>CM043002.1:3127021-6112021 GCA_023678885.1 Pogostemon cablin | reverse complement strand
ATATGGTTCTGCTGAACCAACATTAAATTTGGAAATATTAGCCAACCGGTCCTATCCTGTGAACTTGGAAATAATTTTTTATATTGGATTTTTTCTTGCTTTTGCTGTCAAATTGCCAATCATACCCCTACATACATGGTTACCCGATACCCACGGAGAAGCACATTATAGTACTTGTATCTTCTAGCCGGAATCTTATTAAAAATGGGAGCATATGGATTAGTTCGGATTAATATGGAATTATTTCCTCACGCTCATTCTATATTTTCTCCTTGGTTAATGGTAGTAGGCGCAATGCAAATAATCTATGCAGCTTCAACATCTCTCGGTCAACGGAATTTAAAAAAAAGAATAGCCTATTCCTCTGTATCTCATATGGGTTTCATAATTATAGGAATTGGTTCTATCACAGATATGGGACTCAATGGAGCCCTTTTACAAATAATTTCTCATGGATTTATTGGCGCGGCACTTTTTTTCTTGGCCGGAACAACTTATGATAGAATACGTCTTGTTTATCTTGACGAAATGGGCGGAATAGGTATCCCTATGCCAAAAATATTCACGATGTTCAGTAGCTTTTCGATGGCCTCCCTTGCATTACCTGGTATGAGTGGTTTTGTTGCCGAATTAATAGTTTTTTTTGGATTAATTACTAGTCCAAAATATCTTTTAATGACAAAACTCCCCATTACTTTTGTAATGGCAATTGGAATGATATTAACTCCTATTTATTTATTATCTATGTTACGCCAGATGTTTTATGGATACAAGATATTTAATGGTCCAGACTCTTATTTTTTTGATTCCGGGCCGCGAGAGTTATTTCTTTCGATCTCTATTTTTTTACCCGTACTTGGTATTGGTCTGTACCCCGATTTCGTTCTTTCACTATCAGTTGAAAAGGTTGAAGTTATTCTATCTAATTCTTTTTATAGATAGTTTCTAAATTTATCATTTACAAAAGTTTTCCTTGTACGACGGTACAATGACAAAGAGCCTGTCGAATATGATTCGACAGGCTCTTTGTCAATTCACACAAAGTTTTTTTTATTTTATCTGATAAATATGCGTTGTACACCCTTTGATTCCTATTTTATTCCTATTTGTAAGAAACCCCTTTTTGTTTTTGAATTCAATTAGATGTTAATATAAATGAACCATAACTATGCAGTCCTATTCCTAATAGATTGACTCCAAAATAGCATATCCAAATTATAAGAAATCCAATAGACGCCACAATTGCGGAATTTTTATCCTTCAGTTTTCTATTTGTTCGAGTATGTAAATAAATTGAAAATATGGTCCAAGTAATAAAAGCCCAAGTTTCCTTTGGGTCCCAACTCCAATAGGATCCCCATGCTTCGTTAGCCCATACTGCTCCAGAAAGAATTCCTATGGTTAAAAAGATAAATCCTAGACTAATAACTCGATAACTCCAATAATCCAATTATTGAATCAATTGCGACCTATAATAATTCCTCGGGAAAAAAAAGAAGTTTTTTGTAAACCATCCCTTTCTTCATTCATGTATTCAATTTCACCAAGTAAAAATGACTCATTTAAATTGAATACATGATTACTCGTAGAAAAAAACTTTCTCTTTTTTCTAACTGCAATCACTAGAAGTGATACTGATAATAATGATCCACATAAAAGGGCCGCATATCCTAATATCATCATACTTACGTGCATTATTAGCCACTCGGATTGAAGAGCGGGTACTAATATTGTGGATTCGTGTATTTCAGTTAAAAGACCTGAAGTAGCAAATCCCTGGGAAAAAAGAGCACTTGGGCCAATTATTGTGCTTATAAGATTTTTATTTTTTTTGAAATATGGAACTATATAAATAAAGGAAAAACTCCACGAAAGAAATATTAACGATTCATATAAATCACTTAGTGGAAAATGTCCCGAATAAATCCAACGAGAAATTAATAATCCTGTTAGACAGAAAAAAGTTATTATCATGCCCGTTTTGAATGAATCATCTAGTTTTACGATTTGATCGACTAAAAAGGTTATCAAATGAATTGTAATTATAATTGAAACGGTCGAAAAAGAAATATGAGTTAATATATGCTCTAAGGTTGAAAATATCATAAAAAACGAATTCCTTAATTATAAAATCGAAATAGTCAATTGAATTCATTATAGGATCCATTTTATTTTTATAAGATATGATATGCCGCCACTCGGACTCGAACCGAGATGCTCTAGCACTGTTTCCTAAGAGCAGCGTGTCTACCAATTTCACCATAGCGGCCTGTCTTGACCTCATAATAACCTATGAATAAGTAATCGTCTAGATTTAAGAATTAAACCGAGGGCCCTTTTTTTAGGAAAGATTCAAATTGATGAATAAATATTTGTTCAAATACCTATTTGAACGTTCATTAGTTTCGTTTAGGATTTTCGTTTTATTCTGTATTTTATTTTATACTCTTCTCGACTCAACTCTTGTAAAACTCGAGAGTCCTACTATTTTTTTAAGTGTTTTTGATTTATTTGATTTCAAAAACTGAAAGAAAAAAAGCCGTTTTATCGATGAACAAAAAAAAAAAGAACCTAATTTAGATCATTCAACATATTTATCAAAAAGTTTTTTTTCGTGGATTGATGGCGAGAGAAATGTAGGGGCTATAAATGTGGGGGCTATATAAGAATTTATAGAAAATCAAAAACTAAGAAAGTTGTACAAAAAAGAAAACCTTATAGGTTGATGGGGAAAATAAGACCCCCACCCTGGAAATCAGAAAATACAATATACTAAAAAAGAAATTTGAGTATCCTGTGTTTTTTCTCAAAAAACAAAGAATACTTTTTTTATTCGGTAAGGTAAACAGAAGAATTCTTATTCTACATATTCTATAAGAGCGGAACGAATTCCATTTCCTTCACCGGGGAATGGAATTCGGGAAATTTCTTTTTGAAATGAAATGAGTCAATTTTTGAGTCAGACTGGTTTAGATTATTCCAACGTGTTATGTTTTATTACTTAGTTTATTTGTTTGTTTAGTTTATTTGTTTGTCGCACAAAAAAACTTTTCGAATTCCCGGTAGAAAGAGATTTTGCTAAGGAAAATGCTTTTAACGCTGCCCAATACCCCTTCTTTTTCCAAAAATTTTTAAGAATACGCTTTTTTGATGTAGAAGTACGTTTTTTTGGAACTGCCATTAAAAAAAATAAAGAGATTACTCATTAGTATAGCTGGATGTGAAAGACATCTATTGTTCAAAAAAATACGATCTTTTCAAATTCACCAAATTCATTATGTATTTCTTTTTTTTTTTTTTTCAAAAAATCGAAAAGAATAGATAAGGTCGGTGAAGGGTATGGGAAAATTGCAGAAAATTTGTCTAAAAAAAAAAGAATATTTTTAATAACTTGTCAAACCCGCGAAAAAATATACCTAAAAAAATATACCTAATTTGATTGGAATTTTCAAATTAAAAGGAGATTCATAATAAATTTATTTCTTTCATATGATTTGACCAATTGTAACTTCTTGATTTGAATATTTGAAGTATTTAGTAGAAAGTCAGTAAAGAAAAAAAATAAAAAATTCTATTTTAGTTAGTACATATCTTCATTTTTTATTGACTCCTTTTTTTTAAGGTCCGGCGAATCGGAAACCGTTAATATTAATTAAGAATTTAAAAACTTTTTTTATGGAACAGACATATCAATATGCGTGGATTTTACCTTTCGTTCCACTTCTGGTTCCTATATTAATAGGAGTGGGACTTCTTATTTTTCCGACAGCAACAAAAAATCTTCATCGTATGTGGGCTTTCCCAAGTATTTTATTGTTAAGTATAGTCATGATTTTTTCAACTAATCTGTCTATTCAGCAAATAAATAGCAGTTCTATCTATCAATATGTATGGTCTTGGACCCTCGATAGTGATTTTTCTTTAGAATTCGGCTGCTTGATTGATCCACTTAGTTCTATTATGTTGATGTTAATCACTACTGTTGGAATTATGGTTCTTATTTATAGTGATAATTATATGGCCCACGATCAAGGATACTTGAGATTTTTTGCTTATATGAGTTTTTTCAGCACTTCCATGTTGGGATTAGTTACTAGTTCAAATTTGATACAAATTTATATTTTTTGGGAATTGGTTGGAATGTGTTCCTATCTATTAATCGGGTTTTGGTTCACACGACCTTCTGCGGCAAATGCTTGTCAAAAAGCGTTTGTAACTAATCGTGTAGGGGATTTTGGTTTATTATTAGGAATTTTAGGTTTTTATTGGATAACAAGTAGTTTTGAATTTTGAGATTTATTTCAAATAATGAATAACTTGATTTATAATAATGAAGTCAGTTTTCCATTTGTTATTTTCTTTGCTGCTCTATTATTTGCCGGTGCAGTTGCTAAATCTGCACAATTTCCTCTTCATGTGTGGTTACCCGATGCTATGGAGGGCCCCACTCCTATTTCGGCTCTTATACATGCTGCTACTATGGTAGCGGCGGGTATTTTTCTTGTATCTCGCCTTCTTCCTCTTTTTATAGTTATACCTTATATAATGAATTTTATTGCGTTGATTGGCATAATCACAGTATTATTAGGAGCTACTTTAGCTCTTGCTCAAAAAGACATTAAGAGGGGTTTAGCCTATTCGACAATGTCTCAATTGGGTTATATGATGTTCGCTCTAGGAATGGGTTCTTATCGAAGTGCTTTATTTCATTTGGTTACTCATGCTTATTCCAAAGCATTATTATTTTTGGGGTCTGGGTCCGTTATTCACTCAATGGAAACTCTTGTTGGTTATTCTCCAGATAAAAAGTCAAAATATGGTTCTTATGGGTGGTTTAACAAAACATGTACCGATTACCAAAACTTCTTTTTTATTAGGTACACTTTCTCTTTGTGGTATTCCGCCGCTTGCTTGTTTTTGGTCAAAAGATGAAATTCTTAATGCGAGTTGGTTGTATTCTCCGATTTTCTCAATAATAGCTTGGGCCACGGCAGGATTAACCGCCTTTTATATGTTTCGCATTTATTTACTTACTTTTGAAGGGCATTTAAACGTTCATTTTCAAAATTATAGTGGCAAAAAAAATACCTCTTTTTATTCCATATCCCTATGGGGGAAGGGGTATTCCAAAAGAATTAACCCAAATTAATTATCTATATATATATATATATATATATATATATATATATATATATAGATTATTTATGAAAAATAATGTGAAATATTTTATAATTAATTAAAACTAAATTATTATAATGTTTTAAATAGTTGCTATATATATATATATTTTTTTTTTTTTTTAAAAATACGTAATATTATAAATAATATTTTAATGGAGTATTACTTTTTACTCATGATTATAGTTTAGTATTTCTTAATTAACTATATAATAATAATAATAATTCTATTTTCATTAATTATTTTTTAAGAAATTAATGTAATATATATAATATAAACAAAATTAATTTATATATAATATTATTTTAAATATTCATAAAATTTGTAATGAATTTATTAATTTTATTTTATTATTTAATTTTATTAGTTTCAAATTAATCAAACAACTGAAGAAAACGAATTTTATAATTCATATATTATAATTAAATAATTAAGATAAGTAAATAAATAAATATTAATATACTAAATTTAAAAAATTAATAAATATTTACAAACTCAATTTTATTGTTATTTGATATATGAAATAATGATTTAACTTTAAGAACTTAAGCTTTCGATTATATACATGTATTAATTTTTTAACCTCTTATATTCTAGAGGTAAATCGATTCAAGAGTACTTGAATCGTCGATCCTCTTTCACTTGAAAAATACTTCAATCAATACTACAGAGGTAGATTTTAAAGATATACTTGAATCGATTCCTAAAAGGTAATACTACTTGAATCAATTTTTTTTCTTCTTTAAGAATCTATTCTTAAGTTATAAATCGATTAAAGTTTTTTTTCCTCTTTGAAGATTTGAAGAATTGATTCTTAAGATGTAAATCGATTCAAGAATACTTGAATCGATCCTCTGACTCTTGAAAAATCAATTTTTAAATTGATTCTCTTCCTCTTGAATAATCGATTATAAGAATAGTTGAATTAATTCTCTTCCTTTTGAAGAATCGATTCTTAGGAGGTAAAACAATTTAAGCATACTTAAATCAGTTCTCTTCCTCTTGAAGAATACTTGAATCGCTTTTTTTTAGATAAATCGAATCTCTATTTGATTCGCTCTATCGAAATAAATCTTTATACTTTCATAAATCAATTCTCTAGAGGAACTTGAAGAAAGCTCTTATTCCTCTTGGAGAATCGAATGTGAGTATTTATAATTAATAACCAAAAAGACTTATTTATAGGTGGGGTGAGAGAGAATATTACATGAAATTTTCTTTTTTCCCTTTATATATATGATTTAATTTGATATTAATTAATTTATTTATTGCATTAAAAGATTTAGTCATTATTAAAAAATAAGAAACACATTATTTAAAAAAGAAAATATTAAATAAGGAAGTTAATTAAAAGTAAATACGGAAAATATTAAAAAAAAGTATTAAAATATCCAAAAAATTGAGAAAATTACATGTCACATTGGAGCGCTCTGGAGACGACGCGTCAGCAAGAAAAGTTTCTGCTATAGTATACTTAAGATATATATTATTAATACTATTAATTTACAAGTTCTTGCCAAAAATAAAATCTTTGAATTGTGTATATGTCGACACCACGTTGCTTTATAAAATAATTTGTGTATGTGGCATCACCACGTTCGCTTTTGAAAAATTTTATATATGTGTCGCTCTCACGTTAATCCTGCAATTAATGTTTTATTTTAAGTAATTTAATATTTTAAATATAACTTTATTTAATTCCTCCTATTAATAATTTTAATAATGCAATTAATATTTTATTTTAAGTAATATAAAATTTATATATGTGGCGTCGCCACGTTCGCTCTTGAAATTTTTTTGTATGTGACGCTCTCATGTTAATCCTACCATTAATATTTTATTTTAAATAATTTAATATTTTAAATATAATTTTATTTAATTTCTCTTATTAATAATGCAATTAATATCTTATTTTAAGTAATGTAATATTTAAAATAATTAATATTTTATAATCATACAATTTATATTTTATTTTAAATAATTTTTTTATGAAGATTTAATTTAATCTAAGAAGAGTTTAAGTTATTTTAATTAAATTTTATTATTTTAATACTAATAATTTTTTTATATATTTTAAAAAGTGTTTTAATTTTTTTCATAAAGTATGTGGCATCATCACATTCGTTCATGAAAAATTTCGTAGTGTCACCACGTTTATTCCTACAAAAAATTTGTATACGTGATTCTTTCATGTTAATCTAGCTACTAATATTTTATTTAAAGTAATTCGACATTTTAACTAATATTTTATTTAATCTTTTCTATTAATAACTTATAATTAATATTTAAATAAATAATAATAATGAGTTTTAATATATTTTATTTTTAAATATTTTTATTGGGTTATATAATAAAAATAATAATTAAATTAATTTATAAAAGTAAAAGATTTAAAAATAAAAAAAGAGTGATGCTTAATTAATAAATAATTTATTACTAATAATAAGTTTAATATTTTGGTGATGAATGAGGCTTGCATGCGCCTGAGTCCACACCATGCGCATTTAGAATTTAGTATTATGGATAAGGGTATATTATTTTGTTCTAAAGGGTATACACTTTAATTAATAAGGGTACACTATTTTGTTCTAAAGTGTATACACTTTTCATTAATATTTTTTTATTTTTCTTCAGAAAATAAAGGATATACATCTTTATATTAAAGGGTATACAATTTAACACAAAATTATAAAGGTGCACGAAAAGTGCTCCCGTGCGCCCGGGCACACACAAGTTTTTGCCTTTTGTGATATATAATTGTGATAGTAAAAATATTCATGCACGTGACTTCCTTTTTTATAGTTTTATATATTCAAACTGTCTATTTTTCATATTTTGGATTAAAAATATTTAATAGATACATCACTTCCTTTATTATTAAATAAAATTATATAAATATAGATTTTTTGTAATATATATATATATATATATATATATATATATATATATATATATATATATATATATATATATGTCGTGGACACATAAGTACATATAATTACGTATTTTCTCCGTCTCATCCTAATAATTACATATTTAATCGGGTGTTATATTCTAACAATTATATTTTTTTAGTGAATGAGACCCACACAATTAAGTAATTAAAATATCTCAATGGGACTCATCCGCCACATTATTACAAACATCCATTATACATTAAAATATTATTTATCTCACCTCAATACATATTAAAATACTAAATTTTTTATTCCCGTGCAAAAAGCAAATATAACTATTAGAATGAGATGAAGGGAGTACATATGTATTAGGTTTTTATTGTGATGATATGTATATTTAGTTTAGTTTTTATGTATACAAAAAGTTTAGTTTATTTTACGTAATTTTTTATAATGATTTAATTTAATCTAATAAGAATATTTTATGTATTTTTTTTAAAAAAAATTATTATTTTAATTCTAATAAAAATATTTTTATAAATGACAAAATCTCCTGTGAGACGTTAGTTAAGTGAGACGGTTTGTGATACGTGTTAAAGTATATCTATTATTTAGATTAAGTATGTTTAATGGTTGTTAAAGTATGTTGGATTATGCATTAATGTATGATTTTAACGTGTTATGATACGATTTATTATTGACATACTTTAACTACAAATATGTATACTTTATCTATCAAATAAGCATACTTTAGTGATGGGTCGACCCGTCTCACAAGAGAGTGTCTCTTTATAAATATATTTAAAATATTTAGTCTTGCAATTAATATTTTATATTCAATAATTTAACATTTTAAGTAATATTTTATTAGGTCCTCTAATTAATAATTTACAATTAATATTTAAAATAATAAATAATGATAACGATTTTTAATATATTTTTACTTTTAAATATTTTAGTTGCATTATTCAATTAAAAAAATAATAGTAAAAGATAAAAAAAGAGTGAGGCTCTGATTATTAATTAATTTACAACTAATAATGATTTGATTGAGTTATTCAATAAGAAAAATTAATTGAGTTTTAATTTTAATCATTCGTTTTAGTTATTCAACAAGAAAAATAATTAAAAGATAAAAAGAGAGATACTTGATTATTAATTAAATTTACAATAAATCAAAAGTTTAATATTTTTATTATATAAATATGAAAAAAATTCCTATTATAGTACAAAGCTACAATTTTTTTATTGTCTTATATTTTAAGGTCTCTAACTGATAGAAAAAATAATTAGGATCCCAAATTGATAGTTTATTCATTTTCTAGGTTTTGAATTGAAAAATACATTTAATAGTAAAGTATAAGATGAAAAAATAAACAAACAAATATATTGTTGAAAAATTAAGGTGAATGGAAAAATAATATTAAAATGGTGTCTAATAGATTAAAGTGTGTCTATGAAGAAGTGTGATCAAATGGTATAATTTTTGAATAAATAATGTCTTTTCATGAAAAGGCATTAGAATTTGAATTCAAAATCAAATCCAATGGTCGCATCAATTCACATAAAGATGTCTTGAAATCTATAAATAGGCCCTTCATTTCCATAATTCAGCACTTGAATAACTCCGAACTCGAATGTCACTTGAGTTACTTAAACACAAGACACATGCGTCGTAGATGTTTAATAAAGTTCGAGTTGCCTAAAGAATTCATAGTGTATTTATATATCGTCATACTTCTAAGGTGAGTTCATAATACCGGTGGGTTCACCGTATCTTGTGATTTGTAGTGCAACTATCACAAGATGTGAGTCGCTGTATCTTGGAGATGATTGTAGTCGAATCGTAAGCATCAGAGCGGGGCAATTTCGTCTTAAGGAGAAAGAGTGTAGCTCTTGACTCGACTCAAATTCTGTTCTTATTATTTTTGTCATATTTTTCTAGGCAACATATTATATCGAAACCAAAATATGCCCAACAATCTTAAGACGAAATTGTGCTCATGGCTCCGGTATAATATTGATCGACTCAAAGAACATTACAGAAGAATGAGTACGTACATACACTAAGGTACGCGAATTAATCTTAATTTTTCTGCATGGCATGTGTTGTATATATTTCAAGTTGAATTTTTCGAATTTTGATTGAAAATAAATTTTGATGAAGTGTAAATTCAATTCAAATGGCATGCAAACTTGGTTAATTAATATTATTATCTTTTAATGCATGCGTCGCTTTGAAAAGAAATTAATAATAAGGGGATAATAGCCTTTTTAACAAAAAAGACCGATTTTGAGAATTGGTTTAAACCAACAAAAGAGTTATGTCGGTTCTAAATTTAGAAACCAACTAATTAATATAAAATTTGCAACGGTACGTTAATGAACAACCATCGACACTGTATTCATAGATAAGTAGATAAGTGTTGAATTAATTAGTTATACATTGTTGGTCTATAATGATGATGCCTGTCATTTATGCATAAAGACAGCATATTTTTATCTATGAGTATGTAAATATTTTATGATATATTGCATTTTGGCATGTTAATTGGAAATTAATTTTTAAAAGAAGATAGAGAAAGAGGGAGACAAAAGTAGAGGGTTTCCCCTCTCTCTGGACAACAGAACTCTCCTATGCAACGTCAGGCCCTAGCGCTCTCTCTCCTGTTGTGTGTTGTTTAATTAATTTGAGGGTGCTGCTTTGATGAATTTCTGTCTATTAAAGTTATCCAAATCCATTAGGGATGTTATTCCCAAATCCACGCCTTGTCGATTAAAACAAGCCTCCTAAATGCTCTGATGGCATTGAATGGCAATGTAAGTGTGATGCATGATAAAGATAAACGAAACATCCATGTTCATTGATTGATTACTTAAATCATAAATTCTAATTTTAAGAATTAGAAATGTGAGTATGATGGATTCATGTAACATGTTTGACAATTATGGAAAAATTATGTTTTTTTTCGTGCATAGATGTGTTTCCTGGAGAAGAATTGTGCCTCTTCATTAAGAGTCGTGTCCCTTGAAGAATCACGTCTATCGGTGAAGAATCATATCTTTTCAATAAAAATATTTCCGTTAGTGAAGAGTCGTATCTTTCTATGAAAAGTCATATCTCCTCGTAGAAAGTCATGTAATAATTAATTAAAGAATCATGTCTCTTCGTAAGAAGTAAAAATAAGATGACTTTTGGGAAAAAATTAGAAAATAAATGAACAAATAGTTCAAATAATTATCAATCAATTGATTAATTATTACAAAAAACCAATCGATCCAAATGTAAGGGAGAGCCTCGTAGACATTCAAATGTGGGGAGAACCTATAGACATTTAAATGTGGGGTGAGGGCATAGCCCCTAAAGTTAAAATTATGTTGGCCTAAAGCAACTGATCTCAAGAAAATTAAACGGATCCGTGATAAGATTTATTGGAGATCAAATATTGTATGTCTGAGAGGAATGGAATAAAAACTCACACATTAAAAAATATTTATAGTGGTAACTCAACCATGATGAGTTGAGATCCTACAAATTTTGTTCAATGAGATAACTAAGTTATATTTGTTTAAGTGTGCACTTGAAATATATTAATTAATCCATTCCTAGAGACAAATCATGTACAAATAAATATGTTGACGTGTGGTAAGGGTAAGTTATGTAAGCTTTTAATGCCTCTTATACCTAATAAAGATGAAGTATGACATGATACTCTTGATAAGAGGTCATCTATGTAAGTGCGAGGACTGACCGCCTCAATGAAGCACTTACGAATCCAAGATATGATCCACGGTCGAAATGGACACAACCATGAGAACCAAAGGTATTTGGAGAGGTATTATGTTGGTACTGTTGTTTTGGCATACACAAAAGTAGAGTAGTTCAAGGCATCGCGTCCACTAAACTGCAAGTGTGTCCGATAGTATTCAACTAAGGAAGGTTCAAAGCCAGAAGCTACCTATCCCGATGTAATATCTTTTCGTTTGAACTCACGTTACTGTCAGTCTCTCGTGTCGTAGTCTTTTTAGTTGACTTTATCCATTTATGTGGGGATCGTTGGAAAATTAAGGTGAATGGAAAAGTAACATTAAAATGGTGTCTAATAGAGTAAAGTGTGTCTATGAAGAAGTGTGATCAAAGGGTGTAATTTTTGAATAAGTTGTGTCTTTTCATGAAAAGACATTAGAATTTGAATTCAAAATCAAATCTAATGGTCGCATCAATTCACGTAAAGACGCCTTGAAATCTATAAATATGCCCTTCATTTCCATAATTCAGCACTCGAATAACTCCGAACTTGAATGTCACTTGAGTTACTTAAACACAAGACATGTGCGTCGTAGATGTTTAATAAAGTTCGAGTTGCTTAAAGAATTCATAGTGTATTCATATATCGTCATCCTAATGTGAGTTCATAATACCTGTTGGTTCGTCGTATCTTGTGATTTGTAGTGAAACTTGTTGGCGTTCGATCGTTTGGTTAACGTGAACCGTTAGGGTTCCATACGTTTCTAACAAGCAGTGGAAGCAAGTAAACAAGAATTGCTCAATACACACAAGTGCACTAATGTGATTCTATAGCCAAGAAAAGCTAATACCAAACCACACTACAACCATCCCGAGAGAGTCCCCGTCTATCTCGATTGTGAGTATCTGTTTATACTTTATAAGGATATCGATAATATGATCTTCCGCGTGATTTCGCACAACATATTATCTACAGTATAAAGTAAGTGGACTATTGCATCGTGCATATAAATAAATTATAAGACGCAATCATTTGATCATATGATTCTCATTTCAAATAAATCGTTGTTCATACTAAAGCTAGACTTTTAGTATACAATCCAACAATCTCCCACTTATACTAAAAGACTATGCTGTTATGTCTTCTGCCATACATCTGATTCGCACTCCCACTACACGACCATCAAAAGCTCTCGCCTTAAGGTCCTTGTAAATGGATTTACTAGATCATCATCCGATGCAATCTAGGCGATAACAACCTTCCCATCATCATACGATTTCTCGTAACAGGTGGTACTCGCGCTCCATGTGTTTAATTGCCTTATGGGCTCGGGATTCCTTCAAGTTTGCAACTGCACCATTATCATCAAAATAAATTGTGATAACCTTGGGCAAACTTAGAAATACTTCAAAGTCCATCATGAAGTTTCTAGAGTCATACAGATATTTTGGCTGCCTCATAGGCTCCAATTTATCCTCTTTCCATGATGGAGTCCGGAGTCTGAAATATATTTCTATATAACACTCATCCACATTATGACTCTACTTCATAAAATTAAACACATAACTTTTGAGGTGGATTTACTGTCGTCCCTATCTGATTTGAAAAATCTAAATCTATGTAAGTCTTAAGAAGCAGTGAATCTGTCCGGTAAGCCCACATAAAATTTCTAGTCCTTTTCAGGTACTTTAAAATTATGTGTTACCACAGTTCAACATTCTTATTTCGGGTTACCTTTGATACCCACTGTCTATGCCATTGACAATACAGTTATCCATTCTCGTGCATAGCATTCCTTAGATTAAGCTTCCTTATTCGCCAAAACATAAGGAACCACCTTCATCATCTTTATCTTCCTTTTGTGTCTTTAGACATAATTCCTTAGATAAAGTAACATGCTAAAACAAGTAGGGATCGTATCATTTCATGAAGCTTGAGATAAGCATAACATCCTTTCTTGTGATCCGTATTACCATGATCAAAAGGATATTTTTGCTCTTCTTAAGTCCTTCATTTCATACCGCTTTATCAACCATACCCATACGCCCGACAATACTCTTTCATTGTTTCCAATGAGCAAGATATCATCTACGTATAGTACAAGAAATACCACCACGTTTCGATCACTCTTTTCAATACACAAGACACATCCGCGCATTGAATAAATCCATATGACTTGATTTCTTCATCAAAATGGATGTTTCATGACCTTGAAGCTTCCTTTAGTCCATCGATGGACATCTTTAAGCTTACATTTAAAATGCTCTTACCCCTTTGCAATGAATCACTCAGGTTGCTTCACATAGATGTTTTCTTAAAGACTTTCAATCAGGAAAGCTGTCTTGATATCTATTTGTTATCCCTCATATTCCATATGAGTAGCTATAGATAAAAGAGTCCGGATCGACTTAGGCATAACTACCAGCAAACAGGTTATCTCATAATCGAACCCTTTCTTTCTGAGTATACCTTTTCGCAACAAGCTTTGCTTCCAAAGTTTTCACCTTACCATATGATCCTTTTTTATTTCGTAAGACTACTTCCAATGGCTTTTACACCATATAGTAGTTGTACCAGCAGCCAGATCTAATTTATAATTCATCGATTCTATTTCAACATTCATTGCATTTTGCTAAGATATCACATTTCGATCTTGTAGTGCTTCGTCATATCCGTGGGTTCATTCCATATTTACTAGGGACCAAGTCTCACGACTCTCCCAAAACATATATCTTACAGATTGTCTAACAACCCACCCACTACGATAATGCACTACACGCAATTGTTTATCAGACGTGACACGCGTTGCAGTTTACCTTGTGGTATATCCTCTTGTACACTTGGTACTAATACTTTGTGTTTTCTCTCTCACTTCTTTAGAAAAATTTAGACACAGGTTCGTGATTTAATAAATAGTCATTTTCTAAAAATCTAGTGTTTGTGTTAACAATCACCCTTCGATCTTTTGGACTAAATAAATCATCACCCTTCATTTTTCTAGGATATCCCACAAACAGACAAACATTCATACGAATTACTGTTTCTAGGGCATATCCATAAAATGAATTTAATAATTTCAAATAACTCATCATTTATCTAACCATTTCCTTAAGAGACTTCTATTATTAGGATTAGATGATGTGTTATTAATTACTATTTGTTGCATCTGTGGTATAATATGATTTAAGAGTACAAATTGTCCACCAACGTATAACAACAGATTATAGCTCCATGCTTCATCACTATGACCTTGTCATTTAAATGAAATTGAGTATCCATCTGTAAACACATAGAAACTGAAATCAAATTCTTTCTATGAAAAACGTACGTAAAGATAATATCTCAAAACAAAACATTTATTCATATCGTAAGATACATAAACCACTCCCAATGCAACAGCCGCTACTCTCGTAGTATTACCCATGTCCATAATAATAATCTTATCATCACTTAGTTACACGCTTTTAGTGATTCCGGTATCTACACACAAAGTGTCAATAGATGTCATCAGTAATCACGCTTCAACAACTAGTGAATGAGATACTAACTTTGTTCACATCTTGATGAAATTGGATTTCCTTTGCCACATGTTTTGTCAGAAGTTCTCCACCACATACAACCTCTCGTATTTCAGGTAGAACTTGCTCAAAACATCCAGACAAATTATGGAGAAATAAATTGATATAGATTTCCCTTTCAATTTCTACTCCAAGCATTCCCAATTCATTCATCAACTTTTCCATGACCTCCTGCCTTTCTTACTTACTCAAGTATCTGAAGAGTCACATGAGACCATCATATTTCTATGAACTTTTCACCTCTCCACTAGAGACTTTAATATGCATCATGTGACATCCTTAGTGAGAACACATTTATATTTTCTTAAGCAGTAAAATTCGAAACCAAGATTCTTTTCTAATTATCTAATTTTGACAAGTAAATATAATTTCTTTTAGTTAACTATAAGTGAGATAAAACTATTCGAAATTCAGAGAATCACAAATAAATATACCGATCAAATCTTCGAATTTTATCCTTTTATATTGATTCCCTCAAAACAATATAAAAATAAAATTCACCGACATCTCAAGCACCGTGAGTCTGCAAGCCACGTTAGTGTGGACGTTTACAAACCCGAACATTTACAAGAGAAGGTTTTACCCATTAATTTCATTTGTCAACCTAACCTCATGACAAAATAATTAATAGTCGGTTCATCTTTAGTCATGCAAATAATAGCAGTGACTCCGTTAGGGAGGATACTAATTATTTACATCTAAGTGTACACCATTATTTGATCCCAAGTCCGCTGCCCAAGCTTATGTGCCTTACTGTTGGAGAAGTACACACGCGCTTAGATAACTTTATACAACCATCAATTATATAAGTTTGTACCAGTGAACCGCATATAAGCTCATCCGTTAGGGAGGAAGAAACTATAGTCAACGCGCAATTCCATATGCATCACATTACAAACAATAATTATTTAAAAAAGTCTGTACCAGTGATCCGTGAATAAACTCATCCGTTAGGGAGGAAGGCACTATAACCGACGCGCAAGTTTATTCACATCACTTTACAAACCAATAATGGAGGCCGCGAGAATTATTTATCAATCCCCTCTCCCATTTAGTTATTTAATAACGAGGGTTTTTACATGCATATAATATTCAGAATAAAATAGCACATAATTCCAAATACGCAACTAAACATGCTATTATTACGGCAGTAAATCAAATAGCACATAATTCCAAATATATATAACAATAATCATAACAATATATATAAGGAATAAATGCCAAATAAGAGAAGTTGGCTTATTCAACAAGAAGACAATTACTTACACAACAAGACGTTGTTAGTACATCTTGGGCTCCAAGACAACTCAACCCACATGGATCTTCTTCAACCGAAAAATCTCCACCTACACCGGCGATTTCCCAGCTACAAAACTTCCCGCCGGATTCTATTTCTTAGCCACCGTTCATCCCAGCCAATGCCCGCCGGAAAAACGTAGCTCGCCGAAAAAATGCACTGCAGGCGCCAACCATGGACAGCTTGCAGCCAACTCATTATGCCCCGACTCACTGCTCATCCCAATACTCGCCGGTGACTGTGCCCGCTGGACGTTCCTCAAACCAAACGATCAGCGACGCCTGCTACCTATCGTGCAGCAGGCCGCCAGCGCCCAGCAACTTCTCGTCAACACGCCTGTGCAGCAATGCCGGCTGGGACCTGACTCACGCCACGCTACCTCTACGCCAGCATGACTCATGCCGGAATTTTTGGCCGATCGTGCAGGCGGCTTTGAATAACACCGTGTGACCGTGCTACAAGCTACTCTCATCCGCTCCACCCACTACTGGCAGTCGTGCCTGTAGTGGCTCCCGGTTGCTGCCTTGATGCACACCGTGATGCTGCTCACGATCAGCCGTGCAACATCCGACCAACGTCATGCAGCTGGCTCACCACTGATGATGGTAGTCCCCACCACATTTCCAACGTCGATCACGCTGCACCTCCGCACCCACCGGCATAGCGAAAACCCAGTGACCTTCAGACTTGCCCAGAAAATCACCGGAAGAACATCTGACTTCCTCGGATGTATTGCAGACACGCCCTGAAGATCATGAAGACCCGATCAAAAACCACAGAGGACCCGATCGAAAAGCCCATGAGACTCGGTCGGTAAATACGCCAAGCCCGCCCAGAAAGCCATTTTGACTTGCTCGGAACCAGGGCTGACTCGCCCGGCCACCTTCGAGTGTCAACAGTCCACTGTCGTGCTTGTTATCAAGCGTCAACCGCCTGTGTCTCAGCGCCACCCTGCTTTCACGCTGTCGCCATCTGGGTTTCTCCAAATCCTAGCGACGTGTAAACTGCAGTTCCAGCAGCACGACGATCTGATCCCTGTCATCGCGCCTCCATCGCTAGCCTTTGCCTTGCATCGATTAGCATCGCTGCCTTCCAATAGTGCCACTTCCTCGCTCTAGAAGTTAGCCCTTTCATCAGGGCCCACCGTGTGTTGTTGTGCAGGGCATCCTCACACAATCGTCCCGCCAGTTCATCAATCACCGTGCGCCAGCATTTGAGGGTTCGTGCGACCAACATCCAGGCCGTGGTGGGTGATGTCGCTCGATGTTGATCATCGCTTCCACCAGCAGTAATCCCCCACCGGATATCAATCATCCGACATAAAAAACCCTTTCACCAGCCGCGGGTCATAACTTTCACCAGGCATAAGCACCAATCAACGATCAAAGCCCTCGAGCCCCGTCGTGAACCAAGTATAGGATTTACAGGAAACACCAGGCGAGAAAAACACATAACGGCTTTTAGATGATGGGATTATTCATAGGTTTCAACATGGATTCAATTCATAAAACCAAACCCTTATCATGTGATTCTATTTCAAATAAAAGCACATAATTCACATAAACCCTAGCCTAACATTTCACGCTTCACCACGAAACCGAAGCTCTAATACTAATTGTTAGCATTCGATTGTTTGGTTAACATGAACCGTTAGGGTTCCATACGTTTCTAACAAGCAGCGGAAGCAAGTAAACAAGAAACGCATTACCTTTCACCAGGGTATGTTGGAGAAGATGAATTCTCGCCGGCAGCCTGCGCAGTCTCACGAGAATGGCCATAACTTCCTCAACCGATCTCCGATTGGGATGATCTATGCGCTTAGATGATTCTCTTTTCTGTGGCTTTCTATTAGTATATTATATGTTCGATTCTGAGGTCTGTGCAATTTTATAAAAATTTTACAACGTGGCAGACAGCAGCAGCAAATGACCTTCCGGTCTTCTACTGTATTCCCAAGTCCAATCTCGACGTCATGTGGGCGATGATCCTCGAGATCTTCTCAATCTGTTGTTCACTCTCTATCTCATGTATGTTAGGCGCAGAGTATTAGGTTTAGAATAGTTGAGATGACTTATATATATGGGCTACAGCAGGGACCAGGAGGAGAAATTAAAGTTGGGCCTCCATTGGGCTTAAGTTTCCAAGCTTAGCCCAAAGCTTATACTTAAGTCCAATAATAATAATATATACCACTAAAATATTATTACTGCACTACCGTTCTAATCTCAAAATTACGTTTTGGGCTCCTTATTATGAGCCCGTTAGTCTTCCTATGTTTAAGATATACAATATCCATTAATTAATTAAGTTACTGACAACTCTATTAATTAATATCTCATCCGAGAGTAGTACCACTCAACCTCATAATCATGCTGGAATAAATCAACCTGTAGGGTTTACATGATAATCCTTATGAGCTCCTCAAGGGGACATCATCAACCTATGACGGACACGGATTCCTTCTACAATCAACAGCACACCATAGAGACAGCACTATTTTCCAACTCACCGAGTTTGTTGATTTAATTACATGTAAATCTCACCCATTAATGAATCAAAGAAATACATACTGCCCTACGTGTTGTATATGGATTAAGAGCACGAACATCCATAATAATTGAGATCATGTTCTTCTATAAGTCAGTATAAGTCGAACGATCTCAGGCGGTCCTACTCAATACACACAAGTGCACTAATGTGATTCTATATCCTAGACTAGCTAATACCAAACCACACTACAACCATCCCGATAGAGAGTCCCCGTCTATCTTGGTTGTGAGCATCTGTTTACACTTTATAAGGAAACCGATAATATGATATTTCGCGTGATGTCGCACAACATATTATCTACAGTATAAAGTAAGTGGACTATTGCATCGTGCATATAAATAAATTATAAGACGCAATCATTTGATCATATGATTCTCATTTCAAATAAATCGTTATAACATTGTTCATACTAAATGTAGACTTATAGTATATAATCCAACAATTATCACAAGATGTGAGTCGTTGTATCTTGGAGATGATTGTCGTCGAATCGTAAGCATCAGAGCGGGGCAATTTCGTCTTAAGGAGAAAGAGTGTAACTCTTGACTCGACTCAAATTCCATTCTTATTATTTTTATTATATTTTTATAGTCAACATATTATATTTTGAGTTATAATAATTTTGAGTCAAAATTAAATACAGAAGAATAGATAAGATACATAAATATAGTGTATAGATGCAGTATAGAAGAATAGGTTAGAATAATATATGCTTCCCTCTAAAATTTATCTTTACTTTTAATATAATTAAAGTACAATAATTTAATCTAATTAGCATTATTCGTATTTTGAATTTTTTTGCAATTTTTATATAATATCTTTTGTGTTACATTGTTACATAGATCACATGAGAGAGAAAATTTTGTAAGAAATGATTGAATTTCTTTTCTTTACATGTTAGTCATATAATTAATGACACAATACATGAAAGAGTGAGGCTTTTGTGTCCCCGGGGACACCGTGCCCCTTTGCAATTTAAATCCCTAATAATATATGGGGTTAAATAGAATATGGAGGGGGAGTTGTGTTCCCATATGGGCACGGTATTTCTGGGGGCACACAAGTTTTTGCCTATACGAAAATGTCATAGAGTATTCCATGAAGACAAGAATAGCAAAATAAATATCTTATTTGCGACTAGAGGGAGTATAAGATATACTTTCTCTGTCCGATTTAAAGAATTTCTTTTTTTTTTCCATTTTAGGCGCCCCAAATGGTTTTATTATATTTTTTACACACATAGAAACTACACATATATACTCACTAATACAATTAAAATATAGAGCTTACATACCCATTAATACAACTACCCATTATACATTAAATAATAATGTGTTCGCAAATGTAATGTTTGGTCCACTGGCAATGGTGGAAGGGATTTTAACATGTTAAGTGGAACGTTTGGATTTTGTAATGAATATTCTAAGGAACACTATTGTTGATGTGAGTTATATTATTATTAAGAGAAAGAGTTGACCTTGTATTTTTGTATATTATTGTTTGTATTTATTTCTTGATTTGATTTGGTTTCCATGATATACGGAGATCATGTACTGCCTTGAAGTGTATATAATAGAAGTATGTTCATCATCACAATCAGTGATGATCGTATATTTACTCTCATATGGTATCCGCCAGAAATCGTAAACCCTAATGCTTTCCTTCTCTTCCCTTCTTCTCTTTTTCTCCTCTCGTCTTTCTCCTCTCTTTTCTTCTCGGCCGATTCATGGCGGCACCCGGCACCTCCCCCTCTTCTCAAACGACGGCGATGATCAACCTCGTCAAGATCAAGCTATCAACTTCTACATACTTAATGTGGAAGCGCCAGTTTCTCTCCATGGCAACTACCTTCGAGATGTTGGATCTCATTGACGGGTCTTCTCCGATCCCTCCTAAAATCCTCACTTCAGATACAGGCGTGGAATCTCCTAATCCAGTCTATTCGTCCTGGTTCTTGCGTGAACAAAAGCTTCTTGGTGTACTGTACGCGACACTAGAACCGGAGGCCATGGCCGAAGTTCTCGACTGCACCTTGTTTCACTCCGCTTGGCAGGCACTGAAGTCTGCCTTCGCCAACGTCTCCACATCGCTTGCGAACAGTTACGGAAGGAGTTGTTGTCCCTCCGCCGCGAGGATCAGTCGGTGGAGGACTATGGCCGTCGCTTCAAGTTGTTGTGTGATCAGTTGTTCGCTATTCAAAAACCAGTGGATGAAGGTGACAAAAGTCACTGGTTTCTTCGGGGACTCGGCCACTCGTTCATGAATTTTGTTAACACTCGGATGGCCATGCATCCGGTATTTTTATTCTGCAATCTTCTTCATCAGGTGGTCCAATTCGACCTGATGACACGCTCCATGGAAAGGGCCCCAGCCACGACATATCCAGCCGTGTTTGTTGTCTCCGAATCCCCCAACGATGGCCCTCGCACTTCTGGACAGCAGCGGCCTCGCGGAGGTGGAGGATCTCCCACTATACAGCGTCATCCCGGTGGTGGTGGCCGCGGCGGCGGCTGTTCATTTACACCACGGTGCCAGCTGTGTCGGGGGGATCACTTTGCCGACAAGTGTTCCCATTTCTTGTAGCTCCAAACTGAGGCTAGTGCTCGATCAGCCTCCCACTCCAACACGGCTGACCTTTCTCAAGCCTTTCATGCAGCCTGCAATGTCTCTCCTCTTGGTTCGAGCTTGGATTGGTACGTAGATTCCGGCGCCTCAGCACACATGACTCCTCACAACACTTAATTAGATTCTTTCTAACCATACTCTGGTAATAGCTCAGTCACTGTTGGTAATGGGAGTTCTCTATCCATTTCTCATCTTGGTTCGAGTTATATTTCGCCTGATATTGATTTGTTGGATGTTTTGGTGGTACCGGAACTTACTAAAAATTTATTGTCCATTAGCAAATTGACCTCAGATTGTGATGTTGATGTTATATTTTCTGACAAGTCATTTGCTATTCAGATTCGAGTGACAAAGGCAGTTCTGGCTCAGGGAAGGTATGAAAATGGGCTATATGTACTGGAGAAAGGTGGCTCGGCTTTGGTTACTACTCTACACACTAAAGATTTACGAGCTAGTTTTAATTTATGGCATTTGCGCCTAGGGCATGTTTCCTTTGGTGTTATTTCATTATTAAATAAATTAGGACATTTATCTGTTACATCCTTATTGCTGAATCCTACTGTTTGTTCTCCTTGCCAGTTGGCCAAAAGTAAAAAATTACCATTTTCTTTGAATGAGAAACGTGCCTCATGTGTTCTTGATTTTGTGCACTGTGATTTGTGGGGACCTGCTCCCATTACTTCTTCTATCGGTTTTCGTTATTATGCTGTGTTTGTTGATGATTTTTCACGCTTTTCGTGGCTTTATCCGTTGTGTGCTAAATCTGACTTCTATGATGTGTTGGTTCGATTTCATACCTTCATTTGTACACAATTCTCTCGACCTGTTAAAGTATTTCAATCTGATGGGGGTATTGAGTTTGTGAACAAACGAGTTGCTGATATTATGGTTCATCATGGTATTTTGCTTCGGCTCTCATGCCCTTATACTCCGCAGCAAAATGGTAGAGCGGAACGAAAATACAGACATATCACTGAAATAGGCCTCTCCAAGTTATTTCATGTTTCTGCCCCTGAAACCTTATGGTTTGATGTCTTTGCCACTGCTGTATATGTTATCAATCGGCTGCCATCTTCTGTCCTGGATCACAAATCTCCATATGAATTGTTGTTTCACAGTGTTCCAGATTACGCTGTTTTTAAACCCTTTGGATGCAGGGTTTTCCTTTTCTTCGGGACTATGCAGCTACTAAGCTTTCACCTCGCAGTCGGCCTGTATTTTTTTGGGCTATAGCAGTGCTCACAAGGGTTTTCGATGCTTCGGTCCCTCTTCCGCACGTATCTACATCACACGTCATGCTCAATTCGATGAGCAGGTTTTTCCCTTCACTGGCAGTACTACTCAGTCAACACCAGACTTGCCTATATCAAGTTTCTTGGATCTCATTGCCCCTTGGACGGTGGTTCCCAGCTCCTCTGCTCTGTCTCGACTTCATACGGATGCAGAGTTGGTTGATGATGTTCCTCCACAAACTGCTGCCACCACACCAGTACTAGTAGCTGAGCCTGATAACCTGCCTTCACTGGAACACCTTGTTCTCACGGCTCCCCCACCTCCAGTGTCACCCGTGTCTACTCATCCGATGGTTACACGGTCACGAGCTGGCATTTTCAAACCCAGGTACCCTGTTGATCTTGCTTCAACAGCTTTGCTTTCATCTCTTGCTACTGCTTCTGAGCCTTGAGGTTTCAAGTCAGCTTCCAAATTCCCTCATTAGATGGCTGTCATGCAAGAGGAATTGATGCACTAATAAATAATCAAACATGGGATTGGTTCCTCCTCCTCCTAACACCAATATCGTTGGTTCGAAGTGGGTATTTCGGATAAAATACCGGTCAAATGGCTCCATTGAGCGACACAAAGCTCGCCTTGTTGCTCAGGGCTTCACTCAGATTCCTGGTTCTGATTTTCATCACACTTTTAGTCCTGTTGTCAAGGCTGCTACTGTTTGTACCATTCTCACTCTAGCTGTGATTCATAAATGGTCTCTGCATCAGTTGGATGTGAAGAATGCCATTTTAAATAGTGTGCTGACAAAACCTGTGTACATGGCTCAACCCCCTGGTTTTATTGATCGACGCATTCTGACTCATGTTTGTCGGCTCAAAAAGGCTTTGTATGATCTTCGCCAGGCTCCTTTGGCTTGGTTTCAGAGATTCAGTTCTTATCTGTTGACTTTGGAATTTCGACAGACTCAATCTAATTCCTCATTATTTTATCTTCGGCGAGGTTCTTCTCTTCTATATCTTCTCCTTTATGTGGATGATATTATCCTTACAGGAAATGATCCGCGTCTTCTGCAGCAATTCATAGCTCGCACTCATGCAGAGTTTGCTATCAAAGATCTGGGTAAGCTGAACTATTTTTTGGGGCTTGAAGTTTCATATACTTTTGCTGGTCTTTTCATTGGTCAGGCGAAATACGCTTATGATATTCTAAAACATGCTGAGATGCTGGACTGTAAGCCTGTCTCTACTCCACTAGCTGCTGGCAGTTCTTTGCAGAGTACTTGATCATTATTCAATGATCCTACACTTTACCACTCTTTCGTTGGGGCATTGCAGTATCTGACTATAACTTGGCCTGATTTATCCTTCGCTGTCAACTCAGTCAGTCAGTTTCTTCATTCTTGCGCTGATGATCACTTCCTCGCAGTGAAACGGATTCTTCGTTATGTGAAGAGTACCATTCATTATGGTCTTAGCTTCACTCACTGTCCAGAAAAGTCGATAGTCTGATATTTGGATGCCGATTGGGCCAGGTGTGTAGAAACTCGTCGTTCCACTTATGGCTATTCCATATTCTTGGGGGGAATCTTATCTCTTGGAGTGCCAAGAAGCAGCCCACTGTTGCTCGCTCTAGTTGTAAGTCTGAGTACAGGGCATTGGCTAATGTTGGCTCGGAGATCGTTTGGTTGGCTAATTTACTCCAGGAGCTTCATCAATCGCCTACTACTCCTGCGACACTCCTATGTGATAATAAGAGTGTCATTTTCCTCAATCAGAATCCAGTCTCTCACAAGCGAGCTAAACATATTGATATTGACTGTCATTTTATTCGTGAGCTGGTTTCCTCAGGAAAGTTACACACTCAATTTGTTCCGTCTCATCTTCAACTTGCTGATATTTTCACCAAGGGGCTACCTCGACCGGCTTTTGAGTTCTTGCGTTCCAAGCTTTGCGTCTGCTTACATCCCACGCAGCGCTTGACGGGGGTATTAAGGGAAAGAGTTGACCTTGTATTTTTGTATATTATTGTTTGTATTTATTTCTTCATTTGATTTGGTTTCCATGATTTACGGAAATCATGTACTGTCTTGAAGTGTATATAATAGAAGTTTGCTCATCATCACAATAAGTGATGATCGTATATTCACTCTCATAGTTATTACTGATATGATTAAACCCGAATTAGTAAGAATTGATCTATAAAAGTAGTTTGTATGTACATATCTATAATCCAAAATAAATTTTGAATGTTTAATTTATCTTATAAACCTCTCATCACATCTCGCGAATGTATGCACATTCCCGTCGTAGCTGAGAACATCATCCAAGCTTCTTGATCGATATATAATCTGGATGGAGATAATAAGTATAGGAATAAAGATAATGTTGAATGGTTGCTGGCTATAGTGGTATGTATTTAATAAATTAAGGTAATTTAGACCTTTTGAAAATACATATTTTAATTTTATATATTAATAAGATCCCTATTTATTAATAGGGAATTGATGTGTATTTAAAGAGACCTAAAACGAATCAAAGTTGTATCAACCATACATGACGAAAGAAATGTAATATTTTCTTTACAATTTGAACATCGCTTTTCCTTAAATCAAGATAATATATATTTAAGTGTAATTATAAGAGAAACCTCAAAATAAATATTTTCATTACTTATGTTTGAAGGATGAGTATATTAAGTTCACTTATTAATTATATAGAGACTCTTTAAACTCAAATTTTTAGTTAATTTAAAGAGTAAACCACAAAAAACTCAATCCAAAAGGCTCTCTATAATAATTTTTGGGTTTAACTTTTTTGTTTCACTCTTCCAATTTAGAGAGTCTACTAAACTCTTTAAAATTTAATTCATTAATTGATTTACAACTTCCAATACTAATTTTATAGGAATCTATGAAATGTGCAATTAATAAATTATGACATAATTATATGATTGGATGAATAAAATATATAAATAAATAAATATGAGAAATTGAACAAATAAAGAGTTAAATTTAAAGAGTGTTGGAGAGTCTTATCAAAATAAAAGTTAAAATCAATAGGTGCTCTTTATTTTACATAAAAATATACATATGTTTTTTGAATTGCTCTAAAACCGTAAACATGAGCCAATCCCAATCACTATTAAATTTGTAAAGAGGTAAGTCTATTAGTCTTTGTCCTTAACAATAACAATTAACTAGAGTTAATGATGATTATTCTTAGGGCCAGCTATTTGCACCCCCAAAATTACTAAACATACCCCAAAAATATTTAAGAAGACATAATTACCCTTATAAAACTTATATTTGTTCTGTTGCAACGACTGTTCGGTTGTTGCAATCGAATAGAACAAAAAGTTCATATATCTTATCTGTTCGGTTGCAACAACTGAACAATCATCTACCTTTATGTGTTCGATTGCAACAATCGAATAGAACAAAGAATTCATATATTGTTCGGTTGCAAAAATATTCTGAATGCATCCATGGACTGGCGAAATGGAATAATAATTACTTCGTTCGGTTGCCATCGACTCGCTGCCATTGAAGAATTGGGACGAGAAGAGAGTGGAGTGGCTGAAGCAGTCGGAGCAGCGAACCGAGTGTTGATGGTCACCGGTTCGCAGCCGACGCCTTGCCGGAATCCAATCGGAGATTATCTGCTTCTCAAATTCTTCAAGAATATATTTTGACTTCTCAATATTCAATCTTGTTAAGTTCGGTTGCTGCAACCGAACACATAAAATATATGAATTCTTTGTTTTGTTCGGTTGCAACAACCGAACACATAAAGATAGGTTCGGTTGTAGCAACCGAACATATATAAGTTTTATAAGGGTAATTATATTTTATTAAATATTTTTAGAGTACGTTTAGTAATTTTGGGGTGCGAATAACTGTCCCTTATTCTTATTTAGTGAAAATTTATTCATAAATCTATCCTTACACATGATTAACTATATACCACAATATTTAAGGTGAAAGAATAGAAAATTATAAAAATTATTATACCAACACAATGAAGGTGTATAGACCAACTTATTCAATAATTAACATAGTTTTCAATTAAATATATTATAATGTGAAAGCATTATAATCTCGGGATAATAATATTTTCTAAAAGAACTTATTATAATTTTATTAGAAAAAAATAATTAAATAAATTATTTAAATATTTAAAATTTTACAATTAAAATAATGAGTTCGTCTCTTATGCATGGATTATACGTGTACAAAGTATTACATTTTATTGTAAAGAATATTCATTATTAAAAAAAAGTTATTAATTTTTCCATTAAAATAATTGGTTGAAATATCAAAGTATTAATGTTTAACTAAAAGAATTAATTTTTTTTTCTTCTAGAAAATCAAAGATATTAATTGTTATATATTAAAAGATATTACATCGTAATCGAGTCTAACCTTAAAGCACGGTCTAGGACTCTAGACGCACAGGAGTTTTGCTTAAAAAAATTGTAAGTGCATCTTTATGTTTAATAGGCTTGACGTATAGAAAAAAAATACAGAAGAATAGATAAGATACATAAAAATTGTGCATAGATAAGATACGGAAACGTATGTTACTGAAATTCATATATAATATATATATATATATATATATATATATATATATATAAATAAAAGGAAAGTCTTCCAAAAAATAATAAGAACGTGTTTTCCCGCTCAAAATACTTGTCATAAATAGAAAATTATTTATTAAATATTTATGTGATTAATTAAATAGAATAAAATATATACCATTTTGTATTTTCTTCGTCTTCACACTTTTATTTTCAATCATTTTCAACTTAAGCTTGCATCATTATAATAAAATTGTCGTTCACAAGTAATATCATAACCCATTTCAATGATAAAATTATCATCTCTCTAACATATAATATATTTTATAATTTATTTATATTTTAAAAAATTAAATTATAAATAAATAAATGAGCAATTAATTTTAATTGTATTTGTTCAAAAAAATAAATATAAATTTGGAATTAGAAAAATAATAATAAAAAATACATACTCCCGTGCAACGTATGGGTGAATTACTAGTTTAATCTAATTAGCATTAATCAAATGTAATGATTGGATTTCTTTTTTTCTTTTTTAAATAGCAATCATACAATCAGTAGCACGATACACGAAAAAAGTACAAAGGATCTCGTGTGCTTTGTTCGAATAAATCGATTCTTATTCATTCTTAGGAACAAATAAAATATAACAGAGAAAAAAGAGCAGAAAAAAAAACATAAGGTTTTGACCCCAATACTATCACACTATTACAAAGCTTTGATTCATTCTCTCAAACTCTCAAAATAGAGAATACAATAACAGAATTTATAAGAATTAAATACAAAGATTATAGTGTATTTGATTGATGCACTTAACATCAAAATCAATGGTCTTCTTAAATAATACTAAAGAGCCATCTTCTTTTGTTCTCCATCCGATATATGGGAAAATCCTTTCTTCTATTTTGACAAAACCAAAAAATCTTCCTTGACAAATAAAAGAAAACTCACTATCTTTTCCGACAATCAATTCTCATCCCTATAATCATCTTACTTTACCATATGAGTAGATCAATATTTATAATAAACAAGAATTTTCTTTAGTACATATCGAAAAAAGTAATTGTTGAATTTTATGATGCTACTTCCAGCTCTTGGCTTCCGTGGAAGTCCATCAGCTATCGATATATCTCCACCATATACCAACATTCACGCCAAGCCATTGTCTGTGTGCAAACTTATGGCTCAACTAACATTATTACATCATCTTTCATGACAACTGGAATAATATTTTTTATATAATTATCCAACTCATTCATAATTTCATTAATAAATATCCTTGATTTAATTTGTGACTCAATTTAAAAGTTTTAATCGATTATAAATATATATAATCAAGTTATTTATTTATCGAGTTGAGTCATAACTAATTTTATTAATTTAAGCATTAAAATATTTACCATTAAAAATTGGGTATAACATAGTATAAAAGATTTTGTTAGACAAAATAGAATTATGTCTACATTTTCTCTTAAAAACTTAATGAATAACAATTTTGATGTGGGACCGCCAAAATTATTACTTCTATTCCTTAAAATTGTTTACCTTCATAGATATTAAAAAAAAAATTTGATTAACTTTATTGACTTTTAAAAGTAATATAGTAATTGGGCTAAATTATACAGTACCCGTCAGACTTTATGGTTGTCATTTTCTATCCTAGTTTTAAGAACAACTCTTTATGCCCAATTTGACTAAAATTGCCTTTTACACGAATGCATAGGTATATAAAAATTAAAAATCTATGTAATTACTTTTGTGTATACACACGTGTGTGAAAATTTCATATACGAATAAGTGATTATATCATTCTTGTATGAAAATCTCATACACGAATGTAATGCTTATACACAAATGAGTAAGTATAACACCGTGTATGAAAATTTCATACACGAATGAGTGCTAAATTCATGTATGAAAATTTCATACACAAATGTAATCCTATGCATGAATGAGTAAGTATAACATCCGTGTATGAAAATTTAATACATGAATGAGTGTTTATAACATTCATGTATGAAAATTTCATACATGAATGAGTAAGTATAAGATTCGTGTATGAAACTTCATACATGAATGTTATTAACACTCATCCGTATATAAACTTTCATACATGAATGAGTGTGTATGAAAGTTTCTTACACACTCATACATATATAAGAAACTTTATATATGAATGAGTGTGTACAAAAACGTATATAAGGTTATTATACACACTTAATTCGTGTATAAAGTTATTTTCGTCATTTTGGGCATTAAAAGAGTTCCTTTTATAAATAGGATATAAAAGAAGTTGACTTTTTCCTGACGGACACTGTCATTGATTACCTCTATGATATTTAGGTAATAAATAAAGTATGTTATGTGTAGAAAGAAGAAATTACACTTTTGAAATTAATGTATACTTTGTTGGTTTTGTCAAGAATAAAAGAAGATATTTTCTTTTAATTCCTTTGTCACACATTGGATGAAGAATAAAAGGGGAGGATCCTTAGTATTATTTAAGGAGACTCTTGGTCTTGATATTAGTACACCAATCAAATATACTATAATCTTTGTATTTGATTCTTCTAAATTCCTTTATTGTATTCTCTATTTTGAGAGTTGAGAGAGAAAATGTGTGACTTAGTCAAATATTGTGTTAGTGTGGTGATTGGTGTCGGTAGAGAAAATTTCTGTATGATTGTAAAAGTTCCACATAATTGTATTTTCTTGGTCTATGGTTTTTCTCCAATTTGGAGGCTCCACGTAAGTCCTTGTGTTGTTATTTTTTGCTTAATTTCTTGGTTATATTTCATTTGTCCCTAAAAATGAATGGGGATCTATTTATCCCAACAAATGGTGTCAGAACCCGGTTCGGGCGCGTTTACCTTCCACATCAGATTAGACTTTGTGAGATGGTTTTTCTTTAAGCTAGAGTGTGTAAACAAAATATGTTCAATGAAGTTTGATATTGAGAAATTTGATGGTAGAATCAAGTTTGGGTTGTGTCAAGTACAAGTCAAGTATGTATTGATACAATCCGAGTTACGCAAGGGTTTGAAAAGTTAGGTTCAAGCAATGACCTGGTACTCCCGGTGGTGGAGTTGGCTTAACAGTGGCATGAGTTTCCATGGATGTCAGCTCGGTGAGGTTTGAAAGGAATGTGTTTTTCCAGTAGTAACTAGTGGCATGGGAAAGCAGCGATTCATTGAGGAAGATAACGATGTGGTGACTTGGTCTCGGTGGCGCTAGATCGGTAAAGAGTAGCGTGGATATAATCGACAAGTGGAAAAAAACATCGTGAATTTTAAGGGTAAGAATCGGCATTAAGTGACAATACTTTCAATAGAAAAAGAGTTCGGACAATCCTGTTGTAACTTGGCGGTAGAAGGCAACAACGTCAATGTCGGTACAATGGCGGTAATTTCTCAAGGTGAGCAATGGTGACGTTAGCTGGTCTAGGTGGAGCTGATGCGGCAAACAACTATGAATCTTGAGTATTATTGATGATCCATAGGACATGCCCAGTTATCATGAAAGATGATATAATAATATTAGCTGGTCCACAAATTTGCACGCGGGCATTGACTTAGCGTAGATGTTGGGTGTGGTGGATGTATATCGATGACTGATGGATTTTCAAGAAAGCCAAGAGCTGGAAGTAGCACATTAAATTTTAGTAGGTAATTTTGATATGTGCCACAGAAAATTCTTAGAATGGTTTATTCTAAGTGATCTACTCAATGGTGGAGTAGGATGATTTTTAGAGTTGAGAATTGATTGTCGGTAAAGACAATGAGCCTTCTTTTTATTTTGACAAGGTGGAGATTGTTGGTTTTGTCAAGAATAAAAGAAGGGATTTTCTTTTATTTCTTTTGTCACACATCGAAAAAAGAATAAGAGGGGAGGGATCCTTAGTGCTTTTTAAGAAGGTCATTAGTCTTGATATCAGTGCACAAATCAAAAAAAACTATAATCTTTGTATTTGATTCTTCTAAATTCCTTTCTTGTATTCTCTATTTTGAGAGTTGAGAGAAAATGTGTGAATTAGTCAAATATTTGTAATAGTGTGGTGCTTGGGGTCGGAAGAGAAAATTTTCTATGTGATTGTAAAAGATTCATATAATGTTATTTTCTCGGTCTTTGGATTTTCTCTCGTTTTGGAGTTTTCACGTAAATCCTTATGTTATAATTATTTTCTGCTTAATTTTCTTGGTTTTATTTTATTTGTTCCTATAAATGAATGAGGATTTGTTTATCCCAACATACTTTTGAGGTCATATATTAAAATAATATTTCATTTTTAGGAATTATCAATTATATGAAACGAATCAATAAAAAAAGAGTGAACAATTTTCAGAAAGTATTTCATGTATATAGTACGAGAAAGGGCAAGCACTAAATTATACATGTGCGCCCTTTAATTATCAATGAAATTATGAATGAGTTGGTAATGTGTCATAAGCAAGGACGAAAATATCCAGATATATCCACGATATATCCATTTTTTTAGATTACCGATATCGATATGGGAGAAAAGTATATATCTTTTCTGATATCGAGGATATATCAGGAAATATCGAGAAATATCGGTAAGAATATCTATATCGAATCGCCACAGTTCAAATTTTTTCAGATATCGAGATATATCGAGGAAATATCGATACAATATCAACAAAAAATCGAGGATATATCGAAAATATAGAAAAATTATCTATAATTTTAAAAAAAATAAAATAATTTTTTATTTTATTTTTACTAACCAAATACTTTTTTTGTTATTAATATGTTCAATTTAAAAAAATAAAATAAAAAATAAAGCAACACTTGCGTGAAACCATCTCATGGTGCCATTGTTTAACTTTTGATTAATTAATTATTACTTTTTATTAAAATTGTTATCACTTTTCATTAACATTATTATGACTAAGTAAATCAAGAGGGTTCACGTACACTGTATATTGTGACTAAAAATACAATTATGTTGGTGCATTCAATCGATGTGGTCAAGAATTATGTGGTCATGATTCACGAGGTAATTCACAATTTAATTGGAGTAATTCAAGTCATTTTGATTACCCTATCCCTCAATTGTCATATGGAGTAGGTTCAATCATGCCTCAACAACATGGTGATTGGATTAGCCCACACTATCCAATCCATGGTCAAAACAGTTGGACAAAATAGAACGACGTACTACAGGCACATTCAGAACTATGTTCAGAATTTCTCTAATTCGATGAGCTGGTACCAATATTGTTTAGATCTAGACGGCTTGACATGTTTTATATTTGAGCCTCATAAATCATCATTTTGGTATTAGTTATTATGTATTAAACAACAAGTAGTAATTATTGTATGACTCCAGACTATTTAAGTTATTGATTTGTTTATCATGTATTATGAGTTTTATTGAGGTTTTAAAGTGTATTTATATATTAAAATTAGTTATAATATATTGAAATCGTGATATTTTAAATTTTTACCGATATCGATATTCGATATATCTGTAAATTTGAGGTACCGATATTTTAACCGATATCGATATTTTCGTCCTTGGTCATAATTAAGTGAATGCTCCTAATTATATTGAAAGGAAAATATAAAATTAGAGAAAAAATCATACATCGAGAAAATATTACTAGATAAAAATTTTAAAATTATATATAAATTTCTTTCTTATTATCTCAATATTACTTTATTATTACAAATTTTTAACTGATTCACCTATTTCTCTCCACTCTGAACACAGAAAATATAAGAATGATATTTAGAAAAATCGAACCCAAAGATTACAATGTATTTGATTGGTGCACTTAAAATCGAAACCAATGATCTCCTCAAATAGCATAAAGTTCATTTTGTTCTCCATTCAATATGAGACAGAATCCCTTCTTCTATTTTAATAAAACTATCATGCTCTACAGATATCACGAAACTTATTATTTGAGACGGTTTTAAGCTAAACTTGATGTTATATACAAGATATATAGTATATATACCGTTATGATCAAATGTTTGAAAAAAAAAGATGCAGTTCAGAGTTCAAAGCTGTGTGTGTTGAAATGAAATATGGCCTCATTTGATCGTCGACTGAGATTCTGATATCTACACTCCTTAGCGACGCTTGTCTGTAGAGAAGGGGGCCCACAAACTATAACTCCAATATCAACATTTCCCCATCCTTCTGACATCGTCCCAAAAATTCCTATGACAAAGCAAAAACTTTGTTGAGATGTTTATTAAAATAATTTTTGTGGAACGAAAAATAAGTGATAATACATTTAATAAAATAATATTAAACATGATGAATAATTTATAAAAAATGATAAACATTTAAATGAACGATTGCTTCAATAATTTAACGTTCGATTACTTTTATGCTTAGGGTTTACAAAATAAGGATAATTTTACCCTTGGTTGAGGGTTAGTTGACGGTTGAGTTAGACTTAGGAGAAAGATTTAGGAAGGTTGTTTGCTTAAAAGGTTAATTCTAAACATTTTTACGATAATACCCTTAAAAATAAATTATTAAAAAATTAAAGTTAAAGAACACGATTCCTCCTTCCCAGAGAAATGGGTGGTGTGAGTGTTGTATGGTGTAAACCTTATTCAATCATAGTTAAGTGTTGATATGGAGTTTGTGGATGTCTTAGTTTGAGTATGGATATGATACATGGAAGAAATGGATGTATCAGTGGGTTAAATACTCAAAATGACAGCAATATAGTACAACTGATGTATGCATGGAGCAGGGTCTGTTCATGAGGGTTTTTGGATGGCTAAACGGATGAGTTAGGAGCAGTTGAGCATATGGTTGGAAATCTTGACACATCAGCTGTTAGTTGAAAGTAGTTTCACTCAATTTGGTAACCGTTTAACAGTCCAACTGATGGCTCAAAAATGCCTACTCAGATTAGTCCCATAAGTTCCAGTGTGCTGTATATTAGTATATAAGCTGTACTTTACAGCTTTATTCACGGGTAATCACCTCCACAATCATGTAGCAATAAAGAAGCTCTCTCCCGTGGACGTAGGAGTTTCATCTCCGAACTACGTAAATCGTGTCTCGTCTCTATTTCTTTCTTCTATTCGTAATGTGTGTTTTTGTGCATATGTAGAGTGTGTAGTCTTTCTTGTGTGAGTTTTCTGCCAATTTCACGATAATTGGCGCCGTCTGTGGGAAGAAGGCAGAAACGAAAAGATCAAGAGGATATCTACACGGGTTTGATGTCAAGAAGGTTCATGGAAGATTTCTGAATGAAGATGAAGAACGGTGAGATGCAAGAAATGAGCCGATTCTTGCATATCAGCGAGAGGGATTCAGAGTTGTTATTTGGACGGCGTTTCAGATCAGTGAGAGAGAGAGAGAAGCCTTCGAGCGACAGTTCAGAGGTGGTGATTGCCAACACCGCGATGATCTCCTAGCGGTGAAAAGATCGGGAAGCGGTGAAGATCAAGAAACGATCGAGTGGAGAAAGATCCAAGAAGATGTTCTCGACAGAAGGCGATGGGATTCAGGTGTGCTTAGCATCAGGAATCTGGTATATGGCGAATGAGCAGGGATCCAGTGGTGGCGGATGCAAACCAGAGAAGCGGTGGTTCCGGCGGTGTTTCAGAACGTGGTGGTGTCGTGATTTCAAGAGAGGAGTTCTCTGTGCGTGATTCGACGGAAGCGGAATCTATCTCCAGCGGTGGAAGACGAACTCGCGCGATGGCAGAGGTTCTGATTCTCACGGGCAGTGAGGAACCAATGCCGCGGAGGAAGATAGGTCTCCAAAGACGGTGTTGCTCCGGCGAGAGGGGTGGATTTTTCCGACAAGATTCTTGGTTCGCAATGACTTCACTCTCTGGCGATTGGTTTGTGAATTTTTTTATGACAGTTAGTGTACACGAGGAGGTTCGACAGAACTGGGCGGCGCTGAGGAATGCATCAGTGATCTTCCAACGAGAAAGTTGGTTCAATTTCAGCAATGATTCAGAACTGCAGGATAGCGATTTTTCTCCGTCGGGAGGATTAAATTTCTGACGATTATTCGTAATTCTAGCAGGATTGTTTCAGGCAACGGTTTGCAGTTTTGGGCTTGTGGCTGTTCAAATACACACTATCAGTGATGGTCAGATTAAAGGATTCATGAAAACAAGCAATAGTGGCCTGGTACTACATGCATAAGAAGTGGAATCAGTGTAACAGTAGCTTGGAATTTCCATGAAGAAGTGGCTGAAAGTTGCAGTGTTGGTTCTTACTGTACAAGGTAGTGCCAATTGCATGGAAAAGGGATGCATCAATAGCATGGGACTCCCCTGAAAGTGGAGTTAGATTATCAGGACATGGGTTTACCATGGGAATGAAATCAGCAGCTTGGTATATCTCATGAACAAGTCAGCTCAGCAAGGTTTGTGAAAGGGATTTTCGGTAGCGAATGGTGTTCGGAGGGAGTAGTGATTCAACGGGAAGCTAGGAGATGTGGCTACTTAGTCTCGGTGGCGTCTTCTCGGTAAAGAGTGACGTGGTAACAACGGGCAAGTGGGAGAAAGCATCGGTAATCCTAGAGGGTTTGAATAGGCTTCAAGAGACGACACATTCGGTAGGAAATTAGTTCGAACTTGTTATGGCTCGGTTGCTACTCAAGGTGGAGTAGTGTAATGGAGTTTTGCTATACTCGTTAAAGAATAATGTTGAGTTCTGCTACTCTCTTCAAAGTAGTGTGAAGTTTGCTGCACTTGTTACAAAGTAGTGGAATGGAGTAGAGGGTTGCTATGTTTGTATAAGGTTTAAGGTGGAGAATTGTGAGTGTTGTATGGTGTAAACCTTATTCAATCATAGTTAAGTGTTGATATGGAGTATGTGGATGTCTTAGTTTGAGTATGGATATGATACATGGAAGAAATGGATGTATCAGTGGGTTAAATACTCAAAATGACAGCAATATGGTACAACCGGTGTATGCATGGAGCAGGGTCTGTTCGTGAGGGTTTTTGGATGGCTAAACGGATGAGTTAGGAGCAGTTGAGCATATGGCTGGAAATCTTGACACATCAGTTGTTAGTTGGAAGTAGTTTCATTCAATTTGGTAACCGTTTAACAGTCCAACTGATGGCTCAAAGATGCCTACTCAGATTAGTCCCATAAGTTCCAGTGTGCTGTATATTAGTATATAAGCTGTACTTTACAGCATTATTCACGGGTAATCACCTCCACAATCATGTAGCAATAAAGAAGCTCTCTCCCGTGGACGTAGGAGTTTCATCTCTGAACCACGTAAATCGTGTCTCGTCTCGATTTCTTTCTTCTATTCGTAATGTGTGTTCTTGTGCATATGTAGAGTGCGTAGTCTTTCTTGTGTAAGTTTTCTGCCAATTTCACGACAGGTGGCCTTAGGAGTGACTGTTCTCTCTGAAGTACAGTTTCTCCTCAAATCAAAATTGAAAAAAGTTTCTCTTTTCCTTTTCAAACAAACTGTTCTCTTTTCTGAAATACATCCATGGAAGAAATGGATGTATCAGTGGGTTAAATACTCAAAATGACAGCAATATGGTACAACCGGTGTATGCATGGAGTAAGGTCTATTCGTGAGGGTTTTTGGATGGATAAACGGATGAGTTAGGAGCAGTTGAGCATATGGCTGGAAATCTTGACACATCAGCTGTTAGTTGGAAGTAGTTTCACTCAATTTGGTAACCGTTTAACAGTCCAACTGATGGCTCAAATATGCCTACTCAGATTAGTCCCATAAGTTCCAGTGTGTTGTATATTAGTATATAAGCTGTACTTTACAGCTTTATTCACGGGTAATCACCTCCACAATCATGTAGCAATAAAGAAACTCTCTCCCGTGGACGTAGGAGTTTCATCTCCGAACCACGTAAATCGTGTCTCGTCTCGATTTCTTTCTTCTATTCGTAATGTCTGTTCTTGTGCATATGTAGAGTGTGTAGTCTTTCTTGTGTGAGTTTTCTGCCAATTTCACGACAGGTGGCCTTAGGAGTGACTATTCTCTCTGAAATATAGCTTCTCCTCAAATCAAAATTGAAAAAAGTTTCTCTTTTCCTTTTCAAACAAACGATATGCCGTCGCCCATTGCTACCACGATAGCGCCAGAGTTTGCCATCGTCGGCTTTCGCGAAATCCCACCGTCCTCCGCGAGTCCTCCACCGCAACAGGACCGACTACGCCACTTCTGCCGTCAGAGACGCCGTTCGCCGCAAGGAAGAGTCGCCGGTTCTAATTCCCGCAACCAATTGCCGTTTCAGATCCCATATGTCAGAAAAAGGTGTGAGAGGAAGAAGGTAAAGGGTAGAGTGAAGAAGTTTGTTAGAAGTAAGGAAGATGCCTCCCACATATTGTCCATGGCGACATCAAACCTTCGAACATATTACTGGACGATAACTCTGTGATTTCGGATCTGCGTAAATGGGTTTTCTTCGGCGGTGAAGAGGTATTGAAGGTAAAGAAGGTGAGGAACGAAAAGGGATAAATATTAAAATTTCTCAGAAATGGAAATTGGGGCCTATCATTGCTATGAAGAAAGTGAAGATGAGGAAGAAGGTGAAGAGGGCAAAGTGATAATTTCCACATTTTAACCCTTGGGACAGATTTTATCCGCCCAACTTTTGACGGATATCATAGCCCTCGGTGAACCTTCCACCTCAGCATCTGACACAGGGACCTTGTCAGCCCTGGTGTTATCCCTTGTGAATGACCTGAAACGTAAACAGATCTCATACCCATTTTAACTAGGGTTGGAGAGGGGATAACCCCCGTAAACACTAAAAATAATCGAACCCTTATAGTACAAATGAGAAGTAACTAATAAAGAAAATATTTAACAATCTCACCATGAAGCTAGAATCTTGCCCAAGACTTTCTCAGGTAATATAAGAGTTGAGATTTAATGATTTATGTGCACTAATTAATAAACACAATATATGTGCAATTCAGACATAGTTTTATTGGAATAAAAGTAATACTCAATCAAAGTAATACACATATCATGAATCAATTATTTCACGTAAATTTCTTGCCAAAGACCAAATCAGAAATACATACCTCTCATGTCCGGTCTCCGGCCGTACTGAATAGTGTTAATGTATTGTTTCTTCGACGAGGTCTCGGGCATCTTTGACGCCTCGTCCGGCGGCACTGTTACACTCTGAGTTTGATCAAGTGAGGTATTTTTTTCCCAAACATGCCATAAACCAATTACTACACCCCCAAAGAGGAGAACACTCACAATCATGCACCCCATGAGGAGAAGTCCCTTGTACCACCAACAATCTATGTTGTAAGGATTAATGTACAACTTATCTAGGACGCCCACCGTAACTACTAAACCAATCGTCGAGGCAATCAAGTACAAACCCGACCATATTATGTTCCCTGTTCCGACCAACGCCGACATCCCACAACCCTTGTAGGTTGTTGGGGGGACAACAGTTTTCACTATGTCAACTGATGTACTTTTACCTTCTTCCTGCAAAGCATGAAGATGATTCATAAAGATTAAATAACATGTATGATCAAATTGAAAAGAGAGCTAGACTGTTAATTACCAGCAAAGGTTCAGATTGTCTAGTGACATAAGTTTGAATTTGGAGATTTAGCCTATCACAGAAATTTGGACAGATAGACTCTATGTCAACTGTTTGAAGAAGTGGAATCTCATCTGATGTTTTAACAGCCCAAATTATGAGTACATTCTTGGGAAGACAAGGTTTGTCGTCGTTGATTCGGTGGAGGATGTCGCTTAAGATAGCCAAGAACGGTGAGATTCCTATCCCCCCTGCTACTAGTATCAAGTTCTCGTACCTGAAAGTCACGAGAGAATGATCACCTTTTTTAAAAGTTTAAGTTGGTAGGTCGTGTAATATTAAACCAATCACTCTTAACACTCATAGAAGACCACAAGACTAGCAACTCTTTATTACTTTTAAAGAGACTAAATAAGAGTGCATACTTCAAGTAATAGGGCGATTCATGGCCATATGGCCCCTCCACAAAAGCAATTATTTTCGAAAATTGCTCTGTTTCGGTTACAGAGCAACGTTCCTCGAGTTTCTTCGTCCAATCTCCGAGAACCTTTATGAGGATAGCAAGGTGATATTTACCATCCAAAGGGCTTGAGGAGACACTGAACGGATGCCATTGAAGCCAAGACAGTTCGCGGATTTGAAGAAAAACCCATCCAAGAGCATTATAATGCAAATCTGTTTAGGAAAACACACAACACATTAGCTAGATTGCTGATGAATGACATTCAATCATTTGAAGAAATGAAAAAACAGATTACTTGCTGGCTTTGATAGAACTAGCTCCATAGTTCCACACGGGAAGCTTCTTGCTGAAACTACATCCACAGTTCTTCGTGATTGACAGAAACGGAGAAAGCGATCGAGCATGAAGAGAAATACAGCACCAGCAACATAAGAGAAGATAAAATGGCCAACATGCAAGGCCATGAAGACGAAAAAGACCACGTATAATTGGTGCGTATAGAAGAACAGCTCGAAATTGATCCGCCTCACACCGGGGAGAGACGTCACCCACATGAGTAGACCCGCTGCAAGGCTTATCACCCCTGGAAGGTTAGCAATGCCTACATCTTTCCACTGCGTTAGCTGCGTCAAATTATGACCAATGAGTTAGTTAGCATCATTGTCACATTTTTTATTCAGATCTTCCAAGTCTTGTGTGAGACCATTTCACGTAAGTTCTTAGGTGAAACAGATAAATGTGTGAAAATTGATACTAAATTGATGAAAAGTTATAATAGTTCAGTGAACTATTTCATGAACAATTTATAGTATAAATAAAAAATGATAATATTTTTATCTGTCTCAGGTAAGGGCTTACGTGAGATAGTCTCACACAAGTTTTTGTTTTAGACATTTATCACTTCGCCAAAGATTAATGTGCAATATTATAGATCAAACCAAACTTTTTGTTAGCTATTCTAGTCTCGAAATGAACCAAACTAAACCTATATTATCAAAATTGCAAATGATTTGATATATATGAGGTGAAGATGAAGACTCACTTCATGGATGAGATTGCCTTCAATGAACCATCCAATGACAAAGAAAAGGCCATGGAGAGTAAACAGAAACATGGTAAGATGTCCCAACCAAACATGATATCTGGCCGCATGTTCAAAGGGGATATCCGTGAGACGGAGAAGAATTGATCCTCTGGCCACCGGCAACAACAGAAACGTCACGCAAAACTGTCCGATCAACCCCAACCGGACACCTATAAGTTTCAGCATAAAAACACTGGAACACGGAGTTCCTTAGAAAACATAATTGGCTTTACGTAACACTTGGTATGATAAAGAGACTGTAGTAAATCGGGTTGCAAAAGGATGTCAACGACTATAATGTAAATAGATCGTTTCCATTGCAAAATGAACTTTCTGCTGAAGTTAAATGTTAGCAATGTAAATAAGCACTAACAACATGAAAGATAAAACATAATGAACTTCTTATCTCCGTCTCACAAATCAAAGAAGAACATGAAAGATAAAACAATGTATCATGTAATAAGGACAATAGGACACCCACAATATTCAAACTAAATATATCATCATACTATATTCAAGAAAACAATTTTAGGTTTACTGGAAAAAATAATTAACTAAAATCAATTTCACGAGTATCTTGGGCAACATTTTTGTGTATTATCTTTTGTCACTCGTTTTATACTAATTGACAATCCCACCATTGGCTCTAGGGTTTATGCAATGTGACAATTAGTCAAATATACCAATTTAGGTTTATGCTTTGTGCTATTGTCAAATGGGCAAATTTTGCAAAGTAATAAAATCATTGCCACCAAAGATTTAGATTAAGGTTCCTGGCGAAGCTCCTTATGACTTTATTGAATCCAAGATGACAATGCAAGAGCTCACTGAAATTGTTGAGTTTCCGACTCTTCAACGCACTACGCCCAATCCAAAAAAGCGCAACAAAAAAATTTTCCAATCGACTTCTAGGCCGAATTGGCGTGGAGTCGATTGACATTATGAATATTTCAGTTGCCATGAAATTAAGAGAAGAACAACATAACTGTGGTTGATTTTACAAAGGACCGTGTTTGGTTACTTTTTTAAGGCTATGACTGTGTCATGCTTCTTCCCCATTTTTATCTTTAATATTTAATTGGGATCTTTTCTACTCAAATGTGTGTGTATATATATATATAATCAAAATGTCCCTTTTAAAAAAATATCCACAATATTCCAAATATTGATATCCTATGTTGGGAGCTCCGATACCATAACCGACATTCCGGTGCTATGATGATAGTGTCAGACATAATGTTAGTATTCTGTATTAGCTATCTGACATTCGACACTGAACAATTATATTATTAGAAAAGGGGATGTGGAGAGTATCTTAGTTTAAAAAAAAAATCAAATAAATAAAATTTCTATAAATTAATCTAATCGATGAGTGACAAAATTATTATTTTGTTTTACAAATTACTCTTTAATATTGAAAAGTTATATTTTAAAAAGGTAAATTATTATTCTTTTAAATAAAATAATATATTTTTAAAAAAATACTATTATTTTTAAATTCTTAAATAAATTATTATTCTTTTAAATGAATAATATATTTTTAAAGAAAATATACTATTACTTTTTAAAATTTTAAATTATGATTTATTGATTACTTCTTAGTAATGATGCGGGAGACAAAAATTAAGTTTAGGAGGACCCAGAATAGTACTAAAAGATAAAATATTTTTTCTGTCTTGTAAAATCGTTCATGTAGTTTAATGGAGTAAAATTTAACATTTTTTACGAACTTTTTTTTACGTAAATTGATAGTTTTGCATAACAAATAAAGTATACTCCCTCCGTCCTATGTTGACATTTATATTTGCTTTTTGCACGGAGAATAAGAGATATTTTTTGCACGAAGATTAAGAGATATAATATTTTAATGTGTAGTGAGGTGAGAGAAATAATATTTAATATAAAGTGGATAGTTGTATTAGTATTGTGTGTGACACTACATGTAATAATTTATTGTTTTGTGTAGGTCAAACTTGACAAAAAAAGAAATATAAACCTTAATGTGGAAAATACTTCATCCATCCCACGTTAAGATTTATTATTAATGTTATTTTTAGAGGTAAGTATAAGACAAATAAATGAGTAAAGTGTTACTGATATTATAAGATAAAAGGGTATTATATTGTATATCATAAATAAGTAAAATTATTATTAGATTAAATGTTAATTGAAAAAAAAATGAATTAAATAAAAGAGAAAGAAGATATGAGTATAAAAAAAGTAATCCATAAATATAAAAGAAAAGAAAAGGAAAGGAAAAAAATAAAAAAATAAAACAGTGTTCTTCAAATGATTTGAAAGAAAAGGTATAATTATAAATAATCAGAAACGAAAAAAATATAAATAAACTGAATTAAAAATTAAAAATTAAATAGTGTTCTTCAAGTGATTTGAAAGAAAAGACATAATTATAGACAAATTCTCTTGTGAGACGCTATTTACATGAGACGGTTTGTGAGACGTGTTAAAGTATATCTATTATTTAGATAAAGTATATTTAATGGTTGTTAGAGTATATTTTCTAAAATATGCTGGATTATGCATTAAAGTATGATTTCAGCATGTTATAATATACTCCCTCCGTTCTGGAGAAGTTGATATATTTTTTTTGGGTACAGAGATTAAGGAATATAATAATTTAACGTAAAGTGAAGTAAAGTGAAGTGAGGGAAATAATATTTAATGTGTAGTGGGTAGTTGTATTAGAGGTGATATGTGGGGCATGAGAATAGATTAATTGTTTTGTGTGGGTCCCATGTATTAAAAAGAAAATGTGTCAACTTTAGTAGGACAAACCAAAAAGGAAAGTGTGTCAGCTTCTATGGGATGGAGGGAGTAATTTATTATTGACATACTTTAATTATAAATAATCATATTTTAATTTTATAATAAGCATACTTTAGTGATGGGTCGATTCGTCTAAAACATGTCTTCTAAATAATTCGTCTCACAAGAATTTTTCATAGGTATAAATAGTAATAGGAGAAAAAAAAATAAACTGATTTAAAAATTAATCCTACATATTAGAGATAAGGCTACATCCGAACCCACGATCACATCATTACAAACTGGGTCCCACTAAAATTATTATTTCAGTTAGTACGAGAAAGGGCAAGCACTAAATTGAATATTTGGGCTCTTTAATTATCAACGAAACTATGAATGAGTTGGTGATTTGTCTTAAATATGCGAGGGTATGAATGAATGCTTTAACAATACATCACTTCTCAATCTCACACTAAAGGATTTTTATCTTATTATATTTTGGTTTTACATATTTTATTACATAAATTAGATGAGTGATACATCGGGGAGAAAAATCTCAACATTTCCTCTTAGAATTGATTATTAGGGTATAAATTAATCTATCATACGTGTCAATTATCCAACGATTTATAACAGGAGATGTACGGTGAACGAATTGTACCAAAAAAAGAAAAATATAAATTAGAAATTATTGGGATTTTTCTTTTTGACAAACTCTCCTGTGAGACGTTAAATATGTGACATGAGACGTGTTAAAGTATGTCTATTATATAGATAAAGTAGGTTTAATGATTTTTAAAGTATATTTTTTAAAGTATGATGATAAATGATTAATTAAATTATAATTTTATGATGTTATAATATGATTTACTATTGACATATTTTAACTATAAATAAACATATTTTACCTATATAATAAGCATACTTTAGTAATGAGTCGACCCGTCTCACAATTGTCTCACAAAAACTCGCCTCACATGATAGTAATTTTTTTTTTTACTATATCATTCGACAATCATATATAATTAATGATACTCAAAATTCCAATAAAAAATGACAAACATGAATGGCTGAGAGATGTTGTACCTTCGATCTTGTGCAGGAATATTAAACTCGGATATAATTTTATTATTTCTGAGAGTAAATGCCCAAATTGCCCAAAACACATAAGTGGCAAAGACAACAATTCCAATAACCTCTGCAGCAGACACCACACCAAATGGTCCATCCACAACTATTGGAAATGTCCACAATTCTATCCTTGGATTCCTCTTGTTCCTGTGTACAAATTAAATTTCAAATCTCATTAATATCAAACTAAAACATATTTAAATTATTCTCTTATAAATCAGTTTTACATTATAGTAAATTCTTATAAATATTATGGTCTCTCTTAATTTAAAGACCATAGTAATACATAGGTATAAAAAATTAGAAGGGGACCACATGATTTAGACTATGAACCCGATTTACGCAAATGTTTGTTAACATAATTATATCCTAAAAGTCAATACAAAGCATAAACTCTTGTTAAGATAAAATAGACCATAAACGTGTCTTGTGTGAATCAATTCATGTTATTCTCAAATTTTACTCTTTAATACATAAAACTTTATTCTCCAAAATAATGAATCATTACTCCCCTTATTCCTTAATGACAGATACTTTTCATTTCTACAGAAATATTAATACGATGTTACAGAATTTGACTAAAGCAATATTATTCTAGAGTTTTTTTTATTTTTTTTAAATTTTTATTCATTTAAGAATAAAGTCCATACGTGCATCTGGATGCAAATAATAATTTGCATCATCACAAATGGAGTTAGATTCACTCCACAGAGGGTGAAATAAACATATTAATATCAATATGAATCATGTTTTGCCAACAATGATCAAATAAAACACAAGTATGATACAATTTGTTCTTGCATGAAGCACGTACCTATAAACTTTGTCTTCCCCACATAGATAGATATATACAGTTGCAAGAATTGCAATGAGCATAATAGGACCACTGAATATAACAAATGTAATTCCTGCAACATATATAAATTAAAAATATATTTTATATATATTAAAAAATTAAATTAGTTGTATAGAATTTTGGAGCAAGTTGGGATTTATAAAATGCAAACTAACCAGTGATCCCAAAACCAGTCCCTTCAGCAGCTCTTAGCCACCCTCTATACAAATCTTGGACAGAATCAGATGGAAAAAGAAAAATAAAAGCAATCCATGTAATGAAAACCACCCACATCAACACCTTCAAAACCCATCTTGCTGCTCTATTCCCAAAGGATATGGTGATATCATCATCACAAATATTATTATTCTCTAATTCTTTAGAGAGAAAAGGTTGTTGGCTTGTTTTTTCAGACATTTTTCCTCTAATTAAGGTGAGTTTTAAGTAAGCCACTCAATGTACACTTCTAATCTATATATACACACACCCATAAGTTTAGTCTTTACATTATAGTATTTTCTTTACAATTTTTTCTTTACCTCAAAAAAGAAATAAATTACGTCATAATCTCACAATTTATTTTAATTTTCAAATTTTTACAATAAGAGTAGAGAAAATATTGGAAAAAATTTAAACTGAAAATGAAACAAATAAATGATGTTATGTTGATAATGTGCGAGGGGTGTGGATTACTCTAAAAGAGGAATCAAAGCCACACGAAATTTAGACCACACATTTTTGAATGAATTGGTTTTACTTTCTTCCATACACACAATATCACTTTTTCTAGACACATTTATTGCAATTTTTGCCTTATCAATAACGTCACATTTGTAGTTTTCTCAGGTAACACCCATCTAAACAAAATAAGTTTCTTCAAACAAACAAGAATTCTCAAGGTATAAAGTTGTTTGAGATGGAGAATTGAAGAAGTGATAATTTTTTTAATAAAATATAATATCGGATTAATAAAAGTGATAACATTCATATTGAATTTTTTCATTGGAAGGATAGTGCGAAAAATAATACTCTCTCCATCCATTGTTAATCTATTCGTTTGTTTTTTCACGTAGTTTAAAGAATTATTAATGTTTTATATGTAGTTATTAGTTGTATCATATTTTAATTGTATTAATGGTGTGTGTGAGTCTCATTTGTTTAAAAGAGAAAATTAACAGATTAAGAGTGGATAAGCCAAAATAATAAAATGGATATATTAAGACCGAGGAATACTAACACTTACTATAATGAAATATGATAACTAATCAAGAAAAATTAAAATGATTTCATTATAAGACGTTTCAAACAACGTTTGCTCTTTTTTCCATATCTTTTTATTTTAAAGCAACACTTTCATTACTATTCGAATTTCCTGTGCCACTTTTTTTTCTGTGACACTGCTAGGATTGTCGACATATAGGATGAGAGAGAAAAATCTCCAACCCCTCCACTTAACGGTGTTAAATCCTTCATTTAGGAAACTAATGATATATTAGATGAATCAAAGTCAGTTTTACAAGTAATAAATGAATTTTCTTACTATAATAAGAGAACTAACATGATAAAACAATCCAAGCAATTCTTTAAAGAAAAATGAACTTTGTGACTTGAAGCAACCAAAAAAAAGCATACAGACATAACAATAAGCATGTAATCCATTGGAAATCAAACTACTCAGAATCAGATTATATATCAATAGTTATCCAAATGGTTGTTCTGCTCTTTAAAGAAGTTCAATCGAAAGAGGACTAACACAGAAAACCAATAAAAATATAAGTTGAAGCAAAATTAACTTTGTAACTTGAAGCATAGAAAAACTCTTGACTCACACAGAACATAATAATGAACATATAATTAATTCAGGAAATCAACTCCCTCATATATTTTCCAAAAAGTTTTCGTGGTCATTGAGGAAATTCATCAAACACATTGACATCAATGATTCAAAGTGAATAAAAATTCTATATATATATTTTAAACATTAATTATCAAAAACTTTGGCCTTTTTTTTTTTGGTCTCATTTTTAATTATTTTTGTCCAATTTTAGTCCTTGTGTTCAATTTTAATTTTTTTTTTTGTCTATTTAATTTATCGATAGTCCATTTTTATTTAAAAAATAGGACTAAAGATTGATAAAAATGATCAAAATTTGAAAAAAAAAATTATCAAAATTTGAAGAAAAAAATGATTGAAATTGAACAAAAAGATTAATATTGAAAGGACCAAAATAAAAAATACCAAAGAAATATGATCTGGAATTGATGACGAGAGGAATTGTATTATTAACCCAATATATCTAGTATTGAAATGATTAAGTCAGCCCAATTTCAGTGGCAATATGGCACAACATGGGAGCACTTAAATATATATTAAATTGGAGGGGGATGGGCTAAATATTTAGCACCTTACTTCTAAGATTTTAGACATGAGTCAACATCACATGTTATAATTTATATAATAATAAATAAATATAATAACATGAGATTTAAAAAGTCCCACATAATGGTATAAATAAATTATGGATAGTATGATGGATAGTGATATTTCAATAGAAACCACAAACCACCAATCCTTTCTCTCCTCCCTGCACAGTCACCAAATATCTCCAACTAGTTTTTGAAATTTTGTGGCATACATTTTTAACCTTACATATTTTTAATGAAATAATTTTGCACTTGTTGATGGCACATTATTTAAGGAGTGATGGATTGAGAGATAGTGGGTGTGGATTATGGTCCTATGTAAGGAATATTTTTTAATTTTCATTATTAATGATAGGTGTATTGGAGTAATAATAATAATAATAATAATAATAATAATAATAATAGTAGGGAGAATTTATAAAATAGCCATTTATTCACCATAAATATTAGGAATTTTATCAATTAAGACCTAAAAATGGGTAAACTATTAATTCGGGGCCTGAATTATTTTTTCTATCAATCCAGAGCCTGAAATATGTAAAACTATCAATCAAGGGCCTGAATTTATCAAATATTATCTCCTATTTTATCAATTTAAGGCCTAAATTCAGGCTCTAAATTAATAGTTATGCATATTTTGGGCCCAGGATTGATAGAAAAAATAATTCAGGCCACAGATTGATAGTTTATCCATTTTTCAGGCATTGGATTGATAAAATTCCTAAATATTATTACCAAAAACAATCAATACATGCTCATTGCCTCACAAGAAAGGACTCCTTTTTCAAAAAAATCTGATAGATTCATTCCTTCTTTTCTCGGTGAAGGCTTAAATTTAAAATTGATAACAATAGATGCATGCATTGGGGTATTTTACACGTGGATTGTGTTCATTGGATGTTCAGCAATGATGTCCATGTGTTGCATGCTTGCTGGAAACAAGTTGGAGTGGTTAAAACTAACTAACAACTCAATCGGTTGAAAACTGCCAAACTGGAGCAAGGGTGAGCAGCCAACTTTGGAGCAGTTATTGAGCGATTAATCGAGCTACCTAGAACCAGCTATATAGCTGCATCTCAACATATAGCTGCATCTCAACTACTAAGTGAGGACTATCTAGTGGAGGTTCAACCTGATTAATAGGTTGAAGGTGTAGGTAGATATAAGGGTTCAAAGTAGGCTGATCACATAAGTTGTTCACATTGAGAGTTGATAGTTTAAGTGCTGCGTTTTTGTGTGTGTTGCATCTTGAGATCAATCTTTTCTTAGTTGTAAGCATTGAGTGATAATAAAATTTCTTCTCCCCAAAGTGGATGTAGGTTATTCATAACCGAACCACTACACATCTTTGTGCAAGCTTTTCAATTTCATTCAAGTTTCTTATTTCATGTGAGTGTGTTTTTGAGTGTTTTGTGAGATTATTTAGTGCATTATCACGTCAATTGGCACCGTCTGTGGGAAACAAACACACAGCAAGCATTCAAGGTGAACACCACATGATTTGATGTTGAAAAACTCACAGAGAAATCATATTACAACCTGCGGAAGTTGAAGATGAAAACTATCCTAATGCAGCAAGTTTTGATGGATGCATCGAAGCCACCTCCACCATTGAAGATTGAAATAGTTAGAGATCCTCAGGCTGCAGCAGAGGGTGTAAGAGGTCCTGTTGATGAACAGGTACTCCAAAAAGCTTATTCAACTATAATGTTGTGCCTAAGTGATAAAGTACTTAGAGAAGTATCAAAGGAAACAACTGTTGTGGGTGTATGGAATAAATTGGAAGCTCTATTTATGGTTAAAACATCTGCAAATAAACTGCATTTGAGGCAAAGACTTCATGCCTTCAAGATGACTGATGGAAAACCTCTGATGGAACAAGCTAATGAGTTCAGCAAGATCACAGATGACCTTGAAAGTGTGGATTTCAAGCTAACTAGTGAGGATAAGGCCATCATGTTGTTGTCTGCATTGCTAAGATCACAAATGCATTTCAAAGATGCTCTTCTCTATGGAGGAAATGATGTTGTGCTCTTAGAAGATGTGCTGAAGCACTAAGATCAAAAGATCTAGAGGAGAGACCAGACAACAATGAAAAATCAGGTGCAAAAGGACTCTTTGCCAAGAAAGGAAACCAAAACAAGAAAAGGAACAATGGAGGAAATTCTTATCAAAAGAAGAGTGCAACAAGACAGTCAATTGGGAAGAAGTGTTACTATTATCATGAACCAGGTCACTTCAAGAAACAATGTGCAAAATGGAAGCTTAACAAGTCCAAGAAAACAGATACACCTGCTGGAAATCAGAAGAATCAAGTGAATCAGGTTGGTGAATTACAAAATAATGTTGGTGTGGAAGGTATTGAAGCACTGTCCATCACATCATCAGATGTATCTACTGAGTGGTTATTGGATTCAGGGTGTACCTTCCATATGACACCCATGAAGCATTGGTTTGAAGAATTGAAGCATCACGAAGAAGGATCAGTGCTATTAGGTAATGATCAATCTTGTAAGATTAAGGGAGTGGGATCCATCAGATTACTCATGTTTGATGGAGTTTAGAGGCTTATTAGGAATGTTAGGTATGTTTCTGGATTAAAAAGAAACCTCATCTCTCGTGGGATTCTTGATTCTCAAGGATGTGATTCACACCTGAAAAGGGGAGTTCTCACAGTGATTAAGGGTGATAAGATAGTCATGAAGGGAACTAGGAGATCTGATTTGTATTTTTTCTGGATGGAAGTGTTGTTGTTGGACAGATACACAACACTAATAAGTAGGATGATGCCAAGCTATGACATGGTAGGTTGGGCCATGTTAGTGAAAGGAGGATGCAAGAATTGGCTAAACAACAACTAATCAAGTTCAATGCAAGTGATAAGATCAGACAGTGTTAGCATTGCATTCTTGGAAAGTCCAAGAGACTTAAGTTTGGTGAATCAAAACATACAACTAAAGCAAGAATGAATTATGTTCATTCTGATCTCTGGGGGCCTTCAAAGACAATAACCAGAGGGGGAGGAAGATACATAATGACCATAATTGATGATTATTCAAGGAAACTATGGGTTTATGTTCTGAAAACTAAGGATGAAGCATTCATCACATTCAAAACTTAGCTGACAGAAACTGAGAACAGTACAGGGAGTAATTTGAAGTACTTAAGGACAGATAATGGATTGGAATTTGTATCTGAAGAATTTAATTCATATTGCAAGAAAAGTGGGATTAAGAGACACGAGAATGTCCATGGAACTCCTCAACAAAATGGAATTGCTAAGAAGATGAATCAGACACTTCTGCAAAGAATTAGATGCATGTTGAGCAGTACAGGCTTAAGTAAGATATTATGGGGAGAATTAGCTACAACTGCAGCTTATCTGATCAACTTATGTCCTGCTACAACTCTGAATTTCAAAACTCCAGAAGAAATGTGGTCAGGTAAGGTCCCTAGTTACTCACACCTTAGAGTTATAGGTTGTCAAGCTTATGCTCATGTGAAACAGGATAAGCTGGAACCTAGAGCACTCAAATGTGTTATGATAGGTTATCCTAAGGAAGTAAAAGGGTATAAACTATGGTGTTACGATGAGAACAGGCTCTTGTTAAGTAGGGATGTTGTTTTCATTGAAAACAAAATGCCACTGATCAAGGATAATCAGAACAGACAATCTGATCTTGAGGTGGAGTCTCAGGGCATGCTCAGAGCAAGTGAAAGTGAAGATAACTCCACTGACAAGTGTACAGATGAAGTATCAAGAGTTCAAGAACAACCAAGTACTTATCAACTTGCAAGGGATAGACAGAAAAGAACTATAATGTCACCTGCAAGGTATGTACAAGCTGATAAAGTGTCATTTGCACTACATACAGTAGTCAAAGTTGAAGCTTATGAACCTAGAAACTATACTGAAGCATTGGCTAGTCAAGACAGTAATAAGTGGCTCATAGCTATGGAAGAAGAATTGTTGTCTCTGAACAAGAATGGAACATGGAAAATAGTTGACAAGCCAAAATCTCATAAGTTGGTTAGATGTAAGTGGATATTCAAAAGGAAACCAGCACTTGCAGCTGAAGATGGAGTAAGATACAAAGCTAGACTAGTAGCTAGGGGTTTTTCACAGAAGGAATGGATAGATTACAATGAAATCTTCTCACATGTGGTCAAACACTGTTCTATTAGAGTGTTACTATCACTGGTAGCTCAGTATGATCTTGAGCTTCATCAGATAGATGTAACTACTACATTTTTATATGGGAAGTTGGAAGAAAGTATCTACATGAAGACACCAGAGGGTGTTACAATTGAGAGGGCTGATACAAAGGCTTGCTTGTTACTCAAATCACTGTATGGACTGAAACAAAGTCCAAGACAGTGGTACTTGAGAATTGATGAGTACATAGTTACAAATGGATTTCAGAGAAGTCTCTATGATAGCTATGTATACATCAAGGAAGAGAACTCAAGGGATTGATACAGTGAAGGAAGTACTCAAATCTGAGTTTGAAATGAAGGATCTAGGAGAAGCTAAGATGATATTAGGTATGGAAATAAGTAGAGACAAATCAACGGGTACACTTGTGTTGAAACAACAATCTTATCTTGTTAAAGTACTTAAAAAGTATAATATGGATGAGTGTAAGCCTGTTACAATACTTGTCAAGCAATGATTGAGTCTGTCACTACTTAATGAAGCTAAGTCAGACAGAGAGATAGCTGAAATGAGCAGGATTCCATACTCAAGCTCAGCAAGCAGCCTTATGTATGCCATGGTTTGTTCTAGGCCAGATCTTGCCTATGTAATGAGCTTGATCAGTAGATTCGTATCTTGTCCAGGGAAGCAGCATTGGGAGGCAGTCAAATGGGCATTGAGATATGTCAAAGGGACCGAGTAAGCTGGTTTAAAATTTCAAAAAAGAGAAGTAAAATCAGAAGTTGTTATTGGATATGTTGATGCTGATTTTGCAGCAAACTTGGATTCCAAGAAATCTCTTACAGGATATGTATTCAATATGTATGGTACATCAGTGAGCTGGAAAGCAAGTCATCAGTCTGTAGTGGCATTATCAACTACAGAAGCTGAGTTCATTGCATTGACTGAAGCAATTAAAGAAGGGGTATGATTTGTTGGTTTGTTGAAAGAATTGGGAGAATATCAGGATACTGTAGTAGTGTATTGTGACAATCAAAGTGCAATACACTTAGCTAAGCATCATGGATATCATGAGAGGACCAAACATATTGATGTCAAGCTATATTTTGTAAGAAATATGGTGGAAAGTGGATTTGTTGATGTAAGGAAGATTGATACAGCTGTGAATCCAGCTGATGGTCTTACTAAAGCATTGGCAGTAGCAAAATTTGAGTTGTGCAAGACTTTAGTTTGTATGCATGAAGACATAAAGGCTGCTGCACCTTAAAGGCAGCAAAGTGTGGAGAAGGGATCAAGTTGAACATGCATACATCTAAGGTGGAGATTGATAATAATAGGTGCATGCATAGGGGTATTTTACACGTGGATTGTGTTCATTGGATATTCAGAAATGATGTTCACGTGTTGCATGCTTGCTGGAAACAAGTTGGAGTGGTGAAAACTAACTAACAACTCAATCGGTTGAAAACTGCCAAACTGGAGCAAGGGTGAGCAGCCAACTTTGGAGCAGCTGTTAAGCGGTTAATTGAGCTACCTAGAACCGGCTATATGGCTGCATCACAACTACTAAGTGAGGGCTATCTAATGGAGGTTCAACTGGATCTATAGGTTGAAAGTGTAGGTAGATATAAGGGCTCAAAGTAGGCTGATCACACAAGTTGTTCACATTGAGAGTTGACAATTTGAGTGTTGTGTTTTTGTGTATGTTATATCAGATTGAGATCAATCTTTTCTTGGTTGTAAGCATTGAGTGATAATAAAGTTTCTTCTCCCCAAAGTGGATGTAGGTTATTTATAACCAAATCACTATACATCTTTGTGCAAGCTTTTCAATTTCATTCAAGTTTGTTATTTCATACTACTGTGGTTTTGAGTGTTTTGCGAGATTATTGAGTGCATTATCACGTCAAAAACTACAATATTCTCCAACTCCGCACCATTAGTCTATGCGGAGACTTTCTAGCACCCATATATAATAACATATACATTGCACACTCAAATCAAATAATTCGTAGCGCCAATCAATCTACACACCACCAAGCAGTTCACCTCACATAACCTTGCTGCTAAACAATGCATATGATCCAGAAGTGCTTAGATTGAGGGGAGTCAATTTAAATAATCTAATCCAAGAATCAGTTCATTGATGTTAAAAGTGCATATAACCCGGAGGTGCTTAGATCGATGGGAGTCAATTTACGTAACCTAATCCAAGAATCAGTTCACCTCGCATAACCTGGATGCTACAAAGTGCATATGACTTAGAGGTGCTTAGATTGAAGGGAGTCGATTTACGTAGCCTAATCCAAGAATCCAACAAGTATGCAGCGCCAATCAATCCTGTGCAACACCAGTCCACCACGCAGTTCACCTACCATAATCCTTAACGCTACTAAGCAGTGCATATGACCCGAAAGTATTTAGATCCCAAGAAGAGAGTCGAGTTATGTGACCTTACTTCTAAGCATTACATATGAATCAAAGGTGCTTAGATTTAGGAAGGGATCAATTTGACCGAGGTGTGCCCCGTGAATAATGCCCAAGTAGGGTTGCCGAAGTATGAGGTTTATGTGGAAAATTTTCAAGATGACCTGTCTTAGGGAATGAGGCATAGTCCGCATAGTCCGCTAAGGGTGACGACCGGCCCTAATCCTAGTAATATGAGAAATCTTGATTTTTTTAATTACCTTTTAATAAATTCCAACCATTTCATCTTTTAATTTATTAATTTTTTTTAATTGTTTCTTTATCAATGAATTTTTCATTTCTTTATTTTTGTTCTATATTAAAACTAGCTTTTGAACCTGTGCTATGCACGGAATAAAGATATTCTGATATTATTTAAATTCGAAGGAGAAGCCTAAATCATACATTTTAGGTAAACTATTCTATCCCAACCCGAAGGAGAAGCCTAGTAAACTGTCTCGTGCATTGCACGTTCACGCATTTTTATAAAATAAGTATTAGTATATCTTGATTTAAATTTTTCTGAATTTAAATTTTATATAATAAAAGCACTTGCATGATACAATATGTTACCTTTTAGCAATATGAAGATCAAAATATATATTTAAGTATATATAACAAAAAAATGTAAAGGCATATATTAATCCCTCATCATGGTATGAAAGAAAGTATTGGTAAAGAGTGTGGGGCATATAGAAATAGAGATTAAAATTATTACTATATCGCGTCCCGTATGATTGTTAATGTTACCCGATGGGTAAATCGAATTGGTATTGGGATCGGTGAAACCCATTTATTAACCCGTAGATTACACATACACATTTAATACTAATTTATTTTAGAAAAATATTTATATTTAAAATAAATATGATTAAATAAAATATATAATTATTCATATATATTTATAATGTATTTATATTTTTTAGTGTTTAAATTAATGTATAAATTAATTTAGATATATATGGAGTATATTTTTTAGTGTTAAAATTAATGTTGTAATAAAAATTATATTATTGTTAATTAATTATAAATTAAATATAATATGAACTTTATTATTTTTAATATGATCAAAAAAGTTATAATTATTAATTAATTATATAACATAACATATTTGAATACCTATAGTCGTAATTATTAATTAATTATATAATTATTTCATAACATATTATATAATATAGATAAAATATTTTGTATAATTTTAATATTTGTGTATACTTGATCAAATTATAATGATGTTTTTGAGCTAACCGTACTCGTTTTTTTTAAGGTTTGAGTAAATCAGATATTCGAAAATATCCGTCATGTGATCACCCTAATGTTTATTTAGTCATATTCGTACCCGCTTCGTTAAAAAAAATTATGATACTCATACTCATACAAAACTCGTTATCATTACCCGTTGATTATACATATCAATTTAAAATTATTAAGATATTAGGACGAATAATATTAATTTAAAATTATTATTAATGAAGAAACACTACTAGAAAAATGACCTATTACTACACTAATTTTAATACACTTTATTTGAAATGTAATGATAGCTATTTTGATAATACATTAATTCTATAACTACATAATTATAATATCTATTAATACATTACCCAATATATGTATTAATAGAATACTATTAACTACACTATTATATTATCTATTAATACACTATCTAATAAATGTATTAATATAACTTTATTATACATTGCTCAAAGCGTGTTAATAACTTTTCATATTTATTTATAATAACTAATACTTTTTATTTAATAATAATATGTTTTAAATGTAATTAAATTAAATAAAACATATAATAATAAAAAAATTATATAATAGAAGCAAATAGTTTTATTTAATATTAGATAATAATAAAAATAAATTAATAAAATAAATAATTAATAATATTAAAAATTGAATGATATACTAAACATAATAATACTATAGTTGTAAAACTTTTTATTAAAATTAATACGTAAATGAATACAGTAGTATAATTTCATTATTAATTTATAATTTTTAAAATATATATTTTTTATATATTATACGTTGAGTATATTAATTAAGAATAAATTAGCAAGATAAAAATAATTAAAAAATTAATCATAATTTTAAATATAATCAATTGATTTTATTATTTATATATTTTTTATTATTAAAGTTAAATTAAAAAAATAAAATAAAAAACCAAAATATAAACAAGACGAAATAGAAATGAAAATAAAAATAAAAGCAAAGACCAACAAGAAAAGAATTGCATATAAACTAAAATGGAAAATTTTTTGATAAGTTTTAAGTATGGATCATCTGGCTAGTGTATAATAAAAATTGTAATCAATTTGAGCTCAAAACTCTTGGGAAGCAGATCAAGTTATAATTTTTTTTAAAAAACTTGTTAAATTAATGGTATTTAAATGGAATTAATTTATTAATTAAATTAATAATTATTTAAGTGTAGTTTAAAGTGTTATGTAATGACATATAAAAGTGTATTAATAGTTTGCTACCTATTAATACATTGGATTAGAATACACTTTATAGAAATGTCTTATTAAGTTAAATGCATTATTAATTATTCTTACATGACACTTATAAATGTCATAATATCCTATTTTTCTATTAGTGAAATAATTTAATAATGAATTAATTGTTATGTACTCGTATCCATTTAAATATAAACTACACATTTTAGTACCCGTTTCATCAAAAATATATATTATGATTCTCCCTGTGTCTAATCCGTTTATCATTACCCGTTTATTACACATATCCATTTAAAATTATTAAGATGTTAGGACCAATAATATTAATTCAAAATTATTAATAATGAAGAAAATAATTTAATAATGAATCCATTTAAATATAAATTACTCCATTTAAAATTATTAAGATGTTAGGACCAATAATATTAATTTAAAATTATTAATAATGAAGAAAATAATTTAACAATGAATTAATTGTTAAAACTACATTATAAGTTATAATTTAATTAATTATATAACATAACAATTTGAAATACCTGTAGTCGTAATTATTAATTAATTATATAATTATTTCATAACATATTATATAATATAGATAAAATATTTTGTATAATTTTAATATTTGTGAATACTTGATCAAATTATAATGATATTTTTTAAACTACCCGTACTCGTTTTTTTTAAGGTTTGGGTAAATCAGATATTCAAAAATATCTGTCATGTGATCACCCTAATGTTTATTTAGTCATATTTGTACCCGCTTCGTTAAAAGAATTATGATACTCATACTCATACAAAACTCGTTTATTATTACCTGTTGATTATACATACCAATATAAAATTATTAAGATGTTAGGATGAATAATATTAATTCAAAATTATTATTAATGAAGAAAATAATTTAATAATGAATTAATTGTTACGTACTCGTATCCATTTAAATATAAACTACACATTTTAGTACCCATTTCATTAAAAATATATATTATGATTCTCCCAGTCTCTAATCCGTTTATCATTACCCGTTGATTACACATACCCATTTAAAATTATTAAGATGTTAGGACCAATAATATTAATTCAAAATTATTAATAATGAAGAAAATAATTTAATAATGAATCCATTTAAATATAAATTACTCCATTTAAAATTATTAAAATGTTATGACCAATAATATTAATTTAAAATTATTAATAATGAAGAAAATAATTTAATAATGAATTAATTATTAAAATTACATTATAAATATAAGCTACTCATATTCATACCAGTTTCATTAAAAATGTATATTATGATACTCGTACACGTCCCAAAACTCATTTATCTATACCCGTTGATCATACCCGTCTCAAACCCGTTTATCATTACCCGTTGATTACACATACCCATAAAAATTATTAAGATGTTATGACCAATAATATTAATACAAAATTATTAATAATGAAGAAAATAATTTAAGAATGAATTAATTGTTAAAACTATATTATAAGTTTTGTTAAAATATAAAATATAAAAAATAGTTAAATATGATATCATTATTTCAAAAATTAAATAAGAATTTTAAATAAGGTATCATTATTAATGTATCATTTTAAATAAGATATCATATTATGACAAAAAATGAATGTTCAAGATCTAATCTTATAAGTGTGATGAATTGATGAAATTCAATAATGTGATGAACGGATGAGATTAAAAAAGGATTAGTAATTAAAATCAAAGGTGTATATTAAAAATTGGTTCAATTTTGACTTTTTCACTTTGCTATTATATTAATAGAGATTTAATCATTGTACCTGTCCTCTAAATCCACCTCTTAATTCTAATATTTCTTTCTCTATTTCTTCTTCAAAATTTTCATTTATTACATTACACATTATTCCCTCCATCCCGTTTCAATGTTTAAGTTTCTATTTTGCGCGTCTCATTTCAATATTTACGTTTTCCTTTTTGGAATATGAGACCTACCTAAAACATTAATATATCATCCAACACTAATCCACCTACCCAATTTACATTAAATATTATATTTTTTTCACCCACTATCTATTAAAATATTATACTTCTTAATCAACATGCAAAAAATAAACATAAATATTGAAATGGGACGGAGGGAATATTAATTTAAAAATTTTCTTTAAATGTGCTTTGCTTTTAATTTAAATGTTTTCACTAAAAATATATAAATAAAGTACGTTTATAAGTAGTATATTTTTCAAAAATATGATGAATAATAAAAAAATATAATTTTAGAATATTATAATATTATTTACTGAAAACATATTTTAACTATCAAATACTCTCTCCGTCTGTTTTTAAGGGTTCCATCTTATTAGAAGGAAATGAAACCCTTGAAAATGGACAGAGAAAATATATTTTACTTATATAACAAACATATTTTAATAATTGGTCAACTGCAACTCATTTTACACATACCCGTGTTATAACATAATGCACGTGTCGACCCGCTCGCAATTCCTTGTAATATGAGAAATCTTGATTTCTTAATTACGTTTTAATAATTCCAACCATTTTATATTTTCATTTATTTATTTTAATTAATTTTTTTTATCAAACTTGAGCATGAATTTTTCATTTCTTAATTTTTGTTCTATATTAATACAGTTTGATAGTTGTACATCTCTTTCGCATCCATCTCTTAATTCTAATTTGTCTTTGTCTATTCTTTCTTCAAAATTTCCATTCAATACATTATACATTATTAATTTAAAATATTTCTTTTAAATGTGCTTTTTATTTTAAATGTTTTCATAAAAATATATATATAGAGAAAATGAATAAATGAAAGAAAACAATTTCAAAGAAAAAGTTATATTCTAAAACAGGTACTATTAATAAATTTATAAAAACGAGTTCTTTGATTAAATAATGAAAAAAGGGTTTAATTGCATGCAATTGGGCACCAATACATCTAAATAATCTCAACTATTAGATTAAGTTTTATTTAATTCTCACCATTAAAAAAAATTAAAAGAATTTCCATAACCATCCTCTATATATACCCTAACTTCAACCCTATTAAACTCAAGTGCACCGATACACCAGATGCATCCAAAATGAAAAAAATTATGAACAATGAAAGAAGAATGGAGAAAAAAAATAATGAATTACATTATTTTTAATGTGATAAAAGTTAGAAATATAAATGACTTAAAAAAGGATCTGTATTTAAAAAATAATCAACTATATAATCCTAAAATACTAATTGGGTTCACTTCATTCTTCTTTCTCCAAAAGGCGAACTCTCAAATTTCCTCTCTCTCACCGGGCGAACTCTCAATTTCTGGCTTTCTCTTGCGCGGATTCTCATTTCTCTCCCTTCTCTTGCGGTTGCTCCACCCTTGCGCCGCCGCGCTGCTGCTTTGCTCCGTTTCTTGCCGCTATACCTTGCAAGCACTCTCCCTCCTCACTTTGATCTTGCTTTTCTATGTCCTTCTTCCTCACCTGCCTTGTCTCTCTCTCTCCTCTTCCAATCTGCTGCTCAATCTTGCTCATCTCTCTTTTCTCCCTTTTCTATCTCCTTCTTCCTCACCTGCCTTGTCTCTCTCTCCTCTTCCAATCTGCCGCTCCATCTTGCTCATCTCTCTTTTCTCCCAATCTGCTCTGTTTTTTCTTTTTTATCTCAAAATCTGTCGCTCGTAGCGCTTCCTTTGTCTATTATAGATGTTGTTGCTGCTATTTGGGTGGAAGAAGTTGTATGGGTGGAGGAAGAGAAAACCACCTGAGGTGAGAACTAGTGCAGAACAGTGATTCACTTGAGGTGCAGGTGGAGGAACGATGATTCGTAGTTGGGAATTGATAAGCTAATATAAATGTACATGAATTTTTAATAAATGTATTAGATTTTATACAAAAATGTATAACATTTTATACTAACCTGTATAACTAAAATTAATAAATATATTGACGAAAATATTGATAAATAATAAATGTATTAGATTTTATACAAAATGTATAACATTTTATACTAACCTGTATAACTAAAATTAATAAATATATATAGATGAAATAATGATAAATAATAAATGTATTAGATCTTATACAAAAGTGTATAAATTTCATACGAACATGTATAATTAAAATTAATAGATATATTGATTAAAATATTGATAATAAAATCGATTTAAATTTAATATATTTTTATATAAATTTTAATAGTACATGTAAGAATAGAATGTAATACATTTATATGGTAAAAATGTACACTATCAAATTTAAAAAAAAAATAAATCTTCCCATATTTCTACAAAAACGTCAGCAACCATACAAAATAAAAAATTGAAGTACAATTATCAATATACAAAAATAAATCTTCCCATATTTCTACAAAATCGTCAGCAATCATACAAAATGAAAAATTGAAGAACAATTAACAATATACAACATTAGAATTACATCAAATTTTGAGAAAAAAATGATAAAGAAATTATATAATCGAAGCATAGTCATCAACTCTTTTTTAATCTCGAACACAGTCTGCTTGAAAAACATAGATCTGGAACGTGGAGAGGAGGGAGAAGTGGAGGTGTTGGAGGCTGAAAAAAAATAAGAGAAGAACGAGAGATGGGAAAAAATAAATTCGCGAAGATGGCGAGAAAAGGGAAAAAATGGAATTAAGGAAGATGGAGAAGCATTTGCTACAGGAACCTGTTTGGAAGAGGAGAGAAAATGAGTTAGTTAATGACCTATCAAGCTATTACTTTATTTATATCAAGGTCATTAAATGAAAATGAATCATTGTTATACCTTAAAAACTGTTGCACATTAGTAATTGTCTAAGTTTTTTAAAATAAAAATCCATAATTATTATGGTGTGGGAGGGAGTACATTTCATTATCTATTGATTAGTGATGTTAATAGTTATCTAAATATTAGTGATGTTAATAGTTATCTAAATCCTAATGTGATAGGCTTGAGAGAATAAAAACCTAAACACTAATATTTAAATTTGTAAGTTGTGATTTGCTAAGCTAACATGTACGTAGATTTAACGAAAGGAATCATCTATTTTAAAATAGTGTTTCATTCCATATTCTACGTATAATATACTTGACACGTGTAATAATTAATACCTAAATTATTCTCATGTATACTCCCTTTGTTCTATATTAACGTTTTGCTTTTTGCAAGGAGATTAAAATATATAATATTTTAATATGTAGTGAGGTGAGAGAAAAATATTTAATGTAAAGTATATATTTGTATTAGTGTTGTGTGTGAGTCCTACATGAAATAATTAATTGTTTTGTTTGACCAACTTCATAAAAAATGAAATGTAAACCTTAATTTGGGACAACCTTGAATGTAAAACTTAAACCTTAACGCAGGATAGATAGAGTATATCATTTGAACGTATTTGTAAAATAAAATTAAACTATGAACCAATATTTTCAGAATCGGACCCGACCGGCAGGTTCGACCGGTTCAATTGGGAATCTGTCCGATACCTCTAAAAAGTATATTTTGCTATAAAATTGGAAAAAATCAGTTCGGACCGATCAAAATTAAAAAAATTGGTGGAACCAGCCGAACCGGTAACCGAATATTTTTATTTTTTTTGTTTTTTTAAAACAATTACTAACGAATATTTTTAATGTAAGGATTTAGTGTAATCTATTGGGCAATGGAAAGGTGGAAGCATTTTTCTTTGGAAAGCCACACGTAGTAAATGCAATTAATTAATAATATTATCGTGCAATTTGAAATCTTAAGCATGCTTAGATAATGTTTATGTAATTTATTAATTTTTTATTCTTCATTAATTAAATTATTTAACGTGTAACTTGGATATCTCATGATTAGTTAATGTTATACTCCTTTCGTTAGTCCTTAAGGTATCCATTTGCTTTTTGCATGTTGATTAAGGAATATTATTATTTTATTTGTAGTAGGTAGTTGTATTAGTGGAGGGTGTGAGTCTCATATTTTATTTGTATTAGTGTAGGGTGTGGGTCCGATAGTCTAAAAGGGAAAATAGATAAATTAAGGATGAAACGACAAAAAATGGTAAAATTGATAAATTGACAGTAGACGGAGGGAGTATAATTTATTAATTTTTGTTTCTTAATTAATTAAATTATTTGAATTTGAAATTAATTAAATATTTGGTGATCATGTATAAATTAATTAATTTAAATCATATACTCTCTCCGTCCCTATGATAAATGTTTATTTTGTTATTTTGGTCCGTCCCACTACAAAGTGTCCATTTTTTATTTTGGTAATAATGGCCCCTACCTCAATTTACAATACCCCCATTAAATTACACCTTCTGTTATTCCTTTAAATTTTACACCCATTAATCTATTACTATTATAATGCGACTTGAACTGGTTTGTGGCCAGTTTCAAGCCCGTAGCCGGTCACCCCGATCCCTTCTTTCCTTACGTGGCATGATTTCGGTTTATACGTGGCGTCTTCTCTCCCATTTCACTCTAATAATCTCTCTCTGATCACTTGCTCTCAGACAAATCACAGCCTCTTCTCCTACTTTGCCGTTCTATTCTTCTTCACCGCTCGCTCGCCGTCGTCAAGTAAACCTTTTATTCTCTCTGATTTTCTTATCTTTGATGTGGGTTTTCAAGTTAATTGTCGTCTGTTTGTACCCTTGATTGATTGCCAAAATTGCATCAGAATTGAATGTTGTTTGCATTGTGAATCTGATTTTCTAGGGTTCTTATCAGAGTTAATACTTTGATTCAAAAGACACCCATATACATATCCACCGTTCGAGTCTTCCTTTAGCCGCGATATATTCTTTCAGTCTCACGTTATCCTGATATAAAAATTCCACAAAGGTACGTCTTGAGCCCTAATTGCTAACCCAAATTTGGATTGTGAAGTTCTCACGGGTTTTTTTTTGCTTTGGTGATCAGTTATCCGTTCAATCACAGACGCACCACCACCACCACCACCACCACCATAGCTTCAGCTTTGACACCGAGGTATGAAATTATGATTTCATTAGTGTTACTTTTTTTCCGCTGCATGTGATTTCTTTCCTTTGCTGGACTTTTCAATGCACATTTAAATTCATTGCTGAGTATTTTTGTTGCTTTCAAATGAATTCGTAATCATTTTATATTAAATGTATAGGGTGATGTAATTTTATATTTTGTGTTCTACTTTGTTTTTGATTTTGTTAGGGATGAAGTCACAATTGGACTACTAACAGCAATGATTTCAAGGTATAGTTCTTGATGATTTTCAATTTTTGGTTGCATATAGATTCAGATGTGACATTGTTTTCATATTAGATGTGAAAATAGCAAACTTTAATTGAGTCTAATTAATGCATTTAGTTATGAAATTTCAGCCTTAAACTTAATTTGTTGGAAGTATTTAATTTGATAACCTATTGGTTTTTTGTTGCTATTGTAAGATTCAATGAGATTCTTGACGAAAGCAACCTAGAAACGTGTGATTTAGTAACAGTCATGTATTTAGTAATGTATAGTAATAGTGCCTTTTTATATTTTTATGCAGCAACAATGGCATAAGAGTGGTGTCCTAACATCTGCAGCATCTATCAGGTAATGCTTATTTCCATGCTGAACTTAGGGTTCCACCAACACAAATTGTTCTCCCCCACGGCTTACGAAAATGAACTTACTCTATCTAATTAGATGCTTGATAGAAAAAGTGAAATGTACTATTTTGGCTTTCAATTTAAGGCGCATTAAGCTCTTATGAAAAAGTTGGTGAGGTAACATCAGGTTTAATACCAAAGCAAAGATGCCTACTAATGTTGAATAAATACCAAACACGTTTAATTTAGATAAGAAAATGCAGATAATTTTTATTTATTTTAGTTTTTAGTCAAAAATTTTGTCTGGGCATTGGAGTTAGTATTCCAGTCTTGCCTGGACTTAATTCTATTGTTTTTGTATCTCAAGTAATTCTGACCCATTGTTCAAGTCAAAATGTCATAGATTTTCTGGCAATTAAATTTCCAGTTTCTTATTCACATTATATATTCTTTTTCTTTACAATTGAATTAAGTAGAATTCCTAGATCTCATGGGAGAACGAGAACTTTAAAAAACATGCACTGATGCTTGGAAAATTTAATATCTTTACTCTAAACTCATAAGTATGAGTAATGTATACGAAGTGATTAAAAAGTTCGTACTTATCATTAGTTAATCTCACCTCTTAAGAAGATATCTGACTTGTTGAATGCCAATGTAAAGAAAGTGACTTCATGAGATGGTATGTATGCTGGATGTATTAATGGTCCCCAGGCAGAAGTACATCTTTTTTCCCTTTAAGTACAGTTTGAGACCTACTATCAGTATCTTACAATATCTACATCTTCTGCTGTTGTAGATGTTCAATTCTGAGTTTGTGTCTGTTTAGTAAAACAATTACTATACCAAGAATACTGAGTTAGTGCTTTATTACAGATCAACGGTATTGGCAAACATCTTCCAGGAGCTAGGGGTGGGATTGTTTCTAAACCTTCTCCCCTAATTTGTTGCTTAAGTGTTGCAGTCCCGGTCGCGCCCAGTTACCCTGAAGCAGAGCTACTCCACGTGGTAAATGCATCTATTTGTTAAACAGCGTCCTGTATTCTCTATCAGGCCTACTATTTGGCGCACATTTTTCATTCTGATAAATTCACATAAATTCCTGCAAAAAAAAAATATACTTATTTTTTGTGCTACCTACCAACTTCGACGAACTCTTTATTGGAAAATGGTTCTTAGGCATGCAATTGTGGGGACTGTGTTCTTTTATATGTACACTTTCCACAAAGGTATTGCTTTCACAATATACTTCTTCAGTGCTTACTACTCAAATTTTTTTTCCCTACTTGTCCAGAAAAACTGTGCTCCCTAGAGTGCCATTTGTACAATAAGCACTGATATATATTTTTTTCCATATGGCAGTAACCACTGAGGACTTGGTGGTGTCTCAATTACAAGTATTGAAACCGAGTATTGTTGGTTTTATGACATTCGGCAAAGGTACGTTGAACCCTAATTTCTGACCCAATTTTTGAGTTAGAAATTCTCACAGGATTTTGGTGATCGATTTTCCTGTAGATAAGCTACGCCATCCCAGTACCCCCAATTTCACTACCAGTATACTAGCGCCATTCAATTTTTACCCTAATCTATTCTTTTCTTTTCAATTATCTTCCCTCTAATGTGGGTCTTATTTATGTTTTTTGTTGTTAAAACTGTCAGGTTGTGATTCTTCTTTCACTTTCAGAAAATTCTCTGTTTCTGGTAAGAATTTTTTTATCTCTTTTGATAAGAAATTACAATTTGGGTTGTGTTTTCTTCATAAGAATTTTTGTATTCAAGCTCTGCATAAAGTTTCTGGCATATTTGTTTGTTCTTGATGGTAATTATGCTTTCATGAAACAGGATGATGATTGATTACAAAGGTGTAGATGATCAATGATAGCATGCACGAGATTTATGTGCATTTTCACGGACAAAGACAGTAAATTTTCCAAACTTTTTGTCAAATTTTCAATTTGTTTGTTCTTCTTTGACTATTCTTCAACATTTTTCTGGAGATGTTTGACTTTGATTTGAGGGTCTCTCTTTCATCGATCTTAACCCAGAAGGTTTTAATTGCTAATAATTGAAGTGCTTTAATGATGCGTGACCGAGCTGTATAGGACCAAATAGTTAAAGGTATTGAAAACTTCTTTTTTTACTGAATTCTAGAAACATCTTGTAGGATCTTTAAACTGAAGTCTATTGCAGTACATGTTACATGCTCTGTATGTCACTCCATTATTTGAGCTTGTAAAGTAAAAAATACAGGCTGACTGGCCTATGAAACTACATAAATTTTTTTGCAAATTTTAGTGCAAAAATGCCTTGTTCTTTTGACATATTTGAGTGTTGGGGATCGCATATTCTTCTCTCTTTATTTTGAATTTTGTTTTGAATTTTGTTTTGTCATGACTATCAGATATTGATGTATGAGAGATGTCTTTGTATTAGATATTTGAGGCAAAATGTCTAAAAGTTTTTGTTGTATTATACTCTATTTTGTTTAAACATACACTTTTCTCTACTTCCTTATTACCTTAAGATGCCATTAATGCACTTAATAATATGTGACTCATTCTTCTTGAACTGATTTGGAAATTTACCTAGATTCAATGGCTAGAACCCAGGAATCCCTGCTCCAATATCACAATATTTTATAAGCTCCCACCTTCTGTGTCGATTTATACAGTCACAACTAAACTAGACCTGAATGGTCATACCATCGACGACTCTGAAGTTTGCTGTTTTTTATTGACTATTACTTTGATTTTATAGAGACAAGAATTTTGGTTTATCTGCAGTTTCTTAATAAATATCAGCAAAATCCTTGGTGAAGTTGTCTTTTATACAAAACAAATCAACGTTGCGGAGAGCTCAATCATTCCCAACGCATTCAAGGTAAATCACTTGATTCTATGACAATTCAATACATCACCTATTTCAATTTCTTTAGTGTCAAAATTTTCATAAAAATAGAGACTGATGGGTGTACTTAAATTGTTAGGGATTTGGTACATTGTCTTACAATCTACCCATCTGTTTTTTTATTGAAGATTAGATTAGTTCCTTATGATTCCCTTTGGTAGATATCATTAATAGCCAAGCCAAATATCATCTGCTAGCTACTTAATTTTCAAAAAAGATAAACACTGATTATATCCCAGCAATCTATAACAAAAAAGGATTCTTATAGTTATAATTGGGATTCTTGTTAAGTTTCGATTTGCTGAGAAGCATGCGCTAATTTATTAATATGATAGTGATGAGAATCTCTCACGATTGGCTGTTGTGTTTTTCTTAGGGGCCTAAGAGTTGGAACATGATTTAAGGCTTGGATATGCACTATGACAAAGGACTTCTGCTTGCTGCCTATTAGTATGGACTCCTACACATGTGCGTATATTCTTACCATGTAAATACCTTTGTCTTAAATAAGTGACGATACTTGTTAAACTTAGAATAAATAAGGCTTGTTTACAATATAAGTCTACCTGGTTTACTTGAAACTTATATGTTAACATCTGCACAAGATTGTATTGTGTCTGCAAATTAATGACATCAAAGCCAATTATAGACGAAAGATGAAGATCTTTCAGATTAATTAGGGGGTTAATTACATAATTAATTAATGGGATGCATGTTATTGAGATTCAGTAAAGAAGAGAGAAATATAGAAAATGAGATAAGAATTTCCTGTTTATGATGAGATATAGTTGAATTTTCTTTTGCTATCTTAGGAAAATTTTCTTGGAGCTTTTTTAATTGCTGTAGAAGTTTTTCTAAGTTGAAAAATCTTAAAGATTTTGGAATGCTCTTGGTTCTTAGGTTCATGATTTTGATTCTTATTCATTTTCAGTTTATCAGATTAGGACTTTAAAGCTTGTTTTTCTTTATACTACATGTGTGATCTTAGTTGAAGAATTAAATCCTAGACTAAATAAAGTGCCATTGATGTTTGGAGCTCTATTTTTGAGGTTTCATGGTTTGTAAAGTTTTAGAAATTGAGACTTGAGAGCCAATGCTCACACTTTTGTTAGGTTTTGTAAGTTCAAATGTATCTAATTTCCTTAAAAATCATAATGTGATATGAACTTCATGAAGGGTTGGACTCAAATATAGATCAATTAAGAAATTCACAGTTCACTGTTTGTCAATCAAATTTTTGGAGTGGCAGTCAATCAGTAAAGAAAGTACCTATATTAAAAGAAAAAGGCAGCCTTTCTTTTTAAAAAAAAATTATAAAAGTGTTCTTATGGTGGTACAACTATTCTTTCTCTTTGTGCCTTTATTTGCATGAATTATGAAATAGGATTAGCTATAGTACTTGAACTTCAGGACCTATTATTGCTAATGTATTACATATTTGAGACTAAAGATGTGGTTTTGAGAAGTTTAGTATTGCGGGAGAGGTACTTAATTTCTCTTTGGTGTTCTTCACTATAAAGGTTATGTGATTATCCCATATCTCGTATCCTTTCAACACTATCAGAAGTGACGAGAAACTCCTTTTTACTCAATTTTTGCAAATGATTGAAATCGGCTGCAATTTACATTATATAATTCAGTACTTTCTAAATGCCCTAATCATGATTAAAGCCAGTTTAAAAATGACACTTTGAGTAATGATCGTTACTTCTTGTTTAATCTGGTCAATGTTTTCTGAAATGGTCAGCATTCGCCCTTTTGTGCTATCACGAACGAGTTGAAATAACTGAAAGGGACCAACCAACATGAGCATAAACTTGATGATGAGGATAGGAAGGTGCAAGATGTGATTCTCAAACATGAGTTTAAACACATCACCATTGTTTTGAAGAAATTCCTTTCTTGTTCCTACGTACCCAAATGAACACGATAATCTGAGAAGCAAGTGCATTCCTCAATTAATTTGTGACCTGCTTCCATGCACTAGCTTTTTGGAGAATGAGATGGAAATTTATTAGAATTTACGCATCAAGCCTTATCATGTCCTCTTTAATCAATCTTATCTTGAGACTTTGACAAATCTTTAGAGGTGTTTATTTTGTATTACATGAGTTAGTTCATTAATGCTTCCCATTGAGCAGACCTCTGATATGTAGTTAACATGTGTGTTGAAACTTGTCTAAGCAATGAACTGCATGTCAATGTTGTGGTCTTGTCTTATGTACTTTTTATCACTTGTAAATTATTCAGATGAATATATTCTTTCTGTGTAATTTTGTAACAGTTACATCGATGTCCTTTAGTAGAAAATTCCATGAGAAATTATTATTTTAATTAATCCAGAGTTTCGCTTTAAATAAAATACTTTCATAAGGCATCCTTTTATCTGACTGATGGTAGATGTCATATCCATACAGTCTTATACCTTGTATAATGTTGGATGGACTGAATATGTTCGTAAAGTTATTAAATGCGTGCATCAAGGGTCCTTGCAGCTCCATTGTTTGTAGTGGGAATGAGAATTGGTGCAAACATTTTGGTACATTCACTCTATTGCTTTCACTTTATAAGGGAATAAAATGTTGATTATAGTATGCTTATCTTAATGTTGCTTGCAGGTAAAATATCATGGAGAGGATGGGAAGAATGTGCCAATTGAGAATGCTACTGCAGTTTGCTCTCCTTGGGATCTCTTGGTCAGTTATGTCAATTTACTTTAGAAGCATGTCAATTGTTTATTTAATAGTAGGCAACTGAGATTATAGGGTTTCTTTCATAAGATTAGGATGCTCAAGAAGGGCTGGCGCTGCATTACGTAAACATAGTTGTACATTGAAGATTTATTTTATACAATGTTGAGTAGATTGTATACTATCGGAGTACTTCCTTATTGTGAGTCAGACACATTCTTTTACAAATGTAATCTCATATCTTGTTCTTTATTATGTCAAAGGCTCATTCAAAAGTTAAATTGACAGAGCTTGATAATGGTCTGCAACACTGCGCAAATTTTTATGTTGCATACTTGTGACCCTAATTTAGCTTGATTTCTGTACACAAATCCGAATGGAGTCTCTTTACAATAATGGTGGCTTCTTTGTCTCTTAAATGAGATTGATGCCTGCTAGCAAGTTTGATGTTCAATTGTTGTATTCTACTCGGTCATATTTCTCATAACTTACGTCGATCGTGATTTGTGTCAAATAGAATTCATATATAAAGTTGCTTCTTTGTGTTCAATTGTTGTATTCTACTCAGTCTTATTTATCATACTTTTGTTCGTGATTTGTGACTTCTTTGTCTCTCAAATGAGATTGTGGTTTCTTTGTCTCTCAAATGAGATTAATGCCTGCTAGAAGACAAGGGCCTACTCATACATTCATAATTGCTCCATTCCAGTACAATTAAAAATTACTCCACTAAGTATTAATTAAAAAAAAAAAACTATTATCTCTAATGATGATACACTATTATTAGCAGAAAAGATCACACTAAAAAATCTGGGCCGAACACCTTACGAAGTAAGGTGTGATATTACCTAGTTATAACATAATTACAGATCTGCCTAATCATTCTTTTTTAATTCTCTAAATCCTAAATCTGAATCATATTTCATCTCTCATCTTCTCACAATGAGTACCAAACTCCGTCGACCACCCGTAGCATCATTTGCAAGCCCACCTGTTGCCGGAGTACCACCGACAGTCGCCGCTCACCCATCTCCAGTCTCGACGACCGTCGCTCGCCCACCTCTAGCCTCACCAACCATCGCCAAAGGGTTGATAGTCGAGTGTCGCTACGCAGTGCCGACAAGATTCTTCGCGGGATGTCGCAGCCAGTAACGCGAGCCCTCGCAAACGTCGTCGATCGAACCCGACATGGATTTAACCATCCCGACACGTCATTCCATAAGTAAGTGTTGCAGGAGATGTCACACCAATGTGTCACAGAACATCCCGTGCCGCGTATGATTAGGTTTATGGTATTCACTTTTGAAAAATAATATTCTCTCCTCCTGCGTTAACGTTGACGTTTGTTTTTCATGTAGATTAATAGTTATAATATTTTAATGGATAGTTGGTTGATAAATACTACTACATCCGTCCCATAAACAAATTCACGCTTTTTATTTTTATCCGTTCTATAAACAAGTTCACACCCCCAAAAAAGAAAATACATACAAATCAATAACCTCACAATACATTATAATTTCAAAATTGTCACCCCTTTACAACTAATATAATTTACTTTATAATTTATTTATTACCTAAAAATACCAATATACCATAAAAGTAAAGCAAAAAAACAATTTTTTCTTAAACTCCGTATCTACGGTAACCGTGAATTTAATTTGGGACGGAGGAAGTAATATTTAATGTATAGAGTGTGTGTTCCACTTAACAAAAAGAAAAATATAAATCTTAATTTGAAACAAACCAAAATAGAAATATAAACCTTAATACGAACGTAGCTACTCTTTAAAATGTTAAGTGCTACAGTGTAAAATACAAGAATAATGATAAGTCGTAATTTTACCTCATTATTTTATATGAATTCATATATATTGTTATGTGAATTGTGAATTATTTAATGTAATTACGATTTATTTATATTTTTCACACTTGAACTTTTATTATTTTATTTCTTATTGAAACAGGCCAAAATAGAGATAAATTGTACCGTCACATTAATTATTTTTGTGTGACTATTACAATAGTCTTTATTGCAGGAAATAAAAATTTGACCAAGGCAAATTAAGGAGGGATTTGATTTGAAGAGCATAAGGAAACTTACCAAAAAGATTGGAGATGCAATGAACCTGGACACTCTTCAAGAAGGAAAGAATTCAATTAGGTTTCTTGGGGGACAAGAAGATAAATAAGGAGGATATATACATCATATCACATTCGCGATCTGACATTGGGACTCAACACGGATAGAGGAGAAGGCAGATTAGGAGAGCAGGAGACACACTACTCACGAAGAACAGTATCGGTTCTTTTGTTTTATATTTTTAATTTAGTTTTTTATTATGTAATTACATTTCTAGTCCGAGGGTTGTGAACCTCCCATAAATTATTTATTTGATTATTAGAAATTTTATGTCGCAAACTTTTATATGAATTTATCTTATTGCAAGCACTGAATTGATTTTATAATAATTTGATAAATATTTTAGACTAGCCATCTAGATTAACTGTTAAATTGTTTATTATTATTTCATGATCCATGATCTGTAATTGTTGTGAGGATTGAATTGAGTAGCGAAATAGAGGAAGACCCTCTAGGTGTAATAAGATCTAGGTTGTATGATTTCTAGCCGGTTTTCATAGCCTAGCAATTCTAATATTTGGTGTCATAATGCATTTGCAAGTTCGAATCCATAGGGTCACTCATAAATAATGTAATTTAGTGGTCGTACCCTAAATTGCTAAACATAAGAATATTTCGAGTTAATTTGGTTGTACCATTAGCCTAGGGATTTGAGTTTGTATAATTGTTGGCGTGTTTAATTCGTGCAGTTTTATGAATTAGGATATAGGAGGGGATCAAATCCTTGGACTAGGTTTTCAATTTTATTTGTTTATCTTATTTTTATATTTTCTTGCAATTTTAATTATTTATTTTCATGTTTATTAGTTGTTAGATTCAATCCATCCCCCCCTTGTTACTTTCTTAAAAATATGATTAATTCAATTTAAATTCGATTACTCCCTGTGGGTTCGACCCGTACTTATCCTACTACACTTTAGTGTGGATTTATTCGAAAAATTACAAATCTTATTTTTGGGTGCCGGCGACAGCACACCAAATTTTGGCGTCGTTGCCGGGGAGTAATCCCGAATTTTTATTGAATTTTTTGTATTTTTATTTTATTTATTTTTAAATTTTTCCCAGCAGAGTACTGACACTGATCCCTTCAGTGTCAGGTTTCCTCTATTTTTGTTTTTTTTTTATTTTTCGTGAATAATTATTTTCTCTCCTTGTAGGCTTACTCTTATGGATCATTTTTATGGTTTCTATGGTCAGAATATTCAACCATGTCGGATTTGTGCAACCACTTGTCACTCTACTCATAATTGCCCCGTCTTGATTGATAGACTAGAAGTGGGACGAAGAGATGGATTCCATAGAGCAAATTTGCAGCAACATTGGAGTGATTCATATGCCTACACTTAAAATCAAGGAAGACATCATGCTTTTCGATATGTGGACAATTATTACAATCAACCTTATGAATATCAATGTCATGGCTATTATGAGCAAGAACCTCAATACTACAATGATGGTGAAAGTCATTTTGATGATGGTGGTTATTATGGTAATGAACAAAGCTCTAAGGCTTCATTGGAGGATTTGATGAAAATCATGGCAACTAGTACATTGGAATTTCAACAAATAACCCAATTAAGTCTTAAAAGTTTGGAGCTTGATGTAACTTATTAAAATTGGAGGTTGATCGTTTGGTGGCACAACAAAGTGTAAATCATGAGGAATGTGCCGTGGAGTCCACCAATGATGTGAATTTTAAGATGGAGGCAGAAATTGAAGAGGATGAAGAGGCTGAAAATTCTACAGATTTGGTGCAGAAAATTCTGGTAGCAGAAACTGACACTGAAGCCTTCAGTGTCAATTCTGTTTAAAACGAAAACGAGGAAAAGTTGCCTGAATCAATATCTACTAATTCTGATTCATTTTCATCTTCATACAGGTAGTCAGAGGTTGAAGAACCTCTAGAAAATAGGATAATTGAAAAGTTCAAATTGATGCGATTCATAATCCTTTTCTTGAAGCGATCAAGCAAATGTCCATGGAGCTTGACATGTTAAGGTTGACCAAGAACCATATAATTTTGAAGGGAGAGAACACTTCTCGCAAACTAATAAAATCATTATATTGGTTTGAGCACTTTACACCGATTACATGAAAAGGGAAGTGACGTCGAGCCAACGACGTAAAGAAAAGGCACTTGTTGGGAGGCAACCCAATTTAGATTTTTTTTATTATTTGAGCTTTATTTTCTTAATAAATAATCTTGTTCTTTTGGTGTGTGCTATTTTTCAGGAAGTGCTATGAAGTGAAGCAATGATGATGTTGGTAATGTTTCTAAAAGAGAAAAAAATCCCAATATGTGGTCAATCAAATTGAGCACAACCCGGTGACTTCTTTTCACTCTTGTACTGGATTTTACCTTGAATTTTATTGTGTTTTGTTTGCTTGAGGGCAAGCAAACGATTAGGTGTGGGTAGGTTTGGTGTATTGAGTGGTATTTGATGTTGCAATTTTTTTTTATTCATCACATGTGCATATAACAATTATTTTTGAAATCATATTATTACACTTGTGCACATGTGAAGTTGGTGTTGGATTTATGGTGAGATTGTGCTTTTGATATGTGAAATATTTGGCATGACAAAATAATTACATTTGATGTATCTATACTTGTGAGTTGATGAATTTATCTTATTATTTTTGTGACAAATGTGGAATAATTTTTTGAGAATTCTTGGCAAAATTATCCTATTTTGTGAGCTTGTGAGCCTTGAAGAGCTATCATCTTTGTATTCAAGATCTATATTTTTCTTGATTTTGTGCAAATTGAACTTGATATGTACATTCTAGAACTTGCTCCTGGAATGCATTTTGAGATCTTACAATTGAGCATGTGTACTTAAATGATAAAGGCACCTAGGCAACCCATAATTTGACCTTCTTTTTATATACCTGATCATATTAAATACTTTAGGAGAGCCAAGTTGAGTCTAGCCTTCTTTGATGAATGAGCCTATCACTTAGCTATATTCCATTTTGTTCTTAAACTCTTCCATTTGAACCTTCTACTATTTTGCACATTGTGGAATTCATTGAAAATATTTGTTGTGATTGGATTTATGATGAAGGGGAGATGATGGTTGAGACAAAGAAAAAAAATGGAGAAAGGAAAAAATAAGAAAAAAAAAGGAAAAGAAAGGATGTCATTGAAAAAAAAATTGGTTGAAAAAAAATAAGAGAAAAGAAATTGGAGATGAAAAAAAGAGAGCAGAAAAGAAGTTGAAAGTTGTTGCAGAATTTTTCTGAAAGTAACACTGAACCCTTTAGTGTTGCCCCTATTTTTCAAAATTGTGAAAAGAAACAAGTGTGGATAGGCGGATTGTTGATTAAAAATAAAATTATCAAAAAAAAAAAATAAAAATGAAGGAGTGGATGTGGTAAAAATTAAGAATGGCAAGAAGTATCGCTTTGATGTACGTTTTGTATGACTAACACAATTTGCGAAGTGATAAATTTAGCATTTCTAATCACTTTTTATCCCACCTTATCCCAAGCCTCATTACAATCATTTTAAAGTCTTTTTGATATTTGCTCAACGTTCATTGAATTTGGTGAATATTTGATTTGGGAACAAGCTTATGGTAATGTATTGCCTTGTTTAATTTTGAGTGTTTTGCTACCCATTACATATACTTAAGCGTTATTGAGAGAAGCCATTTTGAGGCCATGAATTCTTGAATTCTTGTATTCTACATAAGTTGCAAATTTTTGTGAGGCATTCTATCACTCATTTGTATTTGGTGCACCTTATTTACTTCCTTCGTCTCATGAAATATTGCACACATATTGTGCACTGAGTTTTAAAAATAAAATTATGTACTCCATCTGTCCGCTCGAAAGAGGGTATTTTTTTTCCATTTTAGTCGTCTGCTTCAAAAGAGTCATTTCTTTTTTATACACATGGGACCCACACACCCAATAATACAACTAAAATATGGGGTTCACACTCCCACTAATAAAATTTTCCACAAAACATTAAATAATAATACTTCTTAATCAACGTGTACAAAAATAAAACTCTTTCGAGCGGACGGAGGGAGTATAAAAATATGCAAAGTTGTTGGAATATGTACAAGTTTTTTTTAATAATTTAATTAAAAATGTATGTAAATTTATTGAGATGTATGTTAAAATTGAATATTATTGAGATATGTTCATGTTTAAAAACGTGTATAAGTATTGAGATTGATATAAAAAGGTAAAATATGATATAATTTGTGAGATACACTCCTACTTTAGGAGTTTTTTCAATATAGAACCCAAATAATAGGTAAACTATCAATTAGAGACTCGAAAGATTTTTTCTACCTATTTAGGACTCGAAAGATATGAAACTATCAATATAGAATTTAAAATCATAAAATTAATAAAAATAAAATAATAAAAACTATATTAAAATTTCATGGTTTTAGGTCATGTATTGATAGTTTTATATCTTTCGAATCTTGAATTGATAGAGAAAATCTTTCGAATCTCTATATGATAGTTTACCTATCTTTCGAGTCCTGTCTTGAAAAAACTCCAAGGATTTATATTAAATTAGGAATGAATCAAAAGTTATTTTTATTATAATTTTGAATTAAAAAATACATAATTTAGAAGGTTAGAATTATTAAATTTATTATAATTTTGAATTAAAAATACATAATTTAGAAGGCTAGAATTATTATTAAATTTTCATTTGGTGGGCTTAAAACTTTCTATACTAAGTTTTATTAAAAAATTTAAAATTTCTCGTTTATAATATAATGGGCTCTTACAATACTGGGCTTCAGCCCATGCTGACCTAAGCACCATCCGCTTATGCGTGACACTATTATGCTATCATACTGCAGAATAACACTCCATTATATTATTAAATCGTAACATGCATGAATACAACAAATTTCACACGAGTGTTTGTCCAATAAAAGGACTCTAAATTGAGTTCTTATTTTTGTTACCCAATTGTACGCACTGTATGAAATGCAATTCTACATTCCATTTGCTTAATGATTTTTACCTTGTGAACTAAAAAAAAGAAAAAAAGAACACCTTAATGCATTATTTATAATCACACAAAAAACCATGTTAAATTGTATGCATTACTCATTTCATTTAACTGCACATTTCACTACAACACAAAAGAGAGTTTTTATTACAACTACATATATTATTTTGCAAGATCAAACCACTTAAATCAACAAGCTACGCTGCGGATGAAGCAGACCTATACTTCACGATCACGTCCGCCTTCGACAACTTTTGGCCTTCCCGCCCCTCACCGCCGATAGTAGTAGTGCCATTATTTCCGGCGATACATAGGTCGCCGTTGAAATTTAAGGTCACATCATTGTATATATCCCACCACTTCTTCACCAGAGTCTTGATGTCCCTTCTATCCATGTGCTCCTTTTTTCCAGTATACCTCCACGGCTTCGACCCTGGAACGCAGTAGTGAACTGCCTTCGCCTTCTCGACATCAACTGCCTCTGGGTGGCGCCACAACATTGCCACCAACAAGTTGTAGATTGGAGGAAGTGGCTTAGAGTTCTCTCTGAAGAACATGTTCAAGAAATCCTATACATCCACATAAAAGAAAACACTATAATCTACAAAGTACTTAACAACATCAATGTGTCGGGAATAACCATTTCAGATTATCATCTGAAAGCTTAAGCTATTAGAGAAGTCCGGTGATAACAACCCACTTAATATAAAATTTACATTTTCTATAGTACTATATTAAATATAAATTTCTTGAAACTAGACGATATACTACGATCAAATCATGCATCAAGAAAACTAAATTATTAAATTACAATCAATATATTACCTGCTCTGCAAAGGGGGTGGGAGGGGTGACCTTGAGAGTGGCCATCAACTCATTGTAGGTGGTTAGGTTAGGTTCGAAGACGAACATGCCGCCATTGAGATAGAACGAGGGCTCCGGCCCTAGCTCTTGGGGCCAGGGCAGCTTCTGCGGACAGGGACGGCCGTACATCTCGCACAAGCAGTCGACCACGCCGTAGAAGTAGCCGGCCGGCAAATCAAAGAGGTGGTCTATGTTGTCGAACACTTGGATGTCTGCATCCATGTATATCATTTTGTTGTACTCCACGAACTACATTTCACATAACATTACAACCTATCAACTACAAATCATGAATTCATTGCATCTCTCCCCTTTAGACCGATTTCATGGGTGAAGATTCGTATTTCATTTTTAATGTATGTTTCTTGAGAGGAAATTTTAAAATTGCGTCACTTTAATTAGTTCAATATAAAAATTGTTACTTTTAGCAAGTACGTTAGCTAGCATATGTGTTCAATTGAAAGTTTTCAGAAATTGCAATTTTACTATGGGCACCTGAACTTAAAATAATTATATCCCCCATCTTTCAAACTTACTCTCACCCCGCACATATAAAAAAAAAATACGCATTGAGCTTTTATCAACTTTTCAACAAAAACACACATCCGAGTGAGATTATATATTTTGCTTTTTTTTTTCTCTGATTTTCCAAAATAGTATCGATTTTTTTTTGCTTTTTTTTTTCTTTCTTGATTTTCCAAAATAGTGCCAAAATTGGAAACCTTGCTTTTCTCAACATACTCTATACGCGAAAAACTTACCAATAATAAAACAAATTATATAATCAAGAATGAACATATTATTATACCTATAATCAAGAATAAATAATTCTATTCTATTGATTGAGATTTGGTGCAAAGTTTTTTACATGATAAAACAGTCAAATTTAGCTTAGACAAAAAAACCACCATTGCTTCTCATCAAAACTATACAAACACACAACACACGCATACAAATATGGATAAGAGCTTAGCATATATACCCCCCAAAGACGAAGCTTGCAGTAGTTGACAGCAAAGTAAGGTCTGACAAAGGAGCCACTAGCCGGCAGCCGAACAGGGTCGATGTCACGGAGGAGACACCCTTGCTCCACCAACACACGGCGGTGCTCCACCGGCACATCGGGTAAAAGCGCCACCACCAATGGATAAGCAGCCCCCACCTTCCTCAAACCCTTGGCCAAACCCACCACACCCTTCACGTAGTCCCCCTCACCAGCCAAGAACGTCACGTAAGCCCTCCCCCCCTGCCCTTTGAACGCCACGTCACTCCCATTTCCGACCGTCGATTTCACAATCTCCGGAGCCATTGATCTTTTCGGACACAAACAAGATTCGATGTTTACGATGGAGAGTGTAAGTTGGTCGTGTAGTAAAGATTTAATTGTGAGAGGGTTTTGGGGGAGGGGGATGGGTATATAAGGAGGAACAACTTATGAGCTAAGTTTGGAGAAGTGCAACGTGTAAGAAGCCAATGGAATGCAAAGGACACATGGAAAGTACTTGTGTATAGCACTGTAAGAAACCAATAGACGACACGTGGAATTAACACAATTATTCATTTATCTATGGATCATCATTCTCCATTCCTGAAAGAGATATTCTCGGATGATGTTATAAAAATATTAGTATTAAGGAAAAATGCATTTTTGGCGGTTGGATCAACTCATTCGATATACTTCCCATGTTAACATGCTCTAAATAGTCTTATTTTTATATTTTTATCGTCCGCTCTTAAAATTTATCTTTTTTTTTTAATCTACATGAGGCTCATATCCATTCGTTAATATTAAAATATGAAATCCACAATTAAGACTACTTGGTGTTCCCTTGAGTGATTATACACATTATTTGAGATGTATAAATCTATGTCCAAGTTTATCAAGATCAACTTTATCTGCAATTTTTTACTTTGTAAATTAAATAAATCGTGTGAAAATACTGCGGTATCATTTTCGCTACGATAATTCATTCTATAAAACTATGCCTAAGCTTATCAAGATTGACGATCTGAAATTCTTTTAAGTATAAAATTTAGTGTGTTTCTAAGCGCTTTAAATCTGATTGATTTTAAAAAGGTGTATTCTTTAATATTAAAGTCGTACTTTTTAATTTAATAATACTCTTTAATTTTTTGAGAATTTTTTTTATTGAAACATTAATAACTCGTTCATTAAAAAATAATAATTATAGTATGAGTATAACGTGTAGGGCTAGTTCCACAAAATTTTTATGGAACTGGATCTTATCGAGACAATCGATGTAGAAATTAGATCTGTCACCTTACCTCCAAAAGAACACCCATCCGAAAACGTTGGATTTAGGGTAAGGGCAACTTATCCAGGTAGCTGATATGCTTTAAATAAAAACGTTTCCTATATACTACAAAAAATTATTTTTTACCAACAAAATATTCTGTTGGTAAAAGTCTTAATTCCATTGTTAAATTGGCTTACCAACGGATTAGCAATGAAATCAGTTGATAAAATTCGATTGATAAAGTGATGATTGGTAAATTTTTAGCAACGAAAAATCAATTCCGTTGGTAATCCGTTGCTAGAAATCAGTTGATAAAATTTGATTGATAAAGTGGTGATTGGTAAATTTTAGCAGCGAAAAATTAATTCCGTTGGTAAATAATTCCGTTGGTAATCCGTTGCTAATAACTTCGTTCGTAATTTATATAATGATTCATTTGGTAATCCGTTGGTAATTACCAATATATTGAATTCTGTTACTAAAAAAATAGATAATAAATCTGTTGGTATTCCTTTGCTAAAACAAAAAATGTAATTTTTATTGCTAATCCATTGATAATTACAAACGGATTGAATTCCGTTCGTAAATTCGATTGCAAATTTTTTTTTTAGTGATACGTATTCCTATATGGTCTCAAAATTATACTTTTATTGAACCGATTTAGGAATGATCTCAGTGAGGGGTTGTATAACAGTCATATAGTCTTGATTTGGATGTGGGAAGTACTCTTATCGTTTCGTGTGAAAAATTTACGTTTTTCATTTAAATTTGTTTTAGTTAAGGTGCACATTTTTTTTAAGTTTGAGCCACACAAAACAATTAATTATTCTATGTAGGACCCACACACAACACTAATACAATTACCTATTTTATATTAAATAAAAATATTATTTCAATCACCTTACTAATATTATATATTTTAATTTACGTGTAAAAGGTAAATATAAATACTAACACGGGTGAGTATATAAAAAGGCAAATGGTGGAGTGAAAAGAAGAGGGTGCAATATGCTAAAGATTTACAAGTTTTGAGGATTCGACTGTTTATATATTAATACTTCAGGTTGTCTCGAGTCAAAATGATAATCTAATTAATTTTAAATTTTGATTCAATTAATTCAAAAAAGTGATCTAATTATTTTAATTTAATTAATTTAAAAAATTGATTCAATTAATTCAAAAATTAATAATCTAATTATTTCTACAAAATGATATATTAGATCAATACTATTTAATTCTTTACAATACATGATTTCCTTTTCGGAAAATTAGAGTCTCAAATAAAAGAGTGACTTAATTCATTATTAAAAGTAACCCAATTTATTTAATTAAAGTGACACGACCCACCTTACATAACTTATAATTCAAATATTAATTAACATAAACATCATCATTATAAAAACAGCACTCATTTTTTTTCATAATATGTTTATAACCAAAACCATCACACCAGTTCAACATATGTAACTGGTTTCTAACAACACCTCAAACCATCCAAACATGTGACGATATTTATAATGTGATATAAACGACAGCGGAAATAAAATAAACTCACGGCCTAGCCCAACAAGTCGTCATCTATGAACATCCGTTCAAAACCCTGTAGGAGCTCCACAGCTTGCACAGTCACATCACAAAACTCAATCATCAACAGGCTCACCTACAATGCATAAACTAGTGAGACAAAAATATCAGCAAGTAGAAATCATGCATGTCAGTGCATGAAAATGCATTCAGTTTTTTATCGCCTATTTCCTAGTCTTTCTAGTTGGTCTCTTTTATTTTGAAAATTGTTCACGATGCGGGATCCCCACGACATACTTATGATATGCACCCCAAATAAGCTCAATGGGGATGATTTTTCCGAACCCCAAATATAGTGCCGAGAACGATTTTTTCGAACCCTGGCAGAGTGTTGGGGACAATTTTTTCGAACCCCGAATAAAGTACTGAGAATGATTTTTCCGAACCCTGACAGAGATGCATATATAGTGGCCGCACACATCATTAGTATTTTATTAATTTTGGGGAAATACTTTTCATGTTTATGCATGATATGCAACCAGGACAATTAAATATGCATCATAAACCATTTACGATATCAATATCAACATTTAATCACAATAAAGTAACAACTTAACTTCAATTCACATAGATCAACTTCTGAAATAATAATTTCACCTCAATCACATATATTTATTAATAGAATAATTAGTTCACCTTAGATTACACGGATCCCTTTTTGGAATAACAACTTCATCTCGGATCACACAGATTCTTATAACCAATATCTTCTCATCTTTTCAACAGTTTCCAATCACACAGATCTATATAGGATAATAATATTATTTTAAATCACATAAATTCACAACTTGCATAACTAATTAACCCCAAATAATTCAATAGGTAATTAAACTAATCACAAATAATTCATAACATAATTATCACATATTAATCACAATTAATTCACAAACAACATGTTTATGAATTGTAGTTGAACTTCTACTTACCTGAACTCCCACAATAATCTACACTTAGTGAAGAACTGTAATTAATTCCTCCTTCCCGTTCCGGCACGGCCCTCTCCTCTTTTCATTCTTCTCTCTCCCTCTCTCCTCGTTCTCTCTCTTTCTCTCTTCTCTTTTTTCTCTTTTTTTAACTCGTCGCTATTCTGAGCAAATGGGTAATCCCCAAATTTATAATTGAGGTTGGGGTTGAAAGTCAACATGACTTACCACCGCCTAAAAATCCTCTTCTAATCATTTTTACTATTAATATATTATTATTATTATTATCCATTCTTGATTTACGTGCAATACTTAATAACTAAGATATGATACATTTACAAATTAATATCTATATGTGTACATTTTCTTACTACTATTATTATTACGAGAACACGTGTGATACTTAATAATTAAGAAAAATATATTTATACACATAAAATAATTTACTCATATATCCAAATTAATACACGTAAATATGCACATGTATATTCACATATAGTCATCATTTTTATCACGAATGTTTCAAATAAAATGTAAAAATAAATAAAATGTAGAAACAATTACCACATAATTGTCACATTATTATCATATAATTGCCACATAATTGTCACATATTTATAAAATACACATAACACAAATTAAATTATATTGACACATGAGTAGTGAGAAGCTCGGGTATCACATCCTCCCCACCTTATAAAAATTTCGTCTTCGAAATTCACTTACCTGAAGAGTTCTGGATACTTAGCCATCATCTCATCCACTCTTTCCTAAGTAGCCTCCTCAACTAGTTGGTTTCTCCATAACACTTTTACTAATGGTATTTCTTTATTTTTGAGCTTTTTCACTTCTCGCCGCAAAATCTCAACTGGTATCTCTTCATAACTCAAATCTTCTTTCAGCTCAACTAGTTCTTGCCTGAGAACATGAGATGGATTTGGAACATACTTCCTCAATACAGACACATGAAACACGTCATGTGCTCTAGACATCGAAGCTGGTAACTCCAACTTATAGACAACGCTGCCAACTCTCTCAATGATAGTGAACGGGCCAACATATCTTGGACTGAGCTTCCCTTTTCTTCCAAACCGCATTATTCCCTTCATTGGAGATACTTTCAAGAATACCTGATCACCCACTTCAAATTCCAATTCTCTCCTCCTTTTGTCTGCATAACTTTTCTGCCGATCTTGGGCAACTTTCATCTTCTTTCGAATACGGGTAACAACTTTTAACATTTCACGAATCAAGTCTGGACTTAAAAGTTTTCTCTTTCCAATTTCATCCCAATGTACTGGAGATCTACACTTCCTCCCATACAATGCTTCATATGGAGCCATCCTGATAGTGGATTGATAACTATTATTGTACGAGAATTCTATCAAAGGCAAAAATTTACTCCACTGACCTTGAAAATCCAACACACATGCTCTGAGCATGTCCTCCAAAATCTATATTGTACGCTCTGATTGACCTTCTGTTTGTGGATGGAATGCTTTGCTGAAAGATAATTGTGTCCCCAATGCCTTATGTAAACTCTTTCAGAAAGCAGACAAGAATCTTGTGTCTCTATCTGACACAATTGTAAGTGGTACTCCATGGAGTCTGACAATCTCTTGAATATATAGCTGTGCATAGCGATCCATAGAATACGTAGAGAAAATAGGAAGAAAATGAGCTGACTTAGTAAGTTGGTCCACGATAACCCAAATGGCATCGTGCCCTATTATTGTCTTCGGTAGCCCAGTAACAAAATCCATAGTGATATTCTCCCACTTCCACTCTGGAATATATAAAGGCTGCAAAGTTCCTGCTGGTCTTTGATGCTCGGCTTTGACTTGCTGACAAGTCAAACATTGCTCCACATATAGAGCGACATCTCTCTTCATCCCTGACCACCAATAATGTGACTTCAAATCTCTATACATCTTAGTAGCTCCTGGATGTACAGAGTACGGTGTCGAATGAGCTTCTGCCATCACTTCTTTCTGAATGTCATCCACTTCAAGTAGACATAATCGACCTCTATAACGAATCACGCTATCATCTTCTAATTGGAAGTCAGAAGACTTTCCAGAGCTAATATAATTTCTTATCTTGTCAAACAATTTATCCACCTCTTGTCCCTATCGAATCTTATCCATCAAAGTTGGCCGAGGTGTCAGAGCTACCATTTTTGCTTCCAACGATCCTTCCTGAATGATCTCCGCACCCATCCTTGCAAATCAAACGACTCTGGTTTCTGATTTAGGGTCATAGCAGCTACACTCTGTATTATCTTTCGGCTCAATGCATCAACAACTATTTTGGCTTTACCCGGATGATAATTGATAACACAGTCGTAGTCCTTCACTAGTTCCAACCATCTTCTCTGCCTCATGTTCAACTCTTTCTGAGTGAAGAAGTACTTCAAACTCTTATGATCAGTATAAATTTCACAACGTTCCCCATACAGATAATGCCTCTAAATCTTGAGTGCAAACACCACTGCAGCTAACACCAAATCATGTGTTGGGTAGTTCTTCTTGTACTCCCTTAATTGTCTGGATGCATATGTTATCACTTTTCTATTCTGCATCAGTACACATCCAAGACCATTATTCGAGGCATCACTGTAAACCTTGAAGTTTCTTATCTCCGTATGAATAGATAAGATAGGTGCTCTTGTCAACCGTCTCTTTAATTCTTTAAAACTTTGTACACATGCCTCTGTCCATGTGAACTTCACATTCTTCCTGGTCAACTGTGTTAATGGTGAAGCGATTTTAGAAAATCCTTCAACAAACCTTCGATAATATCCCGCCAATCCAAGAAAGCTACGAACCTCAGTAGGGTTTGAAGGTTGTGACCAATCATGAATTGCTTTTACTTTACTTGGATCCATTGAAATTCCTTCTCCCGATACCACGTGGCCCAAGAAAATAACTTGGTCTAACCAGAATTCACACTTCTTGAACTTCGCGTATAACTGTTTCTCCTTCAGAATCTCCAACATCTTTCTCAAGTGTAGAGCATGTTCCTCCTTATTCTTAGAGTAAATCAGAATATCATCGATAAACACAATCACGAACTTATCGAGAAATTCTTGAAATACTCTATTCATCAAATCCATAAATGCTGCTGGAGCATTCGTCAAACCAAACGACATCACTAAGAATTCATAGTGCTCGTACCTTGTACTGAATGCAGTCTTCGGAATATCCTCCTCCTTAATTTTCAACTGATGATACCCCGACCGCAAATCAATCTTTAAAAAGATAGCTGCACCCTGTAGTTGATCAAACAGATCATCAATGCGAGGTAATGAATACTTATCCTTCACCGTAACTTTGTTAAGCTCCAGGTAATCGATGCACATTCTCAACGTGCCATCCTTCTTTCGAACAAATAGAACTGGTGCTCCCCAAGGTGAGAAACTAGGTTGGATGAATCCTTTGTCTAGTAACTCTTGCAATTGTATCTTCAATTCCTTCAGTTCAGCTAGTGCCATTCTGTATGGCGCTTTAGATATAGGAGCAATTCCCGGTTATAGCTCAATAACAAACTCTATTTCCCGGTCTGGTGGCAACCAATTGGAGATCATCTGAAAACACCTCCGGGTATTTCCGAACTACTGGTACATCACCGAGGACTGGACACTGTTGTCCCTCAATATTCATCACACTCACCAGATACCTCTCACAACTATTTTTCAACAATCACTATGCTTTTGCTGCTGATATCACAGGAAATCTGAAGTTCTTCTTGATCCCAACAAAAGTGAATGGTTCTCCTTCTAATGGCTGAAAAGTGATACTCTTCTTCTGACAATCTATTATAGTACCGTACTTTGACAGCCAATCCATACCCAATATAATATCACAATCATTCATACTTAACACAATCAAATCAGCGAGGAGTGGTCTTCCTTCAATATGAATAACACAACCTCGAAGAAGTCGATTGGTTTGCTTTGATTCACCAGAATGTATCATCACCTCATAATTAACTTCTATCAAAATAGATGTTCTACCCAACTTCCTCACATACTCAGTGGATACAAATGAATGTGTTGCTCCAGAATCAAATAGCACATATGTAGAAGTGCCAAAAATAGAAAACTTCCCCGTGGCAACTGAGGGATTTGCATTTGTCTCATCCAGTGTTAAAGTGTACACCCTAGCTGGAGCTCTTCCCTGCTGTCCTTACTTCCTTTTCTTAGGACGAGTAGTACTCACATGTCCCTTCTCTCCGCATGTGTAACAAGTTTTTGGAGGAATACGACACTCCCCACCGTGTGATCTAAGACAATTAGGATATATAGGTAGTGGCGGCGCGGTGGCACCTTTCCTTGATCCAATTTGGGATGCTTGTTTAGTTCTCCTTGTCCCTGTCCCTTATCCACTGGAGTCGGCTCGTGAAATGGCATCGGCCTCTTATTATCTCTCCCAAACTGCTGTACTGGTTTCTGCTGAAATTGACGTCTGATAGCCTGCGCTTGTCTGATACTCATCTTCGCTTGTTCAGCAATTTGGGCCCTTTCTGCAACTTGTGAGTATGTTGCTCCATGCAGTCCCGCCATACTCACATCTCTGTAAAGTTCAGGCCTTAAGCCTTCCACAAATCTCTCCACTTTCAATGCCTCCGTACTCACCATGTGTTCGGCAAACCTTGACAACTGCTCAAACTTACGAAGGTAGTCTGTAACGGACATACCTCCCTGCTTCAGCTGTATAAACTCATTCCTCTTCATGGCTCTCACTGGTGCCATAAAGTACTTGTTCCTTAATAGCTCCTTAAACCTTTCCCATGTCATGGTCGTGACATCCTCGATGCTTTTAATTGTATCCCACCAATGGCCTACACTTCCTCGTAATATGAAATAAGCACACAACACTCTTTCTCCATCTAGAATTCTACTGTATTAAAACATGTTTTCCACCATGCGTAACCTATCCTCTGCATCTATGGGGTCTGCTGCATCCTCAAATATTGGAGGGCACAACTTTCGAAACCTCTCACAAACCATTTTCACACGTTCTACTTGACGTCTATCTTGATTAGCATTACCCTCTGGTTGTCCACCCACATATCTCTGCTGAATCAATTATTGTATCAGTTGGGACTGGCACTCTACCATTTTCAACAGTCATGTAATCACCCCATCACGATTATTTCCTTCAGTAGGTGCATCTTGCTCAGCAGTCCTATCCCCTTCAGAACTTTCACCTGTAGCCCTTACCATTTTGTCTACTAACTACGAGTCCTACACCACATGGCCAATATAATTTATAAAACACATAACAACACAGAATTAAAATAACACTTATATGCAAAGCTGCGCTCCTAAGGAATGATCTAATGTACATAGACAGTCCGCAGGACCCAAACCGTGCTCTGATACCACTCAGACACGACCCACCTTACATAACTTATAATTCAAATACTAATTAACATAAACATCATCATTATAAAAACTGCACTCATTTTTTTTTCATAATATGTTTATAACGAAAACCATCACACCAGTTCAACATACGTAATTGGTTTCTGACAACACTTCAAACTACCCAAATAGGTGACAATATTTATAATGTGATATAAACGTCAGCGGAAATAAAATAAACCTACAGCCTAGCCCAACAGGTCGTCATCTATGTACATCCGTTCAAAACCCTGTAGGAGCTCCACAGCTTGCACAGTCACATCATAAAACTCAATCATCAACAGGCTCACCTACAATGCATAAATTAGTGAGACAAAAATCTCAGTAAGTAGAAATCATGCACGTCAGTGCATGAAAATGCATTCAGTTTTCTATCGCCTATTTCCTAGTCTTTCTAGTTGGTCTCTTTTACTTTGAAACTGTTCACGTTGCGAGATCCCCACGACACACTTATGATATGCACCCCAAATGAGCTCAATGGGGACGATTTTTTCGAACCCCAAACATAGTGCCGAGAATGATTTTTCCTAACACTGGCAGAGTGTTGGGGATGATTTTTTCAAACCCCGAATAAAGTACTGAGAATGATTTTTCCGAACTCAGAATAAAGTATCGGGAATGATTTTTTTGAACCCTGACAGAGATGCATATATAGTGGCCGCACACACCATTAGTATCTTATTAATTTTGGGGAAATACTTTTCATGTTTATGCATGGTAAGCAACCAGGACAATTAAATATGTATCATAAACCATTTACGATATCAATATCAACATTTAATCACAATAAAGCAACAACTTAACTTCAATTCACATAGATCCACTTTTGGAATAACAACTTCACCTCAAACACATAGATTCATTTATAGAATAATTAGTTCACCTTAGATCACACAGATCCCTTTTTGGAATAACAACTTCATCTCGGATCACACATATCCTTATAACCAATATCTTCTCCTCTTTTCAACAGTTTCCAATCACACAGATCTTTATAGGATAATGATATTATTTTAAATAACATAAATCCACAACTTGCATCACTAATTAACCCCAAATAATTCAATAGATAATTAAACTAATCAAAAATAATTCATAACATAATTATCACATATTAATAATAATTAATTCACAAACAACATGTTTATGCATTGTAGTTGAACTTCTACTTACCTGAACTCCCACAATAATCTACACTTAGTGAAGAACTGTAATTAATTCCTCCTTTCCTTCTTCTCTCTCCCTCTTTCCTCCTTTTCTCTGTTTCTCTCTTCTCTCTTCTCTCTTTTTTTTAACTAGTTGTTGTTCTGATCAAATGGGTAATCCCCAAATTTATAATTGAGGTTGGGGTTGAAAGTCAACATGACTTACCACCGCCTCAAAATCCTCTTCTAATCCTTTTTACTAATAATATATTATTATTATTATTATTATCCATTCTTGATTTACGTGCAATACTTAATAATTAAGATATGATAAATTTACAAATTAATACCTATATGTGTACATTTTCTTACTACTATTATTATTACGAGAACACGTGTGATACTTAATAATTAAGAAAAGTGTATTTATACACATAAAATAATTTACTCATATATCCAAATTAATGCACGTAAATATTTATGCGTACATATATTCACATATAGTCACCATTTTTATCACCAATGTCTCAAATAAAATGTAAACATAAATAAAATATAGAAACAATTATCACATAATTATCACATTATTATCATATAATTGCCACATAATTGTCACATATTTATAAAATGCACATAACACAAATTAATTATATTGACACATGAGTAGTGAGAAGCTCGGGTATCACATAAAGAGTAACTCAGTTAATAGAAAAATAGTAATATTGAAGATGATGACCAAACATAACAATATACTAGCTCATTTCCGTGTTAAAGTTTACATTTTTTGTTTTTCTCTATCAAAGTTAAGGTTTACATTTCCATTTTGTCAAATAGACCAGCACAAAATAATTAATTATTTTTCAATGGTCCACACACAACACTAATACAACTACATCTTATCATTAAATATTATATGTCTCAATCTACTGTTCATTAAAATATTAATCTTTTAATTTACAATGTGTAAAAAGCAAATGTAAACGGGCCGGAGGGAGTATAATTCACCCTTAAAAAAATCCACTTCATTAAAATTAAAATAAATAAAATTGAGTACATAAGAATTTAAAACTTAAAAAAAAGAAAAAAAAAAGGAAAAAATATAGTATTTCATTTAAGGTGGAGGGGACCTTTAAAGTAAGGAACCACATGTTTTAATTAATTAAGGCTAGCCACCCTTAAAAAAAATCCAATTTTTAAAAACAAAAAGAACGAAAAAGTATATAACTCAATTTCATTTAAGGGGGGAAATAAGGGGCCACATCTGCTATATATATAAAAGGAGGATGCCACTCAGGCATAACTCAAATGGCAGAGGGGAGGGTGGAAAGACCTTTCAATTGAGCTAAGCACTTGAGGCACATCCTGCGATTTACCTCCTCCACCAATCCCCAAGGCAAGGCAGGGGTGGTGGGGGCCTGCGGTACACCATAAAAGGAGGATGCCCGTTGTCTGGCCAGTTTCCTATCGGTAGTCGGTAATCATTTTCCTCTCTCTCATTGTCGTGGTATGCTGTAATCCATTCCACGTGGCCACTTTCTTGTTGTCCTCCGAGTCCGCCCACCTCTCTTGTTATCCTTATTCCAGCCGGGGTGTCGTCCGGCTGCTTTTAGTTCACCCCTTTCATTTCTTCCCCATTTTTGCCAGAACAGAACACGACAACACTAGCGGTATCTTCCATTCCCTCATTAGCAATTCTTCCTATGAATCGTCTCTAATCTTAATTCAGTCTGGTTCATCTTTGAATTTTTCTTCCATCATTCTTTAATCTCCTTACCCTCTTTCTCTCGTTTCATTTCGCTGGACGACAACACTTGGGGTATCTTCTATTCCCTCCTCAGCGTATTCTCCATACATATTTTGATTTCAAGTAGCATGCATTGTACTTACTTATTTAATGTGTTGTCCACCGGGTGTTCGAGGAATTGTTTCAAAGAAAACTATTGTCTATGATGTAACATGCATATAGCATATCTTATGGAGTATCTTAAAAGTTCTAACAGGGTAATCATATTTATGTCCATCAGAAGCTCGATGAATAATTGATACATTTTTTTAGTGTGCCCCTCTCTCTTTCTCGGGTATGCTGTGACCCGTTCCACGTGGCAATCTTCTCCCACCCCCATTACGGATAAGTTATCCCCCGCCCCCTCTTTCTCTTGTTATCCTCCTCACTCACTTCCACAGTGTCGAATTCCTTCCCAGACGCTAAGGTCAGATTATCATTTCAAGCTTACTTCTTCATTATTTCTGCTTTAGTCATGGATGTTACTTGTACAAATTTCTTTTATGATTGATTAGAAAGTTTATGAAACCAATCCAAACGGTTTATCAATTCATTAGGTTCTAGTGAATTGTTAATATGAATGAGAGAACTTGTAGTTGATTTAGAGGAAATGGTCATTAGTAATTGTTATGATTTGTGGAATTTGCCTGTTCTAACTCATGCCTACGAGCTGTTGGATAAAATGTCTAAGTGTGTATTTGTTTTAATTTACCTGTTATAACTCTGCCAATAATAATGTTGCTCTCTTCATTAGGAGCTAATGGTTCCAAGAAGTTCAAAAGATTCCATGGGGACGAGATTATGAAGCCTTTTCATGTTGTTAGTTAGAGCTTGTGTTGTCTTGGTATTCCAGCTCTACTTATTTTGAATGCCTTCTTTTCATGTGAATGTCGTCATTTCCCAGCTCTCTGCATTTTCGTTTTGTGTCTCTGCCAAAAAGCATCATCCTGATGCCAATAAGAATGATCCTACTGCAAAGAAAAATTTTCAGGAGATAAGAGATTCAAGAGTATGAGTTATAATATATCAGGCATAAGCAGAATTTATGTGTTAACTTGTAATAATGTTTTCAGTGCTTTCATTTCCTTAATTAGCGCTTGCCATGTAGTCTACTACTGGAATTTATTTTGCCGGCGAAAGGTTGTCAGTAGGGAACCTCAATGTTAAGTTAAATAAGATATTTTACTCGATTCAATCATATTTGATAATATATTTTTTCTCTTTCAAAGACGTTGGACAGATTGACGTTGTGTAACATGGTTGCAAAGCTGGGAAAAGCATGGTGTTTCCTCACTAAAAATTCCACATCAGTATCTTCAGGTAAATTTGACTTAAATCAAGTTTCACACTGAATAATCAACAAATCTGAATTGATCTTGCTATGTGTATGCTAATAAATTAATTAACTGATCAGCGGGCTTCTCTCTACTAGCGGCAGCGAGCTTCTCCTCCCTGTTTCCAACTGGAGTAGTTCCTTACAATTTCAGCTATTGCTTTTCCTATGTCAACTGCTTTCCGTCTTCCATTCTCATTCAACTGAAAGTCAAACATTACAAAGCATTATTTCGTTATGGTTCATCTGGCAACTAAGTTATTAATAAAATTGCTACCAAATAAAATCCCATGACTGATATTTTTGTCCTCTATCAGGAGGCTTGTATAAGTTCGTTGGTTTTTGGCTTACTCAGTATTACAACATGAATGTTATTCTTTATCACATGCAGGACTCTGCTCGAGCAAATTCCAGATTCAATAAATCTACTACAACTGTGTGGTCATGATGGTAAATCTTCAAGTTTCAAGATCTTACAATGCTTTCTTTTCACGTGGTTGTCTTTTTCTGGCTCTCTGTATTATGGTTTTGTTGCTTTGCCAAAGAGTATCATTTGATGCCAATAAAAATTAAGAATAATCCTTTTGCAAAGAAAAATTTCAAGGGTTGAGTGTCATTACTAGACTGTAGTAGTGAGGAGTTGAAAGTAGCTTCATTCTATATGCAAACAAGTAGCTTAAGCAAAATCAGCGTCACCATTAGCTTAAGAAATGATGTTCTTTGTGAACCTACCACAACTTTAGGTATTCCATATGGGTATCAAATTATTGATTCAGATTATTGTGGGATAGTTCTAGAGCCAAGAAAATTAAAACTGACTACACCAACAACCAAAACAGAGCCAGTACTAATTTTCTATATCTACTTCATTAGAGAGTTGAGGTATTCTTTATAGCATATTAGATTCCTATGTAGTAGAGATCATTTTTATAGAACAAATGACAATTTGATAAATTTAGTGAATGACGTGTATTTATGAGCATGATGGGAAAGTAGTCTTGTTGAAGTTTTTGTCTTGGGGTGAAGTTCAAATGAGGTTGTATTTTGAGGATGCAAAATGCCAAAACCCCTTTATGTTATTATTGATTAAAGTCTTAATTTTTGTAGGTATAATTTATTAGTGTTTTATGTGGGGAGTGAATTTCACCTGGATTAGTTAATTTAAAAAGATAAAAGTATTCCACCTATGGCTGAGATTTCAGGACATTCAAGTGAGATGAATCAACTTGTTATGAACATGTTTTACTTTTCAGGAAAGTAGAGATGACTTCAACTAGCACAGATGTGATCTTGTCTTTGAAAAAGACTTTGAGATATGGAATGTTCTCGGTACATTTGTAGGAACATTTGTCTGTGGATGAAATTATTGCTGCTTAGGGTGGTCGCACGAGGCAGAAATTCTTTCCTTCATTACCTTTCAATTTAACTTTTAGTTTTAACTCTTACCAAGTGTGCTATTATTTGTTATTTGAGTTTGATGCCAATATGTAGATTTTATTATTTTTGAAACTTTTTGGACAGCAAAATGGAGTCCATTGATGGCTGGTGCAATTGCAGGGTCATCAATGCTGCTTGTAGGATTGAACACACGGCGCATATGCTTGTCCATTTATATTCTCATGCATGCCGTCGTAGCTTCACGATATGGTATAAAAAGAAAGAGTGGATGCACTGCGATATTTTCCTTATGTATTGCTCGTCTTCCCAGATTCTGTAAGAGCTCACTTTACTTGCCCAATATTATGTTTTAGCAAATATTTTATCTATAAGCACTACGAAAATTTTGGATGACTTAGTTCAGATCCAATCAGCTGTTTAGTTTTGGGTTGCAACAATTATAATGCCTATATTGCAATCTTATTCTAGATTTTTGCTTGCAAAATTGTCTAATCAACTAATGTGTAATCTTTTTATATAATGTTTATTTGCTTGCATCAACATGGTTTACTTTGACTACTGTTTTTATCTGCATTTTGTGGGCTTCATTGGATTTGTGATTAGGAAACATATTTGCCAACTTGGTAAATCTTCGGAGATAATTCATGCTTTTTAGTTTCCTTTATATCTTGATGGGTTTTATGTGTAATTTAATATCAGAGAAACATAGTTTGTGGTAAATCTCCATCTTATACTGGTGTTGATGTTCTTAGTGTAATAAACTTTGTGGAGTAATTCTCTAAAAAGTCATAAATTAGATACTTAAACATGTAGGAAAATCAATGCAATGAACATTACTATGTAAGACGTTTCTCCTTTCATTGACGCTAACTTTGTTTTGTTTGCACGGTAAAACCAGGAGCCTTTACTTTTTTCACAAACATCGGATTCCCATACAGTTGTAGTCCTGAGTGCAACCTACGTATAAGTATTTCATCTATCTTCAATATCTTTGGTGAGGACTGAATTGCATCCAGACTGTACAGAATAATCAACATAGTCAAGTCTTTACTTAAAACTGATACTATAAGTAGCATTCTTGGTTTTGTCTAGGTTAGTGATATACCTTAAGGACTGTCAGACTTTTCAATCCCAAAGAAGTTTGAGCAATCAAACTTATCTTTTATTCCTAATACATTCTCATTTGGCGTGGCTATTTTAGTAAAAGAAATATTAATCATATAACATTAGTTTACTTTCTCATACCTGTTGCTATCATGTTTTGTTAATTACATTCTTTCCGGGATAATGGATTTAATGTGCATTTTAATGCGTAGGAATCTGTGGGAATTGCTAAAGCACTCACTGCAGCAAAGAATGGTTAAGAGCAAGATTCCAGCTAAGAGGTATCTCTCATTCACCTTACCTCTATAATGGCTGCCTTTTCAGAAACACCAACACATTGCAAGTGCAAGGCCATGAACTCAAAATTTTGTGATGGGTGAAAAGCCTCATTATTTGCTTGGAAATGATTTCATTTTGCAAATAAGTACTGAGTTATATATTAGGCATACGCAGAATAATTCGTTAACTTGTAATAGTGTTTGCAATGTTTTACTTTCTTTTCGTTAACTGTTGCTTGCCATGTAGACTACTAATGAAATTTGATAAAACTTAGCTAAATTAGATATTTTTCTTGGGTCAATTATTAATATCTTAGGCTCTCAATGTGAGGCCAAACATTTTTAACATACTGTTATACAGCATTAAGAAATGGGCTAATATTAATTCAACATAAATAGTCCTCGCGACTCGCGAGCTAGCACCTCAGGATGAGGTGCACAGTTCCTAGTAATTAGTAATATTAAGAATGATACATCGAAAAGAGAAAAATTCTTTACGTATTACTCCACACACACCCCCACCCCCCCAAACGAAATTCCTGGAGTTGTCCATGTCTATTATTATTATTATTATTCCCTATTGATGATGTTATCCGATTGATATGTTGGGGCGGGGCGGGGAGTATTGTGGTGCTCTTTTGGATATGGTTCGGGTAAGATGAGTACGAAGTAGAGAATTAGGAATTGGAATGCGGTGCTCTATTTGATCGAATCAGTATGTAGGTCTTATGAATGATTGCAAAATTGGGAAAGACTACAAGATTAATTATGCGATATTTTAGTTAGTGTAACTTTATGCTCAATTTATCAAAGTTTCGAGAACTTTGAAAGATGCATTCATTTCCAAATAATTTGAGGACAATAATGAATTATCATATGTATCCGCTTCATCAGCTGTATCATGTGGTTTAATTTGTTTATGCATTATACTTTTGTACCTCTTTCACGCTCCCCACTTAATTAATTTTTTTATCACAATATTTTTCCTTTTTTTACTTATGCTATATCATCATTTTATCTATATAATGGTTGTGTTGGAAAATTAAGAATAGAAATATTTATCTAATCTAAATTAGTTTAAATTCATTTCAGAGCTTATTTTTTTTCTCCTTCAAATCCCAAAATTCATGAAGAAAGGCCTTTATCTAAAAATGGTAACTTTTCTACTCTCTGACCGACTTCACCACACAATCAATATTATAAAGTAGCCTCCTCTTTCCTTTCTCCATTACTTGACATCCTTTATGCAAGAGTGAATATAAACTGATAGGTTTATCCTTTGAGAATCTGACCAATATATGTTTATTTGCTGGTGCATGATTATTATGATGGTTTTGAGATACTTTGATTGAGTAATATTGTGAACTTGAAGCAAAATTACTTGTAAACATAAGTGTTACATTTATATTCGTTGTTATATTGGACTTGCTCAAACTTTATACTAGATTGGAATTGATTGTCATTGTATCTATTTGAACATCTACCTTCTTCCTTTTACTCTTAAAATTAGGATGTACTTTCAATATCTTACATTTCCTTCACCTCCGGCTTTTTCAATCCTCTATTTTTTTTTTCAGGGTGCTTTTCTGATTTTCTTATGTATCTTCTAGGTTTTAATGCCATAAAAATTTTAGGTGCTTAACATTCATAGTAACTGTACTAGTATAAGCTTAATAAGAAGAATTCATTTGCAATACTTCAGTTGCTAAAATTTTCAGAACAAATAAATGCAATGAATGCCAGTGAAAATTTGGACTGATTACATTGTGAAACATTCAATCAAGATTCACGTAATTTAGTTTCTAGATATTGATGTGATCAGCTTAGAAATCTCATGTATTTAGGGCCTTTTATACATAGTTTTATATAAATATGCTTGGATTTCATGATCAAGTGTCTTAAATTACGTGATATTTGTAAATATTTGGAGAATTGATATTTTGGTGGAATTTGTGTGATTTTCATGTAAAAATAGATTTTAGATGCGAAAAGGAAAATGTAGGAAAAAAAGAGAGCTCAATTCGGAGTTGAAACGAGGAGGAAAAACGAGCCGATTGTTTCTGAAATTCTACACCAACTTGCCCCCAACGAGATGTCTACTGTTTTAATTAATTATGCAAAGAATAATATTAACTTAAAATGTGAGTACTTTGTAAAATATAAAATTATTATAGTTTTCAAATCTGGTCAAACATTAATTATTCCTTATTTATTCAAATACTAAACCCGTATAATTAATTTATACGTACACAAATCTCACTAATCATCTAGATTTGAAGTGTATTTTCAATTTAATAATTATAATTTTTCTTGTAAAAAAAATTAATAATTTTAAAATTTATAAAATATTTTTTTTATCAGTAAATGTTAGTTGTTAGTATAATTAGTAGTTACACCTAACTGCCATGCAACCCCTATCTCCAAGCATGTTATTATTTTTAAAATATTAATCCTTCATTCTGCTTATACATGCATGTATTTGATTGTACTTTGTTTATAAAATGTCCTTCTTTTGTGACTCAATTGAATAAAATAAAGGGGTCAGCTATTTGCACCCAAAAATTACTGAACGTATCCAAAAAATATTTAAATTGATATAATTATACTTAAAATTTTATATTTGTTCAGTTACAACAACCGAACAGTTATCCATCTTATCTGTTCGGTTGCAGTAATCGAACAGAATAAAGAATTCATATATCTTATCTTATCTATTCGGTTGCAGCAACCGAACAGAACAAATAATTCATTTATCTTTTCTGTTCAGTTGCAACAATCTAATAGAACAAGATTTGTAATTTTTTAAATTTATATCTACATTACCGAATAGATAACAGATAAATTTTATAGATATCATCGATCTTTAAACAAAGATGGTGATTCCTCTCCCTATTAAAGTAAGCAAGTTTCTGTTGATTCTAGATTTTATCAAACCACTAGTCCACTGCTACTTCCATTAATAAAATCAACAGAAACTTACTTACTTTCACTGGGAGAGGAATCACATCTTTGTTTAAAGATCGATGATGTCCATGAAACTTATCTGTTATCTTATCTATTTGGTAATATAGATATGAATTAAAAAAAATCACAAATCTTGTTTTGTTCGGTTGCTACACCCGAACACATAAAATGAATAAATTCTTTGTTCAGTTCGGTTGCTGCAACTGAACAAATAATAGATAAATTATTTATTCTGTTCGATTATTGGAACCAAACAGTTTGTTAGATGACTGTTCGGTTGCAACAACCGAACATATATAAATTTTATAAGGGTAATTATGTCAGTTTAAATATTTTTGGGGTATATTCAGTAATTCTGGGAGTACAAATAACCGCTCCCTAAAATAAATTATTTTGTTTAATTTGATCAAACCAAGTGTAAAAATGAGTTGATGGATTTTTTTAATATTGTAGTATTGTAAGAATTAATATTATGAATTATTACCATTTGAGTGCACGTTATTTTTAGGAAAAAAAAAGAAAAGAAAAAAAATTAGAGGAGAGGTTACATGTATAAAAGGGATTAAAAAAGTATTTAAAATAGCATATATATTTAATGTATCGAAATTTAGGTATACTGAACATCATCATACAAAAATTTTCAATATGATTCAGTATAAAATTTTTCATATTGCAATTTCTGTTAGGATAGTTGCATCATTAGTTACAGTATGTTGAATGCTGTACCCAAACATCCTTTTTATAAAAGATGCCATTTTTAAACCATTAATAGAAAGATAAATAAATAAAAGATGTTATTTCATTTATTTGATAGAATTATTTAAGAGGGCATGTGGAGAAATTAATCTTTACAAAGTTTGTTGCAATAACATTTCCTGAAAAAACCCTTGCATTCTCCATTGAGATATTTATCTTGGATGCAACTTTGACTGCACTTGTTACTACTGAAGCACAACCCTGTTTTGGTTTTGCTTTTTTCAGAACACAACTTCCATTCTGCCTTAATATCATTTGCCAAGCATATTTCTGCACATTAGTTAATTAATTAATTCATTATTCATTATTCATCTAATTAATTACTCCATACAACTTTTAAAAGGGATAGCTGTTTTATTTTATGCATGGTTCAAAACTTAATTCAAATCACATATAGTTGGTTTGGTTTGATTTAATGGTACATGAACAAATATTTATTTGAGGTTTGTTTTGGGTTGGAATAAATTTAATAAATTATGAATAACAATGTGTAATAGTCATCAACTGATGCGAAAGAAGAAATGAGAGGGGCCAGCGAAAGAAAAAAAAACCCGAAGGATTTTTTCTATTAGCTCAGGACTCGAACGATATGAAATTGTCAATAAAGGACCTAAAACTATTAAATTAATTATAATAAAATAATAATAACTAATTTAATTTTCATATAATAAAATTATTTTTTTAATTATATTTATTATTTAACATCATTAAAATAACATACTAATTAATGACAAATTTATACGATTACATTATATTTTTTTGATTTTAGGTCTTGAATTATAATTTCATATTTTTGTGATCCTGAACGATAGAAAATATCTTTTGAATCACTAATTAATAATTAACTCATTTTTCGAGTTTTGTATTGAAAAACTTCCATAGAAAAAAATTAACTTATGAGAAATAATATATAATAGGTGAGTGAGTTGAGGATTTATTGAGTAATTTGCATGTTTATTAAATGTAGTTTTTAAAATATAGGAGTAGATTTTGAAAACCTAAATGATAAAACCTTGCAATAGCAAAAACATTGTGTAATACTATTTTATAGAATTAATTTCTTAAAACGGATGATAAGTGATAATATTTTAAATAAAAAGTTCTAATCGATAGATGAAAAATGATAATCATTTAATTAAATATTTCATGAACAATTCACATAATTGATAAAAAATGATTAAATAATAACCCGAAGAAATTAGGAGAAACATCAAGAGTAGAACCGTCGTTGAGACAGAGCTCATTGTAGTCTTCATACTAATCAAATAATTAAAAAATCTATGTAGTAATAAAAAGTGAATAAATATGATCGAAAGATTATTGTAATGAGATTATATATATGCATGTCTAACGTATATTTCCTTTAAAAGAAAATTTCCTCCACACATGTAGTTAAAAATTAAAATTTCCCTCTGATATATCTTTGTAAGGACACATAAATGAGTCTAGTAATTTTGGGTATTTAAATTTTATTTCAAATTTCTAAATTTAATTAGAGTGTATGACTTGTGGGGAAAGCATAGAATAGAATAATTTAATAGCATGAATATTTGGATTGGTGGGGATTAATATTGGACAAAGGAGATATATTTCACAAGGTTTGTTTGGTTTATAAAAATTAACGGTTATTTTAAGTGTATTTGATTAGCGGTTAATAGTTAAGACTTAAAATATAAGGCAAACACATGTATGAAACACATGTATGAGAAAGTTTGTGTAAGTTCATACGTGAGAAGGATAAAAATTATAAAATTATTAATGAAAAATGATACTTAATTGATGAAAAGTGATAATGATGTTGTGAATTATTTTATGAAAATTTTATAGTATAAATAAAAAGTAATAATATTTTATAGTGAAAATGATAGAAAAAGTGATAATGATATTATCACTTTTTGTCTCACACAAAACTTGCCCAAAATACAATAAAATAAGAGACAAAGAATTGTGTGAGATCATTCACATGAGATGAAAGTGATAATATCATTAATGAAAGAAGTGATATTAAATCAATGAAAAGTGATAATATAGTAATTAACTATTTCAAAACAAATAATATAAATAAAAAGTAATAATATAATTAAGGCAAAGACTTGGGTGAGACCGTCTTACGGATCCTCTTATGTGAGACGGATCACCCATTAGCCCATTAAGTATATCTTAAAGGGTCCTGTTTGGTTGTAATTAAGTAGAAAATTGAAAAATTAATTATAGAATTAAATTAATTAGGTCTTTTATATTATATATATATATTTATATTTATATATTATTTTTTCTTGTAATTTATATTTTTTATTATTTAAAATTTTATTAATTTAAAATTATTTATTTATTTATTTTATTTTTTAATTTATAAATTTATATCATGTGATACTCAAGTGGTGAAAAATGATAAGTTTGTTGTGAACTATATTTCATAAACAATTTATAATATAAATGAAAGGTGATAACATTTTAAAAGAAAAGTGATAACATCTTATCTAAAAAAGTGATAACTAATTAAAAAATGTGTATTTCACGAATGATTTATTGGAATAATAAAAAGTGATAATATTTTTTAATAAAACTGATTATTAATAAAAAAAAGTGATATCCATCTAATTAAATTATTTGACGAACAATTCAATTGAATAAAAAGTGATAACATGCTTAATAAAAAGTTATGCATTATAAAGAAAAAATGATAATCATTTAATATGATTATTTTATAAACAATTTATAGGATGAATAAAAAATGATAATATTTTTTTATATAAAGTGATACCTGATTATAATAAAGTGATAACAGGACCGTTGAACTATCTAATAATAATAATAATAATAATAATAATAATAATAATAATAATAATTAAAAGTGAAAATTCAACGTCAATGTGGAGATTGGCGAGAGATTGCCGAAATTTATGTAGTTAGTAAAAAAAAAAATTAATTAGTGAAGCCAAGATCCTTATTTTCTTTAATTTATTTAATGTAAACATATTTATTTTAGTTAATGGATGATCCGTCTCATATAAGAGGATCCGTGAGAAGATTTTACTCAAGACATACCCTATAATTAATTACAAAACCGTGAAATGATGTCACTGTGATATGGTATTGGATAAGACTTGCCCAAAATAAGGAGTCTTACATTGAGATGTAAATATATTTGTAGGCAAAAACTTCTGTGCACCCGAGCGTACGGACCACATTCCGTGCGCCTTTAGAATTTTGTGTTAAATTGTATATCCTTTAGTATAAAGATGTGTACCCTTTATTTTCTAAAGAAAATTATTGTGTGTATCTGGGCGCATGGACAATACTTCGTGCGCCTTTAGAATTTTGTGTTAAATTATATACCCTTTAGTATAAAAATGTGTATCTTTTATTTTTAAAAAAAAAATATTAATGAAAAATATATACCCTTTAGAACAAAATGGTATACCTTTTATTAATTAAAGTATATACCCTTTAGACCAAAACAATACACCCTTACCCATAATACTAAATTTCTAAAGACGCACGGAATATGTTCCCGTGCGCCCGGATGCACGCAAGTCTCACTCATATTTGTATTGTAGTATTGTATTCCACATGGGATATATTTTGTTTCTAATATTAATTCCTTGTGACGTGTATATATCTTGTAATCAACAGTAAATATATATCTTTGTTACAATTATTTCAATCTCCTATATGGTAACCAAAGAAGTGTGATTGGTTATCCATCATGGGTTTACAAGATATATCTCCCAAATTTTCCTAGGGTGTTTGATGCAGCGAGAGCGTATTAAAGATAAAGATACGTAGAACAAATTCTATGATCCGTTGATTCTTACGGATACCGAAAAATAGGCTTTTCAAATACGTTGATTCAAATGAATACCTAAAAGAGGTAAAAGAGAAAACTCTCACTCTTCATTAATCAAATTCAACTCCCCTACTACAATAATATGAGTACCTATTTATAGGTAATAATAATATCTATTAAAATAATGATAATTAATATAAATAAAAGGAAACAATATCACATTAATATATAATATATCTACTATAATTCTTATTCTCCATCATTCTCCTCCGCTGGGAGACGATTCGCCCTCGAATCGTGCCGAGTCGTATCTCAAACAAAATAAGTAAAAAGACGTGCTGGAACATCTTTGAATCCATGTAACCCAAAATTCTTTAGAATAACACTCTTATATTCAATGTTGCTGCTAATTATAGGAACCATAAAATATGAATATTTCGAATCAAATGAATATTCATGATCAAATGCATCATTACTCGTAACTTTGATTATCTCTCTATCAAAAATTGATTGTCCATCATAGTCTATGTAGAAAACATCATCGTCCTCTTCATCAAACATTGGTGGGCCATCATAGTCAAAGGAGACTTCACCATCTTCCTCATCAAAGATCGGCGGGTCGTCATAATCACCATCAACAACTTCATCAAAGACTTCCTCATCGAAGATCGGTGGGCCACTATCAACAAATTCGACTTCTTCATCGAAAATTGGTGGTCCATCGTATACCGAATCAGACACCAAAAATCATTTTGTTGGTAGATCTGCGTAGTATCATCTTCATACGATGATTGATAATCATAAAAGGTATCGTAAACCACTTGAAATCTCGAATCCAACATCGAGAATCAGAGCTCTGATACCTACTGATACAGCGAGAGCGTATTAAAGATAAAGATACTAGAACAAACTCTATGATTCGTTGATTTCTACGAATACTGAAAAATAGGTTCCTCAAATACGTTGATTCAAATGAATACTGTAAAAGAGATAAAGGAGAAAACTCTCACTCTTCATTAATCAAATTCAACTCCCCTACTACAATAATATGAGCACCTATTTATAGGTGATAACAATATCTATTAAAATAATGATAATTAATATAAATAAAAGGAAACAATATCACATTAATATATAATATATCTACTATAATTTTGATTCTCCATCAGTGTTCAAGGACGATTGGCCAACCGATAGTTATGATTCCATGGCTATTGGGAAGAGAAGGAGAATAGGAGTCGAGATTTGATGAGGACGGAGACAGTGAATGCACAACAACTTGTGGAATCGGTTACAAGAGAACAAAGGGATTAAAGAAGCTAGAATTGTGGAGCATCAATAAACACAAGCCCCCCATGCATATATACATGGTAGGGGAGGTTGTAATGAAAGCTGTTGTTGCTAAATGCCACTTTAATTTCATTAATTCTAAGACAAATTTCCATCCCAAAGAGACAGATAACAAACCAATAGCACGTTGCAAAATGGTCTACAAAATCATTTCTGAGATCTTGGCTAATAGAATGAAGAGATGCTTGTGGTAGATTATAGATTAATCACAGTTTGGCTTTATTAAGGGAAGGAAGATGAGGGATGCTATTTTACTTGCTCAAGAGGTGTTCAATTGATCTGTATGTATGTAGGGCTACCAACAAATTCCCAAGAATACGGATTAAGGTGGACATTAAGAAAGCGTATGACACAGTCAATTGGAAGTTTTCTTTTTCATGTTTGAACACTTAGGTTTCCCCTTCATGTATAGAAATTGGATATCCCATAGTGTTACTGATGCGGAAAATATTCCAGCACACATGGGGTAACTTAAAAAATTTACTGGCAGTGATTGGGCGAAAATCAGAAGTATATATATATATATATATATATATATATATATATATATATATATATATATATATATATATAGAAAGATCTTTCAGTGTAGTTTCAAACGCAATAAACGGAATGTCGTTTGGAATTTTCTACAAGGAGTTATGCTCGTTTGTCTGGAAGGTGGCAGAAGCACCCGAAATCTACCAAGTTCAAGCATTTGAAGTGTTTTGAACCTTTCCAACTACCTATTCTTGGTCAAGTCACCATATTAACTTTATTAACTATTATATTAATGTTATGCATAGATTTTAGGGGTCAAAGAAGTATTTGAAATGGTCAAATGAATCTATTAAGTATAGAATATTTGGATGATTCTAGAGTCTTGTAATGACTCTTATAAATAGAGCTTCATTCCATTGTATTGCAAAAAAAATTTGTGAGAATATAAGTTATTTTATAGTGTTTACTCTTGTCTAAAAGATGAATTTCTTTAAATTTTCTCTTAGTCTTTTGGTGGATTCCATAAAATGACGAGTTTATTTCAAACTTGTGGTGGATTCCATTGAGTGAGGAATTGTATCCGAGTATTTTCTTGTATTACCTCCTAACTCTCCAAGTTTTCGGTATCAAATCAGAGCTTTGGTTAGCGATGACAACTCATGATATTGACTTAGAAGATTTAAGGAGACAAGTGCAACAACTCAAGCAATGCCTTGCGCGTGGCAAACATCTTGAACATGATGTTAAGGGTCATGGTTCAGATGGTGGTTCTACAACAAATGATGTGGATTTCAATCCATTTCATGGTGACAGAAGTGACGTTTCAAGTGACAATACATCTCACAGTCTACGGGTTCGAAGGAGCAGTGTTCGTAATAAGTCTTTTGATTTTAAGATTGATGTTCCAGATTTTGAGGGAAGAAATGATCCCGAGGAATTCATTGATTAGCTCAATTCGATTGAGAGAGTCTTTGAATTCAAAAATATTCATAAAGAATACAAGGTGAAATTGGTGGCAATCAAATTGAAGAAATATATATCCTTATGATGGGAGCATCTTAAGAAGCAGCGTGCTCGTGATGGCAAGCAGAAGATTTGAACATGGGACAAAATGAAGGAGTTGAGGAGAAAATTCTTGCCAAATATTATCTGCAAGATTATTTTCTTAAATATCACAACTTCAAACAAAAAGAATCAAATCGTTTCGGTGAACGTTTCTCATCGAGTCGTGGTAGTTTATAGACTACTACAACAGTAAAAAAGAATCAAAGGTGGACGTTTCTGAATAATTTTCCTGTTGTAGTAGTCTATAAATAAGCAAGTCGAAAATTATTATTCACGTTTCTTTTAAGAAAAAGATTGAGGAGAGAGAAAACAAGAATAATTTGTTCTACTGGTCTGTCAGCAGTCCAAAATTATTATTCACGTTTCTTTTAAGAAAAATAGTGAGGAGAGAAAAAAATTCTTGATATACAGAGAAATTTTTTTCGAGAGGCCGTTCTTCGTTTCTTCAGATCATCTTCTCCATGTAGAGAATTCTTGAGACATAGAAAAATAATTCTTGAGACATAGAGAAAAAAATTCACATTTCTGTCTTTTCCACTACATTAGATGTACATGAATTTCAAACGATTTATACAGGTCATAAGATTTGATCGTCATAAATTGGTATCTAATGATTTTTGGATCTGTGTGATACATTCGGTTAGTGCTTAATTCGTTTCATGCAATATATAATATTAACTATTCGGATAGATCTAGGTATAGTAGGATATGCTAACCTCTGCTTGCAGGATTTTGATTTCATGATTCCAACTATTATGATCAGGATGAATGTTTATGTGATGATTAATTCAACCTCTGACATGTCGAGGTTGTACGTAGGTTGTTTTATTTGAGTTGGTGCGTGTTTGTAATAAATAAGACACGACGGTCTGTCATAGATCATATGTAAATCTCCTACAGGAGATCGTAGGATCAATGGATCAATTTATTTAGGTGGGTAACCTTTTTAGATAGCATAAGATGAATTTATTTCTATGTGTGAACCTCTTTAGATAGCATAAGATCGATAGATAGAATTGTTATACCTGTATGTTAGAGACTAAAAATAGTTTCATCGTCGAAAAAATTGTATTTGGAGCATTTTGCAGATTTGAAGGATTTTCTATTTTCACAATATTTCGACTTTTGGCTTTCGACAATAATAGCCTCAGGAGGATTGCCGTCCGAGAACAAAATTTTTAAGTTAAAGAAAAGATTTATCACGATTGCATCCACATGGTGCGGTTCACTTGTATTGGAGTAAGGGAAGAGTAAGCTTCCTAAGGCAGAGATGTGGGATTAAGGTCCAATCCCACATCTCGTTCTCGTTGAAACAGATATATGATCAGGGTCGACCCTAAATTTTGGGGGCCTAGGTGAAAAAAGGCTCAATCATTGAGCCTTCATTCGCTAATAAGCTCTTATTATTCACCAATTTAAACAACTTGCAATAAAAACAATACATCGTGTTTGCACTTTTTGAGTACAAAAGCCATTTTTCTTGAGTACTAAGCCATTTGATAATTTTCTTGTGTAATGTGTGTATGAAAAACTTATTTCCGCAATCATCGCAATGTTTTTGGATTATTCTATATTTCCCCCAAATATTATCCAAGTTTCTTGCTTGTGAGGTTTTAGGGTTTTGAAATACTATGCACGTTCAATTAAAGAATAGTTCAAAACATATCAAACAATAATAGAAAAATGAAGAGACACCTTAACAAATCTCTTGGGTTTCTTGATGTTCTCTTCCGATGTGCCGAGCACGTCGATCGTATTCCTTGACTTCTTTGCTTCCGCTGCCGTTTGGCTAAGCATTTCTTTCTCTTTGAGATGATGCATGCCAATTACAGTAAACCTTAGCAAATGGTGTTGTGGAGCAGATTTAGGACAATTTTGAGGTAGTGTTTAACGGTTAAGCAAAAGGTATCGACACTTTCTGGGGAGCCAAAATCAAACCCAATATTTGGACTACCTACTTGAAACTGTTTGGAAAGAACATGATGGAATTAGATAAAAGTTAAAAGAAAAATAAAGTTAATATATCTAACTATTTTTCTATTGGATCTTACTATTTAACTTTAATCTGACATTGTTTTTTTATTAACTGAGGTACTACTTTAAGTGTCTGAATCTTCTATGATATCTATTGTAGTTACTTGGATTAGATTAGCTTATTATTTGTTCACATTTTTTATTTATCATTTGCATGATGGATTTTGTTAATTTGTTACCACATTTTCATTCTATTGTTTATGCAAGTTTAGTTTAAACAGTTAGTGAAAAGTTTGAAATTCATGGTCTGGCCTTCTCATATCATCTTCACCTCCGACGCACTTGTGGTATGCAATTCCATGTTGGAACTTATTTCCCTATCGTCGCATGTGTGGATGGTGGTCTCTATAGTGGACTTCTTTGTCGCATGTGTATTCGTATTCATATTCAACTGGATGATGACCTCTATAGTGGACTTCTAGCTCCTCTTTGGAATCAAATTGATATATTAAATTTTTGTTGGTACCCTTTGTAGTTTTGTTGATTTGTCAGTTTTCGTAGATTTGAAAAAAGATTTAGTTTTCACAAACTTGTGGAGTTTTCACAAAATTTTTACATTAATTGGTCGTACCGTTAGCTAAAGATTTGAATATAGTCTAAAGATTTGAAATTCATGATGTATCTATTTTATTTCTTACAAAATAATGTACTTTAGTATATTGGGAATGGATCAATACTTGGATTAGACTCGCTTATTATTTGTTCACATTTTTAATTTATCATTTGAATTTTCTTAGTAGTTATCAACATTTTCATTCTATTGTTTTAGTTTAAATTCTTAAGCAAAGTTTTAGTTTAAATTCTTAAGCAAACCCCTTTACCTTTATATCTATCATTTGCATGATTGGATTTTGTTAGTTGTTACCAATATTTTCATTTTATTGTTTATGCAAGTTTATTTTATATATTCTTAAACAAATTCCCTTAACGTTTCATTGGTTTAATATAAAAATACAAAAATACGTTTAATTTAATTTAAAATCATCTATTGGATTTGACCAGCTTCTGTTTGGGTTCCTTACTCAGGTCGAGGTAGGCAAAGTGAGAAGAGAAGGACGCAGCTAGCTAGAGCCACGAGTCGACGGAGTTCGTTGGAAGTACGGTAAATCAGGAGTGTGCCTTGTCTCCCAATGTCAGGGGGAACATTTTGCATTGGTCTTCTTCAGAGCTTCTCTGAGCTATTATCCACCCGACATATTTGTTCAGGTGGGTGGTAGGGTTTGAATCTCCATTATATGAGGGTATTTGGGGTAGCTTGATCTTCGAATGAGACGGGGTACTGAGGATTCTGTGCGAGAAAGGCATGCGGCTTGCGCCTAACTCGAGCTGGTCGGGGTTAGGCTCGGCCGGCCTTTTACGTAATTCCGTGAGCTATTCTCGAAGGACGGTGGTTTCTCGCTCTATGATCTGCTTACATTTTGCTAATAAATCTTCGCCCGCGTTTTCTTCTTTGGACGTAGGGAGAGAGGGCGCCAGACGATCCTTCGCGCTTACGCGAGTCTTGCTTGCTATTGATCGGCTTTGGCTAGTCGGCCTTCGGTGCTTTCATCCATCATCCATGACCTGCGCTTCTTGGTGGGGACCGCTCGGTACGTACATGTGAATTTTTTTGGTCCAGCCGGGCGTCAGTGCCCCGGCTTGGTTTTTGAAATTTGGGATCTGTTAACCCTGGGTCAAGCATAGCATTTTTATTTTAGGGTGTTAAGTAGGTCGAAGTACTGTTGCCGATATTCACCTTCCTCGTTGATGTATGGTCTCTCTGTAGACGGGATCCTCTTTTTCGTAGTAGGCGGATGGGGGTCTTTGGCCTCCTCGTGGCCTATGGATCTACCAGGGATTTGCCCACTTGATTCATCTATCGTATGGAGGGATAGTGGCCTGGGGGCCCCTTCCTCTAGTGACAAATATCGATAGCGAGTCTTTGGAGATGATTTAACGATTGTGTGGCTGTGATGTGTACTCGACTAATCAAACATAAAGGACGAGAAAGAGGAGACCAGACGTCCTCCCAGCTCTTGTTCTCTGAAAGGGAATGTATTTGCTCTTTATTAATATTGATGATAGTACAGAGCCTTGTTCTGTCCTCATTGGGACTTTGGGCCTTGCTATTTATAGGGGGACATTTAGGCTTCATTTAAAAAGGTGGGTCCTATAGGCTTTAAATGAGGAGGGTCAGTGCGAGGTCTCTCATTGGTGGATTTTTATTCCGCCGATTGTATTTCGTCCATCCAGAGGGTGATTTTGAGACTGGCGAGTCAACGGACTTGGGCTTTCGCTGATTTGGGCCTTGACCTTCATCTTAATGGGCTGAGTTGATTCTGCCCATCCACAATCAATGTTTTATATTTCATAGAAAATAATTTCTAAATTATAAAAAGATTCTTGAATTTGCTCTAATGCACCTAAAAAGAGTCTTATTAATCCACATGCTCACATATACGTGCAAAACTACGAGCAATGACGGAGTATATGATAAAGTATTTTAATATGCACATATCAATTTTATTCCTTTCCTCACTTTAAATTTGCACGTTTTGTTTTAATTTATTTTGAATTCAAATTTATATTTGCATACAAATAAATAACACTATTATTTTTAACCCACATAATACGTTTTATTTTATTTATTTAATTAAAAACCCTAGAAAAGTAAGTTCAAAAGTTGCAAACGCTAAAGACACTTTCCTATGAAACGAGTTATTTGTAAGAAGGGTATGAGACAGATCAACTCATCACTAAAGTATGTTTAAAGTATGTTTATTGTATAGATAAGGTATCCTTATTTGAAGTTAAATTATGTCAATAATAAATTAAATTATAACACATTAAAATCATACTTTAATACATAATCCAACATACTCTCTAAACTTTTCTCTCGACCTTCTCTTTACAACTCCGTGAGCTTTTTCGGCGAGGGGGCGGGTGCCCAGCGTCGCCGGCCTCCACCTGCCCCCTGGCACTTTTGCTCTACTACTCACACCATCGGGGCACATACACTCTTCCGGCACTATTCTGGCGATGATTTCCTCTAAGAAGCTTACTGGTTTTGCAACCCAGCTTCTGTTTTCTCTGTCAGCGCATTTATAGCTGATTTTTTACTTTCCGGCGCGGTTATGGCTAGCATGGCTTACCGGAAATCTGTCGCCCTTCGAGTTCTTCTACTACGTTGCTTAGGCCGCCTTCATATCCAAGCACAACACATTTTCATATCTGCTGTTCACTCATTGTTCATATGCAAATTCTTGGCAGCAGCTTCTTCCCCGGCAGTTACATCCACCGCGGTGTGGATTCCTTCAACCTTCCCTAGCTCGGCTTGCTAATCTCAGGTACACGAAGAGAGGTTTCTCATGGACTTCCTGTCCGTCGACAGCTCATTTGAAGCTTTCGCTTCATTCATGTTTCAATACCTACAGGTCCGTTCACTATCCAGCTCCATCAATGGAAGCCTTGTATTGGTTTCGGAATGCCGTATTATTGCAGAGGCCTCCCGCTTCTCAATGCCGGAAGATGCTGGTTCTTTTTCAATGAAGCTCATGCTTTATTTATTTTTCATGGCACGCCCCGGCACACAAGCTGCTACATATGCCTCGGTTTCGCCAGTCATGTCTGATGCATTGGAGTTCGTCGACCTTTTTGGTGCTCTTGCAGTATCCATCGACAGCTACGTCTTTCACAGTAGGTAGGGTTGGTGATTTCTTACGCCTAGCTGTCCTTCGCCTAGCTGCCCCACCTGCTGTTTGCCTTGCAGAGTTCAGCCTCTGCCAGCGCCGGCCCTGGGCATTGGCGGGAAGGGCGTCCACCCAGGGCCCTCAACTCTTACCCGTATAATACTATTTGTTGTAATAATTTTCTTTTTCTTTTATTATGATTCCTTTCTTTTCTATTTTTTTATATTTCTAATTTTTCTTAATATTTTGATCTTTTCTAATTCCTTCTTTATATATTTTAATTGTAGTAATTTCTCATTAATTTATCTTTTATTTAATTAAATTTTCTCTTTATATTTAGTTATTTTTTATTCAATTCTAACTATTGTGATCTCTATCTTTTTTTATTCTTTCTTTATATTTTGATCCGTAGATTAAACTTTGATTTTTTTTCTTTAGTTGTTTTTTTATTCAATTCTTAATTTTTTTTTCTTTAGTTGCTTTTTTATTCAATTCTAATTGTTATGAATTCTTTCTTTTCTAATTTATTTTTAATTCTTTCTGTCGATCTCTTTCTTTTATAATTTTTTCCTTTTATAGTTTGATCATAGTACTTTTCTCATTAATCTAACTCTTAGTTCTAATTCTAATTCTGATATGCTTATTACATCTGCCTCCTAACTGATCTACCTCCTAAATCTAATATTTAGAGAATAGAGGTCATACAATAATACACGATCTTAGAGTTTAAGATAATATTTAGATGAAGAATTATACTAATATGTTTATTCCGTCTGCTTCTTAACTGATCTACCTCCTAATTCTAATATTTAGAGAATAGAGATCATACAATAATACGCGATCTTAGACTTTAAGATAATATTTATAATAAAACATTAAAACTAGAGATATATAGATGGAAAATTATACTAAAAAGTATCTCAAGTTTTCTAAAAATAAATTTATAAACATTTTATTAAATATATTATGCTAGAAAATTAAAAAAAATATTTATTAACATTATTTCTTAAATAGGGGCTCCTTCGTAAATTTCGCCCAGGGCATCCAAAATCTCAGGGCCGGCCCTGGCCTGCATTTCATTTAATGCCATTTTGGTTTCTTCCTTTTTTCTCATTTTGCCCCCTGTCCTATCCTTTGTTGGCAGGTTCTTACTTTTGGTTGGTAGCTCATAGACTCCTATAGCATCACATGCCTATCTGTCTAGCCTCTACCCTCTCTTCATAGCAGCTCGCGTCCCTTTCCTTTATAGCTCATTTGTGCTGCTTTCCCTTTCTTTTGCCGCGTTTCTTGGTCAATGGGCCCGCCAGCAGCCCTTGGCTGTCCATTTTTTAAGAAGTCGTGCCTTGTTATCGAGTCCTTTTGGACTCTTTTTGCCCATTCCCCGATTTTTAGTCTCCTTTATTATGTAATGGGAATTTTCGTTTATCATGGCGTTGGTCACCTCCATAATTACACTTGAATTGTTATCAATGGAGGAGTAGGGCTTTTCACTCCAACTTGGTACTCCTGCTCATCATCATAAGCCCATTACTGTTCACTAGCCTGAGATCAATCCCTTGTATCAACCCTTGTTTAGTTAAGGATCAAGCAATCTCCATTGGTGCATCTCATGATTATTGATGGGTCCCTTTTTATAAGCCAATTTTTTGGCTACCTTGATGCACTCATTAATCATGTTTTTTCTTTCGTTTTGTTTCTTGGAGACACCTGTCTCCTGCTCCTTTTGCTAGCCGTTTGTTTGACTTTTTATTTGACGTTTTGTTTCCCCTCATCCTTTCTCTATGTTCCCCCTTCTTATTTTCTTTTATCTTTTTATAATATTGCGTAGTTTGATACATAATCCAACATACTTTAAAAAAAGTACTTTAACAATCATTAAATACACTTTATCTAAATAATAGACATACTTTAACACGTCTCACAAAATGTCTCACATAATTAACGTCTCACAAGAGACTTTGTCAATTTATTTTATTAAATATATGAAGTAATAAATATTTTAATGTAAATTTCAAGAAAAAAAGAGTGTTGGAAACTAATTAAATACTTAACATATTTAATTTTTAATTTGTTATGAATTTCTAATATTGAAGAGTCAAAATTATCATGTAAAATTTATTGTTAGCTTAAAGAGGTTGTTGGAGGTATTTTTTGTTGTATGATTCTTTAATTTCTCATTAAAAAGCTTTAGGAGATGCTCTTATAATAACGTAAAAGAAAGGTAGATGTAATTTGGATAATTCAAAATAAAAAAATTAAATAAAGTTGTTGAGTTTGGTTAATAAATAAGAAAATGGGTGACACGTTTATAATGTTTTAATGTTTTAAGAATAAGGCAAATTATCCTTTATTTCAAAAACATATACATTAATAAATAAAAATATATATACATTAATAAATAATAATGTATAACTTCTCTTAGTGAATTTTTTGTTAATTTTTTTAATAAAAAGTTGAATGCAAAATAATAATACAATTGTTATAAAATATATATATATACTATTAATTAAAAGTAATAGTACATTATATATGTACGCGTACACATGAATGCACATTATATCAACCTTAAGAATATTAATGTCGGATATTATTTTAGAGTGTGTCCAACACCTCCTTTATTTAATTGAGAAGTACATCACACACCTAAAAAATGAGGTTGGATTGCATTAATTATAACGGCCCATACTTTTTTTATCCACACCAAAAAATAGCTGAGTGTAAATTAAAGGATAAATATGAATTTTACTTTAATGTAATTTTTTTAAAGAAATAAACTTATATTAAGATTGTTGGAAAGCAGCCAGCACTGATTGATAAATAAAGTCAGGTGGATTATTCCAACTAAACTCGGAGATAACATTGTACTTTGCATAACAAGCAATAGAGTGAGCAACAATATTTTTTTAATGAGATTGCTAGAAAACACCCTTGAAGTAGAAAGAAGGCAGTATGGTATGAAGGTTTGAAGAATAGGGATACAAGTAGCTGGAGGATCAATTTCATTGTTTGTAGCAAGGATACCTGACGATGCATCAGCAACGAGAGAGAAATTAGTGTAACCAATAGAAATAGCCAGAGAGATAGCCTCTATAAGTCCCAAAAATTCAGCAATAACTGGACAAGTAATATCTAGAAAGACTTTGGCGAAAGCAAGAACAAAATCTCCATTTTTCCCAACAATAAATATACCAACCGTGGATTTCTTCTGCTATAGAGATGTGGTGCCATCAAAATAAATCTTTCTACCTGGCGGAGGAGGAAGGAGGCATGGTGTCGAGATCAAGTGAGAAGGTCTCTCAGGCCACCCATTTGCTTGTTGAAAGTCACGGGAGAGAGGTTGCATGAAGAACCATAACATTATGATCAAGTGTTTCATCATGAAAGAATTTTTTGTTGCAAGTCCACCAAATAAGATTTGATAGAACAACAATTAGTTCAAGGGGCTCTCTTTTGGTTGTAGAGAGAATTTCTCTAAACCAAATATGGCAAACTGACTGCTCATAGCAAAATATAAGATCATGAAGTCCAGTTGAAAGACATATGTATAAAACAACAGGGAACTTGAAGAACAAGTGTGTTAGATCTGGATCATTGATACCATAGAAGGGGCAATCTTGAGAGAAATTGATCCTTCGATGGAGAAGATTGGAACGTGATGGCAGTGAATTAGAACAAAAACTCCAAAGGAAATGATGAATTAAGCTTGGTATTCGGTGCTTCCAAAGATGTTTCCAAACTGGGTCAGGTTCATTGCTAGAAGATCCACTGCTATCATAATGGTGGAGATTTGGATTAGATATTATGAAATGATATGCAGATTTTATTGAATGCTTGCCATTCTGCGAGGGATTCCAGGTCCAAATATCAGGTACAGAAGCGCGACATATAGGTAGTGAGTGTTATCGTTCGATTATTTGGTTAACGTGACCCGTTAGGGTTTAATACGTTTCGAACAGTCAGCAGAAGCAAAAAACAAGAAACATATTACCTTTCACCAGGGTATGTTGGAGAAGACGAATTCTCACCACTATCCTGCGCGGGCTCACCGTTTTGAGCATAACTCTCTCATTAGATGTCAGATTTGAGTGATATACGCATGAAAATGATCTTCTCTTCCGTGGCTTTCCGTCAGTATATCACACGTTGAATTAAAAAGTCTGTACAATTTTATAAAAAATTGTACAAGTTGGTAGAAAGCAGCAGCAAACAACCTCTTGATCTTCTGATGTATTCCCAAGTCCAATCTCGATGTCGTGTGGGCTACGATCTTTGAGATCTTCTCATTCTGCTGTTCACTCACTTTCCTCACAATGTTAGGCGTGATTAATCTCATAAATTGGGTTTCTGGACAGCAGAGATGACTTATATATGGGCTACAGCAGGGACCAGGAGGAGAAATTAGAGTTGGGCCTCCATTGGGCTTAAGTATCCAAGCTTAGCCCAAAGCTTATACTTAAGTCCAATAATAATAATATATACCACTAAAATATTATTACTACACTACCGTTCTAATCCCATAATTACGTTATGGGCTCCTTCTTATTATGAGCCCGTTAGTCTCCTCATGTTTAAGATATACAATGCCCATTAATTAATTAAGTTATTGACCACTCCATTAATTAATATCTCATCCAAAAGTAGTACCACTCAACCTTATTATCATACCAGAATAAATCCACCTGCAGGGTTTATATGATGATAATCCTTATGAGCTCCTCAAGGGGACATCATCAACCTATGATAGACACGAATTCTTTCTACAATCAACAGCACACCATAGAGACAGTACTATTTCTCAACTCACCGATTTTATTGATTTAATTACATGTAAATCTCACCCATTGATAAATCAAAGAAATATATACTGCCCTACGTGCCGAGATTATTGTATAGGGATAAAAAGTACGAACATCCATAATAACAAAGATCAAGTTCTCCTATATAAGTCAGTATAAGTCGAAAGATCTCAAGCGGTCCTGCTCAATACGCACAGAGTGCACTAATATGATTCAATAGCCAAGACAAGCTAATACCAAACCACACTACAACCATCCCGATAGAGAGTCCCCGTCTATCTCGATTGTGAGCATCTGTTTATACTTTATAAGGAAACTGATAATATGATCTTTCGCGTGTTGTCGCACAACATATTATCTACAGTATAAAGTAAGTGGACTGTTGCATCGTGCATATAAATAAATTATAAGACACAATCATTTGATCATATGATTCTCATTTCAAATTAATTATTATAACATTGTTAATACTAAAGCTAGACTTTTAGTATACAATCCAACAATCTCCCACTTTACTAAAAGACTATGCTGTCATGTCTTCTGCCATACATCTGATTCCCACTCCCACTACACGACCATCAAAAGATCCGCCTTAAGGTCCTTGTAAATGGATTTACTAGGTTATCATCCGATGCAATCTAGGCGACAACAACCTTCCCTCATCATATGATTTCTCGTAACAGGTGGTACTCGCGCTCCATGTGTTTAATTGCTTATGGACTCGTGATTAATTCAAGTTTGCAACTGCACCAATATCATCAAAATAAATTGTGATAACCTTGGGCAAACTTAGAATCACTTCGAAGTCCATCATAAAGTTTCTAGAATCATACAGATACTTTGGTTGCCTCATAAGCTCTATTATTATCATCTTCCCATGATGGAGTCCAGAGTTCGAAATATATTTCTATATAACACTCCTCCATATTATGACTAAACTTCCTAAAATTAAACACATAACCTTCGAGGTGGATTTACTGTCATCCCTATCTGATTTGAAAAATCTGAATCTATGTAACCCATAAGAAGCAGTGAATCTGTCCGTTAAGCCCACATATAGTTACTAGTCCTTTTCAGGTACGTCAAAATTATGTGTTACCACAGTTCAACATTCTTATTTAGGGTTATCTTTGATACCCCACTGTCCATGCGTTCAGCAAAATAGACATCCATACTCGTGCATAGCATTCCTTATATTAAGCTTCCTTATTCGTTGAAGCATAAGGAACCGCTTTTATCACCTTTATCTTCTTTTTGTGTCTCAAGACACATTTCCTTAGATAAAGTCAGATGCTAAACAAATAAGGATAGTATCATCTCATGAAGCTTGAGACAAGCATAACATCATTTCTTGTGATTCGTATTACCGTGATCAAAAGGATATATTTTGCTTTTCTTAAGTCCTTCATCTCATACTGCTTTATCAACCATGCCCATACGCTCGAAAATACTCTTTCATTGTCTCCAATGAGCAAGATAATATTTACATATAGTACAAGAAATACCACCATATTTCCGTCACTCTTTTCAATACACAAGCCCTATTCGAACATTGATTAAATCCATGTCACTGGATTTACCTCATCAAAATGGATGTTTCATGATCTTGAAGCCTACTTTAGTCCATCGATGGATACTTTTAAGCTTACTATCACAATGCTCTTAGCCCTTTGTAATGAATCACTCTGGTTGCTTCACATAGATGTTTTCCTCAAAAGACTTCCAATCAGGAAAGCTGTCTTGACATCTATTTGCTATCCCTCATATTTCATATGAGTAGCAACAGATAAAAGATTCTGGATCGACTTAAGCATAGCTACCGGTGAATAGGTTTTCTCAAAATCGAACCTTTTCTTTCTGAGTATACCTTTTCGCAATAAGCTTTTCTTCAAAGGTTTTCACATTACCATATGATCCTCTTTTATTTCGTATGACCATTTCAAGTGGCTTTTACACAATTTAGTAGTCCTACAAGCAGTTAAATCTAATTTAGAATCTATCGATTCTATTTCAACATTCATTGCACTTTGCTAAGATTCTGCATTTCTATCTTGTAGTGATTCGTCATATCTGTGGGTCAATTCCATGTTTACCAGGGACCAAGTCTAACGACTCTCCCATAACATATATCTTTCAGGTTGTCGAACAACCCTCCCACTACGACAAGACACTACACGCAATTGTGTATCAGACGTGACATGCATTGCAGTTTACCTTGTGATATATCCTCTTGTACACTTGATACTAATACTTTTTGTTATCCCTCTCACTTCCTTTAGAACAATTTATACATGGGTTTATGATTTAATACATAGTCCTTTTCCAAAAAATCTAGTGTTTGTGTTAACAATCACCCTTCGATCTTTTGGACTAAATAAATCATCACCTTCATTTTTTCTAGGATATTCCACAAACAGACAAACATTCATACGAATTACTGTTTCCTAGGGCATATCCATAAAATGAATTTAATAATTCCAAATAATTCATCTTCTATCTAATCATTTCCATAAGAGTCTTTCTCTTATTAAGATTAGATGACGCGTTATTAATTACTATTCATTGCATCCGTAGGATAAACATGATTTAAGAGTACAAATTGTCCACTAACGTACAACAACAGATTATAGCTCCATCCCTCATCACTATGACCATGTCATTTAAATGAAATGGAGTATCCATCCGCAAATGCATAGAAACTAAAATAAAATTCTTTCTATGAAAACGTACGTAAAGACAATTTCTCATAATCAAACGTTTATTCCTATCATAAGATAAATAAACAACTCCCACAGCAACAGCCACTACTCTCGTAGAATTACCCATGTATATTACAATCTCATCATTACTTAATTGCAGGCTTTTAGTGACTCCGGTATCTATACACTATGTGTCAGTAAATGTCATTACTAATTATGCTTCAACGACTAGTGAATGAGATACTAACCTTATTCACATCTTGATGAAATTGGATTTCCTTTGCCACATGTTTTGTCAGAAGTTCCCCACCATATACAACCTCTTGTATTTTAGGTAGAACTAGCTCAAAACATACATGCAAATTATGGAGAACAAATTGATCTAGGTTTCCCCTTCAATTTGTACTTCAAGCATTCCCAATTCATTCATCAACTTATCCATGACCTTTTGCCTTTATAACATACTCAATTAGAATCATAACATGGAATCCTGCTCAGCAGTGAACGCACTCAATCAATAACCAAGATATGTATTCAGACTCTACATAACAGTTAATGATGCACAAAACGACCGTGAGTATGAATTAAAAAGGCACAATCATATATAAAATAAATCAACAAGTAGTGTTGTACGAAGTTTACACACGAAAGTTCAATTAACTAGATAAAACCTTCACAACCCTAGTTCTACCAAAAAGGCTCTAGCTCATGATGTTACGAAGAATAATCATGGGTGTTGTATAGATCTTACCCGTATGTTCAGAAAATACAAGATAAATTAGGAAACAAATAAAACCCTAGATGTAGGCATCGTCGCGTCCTTCTCCATCTTGAATTCTCCTCTTGGTTCTCCTCTTGATTCCACAGACGAATATTCAAAGTGATCGATGGATGGAGGAAATGAAGTGGATGATGGTTGGGGGTGATCCCCCATTGTGGGGTGTAGAATGGTTGTGGCCCCTCTTATGACTCTCTTGTTGTCTCCTCCTCTTCTAACATCGCCCATACTGCTGCATAAGCCTTCTTTTATACTTGTAATCGCGCCTCCCGGATCTGGAATGTGCTTTTTAAGTGATCACACGCATTGAGGGTATAAAAATACTGATATGGTAGTTTTTTAGGCTCAATTCGACCAACACAACAAGTTGAATTCTCCCTTCCAGGTCGAATTGGAGGTCGAATTGGCCTACTGTAAGTACCAGACGCTCAATTCGACCAGAGGCCCTGGTCGAATTGACATGACGTGGTCGAATTAGATTCGCCACTGATCAATTCCACCAGGATTCGACCTGATGCTTAGGTCAAATTTCCCTGTGGTGGTCGAATCCTCTTTCTGTTCGTGTCCTGAATCCAATTTGACCAGCAGGCCTGGTCAAATTCTCCTCCAACAGGTCGAATTGACCTCCTGCTTTGCCCAAACGGATGGTTACGACTTTCTTTCTTCAGTTTCCAATACATCCACTCCGATTTCCTTCGAAAAATGACTCAAACGGCTTCAATAACACTTGATTCGTGACTTAACAGAATATATATCGGTTTAGAACCGATTACAACCTTCAAACACCTCATAATAGCACAAATCCAGGCGCAAGATTCGTAAATTTACACACTCATCACTCACCCTTCTCACAGTGTTAGGCGTGATTAATCTCATAGATTAGGGTTTCTGGACAACTGAGATGACTTATATATGGGCTACAACAGGGACTAGGAGGAGAAATTAGAGTTGGGTCTCCATTGGGCTTAAGTATCCAAGCTTAGCCCAAAACTTATACTTAAGTCCAATAATATTAATATATACCACTAAAATATTATTACTGCACTACCGTTCTAATCCCATAATTACGTTATGGGCTCCTTCTTATTATAAGCCCGTTAGTCTCTCCATGTTTAAGATATACAATCTCATTAATTAATTAAGTTACTAACCACTCCATTAATTAATATCTCATCCAAGAGAAGTACCACTCAACCTCATTATCATGCCGGAATAAATTCACCTGCAGAGTTTACATGATAATCCTTATGAGCTCCTCAAGGGGACATCATCAACCTATGACGGACACGGATTCCTTCTACAATCAACAACACACCATAGAGACAGCACTAGTTCCCAACTCACCGAGTTTATTGATTTAATTACATATAAATCTCACTCATTGATTAATCAAAGAAATACATACTACCCTACGTGTTGAGATTATTGTATAGGGATTAAGAGCACGAACATCCATAATAAAGAGATCAAGTTCTCCTATATAAGTCAATATAAGTCGAACGATCTCAAGCGGTCCTGCTCAATATACACAGAGTGCACTAATGTGATTCAATAGCCAAGACAAGCTAATACTAAACCACACTACAACCATCCCAATAGAGAGTCTCTGTCTATCTCAGTTGTGAGCATCTGTTCATACTTTATAAGGAAAACGATAATATGATCTTCTGCGTGTTGTCGCACAATATATTATCTACAGTATAAAGTAAGTGGACTATTGCATCATGCATATAAATAAATTATAAGACGCAATCATTTGATCATATGAGTCTCATTTCAAATTAATTATTATAACATTGTTCACACTAAAGCTGGACTTTTAGTATACAATCTAACAGTGAGAGGATTTGATTAGATTCTTCCAGTAGAAAAACCTCCATAACAAGGTCACGGTTCCATGATTTGGTAATCGGGTTAATAAGAGTAGAGACCGTGGAGCTTGGATGTAGAACTGAGCATGGTGACTGGACCCTAGTTGGAGGATCAATTAGAAGTCAATGGTCAAGCCAAATCTTGGTATTAACTCCACTGTTGATTTGGCGACAATGTATTTTCCTTCTGCCCTCTCCATTGCCCCACCAAAATCACGAATGAGAACTCTCAAATCTTCCAAAAATTCTTCAGTAAGTTTGAAGCATGACATAGCATAAGTGGGGATAGATTAGATGACAGACTTAATCAAGGTTTCTTTTCCAGCACGTGAGTGATGTTTTCTTTCCAACCACTGATACGATGTATGATTTGATCCTTAATAGTCGAGAAGACCTCATGTTTTTTGTACCAAATTGTAGGAAGACCCAGATATTTATGTTGGTTGGGTACTCTTGGGATAGCAAAAATATCACAGATGACGGTCGCAACAGAAGGCTCAACGTTGGGGCTGAAGAAAACACCAAATTTTTCAAAATTGATTCATTGGCTAGAGATGCACTCATATAGTCGAACATCAAAGATTAAAGAATTTGCATCATCTGTAGTAGCTCGACTAAATAGAAGAGTATCATCAACGAAGAACAAATGAGAAATGCAGGGTGTATCTCTGGTAATTTTGATTCCTTGAAATTCGCCACATATTTATAGATCATGTAGAATGCATGAGAAAACCTCTGAGTAGATTATAAAGAGGTAAGGAGAGATAGGGTCTCCCTGTCGCAACCCCCTTTGTGGTGTGAGCTCGCCAAAACTTTGCCATTAAGCATGAAAGACAGAGAGGAAGTTATGAGACAGGTTTTGAGTAAATCAATGAATTCTTTTGGGAAGTTCATGGCTCTCATCACTGCATAGATGAAGTGCCATTCAATGCGATCAAAAGCTTTACTCATGCCATGCTTGATGGACATTATATCTGAAGAACCTACACTTTTGCACTTAATGGAATGGTGAGTTTCATAAGCAATTAGCACATTATCAGAGACGAGTCTCCTAGGGACAAAAGCTGATTGGGAGTCTGAGATGATATGGGGAAGAACAATCCTGATTCTATTAGTAAGAACTTTTGTGATTAGTTTGTAAGTGACATTACAAAGACTAATTGGTCGGAATTGTGAGATTAATTCAGGGGAATTGACTTTGGGAATTAAAACAACAAAAGTTTTGTTGATAATGGGAGAGAAATTATTCAGGTTAAGAAAATCAAGGACAAAACATGTAACATCATTTCTTACAATATACCAGGATTTATGATAAAAGACAGGGCTCATACCATCCGGTCCGGGGATTTAAAGGGGTGCATCTGTTTGAGCACTTTTAGGACCTCATCACTGGTGTAAGGCTGCTTTAGAAGTGAGATCATCTCATCATCAAGGTGTAACCGAATCCGATCCAAGGCATAAGAGATATTGTCTGAGCTTTAGGGATGGAATGAAGCGAAAATGTCATCAAAGTGATCCAGGATAATGTTTTCAAGTTTTGGTTCATCAGACTGTAGGATTCCATTTTCATCACGGAGAGAAGAGATATGATTGATTTCTCTCCTATGCTTGGCATGAGCGTGGAAGAAAGAAGAGTTGTGATCACCCTCTCGGTACTAATGTTACTTAGCACGTTGTTTCCAAAATATATTTTCTTGTTCCATAAGTAGACTGAGGTGGCTATGGAGGAACATGAGCTGATTTTGGATAGAAGGAGTGATAGAGCCTTGATGCAAATGGCCAATTTCTTTTTTAGTATTAGATATTTTCCTTTTCAAGTCTTTTGTTTCATTTCCACCCCATTGGAAAAGGCCAATTGCACAATTGTTAAGCATATCAGAAAGGGAATTGAGAGAGTTGTCCCAGGACTTCTTAATCACTTCGTCACATTCAGACGATTTGATCCACATGGCTTCGAATCAGAATATTTTCCTCCCTAGTCGCCTCTGTAAACTGGCAATGAAAGTTGAATTGGATGTGAAGGATAGAGTGGTCAGAATAGTAAGAAGGAATCATGTTGATCTTGTGCCAACTAAAAAGATCTCTCTAACCTTGGATGCAGATTGCCCGATCAAGACGGGCTCTTTGAGTTTTGGGTGAGGGAACGAGCCTACTCCAAGTGAGCTTAGTTCCGTGATAGCCCATCTCAGTGAGAGAGCAATGATTAAGAGCCTCTCGAAAATAATTCATTTGCCATTCTGTACTCGGACCTGAGGCAGTGAATTCATTTTGCATAAGAACTTCATTAAAATCTCCAAAGCAAATCTAAAGTCTAATGACTTAAAAATCAAAAATAAATACTCTTACCGTTCCATTGGAACGAGTGCATTTTTTCATTTTCATTTGTTCTTCCCAATACAAAGATTTCGTTTCTTTCTTCTTTTTCTTTTTTTAAGTAAATGAACCAACACAAGATTATTAATACTATGTGTCTATGAGCCCCATACACACTACATATATGATTTAAACGGAGGGTTAAAGAAGCAATTCATAACATTGCCCAATCAGAGATAACAACTTACTTTTTTATCCTAATTTTAACATTATATTTTTTGCCCGAATTGACGAAAATACACTTTAATCGAATCATTCGAGTAAAATGAAGAATAATTTTTGAATCAAAATTTTAATCAATTTTTTTAGTAAACATATTCGAGTAATAAATTCGAATATTTGAATATGAATTCGAGATAAATAATGCATTCGAGTAATGAATTCGAGTTAATAATGCATTCGAATAATGAATTTGAGTGAAAAATATTTAACTCGAATTATTCATATATTCGTGTAAATGCATGAACATTTGTATGAATGGTCCATCAAATATATGGAGTGGTCCATATAAACACTAAATATATGGAGTGGTTTATCAAATATTCGTGTGAATGCATTTGAAATATAAATATTCATGTGACATATCTCATTTAACAAGAAAATAATTTAACTTGAAATTTAACAAATGAGTTAACACGAAAATGAACAAATAAACATTCGACAATATTAACATTTAACACGAAAATAATGAAGACGCCAGATATCCATACCTCTTTTTTTACTTCATACATAATTTTTTTAATACACACACCATGTTTAAAATAATAATATTATAAAGAAAAATACACACACCTTTAAATGATATACATACCCTTAAGGATACTTACGCAAATTCTTTTAAAATTATTCAAATTCTCACTTCACTCTTACACTCTCCCCACTGCTTTCATTCAAACACCACACTCATTCAACCAAATTCATATACTTCCATCATTGTCACCCACATTATCCATTCAATGAGGAAGAGAAGAAGAACAATAGTACAAGAGAAACTCAAATTCATATTCCTACAAATTGAAGAGAAAGAGGAGAAAGAACAAGAGTAGAAGAGTTAATATTGTTTAGAGTTATAAATTAAGTAAATGTGTTAGAAATTTCGGATTTTAGTGTCTAATCATGAAGTTATATTGTTTCATTTTATCTAAACACATAAACTACATTATTTTCAATCGAAATATGGTAATTTAGTTGTTGGGTCATCATGATTGAGCATGTATTGTGTTGAAATTGGGTATAAATATTCGGTCCTAGTTGGATGTCAGAAACTGCATTGTTCGTCCAGCACTAGATGGGAGTTTCTATAACTTTCGTCTAACACTGGACGAGAGTTTATATAATTTTCGTCCAACACTGGACGAACAATCTTAATACTTTCATCGAGTTTTTATAACTTTCGTCCAACACCAGACGAAAATTTTTATAATTTTCGTCCAACACTAGATGAACAATCTTAATATTTTCGTCCGACGTTGGACGTTTAATCTAATAACTTTCGTCTTCGGTTGGTCGTAAAATCCACGCCTTTAACTAACTTCAAGTGCTAAAAAATAACATTTAAATCAGTCTAAACTTTTAAAATAACACATTTTAAATCTCTTTGTTGTTTCTTCATCCGACGTTATATTTCTTCGATGAGTTATAGGGTTGAGATGGATTGAATTAGAATTTTCACTCTTTTGCAAAAAATAAAAAATGAAGAGGTTGAATGATTGATAAGAGAGTTGAATTTTAGAGGTGTAGAGATGTAGAAGTATTATGTTTTAGACCGCGACTATTTGCACACACCGGTTTACTTCCATACACTCATTTGAATTTTAAATTAATAAATATATATACTAAATTACTAAACTATCCCTTAGGCATAGACACACTTATTACAATATTATTCCTAAAATAATAAATACAAACATACACACACCAAACACTTTAACAATAATAATTCACAAAAATATAAATACACACACAAACACATTCACATCAAACATTTGAGCACAAACCACAAAAAAACACATACACACACACACACACTTCTTCTTCCTCCAACATCCATAAACCCTAGATTTTCTCCCATCTATAAACACTCACATTCACTCACGCGGGTATCATATCGGAAGAAGAAATACCTAAGGACGTAAAGTAGATATATTTATATGTTTACACTGATTAAAAATTTATTTTTTGCTTTTATTTCCCCGACGCTACATGTTAGACCAATCAGGGTCGGATATGTTCACAAATGTTCGACCAATGACGGTCAAAAATTTACTTACTGTTTGACCAAAGATGGTCGAAATTTTTTTAAAAATTTCGACCGGACACGGTGATGAGTGAAAATAATCGTGTTTTATTATCCAATTTAACACCTTTTGATGGGAATTGTTGTTATATATTAGCACAAGTGTCTTATATTTGATATATGTGAGAAAAAGGTGCATTGAGGTGTTTTATTATGTTTTAGGTAGAAAAAGGATCACAAGTGCAAAGTTGGAGAAAATGTGCAACTTGTGCAAAAATGCTGAAAAATGCACATTCAATTTATGTAATTTTTCTATATTCGTATGGAGCTTTGAACTGGAAGTGTGATATATGTTTGGAAAGACACAGAAGAGAGGGTTGTTTTGGCATAAAGAACACCTCAATCGGAATCTAAATGGGAAAGTTATGATCGAAATGGTGACGTCGCGCAAGCTTTGCCGAACAGAACGGCTGTACCACTTTGCATGACTTGTTACACATTAAAATATTAGAATTTCTATTATTTATATGGATAGAAAACCAAGGAAGAAAGGATCGCGTTAGCACAAGAATCACTAAAATCGGAGTTTGGACGAGAAAGTTATGCTCAAAATTGTGAAGTCGCGCAGCTGCCAGCGAGAATTTCCGAAATTACCTATTTCTTGGAGCACAATTAATCTTCTTATCACATAATTCTCCATTATTCACCCATATCTTGTATTTCCTTATTTAATTTCCTTCTCACACCTATTATATTTTACATCATCATGCATGTGAGAACCGAAACACAATCATCCTACACCCCAACCATCATCCACATCATTTCCTCCATCCATCCATCACTTTGAAGATTCATCTGTGGAATCAAGAGGAGAACCAAGATAAGGATTCAAGAAAGAGAAGGACGCGACAGCGCCCACATCTAGGATTTTATTCATTTTCTAATTTATCTTGTATTTATCGGACATATGGGTAAGATCTATCCAACCCCCATGATTATTCTTCATAACATTATGGGCTAGAACCGTTTTGGTAGATCTAGGATTTTGAAAGTTTTTATGAATTAATTGAACTTTCGTGTGTATACTCCGTACAACACTACTTGTGGTTTAGTTTATATATGACTATGTGTTTTTATTCTATATTTAGAGTCGTTTTGTGCATCATTAACTGATGAATAGAGTCTGAATGTTCATCTTTGTTATTGATTGAGCGCGTCACTGCTGAACATGATTCTATTTTATGATTCTAAGTGAGGGAACTCCGAAATTTCATTAGAACTATTATATATGAATGTTTATTAATTGAATTGAATTCGGGTTAGTAAGCTGGATAAAGAAGTTAACTTTATAATACCTATAAAGAGAGATCATATCGGGTTAGAGTACCAATCATATGGGGAAATAATTGATACTGATAGTACCAAGAAATGGGGGTGAAGTTATATCTCTAGCTCCAAGGTTATTCACAAGTGTTACACGCTTATTTACTTGTGTCTATAAAGTAGATTTGCATGGCTTAGTGTTGCGTTCATATCACAAGGCAGAGTTGGACATTGATACACGAAAGAGAGATTAATGAGTGAAACTGTATTATCCTAGAGCTACATATCTCCTACTTGATTCACTTTCGTATTTTCCTAGTTCTCTATTTATTTTATTTGTTATTTTAATTAATTAGTTAATAATTCTCAAATCTTATTGCCATCTTGTCTTAATTAATTTAGTAAATAATTTAATTGATAATACGCCGTCCTTTGGGTTCGATATTTCATTTGGTCGCTTGCTTAAGCTGCAACTGATATCCTTCATACTTGGGTTTATTTTGCGTGCAAAGAGAACGCGCATCACACGGTCGACGAACTGCCTATTTTTCGACCAAGAGTGGTTGACAATACTTCATCCGGCGACAATTAGGGTCGACGGTCACTAGCCTATTTCCAACATCAATTTGTACATTTCTTAACACTACCCAAATCGATTTTTCCAACTAAAATAAATATCATGCTACCCACAACATTTACAACAACAAAACGCAACATAAACGTAACAACATCCACTTGGTAGTGTAAGTGCTCTTCTTCTCTTATTCTCTTATTCTCTTATTCCATCTTTCTTTTTTGTTTGAAAAGTTAGTAAGTGTGTGTGAAGTCAAATGGGTGTATGTTTTTAATGTTAGATTAAATGTGAGAGTTGTGGGAGGGAAGATATTGGATATATGGGTGTATTTCATTAAGGGCAATGTATTTACTAGTGTGTTTATATATAATTTTTGTGTGTAGATATAATTGGGTGTATTAAGTAATTTGGTGTGTGCGAATAGCCGGCGCCTATGTTTTAGGTATTTAGTGGTGGGTGTATGAGGTAGTTTTTTTATGAATTAAGGTGATGTTTGTTTTGAAATTTTGGGGAGTTTGAAAATCATGAATAGTTGATGTTGTGTTAGTTTTGAGTTTTTGATAGAGTATGTTTTAACTTTATGTCAAATCAATGTGTAAGAATATATTAATTTATGTAAGAAAGTACATGAGAGAGTAGAGATAAAGAAAGAAAGTGTATTAATTGAGGAGAGAGAATGTATATAGATATATATCGGGATGGTTTTTAAATTTTGGGTGTGAAATTTCAATTCCAATTTTGGGGTTTTAAAACCCGGAACAAATATTCCCTAATTGCTCGTTTGCTTGGAGGTATTAGGGAGGGATTGATGTACAGTACCTCGTAATACCATGTTTGTCTCGATGTATTAATAATACTTGGTCAAATGTATTAAAATCCTCCTATTTTAATAATATCATTCCTTTGGTATTGTGTATCCTACCTCAATAGGTGGGATGCACAATACCACCATTTAATACCTAGGTATTAAATATAATTTTACCATTATACCGTTATCCAATAATAATAATTATTATTATATTAATAATAATAATTAATATAATAATTAATTAATAATTTGTTTTTAAATGTATTGGGAGAACAAATCCAATCTATTCATAATAAATTGGATATGATAATATCAGTTATTAATAAAAATAGTCAACCTACTGTAATAGTTACAGAAAAGGAGAAAAAAGATTTACAAAATCTCCAGTCTGTAATAATTACAGATAAGGGAAAAGAAGCTTTGCCAAGCTTCCAACCACCTCCAGTAATATCTAATTTCAAAATCAAGCCATTATATGAGCTTGAGAAATTTCTTGAGGAAAAGTTTAATAAACTTAGCATAAAAACTCTTGATAAAGAGTTATATGATAATATCATAGAAAATCCTAATTATAGGCAGGTTTTTCAAAATCAGATCAATAAGATCAATACTAAATGGGCTGATAAGCCAATACAGAATAAGTTTTATTATAATAGACCAACACCCATGGATGTATTACATGAAGAATACACTGATACTATTGATATTAGTTATTCTGGTAATAAAATCTATGAGTGGAATATTGATGGCTATTCTAATAAACAGATTTATAATACAGTACATAGAATGCTTATGTACTTAACTATTTGTAAAAATAGCAATAATACTGATAAGGTAATTGCAGCAATGATAGTTGCTGGATTTACTGGACAGCTTAAAGGCTGGTGGGATAATTATTTATCTCAAGATGATAGAGATAAAATTCTCAATATGGTTAAACAAGAAGGTAATAATATTACCGAAAATGCAGTTTATACACTGGCAGTCAATATAATTGAACACTTTACTGGAAGGTTCAGTGATAATAGTGATACTATTAGAACACTGCTCCAAACATTAAGGTGTAAAACACTCTATGATTTTAGGTGGTATAAGGATACTTTCCTAAGCAGAGTGATGGAATTACCAGAATGTAATAACATTCATTGGAAGTCAAAATTTATTGACGGATTACCCAGCTTATTTGCTGAAAGGGTAAGAAAAACTTTGAAGCGTAATAATATTATGATTCCATATGAAAGTTATACATATGGTGCTCTAATAGACACCTGTATACAGGAAGGATTAGCTTTATGTAATGAAATAAAGCTAAATCAACAGATTAAAAGGCAAAATCTTGATGAGAAAAAACAATTGGGAGAATTTTGTCAGCAATTTGGTTTGAATAATCCTTCATCCAGTAAAACCAAAAGTGATAAAAAGGTTTATAAACCTAAACATATGAGATATTCTCCTAGACAGATTGAGAAAAAGAATAAAAGAAAGGAAGAAAAGTTCCAGAAAAAGTCTTATAGACAGAGGTATAATAAGAAAAAGAAAGATACTGCAAAGTATGTGGTAAAAAAGGTCATACCAGAGAATTTTGTTGGACGAAGAAAAAGATTAATAATCTTGAAATTCCAGATGATATCAAGGAAATTATTATACAGAATCTGAAGAAAAATCTGAATTTGAGAAATCAGAATCAGAATTTTCATCTACTTCTGAATCTGAAGAAGAAATTATCAACAATTTAGTTGATGAAGACATTTCTGAATCAGAAGAATGTGAGCCTTGTAAAGAAGGATTAATATGTCCAAAAGAGATTAATAATCTTGATAATAATCAATCTGAGTTTTATAAGATTATATCTCAATTCTCAGATATGTCTATTAATGTTTTAACCTCTGATAATATCTTTGAGGTATTAAAAATGATCAAATATCCTTTGTTAAGGAATCAAATTATCAATGATATTGGTAATAAGAATGAAGCTTCCTCTTCTAATAAAGAAGAAGAATTGACTCAAGACATTCTTAATAAGAATAAGTCTTATAACATGACAGAAGTCATGAATCAATTGAGAACCAAATATCAGGTTCAAAGAGATATATCTCTACAAGATCTTCATAAAGAGGTTAATAATCTAAGAGAAGAAATAAAATTATTAAAGAATAAGAATCTTATTTAAGAATCTAGAATATCTAGATTAGAAGAATTTTCTAAAGGAAAGAATATTTCATATGAGAATATTTCTCAGAATATTGAGGTTAATAAACCTAGTATGTTCAATGACACATTTCTTTCTACTATTGAGATGGTTATATCCCAGAAATGGTATATAAAAATATCATTATTGATTGATAATCATTATACAAAGACATTTACTGCTCTTGTTGATAGTGGTGCAGATTTAAATGTTATACAGGAAGGATTAATACCTACTCGATATTTTCATAAAACTAGTCATACATTATGGCATGCAGGAGGTGATAAACTCCAGATTAATTATAAGCTCCCTAAAGCTTATGTATGTGTTAATAACAAATGTATTTCGCAAAGTTTTATACTTGCAAAAAATATTTCAAACCAAGTTATACTTGGTACTCCATTTTTAAATAATATTTATCCTATAAAAAAGATTGATAATAAAGGTATTATTGGTACTTTTAAAGGAGATGATATTTTCCTTGAATTTATTATTGAACCTTTTACAAAAGTTTTGCATAGTCTTTATGATAATATCAAAGCAAAACAAGATCATATTAATTTTTTAAAACAAGAGATTAATATTATTACTCTTGATGATCAATTGAAAAATCCTAGATTACAGGATAAAATTAGTCTTTTGAAAAATCAATTTTCATTAGAAATTTGTAATGATCATCCTAATGCTTTTTGGAATAGAAAAAAACATATTATTTCATTACCCTATGAGGATTCTTTTGATGAAAAGAATATTCCAACAAAGGCTAGGCCTTGTCAAATGAATTCAAAGTATTTAGAATTATGTAAAAAAGAGATTGAATCTTTATTACATAAAGGACTTATTAGTCATTCTCAATCTTCTTGGTCATGCACTGCATTTTATGTTAATAAACGTTCGGAGATTGAAAGAGGTATACGAAGATTGGTTATTAATTATAAACCTCTAAATAAAGTTCTGAAATGGATCAGACATCCAATTCCTAATAAAAAGGATTTATTGGATAGACTTTATAATAGTCTAATATTTTCGAAATTCGATCTTAAGTCAGGATACTGGCAGATTCAGATTAATAAATCTGATAGATACAAGACAACATTTAATGTTCCAATAGGACATTATGAATGGAATGTGATGCAATTTGGTTTAAAGAATGCTCCTTCTGAATTTCAGAAGATTATGAATGATATTTTTAATCCTTATAGTGAATTTATAATTGTTTACATTGATGATATTTTGATATATTCAAAAACTATTGAAATGCATTTTAAACATATGCATATTTTTAAATCATTAATTGTTCAGAATGGATTAGTACTATCTAAACCGAAAATGGAATTATTTCAGACTAGAATTAGATTTCTAGGTCATATTATTGAAAAAGGGAATATTATTCCTATTAAGAGAAGCATTGATTTTGCTGATAAATTTCCTGATGAAATAACTGATAAAACTCAGTTACAAAGATTTTTAGGAAGTCTTAATTATATTGCTCCTTATTATCATAATTTGGTTAAGGACATATCTATTTTATATGATAGACTTAGAAAGAATCCTAAACCATGGACTAATAGTCATACTGATGCTGTTAGAAAGATTAAATCTAGAGTTAAAACTCTACCTTGCTTAATGATTAGCAATCCAAATTGGAAAAAGATTATAGAGACAGATGCCTCTAATATAGGATTTGGTGGTATATTAACCCAGATTAATCCGGATAATAAACAAACATATCTTGTTAGTTTCATTCTGGGAAATGGAATGATTCTCAGAAAAATTATGCTACTATTGCTAAAGAAATTCTTGCAATTGTTAAATGTGTTTTAAAATTTAAAGATGATTTATACAATCAGAAATTTACTATTGTGACAGACTGCAATGCAGCTAAATTTATGTTTCAAAAAGATTTCAAACATGATGTTTCTAAACAAATGTTTGCAAGATGGCAGACTCATTTAGCCCCATTTGATTTTGATATTATTTATAAAAAAGGAGAAGATAATAGTCTTCCAGATTTCTTAACTCGTGAATATTTTCAGGAATGAACACACGAGGCAGAGGATCTTCCTCTTATAGAGGAAGAGGTGGCAGAGGAAAAATGCCAGAGATAATATCTCAACATGGCAATAAAAAGCTTATAGCAATGAATAGGGCTGAGGAAGAAGCCTATCAAGAATTCCTTAATAAAAGGAATAAACAGCAGAAACCAAATGAAGAAAGTAATACTTCTTCTACATCATATGCTCAAATGGTTGAGAAAGAAGAATCCGATAATATTGGATTTATTCAAAACAAATATAAAGAAATTATATTTATTTTAGAAGAAAGAGATTTAAAATGGATCAATGATCCCTGGACTATAATGCATAGATATATGGATAATAATTCCATGCAAATGAGGACTTATAAGTCAAGATATCTGTATGAACAGATATTACTTCAAACTGGTTCTTGTGAAATTTCACATTTTACAGGAATTAGTAATGAAATTTATAATTTCAGCAAAATAATAATTAAAAAGGTTATATCCTTGGAAGATTGGGGAATTTCTCCATTGAGAGAAAAAGATGTCATGAATAATAAAGGGGTTCCAATGAAATATAATTATTGGGACTATTGTGATGCCTTTATGAAGGTACTTAATTATGAGAATGATAAAAAGAAACATACTTGGTTCATCAAGATATGTTCGAATGTTTACAAGGATGATATCCCACACTGGTTTATACACTGGTTTTATTGTTTTTGGCCCCACTTCAATTATTTTGCCAAAAAATGAAGATTTCATTTGATAAATGGGTGGATATATCCCCACAGCTTTTGAAAAAGCAAGAATTAAAACTGTACATTGAGGGAATGGCCTCATGTTACTTTTTCATTGAATTCTCAATACCATGGATTTTTAAATGGTCTCCAGAAGCAGGTAATACCGAAACAGGAATACCATGTATATACAGAACATTTTATACTAAATTTTGGGATAAAATGTTATGTACAGATCCCAAAACAAATCAGATTTATGGGATAGAGACAATGAATCTCTTGGAAGAAAAATTGAAATTGTATAATAAAGAAGTTTATACTCCTTCTCCATTTGATCATATTTTGAGAAAATCAAAAATGAAGTCGGAAAATCTGACAAAAGAGCAAATGATAGCTGCTTACATTGAAGAAATGAAAAAAGATTTGATATCCCAATTTGGTGATGATAATAAATCAGAGTCGACTATGGTCTCTGAACAAATGCAAGATGAACAAGATTCAAATGATGTGGATCTAGATGAAATCTTCATGGCAATTCAGGATGCTCTAATAGAAAAATTTACTCCTGAAAAAGAAGCATCTTCATCATCATCAATTCATAAAGGGAAATAATACACCTGAAGAAGATGACGTCATTGCTTACGGAATAAACAGTAAGCAGCCAGACAAAATACTGTTCATAAACAGTAAAACAGCCAGACAGGATACTGTTCATAAACAGTAAAGCAGCCGGACAAATCACTGTTCATCAACAGTAAAATTACTGTTCATCAATAGTAAATTTGACTTACTGTAGCACTTTATACTGTGCAGACCAAAAATTTCGGCTTTTACTGTACATTCACGCATTTTCTACTGTTGGAACGCGTTTTCTTTGCTTATAAATAAGTTAGGAATTTTCATTTGAAAATCATCGATCAGAACGCTCTCTCTTCTCTCTTCTGATCACTCTTGTAAGCTCATGTGCTGAGCATCCCCCTTCTTTGTAATATAAATTTGTATTAATAGAAGAATCATTCTGAGTGTACACACTTTGTAAGTATTTACAGTTTTTTTTATTTTATTATTTTATTTATTTTAATTTTAATTATGTTCATGTTTAGCCTAATAGGCTAAATTATTCATGTGTTGATCCATAACTATTAATTGTGCTAGCATGGAACTTATATAGTTTATGGCTAGGATATTCTGATAAGAATCTAATGGGTTAGATAGAAATTTACTGGCCTTAAAATAAAATAATGCCTTAAATATGTTGCTCCTGTAAGTCCCAGTTTTAGCCGTTTGAAAGGCGTTGTGATGGGCATGTTGGAGGTTTTATTTGGGTATAATTTTATTTAAAGATGCCAGTTCTATTTTCATTCTGTAATTAATATTATTATTATTAATAATAAAAATAGTAATAATAATTGATAATTATAATAAATAATATTAATAATAATAATTAATAATATATATCGATAATTAATAATTAATAATAAAGATAATACTTTATAATAATAATAATAATAACAACAACAAAAATAATAAGGGTAAATATGTCATTTTACTTATTATTCCATTTGTTAATACTCAATAACAAACATAAAATAATTAATACCTAGTTATCAACTATCCCATTTTTTCATCATACCAAACAACAATACAATTAATCACAAATCAAATAAATCTCATTATATACAATACATTTATATCTCATACCCACAAGCAAACGATCTCTAAGAGTGTCTAGAGAGGGGAATATTCATTAAGGGTGTGTTTGGTTCACTAAGGTTAATAAGTGGGTTAATAAAGTTTGTAAATGTGATAAACAATGGATGAGCATTAAAATTCCCTTAATTCCATATTAGTTTCATGTGATATTGTAACACACTTCCCCTCAAGGTTGTATTTTACCGGACCCTTTGCTTTTTATTAATGGGTTTAGATGAAAATTAAGCTCCTATAAGTCCAATTAGTATATAATTAATTCTATAATTTTTAGAAAATTTTAAGGCCAATGAGTATTATTATTTTAAAGTGAACAACACACCCTAAGGGTATTATACTTTTTTTTGTGTATTGGTATTTTGTAAATATGATTAAATGGGTGTATGAAGGAAAAATGTATGTGTAGATATCCACGGCCAATAATGAATTTGAGTAATAAATTTGAATAAAATAATGTACTCGAGTAATATTTTTTAATAATTTTTAAGTAATAGTTTTTTTTACTCGAACACTTTATCCGAATATATTACTCGAATAGTCGAGTGAAGAATATTTTGATCAATTCGAGTATAAAAAGATATAGAAATAAATTTATAACCAAAAAGAAAATGTGTATAAAAAATATTTTACGGTAATTTTTTTCTAAGTTAAAATATGGGTCAGTAACTGTTAGGTACAAAATTATCTATCTATTTACGACATAGTACACTGAGTTTTTAGAACTACTCATGCATACAAACTTTAAGACTGTAGTTCCCATATTACCCATATCTCCTGATTTCTCCAAGCTTTCTCTCTCGCCATTCAATCTCGCTCTTGTTTCTCCAAAATATCTAGAAACTTCTTCTGCAATTCCTCCTGCTTATGAATCACATCCTTCGTTAACATATGGAAGAATTCCTTCCACTACAAGAAACTGTAAGAATATCGATGGATTTACCGATGAAAATAATCCGTCGATAATTACCGACGAATTACCGACGTTTTATCGATTTAATAGGATTTATTTTTAGAAAATCATCAAAAGAAATTACCGACGGATTTTGCGACAAATTACCGACTGAATTAGCGACGGATTTTTTCCGTCGATATATCCATCGTTATTTTAAAGGGATTAAATTCGGAAAAATTACCGACGAAAATTTTCCATCTGTAAATTTTACACTTTTTTGTGTGGATTATTCCCGATAAATTATCGACAGTTCAGGCTCGTCGCAAAAAAAAAGAATCAATCTTTAATTTACCGACGAATTTTATCCTTCGGTAAATATATAAAAAAATTTTAAAAAAAATTAATTTCAGTATTTAATTTACCGACGGATATAATCCGTCGGTAAATTTATAAAATTTTATAAAAATAAATTTTAGTCTTTAATTTATCGACAGATTTAATCCATCGGTAATTTTATTTAAAAGAAACTAATTTTAGTATGTAATTTGCCAACGGATTAAATTCGTCGGTAAATTTAAAAAATTTTATTTTAAAAAAAATTCAATTTTAGTCTTTGATTTTGGTAAATATATAAAATTTAATTAAAAAAAATTAATTTTAATCTTTAATTTGTAATTAACGACGGATCAAATCCATCACTAAAAAAACAACTTTTATAAGTGTTATATTGAGGAATCGAACATGTGACTTCACAAATACAACTTCAAATCTCCCAAAATTTCAATTCACGCCATGGAGAAGAACCCTACCACCACGCTGCATCGCTTCCATCAAGAGACCGCGCCGCTTCTCGAAGGCTCCGACTAGATCTTAGCCGTCATCGTCCTCCTCGCTGTCGACAACGAGCGCTTCATCAACAAATAGCCCAGCTGATACACCATTCTCCATCCTCCAGTACTGCGACGAACCCTTCTCCAACGCCGCCTTCAACCTCGTCGCCGATCCTTGGCGGTTCTCTCTGATCCAGGTATGTTCATCTGTTTTCTCTACCTACGCCTCCCGTAAGTTAATTAAAATATATTTTTTTTGTTATCAAGTATGAATTCATGGGTTTTTTTATGTATATAAATGAACAACTCTTAAAATCGTGATAAAATGAAAAGGAGTTGAATGCTTTGGTTCTTGGTTCAACTTGATATTGACTATTTACTGCACTAAATCTAAATTGAAATCATCATTTAACCATCACTTGTTGACCTTTTCTTGTTGGGTTTGATTTATGAAATTGTTGGTGATATGAGTTCTTAGGATTCACTTCTTGTTTCTATGGCTGTGTACAACGAAATCTGTTTGCCCATTTTTAAAGCGGTGATTCTTGAGACAGTGCCATGGAAAGTTGAATTTTAACTTGATACATGAAATACAGAACATTGTCCTTTTTGTTGGTTTTGGTTAATTTGATGTTGTTATTCTTATACCAAAGGTTTATGTGTGTTATAAGGAGTCCCCAATAGTTAATAGATGTGAAAGATAAAGGAATACAGTTTAAGCATTATGTAAATATGATGAAGTTAAAGGAAAGGAAACTCTTGTTTCCTTGTTTTTCTCTTAAAATTTTCTTTCAGTTTTGAAATATGCTAGTTTAGATAAATCTATTTTTCACTCAAGGCATTTCTTTAATGCTATTGCACATAATTTGTGGGGAATTGAATTCTAATAGCAGTATTTAAGAGATAATTCATTTTGAAATTCAAATTAATTTAACACATTTTAATTTCATCTGCTTTGATTCTTATACCATACAAGTTTGTTTTGTTGCTCTATCTCTTAAGCTAATATCAGCACTTAAGCAATAGCCTACCCAATATCAACTTGCTCCCATTGGTTCAACTGTTAGTCAGGTAATTCCCTGCATCATTTCTTTCTTTCTTTCTTTTTTTTATTACTTTAAAGTCAGAATATTTGAATGTAAATTTAGAATACCAGATTCAGTAAGTCATTTTATTTAACAGGTTGAAATGCACAAGGAAGAAAAGATGGAACTCATCTCACTCCTAAAGGTATATAGTTTAATTTTAACTTGATTCAACTGTTATTTGATGCTTGACGGTGTTAGATGGCTGCAATGAATTTGATTTCTTGGAAGACAAACTACTCAGTTATGGTGTTTGTCTAGAATGAAAATTGAGTAGAGTAATATCAGATGCACTCTTAGATACTCATCATAATTAGGGAAATTCAAGTCTTCAATTTAGTGCTCGTTAGAGGACTTCAAATATTTCATAAATCTAAAATTTCCCCATTTAGTAGTAACTTGAGCAGAATGACAATCCAATGGATTGCAAAACATTGATTTCAAATACTTTCATTTAAGGGACAACTTTTTTGCTTACATACTTTCATTTTCGTTGTCTTGATTTCCTGGTGAATTTTCTATTTTATGTCTTGGGTGGGTTCGTTTTTCGTGCAAGGTGTGGCACCTTACATCTGAATATATCAAATTTTGTATTCTAAATCCTTTTCAGTTTGTCACACATGTATCTTTTGGAGATAAAGAAGCATGCTGTAGAATAAGTTGATTTGCATAAAGCTATCATTTTATATCCCTTCTTTTGTTATTTTTTAAGGAAATCTGCAGCAGGTGTGATCATGCACAATTTCCTTTTCCACAATTTCCTTTTCCACAATGGGTGCTTATGTATTCTTATTTTCTTTTCTTATTTTTACAATTTTCAAATTAAAAAAATATTTTGGGTTGCAGATGGCAAGTGTCGGTTATAATATCACTGATGTTGATGCAAATGATCATGCCAATTTGGGAAATTCATGAGCATGATGTTCATACAGATGATGCTGCTGATTCGGGAGATTCATGAGCATGTTTCATGTATTCAGATATTTTGTAACAATGATTTAGTAGGATTTGATATATTGTGACGAATTTGGATCTTTATTTGAAATTGTGGAGATTTTATATTATGTTGTGTTTTGAAGGTTTATTTAATTACAAATTTTGTTAATTTACTAGGTATATATATTAATTTAAAAATAAAAATTAAAAATAAATAAATATTTTAGTGACGAATTTTCCATCGCTAAATCTCACTTTTAACAGTTTAGCGATGGATTTTTCCATCTGTAATATATTCTGTCGGTGATTTCGTCGCTAACATAGTGTTATATGACACCATATTTGGAGTTTACCGATGGATTATTCCGTCGGTAATTTATTCCGTTGGTAATTCCGTCGCTAACAAAAGTATTATATGACTTCATATTTTGTATTTATCGACGGATTTTTTCGTTGCAAATTATAGGCGGATTTTTCCGTCGAAAATTCCGTTGCTATTTTTTTCGGTTCCGACGAATTTTATTTGAATAATTGCCGACAGATGATTTTATTTACCGACGGAAATTTTTGTCGGTAATTACCGACGGATTTAAAAATCCATCGATTAATAATTACCGACAATCGATATAGCGACCGTTCAATTTTCGTTGGTAATCCGTCGGTAAACAGCTTAGCGACGGATTTTTCAATCATTACCTACAAAATTTCCGTCGGTAATCTGACAGTTTCTTGTAGTGTTCCATTTCCTCTTCTTCCCCCTTCTCATCTGAATATCCTCATCCGACGAAGTCGACGAACTCGAAGTCGATCCAGAATGCTGAAACATATGCGTCTGAGGAATACTAATCGCCGCCGGTGGCGGCAGCGGCGGCTGCAATGGTGGTGGCTGAAAGGGAGAAGAGCCAATTGGCATACTACTTTGAATCGAAAGCATTACATTCAATGGATCTGGACTGGTTGATGAAACAGTGGGTAAATTGGAAGAATGCGCGGGCATGGCGGCGGAGCGCGGGGGAGGAGGGTTGAAAGAGGGCGGCGGAGTGTTCTCCAAGGCTTCTAATTGGTCTGAAAAACGATACGTTTTGCCGTCAGATTTGGAAGCTGGATGCTTCTCTGTATATATAGTGTGCCCTATACCGATTAATCGGAGAATCAACGAGTGGTGGTGGGTCGGGAGGGTAGGTGGAGATGGTGATTATGGGTAGAGGGGCAGTCAAGATTTGGGCGTCCAACTGTAGATGGTCGGCTGCCATGTATAGGGGGAATTAAACATTGATGTTCATTGTACATCGGTGTTAAGTTGATCGGGAGGGTGAGTGGAGATGGTGATTACGGGTAGAGAGGCAGTCAAGATTTGAGCGTCCGGCTGTAGATGGTCGGTTGCCATGTGTAGGGGGGAATTGAACATTGGTGTTACATCTGTGTTGGGTTGGTCGGGAGGGTGTGTAGATGGTGATTACGGGTAGAGGGGCTATCAAGATTTGGGCGTCCGGCTGTAGATGGTCGGTTGCCATGTGCAGAAGGAATTGAACATTGGTGTTCACCGAATTGTACATCTGTGTTAAGTTGGTGTTCATTAATATTCTGAACATTGGTGTACACCGAATTGAAAATTGGTGTTCACCTGATTCAGAAATGGATTAAACTAAGGGTAAACTTGGAAAAATAAAATATCAGAATGTATCTCTCAGTACTTCAATTTGATTTTGTATCTCCTAGTAATTAGGCTATGAAAACACGTACCTATTAGTAATAAACCCTTAAAATATTAACATTCGATACACTTAGGGATGACAATGAGACGTGTATTTTCAGATACCCGGCCTACCTGAACTCTAATGGGAAGATTACGGGTAGTTGTAAATGGGTTTAGAACAGGTATGGATAGTTCTGAAAAATACCATTAGGGTTTGGGATAGAACAGATACAAAATCGTATAGTTATTTTTTTATCTGATACAAGTACGGATACCCAAAATAAGCGGGTACCCTACACTACACTGATCGGACTGAAGACTTTTTCTTTATACTGTATATTTTGTCCGAAGTTATTTAAATCGAATCAAAACAGAGTAGAATTCAATTATACTTAGTACTCCGTATCATATTGCTGGCTTGGTGCATTAAGTTTTTGTGAAGGATTATACAAGCACAGAATATCTTGCGAGAGTTGAATGTGTTGAACGAATAACTATCATGTTCAAACTTCACCCGTTGGCGTTGAAGGATTCTTGAATTTCTGATTGCAGAATCCATCAAACTTTTTCCTCTTTCTACTGAATAAGAAGATGCGTTGTTCCTCCTTCCTAGGGATTCCAATTTCCTTAGCTCTACTCTCTTTCTTCCTCTTCAGAATCCTTCCTCTCAAATCTCCCAATAATTCGCTTCCACCTGTATGAATTTTCATTTACCTGTTCTCTTTGCTTTGATTACGATTGCTCACCACCGATGTTTTTGATCAACCATGTTATTTTCCAGAAATTATTCACTGCGGCGGAGCTAGCTTCTTATAATGGAACTGATACTCGATTGCCCATTCTTCTTGGAATCCTGGGGTTGTTTAATTTCAAGCATTCCCGTTTTGATTACTTGTTGTCATTCTGTTTGGCCTAACTTGTTGTTTTCCCTGATTCAGATCAGTTTTTGATGTAAGCAAGGGGAAAAGTCACTATGGCCCAGGAGGAGGCTACAGCCATTTCTCGGGAAGGTGTGTGCTGTGTCCTTTGTTGAATCTGCATTTTTTATTTTTTATTTTTGTATCATTAAGAAGTTCTTTGTCAATAATCTATGATTGTCTGTTTCTACTTTATGTTGTTTGTCAACACGCAGGAAGATTAGTGTATGAAATATGTGTGTGTGTTGTGTGTGTGTGTGTATTGATATGTGGCTATTTGCTGATGGTGTTGATGGGAAAGAGAAATTGAATTGCTAGTGCTACTGGGTGCTTTGGAAATTGGAAGGGGTAAGCATAAACATGATGTTATAAGGACACTTGCATGATGGTTGTAGCGGATGAGTTGTCTTAAAATGGTTGTTAGCACCAGTATAAATTTCTTACAGTTAACTTCAATGCATCTTTAATAATTTTTATTTTTCTAAAGAAGATAAATACGAACTATGTAAAAGTGGAAAGCATTGATATCTAATGGAATCTATGAATGGAAAAAAGTATTTTGACTACAAACCTCAAGATTCTATTGTTTGTAATACATAATCCTGTTTTGAAAGATAGTGACATTTGTAATGGTAGATCTTTCGCCCTCGGTAAATCTTGACAATTCATCTGTAATATACATTCTAAACTACGAAAGAGAAATGCAGTATATGATAGAGTCAAAGGAGAATGCTAGATAAATAATATAAACTGAATTGCTGATTGATAAAGATAGATATGAACACAAGGTTCTCACAAAGATTCTAGAAGAATCCTCTGCCCAAGCATTAGCTGAAACAATTCTGAAGTTTAATTGTGATACCTCCTATCATTTACTTGGATGAATTTATAGACTTCTGGCCTAGTAAATGTGTCCCTAACAGTATATGACAATTCATATAATTCAATACAGTATGATTGAAAGGATTTTCTATCTCATGTGAGTATAATAAACTGAAAAATTCTTTATTTTGTTCATGGCTATATTCTATTTATGTATGATAACTATAGTTTTGCTTCAAGTTTAGATCATCAAGATGATTACACTGACCCCTTATTTGGTATATGATCCTTGATTGGTGATTTGCTTAGGGATGCCTCCCGAGCATTTGTCTCTGGTAACTTTACTGGTATGTAGCTTCAATATTTGCTTTCAACCTTCTCTATTCTGTTTTTCTCTCATATATATTGATACAGATCATACCCCAAGCATAAAGCTTTATTTCCTCTTTCTAGTTAAACTCCTCAAATTTCTTAGTGTACGACAATGCTGGACAAAGATTATTAAAAATAAATAGCCTTAAGTTGTGATTGTCTGCATCAGGTTTGACGTATACAATGGAAAAAAAGATAAAATTTTAAAATGGAAAAGAGTCATAGTCTGGGCTTGTTCCACGAAATTCTCTTTTGTGCATGAAAGCATCATGGTTCCTCAACTCATTTGTTTAATTCACAGTACATCTGCTTCTTAGTATCACATACGCTCCATGCATTTACCAAATTTAACTAGTTTTACTTCTAATGAAAACAAAGTACACTTTCAAAACCTATATCGATTTTCTTCCCCTTAGAAAACTTCTTGGGTTGTAAGGAATGTGCTGATGTTAAAATATCATGATATGGCAACATATTATGGTCTCCAGTTCTCAGCTTCTGGTCTCTCTGTCTCTATTTTTCTTTGTAAACATTAAACAATCAAGCTCCCTTTGGTAATTCTTTTAATTTGTTTTTTCAGCTGAAAATTTGTGATTTATCTTCTGTGGTACTTCTCTTCCACCTCAAAATTTTCCTCAAATTCATTTCAGTCAGAGCTGAATTTATTTTTGCTTTTCATTTCTCAAGTATTCAGTCCAAATACGCAGCTGCCTGCCTTTCCACACGTACTTGCTATGGCGAGAGGCACAAGGGCCCTGTTGGAGCATTAGGCGAGAGGCGCTCGCCTCTTGTACACATGACCTTGATTTTTCCACAAATTATGTACACAAGTATGTCCTACTTGGCACATAATTACCTAACCAAATAAAGGTTAAACCACATAATATTCTATAATAACAAATAGACACACATATATAATCAAATTCAAGTTCAAAATTTAACCTTATAAATAAAATTGAAGAACACGTAAGAATAATTATCCTCATCATAAAATGCATCAATTATAATGACTAGCAAAGTAACAAGCTATTTACTAATAATATCACCCTGATAATATAGATCATATCATCCTTATCATAACCGAAAAGTATCTTTTGTGGAAGACAGGAGATGTGGTCTTAATTTCTTTAAAGTTTATGAGAATAGTAGGAACCCTAGGTAGAAAAATTGTGGGTTGTAAAAGTGTTCTTTACGTACAAAGTGCATTATAAAAATGAAAATAAAACATATTTGTAAGGAAACTAGACTGTGGAGAGGCGCACCTCCCTCCAACACTGCCCCCGCCTCAGTCTAAAAAGACGCTTTACTTGGAGCCCATTTTGAGGGCACACCGCGAATAACTAAGTTTTGGCACACTAGTCTTAGATATTAGTCTTTGTAGGTGCATACCTTGATCAAGCTTATAACTTGCTAAAGGTCCTGCATCAAATCATCTATTTTTTTCCCCACTCAGATAATTCATAAATATAGGCTATGCATTGGCTGCTTGTTAAGATTTAGTGGCAATAAGGCTAATAGCAGATATTTTTTGTAAACATTTGCCAAAATTTTTTGGATACAAGTTATTACTTATGAAAAGCAATGCAATAGGAAACAAAGAGTTGGTCCTCGTAAAATTTGAAAATATTGATGTCAATGAAGTTCTTCTGATTCCTTTTTAATTATGTCCACTTTGCAATGCGCATAGTTCAAAGGGATCATGGGTAATTTACCTTAATTCGTGGGTGTGCTTGTGCCATTGTGATGTGCATTTATACATTTGATCATGTCTATGCGCTCAACAAACCAATTCTGCAAAACGGCAACTTATGCTGGCATCTAATTGTAATAAAATAATTCTGTAATCATAAGACTGACCAGATAGTGGCAAATGCAGAATCTGAACCAATTTTTATTAGTTTAGTTTGCGAATTGTAAAATCTCTTTGCTATGTACATGCAGGGGAGGGACTGACAGATAACCTGCATAACTTGTCTGGCACTGAGGTAACTCATTTTGTTTTTCCCTCAGGATATTTATTGTTGTTCTTTTTTGATTGCTCACTTTCCATGTTAAAATTACACATTTGATCAACTATTAACAATTTTAAGTACAGCCATTATCCAAGTGTTTACTAACATCCCTTTATTTAGAAGGTGACTATATAATTGATATGAATCCTTTAAAACTGACCAATTGCTGTCCACAAAAAAAAAAAAAGGCGCACCCCCCCCCCCAAAGACCATTTCTGAATCCTCCATTAGTATTAAGTTGGATGATCTTTCATCATGTTTCTTAAGCATGTCTTTTCGTCTGGATTTTTGGTTACCCTTGTTTTACCTGGATGTTTCATCTATTTTACTGATTCCACAGGTGAAAAGCATTGTTGAATGGCGAGATTTCTACTTCAGGACATACATGTATGCGACTAATGCCTTTATTTGTTAATTTTAAACCAAAGTTGCCCTGATAAATCAAGATCTACATTCTACATGGTGATTGGAGAAATTGCCAGCAAAAGTCCTGGAAATATATACTGTTTGTGGTCCAAGTGCACTCTCATTATACATGTTCTCTGTTTGTGTATTTTATATTGGAAAGTAAAAGTGTCTAGAGCTGCTCTGTTAAAATATACCACTCACCCTAAGCTCCAAGTCTTCAATTTTACCGCCAAACTTCAAAACTGTGTTCCAAATTGCGGTTTATATAGTCAATATTTCGATCTTTCCAATTTTTTATACAGGATAGATCTAAATGGTCTATAATGTGATAAACTTGATTTCTCTCTTGTATTCATTGACTGTTAGTGCTGCAGATTTGTGGGGAAGTTAGTAGGTCGTTATTATGACAGTGAAGGAAACCCCACAAAATACCTGAAAGGCGTTGAATCAAAGGCAGCCCGAGGCGCTCAGCTGCTTGAAAAACAGAAGAAAGAAGAAGCTAAAGTAGCTAGCTGTAACTCAAGGTGGAGTCAGGGAGAAGGATCTGAGGTATCATTTAACTATCCATTTTTTAGTCAGCAACAATGGTAGTGTCCTTTGTCAAATAGGTTTTGAATCAAAATCGTGTCAGTGATCGAGTATCGAATATGAGACATTGAATAGCACTTGATCTAATGCCTCTTATATTTATCTATGATTGTGTGCTGCCATGGGGTATACCTCAGCTAGAACAATTCCTTTCAGGTATGGTGTGACGAAGGTTATCCAAGATTGGTTCAGAGACCTCTAGAGATAGCCTTGACAGGGAAAATAAGCAAGCGTTGTGCTTGCTACAAAGAAGAGGAACTAGGCCAGGCGGGGTTAGAAGTCTATGATGGATGTGATTTCTTAGCCAAGAAATGCCGAATACAGTAAAGTTAGGAGATCTACACGATTTCATGAAATTCTCGAAACTTTGTCAGTACATTGTTCTTCCTAATGGATTGCTCTAGTTAGTATAAATATGGTGTAATGGTGTTTATTATTTTTCTCAACGAGTAAATCACGTGAAAAGGTACAAGAAGTATAATTTAAGATAAAACAGAATTAAGAGACACTACATAGATTTGTATGTTTTCATTTTATTGTGAAACACACAATATGTTTTTTCTCTTAGTTTTATTTTCTCCTGGGAATGTGGAATTGTTTGATAATGTGCATTGGTTTCTTGTAAGAATTCTGGATATGTTTGATTTTGTGCTATAACTCTTGCAATAATTCCCTTCTCTATATTAGTAATTTGGCTGTCACACCACCACTTCCTCCATTATAACTTTCAGACATTTGGCATCTAAATATTGGAACATCATCCTATTGTTGCTTTGGACAGCTACTGGCAGCAACCCATGTTTGTTTTCTATTTAAATGGTTGATGGAGCTGCTACACATTGGTTTGAGTCTGCAACTGAGTTGTGGGAGTGAACTAGTTTGGGGTGTCAGAGAATGTTGTCCAAATTTGTAGTAACTCGCGGACCGCCTGAGGTCCTCATTGGAAAAATGGTACCGGAAGTGATTGGTTATGCAATGTAGTTGCGTCCAGAGCGAATGCCTCGACAGGCCTAGTGCGGGTAAAGATCGCGGACGAGGTGGGTAAACGGGGACATGAGTATGTTGAAGCAAAGACATTAGTGCATATTTGAAAATGCTTGCCAGATTTTTCCATATATAATTGGTAGCATATTCTCCGTGCGCTCTAGTTATACCGGTCATAGTTTAATTTTGAGCGAATATATGATAAAATCAGAGTAAAAGAAAAGCTATAAATCTTAAGGGTAAAGTTGTAATTTCACATCTTCATAACATTACTCTAAAGTGATTAATTTAATTGTGAATGAATTCAAAATAAAATTCTAAAATGAAAACGTAATAGTATATTTTAAAACTTAAAAGATAAAAATTAAACCACATTCTAAAATAGAGTTAAACGTCAGTGCGCTGAGTGCACTTAAATAATATAAACCATTAGAATAAATTGTAATTTAATTCTAGCAATAATATAAAATGAAATGATTAAAATTTTATACAATAACTACCCACTACTCTTTAACATTTATTCTATAAACACTCGAGTGCACTAGGTGCAACTGTGATATGGGTATAATTTGTGTAACATTTTTATGATTGTCCGTTACTAAAGCAAAGTAGTAATAATATTGTAAGGAAAAACTAACGCAGTGCAGTATCATCCAGATAATAAGAACTTACTTTCTTACCCTACATTTACAAAAATATCTTTCTTTGTCCAAATTTAGGAATACGATATTCAAATAATTGAGGAAACAATTAGAGTAATTATTTGAATAAATGAAGTTGAGGAGTTTCGAGTAACTTTTTAATTTTTTAATTTTTTTTGAGTAGAGGAGTAATAAATGAGTAATAACATTGAATTATCTATTCGAGTAATGTATTTAATTTTAGATTTTCGTGTTACCAAAATATTCATTACTCGAATAATCGAATAAACAGTTCGAGTAAAACTACTAATAAGTAAATGTTTAAAATTAGATTTTCGTGTTACCAAAATATTCATTACTCGAATAATCGAATAAACAATTCGAGTAAAACTAATAATAAGTAAATGTTTAAAATTTTCGGAGTAAAAATTTAGAGTAATGTTGTTTCATGTATTAATTCGGGTTATAATTTCAAGTTTTTTTTTCAGTAGAGAAATAATAAGTGAGTAATAAGAGTGAATTATCAATTTGAGTGATGTGTTTTAATTTTAAAATTTTGAATATGAGTAAAAATATGAGTTATAAAATCGAGTAATGTTTGTTTAAAATTTTTACTTGAAATCAAAATTCGAGTTAAAATTTCGATTAATTTAATTTTTTAATTTTCAAGTAGAGAGAGCCAATATACTTATGTTTCAGTAATTAATTTTAAATATATTTGTTATGGCTATTTATACTCCATATAAGGTGTGGCTTATACGCGCGATACAACCGGAATATAAGTTGAGGCTAAGGATAAGAGTGAGATTTGAACACACGCCCAAGAAAGAGGGCTAAAATGCTGACTGGGTAGAGGGAAAGATTACATACCGATACCAAGGATGAAGTCGGCATCAGCTATCGGTCTCCTACCACCTGCCTGCGACACATTGGTCTAATACTCTCAGCCCATCAGAAAATGTCGTCGGCCCATTAAGAATGTTCACCTAACCAGAACGCAGCAAGCATAAAGTGTGAAGGGGACATGTCAGATCCATTATTTTCCTTGGAGGGACACGTGGCAACACAACATCAAAAGAGGGACCATTCACTTAAAATATCTCCACTATAAGACAACACATCTGCAGTAAAGGAAAGACACATTATACTTGGTTGGCACTTCACTCCAACTTCATCTTCTCCACTTGACTTTATCTTTCTACAAACCCACATGTATTTCTTGTTGAAAATTTTTTATTTCCAATATAGTCTAATTGTGGGCAATATATTATTATGCAATTATATTAACTATTCAATTATTTTATGAACTTAATTAAGTGATCTAATTATGGTTAAAAGTCTATGGGCTATAATAATATTAATATGGGCCAATTGAGTAGATACTCAATACTACATAACTGTGTGATAATGGGTGGCCCAGTTGTGTAGTATATAAAGACTCACGGGTTATGGTCCCCAATATACTAAGCCGCACATGGTCTTCCCTTCTCCCCATCGAGAGGGATTACTACGGTCCCTATAAAGAATAAGGAGGCTTAGTTGAGGAAGGCCATAAAACCACTGATACAGAGTTCGTGTTCCGCCGAGAAAGCTTTATGGATCAAGGTACGCTTCCGTGCTATGTTTAGATCTCGTTAATCATAATAGATTTAAGGTTTAATGGATTAATTTTCTACAAGTGGTATCAGAGTCATCCTATATATGATTCTCTGAGATCTGTTTGTATAGTGATTTGATTCAAATATTTGTATTTGAATCATTATGTAAAATAAAAAAAGGACATGAAATTTTCTTAACGGTTGATAGAGTTGGATTTCTATTAATTTTATATGTGTGAAATGAACATTATTTACGGTACATAATAGAAAGGCTTTCAGAATTGGTGATAATATTTTAATTATATTTATGAGTGATCTAAAATTGCTCCTCTTATTTAGCAATGTTTTGCTATAATTATTACAGTTCATAATTAACTTAGGTTTATGCATTATAAATTGAATAACATCTTTGAGTGTCAATGACACGTGAATGTTCATTCAGAATTGCCTTGTGATTTTTTAATTCAATTGATTATATTGGTAATTGATATAGTCACCTTGCATAGATTATTTTATTAATTTTATTTATGGTGAATTGAATCAAATTCGATGATAATCCAATAATTTTCAATAAATCAATTGCGGTTTAAGAGTCATACATTATTGGAATTTGATGCCCATAGTTAAAACTCGTGACATTTGTGTTAATTAGAGGACATTAAGGTTCTACTAATAGAGTTATGTATGTAATTGCCAAAATATAAAGAATGATGGCCTCATTTTTGTTTTAGTGGGATATTAATCTACTGTTGACACAATATTGACCCATTAGTTGAGAAATTGATTTTGTGATAGTTGTTTACTTTAAGAATATTTTAATGCGGCCACTACAGTAAACAACCATAATAATAATTTGTTATTTTGGTTAATGATAGTGATTATCAAATTTGTCTGAGGCAATTTCGTATTATATTTGAATTATTTATGAGAATATATTTGTCTAATTTAGTTTATTCTAAATTAAAATTCAGAATCAATTAAGTTAAGAATCTTTAAATAATTTTGAATTTGTGTGAATCATCTAATATTCCTATTTGGCTTAAGGAATTTAATTAAATTAAATTTGGGGAAACATTTTTAATTTCGTTTAATTAAACATAAATATTTATTTTAAAATATTTGTTTAATTGATCTAGTAATTTTTCAATCTAGTCAATCAAAGCATCATGTTGCCATAGCAGCCTCTGTGTGTGGAGTGCGACTTTATTGAAATTACATAGATGGGTGTGGAATTATTTATGTGTTCTGTGTTCGGCCCATAGGTAGACACAGTTTGACAGAATAATAACACACATGTGATGATAAATATGTGATAATTATTTGAATTGTTCATGTGAATATCAGTAGGTCCAAAGATAGACTTTTGTTTGACAGAACTTATTATCAATACATGATTATTACACCAAGATTACCCCTGCAGTTAATTTTTGTCCATAGACGAGGTTAATGTTGCACAAGGTGTCTTGTGATGGGTCCCCAATTAATAATGTTGTGCAAGTGTATTTTCATGCGGGTATTGATCGGCCCAAAGGTAGATAATATTTGGCCCGAAATACATAAGCACCTGTGGTGGTAAATACGTGATAATAATTTAGTTTGACATGTGAGTAATAAGTCAGCCCAAAGAAAGACTATTGCTTGACAGTTTTTTATTGTCAGTATTTGACCACTGCGTGAGAGCATCATTTAAATTAGTATTGTTGTCCAAAGACTTGATACTAATGTTGTGCTCGAATCGTCAAGATAATTTTAATTTATTTAAATTTTGAAAGATTATAAAGTTTAGTACATGCGTGATAATCATTTTGGATTAATTCTCTGTATAATCAAGAAGTCTGCTAATTAAATTTAACCAATATCAACAACAAAATCATACATCATGAGAACTTCAACAATAAAGATGAGACTAGTAGGCCTCAAGAAAATTTGGTCTCAATAAAGTATAAGGCAATACAAGAAAACCCATTAAGAAAGCTGCTAAAGACCACTAAAGTACAACCTTTTGTTTACTCCTAAAGGCTTGTGAAATTGTTTTATAATACACCACATTAAGATTATTTAGCATGAATGGTGTTGTGGTGTAGTTAAAAGACAAAAATAGTACTCCACAATATATGATTACTAATTGGAGAAATACTAAAGATTGCAGCTTATGGTCTCAATAAAGTTCCAACCTAAGTAGTTGTGAGAACTCTTTGAGTTTCACATATGGTGATGTCAAACTAAGGCTAGATCATTGGGATGTACTAAAGAAAATTGGATTCAAATAGATACAAGCTACTTTATTAGTTTTAAATAAAAATAAAAGTTTATGATCCAATTAATCAGATCATATTTGAGACGGGTAAAATGGTATTCTTTGAGGATGTTTATTTAAAGGGGAAAAATAATATTAGAGACTTTGTCTTTGAAGAGGAGTTTATTAAACCCCTACTTATGCTTTTAAGATGTCCAAATCCAGAATAACGATATGACAATGTCAATAATATTTAAGGAATAACAAATTCAACAACCTCAAGAATTGATGTCACTAAGTAAACTACTAGAATAGAGAGAAAGACAATTCAGATGATTATTTTAGTTTTTCTCTTAAATAATGAGGACACTATGGAATTAATGGTAGAACATTCCAACAATGTTCATCAAACCATGCAAGGTCCAAATACTCGAAAGTGGGTTAGTGCTATAAGTTATGAGTTTAAATCAATACAGGATGATTAGGTTTTCATCTTGATAAAGGATTATACTCAAAAGGGAAGGAAGACATTGTTTAAAGGAACTCTCTATCCGGTTACTTAGAAAGGTTCTTTTAAGATAATTGTGACATTAGTAGCACATTTTGATCTTGAATCACATTAGATGGATATGTAAAGATAGTGCTTCTTAAGGGTAACGTTGATTGAACGATCTCAACAATTTAAGAACTAAAAAGAAATCCATCTATACATTCAAGTAAGTTTTTTCATATTGGAATCACAAGTATCATCATGAGGTAATTGTCCTCATTTGGTTTTGAGACAAGTATAGATATTTATGCGATTCAGTGGGAGAATGTTTAAGTTAAACTAAGGGAGACAAGTGCAGTCTTAATTAGGTGCCCTGAAGTTAAACTAAAGATTTAAGAAATGTAGAAATATTCTATATGTTTTGATTGTTGGATGTTGTTGTATGATGAGGTTTGTACAAGACCTAATTTGGCTTATGTTGTTGGTGTATTAAGTAGACATTTAAGTAACTCTAGTATGAATCTATATAAAGTATTTACAGAGAATTAATGATAACATGATTGCACATAAGAGATCAGATTAGTAGGAGATCATAAAGTAGTCTGATTTTGAGTTTATTGAATGCTAATAAAATATAAGATCCACTTCAAACTATATCTTCTGTTGGTCTGGAGAGTTATACAAGTAAAAAGTGTTAAGCAAACACTTGTAGCTCATTAACCATGACAATAGAAATAGTAGCACACTAAGGGGCATCCAATCATAAAATAAAGGTTGCGAAGCTTTGTCACATAAAGTTGATTGTGATAGTTAGTTCGCAGTAACGACAAGAGTACCTATAAGTCAAACATATTGACATAGAATTCTTGGTTGTTAAAGAAAGTATTTTGTGTGGATAAAATTTTAGTAGAACATATTATGATAGACTCTAAATACGGATCCACCGATTATGTATTCAACACCCTATAATTTTATGAGCTAGTTACTCATGTGGGTGTTATATAGTTTTAGAATACATTAGTTTAGTGGGAGTCTATATTTGTTGCTCTTTAAAGTTATTAAGACACTTTGATTTGGATAATTTGGTTTTCTGCAAAATAAAGTTGATGGCTTTGAATTCATTGTGAATTCACTAAAGTAATAATTTTCCATTTTATAATATTTTACATTATGGATTGATTTCATTAAAAGTTTAAAGTTGGACCAGTTGGAAATAGGCATGATGTTGATCACATTGCATGTAATTTTCATGCTACTCACCATATTTGATCTATGTCATTAAGTATATTGATATTGGTGATTGTCGGGATTTAACCACTATTTATAATGTGGTGAATGCCGCGGTAGTTTCATATTATTATATGAGATGGACCAGATTGTTAAGTATAGCCTGAAGAGGAATAGCATAAAGTTGCGCAACTAAGGACTCTTGATATAATTGCTTTGAGAAATATATAGCTCAAGTGGGAGATTGTTGAAAATTTTTAATTTTCAATATAGTCTAATTGTGGGCTATATATTATTATGCAATTATATTAGCTATTCAATTATTTTATGGACTTAATTAAGTGATCTAATTAAGGTTAAAATTCTATGGGCTATAATAATATTAATATGGTTCAATTGAGTAGATACCCAATATTACATGACTGTGTGATAATGGGTGGCCCAGTTGTGTAGTATATAAAGGCTCACGGGTTATGGTCCCCAATATACTAAGTCGCATATGGTTTTCCCTTCTCCCCATCGGGAGGGATTACTACGGTCCCCATAAGGAATAAGGAGGCTTAGTTGAGGAAGGCCATAAAACCACTGATACAGAGTTCGTGTTCCGCCGAGAAAACTTTATGGATCAAGGTACGCTTCCGTGTTATGTTTATATCTCGTTAATCATAATAGGGTTAAGGTTTAATGGATTAATTCCCTACATTTCTCTATCTAAGTAATGTTCATGGATGGAACTTCAAAGACAAATATCAATATATGGAAAGGGCTCCCAATTAATGGGGGAACGGGAAAAACTATTATGTTTGTTGTGCTCATTCTTAGTGTAGTTTATCATTAATCTGTTCATCGTTAATCTTGTTTACAACTAGCTAAGAACACACATCAACAGTTGGCGCCGTCTGTGAAAAACACACTGTTCTATTCAATTATTATAGTTTTCTCCGTCATTGTTGCCGTCGGCCATCGGAGTCCATCAGTTTTAGTCATTCTTAGTTCTTAGCTCATACCCTGTTCTTGTTGTTGAGGAATCCTAGAAACTCAAAACTCTTTTATTTCTCTCTCTAAAATACAAAGAAAGATTTGTTCAAAGAACTCCAAAAAATCTTCTATTTCTCCACCTGAAAACCAAAGTGTGAGCCGATAATTCCCCAATCTCATTGTGTGGTGGAGATTCTACAAAGCTCGTAGCGAGAGAAGAAGTACAAAACTTGGTGTTGCAGATGGCTAGCGCGCATCCCTTGTTACCTTGAGAGAAAAACAAGATTCCGTAAAGAAAATACAAAAAAGAACCAGATTTGGAAGAAATCGCCAAGCGAAGAACCAGATCTGGAAGAAATCGCCAAGCACTGTGTGTCGCTGAGGAAAGAAGAAAAAAATTGGGTTAGCTCAGTTTGTCAGAGTGTGGATCGCTCAAGACTGAAAGAAAGAAGAACGAGATCCGAGATTCCAAAAAGGAGAAGCTAGCAAACAGCGCATGTCGCTGAAGAAAGAAAGAAGAAGAAATTCACATACGGAAGAATGAGGCCGAGGATGTTTAGCACATTCCTCCAGCAGAACTTCTCTACATGAAGAAGAGGAAGTACTCATCTTAAGAGATGACTCGGAGGTAATATCAACATCTCCAACCTTAAATTTGCAAAAATAAAAAAAATGTAGAAGAATGAAATAAGAATAATACGGCATGTTCTATGTATTTTCTTACTGTGTCATGTTAAATCTGAAGTGAAAGCATGATTTACGTATATTTTATACTAAATTTGGAGAAGAAAGAACATTTTACGTCATGTTTAATGCTAAACGTGAAATAAAGAAAGCGTAAGTTTGGGTTCAGGGTTCAGCTTAAGTTAAGATGTGATGTATAGCTCTGTCGGTTAGAGCATATTTTTCTCATCAACTAATACATATTGGGTGAGACCCATAAGAAAAAGGGAGAAAAAATAAGAAAAGCATAAAGGATGCTGAGGCCGAGAGAAGGTGCCGATGGTTTATTTTAGAAGGATACTGAGGTTCAACTTTGAGAGATGAACCCACGTGGAAAAGAAAGAAGAGAAAATAGTCGTAGAAAAAGAAAAAAATCATTGAAAAAACTGAGGTCTGACGTTGAAGGAAGCCGAGACCGAGGATGAAGTTGAAGGAAGCCGAAGTCGAGTCTGAGAAGAAATTGTGAGTTTGGGTTCAACTAAGATATGATTTGTAGCTCAGTTAGTTAGAGCGTATTTTTCTCACCAACTGTAAGCATGTCGGGTGAGGCCCATAAGAGAATGAAAGGAAAAACAAGAAATCTTTGAAATACCAAGACCCATGTTGTAATGCCAAGACCGATGTTACTTGGGAAGAGGTTGACCAGGTGATGTGTAGGTCAGTAAGTTAGTGCGAATTTTTCTCATCATTGTAAAGAGGAAGGAAAAGAAAAAAAAAGGTGTTAAAAAAGAAAGAGATTGATACAAGCCGAGGCCGAAGCGGTCTACCGATAAGAAAGAAAGGGTGCCAGCTGAGCCGAACTTATGCGCAAAAAAAGAAAAAAGATCGGTGTTTAACACCGATAATAAAGGAAATTGGTCAGAAGAAGGAGAAAAGAAGAAAGATGAGAAATAAAGAAAGGAAAAGAGATAGCTCAGTCGGATAGAGCGTGGAGTATGACTACATGATTGGATGAGAAATGAGGCTCCACTCAGCTGAGGTGTAGATGCACGTTCCATCCATATGAGGTGTAGAAGCTGAGGCTCCACCCATGTGAGATGTAGAAATGAAGATTCCACCCAACTGAAGTGTAGAAGCAAACGTTCCATCCAAACGAGGTGTCGTAGTTGATGTTCCGCCCGAGGTGTAGAAGCTGAGGCTTCACCCATGGTGTAGAGATGATGCTCCATCCATCTGCGGGGATATGTAATGCGTGTTTGAGAAAGAATGAAAAATAAAAAAGAAGTATGAATATAAAAAGTATAGTCAGTTAGAGCGTTTGAGGGCTGACCTTACATGAAGAAGTAAAGATTAGAAAGTAAAAAGAAAAATACATAGGTAATAAGGTAGAGAGTCTGATGGCCGATTCTTCAACAAAGAATAAGAAGTCTAAATTCAATCCAACTGGAATGAAGGAGCGAAGATCCATATCGGCAAAGGGTAGCTCCGTTGATTAAAGCGTTGCTATTAACCATGAAAATATTGGCACAAAAGAGTAGCTTCGTCAATCAAAGCGTTATTATTAGCCATATCCAATCGGGATGAAGGAGACAACATGAGAAAATATATTGGCGTAAAAGGATAGTTTCGTTGATTAGAGCGTTGATATTGGCCGTATTTGAAATTAAACATGGGAGAAGAATTTGAGATTAAACAAGGAAGAAGAAATCAGAAAGAATTGACAAAGCTCAGTTGAGAGAGCATAGCGGTTAAACGCATGTTAAGAATTTAAGTAGGCTGACTGATATCGTATCTTTTAGTGAAGAAAAAGAAAAGGAAAGAAAGCGGGCAGAAGGAAAACAAGTTGAATTATACCCGGTTCCATCCAACTTCTATCAATTATTTGGTTAGAGAGGTTAATCTAACAAGAATAACGGAGGTTATATCAAAGGAGAAAGAAAAATGATTCAATAGTGGATTCCGATCTGATGTTGAGTCCGTCAAGAAGAAAGAAAGAAAGGAAGAGGCTGGAATTTTTCGACTTTTTATGGCTTAAAAGAAGAATTTGAGGTCAGTCTTTTACACTTCTCTCATACTCGAAAGAGAATATGAATAAGAATAAGATTTGGCAAAGTAGCTCGATCGATTAGAGCATGGCCAACAACGGACTCCATGAGAAAAGCAGAGAGGGCTAATGATGAAACACCCAGCAACTGAACAACCGTGGTTGAAGTTGTCATCCGAGGTAGAGTATCCAATATAAAAAAGAGTTGACATTAAATTCTTGAGGAGAATGATGTCAATTCCCTTCTTAGCTCAGTTGGTTAGAGTGTGTAGTGGATGAGATTTCACGTGATAAATTAAGGTTCCAGCTGAAGATGTCGAGTCCGAGGTCTCCATCCAGCTGGGTATGAAGAAGATATTTTTCAAATGGAAGAGAAAAGGAAAGTAGTGCATGATACAGAGAAAAATGAATGTAAGGAGAGGAATGTAAGAAGAAGACATATAAGATCAGCTCAGTTGGTTAGAGCATGGGTTATGCAGATGAAGAAGCGGGTTTTTACCTAGTTAAGAAGAAGAAACCGAAAGAAAAAAAAAGTCCAGGCAGAGGCCAATGATGAAAGAGCAGGTGAACAAGAAAGGAAGAAGAAATAACGATATGAAAAATATTGGTCGGTATATAGCTTGATTGGTTATAACATGTTGTGGATGAGATTCCAACGTGAAGAAATAAAGATCCATTTGGTCGGAAAAGAAGAGTCCAAAGTCTCCATCCGGCTGAGGATGTAGAGACCGATGTCTCCATTTAGCTGAAGATGTAGAGATAGAGGCTCCCTCCAGCGGGGATAAAGAAGCTGAATTTTCAAATGTATGAGGAATGAAAGTCAAACTCGATTCCTGAGAAAAAGGCGTGTAAGAAGAGAGCGCATGATTAGCTCAGTTGGTTAGAGTGTTGGTTATTAACTGCCAAGATTTGAGCAGAAAAGAAATCACATAGGGATGAAGAAGTGGGTTTTTACCCAACGGGATGAAGAAGAGTTTTACCCAACTAAGAAGGAGAAACCGAAAAAAAATATCGAGGCTGAGATTCAAGGTGAGACCGAGGCCGAGGTCCAGGTCAGAGGCCGATGAGCCAAGAAAGAAAGAGATCAGAGGTCAAACACGTTATCTTCAAGAAGAAATCAGCTAGCTCAGTCGTCGGTTAGAGCGTGGATTGAAATGAAAATCTAACCTCATCTATCCGTTTATCTATAAATTGAAAGGAAACCAAACCTCATCCATCCATCAGGAGGTCACGTTATCTTCATGAAGAAATCAGCTAGCTCAGTTAGTTAGAATTGAAATGGAAATCTAACCTCATCTATCCGTCTATCCATCGGTGGAAAGGAAAACCAACCTCATCCATCCATCAGGAGGTCACATTATCTTCAAGAAGAAATCAGCCAGCTCAGTTGATTAGAGCGTGGATTAAAAGGGAAATCCAACTCATCCATCCATCTGTACATCACTGGAAAGGAAAATCCAACCTCATCCATCCGTCTATCCATCGGTGGAAAAAAACCCAACTTTATCCATCCATCCATCGGTGGTCGGATGTTCTGCCATCTTACCTCGGGTTAAAGGAGGTCACGTAATCTTCAACAAAAAATCAGCTAGCTCAGATGGTTAGAACGTGGATTGAAAGGGAATCAAAGGGAAATACGACCTTATCCATTGAAGAGATTTAAAAATTAACAAGGAAAAAGATCAGACTCCAAATCTTATCCACTTTAAAGTTTTATGAAAACCTCAGCCTTCAATGGAAAAAAATTATAGCTCGGTAGGTTAGTGCGTGGAATAAAAATGCACAAGTCGGAATATGCATGAGTAAGAAAGAAAAAATATGTTCATCATAAGAGAATGATTCGATGGGAAGATAAATCAAAGTCTCAACAGAATAGAGAAGTCGGGAACAGGAAAATTAGATTCGAATAAAGAAAATGGAAATCCAATTCCTCCATTCCAATCCAAGAAAATGGTGACGCAATTGGTTAGCGTGTAAACAATGGAAAAGAAATGAAGACTCCAGTATTAACTATCAAGAATGGAAGATGCGATCAGCCTCAACTCCAAAGAAAATCAATCGAAATTATTCTTCAATGAAGAATGAGTTGGTTTTCTTAACTTGTAGTCGGCAGTCAAGAAGAACTAAGACAACAAAAATCGAGGTTCAATTTTATGAAAAGTTTTAGCTTTCAAAAGGAAAAATTGAGTGATATAGCTCGGTGGGTTAGAGCATGATGACCTAAACTCGGTTAAGGTAGCTCAGTTGATTAGAGCGTTAAAAATAAATATCTTATGGATGAGAAATCTAATGTCGGGAGGAAAATTTTTTGGATGGAAAATCTTATGGCGGAAGGAAAATTTAATGGATGGAAACTTACGGTATTAAAATTTATCAGGGTGTACGGTGGAAAATCGTATGATCGGATTTTATAAAAAATTACAGTATCGGGGTTCATGAAAATAATGATATTGGATTTGTGGAAAACTATGGTATCGGTATTCATGAAAAACTATGGTGTTGTAATTTGTGGAAATTACGATATCAGAATTTATGGAAAATTACGGTATCAGGGTTTATGAAAATAATGATTTTTGAATTTATGAAAATCATGTTTATCGGAATTTATGGAAAATTATGATATCAGTATCGGATTTTATGGAAAATTATGGTATTTGAATTTATGGAAAATTATGGTATCCGAATTTGTGGAAAATTACGGTATTGGGGTTTATGAAAATAATGATATTGGAATTACAGAAATCAAGTTATCCGAAATTTATAAAAAATCACGGTATTGGTATCGAATTTTATGAAAATTTTGGTAGGGAAATTTATTAAAATTACGGTATTGGAATTTAAGGAAATCAAGATATCGGAATTCTATGAAAAATTATGGTATCAGTAAATCTTTTGGATGGAAAATCTTATTTTGGAAGGAAAATTTTATGGATGGGAAATCTAATGTTGGAAGGAAAAGGAAAACTATGGTGTCGAAATTTATGGAATAATATGGTATCGGAGTTTATCAAAATTTGTGAAAAATTATGGTATCGAAATTCATGTAGAACTAATTACTGTGTCGGAATGTATGGAAAATCTGTTATCGGATATCAACTCTAAGTAGAAAAGGGAATATGAGGTTGTATATCGGTCTTAAAAAAAAGGCGGGCATGAGGATATGGTATGTTATCCTCAATCCATATAAAGAAAGGCGAGTTACTACTCGAAAAAAGGCCAAATGCCAATGGAGAAATGAGTCACGACTCAAAAACATGCTAATCATCGCATCATAAGCATCATCATATCATCATCATTTGCAACATTATCATATGCATCATCATTAACATCGTCATTTGCATAAGAATTAGTGAAAAGGCAAGGCATGGCATGCAAATATAGCTCGGGGGCTCGCAATATGAATAATCATGTAGCTCGGGGGCTCACAATGTGAATTGTCTCTATATGAGGAGAGATAACTGGGTTGGTTAGAGCGTATAGCTCAAATACTCAATGGGAATGGTTAAAAACAAATAGGATTAGATCGGCATGATCTTTTTCAAATCAAGTAAGTTGAAATTTTGTTAAATTTATTACAATTAACTCAGTTTTGCAGGATGGAAAGAAAATAAAAAATTCGGAGCCCGTGTTTACACTTTGGGGGTTGACGTTTTGATTTCAACAAAAATTGGAGGAAATAACTCAGTTGTTTAGATCATGGATGAAATCTCAAATCAATGAGAAGAGGATTACAACACTCAAAGAGAAGTAGAGAGAGAAAATATATTTAGGTGAAGTGAAAACAAAAGCATTGTACATGCAGATGCCAAACCGGGAAAGATAAAAGCAAAAACATCTCATGTAGATGACTTTTGTAATACCTCAAACGTTTATAATTATTTTTACACTATTTTCGTAATGTTACTAATATAATTTATTTTGCTTCTAAAAATTTACAGGAAGAAGTGACGGAGACATTCAAGTTCAACCGCACTCCTAACACCAATAAAATAAAAAGAATAATATTTTAAATTTATATTGAGAATAGTAAAATACTAACCATTTGAGATAATATTTTATATATATATATAATTATTATTATTATATATAATTATTATTATTTATAATATATATATATATATATATATATATTAAAAGTAATAATAATAAATGAAATAGGTATAGGTACCTAATATATATTCCCTCCATACCATTTCAATCTTTACATATTTCTATTTTGCGCGTCCCATTTTAATCTTTACGTTATTCTTTTTGGTAAATGGGACCTACACAAATTAATTATTTCTCTCTCTATGCACCCACACAACACACTAATACACCTACCCACTTTAAATTAAATTATTATTTCTCTCACCTCAGCATACGTTAAAATATTATATTTCTTAATCTACGTGAGAAAAGCAAATGTAAAATTTGAAACGGGATGGAGGGAGTAAATTTCCAAACCTATTTTTTCAGGTCTTCTAATAATAAAAAAATAAAAAAAGAGAGGAAAGGTAATAAATGGCCATGCATAAATTTTCCACACGCAGTGGAATTTTAACTAAGTGAAAAACTTCTATAAATAGCCTAGTATTTGGCTTACAGCAATCACCCCTCTTTTTGCAGTAAAAGAAATATATATATATATATATATATATATATATATATATATATATATATATATATATATATATATATATATATATATATACGTTTACATATTTGCGAGTTTTTCTTCTTCCATCAATGATTTCCTTTTAAGTTACTACTAACATTATTATTATTCTTGTACTATTTTTATCATACTATTATTATTAATATTGTTATCATTTTATGATTTAAAAGGAAGGCCAGACCTCTGACCTAATCATAAAATGATAATACAAATTTACACTAATATTATTATTACTCTTGTACTATTTTTATCATACTATTGTTAATAATATTGTTATCATTTTATGATTCAAAAGGAAGGTCATAAAATGAAAATACAAATTTTTATTATAATTACTATTACTATTATACTACTACTAATATAATAAAGGAAGACCGAGACTCTGATCTTATCATAAAATGATAAAATTATTTTTTTTTCTTTCCTACTTATATATACACAAATATATCAGTAAAAGTTTTTAAATAAACTATTTGTGCTAGGGGAAGTGATGGTGAACAGGACGTCGGATCACTCTTCCACTCAAATTGTAACACGATATTTTAAGAGAGCAAAGGTGGGTAAAATGTTTGAAAATGGTTGGATGTTATTGTTGGTTTTCATATGAAGTATGCTTATTTCTTCTCTTATGGTAGTGGCCGTATGGGTCATGAATTTTATGATTGCGATTGACGAGTCGTGACAATGGTAGTAGTCGACGGGTTATAAGCAAGTCCTTCGCCGCCTTGATTCGGCATACCTCACGCTTTAGTCACCGATAACGAAAAATAATTCGAAGGAAAAAAATTCATTAAGTTTTGTGCTGACCTCAAGATAAAAAAAACCCCTTCAGCATACCATACCATCCTCAATTTAACGGTCAAGTAGAAGCTGTAAAATAAAATAATCAAGCGTACGTTGAAAGACCGTCTCAAAGGACTTAAAGGGAGTAGGCTGAAGAGCTCCTCGAAGTACTTTGGTCATACAGAACTACCTCTAGATCATCCACCGGTAAGACTCCTTTCTCAATATCGTACAGTGCGGAAGCAATAATTCCAGTAGAAATTAGGAAGTCAAGCTACCGAGTGGAAAGCTACTATGAGGTACTCAATGAGCCTGCCCTAAGGAACTCACTTGATTTGTTGGAAGAGAAAAGGTTGCGGGTTGATATGAGGAATGCTACTTACAAGCAACGAGCCACAAGATATTACAACTCCCGTGTTAAGCTCAGAAGGTTTGAACAATGAGAATTAGTTCTCCGAAAAATATTGCAACCCGGGGTAGGAGTTTTTGGCCAGACGTGGGAAGGGCCATTAAAAATAAATAGAAGGTTAGACAATGGTGCTTATGAGCTGGATGATCTAGAGTAAAAAATATTCCGTCACCTGTGGAATGTACAAAACCTCAAAAAATATTTTCAATAAAAATTCGTAGGTTTATTATGTATATTTCAAAAAAAATATAAATTAGAGCTCTATGCGTATAGCTCACGAGCTCTCAACGATGCATAGCAAGTCCAAAATAAATGCTAAGCTCACGAGCTTAATGAGATGACGAGCCCACAAATTTAAAATAATTATGGGCTCAATAGCTCTAAAAGAGAATGAGCTCACAAGCTCACCAAGGTGCCGAGACCATGAGCTCACAATGCACCAATCTACGGAATCAATGTTCCGGGTGTCTCACAGCCCATGAGCTGAACAACTAAGGGCGTGATTGGTACGATGGAATGAAGTGAGAATGGAATTCGACATTCCTAATTCTATTTTCATTCCTGCGATTGGTATGTTTTTAGTAATAGAAATCACGATTCCAAAGGAATGTGCATTCCCTTACATATGGGAAATGAACATTCCTCCCATCCCCCATGGTATAACCCATTCCATTCCCTCATTCCCCCTACCCCACCCTCACTCTTTCTCTCTCTCTCACATACACACACATATATATAATTATAATTATAAATAATATTCTTTTAATTTATACAACATTTATTTATATAATTATAAATATGTTTCTATTTTTCTATTTAACATGTAATATTTATTAAAATAATTTGTATTAAATTATTTAATTTAATAAAAAATAAAACAATAAATCATTTAAAATCTAAATAAAAAATTTAAATATTTTTATATACTCAAATCGGTAAAAAATATATAATTAAATTAAATTCTTAAAATTTTTAAATATAAATGTATTTAATTATTTTAATATTTATTCAAAATAAAAAAATTAGTAAATTATATATAAAAAATTAATATTATTAATGGTAAATTTTTTTAATATATATAAATTTTTTATTTGTATTTTAAATTTTATTTATATTTTAAAAATATTAATATTTTATTTTATTTTAATTTAATATTTTTTTATAATTATTAAAATATATAAAATCTTCATTAAAATTTTAATTAATTTGAAATTTTATATAAATTAAATTTAAATGTAATATTATAAAAATAATATTAATAAGATTGAAATTATTAAGGAATACAAATTCTATTACTTGAGTTATTGTTGAACGATACCAATCATTATAAAAATAATTTTAATCATTCAATTCTCATTATTATTCCATTCATAAGTTCATTCTCTTCTCTTGTTATTCTATTCAATCACACCAATCTAGCCGTAATTAAGTCAGGAAGCCGGAGCTGGAAAATGACGGCTCACAGTGCCGCGATTCAAATTCTTAAAGCCCACGGGTTGAGGTAATGATGATTATGTCCATTTGCACATAGGCTGAGCTATAATGATAATGAATAAATAAATAAATATAAATGCCGAGCTACAAACTCACTCGAACTGGGCTACAAAACTAACTATTTAATTTGCACTAGGAATCTTTACTTCCTAAATGTATACTATTTCATAAAATATATTACCTACTCGGACTACTTCATTCAACTTGCCACACATTAAGATTTTAAAGATTTATATATATATATATATATATATATATATATATATATATGTCCATTTGCACATAGGCTGAGCTATCAACAAATTATTTAGTAAAAATGAACTTCAATGGTATGCTCAAAGAAGTATGGCCTTAGTGTTCTCGCACTCATGACTAAAGCATAGGCCAATTTTTCCATAGCGGGGTACCATAGCTCGACTTCATGTAGTACTTGGCTGACAAAGTAGACTGGCTTTTGGGCACCTCTTTAATTCGAACCAGCACAGAGTTGATGGCTATGTTGGTGGTGGCTAGGTATAAGTTGAGCTTTTCACCTGGCTGTGTATTAACAAGATTAGAAGAATAGAAAGGTGGTCCTTGATTTTTTCAAATGCATCTTTGCTGACGGGAGTCCACTCGAACTTGTCCTTCTGAATGGCATCAAAGAATGGTTTACTTTTGTTCGTAGCTCGGGAGATAAACCTGCTCAGGAAAGCAAGTCTTCCAGTGAGCTTCTGCACTTCTTTTCTATGAAGCCGTGGTTACATGTCAATGATAGCCCTAAGTTTTCCTGGGTTAGCCTCAATTCCTCTATGGCAAACCATGTAGCTTAGAAATTTCAAGACCCTACTCCAAAAATGCATTTCTTTGGATTCAGCTTCATTCTATTGTACCACAGAATCTCAAAATTTCATTAAGGTCTTTAATGTGATATGTCATTTTTAGGCTTTTTACAATCACGTCATCCACATACACCTCTATGGTTCTTTCGAGCTAAGTTGCGAACATCTTGTTGACCAACCGCTGGTAAGTTGCTCCAGGATTCTTGAGTCCAAATGGCATCATCACCCAATAGTAGAGACCATGCTCACTGTAGAATGCAGTTTTCTCTACATCATCTTGGTGCATAGGGATTTGGTGATAACCGGCGTATGCATCTATGAAGCTCATGAGCTTGTGCCCCGCGGTGGAATCAACTAGCTAGTATGTACGGCAGAGAAAAACTCTTTGGGACAAGCACTATTTAGATCATTGAATTCTATACACAATCGCCAGTTATCGTTGGGCTTCTGGACTAGAACTGGGTTGGCTACCCATGAGAGATATATAGCCTCTCTTACCAAGTTGTTGGCCAATAACTTTCTGAACTCACCATCAAGCGCATAGATTTTTTCGGGGCTAAACTTCTGCCTTTCTATTGGATTGGCTCGATCTTGGGATCTACTTGTAGTCGGTGACATGCATGCTTGGGGTCAATTCCTAGCATATCTGATGGGTTCCAAGCAAGACATTAAGGTTGGACTTGAGGAACTCGATAAGTGTTGCTCAGAAAGGCTCCGGCAGCTCGGATCCAATGCTGAGTTTGATTTCAGGATTGTTCGGGTTGAGTTGTATGACGTTGGTTCTTCAACAGGTTCCGCTCGTTTCTTTTCTCTGATTTTCGGCACTGGTTCCCTTCCGTCAGCTCTCAACTGTGGCTCATTAAGTTGGTGATCAGGCTCATTCTCCACAAGTTCTAAAGCATTTTCTTCAACATTTTATGGTAGAGCTGGCTGGTCTACCTCCATTAGAATTGGTAAGTGTTCTTTTAGTTGGTAGAGCTGGCAATGGCACAAGTTGTACTCAGTGATTCGTTGATGGCGGCATTGTCTTGAACCTTTTGGGTTTTTTCTTTGAGAAACTCTCCCATTTTTAAATATGGATAGTATATATATATATATAATATTAATAACGTTCTAATTAGTATTCATCTTAGTATTAGAAAAAATATTTTCAAATGTTATATAAATAATTTATGTATGTAGAAGTGTTACTTAAAAATATTACTTATGTATAAGTGTTATATTATAGTGTTACATTTGTAAAAGTGCTGCGTAAAATGTGTTATATATATAAAAGTGTTATATGCATATGTTACATATTAGAAAAGTGTTACATATATATGTTACTTATAGAAAAAGTGTTACAAAAATGTTACATATCATAATAATTTTAAAAGTGTTACTATTTTGTGTTAAATAAATTTAAAGTGTTACTATGAGATGTTATTTAATGCTAGTTATGTTGTAGGTCCTCATTTTACTATATTGGGTATTCAATTCAAAGGTCCTAATTTTTTTTACTAAAAGGCCCTGCATAACCACTCATTACTAATATAATTGTTTATTATACGTAAAATAATAATACTCCTTAATACTATCTAATGCCTCACTTCCATAATAAAACAGTATCACACAAGACTTACTTCTTTAGAAAGAGTATCACTATATATTTTCTAAAAAATAATAGTACTTGATATTCTAAAGAGTTTCACGTCAAAAAATAAAAAATACCACACTCGATTTGTGATAGTATCTCTTTTAATTTTTTTAAACTATATTTTTTATATCAATTATGTAACATTATAAAATCATAGTATCTCTTATAATTTTTTTTAAAATATATTTTTTATATCAATTATGTAATATTATAAAAATTCGTGCAACGCACGGGGGATATTACTAGTACATATTAAAAGCACTTTTGTATCTTTCTCTTTCTTCTTCTTTTTCAATACTTTTCCTGATGCAAAAACTTGATTGCCGATTTGCGTGCACTAAAAGTGTATCCCCAAGTGTAGAGAATCAATTATAGTTCAGCGTGTGACCAAGTAAATATATCAAATTCAAGGGATTAGCGTTAAATAAGATACACACCAAATAACACGCACCACTAATAATGAAGATAAAATAACCTTTACAAGAGTTTGGAAATTAATAACTAATTATGCAGAAAATAAATACTAAATAAAATAAAAGTCACAAACAATCACAAGTGTTTCAAGAGAGAAGACAAAATAGCTCTAGCAAATCCAGTTTAAATTGGTCAAATTAAATCACTAGACAATCAGTTAGAATTCCTACAGATTTTATGAAAGCATCACTTAAATATGTTAAATCTCTTTTTTAAAGTAAACTTAACACATAAATCTGGTTCAAACCCTCAGATGCAAAAGAATATTTCTTACTCCGTTTCTAGGTACTTCATGCAAAATTTCATTAAAGGATAGAGCACTAGACTTCGTTTTATAGGTACTTAAAAAATAAATCTCAACTTCCACCTAACAATCTAAGAAACCAAGTCCTCTAGAATGGTAATTAATAGATATATTAAGTGTCCAATATTAATTATTCTAATGAATAAAGGTTATATGGTTAGATACCCTTTATCCATAACAAGTTGACAAGATTAATTCATTTATGGCACAAGCAACAAGCATAAATATGCATAAGACAATGACATATCATGAATGAGGGCAGACCATATAAGACAAAAATATAAGTCTTAATATAAAGTATTAATAAAGGAATAAATACACTGCAAAAATCCAACCTAGTTTAGGTCATCAATTCAAAAAATCCAAACCTTCAAACCCTAGAACTATTTAGAAAAGTACTAGCTCATGGTGTTACAAACAACAACCATCTCTATGGAATAAAACTTACCCATGATTCTATAAATTAAGAATAAGAAATTAAAGAAGGAAGAAAAACCCTTGTTTGGAATAATTCTTCGTCTTCTCTTTCCGTCTTGATAATCTTCCTTCTTCGTCTTCTCTTTCCGTCTTGATGATTCTCCTCCATTCTTCTTCTTAAGTAGCAAACACTGTGTTTGAGTGTGAGGGTGATAGGTGAAAGGCGGGTGAAGTGTAGAGATGGACGGCTGCAGGTGATGGGTGAATATTTTTAAGATTGTGTAGCCCAAAGAGCGTGGTGGAGAGTAATGGTTCTTCTGGAACTCTCCAAGGGCTCCTTTTATAGTTGAGGGATGCTAAAATTCAGACTCCACCTCAAAATGGGGTTTTTTTAAATCAAAAACCACAAACGGACCGAAAAAATGAAATCTGAGCTTGCTAGTGGCACGGGTCGTGCCAGCCATGGCACGAGTCGTGCCGATCATGACATGGTCGTACGGCCCACTTGTGCCACACGTCCGCATGGGTTGTGCCACCCGTCGGCTGCCTGCACGTCCTCATGGTTTTACTCATAACTTCTTCATCTAAACTCCGATTGAGGTGATTTTTTGCTCACACTATTCTATCTTCCTTGAATTTCTATCCATATAAAGATCCCACGAAAAGTCGCCCATTTGAGTATGGCATGAGTCGTGAAAAAATGGCACAAGTCATACAAGGTCAGCACAGCTTGCACGACTTCACCTTTTTTATCATAACTTCCTTATCTGAACTCCGATTGAGGTATTTCTTGAACCAAAATGACCTTCTCGTCCGTGGCTTTCCAATCATATATCACTTGCTAGTTTGGACTTCCAAAAAGATACAGAAAAATTATGCAAAGAGGACATGCGTTTTTCACCATTCTTTCACAAATTCACTCTTCATTCCAACTATGCACATTTGATTCGTTTTCCACTTAAAAATACAAAATAACACCTCAAATACACCAATGTCTTAAATATATGAAAATTAACCATTTATTGCTAAAATACGAATATAAATTTCATAAAACGGTGCTAAATCGGACCCTAAAACATGCAGATTTCCACACTAAACAATGACCCAATGCAAAAATATGATATGATTTTTGCAATTCGATCTAGAACTGAACCATCAACACTCACAGTAATCATTTCCAGGAAAGAAGGAAAATCGGTCTCATAGAATACCATAATAGAAAAGAAAGGATCCCAAGAAAATAACATGATATAAACAATCAGCCTTACTTTTGTGGACAGTTGTCGGAATGTCATGAGAGAACCCATTTTCCTAGTATAAATGCAAAATATTATTCATAGCTTCCTTGAAAGAGCAACTTATTTTCAATAAAGAGAACAAATAATAAATTTTCAAGGATATATCATTGGCCAAGAGCTACCTAATTCTAAAGAGAAAATTTTATTTTTGGTCCCACAAGAATAGGAAATTTCAAAATGATCCTTTAACTCACTAATGTAGTCCTATTGGAATTTTTTTACCTTTTCCGCCATTGACTAACGGAACTAAGCACGTGAAAGTCGTGTATGCCAATAGTGATCGTGGAACTAATTAGAGTCTCTCAAAATCTCTCACCCCGAACCGATACCTAAAATCCTAATCCCTTGAGAACTCTAATCTCCGATGAAACAGAATCGTACAGTGAGCATCTTCAATCCACCTCCGGTGAATGGACCCACACGATTGTACTAAAACAATTCTACTTCAGCGAGTTCATACAGTTGAATAAGTTTGTGATGGCGAAGTTCTACGCGTTGTGGTGGGGTTATTGCCAAGCTCTTGCATCTGAGTACCCGCCACTGCCACGATACTGAAGGACCATAAAGTGGTTCTGGAGAACGTCTACACCTCTTGGTGGAATCCATTCCCCACCCTATTTAGGATTTGAAGTTGGTCTACAAATTAATAAAATCACGGTTAATTATGATATTTTATTATCTTTTATCATTTATCCTGATAGCATCAACTCATGATCTTATGTTGATATAGATGAATTAATTTATTTTTAGTCTAAAATTTACAGCTCAATTACGCTTAATCCTGATTTGTTAAGGTTATCAGTTGTGTGCTTCTTAATTTAAGATAATTCTATGATTTGTTCATAATTTTGAAAATTTTCGAAGTATATAGACTTGGAGTGTAGTAGAGATTATTGAACTTGTGTGTATATGATCCTAACTCTTCACAAAATATGGAATGAAATCAATCTTTTGGCTAAGAGATTCAACTTGATATTCAATAGAAATTGAAAAGCTGTCATGATTCTTGATCTGTTTCAAATTGTTAAGTTGTCATATGATCTACTCCAGATCTTCTACAGAATCTCAGAAAAGTCAGCATATAATCAATGATGAAATTATGATGATTATTGTTGTTGCAAATGAGTGGTTATGATGATGATGCGATGGAGTTATTGTTGACCTACTAAAAGAGTATCTAGTGCTGAAGCATTAAGTTAGTAGCTATGGATAAGTAGTACTCCTATAGAATTTTGTTCTGATTTTATAGAAAGATAAGTTTTTTTTGTTGGAATAATGAAGTTATAATAGTAGTTTTTTTTTTTTTAGCAGCTGGTGAAAATTTGTGGAAATGAAAGTTCATCAAGGCGTTTGTGATTATTTTTATTTTTATTTTTATTGAGAGGATAGTATTTTTATTTTTTTCCTTCGACTTAACATTTTCCATACATACACTAACGGTTAGGACTAAAAGTGAGACTTTTAAGACCGATTTATAGGTATGGGATTATTTTTGCAAATCAATAATTCTCATGGGACTATAAGTGAAATTTTCCCTTATTCTAAATAAGTCTAAGCGAACTTTGTGAAGTTTTAATAATAAAATGAGCTGACAAAATAATTCATGTTAAAAAGTTGTAATAGACAAGCAAACAACTCAAATGCCCCATTTACATTATTTGATGGGTTAGAAAAAGAGTACATCTCCTCTGCATCTTTGATTCTTTTAAAAGACAGAGTATTAGAAAATTTTAGGGTTTTGTTCGTGTAGTGAAATTTTGATAGGATGGAATAATTTTTCTAAAAAAAATGTTTATAATTTTAGGATTCTCTCCTCAATTAATATTTTTTCTTCCTTTCTCTTTCTTACTTTTATCCCTTCTCTCACTTCAATTAATATTTGATTTGACATAAAGTTTAAACATACCCTACTTAAACCTAAAACAAAGACAACAAACATAGAATAACATTATTCACTGGTTTATTAAATTAACTTAAACCCAAAACAAACATCACCTAAAGAATTAGCACAAATATAATAAGAACAAAATTATAAATGGAGTAAATTAAGTTGGAAAACTCACCATGGTAAAAATAAATGACATTCGTCCAGGAAGGAACATTTCATTGGTCTTGACAATCGTTTGACGCTTGACAATCAACTGGTAAACTGACTGTAATAATAACACTTTGAGTTAGTAATATAAAAGAACAACTATGAGAATTAGCCTCAAAATTTCCCATAAAAAGAACATACATTTGTTGTTGCAGTGCAGAAAGCTATAGGTTGGTCATCCTTCACTCCTCTTTTCACAAAAGTTATTTTCTTAAAACATAGAATCAAAAAACTTAAAAATACTAAGGCCATATCATTTGCATGAAGTACTAGCATTGATCACGTTATGTTTAAAGTATAAAATTTCTTAAAAAGAATGGCATATAAATTACACTTTTCCGCAAGGAATGGAGAAGGCCTTCTCTTTTACGAATGAGGATGCTACTAACTAAGGTAGTCATATTTAACTAACAATACCCTCTACTTAACCAAATACAATTATACATAAAAGACATAACATTCTAATGTATCTAATAGCACCCCCAAAATATGAAGGTTCCCTAAAGGAAACCAACATTAAGAGAAAGGATCTAATAACATGTAAAACCATGTTTACCCACTCAAAATAAGAAAAGAATAACATACTTAGATTTTCGATGGGCATTTTCTCAACACACAATTAATCCCCAAGTATGAGGAATGTAACTGTAGCTTAGGCAAGCGGCCAAGTTATAATTATCGAACCCAAAGGATTATTGGTTATCAATTTATTATTATCTAAATTACTTAAAACTATTAATTTGGCAATTTTATTGAGAGAATATAATTAAAATAATAAATAAAATAATTAAATAACAAGTAAAATAGAAAACAGTAGAGAATAATTGAGAGTTTAACAAATGAGAAGATATGTAGCTCTTCGTGCCATCCAATTTCACTAATTAATCTTCCTTCCGTATATCAATGTCCGACTCTGTCTTGTGGAGTATGGACGCATCACTAAGCCAATTGTATAGACATAAGAAGAAAAGATTGTAACACATGCGTATTACCTCGGAACAAGAACATAATTTCACCACCTTTCTAGGTACTATCAATATCAATTATTTCTCATGCACTAAGTACTTTAACCCGATATGATCTCCCTTTATAAGTACTATGAAATTATCCTCTTAATCCTACTTACTAACCCGAATTCAATTTAATTAATAAGTATTTATATAAGATAGTACTAATGAAGCTTAGGAGTCTCCTCACTTAAAATCATAACATGGAATCATGTTCAGTAGTGAACGCACTCAATCAATAACCAAGATAAACATTCAAACTCTATTCAACAGTTAATGATGCACAAAACAACTCGGAATATGAATTAAAAATGCATAGTCTTATATAAAATAAATCACAAGCGGTGTTGTACGGAGTATACACATGGAAATTCAATTAACTAGCATAATCCACCTACATACCAAAAATACAAGAAAATAAAACTAAACCAGAAAACTTACTAAAATGAGTTGTCTCCCATTAAGCGCTCGATTTAACGTCGTCGAGCTTGACGCATTTAAGCTCTTATCAATCAAAAAAATCCAAGACCCCATCAGGCCTCATCTTCACTTTAAACATTTCCTTAACAACCTTCTTATCAATACTTCGTGCTCCTCTACTACTTGAACTCGATTCATTAACTCTTCTTCTCACATTTTCAAATCCCAGGGGTCCTTTATCAATCTTGCAATCAACATGTTGATTTCCGTTCCTCTTTGAAGAAAAATTTCCTGCAAATTCTAGTAAAAAGTTAGTTAAACTTCATCTTTTAGAATCTCGCTTACCACTCGATCCCGATCATCATGAGGCTTAATGGGTGGATTTAAATGAAGATCTCCCCCTTTTAAATTCTTGCTAGATAACACCAATTCTCTTTCATTTGAATGGAGTGTGAGTTCCTTCTTAATGGAGTGTGAGTTCCTTCTTATCCATGTCATATTTTGCTCTTCCGGTTGCCAAAAAAGGTCTTTCAAAAATTAATGGAATTAATGGATCCGCTTGCTTCTCAACTACCATAAAATCCATCAGAAAAACAAAATCCTCTATTTTCACAAACATATCCTCCACAACTCCACGGTGTTTTATCATTGAACCATCCATTATTCCAATTTCCACATTCATTTCCTTTAGCCTCTCAATGCCAAGTTTTTCAAAAATTTCCAAATGCATCACATTAATGCTTGAACCAAGATCACATTTAGCATTGAAATATTCCCCATTTCCAATTTTATATATAAGAATGAATTTACCGGGGTCCTCAACCTTCAATAAAGCATCAACTTCAACAATTTTATGATCTTGTTTCAACTTCACTTCTTCATCACACTTACTTTCATCATCAAATGAAGACAAAAATTCACCAATAATTCTCTCATCATGAAAAGACAAATCATCATCTATGACAACTTTCTCCTCCACTTTGGACACGACTTCATCACAAACTACTTCTTCAACCTTTGAAACAATGTTTGTTGTTTCCACCAACCCTTTCTCCACCTTACTTTTCATATTACAAACGGTAACATACAAACATTGTTCCTTAGGATTAGTGATGGTGGTAGAGAAAAACTTACCCTTACGATGCATTTCACCTTACTCGGTTGTCATTTGACTCACTTGAGTTTCCAATGCTTTGAATCTCCGATCATTCACTTCCTTTTCTTGCCTACTATCTTCTCTAACTTCCTTCATAAATTAAAATATCTTAGCTATTTGATCTTCTATTGTAGGCTTCTCTTCACCATTTGGAGCTTTCTCCCCCGGGTTAGTGCCCGGTGGAAGAGTAAGGACATTCCCTTGATTCTCATATGACAAATTCTCATACCTACGAGGTTGGTTAAAATTTCCTCCAAAATTACCTTGACCCCATCCTCCTTGCCTTTGTGGATATCCCCCTCCATGGTTACCAAAATTACCATCATAATTTCCTTGAAAGTTCCTCCCTTGTTGAGGCATAGGTGTAGGCATTTGACAACTTTGAGAAGATTGACTCATATTAGGCATAGATATGCCTTGTTGAGGATTTGGAAACAATTGTTGATTTATCAAAGGCATAGGCATGGGCATTGAATTCGGAGGCACCTGTTGATTCACAATAGGCTTAGACAAAGGATCCGGATACACTTGCACATTAGCATTCATCCTCTTAAGTATCTCCGTGATCACCTTGTCGGTCTCATCTTCCTTTGGTACCTCCACCTTTTTCACTTGTTGCATGCACACTTCTTCCATCTTAGCAATTATTTCCCTTTCATACAACCCCGAAGCACTATCCATAGACCATTGACCCGTATTCAAAGCAATCTCTTTATATATAGCAATAGCTCTTTCCGGAGTTTGCCCCAATATAGAACCTCCCGCCGAAGCATCAACAAGCATTCTTTCACTTCCATTCAATCTGGCCTAGAAAAATCCTACTTGTTGATCTTCGGGGAATCCATGTTGTGGACACCTCCTTAGAATTTTTTTGAATCGATCCCAAGCCTCACTAAAAGTCTCAAGAGGCATTTTCTTAAATTAGAATATTTGACCTTTTAGATGCAACATCTTTGATGGTGGGAAATACTTGCTTAAAAACCTTTGAGTCAACTCTCTCCATGTAGTATAAGATCCCAGAGGTATAGTATAATATCAAGCCTTAGCTCGATCCCTTAATGAGAAGGAAAAGAGATTCATCTAGACAATATCCTCACTTACTCCATTAATCTTAATGGTATTAGCTAACTCCGTGAATTGAGATAAGTGAGCATTTGGATCTTCCATTGCACCACCCCCAAATTGATTCACTTGCACCATATTAATCAACCCCGTTTTGATCTCAAAATTATTGACATTCAATGGCGGCCACATAGCATAATTCCCAAATTGAGGTTGGAAATGATCTCGTATATTCATTTCCACTCCATTACATCCATGGCTTCTAGGTTGATTTTGCACTAACGGAAGAGCTTATTGATTATTTCTAACTTCTTGTTGTGCCATCAAGTGTTGAAAAATAGCTTGCAATTGTTGGTTTTGCAAGTGCACTTGTTGAGTATTAGCTTGTGGCACAAACTCCGGATTAACATAACCTCCTCGAACATTATCACCCCCCTTGTTGAAAATTTCCCATATGACCTTCTTTATCAACCATATTGGCATTATCAATTTTGTTTTCCATAACTTCCTATGTAAGATCTAACACTCCTCTTCTTTGTCTTCTTAAAGTAGCTTCCAATTCTAAATTCAAAGGTTCAATGGATTCAAACCTCGAACGAGTTTGCATGTACCTACAAAAATTTCCAAATTAGCTCATCAAATAACCAAGACAAATACGAAAGTAAACAAATAAAAGAAATACTCTTATCAAAACTAATCAAATTCAAACTCGTTACAACCAAGATTTTAACATTTTCTCGGCAAGCGGCGCCATGTTCCTAGTCTCATTTTTTGTTAAATGATTTAGAGTAAGATAACTCTATCGTTGTTGTAAACATAGTGACCAAGTAATAAAATTTATAGAATATCGTCCCAAGAAAAAAGTTAAATTAAGTTGTATCCGGATTTGCCTTTAATCATGCTTTGTAAAAGTGATAGAATTTGAGTTTGGATTTTAGACTAACAATTATTCTAATCAATTAACTAGAAAACAAGTAATAACTATGATTATCAAAGAACAATGATGTAATAAAATGATTGAAATAGATCTTAGAAAGAGTGCAAGGCTAACCACAATCCAAGTTAAAGTAGTATCCTAGATATGCAAGACTGTAGTAGCAAACATCATCAGCAATGGATTAGAAGCAATCGCATTTGTACCCTTAGTCCCTATGGCCAAGGTGACTGGGTTCTCATCCCTTTTACAAGATTAAATCCCCTTAGATTGGTCTTATTATCAATTCTCATGAAGGTACTATGACTCTAAGTTTGGTTCTTCTCATTTAATTAATCAAATGTCCTCTTATAAGTGTTTTAAACATTCAAAGGGTATGGCTTACCTCTCTTCATACTAACATGCATGATCATATCACTAATTGATTCAATTTATCCCAAACATATAATATTGGAATGACCATCCTAACATGATGTGTAAAGAAATCAACCACACAATTAATAAAATGAATCATGAATCACAATTTATAAGAAAAAATCCATCATCAATTCAATTTACTACTAAAAATCTCACAAATCTAGTTTAACCTCAACTCATCATGTGGCTGGCCTCACAAGAGGTCTAGCCACAAACAATCAAATTATAAACCTTACAATGTTCATAAAATGCCAATGGTAACTTCAAATCAAAGGAATTGCAAAATAAAAGTAGAAGTTCTTCCCTTGCGATTAAGAGTTGATCTCTTTTCTTCATAAGCTTTCCGAGCAATTAAGCCTCAAATCTCTCTAAGGATGTTGTGGTTGGAAGATGTATGGAGAAAATTATACATTCAAAGTGATAGAAATTGATGAATTTGGTGGATTTTGGATGTAGGAGAGAGTGTGTGCGTAAATGTTGTGTGATAGTGAGTGTTTGATCTTGGTAACAGCTCAAAATGAGATCTCTCCTCAGATTCATGCAAAAATTGGGCATTTATACCCCTTGGAATCTTCTACAACACGTCCAAAACCTATGTTGGAATATGCCTGCACTCGACTCGAGCTGCAGAGCTCGACTCTAGTAGCGATACTTTTCTTAACGTATTCTGCGTGTTGACGGAGCTCGACCCGTGTGCTGCGCACGGCCTCTGCATGGGCGTGTAGTTGGATCTCACGCCCGCACACGGCCTTCTATTATAGGCCCGTGTGTGGTGCACTAAACGAGCTCGACCATGTAGCTTGACTCGAGCATGGTCGAGTCCTGTCCACATTCTTCGTTTCAGCTCCCGACTCCGTTTTGCTCCATTTTTAACCTGTTTTATATATATTTAAGCTCATTTTCCCAGACTTATCAATCTGTACACACTTTTCCTTATTAACATGGAACTCCACCAAAAGTTACACAAATACGGATAAAACATCTGAAAATCCACAAATAAAGACACTAAAATTAGGTGAAAATGATGACGATTACCCATAGGAACACAAGAATTTCTTAAATTCTTGTATTTCCATGGGGTCACACAAGTTTTTGCCTTTTTTTTAAGAGAGAAGCAGGTTTACGTTTTTTAGAAGGAGATAGGAGAGGATAAAGGGAAGAGAATTACGTACTTTTTGGAGGAGATGAGAGAGAGATAAAGGGAGCAGGATCCGCGAGGTGTGATTTTAGGATCAGGTTCCATGAAATATTCATGGGACCGGTCTCACAGTAGTACCACTCATATAATTAATTTATGAGTCACAAAATTTTTATTTAGATAATACATAATCTTTTTTAATTGACTTTTAAGTTGTAATTAATTTAATAATAAATTTGATGTATTTTTATTGTAATCATTTTTATATGACAATAATTTATATATGTGTGTGTGTGTGTTTGTGTGTGTGTTAGTAAGTTGACTTTCTATAATTTACTAATATTTTTTAGATTTTATCTCAATTTCATAAATTTCTAAAAAATAAAAATCTTTTTAATCTTGGTATAATTGATTATGGAAAGTTAAAAAAAAATTATTTTAAATAATCAATTAAATAAATTGATTGATAGATGAGTGAGACTCTTGTGTGTTCGGGGACATGGATTTGACCCGTGTGTCCAACCCAACTAATTTGTTAAACAGGTCGTATATAAGCAAAAAAAAAAAACAAAATTCATTTTTTCAATTGCGTGTTTTTCTTCTCCTTCACTGCGTGCGATATTCTCTAGCAGCAGCGTGCTATTATTCCTCACCAGAGTATGATTCTGCAAATTGGTAATATGAATTCCAGTTTCCATAAATTGAATCCTAGCTTTCATAGATTGAATTCTGGAAAGAAAGCAAAGTGAGATTTCATAACCTCATCCTTTAAGCTTTCATAGATTGAATTATCGTGAGAAAGCTAACTGAGATTTCAAAACCTTATTCTTCTAATTTCATATATTTCTCACCATTTATAGACTAAATTCTAGCTTCATCATCAACAATCTAAATTTTAAGAGCGAAATTTCGATCGTCGTCAAGAATACAGATTTCATACCATCATCGAAACTCCAGATGTGATACGTATGTGGAGGTGAAGCTGCGGAATTTTGAAGGCAAGACGCAGTGATTTGAAAAAAGATGGTGGGGAGAGATGATTACCTCAGGGGGTTGGTGTTTGATACGAACGAGGTTTCACGCTCGTGCCCCCGAACAGTCCATTGGCCATGCTCGTGCCCCGAACAGTCCATTGGCCACCCAATGTAGGCAAGCTAGAGGGACCACAAGGGCAAGAGCAAGCTCAAAGGAGGAGGTGATGGTGGCGGTTTGGATGGGAACTCAAGCAGATGAGAATTTTTCAGAGGCTTGGCATTCTGATGCAGCTTCTATTCATGAAGAAGTCGTGTTCAGTGTTAGATCAAAGGAGAACGTGTCGCCTAAACTCACCATAATACCTCAACATAAACTCTATACCCTTTACATAACCGCAATGTACCCTTTACTCATAAAAAAAATACCTTTTACTTATCAACAAAATACCCTCAGCAACAATACCCTCAGCAACAACATACAATTTACATGACTACTATATACCATTTACATGAGTATAATATACACTTTATACATCAATAATATACCTTTTATATCATGTCATAATACCTTTAACAACATAAATTTGAAACAATCTAAACTACATACTCTTTACATGACCACAATATAGTCTCTACTTATCAACATTATACCCTTTGCAATTCCATACAATTTCATGACACAATATACCCTTTGCACAATGTCATAATATTTAAACAACATATATTTAAAACACTCTAAACTTCACACCCTTTACATGACCACAATATATCTTTTACTCATTAACAACAATCCTTCGCAATTTCATACAGTTTACATAACCACAATATACCCTTTACATAGAAACAATATACTCTTTACTCATAAAAAATATACCTTTTGTCTGTGACAAAGATTAAAGGGACACTAAAATTTAGCTTTCCGTTATTTTATTTTTTTAGTAATGGAATTTCTTTAATTTGTAGGACCACCCTCTACATATTATTTCTGAGTGGGGATTTTTTTTCCTTGAAGTTGGAATCATTCTTCATGTAGTGTCTTTTTATTCTTTTCTTTTTTAAATTGAGAGAAAAAGAAAAATCAAGAATTATCATGCATTCCAACCGTGTTGTAATAAAGTCACAAATATATCATAGATGTATGTGTATTATATGATGATTTTGCTTTGAAATTCGACACATTATAACACTAATCTATCACACTTAATATTATTCAATTAGTCTTGGCATATTATTACCTATTTTCTTATGTGAGATTGTATAAAATTTATCTTTCATTTTCGGAATCAGCATGAACTTTCACTCATTGATTTATTGAGACAAATGTACCTTTTACCATAAACTCCATACCCTTTACACGACCAAAATGTACCTTTTACTCACTAACAAAATACTCTTTACTTTTCAATAAAATACCCTCTGCAACTATATGCAGTTTACATGATCATAATATACCCTTTACATGACTATAGTATACACTTTGCACATCAATAGTATACCCTTTACACCATGTCATTATATCTTAACAATATAAATTTGAAATCTCTAAAACTTCATAACCTTTACATGAGCACAATATACCCTTTACTTATCAACAATATATCCTTCACAACTCCATATAGTTTACAATATACCCTTTATAGCACAATAATGTACTATTTACTAATTAATAATATAACCTTTGCAGTGAACAATCACACTAATTAAAATTCATATACAAGTAAATGAAGGATAAAAAAAATACAATATTTCCGTCACATACAAACCATAAATCTGTCTCAACGTACACATTCAACAAGTTAAATATTGAACATAAATCATACCAAAAAGTAGTCATTTACTGCATACCTGTTGAGAGTGAAAATAAGTGTGTTTTAGTGTATAATCTAACACCTTTTTATGGGAATTGATGTTATATATAAGCACTAGTGTTTTATATTCAATATATGTGAGAAAATTGTGCACTTGAGGTGTTTTATTGTGTTTTAGGTGGAAAAATGATCAAAAGTACAAAGTTGGAGAAAAGGTACAACTTGTGCAAAGAATGCTGAAAAACGCACGTCCAACTTGTGTAATATTTCTGCATTTTTGCGGAGATGAAAACTTGTTTGATACATGGTTGGAAAGCCACTGAAAAGAGGATTATTTTGGCCTAAGAACACCTCAATCAAGTTCCAAACGAGGAAGTTATGAGCAAAATGGTGACGTCGCGAGAGCTGTGTCGAATAGAACAGTTGTGCTACATTCCATGGCTTGTTAAACCTTCAATTCTTTGAGTTTTTGTAAGTTCTTTATATGGATAGTAATCCAAGGAAGGGATCACTCAAATTGGAGCTCGGATGTGGGAGTTATACGCGAAATAGTGAGAGGCACAAGTGGGATTCGACCACGACAGTCCAGTTCGACCAAACCCCTTGGTCGAACTCAAGCCATTTTGGTCGAACCTGAAGCCTGAAGTGCATTAAATCGCCGATTTTGATTCGACCAGGGTTCGACCAAGCCCTAGGTCGAACACTAGGTCAAACTCCATGCCTGGGACGCGTCCGGATCCAATTTTTACACCCCAAGTGCGTGTTTCTGCATGTTTTTCAAGAAAAAGCCCATCCAAGGTCCATAAGGAGAACTAACAAGATTAAAAGGGGATGTAGATCACACCAAGAAGACAATACACAAGAATAGAGATTGGATTAGAGAGAGGCCACAACACAATACCACACCCCACAAGGGGGGTTCACCACCCAACCATCATTCATATCCTTTCCTCCATCCATCCATCACTTTGAAGATTCATTCGTGGAATCAAGAGGAGAACCAAGAGGAGAATTCAAGACAGAGAAGGACGCGACGATGCCCACATCTAGGGTTTTATTCGTTTCCTAATTTATCTTTTATTTTCCGGACATCCGGGTAAGATTCATCCAACACCCATGATTGTTCTTCGTAACATCATAGGCTAGAGCCTTTTTGGTAGAACTAGGGTTGTGAAGGTTTTTACCAATTAATTGAACTTTCGTGTGTAAACTCTGTATAACACTACTTGTGGATCTATTTTATATATGATTGTACTTTATTAATCCATACTCACGGTCATTTTGTGCATCATTAACTGTTATGTAGAGTCTAAATACATATCTTGGTTATTGATTGAATGCGTTCACTGCTGAGCAGGATTCCATGTTATGATTCTAAGTGAGGGGACTCTGAAGCTTCATTAGAACTATCATATATGAATACTTATTAATTTAATTGAATTCGTGTTATTAGGTATGATAAAGAGGATAATTTTATAGTACGTATAAAGGGAGATCATATCGGGTTAGAGTACCAATTGACCAAGGAAATAATTGATACTGATAGTACCTAGAAAGGGGGATAGAATTATATTTCTTGCTCCAAGGTTATTCACACGTGTTGCACACATATTTACTTGTATCTATAGAGTAGATAAGCATGGTTTAGTGATGCGTCAATATTCCACAAGGCAGAGTCGGACATCAACACACGAAAGAGAGAATAATGAGTGAAACTGGATTATCCTAAAGCTACCTATTCTCCTACTTGATCCACTTTCGTATTCTTCTAGTGATATTTTATTTTATTTGTTATTTTAATAAATTGTTTAGTAGATTAACAATTCTAAACCTCAAACTATATTGACATAATCATCTTAATTAATTTAGATAATAATTAAATTGATAATACACCGTCCTTTGGGTTCGATATTCACTTGGTTGCTTGCTTAAGCTGAATTGATATCCTTAATACTTGCGGATTAATTTTGCGTGCAAAGAAAACGCGCATCAAGTTCTTGGCGCCTTTGCCGGGGACGGCTGTTATTATTAGTTTATTATTTCTAATTTGATTAAGACTTCTATTTGTGATTATTTATTTCTATGTAATCTTGAATTTTTCTGAGGTACTTGTGCAATAGGAAAAGGATAGGAATGAAAGGAAGGAATAACACATTGAGCTAAACATGGCTGGAGCAAGGCAGAATCCGGATAATGTTGCAATCCGTGAAATTTTCACAAATTATGGGATTAGCAACATAGGGTTGATAGGAGCAAGGGGAAAGATGATGATTTTGAGATACATCCCACTCTTATTAACATGATGGAAAAGAATCCCTTTTCTGGAGGTTGTTTTGAAGATCCATATCAGCATCTCCGAAGATTTCTTGGTTATGCAAATACTCAGAGGGTGCTGGAGCTAATGATAATGCTAGAAGAATCGCCCTATTCAAGTTTTCTTTGATTGATGGAGCAGAAGCTTGGTATGAGACTCTTGATGCCACGGATTGCACTACATAGGACCAACTGCAGCAGAAATTCTTGGAGAGATATATGACACCCTCAAGGATCTTAAGAATGAAGCAAGCGATCACCCAATTTGTTATGAATCAGGGTGAAAAATTTTATGAGGCGTGAGATAGGTTTAAAGACATGCTCAGGAGGTGCCCACAACATGGAATGTCTAAAGCTGAGTACATAAGCATCTTTTACTATGGATTGGATTGTAAGTCGCGTGTTCTTATTGATGCATCATCGGGAGGAGCGCTGTTATCTAAGACAACACTTGAAGCAGAAAAGTTATTTGAAGACATCGTTATGAATTCACGTGACTGGCCTACGGAGAGAGATAGAGGATTATATGTACTTGGCAAGGTAGCGCAGGTTGAACATCAAGTGAAGCCGAATAGGGATGATGAGATCGTCTCTAGTTTAGCAAACATCAACAAGCTACTAGAATCCCAGCAAAGGCAGATTACAGAGTTGACACTAAGGGGGTCTAGTATGAAGCAGCACGAAGTGAAGAGTGTTGAAGATACCTTAAATCGTTACATGGCTGAGAATGATGCAAGGATTGATTGTCTTGAGGATACCAGGAATGTTGATCATGCAGATTTATCTAAGCAGTTGAAGGACCTAACTTGGATTATGGGGCAGATGACGGCAAATGTGAATCAATTGACATAAAAATTAGAAAATAAAGCCATCATGTTGAGGTCTGGAAAGCAGTACGAGGGACAGATAAGTCGGAATCGAATTCTGAAGCATCATGAGCCCAATTCGACCAGCTATCCAGGTCGAACTGCACAGGGGAGGTCGAACCAGGCACCTGGGCGACATCCGGAAGAAGCAGAGGGTCAGTTCGACCAAAAACAGGTCGATTCGACCAGAAGCTCAGGTCGAATGCCACTATTCAAGATGCTCTATTTTGTCTGATGCTCGATTCGACCACGATCACTCCGGTTCAACCAGTAAGTTCGACCAACCCTACTGGTCAAACCCAGGTCGAACGATACTATCCAGAGCGCTCTATTTTGTCTGAAGCCCGATTCGACCACGATCACTTGGATTAGACCAGCACACTTGGTCAAACCCTGGTCGAACCAGTCTGTAAGGGAGAGAACAAACTTTCAGGTATTCAGTTCGACCACTATTCACCGAGTTCGACCATCTAACCAGGTCGAACTCAAGTCAAACTCTCCTGTTTGGCGCCGTTTTCCTCGTTGAATGCTCCACATGATGTTAATGCTACTCTCATGCCATCCCAAGGACAGAATAATGAGCTTATAGTGGAAAAGAAGTGGGAAAGAGCAAGGAGGTTGAGAGTCGAGAAGCTTAGACTGCATAAGGATAATGAAGATGTGATTTTCTCTCTTGATCAAGCAATGAAAATGCCAATGGAGACTCAATTATGCAAGAGCATAGATGTGATTTCTAACTTGTTTAATCTTGATTTTAATAGGACAGATGACTCTAAATTTGATTGGATGATTGACAAGGAGGAGTCTAGACAGCCATGGGAGGAAGGTAATTCTGAAGATCATATACTTGTTACTAAGAAAGGTGAGGTGTTGAGTGTCGACAAGAAAAGGGAAAGAAATTATTTGAAGGTGAGGATGCGAGAAGACCGTCCTCTGATCCAGTAGTTTAAAAGGTTACATCCGTCGTGACTCTCCGACGTTAAACATGAGCGCATGTTGGGGGCTTTTCCCTTCCATTTTATTGCTTTATTTCTTTCGTGTGAGTAAGAAATTTTTATATTTAAGGTGCTTACTAATCGGCAATTACATCTTTCTGCAAAGTTAGTTTCAACTTATATTTTTACTAAGTTTGGGGGGTGTGATGTTCTTACTTCATTGAAGCTCCAAGAGTATAATCTTTTCTTTGTAATGTTTACTAGGGGAGTTGATTTTTGCGGTATGTTGAAACTTTAATCGGTTTTAATGTGTCGATTTTTTACAATTTACCTAGTATTCAGTGATATTTCTAGTGTGTAGTCGATTAGATAGTCAATTGATTCTTTCTTCTAGTTCTCTTATTTTATTATTTATGAATCCTGTGATGATGAGTGTGTTTGAGTTTTGATGATAGAAAAAGGTAACTAGGTGGCAAGATGAGTTCTATGCTGAGGAGCTCGTGCATACACTGAAGAAAAATCAGGTGCCCTCGTTTCCTTATTCTAATTTTTATGTGTGCTTTTAATTCGTAGGAGTGAAAGGATTAAGTTTAAGGTGGTGATCCATGTGAGTTTATTTTTAAATTGTGCTTGAAATTCATATGCTCTTGAAATTGATAAAAGAAGTGGACTTGAGTTATATTGTGGTATGAAGTTCTATGTGTACTATTGGGATATTACTTACTATGAAAAGTGCTCTGTCACTTGTTAAAAACCCATGTGAGATTTTGAGCCCCGTTGATCATGTTACATAATCACATGATATTCTTTCTGGTGAGTATCATTCTTGTGCGTGTATTCTAGAACTTGCCTCTTGTCTTACTTGAAACTACATGTGTGTTAGATGATGGGAGATGATTTTAGGTCATCCTTGAATTTATGAGTCACTTTTCCAAATAATTTCCTACCAAATAATTATATATCCGTAGTTAGCCCCGTTGAGCCTAAAAGTCTTATTTCTTTGGCAACCTACAAAGATAGCCACTTTGATATCCTATGTGAGCCTTAAATTCCTATATTTAGTGGATAATTAAATGTTGTCAAAGTGTGTAAAATTGATTTTGATGGAGTTTGGAAGGAATAAAATATTTGGAGTTGTACAAGTGATTATGAGCTGAAAAGTAAGTTGCTTAGGGGTAGTGCCCGAAACTGGTACCCGAGATGTTAGAGGTAGTGCCCGAAACTGGTACCTCGAGAAAAAAAGAAACAAAAGAAAAGTATGTTGAGCTTGAAGGAAATGAGAGAAAAGAAAATTAGAAGAGCATTAAGCTGGATAGCCTTGAAGTGTAAAAATCTGTAATACAAAAGATCTCCGATTTTAATTCTCTACTAATTGAGTCACTTTATCCATATATTTTCTACCTTAACCAAAGATCCAACATTATATCCAAACAAAAGTCCTTTTTGATCCCATTGTCAAATCATACTTTTAGTGGTGGAGAGTTTGAGACATTTGGCAAGCTTATGGTTACGCATGCACTTGAATTGAATCTGAGCGTAAACACCATAACCCATAAGTGTACATCTTTTACACTTGAGTGCGAGTGATATATACTTCCTGTGAGAACATGTGGATGGAGCATTTTAATTAGTGGTGATTGTCTTAACTTGTATGCTATGAATTGATTATTACATGTAATGAGAGTTGCATGACCGAAGTTGAGGACAATTGTGTTGTGAATGGGGTATTTGTCATAATCCTTATTTCCCCTCTAATTTTTTTACTCTCTTACTCTTTATTTTTATTTTGTTGCCTCGGGACAAGCTTCGGGTAAGTTTGGGGGATTGATGAGAGTGGAAATTAGCGTGTTTTAGTGTCCAATTGAACACCTTTTTGATTGATATTGTTGTAATATATTAGCACAAGGGTCTTATATTCAATATATTTGAGAAAAATGTGCACTTGAGGTGTTTTATTATATTTTAGGTGGAAAAAGGATCAAAAGTGCAAAGTTGGTGAAAAGGTGCAACTTGTGCAATGAATGTTAAAAAATGTACGTCCAACTTGTGCAATATTTCTATATTTTTTTGGAGATCAAAATTGGTGTTGTGATACAAGGTTAGACAGCAACTGAAAAGAGGATCGTTTTAGCGTAAATAACACCTCAATCGAGTTCCAAACGAGGAAGTTATGAGCAAAATGGTGACGTCGTGCGAGCTGTGCCGAACAGAACAGCTGTGTTATATTCCATGGCTTGTTACACCTTCAATTCTTGGATTTTTTATGAGTTCTTTATATGGATAGAAATCCAAGGAAGAGAGGATCGCGAGAGCGCAAGAATCACTCATATTGGAGCTCGGATGTGGAAGTTATATGCGAAACAGTGAGACGACGCAAGAGGGATTCGACCACGACAGCCAGTTCGACCAGATCCCTTGGTCGAACTCGAGCCATTTTGGTCGAACCTGAAGCCTGAAGTGCGTTAAATCGCCGATTTCGATTCGACTAGGGTTCAACCAAGCCCTAGGTCGAACACTAGGTCGAACTCCATGCCTAGGACGCGTCCGGATCCGATTTTTACACCCCAAGTGCGTGTTTCTGCATGTTTTTCTAGAAAAAGTCCATCCTAGGTCCATAAGGAGAACTTACAAGTATAAAAGAGATGTAGATCACACAAAGAAGACAATACACAAGAATAGAGATTGGATTAGAGAGAGGCCACAGCACAATACCACACCCCACAAGGGGGGTTCACCCCCCAACCATCATCCACATCATTTCCTCCATCTATCCATCACTTTGAACATTTGTTCGTGGAATCAAGAGGAGAACCAAGAGGAGAATTCAAGACGGAGAAGGATGCGATGACGTCCACATCTAGGGTTTTATTCATTTCCTAATTTATCTTGTATTTTTTGGACATCCGGGTAAGATATATCCAACACCCATGATTGTTCTTTGTAACATCATGGGCTAGAGCCTTTTTGGTAGAACTAGGGTTGCTAAGGTTTTTACCAATTAATTGAACTTTCGTGTATAAACTCCGTACAATACTACCTGTGGATTTATTTTATATATGATTGTGCTTTTTTAATCCATACTCACGGTCATTTTGTGCTTCATTAATGTTATGTAGAGTCTGAATACATATCTTGGTTATTAATTGAGTGCGTTCACTGCTGAGTAGGATTCCATGTTATGATTCTAAGTGAGAAAACTCCGAAGCTTCATTAGAACTATCATATATGAATACTTATTAATTGAATTGAATTCGGTTTATTAAGTAGGATAAATAGGATAATTTTATAGTATCTATAAAGGAATATCATATCGTGTTAGAGTACCAATTGGTCAGGAAAATAATTGATACTGATAGTATCTAGAAAGAGGGATAGAATTATATCTCTTGCTCCAAGGTTATTAACACGTGTTACACGCGAGTAGATATGCATGGTTTAGTGATGCGTCCATATTCCACAAGGCAGAGTCGGACATCAACACACGAAAGGGAGATTAATGAGTGAAACTGGATTATCCTAGAGCTACATGTTCTCCTACTTGATCCACTTTGTATTCTTCTAGTGATATTTTATTTTATTTGTTATTTTAATTAATTGTTTAGTAGATTAATAATTCTAAACCTCAAACTATATTGCCATAATAATCTTAATTAATTTAGATAATAATTAAATTGATAATACATCATCCTTTGGGTTCGATATTCACTTGATCGCTTGCTTAAGCTGCAATTGATATACTTAATACTTAGGGATTAATTTTACGTGCAAAGAAAACGCGCATCAGTTGTCTTCAATTTTTCTGAAAATTTGTTGGCAGCGGTGGAGATTTTGGGTGAATGAAATTAGGGTTAAAAATTATGATTGGATTGCTAAATTAAAGAAAAGTTATACCCCTAACACCCACGAACGGTGGTGGTGCAAAACAATCGACTTGGAAGGCGAATGCACTAACGAAAAATCTGTGGTGGCAGACGACGATTACAAGGATTATAATAAACTTACGGTATGGTAGAGGATCACCGCCTATCCCCAACGCACGACAACTTTAATCAGACTGAAGTTTCTCTTCAAAAATGATTATTTTATGTATCTTCGATAGATTCAATAGTGGATTTGTTTGATTAAAAGATTGGGGTGATTTTCCAATGGATATGGATGGGGATGCAAAGGAATTAGGGTTGGAGAAATTAGTGGGAGAAACGGTTTTGGTAAGTAAATTAAATTTCCCAAACTCGTTGATAACCCACTTAACGCCTCACATGTTAAGTTCCGTTAGTTAACGATGGAAAATTATCTGAAATTCTTACGGGGCCGATTATGTGATAAAAAGGACTATTTTGGTATTACGCAATTCTTGTGGGTAGTGATTCGAAAATCGGACCTGATCGGCCGGTTCAACCAGTTAAATCGGGAACCAGTTTCGAAATCGGTCCGGAACTACCTAATAATCGTTTACATGTGAACCGGGAAGAACCAGAAAGAATCGGGAAATCGGTGAACCCATTCGAACCGAAAAATCATCAGTTTTATTTTAAAATTGCATCGCACCTACACAAATCCATTCCTATTCTATATTCTTGTTACAATCTTTAGAAAAACACATATCTACAAAAATACATTGAAAACCCTCTTTTTCAGAAGTCGAATGGGAACCTATCTACAATAAATTACTCCGATCAGATAGATCGAAAAATCTTCTGAAATGCGAAGCCGCCGCCTCCACGAGTTAGACCTCCGCTGCAGTATGAAGCCAATGAAATTGAGTTTTGAGAGTATTATGAAATGTTTATTTAAGTGAGAAAATAGAGAAGAATGAGAGACGACTGAAAGAATGAAGAAGAGAGAGTGGTAGAGAAAGGCAGACCGAGAATTGAAGAATGAAGATACAGAAGAGGGAGAGTGGAAATGTGAAATGTGATAGTTTCACCTGGTGATGATGATCAAATTGATGAGTACGCGTTTGTCGTTCTATGTTGAATTTTTCAATTGTTGATATTAACATGTAATAGAGCTTGAGAAGAATAATGAGAAATGTAATAGTTATTACTTTCGCTATAAATCATTATTACTTTTGCTATAAAATGTTGTCACTTTTTATTTATACTATAAATTGTTCATGAAATAATATTATCACTTTTCATTGATTTATTATCACTTTTTTATATAAAAATTATCATTTTCTGGCCATCTCACGTAAGCCCTTTCGTGAGACGGTCTCACACAAGTCTTTGCCTTAAAATATTATATCTATTAATTTATTTTTATAAAATAAACTTAAATCTTGATGCATGCATGATTTAAAAAAACCCGTAACATGTATCCACTTAAATTTTCAACACTGTATCTATAAATGACAACCGGCAGGATACCTACTTATTTTTTGGTACTCGTACCCGTATTCGATTAACTATTAAATACTCATACCCCTCCCGCAAAAAAAATTATTATAATACACGTACAAGTCTCATACTCGTTTATCAAAATCCGCAAATACTCGTACTCATTTAATATTAATTTATTATATATTTGTATATTTTTTTTATTTAAATTAATATAATAATAATATATTATTATTAATTAAATAGAAAATAAGGATAAATAAGCTTTTTTATCCATTACCACTAACTAACTTTGAAATTAGTGCAGCGTTCTCGAGTTTTTGAAATTGATCCATTAACTTCAAAATATTCGACAATTTAGTCCATGTAACGGCTGGAGTAGGTCATCCAATCGGTAATGTCACGTGACACTTCTGAAGTGAGAAAAATTAAATTTTTTACTCCCTTCGTCTCATCCTAATAATTACATATTTCTATTTTGGGCGTCTCATCCTAATAGTTACATTTCCCTTTTTAGCATATGGGACCCACACAAATTAATTACTTCTCCCTATATGGGCCCACACATCCCACTAATACACCTACCCACTTTACATTAAATTATTATTTCTCTATCCTCAATACACAATAAAATACTATATTCATTAATCCCTGTGCAAAACGCAAACACAACCGTAAGGACGGGACCGAGGGAGTATCCTTTAAGTTTTTTTTTTATTTTCGAAATAAAAGATATACTACTATTAAGTAAATATAAAATAAAAATAATATAATTTCAATATTTAAATAGTTAACTGTAAGAAAGCCCATGAAATTTACTTCAATTGAAAATTAATTCTTACGTTTGAAAATTTGCAAAAAAGAACCCTACCATTAAACATTATTACAAAACACATTCAACGGGAAACAAATGTTTTATATAATACAACAATATTGGGAGTTATATATTTATTTTCTTAAAATCGCCCAATTTAAGTCTTATTAATTAAACATACTCCTTAAATATAATATTCCATTTGAAAATTTTATTATGGTACCCGTACCTATTCCATACCCATTTATTAATATTCGCGGGTATCAATACCCGTTTAATATTCATTTATTAATTGATTAATAATTGATAAATATAAAAAAAGTAATAATTGATTAAGAAAAGTGATAATCAACCACAAAAATTACTCCACTTCTTATCATTTTTTCTAAAAGTTAGATTAAATTATTAATAATCTACTTTACATCTGCTATCTTAATCACAGTACCAAATGCATAAAAAAATAGTAGGAGTAATAAAATAAGAAAACACGTCTAACAGAAATAACTCAGTAACTCAATTAACCTAAAGTCCGACTAACTCAAAGCTCATTTGGGATGACCAGCTTAATATTCGTTTAAATATCAGCTTCCCATTAAAAATATTAATTATGACACTTCTAACCGTCTCAAATGGTATATAAATACCCGCGAGTTACCTGTAGCCATTTAATACCCACTCATAGGAACCCATTTATTATTGTAATGATACCCATACACGTCACAATCATGTTTATCAAAATATTTAGAGTTGTCTTATCATTAATCATCTAATTAAATTAGGCGAACACTTTTGATGATAATTTTGTCCAATACCCGCGGATCACATGTAGTAAGTCCTTCTAGAATTTATTGCCCCGTGAGTTGCACGGAAAGAATTACAAGACAACTATTTATTTTTATATTTAAGTTTGTATTCTTTATATTAACCACACAAATCTTATTTTAAACTTCATCAGTTTCGCAATAATACTTATGTTTGGTTATATGGGGATTAAGAAATATAACATTTTATTGTGAAATCATGTATAAACCTAAATTTTCTTTTTTTCTCAAGTGAAACCTACACAAAATAATTAATTACTATACATGGGACTACAAACAACAACTACCTACTACACATTAAATTTATATCTTTCAACTCATAATCCATTAAAATATTATATCTGTTAATTTATTTATAAAAAACAAACTTAAACCTTGATGCATGTATGATTTAAAAAACCCTAAACTCATATCCACTTAAATTTCCACCACCTGTATTTAGAGATGACAACGGGTAAGGTACCCGTATCCTTATCCAGTTAACTATTAACTATCCGTACTCGCACCCGTCCCGCTAAAAATAATTATTATAATACATGTACCCGTCCCATCTCATTTATCAATACCCGGGGTACCCGTAACCATTTAATATTAATTTATTATATATGTTTATTGTTTAAATTAATATAATAATAAAAATACTTTATTATTATTAATTAAATATAAAATAAGGGTAAATAATTTTTTTTGTCTATTATCTATATTTAACTTTGGAAATTAATCTATACGTTTTCGAGTTTTAGAAATTGATCCATTAACTTCAAAATATTCGACAATTTAGTTCTTGTACCGGCTGGAGTAGATGACCCAACAGGTAATGTCACGTGACACTTTTGATATAGCGAGAAAATTTTAATTTTTAGTCCTTCAAGATTTTTTTTATCTAAAAAAATACTCCCTTCGTCCCAACTTCAACTTCACACTTTCCGTTTTGGTCCATCCCAAATTCAACTTTACACTTTCATAAAAGGAAAAAGCAACAAACTAATATCCCTCTAGCATACTTTAATTTCAAATTTGTCATCACCTTTTTAACACACATAACATACTTTATCATTTATTTATTACCAAAAAATATCATACTACCCTCAAAAGTAAGTCAAAAAGTGACTTTTCTTAAATTTCGTATCTACAGTAAACGTGAACTTGAATTTGGGATGGAGGGAGTACTACTTTGTTACCTAATTATAGAATAAATATAATATAATTTCAATACTTAAATAGTTAATTGGAAGGAGATCATGAACTTTACTTTAATTGAGAATTAATTCATACGTTTGAAAATTTGCAGAAAAGAACCCCCACCATTAAATATTATTGCAACACGCATTCAACAAAAAAACAGATGTCTGCCCGAATGCTAACTTGACATTTTAACTTCACATTAACCCTCCAACTCATACTATAATATGAGGCAACAATAATTAAAAATGATTATTTTTTAATTATATTTTTTTGGGTTTCACTAAATACACACATCTTTTTATTAAATACACAACCTTAATATTATATACTCCCTCCGTCCCAACTTTAACTTCACACTTTCCGGTCCGTCCCAATTTTAACTTCATACTTCCGTAAAAGGAAAAGGTACATAATTAATATCCCTCTAATATACTTTAATTTCAAAATTGTCATCACCTTTTTAACACACATAACATACTTTATCATTTATTTATTACCTAAAAAATACAAAACTACCCCCAAAAGTTACTCAAAAAGTGACTTTTCTTAATTTGCGTGCGAACAGTAAATATGAAGATGAAAATGGGACGGAGGGAGTACTATTTAAAATGTATATTTTTAGAAAGTCTAAATTATCCTTAATTCATTAAATACAAACTCCTTATATTTAAAATATATTTTAAACTAATTCTTTAATTGATTGAAGGATTTGTCTTTGCAATGTCGAACATTCCCATCATTTCCATGGCCACTCTTATGATCAGTACAATTCTCCCTCGCTTCTCCGTCATCCTACCGACTGCCTTTGCTACCAAACCATAGGTCGCCCAAATAAACTCATCTTTTAAATTAACTAGCGATCCATTTATGATTGATTTTCTGTTTCTGAAAGGCAAGTTTATAGAGGCTATTTACTGGTTTTAAAATTATTGTCTTTTATTATGATTTTTAACTATTATATTTGCCACAAATCATAAACATATCTAATTGATTTTATAATTATGAATAATAAAATGGATTTATAATGTGATTTTATTATTATTTTTAAATAATTTTAAATTAAAAATTTTAATACTCGTTATATTATCAACCACATGAATATAATTCAAAAATACTGATTTACAAATACAATAGTATTTACAAATATTGATTATCAACCATATGTCAGCAAGGATATCATTTGTTTTTTTCATCTAGATTAAGGAATATTATTAGTATTATTATTTTATAAGTAATAAATAGTTGTAATAGTAGAGTATGCACGAAATGAAAATAAATCCGGGAAATTATTCTTTATGTAGCATGTAATTGCATTATATCTTGGATGCCAACAAAGCCCATACGCCATCTATAAAAATCACATCAGTATGTGAGTTTGAAATTAAGGTCATTTAAAAAAAAATCTATTTTATTTAGTCAATATATTAGGTTTCCTATAATTAGTCTTTTAAAATTTATGTATAAAATCAAGCTTAAGAAGACATGGATTGAAATGTATACCTTATTAGTCTTTTAAAAATTATATTCAAAGTCAAGCATAAGAAGACATGGATTGATACTTATACTTTACACAACATTAAAATCAATTCCTTCTAGCACAAAAACATCTCTAATACATTTAGCCTGTGATTTGAAAAGGGTAGATATCGAGCTTGGAACATTAACCGGTTGAATATTCTGATATCCTTATGAATGTCACTTTAATAGAAGCCTGACTGGAATTATTAAGCTGTGTAAAAGACAACTTACATTGAAGCAATATTTTATAGCGGCAACAAAATAGATGATTTATCTAATTATGTACATACAGTTGTCAGCAAATTTTAATGAGCCTCTATAACAGGCTATAATACTCAAATGACTCTTCCTCATTTTGTGATTTTTAAGGTTAGCACATCGACGGGGAAGAATCACTTCAACAGGCAAATAATCTGAATCTCTTGTTTCTAGGTTTTGGAAGAATTCAGAGTTTAATTCTTTTTCAGTTAATACTGATGCCTTCTTTTTTTAAATCCCAATAGCCTTGTCCAAAATATTGTTGCCCTTTCCATTTAGATTAGGACCAGTGGGAGATAATCCACTGGATGAATCCTTCATTGATTTTCCACTTTCTCAATTACCAACACTTGAAATTAGCTGCATCTGCAATTAGAGAGGCTTAAAGTTTGATTCACAAAATGAAGCAAGTGAAGAACACCGAAACAAAGGTTAGCACATCGAATATTGAAATAATAATAAGAACATTAACGCTAAAACGCTTTGTAGTGCACTTTCAGACTTTTATCTCTAGTGTGGTACGGTTATGGCAGCCTACTAATGGGTCTTAATTATTTAAATAATTCCAAAGTTAACATGTTCTCAATTCAAAACCAATTGCACTTTTCAAATACGAATTGACCAACAATTTCTTTTGTAAATTTCGACCTTCTTGAATTTTTAAAGTATTCAATGTGTGTAAGAGTTGTAAGTTCCAGGCAGATTTATCGAAAAAAAGGGCTCAATGCAGATCAAACTATATGATTACATTAACCTCTTAAGGTTATAATCTATATGATCACATTAACTACTCAAGATTACAATAAAATGACATTATTAAAAAACAAATGAACTATTTTCACTACCTTAAGATTGAAGGTGAAGAATCCGGCAGGCAATGTCGATGGTGATGGCTGTGACAGTGGCAGCGATGATTGGTTGGCTAAGGAGATTGAGATTTTCATAGGCAATGCAATCTAAGAGTAAAATAAGCCAATTAGAAAAGCTCAAAACCTCCTCAACAATGCTTTCATTATTAAAAGAAAAGGTAGAAGAAGAAATAATACGAATGACAATTTATATCAATCTCCTAGGCAGATTCAAAACAATAAAATGAGGGATCAGATAGTGGGTGAGACCATGTAAACCAAATCCCAGTTTAATAGCTACACCTGAAGTAATCATCTCATATTCGAACATTTGAAATAATACATAACATTAGCAGTTTTGAGTCCCTAAATATGTAATAGATATCATTTGTGACAATATCATAATATCTAATTAAGTTAACCTTTATCTTCAAATCAAATTAACACAAAGCAAAAATCTGATTAAGCTATAGTAAATGTAACGATGAATTATATTGTTACGTAAGTTGTTGAAGTACCTCTAGCGAACTCCACTAAGTTTTTACCTTGAATTATGGTGACATTGTTACGCAAGCAGTTGGTATAATGTTTGAACCACCTGAATCAAGTAGCGCTTGGAAACTCCACCAAATTATTTATCCAGCTTAAAATATAATTTGGGAGACATAATTTTACACCCACCAGTTTTTTTAATATGAGAATATTTTCTAATGAATGAAAATTAGTATGACAAAGAAAAAAAGAGTTCCATAAAAATAATAGTGTGCTTTTACTCCACAAAAGTATAACTTTATTTTGCACACAGTTTCTACAAATCTGCATTCATCGTGAAGCCCAAAAAAAGGGACAGATATAGGAAAATGTTTTTTAATGAGTGCAAATTAGTAAGACAAAGAAAATAAAAGGTACCATAAAAATATGGTTTTCACACATCATAGAGAATCATATATGATAAGCTTTACGACATATCAAAACTATCACACACGTGATGAGGAAAGGTAGAAGAATCCAAGAGCAAATTGTGCATAAAGTTAATATATATTACCTTGCCAAGCGCAATTCTTCTATAAAGTCTCTGCCTTGGGTATCTATTCTAAAGAATCATGCCAAACCCTACTATTGTCCAATTCAGAAATAGTTATACACCTATCTGCAAAAACATAATCATTTCATGATATTAAATAGTAGGAGTAGAAGATAATAGATTTACAAAACTCATGAAGTTGTTAATGTGGATATCCTCTGTCAGCTAGGAGGTCAGGTGCAATCATATTTTGGTGAGGGTGAAAGGTTAATATTGCATCGATTACATATTTTTGTGCACAATCAGGCCCCCTCTCTAGCTCCCAAGTTAGACTAATGAGTATGAGAAAGAATTCTTTGCGTTTTTTATCTATAAAAAAAGAATGCAGATAAACTCCAACATCATACGGTAATTAGTATGCAAAATACAGTTTAAAGAGCCAAAAACTAATAAAGAGAGCAACCATTAGAAAGTATAGTGATAAAGTGATTTTAAAAAATAAATGAGGAAATCACCTTGAAAATAAGATCCTTCTGAAATCACCCACGATTTGTTTCAAAGAAAACATATTTACCTTGGTCTAAGTTTCTAGCAACATCCAAAGAGAAACAATGTATATATATCCATCATGATGCCGCTTTTGTTAAGTTCCTCTAAGCACAGACACAGTCTATTAAAGCCAATTAACTACATTGAACGGGCATAGCTTCTGATGCTCCGCCAATAGCTCTGATAAGTACTGATTACTAAAATTCGTTTCAAAATCAAAACACCAGAAATCAAAACTTAATAAACAACTAAAACAGCAATAATTCGATGGAAATGAAAGAATCAAATTCAAACATATTTAAAAAATGAAAAAAAACCTTGATTCAATAGCCTGCTACAGGTGGGAACTGGGAAGAACTTGCATGAACGGGCCTAGCTTCTGATGCTCCGCCAACAGCTCTGATAAGTACTGATTACTAAATTCATTTCAAAATCAAAACACCAGAAATCAAAACTTAATAAACAACTAAAATAGCAATAATTCGATGGAAATGAAATAATCAAATTCAAACTTGTCTAAATCAGGTTTTAACAGAGAATATTATCACTCACATTTAAAGTCATACAAAAATGTTTAACTATTCATAATAGTAAAAAAAAAAAAATCTTAAATACAAACCATTACTTGCGCCTTATTCTATTTTCTTCTATAGTTGTGACATTGATCGTGGTAGGATAATCATCCATTTGTTGTACGGTTTAAGAATAACCAAACCATTAATACTATAATTGTCTACAAATGAAACTAATACTATATATGATAGGAAAGGCAAAGAATAAATAAAACCTACTATCCCTCTAAATTTTAGCAAAACTTGAAACTTAAATTTTAAACCATTACTTTCAATTCCTAAGAAACAAAACAGCAACATGATGATGACAAATAGAAGGTAATGGTAAATTTGAACCATATAATAACTCCTAGAAGTAATCACAATATATCCAATGACAATGTACAACAACTCTAACTCCTAGAAGTATAATTGATTGATTAAAACCACCATAAAACCTGAAATTTTTCATTGAGGTATTTTTACAAACACTTGGCATGCATGAGTTTTGTTAGTTCAAATTTCAAAGAACAATGCATTAATTAATCCCAAATTACTCAACAAAGCACCAAGCACATTTAATTTTGTTAATGATACATGTATAGCATCCTCAATACAACTTACCTCATTTTGATAGAAAATAAAAAAATCGAATAGAAAGGGTTTAGAACACACCTTGTACTTGTTGAGTGTAGTGAAAAACTTGTTGTAGCTTGGTATTTTGGGGCAGGGATTATGTGGAAGAATTTATAAATGAATTTCTTCAACATGTGTTCGGAAGGAACTAATCCAAATTGAAAAAAAAAAAATGGGAGAAAGGAACTTGCAGTAGTTTACTTTTTTTTAACAATACTATGTAGAGGTACTCCACAACAAACCTAATTCAACATAATTACAACAGTAATTTCTTAATGTACCCTTCCACTTAAAGATGGTTTCACCCAAATTTCTTAGTATATCCGTCTACTTTCTAATCTCACCATTGTCTCAATTTTTTAGTAAAAATAGAAATTAAGAAGATTCAAAACGAAAATATTTACAGCAAGACATTTAAGCAGCAAAGTAACAAGTATTTCACATTCTACATACCTTGTGTCATCCTGATCATCTTCATCTAGGTATGAGAGAGAGATAATAACCTGCTAGCCAAGATCTTCAATTCCCAGAATCCGCTCCCCATCTATCAACACAATAACTTGAATCTCTTATTAGTATATCGTGACCATTGCCTGCAAACTATATATAGTATGATATTACTTTTCACATATCATAATCCAGCTTCAAAATTTATCAATGATCACAAATTTAATAAAATACTTCTACTCGTTGTTCTGTTTTAGCATATCCATCTTATTTCCTATTTTTATCAACAACAGAAATAGCATCATCTATACTAAATTAGCAAAACAAAACAAAGAAGCCCGCAAAATACTTTCAACCAAGTTTTTTAAGGTAATCAAGATATCTGAATGTTAAATTGAAAACAAATAGTCTTCAGTATTTTTAGTAACTAATTAACTTGAAAAGTTCAGTGGGCCCAAAAAGTGGGATGTACTAATCTCAATACATCTATCAAACAAATAAATAACTTATAAACTGATGCAGAAAAATGAAACAAATTAATTATGTGAACTGAAAAAACCAAATACTGCATTAGATGCATGTTAAAGATAGAAGTTGTGACTGTACAACTTCCATATCATGTATTATAAAAAACTTGACCCAAGAAAAAGCATATGCTTCACTAACCATTGTCCCCATATTTTCTTTATTACATAAGTTTATATATATATATACAACAAATAGCAATAATTCGATAGAAATGAACATAATCAAATTTACACCGACGGATTTTTTTATCACGAATTATTGTTCGATGTGTAACATTTGTATAATAGGTATAGATTATGTCAAGATTGCTTGCTTACGTAATGTATATTTATAAGCTGAATGATGGAGACTCAAAATGTTGTTTAATCTGTTCAACCACTTAATAGGCAAACATTGCCAACTATGTTACTCTTCCTTCTTCTTTTTTTTTAAGCAGCAGTTGGTGGGATTTGTCATATTTCCTCAACCATGGGCCTGCCCTGTCTAAGTGGAGGACGATAATTTTAATGATAATGCAGAGCCTTGAAGTGTGCTGATAAGTACTAATAATCAAATAATCCTTGCAAAACATCTGTTGATGGAAGGTTTTAGTCCGGTAGGAGGATTACATTGACATAAAAAATAATAATAAACTGTTGAACAAAACACCAAATTCTTTGCATAAACTGACAGGATTATATTGGTAGGTTTAGCAAAAAAAAAATAGTACATACCAAACTGTGGAAATGGTGGGTCTTTATTATGAAACATGTGGTTGTGGATGATTAAGAAATGGCAGCATCAGCTTTAATGGAAAGAAAGATGCTTTAAGGGTATGAAAATTATGCACCCCAAATTATAGTTAAGGTGATAAAATTAGTGATTGGAGAGAAGAGACTAACCAAAAGATATGGAAGAGAGATGATGTGTGATGTATGGCAAGCCATTGAAGGCCATAACCAATGAGCCTCATAAGAGCAGCATTGAACATAACAATCCATGTAGGGAAATACAGCAGAGAAAGGTCTGAACACGACCCAAAGGCCTTGCCCACATCGGAAGCAATCGATATGTTGTTTAGCTGCAGCTGTGAATATGCCTAGAATTGATTTCAAATCGACAATTAAAAAAACCCATGAACAACTACAAAAATTTAAAAGAATATAAGCCTTACCTTCAATGGATCATCTTTGTCTACATATCAGAACAAAGCATCAATTAACAAAAAAAAAAATCAGTATAAGCAAGTTTGAGATATGAAAAAGACACATTACCAATTGTTTTTTTTTATCTTGAAGAATTGGATTAGTTTTAAACATTACAGTATATGAGAAAATTTGTTACAGAAAATATGAGAATAAAAATGAAAGTGGGAAAACTGTTGAGAGAGAGAGAGCAGTAGGCGACGGCTACCTTACGATGGTAGAGAGCGTGAAAAACTCACCTTACGATGGTGGAGGCGAAATAGGCGGCGACGGCCACAGCAGGATTGGCTACTGAAATCGCACGGTGATTATGGGTGATGGCCATGGAGGCAGAAGGTGGTCCGGTGAGAATGGGGAGAAAAGAGTCACGTGAGTTTAGGTTTCAACAATTTTATTCAAGAAACTTTTCATAATTGCAAATAAATCCTTTAAATTTATGTAAATGGTGCAAAAAGCATCGAAATTTTAATAAAAAATGAAAAAAAATCAAATAAATTAAGGTGGAGATCAAAATGAATGGTCAAGATCAAAATTAAAAATGGTCAAAATAAGTCAAAATTAAGCAAATCAATTTTACTTTTATATAAGTATAGATAGATTACAATCAATTTAAATATCATTTGATGTAATTAATTAAAAATTGTTTCAGTTTTATTTTAATAAATATTGAAAATATTAATTAATTTCTTAATAATTAATATAGTCAAATATTATACATAAATTAAGTTTTATTTATATATTAAGTAAGAACAATAAACTTAAAGTTGTATTATTTTAAAGAAAAATACATATAGAAGTTGCAAATACGACTTTTAAAAATTGGCATAAGAGCCATCCATTTTAAATAAGGCAAAGTGTCGAATAGACCCCGCATCTTATCTCATCTTATGTCACCGGAACACTTGAGCCCTTAAACTTTTTTTTTAATCATTTAAACCCTTTTTGTCTTAAAATTAGTTCAAACAAGCCCTTTACTTTTTGTAAATAAAACAACCAAACACTCTTGTCAAAACATCATCCAGCTGTGCGCCTAATGCCTCTCTTTCCCTTAATTCCTTCTACTTAACTAACAATTATTGGGATTTATAATGAAAATGATAATTAGAACTGTAGAATTTATATTTGTTATCTCGGTGGAAAAAGAATTTTGATTATACACCACTGAAAAACGAATTGAAACCCCACTGCTGCAAGTCTGCAATTAATATACCTAATCTGCATGTCATTTTACAAGCACACTATAAATTATAGAGAACATCAAGCTTGCATATACAGACCATGTGTACAGATATATAATTATTAATTTGTATCAAAAGCATTAGAACATCTAAACAGCCAGCTCCTCTTGATTAGATTTTGTAGATGGCTGATGCTTTTTCTTGGAATTTTTGAATAAATGATCATAATTAACCACCGAGATGCATGAATGGACTTCATCTTCTTCCTCACATTTTCCAACTTTCCCAGTGGACAGAGCCCATGTTTGCTATTCTTCAACAAAAATTATGCGTAAATGTGAAAATGAGATTTCAAATGACTAATGAACATAGCTTCCCAAGATAATGACTTAATTTCAAGATAATTAAACTTCTCTTTTAATATGTAATAATGCTTAAACAACAATTAGAAGAGTAAACGTAAGAATGTGCTGGGCTTAATTTATAAGAAGAGGGAAAGGAAAGAAGGGGAGGTGCTGATGTTTAAGCCATTTTCTAATAAAAATGGTACAAGAGTGTTGGGTTGTTTTAATTACAAAAGTAGAGGGCTTATTTTATCTAATTTTAAGACAAAAAGGGTTTAAATGAATAAAAAAAAAGTTTAAGGGCTCAGGTGATCCGATGGCATAAGATCAGGGGTCTATGCGACCCTTTGTCCTTTTAAATACCCACTAAAGTGAACAATGTTGGAAGTAATGAATTTGAACAATCCAAAATTAATTCTAGAAATTTTAGAATGGGAGATTCAAAGTCCTTAAAATTAATTAATGTATGAAATCTTTTTTCGAAAATTTGTTATTTATTTTAAATTTTCATTCAATTTTATTTTTGTTAGGATCGCCTCCATAAATATTCTTTTAATATTGGTAATTTATTGTATTAAATAATATTTTATATTTTACACTAATTTGTTTTTGATTTGATAAAAAATATATATATTTTACGTGCTATATTTTTTTATGATCTAATCTATTATATAATATTGTTATTTCTTTCAAATTTTTGGTTTATTGTAAATTTTTTTACTTTTATTTTATGGTCAATGTATGCTTATCAAATCTAAGGTGTATAATTACTTGATTAATATTAATTATATATTTGTTAATAAATTGGTTTGATTTACGATAATAATTTAATGTTCATTTTATATGATATGTATTTGACTTTAATATTTTAATAGGCAAAATTTTGTGTGCCCCATTAGAACACAAGAATTTAATATTATAAACTCTTGTGTTTCCATTGGGCACGGTGTGTCCCCGCGGACACAGGAGATCAACTCATTTTTATATACATTCTTATTACTATATTTATCAGATGAATTTTTTTTTTCTAATGGATACAAATGAGAATTTCAAAAAATTTAATTCTCTTACATTTTAATAAATTTATTTGTTTCTTTACTCATGATTTTCTTTTTTTCAAATCAATGAATTTTAATATGATTTATATACATTTGACTTTTGATAATATTATTAAGGGCAAAAGGTCATCTTGACCCCTAAATTTATTCGTTGGGATCAAGTACACCCTCAATCTATTTTTTTTTATCATCCAAACCCTTCAACTTTCTTAATAAATCAAATTTACTCTTAATCTTTTGTTGGGGGAGCAAAATTGTATTTTTTTTTAATTAAAAATATTAACACACTCAATAGGTGGGGCCATGAGTAAAAATATAAAAATTTCAGCGACTAACTCGCAGTCGTTCACCAACACCGGAGCCCTCGTCACGTCGTCACCACCGTGAAGAACTTCCCGGAGAGCCGTGGGGTGGTGCTGGGGTTGCTTAAGGGGTTTGTCAGACAGAGTGGCACCATTATTACACAGGTGTACAATGCTGTGTACTTCAATGGTCCTAAAGCTCTCATCCTCCTTGTCGGCTGGCTACCCGTGGCCATCTCCTTCGTCTTTCTACGAATCATAAAGATTGTCCGAACCCCACATGAGCTCAAAGTGTTCTACAGATTCTTGTACATATCTCTTGGATTAGCTGGCTTTCTCATGATGCTCATGTTGGAAATAATTCATTAATCCAAACACCTTAAGCCCTAATATGATTCAACAAGATCCATAAAATAATTAAATGAAGGAATACCTGGATCCATTGATCTTCTTATTCGGAATTAAATGGAAGATCAACAACAGGTTTAAGGTCTTCCTCTACTAAGCCTCTAGATTCCCTCAGGACCTTCGTAATCTCTTCAGATGGGGAAAGAGAGTATTGTGTGCAGCTTAGTGTCGTAGACCATAACCTAGGGTATATATATATATTACTCATATCAGGCTACCCATAATCACCTACGTAATATTGGGTATCTACTCATTGGCCCATATCAAATAAGTGTAGTCCATGGGCTTTTACTTTAATTTAATCATTTAATTAAGTCCAACATATTATTCGAATAGCTAATATAATTGAATATTAATATATTGCTCATAATTAAATAATATAGGAAATATAAATTCCTAACAATCTCCCACTTGGTCTATATATTATTTTCCGAAGACAATTATATTAAGAATCCTTAAGTGCACAACTTTATGATATTCATTCAGACTACTTCAACAATCTGGTCCATCTCATATACTAACAATGGAATTACCGCGACATTCACTACATTAATATTCGTGGTTAAACCCCGACAATCACCATATTAATATACTTAGTGACATAGATCAAATATGGTGATAGCATGGAAATTACATATAAAATGTGATTAATAATATGTTTATTTCCAACTGGTCCAACTTTAGTGAGATCAATCCACAATGCAAATATCACAAAATGGAAATTAACTCTAGTGCATTCAGAATAAACCAAAAGGTCATCAACTTTATTCTATAAAATTCCGAATGTCTTAAATATGAAGTTCAATACATAGAACATAAACTCCCACTAAACTAAGGTAACATCAGAAATAACACCCAATTGAGCAGTATGCTCATGAAACACCTTCGGGGTTAATGCCTTAGTTAGTGGATCTACTAACATGCTATTTGTTCCTATGTGTTCAACAGTAATTTGTTTATTCTGAACTCTCTCCTTAACAACAAGGTACTTAATTTCAATGAATTTTGCTTTAGTAACACTTCTGTTGTTATTGGAGTATAGCACTGCTGAACTATTGTCACAATACATATTGATCCCAAAGAATAAATTTAGGGTTCAAGATGACCTTTTGCCCATATTATTAACTTGCTTTATAAAAATTATGAGTTGATATTCGGTGCACTCATATACGTACAACTTTTTATTCTATTTTGTATATATTTTGTATATATGTTTCTTAATAATTGTATACATTTTTCATATTCAGTTTTTCAATAAAAAAAACTAGCATCTATATGTGTATAACTTTTTATTCAATATTGTATACAGTACATATTTTTTAATAGTTGTATATTTTTTTACACTCAATTTTTCATTAAAAAACTAACAAACAAATTGTATAAATTTTTGTTTATAATTGTATATGTTTTTGTTTATAATTATATACGATCTAAAAGTGGGAGCACTGTATCCTGGGTGCACCAAGGTGCACAGTAGTATTAGCCAAAAATTATTTAGTATTTATTTATATGATATAAGTATTTGACTTTAATAATTTTTATTACTATATCTATTTATTGGATTTTTCTTTTTATTGAAGAAAATAGAGTTTCATATTAATTTGAATTTTTTTCATATTTTAATATATAATTTATCCTTATTCATGGTTAATATGATTTTATAATGAATTAAATATTCTAAACATAAAAATTAAACCAGTAATATGTCAAATATTCAATAAATATAATTATTTTAATAAATACTAGGAGAAGAGGCAAAAAATGATGAGGTCAAGTGTTCAACAACCAAGTCTTGTAAAGAAAATTAGTGTTCATACAATAAGAGATCTAAAACCATAAAGAATTAGCACAAATATAATAAGAACAAAATTACAAATGGTGTAAATTAAGTTGGAAAACTGACCATGTTAAAAATAAATGCCATTCGTCCAGGAAGGAACATTTCGTTGGTCTTGACAATGGTTTGAGGCTTGACTATCCACTGGTAAACTGACTGTAATAATAACACTGTGAGTTAGTAATATAAAAAGAACAACTATCAGAAGCAGCCTCAAAATTTCCCATAATAAGAACACACCTTTGCTGTTGCAGCGCGGAAAGCTACAGGTTGGTCATCCTTGACTCCTCTGTTCACAAAAGTTATGTTCATAAAACACAGGATCAGGAAAACTTAAAAATACCAAGGCCATATCATTTGCATCAAGTACTGGCATTGAGCACGTTGTGTTTAAAGTATAAAATTTCTTAAAAAGAATGACATATAAATTACACTTTTCCCGCAAGGAATGGAGAAGGCCTCCTCTTTTACAAATGAGGATGCTACTAACTAGGGTAGTCATATTTAACTAACAATACCCTCTACTTAACCAAATACAAGTATATATAAAGGAGATAACATTCTAATGTATCTAATAGCACCCCAAATTATGAAGGTTCCCTAGAAGAAACCAACATTAAGAGAAGGGATCTAATAACATGTAAAACCATATTTACCCACTCAAAAGAAGAAAAGAATAGCACACTTAGATTTCCCATCGTTCTCTTCTCCAACATCAGGTTACTTGTCTATCTCACTCTGAACTTTATTAAGCAGAGTATAATCCAACCCTTTGACCAAATGTGTGTGCTCAACATCACCTGATGACCAAAATAAAATTTTGATAAGAGGTGTTTCCTAGAGAAAACAGGTGGTAAACTCAGATTCATTTATAACAATCAATAAAGTCAATCAACAATAATATAAACCAAATATGGTTTGTAAAATTTTGATAAGAGATGTTTCTTAGAGAAAACAGGTGGTAAACTCAGATTCATTTATAACAGACGAATCAAGTCAATTGACAATAATATAAACCAAATATGGATTGCATATTAATGGAAACAATCCCCTATGTCCACCAATCTGAAAAGAATAATGAATATGGATATAAGACCAATAATTATAACAGTATTCCAGTTTCACATGTGTGATTACACGTATGAGTTGAAAATATAACCAAAGCAACATTTTTATCTATTAATCTGATAAGAAACTACAGATGTAAGAATTTGAACGTATCCACATAGGTAACAATTAACTGAATTCAGAAATCCATCAATCTCTAGCATCAGTATCGGATATATATACAATGAGCAAGTCCCAAATAAGCTTAGTTTTCTAACCCAGATGAAGTTTAGTATTACACATAGTTCTTAGAGATGAGAGAATGAAGGGCCCTTGGGCATGCTACTTGAACATGACCACAAAAAAAAAGTAAGCTAAAGTTCAATATCGCATGAAATAATGACATAATGAAACAACGTGCAATAGCACATAACAGCACATATTGAATAGAGCAAGCAGCAAGGGCTGTGCCAGAGAAACAACAACATCTGCAGCAGACGGGGCAGAGGTTAAATTGGATGGGCAATCAAAGTTCATAGGAAGTAGTTTTTTTCTTTTTTTAAATCAATTTTTCTTGTAACCCCGGTTTCAGAATTCAGATGAGGACGCAAAGTTCCCGGTCTAATTTGTTTTTATGTTTTGTTATTCTTTCAAGTAAAACAAGTTGTCTATCTTCCTCAAGTTACACAGAAACGTGTTCTGCAGTGGGGGTGAACTGCAGATAGAGGCATACCTTGGGTGCATAAAAAAAAGTGCAGGAGGTGTACGCCTCTAACAACTACACAGGTAATAAGAAATAAACCGAATGCACATAATAACCAAGAGAAAGCAGTATATTGATTATGAAAGCAGTATCTCACAATATATCAGCAGCCCCTGGAGGAGCAACAACATGAAAAGATGTCAACTCGGTAATCTCATAATCAGGATTCTGATCTTCTCTCCGTTCTTTAACTCGGTCCCTATATTTTGGCAGCTCAGGCTCTTCCGGCTTCTCCTCTTTACTGAAAATTTGAAAATACACTCTCAAAACACTTATCACTCAAAAAATCCAAACACATCACTTCCTCCCATTCAAATAATTTTGAATACCAATTAGCTGAATCTCCGAAACACCACATTTATACTATATACGTTAAAGGCATTATTAGTGTTTGAGTTTTCCATCAAACCATGATTATAGAACATTTGTGAAGAACCGCAAGAAGAATCAGTTAAAACTGACCGCACAAAAGTTATACAAATTACAAAGAAAGAATCATTGAAATTGCAAAAGAGAAGACAAAGATGAAGAAAGAAACACTTAATAGTTGCGGCGAACTGTCTTTTCCTTGTAAGAAAAAAAATTCGATTTCACAAATCCCAACATGATGTCTACATAATAACTAAATAAAAAATAAAAAGTTGAACAATGCATATAAATATCAGCACAATTTTAAGGAACTATTAAGAAGTGGGTTTAACCGAACACTGACAAATAATGAAAACTACGAAAACTAATTCTTACTACGCAAAAGATAATCTGGAATTTAAAAAAAATAAACTTGCAGAATCAAAGTATGAAATTGTAAGAGAAAACTTCAGCATAGGATAATCTATATCAAGGGCTCAGAATTAAAGTTAGCCTAAGTACAAAGATAAAATGCCTTAATTTAACAACCAAGCAAATTAAACGATGAAAATTTTTGAACATTAAAACAGAAACATATTCACTTACCGCGACGAACTTGTAATTGTAAGAATTGAGGTTTAGGGTTACCTGAGGCCTATAGTCCACGGAAACAACTCAATAAAGCTGACAAATTTGATGAGTAATTCCTAATGCTAATAAAAAAAGTGAATCAACAAACAATGGTGGAAAATTCGCGGGACGGAATTGGGATTAGCCATTTAAGGCAGGCTAAATTGAATCGAGAGAAAATGGAGGGTGAGGAGTGAAAATGATTAGTGAAATTGGGATTTTTTTTTTTCTAAATTGATTAGCAATGGCCGGGCTGTGACGAGTGAATGCTTATTATTTTATTCATACCCAGACCCGACCCGATAACTTTTGCGGGTCTGGGTTTCCCATTTTTAAGATAAGAAATCGAGTCGAACAATAGGAATAATTGAATTCGCATACAAGGTCCAATTTGTAGAGAAAAAATATAACAAATTATTAATGTTCGTGAGCGTATTTAAGGTAACTTTTTCATGAGTTTTTTTATGAATACTAGGAAATTGAAAGAGAAAGGATGTATAGAAAGATGTATGTACTCGTAGAAAGTAGAAACTTCATACGGAAAGCAAGATAAAGGTAAAAGTAGATGATGTGAAGACCAAGGAAGGCGAATGGAGAGCGAGGAAGGCGGAAGGAGAATTTAGATGTATCTTCAATGAGAATCGACACGAGGCTGATGAGAAATGAAGGCGGAGAGAGAGATTCGCGAGACACGTGTTACAGAAATGAGGGTTGACGCGTGTTAATTCTTGCAACAGGCCACCGAGGGGTAATTGGCCAAGTTACCGGCTATTCTCCTTTTATATGTATGTAGTGTATGATATATAATTCTTCTATGGATATGTAATTTCTTTTTACTTAAAACATTCTATTCTTATAAGTTAATATATGTCATATTTTATAAAGGAAAAATTACTCATAGATACACACTTTGTAACCCTAATTATTATGAGATACATTAATTTAAAAAAATTACTCTCACATACAAAATATTAAAGTAAAGTACCAAATATAACCCTAAACTAATATACTTTTAAACCACAAACTCTAAACCCTCACCCACCTCCGGACCTCATCCGCCGTCAGCCGATCGTCGGACCTCTGCCGGATATACACTTTTTCGCTGCGCACACTTTTTTTACTGGATATATTTTGTTACTGCACAAACTTTTACTGCACACGAACTTTCATGCTGCACACAAATATTTATGTGCAGCACATGTATAAGGGTAATATTAGAATATCACTATATATTTTTGTAGTTAGTAGTAATATTTTTATATGTTTGTATCTTATAATAATTCATGAATTTAAAATGCGCCTAATAACTATCCTAAATTATAACAAAAAATCTCATTAAGATTTATGATAAGTATGGGTAATGCTTCAATATTCATGGATAACGTTTATATATATATATATATATATATATATATATATATATATTAATTAAAAATTTAATATATATTATATATTTTATATATTATGAAATATTTTACATATTTAATTAATAAATATAAGTTTTATTTAATCTTATTTATTAAATATTATTTAGAATAATAGTATTTATATGAATTTATTACTCTAAATAAACTTATTTATTATAAGATACATTAAAAATTAGAAAATAAAATTAAATACACAAATTAGTGGATAAAGAGATAAAATTACTCTCAACTAAATCAACATTTACTCTCCCAACGAACAAAATTAAAATTTCTCCTTTTCGGATGGAGATCGCCGAGCCAGAGGAAGGGGCGCTTGAGGTGTTGCGCCAGTCGGGGTGGAGGCATAGGGAGACGTCGGCGGCGGCGGCCTGGTCGAAAGCGGCGTAGTAGGATTGGAAGATGGCGGCAGATGGCGGGACCACGCGCGGTTGTGGCTGCTCGTCAAGACTCTTAATGGATTTAGTGGAAAGCAGCAACAATCCCCGGCATGAGGGAGACGAGTGTTGGAAGGAAAGACTGAAATTCCTTTGAGGGGAGAAGTTTCTTCTTTTCGAATCTGGATGCAAGCAGGGGAGAGAAACATTTCCATTTTTCCTTTGAAATTCAAGTGACCTTTGTGGGATGAGGGAAGGAAATTTCAATTTCATTTGATTGATTGGAGAGAGAAAGCACCCACATCTCCCTTTGAAATTCACGTGGACTTGTAAATGAGGGAAGGAAGTTTCCTTTTTAAATAGAGGATATAGTACGTTGTATAGAGATAATTGATTGAAATGTTAATTCAAATTCAGTTTGACTTTCCTTTTTGGGTTAATTTGACCCCTTAGGCATTTAATCAACATGGGCTTCATCAATTTGGGCTTCAGAATGTCCTTTAATAATCAATTAAGTGTGTTATTTGGGCTTTATCAAGACTTGCCGTTAATAGAGTAAAATGTATTGAAATACTTGTACAAGCAAACGTGTATAGAGTAAAATGTGAAGAATAAATGTGTTAAAATATTGTGTAAGACAAATTTGGAAAAAAAATGTGAAAAAAATGTGTAAAAAGTAATGTGAAAAATAAAATGTGCAAAAGAAATTGTGTAAAATAGAATTGTGCAAAAATATAATGTGCAAAAGAAATTGTTCAAAACAAAATATGCAAACACATTTGGGTAATTATGGTATATTAATTATATTAATTATGTAGTTAATAGTAATAATATTTTATGCTTGTACCTTAGAGTAATAATGAATTATTTTAGTAATCACTCCTATTTATATCATATTATTTTATATTTCATTAATAATAGTGTATTTTATATTATTAGATTAATTTAACAATAAAAAAATATAAACATATATAAAATAAATGAATATCAATTTGTGTGGGTATTTGTGCTATTGATAAAAGGGAGACGGGTACGGGTATCATAATATTTTTTTTAAATGGGACAGGTATAAGTACAAATAGTTGATATTTAAATAGATATGAGTACGGATACCCCAAAATAAACGATCATACCCGTTGTCATCCCCACTCTTGTGAGACAACGTTTGTATGAGACGAGTTTTGAAATGGGTCGTCTTATTAATAAAGTATGGTCGTTATATATATATATATATATATATATATATATATATATATATATATATATATATATATATATAAAAGGTATATTATTGGATAGTTAATGTATGATAAGCGATGTACTAAATTATGCTTTTAGTGTATTATAGTATGATTGATCACTCACTACCTAATAATTCATCGTATTATATAACACCTTAAAGTCGCAATTTAGTGCATCATTCATCATACTTTATTAAATCATACTTTAATATGGATTGACACATCTTAAAATCCATCATAACAGACTTATACTGTATTCATTTTTCCGTTTTGGTCGTTCAATATCCATTTTTCTTTTTTAGTAAAAAGAATCACGCATGACTCACTACTCATCACTAATACAACTAAATATTTTATATAAAATAATAATATTTCTTAATTTACATATAAAAAAATAATTTTCTTATTGATAGACGGGGGAGTATTTTTTTATTCCCCGTGGATACTAGTGTCGAGTAAATGGATAATTGAAGTATATATTCGAGTAACATCACATTGGAATCGAAATATGTGACGCATTAATTATTGGTGTAAAAATTTTCAGGTAAAGAATTCGAGTACATGAAAAAATGACTAATGATTATTTGGAGTAATCCTTAATATTTGAGTAAATATTTTTTAAAATTTTCTGTAAATGGTTTTTAAGTAATGATCTTTTGAGTAAATCCCTAGAATTCGAGTAAATCCCAATTGAAATCAAAATTGAAGAGTAAATATTCAAGTGAAAATTTTGAGTAATGATTTTTCGAGTATATCCCTAATTATAATTGTTCGAGTAAGTCAATTATGAGTGAAATAATGGTTTTGCAAAATTTTGCATTAATCATTATCGAGGTCAATTTTCGAGTAGAAGAGATTCGAGTTCGTGGATTATTCATTTTACATTAACTCGAAATTTACTCATATAATTCTAAAATAACTCAAATTCATTAATTCAAAAAAATATTAACTCTAAAATATATTACTCTTATTACAAATCATTGGTTTTCTCGAGTAAAAAAATTCACGAATTTTTACTATTAATTAAATTTTTTTTACTCATTTGTTTTAATCGAATGGCACATTACTCAACACTGACCATTACTCGAAAATTTAGCTCCACTTTATTTGACTCATTATTGTACTCAAATTTGCCATTACTCGTCAATTTTTACTCACGCTATAACTCGATTGTCATTACTCACAAAATGAAGTATACTTGAATTTATGTTACTTGAATTTAATATTTATACTTTAACTCATAAATTAATCGACATGTCATTTACTCAAAAATTTGTTTAATTAAAATTATTACTCGAATTATTCATTCAACTTGTACTTGGAAAAAATTAACTCACATAGTAAACTTGACTGAGACTCGTTTGATTTACTCGAAATGCCCATTCCTCGTCATTTTTGTACTCACGTTTAATTCGAGCTCTTTCCTTAGTCATGGAAGTAGACTTGAAAATATGGTACTCATGTTAAAATTTACTCTGTTCAACTTGAAATTAATCAACATATCATTTGCTCAAAAATGTTTAATTAAAATTATTACTCGAAAGTAGTTAACTCAACATTGCTAATGACTCGAAAATATATTAAAAATCACTACTCACTCATTAAAGTATATACTCAAATTGATATTACTAGTATTTAAAAATTACTCAAATTATACATCAATAATTCAACACATTGTTTGCTAGAATGATTAAATAGAATCACACAAATTATCCACTCACCTTGTATTTATTCAAAATAATTTTACTCACTTTAGATAACTCGCGATTTTATTCGAAAATATATTTAAAATTAGTTACTCGAATCATAAGTATATTGGCTCTCTCTACTCAAAAATTTAAAACTTAAATTAATCGAATTTTAACTCGAATTATTACCGAATTTTGATTCCTCTACTGCAAAAGTAAAAAATATTAAACAAACATTATTCGATTTTATAACTAATATTTTTACTCCTCTATTCAAAAATTTAAAATTAAGCGCACATTACTCAAATTGATAATTCACTCTTACAAACTCACTTATTATTTCTCTACCCCAAAAATTAAAAAAGAAATTACTTGAAATTACAACCCGAATTATTACTCCTCCACTCCAAAATTAAAAAATTAAACAAACATTACTCGTAATTTTTACTTGAAAATTTTATACATTCACTCAGCTTTACTCGAATTGTTTATTCCATTATTGAGTAATGAATATTTTGTTAACAAAAAAATTTAAAATAAATATTCTCTCCATCCCATTTCAGATGACACACTTTCTATTTTGGGTTGTCCCACAAAAATTTGCAAATTCCTAAAAAAACAAAAGTAAAACACAGTCACATTTCCCCATACACTTTATTTACAAAAAAAAATAATTTTTACCTAACATACTTTATTATTTATTTATTACCAAAAAATATCATAATACCCCTAAAAATTATCACTTTTCTTAATATTCGTGCCGGAAGACAAATGCATTCTTTTGTGGGACGGAGGGAGTACACATTACTCGAATTGATAAACCAAAATTTAGGTTTGCTTTTATATATTTATAGATTATATAAAAATTGTTCATAAAAATAATTTTATTATTATAAAAATAATAATTACTGCAATTACTTTATATTTAGAGTATATAATTACGCATAATTTTTTTTTAAATAGAAGTGCTAACTTTTAATTGGCATAATAGTTTAGCAATTTTGCATTCAATATGGTGTACTTATTTAATGGAAAATGCATGCTTTCAATATCCACAGTTCTGCATCACGCCAAAGTAATTTATCAACTAAACTATTTATTGCAGTATCTAAATTATTGACCATATTATTTGTGTTATTGTGTTATCAAATATTCAATTAATTAATACGACTTTATTTTATTTTTATTATTTTTCATATTTTATTTTTCTTATTTTTTCTTTCCATTAATGTTATTTTCTTTTTTTTTCTTCAATATATATTTCTTCCAATATAAGAAGTAAAATTCAATTAATTCTACGTATGTTTAAAACTTCATACATCATCACAATGGTTTAAAACTAACATACTATCTTTGATAGAGAATATAATGAAGATCTTAGTTGTATTATTGAAAATTTGAATGAACAAAATTGAGAATGAGCACTATGATTTCTATACATACTATATGTATGTATATATAAATAGTGGAATTGTACGCAATATCTGTTTTTGGTCCATCCAATCTTCTTCCCATTTTTCTCAATTTTAATTCCTTTGAATTCAATTTTAAAATGAGAAATATTGTTTTAATACTTCCCATCTTTCTCAACTTTGTCAAATCTATTTCCTTTGAATACAATTTTAGGAGGAGACATAAAGTTTTGATTTCCTTCCATCTTCCTTTCCTATAACATTGTAAACCTATTACTTTCTCATTCCCTTTGATCTTTTGTAGATGTGGCTATCCAATTACCTCTGAATTTACCCATTGTATCACAATATTATTTTTGAGCTAACCAAGGCTAATCAACCTTCTTTATTTAAAAAAAAAAACAATTACAATTACAATTATAGTAAACAATTATGGTAAAATAATTAAAAGAAAAGGATTGAATGTGAGTATGGTGAGGAGATGAGTGGTTGCTAGAAATTAGCATAGATAAAGCTCTTGAAAATTTTCATCTTATGCATCTTGCTAGCTCTTGTTTCTGCAGGTAGGCTCACTCGGTTTAATCCCATGATCATTCAACATGTGATATTATATTATTCTTTCTTCATTGCAGATCTTCTGCAGAATCCAGATCTTGAAATCCCACCATCTAACTGGAGCACAACCTCCAGCTCCTTTAAGTTGAATGGAAGCACCATTAGGTAGTTTGAGGGCGACGTCCAGTATGCAACCGCCGGAGCTGATTAATCACTGCCGCAGAAAAGCGTCCATTCTGGCTGACATTGTTGGACATGCTTGAGCGTACCCATAATTATCTCACTGGACAGCTACCACCGCTGGAGAATTCCAGCAACGTGCTCGGCAGTCTTGCTCTGTCGAACAACTGGATCATCAAAAAAATACCAAGACTCAATCGGAAATTTCAAGAATCTTGACTCTCTCTCTAAATATGAATAGGTTTTCCAAGAATCTTAGGTTGAATTTCTTTCCGTCTGTACATGTTTATTTATAAATAAGCTCATACCTGATACCACACTAAATATTTCAAGCTGATGGCGCCTTCTTCCTTTGTAAGCCACTATTGTGCTTTTATTAATATATAAATTTGAAGAATTGGTCCAGATTCCTAGTTTTTCACTTTTCTAATGGAAAATATTCTTTTACATAACAATTGATTATTTTAGTTTGCTGAAATGACACAACATGAATGTGCTATTTTACATTTTATTAATATAAAACATAGCTTTTTGGGAGTCTAATTTGAAAATAAATTTTTTGGGAGTCTAATTTGAAAATAAATGTAAATCATACTATACAGAATATTAAGGTCGTCTTAATTGAAAACTCCTGTGCACCCGGGCACATGGACCACATTTCGTGCGCCTTTAGAAATCTGTGTTAAATTGTATACTATTTAGTATACAGATGTGTACTCTTTATTTTCTAAAGAAAATTATTGTGTGTATGTGGGCGCATAGACAACACTCCGTGCGTTTTGTGTTAAATTGTATACCCTTTAGTATAAAAATGTGTACCCTTTATTTTCTAAAGAAAAAAATTATTAATGAAAAGTGTATACCCTTTAGAACAAAATGGTGTACCTCTTATTAATTAAAGTGTATACCCTTTAGACCAAACAATGTACTCTTACCCATAATACTAAATTTTTAAAGGCGTACGAAATGTGTTCCCGTGCCCCGGGCGCACGCAAGCCTCAGTCATTGAAATCAGCAATATGTTTTCCTATGTTATCTACATTGTCTGTTTATTCATTTTCTTTTTCTTTCTTTCTTTCCTTTTTTGATTTTTTTTCATTTCCTATCAAGTGTTAATATGCCTGCTGAAATTGACATTTATTATGCAGGAAATAATTTCTCTATTTCTAATGGATATGAGGAGAATGAAAGGATTCTAAAATTGGATTCTCAGAAGAATCAAAATGTTGGGGAAACCCTACCACCACCACTCGCACTTCCCAGAAAAATTCAACCTGACCCAAAAGAGAAGCAGGTACCTACTGACAGGAAAGAAGAGGATGATATATTTGTCGGCGATGGTGTAGAGTACTCTATCCCTAGTAAAGATATGAGTCAAAGTCCAATTTCAGAGGACATGGATGAGTTTCCAAGAAATAAAAAGAAAAGTCCTACTTTGCTGAACCTGTCAATTGTTGGAAATAATTCCTAATACCTTAAACTCTATTATGATAAACTGAGATCAAACTGTAATGCGGAAGCGTACCTGATCCATTGAGTCTCTAGGCGGAACACGAACTCGATGATCGGTAGGTATTATGGTCTTCCTCAACTAAACCTCCTTATTCCTTATGTGGACCGTAGTAATCCCTCCCGATGGGGAGAAGGGAAGACCATGTGCGGCTTAGTATATTGGGGACCATAACCTGGGAGCCTTTATATACTACTTGACTAGACCACCCATAATCACCTATCATGTAGTATTGAGTATCTACTCAATAAGCCCATATCATTTATTATTATAGCCCATGGACCTTTAATCTTAATTGGATCACTTAATTAACTCCATAATATAATTGAATAGCTAATATAATTGCATAATAATATATTGCCCACAATTAGATTATAATGGAAATTAAAATTTCTAAAAATCTCCCACTTGGGCTATATATTTTCCGTTAGCAATTATATCAAGAGTCCTTAGTTGCGCAACTTTATGCTATTCCTCTTCAGGCTATACTTAACAATCTGGTCCATCTCACCACATTATAAATCGTGATTAAACCCCGACAATCACCATATCAATATACTCAATGACATAGATCAAATATGGTGAGTAACATGGAAATTACATGTCAAATGTGATCAACATCATGTCTATTTCCAACTAGTCCAACTTTAGTCTTTAGTGAGATCAATTCAAAATGTAAAATATTACAAAATGAAATTACTTAAGTGAATTCATAATGAATTCAAAGCCATGAACTTTATTCTGCAGAAAACTGAATTATTCAAATCAAAGTGTTTTGAAAACTTTAAAGAACAATAAATATAGACTCCCACTGAACTAATGTATTCTAAAACCATATAACACCCACATGATTAGCTAGCTCATAAAATTGCAGGGCGTTGAATACATAATTGGTGGATCCATATTTAGAGTCTATCATAATATGCTCTTCTAAAATTTTATCTACACAAAACACTTTCTTTAACAACCAAGAATTCTATATCAATTTGTTTGACTTATAAGTATTCTTGTCATAAATACTTTACTGCGAACTAACTGTCACAATGAACTTTATGTGACAAATCTTCGCAACCTTTATTTCATGTTTGAATGCCCTTAGTGTGCTACTAATTCTGTTGTCATGGTTAATGAGCTAAAGTGTTTGCTTAATACTTTTACTTGTACAGCTCTCCGACCAACAGAAAATATAGTCTGAAGTGGATCTTATACTGTATTGACATCCAACAAACTCAGAATCAGAATTCCTCATGATCTCTAACAAATCTGATCCCTGATGCACAGACATATTATTCTTAGTTCTCTATACATACTTTATAAAGATCCATACTAGAGTTACTTAAATATCTACTTAATATACCAACAACATAAGCCAAATTAGGTCTTGTAGAGACCTCATCATACAACAACTTCCAACAACCAATGAATATGGAATGTTTTTACATTACTTAAATCTTTAGTTTAACTTTAGGGCACCTGATTGAGACTGCACTTGCCTCCCTTAGTTTAACTTAAACATTCTCCCACTGAATCACATAATCATCTACATTTGTCTCAAAACCAAATGAGACACTTACTTCATGATGATACTTGTGATTCCTTTACGAAAAAAATTTGCTTGAATGCATAGATGGATTTCCTATTAGTTCTTAAACCATTTAGATCGTATCATCAGTATTGCGATCAAAGAACTTTATCTTTACATCCATACAATATGATTCAAGAACAAAATGTGTTACTAATGTCACGATTATCTTATAATAATGACTTCCTTCCCTTTTGAGTATAATCCTATATCAAGATGCAAACCTAATCATCTTGTATTGATTTATACTCATAACTTATAGCATTAACACACTTTGGAGTAATTGGACCTTTCATGGTTTGATGAACATTGTTTGAATATTCTACCATTAATTCCATAGTGTCCTCATTATTTAAGAGAAAAACTACATAATCATTTGAATTGTCTTTCACCCAACTCTAGTGGTTTTCTTAGTGACATTAATTCTTGAGGTTGTTGAATTTGTTATTCCTTAAATATTATTGACTTTGTCATATCGTTATTCTTAATTTGCACCAATTCTTTAAAGCATAAGTGGGGATCGAATCGACTCCCCTTAAGGACAATGTCTCTAATATTATTCTTCCCCCAAAATCAACATCCTCACATAATACCGTATTACCCGTCTCAAATATGATCCGATCAATTGGATTATAAACTTATTATCTTTATTTAATACCAATAAAGTAGTTTGTATCTATTTGAATCCAATTTTTTTTAGTAGATCCCAATGATCTAGCCTTAGTTGGATATCACCATATGTGAAACTTAAAGAGTTCTCACAACTACTTTGGTTGGAACTTTATTGATGCAATCTTTAGTATTTCTCCAATTAGTAACCATATATTGTGGAGTACTATTTTTGTCTTTTAACTACACCACAACACCATTCATACTAAGGAATCTTAATGGGGTGTATTTTAAAACAATTCCACAAGCCTTTAGGAGAAAACGAAAGGTTATACTTTAACAGCTTTCCAAACGGGTATTTCTTTGTTGCCTTTATACTTTATTGAGACAGAGTTTGTTAGAACTTATTAGTTCATCCTTATTGTTGAAGTTCTCATCATGTATAATTTTGTTGTTGACATAGGTTAAACTTAATTAACAGACTTCTTAATTGTACAGAGAATTAATCCAAAATGATTATCATGCTTGCACTAAACTTTATAATCTTTCAAATTTTAAATAGTTTAGAATCATCTCAAGGAATCTATCACATCATTAGTATCAATACCAACTTGTAAGTGGCACTCTTTACGTAGTAGTCAAATACTGACAATAAAACTGTCAAGCAATAGCCTTCCTGTGGGCCGACTTATTACTCACATGTTAAACAAATAATCGTCACATATTTACCACCACAGGTGCTTGTGTATTTCTGCCAAATATTAATCTACCTATGGGCCGATCAATACCCGCATGAAGATACACTTGCAAAACATTATTAATTAGGGACCCATCACAAGACACCTTGTGCAACATTAACCTCGTCTATGGACAAAAATTAACTGCAGGGATAATCTTGGTGTAACAATCAAGTATTGACAATAAGTTTTGTCAAACAAGAGTCTATCTGTGGACCGACTCATGTTCACATGAATAATCCAAATAATTATCACATACTTATTATCACATGTGTGTTATTATTCTGTCAAACTGTGTCTACCTGTGGGCCGAACACAGTACACATAAATAATACCACACCCATCTATGTAATTTCAATAAAGCTTTTCTCCACACACGATATTGTTGTGGCAACATGGTGCTTCGATTGACTATATTGAAGGTTTACTAGACTAATTAAATAAATATTAAAATATTTAATTTAATTAAACGACATTTAACTGTCTCCCCAATTTAATTTAATTTTATTTCTCTAACCAAATAGGAATATTAGATGATTCATTACCCTATAATGATGAAAGATCTCCTTTATTTAATTAGGGATTTCAAAATCCCAATTTAATATAAACTGAATTTGGCAAATATTTTATTATTATTAATAATCACCACTGAATCCTTGATTTAAATTAATAAATAAATCCAAAAGCAATATAACATTTTCCAAATTAATGTGATGCTGTAATTTATAATTTAACCATACCAAAATTAAACTTTTCACAAAATATACATGATCACGTAAGTAATGTGAATGGTAATATGGTATAATAATTAATGACTTTCTTTTAATCATGATGGAAAATTATAAAAGGCAGGTCCAATGGTAATATATATTAATCATGATCTGATTTCATGAAAATTGAGACCTCATCAAAATCAATTGTAGTTATGGAACTGACATGATACACATTTATGTTGCTTACTGAAAAAGCTATCCAAATATGCACAAACTTAATTGCCTTCTAATAATTAGAGGAATTGAAAATTATTAAAATTAATTTAATAACCATAATTTAAATCAATAATTTAATACACTGAACCACATTGCCTTCTAAAATGAATAAGAATTCTTGTTGGAAATAATTCCTAATACCTTAAACCCTATTATGATAAACTGAGATCAAACTGTAATGCGGAAGAGTACCTGATCCATTGAGTCTCTAGGCGGAAAGGATAAAAGATGTCCATTGCCATTCCGATGAGCCTGCTGAATCCTGTCTTGACTCTCCGATGTTAAACATGAGTGTCTGTTGGGGGCTTGTCCCTTTTGTTTTATTGCTTTAATTCTTTTGTGTGTGTGATAAATTATTACTCCCTCTATCCCACGTATTTTTATAATTGCTTTAGTACAATCGTGTGGGTTGATAGACTTTTTCTGCACACTATAATTTAATTCTCAAGTGCAAGGATGTCAATTGGGGCAGCAAGCACCCAAGTTAAATTATCGATCCCACTGAGACAGCTAATTGTCTATTTACTATGAATTACTAATTAATCAGAATTGTGTAACCGATTTTCAAAGTGATTTTGTAAATTAATTATCTATTTAACGGAATAATAAATAAATAAATTAATTAAAAGCAATAATAAAATAAATCAAGTTTTAACCAAGAGATGAACGACAGTTCTAAGGTATCAGGTTTTGAATAATTAATTTGGGTTATTAGACTTACGATTTTTCATTCATGCAGTTTCACTGAAAATACACCGCATATCCCTGTTATCCCACCGAATATGATTCGATTCTAAGCTAACAGTCTAATCTGGTTTAAATCCTAAGGTGCGCAAATATTATCAAGCCTTATTCCTAGATACTAATCAAAGCAAGGAACAATACCTCCGGATGGTAAGCCCGACTAACAAGATATTTTCTGGAATTACTACAAGGTTCTATTCACTTCCTACTTGATTGTCTAATTGCATTGTTCCACTAAACTAATCAAGTATTTGATTAACCAGTTCATGAAATTAAAGTGCTTATAGCGGAGCTACTCTAATCCCTAACAGATAGACAATATCAATCATGAATGCACACAAGCTAACACAATAATCCAAAAATTATAGCGGATGTCATGAATATATTATGAAGACGTTACGAAGCAGAAAAGCATGTCTTAATAAAATAAGTAAAATCAAAAGCTCAACTGCATAAAATCCCAATCTTTGGTCTAAATCCCCAAATCAATTAAATCAATCTATCAAACCCTAGAACTGTATATAAAATTAGCCTATGAGGTCACAAGCAACACTCATGGCTAAGCAATTCATACCAAAAATCAAAGTAAAAGGAAGGAAAAGATAGGAATTATGAAACCCTAGTGTAGACGTAGTCTTTCGTTCCTTCTCCATTTCTCCAATTGCTCGATTCTCCCTCAATTAGCACTTGGAATCCTCTTGGAAGTGGATGGATGGTAAAATTAGGTTGTAAATCTAATATGGAGGTGTTGGAGGTGTGAATTGATGATGGATTATGGATGGGTTCTCTCCAATTTGTGTCTCGATCTCCCTAATTGTTTCTAGGACTGATGCAGGGCTTTTTTGCGATTGAAAACTGCTTCAGAATCGCGATTTGAGGGTATATATACGTTGCTGCATCGAACAGGCCCCGACTAGGTTGAAAACCGGGCCGCTCGGCACCTAGCTCGAGCCGAGCTGAGCCTAGATGTAGCCGAGCAGTATATGGGTGAAACAAGGACGTCTTGTAGGCTCCGTGGGACCCCAGCTCGGCTAGAATCTCGCACGAGCTGGGTACAGCTCGAGCCGAGTGAGTAGCCGAGCGGCAGAGACTGCACTGCGCGATCTCACCGTTTTGAGTATAACTTCCTCATACGAACTCTGAATTGAGTGATTTTTGTGCTCACGCGTTCCTCTCTTCCTTGGATTTCTATTTATATAAAGAAATCTCAGAAAATCCAACATTTGAATATGTAAAAAGTCATGCAAATTGGCTACTCGGTACAGCATGCGCGATGTTAGCACTTTGATCATAACTTTCTCATTTGAAATCCAATTGAGGTGTTCTTTATGACAAAATGACCCTCTCTTCTATGGCTTTCGAAAAATATATCACAAGATCAATTTAGACTTCTATAAGAATACATAAATTTGTGCAACATGGACTGTATTTTTCAGCATTCCTTCTCACTTTCACTCCTCATTCCAACTTTGAACTTTTGATCATGTTTTACCTTTCAAAACTCAAAAAAATACCTTAGTAGCATCAAAATCATGTAAATACTCAAATGTACATAATTCCATGCAAAAATAATAACTTTCCTAAGCAAAACGGTTAATGGGCATATATAAAATGCGTAAAATTCAACTCTCAACATGGGTCCATTCACCGGCAGTGGATTGAAGCTGCTAACTATGCGATTCTGTTTCGTCGTGGATTAGAGTTCTCAAGGGATTAGGGTTTGAGGTATCGGATTTGAGATGAGAGATTTTGATAGACTCTAAATAGTTCTATGATCACTAACGGCACATGCGACATCCACATGCTTAGTTCCGTTAGTCAATTACGGAAAAGGTAAAAAAATCTAATGGGACTACATTAGTGAGTTAAAGGACCATTTTGAAATTCTCCTATTATTGTGGGACCAAAAATGAAAATTTCCCTTTAGAATTAAGTAGCTCTTGGCCAAGTGATATATCCTTGAAAATTTATTATTTGTTTCTGATGGAATTAATGATATTTCATCATCTATCCAGGACTATTATGGTGTTACTCATGATGGGACATGCTTATAAGCCAAATGGGCAAAATTTCATAAGTTCTTTATATGTATGGAAATCCAAGGAAGAGAGGATCGCGTGAGCGCAAAATTATGTCAATCGAAGTTTGGATGAAAAAGTTATGAGCAAAATCGTGAGGACACGCAGGCTGCCGATGGGTGGCACGACCATGCCATGGCCGGAAAGACTCATGCCATGGCTGGCACGACCCGTGCCACTTCCCAGCAAGCCCAGATTTTATTTTTCGGGTCGTTTGTGATTTTTGCCGTGAAAAAGCTCTATTTTGAGGTGGAGTCCGAATTTTAGTAGCCCTCAACTATAAAAGGAACCCTTGGAGAGTTCAAGAAGAACCATAACTCTCCACCACTCCCTTTGGGCTACACAATCTTACAAATATTCACCCATCTCCTTCAGTCATCCATTTCTACCCTTCACCTGCTTTTCACCTATCGTCCCCACACTCAATCACAATATTTGCTACTTTAGAAGGAGAACGGAGGAGGATCATCAAGACAGATAGAGAAGACAAAGAATCATTCCAAACAAGGGTTTTTCTTCCTTCTTTAATTTCTTATTGTTGGTTTATAGACTCATGGGTAAGTTTCATTTCGTAGACATGGTTGTTGTTTGTAACACCATGGACTAGTACGTTTCTGGATAGTTCTAGGGTTTGAAGGTTTGAATTTCTTGAATGATGACCTAGACTAGGTTGGATTTCTGCAGTATATTTATTCCTTTATTAATGATTTGAATTAAGACTTATATTTTTATCTTGTATGGTCTGCCCTCACTCATGATATGTCATTGTCTTATGCATATTTATGTTTTGTTGCTTTGCCATAAAGATATTAATCTTGTCAACCTGTTATGGGTAAAGGAGATCTAACTATATAACCTTTATTCATTAGAATAATTAATATTGAACACTTAATATATCTATTAATTACCATTCTAGAGGATTTGGTTTATTAGATTGTTGGGTGGGAACTGAGGTTTATTTCTTAAGTACCTATAAAGAGAAGACTAGTGCTCTAACCTTTAATAGAATTTTGCATGAAGTACCTAGAAAGGGAGTAGGAAATATTCTTTTGCATTTGAGAATTATAATATTTTGGCTTTTTCTATCACTAAGTAATGGAAATTACACGTGGCCGTTAAATCAGTGGATGTGTGATTAAAAAAGCAAAAATTGAAACAAAAAATAACCCTAATCCTAAAATTGATTCCCTCATCTTCATTAATAAAATTAAGGAAGAATGTAATGGCCATAGCCACGGTGCTATATCCAGCAGCCAACAAACCAATCATTTTATCCGCAGTTTCAACTTACGCCGATGATCTCCTACTCGCCTCTGCAATGCGATCAAGTGCGACATGTCTCGCCCACCACACGCCTTCTTCTCCTTCACCATGCTCACTAGCTCCTTTCTAATTAATGGCCGCCGCCGCCTTATTCGCTCGGTGAAAGGCTATCCCCGGTACATCCACTATGATGTTATGTAGGCCTAGGGTCACGTCGTCGAAATGCTTCTCTAGTCGCGAAATCCGATTCGAATTGTCGATCCCCAGGAAGAAATGGCAGGCCAGAGAAAGTTAGGGTTTTCGCCATGGGATAAACCTCCACCGCCTCCTTCCCGGTGAAATGCGCTTGCAGTTGCTCCTGCACTACCTCTAGCACGTCCACGGTCTGCCCCCACCACCAGCGGCGCGAACTAGAGGCTGATTCATCACAGATTCCTTAAAATCTAGAGGCTGATAAATATGAAAGTTGGGATTGGTACGTACGATCTTCCACACCCACTTTTTGGACATTCGGAAGGTATGGCTAGATCTGGTTTCAATCCTTTTACTCCTGATTCTAGTCTCGGAAGAGAGAGGGAGAGAGCTGTGGTAAAGTTTATTTGCTTGGTTGCAATGGAATTTGAGTTCTAATTTCTAATATGTTCTAATCTACTCTTGTTAGATTTTATTGAAGTAATTTAAGAACTTGATTGATAATTATGTATTATTTTACTGAGCGATGTTCAACATAATTCTGAAAATGCCTTACGTTCATTGCTGATAGACAAGATCCAGGGAAGTCGGTATTTTTTACCATCTCAGGGATGCAATTGGGGAGGGAGGGATTTGCAATTTGATTCCTATATACGATCGTGTGATTATTGTTGGCATCGTTTGTATAAGAATGTGCAGAGACAGTTAATGATATTTGCTCTGTTTCTATGATTTTGGGTTGTGATCGCTATTTTCTTTAGGAAAATATGAATCTCTCCCTCGAGTATAAGAGATCAATTGTAGTGTGTGTGACCAAGTTAAATTATCAAACCCACGGGATAGTGTCAGAGTGACAAATAAATCTAATTATGACTATTTCTATTTAAGACAAACTCAAGTTTATGAAAATCAAATAATAACTAATAAAATAAAATAAAATACGCTGGCGAGAAAACAATCAAGTATTCCAAGATAAGAGACTAATAATGTTAAGGACAATTTAGCTTAATCATGTGACAGATTATTCTAAATCTAAATAAATTACCTGCAGATATTTATAAGAGGATCGCTAAACCTAGTTGACCTCCTTGATCAGGTAGAATCTTACACTTATAATGAGCTGCAAATCCTAGGATCGATAAGGAATTAACTCTCTCTCCCTCTATAGGTACTTCATGCTAGATTCCATTAAAGGTTAGAGCACTAGACTTCCCTTTCTAGGTATGCAATCATTAACCCATTTTGTCTCGTTACCAATTTCCTAATAATAATGTTTTACCAAGTAATTAATATTCTAAATTGATTGTCTAACACTCTTAGGAATTATAGGCCAATTTCCTAAGACTGTCACATGAAACAACAACTATCATGCAGAAATAAAAAATCATATTAACTATCAATCAGCGATACCATCAAGAATAATTAAAGAAATCAAAACTCAATATATAATAATATGAACTCTCAAAATATTCGCTTCAATAAGGAAATAAATAATCTAAAGTATAAGAAATTCAAGTCTATGGCAATCAAATCACATAATCAAAACAGTATAAAGCCCTAACAATATCAACAAGATACTTAGCCCATGGTGTTACAAACAACAACCATGTCTATGGAAGAAGACTTACCCATGAGTCTAAAAACTAGAAAGAATAAAATAAAGAAAAGAAAACTTATTTGTTTGGTTCTCCTTCTTCAACTTCGTCCTCACAAAATTCCCGTCTCCGATCAAGTAGACGAATACTCTCTTGAATCCTCTTCAGATAGTGGATGATGGATGATGGGTAGAAGATGAAAGGCGGATGTGGTGGATTAGGGTTTAAAACACTTGGTGATGTGGTGGTGGTATATTATGCGGTTTCTCCACACCTTTATGTTAATAATCATTCAAATTAATAATATTTAGGCAAATAATAGCAATTAAAACACTCAAAAAGGTATTAAATCGGACCCAAAAGTACATGATTTTCCAATCTTATCAAACCCCCCAAACTTAAGGTGTTGTTCGTCCTCGAACAACGAAACGACAAACCAAGAAAATAATAAGATGAAAAGTCATGTTCTAAGGGAACGATCAAAACATCAAACTAAGCCTTCAAAAGACGTAATCAATCTTAACTCGGTTCATATAACTCCAAGTTCAAAAGCATCAATTCATTCAAAACATGCAAATTAAGATAATTACTTCGCCAATTCAAGTGCTCAATCCACCTATGCTCATAGAATATATATAGTGTAACTTTCACGCTCATGGTGTATAAAGTGTACACCATTTGGGTTATGTATATACGTGCTCTCAAATTCAATTCAAGTGTATGCGTAACCATAAGCTTGCCTATTGTCTCAACTCTCCTACTATTTGTAGCTAGCAAATCATGGATCAAAAAAGTCTTTTTATTTGGTTGTAACGTAGGCTCTTTGGACAAGGTAGGAAATTTATAGATAATTGACTCAAACTCGGATCAATCAAGTGGTCATCTATCATGATCTTTCATTCTTCCTCATCACTTTCATTAAAGCACACTCCTCCTCAAGTCCAAATTATTTATTTCTTTTCTTCAACCACAATAATGAGAGAATACATTTTTCTTCTTTTCTTTCAGCATCAGGGGGTACTAGATTTAAGCACTACCCTAGGGTGTTTGTTTCCATGGAGTACTAGATTTAAGCACTACTCCCGGGATTTTTCTTTTCATCCTTAAGATTCTTCCTTCATCATCCTTATCAACTCTCAATTCACCACTCTCTTCAATTAATCTTTATTGACTATCAAAAGAATGGATTTAAAAAGGCTCAATGGGCTGACTAAAGATTTAATGAATTCAGGTAAAGTATATGGGAAAAGATGGGCTAATATCAAAGATGGTCTAATATCATTTTCATAATCAACTAGACTATTCTCGAATATTCAAGGAGACTCAAGGCAAGTTCTAGAATACACACATAAGAACGATACACTCAAGAATAAAAATATCATATCATACATGATAATGTAACATGATTTAAAGACTCAAATCTCACTTGGCTTTTTCATAGAATGAACGAGCTCTCTTTAAGGCTACACATACATCATAACAAGCACATCAAGAACTTCAAGTACTTAAGAATTAAAACATGTTCCCCTTATCAATCATAATAAACATCTTATCAAAGGCATCATAAAAGCTCATAGATCCCCATGAAATTCAAGTCATAGAATTTAAAGATCACGCTTCTTACTCATAAGAATACAAAACACAAAGAAAAATTTAGAATAAGGAACGAAGTAACCTGATTTCAATCTCTTTCACATCTGCAAGTTCACTTCATCCTCTTTAATACTTTCTCAATCATAAAAGCTCAAACAAAACTCATCATCACATGAAAGATAAAATATCGAGAAGATAAAAATCGATGACAGAAAATCAAGGGATACACAAAACGAACAAAAACACACAAGACACCTGGATAGTCGCAAAAACATTCGAAAGATTGAATAAAATTCAAAAATTCTAAAAATAATTGACCTCCAAGCACACAGACACTAAAAAAATGCAGAGTAAACATAACTGGGTGCGAATGGAACAAAAGAAGAACATTACAAACCCCCCAAACTTAGATGAAAACGTGAGTTGAATCTAAGTTTAAAAGGATGTTATTACCTTAAGTGTAAGCATACACCTTGAGTATAATTCACCTAGCACAAGACACAACAAACAAAACAAAATAAAAGCAATAAAGCGGTGGGTTGCCTCCCACCAAGCGCTCTTGTTTAACATCGAGGAGCTCGACGGATTGTAGACTCGGAGATATTTGGACTCATGCATCAACACTTCTTCATCATCTTTCATCTTTACTTTAAAGTGTTGTTTCGCACTCTTTCGATCCATCCAAAGTCCAAACTATCTCTCGCTTCTTACTCTCAAGGATCAACTTATCTGGATCTCTATCTTTATATGCTTCCTTCCTATCAACATCAAGATCAGACAAATGAGAGTCACATATATTCGGAGGGACTGGTGGAATCTGTGTCTATGTTCCTCCTTCAATCCATGACAACTCTTTTTTATCCTTCCTACAAGCATTCACAACACTCAAACAATTTGTTAGTTCATTAGATAAAATATTAGATGAAAAATCAGATTCAATATTAGTAGCAGGAGTAGATAAAGAATGAATGTGGCTGATGCAGGTTTTCAATTGATCCTCAGTCAGAATCAATGGCAGATTCTCTTCTACACTCTCATCAACAACATCAATAGACTTGCAGTTAGCCTCTTCAGAAGGATGCTTCAAAGTATCAAGTGAGAATACGATCTCCTCGTCCTCCACTCTAAGGATGTAATGATGGGCTCTTTGGTATGGTAGGGAGAATATGGTAATAGTGACTAAAAAAGTGTAAGTAATCGAAGAGATGACCAATTTCTCCAACTTCTCCATTTTTCTTTCTTCCTTTCTTGTCTTTAATATTTACAAGCACTAATCATCAACTTTCCTTGAATTGAGCTTCTTTATAAATCATGCTTCCTTCTTTGAATTTTTATTTTCTTGAGCATCTTGTTGTTGCTTTGCTTATTTTTCTTGTTTTGAGGTTGCATGTTCACTCTTGTTTGTGCTCTTTCATCCTTTTTCTTTCTTGTTACCATTTCCTTTTCTTCTTTTTGCTTTCTAGTCAAAACTTTCTAGCTACCATCTCCTCGATCACCCACACAAAGGGTATATATATAAGGCTTTAAGTGGAAAATCATGGCTTGTAATGTACTAAATTCACAAGAAACAGATTTATAGGCTCAAAATGGTTGACTAGGAATGATATTCATGGTAGAAAAATATATGGCAATGACTATAATAACAAAGATGGCCTTAGATCATTTCACTAATCTCCACTAATCGGACTCGTTCCTATAGTCCTTGAGCAAGTTCTAGCATATCAAACACAATCAATCCACTCATGAAAAAATACCATGTATGCACGATTGAGACTCAAATTCTCACAAGCTTATGCATTGGACCTTAAGGAACTTATTACACCACATTCATCTCAAAATTGAACAAGTTAAGTAAAACATGTCATAATTCGAAAGTGTAAAGATTCTTAATCATAACTTGTCATCGCTTACTACCACAACATATCATCACTCACATTCAAAAATGACTCACGACATCCCAAAACAAACCACCAAACAACCCTAGACAAAAATATGAAAACACACAAAACATAAAATAAAGACACAACAAACAAGAAACAACAAAAAACACATAACATGCAAAAATAAAAATCACCATCAATAGAAAATGAAAACACATTCATATCATCCATAACAATTAAGCTCACAATCATCCCATCTTTGATTGAAAAGTAAACTTCCCAAAAACATAACACATAAAGTAGCATGCTAATCCTTTCAATCCATATCAAAATCAATTAGAAGTGATAAGGTGTAGAGTACTCCCTCAATAGGCATTTGGTAAGGAAAGCGTTCGCTCCAAGCTCCATTCGTGCTTCCAATACCCTTCATTCATACTTAAAAACTCATACAACACCATTAGCTCAACAATTGCATTAAAAATATGGACTATCATGCACTTCAACACAACCAATCATACCAAAATTTAACCAAACTCATGAGAAAATTTTTAAAATTGACCAATTTTACAAGAAGACCTATTATCATCAATATATCATCATATCAAGCACACTCAAATGGTGAGTCACACCACGCACTCTCCCCCCAAACTTAAATCGAACTAAGAGGTGAGAATTAAGTTTGCAAAAAGTGGTGGGACTTACCCTTGTAGTTTCATCAATGATCTTCTTGTAGAGAAGCATATGCATCCACTCGACTCAAGCTATGTTCACCACGTACTAGCCCCCCAACTTAACTCAAAACTAGAGTCGAGAACTAAGTTTCCAACAAGTGGTGACATATCTACTCGAATCCATGAAACACTTCTCTTTTCTTCAATATGCTTTCTTCTCACGAGCTCAATCTACCTACAAGACCAAAATGCAAACAACAAAACAATCAAAACATAAAAAGTTAATGTCTTTAAGGCGGACGGAATTTTACGATCACTGGATCAAAGGATGATCCATCCCATTCTCTCCTCGCATCCTCACTTTGAACATTTGCTTAGCCCTCTTCTTGTCAACAAGCTCCACTTCACAATTCTTGCTCACGAGCATCAAATCATCATCAAGAAGAGCTTCTAGTAGACTTTCTCTTTCCCCTTTATCAATTTTCCAATCAAGGTCCGAGGAGCTTTCTTCCTATCAACATCACAAGAAAACAAGTTAGCATTTGACAATTTCATATAATCGTGAAGAAAGGAATTTAAGTTTTCAAAGAGAAGAGAATCATAATCCATTAGATCATCCGGAGGCTTTGTATGAGACTTGGCTCCTTTTTCCTTATTGCACAAGAATGTGGCTCTTTTTCCTTTTGAACTTAAGGATAACTCTTCTCTTCTAACATCAATCTTTGCTCTTCCGGTAGCTAGAAACGGCCTTCCCAAAATGAGTGAAACTCGAGGGTCCGCCTTCACTTCCAACACCATGAAATCAACTGGGAAAGCTAGTCCTTTCACTTTTACCTCAACATCTTCAACAATCCCTAATGGCTTCACAACTTCTCCATTTACTACTTCAAGACGGATAGTAGTAGGCTTTATCTCTCCAATTCAAGGTCTTTGAACGTGGCATGAGACATCATGTTGACGCTTGCCCCCAAGTCACACAACGCATCAAGAGTGCTCTTCCCTTCAAAATCACAAGGAATGATGAACTTCCCCAGATCACCAACCTTTGTAGGCCCCCATTTTTGCATTGACTCACTTGTTTCGGATGACTCTTCTTTCTTTTTCTCCTCGTACTTCTTCTTAAGATTCTTCACATATTCCTCAAACTCCTTTTTCTTCTCCTCATTTACAAATAGTTGTGGATAGGGAATAGGGAATGGAGTGATCGGAATACCCCAATAATCATGTTTGTACTCCTCTTCTTTGATCTTCTCCTCTACTTTCTTTTTCTCTTGCACCTTTTTCCACTTTGGTACCCATTTAGGCTTTTTTTCTTCTTCTTTACTTAGTTCTTCCATTTCTCCAACAACCTTGCTTTCCACCAACCCTTCAACCTTTCGTTCCTCTTTCATATCAACCAACAAACATTGAGCTTTCGGATTAACCTCGGCTATGGCCGGAAATTTCCCCTTTTGTTGAGCACTCAAAGTACTTGCAATTTGTCCAACATTGTACTCCAAAGCTTTAAGCCTCTTTTCATTTGCTTCTTCTACCTTTTTCAATGCTTCATCTCGAGCTTGGTCTGATGCTTCTCGAGCTTTGTTTGATGCCAACAATTGTTCAAGTAGATCATCGATTGATGCTCGTCCCTCGTTGTTTGGTGCCTTAGCCCCCGGTTGATACCCCGGAGGATAAGCAACCGCATTGCTCAGATTAGAGTAGGAGAAATTACCTTGTCTTTGTTGTTGTTGTGGGTATGAGCTTCCACTACTTTGACCATTAAATCCTCCTTCCTTGGTGGTAGTTCCCTTGACTTTGGTTGAAATTACCTTGGGAATTATTTTGGTAATTCCCTTGGTAATTTCTTCTTTGCTTGTATTGCACATCTTCTACTCGTGGTATTGAGTTGGCCCATTGTTCTCCACTCACAATATTCGGAGGTAGCACATCTTGATCGACTTGTAGCCCCTCAACCATATTAGCTCCTTGTTTTGAACTTTGATTCAAACTCATTTGCTTCATACCCTCCGCCACTATCTTTTCCATCCTTGGCGTACTCTGATCAATACTAACACTCTTCACACTAAATTGTTGCCCTTGATCAAAACTCTCAAAACCATAGTATCCACTAACCCTTTCTGATGGCCATTGATAAACATTCGTAGAAATCTCTTCAAATATTTTTATGGCCCTTTCCAGAGTTACACCAAGCACGGATCCACCCGCCGAAGCATCAACAAACACTCTTTGCCCATTCACTAATCCTTGATAGAAAAATCCAACTTATTGATTTTCCGGGAAGCCATTGGAAAAAGTAGTTGGAACCAATAGGAAGAATTGGGCTATGAAGCTCGATGATGTTTTTTGGGAGTTTCGGATTGCATAAAAAATAGTGTTGGGTATGTCACCGTATCAAATTGTCTATAGTAAGCCGTGCCACTTACTCGTAGAAATTCAGCACAAAGCTTTTTGGGCATTGAGGAGTTTGAACTTATCTCTAAAGGATGTTAAAGAGTTGAGGGTAACTCATATCAATCAGTTAGATGAGTTCAGGAATCAAGCTTACAAGAATTCGGAGATCTACAAGGAGAGAGTGAAGAAGTGGCATGATTCGAAGATTTCCTATAAAAAATTCAAGCAAGGTGATGAGGTGTTACTTTTTAACTCTCGTTTGAAGCTTTTTACAGGAAAATTAAAGTCAAAATGGATGGGGCCGTTCATTATCCATAGAGCCTGTGGAGGGAGGAGTTTTGAGCTTATGGACAAGGATGGGGACATCATCGCGGCAAATGGACATCGATTGAAGCATTACAAGTCGCCGGATGATGCTTGTGTTGTCTTTGAGGATACCTTGCACTAGATTGGTACAGTCGTGACTTTTCGACGTTAAACATGAGCGCCTGTTGGGGTTTTTCCTACCGTTTTATTGCTTTATTTTCATTAGTGTGAGTAAGAAATTTTTATATTTGGCGTGCTTACTTATCGGAAATTACATCTCTTTGCAAATTTAGTTTCAACTATAGTTTCTACTATGTTTGGGGGTGTGATGTACTTACCTCATCGTAGCACTGAGAGTGTAATCTTTTCTTTGCAATGTTTGTTAGGGGAGTTGATTTTTTGCGGTATATTGAAACTTTAACCCGTTTTAATGTGTCGATTATTTTTGCAACTTGCTTAATGTTTAGTGTTGTTTGTTTGAGAGTTTGTTTTTGAGTGTTGTATGCGGAGTTACACATGAATATGAAGTCTTAATATTGATTCTCGAGCTAAGTTTTGCTCTATTTTGGTATATAATGTTCGTTTCTGAGCTTGAAGTTTGCAAGGGATAAAAAAATTCGACTTTGGAGCATCAGGTGCACGATTCGACCAGGAGTTCGGGTCGAATCAAGTAGGCCAAGTCGAACCAGTGATTAGAGACCTCATTACAGGTCGATTCGACCACACATGGACTGGTTTGACCGGTGCTTCAACCAGGATGGAGGTCGAACCGAAGATTAGAGAGTTTGTTACAGGCCGGTTCGACCAAGAATGGTATAGTTTGACCAAGATGAAGGTCGAACCAGGGTCGAATCGCAGACCTGAAAGTTTGAACAGGTGAGTTCGACCACGATTAATCAGTTCGACCAATCCATTTGGTCGAACCAGGGTCGAATCAAGGTGCTGAAAGCTTCCAGAGGCACGATTCGACCACGACGGATTGATTCAACTAACTTTTCAGGTCGAACCGTACCAGGTAAGTGAGTTTTAAAACCTAATTTTGCCCCTGTTTTGACTTTATGCACACCTCTTCCACTCGAATCCTCTCCGAATCAAAAAACCTTCCTTCCAAACTTCGAATTTACTTAGTTTCGCTCTGGTTAAACCACTTCCCACCCTTTCATTCCTCGGATTCTCACGGATTGGGAGCGATTTAGTTGTAAAACTAGGGTTCTTAGTCCAATTTTGGGATTTTACACACTTGTTCATATTAAGACATGGCCGGCCCAAAAGGAAAAGGAAAAGGAAAGAAAACCGAGGTTCGTTCCAAGAAGAGGCAAGATAAATTATCTTGTGAGGATGCGGTTACTAAGAAGTTAAGGCTTCAAAAGAGGTTCCCTAGAGATTTTAAGATTCAGATGGAGGATTGAGAGGATATTAAGGATCTATGGGGTGAGATGTCGGATAAAATGACTCGGTCAAGGTACCAGGATGATGGGGCTATGGTCACGATGCATATCAGAGATGACATTATGTGGATTTTTGACCAAGTAGAGATTCGTCACTTCATGGAGCTGAAGAAGCCTACATATTTTCATGTGACTGCTGAGGTGTTATGTTCGATTAATATCAAAAAGGGTGCAAGTGCTCTTCCTTATGAGTGTGCATTCCAGCTTGGAGGAGAGAAGAGAACTTGGTCAGCTGAGGCTTTTAATGAGCTGTTTCAGACTCCGAGAGGGATCTCAAGGAATGAGAATGGTTATTTTAATGTCAATAACTTCTGGAGTGAAATTTCTGGAGAGGATGTGGATTTCAAGACTAAGGATGTTCGTGCTTCTTTGATCAGGAACCCGATGATTCGATATATGGATAGAGTTCTGAGCAACACATTATTTGCCCGGTCTGAGAGGAGCTGTGTGTCGAGGGGTGAGTTGTATGCTCTTTGGTGCATGCTTAATGGAGTAAAGTTTAATGTGGGCTCGTATTTGATACAGCAGTTGTATAGGTTCAGAAGCTCTCCATTTCAGAGAGTTAATATTGGAGGGTTGCTTACTTCTGTAACTGAGCATTACTACATGGATTTCACTGGTATTTCACCCATTCTTGAGGATACGAATTTGGTCATGAGTGCATGTGTGAAGGGTGGATTCGCTTATCATCGTGATGGAGACTGGTTCTACACGAGAGGATCTAAGCCCGTTGTTACTTTTATGTTTCCGTTTGATATAAGTGAGTTGACCACTATCCAGACTGAGGGCAATAAGTTGATGAACACCTTGGTGCATGATGCTCTTTCCATCACATGTTTGAAGAAAGGTGATTGGAGGACTGTGGCTCAGATGTATGCTGCAGGGATGTATGAGGAGCAGCAGAGGATCATTGATGAAGGGCAGTTTCGGCCTCAGCCGCAGTATGGAGCTGACCCTATGTATCCCGAGGTAGATGTTCCACATTAGCAGGAGATGCCACCACGTCCCATTCTAGCAGTGCCACAGCAGTGGGCTGGTCCTGATGCTTACTATCAGGAGTAGTTTCACTTGATTCATGAGCATTTTGCCACACTGAATGAAAACCAGCAAGAGACAAACAGACAGCTAGCCTTGGCGAATGTGAATTATGCTACACTCAATTTGAGGTTGGGGGCCTGAATGATAACTTTGAAGCGTTGGATCAGAAGTTCGATAGCTTCCAGTAGGACTTCGATGAGTGGCGCAGGGACGCAGATGATGAAAATGATGATAATGATGCTCCGGAGGAGTAGTAGGCGCTGATGCGCATTTTCTTTGCACGCAAAATTAATCCCCAAGTAATAAGGATATCAATTGCAGCTTAAGCAAGCGACCAAGTGAATTATCGAACTCAAAGGACGACGTATTATTAATTTAATTATTAACTAAATTAATTAAGACAAAAAGCAATAAAGATTAGGATTTTAATCTAATAACTAATAAACAATTTATTAAAATAATAAATAAAATAAAATATCACTCGAAGAATACGAAAGTGGATCAAGTAGGAGAATAGGTAGCCCTAGGATAATCCAGTTTCACGCATTAATTTCCCTCCCGTGTGTTGATGTCCGACTCTGCCTTTTGGAATATGGACGCATCACTAAACCATGCATATCTACTCTATAGACACAAGTAAACATGCATGTAACACGTGTGAATAACCTCGTAGCAAGAGATATAATTTCACCCCCCCTTTCTAGGTACTATCAGTATCAATTATTTCCCTGGCCAATTAGTACTCTAACCCGATATGATCTCCCTTTATAGGTACTATAAAATTATCCTCTTTATCCTACTTAATAACTCGTATTCAATTCAATTAATAAGTATTCATATATGATAGTTCTAATGAAGCTTCGGAGTCCCCTCACTTAGAATCATAACATGGAATCCTGTTCAGCAGTGAACGCACTCAATCTACAACCAAGATATATATTCAGACTCTATATATCAATTGAAGATGCACAAAACGACCGTGAATATGGATTAAGAAAGCACAATCATATATAAAATAAATCCACAAGTAGTGTTGTACGGAGTTTACACACGAAAGTTCAATTAATTCGTAAAAACCTTCACAACCCTAGTTCTACCAAAAAGGCTCTAGCCCATGATGTTACGAAGAACAATCATGGGTGTTGGATAGATCTTACCCGGATGTCTGGAAAATTACAAGATAAATTAGAAAATAAAATAAACCCTAGATGCAGGAGTCCTCGCGTCCTTCTCCTTCTTGAATCCTCCTCTTGGTTCTCCTCTTGATTCCATAGACGAATCTTGAAAGTGATGGATGGATGGAGGAAAGGATGTGGATGATGGTTGAGGATGAACCCCCCTTGTGGGGTATAGAATGGTTGTGTTGTATTGTATCCAATCCGTATGCGTTCTTGGTGTGATCTACATCCCCTTTTATACTTGTAAGCTCTCCTTATGGACTTAGGATGGGTTTTTTCTTGGAAAATACGCAAAACATGCACTTGCCCAAGGTCGAACCCTAGGTCGAACCACATACCTGGGACGCGTCCGAATCTGATTTTTACACCCCAAGTGCATATTTTGAGCTTGGTCGAACCCTAGTCGAATCGAAATCGGCAATTTTTCGTACTTACAGGCTTTTGGTTAGACCACGACAGCTTGGTCGAACTGCTTGCGCCAGCTTCAACGTTTAGCGTATAACTTTCATATCCGGACTCCGATTTGAGTGATTCTTGCGCTTTTACGATCCTCTCTTCCTTGACTTTCTATCCACATAAAGAAATTAAAAAAACTCTAAGATTTGAAGGTGTAACAAGCCATGTAAAGTAACACAGCTGTTCTATACGGCACAGCTCGCGCGACGTCACCACTTTGATAATAACTCTCATTTGAAATCTAATTGGGGTATTTTTTACGCCAAAACGACCCTCTCTTCAGTGACTTTCCAACCATGTATCACACCACCAGTTTTGATCTCCACAAAAAACACAGAAAGATTACACAAGTTGGACGTGCTTTTTTCAGCATTCATACACAAATTGCACATTTTCTCCAACTTTGCACTTTTGATCCCTTTTTCCACCTAAAACACAATAAAACACCTCAAGTGCACCTTTTTCTCACATATATCTAATATAAGACACTTGTGCACCTCTTTCTCACATATATCAAATATAGGACACTAAAACACGCTTATTTTCACTATCATCAATCCCTCAAACTTACCCGTTGCTCGTCCCGAGGCGACAAAATAAAAATAAAGAGAAAGAGAGTAAGAAAATTAGCGGGGAAACAAGGAATATAACACATACCCCATTCAAATGCAATTGTCATCAACTTAGGTCATGCAACTTTTATTACATGTAATAATCAATTCATAGCATACAAGATAAGATAATCACCACCAATTCAAATGCTTCATTCACATGTTCTCACAGGAAATATATATCACTCACACTCTAGTGTAAAATATGTACACTTATAGAGTAATGTGTTTACACTCAGATTCAATTCAAGTGCATACGTAACCATAAACTTGTCAAACGTCTCAAACTCTCCACCACTTAAAGTATGATTCGACAATGGAATCAAAAAAGACTTTTCTTTTGGATGTAATGTTGGCTCTTTGGTAAGGGGAGGAAACAAATGGATAAAGTGACTCAATTAGTCGAGAATTAAAATCGGAGATCTTTTGTACTACCGATATTTACACTTCAAGGCTATCCATCTTCATGCTCTTCTAATTTTCTTTTCTCTCCTTTCCTTCAAGTTCAACATACTTTTTCTTTCCTTTATTTTTTATCGATGTACCCGTTTCGAGTACTACCTCTAACATCTCGGGATACCAGTTTCGGGCACTACCCCTAAGCAACTTATTTTTCAACTCATATTTTTCAGCTCATAATCACTTGTACAGCTCCAAATGTTTTATTCCTTCCAAACTCCATGAAAATCAATTCACACACTTTGACATCATTTAATTTTCTACTAAATATATGAATTTAAGGCTCAAATAGGATATCAAAGTGGCTATCTTCGTAGGTCGCCAAAGAATTAAGGCTTTTAGGCTCAAAAGGGCTAACTACGGATATAAAATTATTTGGTAGTAAATTTTTTGGCAAAGTGACTCATAATTATCAAAGATTGTCTAAAATCATCTCCCATCATCTAACACACATATAGTTTCAAGTAAGACAAGAGGCTAGTTCTAGAATACACACACAAGAACGATACTCACCAGAAAGATATATCATGTGATTATGTAACATGATCAACGAGGCTCAAAATCTCACATGGGTTTTTAACAGGTAACAGAGCACCTTTCATGGTAAGTAATATCCCACAAGTACACATAGAACTTCATATCACATTATAACTCAAGTACACTTCCTTCATCAATTTCAAGAGCATATGAATTTCAGACACAATTTAAAAATATAAGCTTACATGTGGATCACCAAACCAAGATCTAAATCATTCCACTCCATGAATTAAAAGCACATATAAAAATTAGAATAAGGAACGAGGGCACCTGATTTATCTTCAATGCATTCACGAGCTCCTCGAGTTGTTCAACTCGGTCATCTTGCCACTCTTCTACCTTTTTCTATCATCAAAGCTCAAACAAACTCATCATCATAGGATTCATCAATAATAAAATAGGAGAACTATAAGAAATAATCAATGGACTATTTAATCGACTCCACACACTAGAAACACCACAGAACACTAGGCAAATTGCAAAAAATCGACACATCAAAATCAATTAAAGTTTCAACATACCGCAAAAAATTAAATCCCCTAGCAAACATTAGAAAGAAAAAATTATACTCTTAGTGCTTCAATGAGGTAAGAACATCACACCCCCAAACTTAGTAAAGACGTAAGTCGAAACTAAGTTTGCAACGAGATGTAATTGTCGATTAGTAAGAACCTTAACTATAAAAATTTCTTACTCACATGAAATAAATAAAGCAATAAAACGGAAGGGCAAGCCCCCAATAGGCACTCATGTTTAACGTCGGAGAGTCACGATGGTTTACCACTTTTTAAACTATTAGATCAGATGGCAGTCTTCTTGCATCCTCACTTTCAAATACTTTATTTCCTTCTTCTTGTCTACACTTAGCACTTCACCTTTCTTGGTAACAAGTATATGATCCTTGAAATTTCCTTCCTCCCATGGTTGTCTAGACACCTCCTTGTCAATCTTCCACTTAAATTCAGAATCATATTTCTTAGAAAAATTAAGATTAAACAAGTTAGAAACCACATCTATGCTCTTGCATGATTGAGTCTCCATAGACATCTTCATTTTTTGATCAAGAGAGAAAACCATATCTTCATTATCCATCTGCAGTCTAAGCTTCTCGGCTCTCAATCTCTTTGCTCTTTCCCACTTTTTTCCACTATAAGCTCAGTATTCTGTTCATATGATGGCACTGGAGTATCCTGAACATTAGGTATAGCGTTCTGCGCGAAAAATGATAGGAGACTAGATGGTTCGACCACGGTTTGACCATGAGTACTAGTCAAACCAGGTGTGTAGTGGTCGAACCGAGCTTCAGAAAGTGCGTCCTCCACTGGACAGGTCAGTTCGACCACGGTTCGACCAACAGGGTTAGTCAAATCATGGTGATCATAGTCGAACCGTGCTTCAGACAAAACAGAGCGCTCCTCATAGGGTGGTTCGACCATGATTCGACCAACAAGGCTGGTCGAACCATGCTTGACATGGTCGAATTGCACTTCAGATAAAATAGGGGGTCGCGAACAGGCTGGTTTTACCATGGTTCGACCAACCGAGTTGGTCGAACTGATCGGCTGGAAGCTTCGGAGGTTGCCCAGGTGCTTGGTTCGACCTCCATGATATGATTCGACCAGTTGGCTAGGTCAAATTGAGGTCGAATCATGCCCCTGGAGCTTCAAAATTCATTTTCGGCATCATCGGCCCCTCATACTGCATTCCAGACCTCAACGTGATGGCTTTACACTCTTTTGGGTTCGTTATACCTCGAGACGGGAACATTCCTTTCTCCATAGTTTGTGTCAATTGATTCACGTTCCCGGCCATCTGTCCCATCGTCAAAGTAAGGTCCTTCAACTGCTTAGATAAATCTGCATGCTTAGCATTCATAGTAACCTCAAGACGATCAACCCTTGCATCATTCTTTGCCATGTATCGATTGAAGGTATCTTCAATACTCTTCACTGCTTGTTGCTTCATACTAGGTCCCAATTGTGTCAACTCTGTAATCTGCTTCTGTTGGGACTCTAGTAACTTGTTGATATTAGCTAGACTAGAGACGATCTCATCATCCCTATTCGGCTTCACCCTTTGATGTTCAACCTGTACTACCTTGTCAAGTACATATGATCCTCTTCCTCTTTTCGTAGGCCAGTCACGTGAATTCATAGAGATGTCTTCAAACAATTTTTCTGCTTCAAGTGATGTCTTAGATAACAGCACTCCACCTAATGATGCATCAATAAAAACACGCGACTCACAATCCAATCCATAGTAGAAGATACTTATGTATTGAGCCTTAGACATCCCATGCTGTGGACACCTCCTGAGCATATCTTTGAACCTATCCTATGCCTCATGAAATTTCTAGCCCTGATTCATAACAAATTGAGTGATCTCTTGCCTCATTCTTAAGATCCTTGAGGGTGACATGTATCTCTCCAAGAACTTTTGCTGCAGTTGGTCCCATGTAGTGCAATATGCAGCATCAATAGTCTCATACCAAGCTTCTGCCTTATCAATCAAAGAAAACTTGAATAGGGCGATCCGTCTAGCATTATCATGATCTCCAGCACCCTTTTGAGTGTTTGCATAAATAAGAAATCTTCGGAGATGCTGATATAGATCTTCAAAACAACCTCCAGAAAAAGAATTCTTCTCTACCATGTTAATAAGAGCGGGATGTATTTCAAAATCATTATCTTCCCCCCTTGCTCCAATCAACCCCATGTTACCAATTCCATAGTTTGTGAAAATTTCACGTATGACAACATTATCCGGATTTTGCCTTTCTCCGGCCATGTTTAGCTCAGTGTGTTATTCCTTTCTTTCCTTCCTATCATTTTCCTAGTGCACAAGTACCTCAGAAAAATTCAAGGTTAGATAGAAAATAAATAATCACAAATAAAAGTCTTAATCAAACTAGAAATAATAAAATCAATAATAACAGTTGTCCCTAGAAACGGCGCCAAGAACTTGATGCGCATTTTCTCTGCACGCAAAATTAATTCTCAAGTATTAAGGATATCAATTGCAGCTTAAGCAAGCGACCAAGTGAATTATCGAACCCAAAGGATGCCGTATTATCAATTTAATTATTAACTAAATTAATTAAGACGAAAAGCAATAAAGATTAGGATTTTAATCTAATAACTAATAACTAATTAATTAAAATAACAAATAAAATATCATTCAAAGAATATGAAAGTGGATCAAGTAGGAGAATAGGTAGCCCTAGGATAATCCAGTTTCATGCATTAATTTCCCTTCTGTGTGTTGATGTCCGACTCTGCCTTGTGGAATATGGACGCATCACTAAACCATGCATATCTACTCTATAGACACAAGTAAACATGCGTGTAACACGTGTGAATAACCTCGTAGCAAGAGATATAATTTCACCCCCTTTCTAGGTACTATCAGTATCAATTATTTCCCAGGCCAATTGGTACTCTAACCCGATATGATCTCCCTTTATAGGTACTATAAAATTATCCTCTTTATCCTACTTAATAACTCGTATTCAATTCAATTAATAAGTATTCATATATGATAGTTCTAATGAAGCTTCGGAGTCCCCTCACTTAGAATCATAACATGGAATCTTGTTCAGCGGTGAACGCACTCAATCTACAACCAAGATATATATTTAGACTCTATATACCAATTGAAGATGCACAAAACGATCGTGAATATGGATTAAGAAAGCACAATCATATATAAAATAAATCCACATGTAGTATTATATAGAGTTTACACACGAAAGTTCAATTAATTCGTAAAAATCTTCACAACCCTAGTTCTACCAAAAAGGCTCTAGCCCATGATGTTACGAAGAACAATCATGGGTGTTTGATAGATCTTACCCGGATGTCTGGAAAATTACAAGATAAATTAGGAAATTAAACAAACCTAAGATGCAGGAGTCCTCGCGTCCTTCTCCTTCTTGAATCCTTCTCTTGGTTCTCCTCTTGATTTCACAGATGAATCTTCAAAGTGATGGATGGATGGAGGAAAGGATGTGGATGATGGTTGGGGGGTGAACCCTCCTTGTGGGGTGTAGGATGGTTGTGTTGTATCCAATCCATATGCGTTCTTGGTGTGATACACATCCCTTTTTATACTTATAAGCTCTCCTTATGGACTTAGGATGGGCTTTTTCTTGGAAAATACGCAAAAACACACACATGGGGTGTAAAAATCAGATTCGGACGCGTCCCAGGCATGTGGTTCGATCTAGGGTTCGACCTAGGGTTTGGTTGAACCCTGGTCAAATCGAAATCGGTGATTTTTTGCACTTACAGGCTTTTGGGTCGAGCACGATAGCTTGGTCGAACCAATAGTTCGACCACTGGTCGTGGTCGAACTGCTTGCGCCAGCTTCACCGTTTCGCGTATAACTTCCACATCCGAACTCCGATTTGAGTGATTCTTGCGTTTTTACGATCCTCTCTTCCTTGACTTTCTATACATATAAAGAACTCACAAAAATTCCAAGATTTGAAGGTATAACAAGACATGCAAAGTAACACAACTGTTCTATTCGGCACAGCTCGCGCGACGTCACCACTTTGATAATAACTTTCTCGTTTGGAATCCAATTGGGGTGTTCTTTACGCCAAAACGACCCTCTCTTTAGTGACTTTCCAAACATTTATCACATTACTAGTTTTGATCTCCACAAAAGCATAAAAAAATTACATAAATTGGACGTGTGTTTTTCAGCATTCATACAGAAATTGCTTCCCTTTTCCACCTAAAACACGATAAAACACCTCAAGTATACTTCTTTCTCAAATATATCAAATATAAGACACTTGTGCTAATATATAAAAATAATTCCCATAAAGAAGGTGTTAAATTGGACACTAAAACACGCTTATTTTCACACTCATCAGGCGCAAGTTTTTTTATCTTTTCTGCTTCATCTCATCCCCCTTCTCTTTTTCTCTTTACATGTTGGGTATTTGTGGTGTGAGTGGCATGTACTTATGATATATTCTGATTCTGATGTGGGATTGTTGAGTGTTGGATTGAGAGGTGATGTTTGATACTTGTGGGTAGATTGGTTAGACTTTCCACAATATATATCGATTCATATCGAACTACAACCATTTAACACAACATTATTACATGAATCCGGGCTAAAATTTTATGAATTTACACACTCATCACGTATCACGTAATGCAGTTTCCTTGTGGTATATCTTCTTGTACAATTGTACAATACTTTATGTTTTCCTCTCACATTTTTTAGAATAATTTATACATGAGTTTGTGATTTATTGCATAGTCATTTTCTAAAAATCTAGTGTTTGAGTTAACAATCACCCTTTGATCTTTTGGACTATCAAATAAACCACCCTTCATTTTTCTAAGATATCTCACAAACAGACAACCATCATTACGACATGCAGTTTCTAGAAATACTCATAAAATGAATTTAGTAATTCTAAATAACTCATCATCTATCTAACTATTTCCATAAGAATCCTATACCTTCTTTTCACCACACCAGTCGGCTGGGGCTTGCCCGATGTTGACTATTTGAGATTCAATCCCAACCTCTGATAAATAGCTCCTAAACTATACTAAGAGGTACTCAACACCACGATTAAATAGTAATGACTTTATATATTTTTGATGACCCTTCACCGCATGAGCCATGCACTTTTGAATTAATCATAGTACTCAGACTTGTGGTGCATCAAAATTATATCTAACCACCTCTCGACTGGATAGTCTTAGGACTGCATAAATCAGAATGAACCAATTCCAACATATCTTTGGTTCTACACCCCTTTGCCTTAAAAAAGCAATCATGACATAGTTTCAGATGCCAAAAATATGTTTGGTTCATATTCAAAGGTTCCATTCTCTTATTAGATTAGAAGATGCGCTATCATTACAATGTGTTGCATGCGTGGGATAAACATGATTTAAGAGTGTACAAATTGTTACCAACATACCATAATAAATTATAGCTACATCCCTCATTACTATGACCATGTCATTTAAATGAGATGAAGTATCCATCTGTAAATGCATAGAAACTGAAATGAAATTCTTTCTATGAAAATGTATGTAAAGACAATTTCTCATAATCAAAAGTTTATCCTATCCTAAGATAAATAAACAACTCCTACTGCAACAGCCACTACTTTCGTAGCTTACCCATGTACTTAATAATATCATCATCACTTAGTTGCACGCTTTTAGTGATTCTGGTATCTACACACAACGTGTCAGTAGATCCCATCACTAATCATGCTTCAACGAATAGTGAATGATACTAACCTTGTTCACATCTTAATAAAAATTGATTTCCTTCGCCACTTGTTTTGTCAGAAGTTTCCCACCGAATACAGCCTCTTGTAATTCAGGTGGAACTTGCTCAAAATATCTAAGCAAATTGTGGAGAATAAAATTGACCTAGGTTTTCCCTTCAACTTTTACTCCAACTATTTCCAATTCATTCATCAAGTTAATCATGACCTCTTGCCTTTCTACCTTTCTCAAGTATCCCAAGAGCCATACGAGATTGACCATCATATTTCTATGAAACTTTATCTCATCTCTTCACAAGAGAATTTAATAGGCACTAGAGAACACCTTTAGTAAGAACACATACGTTTTCCTAGCAGTAAGAATCAAAACCAAGATTCTTTTCTTATTATCTAATTTTGGACCGGTAAATATGTTTCTTTTAGTAAACAACAAGCGAGATAAAACCATTTAAAAATATAGAGAATCACAAATAAATGCACCGATCAAATACTTTGAATTTATACATTTATATTGATTCCCTCAAAATAATATAAAATAAAATTCACCGACATCTCAGGTACCGTGAATCTGCATGCCACGTTAGTATGGATGTATAGAAACCCGAACTTTTACAAGAGAAGTTTTTACCCATTAATTTCATTTGTCAACCTAACTTTGTTATAAAATAATTAATAGTCGGTTTCTTTTTAGCCATGCAAATAGCAGCAGTGACTCCATTGGGGAGAATACTTATTATTTGCACCTAAGTGTACACCATTATTTGATTCCAAGTCCATTGCTCAAGCTTGTGTGCCTTACAGTTGGAGAAGTACACACCCGCTCGGATAACTTCCTACAATCATCATAAAGAAGTTTATACCAGTGATCCGTGAATAAACTCATCCGTTGTGGAGGAAGGCCTATTGCCAACACGTAAGTTTACTCACATCACTTACAAATAAATAATGGAGGCTGCGGGAATTATTTATCAATCCCCTCTCCCACTTAGTTATTTAACACCGAGGGTTTTTACATGCATATAATATTCAAGAATAAAATACGTAACCTAGCATGCTTCTATTACAGCACATAAGGCAGTAAATCACAAAAAATCATACATAACATATATAATAATAATTAGATAATTAAATCAATTATTAACATCTATATATCAACGAATTCGATTGTTCGCCTCCAAACATAAATATGGGTAATGCAAATGGGGATCGACCTCCCTGAGGTCGTGGGGTTCGGGACAGTGCCCCGAAATCTAATCCATAAACCGAACCACTAGCAATGATCGCCTACGACCAGCACACGATCCATGCGCCTTAGGCGCGACTCGTGTGCTTTTGGCACGACCCCTGTGCCGTCTACTCGTCACGCCGCACGCCCGTCAGAAAACACGCTCGGCTTCTTCCATGCAAGGCCGCCCAACATCGTGCTACCCGACGGCAAAATGCTACAACCCACGCCAAAGAATGTCTGGCGCAAGTCATCATGCCTTCACTCGGCACCACGCACGCCTTTGAGAGCCAACTGTGCGGCCTGCTCGCCATCTTGTGCAGCGACGATTGCCCACCATGCAGCCCTCTCACCTCCATGCGACAAGTCGTTCGCTAAGCCCAGAATCCTCGCTTGGCACTCCTGCTGCAGCGCCCGCATCGATGCGCCATCCAGCCTACACACGGCATTAAACAAGCGACAATATCTGCTCATCCGGCAAACATCGTACGCCAACAGCCTACCTCACCTGGCAGCATGCTCATCTCTAGCACGACAATATGCATTCGCGACCGGAAGCACACATGCGCACTTGTTCCTCGCTCACCCAGCAACCCGCCAACGTGCACCTGTTGCTCGCCATTGTGCATCCTGCCCGCTCTTAAACCAATAATCGTGCGACCAACCGTGTAGCTTTCTCGTCAACATGTGCCAACGCACGATAGCAACTGGGCGTCCCTTGCTCGTGAACGGGCTTCATCACACAGGAGACTAATCGATCATGCACGTCCCTTTCTAGCAACATGCTCATTTTATCGCCACTTCCAGGCGTGACTTGATGAACAAGTTTTGTCGATACTATCACCGTCGACGATACATGATTATACAGGCATAATCAAATTACACTAAAACATTAATTCTCATGCGATTCTAATTCATAATTAAATCACATATTCCATATAAACCCTAGCTTAATGTTTCACACTTTACCACGAAATCGAAGCTATGATACTAATTGTTGGTGTTCGATCGTTTGGTTAACGTGAACTTTGTTAGGGTTCCATGTGTTTCTAAATCAGCGAAAACATGAATAAAAAAACGTATTACCTTTCACCAGGGTATATTGAGAAAAAACAACTGCAGAAAACAATATCTTGATATTCTACTGTATTTCTAAGTCCAATCTTGACGTCGTGTGGGAGACAATCTACAAAATCTCCTCAATCTGCTTTTTTCCCTTAATCTCACGTGTATTAGGCGACAGATTAGGGTTTCGAATAAGTTGAGATGACTTATATATGGGCTATATCAGGGACCAAGAGGAAAAATTAGGGTCGGGCCTCCATTGGGCTTAAGTATCAAAGTTTAGCCCAAAACTTATACTTAAGTCCAATAATAATAATATATTCCACTAAAATATTATTACTGCACTGCCGCTCTAATCCCATAATTATGTTTATGGGCTCCTTCTTATTATGAGCCCAACAGTCTCCCCATGTTTAAGATATACAATGCCCATTAATTAATTAAGTTACTGACAATTATATTAATTAATATCTCATCCGAGAGTAGTACCGCTCAACCTCATTATTATGCCAGAATAATCCACCTGCAGGGTTTACATGATAATCCTTATGAGTTTCTCAAAGGGACATCATCAACCTATTTAATAGGACACAGATTCCTTGTACAATCAACAACACACCATAGAAATAGTACTATTTCCCAACTCACCGAGTTTGTTGATTTAATTACATGTAAATCGCACCCATTGATGAATCAAAGAAATACATAATGTCTTACGTGTCGATGTTATTGTATAAGGATTAAGAGTACGAACATCCATAATAACTAAGATGAAGTTTTCCTGTATATCAGTATAAGTTGAATGATCTCAAGCGGTCCTGCTCAATACACATAAAGTGCACTAATATGATTCTATAGTCAAGATAAACTAATACCAAATCACACTACAACCATCCCGATAGAGAGTCCCCGTCTATCTCGGCTGTGAGCATCTGTTTATATTTTATAAGGAAATTGATGATATGATCTTCCGCGTGTTATCGCACAACATATTATCTACAGTATAAAGTAAGTGGACTATTGTATCGGACATATAAATAAATTATAAGACACAATTATTTGATCATATAATTCTCATTTCAAATAAATTGTAACATTATTCATACTAAAGCTAGGCTTTTAATATACAATCCAACACAGGGAAACATATCTTCTAGTGAGCTTCTGAACTTCTCTTCTATGGCGCGAGGGTTACATGTCAATGATAGCCCTATCTTTCCCTGGGCTAGCCTCAATTCCTCTATGGATAACCGTGTAGCCTAGAAATTTTCCAAACCCTACTCTAAAAATGTATTTCTTGGGATTCAGTTTCATTTTATAGTACCGCAGAATCTCAAAAGTTTCATTAAGGTATTTATGTTATCTGCCATTTTCAGGCTTTTTACAAGCATGTCATCCACATACACCTCTATGGTTCTTCCGAGCTGAATTGCAAACATCTTGTTGACCAGCAGCTGGTAAGTTGCTCCTACATTCTTGAGTCCAAATGGCATCATCACCTAACAGTAGAGACTATGCTCAGTGTAGAATGCGGTATTCTCTACATCATTTGGGTTCATGGGGACTTGGTGATGACCAGTGTATGCATCCATGAAGCTCATGAGCTTGTGCCCCGCGGTGGAGTCAACTAGCTGGTCTATGTACGGCAGAGGGAAACTGTCTTTGGGACAAGCACTGTTCAGATAAGTGAAGTTTATATACAGTCGCTAGTTACCATTGGGCTTCTAGACTAGAACTGGGTTGGCTACTCATGAGGAATATAGAGCCTCTCTTACCAACTTGTTGACCAATAACTTTCTGACCTCACCTTCAAGCGCATAGTTTTTTTCGGGGCTAAACTTTCACCTTTTCTGTTTGATTGGCTCGATCATGGGATCTACTTGTAGTCAGTGACACGCATGCTTGGGGTCAATTCCTGGCATATCTAATGGGTTCCAAGCAAAGACATAAAGTTTGGACTTGAGGAACTTGATAAGTGTTGCTCAAAAAGGCTCTGGTAGCTTGGATCCAATGTTGAGTTCGATTTCAGAATTGTTCGGGTCGAGTTGTATTTTCACTTAAGAGATGCGCAAATGGAGAAAAAATTAGAAGTAATAAATACAATAGTTTTCTCCCCAATTACAGTGTTCAGATAAGACAGTCATTTTATCAAAGGGGGCGGGTGCTAGACGAATACAATAGTTTTCTCCCCAATTATAGTGATTAGATAAGGACATCATTTTATTTGTTAGATCTTGCGTGAGACCGTCTTACGTGAGACCATTTTGTATTTTTAAAAATAGTTATTACTTTCGTTATAGAAACGTTATCACTTTCGCTATGAAAGCTATCACTTTTTATTTATGTTATAATTTGTTTATGAAATAACATTATCACTTTTTATTAATTTAGTATCACTTTTAATATAAAAGTTTTCACTTTCTAATCGTCTCACGTAAGCCAAATTTTTAATCTAAAAGTTATTACTTTCTAATCGTCTCACATAAGCCCTTCGTGAGACGGTCTTATACAAGTATTTGCCATTTTATTATGGGGGCGGTGCTTAGACAGGTGGAATATAATTTACAAAAGGGTAGGTCTTGCGTGAGACCATCTCACGCGAGATCATTTTACAATTTTTAAAATAGTTATCACATTCACTATAAAACTTTATCACTTTCACAATAAAATATTATCACTTTTTATTTATACTATAAATTCTTCATGAAATAACATTATTACTTTTCACTAATTTAGTACTCCCTACGTCCCAAGAATACATTCGCACTTTCTATTATGATCCGTCTCAAGAATACTTTCACACCCTAAAAATAGAAACAATACACAATATCTATAACCTTACAATACTAAAAATATTACAAAAATGCAACCTCATTTTTATACAGAATCTAGTCAAAATCAACAATATCATACACTTTATTCTACTCAATTACCCAAAATATCCATCTCTTTCTTATATTACACTAGCAAAAAGTTACTTTTCTTAAACTTCATACCAAAAAATACGCGAATGTATTCCTGGGACGGAGGGAGTATCACTTTTTAATATAGTAAAAATTATCACTTTCTAATCGTCTCACATAAGCCCTTATGTGAGACGGTTTCACAAGTCTTTACCTTTAGAAAATAAAAATTAAGATTTTTTTTCTAAATCGAAGTTAAATTTATGACATCATATATGCTGAATGTATGACCTGCAATCAATGTGTTAGCCTGAATTATATTTTAAATGAAAAATTATAATGATTAATCAAGAAAGAATGACTCGTATCAAACATCTTTTCATTCCCATTATCCAAAGCAATCCGTAAATCTTATGATTCTCATTTGGCATTGCAATGCACACCAACTGTAACACGAGTGTTGAACCTCCGATAAAAAGCGCGATTCTGTCCTCTAGAAACGCTACTCATCTGCTGTTAGTAAACTCGTGCTTATCCACCACCACTCCTTTAAAACTCCCTCTCCATCTTGATAAGCTGAAACAATCCACAATGGACGCCATCATTGTCAAATTTCAGCCACCGCCACACACGGCGGCGTATTCTCCCAAGCTGAACCGACATCAATCGCACGCAATAATGCCTTATGATTCAATGGCGGAAAAATCCACCGCTGTCCATCCCATTTCATGCGAATTTCACCAGGTGAGTCATCCGTTGATCGATTTCCCTAAATTTAATGCCGTTCCTTCTGTACCCTTTTTATGAATTGGCGGTGCCTAGATACAATTGTTCATTTTTTGCATGCAATCAGCTATCTTATGTTGGGGGATACTAACCTTGAGGGCTATGGCTGAAATCTTGGCAACATGCTAATAGAGCTCATTAGCTTATACTATATTCTACCAAATTTATTAGTAGTTTAACTTGAAAGTTGAAACTATGACTATGGTAGGTAGCTCACCTCATTCTTGTTGGAATTCATTGGTATACATGTACACAGAACCATATAGGATCACAGTATGATTCATTTGGATAGAAGAAATAATTCTGGTATGACCCTGCTGTGTATATCTGTTGATATTTTACTTAGAAGATCACCCTTGATAGAATGACATTCATGGTCAGATTTTTGCTGGTGATTAATGGTACTGAGAGATGTAAAAAGATGAAGATATAACAATTTTAGTGAGCTTTCAAAATCCACTGTAGTTGGAGATCTCAATATCATGGTGCACTCATGAATGTTGAGCTCTTTCTTTACCTTTTCCATATCCCCGTGTTAATGCAAAGTGTTGAGTTGATTTCAGTTTACTAGTCATGACATTAAGCATTCCATGGTTTCTCACTATACACGTTCTAATATATAACCAGAGTAAAGATTTTGCAGTTCCAAGGAGGAAAGTAATGGCATTGATCCTATCAGGTTTCATCTTTTCTCATAGTGGCACGCACGACAGCGCATTTGCACAATCTGTTGGATTCAGGGAATATATAGATAGCTTTGATGGTTACTCTTTTAAGTATCCTCAGAATTGGATTCAAGTTCGTGGTGCTGGTGCTGATGTATTCTTCAGGGATCCTTTTGTTCTTGATGAGAATATCTCAGTGGACATATCTTCCCCGTCGTCTTCAAGGTACAAGAGCGTGGAAGATTTAGGTTCACCAGAGGAAGCCGGGAAAAAAGTACTGAGACAGTACTTAACGGAGTTTATGTCAACAAGACTTGGTGTTAGGCGTGAATCAAGCATTCTTTCGACCTCATCAAAAGTAGCTGATGATGGAAACCTATACTATGAAGTTGAGGTGAGAATGAGATCTCGTGCTGCTTGATCTTTCTTTTCATCAGATTTAAATTTATAAGGATTTTGTGTATAGTATTATCTTCTCACTGTTTTGGTTTACTAATCTTCTTCAGGTGAATATAAGGTCGTATGCCAGCAACAACGAATTGGCCGTGATGCCTCAAGACCGGGTGGTGAGCTTGGAATGGGATCGACGCTACCTTTCAGTTCTTGGAGTCGAGAACAATCAGCTATACGAATTGAGATTGCAGACGCCAGAAAAATCATTCGTAGATGAAGAAAAAGATCTACGTGAGGTCATGGATTCTTTTAGGGTAAAAAAGGTGGCCGTTTGAGAGTGAGCTTTTAAGAGCTATCTATTTACTTCCAATCTATTTTCATGTTCTTGATTGAGAGCTTGTATTCAATGCTTCCATTCTGAATACTTCTGATGGTCTCACGTAAGACATGAATCAAAATCCATCAATTAATTCTAATGAAAATTTTGTGCATGTATGTAGATCAATTTAACCTTCTTGCAATTCATTTGACATTTTACATGAGAATTTGTCAGTTTATTTGTTGCGAATTGCTAAAACACAACATATATGTGAAGGAAAAAGGGGGGGCAAAACTATCTATGCATCAAGGTAGTTGGATGTTATTTTTAATGCTTTGCTTAGAATTTGAGGGTTCTTGAACTCTGGATTATAAATCCAATTATGTTTGAAAATTCAATGAAAAGAGTGTGTGCTTGTTTTGAAATTTTTAGAGAGTTGGATTTAATTTTATAAGTAGCATTAAAAATGTCATTTTTTCATTTTGAAAAGAAAATGTCACTTACTATAATTTTTTTTTTTGGGAAAATGCCATTTTTTTTAAAAAAAAACTAGTAATTTCCGTCCGTCCGTTGCACGGAAAACATTTTATTATAAGATTATTATTAATTACTCCCTCAGTCCCATTTCAATGTTTACATAATTCTATTTTGGGCGTGTCATTTCAATGTTTACGTTTTCTTTTTTGGAATATGGGACCCACTTAAAACAATTAATATATCACCATGATCCCCACATCCAACACTATTACACCTACCCACTTTACATTAAATATTATGTCTTTCCATTCACTATTTATTAAAATACTATATTCCTTAATCAACGTGCAAAAAGCAAACGTCATTGAAACGGGACGGAGGGAGTATATATTTTTGTATTTATATTTTTATTTTGAGAGATATATTTGTACTTATGTTGTTCGTATTTTGTGCGGTTTGAATTTTGTTGTTGCATTTTTTTTATGTTTATAAGTATCACGTTTGTGTTTTGCATAGATATTATTATATTATATGATTAATTGTGTGCTATCATTGATATTCTTTCTTTTACTCATGTCCTTCTGTCAGGATATCATTTTCTTTATCCAAACTAATTAAGGAGACTCCTCTTCGTCTGTCGTATGAATTTTTTTTTTTTTTATTTTGGACGTCGTATCCTAATGGTTTCATTTCCATTTTTGATATATAATATCCACACAAAATAATTAAAATATCACCATAGGACCCACCTATTATATTAATCCAACTACCCAAAATACATTTAAGTATTATGTTCATTAATCCTCGTGCAAGAAACAAACGTAATCATTAGGATGGGACGGAGGCAACATCTACCTTGATCTATAAATTCATCCTTAAAGAACGTTGAAAGGCAAAAACTTATCAATGTTTAGTTCAAAGATACAACAATGCATGAACACGATCTTCAAAAAACGAAAATTGTCACCATAATTATATTCTCCAAACACAAATTATTGAGTAAAACAACGGCCTAATAAGATTTAGTAATAAATTATTAGAGAGGAGAAATTGAACCATTAAATTTATTTGTCCAAAATAAAAAAATTTATAAATTCTAAATGCATATGAAAAAATTAGCTCCATACGAACTTAGGTGAAAGACATACCTAATCCTGCATCAAGAAAATGAGTATCATACAAATGAAGGATAAATTCATTAATGTGTTTCACCTTCCAGAGCTTGGCAGGTATTATAAATTGGTTGCAATTAATATAAAAAAATACATATATCATATTCGATTTATATAATAGGTAAGTATATTATTTATCTATAAATAATTTCATTGATTGATTTGATTTGAAATTTAAGATAAATATTAACTTTGTATGATTAATTATATTAAAATTATTTTATTTTAATAGATATCTATCTAATAAAAAATAGATATAATTTCTCTATAAAATTCAATTATTATTTTGTTTTAAATAAAGATATATTTTATTATAATATATATTTTTCTAATTAAATAATATATGAATAAAATAAAATATAAATATTATTTAATATAATAAATTATAAATATTAAAATAATATTCATAGAGACAATACTAACTAAAATAAAATTAAATGAAAAATATCTCCAAAATAAGTAAAATTAAAAAGGAGAGGAAAAAATGATGGTAGAAAATAGTTAAATAAATTGATGGGCAAGATATGTTCTTAAATTAAAAAAAATGATGGTGAAGATGTGTTCTTAAAGTATAGACGATCTAGATTAAAATTGAAAAGTTTCCAAAGTAAAATTGAAAAAAAATATTTTTCATATATATCAAATTTATAGTATGAAATAAAAAATTTAAAATTTAAATAATAAAACCCATTATTAGTATAATAATCTACATTAATTGAACGGTTAAGATTAAAATTAAATTGGACGGTTAAGATTAAAATTGAATTATTTCTAAATAAAGTAAAATTTAAAAAAAATTAAAAACAAAAGTGGAAATTCAGGTTTGCTTTTATATATATATGTATAGATTTGGACATAATTAACAGTAGTCTGCTATCATTTCTACCACTACGCTTGCAATCCTACACACGACTACATATACATGTGCGATCATTTACATGTTTTATTTACTAACATAGGTGTGACCATTGTATGTGAATATATGTGCGATTATGTTTTAATTATATAATGAAGAGGTGTAATAATAAAAAAATGGTATTTTTAAAAAATAAAAAATGTTAGGTTGCATTTTTCCAAGATCAACTATTAAAATGACATTTTTCACCATTTCTATAAGGATGTGTTTGGACGTAAAATCTTCTTTCATGTTTGGTGCAACTTAAAATCAATATATTCATAAATCCAAAATTTTAGATTAATGGATTTCAAATCATGAATTTGATTTTAAATTTTTTTTAGTTGTTTTGGTTATATTTTCAAATTTTTACTAAAACCGTGACATTTGAAATCCTTTCGGTGTATAATTGATATATTAATATATACTCCTTCCGTCCGGTTCTAAGATATCCAATTGCTTTTTGAACGTGGATTAAATAGTATTATTATTATTATATGTAAAGAGAGTAGTTGTATTAGAAAAAGTGATAGACCATATTGTGTACTTTTTTACTAAATAGAGGAAATAAATACCTTTGTAGTGGACGCCAAAAATAGTAAAATGAATATTTTAGAAGCGGACGAATAGGGTATTAATTAAAATTAACAAATTAATTAAAAATATATATATTAATATATTTTTTTTAAATTTAAATCCCGTACCATCCACCATACCTTTACCAATCCACCCGAAAAAAAAAAAGTATTTCTTATAAAATTTTAGATTTTAGTTACTGAACCCTACACCCTTAACCCTACCCATCCACTCACTCCACTTCAAAAAAAATTATAAAATTTTAAATTTTAATAATAAAAATATTATCATCCAACTTACTCGCCCATTCTCCGTCCCCTACCCCAACCCACACAACCCCCCACCCCCACCCCCACCCCCACCCCATCCTGAAACTAAATTTAATTAAAATTTAGAATTTAATATTTAATATAATAAAATTTTAATACATTTAATTTTTTATTTATCATATATAAAATTTTATTTTAAAAATTAAAAAATAATTATTAAAATATGAATTTAAAAATTCTTTTATAAATCTATAATTCAATACACAGAAATTCAAATGAATTGATTTAAAATTTAAGAAATTTAAAATTCACTCAATTTCAAATCCAGACTCAATTTAAACTCAACCTAATTTTATATCAAATGATAGATTAGATAAGTATTTGATGTATAGTAAGATGTATTAAGATTTTAAAATTCAGATTTAAAAAAATCAAATCTGAATTTTTAATAGGATTTTTATATCCAAAAGTTGAATTTTAAGAACTCACAACGAACTTGGCGTATGAATTTATGTTCATTTTATGAATTTTAATGTCTTAAAAAGTTTATTTTTCAAATTGATTACACATTGATCCAAATATATATTCGTATATTAGTAGAAGATTTCTACGCTTTAAGAAATATTGAAGTGGTGAAAATCAAGACGTAAGATGATTGGAAGACAAACTATGAAATCAATGAATGAGAGCTGCAAATAATCACAATTTTTCAACATTAATGACTAATTTCTAGATTAACTTCTTCTCACTATCTGGGGAAGATCCAGAACCAAGATCAAACAATTATGTGATCTATAGAACACCAAAAACCATGCATCTTTAGCCAGAAAATTAGGATACTTGTAAGTAATTCACTCTTGGACAATATTATGATCTCACTTGAAATTCACGACCTCTGGTAAGAGCTCGGAAACCTTTATATGGCCGCGACGGTAGATTGCTTAGATCCAATTTATCTATTTTTAAGCCGGAGAGAGCAACACCCATGATCCGGAAACTCACTTGAAAAGTTGGGAACACACGAAGCCCCAGTAACAAGCTACCAGACATTGAAGGAGATTTATCTTTTGGAATTCATCCTATCGACCACAAGCAGGTCTGCATAGACAGTTAATGCATCACTGTGAGTCAAGAAAGTAAGTGCATCTAGCAATCATGGATTTTCAGTGTTCAGAAAGACCCAGACAAGGTGTTTCTTTCTTTTACAAAATCAACACTACCAAGCCCGGGCCTAGTCTACCACCCAACTCATGCATTGCACCTTTCAGAACATTTTCTATTATTAGGCACTTCACACACCACGCATGCATATTTCAAATTCATCAATGCAACAAATATTCACTCCCTTCAATCTTTTGAGAAAGATCCCTATATAATACTTGTGCAAAACTTTATAGAGCACACATGTTTATCAATCTTATACTAACAGGATTCAGTACCTTGTTAGCAAGAACATTTACTGCTCCACAATTTGATGATAGATCAGAGGATGAAACACATGGAGGCAACTGGAATTGAACTGCTATGGAGTCTATTGGCTTCCCAGGATCGTTTTTTATTCCAACTAACATACGAATACGACATGTCCCCGAATCTGAGGTCAATTGTGGCTTCACATATATTGGAGTATTATTCAACTTCTTTACCCTGAAAGATAAGGATAGATTATTGAAGCTGTGTAGAGATTGTATCTGACATGAAAATAAAGTTTGAAAATTGATGAGCAGAATGCATCTGTGAAACAATGCAAACCTGTAACTCAGGAGCTTGAATTCTCCATCAGGAGGAACAAAGGACAGAATTTGGTTTGATTCCCATGGTCGTAGTCTAACACATGGGTGAAATCTCACGTCATTTATGACCAAAGGGTTAGCAAAAGACAGAGAAAGATCCGGGAGACCAGATAAATCACAATTAACTTGAACTTCACCATATATCTCACATTTGACCAGATTCCCATCTCTGAAAAGTAGAAAAATCAAAAGGGATTCAGAACATGAACCATAAACAGATAAAGATGCATGATTCTTCATCAAGTTTGCATGTCAAAACACCTTCTGCAAAGAATTATTATTTCGAAAGATAACTCCTAAATATGTACCCGTAACAGCTACCAATGCCAAGTCCACGCAGCATAGAAGCTTTTATTTATTTAAATAATAATAACTCCATCAGGGCTTTCATAATCACCTATTTACACCATTTCCTTTTGATATCCTTAAAAAGTGAAACGACTTAAAATGAAGTGCAGAATTACAATTAGATTTATGTGCAAGTCATTGAAGTTAGTAGACTATACTTGAAATAGGTTTCGAAGCACAAATCAGATAGTGATTAGAATGGTGCTCTTTATTTAGAGATGATAAAATTAAAGATCTGCCATGCTGATTTTTAGTTTCGAACAATACACAAGGTCGCTTTCTAACAAGTAATTCTATCCATTAAGGGGTCAAATGAAAACAAAAAAGAACTAATTAACACTAACACAGATTTAGAGATTGCATAGTTTTAAGATATTGAATTCCAGTAACTAATGAAAGAATGAGAAATATGTAGAGAGTTTCTGAAAGGGAAATCCACTAACCTGTTTACAATGGCATCCATTTCTTCCACAAGATCAACATAAACTTCATTGCTGGCATGCTTAAGGTCTGTTTTTCTCCAAGGAACACAAGATGATGCTGCCCCTGGAAGCGTAGTGCTCATGTTGGATGTGTTGCCAGTAACAACACTCAAAACTTTACTAACAATGTTGGGAGGAGATATCATTTCTCTCAATATATTAGGTTCTGTCGTAAGAGGGAAGCCATTGTCTATCATCTCATCTAGCAGCTGCATGGTCAAATTTTTAGGAGTTGAGAATTTAGAAGAATGTCAAATGATTATATACAAAAAAAATAGTCAAGGCAAGACTAAACGCCAGTGCATAATTCAAAACAATTAAATAACCAACATCTTCAGATAAATGCCATCTTTATGTAGTCCCTTCAATCAATTAACTTGCCAGAGTGAAATGATGAAACTGTTTATGAAAATTATTATGATCGACCATGCTATGACTTTATGCAAGAAAAGCTTCTACAGAATAGAACACAACAGTGATTAACTACAGATTTGTTGAACCCAAAATATTATAGAATAATCCATTTGAAATATGTCATTAGTTCTTTATCCCATTTGTGATCTAGTATGAAAAAGACTAGCCTTTAACGCATATCATATGAACATAAAAAACAATGCCTTGGCTGGTAAATAAACTTTAAAGCTGCATTGTTATGTGTTCCATAATCTATTAAGTAAACAAAATCATATACCTTCTCGGCAATGGAGATTAGACATGGCTTAGCTTTCCAAACAAAAACATATGATAATGCTTAAACACAGTTAATTAAGTGCGAGAATTTCTCTCCCAGTGTATACAGTGTCAAAAGCAGTGACATGAAATGATCCATCATCACTACCATAAAAAGATTAACAGAATAGATTATCAAAGTAGTCAAAATTCATAATTTTATTAATTAGAACCAGAAAATATTATTAAAAATTAAGAATGAGCCATTCCTTCAATAAAATGAATCTACAGGCACACTGCCAATCTCTAACCAATTCAGATAAAATAAAAATTAAATTCCTCATGACTCGACACCCTACAAAAAATTCAAAACTCAAACATAAAACTGGTCCATATTACAATCATGAACAACATTAAGGTCAATGGTAAAGTACCCTTTCATATAAAAGTGAATATTGCAAATAATTAAATATAACAAGCATAAATGCGTATTCTGAAAGTAAGGAATAAAATAAAACATGTCAAGTTTAACATAAACACCTAACTCCATTTATCAAATATAAAAGATGAGTAGGGATACCTCGTATACAATAACAAAATTATCCTTAATCAGATCTTCATTTAACCCATCCAAATAATTTGAAAGTACATCAGCTACCCTGCAAAGAAACTAAAGATCAAAACTGTCAAGTGTTTAACAAGTCTTTCTGCTCAATTGAATGTTAAATCAGCTTAATGATATGTCTATCTAGAATGATGCAGCCACATTAAAGCACAGAGAAATGCACAAGAATTATAAGCATTGTACTAAAGCAGCCTCCTATTTTATTGTCATGTCATGCGCATACTTAATTTATGCGGCCAAATAAACAACAACAATCCACTTACATATAAGATAATATCACAATTTCACACCATAGATCTTTGAAAACAAGACAGCACCCTTTGCATACCATCTTTCTATTTCATCCAAGATGATCAAACCAATTCTACAGCATCTACATATATAATGTTTATTCAGTCTGATGTTGTAAAATTTCAGATTGCATATTATCTATAGAGTTCAATGATTAGCATCTAGCTGTGCCCCAAATATACCACATTGTAACTTACTGTCTGCACCAAATGATTCTACCAGTGCTGACAGAGGATGACTACACCAAGTACCCCTCAAGTAAAAAGAAAAGAAACTCCAACTTATGTTTTCTTTTGTCAAGCTTAGCTCGATTCGTTTAGAATGATGAATTCGGAGAGGAACTCTTTATACAACAATTGTATGAACAGTGAATACTTTGTGCAAAAACACAATCATCAATAAATTAACATGGAAGTTGAAGAAAGACACTTTTTTTTTTATGTTTAAATTATATCAACTGAAGTACCTAAGGACTTGTAGAAATATTCCTTTAGCTTGAGGCAATCATGTATTTTAGCACAGAAGCGTGATAGCAACTTTTTTCAGGGGTAGCATCTTTGTCTCACTGAATAATAATAAAGTAAACATTACCTCAGTAGGTTGCCAAATTCACCAATATTATTATTTCATGTCCAATTACAATGTTTTCACAGCAGAACAACTTAGTAAAGGAATGAACAGCATCTTTTGTAATTGCTCGCCTTGAAGGGCGGATAATCCAAATATATCAGAACAAACAATTCTTTTTATATTTTAAATTAATGAAATTGACATTTGCAGGGGAAGAAAAGCACAGAAAACTTATGACCAATTTCAAATCTGCAACTCAGTATATTGAAACTAATCAGATATTGACAGTTATTAATACATTTACATTCATCTTCTGATTTTAAAAATGTTTGTCCCAATATAAGTAGCGATCTATGTATCATGGCCATAAAGAGGCGTTCATTAATTTAAAACTCTTTATCTGAAAAAGATGAATTGTATGAAAAACTACAACTCAAGGTACCCACCTCAATTGCCATCAAAGGTGGCATCTCAACCTGGCTGCATGCCAAAAATGTGATTCCCTCGCGAACCACTTGAAATAGGTAGTGGGTTGGTGAAGCAATTACAGGTACTGGCTATAACATCATAAGAAAACTAAAATTTAAACAAAAGGGCATATACTAGGTTGGTCCATGAGAATGGATATCAATTATCAGAACCCCAATGCATTAAGATTATTATAGCTTGATTACCTTTAAAGAATCGCCTTGAGTTAGCATTTGATCCCAGAACCATTCACATATTGAACGATCAACCCGGTGACCAGTGATCCAGCATCACCTCCCTGAAATGTTCAAGTCACATTCAAACCATTGGCTAACTTCATCTCACAGTAATTTAATTCCCAATAATTAGTAATCTTTTTCTCACATAAAACCCTTCACATTTTCATTTGTTTAAGAAATCCCTTCACTGCCCAAAAAAAAGAAAATAACGCCTCAAGCTAATAACCTCAAATTTCATTTTAATTTCGAAATTATCACTCTCATCTAACACGCATAATATACTCTATTTATACTAAAAAAACTAAATTACCCCAAAAGTCAAATAAGTTGGTCAACAAAGTAGCATTTCCTAAACAACATGTGAAAGGTGTTATGGGACGGATAGAGTCTCATATTTTTTCCCAAATTTTTTCTATTAGTAAGCATCCATTTGTAGAAAGAAGATTATGTAGAAGAAGATTATGCAAGTATCCTTTCCGTCAACATAACATCTGGAACCATAAGCTTTCTACATTCTGTTCTAAACTCCATTACTGAAGATATGCAAACTCAGCTGCAACTTAAGGAGCTACCCAAAATTTCTCGTTTTTTAATCTCATCAATAATATATTGAGACAAAAACATTGAACAAGCATGAGAGGTTAATCTCATGTCGCTAACTCGAATTCTGGCAAAACAAATTGTTCCACAAGTTTGATAACTGAAATAAATTAAAAAAAAAAAAAAGCCGCTAAATCAGAAGATAGCTAGTTTATATTTCTACACTGGTAGTGACAATTTCCAGAAGAATTAAACAGAGAGAAAATAAAAATAAAAAAATAGATTATACAGAAAACATACCCAGAATCTGATAGAAGAAATATGCACTGCAACATGATTCCACTGGCTGGAATTTTCTCGGAACCTTTTGGATTGTGAACTGTTCTTAGTTGCTCAGATTTTGATATAATCCTCCGAAAAAAATTAAGTCGCATTCATATCTTTCATTATAACTAGTGGAGCAAACCTCAATTCTTGAGGTGTTAACTTTGACCTAGTAGCAGATTTGAATTTTACATAATATTAGCAAGTGTGTTCTATATTCTTATATTTTACATTACATGAACATTTATATACATGAGTAGTGGCAGACTTAAATTTTAAGTAGATATTAAAAGGGGCAAAACCAAGTTACTCAATCCCTCACATACTATCATTTAATTAGATTCAAGGTCTAGGGATGGGTGACCTGCTTACATTATAGATAGGAAAAAATAGTTTTAATTGCATAAGGTTCAGGTACCGGCTCAGATTCAGCTGCGAAGTTAAGATAATGGTCATTTAGATCCCGTTTACCGGTCCAAAAAAAAAGTGATGGAGAACCAAAAGAAGGATATCATGAACAACAATCCACCTCTGATCCGCTGCAGCCTGCAGGTATTGCACACTACTGCTTCCCATAGTCTTAATACTGACAACTAAAATTAATAATGTCTTCTCTAGTCTCTAATATCCCAAAAGGTGGCAAACACTGCATACCATTACGGTAAGTAGAAAGACATTTTGAATCACTTCGACACCATACTCTACATAACAAAACACAATTAATCAATTGATATGTGACATAATGCTATATAAATTTTTTACAATTACAAAAAACATAACACAAACAATGCAAGAAACTCAAAAAATATTCCTTTCATACATCGTTTAGTTAAAGATCTTTTAGTTGATTTAGTTCATCAGATATAAATTATTCTAAAATCACAAAATTTATACAACACAACTACTTTAACAACAGGATAAAACATTTCCAGGGAGGGGCCAGGAGGAAACATTCAATATTCCTAATCCACTAAAGTTGATCACCTCAGTTGAAAACGGAACTCCTACATCCTACATCACATCCCAAGAGGTCATGGAACTTAATCCTTCCAACATTAAAAATATCACTTGATGATGTCTAAATCAAGATTTTGTAATATGCTGTTTGCATGTGTTATGGAGAGCCGGTCCAGGAGTTGCTGAGCCACGAGGGAAAGGAGGAGGCTGGCGGGCCCAAACCGTTATTGGTTTATCGTCGTAGGCCTCGGGCTTGATTTATTATTATTAGCTATTTCATTCCTGTTGCTTTATACTCCCTCCGTCCCAAACTCGTTGTCCTACTTTCCGTTTTTGTCCGTCCCAAGCTAATTGTCTTATTTCAAAAAAGGAATTTTTTTATCCCTAAAATACCCCCCTGATATGCTAAATTTTCAAATACCTAACCCACTTAAAACACTAAATCATTAATTAACCTATCTAACAATACACTTAATTAAACCCACTAACACACACTAAACTGATCATTCACACGCACACACAAAACTTGTGAGACACAAACCCTAATCATTAATCACTCCCTCACTCTCTCTCATCTGTCATTCTCCTCCATCTCTTCTCTTTTGGGTTCTTGAGCAAGAACCATAGAAATCTGATTCCGCCGCTCTCTGTCCTTGGAGCATGGCGGTTTCCTCGCTCGGTGAAACTTCCCCGACAGATTCCGACCAATTCCCAGTGGTCCAGGAATCGTCCGGGGTGGAACCCTCAGCCGCCGTCGTGTTTTCGGCGTCGATGTTTCTGATTTCTCCGAGTCAAACGCCGACATCATGGATCTGATGTTGATGGTTCCCGATTTGGTCGATGGAGAGGTCGATCGGCTAGATCCAGTGTTGTGGGTGGCAGATACGTTCGATTCTACGTCGGCGGCCTGGATCCAGTGATGTTTGTGCCCGATACGTGCGATTCTGTTGTCGGCGGCCTGGATCCAGTGTTGATGGTTCCCGTTGCCAGTGATTCCGATGAGAATACAGTCGTCCCTTGCTTTCTCTCTGTAGATCTCGATCTGGTTTTGCCTGAAACAGTGGATCCACGGTCTCCGTCCCTTGTAAAATGACCGATGACTTCCGCGACTTCATGTGGGAGTGGATCTGCCTCTGCTTCCCTGCGTGTTGGTAGACCCTACTCCCCTTGTTTTTACTTTGGGTGGTCTTATTTGCTCTTCCTTGTCCCTTGTGTTTTTTTATGTGAAATAGAGGCCCTGTGAGATAAGTTTTTGCGATGGGGGCTTGATTGGTGTTCTGTTGAAGTTGATTGGTGGCCCTGTGTGGTCTTATGATGTTTTTATGTGAAGTGTTGGCCCTGTGTGGTCTTATGATATTCTGTGTTAGTGTCCCTGCGATTGGGGCTTGATGTTTTTATGTGAAGTGGTGGCCCTGTGTGGTCTGTTGAGCTTGATTGATGTCCCTTTTGTGGCTTGTTCTGTGATAGCCCTGTGAGGCAGTGGTGCATATATGTGGCTGTGCATAATTATATCTGTTGAGCTTGATTAATAGCCCTGTGACGATTTTATTCCGAGGGCCTGTGAAACTATTGCCTTATTGTTGGTATACTGAAAACCTTTCTTGATGCATATCTAAGTCACCAACAAGGTTTTTAAACCTGTTTAGGAGACTTAGACACTTGCCTATAATGAAATTAGGTAAAGCACCATGTATAAGTCACCAACAGTTTTGTAAATCTGTTTTGGAGACTTTGAACATGTGTGCTGAACTTAGAGTCATCACAAGGATTATAGACCTTGTTAGGAGACTCAATTACCCGGTGATGATATTGTTCTGAGGGTAATACAATAATCAGAATATTCATTATGCATCAAGTATGTTTACAACTTAAACAACTTCAAAACAACAAAAGATATCCTAATATCTATTGTATAAGTTGTAAACATCAAAAAGCCTTACCCAAAAATCAATATCCCAGGCTGTTCATGAGGTCTGAGATGTCATAAACTGGTTTATAGACATCGCCTTCTTGCATCAATCTGTTTATGCATCCTCTCACCAATTCTTCATCAATCTCCAAGGACATAGGCAGTGCATCTTGTCTCATTAACCTTCCTTTTCCAATGTGGGGCACTTTGTAGTTGATACCTCCATCCACTTTCATAATCTCAATGAGGCAAGCTTGCAAACTAACAAACACATTGTTTAAAGTTACAGCTGTCATGTCTTCATAAGCATTGTTAACATTTTTCACCAAATCTTCAACATTCTTGCTTCCTGTTTTAAATTGTAATGACTGAATGGCTCTGAAAAAGCCCAAGTCATTAATATTAGTGTCTGGTGAGAGTGGGGTTTGGCATACAAGTCTGATATTAAACCTATCAGACCTTGCAGCCCTCTCAAACTCAAGGTCACTATCTTTAATGTGGGGCCTTGCATTATCCTATTGCGTCAAAATGTCCTTCCCCAAACATGAAGGCCATTTGGATTTGATTGCTGGTATAATCTGTCAGATACACCAAATTTTACCTTTTGATCAAACAAAGGTAAGGTGACTAAATACATGCAAACTATAGGATGATGACCTTATCAATAAGGTCTGACTTTACCTGATTCACTATGCAATCTTTGATAACTTCTTTGTTGACATGTCAATAGGCTCTGTTTCCATAGTTCCTCTTACTCTATTCTTTGAGTTTCTCCTTGCCGCTCCACTATTGTGAATGGGAAAGTTCCAATTTTCCCATCAAATAGGACTTGTCCTTCACTATCAAACAATGGCCTTGACACCGCACACATAAACATGATTTTTTTGATGAAATTTTTAGACTTACATGTTCTATGTGGTTCTACCTCACTAGGAACCATGTAATACCTCTCAGAAACTCTAGTAAGATAGTACCATTTCTCATCTATGTGCACTACATTATGCATTTCCTTGAACTTAAGCTTTTTTGCATACCTATCATAGTAGATGACATCCAAACAGTAATTTAGCCTTTGAAGCTTGTTCTTTGGAGTTTGCTCAGGCTTGATTGCGTTTGTGTGTGCCCTAAGAGAACCTCCTTTAACCCATCTGTACACTGTTGATTTGCTCACACCTATAACTGTTGATAGATCTCTGATTGTTGATCTACTTTGAAATGGAATACTCTTCACTTTATCAGCATCAAAGTGTACCCTTTTGGAAATTGATACACCTGCCTTCTTGGAGACAAGGTGTATTGGTTTCCCTTATTCCATTTGTTGGTTTACAATGGTCCAAATACGACCTACGGTCCTTGTAGATACATTGAATACAGCTGCTGCTTCCTTTGCTTTTCCATGATCAATCTTCCCATCTTTGATGTGCCTAATCAAAAACTGCCCTATTAAGTTTTATTTTTCTGTGGAAAGGTGAGAACATGTGGTGGTTGCCATTAATGCATGTCTATTAATGAAAATTAATGCACTGATGGCTGTTTTTATCCTTGATAAAATGGGGGGGAACTAAAAGGAGGTTGGGCAGTTGGAGGGAAAATTTCTGGCAGGGCTGACCAAAACTTTTGGAGGGAATTATTTTGATGTGTCAGATCTTTTAGAGGGATTTGTAAGATTGTGGCAGGATTTTCGGTGGGAACCACCAATGATGATGCATTCATAAATCTGAGATGTAATCTGTATTTTTTGTAAAACTATTCCATCCAACTCAAGTTTGTAATAGTCTAGGTATTGTGTAATAGTGTAGGTATTTAAATTTATTATTGTAAGCTAATTTAAAATTTCGTATTTGTAATTTTGGAGAATGATATGTATGCATAAACAGTTCAAATTTTTAGTAGGATAAAAATTTATGTATTTATTTCTGTATTTTTTTTGGGTAATTTTTTGGATTAACACTAATGATGTAGTTAATCAAAAAACAGCCCAAATGATTTGGACAATTTTACCCTCACATAATAGAGTTGAAAAGTCAGAAAAGCAACTTTTCTTAAACTCCGTATCTACAGTAAGTAGGACGACGAGTTGGGACGGAGGGAGTATTAGTTATGGGCCTATTGTGGGCTTAGGGTTTTGAACTCTTGTAATTTAAGTTGTGGACGTATCGTTGTTTTGATTATCTATTCACAATTGAAGAAATAGACAAGAGCCTCTTTGGTTAATTGACAGTCGAGTTTGCGTTTGATTTTCTGAGTGCTAACAATTGGTCCGACCTGCCGAATTGCTCACCCGAGATGACGATCACACACAGCGAACAACGGATCGAGAATTTGGAACAAGGACAGGAGCTGATCAAAGAGACGGTAGGGAAGATGGCTGATGAACAGGCAAGCTTCGCCCAACAGCTGGAGAGTATCGCCCAGTCGTTGTCCGGGCTGACCGCATAGGTGGCGGCACTGTCGGCGGCAGCGCCAAATACGGCAGCGGGGTCGACATCGAGAACGCGGGCGGTTGAGGTGGTAGCCGCCGCCGCTGTGGAGCCAGGGGCGACGCTCGCAGTGGAGACGGACAAGCCACAGTACCCTCCTTCGCTGCCACCCTTCAATGGCGTGGACCATATCGGCTGGTTAGCACGAGCCAACCAACAGTTTGTGCTGCATCAAATGCCGGAGGAGTTGAAGCTTCCGGCTGCAATGGTGGCTATGGAGGAGTCAACCTTGTATTGGTTTACGTGGCTTCAAGTTCAGAAGCCTAACATGTCGTGGGATGAATTTGCTAAAGCCCTTACGAGCCATTTTGACGCACGCTTCATGGGAAGCCCGTTCGAACCACTCTCCTCAATCAAACAAATTGATTCCGTGGAGGAGTACGTGACGGTGTTTATTCAACTAGCAAGCCAAGTCCTAGGGAGCGATGAGCATTACCTGGGATATTTCATGACAGGCTTGGCGGAGGATGTTAGGAGCTCTCTTCGTCTCCTTTGGTCGCCAGATTTAGAAACAGCAATGGATCTTGCCAGAGACGTGGAGTATAATTTGGCCGTCACGGGGGCAGATTCCCGAAATTGGGGGGCAGCCGGCTGGTACCGGCGCCCTTCACCCCAGGGCCAGTTCTCGGCTGGCGGCGAATTCAACTTATCGGCATTGGTTAGCGGGACCGCGGGACTAGCTCCAAGGGTGTCATCAGCCGGCTCTTCGGCGCCTCGGGGGGTTAGCCGTGTTTCTCCAGGGAGGTCTTTTTCGAACGGCCAATCCTTCTCGGCTGGCCGACATTCAGGGCCCGTTTGTTTCGCGCACATGTCTCCAGAGGAGATGTCGGAGCTTCGTACAAAGGGGTTGTGTTTCCGTTGTAAGAAGACTTACAAACCCGGGCACTAGTGTTCGATGAGGCAGCCGAACATTTGGTGGCGGAGGAGGACGAGCCCATGGACCTACAGTGCTTTCAATTTCATGGAAACCCCGTGGCAACCGTGGAATCCGAGGGGGCAGCCGTCGAGTCGGAAGAGGTGAAGGAGGAGGCGGTGTCTTCGATTTATTCCATGGCAGGATTTACGGGGCATCGTACCATGCGCATGAAGAGGGCTCTGCAAGGGTCTAGTCGTTTCGGTGTACAGTTGGGTGATGGGCAGCGCCAGGAGTTGGAAGGGTACTGCTGAGGATTAAAAATTTTGATTACTAACATCGCCTTAATGGCGGACTACCATGTGTTTCCGCTGGGTGGGGTGGACGTGATTTTGGGGATCGCCTGGCTGGCAACTCTCGGAGATGTAGAAACTAACTCAGAGATGTAGAAACTAACTGGGCCAACATGACGATGACCTTCAAACATGGAGGGAGAATGGTGACATTGAAGGAAGATCCATCCCTTTGTCGCGCCCCAATGGATCTCCGTGAATTAATTCAGATCCAAGACGCAGAGCTGTGTAGCACGTTGGTGGAGGCAGGGCCAGCAAAGTTGGCAGATCCAGTGACTCGAGGTGTGGCGGAGCTATTGGCGCCGTTCGAGCAGTTGTTCGATGAATCGGAGGGCCTTCCGCCGATTCGTGGGGCTGAGCACCATATCGTCTTGGCCCTGGTGCCGGACCGGTGTCAGTAAGGCCGTACAGCTACGGGAAAGCTCAGAAGGACGAGATCGAACGATTGGTGTCAAATATGCTCTTGGCAGGAATAATACGGCCGAGTGCCAGTCCTTTCTCTAGCCCGGTACTATTGGTGAAAAAGATGGATGGGAGTTGGCGCTTTTGTATGGACTATCGAGAGCTCAACAAGGTGACAGTTTCGAATAAGTATCCGATACCGGTAATACAGGAGATGGATGAGTTGTTAGGGGGGTATTCTCAAAAATCGATCTCCGCTCCGGCTACCATCAGATCCGAGTGGCGAGAAGAGATGTCCACAAGACCGCCTTCCAGACACACAGTGAACATTATGAATTCTTGGTGATGCCGTTCGGATTAACTAATGCGCCAGCAACTTTTCAATCGGCTACTTAAGAAAATTTGTTCTTGTTTTCTTTGATGATATTCTGGTCTATAGCAGGTCCTGGCTGAGCATAAGGAGCATCTGAGGGAAGTTTTGCAAATCTTGCAAGACAATCAGTTCAAGGCGAATAGAAAGAAATGCTCGTTCGGGTGTCGGAAGGTGGAGTACTTGGGCCACGTGATATCAGCCGCCAGGGTAGAGATGGATCCGGAAAAGGTGGTGGCAGTGGTGAAATGACCGGCCACCAAGAACGTCCGCGAGGTGCGCGGGTTTCTAGGCCTCACTGGCTATTACCGACGATTTGTGAGAGAATATGGGCAATTTGCACGACCTCTGACTGAGCTACTTAAAAAATCGGCACCGGTGCCGTTTGTTTAGACAGAGGTGGCCGAGAGAGCCTTCCAACGACTGAAATCAGCCCTCACTTCGGCGCCCCTGCTTGCCATGCCGGATTTTGAGAAGCATTTCATGATCGAGTGCGATGCCTCCAGAACTGGTATCGGGGCGGTTCTTATGCAAGAAGGGCGGCCCATAGCGTACTACAGTAAATCATTGGCGGACAGGAAACTGACAAGATCAGCATACGAACGTGAGATGATGAGATTGGTTCTCGCCATCCAGCACTGGACACCCTATTTGGTGGGGCGCCGATTTACTGTCCGGACGGACCACAGTAGTCTGAGACACCTTCTTTCTCAGAAAATTGTGATGCCGTCGCAACAGATTTGGGTAGCAAAGTTGATGGGCTATGATTTTGAGATAAGTATAAGTCGGGAGTCTCAAACTCGGCGGCTGATTCTCTCTCTCGTCATGGTGAAGGCGGCGACTTGCTAGCACTCAGCATGCCAAATTGGGGTGAGCTGGCCGATGTTCTAGTCGAGCAATCACATGATGAATTTATTCGGGGTGTGATGAAGGATCCACGCGAGAACCCGGGCAGCCAGGTGGGTTTGAGTTGCATGGAGGGAAACTGTTTTATAGAGGGGGGATTGTGTTGGCTTCAAATTCTAAATGGATTCCGAAATTACTTCCGGAGTTTCACGACACTCCTATGGGCGGCCACGCCAGCGCACTGCGAAAGTATAAACGACTGGCGGCAAGTGTGTATTGGAGGGGGATGTTCAAAGCAGTGAGAGAATATGTAGTCAGATGCTTAGTTTGTCAAAAGGTGAAGTATGAGGCTCTCTCTCCGGCGAGGCTGCTGCAACCGTTGCCGATTCCGGAAAGTGTTTGGGAGGACTTGTCCATGGATTTCATCACCTCGCTGCCGAGGTCGCAAGGGTGTTCGGTGATATTGGTTGTGGTCGACCGGTTGTCGAAATATGCTCACTTTTCAGCCATGAAGGGGGCATCTCGGCACGTGTGTTGGCCGAGGTATTCACGCGCGATGTCGTGCGCCTTCATGGCATCCCGGGGATGATCGTGAGCAACCTAGATCCGCTCTTTATGAGCTCCTTTTGGAAGGAGCTTTTCAAAATATCGGGAACACAACTCAAGTTTAGCTTGGCGTATCACCCAGAAACCGATGGGCAAACTGAAGTTTTAAACAGGGTGTTAGTAACATATTTGCGTTGTTTTGCAGGTGAGCAGCCAAAGAAGTGGACCAATTGGTTGCCTTGGGCGGAGTACTGGTACAACACCGCATTTCAAACCGCGGCTCAAACAACTCCGTTTGAGATTGTGTATGGACGGCCACCCCTTCATTGTGGAGGTACCTCCCAGGAGAATGCCAAGTGGCGGCTTTTGCGGGGATGCTCTAAGGGAGAGATGCGATGATAGCGTGTTTGCGCGAGCATCTAGTGCGAGCAAGGGAGAGAATGTTAAGGTTCGCGAATCGGCATCGTCGAGATGTGAACTTTGAGGTTGGTGATCGGGTTTTTCCTTAAGGTCCGAGCCCACCGGCAATGTTCTGTCGCTGGGAGTCCGCACAACAAGCTATCGGCTAAGTTCTATGGCCCGTTTGTTTTGTTGGCACGCATTGGGCCGGCGGCATACCGGCTGAAGTTGCCAGCAACTAGCCGGATACATCCCGTGTTCCATGTGTCGCAGTTGAAGAAAGTAGTGGGGGATCACGAGGTGGAGTTGGCCTTGCCCGATTCTTTGGAGCTGCCAGAAATTCCCGTGTATGAACCGGACTGCGTGCTGGCCTAGCGCACTGTGGATTAGGATGGTAAGGCGGTGGAGCAAGTCTTGGTCAAGTGGTCGGGCCAGTCGGAGGAAGATGCGTGTTGGGTGAGTTTGGCGGAGTTTCGGCAGCAGTTTCCTTAGTTCAACCTTGGGGACAAGGTTGATTTCAAGGGGGGAGGAGTTGTTATGGAGCAGCCGGTCCAGGATTTGCCGAGCCACGAGGGAGAGGAGGAGGCTGGCGGGCCCAAACCGTTATTAGTTTATCGCCGTAGGTCTCGGACTTGATTTATTATTATTAGGTATTTCATTCCTGTTATTTTATATTAGTTATGGGCCTATTGAGGGCTTAGGGTTTTGAACTCTTGTTATTTAAGTTGTGGACGTATCGTTGTTTTGATTATCTATTCACAATTGAAAAAATAGACAGGAGCCTCTTTGGTTAATTGACAGACACGTTTGCGTTTGATTTTCTGAGTGCTAACAGCATGTGTGTCTTATCTGTGTTTAGTTTACAAGAGGATTCATTATTAAGTTTACTTTTGGAAATAATAATGTTTGACCTGCAACATGACACGATTTTTCCCACTTAGAATCTGAATGAAGCTTCTTAAATAAAATAAGGATATTAAATTGTAATAAGAACATGCAAAAGAGAATGATATTTGAAGCCTTAGACATAATTAATTTACCCAACTGACACAGGAGAAGAAATGCAACTCACATTCCAAAAATAGAAAATTGTGAGGAAAACAACCCAAAGAAAAAAATTCATAATTAAACATCTTTAAGATCTACCCGAAAAGCATTGATCTAAATACATTCAAATGATTAATAATGAACTACAAGAATTGCCAATACTTTATCATAAAGAATCATGTTATCCCATTGATAAGTAAAATAACTTGTACGAGAAAGATAAAATAATAATAGCTCTATCCTAATGTAAAATGTATTGAACTTTAGAATGTAAATAAACAGTTGGTAGTACATTAAAAGTATATCTAGATTAAAATATGTGCCGAATACATCATATATTCGTAACAATTTGTAAGTTATACAACAGAAATTACAATATTTAATCAACATGTCACTTAATTTACTAAAATGATCATCATCAAAAAAATAATTTGTTTTTCTCTATATTTGAATGGCGAAGGTCTATATTGGAGCATATGTTAGAAATTCAACTATACACAACATAAAATTATAATTAGTATAATTATAGTGGTATTTTTTTTAGCTTCATATTTATTTGAGAGATAATCAGAAATAACATAGATTCTCATATTCAATACCACAATGATAAGGTAATAATCTTGAGGCCCCATCTTAAAATATTTCATTGGTTCTAATATGGCTAGTTTAAAAGAGCTAATGCCATAATGATAATTATGCCTTTTTAGAGGGGTTAGAGTGCTTTCTCTGATAAGCCACCTAAACCTAACCTAATAAAATTATTAAAATGAACAGCAGGTAAATTAAATCTTTTTTACGATCAATTTTTGTTTCATTAAAATACATCACAAGTCAGAAAGGACATTTTTGTCTCACCACTAATCATCCATAAAAATTTCATAAATAAAACTAATAAACTGCAGGAAAATATCAGGGTGAAGAGACAAGTTACCGGTTACATGGAAATCCATAATGCTAAAAGATTTGTAATGTAAGACGAAATTGGATAATTGAAGGTTCCAAACAGGTCATTAACCAGATTTATGCCAACATGGGGTGTCATTTTAGAAAGGGCAACCACAAAATACAAGTAGGTCTGAATGAATCCCCCTAGTGAGAGAGAGAGAGAGAGAGAGAGAGAGAGAGAGAGAGAGAGAGAGAGAGAGAGAGAGAGGGAGAACATAATCTGTGGGCTTTGTTTTTGTTGCAAGATTCCGTTTCTGCATTTGATGGGAAGCCAAACAGGGATAGAGATGTGATGATTCATTAAATAGATCATCAAATCACAGCTTATCCTTATTACCCTCTTAAATATTTACCTGAGTTAATGGACGTTCAATCATTATCACTGTTTTGCCGGTGGAATTGGGTGGGAGAGCAATTAGCATTCACAGGCGTCTCTATCTCTCTCTCTCTCTATTCATCTTTCTTCATATTTCTAACACCTAAAGTTATAGTAATATGTTGCTTTCATCCCTCAGTCTTGACTCTTATGTTTCACTTCAATAATTATTTATTATTTAAATACACTTTTTATGTTTCCATTTCCATAATCATTAATTAGCAAATAATGCTTAAGAGAGAGGAGAGGATGCTAAACACAAAGAAAAATTAGTTAAAATTTATGTCTCTCTCTTCTAATCCAAGTGGACTAATAATATTCACTACTAATTGAACACATATAAACCCTATTAAAATTTAGAAACAATTTTGGAACCTACTATTGCATGAAAGAAAGCACACCATAAGCCACATAACAAAGGTGGTTAACCATAGATTCAAAGACAAACTAAACAATCAATAGAAACAGCACATGTATTCATTCAGCTTCTCATAATTACAATTTGAACTCTACTGATAACCACTCCAATTAAATTTCGCCAATTACTTGTATCAAAACTGGAAAAAAAAGGTTCATATTCAAAGCAAAAAATTCTGCATATCTAAATGCTCCAGGGTGGCTGGAAAATAAACGATCAAGATCATTACAAGTTCATGTTACCACAACCGAACGAGGGTAATACGTGCATTCATAAATAGTGCAAGTCTTATAAGCAACCCAGGTTAAGGAATACATCAGAATTCAATTCATACAACCACCACCCTAGAGAAAAAGGGGCCTAACTTGGTTACAGTTTATGATGAAGTCCACCTTATAATAATCAAGAACAGGGATGCAAATTAAATCAATTCATACAACCACCACCCAAGAGAAAAAAAGACCTAACTTGGTTACAGTTTATGATGAAGTCCACCTAGTATTAATCAAGAACAGGGATACAAATTAAACCTGGCCATTGCAGGTGATAAGAAAGGACAAAACCATGAAATGAGCACTGTATCCTCCTAAAGTCACTATTGATTTAAAAAATTCTATGTTCTCCCATTGATCATTTTACTTTTGCTAAACCATATATTTAAGGTCAAGAAAAGAAAATTATCCTACAATGTTGTGTCCACAAACGCTGCAAAAACCTCAATTGAGATTAAAATAGAATTCACTTATATATCTATCAATCCTCTAATGTGTCTTTGACTATGGTTCTCAATCATGTAAGTCGAGGCCTCTTGAGTATACGAACCCAGGAAAAACTGCACAGCAGTTATAACTCCCGCACTTAATTACGAAAGACAACCACTATCCAACATTATAATTTCCTAATTAAAATAGTTTATCTTAACTATTGCATCAATAGCGCTCCAAGCATTTTAATATGTTACCGAAAATGTTTGCTTGATCCTATATAAACGATGACAAATCACAATCGAGAAAACAGAATAGAAACCTGCAGACTAAATAAGTATGATGAAGCTTTCAGTAGGAATGCATTTAGAAAATCAATAAAAGTTTATCTGTAGGGCATTTGTCACTGTCATATATTCCAAGCTATTAGGAAATTCTAGTTTTCTCAATGACCCTTATTTAGTTCAGACTTCAGACTACACCCCAGAAGTATATTGCATCAACTCTAAACTAATAAATTAAATCTTTGAGCTAAATCAACACGTAAACACTGAAATAATATGCAGGTACATAATTTGTATTTGCTCAGAGTTAGATAAGTCAAGAGTTGCAAGATAAGTCAGAGTTCGCATCTATATGATGCATTACCCACAAATGAGTATGTATAGCATAAAATTGAGGAGAACTATCAATTGTATATCCAATTGTTAATGGGTTTAGGGGATCACTGCGTTTCATATCAATTATATATTGTTTGCTTCGAATTCATTATTATTAGTCTCTTATGCATTTATATTGGAATACCAGTCCCAAATTGCTAAGAGATTTCCCCACATGGATTAACAGAATCGCCAGCTTCCTGAATCAAACCCTGATGCAATTTTCCTCACTGTTAATTATGAAGAGCATAAGCCTATGTGTCATGCCTTCCATATTTATGTGATGTGCTGCTCTTCTTTAGATTATACAGAGGTGCAGATTGGAGGGTTTGCAGCTTCAGCAGCACCAATGCCACTGTAAGCTACATCAATTTTTCGATGTCGAACTATTCTAGAACCTCTTTTTTTTAGTACATGGACCTTATACTCCATGTCATCATTGAGTATAATGCGATTGCGTGATGTAACTAAAATTTTCATTTTTATCAACACTTGTTCTTCAAGAAGTCCACCATTTGATAGTATTTTTATGTTGCATCAGTTTTCATTTATTAAGGAAACGTGTAGTGGGAGAAAAGTGTGGGTAAGACAATCCAATCCATCAAATAACTTAGACGAAAGAGAAACACTATCCAAAGTAAATCTGCCTGATATCACAGTCTATAAGGGAGACTAACCCAAATGTAATAAGCAACACACACAACGTGCCCACCTGAAATTCGAAGTCGAAAACAAATGGGGAGGAGAAGTGATAGGCCGTACAAACGATGTTTTTATGTGTTGTAGATGATGATATATCAGATCAATAATCAATCTAATCTTTGTTGAATACACAATCAAGCAATGGATTGAACACAAGAAACTAGATCACATGTGATAACAATTGAATTTGTGTGTGTATGTGTGATTGTATGAAGAAGAAGACGTTTATAGTGGTTCAGCTTGCTTGCACAAGCTTACATCCACTGTGAGAGAGAGATCTATTATTGATTAAGAGAGCAAAACGTGTTACAATGCGTATATGCAAGAATCACAGCAATATATACATCATATGCTTGCACAGAAAGTTATAGGGCCAACGCGTGTAACCGACTTCCAGCTGGGTTCTCAGTTGGTTAAAACGAATCTCGACGGTTATAACCAACTCCATCACACACCCTGCATGGCCAGCTATCCATTCATGTATGGAACTTTCCAGAAACCGTTCGAATGCGAACTGTACAACGGCCACAAGTCACCCCGCTCACAACTGATGCACCCGGTGTAGTCTTGCTGCTATGTTCGTGTGTTTCTTGATTCTGTTGATGCTGGTGCAATGGTTTCACTCATGCATCACCATCAGCTTCATCCTTAAACACACACACACTTAATCTAATGTTGATCATTCATTAGTATGTAGTTTTCTATCACAATTCTCCACCTAAAACTTCATACTCAACCAATACTCAATCACTCATTCACTTCACTGTTTTGTCAAGACAGCCAACTTGCACACTGCTTTTTAAGAGAGCAGCTGAACTCTACACTGATATGTTCAGCATACATTGATAAGACTCTTGTATAGCTCAAACTTTGAACTAGGCAATGCCTTAGTGAGGAAATCAGCTGGATTCTTGGCTGTTTCAACCTTTTTAACTACAATCCTCCTTCAACTAAGTCTCTAACAAAATACATCCTTACATCTATGTGCTTTGTCCTTTCATGAAAACCCTGATGTCTTGATAAGTGTTATCACAATGTATTAGTACTGATTCTTGTACTACACTAAACTCAGACAAAATTCCTTGCAACCACAAACCTTCCTTTACTGCTTCTGTGAGTGAGATAAACTCAGCTTCAGTTGTAGACAATGCAACCACTGACTGATGTGTTGATCTCCAACTGATAGTTGTACCAAACAAGCAGAATACATAGCCTGATAGTGACTTCCTTGTGTCTAAGTTTGCAGCATAATCAACATCTACAAAACCTGCAAGAAAATCAATGTTAGAAGTAAATTTATTGAAATGCAAACCTGTTGTTAAGCTGCCTCTGATCTATCTCTGAATCCACTTAACAGCTTCCCAGTGATCTCTTCCTGGACTTTCCATGAATCTGCTCACCAAACTCATTGAATGAGCCAAGTCTGGTCTGCAGCACACCATAGCATACATGAGACTGCCAACTGCATTGGCATAAGGAACCTTCTCCATTTCTGACACTTCTTCACTAGTTCTAGCTGATTGTTGAACTGACAAAGCCAATCCTTGCTTTACAGGAGTAGACACAGCTTTACTTTGATCCATATTATACCTCTTGAGAACCTTTTCTAAGTATGAGTTCTGATGCAACACAATAGAACCAGCTGATCTATCCCTTTTGATTTCCATTCCTAATATAACAGTAGCTTTACCCAAATCTTTCAAATCAAACTCAGATTTCAACATTTCCTTCACAGCTGTAATGCCTTCCATAGACTTACAAGCAATTAAGATGTCATCAACATACAGTAACAAGAAAACATACCAGTCACTGTCTTGTTTGATATATACACAACTGTTAAACTTGCTTATTTCAAAACCACATTTGACAATGTATTCATCAAATCTCAGATACCATCTCCTAGGGCTTTGTTTCAGTCCATATAGTGACTTTAGAAGTAAACAAGCCTTATCAGTTGAGTTTTGAACTGAAACTCCTTCTGGAACAGTCATATAGATCTTTTCCTCCAAATTTCCATGAAGAAAGGCTGTAGTCACATCCATTTGATGCAATTCCAGATTAAACTGAGTTACTAATGCTAACAATATCCTAATAGAACAATGTTTCACAACTGGAGAGAATATCTCTGTATAATCAATGCCTTCCCTTTGAGAAAAACTCCTGGCAACTAGTCTTGCTTTGAATCTAATACCACCAATCCTCTCAGGTGAAACTTTCTTCTTGTAAATCCATTTACAGCTCACTAACTTCTGAACTTTTGGCTTAAGAATAATTTTCCAAGTCTGATTCTTCTCCAATGAAAGCAACTCTTCTTGCATAGCAGCACTCCACTTTGCATTATCCTTACTGCTCATTTCTTCCTGATAGTTTCTAGGTTCATATGAATCAATATCCTCTGCAGAATAAAGTGCAAAGGATACAATATCAGCATCTGCAAACCTAGCTGGAGCCCTAATAGATCTCCTTTGTCTATCTCTAATCAACTGATAACTATTAAGCAGTTCATCAGTATTAGAAATAATTTGATCATCTGTACTTGGTGAATTAGTTCCTCCTTGTACTGTCTCTTCTTCAACTCTGATCCTCCTGAATTTTGTTCACAGGCTCCACCTCAAGCTCAGATTCAGACTTACCTTGACCCTGAGGCTTTAGTGGCATAACAGCTTCATTAAAGGTAACATCTCTACTTATCATAATCTTTTTACCTTCAATATTCCACAGTTTGTAAGCTTTAACACCTTTGGGATATCACATTTGATGGCTCTTGGAGCTAACTTATCCTGTTTAACATGTGCATAAGCTAAGCAACCTATCACTTTGAGCCTAGTGTAATTAGCAACCTTTCCAGTCCATACTTCCTGAGGAGTTTTGAATTTAAGAGGTGTTGATGGACACCTATTTATTAGAAAAGCGGCTGTACTAACCAACTCACCCCAGAAGTCTTTAGAAAGACCAGAACTACTTAATATATATCTAACTCTCTCAAGTAAGGTCTGATTCAGCCTCTCTGCAACACCATTTTGTTGTGGTGTACCTGGTACTGTCTTGTGTCTCATGATCCCCCTCTCCTTACAAAACTTGTTGAACTCATCAGAACAATACTCAAGACCATTATCAGTTCTTAATATCTTAACCTTGTTATTACAGCTATTCTCTACCTCAGTTAACCAATTCTTAAAGGTAATGAAAGCTGTATCCTTAGACGTCAATATATATATCCATATCTTCCTACTGTAATCATCAATAAATGAAATAAAATATCTGCCTCCTCCTTTTGTTTGAGTTCTTGCAGGTCCCCACAGATCTGAATGGACATAATCAAGTTTAGCTTTGCTTGAGTATTCACCAATACTAAACTTCAGCCTTTTAGCTTTACCAAAAATGCAATCCTCACACTGATCCAGCTTGTCTATTGATCTGATATTGATTACATTTTTCCTTGACAATTCTTATAATCCTTTCTCACTTATGTAAGCTAATCTTCCATGCCATAAGTGAATTTCATCACTTCCTGTTGAGACATGATTCTGCCCAACTACTGTATGTCCATCAAGTATATACAATCCATTTTTCCTGATTCCTTTCATCACTTCATACTCATCTTTCTCAACAATGAGTACACCTCCTCTAGATCTAAACTCATGATCTGAAGCATCTAAAATTCCTAAAGAAATCAAGTTTCTTTTAAGTTCTGGAACATTCCTCACATCTGTCAGTGTCCTAGTGACTCCATCATGCATCCTCAACCTGATGGATCCAATACCTCTTATATGACATGTGTGATTATTCCCTAGTAATACTGATCCAGCATTCTGTAACCTAAGATCAGTAAACCAATGCTTCAAAGGAGATATATGGAATGTACATCCTGAATCAAGAATCCAATCCATGGATCCTTTTGATGATCCAACCAGAAGTGCCTCAGGATAATCAGTGGCCTGATTCTGACTATTTACCACCTGATTTGCTTGCACTCTTTGTTGTCCATCTTTACCAGCTTCTGCTTTCCTCCTCTTTTCTGCTTTATACTTGTAGCAGTTTTTCTTGTAGTGGCCTGGTTCATGACAGTGAAAACACTTCCTTCCATCCTTATCTGAATTTGACTGATCAGTCTTGTTTCCTTGTTTCTTTGAATCAGAATTGCCTTTTTCTTGTTGTTCCTTTTACCATGATCACTCCTCTTGACCATTAATCCCTCTCCTGATGTTCCTTGATCTTCAGAAACTTTCTGAAACTCCTTTGTCTTCAGAGCAATCTCAACCTCATCAAGACTTATAGTTTCTCTATTCCCAAACAGAAGTGTATCTTTGAAACTTTCAAAGGACTTTGGGAGAGCTGACAACAATATTGAGGCCTTATCTTCTGTTTCAATTTTCACATTAACATTTTCTAGATCATCTAACACCTTATTAAACTCATCAAGCTGAACTAGAACTGATCTCTCCTCAACCATCTTAAAGGAATATAATTTCTGCTTTAACTATAAACGGTTAGCAAGAGATTTTACCATGTAAAGATCTTCAAGTTTCTTCCATACAGCTCTTGCAGATGTCTCTCTCTGTACTTCTCTCAAAGCTTTATCACCAAGACACAATACAATGGCACTTAAGGCCCTTTCTTGAATATCAGCTTCTGCAGTAGCTTCAATGGCAGCTTCTGCAGTTGTTGCTGGTTTTTCCTTGATAGCTTCTGCCAATCCTTGTTGTACCAAGATAGCTCTCATCTTGATCTTCCACAAACCAAAGTCAGATTTCTCTGTAAACCTCTCAATATCAAACTTAGTTGCAACCATGGTGTCAGCTTCCTTCAATTTCTTCTTGATTCCTCCTTATGTTGATTGCTGCTGTTTGTGGCCTGATTTCCCACAGACGGCGCCACTTTGTTGTAGATGATGATATATCAGATCAATAATCAACCTAATCTTTGTTGAATACACAATCAAGCAATGGATTGAACTCAAGAAACTAGATCACATATGATAACAATTGAATTTGTGTGTGTATGTGTGATTGTATGAAGAAGAAGACGTTTATAGTGGTTCAGCTTACTTGCACAAGCTTACATCCACTGTGAGAGAGAGATCTATTATTGATTAAGAGAGCAAAACGTGTTACAATACGTATATGCAAGAATCACAGCAATATATACACCATATGCTTGCACAGAAAGTTATAGGACTAACGCGTGTAACCGACTTTCAGCTGGATTCTCAGTTGGTTAAAAAGAATCTCGACGGTTATAACCAACTCCATCACACACCTTGCATGGCCAGCTATCCATTCATGTATGGAACTTTCCAGAAACCGTTCGAATGCGAACTGTACAACGGCCACAAGTCACCCCGCTCACAACTGATGCACCTGGTGTAGTCTTGCTGCTATGTTCGTGTGTTTCTTGATTCTGTTGATGTTGGTGCAATGGTTTCACTCATGCATCACCATCAGCTACATCCTTAAACACACACACACACTCATTCTAATATTGATCATTCATTAGTATGTAGTTTTCTATCACATTATGCAAAATAGTACTGAAGTCTTATACATGGACATTTTTTAAATTCTCAGGATTCAGTGTCATCACTTTTAGAGCACCCATGGAGATGATGAGTTCAATTAAATGCCTATTAACAAACCTGAATGACTAAGTGGAATCTGATAATTTAACATGACCATCTTAGTTTGGCCCTAAAGCACAATCTAGGTGGGAGTTCCAAGAAGCACACAAGATATGCATTCATGAGATTTTCAGATACTAAAACATGCAATATACATGTCATCCGAAAGAAATTAACTCCTTCTAGGCATACATAATAAGAAAAGGCACAAAGAGGAAATCATAACAAGGACTACTATGAGACAATTTCTCAAACACCTGGTGAGCGGGAGCGGAGCATCCAAGCAAATTAAGCAAAAAAGAAATTCTATGAAAAGCCACAGGAGCATCCGGAGAGAGAGATGACTGAGTAGGAAGAATGAAAAGATGCATGAGAAAATAACAAAAAAATCTTAAAGAGAATCACCTCGTAGTCTCAAGTCCAGAGCAGCTGCAAGCAAACGCAGTGGAGGATGATTGTGAGATTAAGATGGTGGAGGGATAACCTCCATCTCCTCTTATTCCCCCTCCATCCTCTCTCTCTCCTACCTCCTGATTTTTCTTTCGTTTGAGGAGATCAGATCAGGAAAAAAGTAAATATATTGGACTAATAGCAAGATTAAGATAGATCTAGAGCCATAGATGAGATGATCCAGGGTGAAGGTGATTTGAAAATAGGATTTTAAAATATTATTACTCAATAGTCAATACACATTCCATACCATTTCAATTTTTACTTTCTCATTTCTCTCCCGCCAAAATCACCCACTCCCTTTTTCTTTATTTCTTTTTATTTCGCTATTCCATTCGGTGTTTTCTCTAGTATTCCAAGATCGTAGTGTGAAGATAGTCTACAATTTGAAGCAGGAAATCACAACTGCTCCTTCACTGCACTAATTGTCATACAATTTTCCCCGATTTTTGTCCTCTGCTTCTTGACAGAGATTCTGCCTTGGCCTTCCCCAATTTAGAACCCTACAATGGCCTCTCGCTCAAGCTCGCAACAGATTCATTGCCATTAAAGTTGATGTATTTCTGTCTTACTCGAGGTACGATACACTGCCATAAGTTGTGAAACGGTTTGAACGACACACTTGAATATTAAGTCATCTTAACTTATTATTCTTCTCTTCAATTGTCATAAATTCCTTAGTTGGTACAGAAAAGAATTAGTTTATTGTTAGAAGTTAATTCCTAAGTATATTTCAACTGTGCACCCAATATGTTTGATGAAATGCTTGAATAGAAATTTGTTTTGGAATCATTTTCTTTGGCTTGACATGGGTGGAATTGGCATTGTGCTAGCCCTATATACATGAGCAATACCTTATTTTGGAATACAAGGCACTGTTCATTAGCACCTGAATTTAAAATAATTCAAAACAGTAGATTTATCACTCCAATTCAGAAAGCCTAAAAAGGAAAAGAAATACAAAAAAGACATTACAATTCATAAAGACATATTGAAAGGAGGATGTTAACTTAGCATTATAACACTGCTTCCTTCCCACCTGAGTTCTTCCTTGTTGTTATCTAGTTCCCCTCCTTCCACGCTTCATACTCATTTTGTGCAGTTATATTTTTACTTTTTGTATTCGTGAAGGTCTTTTTTAATATTCCCCCATGTTGCATAATAATTTCGTCCGGTTCTTTTTTTATCTTTTCACTGCAAGTGCGGCTTGCTTTTTAAAATGTACATAAAAGTATAATCGTTCCTGCTTATTCGACTAAACCATCAGTAAGATACCTTAAGTTTTGATTCAGTTCATCAAACTCTTTATATATCAGAATTAGGCTCCCAATAATATAAGCTATTGAAGCTCAAATTCCCCATTTGACATGATAGACGACTTTCCTTCATAATAGAATGCCTGTAACCAAGAACGTCATTTTTCCTGAATTGTTTTTTTTTTTTTGACTGCTGCTACAGTAGCAACCTGATAATAAACTTGCTACTTTGATGTGCTTCAACCATCCTTTACACTAAAACTAGTTTATATTTTGCCTAATTCCATATTTTTACTATTTCTAGCATGCCTTATTTTTTGGATGATTTTTGGCGGGAGATGTTAGATGCTTCTTTGTAATAATCTCCGGCCAATTTTCATCCTACACAATATCTTAAATCAGACTCTTTTTTTTTTTTTTATATTGTAATAGACAATTTGTTTTGGAATTGTATAAATTGGTTAATTTTTAGAGAATGAATACAATTTGTTTTTAGTGTTGATGTTGATTACAGTGTGTAAGGTTGTTAGAGAATCGAGACTTCTCTGAAATCCATTGTTCCAAAATTCCTATGTACTGGTTCAGATTCAACCTAAAGGAATAGAATGGTATCTTGTTGTCCTATCCAGCTTCTGAATGCCATGCACTTCAGAAAGGAAAGGTCTCTCCTGCTCGATTTTTTTTCTCTTCATTTACTTTTATAAAATTGGTTTCTCGTTTGTGAAGTGTCGATTCTCAAACATTAAATTGATAGTTTTAGATCTGCCTGATCAACAACATTCTATTTCCAGTTGATTATTAAAATTGTTGTTAGCTTGCCGTTTAAATTTTTTATCATTTCAATCCCTAATAGGGTGGGAAGATGATTTTGTATTCTATTGATTTCCAGGTTAGGTTCAGTGATTTTCTTCAGAATCGTATCTTTGTTTCATCTTCAAAACATCATTTATACGAGCTTTAAAGTCATTTACTCCACAACGAACCTGCACAAGGTTCTTGGTAATGGCTGGTGATACAATTGAATTTACTTCTAATGGAAACATGAATGCTAAACCAATATCCCAGAGAACTTACCAAGTTGTGGTAGCTGCAACTCAAGATATGGGTATTGGAAAAGATGGTAAGTTATCTTGGAGGTTACCAGGCGACCTTAAATTCTTCAAGGATATTACCATGAGTACTTCAGATCCAAACAAGAAAAATGCTGTGATTATGGGGAGGAAAACTTGGGAGAGCATTCCTCCCCAATTTCAACCTTTTCCTGGAAAATCTTGTTTCTAACTCGTTCTGGAAATTCTGATCTTGTTTCTACTGGGGAAGCTCTTTCATGTGATAGTATATCATCAGCTTTAAATTTATTGGCAGAACCCCCTTATAAAAATCTTGTAGAGACAATTTTTCTGATAGGAGGTGGTCAGATTTTGAGGTATGCATATATCTTACTCAATTATATTATTATTTGTGGTTATGTGGGTTTTGGTATTTGAAATGGAAATGATAAAGTTAACAAGAGTCTTGATGCAGGGAAGCCCTTAATGCCGTTGAATGTGATGCCATTCACTTGACTGAAATTAAGAGTCACTTTGAAGGTGATACGTTTATTCCTTCTATAGATAAGTCTGTTTATCAGCCATGGTACTCTTCCTTCCCCATTGAGGAGAATGGTATTCACTATTGTTTTGCAACGTATGTGCGGTTGAAGACTTTCACTTGCACAGCTGAGAATTTCGGACAGGAGATGATGTCTGAAGGCAATACATCACATTCCAAAAGGCTCAAATTCTCAGATTTCACTTTCTTGCCAAAGATTATTTTTGAGAAGCATGAAGAGTTTTTATACTTGAAACTTATTCAAGATATTATTTTGAATGGTAACAAAAAAGATGACCGGACCGGGACTGGCACCCTCTCAAAATTTGGCTGCCAGGTATTTTCATTAACTTGGCAATAGCGTATGAGATTTTTCATTATTTTACACATTTTATTTGTGCTTTGATTTATTTTGTATTTATTTTTTTGTGATGCTCTGCTGATACATCTGCTGTAAATTTCCAGATGCGCTTCAACCTACGTAAATGTTTTCCTCTTCTTACAACCAAGGTATTGATACTTATTAAGAATTTCCTCATTAAATAAAATCAGTTGAGATTATGTTAATATTAGATTCCCGTTTTGTGTGGTTGAGAAAATCCTTGTAATGGTTTTGCATTTATATTGATTTTATAAATTTTATCAGTGTATTAATATAACAGAGTTAGTATGTGTATTTCTCTGTTTGTTGTGGTCTATTGATTGTGGTTTGGATGCGAAGAGGGTTTTCTGGCGAGGAGTTGTTGAAGAGCTTTTGTGGTTCATCAGTGGTTCAACAAATGCAAAGGTAATTTTTAACCATCTTATGTTTCTTCAATCTGGAAGAATGTTTTGGACTCTAGAATAGGCGTGACATTTTTAAGGTTAATATAATTAGGTTACAGTTGTACTACTATTTATTTGTCTAAATATGCTCAAGCAAAATGCTTACAGTTCTCTCTATCTTTCTTACATGAAATTTGTAAGAACAGTTGTGCGTTTTTATTTTGTTTTACAATGTACAATCCATAAAAAATGTAGTACAAACTCCTCTAGATTTGAACTATATTTCCATATTACATTCTTATTTGGCCACTTATCTCTGCATTTTATTTAATTCTCAAAAGAAACAAGTATTAAAATAACACTGTTTCATACAGATTCTACAAGAAAAAGACATACGTATATGGGATGGCAATGCATCCCGAGAGTTTCTTGATAAGCAAGCATACATTTCAATATTTTCTTATTTCCAATATTTCGATGTTCTTTTTGTATTTGCTCACTCTGAAAGATTGATGCAATTCTTGTATCAGTATTGGATTGACAGATAGGGAAGAGGGAGATTTAGGACCTGTATATGGATTTCAGTGGAGACATTTTGGTGCCAGGTTAGTGCTTGGAGATTTGAAGTTGGCAAAAATATGTTGCCTTAAAGAATGTCTTACTCTTGATTCTACAGATACACCAATATGCATGCTGACTATACAGGGCAGGGGTTTGATCAGTTACTCGATGATATAGATAAGATAAAGAATAAGCCACATGATAGGAGGATTATTTTTTCTGCTTGGAATCCTTCTGATCTTAAGTTGATGGCTTTACCACCTTGCCACATGTTTGCACAGGTCCTGGTTCATCCTTTACATAAATAGAAGTTATTAAAGCAACAATGTAAAGTCCTAAATAAATAAATTATTCCACAAAAATTTTAAGGAATTATGGAAAAGAAAGATGGAGTTAGTTTTATCCACTAGGTGCTTTACTCTCCTCTCGCAGATGATTTTTAATTTTTCTAACATGTCGGGGGTGCAGTTTTATGTAGCCAATGGTGAGCTATCTTGCCAGATGTATCAACGCTCTGCTGGTATGGGTCTTGGGGTCCCATTTAACATTGCATCATATGCACTGCTGACATGCATGATTGCTCATGTTTGTGGTACGTGTTAATTTTAGCCGATGAGAATGGAAAGCTTGTATATCTAACACCCCTTGGGATATGCAAGCATTCTTGGGCTAGTTTGGTTTAATTTAGATTCTACTATGGGCCAGTGAACCAAATGTTTCCTCACTATCTTTGTTTTATCCTCAGATCTTGTTCCTGGTGATTTTATCCATGTAATTGTGGATGGCCATGTTTATCGGAATCACATTAACCCTCTACAAGAGCAACTCAAAAAACTTCCCAGACCTTTCCCAGTAAGTACTAACTATAATTAATTTCTTATTGCAATCACATGATCACACATTTAAAGCAGCAGACATTGAGCAAAGATAGATTGATTAGTGAATACTAGAAAATAGTGTGGGTGACCCGAGTAGATGAGAAAATTAGAAATACACTGAAGATGATCTGGGCAAGGACCATAGAGTCCTATGTATGACATACATAAAGAAAGTAGAGAAACTTTAAGTCTGAATCAGAAAGATCATAAAAGGAACTAAAAGAATCAAAAGAAATACACTAGAAATGACCCTATATACTTAAGTATAAGGCTACAGATATTCACACCTGACATTTTACTAAATAGACGCACCCGTATGCTTTAGATTGATTGTGCTCATGTATGACATGCTTTTAATGTGGGTGTAAATTGTGAAAATTTGGCTGTGAGACTGCGAGTATGAATAACCTAAAGATAATTTAGTATAGCATGCGCAGCATGGTGGGATGACAACTTGTGCAAGAGATGAGTGTAACAATTCTAAGTTGGAGGAAAACGATGTCAATAGTATCAAGCTTGCATAAACTGCTCAATACTCATGCAGTTATCCCTTTGATGTAGTGTTTTTTATCGAAAAAGATATTGAGGATCAACCCACAGAAAAAAAAAATCGACTCATTCGTTGCAGCTGATTTTGAGCTCAGAAATTACGAGCCACATCAGAAGATCGAAATGAAAATGGCGGTTTGAAAGAGTCCCACTCCATAGAAAGCTTGAACATTGATAACTTCAACTAGAGGTATTATTCCCTCTGATCTTCAAGAAAGAACAAAGTTATCTTCCAAGTTAAGTACCTTCAATGTTGGCTTTTGAATTTTCAGAATGGTTGATGTGTGAATCATGAATTGAAGTGGGTTGCAAAGACACATGAATATTATGTTGTCCTCTTCGGTTTATGTATGCTTGATTTTACAAATTGGGATAAAGAGAGATTGAAAGAGTGAAAAAAAAAATAATAAAATGTTTATTTTGACCGTTTTAAATCTCAAGCATGGATAATAGTATTAGACTAAAGATTGTGTATTGGGATATCGTGTGCCTAGATATCTTTTATTTATTAAATAATATATACTCTAAGGATAAGGACGTGTATCCTTTATTTTCTTAAAAAATAAATAAATAATAATAATAATAAAAGCGTATACCCTTTAAAACAAAATATTGCACCCTTATTAATTAAAATATATATTCTTTTAAGAAGTAGTCCTTCCATCCCACCTATTTTCATTTTGGGCGCTCCACTTCAATAGTTACGTTTCATTTTTTTTGGTAAATATGATCGACACGAAATAATTAACACAATACTAATACAATTATCAATTTCATTAAAATATTATTTTTCTCACTTCACTGCACATTAAAATATTATTAAAGAATGGATTTGAGAGCCGTGTGATGGGTCACTATCCAGCACTCTAGTGTCGTAGGACTTGTAGCTCGGCAGTCCACCGGATGGATAGTAATAGAACGGAAGAACGCTGGCTTCAGTCCTCGCCCGGTGGAATGGATTGAATGCTCGAGTCGCCTGCCGGTGTACTGCCATTTTGGTTCTTTAGGCTGCCGGGAATATTATTATATTCTTTAATTCGCGTGCAAAAAACAACGTAACCTAGAATAAAACGGATGAAATATTCCACTATATTCGTGCCACACTAATATTAATTTGCAAGTAGTTTCTTAAAATAGATTTTTTAAAAAACATATGTATCATCATTTTATGCATTATTAACTTTTTATGTGTTAATTAATTATTGGTTCATATTTTTTTATTGCAAATAAAAATTCTTTTGTTAATAAGTTATACTTAGAAAACAAATTATAATTTGATTTCTATATATGAAATGTATTTTATTTATAAAGAAAATGTATTTAATTTAATTTTCAAAATATAAAAATTAATTTTAAAAAGTTAGTATCATTAAAAAATTTAAAAATTAAATAAAAATTTATAATTTATTTAAATTTAGAATATATATTATATATATATATATATATCAGTGTATATAATTTAAGATTAGTACATACATTTTATTTAATTTTATTATAATTTTAGTATATTTAGAAAAATATAAATGTTCTTACCTTAAAGTCCACACGTTTAATTATACAGTGCACCCGGGTGCACCCTAAGATAGGATACATCCACTTTCAAAATCATATACAAATATAAACAAAAACATATACAATTATAAATAAATATATATAGAATTTAATTGCTAGTTTTTTTAATGAAAATTTGAGTGTAAAAAAAATATACAATTATTAAAAAACATGTATTCCCTCCGTCTCCTTTCAAATGACACACTTTTCATTTTGGATTGTCCCACAAAAGTTTGCACATTCCAAAAAAAACAAAAAGTAAAAAACAACCACTCTTCCCCCATACACTTTATTTACAAAAAAAAAATCATCTCTACCTAACATACTTTATCATTTATTTATTATATAAAATATCATTATACCCCTAAAAGTTATCACTTTCTTAATCTCCGTGCAGGAAAGGGAGGCGCAAACTTTTCCGGGACGGAGAGAGTATACTCTATTAAATAAAAAGTTATACATATGTGGATGCTAGTTTTTTTAATGAAAAACTTAGTGTGAAAAAAGTATACAATAATAAAAAATACGTATACAAAATAGAATAAAAAGTTATATACATATGGGTGCACCCTTACATCTAATATCAACTCTTATAAAATTAATAAAATCATTAATTCAAATAATAATATCATAAAAAATTATAATAATATTGATTGTTTTCTAAATAAAATACTCCTATATTGATTATAAATTTCAATTTGTATTTTCATTTAATTTAATATATATTAATGTAAGTGTGTATATTTAATTACAAATATATAAATATATTTTATTTTATTTTATAAAATATAATGTTTAAATAGGTTTTATGTCATGCGTAACACACTAGTTTAGGAGTGGAAAAATACGGCATATCAAAAATACCGATACTGTAACAAAATTTTTGGTATGATGTTTTGCATATCGATACCAAAATACCAAAATTTTGATATCTTAAAATGCATACAGTTGCCAAACTATAACTATTACCGTGCCAATTTTTCGGTATATACTGTATCATACCGAAAATTTTATTACAAACCATATCAACATACACAAATCATACCGAAAATTAAAAATTAAATTCTAAACCATAAAATTCACTGGTTAATTATTTAAGATATTACTCCATCCGTCCCACACTAAAAGGGTCTTTTACTATTTGCACGTGAATTAAAAGTATTATTATTTAATGTGTTGTTGGTAGTTGTATTAGTGGGAATGTTGGCCCCATATTTTAATTATATTAGTAGGTGTGTGTGTGGATCCCACTTGTGTATAAAAGAAAATGAGACTTTTTGGGTGAGACACTCAAAATAAAAAAATATCTTCTCTAATGGGGAGGCAGGGAGTATATATAAGAGAGTAACTAGCAATATACCCATATGCCATATTGGAAATCATCAAAAGAGACTCAAATTAACACTGTAAAATTAATTGATGCATTTCATGTGAATGAAATAATAGAAGATAATTAGTGTCGAAAATCAGGGAAAAATTAAAAAAAATTGAATACTTTCAAATAATACACACCTATATTGTAAGAGATTCAAGATTATTTATGTGTATAAACAGAAGCTAGCTGTATTTTACACCTATATTGACAAAAGTTTTGAGTTCAAAATTCTTATAAAAATAATCATCACCCACCAAACAAAATTCAATCAGAGAAGAATATAAAAAGAAAGCCCAACAAATATATACTTCCTCCGTCCCTTGGTAAGAATCTCATTTGCTTTTGAGCGCATGTATTAAAAAGTATTATTATTTAATGTGTAGTGGGTAGTTATATTAGTGGGTATGTGAACCCCATGATTTAATTATATTAGTGGGTATGAGTGACTTCCATGTGTCCAAAAAAGGAAATGAGATCATTTTGGTGGGACAACCAAAATGATAAAATGAGACTCTTACCTAGGGACGGAGGGAGTATTGTATAAATAAAATAACTCATTTAAATTATAAAGACCATACATATACATTGAACTTAAAGCCATTTTCGGGGTTAAATTGATCAAGGTAAGCGTACCTTATCGTGTGTAGTTATTGACCCAGTTTAAATATCGATCAAAGGGAGAGTTCAATCCGAGGTGTATCCGGATTCGTTTTTAAACATGATTTATAGGAGTGAATGGGTTTGTGAGTTTTTAGAATTAAAAGACAATTATCTAATCAAGTAGCACATAAAATAAATAACAACTAAAGTAGATTGATGCAAGAGACAAATAACCAAGATGAAAATGGAGTGAAAGGTGGGTAATCTAAGGAGGAGCAAGGCTAACCTCATTCAAAATTAAGGGTATTACATGAACTTGTTAAAGTTAAATGGCAAGTACCAATGATAATCGGAATAGAAGCAATCACAAATGTTCCCCTAATCCCTATTGCCAAGATAATTAGGTTCTCAACTCATTACAAGTTTTAAGCACAAAAGATTGTTTCTTACTCTCAATTCTCTTAAGGGTACTATGATTATAAGATCTATTTTTCTCACTCAACTAACAACCAATCAAGATTAATTAATCAAATGTTCCAACATGACTATTCTAAGTGTATAAAAATACTACCACATACTTCACATACTAACATACATTATCCATATTATAACATGATTCAATCAACACCTTAATCACAATATCAGAATGACTTTCCTAATATCATAACTGGAGATATCGATCACACAAATCATAACACGAATAAATAAATCATAAATCATGTAGGAAATTCCAAATATCATATCAAATAACCATTTAAATCCAACAAATCCAAAAAGCCCTAACCCATCTTGTGGCTAGCCTCATTAGAGGTCTAGCCAACAACAAACATTATGAAAATATCCTAAAAATGCTTACATACATTCATTGTTTCAAAACAAACCAAAAAGGATTACAAAATGAAAAGCAAGATATCTTCCCTTCTCGAGGTAGGATGAATGTCTTCCTTCACTTTACAAGCTCCCAATCTCAATCCTCAATCCTCACTAGATTGGTAATGCAAATATGAACAAAATGGAGAGGATGGATGATAGGATGATGGATGGATGATGATGAAGGTGAAGAATATAGAGAATAGTGTGTGTGGTGTGTGTCTTGGAAACTCCCCCTTACAAATCTCCCTTGAGAGAATGGGAATTTAAGGTATTTATACCCTTTTGAATGCAGGAATCTCGCAATTACAACTGGTATTTTTGCATGAAAATTCGATCGAGTTTCTTGTTCTTCGGTCGAGTTTTCATGCAATGGGCGCTTCTTCAAATGGAGCACGTTTTCTGCCTTCAAAGTGTCCAAAAACTCGATCGAGTTTTTAACTCTTCGGTCGAATTTTCAAATTTTTCCCAAACTCTCGCTTTACACTGTACCAGAAATTCGATCGAGTTTTTCAGCATTTCCATGGCTTCCATTCTATACTTAATCTTCGATCGAATTTTAGAAATTCGATCGAGTTTTTGTGCAATTCTTTGTACTCTCCATTTTGTCTCATGTTTGCTCAATTCTTCTTCCAAAACACCTAATCAACATTAATGCAACTCAAATAAGTAACCTTCATCAAATCCATCCATATCACTCAAAATATGATACAAAAGTATACAAAACACACATAAAACGAATATAAAAACACGACAAAATTTGGGTGAATTAAACGACAATCATACATACAGATCTAAATAAATTTTTACAGATCTAAATTCCACAAAACTCAAATATGTCACACAAAAATTCAATAGCTAATAGACACGGGTTATAGGTTGGAGACTTAAACGACGACGACAATCACTAATTTTTAAGGAAAAGTCGAGAAATACATCAAAAGAAAAAATTTGAAAATGTAAATTTTAGTCACATGATAGAAGACGATGTGAGGTAGATCGCGGCAGAGTGAAGTAGTTTAATAAGAGGATTATATCTAGGGTTTGAAGTTTAAGTATAAGAAGAAGTGAAGAGAAGAGATTGCAGCAGCGTGAATTGGTATTTTGTACTCTTAGTGGGTGCAGCGTGGTTGTCTCCTGAACCTAATGTATAAAATTTGGGATTTACCAAGGTTAAATGGGCTGGTAATGGTTAAATGGGTTAGGTCTCTTAGAAATTTTATTTTTGGACTTGGTTATTTGGGCCATAAAATAACATTACAAATACAAAAATAAAATAATAAAATATACTCCCTCCATCCTAGGTACTTTTACTAATTTATACGGGTACGGAGATTAAGACATGTTATTTTTTTAATATATAATGTAAGAAAAAGTAAGGATAAATTAGTAATGTAAAAAGAAAAAGTAAATAAAGTTATTGGGAATGATGAATAAAGTATAAAAAAGTAATTAAAGTTGTTGGGATTGTAAAAAATAGGTAATAAAATATTATGTATTCTTACCAAAAATAGAATGGGTAAAAATACGTGGGACAACTCAAAATGGAAAGTGAGTAAAAATACGTGGGACGGAGGGAGTATTTAATATTTTTTGGTATATCAAAATATCGAAATATTAACTCAGCAGATATTGATATCGAACCGTTTTTTGGTACGGTGACTATACTGTACCGAAAATTTTGGCATACCTAAATTTTGATATTTTCGGTTCGATGAGCTCGACATATTGAGTTTTTATTTTTTTCCCACCCCTACATTGGTTATATACTAGTTGGAACAAAAGAAGAAGTAAAGAATAATTGTTAGCACAAACATATTATTGAACATTATTGTCCTCAAGTACATCAAATTTAAAACATTACTATGAGATACAAAATAATCTAACTATATGCCTAATATACCCCTAATTATAATTCATAATTTAAAATAAGAAAATGTGATCTTACCTAAAATATCTAACCATTTTTTATGAAATTAACTCATCATCTTTTTTGTCATTACATAATATTAATTTACATTCACAAAGCAATTTTTAAAAATACTTTCATATAATATTTTTGCAGTACATAATATTAATTTTTGCTGCACACAAATTTTTATTTTGTACATAATATTTTTTTGCTGCACATAACGCTTAATATTTACACGTTAATAATTTTTTTATTCATATGACATTTACGCTGCACAGAACATTAATGATTCACATAATATTTAGATTGCACAAAATATTTTTTTATTCACATACAAACCACATATCAATATTTACACTGCACAGAAGATTAATGATAACATAATATTAACGCTGCACATAACTTTTTTTTACATAATAATTACGTTGTACACAAACTTTTATGCTGCACATAATGCTGAAATAATTATTATGTTCAACATTATGTGCAACATAAAAAATTGTGTGCAACGTAATTATTATGTAAATAAAAAAATACTCAATTTTTTTTTAAATATTTGAAATAAGAATGATAGAACTTTTACATGAAATAATTTTAATAGATATTAAAATTAAATGTGAATTTTCATACTAAAATAATTTTTTATTTTTTGGAATGCATATATATATAATTGTGTGCAATTTAAATATTCCAAATAGCATTCCATTCAAGTATAAGGGTAAATGTGGCAATCATGTGCAGTAAATTGTAGTTATTAGGATTATTAAGACAACTATGTATCTCATGGTAAATATATGTTTTCTTTTGTACCTATTAATTACTAACCCAAGAAGTAATAATTTGTCACTACACAACTACGTGATTGATCCATAGTCAATCACATTTAATTTAATATATACTAACGTACGTGTGTATATTTAATCACTGTATTTTAAAATACTATATTCTTTAATTATTGCGTAAAAAGAAAATGTGAATATTAAAATGAGTCAAATAAAGTATAAAAATAGAGATATTAAAAATGTAATGTCAAAATATATGAGTATTAAAGATTAAATGTAATGTAGATACCAATAAAATTCTATAGTAGGGATATTGAAATTTTTTTAAATAATCAATACTACTAAAATATTTAAGGGACAAAATTCTATAGTAGGCTTCCTTGCCTATAAATAAGGGCACGAGATGTCATGTGATACTTTGGTATGATATCTCTTATAACATCTTCTTAGAGAATGACACGTAGCAGAGTGAAAAATCTAATTCCTTGCCCCAAGGGTTTAAGCATTGACTTAGGGTATAATTGTTCTCCTCTTTCCTATATGTCAATCATTCACCGACACGACATGTCACACCAAAGTGGTACAAAAGATCCAAACCCATAAATAATCCCAAACACATAAAAAAAATAAAAATTTTGCAAAATAGAAGAAGCTATGCTAATTCTCTGACTAAATCTATGTATCATTAGTTACGCTGCTCTCCACCCGAATTGATTAATAACTAAATTAACCATTTCAAAAATCTATTATATTTAATTAGTCTCAATTCTTACAAAGTTAAAAACTTATTATCAACATTGTTGATCAATTTGTTATTTGTGATTTTATGTGTTGTGTGCTTGGTGGCACAATAAACTGAAAAATGATTAATTGCGTAAAAAATCTTCATCTTTACTTTAGTTGCAATTAAATCCCAACTTTTAAAATTTAGCGAAAAAAATCACTATCTTTGAAAAGCTTTGCAAATTTGTCTCAAGCAAGAAGCTACCCAAACAGTTGGTGACGTGTCCAGAATTAGGTAAGGATAGAGAGATAAACTTTATGTTATTCATTATAATGGAAACTGCTGTATGTTTTCAATATAGAGAGTATATATAGATATATCTAGATACAACAGTTACAATCACTTAACAAACATAAAATGAAAAACGAGTGTCAAAGCATCAATCTAACTTGGAACGAAACGTCTGAAGAACAGTACAGCCAAGTTGGATGCGAGGTGAGAGCAAGCAATTCCAACTTGGAACGAAACGTCTGAAAAATAATACAACCAAGAGATTTTATAAACAAGTCATCTAGTTGATGATGTGTGAATACGTTTGAGAGTTGCAAGAAACCAGCTTTATAAAAATTCCAAACAAGGTGGCAATCAATTTCAATATGTTTGGTTCTCTCGTGAAAAATGGAATTTTCTGTGATGTGTACGGTCGTCTTATTGTCACACAACAAGGTGAGAGGTAAGAAAACCGAAAGGTGAAGATCGGTGGCAATATAAAAAAACCCATTGTAACTCAGTAGTGGAGCTGCAAGGGCACGTTATTCAACTTTGATCGAAGAACGTGAGACAGTATTTTGCTTCTCTTTTTTCCAATATATAAATGAATCACCAAGAAATATACAAACCCAGTGAGAGTATCGATACGACTTTCCCAATCTGCATCACTATCAGCTTGAAGTGTAAAATTATTCTTAGAAGAGTAGAATAATCCATGTGTAGACGACCCTTTTGAATACCGAAGAAGATGTAGTGCGACCTCGCAATATGATTTATATGGCTTGTTCACAAATTGACTCAATTGCTACACACTGTAGGTAATGTTAGGTTGTGTGAAGTTGAGATACAAGAGTTAGCCAATCGTTCTTCTATAAAGCTCTGAATCAGAAAATAGTTCTCCAGATGTGCTTGAAAGACGCACACCGGGAGAAAAATGAGTTGAGGAAGGTTTACAACCAGTAAGACCAGTATCAGTCAACAAATCCAATAGATGTTTGTGCTGTGAAATGGACATATCAGTAGAGCTCCTAGCTATCTCCAAACTCAAAAATTACTTTGCAAATTCAAGGTCTTTGATTGTAAAAATAGCATACAAATGCTTCTTGCTCATTAATGAGATCAAGTCATACACCAGTGATAAGAACGTCATCAATATAAACAAGGAGTGCCATGAAATCTGACCCAATACCTTTAGTGAACAAGAAATGATCATGGACTGATTGAACAAACCCGTACACCAATAATTTTTTGTAAAATTCAGAATTTCACTCCCGTGAAGCTTGCTTCAACCCATATAAGACGTAATCGATAAACCTCTCCCTTCTTCGTAAGCTTGTAACCCAGAGGTGGAAGCATATAAACATCTTCAGAAAGAAATCCATGTAGAAAAGAATAATTAATGTCAAGCTGGCAAATAAGCCAACTTATTCCTGCAGCCAAGGCCAAAACCATTCGAACAGTTACAGGTTTCACCACAGGTGAAAAACTATCTTCATAATCAATACCCTAAATTTGATGGTAGCCCTTGGCTACTAAGTGAGCTTTGTAACATTCTATGCTGCCATCAACATGTCTTTTGATCTTGAAGACCCATTTACAACCAATAGGTTGCTTATGTAATGGTAGAGTAACCAAATCCCATGTGCCATTAGCCTCCAAAGCTTCCAATTCCTTAAGCATCGCTTGTTCCCAATTTCAATCTCCCAAAGCTTGAGTATAGTTACTTAGTTCCTTAGAGATATTTACGTTAGCCATAAAAGACATATAAGCATGATCATAAGAAGGTAAAGTATGTGGAAGAGGGTATATGGTACCTTGCACAACCGTGCGAGGTGAATGTGTAGCCAAGGGAATTGATTGATCAGCTATATAATGCGACACAAAATAATTAAAATTAAAAGACTTATGAATGACTCTTGAAGATTTTCATAAAGAAGCACAAGATGATGTTGAAGTATCAGGAGAAAGACATATGGTATAGGAACAAAAGAGGATGATAAAGTATCAGGTTCAGTGGCTTCGTCTAGAGGAGAGTGCATGTCTAGACTTGTGGGATATGGAGGATCATGATCCAAATCTGGTTATGTAAAATGGAACAAGGGAATGTGGGGTGGTGATGAGTCATCATGATTACTGTGGAAGGGGAAAACATCCTCATAAAAGTGAACATCTCTTGAACTGAAGATTATATGAGTGTCTAGATCATACTGCTTGAAACCTTTTTGACTAGTAACATACCTAAGCATAACACAACAATGAGCTTTGGGAGTAAACTTTGTTTTATGTGGATGGGTATTTGTAGCAAAAGCAAGTTAGCAAAAAAACTTTGAGGTTGTAAGATGGGGGTTTGTAGTACAAAAACTCAAATGGTATTTTCCATTTCAGAATAGGTTTAGGCAATCTTTTAATGATGTGAGCTGCAGTAAGAATAGAATATTGCCAAAATTTAGAGGGTGAATGGGACTCAAACATAAGTGCTTTGGCTATATTGAGGATGTGTGTATGTTTTCTTTCCACTACTCCATTTTGCTGAAGAGTATATGCACAACTTCTCTGATGTAATATGCCATGGGTCTTCAAAAACTGTTGACATGCGTGGCTCAAAAATTCAAAATCATTGTCCTATAAAACTATCTTTATTTTCTTATTAAACTGAGTGAGAACCATTTGATAGAATTCTTGTAAAATGAGAACAGTGTTGCTCTTTATTTTCAATAGAAACACCCTTGTGGCTCTACTATAATCATCAACCACGGTCAGAAAGAAAGGTGTAGCAGTAAGTGATTCATACTTGTAAGGACCCCAAATATCAATATGAATCATATCAAAAGAGGTAAGAGATTTAATAGTACTAGTGGGGAAACAAAGTTTGCTCTATTTAGACAAATGACAAACTGTACAAGGATGGAAATCCGGAGATATAGAATTGGAGGGCTGAACAAAATCAAGATGGTGCATAACACCAGAAGAAACATGACTTAAAAGTTTATGCCATATATCATATGTGGAAGTACAAAGTAAAGTAGTAGGTGTAAAGCAAGGGACTGAAGGATGTTGCAAAATATACAACTTTCCAATCAATTTCCCAGTAGCCAACACCTTACCACTCTGCAAGGCCTGCAAAACACAATAAGTAGAGAAAAACGTACACTTCAAATTAGCACGTTGGATAAGGTATGAGATGGAGAGAAGATTGTATTTGAAATGTGGTACGTACAGAACATCGGAGAGTATTAAATCATTTGGTAAAGTCAGTGTTTTCAGAATTGGACTGGACCGGCCGGTTCGACCGGTTTAATCGGGAACCAGTGTTGAACTGGTCCAAAAACACCCTAAATCTTTTTTTTGCTATTGAATTGGAAAAAATTGATTTGAACCAGACTGAATCGGCAAAATCGAAAAACCCATCCAAATCGGAAACTGCCGGTTCAAATTTTTTTATTAAATAATCGCCGAAGACAAGATCTTCCTCATTTCCTTTCTAATTTGATAAACTAAAAACAGAGATCAGAAAATACAACCCAGAAGAACTTAAAATTCAAAACCAAAATTTCAAAGGAGATGTAGCCGATTGACTCTTGGCAGTAAACGGTGGTGCAATGTGGGCAAAGATCGATGGGTGTCGGCGCAGCGAGCTTGGTTATGGGGCGGGCCTGTGATGAGAGACCGGATGGGAGTCGCGAGAGAGAAGCATGGATTCTGGTAACGGGCGGTGCTTTGACGGAATGAACTTTCTAGATCTGCTATTGGAAAGATATGTTCCTTGGAGAGATAAAGGGTCATTGAGAAGAGAAAAAGAAAATCTAACACTATCCTTCCAGATCTATCTTTTATGTTCTCACAAAATACTGTAATTTGGGCTAATAAATTATACAGCATTCTCAATATACTCTTAAACTGTGAAAATTATAATTTATTGGGCTTTATAATTAATATTCATCTGTTAGATTGTGGCCTATAAGTTCTAATATAAATTAGGCTAAGGAGAATTATATAATAATTACACATGTGAATTTAAATTATATAAAAAATAATAAAATATTATTTAAAATGGGTGATTTTTGTTTTTCGGTTCAATCAGTCCGACCGGTTAAATCTCAAACCGTTGGGGTCACCGGTTCGATCTCCCATCCGATTATAAAAATACTTGGTAAAGTGATATGGCCAGAATAAGATACCATTTGTTTACCACCATCAGGGAAAAAAATAGAAATGTGTTTATCAAGGATGGTAAGAGGTGAAAAAAAGAGAGAAAGATCATGGCACATATGTCTACTTACTCCCATATCTAGGATCCAAGAACCCAAATAACTATTATCAAGTACGGATTAAGCATAATTGAAATCACACATACCAACATATTCTACCATTCTAGAATAATGTGGAATAGAATTACCAGAAAGCAATTCACCGCTTCGATCTACAAAATATTTTGCAATTTCCTGTTGTATAATCTTAGAAACCCAGCCTTCGCCGCTGGCTTTGTGGTTGCCACTGTAGGAATCATGGTTTCCACCACTGGAATCATGGTCACCGCCGTCGGCATCGTGTTCGTTACCATCGAAATCAAACCCAGTGAACCGCCATGGCCTTCAAGCAAAACTGTAATTTGATACCATCTAAATTAGGTAAGGATAGAGAGATAAAATTTGTGTTATTCATTATAATGGAAACTGCTGTGTGTTTTCAATATAGAAAGAATATATATGGATATTTCTAAATACATCAGTTAGGGGTGAGCATATATTTTTTATAACCGCCCATACCGTATCGCACTGCACCGAGAATAGTAATTATGGTGAAAAAATCGTGGTTAATTATACGTGAAACTGCACCGTTGTAACAGTGCAGTTTGAAATTCATGGGAAAACCGCCCTGCACCGAACCGATGAGTTGGTATATATTAGTTATTGTATATATTATAGTACTAATTAATATGGAGGGTCGATGCAACAGGGAGAAAAGGTTTCTCACCAATTCAGAAATGCACTGTTGCTATTCGCCAATTAGCATATGAAGGTCCTTCTGATCATTACGATGAGTACTTACCTGTTGCTGTAACAAAGACCATAAACTGCTTGTTCAACTTCTGTCGATGTGTGATTGAATTATTCGGTGAAATATATTTGAGAAGGCACGATGGAGATGATTATCGGCGATTGTTCCATATGCATGAGCAAAGGCATGGGTTTCTTGGAATGTTAGAGAGCCTTGATTGTATGCATTGGGAATGGAAAAAATATCCGGTTACTTGAAAAGGTCAATTTACTCGAGGTGATCATGGAGTTCCAACAATAATACTTGAAACAGTTGCATCTTCGGACTTGTGGATACGTCATGTTTTTTTGGAGTTACAGGTTCAAACAATGATATCAATGTGCTTAACCAATCTCCTTTATTCGATGATGCTCTACAAGGAAAAGCACCACATATTAATTTTACAATGAATTACAAACAATATACGGAAGGATATTACCTCACAGATGGGATCTACCCAAAGTGGGCAACTTTTGTCAAAAGTTTTCTGTGTCCTTTTAATCGCAAAAGAAAAAAAATTAAAGAAATGCAAGAGGCAGCGAGAAAGAATGTCGAGCCCGCATTTGGTATTCTCTAAACTCGTTGGGCGATTATAAAAGGTCCAGGTAGGTTTTGGGACCAAAGTAACTTGATAGATATTATGTATGATTGTATCATTTTACATAACATGATAGTAGAGAATGAAGGGGATATGATAACTGATTGGTCTGAGGAGCTCAACCACGACGATGATAATAATACTCCACTAATTCTTCAAGGTCCAGTCGGCGGATTCAGCGAGTACCTCAAGAGAGATTCAATACTACGGGATAAAGAAAACATCATCAACTTCGCGCGGATTTGGTTGATCACATATGGGAACGATTCGTAAATATTTAGAAAACTTTTAATTCAAGTATGAAATATTTTAATTTCAATGTATTAATTTATTATTTTGTGTTGTTTTACTATAAATATTTTTAATGAAATTTGTGGTTTAATTTTGAAATTTTGAGAATTTATGTATTTTTAGCTTAAATTATTTCGTCTAATAAATAAAAAAATTATTAAAGAAAATTAATAACTATTCAAATAATAGTATTTAAATATTATTTTAATTTATTATAAAAAATTTAATTAAAGTTTGATTTTAATTTAAATTAATTAAATATAAATAAAAATTAATTGACTTTTTCATAAAATGAAATTTATTTAAAAAAATTAATTAATTAATAACGTGTATAAATTATATTTGATGGTGGGACCCTCAAATAATATTAATTGTACCTTAAATGATTAGAGAGGTATCTGTATAAATTTAGAGAATTTTTTACTTTTGATGTGGCAGTGACGTGGCAATGATGTGGTAAAAATTTGTATTTGGGATTGTGTACACCACTGGTGATGCCCTAATACGATTACCCACTACATATAAAATAATACTCCCTCCGTCTCAATGGTATTGCTACTTTTACTTTTTGCACGTTCTTTAAGGAGTATTAATATTTAATGTCTATTGGGTAGTTGGACGACGAAGTTTACCATTTTACCCCTAGATTAAAATACATTATTTTAAAAAAGAAAGAAGTTAATCTAGTTATGGGATTTCTGCCGCAAACATGAAAAAAATGCGACAAATTTTAAAAACACAAACCTGTCCCACTTTTTTCAAATTTACATCATCCAAAAATTACATCAGAATGGAAATTATCTCCAATTCATAATTTAAAATTTTGAAACATTATTACATGTCATGCGCCCCAATTCATAATTCAAAAACAGCAACATCATTATATTAGTACTTGGAGGTAATAAGTTTTGTTTTCCCTCCATTATCAAAGATAATTTACAGATACAAATTTACAAATTCCCACCTAAACTACACTATATAAATACTTACTACTCGAATTACGATAACTTCTAGAACTAAATACACCACTTTCCCATCAAATAAATACACTTTACAAAATGAGAATATCAAGACCCAAAAACCTAACAACCAAATAGCGTAATTCCATTGCCCAATTTTTGTGAAGGGGTCGAGCAATGGCCAACCAGCTCGTGGGAGGCTCATTTTAGCCAGTTCTACATTTGTAGTGCACATTGCTACTGTTAGAAGGATATGGGAAAGAGCTAAAGAGCAGCTGCTATCAAGTAATCTAATCTCTTTAGTCAACAACAAAACACTTAGACCACATGGAGTTTATGGCAAAAAATTGGATAAGGAAAAAATGAAGAGTATTCAGTTTAAGAAAAGGGGGACAATTAGGGATTTAGCAGAAGAGATGGCCACAACTAGTAGCACAGTTCATAGGTGGATCATGCAGGGACTTATTAGACCTCATACTAGTGCTATAAAGTCATATCTCATACACCAACACAAGATTAACAGGGTCAGACACAGTCTTAAAGCACTAGAAGTGGACATAGTGAAGAAACTGATCAAATTCAAGAGTATGTCACAAATAGTTCACATAGATGAGAAATGGTTCAACATAACAAGAACAACAGAGAGATACTATCTCCTATAAGAAGAAACAGAACCACATAGGACATGTGAAAGTAAAAATTTTATTGGAAAGATCATGTTTCTAGCTGCAGTTACAAGTCCATCCTATGACTCTAACGGTGACTGCATTTTTTATGGGAAGACAGGGATTTTCCCCTTTACGGAATAAGTTGTAGCACAAAGGAAAAGCAAGAACAGAGAGGCAGGAAGTATTGTAACTAAACCAATGTTTTCAGTGACAAGGAATGAGACAAAAAAGGTTCTAATTGACTAGGTGCACAATCTGAACACATATTACAGTTTACACACATGATATACATACAAATACATTCATTTTGCACTATATTTCATATACACTCATAACAGGTCCTACCAGCTATCAAGTCTAAATGGCCAAGTGGAGCATGCAAAGATATATACATACAACATGATAATGCTAAGCCACATATAAAAGATGATGATGAAAAGTGGAGGCAGGCTTCAACACAAGATGAATTCAATTTCCATCTTGTGTTTCAGCCTGCTAAGAGTCCAGATACTAACATTTAGAACTTTGGTTGGTTTAGAGCTTTACAATCTCTACAATTCAAAAAAGCTTCTAACAAAGTAGAGGATTTGTTAGAAGTGATGAGGAAATCTTTTGAAGATTTAAGCCACACAAAATTGAATCAGTTTTTCTAACACTGTAAAGCTACCTAAAGGAAATTCTAGTTTGTAGAGGTGGAAATGGATACAAGATACCCCATATGGGTAAATCTGCATTACAGAGACCATGTGAGCTTCCAACAAATTTGGAAGTGGACCCTGAGTTGGTTCAATCAAGTCTTGAATTTCTAATTGAAGAAAATGCAATAGATGGGTTGGTGGATCAAATTCGGCTATGGAGGAAGTTTTTTGATTGAAGGTGGAAGCATTTTGCAGTACAGAACAGTTAGAAGGATTTTGTAGTACATTTTGAATGCATTTTGGATACAATGGGAGTATTGGATGCAATTTGGAAGTTTAGGATGACTACACAGAACACATCTAATGGAGGTGGAAGCATTAGATGCATTTTGCATGTGAATAGGGCTTAAGATTGTTTGTTTACAACTAAAACACAACTTAAAGAAAGAGTTTGTTTTGGCAGTAAACAATCTTTTGTAAAGTTGTGAATCTAAACCTATAAATGGATGTATATGACTTATGCAAGACACTTCACACAAGAGCGCTTCACCCTAAACACATCATATATCACACACTATCACACTTCAAACAAGATCACTAAACAGTAACACATCAAATACCACATTCTTCCAACAGAAATTCAGCACTTAACAGGGGATACACCACAGTCTTCTAACAGACATAAAAAAAACAATTCATCACATCACAGTTTGTGATATCACACTCTTCCAAAAGCAATTCATCACTTAACAGGGGATACATCACACTCTTCCAGCAGACATATAATTGCAATTCATCACATCACAGTTTGTAATATCACACACTTCCAAAAGCAATTTATCACTTAACAGTTTGTAATATCACACTCTTCCAACATTAATTCCCCACAATTTAACATATCAGAGAGACATATTCATATAACACAGTTTAGACATCAACACAAACAATACTCTCAGAGTTTAATCTCATCATCGAGTGTTCTTGTCTCTAAAATGCACGGTTGATGTCATTACAATATGAAATTGCAAGTCTCCAACGAACTGCGTATGGTGACACTTATAAACCCAACCCTATAACCCCACGGATATCACAAGTTTTTCATCATGCAATACACAGAAACCCCATTCATGGAATACAGAGAGAGTAAAGCCATTATACCTCGGCCCATTTGGGCAATTTAAGGGCTGCAAGACACATGTCCCTCAAAATCCGAATGAGGCTCCGATTTTGCCTCAACCATTTGGGGTCACTCCTCGAAATACCGATGGGCAAGTCATACCACAGGAGTTCACAATCTCCTCGTCGGTGTCAGAAATGACATCAGATAGTTCTCTGACCGAACACCCAGTGACATCGAAGACCGAGAACACCTTGTTCTCACACGACGGTGTCGATCTGCGAAGATCTGACACTTCCTCGGAGAAGTCACCCCACGACTCAGCTGTCTCCATAGCCTCCTCGGAAAAGCACTCACTCTTCACCGTCGCCATTTTTCTCGATCGCAGATGCTAGAAGAGAGAGAACGGAGATGTAGTGGGTGACGACGAGAAGAGCCCGAGACAGAATGAAGGGTGACGGCCAGAGATCCGATGGAGAAGATGGAGGGGTGACGGAGACGAGCGATAAAGAAAATGGAAGAGTGATGATGAGAAAAATGGAGGAGTGACGGCGAGGAAATGGAGGGGTGACGGGGAGGCGACCAGATAGAAAATGAGGGGATGGGTAAGAACGAACCCTATAGAGGGGAATGGGTTTGCAAACCTAATGGCAGTAAACGCCAAAACAGTATTATTTTATTGTTATTTGCAAACCCCAAAGTGGTGGCATTTTTTAAGATTAGTGTTGGATTAAGGGGTAGTTTTGTAAAAAAGTGTGGGCTCCATTTTTTTTTTTTTAGAAAGGTAGCAATAGAGGTGGGAGCCGTTTTGGATAAAAAGTTGCAATATAAATGGAACGAAGGGAGCAATACTCCTTAATCTATGCACAAAAAGCAACCATTGATATTTGGGCAGGACGGAGGGAGCATAATATTTTCTGGGAGGCCAGTGCTCCTTGGCTCCTGCTCCTATGCCTTTTATTTATATACTCTCTCCCTCCTAGGTAATGAGGGCCGGAGACCTTATGTTTAACATAAGGTCTTCGCAAGGTTTAAAATTTCGTGAAATATCCACGATATTTCCACGATATATCAGTATTTGGAGAGTATTGATATCGATATTGGGGAAAAAGATATATCTCTTCTGATGTCGAGGATATATTGAGAAATATCAAGAAATATCGGTTACAATATCGATATCGATTTGCCACAGTTCAAAATTTTTAGATGTTGAGATATATCAAGGAAATATCATTAAAATATCGATAAAATATTGAGGACATATCGAAAATATCAAAAAATTATCCATATTTTTATGAAATTTTTAATGATATTTTATATTACTTTTACCAACTAAATGCAAATTTCTTCATTAATTTGATCAATTAAAAAAAATTAGCAACATTTGCATGAAATTATTAAGACTGTTTTATTTTATTTAATTAATTATAATTTATTATCACTCCTCATTAAAATTATTACTACTAAGTAAATGAGGAGTTTCCTTTCATGTACACAGTGTGATAGTATACTCTGATTAAATAAAATTATTTTGGTACATTCAATCGAATCGGGACAGAGGGAGTATTTTATTGGTATATAACAATACTACTGTCGCATTCATTACTATGTCTAGAATTTCTTTATTTTGATGATCTGATACCAATATTTTTTAGATCAAGATGACATCACATGTTTTACATATGAGCATCATAGATTATCATTTTGGTGTTAGTTAGTAAGTATTGTATGACTTTAGACTATTTAAATATGTTGTAATTTATTTGTTTATCATATGTTATGAGTTTTATTGAGATTTTAAATTGTATTTATATATTAAAATTAGTTAAAATATATTGCAAAGTTAAATAATTAATTTTTTTTCAAGTTTTCGTATTTTTTTTTAATTTTTACCGATATCGATATTTGATATATCCATCGATATATCCGTAAATTTGAGGTACCGATATTTTTATCGATATCGATATTTTAAACCTTGGGTCTCCAGCCCTCTTAGCCTGGGACGGAGGGAGTATATATATATATAATATTTTATTTTAAACTATTGAATCATTATTATAAAAGACAAAGTCTCTTGTGAGATATTATATACGTGAGACGATTTGTGAGACACGTTAACGTATTTCTGTTATATAGATAAAGTATTCTTAATGATTATTAAAGTATATTTTCTTAAGTGTGATAAATGATGAATTATGATAAATGATGAGTTAAAATATGATTTTAGAGTGTTATAATATGATATTAATTAGGCTACTCGTCGCTGTTTAAAGTTTCCCTCACTTTATCAATTAATGGATTTTATTATATCTATGCTGCTGAATATCAGATATTATAAATAGTAAAGTTAAAACCCCAATCGGGACTACTAGATCATTAATGCATTAGTTTAGACTACACTAAATTGTCATTATACATTATTTAAGACTAATTAATTTTTTTTTTGATTTCACATAGGATTAGAAATCGGGTGGACAAGGAATCTCATTTTAATTGTAGGCTTGTAGCCAATCGACCTGAAAGTAAACTTATGAATCCTTTTTCAAATTTAGTACATATACAACAGAATAGAACTTCCTATGTTGTTTCACATCAATTATTTTAAATTTTTTAAAAAAATCACAATATATTTTATTATTATTATTAATTATTCAATAATAATCTTATTATTAGCAATTATTGTTTTAAATAACTTAACTACTCTATTATCACTTTATTTTAAACGAATATTATTTTATATTAAAAACGTTAACACTCTTTATTCATCCTACAAATAGTTTTTAAAATAATTTAATTAAACTGCTATAACTTTTTGTATATCATGTATCACTTAATAATTATACATGTTAATTTAAATTATATAAAAAATAATAAAGTATTATTTAAAATGGGTGATTTTTATTTTTTGGTTCAACCGGTCCGATCCGGTTATGAAAACACTTGATAAAGTGATATGGCTAGAATAAGATACCATTTGTTTACTACCATTAGGGAAAAAATAGAAATATGTTTATCAAGGCTGGTAAGAGGTGAAGAAAAGAAAGAAAGATCATGACACATATGTCTACTTGCTCCCATATCTAGGATCCAAGAACCCAAATAACTATTATCAAGTGTGGATTACACATAATTGAAATCACACATACCAGCATATTCTACCATTCTAGTACAATGTGGAATAGAATTACCAGAAAGCAATTCACCACTTCGATCTCCAAAATATTTTGCAATTTTCTGTTGTATAATCTTAGTAAACCCAGCCTTTGCCGCTGGCTTTGTGGTCGCCACTGCAGGAATCGTGATCGCCACCGCTGGAATCATGGTCATCGCCGCCGGCATCGTGTTCATTACCATCGAAATCAAACCCAGCAAACTGCCATGGTCTTCAAGCAAAACTGTAATATGATACCATCTAAAATTAGGTAAGGATACAGAGATAAAATTTGTGTTATACATTATAATGGAAACTAGTGTGTGTTTTCAATGTAGAGAGAGTATATATGGATATTTCTAAATACAACAGTTAGGGGTGAGCATATATTTTTTACAACCGCCCGAACCGCCCGTACCGCACTGCATCGAGAATAGTAATTATGGTGAAAAACCGTGGTTAATATATATTATGTGAAACCGCACCGTCGGAACGGTGCAGTTTGAAATTCATGGGAAAGTCGCCCTGCACCGAACCGACGAGTTGGTATACATTAGTTATTATATATATTATAGTACTAATTAATATACTATTATGTAGACATCTAATTAATTAAATGATTTTGAGTAGTGGCTTGGTGGGCTTATTGATTACAGGCCCATGATATTAGGTTACCTAGATAATAGGCATCTGACACCTAATTAAAATCCTAAGAATCACACATTTACCTATTTAAAACAATTTATTTTATTGGCATGAGTTTTTACCGTGCATGAGTTTTCCTTTGCTTATGTATTTTATTGGCATGAATTTTACTTTGTTTATCTCAATTAGTTTTGAATGTGGAAAGTAAACAACTAAAATGTATTGTAATATTACATTATTTTATAATTAAAACCGCCAACCGCCAAAACCGATCTTAAAACCGCTAAAACCGCATAATGATTTTTTGTTGGAAAACCGTGGTTTAAAATTTTGAAGATAACCGAACTACATTAGGCAAGACAATTTTGATGTAGCCTAAAAAACTGTGAAACCGCACTGTGATCACCCCTAACAACAGTTACAATCACTTAACAAATATAAAACAATAAATGTGTCAAAGCATCAATCTATCTAGAAGCTTATGATATTTCTACAACATGGCAATTTATCACCTTTCAATACACAAAAGTTATGTCATTTTCTTGCTTTGCCTAATGCTGAACCACTACGCCCCTCTCTTTACTCTTTGATTCCTGTACCATCAACCAAAGAATGACGAGAAAGGGAATGCTTTGTGATTATCGTAGGGATGGATGGCTATAAGCACCAAGTAAAAAATTGAAAGTATGGCAAGTAACATCAATCTTTGATATACAGGATGATTACGTATAGTTTGGAACAAATTGGAACGTCGAGAGCTCCATGACAATAATGGGACTTCCAACTCATCTGTAGAATCATTATTCGACATGTTTTCCTGAAATCTCTTTTCATTGTCTAAAAGAAATTTATGTAGGGTAAGATGATTATCCTTCTAGATAGGTTTCAGAGATACCATCGTGATTAATCCTTATCCATTCCCTAAAAAAATTTAAAGATTTTATTTTATCCACTTAGGGCAATCAATTGCTAGGAAAATTAGCATGATCGAATAATTAGATATCAAAATAGCAAAAAATATCATCTTTATTGTCGTCGTTCGATTCCCCACCTTCTCCATATTCTTCATCTTCTCCCACACCATCAAATTTATAATCAATGTCACCTTCTAACTCATCACCACCTCCATCGTCATCCTCACCTCCACCACCGTGGATGAATCGCCACCTCCTCAACTCTTGAACAAAATGTCCCCCACCTCCAAAAGGGGACAACAAATCTCCACCACCTCCCCCTCCCCTCCTGCACCGCCATCCTTACCTCCTCTTCCCCTTTCGCCATGAAGTCTGCCGCCACCATCGAGGTTGTCACACGCACCAAATTCTTCCACATTATGAACAAATTTTTCTATCTTGCAAAATGAAGAAACACTGCTGGAGTGATATTGACGGAAAAGAGAGATGATAAGAGAGTCAACAAGGGGAGAGATAAATAGCCACGTCACTTATTTGGACAGCTTCATGCTACGTTGAGACAAATTTGCAAAGCTTTTAAAAGGTTGTTTTTTTTTTCTTTTTTTTTTTTGCCAAATTAAAAATTTTGAGTTTAATTGCAATTGAAGTAAAGATGAGAATTTTTATGCAATTAACCCAAGAAAATAACATTAACACATAACATTTTAAAAGAGTGTGTTTAATTTCTTATAACTACTCCATCCGTCCTACCGAAAGGTCACCATTTTACTGTATTGAGCGTCTCATCCAAATGTCCTCATTTTTTCACTTTTAGTAAAAAGGTACTATATGTGTGGCCCACCACTCACTACTAAGGGCACCTCCAATGGGAGGTACAATTCATACTTGACAATTTATTTATACCTTTGATGAGGTACAATTACCATTGTAACAGCTAGGTACAAATTGAAGAGAGAAGGTTGGGTACAATTAAATGTACCCAAGAAAGAGGATAAAGTGAATTTTGGTATCCAACTTCCAAAAAGTTGCGTGTACTCAAAATCCAATAAAAAAATGCGTGAGTCTAACGTGCGCGTGTGCGACTTGTAGGCAACTTAAATTGTAGGCGCCACATTAATTCAATATTTTTTAATCTTAATTTACTGTATAAAGTTCTCATGCATGCATTTATATTTTTAGTTTGTGCATTCAAAATGTTGCAGCATCTGTAAAAAAATGTTGCAGCTTTATCTTTGTTTTTATTACAATAAAATTTTAGAATTTTTATAACGGTAAAATTTTAACGGACATGAACTAAAATTAATTTTTTATATATATTTTTTACTTGCTTCTATAAATAGATGCGTAATTGATAGTTTTTTCACACCACTCTCAAAATAACACTCACAAATTTGCAATTTCCAAAAATATTTATTATGGATGGAAATTCTTGGATGAATTGGTTTAATCCAAATTGAATAAGAATTCATCATCTCAAAATCCAAACATCCGTCCAATAAATCCAAATATTACTCCCCCAAATTTTCCAATTTATTCAAATCCCCATATGAATCCTATGGGTTCCCCCGAAGCTCCATATTTCACGTATCTGCCTGAGTATTGTCAATATCCATTCATGTCACCCTCATCCTTTGGTTTTCCATGTCCAAATTTAGTAGGAAATTTCTCAAACTCGTCAAGAAAAGCTAGTGCAGAAGGAAAAAGTAGTGATAAAGAGTGTGAAACTCCCTCTTCTGGGCAAGCTTCTCCTTTTCCTCCACATTCATCTCCGCCGGAAATTGAGAAAATTAATCTCCATGTGGGTACAAATTCTGATGTTGAAGCAAATATTTCACCGCCTACAAAATCCACATATACTTCAAGATACATAGCAGCGGAAAATGAGCTTCTTATACAATGTTGGGTGAATGTGAGTGAAGATCCTATTATTGAAAATTCATAATAGCTTGATCAAATGTGGATACGAATCACGGAAGAATACAACAAAAGTCGACTTGCCAACACTCCATGTAAACTGTGTGAAGCTTTGAAGATGCATTATTACATAGTTTAAAGAGAAATCAATGTGTTTAATGGGCTCTATACCAATCAAACAGAGATTTGGAAAAGTGGTCATAGTGACGTTGATATACTAATGGAGGTGCTGAAATCGTGGTCAAGCACTCACAATAATAGATATTTTAATCATATGGGAATGTGGATTATACTACGTATGAGACCCAAATGGCGTAATTAACAAAACCGTGATAACCGCAAAAAAAGAAGACCATAATTTCCTCCGCAGGGGCATATACATCATCATCAAATAATGAAGATGATACTGAAGATCGCGTTCATCAAATCGGGCAAAATGCGGCAAAAAGAAAGGCCAAAGGAAAATCAAAGAATGAGTATGAAGAGATGAAAGATGTCATCAATCAAAGTATGGAGGATTATAAAATATTGCAAATAAAAAACTATAAGAAATGAGACATCTCTACAAAACAAAGGAGTATGACATACTTAAGAGACACTACAGGAATGACACCTGAACAACTTCACGCACATAATCACATGTGTGAGATAATTAAGAAACGATGGAGAATGTAGGTGTTTATCTAAAATTTTCCTTTATAAGTTGTATTTCATATCTTGTGTGTGATCAATTGTAGTTTTTATTTATTGTTGTTTAAGTAAGATGTCTTATTTTCGAATGTAATCCTATTTTTTAATGAAATGTAATGCAATTTTTATGAAGTTATGTTAAATAAGTTATTTTAAAGAGTTGTTAAGCACTAACCGTTATAAACTAGCCATTTCAAGTAGCCATTACAAACTAGCCATTGCAAAGTAGCCGTTACAAACTAGCTGTTAAAAACTCGCCATTAAAAACTAGCTGTTGCAAACTTTGATATATATATAATGGAGTTGAGGCTTCATAATTTGACAACATTACATATCTTGCTTCAGCTACTCTAAATTTGAAGTTTTTAAAATGTCTGCTGATCCCAACTACAATAATTCTATTAATAATGAAGATGATTTTTCTGGGTATGACTCAGACGATCAAATATTCTTCAAATACTCCAAAAACAACAAATGTTTCTTCAACTTGCAGAAAGCTCTTCAAGTAGATCTAAAAGAAGAAGATATGTGGTCCGTGATTGTGATGGGATACACGCTCAAATTGTCAAAAATTACTTCTCTGATGATCCAACATGGAGAAGTGATATATTTCGACGACGTTTTAGGATCCGAAAAGATTTGTTCATTCGCATAGTTGATGCTCTGGAATCTCATGACGAATATTTCAAGTGGAGGGTCGATGCAACAGAGAAAAAAGGTTTTTCACCAATTTAGAAATGCACTGTTGCGATCCGCCAATTAGCCTATGGAGGTCCTTCCGATCATTATGATGAGTACTTAGTGATCCTGAAACAAAGACCAAAAACTGCTTGTTCAACTTCTGTCGATGTGTGATTGAATTATTCGGTGAAATATATTTGAGAAGGCCCGATGGAGATGATTATTGGCGATTGCTCCATATGCATGAGCAAAGGCATGGGTTTCCTAGAATGTTAGGGAGCCTTGATTGTATACATTGGGAATGAAAAATTTGTCTGGTTACTTGGAAAGGTCAATTTACTCGAGGTGATCATGGAGTTCCAACAATAATGCTTGAAACAGTTGCATCAGCTGACTTGTGGATATGTCATGTTTTTTTTGGAGTTACAGGTTCAAACAATGATATCAATGTGCTTAACCAATCTCCTTTATTCGATGATGCTCTACAAGGAAAAGCACCACATATTAATTTTACAATGAATCACAAATAATATACGGAAGGATATTACCTCACAGATGGGATCTACCCAAAGTGGGCATCTTTTGTCAAAAGTTTTATGTGTCCTCTTAATCGCAAAAGAAAGAAATTTAAAGAAATGCAAGAGGCAACGAGAAAGGATGTCGAGCGCGCATTTGGTGTTCTCCAAACTCGTTGGGCGATTATCAAAGGTCCAGGTAGGTTTTGGGACCAAAGTAACTTGAAAGATATTATGTACGCTTGTATCATTTTACATAACATGTAAGTAGAGAATGAAGGGGATATGATAACTGATTGGTCTGAGGAGCTCAACCACAACGATGATAATAATGCTCCACTAATTCTTCAAGGTCCAGTCGGTGGATTCAGCGAGTACCTCAAGAGAGATTCAGCATTACGGGATAAAGAAAAGCATCATCAACTTCGCGCGGATTTGGTTGATCACATATGGGAACGATTCGGAAATATTTAGAAAACTTTTAATTCCAGTATGAAATATTTTAATTTCAATGTATTAATTTATTATTTTGTGTTGTTGTACTATAAATATTTTTAATGAAATTTGTGGTTTAATTTTGAAAATTTGAGAATTTATTTATTTTTAGCTTAAATTATTTCGTCTAATAAATAAAAAATTATTAAACAAAATTAATTGCTATTCAAATAAAAGTATTTAAACAATATTTTAATTTATTATAAAAAATTTAATTAAAGTTTGATTTTAATTTAAATTAATTAAATATAAAAAAAATTAATTGATTTTTTCAAAAAATGAAATTTACATAAAAAAAATTAATTAATTAATAATGTGTATAAATTATATTTGATGGTGGGACCCTCAAATAGTATTAATTGTGCTTGGAATGATTGGAGAGGTATATGTATAAATTTAGAGAATTTTTTACTTTTGATGTGGCAGTGACGTGGCAATGATGTGGCAAAAATTTGTATTTGGGATTGGGTACACCACTGGTGATGCCCTAATACGACTACCCACTACATATAAAATAAAACTTCCTCCGTCCCAATGGTATTGCTACTTTTACTTTTTGTATGTTCTTAAGGAGTATTAATATTTAATGTCTATTGAGTAGTTGGAAGATGAAGTTTATCATTTTATCCCTAGATTAAAATACATTATTTTAAAAAAGAAAGAAGTTAATCCAGTTATGAGATTTCTGCCGCAAACATGAAAAAAATGCGACAACATATAAAAACACAAACCTGTCCCACTTTTTTCAAATTTACATCATCCAAAAATTACATCAGAATGGAAATTATCTCCAATTCATAATTTAAAATTTTGAAATATTATTACATGTCATGCGCCCCAATTCATAATTCAAAAACAGCAACATCATTATATTAGTACTTGGAGGTAATAAGTTTTGTTTTCCCTCCATTATCAAAAATAATTTACAGATACAAATTTACAAATTCCCACCTAAACTACACTATATAAACACTTACTACTCCAAATACGATAACTTCTCGAACCAAATACACCACTTTCCCATCTCATAAATACACTTTAAAAAATGAGAACACCAAGACCCAAGAACCTAACAACCAAAGAGCGTAATTCCATTGCCTAATTTTTGTTAGAGGGGTCGAGCAATGACCAACCAACTTGTGGGAGGCTCATTTTAGCCAGTTCTACATTTGGAGTGCACATTGCTACTATTAGAAGGATATGGGAAAAAGCTAAAGAGAAGCTGCTATCAAGTAATTCAATCTCTTTAGTCAACAACAAAACACTTAGACCACATGGAGTTTATGGCAAAAAATTGGATAAGGAAAAATGAAAAATATTCAGTTTAAGAAAAGGGGGACAATTAGGGATTTAGCAAAAGAGATTGCCACATCTAGGAGCACAGTTCATAGGTGGATCAAGCAGGGGCTTATTAGACCTCATACTAGTGCTATAAAGCCATATCTCACACACCAACACAAGATTAATAGGGTCAGACAGGGTCTTAAAGCACTAGAAGTGGACATAGTGAAGAAACTGATCAAATTCAAGAGTATGTCACAAATAGTTCACATAGATGAGAAATGGTTCAACATAACAAGAACAATAGAGAAATACTAACTCCTACAAGAAGAAACATAACCACATAGGACTTGTGAAAGTAAAAATTTTATTGGAAAGATCATGTTTCTAACTGCAGTTGTAAGACCAGCCTATGACTATAATAGGGACTGCATTTTTTATGGGAAGACAGAGATTTTCCCCTTTACGGAACAAGTTGCAGCACAAAGGAAAAACAAGAACAGAGAGGCAGGAAGTATTGTAACTAACTTAATGTTTTCAGTGACAATGAATGAGACAAAAAAGGTTCTAATTGACTAGGTATACAATCTGAACACAGATTACAGTTTACACACATGATATACATACAAATACATTCATTTTGCACTATATTTCATTTACACTCATAATAGGTCCTACCAGCTATCAAGTCTAAATTGCCAAGTGGAGCATGCAAAGATATATACGTACAACAGAATAATGCTAAGCCACATATAAAAGATGATGATGAAGAGTGGAGGCAGGCTTCAACACAAGATGGATTCAATTTCCATCTTGTGTTTCAGCCAGCTAAGAGTCCGGATACTAACATTTAGAACTTGGGTTGGTTTAGAGCTTTACAATCTCTATAATTCAAAGAAGCTTCTAACAAAATGGAGGATTTGTTAGAAGTGGTGAGGAAATCTTTTGAAGATTTAAGCCACAAAAAATTAAATTCAGTTTTTCTTACACTGCAAAGCTGCCTAAAGGAAATTCTAGTTCGTAGAAGTGGAATCGAATACAAGATACCCCATATGGGTAAATCTGCATTACAGAGACCAGGTGAGCTTCCAACTGATTTGGAAGTGGACCCTGAGGTGGTTCAATCAAGTCTTGAATTTCTAATTGAAGAAAATGCAATAGATGGGTTGGAAGATCTAATTCAGCTACAGAGGAAGTTTTTAATTGAAAGTGGAAGCATTTTGCAGTACATAATGGTTAGAAGGATTTTGCAGTGAATTTTGAATGCATTTTGGATGCAATGGAAGTATTGGATGCAATTTGGAAGTTTTGGATGCCTACACAGAACACAACTAATGGAGGTGGAAGCATTGGATGCATTTTGCATGTGAATAGGTCTTAAGATTATTTGTTTACAACTAAAACACAACTTAAAGAAAGAGTTTGTTTTAGCAGTGATCACTATTTTCTTTCATCCTCAAGTGTAAGGGATCGATTGTAGTGCGCGTGACCAACTGAAATATCATTCCCACGAGATAGTTATAAATTTAATAAGTAATTCTATATGATAATTCCAATGTAAGACAAATCTGGGGGTTTTTGAATGGATAATTAATTAAACTAATTAAACTAAAATTAAACAATTAAATTAAGCAAATAAAATAAATCACGCAGAGAAAACAATTGAGAATTCAAGAATGGAGAATTGGTAATGCTCGGGCAAACATTTTAACTATGTGACTAATTTATTTAGACCTAAATTAATTACCTGCAGATGTTTATAAGAGGATCACTAAACCTAGTTAAATCACCTTGATCGGGTAGGATCTAACACTTATAATGAGTTGAATCCTAGGATCAATAAGAAATTAATTCTCTCTCCCTCTATAGATACTTCATGCTAAATTCTATTAAAGGCTAGAGCACTAGACTTCCCTTTCTAGGTACGCGATTATCCCCATTTTGTCTCTTTACCAATTATCTAATAATAATGTTTTACCAAGTAATTAATATTCCAAATTGATTGTCTAACACTATTAGGTATTATAGCTCAATCCCTTAAGACTGTCACATGAAACAACAATTATCATGCATAAATTAAGAATCATATTAACTATCAATCAGTGATACCGTCAATAATAATTAAAGAAATCAAAACCCAAAAACACAATAATATGAGTCTCAAAATATCCTCTTCAATAAAGAAATAAACAATCTGCAGAGTAATAAAATCCAAGTCTAGGGCAATCAAATCACATAGTCAAAATTGTCTAAAGCCCTAACATTACCAACATAGAAGCTTAGCCCATGGATTTACGAGGGCAAATCACAAAGATATAATAAATTCTAACCATTGTGCTAAAATAACAAAAATAAATAACTAAAAATAAAGAACCATTTTGGAGGACTCCGTCTCTTCAATTACTCTCTCCATTGGGATCTCTGTCTCCGGTGGATAGATGAAGGAATAATAGTGAAGGGTGGAGTGGTGGTGAATGGTGTGAATTTGGGCGTGCGTCAGACCTCTCCTCTGTTCTGCACCTCTCCGCCGTGAATAAGGGCATGAGGTATTTATGTATGAGTGTGATGGGCTCACGCCCATAAGCAAACACGTGAGGCTTGAATTGAATTAGCTTGGGCTTTCAAATAAAATTGGGCTGCTCACAAATCACACATTATAAATTGTATGGTAATGTGGTAGGCCACCCTTCTAATTACCTAAATGGATTCAAGAATACATTGCAACTTTCATTCTCACTCACGTGGCAACATGGTACATCTCCAACTCAAAATTGCATTCATGACCAAGTCAACTATGCATGTGAAGCCGGTTGTTAGACGAGAGTTTATTAATATTTTTGGAATTCAAGAGGGAAAGGTTCCTTTCACTTATCTGGGGGCTCTTATTTTCATAGGATCACCCAAATTTGGGTATTTTAATCAGGCCACAGACAGGATTATGGCAAAATTCCAACGATGGAAAGGAAATTCCCTTTCAATGGCTGGAAGGGCTTGCATGGTTAATTCGGTTGTTATTGCCTCAACGGTTCATGTCATGATGGTGTACAAATGGCCTCGACACATGATCAAAAAGATAGAGGCAGCCTGTTGGAATTTTGTTTGGACAGGGGATGTAAACAAGTAGGGTCGATTCACTATTGCTTGGAACTGAGTCTGCAGTCCAACGAAGGAAGGGGGTTTGGGAATAAGATCTATCCGTACTGCTAATGAGGCCTACTTAATGAAGCTTTCCTGGGACATTCTTGAGGGCAAAGGGCCGCTGTATTTTGTCAAGAGTAGATGGTTCGATGAACAAAAATGGAGAGATAAATATGTTGTATCCTCAATCCGACCAGCATGCAAGGACCATATCAAACGGCTGCAGGAGGACGAACTATGGATTATTGGATATGACTTAAAAGTTAGGTTTTGGCAAGATAATTGGATCGATGTTCCCATTGCTGATCTAGTTGACATTCCTCATGAGTATAGACATCATTTTGATCAAAGGATTGGAGATTACTTAATCGATGGAAATTGGCATTTTACAGAGAGTTTCACTAATACTTTTCCTCATATTGTGGATGCTATATTGAATACTCGAATGTCACCAATTTTTTATGATTGCAGGGTGTGGAGAAAGTTATGGCAAGGTGGGGTCACCTCTAAGATTGCTTTCATGCATCTTAGGGAACCGTTCATAGAGCCAAATTGGGGACAATGGATTTGGGACCCTGGCATACAGTCTCGCAGATCAATAACAGTGTGGAAGGCAGTGCATGGGATACTTCCTACTTGGGATACTTTGATACATAGAGGGTTCATGGGGCCTACTCGCTGTATTTTATGCAAAGAAGGAGATGAAACTGTTGATCATCTTTTCATGACATGCTCGACATCCTTGGAGATTTTAAAAAAACTTTTAGCTGGGTACTCCTTTGGCAGCAGGCTTAATCTGGAATAATCGTTCATGGGTTTTCTCGTTCAAGCAATGGGTATAAAGGCAAGCAAACATATGGTTTGGTTATAGAGATACGTGTTGATTACTTATGCATGGATGAGAGGAACAATGCTGTGTATGGAGGCTACACAAAGGAAGGAAAAGATAAGCTGATTAGAACTTCACAAATTATAGCAAATCAGATGGCTCTTATCCAGGAAGCAAATCATGTTAAGATGGGATCGATGAACAACACAGTGGAAGATCTTTGCATGTTAAAATACTTTGGTATTAAAGGGGTACCACGCAAGGCTCAAAATATTATCTCAGTTCGGTGGAATCCTCCGCCTCCAGGATGGATGAAGGTGAATATAGATGGTCATGCAACTGGGGCGCCAGGGTATATATCCGGCGGTGGAATTTTTTATAATTCAAGGGGCTTCTCGCCGGGGCATTTTATAAGTGGATATGGAATTGGGTTTGTGGTAGAGGCGGAGCTGGCAACGGCTTTTCTTGCCATCGAATATGCTCACACCAAAGGTTGGCACCGGCTGTGGTTGGAGATGGACTCTAAGTACGTGGTTTATGCTTTCATGCATCCATCGCCTGTCATTTCGTGGAGATTGTTGTCACGTTGGAGGAAATAAAAGGAATTAACTAGTATTATCACCCTGCATGTTAGCCACATATTCAGGGAGGGGAATGCAACGGCTGATTTATTGTCTAGAGTAGGAGGCAATCTTACATGGCACACTGGGTTTCTGTTAGTGCTCAAATGTTTAAGGATATGAATCAAGATTTCTTTAGATTTAAATAGTTGTAATCTATGCTTTTCACATCTTTTGCTTCGGTTGTAATTTGTACATTTTTCTAATTCTCTTTTTAATAAACAATCTATTTGCCAACTCAACTATGCATATCTAGCCCCACCTGATCAAGCCTTCAACATTATTTGAGAAAATCAGCATCAACCTTAGTGGTGGTAGTCCCACCGTAAGCATAATGGGCCAAAAATCATGAGTTTCGAAAATTCAATTTGCAGCTGCGCAACCTCGCCATTTTGTACATAACTTCTTCATTCAAATTCTGATTTAAGTAATTCTTGCACCCACGCAACCTTCTCTTCCGTGGCTTTCTAAGAATGTATTAGACTATCAGTTTGAGGCTCCACAGGAACACAAAAAAATTATGGAAAGTAATCCCCTGTTTTCTTGCATATTGCACAAATTCACCCTTCATTCCAACTTTGCATTTTTTTTATCCCTTTTCCTATTAATATACAAAAAAATACCTTTCATACACCTTTTAGTCAATATTAATTCAAATTATTAATATTTGTGCAAATAATAGTAAATATACATTCAAAGAGGTATCAAATTGGACCCGAAAATACATGAATTTCCACTCTCATCAAGCAGTAAACAATCTTTTGTAAAGCTGTGAATCTAAACCTATAAATGGATGTATATGACTTATGCAAGACACTTCACACAAGAATACTTCACCCTAAACACATCATATATCACACACTATCACACTTCAAACAAGATCACTAAATAGTAATACATCAAATACCACATTCTTCCAATAGAAATTCAGCACTTAACAGGGGATACACCACAGTCTTCTAACAGACATAAATAGTAATTCATCAAATCACAGTTTGTAATATCACACTCTTCCAAAAGCAATTCATCACTTAACACGGGATACATCACACTCTTCCAGCAGACATACAATAGCAATTAATCACATCACAGTTTGTAATATCACACTTTTCCAAAAGCAATTTATCACTTAACAGTTAATAATATCACACTCTTCCAACATTAATTCCCCACAATTTAACAGATCTGAGAGACATATTCATATAGCACATTTTAGACATCAACACAAACAATACTCTTAGAGTTTAATTTCATCATCGAGTGTTCGTGTCTCCAAAATGCACGGTTGATGACATTACAATATGAAATTGCAAGTCTCCAACGAACCGCGTATGGTGAGACTAAACCCAACCCCATAACCCCACAGATATCACAAGTTTTTCATCATGCAATACACAGAAACCCCCATTCATCGAATACAGAGAGAGTAAAGTCATTATACCTCGGCCCATTTGGGCAATTTAAGGACTGCAGGACACAGGTCCCACAAAATCTGAATGAGGCTCCGGTTTTGCCTCAACCATTTGGTGGTGACTCCTCGGAATACTGGCGGGAAAGTCATACCACGAGAGTTCACGATCTCCTCGTAGGTGTCAGAAACGACGTCAGATAGTTCTCCGACCGAACACCCAGTGACATCAGAGGCCGAGAACACCTTGTTCTCACACGACGGTGTCGATCTGCGAAGATCTAACACCTCCTCAGAGAAGTCACCCCATGACTCAACCGTCTCCATGGCCTCCTCGGAGAAGCACTCACTCTTCACCGTCGCCATTTTTCTCGGTCGCAGAAGTTAGAAGGGAGAGAACAGAGATGTAGTGGGGGACGGCGAGAAGAGCCCGAGACAGAATGAAGGATGACGGCTAGAGATCTGATGAAGAAGATGGAGGGGTGATAGAGATGAACGATAGAGAAAATGGAGGAGTGACGGCGAGCAAAATGGAGGGGTGACGGTGAGGAAATGGAGGGGTGACGGCGAGGTGACCAGAGAGAAAATGGAGGGATGGGTAAGGACAAACCCTAAAGAGGGGAATGGGTTTGCAAACCCTAATGGCAGTAAACGCCAAAACAATATTATTTTATTGTTATTTGCAAACCCTAAAGTGATGACATTTTTTAAGATTAGTGTTAGATCAAGGGGTAGTTTTGTAAAAAAGTGTGGGCTCCACTTTCCTTTTTTGGAAAGGTAGCAATAGAGGTGGGACGTCGTTTTGGGTAAAAAGTTGCAATATAAATGGAACGGAAGGAGTAATACTCCTTAATCTATGCACAAAAAGCAATCATTGATATTTGGGCGGGACAGAGGGGGTATAATATTTTCAGGGAGGCTAGTGCTCCTCGGCTCCTGCTACTATGCCTTTTATTTAAATAATATATATATATATATATATATATATATATATATATATATATATATATATATATATATATATAATATTTTATTTTAAACTATTGAATCATTATTATTATAAAAGACAAAGTGTCTTGTGAGGCATTATATACGTGAGAGACGGTTTGTGAGACATGTTAAAGTATTTCAGTTATATAGATAAAGTATTCTTAATGATTATTAAAGTATATTTTCTTAAGTGTGATAAATGATGAATTATGATAAATGATGAATTAAAATATGATTTTAGAGTGTTATAATTATTGACATACTTTAATAACAAATAAGTATAATTTACCTATATAATAAACATACTTTAATAATGGGTTGACCCGTCTCACAACCGTCTGTAAAAAAATACGTCTCACAAGAGAGTGTCTCATTATAGAATACTTTAAAAATAAGTTATTATTTAAAATAATTTCATTAAAACTAATAAAGATATTAGGAAAGTATAATAATCACAAAACTCAATAAATTAGGCAAACCGATAATAACCGGTTAAAAATTGGGTAATAGGTTCCCCGTTAATTTATTATTACCAGAACAAGGAAAACAATAAATAAAAAATAATAATAAATCTGAAAGCAGGAAAAAAGTGCAACCTCTGAAATTGCGTAAGCGTCACTCCGGTGGTAGCAGCACCGCCCTCTACAAAAGGAAACCACATCGATCATTCGTCGCCACATTTTCAAGAATATCTCCGTTAACTTCTGATTTTCTTCTCCGAAATTTCCTCCCCTCTTTCCACTTTCGAATCCCTATTTTTAATTACGGCGCTACTAAATCTTCGGCACCTAAAATCCGATTCATTGTTTTTCATTACAAATATCGCGCAATCCGCATTTCTTTTCTTTTTCTGATGTTCATTTTTCTAACTTGATCAATTCCCTTTCAGATGAAATGAATGCTTTCAAATTCATTAACATGAAGCCCTGTTGTAGAGTCCTGTTTCCTTACAAGAACACCCCCTTTTTGGGTGTACCTTTACCTAAATTCTCTAATTTTTCACTTTCCCCCAATCGTTCGTCTAATTTTTGCACCTCTGCACCCGGTGGATTCAGGTTTAGATCCATTTTAAGCCGAGCCCAGAAGCCGAGTTCTGCGTGTTCTTCGAATTGGGGTCAATCGAGGATTTTCTCAACCACCTGCTGCTGTAATTTCAGCAAAAGGGGGAATTATTTTGTTGCTCGAGTCGTACCGAATGTTAAGGATTTCTCAACATCTGTTGAGACCCGGGTGAATGACAAGAATTTCGAGCGAATTTATGTGCAAGGTGGGACTAATGTGAAGCCACTGGTGGTGGAAAAAATTGATCTGGATGAGAATGTAGTGAAGAAAGAGGGTGATAATGCTGAGGGTGGTGGTGTTGGGTGTGAAGTGAAGAGAAGTGAGAGCTTGAATGAGGAGTCTGAGGTGGAAAAGGAGGCTTGGAGGTTGCTGAGGAATGCCGTTGTGAACTATTGTGGGAGTCCTGTCGGAACTGTGGCAGCTAATGATCCGAATGACAAGTTGCCATTGAATTATGATCAGGTGTTTATACGGGATTTTGTCCCTTCAGCCTTTGCATTTTTGCTGAAGGGTGAAGGGGAGATTGTGAGGAACTTCTTGCTTCATACCCTGCAACTACAGGTAATATCGATTTCTTGAATTCGAAAATCATTTCACTAGTTTCAATGTGGTAGTCTTTATACATGATTGTCTGAAAATCACAGACACACAGAGTGAAGAGTAGTTTTATTGTTTGAACGTCAGAACTGTATGGATTTTGTCTGTTAATAACCCTGCGCGTGGAGAATGAAAGAGAAAAGGGGTTCTCTATCCTCTCTGCCAAATTTGCTGTTTCAGAAAAGAAATAAAGGAAAAATTAGACAGAGGAGAGAGAGAGAGATTATACTACGTAACTACAGTACACACATAGGAGTAGTATACATGATTATCATGGCAGCTTCTCATTTTATCATCACCCCATCTCCTTCACTGTTGCTCTGTTTTTCTCCCTTTAAACTCCATCATCTTTTCTCCTACACACCTTTCTCCTCCCACCACACACACACGCACGCAAACAGACACACACTCTCTTTCAATATGGAATATGATAATTTTTTTCAGGCTGTGTGTGTGCGCGAGAGAGAGAGAGAGAGAGAGAGAGAGAGAGAGAGAGAGAGAGAGAGAGAGAGAGGGAGGCTGTACACTCTTTATCCATTACAAAGATAGTGTCTGACAACCTTTGTAATCCTCTTACATGAAAACACACTCCTAACTTCTATGTAACTCTCTTTCCAGGCAGCTTTGATTTCAGTCGGGTGAAACCTTTGTTATGTTGAGTTTTATACAATGATAATGAATTCTTGGGTTATTGCTGGATATTCTAGGCTAGCTCCGTGAATAAAATGGGCTAATTAATAATGCTGGTGTTATTTTGTACGAAAGTCTTGTATGTCCTGCAAGATAAAAGTATGAACTCTTCAAATTATTCTCTTCGTTATTTTGTACTGGAGAAGAATGCTTACTGTGAGTACCAGGATTACTTTTAATGATTATATTAAAATTGGTTTGAGAGTTAGAAGAGAGCTAGTTATTTCACTAAAAAGTAACTAGGACCTTTTTGTGAAATAATATTACTCCTACTCTTTAAAATGCAGACCTGTTGCACAGTCCAACTAGTGTGCACAAATTTTGTGTTTGTTGAATGATCTTTCTTTCTCTTTCACTATTTTGCTTGAATATCTGATTAAATATCCTTGTGGAGAGCAGGCGGTTAGAAGCATGTGGTTACTAATTCATGTTGTATTGAGTTTTCTTATATCCCTTTTATTGTTTCCAGAGTTGGGAGAAAACAGTGGATTGCTATAGTCCAGGACAAGGATTGATGCCAGCAAGTTTTAAAGTTAGATCTGTGGCTCTAGATGATGATAAGATTGAAGAAGTCCTAGATCCAGATTTTGGGGAGTCAGCTATTGGTCGTGTAGCTCCGGTGGATTCTGGTATGCTTTTTATTTCACTAGTTATTGCCCAGAAGGTCTTTTATTTTCCCTCTGTTCTTAATATGTATATTTGATACTTGTTAGCTATTTCAACATCAAGGCTTCAATATCACTTACCGGTGATGATGCAACTGCTTTGAATTTGTGTAGGACTCTGGTGGATTATCTTACTTCGAGCTTATGGGAAGGTGACTGGGGACTATGCACTGCAGGAAAGAGTTGATGTTCAAACTGGAATAAAACTTATTCTAAACCTCTGCTTGTCTGATGGTTTTGATATGTTTCCGTCCTTACTTGTGACTGATGGATCCTGTATGATTGATCGGAGGATGGGTATTCATGGCCATCCATTGGAGATTCAGGTGAGTTCATGCTGTATTTCATGTTATAAATTTATAATGTCTTTTTCAAGCATATTTTTAGGATGGAAGTTTTTAAATTTGGAAGGTGGTCGGTGGGTAAGCGGGTGTAAAATATTAACCGGCTCTTTAGTTTTCTGTATTGTTAATGTATATAAGTTAAAAAGTCTCAAAGTGTAGCTCTCCTGCAATGCAGAAATACTACTTTAGAAACTGTTGGTCTCTTATGGTATTTATGTCATATACAACTGATCTGTAGAGTGAATTGAAGGTTATTAAAATCTTAATGGTATGAACTGATGCATTTTGTTTTTTATATTAAAGAATTACATGTAGCCAGTGAGTTGGGAATTCTTTTAAAGAAGGGTGAAGGGTCATTTAAGTGATTTTATGGAGAACAAAAAATAGTATGGAAACTGCTTCCTCTCTTTCGTTTTATGGGTGAACAAGATAGTTTACTGAGTTGGATGAACTACACTTTTAAGATATAAGCGCAGTTCTTGATATGTATATAGGCTGTCTAAACTATTCAGATTCTAACTTCTATATAACTGCAAGAGAACCAAATAATAAACGTACTGCTGGCATCTAAGTCTTGCAATTGAATAGTTTTGTCTAAGGTGACAAAATGTCTTGGAAAAATTTGTGGGTAATATGCATTTTAATTGCAAGCTAGAAGTTGCAACAGATCTCTTCTAATGCATCACTTGCGTTTTTATCCACTTGCAGTCCTTATTTTACTCGGCTCTTCGGTGCGCTCGGGAGATGCTTGCATTAGATGAAGGATCCAAGAATTTGGTGACTGCTGTTAATAATAGACTCAGTGCGTTATCATTTCACATCAGAGAATATTACTGGGTCGATCTGAAGAAAATCAACGAGATCTATCGTTATAAGACAGAGGAGTACTCAACAGAAGCAACTAACAAGTTCAATATATACCCGGAACAAATTCCTCATTGGTTAATGCATTGGGTTCCTGAGGAAGGCGGTTACCTTATTGGCAATCTGCAGCCAGCTCATATGGATTTTAGATTCTTTACCCTTGGGAATCTCTGGTCCATAGTGTCATCTCTGGGTACTCCAAAACAGAACGAGGCTATACTGAATTTCATTGAAGCCAAATGGGATGATCTCATAGCTCAGATGCCTCTTAAAATATGTTATCCTGCCTTGGAGTCTGAGGAGTGGCGAATAATCACTGGAAGTGATCCGAAGAATACGTAAGGCCTACAGAAATATTTGCACCATATTGCCTTCATATGCTGCTGTACTTTTGTTGAGTGTATATATAAATCATACATACCCTTCATATAAGTAGAGATGTATGTGTAAAATTCTGCTGCTATGTGTTGAAATTAATTTATTAATTGTTGGACTTTTGCAGACCTTGGTCATATCATAATGGTGGATCCTGGCCAACACTTCTGTGGCAGGTAAGAACATTGATTTAATTCTCTTCCCAAAATAGTGTAGCGACATATTAGCGGAATATTATAATCATTGTGTGCATGAACCGTCAGTCTTATCCATGTGTCGTGCGGTCACTCTGTATGAGGAAATTTAGAAGACTGTTGTTTAAGATATTCATTACATGGTCTTATTCTCTGCATGATGTAAATATGCTTCTGTAATGACAAAATGACAAAAAATGATGGCATGATTAGCGCGGTCGAGATTTGATTAGATCTGGTTAATGTTTTCTAAATCACCTTGGCTCTTAAATAAGGCGCACTGAACTGAAGTAATATTTAGTGTAGAACATGCCAATAACATCTTCGTAGAGTTTATAAATGTGTAGTTGGTGTTAGAGAAATAAACATCAGCGTAACATATAGTACGGGGACACACACACACACATATACTGTTTACATATATAGGCAGTGCATTCAATCTTTGAAGTTTGTTCTTGTCTTATGAAAGATTACTTCAATTTTTTCATGAAACTAGAGATACTCATCATCCCTTAACGCCCCCTCCCCCTTGTCACAGTTCACGTTGGCATGCATTAAAATGAATAGGACGGATCTGGCAAAGAAGGCCATTGATATAGCTGAAAAACGGCTCCCTGAGGATCGCTGGCCCGAATACTATGACACCAAGAACGGGAAGTTCATCGGGAAGCAGGCCCGACTCTACCAGACATGGTCTATCGCAGGTTACCTGTCATCAAAGATGCTATTAGAAAACCCAGAGATGGCTGCCAAGTTATACTGGGAAGAAGACTTTGCCATTCTTGAGAACTGTATTTGCGCGTTGAGCAAATCGTCTCGCAAGAAGTGCTCTCGCATGCTTGCCAAATCTCAGATTCTGGTTTAGTGGAAAACAAGCCATGTTGCTGGAAACAAGATTATACTGCCATTTTATTTAATGTGTACAGATTATTACAGGTTTAATAGTTTCTTCAGGTTATTTGTTTTTATGAATAGAAACCTGAAAAGATGGTTACAGAAATACTAGTGAGAAATAGGTCAAATTTGTTATGATGGGGCCCTCATATTTTGCAAGGGTGGCCTCTTATCAGTTATAGTAATATATTATGATTGTGAAAATCATAAGATATTTTAATTTGCTTAGAATAGGGAGAATGGATATTGACTATTGTTATTTACACGCAAGTTATTTAAATTTTTGTGTACACTATAGTAGGTCTATTTTAACTTACAGCTAAAATTAGTTTTGATTTATACATCCAGATAATTTGGTCTAGACTCTAGAGCATTTTGTCATAACTTAATCGGTCTAAGATTAAGTGGTACATAGTCGCATCTTGGGTCATTTTATTTATATATATGTTGGTGAATGAAGTCTATATATCTTGGGTCATTTTATTAACATATGTTGGTTAGTAAAGTCTATACATGGATATGGTCGTATGTAAAATCGAGCATGGGGTCCCTTTTGTAGTTTAATAGGTAGTCTTATGAGGCATCGTAAAGTAGAGATAATGATGTTCAAAATTTTAAAAGTTAAGTTTCATAAAATATTACAGTGGGTACATTATGTTGTGAGGAACATGAAAGTTGTTGTGAACCTATTCATACCCTTGCTCTAAGAGTTAGTTTCTTATAAATCAGGTTTACATTATAAATTCTTGTAAATCATATGCTCTATTTTAATTTAAACACCTTAATAATATATAGGGTATATATGATAGGAATGAGGGACCGCATGATTTACATCATGATCCTTTTGTGTTACTCAAAAGGTTAATGCCACTTTTTTGTAAGAAGATTATTACTTTCTCGTGACTTGACATCAAATATAATAACATTCGCATGTTGATGAGTAGTTTTTTTGGAGGAATGACAACTTAACCCCTATTAGAGCTCGGCTCGATGGCCTAGCACATACATTCTTATAATTAAAATATGTTGGGCTTTAAATTTTAGACCTGAACAGAGCTAAGGTTATTTTGGCTTAACCTAACAAGTCTGATGGTTCCGTTAGACTTGAACCTGTTTTAACTCAAATTATTTTGGCTCGCTTTTATTTTACTGTTTATCAAGGCCGCGGAACTTTTGTACACATCCTAAAATATTAAGATTAAATAGTTGTAAAAATGACAATTTTACCTTTTAAACTAAAAAAAAATCATGATTCTATGTTTGGCACTGAACAAAAATCATTTGTTCGGTACTTTAAAAAATTTGAATGATCTTTGAATAAAAATTGAACAAATGCATTTTATTCGACTCCAAACATCTTTCTTATGGGTATTATATTCCCATGTTTTATGGGTCGCGAGCCCAGCGAAGGGGTCTTCTATGGAGACATACGACCCAGCGGGAAGAAGAAGGACGACCCAATTAGATAGCCTGAACCCAAAAGATGATGATACAGAAAGAGAGCCGAAGGAGAGTCCAAGATATTAGCCCATCACCGAAGTGGCCGAAGTACCCAGAAAGGCGAGAGTAACCGAAGGGGACAAAGGTCGAGGAACAGATGGATGGCCGAGGTATCTTGGAAGAGAACCTTAGTTCTGAAGATAAGAAAGTATCTAAGGGAGTTCGGCCATACCGCGTAACGTGAAGTATCTATACCTCCAATGAACATAAGGATGATAGAGACCGGAAGAGAAAGTACAGACACGACTGCCAGGACGACTAATGCTAGCAGGCTACAGGACAAGGATAACGGGAAGAAGAGACGTCTTGGGCAGCACTCCCAAGAAAAAGACAACCAACAGCAGAGGAGTCTGACTTGAACCGCCAATAGGAAACAAGAGAAGGACGGAAATGATCTGCAAAACTCCGGTAGCCCTCTGAACCGGCTATAAAAGTCGTAGAGGCACCTGCAGCCCATATTGATGGTTGTTTGTCTCAATCCAGGTGGCATCAAGAGATTGGACCAACGTTAGGGTTTATCTGGTAATATAAATAGCTTCTCTCACAAGAGAGAGGCAGGTTACTAATTGATGGTTGAGACATTACACTTGTAAAAAGGGAGATTTTATGAGTGTTGTTCTCAAGAGCAGTAATAAGAAATCGGTTAAGTTCTTTGGTTAGAATTCCTCTTCTTGTTGTTTATTTATCATTTTTGGTGTCTTTCCTTGTTTAATTGTGATCGTCCTTAGTTTAGTTAAACTTCAAATCCATCTCCCATAATCATAAAATTAACTAGCTAAGAACACACATCAACAGTTAGCGCCGTCTGTGGGAAACACTACATTTTCGTTATTCTCATACAATTTTAGCGAGTCTCTTATATCTTACTCTGTTCTTTTACTAAAAATGAGTGGTGAAGATTTCACAATCCACAGAAAAGAAGAGATGGGAGAATATTCTAGGGCTCAACGGAATGTAACACGGAGTGGAAATCATGTTCAAATCAGTGCACGCGCAGTAGGAGTGGCAACCCCTCGGAGATCTATCCCTGTTCCCAATTTGGCGGATCCAGAGAAAATAAAAGAGATGAATGAAAAAATCAGAAGGGTTATTAACGAGTGCACTACTAAAGCTCCCCCGGTCCGACCGGAAAGGTTGAGTTTCAGTGGCCCTCACGGATGTAGTCTTGGCGATTTAAGAGAAGATCTAGAAAGGAAAAAAGAGGTAAGAAGAGGGCATAGCGGAGGCGATGCCAGAGAAACCATAAATTTTATAAGGAGGAAACACGCAAGGGAGAGAGAGAGCGTGAACGAAACTTCGGCAGAAGAAAGGCGTAGCGAATATCTCCGACTGCTGGAGACAGGGACCCGAAAGCAGCAAGCACTTGAAAAGAACCCGAAAGCAAGAAGTCGTTCATCGAAACTTGAGGAGGAGTCTCGCCAACCTCCTCCTTACAATCGAAGGAGGGGTCGCACAGCAACTCGGGAAGCACCGGAGGAGGACGAGATCTCTCAAAGAACACTATCTATTTCTCATCAAAGGAATGGCTAGAGGAGACCCTATCGAGGCCGAAGATCCAGAAATCAAGAATCTCATTCCCATTCGCCCCAGACTCTGTATTCACAAGAGAGTCGAGATCATTCATGGGAGGACTTCCCCACAACGGAAATATCCATGCTAAAGGAAGACGCTAGCAGGAAACCCCCATCCCGAAGAGGGGTGAGAAGATCAGTAGCTCACCCGGAGATCTGGCAGGATAATATAGAATTTTTCCCAAAACCCCATCAAGGGATATACAAGCTATGGTAAATGATGAAGTAAACAAGTGTATGGCCGATCTGGTGTCCTTCAGCAAGCAGTAGCTCCTTCCCCCAGAGATCAGTAATGCCCCTCGGCAGCACGGGGTCAAATTTCCCTCTAGTCTGATCTTTGATTGTGATTATGACCCTTACTCCCATATTGAGAAATATCTGATGTGGATGAGAGCTCAAGGGGCTAATGAGGTCACGTTATGCCGGATGTTTCCCTTAACCCTCGGAAACAAGGCACATGCATGGTTCAGGGCGATTCCAGCTGCATCTATTAAATGATGGGCTGAACTGATGGAGGCGTTCATGATGCAATATTCCTACTTGGGAGCACCCAAGGAACCCAAGCACAAGCTCGCTAATATCCGATAAGGGACAACAGAAAGTCTGAGAGATTTCCTCAAAAGGTTCAATGAACAGAGATCCATGGGAGAGGTGATGGGAAATGAGGCTTGCCTCATCACGGTGATGGGAGCTCTTCATCCGGAGGCCAATTTATGGAAAGCAGTACAGCTAAAGCCACCTGCGTCGTACGCGGCCTTCATGGTCATGGCAAATGAATACATCCAGGCGGAGGATATCTCAAAAATGGCCAAGATGGCAGGCAGCCAAAACACCTCGGGCGATCACAGCAAGAAAAAAGCGAATACGGGAGGAGCAAAGGAGTATAAGGCCCCTTCAACCTTTAAACCTTTCACGGAGAACACCGAGGTATAACAAATGCACGAAGAGTTGAAGTTGGGCACCAACCTGAACATAGCCGAGGTATACTACTACGTGAAAGATCAAAAGGTACTTCGGCCGCCGAGGTCAGTCTTGAAGACATCGGAACTTACTAATCCTCAGAAGTACTGCATGTAGTGCCGAGATTTGATCACGGAGCTATGGAAATTATTTAAAGAAGGAAAGTTAAGAGGGATGTTGCAGGCGCCGAGGCCGAGGGTGTATCGAAGGGACACCAATCTCCCTCCTCCTCCGAGTAAACCGAGGTCCCCGGACAAAGGAAGGAATGGAAGAGCGTCTCCTCTACCCCCCTCCCCTTGGTAGACCTCCAGTGTTCAATCAGATTGGAGAACAAGGTCCGAGAGATAATAGACCTAGGGAGATACATATGATGGAACCTGCCGAGGAGTCACCCCACATCGGAACCTCGTAAGCTTTCACTATAATCTCTAGAAGGAAAAGGAAGGCGGAATTGAGAGACTTAAGCCAACAAATCCCTCAAGTTTGGTCGTTAACCTCGAGAGCCAAAGAGTCAACCGAAGTTGACATCGTCTTAACAGAAATGAACTTCTATGGTGTAAGTACCCCGCATCATGATCCTCTAGTTATTTCACCTACACTGTCAGGGATCAAGGTACATAGATGTTTGGTAGACACAGGAGCGTATGCGAATATCATTTTCAAAAATGTATTCGAGAACTTGGGGGGCGAAGGTCACCATAAGGTAAAGCCTTGTGGTGACGAGATTAGAGGGTTCGGCAATGCCCTAACCAAACCCACTATGGAAGTAGACCTGCCCATCCAGCTAGAGGGGTCGAATGGGAAAATCCGAAGGCAGATGCAGGTAACTTTCAAGGTAGTAGACCAAGCCTCTTCTTACAACTGCGTATTAGGATGCCCAATGATTCACGCGTTTGGGGCTGTTCCATCCACACTGCACCAGTGTTTCAAGTTCGTCACAGCAAACGGAAGGGTAGCCACTGTGATAGAAAACTAAAGTAGGGCAAGAGAATGCTCATTTGTGGAGAAGGTAGAAGGCCTAAGCTACCACGACATGGATTACGAAATGTTAGCCTTTGAGGATATGTTGGGAACACGGGAAGAAATTGGGATAATAGATGAAACGAAAGAGAAAGAAGAAGCTGGGAATGCTATAGAGAAACAAAGGGACGCAGACATGGAAGTGGAGTTCCCGGGGATAGTTGTGGAGTAAGAGGTCAGAAGGGAAATATAGGAACCTTGGATACAAAGAAAAGGGAAGGAGAAAATGAAAATATGGGAAACAACAACAGATGAGGACCCAAGGCCAGTGAAGAAATAGGGAGCCTCGGCAGCAGCAGAGACTGAGATAGTCCAATTGGACCCAAAGAATGCCGAAATCAAGGTCAAGATCGAAACTGAATGTGAGGAGGAATTTAAACTAAGATTGATCCAATTACTGAAGGAAAATCTAGATGTTTTTGCATGGAATCCAAATGAAATGTCGGGGGTACATCACAAATACGCCTGCTATAAGTTAAATATCGACTCGGCTATTCCACCATTCCACCAAAAGAAGAGAAAGTTCAGCCCAGGAAAGAATGCGGCCATGGAGACTAAGATCCACAAACTACTGGCGAGTGGAAGAATTAGCGAGTGAAAATATGCCATAAGGATACAGATTCCGGTGATGGTCAAGAAGAAGGAGGGATCATGGAGACTGTGCATAGATTTCACTGATCTAAACAATGCATGCCCCAAGAACAGTTATCCTCTCCCATCAATCGATCAGATGGTAGACGCCATGACGGAGCATAAAGTCATGAGTTTCATGGATGCGTTCCTGTGATATCATCAAAGGCTGGTGAACAAGATGTTCGAAAGAGAGATTGGAAGAATAGTCGAAGTATACGTGGATGACACCGTAGTAAAGAGCCTGCGGAAAGCTGATCACTTCGACCATTTGAGCTGAGTGTTTGCTATATTCCAGCACTATGTCATGAAACTAAATCCGAAGAAATGTACCTTCGGTGTAAGTAAAGGAAACTTTTTGGGATATCTTATAAGCTCGAGAGGGATCGAGATGAACCCGGATAAGGTTGAGGCAATCTTGAAGATGAAACCGCCGAGACACTTGAAAGAAATGTAGAACTTGACGGGAAGGTTGGCAGCCTTGAACAGATTCATGTCAAAAGCTTCGGACAAATACAAACCCTTCTTCGATGTCATTAGAAAGGAAAAATTCGAATGGACCGAAGCATGTGAGAGAGCGTTTGAAGAAATTAAAAAGGAGTTGTCTGACCCCAGGGTCCTCTCTAAACCCTCCCCTGGCGAAACCCTACAGTTATACTTGACGGTCTCAGAAACTGCAATTAGCTCAGTATTGGTCAAAATGGAGGAGAAGAACCAGAGACCAGTATACTTTGTAAGCCAGTCCCTGAGGGATGCGGAGTTTAGATACCCAACGATGGAAAAAGTAGCATACGCTCTGGTTATGAGTTCCAGAAAGCTGAGACCTTACTTCATGGAACATACAATAGAGGTACTAACGACTCTTCGCTGAGGCAAGTACTGCAAAAACCAGATGCAGCAGGGAGATTACTCAAATGGTCGGTCGAGTTGGGGAAAATTGATATCAAATATCTTTCGAGGAATGGGGTCAAAGGCCAAGTAGTGACGGATTTCATAGTAGAGCTCACTCTTTCCCTACCAACTGAAGCTGAAAAACAAAACCATGGACCATGCACGTGGATGGATCCGCTACAGCATCAACATCAGGGGCTGGGATCATAATCCAAACCCCATCATGGGGAACATTCTCGACGACAGTAAGATTCGGCTTCCAAGCCACCAACAATGAGGCTGAGTATGAAGCTCTCCTCAATGGGTTGAGAATGGCCTTGGCCATGGGAGCTGATGAATTATTGGTGCATAGTGATTCTCAGTTGGTGGTGAACCAGATACGCGGGGAGTACGAGGCCAAGGAGGATCAAATGAGCCACTACAGGGGATTGGCAGCAGTTATGTTACAAATATTTAAGCATGTATTTTTGAAATGCATCGATAGAAAGGAGAACATGGGAGCCGACGCATTAGCCAAGCTAGCCACTGCCTCCAACGCTGAAAATCTCAATAACATCAACATCGTGAGGCAAGAAAAACCATCGGATGCCAGTGTTTGGGTCTTGGATGAGCAATCGGCTGAGGAATCTTGGATGACTCTGATTAGGAAATACTTGGTAAACAGAGAAAACCCACGGGACAAAGACAATGCTCACTAGGTGAAGTTCCGATCGACCAGGTTTGTCCTAATTGGAGGAAAATTGTATAGGAGAGAATATTCATCCCCGTTGTTGAAATGCTTGAATCCAGAAGAGGCAAGCTATATCCTCGCAGAGATACATGAGGGTGTGTTCGGAAACCACACTGGGGGGATCGCTTTAGCGCACAAGGTAATTAGGCAGGGTTATTTCTGGCGAACTATAAAGAAAGATGCCACTCAATATGCGAGAGCTTGCGTAACTTGCCAAAGGCTAGCACCTATCGCAAGGATGCCCTCTGAGCATCTAACATCTGTTTTTAGCTTTTGGCCTTTTGCCAAATGGGGAATCGATCTGATAGGACCATTATCCATCGGAAAAGAGGAAGTCAAGTTTGCGATAGTGGCGGTGGATTACTTCACAAAATGGGCAGAGGTCGAAGCTTTAGCAACAATCACTAAGGCCCAAGTAGAAAAATTCATCTGAAGGAACATCGTGTGCCGCTTCTCTATATCCTATGCTATCATTACCGATAATGGCAAGCAGTTCGATAACGAGAAGCTCGGAAAATTCTGTGAGGATTGCAAAATCAAGAAATGGTACTCCACACCATATCACTCTCAATCCAACGGCCAAGTAGAAGCGGTAAACAAGATAATCAAACATCCTTTGAAAGCCAGGCTGGAAAATCTAGACGGAAGCTGGCCCGAAGAACTACCGGGAGTCTTATGGTCGTACTGAACAACAGCAAGAACTTCCACTAACGAAACCCCATTCTCGATGGCATTTGGAACTGAGGCTGTTATTCCTATATAAATCAGAAAGCCAAGCCCAAGAGTGGCTCTTCATAAAGAGATGGGAAACAATAAATTGATGCAGGAGAAGCTGGACCTATTAGAAGAAAAGAGATTGGATGCGGAGATGCATAACGCAATCTACAAACAGAGGGCCGAACGGTTCTACAACTCGAAAGTCAGATTGAGGCAATTCAAATGCGGCGACCTAGTACTCCAGAAAGTTCTAGGATCAACAACTCAAGGCACGGGGCAGAACTGGGAAGGCCCCTATCAAGTCAAAAGGATCCTGGAGAAAGGAGCATATGACCTGGAAGAGATAGATGGAGGGAAGGTGCAACATCCATGTAATGCTCAACATTTGAAGAAATACTATCAATAGAGCAGCGCACCAGATTGATGAGGTCGGTAACATCATCTTTTAAGGCTTTAAATTAAGGCACTAGGCCATAAGTTATTAATGCTGTAAATCAAGGCGTTAGGCCAGACATGTAAATCGTTTATGCATAATCAAAATCAGAAGGGCATGGTTTACTTTAGCAGGAAGCTTAAGTATAATTCGATATCAGATTCTCTTAAAAAAAGGGTTCGGATTTTTTGACCTCGGCATAATGGGTTCGGCGCAGTAGTCACATTGGAAAATAAATAAAAAATCTCATCGGAATTCGATTGTGGTTTTAGATGTTCGGAAGAATTCAATTTTGGTACTATGGGTCATCATCGGATTTGATCTCGGCACAATGGGTTCGGTGCAGTAGTCACGTTGGAAAATAAATAAAAAATCTCATCGGGATTCGGTCACGATATTAGGGGCTTGGAAGAATTCAATTATGGTATTACGGGTCCCCATCGGATTTCACCTCGGCACTGCTGAAAGATTAGAAGAAACTGGCCATCTTGTCCTCTATCTCTTTCAACCGTACTTCGGCATGAACTGCCCTCTCTTCGGTAGATTCAGGACGGGGGATGCGTTGTTTCAAAGCTCGGACACGGGCTTCTATCTCAGCCAACCTAGCTCGAGCCTCAGCAGTTGCCTCTTCGAACTCTTGAATCTTTTGATTAAGCAAGGCCTCGGAAGCCTCATTCTCCTAGCGCACCCTTTCGATTTCCTTCTCGGAAGACTCCTGAAGGGAGTTGAGAGTATTATGAATACAGGCAATGCCAAATTTGAACCGATCATCCCTTTCCTTGATCTCGGTTTGGTGCTCAGCTTATATTCTAGCAATCTTATTGGAAATCATCTTATGATCAAAAAATAAAGCAGTCTTCTCTTTCTCAGAACTAGTTAGAAGACTATCATACCGGGCACGCAGAACTTGGAAGCTGTTGTCAAGCTCAGCTCTCTTATCCTGCTCTACCTTCAGCTCTTCTTTGGCTTGAGCTTCGGCTGCATGCGCATCAAGAGCCTCTTGTTCAAAACTCTTTACTTTATCTTGTAGAAGAGTAACCTCATCCTGAAAGAGAGATTTGCGTCTCTCCAACTTGAGGATTCAGTGCAAGGCGTTGGCGACATGGATGGCTTGCCGACCCAGATAACTAGCAACACTATGGAGGGACGCCCCAGCAAACATCTCCTCAACATGTTCAAGAAGTTCCTTTGTACAACTCTTAAAAGGGAAGGCGACTGCATGAGCAAGGCTAGCAGGGACATTAAAATCGAACCAAGGTTCGGACAAATGTCCTACCAGCTTCGTCAAGATTACCAAATTTCTCAGAAAGCTCCTTATCTACAATCGAATTCACGGGCAAATATGGAGTATCCCCCTCCAAAATAGGTTGGGCGGGAGAAACCGTACCAGGTGGCAAAAGATGATAATCCCAAGGACACAGAGGTTGTTTCCCCTGGTAATAACACCAGACCTCTGAGGACAAAGTAGCTCCATGACGGGATGGAGAGTTATAGGGAATAAGATTACTGGAGAGACCCTCAAAGGGGGTACCACGAAAGCTCAGGTCGGAAATAACTGGCTACTCAGAAGCCAAATGAAAGGAGGAACAAGGAGTGTCGAAAACACTGGCAGGAGGCTGAATGGGGGCTTCCTGAGAGAAAGAAGAACTAACATCGCAAACTTCCACAACCTTCCGAGGATTAGCATCAGGTGCAACCGAGGGACTGACACCCATGCGGCCCTCACCGTCTCGAATCCTTTTCTGAGAATGAGAAGCAAGAGCTACATCACCCAAAGTGTCATCACTGGAACTTTCATCCTGCAACTAGAGCTTCTTCTTAGGGACAGCAGACTTTACGACAACAGCCGTGGGGCTAACCTTTTCAGGCTTGGGGACTCTAAGAGTTTTCTGCAAGAATTTCTTAGAAACATTCTGCACAGGGGGATCGGGATCGGAAGGCTCGCGAATCATAATCGCTGTAAGGGCGCGCAAATGGGGCTCCAGAACCCTTCTTGGAAGGAGCATGAACAACATTCTTCTTTCCTTTGTCGAGAGCCGCTCGCCGGTGAGCAGAAGGGAGAGTAGCAATGCTTTCAACATCTGGTAGGAGGCGCTTCTCTTCCGCTATCAAGAGAGGGAATAAGAAATAAGAATAAAGGCATGAGGAGAATTAATATAAGAGCGATAAAAGGTTCAAATAAGAAAACAGTAATAGATAAAACTACCTGGCATGACTATGGCTAAAGAGGTAAAACCGGTAGTACAAAGATCAATACAATTGAGAATGTTCTGATAATGACGTGCCTCCTCAGGAAGAGCAGTAATACGATGAAAGATGTCTTGAAATCCTTGTGACAACTCCTCAAGAGCGTACGATTCGCCTACTGCATAAAGTGAGGTAAAGAGTTAGAAACAAAGAAAGGAGGATAAGGGAGAATTGAAGTACATACACGCACTAAGATCATGTTTGAAGAAATAATTCCTTGGGAACACTGTGGGTTTATGAGGATCTTCAGAATCAAAAACATCAGGACCTCTCCAGGGCCTACGAAGAACCCATACCCAAGGATCTTTTCATTTTTTAACAGAACTGGGCAAGGAAGCAATCAAATTGTTATGGCGGGGTACCAAATAATAATATCCCTTCATCCTGGTGTTCGGAGTGAGACGATATAGAAAATTGATCTCGGAAGTACTCAATGATCGATATCCCATCTCCCGGAAGAGAACCAAAATCCCCATCAAAGCAGCCCAACCGTTGGGAACGAGTTGAGCAAGGACTATCCCCCAAAATTCGAGAATAGGATGTAGAGGGAAACGGAGACCAAGTTTGAACTGCAGCTCATAGGGGGCAACGACATTGGGCGGAGCAAAACACATCCGCGCATCGGGAGAAGGAAGCCAAAACCCAATACCATCCCCACATTGGAATTTGCCAATGGCGATAATGGGGCTCCTCCCCAACCAGGAATTGTCAACAATAGAGAGAAAATCCACGTCAGAGAAGGGAACCCTATATTCCCACGCCGGATACTCCCCAAGATGAGCCAATAACCCAAGCCCGAATCAATCATATCGTCATGACGCTCAAATAGAAGTTCGATATGAAATCCCACACCCTTTAGTAAAAAATAGATTGAGAGAAGGGCGAGAACTAGAGCCCTCTTCTCCATGAGGAGAAGGAGGTACATCCGTCATTAGGGAAGAATCGATAGCTCGCGAAAGGGATTCAGAAGGGGATGCAGGACCCTCAGTACTCATAGTTGCAAAAGTACAAAGGAAGAGAAGTGGCGTGAAGGGTAAGGAAAAAGAGAAAGGAAACCCTAGACACGAATTGCGTGAAAACCCCAAAATTTACTAGGAGGAAAAGTGAGGGAAACAGACAGAGAAGAAAGTATACCTAAAGAAGAAGGGCTAGCATACAAGGGAAACCACAACCGTCGAAAGAAAGGATAAGAGAGGAGAAGTTGAAAGGAGAAGCAGGGGGAGAAATAAGTAAACTGTCAGAATTTTCAAAATTTAAGAGGAGAAGTTGAAAGGAGAAGCAGGGGAGAAAGGAGTAAACCGTCAGAATTTTCAAATTTTGAAATTCAAACCAAAAGAAAACTGCCAAATATCAAGGGCTCCCCCTAAATTTACGAAAATATCTCGAGCGCCTCGGATTTTGAGGGATTAGAACAAATCAGAGGCAGAACCCAGAATCGAAGTAAGAGGAGAGCAAATCTTACGAATTGAATCATGGAGGATATAACTCACGGAAAATACAGATCGACCCTAAATAATCTTAGAAGTCCTAAGATTATTCAGGCTCGAGGGGCTAATGTTATGGGTATTACATTCCCCATACTTTATGGGCCGCGAGCCCAGCGAAGGGGTCATCTATGGAGACATACGGCCCAGCGGGAAGAAGAAGGACAACCCAATTAGATAGCCTAAACCCAAAAGATGATGCTACAGGAAGAGAGCCGAAGAGAGTCCAAGATACCGGCCCATCACCGAAGTGGTCGAAGTACCTAGAAAGGCGAGAGTAAAAGAGGATCAAAGGGGACAAAGGCCGAGGAACAGATGGATGGCCGAGGTATCTCGAAAGAGCACCTTAGTTCGGAAGATAAGAAAGTATCTAAGGGAGTTCGGCCATACCGCATAACGTGAAGTATCTATACCTCTGATGAATATAAGGATGATAGAGACCGGAAGAGAAAGTACAGACATGACTGCCAGGACGGCTAGTGCTAGCAGGCTACAGGACAAGGATAAGGGAAGAAGAGACGTCTTGGGCAGCACTCCCAAGAAAAAGACAACCAACAGCAGGGGAGTCTAACTTGAATCGCCAATAAGAAACAAGAGAAGGACGGAAATGATTTGCAAGACTCCGGTAGCCCTCTGTACCGGCTAGAAAAGTCGTAGAGGCACCTGCAGCCCATATTGATGGTTGTTTGTCTCAATCCAGATGGCATCAAGAGATTGGACCAACGTTAGGGTTTATCTGGTAATATAAATAGCTTGTCTCACAAGAGATAGGCAGATTACTAATTGATGGTTGAGACATTACACTTGTAAAAAGAGAGATTTTATGAGTGTTGTTCTCAAGAGCAGTAATAAGAAATCGGTTAAGTTCTTTGGTTGGAATTCCTCTTCTTGTTGTTTATTTATTATTGTTTTGTGTCTTTCCTTATTTGATTGTGATCGTTCTTAGTTCAGTTAAATTTCAAATCCATCTCCCATAATCGTAAAATTAACTAGCTAAGAACACACATCAACAATCTTTATAATAAAATAAATTAAGAAAAAAGGTTATACTTATCTATTTTGGGATGTATTTAGTGGAAAAAAAGAAAAAAAATTAAATTTATATGAGATGGTGTACCTAATATTTAGAGTGTATACATGCATGTGAGTAGTTGGAAACATTTATAAATTATCTTTATTTATCATTTGAATCAATTTATAGTTACAAGTATTTATTTTATTCAATTTACTTACTATTGAAACTATAGCTTTAAGATTAAATACAGATTTTCTGTTCTAGATATTTGACTAATGTGATTATTATTATTATAAATAGTTGAACTTTAAATTAATTTTTAGATATATTTTCTTTTTTAAATCAAACCAATACTCCATAAATGACACTTCTAAAGTAAATTTATTTTACACTTTCTCGTTAGCTGCCTTTGGTGACAGCAACTTGCTTTGCATCCACTTAATTATGCTACTTCCATTTTATTTTCATAACCAAATTCATGAATAATAAGCATGGATTAAGAAAGTTAAATCAGTTGTATTATCTCACTTAAATAAATAAATATAATAACGTATGTATCTTTCCGTTGTAGTAGCTAATTAAACGTGGACATGAGAGCAAGAAAAGTAGCAAATTTTCCAAGAATTCACACCTCTCTTCCTCATCATTTCAGCTCACCATTTTTGCCTAAATCTCCTTCTGTGCTGGCCACCAATGTCATCAAATCGTATTTCGAAGTGGGTCTGGTGGAGGAAGCCTGCACACTGTTCGACGAAATGCCTGAAAGAGATGTCGTCGCTTGGTCGGCCATGATCAGTGGGTACACCTCTCGCAACTTGCACATGAAGGCGTGGAGAACGTTCCAAGAGCTTCTCAGAGACGGTGGAGACGCCCACCCTAATGAGTTCACCTTCTCCGGTGTGCTCAAGGCATGTAAAAGCATGAACTCACTTTCTTGTGGAGCTTTGGTTCATGGGTTGGCTCTTAAGCATGGTGTTCTTGGGAGCATTTACGTTGAAAACGCCCTTATGGATATGTATGCCACCTGCTGCCATGATATGAGAGGAGCCTGTGCTGTTTTTGAGGAGATGGGAGTTAAGAACAGTGTGTCTTGGACTACTTTATTGCTGGTTATACTCACATGGGAGATGGCTATGGTGGCCTCCAAGTTTTCAGAAATATGTTGTTGGTATGTTATTAGCATTCATAAGATAATTAGATGTTTAAGCTGAATATTGTTGATTGGGCTTATGTTGCATGATCTTTATGCTTATAGGAGGAAGCTGAGTTGAATCCTTTCAGCATTTCGATTGCTATTAGAGCTTGTGCTTCAATTGGCTCACAAGTGTTTGGGAAGCAGATACATGCTACAGTATTCAAGCATGGGTTTGAATCAAATGTTCCTGTAATGAATTCTATCTTAGACATGTACTGCAGGTGTACTGGTTTGAATGAGGCAGATCGATGCTTCCGTAGGATGCTAGAAAGAGACATAATCACGTGGAACACGATGATTGCGGGTTATGAGAAGTCAGATCCTTATGAGGCCCTGAATCTCTACACCAGGTTGGAGTTTTTAGGTCTCACACCTAATAGTTTTACATTCACTTCCCTGATAGCTGCATTAGCTAACATGGCGATATTGGGAGGCGGAGAACAGGTCCATGGAAAGATCATAAGAAGAGGTCTTCAAAACAACTTAGGTGTGGTCAACTCTTTGATTGACATGTATGCTAAGTGTGGAAGCATTATGAGTTCTTGCAAGGTTTTCAATGAGATGAATTCTAAAAACGTTGTTTCATGGACCTCTATGATGATTGGTTATGGTAGCCACGGGCACGGAAAGGAAGCCCTTGAGTTATTTGATAAGATGGTTCAATCTGGAATCGTACCTGATCGAATTGTGTTTGTAGCAGTTCTGAATGCTTGTAGTCATGCAGGGCTTATTGATGAGGGTCTGCAGTACTTCAAATCAATGCTAACTGAATATAATATAACCCCAGATCAAGAAATTTACGGGTGTATCGTGGATTTGCTTGGCCGAGCTGGGCGAGTTAGGGAAGCATACGGCTGATAGATGCTATGCCATTTATGCCTGATGAATCCATATTGGGAGCATTTCTTGGAGCATGCAAAGCACATAAGGTTGGAGAATTGGGAAAATTAGCTACAAACAGGTTATTAGAGCTGAGGCCAGGTGTTGCAGGTACTTATCTGGCATTGTCAAGTTTATATGCAGCTGATGGAAAATGGGAAGATTTTGCAAGGATTAGAAAGTTATTGAGGAAAACTGGAAGTAAGAGGCGGGGCGAAGTTGGATCGAGGTGAAGAACCGGATCTATAGTTTCGTTGCTGGAGATAAGCAAGGGCCCTGTATTGGATGGGTTTATGAAGCTGTAGATATGCTGGGATTGCACATGAGACAAGCAGGGTACAATCCTGATTTACAATGCTTAGAACATGATTTTGAAGATGAAGTTGAAGAATTTCACAATAGCAGTTGACTTAAAATATCTGAGGAAATCCATTCTTTCATTTATTTTTACTCAATTGATGATCAGAAACATAAAACCCATTCATTTGAGGAATACAGTGTATGTAGAGCTTAGACAGGATTTTAACAATGATAGGCTTTATTTTGGCTTGTCCTGCACAATTTTCTACAATGGAAGCAACAATGAAATACACCTAGGCTATGTTTGGATTGATGGATTTGAAGAGGGATTTACAAATTCCTCCCTCATGTTTAGACGCCACTTGAAATCAATAGATTTATAAATCCAATATTTTAAATTAACAGATTTCAAATCATGGATTTGATTTTAAATTTCTTTAGTTGTTTTTTAATGGATTTCAAATCCTTACTCAAACCGTGTCATTTGAAATTCTTCCGTTCCGTTGTTGTTTAATTGATTATATTAAATATAAAAATAAATTAATAAATTAATTAAAAAATAGAGTATATTTATATATATATATTTTTAAATTTTGAACTCTACCAGCCTACCCCACCCCACCCCACCCACCCCACACCCAAAAAATTAGTAAATAGAGTTCAAAATTTTAAAAAATATATATATAAATATACTCCATTTTTTAATTAACTTATTAATTTTATATATTATTTTATACTTAATATAATCAATTATACAACAACGGAATGGAAGGATTTCAAATGACACGGTTTGAGTAAGGATTTGAAATCCATTAAAAAACAACTAAAGAAATTTAAATTAAAATTCATGATTTGAAATCCGTTGATTTAAAATCTTGAATTTATAAATCCATTAATTTCAAGTGGCGTCCAAACATGAGGGAGGGATTTGTAAATCCCTCCTTAAATTCATCAATCTAAACACTAACCCTAGTTCATTCATGATTTTTAATAGCTTAATTGAAAAAAATCACGATCTTTACTTTTATTGTAAATTAATTCTCACTTTTGAAAAATTACAAAAAAAAAATCACTTAACGCAACCAAAAAAAATCTTACTTTTAGTCACAACTTGAGTGTGTTTTACAACAATACTTAAATATGACAATTTTTTTTTCAATTTCTCAAAAGTGAGAATTAATTTACAATAGGAGTAAAGTTCATATTTTTTTATTTTTTCAATTAACCCTTTTTAATGTTACTTATATTTTTCCTGAAATTGGAAAAAAAAAGGTCTCTCTTATATTAGGCAATTAAAGTAAACAAACATAAATCATTTTTAACTTTTAGGAAGTTTCTACAGAGCATCTTGCTGTCACGTTTTATCTTAATTAATGTAACTTAGAAGCTAATCATCTATCATTTTTTTTTTTTAAATGAATCTGCTATCTTCAGATAATCTTCACCAGTCACATTTCTTGGCGCAGCGAACTTGTTCACCAGATATATATCTTTAATCACCAACTTGAACACGTCAAATTTCATCATTTTTGGATAACCTGCAACATTAATACTATCAATTAGTGATATATACATGCATGCAAATTAATTAATGATTAAAAAATCACCAGCAAACTGCTGCAACTTCAGCAATCTCCCTTTCACTGGAACTATTCTTCAGCAACTTCAGCTGAACAGAAATAAAGATTAGGGGAATTAAATGTATATTAATTAAACAACTAAACATAACCATGACATTCAAGATTCACGCTGCAGAAAAATTCTTTTTGTATCTTATTGACTTTATAATTGATTATACATGTAATTCGTTAACATAATGGAACAAAAAACTCGATTACTAGTTTCTATATTTAAGAAAGGTTGAGACAATGATCACCTCAGAAAATCTTGATTGCTTTTTCAATTTCACAGAAGAGACACTAGCTGGTCTTCCTGATGCACATCACATGGATAAGTTAGTGCGGTTTTTTTCGCTTCGTTTTGGCATCACCATTGGGTACTTTGCTACCAATAATCCTTGCAAGAACAAGAACCATGCTTAAAATGGTGAAACCTGTGACGATCCCTAATCACAATCTCGCGATCAAAAGCTTTGGACACCAGTTTCCCTGCCTCATGACAATCACTACAAATCCTTAGATTTTTAATTATTCTAATTGGTGTGGGTGCAGTAGTTGCAAACAGGCCAAAGGCAATGGCAAGCTTCTCACTATGTCTGAATAGATTTGTTTCTTTCTCCTCTTCATCGATGTCTAGTAAAACCTCACTCGTGCTTGGTGCATAACCTAGCTTCTTCAATCTCCCAACCATTTCTTCCAACATACCATCTATTTCCTTCATCTGAGGATGTGATGTGTCTCCAGCTAGGAATTGATGCACGACACCATTGGCTTCGATTATACTGCATCCAGGAGTTTTAGCCACACCCTGCTTCATCATGATACCCCTAATCTCCATAACATTTTCCCAACTACCTTTGGATGCATATATGTTCGACAATAATACATGAAACCCATCGTGCTCTGGCTGGAATTCAATGAGCTTCCTCCCTATTCTCTCCCCAATTTCCTTGTTACCATGCTTCTTGCATGCTCCAAGAAGAGCACCCCAAGTGGCAACATCGGGTGCCATAGGCATCGTGTTGATTAGATCCTCTGCTTCCTTTAGCAGACCTGAACGCCCAAGAAGATCAACCATGCATCCATAATGTTGTATGTTGGGCTCGATGTTGTACTCCTTGACCATGGAATCGAAATACTGACGCCCCTTTTCTACAAGGCCCTTATGCCGGCAAGCACTAAGAATTGCAATGAAAGTTATTTCATTCGCCACTTCTCCACATTTCTTCATCTCCTCAAACATGTCAAGAGACTTTTCAACTTGCCCATTCATGGCCAAACCAAGAATTAAAGCATTCCACGACGACACCCCCTTTTCGTCCAATCCATAGAATACCTCCATTGCACTATCCACACTTCCACATTTCATGTACATGTTAATAAGAGTTGTACCAAGAATCGTATTCACCCTAAAACCATTCTTCCGTATGTAAGCATCCAGCCACTTGCCTTGGTCAAGGGCACTAAGTTGAGCACAAGCTGAAAGAACACTCACTAAAATGGTCTCATCAGCCTTAAGACCTTGATGCTGCATCTCTTGAAACAATGCTAATGTCTCGGAGAACTTATCGAGCTGAGCATAACCTGAAATCATTGAACTCCAAGACACCACATCCTTCTCTGGCATTTTATTAAACAATTCTTTTGCCTTCTCAACTAATCCACGTCTCATGCATGCAGATATCATAGAATTCCATGATATTAAGTCCAAGAAACAACCTGTATTAAACAATTTCTGCGCAGACGATAGATCCCCCCATCTAGAGTACATGTGAATCAAAGCATTCTGCAGATTAACATAAGATTCTAAACCAATTTTGACAACCAAACCATGAACTAAATTCCCAATTCTGAAACTCAATAAATTGGAACAAGCAGAGAGCACAGAGACACTGACCACCTCATCTATTCTAATTCCATTCCTACACATACTCAGAAACAGATATAAAGCCGCTTCATACATCAAATTCTGCTCATAACAAGATATCAATGCAGTCCAAGATACCACATCCTTCTCCTCCATCTCGTTAAATAACTGATGTGCCTCCCTCAACCTACCACTCCTACCCAACAGTACAATCATAGAGTTCGAAGCAATGATGTTTCGTTTAGGCATTTGAGCATAGAACAACTCTGCCTCCTCAACACTTCCTTCTAAAACATATCCAGCCAACATGGAATTCCAAGAAACCAAATCTAGAACAGGACTTTCGTCGAACACCTTCCTAGCATCACCAACATGCCCACACACTTTATACATATTGATCAAATTGTTCACCACGTAAACATCGCCATCAAAACCCATTTTCAACACATGATCATGAATCTCTTTTCCCTCGAAATTAGAAAGACCGAGAGAGCAGGCTCGGATCAAGATGGGGTGGGTATAATTATCTATGCATAGGAAGCTATTCTTTAACATTGTTTTGTAGAGCAAGATTGAATCTTTGGCTCTGTTACCTTGCACAAAAGCTTTCAACATTGTATTCCAAATGAACCCGTTTGAGTTGTCAATGTGTGTGAAGATTTTGTGAGAATAATCTACCTGGATGAAGGGAGAGTCAGTATAGAACTTGAGAATTTTGCCAGCAGCATAAGTCTCGTTGATTAGCCCAGTGCAGATCATTTGGCATAAAATCTGATTGAAGAGCTTGAGATTCTTACATTGAAAGAAAAGAGTGTCCAACTCCGAATAAGTGATCGAAGTGGATTTCTGGTTAAAGGATGATTTAATAACTGAAGATGCATACATCTTTCCCGCATTCATGGCGTGTGTGGAGGGATGGGGAGAGAGAGAGAGGGGGGAAGTAGTTTCACTCTGGCGCCATAAATCTTGTTCACTTCTGTGGAGTGTGGAGTTTGAAGTTACGTAGAAATCCAAAATACATCCCGTAATACCCCGTAAGTTTCACCTGCAATTTTTCTGTCATGGCCCAAATCTTTGAAGCCCATATCCAAACTCAGCCCATTCATTGATCAACCGTGAGCTCAAAATTAAAATAGATAAGTTTCTTACTCCCCAAAAAATAAATATATGTGATCTCCTTATCCATTAAGGAATAATATCTTCCACTTATCAACACCCTATATCATAGTGGTTAAATCCTATGAAGAGATGCATATTATTATCAGCCGTGTGAATATAATTCCATTCTTTCCTTATTCTCTACACACATTGACGCCACTTCACAGCCGCAGACGAAGAGAGAAAGGTGAAGTTCCTCATTCGTTCTTTCTCTTTTCTTCTTCTTTCCTTTTCTTTTTTTTCTCCCTTTCTCTTCTCTTCTCCTCTGCCATCGCAAATTTTTCCACCCCTCATTCTAGTTGGATTTCAATATCGTATTATACCTTGTGTAGTAACGTATAGTTGTATGGTTATGTGGGGGTAATGATCGGTCCTTTAATTATAGGTTTGGAAGGAAGCACCGATCGAGACGTTTGATAATTGAAACCTAGACTTCCCACGGTAAAAGGTGGGGATTCTTTCATTCTTATATGTGTTTAGATGATTTCGTATGTGGTAATTGAATTAAACTTGAAATTTTCGTCACTTATGAGTTGATGAACATACTTGAATGTTATGAAATTATATGGCATGGGTATGGGCTGAACAAGTGTCATACTATAGCATGGGTATGGGCTGTAACGGTGCCATACTATAGCATGGGTAAGGGCTGTGAAGGAGTGCCTTACCAACGAATCGCGATATCGTAAAGTTACACGGATAAGGGCCGAAAGGTGCCTTATTTTGACATGATAAAAGTGTATTGTAAGTGAATTAAATTCTCGCATATGGATTATTTGACGCATGTAAACATATTTAGGTCTTCACTGAGCGTGTGGTTGCTCACCCCGATAATTAATTTTATCTCAGGTTAAGCGAGGCGAAAGCGTACGAGTGGGGGCGCGTAGGCGAGGAGACTGAATAAACGTTTTGACAAAACTACAGTTCATATGCTGCAAACATGTTTTAAATTCGATAATTTTCTTGAACTTGAACTATGATTGACTTGCATGACTGAGCCTCTGTCCTCGGCAGAGTGTTTGAGTTTTGTTTCATTGACATTGTTGGTTAAATTTTAAATTCTGGGTTCGAATTGCGTGATGGAATTTGACTTTTGAAATCGAAAGTGTGTTTGCATGAAGTCGATTGCTTTATTTGGTTTGTGATGAACAAGCATGTCGATTTATAGTAATTGTTTACAGAGGTGTAGCTGTATGAATATTGTTAGTGATTTGTAGCGTGTGACTTATACCTTGATGTACCACCTAAGTTATGCATGTTGGAAGAACATTTAATTAGTCAAGAGTGGCAGTAGATAAATAGTTCGAATAGGTAGTAGTACGAGTGGAGAAAATTTTGAAATAAAGGTCAACTGTTTTATTTTAGTTTGCAAAGTCTCCATGTCCTGTATGTTGGCTACCTGCTTGCTTAAGGTTGTGGTTCAGTTGGGGACAGGCTGACACTTAATAGTATAAGTATACATGTTAATTTAATTTATTTCATTGATTGGTATTGAATAACAGTTTACGTATTATAGTGGGGGTAGAGTCGGTGGTTTCGAGTTATGCTCATGGGTGTTCAAGCTTGATTTGCTTTCCTTAATATGCCACTTGACGTTAAATTAGTTAGACGTTGGTGATTGGTAGTATTGCATGCAGGAATGAATTGAATTTTTATAATCCAAAATGTATTAAGATTTTCAATGCCTAATAATGGAAGAGTACAATGGAAGTGGCTGGGTCAGTAGGCCATCGGGGTAGCTTTCCTTCCCCATTTCATTATATTATTTATTTATTCCTATTTTAAGTAGTGAGTGCCCTGCATGTTTCATCCTATATATTTTTTGTAAGTTGGACAAGTCCTGTATATTTTGTTTTGCAAAGTTTTGGGGGCAACAAAGTTGGTTAGTGGGTGCTAGTTCGTTCGAACTACTTTCAGATTTTGTTTGATAGGTGAGTTTGCAAGTTTTATAAATCTTGAAATTCTTCTGATAACTCAATTTAAAAGATTTCTATAATATTCGCAGAAACTTGTAGGACCTGCTCCCTATTTATCTTTACCTTTTCTTAAAATATTACTTATTTATCTATTTAAAATGTTTTGGTCATGTCCTAAATAAATTTTTTATTAAAAACTGTATGCAAACTTCTCTTTATAAAATTTGGGCGTGACACATCCCGCCTTTGTTTTTTTACATCGATGTTATCAGACGTAGGGATAAGAATGGTTGATAACCCTCAATAGATCCTTGCTTCATGCTGTTTACTTCAAGGTTTACGTTTTGGGGATAGGTTAAAGAGTAAAATTCCTTGTTTGCCCCTCCAATTCACGACGGTAAGGGTTCTTGAAAATCTCGTATGAATACCAGAAGTTAAGCACGCCGCTGGCCCCATTCCACCACCGAGAAATTCCGAATTCTTCATCCGCCGCATCCGGAGAAGTTGCTCGACAACTACCGTTGCAATCCACCCCAATCCAACACTGGTCATCTCCAAACAGTCATTATTGGACATCGAATCAAGCGATCTACCTAGGCTTCCCTTTTCGAGATTATTCAGGTTTCTTCTCTTCTCTTCTTTAATGCTCCCCCTTACTAGTTTCGTAGCTTGCTTTACACATTGTGTAAGTACTTACTAGGCTGTACACAATTTAGTTTTGCTTACGTGGGACGACCAACAACTTTCTCTTTGGAAAAACAACTGACGCTATTCTGGCTCATGCGTTTACTCTTTGTATTTGTAATTGTTACTGTGTTAGTGTAATTTTAACTTTTGTTTAGTTTCAGGTTTTGAGTTTCTCTCTTTCTCTTATTTATTTAATTCATGTTTTGCGTATTTAGTCTTGAATTTGAGCTCAACTTCTCTCAAGAAAAATGGTGGCCAGATTCTTCAAGTTTCCATGTATAATTTGCCTTTTATTTTTCCAATCGGATGATTTATGCATTTTCAGGGTTTTCCAACTCTTTTCAGACCTCACTGGTTTTCCAATTTTTTTCGTTTTCCTATGCATAACTGGTTTTCCAATTTCTTTGTTTTCCTATGCATAACTGGTTTTCTTCACTTCCTTCAACCTGCCCTGGGAAAAAGACTTGAATTATTCCCAGATTTTATGAATTTCTAATTTGTGGCCTTTTCTTTTTGTGCTTGTGACCTAGAAAATCTGACGATACTCAACTCCCTCCTCTGGTTGAATTCATCTTCTTGGATCACTATCAATCTTTATAAGTTGGAGATGCATAAATATCTGAGTAATTTGGAAAAAAAAAAACGCTTAACATTATGCAGTAAGTTTTGGCTTATAAAAATCTTTACAATTCCAATCGAAAGTAATTTTCAACCCACATCAAATAAAGTGGTGGTGGTAAAGTACGTCAACACTAAAACTAATAATCCTCTTCGAATGGAACAATTGAAACTATCTAGAGCCTGATTAGCAAGTTTTTAATCCATTCCTGGTGTTTGGGTTTCTTTCTTAGTGCTGTCTTATATTCCTTCCAGTGTTTTTTCTTCTGATATCATTTATAGTGTATGCATTCTTAAAAATCATACAGAATTCGCACCCTTACACAATGTGTTAAGAAGGCATTGTCAAATGCGGATTTAGTTTGAGATTACAAGCATTGGTCAAATGCAGATTTTCAAAGTCGAAAGGTTCATAGATTCCCATGTTTCGTTCGGTACCATATATTTTGTTCTTCATATGGAATAGAATTAAAAATGTTACTCCTTTTACCTAGTAGCAAACAACTGTATTAATCTTTCGATAGTTATAGTTGTTCACAGTTTAAGCTCTTCCCTCACTGGCCACTGCTCCATAGTTTAAGCCTTAACTGCACCATAGTTTTAAGACTTGAAAACTGTTGTAAAGGGGCCTGCAACTTGAACTATTGGGAATAACAGAGCACAAGTTCACTGATGAAGAGATCAAAAGGACAAATTCAACTGTAAAGTTCATAGTAGAAAATTGGAGCACTGTTTACAATGAGAGGAAAAATACTGTCTTGAAAATTTCATAGATGAAAGATGATTGGCGCCTATTTGATGTCTATTGTTCACTTGGAATGTATGTGGTTTTCTGTTTAATCCTAGATCAAACCATCAGTTGGTGAAGTCCCTTGTTGCAACCTATTTATAGAATGTATGTTTGTAAGTCAGTCATTTAAAACAGATGTGTATATGTCGAAATTGAATTCAAGTGATACATAAAAGTTTCTTTTGGTAAAGTTATTTTTTAAGAGTATTGCATGTTGTCTCTCATCTCTGAATTGTTTGGTTATAATTTTCTACCATCTCATTTTTTCGTATGGCTCTAATTCTTTTTACTCGGTATATATTTACTAATAGGCTGTTAATAAAGGAAATGAGAATTCTGTCTTTGGATAATTTTGTTGAGAAAGTTGCTAACCTCTGCGGAGAGTGGCTGATGAGGTTTACATTGGAGTTTATGCATTTGAAGGATGATTTATGGTGCCCTAGAAAGGGCGGGGGCCTGATAATTGCTTAATTTTAATATACTATACATCTTCTTGAATTACCTGAAATTATATTTTGGTCGGGATTGCTATTAATTTGTTCGTTTAAATGCATATTCCCTTTGCTGTGTGCCAGAATCTCAAAAGCTTGCGATAATGCATTTGCAATCGATAATGAACTTTTGTTACTCATGATGTTTTAGTACCAAATCTATTTGTTTATGATCTAATTCAAATCTAATTAAGATGTGTTTGAAATTCATTTTATTCCAAATCTTTGTCAATCACAACCTTTGGTTTACTTAAATTGGATTCTCAGAATTGTGGTCAGATAATTGCCTTGAAATCGTCTATCTTTACCACTTTTTTTTCAATCTCCAGTATTGATTATCGAGAATGTAACCTGAGTTTCTTTTGGTCCTTAGGGTTATATAAGGGTTGAAAAGGTGTGAGCAGTTGTTTAAAAAATTGTTCAAAGGCTTTTTCTGAGTGAGCAGCTCAATTATGAAACGTTTCATAAGACGTCAGACGTCTCATGAACTTTAGTATATGGCCAGAACAATGTGTTCAAGTTATTTTTCTATGAAGAATTAAGTTTATATTTAAGGAGCCCCGTCTTAGAGAGTAGTATCCATGACACTGACTGTCATAATGTCATAAGTTTTTGTGTTGTTCTAAAATTGATATGAATTATAGGTTGTTTGAATCAATTTGAGATAAATCCACACTACAATTTTTAGTGAAGTCAAAAGCATGGAAACTATGAGTCTATGATGAAGTTCCAATTCCCGGGGGGTGGGGGGGTTTGGGTTACCTTTTCCATATTAGTAATATAATACAGTCTCTAATGCATTTTGCACAGGTGATAGCATTCCAAAAATTGAAACTGAGGGTTGCAGACTTGCAGTATAAGGTTCTTTTATCAACTTATTAACCATCAAGGTGAAATAAGGCAGGCTAGGTAGAAGTGGAAGCATGAAGTCTCACTCTCCGTGGGGCACAGCCAAAAACCCCATCAAGTTCCAGATGTAATTCTAGTGGCCTCTCACTCTCGTTCTTTCTTGCTTAACACAGATAATAGATTAATTGAATTTTTTTATTTTTGAACATAATATTTTTAATGTACAGACCAACTGTGGACAACCTAGTCCCTATACACCTGGACATCGAAATTGATGGGCAAAAACTTAGAGATGCTCTCATTTGGAACCCTTCTGGTAGTTTATTTTATTTTTTATTTTATTTTTTTCCTGACATGCACTAATTTATCTTCTTCCCGTTATGTTAAATTTCTCGTGCATTCTTGATTCCATCCCTTGGTAGATTTCAAATTTTTGATAACTCACCATTGTGCTTTAGTCACTCTGAATTTACTATAACAGAAAGTATTGGTTAATTAACTGCATTAACTTTTGAGTTTTGACCTCCTTCAAGACATGTAAATAAAAGAACTGAAGATATCGGTTAATTCAATCAGTGAGGAGGATGTACAAAGTTGTTCCTGTATTTCTACAAGCGTGCGATCCAGCTCCTGAGTTGCCTCCGTCTTTATTATATTCTTTGTGCAACTTATTGCATTTGGTTCTGCGGTCATTAGGTTAAACTTTTGGTATTGGTAACAGAGAAATTATAATTTACCTCTCCAATGATAGGCAGGCCATTCAGCAGTCCTAATCTCTGTTGTTAAATGCTAATATTACCAAATCTGGTAGCTTAAATTGTGTGCTGTACTTGTAGATCCTGATTCCGAAGTGGTGGTTTTTGCCAAAAGAACAGTGAAGGACTTGAAGCTTCCACCTGCTTTTGTCACACAGATTGCTCAATCTATCCAAGTACTGTGTTTTTACAGATTCCTGTAATACATTATAGTCACTGTATGACTTTTATGCTTTTATCTGGATTGAGTGAGTGAATGACATTCTTTGTGATGCACTGTGACATTTGTGCTGGCTGCTTGATCAGTTGCTATTGGCTTCTTAATTTACATTTGAGATATTTTTCTTGTTATTTCAATCTTATCTTTGCTTTGACATCATTTAGTGTGTCTACGCTTATGGCGTACTTTGCTATCTGATTTCTCTTATGACTTGTTTTAAAGATCATGATGATTCCTGCTTCTTACATTTTTTAAATTTCCAACGTAGATGTGCAACATTTTGCAGAAATTAGTGGATATTTTCTAAGCACACCTATTTCTTTTGAGTTAGATCATTAGGGACAAAAGAACATAGTCCAATATAATTTAGTCAGTAAAAGGCATCAATATCTTGGGCTTTCTTTTACAATGCTTGCCTGTGCTGAGGTTTATTTCTTCACTGATGTTACTTTATTGCATGTTTTTTTGACTGTTTGATTCAAATGCCTATTATTGTAGACACAGCTAACTGAATTTAGGTCCTATGAAGGGCAAGATATGTATACTGGAGAGAAGGTTGTTCCCATCAAGGTATGGCACATTTGATCTGGATTTCCAGTCATTTCCTTACTCAGAAATTTTACTTCTTTTTTTTTTTTTTTTAACTAGAAAAAACCAAGATAACTGGTGTTTACTTTTGTTCTCTTTCTGTGTTGACCCAGCTTGATCTCCGTGTCAACCATACTCTTATTAAAGATCATTTTTTATGGGTAAGAATTCTAAGATCTGTACTCTTTTGTTAAACTTTTTCCAGGAAAAATAGAAATATCATATCACAATGTAGTGTTTTCTGCATAGTCATTGATCGGAATATAATGCAAAATTTCAGGATTTAAACAACTTTGAGAGCGATCCAGAGGAATTTGCCAAAAACTTTTGCAAAGACATGGGCATTGAAGATCCTGAAGTTGGAGTAAGCGACTTGCTTTTATTAGTAAATATAGTATGCTTTATCGACCAGCATCTGATAATTTAAAGAAAATCTTGATGCACTTGGCTGTCCTGTTTGACGTTAATACATATTGAAATTAAAGTTTGCTATAATGCTACCACAGATGAGTTGCAGTAAATAACATTAGGATTTGGTAACAATAATTTATGTAAATTGCCTGTTCCAACAAGTAATGTCTCTGCTTTATAATAATTATGTTTCATCTGCTGATTAAAAGAGAATTTTAATTGTGGATTATATATCCTAACTTTGCTTTTCATGCGAAATGATTCTTGAGAAAACCAACCTATGAATGGGTGTAATGTATGAATGATTGAATGATAGCTGCATATGGAGAAAGGTGTAAGTTGTAGCCAAAATAATAATGCTCTGTCAATACTATTATACTTTTCGTTAGGTTTGGGAACTTTGGAAGTTCCCTGCAAGCACAATCACTTTTATTTTTTATAATCTTAGTTCTACAATTTAGACATGAACATTGCACAATTAAATAACATAAATCTCACTCTTATACCTCTTTTAAATAGTACTTTGTCTCTTCTGAGTGTTTCACTGAGTTGATATGCTATATTCCATTGTTAGTTCTTGTCAATGTCTCAACATTTGGTCGAGTTTTTGTAATTTTTTTTCTTATAAATGTTTTTTTTTCATTTGTATCACTTATGTTTTTTATTTTAATTTTTTAATTTATTTTTTATTTTTTAATTTTTAAAATTAAGATGAAACTTTTGTTTTTGTAGAGCTTAAAACCACCAATACCTTATTGCATTATATTTACTAAGGAAACTTTTTGGACATATATAATATGCTTGTATTCAGTTCTGGCCATGACATAAAGGAGTACTGTATGTAGGCTACGTCATGTTTTTTGCTAGGCAGCCTAGGCTTGTAAGTTAGAGAGCCGAACTTAAGCAAAACCAGGGTTGACCTCTTCATATATGCATGTCCTTACACACTTTCGTGTAGAATTGATGTGGGATGTCGTAACAGTTTCTCCTGTAATATATATGTCTGATCTGCAATGCATTTTGTCCTTGCACTTGAATTATAATCACTTTGATTCAATGCATTATAATCCAGCATTGGCTTTGCAGCCTGCCATCGCCATTGCCATTCGGGAACAACTTTACGAGGTGAGTTGATTTTAACGAGAAAGTTTTGATTGTCTCTTGTACCTTGTGTTACTACCAGTTCTGATTCTGTTATGAGCTTAAAATGGTTTACAATCTTTAGCTGTTCATACTTCAGATTGCTGTACAGAATGTTACTTCAATCCGAGAAAGCAGAATAAGTAAGAAAGGGCGCAGAGGCTTTGAACATAGCCAGGCCAGGTAGATTTGAGATTTTTTTAAACAATACTTTTGAAATGAAAGCTCAAACCTCATGCAAAAGGATGAGTTACTAATTCTATTTACTTATAATTAAAGAATTCTTTTGCATCTGTTTCTGCTCTCTTTTCTCTCAGTAAGACCAGCGGCAATGCTGTGGACTTATTCAAGTTATTTGGTAGCAAGTCCAGTGTTGTTCGGTAAGTACAGACATTATGGTCTCTTGATATAACACGTAGGCGCATGACTTTACTCGACTGTGTGAATTTTCCATTGTAAGATGGCTCTTTTAAACCCCTCAGTGGTTGTAGATTCTGGAACCAAAATCCTTGTTTGAGTTGGATTATTTATTTTTCCTGTAAGAGATTTAGATTTTTAAGATTAATTATTAGCTGACAATCATGTAGGGGAAAAAAAGGTGTCATCAAAGTTATTTCATTATTGAAATTATGTTATTACAGGAAGAGGAAAGAGTGGGATGTATATGAACCCGTAGTTGATCTCTTATCAAATGAGGAGGTTGACGCCCTAGAAGCAAGAGAAGAAAGAAGTAATCGATGATATAAACGTATGAGGGTATGCAAGACATTCTGTAGAAAAGATAATGTAGGTATATACATACATATATCTATGCTTTGTTATGTGTGTATGTATATGTTAAATTCCTCTGAACAAGTGTATTTCCTTCACCATGTTGGATCCAAGTGAGTTTCACAGTTTTGTTACTGTTGCAGATTGTGATCTTTTTCTGCCTACATTTTATGATTTTTTTTAATCTCTGAACATTACTTTAGCAAATAAAATAGGGGGTAATCTTATTTGCACACCCCCTCATATTAATTACACACCTCATTAATATAAAATTAAAATAAATATTTTTAAAAAGTCTAAATTATCCTTAATTTATTAAATACACGCCCCAAATTTTTTATATACAACCCCTATATTAATTATCCATTCTTATGCAGATATTATTCGATCATATGAATATAAAGATTGAGTAAATTGTAATTATATTCTGGTTTGTTTTTCTTTCTTTTTTTTTTTAATTTTATTTTACATTCTAAAGGATTGTTTCATTATAAATGATAAATTATTTAAATCTTTTTATAGTTCACTGCTTAAACTTCTAGCTGATGAAATTGCTTTCTTAATACAGTTTGCTCTGTTCATGACAATTGACAATCTTTCTGCAAACGTCAAAAAAATAACGATTATAAATAAATCTCAACAATTAAACTCTTCTTTAATTAATCACAAACTTAATCCAAAATTAAAAATACTCTGCATCGCAACAGAGAATGTAACACATTCGCCAAAACTCCTCTTTTTACATAGAGCCAAAATCTGTTGACTTATCGTGATATGGTTTCGTCGACAGCCAGCAAGTGCCAGCGATAGTGAATTTCAGTGGGGACGAGTCGTCGAGATAGAGTCTAAAATATTTGCTTCATTCTCAAGAGAAGAAATTGCGGAATAAATGGTTTTGAGATTGAATATTTTTTTTCTGAAACAAGAGACTGAAATCTTGAATAGTACTATTTTATGGATTTTAGGGTTAGATTAACAGTTACTTTATGTGCCGTAGTAATAATTGAAGTTTTGAAAAGAGGAAGGTTTGCGAAAGGATATGTATAATGTTATTTTTAAAGAGCAGTTTGGGAACTTTAGGGGTATGTATTTAATAAAATTAATAAATAAAAATTAAATGGAATGTGTATTTAATAGATGTGTTAGTACTTAATAAAAAGGGTATGCATGTAGCACTACTCAAAATAGGGTGATGTACTTAAATTCAAAATTATCAACAGCCTACCATATGTCTTGCGTGAAGAATCTGGATCCTCTCCCGTAATTATTTTCTCAATTTCTTAAATTTCGTTTAATCTGTATCATCCAATTAATATCTACAAATGTGAACTTACCACGTCATTAGAAGAATAGAAATACAACGATTTATTAATTAAATAAAAAAGTTGTAATAGTGGATGATGTATCAAATTATTATTGGTGATGATGATGATTAAATGAAATTCATGTAATCCATGTCCTTAGGCTACCTTCACTCACAAAACATGCCACTCAAAAATATAATATTTATTTCTCTTTCATCCACATATTCAATCCAATCCAACCTTAATTATTTTATACTCCATCAACAACTCAATTTAACCTACTTTTTTATAAAATATTTATTTATTTCTCATCTAATATTATTATTAAATTTATTTTTTATTATATTTAAAATTAAAACAATCTCATATTTTAGAAAATATTTTAATTCCGCAATTATAATAACAACATTATTTTAATTGAAAAAAAACATACTAACACAATAACTAAATTAAAATGCAATAATTATATAAAAAAATACATTAATGGGATATCAAAATAAAAAAAATGTATTCTAATTATAGGGATCCAAAAAATATACACTACTCCCTTCGTCCCATCCTAATGATTACATATTTCCTTTTTGGGCGTCTCATCCTAATTGTTATATTTCCTTTTTTAGCATATGGAACCCGCACAAATTAATTATTTCTCTCTCCATGGACCTACATATCACACTAATACACCTACATACTTTACACTAAAATATTATTTCTCTTACCTCAATACATATTAAAATACTATATTTATTAATCCACGTGCAAAAAGCAAACGTAACTATAAGGATGAGTCTGAGGGAGTAGATAAAATTATTTTTTTATTGTGATTCAACATGTATCAATATTATACTCTATTTATAGATTAGAAAAAAATATGAATTTGGATTATTTTATATATAAATTTTCAAATAATTAAGTTATATAAAAAAATTAACTATAACCAACCACTTGTCAATCAGGAATACAAACATTTGTATAAATGTGATTTATATAACTTATCATGTAAACTCTAATTTTTCTCATCCTAATTTTTCCTCTCCCTTCCAATCTCATTAAACTTTATATGTTAGTAGGAATTTAAATTAAAGGAGAAAACAAAATTTATAAAAATTTATGATATAAACTTAGTTTATAAGAGACTAACTCCTAGAGAATATATAGGTTGTGGCATGGGTTGGAGTTTGACTCTTTCATCCCACGGGTTGTGCTCTCATTTCTATTTTCTAATATTTTTTTTTAATTATTCTAATTTGTCTTATTATCACGAGATTATTGATGGGAGTAGTCTTAAAATGGAACATCCATCTACGGATGGTACATTTTGGGTGACAAACCTCCTTTGGACATTTGGGATATCCTACATTAGTAATTCATATTTCATATAATCTTTTTGTCTCATTTCAATCTTTATATACCCCTTCTGTCCGATTCTAAAGTATTTGTTTACTTTTTGCATGTGAATTAATGAGTATTATTATTATATGTAAAGTGAGTATTTGTATTAGAGTGGATTAAGGAGTATTATTATTATATGTAAAGTGGGTAGTTGTATTAGAGGGAAGTTGTGGACCATATTGTGTACTTTTTTTACTAAGTAGGGGAAATTGATTGAAGCGGACGTCAGGAATAGTGAAATGGATACCTTAGAAGCGGACGGAGGAAGTAAATAAAGACCTTAGAAATGTCGACGTGCAAAAATCAAATGGTTACCTTAGAACCGGACAGAGAAAGTATTTTTTTAGGTGTCTCATTTCAATCTTTACGTTTCTTTTTTTTAATAAATAGAACCCACTTAAAACAATTAATATATCACCATGTGACTCACATCCAACACTAATACACCTTACCCATTTTACATTAAATATCTCACTATCTATTAAAATACCATATTCTTTAATTAACGTGTTAAAAGCAAACATAAGCATTGAAACGAGACGGATGGAGTATACTAGAGTAAGATATTTAAAATCAGAAATATTATATTTGATTCTTAAAATGTACTCCTTCCGTCCCATAGCAAGAGGGTCTTTTGATTTTTGTACGTGGATTAAAGAGTATTATTACTTCCTCCGTCCGCCCAATAGGTATACATTTGCTTTTTGCACGTGGATTAATGAATATTATTATTTAATGTGTAGTAGGTAGTGTATTAGTAAGGTGTGTGAAATCCATATATTAAATGTATTAGTGATGCGTGTGGGTCCCATATGTTAAAAATGGAAATGTATACCTTTGGTGCGGACGCCCAGAATAGCAAAATGTATACCTTTTCGGCGCACAGATGAAATATTTAATGTGTAGTGGGTAGTTGTATTAGTGAGAGTGTGATTCCATATTTTAATTGTATTAGTGGGTGTATGTGGGTCCTATATGTGTAAAAAAGGAAAGAGAAATTTTAGGTGGGATGCCTAAAATTAAAAAAAAAGACACTCTTTAAAGGGGAAGGAGGGAGTAATTCTAATTATTAAAGTATTGTGAAAGTTATAATTAATTAAAATATGATGTGTATTTCATTAAATTACTACGATTTAAGTTGATTACTGTACCACCCCACATTTCACGTTTAATGTCTTACATTTCACGTTTAATGTTCCACACTATTTAAGAAATGTTATTTTTTAAAATTAATTTTATTGATTTTAGAGGATATTTTAGTTTTTAACATAAAAAATGTAAAATAATGTTCTGAGTGTGAAAAAGAAGACATAAATTTGAAATTAAAATAATTTTTGAGATTATTATTATTATTATTGTTATTATTATTATTATTATTGTTATTATTATTATTATTATTATTATTATTATTATATACTCCCTCCGTCCCGTTATAGATGACACACTTTTCATTTTGGGTTGTCCCACAAAAGTTTGCACTTTCCTAAAAAAACAAAAAGTCAAACACTATCACCCTTCCCATACACTTTATTTACAAAAAAAGCACCTTTACCTAACACACTTAACATACTTAGGGATGTAAGCGAACTAAACCATTCGCAAACTATTCGAGTCTCGGTTCGATAAAATATTTGTTCGAGCTCGTTCATTAACTTTAACGAGCCAAAACAAGATCAAAATTTGAGCTCGAATAGTTTATCAAACCAAACTCAAGCTTAGGGGTATTCGACTCGAAAGCTCGCAAATATATTCTTTAACGGGCTCGTTAATGGCTCGTGAACGCGTTCGTAAATTTTACTATTATGTTTAAGTAGTATATAAAATATTATATATTTATTAGGATTTAATAATTAAATATTTATATTATAAACACAAATATGATAATAGTTTGAGTTATTATTTAAATATCTTTTTTAACTTTTATTATTATCTTTTGTTAGTTTATTTATAAACATTTATGAATAACATTACATGTTTATTAACAAAATATACATTAAATGTATACGAATAAAAATATTTATATGTTCATGAAAAAATATTTATGAAAAAGTTAATTTATGTGTTCGTGAACACGTTTGCGAGCTTTATCAAACTATAATATCCATATATATAATAATATAATAATAATAATAATAAAATGATGATATATTATCAATAAAATAAAGTGCACACACACACACACACACACATATATATATATATATATATATATATATATATATATATATATATATATATATATATATATATATATATGATCTTTATTTTTAAATTAATTACTTATAATTATTTATTTTCTAACCATGACTTTTTTCAAGATTTATTTAGGGAGACATGATTTCGAGATTTGAATTTAACTGCACTCAGGAAATGAAGTATAATAATAATAATAATAATAATAATAATAATAATAATGATAATGATAATGATAATGATAATGATAATGATAATGATAATTATGATAACAATAATAATAATGATAATAATAATAATTAGGCAAAGACTTGTGTGAGACCGTCTCACGCAAGGGATTATGTGAGACGGTCAGAAAGTGACAACTTCTATACAGAAAAGTGATAATAAATTAATGAAAAATATTGATGCTATTTCATGAATAATTTATAATATAAATAAAAAGTGGTAACATTTTATAGAGAAAGCAATAACGTTTTATAGCGAAAGTAATAACTTTTTTAAAAAGTAAAAAATGGTCTCACGCAAGACTTACTATAATAATTATTACTAATATTATAATAAGAATCCTGATATGATATATGCATGTCAAAGGAAATTATAATAAAAAAATATACAGTTGTAAACGTGGAAGTTTTTACTCCTCTCACGACACAGGGCTAGTTACATTACATGACAGGTCATAAATATGCTCCTCCCTCTATAAATAAAGTCACAGTCAGTTAGTGGGGTAAGAAAAGAAAAAAAAAGGTTCCACTCTCTCTCGCTGATATCTTTTGGGTTCGCTCTTACATCATGTAGCGGATGCTCTATCTATCTTCAGAATTTGCATCATGTAGCCGTCTCACTTTGTATTCATTTTCTCTTCCTTATCTTCCCTTCTGAATTCCTAATTTTTTTAGCGGATTCATATTTGAATCCATTCCCTTTAATGTAACTTCCAAATTCAGTCTCAACTCTCACGTCGTCAAAAACCCACTTTGATTCCAGAAGTTCAAATTCCCAGTTGAAACTCACCGTAGACCTTCATCTACGCTCGTATCGTACACACCATTTCCTTTTCATCACCACGATCAAAGAAGAATCACATGTTGTTGATAATCTTTCTATTTTATTGATATATATATGTAAATAGCTTGAGAAATATATTGAAAATTCGATTGAGATTTATTTAAAAAATAATAATAAAATAAAATAAGAGTTGTTAGTGGGAAACCACTGTACTATATGCGAAAAAATATATGTATGCGTATAACTATAATTAAAAATATTTCATAGGTGGGTTTGCAAAATAAATTTCCAAAATCATGATTGTAATCCTTACGTCATTTCCAAATGACTGGAAAATGGAAATCAGTAACATGATACGTGCAATAAGGCTAGCAAAAAATCCTTAATTTAAGTCGATTTTTCAAAAATAAAAAAAATTAAAAAAAAATTTAGTATTTAGTTAATGATATTTAATCGTCATAATTACTACTACTTCAATAAAAGCTTTATTTTAAACCTTGTTTCTTTAAGCAAATTATTACTTGGTAACTTGTGACATTTTTTCTTTTAAATTCATAATTCCTTGTCCTAATTTCTAAAGTCAAATGTTTACACGGCAAACTAGGTAGTTTTGTGGAAGTATATTAAATTGATAGAATTCCATTATTTGCTAAAAATTAATGACCTGTAGTATTTAATAAATTAGGACAGTGGATAAGAAACCTTTTGATGTTGATGTCTTATGCTTTTAGATCATTCTATTGTTTAAATGAAACATGTTCATAAAAAATACACATGCATTGTATAATTAAGATTAAATAATGAAACAACAAAAGAAAAAATGTACATTTGATCAAAATTTATTTCGTACAAAATTCTAATTAATATAAAAAAAAAATCACACTAAAAAGGGATATGCATTTTAATAGTAAAAAAATTCTTCCGTGCAAGGTGCAGTATAATCTCGAAGACCCCAAATAATTCTCCAATCTCTTTTATCTTCAAAGTAAAGGTGGGTGATTTTGACAGAATGTAAGATCAAATATTACATTGTTGGATACGCGCCTCGTGCGCTCATTATTTAGATTGTCATTGTGTATTTTTCACTTGGTGATCGTAGTCATCTTGGGTTAGTAAAAATCTATAGTGAAACAATTCACTTAGAGTTCGTCTACTCCTAATTGACTAATGTTACACTATTGTGAAATATACACGTCATGATTTGACCATTGGTCACAAGTTAAAAGATGATGGATGACTTTCAGAGTCATCTAGCATTAGCGGGAGTCTTTTGATATATCAAAGATAGCAGATGACTGACGAGTCATAAAGAAGATAACCTTCGGGTTACGAGTACTAAGAAGAAATATCCACACTATGAAGTATTATCCAACTTATAACAATTGCAGGTCATCCATTGAGAATTTATCTCACCCCGCTTTCCTTTTAAAAACTTTTTAGGCTAACAATTCGAAGATGGCAGCAGTGACGAGGCATGGGGACACATTCTATACAAATATATATAATGTTGTTTCTTAATAAGTCTTTTAAAGACCGCGTTGTAATAAACCCTATTGAACTTCTTTCAAGTGACACGTCGCATGTAAAATGATATTATAATCTTTACAATAATATTTTAAGTCCTAATCTACCATGCTTCCATTTACAAAAAAAAATGTTTGTACAATGCTAATATACGTAAGTATTCACGTTATATTTATACAAGTTCGAAAAAAAATCCACATATATATATATATAGCTCGTTCACTCAGTGACACCAAAGTTTCATTTTGCTAAGTAAAATACTTGGTCAAGTGAGACTTGGGTGTCACACAAACATTTTGAGTTCGAGCTCGATATACTTTTTTTCAACGAGTTCGAGCTCGGGCTCGAGTTCGATTATTCCTTAACAAACAATACTCAAACTTAGTAATGTTCGGCTCGACTCGGTTCGGTTCAATTACATCCCTAAACATACTTTATCATTTATTTATTATCAAAGAATTTTATAATACCCCTAAAAGTTATTATATTTTTTAATCTCCGTGCCGAAAGAAACATGCAAACTTTTGTGGGACGTAGGGAGTATATATATATATATATATATATATATATAATTTAAGGTGTGAAGGGTTTTTGTGGGGTGAGGAAAGTGATGGTTAAAATATGTTTCAATATGCATGATTGTGATTTATTGAAAATAGGTAAAATAAAGGGTTAATTATAAAAAAAACAACAAACTTTACTCATATTGCAAATTAATTATCACTTTAGAAAAATTGTAAAAAAGGACAACTTTTAAGTATTGTTGCAAAAAAACCCAATTTGTGACTAATAGTAGGGTTTTTTTGGGTTTTTTTTTGCAACAATACTTAAAAGTTGTTATTTTTTTTTGCAATTTCTTAAAAGTAAGGATTAATTTACAATATGAGTAAAATTCGTGGTTTTTTTTGCAATTAACTCTAAAATAAAAAAATATTACTCACTCGTCCTATATTATTATTCACGTTTATTGTCCTAAGTTGTTTATTTTTTTATTTTCTTTTAAAAAAGCAATTTACAATGCTTTTTTGGTATTTTAATATTTATAGCTAATAAATAAAAAAGTAAATTAATATTATGTGATTTAAGTGATAACGTCAATTTCAAAATTTAAATAATTTTGATGTTATTAGATAAATAAATGTGTTATTTTCCTTTTTGAAAGTACAAATGGTATCGTGAATGAGTCAGTCTCTTATTAACTGAACTTACGGTGTAAATAAATAAGAAAAATGTACTCTCTCCATTCCGAAAAAGTTTACGTCCCACTTTTCGGCACGGAGATTAAGAAAGTGATGACTTTTAGGGGTATAATGATATTTTTTGTAATAAATAAATGATAAAGTATGTTTGGTAGAGATGATTTTTTTTTTTGTAAATAAAGTATATGGGGAAGGGAATTGTTTTTTACTTTTTATTTTTTTTGAATGTGCAAACTTTTGTGGGACAGCCCAAAATTGAAAGTGTGTCATCTGAAAGGAGACGTAGGGAGTAAGAATTTTATGATACAGTTCATTTTTATATTTAAAGTATAATAAGGTGAGATTTTGGAATGCATGTAAATTGCAAATGGGATTACTTACCTATTTCATTTTCATATTTCATCACTTATTTCATTTTCATAATTAATGCCCAAAATTCTAACACATGTCCCAAATATTTAATGATCATTTATAGTGAAATACCAATCAATACCAAAGTGGAATAGAGAATTGAAATTGTGTAAATTGTTCACTGTATGTACATAAGGCTAAAAAGTAGGGAGCCAATGCAGCTACTTAATTTATTTTTCATTATTTTGTTTACTTTAACGGCAATAAATAAATAAATATAATTTAATGATTTAGATCATTTGGGTTTAGGGTGAATTTCATTAATTTACCTAATGATTGTTTACGTGGAGTTTGTGGAAATTTAGGGTTGAAATTTTGAATTTTGAAAACTAAATGAATAATGTAATGTATGTTTGTTTTAGGTTTTTAGGTTAACAAGTTTTAACTTTTTTCAAATTAAAATGTAAGAAATACGTGGTGATATGTGTAAAAATATATTCCCTTTGTCCCCTTTAAAGATGATATTTTTTTAATTTTGGGTATCCCACCCAAAGAGTACCCTTTTATTTTTATACACATGAGACTTACACACACCCACTAATACAATTAAGATATGAGACTACATTCTCACTAATCCAACTACCAACTACATATTAAATAATAATACTCCTTAATTTACATGCCAAAAGACAAAAGACACTTTTAGTGAGGACAGAGGGAATAATAATTAATGTGATAGAAGAGATAAAGTTATTAATAATTGAGGAGAAAGTACTCCCTCCGTCATATCCAAAAAGTCTTTTTTTTTTTTTTTCCATTTTGGACGTCCCACCCAAAGAGTCTACTTTCATTTTTACACACATGAGACCCACACACACCCATTAATATAATTAAAATATGAGACCCACACTCTCATTAATACAACTACCCACTACACATTAAATAATAATATTCCTTAATCCACGTGCCAAAAAATAAAAACTACCCTTACTATGAGACAGAGAGAGTATATAAAAATAGGTAGATTGTAAAATCTAGTTTATTGAAGACAGGTAGGTATAGTTTATAAAATCTAGTTTTTTAATGCTTAAAATAAAACACAATCAGATTTTTGAAAATAAAAATTTAGATTTGAAAACCGCACATTGTGCAGTGGTGCCCTAAAATTTATAGGCTAAAAAACTTATGTGTTTTAAATATGGGTGACATACCATACCATACAAAAAATACAGACTCATATCGTATACCGTACCAAAATTATCGGTATTAAAAAAATCATACCGATACCATATCGAAAGTTTCGGTATACCAAAATTTCGGTATATTATAGATCAATATCGTTTCATACCGAAATAGTGAAACACCCTCTTTTATCGAGAGTTATCGATTCATACCAAAATTTTAACAATACCGATTTAATATTGAAAATATGAAATACCGATTCATACCAAAATTATTATACTCCCTTCTGTCAATCCAAAAGTATCAATTTTACAATTTTGGGCGTCCAATTCAAAGATATCCATATTACCTTTTGAGTAAAAAAGTACTTCATCCGTCCCACCACAAATAGTACATTTTACCATTTTCGTCCGTCCTAACACAAGAGATGCATTTCGCTTTTTTGTAAATGGGACCCACACAAAATAATTAATATATTCCTATGGTATCCGCACACCACATTAATACAACTACCCACTATACATTGAAATATTATTTTTATCTCTTCATCTACACATTAAATATTATATCCCTTAATTTACGTGCAAAAGAGTTTCGCCACCCTTGTGGTGGGACGGAGGGAGTACATCATATGGCTCACCACTTCTCTCTAATATAATTACTCACTGCACATATAATAATAATACTCATTAATTTACGCGTAAAAAGCAAACGATTGCCTCTGGATTGGCCGGAGAGAGTATAATATTTGAAATTAATTTAATCAAATGATCAATATTAAATATAAAAATAATTACTCCCTCCGTCCCACAAAACGCTTCATGTTTACTGTTCCAAGTTGTTTAAAAAATGTTGCACTTTTTAACCAATTTTGTTGACTTTAGAGGGTATTGTAGCATTTTTAGGTAATAAAAAAGTATAAAGTAATGATATGTGTGTGATAAAGGGGTGGCAAATTTGAAATTAAAGTAACTTTTGAGGTTGTTGGATAAAGTGATATTTCATTTTTTAGGGTGTGATACCTGAGCTTCTCACTACTCATGTGCCAATATAATTTAATTTGTGTTATGTGTATTTTATTATTATGTGATAATAATGTGACAATTAATTTTATATTTTATTTATCTTTACATTTTATTTGAGACATCCTTGATAAAATGATGATAATGTGTGAATATACGTGTGCATAAATATTTACGTACATTAATTTTAATATATAATTAAATTGCCTTATTTGTATAAATACTTTATTTCTTAATTAAGTATCATACGTGTACTCGTAATAATAATAGTGGTAAGAAAGTGTACACGTATGTGTATTAATTTGTAAATGTATTATATCTTAGTTATTAAGTATTGCACGTCGTAATGGATAATAATAATAATAATAATAATAATAATAATAATAATAATAATAATAATAGGCAGTACGTGGTTTAATCATTAACCACATAATTGTAATGGTCAAAAAGATTGATACGTAGCCACTTTAACTTATTTTTTAATATTAAAACACGTAGCAATTATAAATGATGGTGGAGTTGCTCACTTATTCTATTTTTCCTTTTATATATATATATATATATATATATATATATATATATATATATATATATATATATATGGGTTGCCAAAATCCATTTTGGGGGAGTGAATTTTGAAAAACGCAGTAAGTGCGTGCGAGAGAAAAAAAATAGTGAGAGAAAGAAAAGAAGAGAGAGAGAGGAAAGGAAAGGGAGAGAGAAGGAGAGGGAGGAAGAAAGAAAAGAGTATTTTCGGGACGAGAAAGAGGAGTGTGTCGGGATGAAAGATAGGTAGTTACAGTTCTCACGAGGTCTGTGGTATTATTACTATCGGAGTTCAGGTAAGTAGAAGTCCAACTACGATGCATAAACATGTTGTTTGTGAATTATTTGTGATTAATATGTGATAATAATGTTATGAATTGTTTGTGATTAGTTTAATTACGTTATGAATTATTTGAGATTAATTTGTAATACAAGCTGTGGATTTATGTGATTTGGGGAAAGTAGGGTTCATATTCAACAATATTATTTGTAAATTATTTGTGATAAATTTGCAATACAAGTTGTGGATTTATGTGATTTGAAATAATATCATTGTCCTATGTAGATTTGTGTGAATAGATACTGTTGAATAGAGATCTGTATGATCTGAGAAGATATTATTTATTAGGATCTGTGTGATCCGAGATGAAGTTGTTATTCTAAAAAGGGATCGTGTGATCCAAGGTGAAGTTGTTATTCTATAAATGGACTTATGTATTGGGGTGAAGTTGTTATTTTAGAAGTGGATTTGTGTGAATTGAAGATAAGTTAGTTGCTTTATTGAGATTAAATGTTGATATTGATGTCATAAATGGTTTATGATGCATATTTAATTGCCCTGGTTGCTTACCATGCTTAATCATGAAAAGTGTTTTCCTCCTAAATTAAAAAGATACCAATGGTGTGCGGCCATTATATATGCATCTTTGTCAGAGTTCGGAAAAATCGTTCCTGACACTTCACTCTGGGTTCATAAAAATCATTCCCAATACTTTATTCGGGATTCAGAAAAATCTTTCCCAACACTCTGCCAGGGTTTGGAAAAATCATTCTCGGCACTATATTCGAGGTTTGGAAAAATCATCTCCATTGAACTCATTTGGGGTGCATATCATAAGTGTGTCGTGGGGATCCCGCAACGTGAACAATTTTCAAAATAAAAGAGACCAACTAGAAAGACTAGGAAATAGGCGATAGAAAAATAAATGCATTTTCATGCACTGACATGCATGATTTCTACTTACTGAGATTTTTGTCTCACTAGTTATGCATTGTAGGTGAGCCTGTTGATGATTGAGTTTTGTGATGTAACTGTGCAAGCTATGGATCTTCTTTAGGGTTTTGAGCAGATGTACATAGATGACGACCTGTTGGGCTAGACCGTGGGTTATTTTATTTTCGCTGATATTTTGTTATGTCATATTATAAGTATTATCATGAGTTTGTCTGAATTGATGTGGTGTCAGAAAGTGATGACGTATGTTTAAACTATGATTTTAAATATATTATGAGAAGAAAATATATTCAGTTTTTATAATGATGTTTATGTTAATTAGTATTTAAATTATAAGTTATGTAAGGTGGGTCGTGTCAGAGCGGTATTATAACATGATTTGGGTTCTGCAGACTATTTATGTACATAAGCTCATTCCTTGGGAGTGCAGCTTTGCGAATAAGTGATATTTTCATTCTGTGCTGTTATGTGATTTATAAATTATATTGACCATGTGGTGTAGGACTTGTAGTTAGTAGACAAAATGGTAAGGGCTACAAGTGAAAGTTCTGAAGGGGATAGAGATGCTAAGCAAGCAGCACCTATTGAAGGAAATAATCGTGATGTGGTGATTACTCGACTAATGGAACTGGTAGAGTGCCAGTCCCAACAGATACAACAATTGATTCAGCAGAGAAATGTGGATGGACAACCAGAGGGTAATGCTAATCAAGATAGACGTTAAGTAGAACATGTGGAAATGGTTTGTGAGAGGTTTTGAAAGCTGAGCCCTCTGATATTTGAGGATGCAACAGACCCCACAGATGTAGAGGATTGGTTACGTACGGTGAAAAACACATTTCAATATAGTAGAATTCCAGATGGGGGCAGAGTGTTGTGTGCTTCTTTCATGTTACGAGGAAGTGCAAGTCACTGGTGGTATACAATTAAAAGTATTGAGGATGTCACGACTATGATTTGGGAAAGGTTTAAGGAGCTTTTCAGGAACAAGTACTTTACAGCAACAGTGAGAGCAATGAAGATGAATAAATTCATAGAGTTGAAATAAGGTGGTATGTCAGTCACAGATTACCTTCGTAAGTTTGAGCAGTTGTCAAGTTTTGCAGAACATACGGTGAGTACAGAGGCATTGAAAGTGGAGAGGTTCGTGGAAGGCTTAAGGCCTGAACTTTTCAGAGATGTGAGTATGGCAGGACTACAAGGAGCAACATACTCACAAGTTGCAGAAAGGGCCCAAATTGCTGAAAAAGCAGAGATGAGGATCAGACAAGCGCAGGCTATCAGACATCAACTTCAATAGAAATCAGTGTAGCAGTTTGAGAGAGATGATAGGAGGCCAATGCTATTTTAGAGACCGAAGTCAAATGTTCAAGTGGAGCAAGGACAGAGACAAGGAGAACCAAACAAGCTACCCAAATTAAATCAGGGTAAGATGCCACCAGCTCCGCCACTATCTATATGTCCGAATTGTCATAGACCACACGGTGGAGAGTGTCGCATTCCTATAAAAACTTATTACACATGCAGAAAGAAGGGACATGTGACTACTACTTGTCCTAAGATAGGGAAGTAAGGACAGCAGGGGAGAGCTCCAGCGAGGGTGTACACTTTAACGCGGGAGGAGGCAGATGCGAATCCCTCATTTGTCACGGGTAAGTTTTCTATTTTTGGCACTTCTACATATGTGTTATTTGATTCTAGAGCAACGCATTCATTTGCATCCACTAAGTATGTGAGTAAGTTGGGTAGAACACCCGGCTTAGTAGAAGCTAATTATGAGGTGATGATACCTTCTGGTGAATTAAAGCAAACCAATCAACTTCTTCGAGGTTATGTTATTCCTATTGAAGGAAGACAACTCCTCGCTGATTTGATTGTGTTAAGTATGAATGATTATGATATCATATTGGGCATGAATTGGCTGTCAAAGTACGTGCTATAATAGATTGTCAGAAGAAGAGTATCACTTTTCAGCTATTGGGGGAAGAACCATTCACTTTTGTTGGGATCAAGAAGAACTTCAGATTTCCTGTGATATCAGCGGCAAAAGCACAACGGTTATTAGAAAGTAGTTGTGAAGGGTATCTGGTGAGTGTGATGAATATTGAGGGACAACAGTGTCCAGTTCTCAGTGATGTACAGTAGCTCGGAAATACCCGGATGTATTCCCAGATGATCTTCCAGGGTTGCCACCAGACCGGGAAATAGAGTTTGTTACTGAGTTGCAACCAGGAACTGCTCCTATATCTAAAGTGCCATACAGAATGGCACCAGCTGAATTGAAGGAATGAAGATACAGTTGCAAGAGTTGCTAGACAAAGGATTTATCCAACCTAGTTTCTCACCTTGGGGAGCACCAGTTCTTTTCGTTCGTAAGAAGGATGGCACATTGAGGATGTGCATCGATTACCGAGAGCTCAATAAAGTTATAGTCAAGAATAAGTATCCATTGCCTAGCATTGATGATCTGTTCGATCAACTACAGGGTGCATCTATCTTTTCAAAGATTGATTTGTGGTCAGGGTATCATCAGTTGAAGATTAAGGAGGAGGATATTCCAAAGACTGCATTTAGTATAAGGTAAGAGAATTATGAGTTTTGGTAATGCCGTTTGGTTTGACGAATGCTCCGACAGCATTTATGGATTTGATGAATAGAGTATTTCAGGATTTTCTCGATAAGTTCATGATTGAGTTTATCGATGATATTTTGATTTACACTAAGAATAAGGAGGATCATACTCTGCACTTGAGAAAGGTGTTAGAGATTCTGAAGAAAAAGCAGTTATATGTGAAGTTCAAAAGTGTGAGTTCTGGTTAGACCAAGTTATTTTCTTGGAACACGTGGTATCGGGAGAAGAAATTTCAGTGGACCCAAGTAAAGTAAAAGCAATCCATGATTGGCCACAATCCTCAAATCCCACTGAGGTACGTAGCTTTCTTGGATTGGCGGGATATTATCGAAGGTTTGTTGAAGCATTTTCTAAGATCGCTTCACCATTAAAACAGTTGACTAGGAAGAATGTGAGGTTCACATGGACGGAAGCATGTGAACAAAGTTTTCAGGAATTAAAAAGACGATTGACATCAGCACATATCTTAACTATTCCTATGGAGACAGGAAACTTCAAGGTTTACAGTGATGCCTCGAAGAATGGTCTTGGATGTGTACTGATGCATAATGGGAAAATGATAGCGAATGCATCCAGACATTTAAGAGAGTTAATCGTTGTCATTTTCACCTAGATTTTAGTGTTTTTGTTTGTGAATTTTTAGATTTTTTTATCCGTATTTGTGTGACTTTTGGTGGAGTTATTGTAATTATGTGAAATGTGGTATGGATTGATAGAATTGTGTAAATGAGCTTAAATATGTATAAAATAAGTCAAGAAATGGAGAAAAACAAAGTCAGGAGCAAAATGGAGATGGAAGTACAGGGCACGCTCGAACATGGGCCGTGTGCGGAACACGAGCCTGTCCGAGGTGGCCGTGTACTGTCATCAGAACGACAAGCTTGCCCAGAAGGATGGCCGTGTTTTGGCGCATGAGCCGTTCAATAGTGCACGCCCCGTGTGCAGAACACAGGCCTGTAAGAGGAAGCCGTGCAATGTCGTCAGAAAACGCTACACGGCCATGACCGAGGCCATGTAGTGCAGCTCGAGCCATGTCCAGAAGCACGCATAACACGCCAAACTAGGTGTGAACTACACGAGCCGTGCACTATTACACGGTCCGTGTAGGTGCAAAAGCCAGTGCAGTTTTCAGAATGTTACGGAAGCTTCTAGAAGGTCCTTAAGTGATATAAAAGGATGACTTGTGCAAAAATTAGGGAGAGAGATCATAATTAGAGCAGTTACACACACTCCACACCACATTTTCACACAATAGATATATTTGATTCATCTCCATCCTTTAGATCCATCAATTTCACTTGATCTTCAACAATCCATCCATTACTCCATCCATCAATTCATCCATCCACCATTTGAGAAGAGGAAAGCATCAAGGATTGAAGAAGTTTGCATTTTGAAGAGAAGGAAGGTTTCTCCATGAAAGGGAAGCCAGTCTACTTTTCATTTGTTGATTTTCTTCTCATTTTGGCTCAAATGGAGCAAGCCTTTGAGTGTATTAATATAAACATAATGTGTAGTGGCTAGTCCTATTGTAATCATATGATTGGTTAAGAAAAATGCTAGATATGTAGGATTTGAGATGTTGAATTGAGTTAATTTTGGATTTTCTTTTATGATTAATGAATCATGTTTCATTTCAATACATGTGTGATTAAATTCTCTATTCATAATGTTAGGATGACCATTCCAATATTATGATTAGATGTTTAATTGAATCATAAATTAAGGTGAGCATGCATGTTAGTGTGAGGGGAGGTAAGCCATACCCTTCTTATGCTTAGAATACTCATAGAGGGACACTTAAGAAATTGAGTGAAGAGAACCAAACTTATGATCATAGTACCTTAAGTGAATTGAGATTAAGCACAATCTTAGGAGATTTAGACTTGTAAAAGAATCGAGAACCTAATTGCCTTGGCCATAGGGATTAGGGGTAAAAACGTGATTGCTTTTAGTCTACAAATTAATGAAGTTCACCATCAAGAGTTATGCATATCTAGCCAGATTCTTAACCATGATTATGATTGGCCTTGCTCTCTTCTTAAGTGAATTCTATCTCCATCTCAATCATCATTTGTTTGTTGTTTGATCCAATACGTTGTTAGTTCATATTCTTAGTTAATTGAGTAGAATAATAAGTAGTAGTTTAAATACCAAACAATAAATCTATCATTCTTACAAAGCATAAATCAACGGAAAATCCGCTATAACCATGAGTTTACTTTCCCTTGGGACGAAAATTTTATAAATTTTATACTTGGTCACACATGTACTCGACGATAGAGTCTCTTATTCTTAAATATTTTACAAGAAATGCGACTAAGACATGGCGCCGCTTGCCGGGGAAATGTTAAACTTTTGGTTGTAACGAGTTTGAAATTGATTAGTTTTGATAAGGATATTTCTTTTATTTGTTTACTTGTCTTGGTTAGTTGGAGAGCTAATTTGGAAATTCTCGTAGGTACATGCGAACTCGTTCAAGGTTTTAATCTATTGACCCTTTGAACTTGGAATTGAAAGCTACTTTTAGAAGACAAAGAAGAGGAGTGTTTGAGCCGACTGAGGAAATTATGGAAAACGTAAGGGATAATGCAAATATGGTTGATGAAGAAGGTAATATGAGGAATTTTCAAGGGGGTGATAATGTTCGAGGAGGAAATATTAATCCGGAGTTTGTGCCACAAGCTTATGCGCAACAAATGCACTTGCAAAATCAATAATTGCAAGCAATTATTCAAAATTTGATGCCACAACAAGAAGCTAGAGATAACCAACAAGCACCTCCGGTGGTGCAAAATCAACCTCGGGGCCATGGGCATAATAGAGCGGGGATGAACATCCGAGATCATTTCCAACCTCAGTTTGGGAATTACGCTATGAGGCCGCCGCTTAATGTTAATAATTTTGAGATCAAGACGGGATTGATCAATATGGTGCAAGCAAACAAATTTGGAGGTGGAATGATGGAAGATCCAAATGCTCACCTATCTCAGTTCACGGAGTTAGCTATTACCATAAAGATCAGTAGAGTGAGTGACGATATTGTCAAGATGAAACTCTTTTCCTTTTCATTAAGGGATAGAGCCAAGGCTTGATTTTACACTATACCGCCGGGATCTTATAATACATGGAGAGAGTTGGCTCAAAGGTTCCTAAGCAAGTATTTCCCACCATCTAAGATGTTGCATCTAAAAGGTCAAATATTGCAATTTAAGCAAATGCCTCTTGAAGCTTTTAGTGAGGCTGGGACCGGTTCAAAGAAATGCTAAGGAAGTGTCCACAACATGGATTTCCCAATGCTCAACAAGTAGGATTTTTCTATGCTGGATTGAATAGAAGTGAACGAATGCTTGTTGATGCTTTATCGGGAGGTTCTATATTGGGGCAAACTCCAGAGAGAGCAATTACTATATGTGAAGAGATTGCTTTGAATACGGGTCAATGACCTATGGATTGAGTTACGGGAATGTATGAAAGAGAGAGAATAGCTAAGATGGAAGAAGTGTGCTTGCAACAAGTTAAAAAAGTGGAGGTGCCTTAGGAAGATGTAACCAATAAGACAATCACGGAGATACTTAAGAGAATGAATGCTAATTTGCAAGTGTCTCCGGATTCTTGGTCCAAGTCTATGGTGAATCAACAAGTGCTTGCAAATCCTCACCAAGGTATGTCATTGCCTTTGATGAGTCAACAAGTGTTTCCTAATCCTCAACAAGGCATGACTATGCCTAATATGGGTCAATCTTCTCAAAGTTGTCAAATGCCGACATCTATGCCTCAATAAGGTATGTCCTCTAATTTTGAAATTCAAGATACATGGTGTCCACCGGAGATGTCACTTGAGGAAATTGCCTTCATGCAAGGAAAGAACTTTTAAGGAAATTATGATGGTAACTTTGGAAATCATGGAGGGGGATATCCACAAAGGCAAGGAGGATGAGGGCAAGGTAACTTTGAAGAAAATTTCAATCAACCTCGTAGGTATGAGAATTTGTCATATGAAAATCAAGGAAATGCCTCACTCTTCCACCGGGCATCCATCTGGGGGAGAAAGCTCAAAATGGTGAAAGGAAACCTACAATGGAGGATCAAATGGCCAATATGTTTGATTTTATGAAGCAAGAGAAAGAGATGAATGATAAAAGATTTGACTTTGTGAGATAAGAGAAAGAGTTGAATGATAATAGATTCAAAGCATTGGAGACACAAATGAGTCAAATGGCAAGTGAAAGGGGAGATGTTCATTGTCAAGGGAAGTTTCCATCTACAACCATTACTAATCCTAAGGAGTAATGTAAGGCAATTGAACTTCATAGCGGAACAAAATACAAAGGGCCTTCTATACCGATGGAAGTAGAGGACGTAGAGTGTGAATTTGAGCCCATGGAAAGATTGGATGAAGAAGGGAAAGAGAAAGAAGTTGAGATTGTTGAAAAAGATGAAAGTACCCCTATACTTGAAGAAGAAAAAGTGAAGTCTCCAAAGAAATGTGAAAGAAGTAGAGAAGCAAAACGTAAAGAGAGAGAAGAAAAGTTTGAAAGGAATTCCTAAGTTACCCATTGTAATTTTGTTTCCACAAAGATGCTTGAAAAAGGGATTAGAAGAGAAATTTGTCAAGTTTGTTGAAATGTTGAAGAAGATACATGTGAATATTCCTTTTGCGGAGGCTTTACTTCAAATGCCTAACTACTCTAAGTTTTTGAAAGATATTTTGTCAAAGAAAAGAAGCTTGGGAGAGTTTGAAACAGTGAACAAAACGGATGAATGTAGTGCGATCTTGCAAAAGAAACTTTCTCCTAAATTGAAAGATCCGGGGAGTTTCACAATTCCATTGAGATGGGAGAGCATGAGAACTACAAAGCTTTATGTGATTTAGGGGCTAGCATTAACTTGATGCCCTTGTCAATTTTCAAGAAGTTGGGTATTGGTGAGGTTAAACCGATGTCGGTCACACTTAAATTAGCCGATCAGTCGTTGACATATCCAAAGGGAATTGTGGAAGATGTTTGATCAAAGTTGGCAAGTTTGTATTTCCCGTTGATTTTGTGGTACTTAATATGGATGAAGATGCTAATGTTTCATTGATACTTGGGCGTCCGTTTCTTGCCACAGGGAAAGCATTGATAGACGTGGAGAAGGGAGAGCTCACTTTGAGGGTGAATGAGGAAGAAGTGATATTTTCATTAAGAGAGGCTATGAGGTATCCGAGAAACAAGGAGGAATGCATAAGAGTGGAGGTAGTGGACAACATTGTTGAAGAACATATGTATCACCTTCACTTCAAGGATCCGTTGGAGATTATCATAAGCCATTCTTACTCTATTGAATCTATAAAATCTAAATCTTCTTTTTGTTTAGAGAATGAGGAAATGATTGATGAATTGCATGGTTTAAATGCTTGTAGAGAACTCACAAGTGAGGAAGCAAAGGAAGCAAAGATGGAGAGACTTGATGAAGAACCAAAAGAAGGAGTGCAAGAGAAGAAGAAGGTAGAGTTGAAACCATTACCGGAGCATTTGAAGTATGCTTACTTGGAAGAAAATGAAACATATCCGGTAATCGTATCTTCTTCCCTTAGTGATTTAGAATTAGAAAAGTTGTTAAGAGTTTTGAGAGAGCATAAATCCTCTATTGGTTGGAGCATAAAAGATTTGAAAGGTATGAGTCCATCTATGTGTATGCATAAGATTCATTTGATTGATGATAAGAAGTCTTGTGTACAAAACCAACGTAGATTAAATCCTATAATGCAAGAAGTGGTAAGAAAAGAGGTGTTAAAATGGCTTGATGCTGAAATAATCTTTCCAATTAGTGATAGTCAATATGTAAGTCTCTTACATGTAGTGGCAAAAAAGGGTAGTATGACAATTGTGCGATCCGATACAAATAAAACAATTGCCATTAGAACTATCACAGGTTGGAGAGTATGTGTTGATTATCATAAATTGAATGAAAATACTCGTAAAGATCATTTCTCATTGCCATTTATAAACCAAATGTTGGATCGACTTGCGGGGCATGAGTACTATTATTTTCTTGATGGTTATTCCAGGTACAATCAAATATTGATTGCACCGGAAGACCAAGAGAAGACAGCTTTCACATGTCCCTATAGTACATTTGCATTTAGAATGATGCCGGTTGGTCTATGTAATGCCCCTGCCACTTTTCAGTGTTGTATGATGGCTATCTTCGATGGCTTAATTGAAAATATTATGGAGGTGTTTATGGATGATTTTTCCGTGTATGGGTCCTCTTATGATATATGCTTGACTAATCTCACTATTGTGTTACAGAGGTGTGAAGAGTCAAATCTTGTGCTAAATTGGAAAAAAATGCCATTTTATGGTGACCGATGGGATAGTCTTGGGGCATCATATTTCAAAACATGGTTTAAAAGTGGATAGAGCTAAAGTGATAACCATAGAATGTCTTCCCCCTCCTACTAGTGAGAAGGGGGTGAGATCGTTCTTAGGCCATGCGGGCTTTTATAGACCTTTCATTAAGGATTTCTCCAAAATTGCTAAACCTCTTTGTAAATTGCTTGAAAAAGATTGTCCATTTAACTTCGATGATGAATGTTGTATATTATTTCAGGTGCTCAAGGATGCTCTCACTTCATCTCCAATACTCGTTACCCCAGATTGGAGTTTGCAATTTGAATTACATTGTGATGCTAGTGACCAATCCATAGGAGTGGTGTTGAGGCAAACAAGGGAGAAGAAGTTTAGAGCAATATATTATGCCTCGAAGACATTGAATTCATGCCAAGTCAATTACACCACAACGGAGAAGGAATTTTTAGCCGTCGTGTATGCTTTTGAGAAGTTTCGACCATACTTGGTTGGAACACAAATGATTGTTTACACGGATCACGGGCCATAAAATACCTAATGAGTAAGAAAGATGCTAAACCTCGTTTAATCCGTTGGGTGTTGCTTTTGCAGAAATTTAATGTGATTATCAAGGATAAGAAAGGCGTGGAGAATGTGATTGCAGATCATTTGTCTAGATTGGAAAATGGAGGTGAAAATAAAGATATTAAGCCAATTGGAGATGAGTTCCTGGATGAAGAAATTTTGCTAATAGAAGTTGAGTAAGTGTGTATTCTCATGGTAAATGTGCCTCCTTAGTATGCCGATTATGTCAACTTTATTTTTTGTGAAATCAAGCCCACATTGCTTAATAAGTACAAGGAGAAAAGTTTTTATGTTGAAGTGAAGAATTACTTGTGGGATGAGCCCTTTTTGTTCAAAATTTACAATGATGGAGTAATAAGGAGGTGTATGGACGAGGAAGAAGTCATGGGGATTCTTGAGCTATGTCATTCGTCTTTGTGTAGAGGTCACTTTGCTCATCAAAAGACAGGGGCTAAAATTCTACAATCGGGTTTTTATTGGCCAACATTGTTTAAAGATGCAAAGAAGTTTGTGGCTAAATGTGATAGATGCCAAAGAATAGGGGGAGTAGGTAAGCGAGATGAGATGCCCATGAGCTTAAGAATTGATGTGGAAATATTTGATGTATGGGGCATTGATTTTATGGGACCATTTCCTTCCTCCAAAGGATATGTGTACATCTTGCTAGCCGTGGATTATGTGTCAAAGTGGGTGGAGGCAATCCCCACTAAGATAAATGATGCTTTGATTGTGCAAAGGTTCTTGAAAAAGAATATTTTTGCTAGGTTTGGAGTTCCACGTGCCTTAGTGAGTGATGGAGGATCTCACTTTGTAAACAAGTTGATGGAGAGTTTGTTGAAAAGATATGGAGTGAAACATCGAGTGGCTACACCTTACCACCCTCAAGCAAATAGTTTGGCGGAGGTCTCAAACCGCCAAATCAAGTTAGTTTTGGAGAAGACCATTAATGGGGGGAGGAAGGATTGGTCGGAGAAGCTTGATGATGCTTTATGGGCTTATCGGACAGCTTTTAAAACCATTCTTGGTGTGTCACCATATCAATTGGTCTATGGTAAAGCTTGTCATCTTCCCGTGGAGTTGGAACACCGTGTATTGTGGGCTATCAAGCGCCTCAACATGGATGAAAGGAGAGTGGTCAAGCAAGGTTGAAGTTGGTTGAGTTGGAGGAGTTTAGAGGAAGAGCATTTGATAACTCAATCATCTACAAGGAGAATATGAAGAGATGGCATGATGCTAAGGTAAAGGAGAAAATGTTTGTTCCTAGGGACAAAGTTCTTGAATTCAATTAAAGGCTCAAGTTATTTCCCAGGAAGCTTAAGTCTAAATGGATGAGGCCATATGAAGTGCTTGAATTGTTGAGTGGACATACGTTGAAGCTTAAGGGTCCTAATAATGAGTTTGTGGTAAATGATCATCGGGTGAAACATTACCTATCTCCTTCTCAAAAGGAGATAGTATATGTGGATACTCTCTCTTCTTGAACCTCTTTGATTGTGTAGTAGTGTAGATTTTATATTCTCTTCGTTTAATAGTTTTCTTGTAGATTTGGTATGTAGGTGGTGAAGCTCATGGAGAAAAGTGCATATGATAAAAGACAAGAGTGCTAAAGGTGAAATGATGATGTATGCCACACCACTCTTTTCAAACTTAAAATTTAACACTTGTGTTAATTTAAGTTTGGGGGGAGGTTGCATGGTGGACATATTTAATCATACGTGGATTGTAAAAAATGCACATGAGTCATCATGAGGTAAGTTCATGACGAGCATTAGTGGAAACGACAAGGGTATGTCTCATGTGTGTGATGAATCATGTGTGTTGTTGTTATATTGTCTTGTGGCAAAATAGGTAAATTTTGAAATTTTTCTCATGAGTTAGGATTGTTTTGGCATGTTTGGTGTTGTTTAAGTACATGATAATCTATTGTTTGATCATAATTGTGGTGTGAATGATGTTTTGAAGTATTTTTGAGCATGAATAGGGTGTATGAAAAGTGCAAAAATAGGGCAAAAATGAGGTGAAGTGTGAAACTTGGAAAACAGGGGAAAAACACTGCACATGCTGAGCTCAGTACACGGCCCTGTAAGGCCTGGCCGTGTACTGACATCAAAAGTGGCTACTTGCCTAGGGTCTTGGGTGAGCTCCGAGCTCGAGCCTTGCAGAAGAGCAGGAACACGGGCCGTGTACGGAGCACGGCCCTGTAACGCATGGGCGTGTTCAAACGTCAGAAAATGCTACACGGCCACACTTGAGGCCGTGTAGCGCTACACGAGCCGTGTAGGGTTCGAAGCTAGTTTTTAAAAGGGCCGATCTATACTCATTCCACACACATACTATCTCTTCCGTATGCACTGATATCACACCAAATCCTTCTCCTTAAGCATAAATCGATACACAAAGGTTAGTTTTGAGAGATTGAGAGTGAGTTTCTTCAATTGTGAACACCAAGAACACTTCTCCACATCCAAGTTTAAAAGTTATGAATTCTTTGAACCTTAACTTTTGAATTTTGATAGAAATTGAGTGAATTGATGCATGGGCTTTGTGATATTGTGCATTTGGAATGAATTATTGATTGATGAACATACATGTGTCAATTTAATTTGTGAATGGAGAATTGAATTAGGGTTCATGAGAAAGTTGAATTAGGGGATTTATGAGAATGATGAAATTGGATGAATGTGTTGTGCAAATTGAATTATCATGAATGTATAATGCTTAAATTGTGAAGAAATAATCTTAGATGTTGAGGATTTGGGCATGAGGCTATGTGAATTATGCTTTGAAATTGTATTGAAAAATTGTGCATGCCAAGTGTTCGATGAAATGCCTAAGAGAAAATTTTGGCCAAATTTGAGATTATATGTGCAGAGTGAGTATTGATGGTATATTTTTGAACTCATGTGTGCAAGTATGATTAGGAATTGAGATATGAATTCATGGATAGTTGAGAGGAATGATGGTGAAGTGAATGTTGTGGTGAAGTTTGAAGATATAATGAGATGAATGTGTAATGTTGATGCATAGTATATTTCACACTAAGTTGGATGACTAGGGTGGAATTTAAACTAAGTGTATTAACATTTTTATTAGAGGAATTTAAAATAACTTGAGCATTGTTGTAAATTGTAGATGGCCGAAAGGAGAGTGAGACCAAGAAATGAGGATTTCATCGTCATTACCGATCTAGGGGAGTTGGCTAATTTGAATGCTCAACTAATGGAAGAAGGGGTCCATCTGGATTACTTTGAGATGGAATTTGAAGACTATTGGGGTAAGTATGTGCTTCGTTGGCAAACACTTGCTCTGAAGATCAAACCAACTCGATTCCAAGATATAGAAACAATGAGAGGGTTAGGAATTGAGGAAGATTTGAGAAAGTTGTTTAGGTTTGCACAGATGGAATCTTTTTTTGATAAAAGGCCGCCTACTTATTACCATCTAACTGCTGAGTTCATGAGCACCTTTCAAGTGAAGAAGGATCGGAATGGTTTTCATATTTCAGTGACATTCCAACTGGATAACGTGATGAGAGAAAAGATTCCTTTGCCTATATTGAATGAATTCTTTGGGTGCCCACCATGCAAAAACCATCAGAGATTTTACGAAGGAGGTGGATTCAACCAGCAGGAATGGTGGAAGAGATTGGTGAATGATGGGATAGAACGAGCAGGGTATGTTCCTAGTGCTTCAAAGGGAACTGCAAAAAAGAACCCAGTCATGAGATACTTAGAGAAGATCATTTCAAAACACCATCTTAGGGAGGTTTGAGAGTGGAGCTGTAGGAGAGAAGCAGTTGTATATCATGTTCTGCATTTATAATGAGCTACCACTGAACTTTGCAGCGCATTTTGTGCAACATGTGGAGAGAGTTGCCAAGAGACAAACGTCTCAAGGATTGATGTTGGGAGGTATGATCACCATGATTGCTCAAGGCTTAGGAAAAAATCTTGCAGGAATGGAGAACAGGATGGTGAGTGATGGATTGAACTATCAGCTAGTTGTTGAGAATGGAATTTTGTCTATAGTTGGGAATCAATACTGTCTGAGGGAAAAAAAGGGAGCTTTGTTTCCTTTGTCAACTCCAGCGCTCACTACAGTGTATACTCAAAGGAAGTTTGCTAATTTGGCAATGGCTAGTGCTAACCACTCTAGGGTTGTGAGAGCTTTTTATAGAAAAAATAGGGATGAAGTGGAAGAGGTTCTCAGACAGATGAGGGTTAAGGAGAACCTCGAGCTAGCTAATTTGAAGGCGGAGCCAGTGCCTATGGAAGAAGATGAGCATAATGCACCACCTCAGCAGGTGGAGTTTGAGGAGCAAGCCCCTGAGCCGCCGCAGTTTGGGAAGAAGTGCAGCAACCACCAATGGGACCCGGATAGGGAAATGATCCATGGAATTATATGATGGATGAGGTGAGAGATATAAGACATGTGCAGCAGATATATGAAGTACAGATGAGGGAGATCCGAGAGGTCCAGCAGGAGCACGGAGTGCATATTCAGGAGTTGAGAGCTGGACACCGTCGGAGGGAGTATTATGAGAAGCAGTCGCGAGTGCACTCCAATAACATGGAGGAGATGATGAAGATGATGTTCAACTTCCAATTCCCCGGATCTCCTCGTGCATACATTCCATGGAATACTTATCATCCACATCCACCTCCAGAGCCATGAAGGGAGTATTTTGAGTGATAGGAACTTTCATTAGTACATTCTAGTTATGATTAGACATTTAATTTGATTTATTAGATTTGGATTGAATTATACTAATATTGTTGATTTTTGGGAGGTTTTTACTTTGGGATTTTTATTTTCAATTTTATGCGATTTATTTTTCGTATTTTGGTTTGATTTTCATTATTTGGGAGAATTTGATCTTATTTGTTGTGGATGAGAATTGATGTGCTTTGTTATCTGGAGATGGATGATCTTGTTCATGCATGTTATGTGTTTTTGTTTGTTATGTCTTTAATTTTGTGTTATGTTTGAGTTTCTTTTTTATTCTTGTCGGGATAGATTGGTGGTATATTTTTGGGAATGTGTTGAGTAATTTTGAATATGAGCTATGATACATTATTTGTGATAAGTGATGGCAAGCATATTAATGTTTTCTACTTATTGAAATTGTGACATGAATTACATAATTTGTTCAATTTTGAGAAATATGAAGGGTAATTAGGTTACTTTTGGTCCAAGCAAAAGCTTGTGAGAGTTCAGCCTCAACCGTGCCTCCTGGTTAGTTCTTGATGAGAGGACCGGTTGTACTTAGACAAACTAGAACTTACTCATGGACTATAGGAACGAAGCCCGAATGGTTGAAATTTGTGATATGATCTTAGACCATCCTTGTTAAATGAAGTCATAGCCATAAAATTCCTTACCAAAAATATTATCCCTAGTTAGCCAATTTGAGCCTACATGCCTTTTCTTTGTGATTTAAGCACAATACTAGCCTTGGAAATCCACTTGAGCCTTATATATAACCTATGTGTGGGTAATTGAGGATGATGATGGTTTACAAGGGAAGATATGGAAAAATGTGCAAGTAAATGGAAGAAAGGTTGAATCAAAAAAATGATGAAAGAGCTCAAGTTAAAAAGCAAGTGCAACTTCAATAAAAAGTGGAAAAGGAACAAAATCATAAAATATGCTCAAAGGATACAAAAGTTAAAGAAAAGAAGTATGCTATTCAGAAGAAGCTCAATACATACATGGTATGTTGATATTTTGTGCTTTTGAACGATTGACAAAGGGAGGAAGTTTGAAAGTGAAGAAGTTGGAGAAAAGAATCATCTCTTCGATTATCTACACTTGGATAGTCACTGTTACCCAAAGTTACCTACCCTACCAAAGAGCCTAAACATTACATCCTAAGATAAAGAACTTTTTGATCACTTATTGAAACTAGGGTGGCTTGTGAACATATTCCATGAGCAAGCCTATGGTAAGTCGGTTCTAACCGATTGATGAGTGATGTTCAAAACCCTACTCCAAAGAGTGTTGAGTGAATTTGATATCCTATGAGAGGCTTGGATTGAAAGGGAATTGATTACTCTTTTGTCATTCTTAAGATTGAACTTGTTAATCTTTCATGTTATAAGTTTGATGATGTAGGGATACATAATGTGATTTTGTAGTCCATATTATTTATGATGTGTTGTGGTTTATGTTCATCAGAACGACGAGCTCGCCCAGGAGGATGGTCGTGTTCTGGCGCACGAGCCGTGCAGCATTGCACGCCCCGTGTGCAGAACACGGGACTGTAAGAGGAAGCCGTGCAATATCATCAAAAAATGCTACACGGCCATGACGAGGCCTTGTAGTGCAGCTCGAGTCGTGTCCAGAAGCATGCACAACACGCCGAACTAGGTGTGCATTACACGAGCCGTGCACTGTTACACGGCCCGTGTAGGTGCAAAAGCCAGTGCAGTTTTCAGAATGTTCCGGAAGTTTCTAGAAGGTCCTTAAGTGATATAAAAGGATGACTTGTGCGAAAATTAGAGAGAGATCATAATTAGAGCAGTTACACACACTCCACACCACATTTTCACACACTAGATCCATTTGATTCATCTCCATCCTTAAGATCCATCAATTTCACTTGATCTTCAACAATCCATCTATTAGTCCATCCATCAATCCATCCATCCACCATTTGAGAAGAGAAAAGCATCAAGGATTGAAGAAGTTTGCATTTTGAAGAGAAGGAAGGTTTCTCCATGAAAGGGAAGTCAATCTACTTTTCATTTGTTGATTTTCTTCTCATTTTGGCTCAAACGGAGCAAGCCTTTGAGTGTATTGATATAAACACAATGTCTAGTGGCTAGTCCTATAGTAGGGCTAATCATATGATTGGTTAAGAAGAATGCTAGATATGTAGGATTTGAGATGTTGAATTGAGTTAATTTTGGACTTTCATTTATGATTAATGAATCATGTTTCATTTCAATACATGTGTGATTAAATTCTCTATTTATAGTATTAGGATGACCATTTCAATATTATGATTAGATATTTAATTGAATCATACATTAAGGTGAGCATGCATGTTAGTGTGAGGGGAGGTAAGCCATACCCTTCTTATGCTTAGAACACTCATAGAGAGACACTTAAGAAATTGAGTAAAGAGAACCAAACTTATGATCATAGTACCTTAAGGGAATTGAGATTAAACACAACCTAAGGAGATTTAGACTTGTAAAAGAGTCGAGAACCTAATTGTCTTGGCCATAGGGATTAGGGGTAAAAACGTGATTGCTTTTAGTCCACAAATTAATGAAGTTCACCATCAAGAGTTATGCATATCTAGCTAGATTCTTAACCATGATTATGATTGGCCTTGCTCTCTTCTTAATTGAATTCTATCTCCATCTCATTCATCATTTGTTTGTTGTTTGATCCAATACGTTGTTAGTTCATATTCTTAGTTAATTGAGTAGAACAATAAGTAGTAGTTTAAATACCAAACAAAAAATCTATCATTCTTACAAAGCATAAATCAATGGAAAATCTGGATATAATCATGAGTTTACTTTCCCTTGGGACGACAATTTTATAAATTTTATACTTGGTCACATGTGTACTCGATGATAGAGTCTCTTACTTTTAAATATTTTATAAGAAATGCGACTAAGAACAGAAGTACGAGAAAAACTATCCTACCCATGATTTGGAGTTAGCCGCAGTGGTGTTTGCACTCAAGATTTGGAGGCATTATCTGTATGGGGAACGCTTTGAGATCTATACTGATCATATGAGTTTGAAGTACCTTTTCACTCAGAAAGAATTGAACATGAGGCAGAGAAGATGGTTGGAGCTTGTGAAAGACTACGACTGTGTTATCAATTATCATTCGGGTAAAGCTAATGTGGTTGCTGATGCATTAAGCCGAAAGGCAATACAGAGTGCAGCTATAAAAACCATAAAATAGAAACCAGAGTTGCTTGATTTGCAAAGGATGGGTGTGGAGATCATTCAAGAAGGATCGTTGAAAGCAAAGATGGCAGTTCTGACATTTCGACCAACTTTGATGGATAAGATTCGACAGGGACAAGAGGTTGATGGATTGTTTGATAAATTAAGGAATGATATCAACTCTGGAAAGTCTTCTGACTTCCAATTAAGAGATTATGGCGTGATTCATTATAGAGGTCAATTATGTCTACCTGAAGTGGATGACATTCGAAAGGAAGTAATGGTAGAAGCTCATTCAACACCATACTTTATACATCCAATAGCTACTAAGATTTATAGAGATTTGAAGTCGCATTATTGGTGGTCGGGGATGAAGAAAGATGTCGCTCAATGTGTGGAGCAATGTTTGACTTGTCAGCAAGTCAAAGCTGAGCATCAGAGACCAACAGGAACTTTGCAGCCTGTATTTATTCCAGAGTGGAAGTGGGAGAATATTACTATTGATTTTATCACCGGCTTACCAAAGACAGTGAAAGGTCATGATGTCATTTGGGTTATCGTGGATCGATTGACTAAGTCATCTCATTTTCTTCCTATTTGCTCTATGTATTCTATGGATTGCTATGCACAACTATATATTCAAGAGATTGTCAGACTCCATGGAGTACCACTTACCATTATGTCAGATAGGAACATAAGATATTTGTCTGCGTTTTGGAAGAGTTTACATAAGGCATTGGGGACACATTTATCTTTCAGCACAACATTCTATCCACAGATAGACGGTCAATCGGAGCGTACAATACAAATTTTGGAAGATATGCTCAGAGCATGTGTGTTGAATTTTCAAGGTCAGTGGAGTAAATATTTGTCTTTGATAGAGTTCTCGTACAACAACAGTTACCAGTCCACTATTGGGATGGCACTATATGAAGCACTGTACTGGAGGAAGTGTAGGTCTCCAGTACATTGGGATGAAGTTGGAGAGAGGAAATTTTTGGGTCCAGACTTGATTCGTGAAATATCAGAAGCTGTTACCCATATTCGAGAGAAGATGAAAGTTGCCCAAGATCGGCAGAAAAGTTATGCAGATAAAACACATGAGAGAGTTGGAATTTGAAGTGGGTGATCAGGTATTCTTGAAAGTATCTCGAATGAAAGGAATAATGCAGTTTGGAAGGAAAGGAAAACTCAGTCCAAGATATGTTGGACAGTTCACTATCATTGAGAGAGTTAGCAGTGTTGCATATAATTTGGACTTACCAGCATCTATGTCTAGAGTACATGATTTGTTTCATGTTTCAGTGTTGAGAAAGTATATTCCGAATCTATCTCATGTTCTCAGACAGGAGCCAGTTGAGTTGAAAGAAGATTTGAGTTATGAGGAAATATCAGTTGAGATTTTGCGGCGAGAAGTGAAGAAGCTTAGGAATAAAGAGATACAATTAGTAAAGGTTTTATAGAGGAACCAGTTAGTTGAGGAGGCTACTTGGGAAAGAGAGGATGAGATGATGACTAAGTATCCAGAACTCTTCAGGTAAGTAAATTTTGAGGACGAAATTTTTATAAGGTGGGGAGGATGTGATACCCGAGCTTCTCACTATTCATGTGCCAATATAATTTAATTTGTGTTATGTGTATTTTATTATTATGTGATAATAATGTGACAATTGATTTTATATTTTATTTATCTTTACATTTTATTTGAGACATCCTTGATAAAATGATGATAATATGTGAATATATGTATACATAAATAATTAAGTGAATTAATTTGGATATATAATTAAATTGCCTTATTTGTATAAATACTTTATTTTTTAATTAAGTATCATACGTGTTCTCGTAATAATAATAGTGGTAAGAAAGTGTACACGTATGTGTATTAATTTGTAAATGTATTATATCTTAGTTATTTAGTATTGCACTTATATTCATAATGGATAATAATAATAATAATAATAGTAGTAGTAGTAGGCAGTACATGGTTTAACCACTAACCACATAATTGTAATGGTAAAAAAGATTGATACGTAGCCACTTTAACTTCATGGTTTAACCACTAACCACATAATTGTAATGGTAAAAAAGATTGATATGTAGCCACTTTAACTTCATTTTTAAAATTAAAACACGTAGCAATTATAAATAATGGTGGGAATTGCTAACTTATCCTATTTTACCTAATATATATATATATATATATATATATATATATATATATATATATATATATATGGGTTGCCAAAATCCATTTTGGGGGAGTGAATTTGGAAAAATGTAGTAAGTGTGTGCGAGAGAAAAAAAATAGTTAGAGAAAGAAAAGAAGAGAGAGAGAGGAAAGGAGAGGGAGAGAGAAGGAGAGGGAGGAAGAAAGAAAAAAGTATTTTCGGGACGAGAAAGAGGAGCATGTCGGGACAGAAGATAGGTAGTTACAGTTCTCACAAGATCTGTAGTATTATTACTATCGGAGTTCATGTAAGTAGAAGGCCAACTACAATGATTAAACATGTTGTTTTTGAATTATTTGTGATTAATATGTGATAATTATGTTATGGATTATTTGTGATTAATTTAATTATGTTATGAATTATTTGGGATTAATTTGTAATACAAGCTGTGGATTTATGTGATTTGGGGAAAGTAGAGTTCATATTCAAACAATATTTTTTGTAAATTATTTGTGATAAATTTGCAATACAAGTTGTGGATTTATATGATTTGAAATAATATCATTGTCCTATATAGATTTGTGTGAACAGAAACTGTTAAATAGAGATCTGTATGATCTCAGAAGATATTATTTATAAGGATCTGTGTGATCCGAGATGAAGTTGTTATTCTAAAAAGGGATCGTATTATCCAAGGTGAAGTTGTTATTTTATAAATTGACTTATGTGATTGGGGTGAAGTTGTTGATTCAGAAGTGAATTTGTGAGAATTGAAGATAAGTTGTTGCTTTATTGTGATTAAATGTTGATATTGATGTCGTATATAGTTTATGATGCATATTTAATTGCCTTGGTTGCATACCATTCATAATCATGAAAAGTGTTTTTCCTAAAATTAATAAGATACTAATGGTGTGTGCGGTCACTATATATGCATCTCTGTCAGGGTTTGAAAAAATCGTTCCCGACAATTTATTTTGGGTTTGGAAAAATTGTTCCCAATACTTTATTGGGGTTCGAAAAAATCGTCTCCAACACTCTACCAGGGTTCGAAAAAATCATTCTCAGCACTATATTCGGGGTTCAAAAAAATCGTCCCCATTGAACTTATTTGGGGTGCATATCATAAGTATATCGTGGGGATCCCACAACATGAACAATTTTCAAAATAAAAGAGATCAACGAGAAAGACTAGGAAATAGACGATAGAAAAATAAATGCATTTTCATGCACTGATATGCATGATTTCTACTTACTGAGATTTTTGTCTCACTAGTTTATGAATTGTAGGTGAGTCTGTTGATGATTGAGTTTTGTGATGTGACTGTGTAAGTTATGTAGCTTCTTCAGGATTTTAAGCAGATGTACATAGATGACGACTTGTTGGGCTAGGCCGTGGGTTATTTTGTTTCCGCTGATATTTTATTATGTTATATAATAAGTATTGTCATGAGTTTGTCTAGATTGATGTGGTGTCAGAAACTGATGACGTATGTTTAAACTATAGTTTTAAATATATTATGAAAAAAATATATATGCAGTTTTTATAATGATGTTTATGTTAATTAGTATTTGAATTATAAGTTATGTAAGGTGGGTCGTGACATAGGGTATGAAGGGTTTTGTGCGATACACAAATGAGGAAAGTGTGAAGGGTTTTGTGGGATGGAGGAAGTATTATTTTGATATTTGAGTACGGTATATATCGAAATACCGAAATATCGATATCTTACCGGAATGATATTTCGGTATATATTGAAATATCAATTTTTTAAAAATATATCCCGATATCGTACTAAAAATTTCAATACGGCACCATACCGTAGTGAAATTTTCAGTATACTGATTTTTTTTAATATTTTCGATATTTATCGATACGATAACTTCGGTATATTGAAATTTCAGTAATGTCCGCTCCTATTTTTAAATAACACGTTATTATAACTAAAATGTGATGTGTAATAAATAATTAATCGAAGTATGATTTTTAATCATAATGTGTGATTATTTAAACATCGATTATCAAGTAATTGAAATTAACTGATTTTTGATTCATAAGAGAAATCCTGAAAATAAAAGCAGTATTTTCAAGTGCTATGATAGTCATAATTAAAAGTATGCTATCATCGTCACCGTGTATGCTTCATCAAGTCACCGCCAACTCTTTGCCATCGAATGTGGACGTGGAACAATAAAAGCCACCTTCTCACATATATTCTCGTTTTCCCATATAATCCTTCACACTTTATATTAATTTGATCATTTTTCACTTTTTAACATAGTCATCACTTCACTATAAAATATTATCATTTTCGCTATAAAATATTATCACTTTTTATTTACACTATAAATTGTTTATGAAATAATATTATCACTTTTCATTAATTTATTATCACTTTCTTATGTAAAAGTTATCACTTTCTGATCGTCTCACATAAGACATTACGTGAGACGGTCTCACACAAGTCTTTGCCAAAATCTTTTGCATTCCAAAAAAATAAATTTTATTCAATAATTTTAAAGGTTACTTTAATTTTAAATTTATCAATCATTTTTTTACACACATACTATTGCGTAAGTTATACTTTTTTATTATTTAAAAATAAGCATTTTAACTCGTACGATGCACAGGGATAGATTTTAAAAAATAAAATTATATAAATATAGATTTTTTGTGATAGTGTGTATATATATATATATATATATATATATATATATATATATATATATATATATATATATATATATATATATATATATATATATATATATATATATATATATATTGTAGACACATAAACACATATAATTACGTATTTCTAAATTGGGTGTTTCATTCTAAAGGTTATATTTTTTTTTGTGCATGAAACTCACACAATTAAGTAATTAAAATATCTCAATGTGACTCATCCGCCATATTAATACAACCATCCACTATACATTAAAATATTATTTATCTCACATCAATACACATTAAAATACTAAATTTCTTAATCCCCTGCAAAAAGTAATCCGTTCAAATAGCAAATATAACAATTAAAATGGGACGAAGGGAATACATATGTATGAGGTTTTATATTGTGATGATATGAATATTTAGTTTAGTTCTTTCTGTGTAATGAATTAAATAGTTTTTAGTTGAATCAACGTTATACGATCCTTATTCGTTTTTATCTATAATAAATTAATGTAATTATAAAAAACCAATAATTTTAATTACTTAATTGTGTGGGTCTCATGCACAAAAAAAATGTAACACCCAATTTAAAAATATGTAATTATTAGGATGAGACAGAGGTAATACGTAGTTATATGTGTTTAAGTGTCCATGATATATATATATATACATATATATATATATATATATATATATATATATATATATATATATATATGTATATATAAATTTACTATTATAAAAAATCAATATTTATATAATTTTATTTTTTAAAATCTATCCCCGTGCATCGCATGGGTTAAAATGCTTGTAGTAGTAGTAATGATAATAATAATAATAATAATAATATGTATGGCATAAATTGATTAAAAAATGACATTAATTTATAAATAATATCATAAATATTCAAAAAAATAAAATATTAAAAATAATTGAATCAATCACGACAATTAACTTAAATTATCAATTACCAACTGATATAGGTTATTAATGTACATGATTGATTAATAATTACTCCCTCCGTCCCACAAAATCCTTCACACTTTCCTCATTTGTTGTCCCACAATACCCTTCATACTCCAAAAAAGGAAAAAAATTATTTTATCCAACAATCTCAAAAGTTATTTTAATTTCGAATTTGTCATTCATTTTTCACACATACAATTACTTTATATTTTTTTATTACCTAAAAATACTATAATACCCTCTAAAGTCAATAAAGTTTGGTAAAAAAGTATAACTTTTCTTAAAAACGTGGAACAGTAAATGTGAAGCATTGTGGGACAGAGGGAGTATTATACTATAAATAATAAAAGAATAATTTACGTAAATTAATGCATATTTAATTTAAAGGAAGTACATAGGTTTTATAGATTAATTTGGAGTAATAATCCCTTATTAAGGATAATAATATTCCCTTAAAATAAGATCAGGAAACATATGTGCCCTAATAACTCTTATTATATATAATATAGTAGATAAGGTAAATTATGTAATAAGCAAAAGACTATAGTAAATATATGTTAATTCTACATATAACCAAAATATATTACGTATGTATTGTGTACAATCAATATTAATGTTGAAGTTTTCTTATTATATACTCCCTCCGTCCCACATTAAGGGTAGTTTTTGCTTTTTGGTACGTGGATTAAGGAGTATGCTTATTTAATGTGTAATGAGTAGTTGTATTAGTGGGAGTGTGTATCCTATATTTTAATTGTATTAGTGTGTGTGTGGGTCCCAAGTGTGTAAAACATGAAAGTTGAATCTTTGGGTGAGACGCCCAAAATAGAAAAAAGAAACTCTTTGAGTGAGACAGAGGGAGTATAAAACAATATAATTATATTTTGATTAATATACACACAGTTCTTATTTATCTACATATATACATACAATGGATACATCAATGAAGATAAAATTTTTTGATTAATTTACACAAATTTTAAAAAATATATATATATTAGTAAGGGGTGTGGTGAATGATGAGGTTGAAGTGAAATATATGGAATTAATATTAAAAATGTCAGGATTTTTTAATCATATTTCCTTAAATATATAAAGTATATGAGGAAAGAAATATAGACATTATTATATATATGTATTAAAAGAAAATTGAATTAGTTTGTGAGATGTTGAGGAGAAATTGAAAAGAGATGAGATGAGATAATTTAAAGAGAATTTGATCAAACTTTTGAGTGGAAAAAAAAGTTTGACCCTATGTGCTTTTATATATATATATATATATTATATTCTCCCCGTCCCACTACAAGGGTGACATTTCTTTTTTAACGTAAATTAAGGTAATATTTAATGTGTAGATAATTAGGATAGAGAAATAATAATTTAATATATAGTGAGTAGTTGTATTTGTGTGGTGTGTGGGTGAGTCTCATAGAATATGTATATTAATAATTATTTTGTATGGGCCCCATTTACTAAAAAGATAAATGCACTTTTTGTGTTGGGACGGACGAAAATGATAAAATGCATTCTTTGTGGTGGAACCGAGGGAGTGATATTTATAAAATCAACAAAGTTGGTCAGTCAAAAAATAATTATTTCATAAATAAAAGAATGAAACAATAAACTGAAAGTGTTCTCTCTCTTTTTTTTTTCTTTTTTTCCTTTTTTTTTGGTCGGTAGTTGTTAGTATAATTAGTAGTTAGTCCCCAAGCACCCTTACTTTCCCTTTTCTCGAAGCCTCCGTTCTCAATGGAAATCGAACTGGGTCTCCCAAGCGCTCTCTTAATTTTGGAATTGAAAATGTAGAATTAATAGGAGAAGATTCTTATGGGTTATAATGAAACGTTAAAAAATATTGTAAATCATGAATATTAATTAGAAAAATGATAGATCCATGAATATGTCTATGAATGTTAATTAGTAAAATGATAGATCCATGAATATGTCTATGATCTCTATGTTATCCTTTTTTTCATCTTTCATACCATTAATAATATACTAACTAACCCATAGGCCATTAATTATATACTTTCTCCGTCCGTTCGAGAGAGAGACTTTTTTTCATTTTGGTCGTCCGCTCCAAGGATGATCATTTCTTTTTTAACACACATGGGACCCACACACACCACTAATACAATTAAAATATGGGGCTCACACTCCCACTAATACAACTACCCACTACACATTAAATAATAATACTCTTTAATCAATGTGCACAAAAGTAAAGACCCTCTTTCTGGCGGACGGAGAAAATAATTAACACATAAGATTTGTATCATCTTCTATACCATTACATATATAATTAAGAGATAATTGTCAAAAATAGCCAAAATAGAAAGTATAAAATCATTGCCACTCATTAAATAATTTATATAACATCCATACCCAAATGATAATTTTTGGACAAAAATACCCTTACTATGTCGGAATACTATGTCGGAATTCCGCCACCGATTCCGACAATATCGATTGTCAGATTCGGTGTCAGAACCCCGACAAGATGAGGGTATTTCATCGGATGTCGGAATCCTAACATAGCATTCCGACATGGTGGGGGTATTTTGAGCCAAAAATGGACAAATGCGTATGAATATTAAATAAGTTATTTGATAGGTGACAATGATTTTCAATTTATAAAATTGGTTATTTGGGCTATTCTCCCTATAATTAACGCATAGAAAGTAGGAAGTAAATCCAATATTACTTTTAGAGTTTATTTATATTTTTCATTTTAATCTATAATTTCGCATTCTCATCATATATATCATTCATGTAAATTAGGTGGGTTAGCTCACCTGGCCACTGGGCTCCTCACTTAAATGAGCGATTCAAGTTCGATTCCCATTGGGAACGAACGAATTAAGAGGGAAGTATAAAGAGGCTTGGAGAAAATGGAATGTATGGTGCTTGGTGATCTAACTATTAATTTTTCTAACAACTAACATTTATCTATAAAAAATATCTAAAAGATGTTACATTAAAATTATACAGGGTTATTATTTAAGCATGCCTAATAATAAATTTTGTTATTATAATTAAAGTGAGGCTCTTGTGTCCCCAGGTGCACAAGATGTGTAAGAGTATATTATTTTGTTTTAAAATGTATACACTTTAATTAATAATGGTACATCATTTTGTTCTAAAGGATATAACACTTTTCATTATTATTTTTTATTTTTTTCAAAAAATATAAAATACTTATCTTTATACTAAAGGATATACAATTTAAAATTAAAGGGTATAGGTGCACGATGGGATCACGACGTGCATCGGGGCACAGAAGTTTTTGCCTTAATATTATTGCCATAATTAATTCTTAATAAGTATAAAGAAATACTTCCAGTCCTATTCTAAAAATATTTTGGACACTTTAAAAATTAAATAATATATAATATTATTAATCTTACAATATTACAATATTAAAATATAAAAATGCACATTCTTTTTACGTACAATTTAATCAAAATCAACTATATAATACAATTTATTCTATTCAATTACTCAAAACATTCTCTCTTTTTCTTACATAATTACAGCAAAAAAACTACTTTTTCTTATACTCTAAACCAGTATGTATTCTTGGGAGGGAGTATATTCTACGTATCAATGTGTTAGCTATTTGATTTTTATTTCCTTCAAGTTTTTTGAAAAAATAATAATTAAGATAAAAGAGTATCTTTGCATTATTTCAATCTAAAAATGCTAAATATATGTTATAACTACTATCTACCCCTCATTCCTGTCCTAAGAGTTCATTTGTTTTTTTTACGGAGTTAAGTAATATAATATTTTAATATATATTGAGATAAAAGAAATAATTTTAAAGTATACAGTAAGAATATAATATTTTATTATACTGAGATAAGAGAAATAATAATATATTTTAATACTCCCTCCATCCCACCCAAATGATATATTTTTTTCTATTTTGGGCGTCTCACCCAAAAAGTCCCCTTTCATTTTTTACACACATGAGACCCACACACACTCACTAATACAATTAAAATATGGAGCTCACACTCCCACTAATATAACTATCCATTACACATTAAAAAATAATACTCCTTAATCCACGTGTAAAAAGCAAACACTACCCTCTGGGTGGGACGGATGGAGTATATAATGGGTAGTTGTATTAGTATTGTAGGTGGGTTCATTGAGATATTTTAATTATTATGTGATTCACATATACCAAAAAGGGAAATAACCATTAGAATGAGATGCCAAAATTAAAAATATGTACTCCCTCCATTCCAAAGAAATATTTACATATTTATATTTTGGGCGTCCCAAAGAAAGGTTTACATTTCTCTTCATAGTAAATGATACCCATACAAAATATTTAAATATCTTCATGGGCCCACAACACTATACTAATACAACTACTTACTATACATTAAAATATTATTTCTCTCACATTAATATATATATTAAAATACTATACTCCTTAATCCCAGTGCAAAAAACAAATGTAAACCTTTTATGGGACGGAGGGAGTAATTATTAGGATGGAATGGATTGAGTATATTATATTCAAAATTATTATTTTAAAATTTAATAAGGGGCTGCTATTCGCACCCCCCAAAATTATTAAACATACCCAAAAACTATTTAAATTAAATTATTATTAATTAATAAGACATAATTATCCTTATAAAATTTATATCTGTTTGCTTGCAACAACCGAACAATCATCTATCTTATCTGTTCGGTTGCAACAACCGAACATAATAAAGAATTCACCTATTTTATCTGTTTGGTTGTAACAATCTAACAGAACAAAGAATTCATCTATGTTACAATCGAACAGAACAAAGAATTCAGCTATCTTATCTGTTCGGTTCGCTTGCAATAATCGAATAATCATCTATCTTATCCGTTGCAAGAGAACAACATAAAGAATTAACCTATTTTATATGTTCAGTTGTAACAACCAAATAAAATAAAAAATTCATCTATCTTATCTATTCGGTTGCAACAATCGAACATAAAAAGATTGATTTTTTTATTTTTTTAAATTCATATCTACATTACCGAATAGATAAGATAACAGATAAGTTTCATGGACATCATTGATCTTTAAACAAAGATGGTGATTCCTCTTCCGGTGAAAGTAAGCAAGTTTTTGTTGATTCTATCAACAGAAGTGGCAGTGGTAGTGATTATGATTTAGACGAATTTATACGATAGAAACTATTTTGGATCTATCCGAACTCGAAGTTAAGATAAGATTATCTGTTTCTAGTAGTACTAATGCAAATAATGTGTGGAGATCACAAATCTACTACAAGATGTGATTTTTCTATCAGCGAAAGTAAGCAAGTTTTGTTGATTCTATCAACGGAAGTGGCAATGGTAGTGATTATGATTTAGACGAATTTATACGACAGAAATAATTTTGGGATAATCTGTTTGTAGTAGTACTAATGCAAATAATGTGTGTGGAGATCACAAATCAACTACAAGAATGTACTCCCTCCGTCCCATAGAAATATTATTTACGCATTTTCATTTTAGGTGTCCCATAAAAAAGTTTACATTTTTCTTTATGGTAAATGGGACCTACCCAAAATATTTAAATATCTCAATGGGACCCACAATACTATACTAATACAACTACTCACTACACATTAAATATTATTTCTCTCATCTCAATACACATTAAAATACTTTATTCCTTAATCCCTATGCAGAAAGCAAACATAGACTTTTCTATGGGACGGAGGAAGTACCACACAAGATATAACCAAACTTGTGCTTACCCAATGTGTATTTTCCAATTCCAATAAAGGTCGTGGATTCCATTGTATGTATATTTATTTCTAAAAATATTTTATGGCGTTGTAAATCTTGTATCACACTTGTTAAGTCTTAATTTTAGAATTGTGACACAATTCTGTTTCGTTCGCTTGTTGCAACCGAATAGACTAGATAGATAAATCTTTCTATGGGACGGAGGAAGTACCACCCAAGATATAACCAAATTTGTGCTTACCCGATGTGTATTATTCAATTTCAATAAAGATCGTAGATTCCATTGTATGTATATTTATTTCTAAAATAGTTTTGGGCGTTGTAAATCTTGTATCATACTTGTTAAGTCTTTTATAATTGTGACACAATTTTGTTTCTATTCGGTTGTTGCAATCGAATAGATTAGATAGATGAATTCTGCATATGTTCGATTGTTGCAATCGAATATATATATATATATATATATATATATATATATATATATATATATATATATATATATATATATATATATATATATATATATATATATATTGTAACAAAAAAATTTGTATTTATAATGAAATAAATATAAATTGAGTACAAAGATAATTTCAGATGGATTTAATATAAAAGATAATGTAAACGAGTTACAATCTCAATTAATCCTTTGATTCTTCTCTCGAATCAATTTGGCTTGACTTGACTTTGACTTGACTTGTGCATGTTGACATTGATTTCTTTGACTGGAGTATATGCTGACTGTGTTGACAGCTTGTGTGTTGAGCTGGAGCTTCAGATGAAGCTTGTCCGAGATTAGATGTGTAGTTTGTGATGTTGATCCGAGGCGTTGAGCCATTTTTGGATTGAACGTTGACTGGAGAGTTTTCTGTGGAGAAAGTCTTGACTGGAAGAATGTCGGATTGGAGGGGTTTGGCACCTTTATCTCTGATGGGAGGCGGTTGGCTGAAAGAATGCCGGATCGGAGGGGCTTGACACCTTGATCTCTGATCGGAGGCAGTTGGCTATAAGAATGCTGGATTGGAGGGGCTTGACACCTTGATCTCTAATCGGAGGCGGTTGGCTGGAAGAACACCAGATCGGAGGGGCTTGACACCTTTATATCTGATCGGAGGCGGATGGCTGGAAGAACGCCGGATCGGAGGGGCTTAGCACCTTGATCTCTAATCGGAGGTTGTTCTTGACTTGAAGATGATTGAAGGTCTCAAGGGAGCAGTGCTCGTGTTCTTGATCTCTTCAGAAGCGTCTGCGTCTTCAGATGTTTTAGTGTGTGTGGAATGAATGGAAGAGGACTCCTTATATAGGTGAAGCGTGAGGATGCCCCATAAATAACTCGCAATTTGATTGGTCAGTGGCTAATTTGACTTAATCTTGCGGGCTTGGGCCTTCCAATGCTTGCAATCTGATTGATCAATATAGATTTGACCTGATTCTGCAGGCTTGAACTTTTTCAGGCTTTTTTAACTTAGGCTTGTTTGACTTGGGTCAGACCTCATTTAATTTGTTGAGTTTAAATTAATTATCAATTATTTATTAATCTATTTTGGGAATTAATTTATTTAAATTCTAAAACAAATAATAATTGATACTCCCTCAGTCCCGAGCAAAGAGATTAAGGAGTATTATTATTTTATGTAACATGTGTAGGTGTATTAGAGAGATGTGATGGGTAGTAGTGGGCCATTGGTGGACCCTTTTTACTAAAAGAGAAAAATGATGCAATTTGGATGGGACGCCCAAATAGTAAAATGATGCTATTTGGGTGGGACGGAGGGAGTATTTAATAAAAAAATTCACATGTCGCCATTTGATTGGATTTTGAATTTTAATTGCTTACAAATGCCTCCTTGCGATTTGTTCACGGACGTCACGTCTTGTTGTGAAGGAATCACAAAAAGTCTTCAATCTCAAAATTTTGCTTCAACTTGGGCTTTCAAGTGATGATTGACCAGCTTGAAGTATAATTTAGAAGTTATTTTACCCAACAAGTAAAGAAACTTCTGTTTGGCACAATCTTTTGTTCTTTTTTAACTGGCCCAATTAGTTCTTGCTTCTTTTTTCATAATCATAAGAGAAGATAAATATGACACCGATTTGATTCTTGCTTACCAAGACTTATACAAATCTCAATCAAATTTCATCAATTCATATTTATAGGAATGAATCTTTCAAAATATTTGCAAGATTATACCTCCATACATAATTTCCATGTATAGCTCCAAGCTTATCACTACATAAAACCAACTCATGCGTGAGTTTTCTACTCAAATTCTTCCCTTTTTTTTGAGAGAGAAGACATTTTCTTTTTTGAACCCATCTACTGCTCACGTCTTATTTTGGAGGAAGGAATCAATTCCTTTTAATTTTGACTTTTAAAATTGTGTTAATTTTAACTTTATTAAGCACAATTGAATTAGTCCATCTTAGGCTTTAAAATGGCTTTGTTTGCAGGCCACTAACTTTATCCTTCAACTTGAGCCCATGAATTGTTCAACTTATCAATTTGGGCTCACTTCTTGAATGAGGAATTCGAGCCTCTAGCATCCATGTACTTGAATTAAATTTAATTCATGTTTTTGAGTTTAAACTTAAACGTAAATTAATTTAATTGGTCCTTTCAATATCTTGAACTTCACTCATCCTCATGGGCTTAATCTATAATTTTAGACTTAATAATTAATTGATCCAATATATATTTATTTTGGATCTTTTAATTAATTAAAGGGTTAATTGCAAAAAAAAAAAATGAACTTTACGCCTATTGCAAATTAATCCTTACTTTTGAGAAAATGCAAAAAAAAAAAAACCAACTCCTTTAAGTATTGTTGCAAAATAAACAAAAAAAATCCTACTTTTAGTCACAAATTGAGTTTATTTTGCAACAATACTTAAAGGTGATGGTTTTTTTTTCAATTTCTCAAAAGTGAGGATTAATTTGCAATAGATGTAAAGTTCGTGGTTTTTTTGCAATTAACCCTTAATTAAATCCACATATTTAAATTAAGTTGAACTCATCTTCTTGCATAGGATGTGACAACATGGATCACCTTCATCATTTCACCATTGCTGGAATTTAAAACTTCTTCGTATTTCAATTTATTGCTTGTCTCACAAACTTGATGCAAATAGATCGAGACATGACTGAACTTAGCAGAGCACTAAGCTGCCTATGTACCTCATTCCAGAGGATCAAGTCATAACGTAGTTCAAAGGAACATGATTTGATTTCGAATGGGAGGTGCCCACATAGTTTATACTCATGTGTAGGGCTGGACGGTACGGTATACCAAAAAATTTTAAGCATATCGTATATCGTATTAAAAGATTCAGTATACTGAAATCCGGTATACCATAATTTTGGTACGCTAATTGTCAATACCGAATTATATCGTATACTGAATCATTGCTTCTTACCAATATATTTATACATACCTGAAAAGAATACCAAAAAGAAATACAAAAAAAAGTGCTTCATACTGAAAAAAATTAACCCCCAAATTCCCCTCCCACAAAACCCTTGTCCCAAAAATATGCAGTCATCTATCTCCACCTCTGCCTATTAATTTTTCTTACAACCTAAAGAAACAATGGTGAGTAGATGGCAAAAATCGCCAGAAAACACTACAACTTGAAGAACAAAATCCAGAGCTTTTTGGGATGCCCAATTTTTTATAAACTCATAACAGGAAATTAACCAAAGTTATGTTGCAATGGTTGCGACTACACTATTCGGAGATGCTTATATAAGATGATTTAGGGACAATGTACACAATATTCAAGAGTATTAATTTGGAAAGTGAAAATTTTTGAATTCGTACTTGAGATTCGAAGATTGGAGAAGAAATCGTTAATGGCGCGGAGATGGAGATTGGGGTAGAGATCGACGAGATTGGAGAGAAGGCGGCTGCAACTAGGGTTCACATGCTTCTTACGGTGTATTCATTTTGAAAGTTTGAATACTAACTACTATTAATTTATGGCCCCACAAAACTTGATAGTGAAGATGTGGTTTATTAAATATATTAATTTACTGGTCACAGAATTTTTTAAAACTAATTACAATTATTTATAATTATTAATATTAATTTAATAAATATATCGGTATTTCGGTATATACCGAAATATCAATTTTTAAAAATCTCATACCGGTACCGTACCGAAAAATTCGATACGGTATGATACCGTATCGAATTTTTTAGTATGTTGAAATTTTCGGTAATTTTGTTATTTTACGGTACGTTAAATGCGGTATACCAATATTTCGGTAGTTTCGTCCACCTCTACTCATGCGGGCAAGGAGTAACATGCAGTTTAGCCTCATGCGTTATAGAGCATTGAACTTGAACTTGCTGACAATTTATACTTGTGTCAATGAGTCTTGAATTTGAACTTGTAGACAGTTTATACTCGTGTCAGAGAGCCTTGTGTAGATATTTTTCACTCGTGTCGAGGAGTATTGTGTGGACAATTTTCTCTCATGTCGAGCAGTATTATGTGTAGAGAGTTTATTCTCTTTGACTTGATGTGTAGATAGTTTATACTCATATCAAGAAACATAGTGTGGATAGTTTTTCTCGTATCGAGGAGCCTTGAATTTGATCTGCTTTAGATAATTTAGGATCATATCAAGGATCATTATTTGTAGATAGTTTTGGCTTATATCAAGGAGCGTAACATATAGATAGTTTTAGCTCATATCAAGGAGCGTTGTGTGGATAGTTTTATCTCATATCAAGGAGCGTAATGTGTAGAGAGTTTTGTCTCTTCTCAAGGAGATTTAATTTGAGTTAGACAGGTTAAGCTCGTATCAAGGAGAATTGTGTAGATAGTTTTAGCTCATATCAAGGAGCACAATGTGTAGAGAGTTTTGTCTCTTCTCAAGGAGATTTAATTTGAGTTTGACAGTTTAAGCTCGTATCAAGGAGCGTAACTTGAAGATTTTAGATAGTTTAAACTCGTATCAAGGTGTATTGTGTAGATAGTTTAAGCTCGTATCAAGGAGCATAATGTAGATAGTTTTCGCTCATATCAAGGAGCATTAACTTGATTTAGCAATAGTTCATTGCCTCCCCAATATTGGGATGCACAATTTTCTCTTGCTTTAACTTCATTTCTATGAATCCTTATGGAAACTGCAGTCTTTGTTTGCGGGTTCCTCTTCCATGAGCTCATCAGAATGAATGTCCTCAAACTCGTAAGAGTAATGAATAGAAGGTCATTCGATGTTAGGCTTAACTCCATGTCATGAGCTCTTGTAGCCAACTCTTCAAAAGTTTTAAGACGAATTCCTTTGAGTATGTAGCGAAGATTCCACTACATCCCTTGAATGCACATTTCAATACTAAAGTTTCTGACAGCTTTTCTTTGCAATTAAGGCTTAGGCTTCTCCATCTATTAATGTAATCGATGACATATTCTTCATCACTTTGATAAGTATTTGTTAGATCCATCATGCTAATAATTCTTCGCATGCTATAGAAACGGTTGAAGAATACTTTTTCCATTTGCCCCCAGCTATCAATAGAGTTGCCTTCCAAGTTAATATACCAATTGAAGGTATTTCCTTTTAGAGATCGGACGAATTGTCTCACCATGTGATCTCCGTAGGTCCCCACATCATTGCATGTCTCGACGAAGTACGCCACATGTTATCTTGGGTTACCTCTGCCATCGAATTGTTGAAACTTGAGAGGTTGGTAGTCAGTTGGCATCCTTAAATTGCCAATCCTCTTTGTATATGGCTTGGTGTAGTTTGATGAAGATTTGGAACTCCCTTCAAACTTATCTTTTATCGTCTCCAACATGATGGCCTTTAGTTGGTTGACAGACAGTATTTCGTCCGCTTAAACTTGTATCTATTCCCAGCTAGCTTTTCTTCAAATGGATGGTGTTTTGCGGAGTCTTCTTCCTTGTGCTCATCCTCAACTTATTTCTCATTTGCATGACTTGTCTCCACATTCTCCATTTTCTTCATAAGTTGGGAGATCTTTACGTCTTGAGCTTCCATATGCTTGGTGAGTCCTTTTCAATGGCTTTCATCATACTCACGAGTTATTCCTCGACAGTTATAGCATTCATCGCCATCACTGCAATTGCAGTTAAGGCAGATGGTGAGCTTGACATGGGGCGAGGAGTTGAGCAGACAGAGTCATCATCACTATTTTTATGGCCCTCCAATGGCTTTGGCACCTTTATCTCTGATCGGAGGCGGTTGGCTGGAAGAATGTCGGATCGGAGGGAGTTGACACCTTGATCTCTGATCGGAGGCGGTTGGCTAGACGAACGCCGGATCGGAGGGGCTTGACACCTTGATCTCTGATCGGAGGCAGATGACTGGAAGATCGCTGGATCGGAGGGGCTTGACACCTTGATCTCTGATCGGAGGCGGTTGGCTGTAAGAACACCAGATCGGAGGGGCTTGACACCTTTATCTCTGATCTGAGGCGAAGAACGCCGAATTGGAGGGGCTTAGCACCTTGATCTCTAATCGGAGGCTGTTCTTGACTTGAAGATGCTTGAAGATCTCAATGGAACACTGCTCGTATTCTTGATCTCTTCAGAAGCGTCTGCGTCTTCAGATGTTTTAGTGTGTGTAGAATGAATGGATGATGACTCCTTATATAGGTGAAGCGTGAGGATGCCCCATAAATAACTCGCAATCTGATTGGTCAGTGGCTGATTTGACCTAATCCTGCGGGCTTGGGCCTTTCAATCCTTGCAATCTGATTTGTCAGTATAGATTTGACCTGATTCTGCAGGCTTGAACTTTTTTAGGCTTTTTTAATTTAGGTTTGTTTGACTTGGGTCAGGTCTCATTTAATCTGTTGAGTTTAAATTAATTATCAATTATTTATTAATTTATTTTAGGAATTAATTTATTTAAATTCCAAAACAAATAATAATTGACATTTAATAAAGAAAATCCACATGTCGTCATTTGATTGGACTACAGATTTTAATTGTTTATATATATATATATATATATATATATATATATATATATATATATATATATATATATATATATATATATATTAGTGATGATTTAATTTAAAGATTTTTTAGGAGTAGGTTTAATAATTTCAAATAGCTGCCCCTTTTAGTAATTTCAACAGAAAGAATGTGTTATTATTAATTTAAATAAGAGGAAAATAAGTAAATTATGAAATGAAATAACAGATCTAATAAACTTGTTGCATACGTATATAAATATTTTCCTAAAATAAAATATTCCTTATTTATTTTAGGTTATTTATTTTGGAAAATAAATCCACTTAGGATTCCAACCCAATTATCTTATAAATAAACAACCCACATACTAAACTCTAATTTTCATACAAACATCTACATCTTTCAAACTAAAGAAACCTCAAAAGAAACCTCAGCAGTGTCTAGTTGGGATTCCGATTACTGCTACGAGCCCTTTCCTCTCTTCGAACAAAGTTTTCGGTGCCTTCCGATGAGCCAGTATTCGAATCCCTCCCTCGAGTCCGGCGAAAAAATCATCATGCCAAATTCTTCCCTCGTTGCGATCCTCAACTCAGGGATCAGACACCCTTTTATCTTCAAAATCGAAGGCTTCAACTCCGACAAGACCTCCCACTGCGGGGTTCTCCAATTCGACGCCGAGGAAGGATTCGTATACGTGCCAGAGTGGATGATGAAAAACTTGAAAGTTCTAGAAGGTTCCTTCATTGTTCTGTGCAACGCCAGACTGCCAAGCGGGGTGTTCATGAAGCTCCGGCCGCACACGACGTCATTTATCGAGATCACGGACCCTAGGGCGGTGCTGGAGACGAATATGAAGGGTTTCACTAGCTTGAGACGTGGGGATACGTTCATGATCAAGTACGGCGGCGCTGATTACTGCCTTGATGTGGTGGAGGTGTCTCTGGGGGAGGCGATCACCTTGATTGAGATGGATTGTGAGGTGGAGTTTGCTCCTGTTGAAATAATTTATTGCTCTCTCTCACCCTCCATCTTCCATCATTAATTGTTCTTATAGTTCCTCATTAATTGTTCTTATAGTTCATAGGTTCCAACAGCTAACCTTATGTGTACTGGCTAGTTTCCTCATATGTCTATAAATAGGATTGTATTTGAATATGTAAATATAACACACAACAACACAAGATCAATGAAATTATATTTCTTCTTTCACTATATCCTTAATTTCAACATGGTATCAGAGCAGGATTAATCCTGACTCTTAACCTTTTCCTCAATCTATCTATTCAATCAATTCTATAAAACACCATTAAAGGTGTCTCAATTCAAAAGAGGTTCAACATCTTCTTCATTCAATCCTACAAAAACCATTAAAAGGTGTCTCAATTCAAAAGAGGTTCAACCTCTTCTTCATTCAATCAAGTCTGTTCGTAGGCTTCCATTACACCTTTCTAAGGTGTATTGTTCTAAAGAAGGTTGAATCCTTCTCTGAATAGGAGAGAGCAGTAAGCCCTGCTCCTAACATTCACCACACAAGAAATCAAAAACGTTGTAGGAACTTAAAAGCCCAGAAATTTTTTGGTATACTTTGGGCAACCACACAGCCGAGCCATTGCCGCTCGCAGTCGCCATTAGTTGGCGAGGAACGCCCCGACGGAAGCAAGAAGATCGAACCGCCGCCTGAAACGCGCTGCTACTAAGGCAGCCATAGCCCGCTGCTCTTCCTTCCACCGAAGCGCGTCGAATCTGCCAGCCCAACGCTCAGCACCGCTGCTATTCTGCCACTGCCGGAGGGAGGCCGCTGTCCGTCAGCCATAGCCGCCGCCTCCAGCCGCTGACCATCGCCGACGCTTGAAGCCCGCTGCTCGTCAACGTCACCGCCCAGCCGCTTTTCATTGCCATCTATCGCCGTCGTCCGTCGCCACCAGCCTGCTGGTCCGTTCAATTTAGGAGGCTCGTTGGGCTCGCATACCATGGTCATGAGAATCGTGATGGCTGCGGAGAAGAAAATTTTAGGGCAATGCGTGGATTGTCCTAAAGTGATGATGGGTCAAGGTTTAAAAGGAGAGGAAAATGGAAATGGGCTTCAATTCTCTGCAGCCCATGTCAATATATTGGGCCCAAATCAATTTTTTCTCTTGTGGCCAAAGTTGCTCAAGCCCTGCAGGCCCAAACTCAAATCCAATCCAATAATACAGTAGTGGATGCAGGTCCATTTACTTCTTTACCTAATAATATTTCATTAGGCCCAAAATATTTTAAATCAAAATTTGAAAATAGGCCCACTCATTTTTCCATTTTTCAAACCAAAATTTTTTTAACACAAAATCCTTTAATTACTCTAGCATGTTTTCATCAAATAATAATTTAATTGATTTCTCTAAAAATTAGGTGGTTGACTCCGGAGCAACCGATCATATGACCGGAAATCGTTCTATTTTTCTAGAAAACTCCCTAATTTTAGACAACTCTCAAAATGTTAAAGTAGCTAATAACACTTCCGTTCAAATCCATGGAAAGTGATATTTGATGGCAATGTGTTTTGTAGTGATATTTGATGGCGATGTGTTTTGTCCTGTTGTAATGCACGTGATATTTCGCCATTGCTATTGCTGACTTGTTGTTCGTAGTGGATCTCTGCAGGATCTCTTGTTGTTGTCTCATCATGTAGTTGCTGCACCCACTTGTCGCTCCCTCGATACTCCTCTTTTAGAATAGTGACTCCTCCACAGTCGTCTGTAGATTGTAGAACGCCAAGTTGTCCTTCTCCTTGCTTTGTTTAGTTTTTTTTGCCTGTATTAGACAAAGATGTTGTGTCCGTTGGGACATGCTTTTGTTTAGTTTTTTATCTTTATTAGATAAAGATGTTGTATCCGTTGGGACATGCTTTTGTCTAGTTTTCTTTGTCTGTATTAGACAAAGATGTTGTGTCCGTTTGGACATCTTTTGTGTAGTTTTCTTTGTCTGTATTAGACAAAGATATTGTGTCTATTTGGACATCTTTTGTCTAGTTTTCTTTGTCTGTATTTGACAAATATGTTTTGTCTGTTTGGACATATCTTTTAACAATGGTCTCCCATAGGCCCAATAGTTGTAACCTTCGTCTGAGAAGGTTGGGATTGGGATTTCGTAGGTATTGGATGGAGAGGATATTTTTTGGATTTATAAATAGTTTGGGTTTTATAGTAATATGCGAAAATGAATTTTAACGCTCAGTTATTGATCTATTCGGGCTCTAATACCATGTTGGTATTTAAAATAATTTGATGTGTGGCATTTGGGGTATGGTAGGAGTGACAATGGTTTAGTGAGATGGATAACAGCAAGGAATTAGAAATGGTTTCTCTTAGTTGTTGATTTATTACAATGGTACATCTATATTTATAGGCATATGTGGGCGGTGGGAATGGCCTCCACTTTTCTAGATTAGTCACCGCCTCTACTTGCATATATCTAATAATAAGTTCTAGTGATTTCTATTTTCTTAGTTATTAAGTTATTGAAGTATTCTAGAGACTCTAGAATTTGTACTCCACAATACATACATCAATTACTATTCTAGAATTTTCTAATAAATGTGCATCAATAATTTATCATTCCTCCTTGATGCGCATTTGGATGATTCCGTTCGAGTTTCTCTCGCAATATCTCGAACCTTGATTTTGATAGCGCCTTTGTGAATATATCTGCTAGTTGCTCTTTTATTCCAATGTGTTTGAGTTCGACTTCTCAATTATTACCTGCTTCTCGTAGGAAGTGTTATTTGATGTCGATGTGTTTTGTAGTGATATTTGATGGCGATGTGTTTTGTCATGTTTTGATGCACGAGATTTTTCACCATTGCTATTGCTGACTTGTTGTTCGTAGGGGATCTCTGTAGGATCACTTGTTGTTGTCTCATCATGTAGTTGCTGCACCCACTTGTCACTCCCTCGATACTCCTCTTTTAGAATAGTGACTCCTCCACAGTCATCTGTAGATTGTAGGACGCCAAGTTGTCCTTCTCCATGCTTTGTTTAGTTTTCTTTGTCAGTATTAGAAAAAGATGTTATGTCTGTTAGGACATGCCTTTGTTTAGTTTTCTTTGTCTCTATTAGACAAAGATGTTGTGTCCATTGGGACATGCTTTTCCCTAGTTTTCTTTGTCTGTATTAGACAAAGATATTGTGTCCGTTTGGACATCTTTTGTCTAGTTTTCTTTGTCTGTATTAGACAAAGATGTTGTGTCTGTTTGGATATATCTTTTATCAATGGTCTCTCATATGTCCAATAGTTGTAGCCTTCGTCTGAGAAGGTTGGGATTGAGATTTCGTAGGTATTGGATGGAGAGGACATTTTTTTGGGTTTAGAAATAGTTTGGGTTGTGTAGTGAAGGTTTTGTAGTAATATGCGGAAGCTAATTTTAACGCCCAGTTATTGATCTAACCGAGCTCTGATACCATGTTGGTATTTAAAATAATTTGATGTGTGGCATTTGGGATATGCTAAGAGTGACAATAGTTTAGTGAGATGGATAGCAGCAAGGATTTAGAAATGGTTTCTCTTAATTGTTGATTTATTACAATGGTACATCTCTATTTATAGGCATATGTAGGCGGTGGGAATGGCCTCCACTTTTCTAGATTAGTCACCGCCTCTACTTGCATCTATCCAATAATAAGTTCTAGTGATTTCTATTTTCTTAGTTATTAAGTTATTGAAGTATTCTAGAGACTTTGTACTCCACAATACATACATTAATTACTATTATAGAATTTTCTAATAAATGTGAATCAATAATTTATCTAGGTGTCTCCAGGGGAGGCGATCACCTTGATTGAGACGGACTATGAGGTGGACTTTGCTCCGCCGTTGGATTACAAGGAGCCTGATCGGAGGGTGGAACAGGAGATCGTTGGAAATCCGATGGAAGAGGATGTTGTCAACGGGAAGAATTTCAGGCCGTTTGTCGGGAGGGTGCGGCGGCTGGATGTTGCTCCACCGTCGGAGCGTGAAAGTGAGAAGGCGGGGGTTATGGAGAAGGTGTTAGGCCATTTGTTGGGAGAATGTGGCAACTGGATGGGCAGGCGGTGACGGGTGGTGGTGGTGCATGCTCCGCTGTGGAGTCGTTGAAAGTTGTGGAGGGAAAGAAGGAAGAATAGGAGTCGTTTAAACCCTTCACAGGTCGGAGTCGGGTCACTAGAATCAAAGACAATAACTTTAAAAAAGAATTATTTTAATTTGTGTATTTTATTATAATATTAATGAAGTGGACATTTCTTATTGTGATAAGTGTAACCACGGACAAATAGGATCATATATTTAAGTGTTCCATCTCCTATTCAAGGTCGAGATGAATAGTGGAAAGCCTATCATTTAGTCTTTATTCTCTTATGATTGAAGACACATCATGAATTGGAAAATAGGAGATCGATCCTTATATCACCTAACAGAGTTGAGAATGAAAAATTGTTACTCTTTAGAAAAAGATTCATGGGAATTTTGAGTTCGATTTTCAAAACACAAATTAAATGCTTGCCACGTGTCATAATCAATGTCCAAAATTTAACCAATGTCCCAGGGTTTAATGGTTATTTGTAGGATATAGTTTTTTGGCTAATTATACTGTGCACCCGAGTGCACTCTAAGATAGGTGCACCCACTTTAAAAAATGTATACAAATATAAACAAAAACATATACAATTATGAACAAAAATGTATACAATTTAATTGTTAGTTTCTTTAATGAAAAATTGAGTGTAGAAAAATATACAATTATTAAAATCATGTATACGTTATTGAATAAAAAGTTACACACATATGGATGCTAGTTTTTTTAATGAAAAACTTAATGTGAAAAAAGTGTACAATTATTAAGAAACATATATACAAAATAGAATAACATGTACACAAAATAGAATAAAAAGTTATACACATATAGGTACACCCTTGCACCCAGATGCACCTAATATCAACTCTAATTTTTTTATATTGTGAAACACCGATAAAACACCGAATGTAGAATAGGGAATTCAACTTAAACTATGGAGCAGTTAAAATGTAAATTGATGAACATTTTTTAATATTAGATTAATGAAATCTCTCTATTTTCTGTCTCTCTTCTTCTCTTCTTCACTTCTCTATTTTCATTGATGTTATACTTTATACTTCCTCATACTCATTGCAATTGATAAATAATACTCCATCAATCTTATTAATTAATGCATACTTTCCTTTTTATCCGTCCCAATACTTATGTACGTTTCTAAAAATAGAAAAATACATTATAATATTACTAACTTTTTACACACATTTCAATAACTTTACGCACATTTTTCATTAAATTATTTAAAATACTTGCTTTTTACCCAAATTTCAGTAATTTTGTTAATCTCCGCACACTAGAATACATGCACAATTTATCGGACGGAGGGAGTACTACATTCGTTTATTTTCTATCAAGTATTTATTATTTCTATTCCTAAATCCAATTGATGATGGTGATGACATTGATAAAAAATACTCCCTCCGTCCATTGTCAATCTATTCGTTTATTTTTTGCACGTAAATTAAGGATAATTGTGATTTTATGTATAGTAGGTAGTTGTATTAGTGGAGGGTGTGAGTCTTATAGTCTAAGAAGGGAAATTGATAGATTAAGGACGACCAAAAATAGTAAAATTGATAGATTGAGGATGGGCGGATGCAGCATTACATTCTTTTATTCCTACCATGTAATTTAGAGTTAAATTTATTTTATGCCCTGTAACAAAATAAAACTTTGATTTTTGCCCTAAAAAAGATAAGTGGTTCAATTTTGCTCAATAACTAACGAATTATTTCAATTTTTGCCCAGTTTTCGTCGGAAAATGCGAAAATCGCCGGAATCCGCCACATCATGCTTCAATTTGAGTATTTTCGGTTGGTCAATCCCACGTGAAAATTTTGACTTTTTTTTAGTCAATGAATCCACCACGTCATATCCCACCTACTTTTTTAAATAATTTGGGGGCAGCATGTTCAACCTTACGCCGTCGCTTTCCTCCATGATCGTTAGGATGTACAAGCTGTGAGGGAATATTAAGAGCTTTAATTTGGGGGAATGGGCTGCAGCACCGGATTGATTGCTATTGATCTAGCCAAAGACGAGCTCCAACTTCTCCGGAACACGTACGCTCTCCTCGTGAGCACTGTGAACATCACCGAGAACTGGTACTTCAGAGATAATAAGCCCGTGCTCATTCCCAACTGCCTCTTCTGCAAGGGCGCCTCGGCCATGCTCTTCTCCAATCGGAGCTTCAGCCGTCGGTGATCCAAATATAAAATCATCCACGTCGTCAAAACACACAAGGGATCCGAAGACAATGCATTCAAGTGCCTGTACCAGGAACAGGACGAGAAGGGGAAGAACAAAGTTTCTCTGTCGAAAGATCTCATGGCGATCGCCGGAGACACCGTGAAGACGAACATCACCACCTTCGGCCCACTGATTCTTGAGCGAACATCTCCTATTCTTCGTAACCCCAATCGCGTGAAAATTGATCAACCCGAAGATCAAACCCTACATATACCAGATTTCAAGCTAGCATTCCAACACTTCTGCATACACGAAGGCGGAAGGGCGATGATGGACGAGCTAGAGAAGAATCTACGGCTGGAGCCCACACACGTGGAAGCTTCGAGAATGACTTTGCACAGATTCAGAAATACTTCGTCCAGTTCAATCTGGTACAAGCTGGCGTACACGATCTGATGTGGCGAATTAATTGGCTAAAAAAAGTTAAAATTTCCACGTCGAATTGACCAGCCGGAAATCTCCAAATTGGAGCATGACGTGGCAGATTCCGGCTAAAATTGGGCAAAAATTGAAATGATTTGTTATTTATAGGATAAAATTGAACCACTTATCTTTTTAAGGGCAAAAATTAAAATTTTGCTTAGTTATAGGGCATAAAATGAATTTAACTCTGTAATTTATTATTTCTATTTCTAAATCCAATTGATGATGATGATTAATGTATAACTATTTTATCATTTTTTATAATATGTTGATCATTTAGGTATAGACTAATTAATTTGAATTCCCAGATTTCCAATTGATTATTTATGCAGCATCAATGAAAATACACCATATAACCCTGTTATCCCACCAGATATGATTCGATTTTAAACTAACAGTATATTCTGGTTTAATTCTTAATGTGCGTGAATATTACCAAGCCCCCATCCTAGATACTAATCAACACGAACAACAATACCTTTAGATTAGTTCGACTAACGAGAAATTTTCTGAAAGTACTACAAGGCTTTATTCACTTCCTACTTGAATGTCTAATTGCATTGTTCTACTAAACAATTCAAGTATTTGATTTACCAGTTCATGGAATTAAAATATTTATAGTGGAACTACCTTAATCCTTAACAAATAGACGTACAATACCAATTATGAATGCACACAAGCTAACATAATAAATCAAGTATTATAGCGGATGACATGAATTTACTATGAAGACGTTACGAAAGAAAGTCTAAATAAAATAAATAAAATCAAAATATCAACTACATGAGATCACAATTTTGGTCTAGGTCTCCAAATCAATTGAATATTCTAACCGTCAAATGTTAAAACTGCAAGGAGAATTAGCCCATGAGGTTACAAGCAATATTCATGGCTATGCAATTCATACCAAAATCAAGACAAGGAAAAGAAAAAGATTAGAAACACGAAACCCTAGCGTTTGCATAGATTTGCATTCCTTCTCCATCTCTCCGATCGTCCGATCTCTCTAAATCTGTATTTGGAACCCCTTTAGGATGGATGGAAGATGGAATCTGTTTTGGATCTTATGTGTGAGGGTTTTTGGCTTGAAAGTCACAATAGATCTGATGGGTTCCCTTTCTTGTGTATTGCGATCCTTTTTTTATATTTTGGGCTGTTTTCAAGGCTTTTTCGCGTCGAAAAAACGCAACAACACGTTCTAAAAGTCAAAAATATATTGATGGATCGAACAGGCCGTTGCTTGGCCGAAAATCACGCGGCTGGGCACCCAGCTCGGCTCGAGCTAGGCATGGATGTTGGCGAGCCACTGCCGAGCTGCTCCTGGGCGATTTGCCATGTCACGTAGGACCCTCCGACACCCAACTCGGCTGGATTGGAGCAGCAAGCGCTTCCATCTCAGCTCGAGCAGATAGTCGAGCGGCTGCCGAACCATATAACCTTTATTCATTAGAATAATTAATATTGGACATTTAATATATCTATTAATTACCAGTCTATAGAATTTAGTTTCTTAGATTGTTAAGTGGGAATTGAAGTTTATTTCTTATCTACCTATAAAGAGAAGTCTAGTGCTCTAACCTTTAATGGAATTTTGCATGAAGTACCTAGAAAGGGAGTATGAATTATTCTTCTGCATCTGAGGGTATGAACCAGATTTATGTGTTAAGTTTACTTTACCAAAGAGATTTGACTTATTTAAGTGATTGCTTTCATAAAAATCTGTAGGAATTATAATTGATTGTCTAGTGATTTAATTTGACAAATTTAAACTAGATTTCATAGTGCTATTTTGTCTTCTCTCTTGAAACACTTGCGTTATTTTTATTTGCTATTTTATTATTTTTAGTAATTATTTTCTGCAACATTAGTTCAATTAATTTCCTTAAAAAAGTCCAGATTTGTCTTAAATTAGAATTGTTATAAATAGTTAATTAGTAAATCTAAAATTATCCTCTAGGTTCGATATTTCACTTGGTCACACGCTGAACTTCAATTAATTCCCTATTTTTTGGGATACACTTTTAGTGCACGTAAATTGATGAACAACCATCGACTGGTCGATTGAGCGTAGTCTCGCCTTGCCCATTTATCATAATGTCTGAGTGATGGAGTTTGGGGCGTCCTCAGAAAAAGTCTTCAAGAGAAGAGATTAAGAGGCGGTGGTTGACAACAACACCAGAGCCCTTCCACTAGGGCCAAATGTTGATAGCGAGATTTGATCGAGCCTTATTGATGGTATTAGGAGTGAATGTGATTATTTTTAAGGTGATAATCATCACTAATATAACATAAGAAGCGATAATAACTCAAGATTTCCTTCCAACTTTGTCTATCTGAAAGATGAAAAATATGAGTGTCTGTTTATCTCATTTATAGGAGCGTGCCCCCTTATATAGTGTTTTCTCTCACTTATCGTCATAAAAATATATAGAAATTATGATAAGTCATCTCACATTTATTACAAATACTATAGATCATTAAATACTATAGCCTCATGAGGCTATTAAAGCTAACATTTAAGATTACCCTATATCCAGATATCATAGGAGATATATGTGTGTGTATTGTAGGTTGTCAGGCCAAGTGGTGTTGTCAGAACAAGAGGCTGGAGGAGGAGAGTAATTCTGATTTTCCCGTGAATAAGTTTCATGTTGGTTTTTGCGTAAATAAAAATTTCTTGATTTAAATTGTATCAGTAAAATAATTTTTTTTGTTAGTATTAATTATAGAATTGAATTTTGTGTAGTTTCGAACTACTCGACATAACAATTCTATGACTTCTCCTCAACTCGATCCGTCCAAAACTTCAAAATTTCCAATTATGACTCGTCTGAAAATAGAAAATTATTGGTACATATAAATAATATTGCTATTTTCTCTTTAAATAATTAATTTCCAAGAAGAATAGTAAGAAATTAAATTAATCTCAAATATGGAGGAGTATTTGTAAATTTAATTGTTTTGATTTATCTTCTAATAATTTTTATGATGAATTAATATTAATCAATGTTACAATTAAATAAGTCGTCATTGTTCCACGCAGAAAACAAGATTATACCATTTGAACAAACTAAATGGGAAGCTTACCAAGATTTCACTGAGGGTGAAGCCACCAGATACACTTATTTCTTAAATATGAGATTTTTTGATATTTTCGTACATTATCTATAATTATTTAATTAATTTAATTTTGAAATTGTCATTAACTATATGAGATTTACTCTTTAAAAATAAAATAATACTCTTTAAAATAACATATTAGCAAAAACTTGTACGAGACCTCACAGATCCCAAACTGTGAGACGGGTAGGGTCTCAACTAACTTAAGCGCGCGTCTGCTCCTTTTAGGCGATGTCATCAAATCAACGTCTTTCATGACTTATTCATGTGCTGTCTTAAATAAATATTTTTATTTTGTTTCTTTTTTTATATAATCAACGTATAAAATTATTAATGCTATTTATAATTACTATTTATTTTTAAATTTCACATTTAATATTTCTTATTAATATTGGTATAATTTTTTATATATTTGACTGGTGTGCTATCGCCGGCACCCAAAAATATTATTTGTAATTTTTCCAAACAAACCCACTAAGAATTGATGAGAGTGAAAATTCACATAATTTGAGCTCTGATTTCTGTGATAATGATGTGTGATTTGATCTTAAGTTGAGAAAAATCAAGATATGTAGTGGAAAGTCACGGATCAGGTGCATTCGAGGCCGTTTGAGCTGATTTTTGAAGGAAAATATGACAGAAGTGCTCGAAACCAGAAAAGGAGCATTTAAGCATCTGGTTCGACCAAGACACGTGTTGTTCGACCACTGGTTCGAGTCGAACCAGGCACATGAAAGGTGGTTACAGTGTCGTTCGACCCCGATGATGTGGATCGACCAGTCATGAAGGTCGAACCATGGTCGAACCAAATGCCTGAGAACGATTCGATCCTAGTTCGACCAGGATGTTAATGGTTCAACCTAGGCTTTTGGTCGAACTAACTACGTGGGAAGTCTCCGGATCTGTATTTTTACACCTTCAGTACGTGTTTTTACTTAAAAAGCCCATTAGAGGTCCGTTGGAGGAGCTAGAAGTATAAAATGAAAACCCTACACAGCAGAAAGGTACTGCCTTCATTCCACACAACATCCAAACCCTACCATCATCATAAGGAGCTGGGAAAGAGATTCGTTTGTCAAATTATGTGAGAACCAAGTAAAGATTCAAGACAGAGAGAGACGCGACGGCGCCTACTTCTAGGGTTTACTTCGCTTCTTAATTTATCTTGTAATTTCAAGACTATGGGTAAGATCTATCCAACCACCATGATTGTTCCTCGATCAATCATCGGCTAGAACCGTACAACACTATGAAGGTTTAATTGATTTAATTGAACTTCCGTATGTATACTCCGTACACCACTGCTTGTGGTTTATTTTATATAAGACTATGCCTTTTTAATTCATACTCAGAGTTGTTTTGTGCATCATTAATTGTTCTGTAGAGTTTGAATACATATCTTGATTATTGATTGAGTGTGTTCACTGCTGAGCAGGATTTCATATTATGATTCTAAGTGAGGGGACTCCGAAGTTTGATAAGAACTATCTTATATAAATACTTGTTAATTGAATCTGATTTGGGTTAATAAGTAGGACGAAGAGAATAACTTTATAGTACCTATAAAGGGAGATCATATTGGATTAGAGTACTAAGTGCATGGGAAATAATTGATACTGATAGTACCTAGAAAGAGGGGTGAATTATATCTCTTGCTCCAAGGATATTCACACGTGTTACACGCTTATTTACTTGTGTCTATAGAGTAGATTTGCATGGTTTAGTGATGCGTCCATATTCCAAAAGGCAGAGTCGGACATTGATACACAGAAGGAAAGTTAATGAGTAAAACTGTATTGCCCGAAGAACTACATAATTTCTTAGTTTTTTACATTCCTTTAATCTCTACTGCTTGTTTATCTTATTTGCTATTTTAAATATTTGTTTAGTAGTTAAGTAATTATTCCACAACTTTATTGCAAACCTAGTCTTAATAAGTTAGATTATAATTAAATTATTAATAATACGTCATTTGGGTTCGATAAATATAACTTGGTCACTTATCAAAGCTATAATAACATCCTTCATACTTGGGGATTAATTGTGTGTTGAGAAAACACTCATCAAGAATGTAGTAGGGTAAGTAAGGGTCGAACCCACATGAAATAATTGAACTTTAATTGAATTTAATATGTTTCTAAAAGTAACCGGAGGGGGGTTGAATTCTAACAACTAATAATCATGAAAATATAAATAATTTAAAAATAAAAAATAATAAAATTGAGACAACAAATAAAATGAATACCTAGTCCAAGAATTTGATCCCCTCCTGTATCCTAATTCACATGGATGAAACCAACAAATTTATAAACTCAAGCCCCTAGACTAATGGTACGACCAAATTAACCTGAAATATTCTTATGTTTAACAATTTAGGGTACGGCCACAAAATTATATTATTTACGAGCAACCTTATTAGATTCGGACTCGCAAATGCATTAAGACACCAAACATTAGAATTACTAGGCTATGAAAATCGACTAAGAATCATACGAACCTAGATCTTATTACACCTAGAGGGCCTTCCTCTATTTCGCCATTATATTCAATCCTCACAAAAATTATGGATTATGGATCATGAAATAGCAATTAATAATATAACAATTAATCTAGATGACCAGTCTAAAACAATTATCAAATTATTATAAAATCGATTCGGTACATGTAATAATATAAATTCATATAAAATTTAATAATATAAAATTCCAAACAATCAAATAAATAAATTAACACGAAATGTTCTTATGTTTAACAATTTAGGGTAAGAACACTAAATTACACTATTTACGAGCAACCTTATTAGATTCGAACTCGCAAATGCATTAAGACACCAAACATTAAAATTACTAGGCTATGAAAACCGACTAAAAATCATACGAACCTAGATCATATTACACCTAGAGGGCCTTCCTCTATTTCGCCACTATATTCAATCCTCACATAAGTTACAGATTATGGATCATGAAATAGCAATTAACAATTTAATAATTAATCTAGATGACCAATCTAAAATAATTATCAAATTATTATAAAATCGATTCGGTACATGTAATAATATAAATTCATATAAAATTTAACAATATAAAATTCCAAACAATCAAATAAATAATTCATAGGAGTTCACAACCCTCAGACTAGAAACAAAATTACATATTAAAAACTAAAATAAAAATAAAATAGGAAAATAGATGTTCTTGAGAGTGGTGTTCTTCCCTAAGCCGTCTCCAATCTACTAGTGCAGTCCAATGTGAGAAAGATTTGATCTGTGTTGGAATGTGAATGTCAGTTTTTGAACTTGAGAATCCCCTTTCCTAATGTCCTTAGAAGATTGCTCATTAATTTCTTTTTGACCTTTCTTCTTTGAAGAGTGTCCAAAATCATTTAATATCTTCGTTGGTAAGTTAATCTTTGCTCCTCAAATCCTTTCCATAATAATGTTTGGTCAAAGGCCTTTTATTCCAACAATAAGAATAATTGTAATAGTTCGTAATTACATTTAAATAACTCACAACTCATATAAAAATATATATGAATTCATCTAAAATAATGAGGTAAAATAACGACTTATCAAACTACCTGAACCTAGACTTTTGCTTTTCCTCAAGCAAAGTAAGACCAAAACAAAGTATAGAAAAAATGACAATCATGTGCAAGTGCTATAAAAATTATGACACTTCCAAGAGTTACCAAATAAGATATACCAAATACTAGTAAGAGATGGAATGCCTCACAAAAATTTTACAACTTATGTAGAATATGAAAATTCAAGAATTTATGGTCTCACATGGTTTTGCTCAATAACGCCTAAGTATATGAAATGGGTTGTAAAACACTCAAAATCAAACAAGACAAAACATTACCATATGCTTGCTCCCAAATCAAATCTCCACCAATTTCAATGAACGTTGTGCAAATATCAAAAGAACTTTAAAATGGTTGTAAGGGGCTACGGATAAGGTGGGATAAAAGGGATTATAAAGGCTAAATTTATCACATTGTTGATTGTGTTAGTCAAATAAGTGTTGGCGTTCGATCATTTGGTTAACATGAACCGTTAGAGTTCTATGCATTTCTAAATCAGCGGAAGCAAGAAACATAGAAACGGATTATCTTTCACCAGGGTATGTTGAAGAAGATGAAGAATTCTCGCTGGCAGCCTGCGCAGCCTCACCGTTTTGGGCATAACTCTCTCATCCGATCTCAGATTTAAGTGATCTACAAGCCAAAATTATCCACTCTTCAGTGGCTTTCCATCAATGTATTACACGTACAGTTTGGAGTTCCACACGATTTTAGAAAAATCATGAAAGTTGACAAACAACATAAGCAAACAAACTTCCGATCTTCTGTTGTATATCGGACACGAATTTCTTCTACAATCAACAGCACACCATAGAGACAGTACTATTTCCTAACTCACCGAGTTTATTGATTTAATTACATGTAAATCTCACTTATTGATGAATCATAGAAATACATACTGCCTTACGTGTCGAGGTTATTGTATAGGAATTAAGAGCACGAACATCCATAATAACTGAGATCAAGTTCTTCTATATATTCAGTATAAGTTGAACGATCTCAAGCGGTCCTGTTCAATACACAGAAAATGCACTAATGTGATTCTATAGTCAAGACAAACTAATACCAAATCACACTACAACCATCCTGATAGAGAGTCCCCGTCTATCTCGGTTGTGAGCATCTATTTGTACATTATAAGGAAATCGATAATATGATCTTTCGCGTGTTGTTACACAATATATTATCTACAGTATAAAGTAAGTGGGCTATTGCATCGAACATATAATTAAATTATAAGACAAAATAATTTGATCATTGATTCTCATTTCAAATAAATTATTAAAATATTGTTCATACTAAAGCTAGACTTTTAGTATACAATCCAACAATCTCCCACTTATACTAAAAGACTATGCTATCATGTCTTCTGTCATACATCTGATTCCCACTCCCACTACTCGACCATTAAAAGCTCCCACCTTAAGGTCCTTGTAAATAGATTTACTAGGTCACCATCCGATGCAATCTTGGCGAAAATAACCTTTCCCTCATCATACGATTTCTCGTAACAGGTGGTACTCGCGCTTCATGTGTTTAATTGCTTATAGGCTCGTGATTCCTTCAAGTTTGCAACTGCACCATTATTATTACAATAAATTGTGATAACCTTGGGCAAACTTAGAAACACTTCGAAGTCCATCATGAAGTTTCTAGAGTCATATAAATACTTTGGCTGCCTCAGAGGCTCTATTTATCATCTTTCTATGGTGGAGTCCGAAATATATTTCTATATAACACTCCTTCATCTTATGACTACTTCCTAAAATTAAACACATAACCTTTGAGGTGGATTTACTACTGTCCCTATCTGATTTGAAAAATCTGAATCTATGTAACCCATAAGAAGCAGTGAATCTGTTCGGTAAGTCCACATATAATTTCTGGTCCTTTTTAGGTATATAAATATATGTCTTACCACAGTTCATCATTCTTGTTTTGGGTTACCTTGATACTCACTGATCATGCCTTCTGCAAAACAGATATCCGATCTCGTGCATAGCATTCCTTAGATTAAACTTCCTTATTCACCGAAGTATAAGGAACACTTTCATCTCTTTTATCTTCTTTTGTGTCAAGACACATTTTCTTAGATAAAGTCACATGCTAAAACGAGTAAGGATTGTATCATTTCATGAAACTTGAGATAGGCACAACATCCTATCTTGTTATCACCATGATCGCAAGGATATATTTTGCTTCTCTTAAGTCCTTCAATTTATACTACTTTATCAACCATACTCATACGCCCAAAAATACTCTTTTATTGTCTCCAATGAGCAATGTATCATCTACATACGTACAGTACAAGAAATACCACCACATTTTCGTCACTCTTTTCAATACACAAGACACATCCGCACATTGAATAAATCCATATGCTTGGATTTTCTCATCAAAACGGATGTTACATGATCTTGAAGCTTGCTTTAGTCCATCGATGGACACCTTTAAGCTTACAATTCAAATGCTCTTAGTCCTTTGCAATGAATCACTTGGTTGCTTCACATAGACGATTTCTTCATGACTTTCAATCAGGAAAGCTGTCTTGACATCTATTTGCTATACCTCATATTCAATATGAACAACAACAAATAAAAGAGTTTGGATTGACTTAGGCATAGCTACCGGCAAATAGGTTCCCTCATAATCGAATCCTTTCTTTTGAGTATACCTTTTCGCAACAAGCTTTGCTTCCAAGGTTTTCACCTTACCGTATGATCCTCTTTTATTTTGTATGACCACTTCCAAAGGCTTTTACACCATTTAGTGATCCTACAAGCTCCCTAATTTGATTTAAAATCCATAGACTCTTTTCAAAATTCATTGCAACTTGCTAAGATATCACATTTTTATCTTGTAGTGCTTCGTCGTATCTGTGGATCAATTCCATGTTCACTAGGGACCAAGTCTCACGACTCTCCCAAAAAATAAATCTTTCGAGTTGTAAAACAATCTTCCCACTACGACAAGTCACTACATGCAATTGTGTATCAGAAATGACACGCGATGCAGTTTACCTTGTAGTATATCCTCTTGTACAATTGGTACTAATACTTTGTATTTTCCCTCTCACTTCTTTTAGAACAACTTATACATGAGTTTGTGATTTATTACGTAGTCCTTTTCCAAAAATCTAATATTTGTGTTAACAATCACCCTTTGATCTTTTGGACTAAATAAATCATCACCCTCCATTTTTCTAGAATATCCCACAAATAGACAAACATTCATACGAATTACTGTTTCTAGGGCATATCCATAAAATAAATTTAATAATTTCAAATAACGCATCATCTATCTAACCATTTCCATAAGAGTCGTTCTCTTATTAGGATTAAAAGATGCGTTATTAATTACTATTTGTTGCATCCGTGGGATAAAGAAGATTTATGAGTATACAAATTGTCACCAATGTACAACAACAGATTATAACTTCATCCTTCATTACTATGACCATGTCATTTAAATGAAATGCAGTATCCATCCGTAAATGCATAGAAAATGAAATGAAGTTCTTCTATAAAAATATACGTAAAGACAATTTTTCATAATCAAACGTTTATTCATATCGTAAGATAAATAAACAACTCCCACTGTAATAACCGCTACTTTTGTAGCTTACCCATGTACTCAATAATCTCATCATCACTCAGTTGTAGGCTTTTAGTGATTCTGGTATCTACACACAACGTTTCAGTAGATTTCATCACAAATCATGCTTAAAAAATTAGTGAATGAGATACTAACCTTGTTCACATCTTGATGAAAGTTGATTTCCTTCGCCACTTGTTTTGTCAGAAGTTTTCCACCAAATACAGCCTCTTGTAATTCAGGTGGAATTATTCAAAACATTTAGGCAAATTATGGAGAATAAAATTGACCTAGGTTTCCCTTTCAATTTCTATCCATGTTTTTCAATTCATTCATCAAGTCAACCATGACCTCTTGCCTTTTAACCTCACTTAAGTATCTGAAGAGTCGCATGAGACCATTATATTTCTATGAACCTCTCACCTCTCCACTAGAGACTTTAATAGGTGTCATAAGACATCCTTAGTGAGAACACATATATTTTCCTAAGTAGTAAAAATCAAAACCAAGATTCTTTTCTAATCTTTTAATTTTGGACAAGTAAATATGTTTCTTTTAGTAAACAATAAGCGAGATAAAATTATTTTGAAATTCAGATAATCATAAATAAATACACCGATCAAAACTTCGAATTTATCCTTTTATATTGATTCCCTAAAAACAATATAGAAATAAAATTCACCGACATCTCAAGCACCGTGAGTCTGCATGCCACGTTAGTGTGGACAAATATTTATAAGAGAAAGTTTTACCCATTAATTTTATTCATCAACCTAACCTCATGACAAAATAATTAATAGTCAGTTCATTTTTAGCTATGCAAATAATAGTAGTGTCTCCGTTGGGGAGGATACTAATTATATACACCTAAGTGTACACCATTATTTGATCCCAAGTCCGCTGCTCGAGCTTATGTGCCTTACTGTTGGAGGTACACACGCACTCAGATAACTTTCTACAATCATCAATTTATAAGTTTGAACCAGTGAACCACATATAAAATCATCTGTTAGGGAGGAAGGCACTGTAGTCAACGCGCAAGTTCATATACATCACATTACAAACAATAATTATTTAAAGAAGTCTGTACCAGTGATCAGTGAATAAACTCATTCGTTAGGGAGGAAGGCATTATAGCCAATGCCCAAGTTTATTCACATCACTTACAAACAAATAATAGAGGCCGCGGGAATTAATTACCAATCTTCTCTCCCACTTAGTTATTTAACACTGGTTTTTACATGCATACAATATTCAGAATAATATACGCAACCTAGCATGCTCCTATTACGGCACATAAGGCAGTAAATCACAGAGAATCATGCATAACATATATAACAATAATCAATTAATTAAATCAATTATAACAGTTATTTATATTGGTGAATTCAATTGTTAGCCACCAAACACGAAATTGAGCAGCTGTGAATATGCGAGGTTCGACCTCCCTGGTCAGTCGCGGGGCTCGGGGCAGTGCCCCAAAACAAAAACTGAAATTCCGAAAGAATTTTAAGTCGAATATTTCTCCAATTTCTTGCTCGATAACCTTCTCCACCTGCCTGGCACCCTAATCCACCACCTGGCATCACGCTTATCAATGCTCGCATGACTCATGTGTGCCACTGAGTTCGCCTCCGTGCCATGCTCCACGCGCCCCTACATGCCGCCGTACAGGTATTTGCGCACTAGACCGTGTACACCTGGCAGCCAACGAGCAAGCCTTCTTGCTCATCATCGAGTGCCCACGTATCTTGCTCGCCCAACCCCCTGGCATCGTGTGTCCCCAGCCTACGCTTGTCCCATCTCTTGCTTTCTAGCGTGCGATCATCCTCGCTAACCTGCACCCTCTTGTTCAGCCATCTGTGTGATGTCAATAAGCCCCAGCAAGGTTTACCCAGCAATAGATGTGAATGTCATATAGCACACCATCCGTCGCTCGGCAAGATAGGCAGACCGGACCGGAACAAGTGTTGGACTCATCCCGGAACCCATTTGTCCCACTCGAAAACTACTTAGTGTAGGTCTGCAGCCATCCACGCCAGGCCTCTGTCAGCCCATGCCATGCCCCGCCAGTCTTCCGGCCATGCTATCACTCCACGCCACATGCCGACGATCATGCCCCGCTGACGATCCAGTGCAGCGTGCCATTTCATCACTCGCCTCCAACCCTAGCCAAATCGACCTTATTGGCAATTCATACAGCTTGACCAGCCAGCAAGAGACTCGCTCAGGAACATGCTGAAAATCTACTGCAGTCCCAACCGGAAATCCTCGCGGACTCGACCCAGCCTACACCTGACCTAACCAGAAACTTGCCAGACTTGATCAGAAATTCCCAGGCTCGATTGGAAACTCCTTGGCTAGTCTCATATGCTACTAGATACGCATCACATGCCACCAAAAAACTTCTGCCACTGTGCCCTGTCTGCATTCGCGGTGGCTGCGAACCTACCATGCATCACTGTCCAGCCTCGTGATGTCATCGCACAGCATCGTTGCTGAGTTAAACACCAGCTTCGTCGAACCACCAGTAAATCAATCCGCCATCGTCATTTCTTCAAAACCCTAACAGAACAGATTGGCATTTGGCCCGTCGCTCATGCCACCATTCAGAAGTCTGACTTCCTGCATCGGCAACCTCACACATCATCCGTGACCTGCCCAGCGAGGCATCGCCATTGTGCAATAGTGCACAACACGTCGTCACGAATCACTTTTTTGCCCTCCAACATTGCTGCCTGACATCGCAACTTCCACCATCGGCCAGGCCCAGCCATCGCTCAAACCCGTCGTCGAGCCATCGTGCAGTACTCATGTGTGTGGTGTACAATTAGGGATTCAAAAAGAATAAACTCTAAACCCTAATATCATGTATTCCACTCAAATCCTAGCCTAACGTGTCACGCTTTACCACAAAATCGAAGCTCTAATACCAATTGTTAGCATTCAATCATTTGGTTAACGTGAACCATTAGGATTCCATGCATTTCTAAATCAGTGGAAGCAAGAAACATAGAAACATATTACCTTTCACCAGGGTATGTTGAAGAAGATGAAGAATTCTCGCTGGCAGCCTGCGCAGCCTCACCGTTTTGGGCATAACTCTCTCATCCGATCTCGGATTTTAGTGATCTACACGCCAAAATGATCCTCTCTTCAGTAGTTGAAAACAGTCTATTAACGTACAGTTTGGAGTTCCACACGATTTTAGAAAAATCATGGAAGATGACAAACAACAATAGCAAATAACCTTCCGATCTTCTGTTGGATTCCCAAGTCCAATCTCAATGTTGTGTGGGCGACGATCTTCGAGATATTCTCAATCTGATGTTCTCTCACCCTTCTCACAATGTTAGACGTGTTCAATTAGGGTTTTCGGAAAGTTGAGATTACTTATATATGGGCTACAGCAGGGACTAGAAGGAGAAATTAGAGTTGGGCCTCCATTGAGCTTAAGTATCCAAGTTTAGCCCAAAACTTATACTTAAGTCCAGTATAATAATAATATATACCACTAAAATATTATTATTGTACTACCATTCTAATCCCATAATTACGTTATGAGCTCCTTCATATTATGAGCCCATTAGTCTCCCCATGTTTAAGATATACAATGCCCATTAATTAATTAAGTTACTGACAACTCTATTAATTAATATCTCATCTGAGAGTAGTACCACTCAACCTCATTATCATGCCGGAATAAATACACCTGCAGGGTTTACATGATAATCCTTATGAGCTCCTCAAGAGGACATCATCAACCTATAGCGGACACGGTTTCCTTCTACAATCAACAGCACACCATAGAGACAACACTATTTCCCAACTCACCGAGTTTATTGATTTAATTACATATAAATCTCACCTATTGATGAATCAAAGAAATACATACTGCCTTACGTGTCGAGGTTATTGTATAGGGATTAAAAGCATGAACATCCATAATAACTGAGATCAAGTTCTCCTATATATTCAGTATAAGTTGAACGATCTCAAGCGGTCCTGCTCAATACACACAAACTGCACTAATGTGATTCTATAGTCAAGACAAACTAATACCAAATCATACTACAACCATCCCGATAGAGTGTCCCTGTTGTGAGCATCTGTTTATACTTTATAAGGAAATCGATAATATGATCTTCCGCATGTTGTCGCACAACATATTATCTACAGTATAAAGTAAGTGAATTATTGCATCGAACATATAAGTAAATTATAAGACGCAATTATTTGATCATTGATTCTCATTTTAAATAAATTGGTAAAACATTGTTCATACTAAAGCTAGACTTTTAGTATACAATCCAACAATAAGGCATACACCAAAGAGATACATCTTGCCATTCTCAATTTTTCCACATTCCCTTCTTCAATTTTCATTTAGAAAATTCTGATTTTAATCAACATGCCCCTGTACCAACACCTGCTTTTTTTCAAATTTTCGAGCAGCAGGCAGAACACTGAAGGACTCAGTGTCCATTCTATTTAGAAAAATTCTACAATGACATATTACATCTTCTCTATTTTGCCTTTTTCTCTCTTTTTTTTCAACCATTTTTTTTCTTTTGTCATCCTTTCTTTCCTTTTCTTTTCTTATTTTTTCCTTTCTCCATTTTTTTTTTCTTTTTCTACTACCACCAATCCCCCTTCAACATAAATCCAATCACAGCAAATATTTTCAATGAATTCCATAATGTGCAAAATAGTAGGGGTTCAAATGAAAGAGTTTAAGAAAGAAATGGAAAATGGCTATTTTGATATACTCATTCATCAAAGAAAAGGTTAGGCTCAACTTGACTCTCCTAAAAGTTTAGCATGATCAGGTAGATAAAAAGAAGGTCAAAGTATGGTTTGCTTAAGTGTCTTTATCATTTAAGTTTACATGCTCAAATGTATGATCTCAAAATATGTATTCAAGGTGCAAGTTCTAGAATGTACATATCAAGTCCAATTTGCACTCAATCAAGAAAATAATAGAGCTCATATAGATTATAGCTCTTCAAGGTTCAAAGCTCATAAGAAAAGGGTAATATTGCCATGAATTCTCAAACAAAGATTATTCTACATTTGTCACAAAAACAACAAGGCAAACCCATCAACTCACAAGTAAAAGTGCATCAAATCCATCTCTCTTGTCATTCCAAAATTACCTCATATCAAAGGCACAATTTCATCATAAATCCAATACAAATTTCACATATGCACAAGTGTAAAAACTATGATATCAAATGAAATACTATATGTACAACTATGAACAAAAAATATGCAACTTCAAATACCACTCAATACACCAAACCTACCCACACCTATTATTTTGCTTGCCCTCAAAAAAATAAAACACAATAAAATTCAAGGAAAAATCAAGTGCAAAAGTGAAAAGAAGTGTTGGTGTTCGATCGTTTGGTTAGCGTGAACCGTTAGGATTCCATGCATTTCTAATCCAGCGGAAGCAATAATATAGAAATGTATTACCTTTCACCAGTGTATGTTGAAAATGAACAGCTGCAAAAAACAACCTCTTGATCTTCAGCTGCATTCCAAAGTCCAATCCTGACATCGTGTGGGCGACGATCTTCAGGATCTTCTCAATCTGCTTCTCTCCTTATGTTTTACGTCAAAAATAACTCAAATAGTAGGGTTCCAAGAAGCTGAGATGACTTATATATGGGCTAAATAGGGACCAGGAGGAGAAATTAGAGTCGGGCCTCCATTGGGATTAAATATCCAAGTTTAGCCCAAAACTTATACTTAAGTCCAATAATAATAATATAGTCCACTAAAATATTATTACTACACTGCCGCTTTAATCCTATAATTACGTTATGGGCTCATTCTTTTATGAGCCCGACAGTCTCCCCATGTTTAAGATATATAATGCCCATTAATTAATTAAGTTACTGACAATTCCATTAATTAATATCTCATTCGAGAGTAGTTCCACTCAACCTCATTATCATGACAGAATTAATCCACTTGCAAGATTTACATGATAATCTTTTGAGCTCCTCAAGGGGGACATCAACAACCTATTTAATAGGACATGGATTCCTTTTACAATCATGAATGAAAGAGATAAATACTGGCTTACGTGTCGAGGTTATTGTATAGGGATTAAAAGGACGAACATTCATAATAACTGAGTTCAAGTTCTCCTATATAGTTAGTATAAGTCGAACGATCTCAAGTGATCCTGCTCAATACACACAAAGTATACTAATGTGATTTTAGAGTCAAGAAAAACTAATACCAAATCACACTACAACCATCCCGATAGATTGTCCCCATCTATCTCGATTGGGAGCATCAGTTTATACTTTATAAGGAAACCGATAATATGATCTTTCGCGTGTTGTCTCACAACATATTATCTACAGTATAAAGTAAATGGACTTTTGCACAAAATATATAAATAAATTATAATACGCAAAATGTTTGATCATATGATTCTCATTTCAAATTAATCGTTAAAATATTATTCATACAAAAAGCTAGACTTTAGTATACAATCTAACAAGAAGTCACCGGGTTAAGCTCAATTTGATTGACCACATGTTGCGGTTTTTCTCTTTTCCAAAAATGTTACCAACACCATCATCGTTTCACTCCATAGCCTACAAATAAGCACTCACCAAAAGAACAAGATTATTTATTAAAAATAAAATTTAAATAAAGAAAAATAAAACTAAGTTGGGTTGTCTCCCAACAAGCGCCTTTTCTTAACGTCGTTGGCTCGACATTCATTTCCTTTTTACGTGATAGGAGTAAAATGCTCAAACTAATATAATAATTTTATTGGTTTTCGAGAAGTGTTCTCTCCCTTCAAAATCAAAATTTTCTTGGCCAGTCCTTTGGTGCAAAGCTCAACGAAATTTTGTTTGATTGCCTCAAGAAAATGATTGTGAATCACATCAATTCGAAACACATCAACGGTCTCCTTTTCTTCAGGAGGATCAACAACCTAAAAAAATATCAAAAAAATTGAAATTGGTTCGGGCAATTTTATCTCATTTTTTTGAATTTCTGCAGGCATGACACTAAAGGCTTCAGTGTCAGTTTCCGCTGACAGATTTTTCCACACCAATGCTGCATAATTTTCAGCATCTTCCTCCTTTTCAATTTCGAGCTCCATCTCAAAATTCTTGTCTTGGGTGGTCTCCACGGTATATTCCTCATGATTTGTACTTTGTTGTGCCACCAAACGACCAACCTCGTATTCTAATTGGCTACATTGAGACTCTAAACTCCAAAGACTCAATTGGGTCTCTTGTTGAAATAGCAATGTACTAATTTCCATCCGTTTCACTAAGGACTCCAATGAAGCCTTCGAACTTTGTTCATCACCATAATACACATCATCCTCATAATAGCATTCACTATTTTTGAAGGATTGGGGTCTTTGCTCATAGTAGCCATGATTTTGAAATTTATAAAGTTGATCATATGAGTGGTCCACATATCGGGAATTATGAGGGTCACACCACCCTTGGTTGCAAGTGTTGGAGTACGAATTATCTTCCCAATGTCGCTGCAATTTGCACTTTGATATCCATCTCCCCTTCTCACTTCTAATCTATATCAAATAAAAAGGGGCAATCATGAGTGGAATGACACGTGGTTGCACAAACACGACATTGCTTAATTCTCTGACCATAAAAATCATGATACCGATCCATATGAACTAAGACTGCAAAGGGAAAAAGTGATTAAACTCGAAAATCTAAAAAATAAAAACAGAGCAGATCTGATACTAAAGGTTCAATGTTAGTGCTCTGCTGGAAGAATTCGAAAATAAAAATTAAAAATACAAAAAATTCAACAAAATTCAGAATTATTCCTCGGCAACGGCGCCAAAATTTTGGTGTGCTGTCGCCGACACCCAAACTGATATTTGTAATTTTTCCAAACAACTCACTAAAATGTAGTAGGGTAAGTAAGACCAAATTCAGAATTATTCCTAGGATAATGATTCGACCAAATTAACCCGAGATATTCTTATGTTTAACAATGCAGGGTACGACCATTAAATTACACTATTTACGAGCAACCTTAACAGATTCGGACTCGCAAATGCATTAAGACATCAAATATTAGAATTACTATGCTATGAAAATCGACTGAGAATCATACAAACCTAGATCTTATTACACCTAGAGGGTCTTCCTCTATTTCGCTACTATATTCAATTCTCACAACAGTTACGAATTATGAATCATGAAATAGCAATTAAAAATTTAACAATTAATTTAGATGGACAGTCTAAAACAATTATCAAATTATTATAAAATCGATTCGGTGCATGTAATAAGATAAATTCATATAAAATTTAACAATATAAAATTTGAAACACTCAAATAAATAATTCATGGGAGGTTCACAACCCTCGGAATAGAAACGAAATTATATATTAAAAACTAAAATAAAAATAAAAAAAGAAAATTGATGTTCTCGACGGTGGTGTTCTTCTCCAATCCAATCTGCTTGTGTAGTCCAACGTGAGAAAATTTTGATCTGTGTTGGAATGTGAATGTCAATTTATGAACGTGAGAATCCCCTTTCCTAATGTCCTTTGAAGATTGCTCATTAACTTCTCTTTGGCCTTCCTTCTTTGGAGAGTGTCCAAAATCATTGAATATCTACATTGGTAAGTTAATCTTTGCTCCTCAAATCCTTTCCATAATAAAGCTTGGTCAAAGAACTTTTATTCCAACAATAAGAATAATTGTAACAGTCACAAAATAAATTATTGTGACGGTACAATTTATCTCAATTTTGATATGTTTCAATAAGAAATAAAATAATTAAAGCTCAAATGTATAAAATAGAAATAAGTAGTAATTATATTTAAATAACTCACAACTCATATAAAAATATATATGAATTCATCTAAAATAATGAGGTAAAATTGCGACTTATTATTGTCTCTTCTTTTTTATACATACTTATATTTAATAAAATTTTGAATAATAAATTTTTATTTTTATAATTAATATGTTGCATAAAAGTGATAATATTTTTAATAAAAAGTGACATGTGATCAAGAAAAAGTGATAACTTATCTTTAAAAAATATTTTGTAAGATAATAAAAAGTGATATTTGTTAATTGAATTATTTATTTAATAATTAATAAGATGTATAAAAAGTAATAATATTTTTAATTAAAAGTGATACATGAAAATAAAAAGTGATAACCATCCAATTAAACTAATTTATAAATAATTTATAGAGTGAATAAAAGTTGATAATACTTTTAATAAATGTGATATCCTATTTTATAAATAATTTATAGTGTGAATAAAAGGTGATAAAACTTTTAATAAATGTGATACGTGAGCAAGAAAAAAGTGATAATCAACTCTACAAAATTATTTCATGAACAATTTGCATAAGAGATTAACATTTTTTATAAAAAAAATGATGCATATGAAGAAAAAAGTGATAATCATTAATTAAACTATTTTATAAATAAAAATTTATATGATAAATACAAAGTGATAACAATTTATTAAAAAGTAATACACGTTTATAGAAAAGTGATAATTATTTATTAAATTATTTTATACATGAATAATTTTTAGTATGAATAAAAAATTATTTTTAAAAAAATAATTAAATATATCATTTATTAGCATAATATATTATATTTGAAAACTTTGATTTTTATTCAAATAAAAAATTGAAATAAGAAAATTGACAACAAAACAAGTATGAGAAAATAAAAGAAAAAAAACCATTAAGCACGGATAATGCGGTTATGTTGACATTGATTGAATGAATTTATTGTTCAAATCATAGAACTTGCACAGCCGGGCAATGCCGCTTTTTTCTAAAATATATATATATATATATATATATATATATATATATATATATATATATATATATATATATATATATATATATATTTGTAAATAAGTTTATGGAGTATCCGTCTCACATAATATGATCCGTGAGACGATTTTATACAAATCTCATGGAAGGATTTGTTGAGATGTGACGATCTTACACAAGTCTTTGCTTTTTATGAGAGATAATGGTTTACAATTAATTGGATGTATGGTGTACCATTCCAAGAAAAGTTACTCTATATCGTAGAATGCATTGTTGTGAATATAGAAGTTCAAGTGGAGCGCTGGCTTGATATCACAAAGATCAAGTAGTCATATTTTCACGAAGGCGCTCAAATATGAAAAGTTCGCAAGATTTCAAATTTATTTGGATTGCAAAACCAAGTTTAAGAGAGAGGTTTGAAATATTAAATTTAATTTTTTAATAGACATTTCTAGAATTTTAAAAATATAATTATTCTAAGAATATGAAGTTAGATCTTTCTAAGTAATAATAATAATCATGATAAATTTAACCAGAGCTGTCTAGTCGTTGGTGGATGTAATTTAACAAAAAAGAATTAGGAATATCCCGGAATATTAATCTAGAACATTAAGCAACCGTCTCCTATTAAATACATGTGAAAGGATTGTTTGCAGTAGAGAAAAAAAATTCAATCTTACTTCCATCACCCCCTAACTAGCTCTCTACATTAGCCATACTAGCATTCACCCATTATCAAAATTTGGTTAACTAATTAGTAAAATTTGGTTAACTAATTATTATTCAATAAGTATAAATCAATATATTTAACTAATTCTTCAATAGATATATTAGCTTAAAATATGAATTCAAAGCTTAAAATAAGAGTAGTGAGGTTTTATTTTTTCATTACTTAATTATTTAATTTAATTAATGATAGAAATTAAATTAAAAATTAATTTAACAGATTAAAATTGAATAGGTATACTGTTGCTAAAGTGCACCATTGACTCTACACATTAATAATGAGTGTCAGCCGGATCGTGTTTTACATATTTATAAAATAAATATTTTTATTAATTTTCTTGTCAAATATATTTAGAAATTATTATCACTCATTCATCCTACAAACTCATTTATTTTAGAAAAACCAAGTCCACTTGATACCAATCCTCTTATAAATACACCACCTACAAACCCTAAATTCTGATTTCTATTACCTCTATTCTGATTACCTCTGATTCTGATTAATACCGCTACGACCAAATTTTCTTATAAATATACCACCTTTCCAATTACCTCTTATTCCAGTCATCACTAATTCTGCTCAAATCCAACAGAACTCATCCGACATCAAAATTTCAGTGTCTTCATTGCATCTTCCGATGAGCTTCTGGCAATAAAATCATCGATCAAAAATTCTTTTTAGGACAATTATAAGTGTCAATGTAACATTTCTTATGTGTTTAAGGAATAAAACACCTTTGTTAAGTTTGAGTCGTCAAATATTTAAAAGAAAATTACATGAAAAATAATTTAAATTAATTATAATAAAATTAATTATTAGTATAGTTAAATTTTATTATTGAAATCAAAAGTATTAATTGGACGGTTAATATTAAAATTGAATTATTTTTAAATAAAGTAAAATTGAAAAAAAATTAAAAATAAAAGTAGAATACATAAATAATGAAAATATGCGAATCCAATATGCAACTAGTCAACCTTATCGCCATCATCCACAACCTGAAACAAAACAAAGATTTTATTTTTTCTTAAATAATGACATTTAAATAAAATATAAAACCTGAAAACATCAAATACTATACTAGTTAATGGTACAATTTGAAATCTTAATACAAAAGTTGATTGAATGGAGTATATTATATGCATAAAAAGGTGTATGAGAGTAAAATCATGTTCAAACTTATTTTCTTAGTGTAGTATGATACGAAATCCAAACATCTTACACAAGTCCAAACATACTTAAAATCAAGTATAATTAAAGCCCATTTCAGTACCATGATCAAGATTACATATCAATTTCAAATAACTTATAGTAGTAATTTACCTAAAGTTGTTAGATACATCTTCTTTGAAAGTACTATCAGCTGAAAATGTCAAGTAAATTTGCCTAAAGCTTAAGGTGGCAAGTAGCAACCACTCAATCCCACACTAGTTAAAAGTAACCCATGTGAGTTCAATTCCAACCAAATTAGAGGAAGAACAAATGAGACTAAGCTAGAATTTAATCCACAAGGACGAAACTCATCTTTATTAAACTAAATGAGGTTTCATCTAACCTATATGTGTCATCTTCCCCTTAATTTAAAGGCTGATTTGGCAACTCCTCCCGCTTCTTATGATTTGGCAACTCCTCCCGCTTCTTATGATTTTGCAACTCCTCGTGGTGGGCTACACCATATGATTTGGCAACTCCTCCTGCTTCCTTAGCGGTTTGGGGCCAGGTTTTATAGATTGGAGGATGAAATCGGACTGATGAGTTGCAGAAACGAAAAATTGGAGTATTAGATTTGATCATGATCTTTGCTGATATTTGTGGTGATCTAGGCTGAAATTCTTGCGGTGATGATCCATCATCCATTTATCCGGTTTCTCTCTCAATTATCTATTTTATCCGATTTCTCTCTCAATTATCTATTTTTGGTTTATCCGATCTATTGTCTTTGGCGAATTTATCTTGACCATATTTTTTATATTTTCAAATGTATGTATAGTATGTCCATAAAATAATTTTTTTTAATAAGAGAAAGATTGATCCCTATCTATCCCTGTTCCTATTGTTGATTAAGACGTCTTTCGAATGTTTCCTAATTTTATGGTACTTAAATTTTAATTCACTAGGTATATTTGAGATAATTATTCTGCAAATTTCATGATTTATTGGGAGTGTGTTAAGTTAATATGAGTTTGTATGGATAGGTATGGTTCTCACTTGGGAGAACCCGTTTTAAAGTCTTTGGGCAGGCCCCTTGAGGATGATGAATATTACTTGTAAGTTGTGGTCAAAGAGAAATGGTTTCTGTAACCTTTGCATGTAACTACTTTTGATTTTGAGGTTAATACTTGTCGCTGGACTCATACTGATTATGTCATTAAATGTCCACATTGGCATGGGTCCTACTCCCTGTGTTAAAAGTGGGTCCCATCACTATGCCCCAAGTTGGGATCGGGAAGAGCTATGATTAGAGAACTTGACTATGTAAGCATAATTTTCCGTGGAGTAAGACACAGAAAACTGTTATGGAAATGTGAGGAGCTCATACAGAAATTGAAAAGCAGTGATGCTACCTAATAATATTTTTACCAATTCATTTTGTAAAATTTGAATATTAATAAAACGATAATTAAATTATGAAAATAGCAAGGTAGGTTACATTAAATATATGTTATAGTATGGTGTTTACGACTTATAATATGCATTAATACTTTTATTATGTAATAGTGAATGTAGTAAACGCAACTGACGAAAAAAAAAAGACTATTTTGAGGTATAACATAGTACATTGCAAGTAATATAATGCTAGATAATATGTCTCATGTAACCGTGCTAAAGTATCATTAGTCTATCCTATAATATATCAGTTGTCCATTATAGTATGTTAACGTGTTAAAGTGTAAACAGCTAAAGTATCATCCGTGTATCCTATAGCATATCGCTTGTACGTTATAGTATCTCGCACAAGTAAACGTACTAAAGTATCATCAACCTATCCTATAGTATATCATTTATGCGTTATAGTATATAAACGTGTCAAAGTGTAAACGTGCTAAAGTATCATCACATGTAAACGTACTAAAGTATCATCAGTCTATCCTATAGTATATCGTTTATGCGTTATAGTATGTAAATGTGTTAAAGTGTAAACTTGCTAAAGTATCATCAGTTTATCCAATAATATATCTCTTGTATGTTATAGTATGTAAACGTATTACAGTATATAATATGTCGCTTTAGTGTTGTAGTATGTCGATTTAAATGTAATTTCAGATTGAAACCAAAACTATCAATCATTTGATAAATTTAGCAGCAATTTCATGGAGAAATACATTGACAAATAAATTTTACCAGCAATTCCATAGAAATATACATTGATAAAACATGTATTCAAATTAACAATAGAGAAGATGTAGAGATTTATAGAGTAAAAAATCTAGAAGAATTATATTTTTTCTTTTTCTCTTTTTAGATCTAGAAGAATCCTCCACCGCCACTCCCGAGTGGACCACCTCCGCGCCTCCCTAGACCACCGCTATCATACCGATTGTCGACATCCATTTCAACTGCCACTGCCGCCATAGACTTTTCACCAACCCAAACTCAAAACCCCCATAATTACCCGCACTAATACATAATCACAAAACCCTATAATCTTTATAATAGTATCACAAAATTAGGGTTTCATTACCCAAAATAATACATTAGATAATTAATGGAAACAACATTACCTTTGATATTGGAGATTCATTCCCAACCTTTTCAAAACGTAAATAGAGATAATGAAGAAGGCGAGTTTTTGGTATACAGAGAATGGAAGAAATTGGACCTCTGAACTCCCATTTCTTCTTTGTTTCTTCTTTCTGTCATCGATAGAGGGAAGTTGTAATTTGGAAAGACTTTTCTCCTCTAAAATCTATACTGATCGGCAGATTCCAAGGAATTTGACAAACTAATTTATTAAAAAATAAAAAATGAAAATAGGTTAATTCACAAATGGGTACCTGTCTCTCTAATGATCCGTCTCACAGGAGAGTTTGTCTTTATTTATTATTTAAAAATACTTCATTACCCTCCAAAAATAAATAAAGTTGGTCAAAAAATATATTTAATACTTAAAAATACTTTATTACACTCCAAAATCAATAAAGTTGGTCAAAAAATAATTTTTTCTTAAATTTCGTATCTACAGTAACGGTGGAGACTATTATGAGACGAATGGAGTATTATTTTAAAATTAAAATTAATAAATATGATTATAACTATTAATAAAATATACTCCAAAAAATATCTTGGAATATATAAATTATATAATATATATTAAATATATATTCCCTATGTCATGTCCTAATGGTTACATTTATTTTTTGTACTATAATTAAGGAATATAGTATTTTAATGTGTAATGAGGTGAGAGAAATAATATTTTAATATACTATTTTATTTAATTAATTTAAATTGCAAGATAATTCTATAACGACAAAATTACCAGATATGAACATTTATCTTTTTAATACATAGAAATAAATTTCATTAATTCAATAATTTATTTTTTAAACACAAATATTTTTTTAATTTAATTTAATTATTTGAATAATAATTATTTACATGCTAGTATATATATATATATATATATATATATATATATATATATATATATATATATATATATATATATATATATATATATATATATATATATGGGCCTGTTTTTTCCCATTTCCAGTTACCCTTGCCCAAAATGTACTTCACCTTTTTCTCTCTCTCTCACGTGGCTGAGAAATGACACAGCCATCTGTCTTCCTTCTCTTTACCTGTCTTCCTTCTTTCTACTAGGCTAAACAAGAAAGTATCAACCCAAAACCTCCTCCACCAATCCCTAGGGCAGGGGCGGCGGGACCCCTTATGGTGGGGTACACCATATAAGAAAGTATATACCCTGTACTGCTCTCTCATTCCTTCTTCGCTTGTCAAATGTCATCTCCTCAAATCATTTTACCAGGTTAGCTTACCCTACATATTTATTTTTTACTAGAATAACTTTATGCTTTTTTATTTTATTTTTTTGGATTTCGTCACCTGTACAACTCCTACGCTAAGCCCTAATTTTTTGTTCTCCCACTCGTCTCCATTCTAGCTTCTCTTTTATTTGATTGGCACTGTGCGCGTGTTGGCGTCAAGATTAGCTAATTAAAGATTTTGTTATATTGAACCCTCGCTTCTCTTTTCTGTTCGACTTTATTCTTCAGTACTCGTGAGCATCTTCCCCATATTTAGCCAATCTAATTGCAATTAACTGGTATTATTGTTCATCTTGTATTTGGCAAAATAAATGATTTTGTGCTGATGAGAGTGAGAATTCACGTGTTTTGAGCTCTGATTTATGTGGAAATTGAGAACGATTTGGTCTATTATCGAGGCTAATCGGGATGTTTATGTAAAAGTCATGAATCAGATGCTACTGAGATTATTTGAGCATATTGATATAGGAAAACATGTTAAAAGTGCTCAGAATTAAAAATACAATTTTCGAGGTGTCGTTCGACCTCAAGAGGAGCCGCTCGACCAAGCCAGTTTGGTCGAGCGAGATACTGTACAGAGTTTCAGCTCTCAGGGATACCGCTCGACCGCAGCTCGACCAAACTTGAGTCCGCTCGACCAAGGCTATTCAGGTTGAGCGGGAACATAGAGTTCTATTTTCTATAATTCCTTACCTCCAGTGCGTGATTTGGCATATTTTCCAAGAAAAAGCCCAGTAAAGGTCCATAAGGAGATTTTACAAGTATAAAAAGGGAAGCAGATCACACCGAGAAGAGAGTTAGATTCTACATCCATTCTACACCACATCCTAACCCTAACTCCATCCACTGGAGCTGTAGAGAGAGATTCGTGTGTCGAATCAAGTGAGTACCAAGTGAGGTTCAAGACTGAGTGAGACGCGCGATGCTTACATCTAGGGTTTACTTCGCAACTTAATCTTTCTTGTAATTTTCATGACTATGGGTAAGATCTATCCAATCATCATGAACCTTTTCCGAAACGTCATTGGCTAGAACAGCTTCGGTAGTTTTAGAATTTATGAAGGATTTATTAGTAATTGAACTTCCATGTGTAAAATCCGAACAACACTACTTGTGGTTTATTCTATATAAGACTATGTGTTTTTAAGCCATACTCGGAGTTGTTTTGTGCATCATTAACTGTTATATATAGTCTGAATATATATCTTGGTTATTGATTGAGAAGTTTCACTGCTGAGTAGGATTCTATGTTTTGATTCTAAGTGAGGGGACTCCGAAGTTTCATTAGAACTATCTTATATAAATACTTATTAATTGAATTGAATTCGGTTGAGTAGGATAAAGAGGATAATTTCATAGTACCTATAAAGGAAGATCATATCGGGTTAAAGTGTTTAGTTCACAGAAAATAATTTATACTGATAGTACCTAGAAAGGGGGTGAAGTTATGTTGTTGCTTCGAGGTAATTCACACGTGTTACACGCTTGTCTACTTGTGTCTATATAGTAGATTTGCATGGCTTAGTGATGCATTCATATTCTACAAGGCAAAGTCGGACATTGATATACGAAAGGAAAATTAATTAGTGAAACTGGATGGCCCGAAGAGCTATATATCTTCTCACTTGTTCAACTCTCGATTATTCTCTATGTTTTCTATTTTATTTGCTATTTAATTAATTTATTAGATTAATAATTATCCTTCAAATCAATTGTCAACAATAGTTTTAGTTAATTTATATAATAATAAACAGATAATCATCTATCCCTTGGGTTCGATAACTATAACTTGGTCGCTTGCCTAAGCTACAGTTACATCCTTTATACTTGAGGATTAATTGTGTGTCGAGAAATTCCCCATCAAGTTTTTGGCGTCGTTGCCAGGGACGATTGCCCTTATCTATTTTATTATTTCTAGCTAAATTGAAACTACTCCATACTTTTTTTTTATTTTCTTACACTAAATTTTTCGTAAGTGTATGTACACTAGATTGAAGGGAGCACCATTAGTACCTTTTGATCCAAAAATTGGAGCGTCATCAAGGAAGAAGAAAGCAAAGAAGAAGAAGAATAAGAACGTGGAAGCAACCGAGACTCTTGATCTAGGACCTGAAGTTGAACAAACAAACTCGAAAATGATTGAAGCTGCAACCGGAAGCAAGTCGGAAGCAGAAGCAGTCAACATGGCCCAAGAGAGGGAAATCCGGATAATGTTGCCATCGGTGAAGTTTTCAAGAACAACAGAGGGGGAAACTTGGGGCTGTTAGGAGCGTGCGGAGCTGATGCGGATTTTAATCTTTACCGCGCTCTTATCAGCATGATAGAAAGTAACCCTTTCTCTGGGGGGGATTTTTGAAGATCCTCAACAACATCTGAATAAGTTCCATAAGGAGATTTTACAAGTATAAAAAGAAAGAAGATCACACCAAGAAGAGAGTTAGATTCCACATCCATCCTATACCACATCCAAACACTAACTCCATCCACCGGAGCTATAGAGAGAGATTCATCTATTGAATCAAGTGAGAACCAAGTGAAGATTCAAGACGGAGCGAGACGTGACGGCGCCTATATCTAAAGTTTACTTCGCAACTTAATCTTTCTTGTAATTTTCAAGACTATGGGTAAGATCTATCCAATCACCGTGAATGTTCTCCGAAACTTCATGGCCTAGAACCGTTTTGGTATTTCTAGGGTTTACGAAGGTTTTACTAGTTAATTGAACTTTTGTGTGTATACTCCATACACGACTACTTGTGGTTTATTCTATATAAGACTATGCGCTTTTAATCCATACTCAGAGTTGTTTTGTGCGTCATTAACTGTTATATAGAGTCAGAATATATATCTTGGTTATTGATTGAGCGCGTCCACTGCTGAGCAGAATTCTATGTTATGACTTTAAGTGAGGGGACTCTGAAACTTCATTAGAACTATCTTATATAAATACTTATTAATTGGATTGAATTTGGGTTAGTAAATAGAATAAAGAGGATAATTTCATAGTACATATAAAGGGAGATCATATCGGGTTAAAGTACTTAGTGCACGGGAATTAATTGATACTAATAGTACCTAGAAGGGGAGTGAAGTTATGTTCTTACTCCGAGGTAATTCACATGTATCACACGCCTGTCTACTTGTGTCTATAGAGTAGATTTGTATGGTCTAGTGATGCGTCCACAAGGCAGAGTCGGACATTGATATACAAAAGGAAAATTAATTAGTGAAACTGGATGGCCCGAAAAGCTACCTATCTTCTCACTTGTTCAACTCTCGATTATTTTCAAATGTTTCCTATTTCATTTTCTATTTAATTAATTAATTAATTAATAATTATCCTTCAAATCAATTGCCAACAATAGTTTTAGTTAATTTAGATAATAATAAATAGATAATCATTTTTCCACTGAGTTCGATAATTATAAATTGATCGCTTGCCTAAGCTACAGTTACATCCTTTATACTTGTGGAATAATTGTGTGTCGAAAAATTGTCCATTACGTGCTATCTTGGCTTTAATAATTTCTTTTGTGCATGTAACACAAAACGCTTCCCCTATTCACTTCCAGTGTATGTTTGATGTGTGTTACCAATATGTACAACCTTTTAAGTATATGGAATAATTGTTGTTGAATAGTTTTGGTTTCTATTGGTAACTGCTCTACTTTTTAGTTGTATAGTGTCGTACCCAGATTAAAATTCTTAGCATTAATTAGACGATATTATAATTGCAATTATATTGTTAACCTTATACTTTTGGGCTTGTTCATGTAAATATGAATCAACCTATGAGAGCCACTCTTAATTATTATTCATGACTAACCCTATGCACTGCATAATGGTTTATTTGTTTCTTGTTACGATTCCTTGAGAATACATATTAATAGAATATGACAGCAAACATCAAACATTAATAGAATGTGATACTTCATATAATATTTTACTACTTGAATTCTTTATTTTATTGTCAACGAATTTAAGAATTCTTAAAGCTATATGCTGCTTTGAAGGATAATATTTATTGTCATGGCATACACCAACTCTTTTTGTTAGCAAATAATTGTCTTTGAATGTTCCCAATGCCTTAGAAAAATTATGGCACCACCTTCTATTATCATTCAAATTTGAAATCTATTGTAATGAACATAATCAAGATGTCTTTCTGTTACCTTCTAAAGCATGAGATTAATAAAGTATCATATTAAAGCTAGAGCACCAATTAATTAATAAGCCTTATATTGACATTTTGTTGAGGAAATAGAGAATGTTGAATAGAAATTCCATGATATTTTGTTCAAAATTATTTCAAACTGATCTTATGTTGTTTGGCATTTTCATTTGAACTTGAAATGTCAATGCAATTCTGTTGAAGCTCTTAAGAATCTATGCTTTTGCACTTTTTTGTGCTTTCTGTGCTGTCAAGCTTCTTTAAAATTATGGCTTTTGTTATAATTAATTTGTACATGATATGTGTTGTTTAGAAGTTTTTTTTAATCTGACATTTGCAGCTTCATTACGAAAATAGTTTTGCCATTGGACTAGATGGGAACTAGCTTTAGTCGATGTGGTCAGAGAAAGTCTAAAGCTATGAGGTACGAAGATTACAAGAAGCAAGTGAACAAAAAAGTAAGGTCCCTTTACCATTTCTTAAAGAATTGATTTACAAGGTATATAAATCAATAATATTAACGACAAGATGCGATTTTCATTTCATGATGCAAGAATACTTATAAAATTGTGAACCCAATAAAGCAAGATCGATGTACTTGAATCACAAGATAAGGTTATTGTTCATTTTGCAAATGTCTTTACTTGATCAAGGATATAGATTATTTATCCAATTGTGAACCTAATGAAGCAAGATCGACATACTTGAATCACAAGTTGAGGTTATTGATCATTTTACAAATACCTTTACTTGATCAAGGACACATATTACTAATCCAACTGTGGACCCAATGAAGCAAGATCGACATACTTGAATCATAAGATGAGGTTGTTGATCATTTTATAAATGCCTTTGCTTAATATTTTGGTACAATATTTTACAGATATGCAAGGCTTTCAGATATGCTTTTAAGTTCAATATTTTGGTGCAATATTCTGCAGAAACTTTTATGCAAGGCTTTTGGATATGCTTTTAAGTTTTAACCACGTACTAGGATTAAATATGTTTGTTGCATCAACTATGCTATTGTAAATCTTCTATTTTGTAATATAAATTTAAGTCCAAATTCATTTAGAATTATTATTTGCAAATGTCTAATAGAATATATCAAAGTTATAAACATCCATTCACATGATATTTTACTACAAATACAATCAAATACGGGTAAGCGCCTCACAAATTGAGGTGCCACCAACCTAGTATATATGTATAGAAGAAAACGGCAAAATGCCAGAATTTGTTGCGATTGCAGCTGCTTCGGAATGTCTAATCCCCGGATACCCAATTGATAACCGAACAAAAGGATCCATGCATTATTGTTTGAGGTAGCAGTCCATATTCAGGAATTTTTTATGTATTAGCTTGAAATTCTGTCACACAAACAGCTGATAATTATGAAGACAGCCATCTTTAACAGTAAGTAATAACCGTAGGGCCATTTTTACCTGACGTTGGGGACGAGGACGAAAGATCTAGACAACGTCGACAACATGTGACGAAATTAAATAACATAAATCTCTATGAGTTATGCCTCTTTAAAATGGCAGTTGTGTCTCTCCTTAGTGTTTCTCTGAGTTGATATACTATTCCGTTGTTAGTTCCTGTCAAATGACTCAACCTATGGTCGAATGTTTCGTAAAATTTTTGGGTTAGTTGTGAAAAAAATCTCAACTTATAATTCAATTGCAATTTAATCCCAACTTTTGATAATTAGCAAAAAAAAAAGACCACCATCTTTGATGCTTGTTGCAAATTGCGCCCATCGAGCAATCAATATTGCCCGATCGCTGACGTGGCATTGATCATTGCCACATCAGCTTCCACGTCAGCTTTGAATATATTATAACAAAAACTTCTACATTTATTTAATTTGCGATTTAACTTTTAAGATTTTTGCAAAATGGGACATCGATTTTTTTTCATATTGCACCATTCTAATAAAAATTTTATATTTTATACTTTATATTTAAATTTAGATTCCGACTGGGGTGCACTAGTGCACCGGAGCTCATGGACATTCTTAATCATTAGATTAATTTTTAAATCATTCTCCACCATTAAATTAAATAATATAAAATAATTAATTTTTTTAAAGAAAAACCACCCCACTACCTATTTAACCTAGGAAATTTGGGATGCACCAGGTGCATCCTAAAATCACCCTTAAATTTAAGGAATTATTACTTATAGGTAGAAAATATAAGATAATATTACTACTAGATACATAGTATAAATTATATTATTATCAGGATCAAAAGTATGTAATGTAAAGTCTTAATTACCCTTTCATAACCCGTTGAATACATAATTCAAAATTAATTAGGTAAAAATTCACGTTTTGTTGTTTATTTAATTTCCTATATTTAAGTTCTCTCTCCTCAAGAATCAATCTCTTTCAGCCAGTCTCTTCATTTTTTTTCGTAAAATGCTCTGACTAAAATTTTCTAACTAATCATTTCTGTAACTAAAACCATTTAGTTTTGCTATTGTATGATTTTGGAATTCTGTTTATGAGGTCTGTTAGTAATGTTTTACTAAATACAATTTTTAACTTTCTAATGTATGTGTTATATATGGTTACGATTTTTTCTTAATACTATTATAAGATTTTTCTGCTATTATAAAATTTTTCTGAATACGTGCTGTTCAAATATGTGAGTTATGTATGGTTATAATTTTTTGTGAGTACTATTATAAGAATTCTCTGAATGCCGACTGTTACTGTTCTAATGTGTGCATTCTGTATATATAGTTATGATTTTTTCTGAATACTATTATGAGATTTTTCTGAATACCGATAGTTACTGTTCTAAAGTGTGCGTTCTTTATGATTACGATTTTTTCTTAATAATATTATAAGATATTTTTTATTACAATTTTTTTTAATAATATTATAAGATATTTTTGGATACCAATGGTTGCTGTTCTAATGTGTGCGTTCTGTATGATTATGATTTTTTTAATACTATTATAAGATTTTTTTACCACGGTTGTTGTTCTAATATGTGCGTTTTGTATGGTTACAATTTTTTCTGAAAAGATTTTTCTAAATACCAAGTCGCCGGAAGTTTCGAAAGAATGGGGATTGAAATTAAACACAACAATCTTAAACTTATTTTTTAATGTTTGACCTTTATTGACTATTGACTAATTCCCAACCTATTTCCTATTTTCGTGGAGAGATTATTGGTTAATTAATTCTTGAATAAAATTAAACTTAAAATAAATAGGATTAAAAGTGATATTTGATGGTTTTAATTTGTAGTGCATAGTACTATAATTTGGATATTGCATCTAGTAGTGATATATATAAATAGAATATATCTATAAGTAATTGACCCTAAATTTAAATTCTAAAAAATTATTACTTAAAATAATAATCTACAAAAAAATGGGCCTATAATAACAGGAAATCATGTCATTAAAGCTTAAAATAATGTCATTAAAAGCATATAATAACAGAAATCCTGTCATAATTACTTCTCTAGATAAAGATCAATTATGACATGATAGGATCGTGTCATTATTTCTTGTTTACTTTTAATGAGAGGAATAAATCTCTCATTAAAAACTTTTTCAAATATTAATAAATCCTCTCATTAATTATAATTTGCCTCTCATTAACAAGAAATGCTCTCATTAAATCCTTATTTACCTCTCATTAAATATTTAATTAACTTAATAAATTAATATAACATTTTGAAAATGGTAAATACATTTATAAAATAACCGTACAAACAATACATAGAAGTACCGTGTTGCAAGAAATTACAAAAAACTCTCCTCTAAAGGAGTACTAATCTAAGCACTAATTATAAATACAACTTACAAGAGGTAGTGGAACCAGGAAGAAATTTTCACCACCACATATCAGCTCCTATCTAATTAGGTGTAAATACCAGTAGAGAAGGACTAGCAGCAGCTGGCTGGAATACATCAACCATCAAAAACCAGTGGCAAGAACCAGGGTAAAACAAAACAAGAGCAGCCTTTGATGAACTAGGAATGAATTTCCAGAAAAAAAAAAAAATTAGAGACTATAATCAGAGATAGATTATGAGCAAGACAAAATCAGCAGCAAAATCCAACAGAATGGGAGAAAGAACCGAGTAGAAAAAATTACTAGTAAGGCAAATACCCAATCAATATATAAGATATCAACAAAAAAGAAGACACAAAGTAGAAAGTACCCAAAGATTCTACAGAACAGCAACCCAACGAGTACATACCAACCAGCATCAGCATCAGCAAACAAGCAAAAATATAGAAACCAAAGGAATGAGAGACAACACACAAGAAGCAGCAGAAGCTACCAGCAAGAAAGTATAAGCAGTTTCACAAACAACAAATATATCAGCAACCAAGTAGTACATGAGATTTTGCAACTTGGCTGTCAAAACAACATCAGAAATAACAACATAGAAAAACAGCTACAAAAAGGGCCCTATCTAACACCAACAATGGAAAAACATAACAATCTCAAGCTAGCCCAATCAACAACAAAAATCAGAAAAACCAGTAACATAAAAACATCAAACAATGCTTTAAAACATAAATTAATTAGGAAATCCAGAAACATACCAAAACAAATTACCAACTGAACTAAAATAAATATAGTAGATTCAACAGCAATTCACAAGACAATAAGTCAAGTAGAAGCCTCATTGAGACTAAAAATAGAGCATGGACAGAAATGCACAAAACCTATGTGGATAAAAGCATGGATCTATAGGACATGCACCATCCCTCCAAAAAAGCAACAAAAATTTCCATACTAACAAAATTTGCCTCATAAATAACAACAATCAGACTTTTATAACCCCAGTTCAAAATCTACCTCATAGATAACAACAATCACTTTACTATGTCATTGAACTTTGGAAAAACTACCTGACGAGTTTTTCTTATAGGAAGTGGCAGCGTCTGCACAATTTAATAAAACATCAACCTGTCAAAAGAAAGATATATAAAAATTATTTTTTTGAATTTAAATTAATACATAATATATATCACCAATTCAACCTAGTAAACACACCAAATGTTTGACAGACCCATAACTAAAAAGCTAAATACTTATAATGAAATAATTATATGTCAACCTACTAAACACAACAAATGTTTTACTCAGTCTATTGAGAATTGATATAAAAGCTTAATAACAAGGATTACCTAGTTAAATGAGTGAGCAGAATTCGTCTACATGTTAATGATAATTAGGAGCAGCATCTCTCTACGCCAAACAAGAATAATTCAAAAAAATTATCAAATCACAAAAGAGAAAATAAAGTTAACATGAAAATGGCCCCAAGAAGTTTTTATATACTCAAAGATACTCAAATTTCTTGCATTACCAAAGCTCTTAACCAAATGCGTACAAGAATTACTAGCAATATCAACAATCTTACTTTCTAAATTGTACTCTTTTCAAGCTGCATTTTGAAACAAGTGAATAAGTACATGTGCTTCAAATAAAAAAAAATTCTATATGTTCTATTTAATATGTAAAGTACATGAAACTAAATTATTCTCAAATAAAACGGTTACTTCTACTAAAATCAAAGACTGCAAAAAAGCAATTTAAAACATCTTTTTATAATATAAACTAGCTACTTCTACTAAGAGCAAAAAGTGCAAAATAGCAATTTAATGTCTTACTTGGGTACTGCACTTATTTTGTTTGCATTGAATTTATCTGTGGGAATAATGATAAGAAATTAGTACAAATAATAAAATGAAATCAATACAAATAGTAAAAAACATAAATGAAAAATGAATGAACTTTAAGAAAACAAAATTCTAAAACTATGAAGAAAAAAAAAGTATAATATTAAAATTACAATAAATTAGAAATGTTTTATGTGTAAATTCCTGCATCTATAAATATTTTTGGTTTAAATGTAAAAAATAGTTATATTTCAGATTTTAAGCTTAATTTATTTTGGAGCATAATTTTCTCTAAAACATTTATATTAATGAAGATCGTAATTTATAAGTATTTACAGATGATACTTTACAAACAAAAACAACACTGGTCTAATTTGACTCACTAAAAGGTTACAAGTACATAGGAAATTATAAAATTGAAATAGAAGGCCAAGGTACACTCTTTGACAGATTTTTGAGCAGTCAGCCACACTTTGGAACATTGATCATAACTTTTCACTCCAATCTCCAAATTGTAAAATTCAAAATTATATAGAAACTAGACTTCTATGGCTTTAAAATCATATAAGTCATGTGGTCTAATTCCCTGCCAAAAAAAGCAATTTAAATTGTTAAACTAACCCATGTGCTCGTTCATTTGACAGATTCTCACAAAGTCTGTCATACATTGGAAATTTTATCATAACTTTTCATTCAAAATTCCAAATTGCAAAATTTAAAATTACTTAGAAACTAGACTTTTATAGCTTTACAATGATATAAGCCATGAGGCCCAATTCCTAGTCAAAAAGAGCAGTTTATATTTTTAGTCTGACCCATCTGCTCGTTCATTTGACCGATTTTTGCAATCTGCCATACTTTGGAAATTTGATCATAACATTTCACTTAAAACTCCGAATTTTAAAATTCAAAATTCCATAGAAACTAGAGTTCGATAGCTTTCAATGATATAAGTCGTGAGACCTAATTCATTTAAAATAAAGAAGTTTAAATTGTTAAATTGACCCATGTGCTCATTCATTTGACAGTCTGTCATACTTTGGGAATTTGATCATAACTTTTCACTCAAAACTCGAAGTTGTAAAATTCAAAATTACATAAAAACTAGACTTCCATGGCTTTACAATGATATAAGCCATAAGACCTAATTCTATGTCATAAAAAGTAATTTAATTCTTTAAACTGACCCATATGCATGTGTTGTTCAAAAATTTCACCATTCAACATATAAATCCTACAACTAATTTAATTGCTAGCAATGAATGAAGCCTATGGGCATTTATGAAGCCTATAGACAAAAATATTTAAGATTCGGTTTAGTGAACATAATGAAATACCCAATTAGATCATCATAGTTAACAGACATCTAGTACTCCACACTCTTTGCATATATCCAACAAAGCCCCATCAATTATCTTTCTTGACTAGAAATTACAATTTCAGAATTAATTTGTATCAAAGCCTAGGATTTATTAAGTCATTCAAAGAAGAATTCCCATTAAAAATAGATGGGGCAACACTCAAAAAGTTTACATAATCCATATTATTAAAAGAAATTTAAGCACATAATCATTTCATACTTAAATTAGAGTAACAGGGGAGAGAACAAGAAATCACTAACAAATTAGAAACAATGAAACAACAAATGATGAAAACTACCTAAATGTAAAGAAATCACTGCCCGTGAAATCTTTCTCTCCTTCCTAAACCCTGCATATACACCCCAAGCAAAATCAACACACTTATGCAATAAGAATGACATAGAAAAAGTGATGTTTAAGGAATTAATATCAAGAGAAATCTGTTGAGTGTACACTTACTAGTAAGTACTTTCTCAATAAGTTAATTTATCAAACACATGAAATGCAGTCAATACACAAAAGAAAATCAACATGAAAATCCACACAGTTAATTTGTCAAACACATGAAACTGTATTAAGTACAAAATATGAAAAATTAACAAGGATTCCCGCACAGTTAATTTATTGAACACATGACTTGCAATCAACACAGAAAAAAAAGAACAACAACCAACCGATGATCACAAGAAAATATACATGAAGAACACAAGTAAAAAGTGGGTGGGGGGTTGGGGGGAACCTGGAACTAGTGGTTATGCTAACTCCTTAAAAGTTGCTGCAATTCGCTAAAAAAAAAAAGACTCCCACTTTTACAACCCTGGAAAAACTAGAACAAAAGTGGTCTAAAGCTCAAAATTATCATAAACCATCAAAGAGGCATAAGAACTAAAACAAAATAAATTGAAAATTTATTCGATAGAGCATAAAAAAACATGCTAAATTTCATTAGCCTCCATTTTTAAACACTGATAGCTAACTTCACCTGCAATATCTCAAAAATCTTCAAAATTTGGAGTACTCTTAAGGCCGATCTGTCACCAAAATCTAAAACCGGGGAGCCTTCTCTCTTTTACGGATTGGCTAATGGGGAGCGATACTTCATCTCCGGAATAGAACACATTCCATTTTGGTTTGCATTGAGGATCAGGAGCTACTGTGGGATTTGTTTGGAAAGGGTGGGTTTGGTTTCTAAGGCTATGTTCACTTTAGGTTTAATCTTCATTTAAATTTAATAAATCTTGTTAAATCTTCTTTATACACACATACATCCCCTATTAATATTTAAACATCCCATATAATATATTTTTTCTTCTTAATTAATACTTTCTTCTTTCTTTCTCTCTCCTCTTCTCTCACATCAATTAATATTTGATTTGACATAAAGTTTAAATATATCCTACTTAAACTCAAAACAAACATAACAAATATAGAATAACATTATTATTTGGTTTATTAAATCAACTTAAACCTAAACAAACATCACCTAATGGTTTCAATACGTACTTTCCTTTGTCTCAAATTGGGATAAAATGAAATTAACTTATTTTTATTTCATTATTACTTTTATTGTCTATTTTTTAGTGAATAAAAATAATGGGAGTGGATAATTAGGCTTTTTAATGTGAATAAAAAGAGTGGAGGGAAAAATTGGTTGTCTCAAATTATTTTAGAAAATTCTATTTTTCACTAGAGGCAAGTCAAATTGTTCCTGTTAATGAGGGAAAAATTAGTAGTAATGAGAGGAAAAAAGATCACTCCCTAAAATTGTCATATACACCCAAACTTTTCTTCTTCCTCTCATTAAAAACCAATTTTAATAACCAAAATTTCCTCCCGTCATAAAAATTCCATCATTATAGCTCAATTTTCTTGTAAAATTCTACAGTCTTACTAGGTGCACCCGGTGCACCTATAAGATCTAATCCACTAGATTTTAAGAAAATCAATTCTCACCCTTAAATTCTAATCAATAACTAATTTTTTAAATTAAGTAATTATCAATATACCGTACATTAAAACTATTAATCCATGGATGATGGGGTGCATCCATGATAAAGGAGTATTAATATTTTACTCCAAACTAATTTTACCCAAAATTCTAATATAATATTAATTTAATTTTACTCCAAACTAACACATATAACATACTTTATAATTTACTCTCTCCGTCCCATTTTAATGGATAGTAGATTCAAAGATATTAATATTTAATGTACTCCCTCCGTCCATCCTCAATGTATCCATTTGCTTTTTGCACATGGATTAAGGAGTATTATTATTTTATGTGTAGTAAGTAGTTGTATTAGTGGAAGATGTGGGTCCCATATTTTATTTGTATTAGTGGAGGGTGTAGGTTTCATAGTCTAAAAATAGAAATGGATAGATTAAGGATGGACGACCCAAAATGATAAAATGGATAGATTGACAGTGGACTGACGGAGTAATAAAGTATGTTTGTGTATTAGTATTGTATGTGATCCATGATTTAGGTGGGTCCATAAACTAAAAAGGGAAAGTAAAGATTGAAATTAAATGCCCAAAATAAAAATATGTAAAGATCAAAACAAGACAGAGGGAGTATTTATTATTAACTAAAAATACCACAATATTCCTAAATTAAAAGTGAATACTCCATCCGTCCCCTTGAAAGGTATCCGTTGACTTTTTGCACGTGGATTAAGAAGTATAATAACTTAATGTATAGTAAGGTGAGAGGAATAATATTTTAATGTGTAATGGGTAGTTTTATTAGTGTTGAGTGTGGGGTCATGTGTAGTGGTTGTAGGTCATATCAATTCAAAAAAGAAAATGGATACTTTGTAATAGGACGAACCAAAATGGAATAATGAATACGTATCAAGGGGACGGAGTGAGTAATAAATTAATAAAAAAACAAAATTGTTTTTTAAATTCCATATTTACCATTTTCGCACAAATAAGTTAAGGGTAAATATCAAAATTAGTCATGTAAGTATGACATTTCCAACTTTAGTCCTTTATCGTTTGACATTCTCAATTTTGGTCCTTTTTGTCCTATTTTAGTCCTTTTGGTCCAATTTTGGTCTTTTTTTCAAAATTTGGTCCTTTTTGGTCCACTATTGGTCCTAAATGTATACACTTTCGTATCATTTTTGGATATTTTTTTAACATAAAGAACTAAATTTGGACAAAAATGACTAAAAGTGGACAAAAATGACTAAATTTTGACAAAAATGACTAAAAGTTGACAAAAATGACCAAAATTGAGAATTGAAAATGATAAAGGATTGAAGTTGGAAAATGTCATACTTACAGGACCAATTTTGATATTTACCCGATAAGTTAATTAGGAGCCACAATATTCATTCTGATTCTATACGTGTTTTTCCTGGATGATTCTTGACATATCGCGCGTTGTGTCACTAGATCAACTTAAAAATACCTTATTAGGATAAACTATCAATCCAAGACCTGAAAAAATTGGTAAACTATTGGGGCCTGAATTATTTTTTTCTATCAATTCGGGCCTGAAATATGAAAAACTATCAATTCGAGCCTGAATTATTTTTTCTATCAATTCGGAGCCTGAAATATGAAAAACTATAAATCCAGGACCTGAATTTATCAAATATTATCTTCTAATTTATCAATTTAGGCCTAAATTCAGGCTCCCAATTGATAGTTATACAAAATCAGACCTCGAAAGTTATACATAATTTAGATCCCGAATTGATAGTTTACCATTTTTCAAGCCTTACATAATAAAACTATCTTATTATATTTTAGGTAATCAAATCTACTTAGGATTACATTAAGGGTCTCAATAAATACATGATTGGTTGTTAATAGTTGGAATGACCAATTAAAGAATTTATCAAACCACGGGGAATTTAGAATTCGTGGCCTTCAAGTTATAGTCTCGTATTAGTTAGGGACGACCGAGGAGAGATAATAAAAACAAGAAAAGAAACTAATTACAATATTTTTGGAATTTTCAATGCAAAGGAAGTTTTCATGAAAAAATTCAAATGGATAAATCATTTAACACATCTAATTGTCTTCCAATTTAAGCTATCATAGTAAGAACGATCACGATTTCCACCTAAATTCTCTCTCGAGATGAAGAGGATGTAGGCCCTTACAAAGACCCCAAAATAGCACATATGATCGAGACCAAAGTGAACACCTCCCACTATGTACTAATTACACGTACGAGTTCCCTAAAAGGTACTAAATCATTGGTAATATTCCCTTTCTAGGTACTATGAATTCATTAAAGTTGGGTTCCCCTCACTAGATTAATTGACCATTCGATTTAACCTCTCTAGTGTCAATTTATGTAATTCTAAACATGAGAGGTCGTCTCCAACTCTTTCCATATTAACCCGCATAATCCACATGATGAAATGATTCAATTAATTCCTAAGACACATAATTGAACTCTCGTTCTAACCACATGCAATAGACAATTAACCACACAAATCAAACATATAAATTAAGCAATTAAGCATCCATAAATGAAACTAATCAAAGACAGGAACACAATTAAAAAATATCACAAATTAATCCATAATTCAAGCATCAATCAAATATTCAAAACATAGAAAATAAAAAGATAATAAATAGAATTAGATTTCACCAAATGAAGTTTTTACATCCACCAAGCTCATCCTTTCCTTGGTGTCCCCACCTTCTTGGAAAGCAATTAAATTCCTAATCTAAAAAATATTTAAAACTATGGATTCCTCGCCCCGAAAGGGGGAGGGATCTCAACTATGGAGGTCTTACGTAAAAGCCCTCTCAACTATTGAATCTTGGAAATGATTCAATTTTATAAAATTTAAAATGTGTAAAGAATTGTTCAATGGTGGCTTTCATGGAAGAGGTTATTTATAGTAGTAAGGATGAGAGAAATTTGAGTGAGTTTCCAATGTGGGACAAGTGAGTTCATGTAGTGGTAGAGTGAGAGGAATTTTTGGTAAGTAATCAATGGGGGATAATTTAGCTCATATGACCAAAAATGGGATTTATGACAAATTTTTCTTTGGCCCGTTCTTGCTCGTTTCAACTCCAAATCGAGCTCCGTTTTCTCCCACATCTTCCTCTTCACTTGTAGAATCTATTTTTATCAAAATCACCCATTTTTCTGCAAAAATAAACAAAAATAGCTTTCTCCAAATAATCAAGAAATTAATAGTATTTTCAATAAAATCATGCTCAATTATTGAATTAAAGCCACAAAAATCCACTTAAAATTTAGGTGAATTTCACACCGATCAATACACACCCCCTTTTATTAAATACACACTTCATTAATATATAATTAAGAAATATATTTTAAAAAGTCTAAATTACCCTTAATTCATTAAATACACACCCCCTTTATATATTTTATACTAATTTAATAAATTTTAAATTATAACATGTCATGCATATACACACCTACGAATTCTACGTACTTCTTGAGATGGAGAAAGACGAAGAACATATTGAGATGAAGAAAGATAAAGAACATATTGAGATAAAAACAGAAAATCAAGTTAATTTTTATTTTATATGAACAAGTTCATCAATTTAATGTTTTTGTCATAAACCCTAATTATTAATTTTCGATTTAATTTATGTATTATATATATATTTTGTAATCTGCGTTATTTTATACTCCCTCCGTCCCGGCAAGTATTTCACGCATTGGTGTGCGCGGAGTTTATGAAAATTTTGTATTTTTATGTATAAAATAAGAAATAGAATATATATTTTAGTTGATTTAATAAAAAATGTGTGTAAAGTTGTTGAGAGGTGTGAAAAAGTAAGTATTATATTGGGATGTGTGTAAAAAGTGAGTATTATTATGATGTATTTTTTACCAAATTTAGTAAAAGTAAAGTGTGAAATACTTTGAGGGACGGATGAAAAATGAAAGTGTGAAATACTTTGGGGGACGGGGGGAGTATATCTCAATATACCGACAATATTGTACAGAGTGAGAAATCACAGAAAAAAAAAAAGAAATGACGGATAACTGTTCGTAGTTTATAAAATGTGCTTCGCATTGAAATTCAAATTAGGTTGAATATTCCATTTTTCGTTGCGTTCAAGGTTAGATTTGCTTAAATTTAAGGAGAATTTTTTCTTTGCTTTGCTTTCTGATCGATCGTTTCGTTTTACTAGATGCTTTCATTATATAATTAGATCATTGATAAGTTACCCATTCCCTCTATATATTGGAAGTTATGATTAAGCTCGTTGATAAGTGGGTGGCTCTGCGATTATTAAAAGTTTAAGCCTTTTCTTGTCGAACAGTTTCCAATTCCCTCAACCCAAAGAAAATGTTGGATCAATCGATTTTATTTTTATTATTCAGATTCAAAATGAAGATGAACAATGAAAATAAATAATTGACTTATTAAAGCTTCATATCATGTCAATCTTCACGATCTTTAGATACATGGTATGTCTGTTTTTTTACACATTCCCTCTGTATACATGATATACGATGTACGCTTTAATATAATGGCGTATTTAAGGGGTATTGTGGATTTGCAAACTCGTTCTAAGAAACCATGGCAGAATTTTCAAAATTCTTACTTTAACTTAAAGAAGCAATAGGATCCCGTTCAATTCCTGAAACTTTGTCAGAAGGGTAATTCATACCAACCCATTCATGAAAAACTCCTGTCAAATTATAGCGTACAACGTGTATGGAGAAGGAGGAAGGTGTATATCTTATAAAACTAAAAAGGGCAAATGTGAATTTTTAGGGGGGGTGTATACAATAAAATTAAGATTTAAACAAATAAAAGAGGATATGTATTCAATAAGGGGTGTGTATTCAATAAAAAGGGGTGTGTATTTAACAGTACTCATTCCCAAATCACCATTTTTAAACCAGCATTATACAAACCCCTATACAAATCTTACGCTCTTTAAAACTTCCACATTTTAGGGTTGTCAATTATAGATTGAGTTATTAATCCTAAAATCCATCTTTATATAGGATTCCTCATCTCCCATCAACGAAATCAAGCTTTCTGCAGTCCATTGCTGGATAAGTTTCTCTCTGTTTATGTCATGGTTTTTGGGTAAAGCAGAGTAATATGAGAAACGTTGTATTTTATTGGATGATCTTCTTCTTCTCTATTGGGTAAAACAAATTCTCTGAACACATTCCAACAAGCATCATAGAGGTTTCAAAGCGTGAGGCCACAGACTTGTCTAAATTTATCCTGATAAATAAATAAATGCTAATTAATCACTATTGTTTCTGCATTTTCTCACAAACAAAGCAGATTGTTACCTTTATCAAACGATTTAAAGGAAACTGTTATGAAACTGTAATGAAGTGTGTATATAGAATAAATAATTAATTTAGGGTTATATAAAATATATAAAGTCTATTTAATATATTAAGAATAATTTATTTTGATAATATAATAATAGGGTGTGTATTTAAAGAAATAAGGACAATTTAGACTTTTAAAAATATATATATTAATTATATATTAATGGGGTGTGCATTTAATAAAGAGGGGTGTGTATTTAGTGGTACCCTTATTGTAATTTGTTTATTTTGAAGTTTAAAAGCTTGCTTTTGTTGGATTTGGTGTATAGGGTGTTGAAAAGTTTAATATTTCATTTAAATTTAGAGTCTTACCAGGGTGTACCTGGTGCACCGGTGCACCTGTAAGATATAAACCGTCAGATTTTATGCTATTTAATCTCTACCATTAGATTTAAATTAATAACTAACTTTATAAACTAGGTAATTACTATTATACCCTATATTAAAGTTATAATTCTAGAGGTGCATCGGTACACCAGGTGCACCACAGAATTACCCTTAAATTTATTTTAATTTATATATCATGAAGTTTATATGTTAGATCGAGTTGGCTTTTTCGATTTAATGCTAGACGTTGAAGAATATAATATTTTGTTTGGTGGTCGCTATCCAAAGTTTTATTAAGAGCACCTCGATAAGTAATTATAATATTATTCCCAAATTACTTATAATTAATTAATTAATGGGGCAGCTATTTGCACCATCATATTTACTAAATGAATCTCAATTGTTAAATACATCCTACTAAAATTACAATAAACATAACTAATCACAAAACATACACATGCATGATCTGTTGGGGAATATGGGGGTGCACCACACAATTACGAATACGAAAAAGTAATAAATAAAATACAAGAAAGGAATAAACGAGAAAGGTCTTCAAATCTTATCTTTCGATCTAAATCTGGATTTTCAAATGGAACTGGCGCGAGAACTGAATCTGGATCTTGAACCGAGTCGAGATTGGATCTCCTCCCGCAAGACGTAAAATGCCTTGGTAGTACTCCGGTTCTTGACGCAACGCCCCCAAGGTAAAACGGTTCTTTTATTTTCTGCGAAGCAGCACCGCTATTGCAGGAACTTCGACGAACTAAAGATGATGGAGAACTAGATCGTAACTTTGATACAAATGCTTTGAGATACAAGTGTTCGTTGATTGTGGTATGTTGGAATGCATGGTGAATGGCCCTATTTATATGTGCAACATTCCACTCAGCCATGATGGTGATTGCGTGATTTACGACGTATTAATTACTGATGGCGTAATTTTCTCTAATCAGTAATTATGACGATTTGATTGCTGATTACGTGATTTTCTCTAATCAGCAATTATGGAGGGTTATTGCATCTAGATTCAACGAACTTACTTTAAGTTCAACAAATATTTCCAAATGAAAGGATTCATCTTCCGGCTTGATCCGATTTTTGAGGATTTTCCTTCCACGTGGAATAATAATTTAGTATTAATTCTCGTTACGCCTCACATAACATCTCCAGTAGATAAGCCAAATTACACTCACCCACTACACTCATTTAATTGGTGATTAAATTAATAATTAATCCTTACTAACTAATTAAATTCAATTAATTTAATTGATTAATTAAATTAATTCCTACAATCCCCCACATGAGTGAAATTTGGTGAACGCACATGAAATGCAGACACACAATCCATTTCTCGTGAGACACTAATGTATCCGGACAGGTAGCTTGGGACTTTGAACCTTTCGTAGTCCAACACTATCGAGTATACCAGTGGCTTAGTAGACACAAGGCCTTTGAACTACTCCTCCTTAGCGTATACTGAGACAATAGTGTGAACGCATCAATGCTTCTCATCGTCCTTGTTCTCACATTTTAGTACGTTTCGGCCATGGACCCCCTTTGGATTCATAAGTGTTTTACTTGAAGCGGCCACTCACTTCACACTTACATAGGTGATCTCCTATCTTGAGTACCCTGTTATACTCAACCAACCTCTATTAGGCCTTTTAGGAATCATTAAAAGTCAGAGACTTAATCTCACCACAATACGGGTTCCATACTTGGTAATATTGCTCTACTAAGGAATGGTAGGTACCAAGTTTCACTTGAACCTCCACAGTTTCGTTTTCCCATTAAACCAAGTTCTTGGGATCTCCAGTCATCATGGTTGGGTATCTATTGTTTTATTCTTACTTTGTGGATTTTTAATCACATTCCTTTTAGCAATTTTATTGATCTTGATTTTCACACATGTGTGAGTGGATCCACTTTCTTTTCTTCAAGATCAATTTATTGTGTATTAAACACAACCACTTTTCATCTTTAATTCAAACACCCCCACAATTGGAGTGTCACACCCCATACTCGGGTAGGCCCCACACTTGAGGGTTTAAAGTATTTCATGAATTTTGGATTCTATCAAAAATTCACACAATCTTACATCAACTCACATGATAGTAACATGTCATGAGCAGTTTAATTTAAATTAAAGATATTCACATCTTTACTTGCCTTCTCGGCTAACATATTTCCATTTTTAGCTTTATTTCCTTTATTTCTCAAAGAGTTCAACAACTCGATAAGCATTTAAGTGCCACAATAACATTGCAAAGTGCATTACATATGTCACTAAGAATGAATTTCTGCACAATAATTTATCCTTATCATCAAATCCAATTATCTCGGATCCAACATCTAGATAGATGTTTGTTACGTACGTATCGACTCCCGTAAATTATTTCGGGCTTCTCTCCGATGCCAGAACCATGAATAGTCTCGACATTCCCATTGGAGGATCCCTTTATTTGGGATACAAACCCAGCAGGATTCACAGTTACTCTTTGGGAATCAGTACCAACAGAATCCTTATTAACATTGGAGGTTTCACCCACTTTTGGAATTAATGCTCCATCAATATCCATCACGGTATTCATATTGTGATTGTAGATGCAGGGGATACAAATGATTTTACGTCTTGCGAATGTTGGGGAATATGGGGGTGCACCACACAATCCCTATACAATACGGATACTGAAAAGTAATAAATAAAATACAAGAAATGAATAAACGAGAAATATCTTTAAATCTTATCTTTAGATCTGAATCTAGATCTTCAAATGGAACTGGCGCGAGATCTGGATCTTGAACCGAGTTTAGATTGGATCTCTTCCTGCAAGACGTAAAACGCCCCGGTAGTGCTCTGATTCTTGGCGCAACGCCCCCAAAGGTAAAATAGTTCTTTCATTTTCTGCGAAGCAGCACTACTATCGCAGGAACTCCGACGAACTAAAGATGATGGAGAACTGGATCGTAACTATGATGCAAATGCTTTGAGATGCAAGTGCTCGTTGATTGTGGTGTGTTGGAATACCTGGTGAATGACCCTATTTATATGTGCACCATTCAACTCAGCCATAATGGTGATTGTGTGATTTACGACGTATTAATTGCTGATGGTGTAATTTCTCTAATCAGCAATTATGACGATTTGATTGTTGATTGTGTGATTTCCTCTAATCCGCAATTATGGAGGGTTATTGCGTCCAGATTCAATGAACCTACTTCAAGTTCAACAAATCTTTCCAAACGAAAGGATTCATCTTCCGGGTTGACTCAATTTTTGAGGATTTCCCTCCCACGTGGAACAATAATTTTATATTAATTCCCGTTACGCCTTACATAACCTCTCTAGTAGATGAGTCAAATTACACTCACCCACTACACTCATTTAATTGGTGATTAACTTAACAATTAATCCTTATAAACCAATTAAATCCAATTTATTTAATTGATTAATTAAATTAATTCCTACATGATCATTTTACCCTTTTAATTAGAATTAAACATATTACACAATTTTTATAAATAAATCCATTAAATCCATCCAACAATTTTAGAAATTGAAAATCCAAACACTACCGACGCGAAAGAGTTCGGAGCATGTCGCCGGAATTATCAAACGAGATTGGCTTTCTTCCTGTAAATTCGATTAAAATGGGTTTTATTCATTAACCGTTTTCCATACTTGAATCAGGATTTCAAAAAAAATAGATACATCTTCTTCTGATGCAATGATAGTTTCGTATCATATATTTTAAGAGAACGTGTGCCAATTTCAAGAGAATGTGTGCCAACTTCAAGAGAGAGAAATGAAATTATCAGTGGCAATTCATATGATTCTTCACAAAAATTCTACATCAGCCAATCCGAGGTAAAACATTTCAGGAATGAAATTAGGATTGTATTCATCTTTTTCGGATGAATTTGCGAGTATTCTATCATCCATGGTTTACAGAACTCGTTTGTTCTTCAAACATTTTGAAATTTTATTTTCTTTAATGCTCTTTTATACTCAACTATTATTGATGTGATATCATTGTGTACGAAGATTTCGATGATGCCATGATATGATTGTCGTGGACTTTTTGTCTCCCTGCCTGTTGTTTGTTTCCAATTTTGCTACTTTTTTTCTCGCTATAGAATTCTTATGTTGTGGTGTTTATGATGTGCTTTTCTAGGTTTAAACTTGTTTCTATGGTTAGACTAAGTTTATGTGAGATTAGATTGAGATGTAGGCTGTTGCATATTCCCTCTGTCCGGATTTAAGGGTGTCATTTGTTTTTGGGCACGAAAATTAAGAAGTATTATTATTTAATGTGTAGTGGATAGTTGCATTAGTGAAGGTGTGGGTCCCATTTTTTAGTTGTATTAGTGGGTGTGTGTGAATAAAAAAGGAAATGAGACCATTGGGAGCGAACACCCAAAATAGAAAAATAATATACTTGAAAGCGGACGGAGAGAGTAATTCATAGATTTAGAGTTCATCGTGGTTATTGATTATAACAATGGTGTGCGTTTCAAAATTTAATTGTAGAAATTTCATTGGGGTCTGTATAACAATTTATCATAATTAATCTTATTTTATTATTTATATAAAGGTATTTACGTCTTCTCACATAAATATATTTTAAATTTATAAATTAATGAGGTTCGTTTAGTAAATTTGGGGTGCAAATATTAATACACTTAAATTTTATTTTATTATTATATTATTATTTTGCACTCACGCACTAGAGAAGAAAGAAAGGGAAAGAGAGCAAGTACAGTACATTTTCTAAGTTTCTAAAAATCCCTATTCGTTATAATAATATTTAGAAATTGGAGTAAATATATCTGCAAATTTTAATTTGTTAATTTCTCAAAAATACACATCGGCTGCAAATTAAAGTATTTTTCTAAACCTAATTGTAAACTGACCTTTTTTTTAATTTTTAAAAATTTAATATTTAAAATATCATTAATTGAATTAATTAATAATCCATCTTATGAATTAGAATTCGCGAGATGATGTCATTTAAACTCCCTATATATTAATTAACATTAGTTGCAAGCTATTTGTCAGGTACATAAAGTGATTAATTCAACTCGCGATATAAGGTATACACGTATATACGCGTACATATATGCATATATTCAAAATTCATGAATTTCACTGATGTAAATATAATATTTTCCTATATATTTGTCTCAATTCTACTTATATATTATTTCAAACATTTCTCGTGCTATATCATCTTATTTGTCAAATAAGAATATCTGATTATGCATGATCAAAAACCAACCATTCGTTCCGTTTTCATTCTATATACAAGTTTTCTAATAAAAATCTTACGCACACACCCGATGCAATCTGCAATTATACATTATAATATAAAAATTAAAAATTTTGAACCACAGAGTAATTAATTCAATTTGCTATATATGATATACACATATACGCGTATATATATTTAAAATTCAAGAATTTCACTGATGTAACGTATAAAATATTTTCATATATATATATATATATATATATATATATATATATATATATATATATATATATATATATATATATATATATATATATATATATATATATATATATATATTTGGTCACAATTCCACTTATATATTATATTATGTCAAACATAATATAATATCACCCACTTTGTAAAATAAGAATGTCTTGCATGATCAAGAACCAACCCTGTTGTGATTCAAACAACTCTCAAACACTCACGGACGTTGTAGCTCACAAACTTCAAAATCAAGGGAAGAACGTACTCATCACTCACGGTTTGCAGATTTGATATAATAACACTCAATGAAACAGTAAAATGAAAAATAATGCTCAAAGGATTATAGTGGTTCGATCTTAAAAGATCTACATCCACTATTAGGAAAAAAACTCTCTTATTGATGGTGTATACACTTAGATGAAGAATTGATCTGATGAGCTTGAAGATTGCTCAATGATCAATCATAAAACTAGCAAGAAAGAAGCAGAACTCAATTAACTGCTTCACCATGGATAATGTGTCAGCTTTTATGCAGATTCTATCTAAATAACTGACTGTCATGTGCATCAATGGAATGCACACACCTAACGTACTCATTAGCAATCCAGTTGGAAGATCACGTGCTCATAACTACCCATGTGACAGCTCATGTAACTGAAAAAGCTTAACCATGTATTACATGTGAACTGAATCTTGCATGCTAGCTTGTAGCTGACTTAATCAGCCAAACTTAATGTGTATTTCTCATGGATTACATCCACTGTATCCACCATACACCCAGCTACACAGCAACACCCACTTCACACTAAATGGATCAAGATTTACACTACAACTTCCAACATACTCCAACTTAAATTATGTATCCATCACCTAATAAAATTGATAACTTTCCCCTTTCCACTGCTCAATATAAGTAGTCCTTCCATGTTCTTCAAATCACATCCCAACTAAGTTTAAGCATAGTTCAAATTTAGAACTAGGCAAGGCCTTAGTTAGACAATCAGCAGGATTGACAGAGGTGTCAATTTTGCAAACCTTCACAACTCTACTTTCAACAAGATTTCTAACAAAATACATCTTAACATCAATGTGTTTTGTTCTCTCATGGTAACCTTGATGTTTTGCTAAATGAATGGCACTCTAATTATCACAATACACCTCTACTGATTATTATTTTACCCCAAGTTCTTCCAGCATACCAGTAATCCACATACCTTCCTTAATAGCTTCAGTTAATGCAACGAATTCAGCTTCGGTTGTGGATAGTGATACAACAGATTGATGGTTGGCCTTCCAACTTATGGCAATTCCATAAAGAGTGAAAATGTAGCCTGTTAATGACTTTCTAGTATCCAAGTTTGCAGCAAAGTCAGCATCTACATAACCACATAGCAATTCACTGTCTTGGTTGCTTTTCTGAAAGTTTAATCCTCTATTAGCTTTACCTTTAACATACCTCATGGCCCACTTTGCTGCTTCCCAATGAAGTTTACCAGGGGATCCCATGAATCTGCTTAAAACACTCAATGCAAAAGCCATGCCTGGCCTACAACAGACCATGCAATACATTAGGCTACCTACTGTACTAGCATAGGGAGTCTTGTCCATTTCAATAGCTTCTGTAGTAGACTGCGGGCCTTGTTGTAGGGTAAGCTTTACACCTTGTTTAAATGAGGTTGTGACTGACTTGCATTCATCCATATTATACCTTTTAATCATTTTTAACAAGTAAGATTCTTGATTAAGCATTAAGGTTACACTAATTCTATTTCTGTCAATGGCCATTCCAAGAATCATCTTGGCTTCTCCAAGGTCCTTCATGTCAAATTCAGCTTCTAACATCCTTTTTACATTCTGCATACCATCTATTGTATGACTAGCTAATAGCATATCATCAACATACAATAAAAGGTATGTAAATTTACCATCTTCCTTCATGTAGTATACACAACTGTCATAAGAACTTCTTTGGAATCCACACTTAACTATGTACTATTCAAACCTCAAATACTATTGTCAAGGGCTCTGCTTAAGACCATGCAGAGATCTTTTGATCAAGCAAGCTTTGGAAACTGAGTTCTGAAGTTCAATACCTCTAGTATAGTCATGTAGATTTTCTCTTCTAACTCTCCATGTAGAAAAGTTGTTGTAACATCCATTTGATGAAGCTAAAGATCTCATTGTGTAACTAATGAGAGAATGATCCTTATAGAGCAATGTTTGACTACATGAGAGAAAATCTCATTGTAGTCAATCCATTCCTTTTGTGAAAAAACCCCTTGCCACTAACCTTGCCTTGAACCTAAGTTTTCACCCTTCAACTGTAGATGGCTTCCTTTTGAAAATCCATTTGCAGCTTATTAGATTTTGCTTCTTAGTCTTCTCTACTATATCCCATGTATGATTCTTGCCCAGGGATAAGAGCTCGTATGGCCATTATCCACCGATCATTATCAACACTAGTTATAGCTTCCTTGTAACTTCTAGGCTCAAGAGATTCAATTTCAGAGGCAGTATACAGAGCATAAAATATAAGATCAGCTTGTATGTACCTTGCAGGTGGTACTATTTCCCTTCTTTGCCTATCTCTAGCAAGATGGTAAGTATTTAACTCTTCTTTGTTACTATCATCACCACTTACTGACTTGTATTGCTCCACCTAAGACTCAATACCCTGATCAGGTCCTTCTGTAGCTTTGAGTTTCTCTAACCATGGCATCCTTCCTTCATCAAAAGTGACATCCCTGCGGACTAAGAACTTCTAATTTTCTTGACACCATAACTTATAGCCTTTTACTCCATGTGGATAACCAACTAAGATGCATTTCAAAGCTCTTGGTTCCAACTTTTCTTGCTTTATGAGATCATAAGAAAGACATCCTATCACCTTCAAATTTCTATACTCTACAGGTTTGCCTCTCCAAGCTTCTTCTGGAGTTTTGAACTTAAGTGGGGAGGAAGGGCATCTATTTATAAGAAAAGCTGATGTGACAACTAATTCACCCCTGAAACTCTATGGAAAGCCTCCACTACTGATCGTACACCTTACCCTTTCCAATAGAGTCTTATTCATCCTTTCTGATGTTCCATTTTGTTGTGGGGTTGATGGAACAGTTCTATGCCTCTTAATCCCTCTATCTTTATAAAAGTGATTAAACTCTTCAGAAAGGTATTCCAGACCATTGTCAGTTCTCAAGTACTTCAGTTTCTGGCCAATTTGGTTTTCAATCTCAAACAACCATTCTTTAAATTTACTGAAGGCTTCATCCTTGGATTTCATTATATAAATCCACACTTTTCTTGAATGATCATATGTGAAAGAGATGAAGTATTTTCCACCACCTTTTACAATGTTCTTGGCAGGTCCTCACAAATCAGAATGAACATAATCTAACACCGATGTGGAATTATGTTCTCCAACACCAAATTTTAGTCTCTTTGCCTTGCCCATCACACAATGCTCACATTGATTCAATTTAATGGAGGTATGACCACATAATATGTTCTGTTTAGCTAACTCTTGCAGCTCCTTCTCACTTATATGACCTAATCTCCCATGCCATAGTACAGAGCTATCAAGATTACTTGTGGTGCATGCTTGTGCAGTGACAGTACTTCCACACAAAAATAAAAATCATGCTTCCTAATTTCTCTCAAGAAAACTGCATTCCCTTTTGAAACACTAAGCATACCATTTTCTAAAATGCTTTTATACCTCCATAGAATCCAACATACCAAGAGAAATTAAATTCCTTCTAAGTTCAGGAACATACCTGACATTATAAAGAATTCTTACTGCTCCATCTACCATTTCCAATTTTACAGATCCCATGCCCTTTATGCTGCATGTTTGATCATTTCCAAGCAGGATAGAACCACTATTTTGATGCTTGAAATCATTGAACCAGTGCTTAATTGGTGTCATGTGAAAAGTGCAGCCTGAATCCATTACCTACTCAGTATTAACCTCTGAAGTTGTAACAGTCAGTGCTTCAATAAGTCCTTCACCACCTTCCTGAGCTTGTGTTGTCTGATTCAATTGATTTTTTTGATCTGTTTCTTTACTTATATCAATTCATTTTCCCTTTTTAGTCTTCCATTTGTAACAATTCCTCTTCATATAACCAGGGAGATGATAGTGATAGCACTTTCTCAGTTCACCTTCTTTAGTTGATGTTCCTGTTTCCTTGCTATGTAGTTTGTCACTATTCTTGTGATCCTTCTTTTGCTTGTTATTTCTTTTAGATTGATTGTTCTTCCTGACAACTAACCCTTCTCCACCTGAGCTTAACGTGCTCTCAGATACAAGCTATCAAACTTGATGGTGCCTTGATTTCCATATAACAAAGTGTCTTTGAAGTTCTGGAATGTTCGTCGAAGTGTTGTTAACAGCATGAGCACTCTTTCTTCTTCTGGTATTTTAGTATCAACACTTTCAAGATCATCTAAGATTTTGATAAACTCATCAACTTGATTCAGTATGGGCTTTTCATCATTCATTTTTTTGCATGTATCTTTTGTCTAATATGCAAGAAATTCTAACTTCTTCCAAATACCAATAGCAGTGGTTTCCTTAGCTACCTCCCTTAATGCCTTATCCCCTAAACATAAAATAATTGTAGAATGAGCTTTACGAAGTAACTTATAATATACTTGCACTTTTAGAGGTCTAACTGCTGATGAATCTTTGATAATCTCAGTCTTGATAGGTAGAGGTGACTTTAGTGCATCAATCAGCCCCTGCTGTGTTAAGATTGCCTTCATCTTCAATTTCCAAAGCCCAAAATCTATCTTCCTAAAAAGCTTTTCTATATCAAATCTGGTGGTGTTCATTTTGATTGATCTTCTTATTCTGAGTTCCCATTGACGGCGCTAGTTGTTGTGATTCAAACAACTCTCAAACACTCACGGTTGTAGCTCACAAACTTCATAATCAAGTGAAGAACGCACTCAACACTCACGGTTTGCAGATTTGATATAATAATACTCAATGAAATAGTAAAATGAAAAATAATGCTCAATGGATTATAGTGGTTCGATCTTGAAAGATCTACATTCACTGTTAGGAAAGAGACTCTCTTATTGATGGTGTATATACTCAGATGAAGAATTTATCTAATGAGCTTGAAGATTGCTCAATGATCAATCACAAAACTAGCAAGAAAGAAGCAGAACTCAATTAACTGCTTCACCATGGATAATGTGTGAGCTTTTATGCAGATTCTCTCCAAATAACAGATTGCTATGTCCATCAATAGAATGCACAAACCTACCGTGCTCATTAGCAATCCAGCTGGAAGATCACTTGCTCATAATTATCCATGTGACAGCTCATGTAATTGAAAAAGTTGAACCATGTATCACATGTGAACTGAATCTTGCATCTAGCTTGCGGCTGACTTAATCGACCAAACTTAATATGTATTTCTCATGGATTACATCGATTGTATCCACCATACACCCAGCTACATAGCAACACCCACTTCACACTAAATGGATCAAGATTTACACTCCAACTTCCAACAAACCCTATTTGTCAAATTTGTCAAATAACAATGTCTGACCAAGAACCAACCATCCATTCCTTTCTTGCATTCCATGCACAAGTTTCCCAACAGAAATCCTATATAGCCCAGGAAATAAAATATTAACCATGTATGGGTATTGGAATCCTTTTTTGCATTCGATGCCTAAGTTTCCCAACAAAAATTCCATATATCCCAGGAAATAAAATATTAAGGGTATGTGCAAAAATATTAAGGGTATGGGCAAATCCTGTCTCGTAGAAGAAGATCCCTGAGATGAGACAATCCCACACAAGTCTTTATCTTTTTGGAGAGATCATGATAGTTTGCAATTAATTGAATGTATAGTGCACCAATCCAAAAAAGATTACTCTTTAAAAAATATTGAGAATTATTCTTTCAAATACATAGAGTTACTTTATTTGATCTGAAGATTTCATTAACAACACTCTTTCAAATACATAGAGCTTCATTCGATCTAAAGATTACATTAAAAAATTAGTATTACTTTTACTACAGAAAATTAACCATCTCTTATACTGTAGTAACCTTTAATTGTATTAAAGAGTAATTCTGATTTCACGGTGGAATCGGTTCCATGCTATTTTTTGCATAAAAAAATAAAAATAAAAATAAAAAAATCCTTGATTTAAATTGGATGAGTAAAATATTTATTTGTACATATTAATTATATAATTTATTTTTGTGTAGGTTCGAACTACTCGACACAACAATTCTATGGCTTCTTGTCAACTAGATCCGTCCCAGGCTTCAAATTTTTCAATAACTCGTCTAAAAATAGGAAATTATTGGGTACATATAAATAAATATTGTTAATTTCTCTTTAAATAATTAATTTCCAAGAAGGGTTTGTAAGAAATTAAATTAATCTCATAAGATAGTGAATTAATTAAGACATTTGGTTGCAGTGGGAAAGTGTGCAGGGGCAAAGTTTTACTACAAGAAAAGGAAATTGATATTGGAGCTTCTTATTAATAAAAAAAATATTGATCAAGATGGCAATATCTTGAGAAACTAATTGTGCTATTAATGCTGCTATTATGGGTTAGCTGGTAATTATGCTAATAGTTGTAACTAATTCAATTATTATAGAAGTATTTTTAAATTTATTGTTTTGATTTATCTCTTAATTATTTTAATGATGGATTAATATATCTTAACCAATGTTACAGTTTGATAAGCTGCTGTCATTCCACGCAAAAAACAAGACTATACCATTTAAATAAACTAAATGAAAAGCTTATCAAGATTTCATTGAAGATGAAGCCACTGCACTCATTTCTTAACTACAGAATTTTTTTTTGTCATTTTCGTATATTATCAATAATTATTTAATTTATTTTTGTAATTTTCATTAACTATAGGAGATTTACTCTTTAACAGTAAAATAATATTATACTCCATCCATCCATTGTCAATCTATCCATTTACTTTTTACACATAAATTAAGGAATATTATTATTTTATGTGTAGTGAGTTGTTATATTAGTGGAGGGTGTGAGTTTCATATTTTAATTGTATTAGTGATGTGTGTGGATCTCATATGTCGAAAAGAGAAAATTGATAAATTAAAAGTAGACGACCCAAAATAGTAAAATGGATAGATTAAAATCTCTATAGAGGGAGTATTATTACTTTTTGGAATAACAAACAATTACTCATCTCAACATGATTGTAACATTCTTATAGCAATACAAAATTTGAATATAAGTAATACTTGTTATTAAAAGAGTAATAGTTCATTGCTTCGAAGAGTAATATTTTTATGCTTCAAAGAACAAAGTCTTAATGTATCTACACCAACATAACTGCAAGGAATAATTTCGGAATAAAATTTCTATTAATATTGAAATATTAACAGTATCATTGGGACTAAGTCTTTGCAGGGGAATGTCACTTCTAAGGATGCTTATGCACGCATTCGACCTTCTTTTCCAAATCCTAATTGGGGCTCTTGGATATGGGCCAGCTACTTCCCGTCTCGCCGTTCTATCACTCTTTGGAAGGCCATTAGGGGCGTCCTCACCACTTGGGATGTTCTCTCTAATAGGGGCATTTCATGGCCCTTCATGTTGCTACTTATGTGAATCTGATGATGTGTCCACGGATCACCTTTTTCTTCATTGCAGAATATCTTCTGAGGTACTTCGCTACATCTTGGTTGGTTTTGGTTTTCATAATATTATCCCTCTTGATCAAAGTTTCGTGGGATTCTTCCTTCATGCAATACGCATGACTAGAAGCTCACAAGTTACAAGCTTGTGGAAAGTTGTTGTTTCGTACTTCTGGCTTATTTGGAGTGTTAGAAATGAAAGGGTGAACATTGAAAGGGATTCGGAAGGGAGATGTAAGCCTTTGAGAGTATCTGGCATTATTTCTACGCTTGCAGCCCTTGTTAAGGAAGCGGGAAGGCTATCTATTGGTACTATGCACAACACAATGGAAGATTTGGCAATACTTCATTATTTTGGAGTCAAAGGAGCACCAAAGAAAGCTCCGAACATCATCTCACTTCGATGGCAGCCTCCTCCCCCAGGGTGGATCAAGGTTAATATTGATGGTCATGCGTCTGGATCCCCTGGGAATATCTCGGGTGGTGGCATTTTCCGGAATAGTAGAGGATATACAAAAGGGAGTTTCACATGTGGCTAAGGATATGGTTATGCTTTTGAGGCAGAATTGGCAGCTGCTTTCATGGCGATGGAACTTGCGGGAGGCAAGGGCTGGGGTTCCTTATGGCTGTAAACGGATTCCACCTTTGTGTTTTATGCCCTTACCGAACAAAGTCCTAGAATTCCTTGGCGCTTGCTTGCTAGATGGAGGAGGGCCAAGGATATCATGAGCACTATGAACTTTTCACGTGTCTCATATTTACAGAGAAGGCAACACTACTGCTAATGCACTATCTGATATTGGAGGCGATCTCGATTGGCATAACTCGACACCAGATTTCATTCACCACTTCATGTTTAATGATATGAACTATGAATATTTCCGTTTTAAGTAGTTTTGGTCTTGCGTGGCCTAGCCTGTGGCATTTGCTTCTTTAAACATCTACATCTAACTCCGTATTTTTCTTTCAATTTTTAATACATCGATCTATTTGGCTTAGATAACTTACATTTAGAGAGAGATGAGGAGTTAAGTTATTTTGATTGGCAGGATACATACAACTATGTTTGATATAGGGATGCTCAAGAAGAGTAATTATTTATTGAGTAAATTACCAAAACTCTCAATATTTATCCAAACTTCCAAATAAAACTCATAGTTTGAAAAACTAATATGTTTTTTATTTAAACATTAATAAAAAGAACATTAATAAAAATATCCCTTCTCTAAAATAGAGAAGGTGGCATCAAATCCATATATTTAACATTGAATTTTTAAATTTTACTATTTTATTTTTCTAATTTTTTTTAAAATGTAGAAAACTAGGTATAGAGGGATTTTTTATTATTATTATTATTATTATTATTATTATTTTGTTTAAGGTCATATGCTATCCAAGCGCAAAAGATATGATTCAAAACAGAAGAAGATTTGAACAGAATAGAAGCAATACAATCTAACTTGACCTGCAACTTTAACATCCAAGATACTACTCATTTGCAGATATTCGAATTTCCATCATAGTCCGATTACCCACAATTCATGCCCCAAAAGTAGTGTTTCCATGGACTAAATACGGCATCTTGCAGCATCAATTAGTAAACAGAGTGTCATTCCTGTTGGGTGGTCATTGGAAATCGACCCCGGTTTATACTTCGAAGCCTCATGTCTTGCAAGCTCTGGGGGGACAGTACTGTTGCTCTGTATTAGTATTTGCATAAGGGCATCTGTTTCATGCATTGTGAAGAATGTTGAAGCCACACCAGTCTTTTCAGCACAACCTGTTCTTCCAATACAAATGCATACAATGCAAAATTCAGGATGTCTTTTTCTAGAACTATTAAGTTATCAAGTCACCAAAGAAACCAGTAAATGAGTAGGAAATCAAAGTAGAATCTCCATAGAAAATAGAAAAGGTTAAGCTTGAAAAGCAAGGGGATACATCCAAAATCTCCACAGTTAACAGTTAAAGCTTCCTCGAGTTAGGTTGGGTTCGAGATTAGAGTAGTTACTAATTATAGAATACATGCACAAAGTAATAGTTATCAATCTCTTGTTAATTTCTGTTTTAACATATTCAACCAAGATCTTTTTGTCTCAATCTATTGTCCTAAGAAGAAAGAAATTGAAAAATGATTTCATCTCATGCAAAAAGAGGTAAAACAGTCGTATTCAGTTTAAGTACTTAAGGAAAAAATGCATAGTTGTCTGATTTAGGGTGAAAGGGAGCTAAGGCACAATAATAACTTAAGAGTGGGCAAGGTATTGCAAACAGATTAAACAATCTGCACAACATATAACAAAATAAAGTGAATAAGATAGTACCTGTTTTCTTATAAATATAGAGAAGACAGCAGAAATATGTACCCGTTGATCCGAAATATGGACAGTAGAGACACCTTGCCTGAGCAAAGCATGAAACTTAAACTCAGGAGCCTTAAATTCATATCTATCATAGAAACTCACCTTGAGTGGGCAGTGTGTTCTGAAGATATAAAACTATGTAATGAGTTAGAGGAACAATTGTCAGTCTATCAGGAAAAACAAAGAAACATTTTAAAAGTCAGATGTTCCTGAAACCAGGTAGGATTCGGGGCCATAATATTTAAAGGAGTATAGAGGCAGTGGGATGCGAGCGAGTCTGTCAATATACACTATATCACGTAAACCTAGACTTCTAAAGTGCAATTTTAAGAAAGTATTGAATGTCCTACAACCCCAAAGACTGTAATTATGGGAATATTTTATTAAAGAAAACAGTAAAGTAAGACCTGTATTGGAAAAACTAAGCAAAGTGAAGACAATGATCTAAAAGAAAAGGAATGATCATCATGGGGATGATCATCATGGGGATAAGAAAACTCAAAACACAGATAGACAAAGCAACAAACTCAAACTTAACAAATCAATCTTTGAAATTCAGTACACAATCCAACTAAAGCTGAACCAAACACAAACCTCAAGTGCTGAGAACAGTTTTTCACGAATGAACATTTATCTGGGCTAAGTGTGTGCATTAACATTATTCACCCTACTTACAAAGCCTGTTGTTTCCCTTTGTTTTATGAAAATTGAGTGTAAAGGCTCACAATCCCTCTTGAGCAAAAAATGATAGTTTTGGCCATAAAAAAAATCTATTAAATTTATTTATGTGGATTTTAATGTAAGACTACATATTTTTTAAAAATTTTTAGGATGATTATTTATCAAGTATGCAAGAGAATGCTCAAGTTTAATTTCTTCATTAATTCTCTCTCCCAACAGTTGCACCAGCTGACAAAAATAAACAATTTCTCTGTATCTCAGTGTCCACTGCACTCTAAGATGAATAGCCGTACTCAATGCCACCACTTCTTCTCACAAAGATATGAGCTGCAAAAATTAGAAATGCCAGTCTGAATGAAGATCGTGAAGCATATTATCCAGCAAGAATCTAGTGTACAACAGAGAATATCAGAACATCTATGTGAATGGTATATCAAAGTTCACAAACAGAGTAAACGCAATTTGCTTCCATGTTAGTCTCTTCATGTACTATCAGAGAGTCGTGGTTGTTCCAAATCAAATAAGAACCTTGAAAAGAATGAGTCAAAGGAATAAAAAGAACACAGTGAGGGTCGGAATGCATTTGCTCTTACTCCCTAAAATAAGGTGGAAAAACTACAGGTCTCTTTTTGAGAAATAAGGCATTGTTCTTAATGTGAGGGAGAACTAATACAGAGAAGATATGTTTGTGGAGGCTTTTCTATGCAGTATTAAGATTGAATAGTTCACTGATGACACATTAACTATTTTTTATTGCTAATAAACCATCCATTATCCATGGTCTCAAGATAAAAACTTGTAAGGTTATACCCAGATCTTTAAAGATTCAGGATTGAAAAAAAAAATAAAAGACATGCTTCGCCCATCTTCCCTCTTACATATGGGTGCAAGTTAAAAGAATTTATTTCTAATCAATGATGTACCAGCTGTTATGCTTTGTAGAGTTTCTTTTTGTTGCAATTCTACTTTTTCCTAAAATGGTGGCTGTTTAAGTAGATGAATTAGACTTGTGATTATCCTCTAAGTGAGCAACATCAATTCAACTGATAATGGAATGTAATTCATCATTATATTTTTTAATTAAGGCTATATCCCCAAACTTTATAGATGCCTATATTTCAGAAAACCAGAGAGCATCGATACATCCATGCACTTTGCAATAGTAGCTAAGAATAATCCAAACTCAATTGGAAGAGTTGCTAGGGTGATATTCAAAAACAGTATACAAGGTTGAATTCGTAATGAAATACTATAACGATTAGATTGAAGCTATTCACATAGAATCGTACCATAATTATTCAATGGAGCTTGATAATCAAAAGACGAAAGGGGGAGGGGGTGTAGCACTGTTAGGCGGTCGTGCTTCTCCAACCTAACAGCAAGAATCATTAAATTTTGATTGTATTGACAATAAAAATTACAGAGAAAATATGTAATAAACCAAAGCAAAGCCTTAACCACAGGAACCACATGGTTAAAATCCCAAGTGCAGCAGCTCTGGTTCGTCCACCAAAAAGTATTTAGCTTATTATAAATCTTGATAAAAAGTAAATCTCTAAAATTCAAGCCACAAACAGAATCTTAAATTTTGAATCAGTTTAACTTCCAACTCATTTATCCCCAAAATTATATTTTAATATCACTTGCAGGTGCTCCAATCTGAGAAAGCAAATCCTAGCTATTACCAACAGATTATCATTCGTTCTCTCAATCACGAATGCAATAAACCGGAGAATAGGAACACAACACACCTCGGAGAGAGATTCGAAGCGTTCCCGATGGATAGAGGGCCATGGCTCTTAATGACGTCATACAGACATTCGGCGATGGAGGCGGCTTCCTGAAAATTGCTATTCCCGGTGACCGATATCACGCTGCCGGCATCCTACAGGGGACTCCCAAAAATTGCTAAAGAATTGGCTGCTGACTAGTCCGAGGATTTGATCGGGAAAGGATAAGTGAGCAGTCAAATCGCAGCAATTTCGGAGAGTCCAGTATAGGGTGCCGGCAGCATATCCGCCATCGGCAATTCATATTTCTCAAATTGGGAGCGCGTTTCCCGAAATTGGATTGCCTGTTCCAAAGAACTCATCCATCTTTTTTTTTTTTTTTTTTTTTTTTTTTTTGAGTTGAGGGTGCATACTGGATAAAACCCTAAACTCTCACCCCAATTCGCTGAACTCTCCCTTTATTGATATATATGGTGCGCTAACGTATATGAACAAAAATATATTCCGTCCGCCCCAAAGATGATCTTTTACTTTTATTCACGTTAATTAATGAGTATTATTATTTAATATATAGTGAGGAGTTATATTAGTGGGAGTGTGAACTTTATATTTTAATTGTATTAGTGAGTGTGTGTGGGTCTCATGTGTGTAAAAAAGGAAATAACACTCTATAAAGCGGACGACCAAAATGGAAAAAAAAATACACTCTTTCGAGCGGACGAGGTGAGTATACAATTATGAACAAAAATATATATAATTAGTTTGTTAGTTTTTTTAATGAAAAATAATTGGGTGTAAAAAAATATACTACTAGAGTATTAAAAAATATGTACACTATTAAATAATAAATTATACACATATGGATATTAGTTTTTTTAATGAAAAATTGAGCGTGAAAATAGTATACAATTATTAATAAACATGTGTACAAAATAAAATAGCATGTATACAAAATAGAATAAAAAATTATACATATAAGTGCATATTTGCACCCAGATGCACCGAATATCAACTCATTTCGTTTTTAGAATTTATATTATTTATTTTTAAAGGTTATTATAGTTGTAATTTAACTCATAGTTTAGGTTTTATTTCATTTGTTAATGTTTAGTTTGAGGTTATGTAAATTTTGAAAACCAAAACTTAAATTTAAAATTTGGAAACGAACATCATTAAGAATTTAGATTAGGGGCATTACTATACATACCGAATAAAGAATTAAATGAATGTACATGACATATACCCTTATGAATCATATATTAATAAATATAGTATATTACTAGATAATTTCCAAAATTACTTTAACATACCCTATTTAAATCTTAATTGCCTATTATGGTGTACCCCTCCATCTTAATTGCCTATTTCATAACAAAACCTACAATAATTATTCGGGTATATTAGCCGAACAATTTTGGATGCTTGCAGATCGACATATGTCTTCTTCTTTACCTTTATTTTTAGGAATTATAAATTTGCAGAAGTAATAAACATGAAGTGGAATTCCTTGATCCAAGATGTAATTTGCGACAAGAAACTAAGTGATGCATCACAAGTTGTCATTCATTAGCAAAATTAGGTCTTCCACAAGGAATTTGAAGAGTAAAAATTTTAGCGAATGCGCCGACGAGTCCTTAACACTTGGACTCTCGAACATAGAACTTGTTAATCTCATGCTCATGGGTGGAGAATTTATTGGCTTCACATTAACTCCGCAAAGAAGTCGTCAAAACTCTAATTCATGTAGGTGATTTTCGGATCGATGGCTGATTTGATCACTTCATTGGATGTGCTCTGAGCATTATTGGATATTCTATTCAAAGGAGTTGCTCCGGGTTGAATCACGTTGAGCCCAACAAGTTTGAGACTTTTGTTTTATTTCCAGGGAGGACTATCACTAAGCCGTCTTCTACCACCATTTATCCTTCCATGAGCGAGATAACGTCAACAGCAGCGATGGTGATGTAAATGAAGTAGAAATAGTGGCCACCGCAGTAGGTAAAGAAAATACATGAATGGAGGCATTGAAAGTCAAATTTACAATCACGGCCACTTTAGTAATTAGGACAAAATTGTCATTATTTAAAATATATTCCCTCCGGCCACTTACAAGGTAACCGTTTGTTGTTTGCACGTGGACAATTTTAAGGTCTTTATTTGCTTTTTGCACGTGGATTAAGGAGTATTATTATTATAGGTAAAGTATGTAGTTGTATTAGAGAAAAGTGGTGGGTTATATTGTGTACTTTCTTTATTAATTAGGGAAATTGATATCTTTGAAGCGGACGTCAGGAATAGTGAAATGAATACCTTGTAAGTGGCCGGAGGTAGTAATATAGAAAATGGGGGTATGTTTAGCGATTCCAGGGGCGTGAGCCGCCTAGAATTGATACCTTTGAAGCGGAAGCCTATAATTAGGGTATAATTATATGATTTAGGGTATATTTCACTCTTAAAATTTAGGGTTTATGGTATAATAATATTTTAAATATAATAAAATAGACTCAACTTAATATCATTTAAAAAGTAGATCTCACTGTTGGATTTATCGATTCAGTGAAGTCGGGTCCATTCAATCTAATAGCATGATATTGTCCGCTTTGGACCGCTCACTGACCCGCATGGTTTTTCTCTCTGGGCTCACACCTAAAAGACCTCATGCTAGGGAGAGTTCATCCCTAATTTATAAATCCCTACTTCTAACCGATGTGGGACTTTGGTTGACACCCAACTAACATTTCCCACTCAAACAAAGTCCCGCGGCTAGACCATCACAGTTTGAGGCGAGAACATCCCACCAATCCGGGTCGGTTAAGTTTGGAGCCTGACTCTGATACCATTTGTTAGGTTTATCCACCCAGGGATCCGGAACCACTCAATCCAATAGCATGATATAAGTATGGGCCTGACTTTGATACCACTTGTTGGGTTTATCGGGCCCAATGTGGGGTCGGGCTCACCCAATCCAATAGCATGATATTGTCCGTTTGACACCCAACCAACATTTTCTCCTCAAACAAAGTCCCCCGGTTAGACCATCTCACCAACCAGGGCCGGTTAAGTTTGGGGTCTGACTCTGATACCACTTGTTGGGTTTATCGGCCCAGCAGAGCTGGGCCCACTCAATCTAATAACATGATTGCTAGGGAGAGTCAATCCCTAACTTATAAACTCATTCCCATCTCCACTTCTAACCGATGTAGGACTTTGGTTGATATTCAACCAACATCCCGTATGATTTTACCACTTTGGACTCACGCCAAAAATGCCTCATTCTAGGGAGAGTTCATCCCTAATTTATAAACTCATTGTCATCCCCATTTCTAATCGATGTGGTACTTTGATTGACACCCAAACACCCACCTCAATTATGAAGGGTCGAGTTAATTAAACATATTAATATAAGAGCAAAGAATAATGTTTAATTACTCCTAATTAGCCGAAAATTTTCCACTTGAAGACCCAATGGCTCTACTATGGCATTGCCCTCAAAAGTATGCCTTTAATGCATTATATTTATATCTTAACAATTTTCCAAATCCTGCCATATTTTTGTTGTTGGAGAAAGTTATGATTTCGTGTGAAGAAACCTTTTGTACCAAAACCTTTAATTTGTTTCTTAAGGGACACTACATGTTAAAAGTGATTATTACTACATAAATCTAATCTAAGATTTTTTTAAAATTTTTTTGATGTAATCCATTTATATTGTTTGATGGTTCGAGAAAAGAGCATATATGGATCTTTGAAAGTAGACAAATTTATGTGAGACAACCGAGGAATGTTAACAATTTTAATGAAAATTTGTAATTAATTATTTAAAATAACTTCATCACAAGATAATCTTGCACAAGTGTTAGTCAAAATAGAAAGTATAAACATGTTAGGCTTACTCAACTTATTACTTCAGTTTTGAAAATCAGTAATTGTGAAATATATTTATTTTGGTTTTTTTGATGGGATGAATTTTAAAAGGGTAAAGTTCAAAATTAGTCCTCTAACTAAGTATGGTCTTTACAACTTTTGGTCATTTATCTATGCGAATTCTCAACTTTAGTCTTAAAAAGTCCAAAATCAGTCATTTAGTCCAAAAATGATCCTTTTGCTATTTCCAAACCAAAATTTTCCACCATGCTATTTACGAAAATGTCATTAAAATTCCAAAAATTTCTATACTTGTTTATAAGGCTGATTTTCTTCCGGTTTTCGCTCAAAATGGTATCAGAGCCCTAGGTTTATTTATTTATGAATGGATATATTTATTATAAACTTATATCACTTAACGAGAGGAGAGTTTCAAAGAGATATGGATCCGAACGAAAGTTCGACATCCGAGAGTGACAGGACTATTAGCCCTGTTCCAAGCTGGAGCAACAGGGACTTCTGGTCTGTCAACTACGACGAGACAAGCAGTTCTATACAACAATATTATTATGTGTTATATAGACAATACGCAGAGAAAGAATACGAGGACGCCGATCGATTTTGGGATAACCTCGATCGAAGGTGTAAAATGGTGGAGGCCCGTGCTAACCACACTGAAGAGGAATCTCTGGAAGAACTCCACCAGATGGAGATAAAATATTCCAAAGAAGTACCAAGAAACATCGTGGAAATCTGAAGTTTCACCGAGATCCATGGGCGTATCCCCAAACAAGAGCAATGGAGGAGACGACCAAACCAAGGTCCAAAAGAGATCTACAAGCCCTATCACTTCTCACACTGGACAGAATGACAGAGTGGAAAGAGATCGAGGCAAATAACTCTAAGATGAACCAAAATCTTAGAGAATTGCATAATACGGTAAGATTATTTGGAGAATATTGCCAAAACATGTCCAAGACAATGTTCGAGATCAGCTTTAAGATGGATAAGGTGGAGAAATTGCAGAACAAGCAACTCAACCTCATCGTGAAGTTGACAGAATAAGTAAAGTCCTTGGAAACTAAGGTGACAGGAATAAGGCCAAGAGGAAGATTACCACTAACCTCCGGAAAAGAACTCCTTCTACATCAAAAGGGAAAGAAGACGGAAGTCACAAGGCCAAGGTCCGAAAGTGAAAAGATGATTGCTATCCTTCGAGGATAGTGCATATTCCCGGATGGAAAGAGCAAATCTTGAAGATCTACAAGATCTATATGAGTCCTTCCAAGGACTATCAATTGTAGATCTAAAGATGAGCGTTGGAGAGTCATCAAGTTCTTAACAACAGTCTCAGGCTCATCAAACACAACAGGATCAGAGCCAAGATGAAGGAATCTCTGGATCACACGGAGTCCATGGGGCAAGACAAGAAGATACATTCCGAAAACCAGGAAACTTCAAGATAAAGGCAATTGGAATGTCAACAGGAGCAAGCCGAGTTCGAGGATCGAATATTCACAACATCCCCCATGGTCGGTCTCACCTAGAACTAATAAATTCATACGGGTTGATCCTTAACCTCGACACTCTAGACTTCAAGAATAGAGAAGCCTTGATCGATGAATGGACAAATGCCATGAAGATCGTAGGTGGTGCATTAGAGCTGGACAAAGAAGGGTTCATAAGTTTCCTTACTATGAGCCTGGAAGGATAAGTAAAATGCGTTTGGGAGGAGCTCTCAGAAGAAGTCAAAAAGGAGGCTACGGAAGGCGAAGATCTAGGCAACATTATCGATCGAATGGCCAAGATCTTCAAGATCTATTTCATCGGAGTAGGGTACTTCGAAGGAATGGAAGAAGAAAAGAAAAAAAGTATAGGAATGCCCTATACAGCTTAGAACTACTTGACATTTGTCACGTAGATGAGTACATCAAACTCTTCATAGAGTATAGATGGAAATCTAAGGTCAAAGAGGAAGAAGTATTCCACCTATTCTTTGCCACGATCCCGAGCCCATGGAGAGAAATGCTGATCAAAGAGTATGAACCATGCGAGCTGGATTCGATAACAAGGAGAATGTCCTACCTCAAAGCCAAGATTGCAGAATGGTGTCATCAAGCGGTGCTACACAAGAACTACAAGAGATTAAGGGAAATCAACAAGACCGTCCCTTTATGTTGCGAAAACAATGATCTTCCAACTATCATTGGAAAATACCCGAAGAAACAGAAAAGGATGAAGAAGAATCATCCTTATAATCAAAGGAGCGGAGGATGGAGATCCAGAAGACCAAAATCATTATGGTCTAAACAGAAGGCCCGAAGCTATAAATCAGGGCAAAGTTCTGGACCATCAAAATGGAGTTCAAGAAGCCAAGCCTCATCCTCAGGGTCAAACTAGAGGAGCACAAGAAGAACTCCCACAACAAAGACATTCCGAAGAGCGGCCACATGAATCAATGAAAGATTCAAGGATTACAACTGCTACACTTGTGGAGCAAGAGGGCATATCTCACCAGATTGCCCGGAAAACCAGAAAAGGGGAGTACGACAGTTCGAGACAACTCCAGAAATGGAGGAATCAGTTTACTTCCAAGACGTAGTACAGGTATATCAGTTCGTAGATATACCCTCGGACGAGAGCATCTATGAAGAAGAATTCTTTAGCCAAGACGAATCTTCTGAAGATGAGTCAGAGTAAAGAGAAAATCTTCAGGAAAGAGATGCAAGAAGATATGTCTGGATTCTTTTCCCAGACATCTATTTCTCATAAAGCCCTTATGAGAATTATGAAAGAGGATCCAAGGCTCAGCCTGTACGATGGATTCACTGTGGGAAAATTGGAAAAATTCTTTCCAAGTTTCAAGAAGAGGAAACACAACATCATATACAAAGTGACCGAAGGGGAGATTGCCATCCTAATGGAGCTCACAGGAAATATGATGGAAATGCAACTGGTTCCTTATGAAGAAATCAAGAAGGAACTAAGTAAACTCCCAGAGAGAATGTCTAAGACTATGTCTTGGGTCCATATCGGAGCAATTCGGATTCTCATCAAAGCTACATTCAAAGAAGTAATCGATACACTAATCGATATTGCTGTATTTGATAAGAGAATCAAGAGCACAAGAGAAGCATGCCTAGGAGGACTCTCGAGAAATCTGTACGCAGAAAAAGTAGCATCCTACGTTTATCCAAGGATCGCGTACAATCTAGCAGATCGAGATTTCAACAGGGCACTTACCCTTCATCAAGATTTCAAAAACAAAATGGTATCATTCAGATCTATTCCAAATGAAGGAGTATATTGAGATACCTGAAGTGTTCGAGAAAGTTGCATGTGCAACAAGGCCAGAGATAATGGAGCTACCGCCAATTCACGATATGGATTTGCAAATCAAAGACAAGCCGATCTGGAGCAGACAAAACAGCCTCAGATTCGAGCAAATAAGAATTTCTTTCCAAGAAGACAGAATGATTAGCGAAAAATAGGAAAAGAAACCAATCGTGGAGGTGATCCAGGAATCGAAAAAGTTCACAACTAAATGTGAACTAAAATGCCCAGAAGGATGGAGAGGAGTCGAAGTAATATTCTATATCACTAAAAAGGAAAACTCTATTCCTTGTGATGTCTTGTATTATCTCCAACAACCAACAACTGGGAGATACCAAGGACAGCTCAAACTCGACGATCTAGAGCTGATAATCGAAGGAGTTGCAGGAAGATTCCCAGAACAACTAGTACTGGGATTGGATTTTCTCGAGGATCATAAACCTTAGGAAAGACTGGAAGATGGAATGGAGTTTACGATCAAGGGAAAAAGATACAAAGTATACTAGTAGAGGCTCGGGGTTTTTAGCTCTGATCCACCTATGGACACAAGTCTATTTTCGATATATATCACCGTAGGGATGATGTATAAGGAACATCGTGCAGAGTATTTTACGGCATACATTGATTCAGGAGCAGGGATCTGCACAGAAAAAGAATGAGTCTTTCCGAAAGACTCAGGTGAAGAATTGCCAACAGTACTAGGAAAGATTTATCTCAAAGGGTGATAATCCTTAACAGAGGAATCAAGCAGGTGGAAATCATGATCGGAGGACCAGATCATACCCTGCGGTACAAGGTGAAAACTCCACCGATATATTTCCACAACACCGGAGCAGATATTCTGTTAGGAAATAATTTCCTACAGACATTCAAACATTTTACCCAAGAAAATGCAACAAGGAGGCTTATTTTCACAACCTTTTATGAACATATGATCATTGCACCAAGACTGCGTAATGCATTTCAAAAGAAAATGCCAATCAAATTTCGCAGCAAGCGTGGTGATGAAGAAAAACTTAGCCATCCAAAGATGAATGATCGTAGGAAGTATGGCGAAGCAGTCCTTCAGATGAGAACTGAGACAAGATGAGGATGGAAGATGGAGAAACTAAAAGAATATACAATCCACCTTCTCAAAGCAAGCTTGGGAGAAAGTCTACAGAAAGAAGTCACAATCGAAGAACAAACATCTTTGGAGGACGTCAAAAAGAAAATACAGAGGAACTTCAATGAGGACCCTCTAGCTTGGTGGGATAAAAACGAGCTCAAAGCTTCACTCAAAGTAAAAGAAGGAAATGAGCATGAGTTCATGAGATACAAGCCTATCCTAATGAACCAAGAGGATCGAAAGGATATGCATCAAATACTTAAGGAACATCTGGACCTTAAGTTGATATCACCAGGAGTATCTCCATACAGCAGTCCAGGATTTCTAGTTAGAAATCATGAAGAAGTCAAGCGGGGAAAATCAAGACTTGTGATCAACTTCAAAGGGATCAACAACATCTTGGAGTTCGATGGATACTACATCTTAAGTAGAGAACACTTGGTCAACTGTATCAAGAATGCCAAGGTATTCTCAAAGTTCGATTGAAAATCTGGGTTCTACCAGATTATGATGGAAGAAGGGAGCAAGAAGTTCACAGCCTTCTCCACACCACAAGGTCATTATATATGGAATGTCATGCCCATGGTCTTGGCAAACGCACCCCAGATATACCAAAGGAAAATGGACAATCTTTTCAAATATTATTTCTCATTCATGTTTGTTTATGTGGATGATATCCTCATAGCCTCAAAGAACATGAAGGAGCATTTAGCGCATCTGGAAATATTTTCAGAAGCATGTCACAAAGAGGGATTTGTGCTTTCTGAAAAGAAGGCAGTAATTGCAACAAGGCAGTAATTGCAACAAGGCAGATCGAGTTTCTTGGAGTTGAGATCGATGAGTTTGGAATTATTCTACAACCACACAATGTAGAAGAAGGTTCAAGGATTTTCTGAAGATTTCAAGGACAAGAAACAACTCCAAAGCTTCTTAGGAGTTGTCAACTTTGTCGGAATGTTCATCAACAATCTAGCACAATACAGAAAGGTGTTCAGTCCTCTGTTGAAAAAAGATACTGAATTCAAATGGGAAGAATCACATCGAGCAATGGTTAAACAACTAAAGGAAGTTTGCAAAAGGCTCTCCAAGTTAGCTATACCAAATGACGAGAACGAATTGGTACTCTATACAGATGCCAGTGACCATTGGTGGGCGGTAGTTTTTACGAAGTCCACACCAGAAGGAGAAGTGCCGTGCAGATACTGTTGTGAGCTCTTTGCGGAAAATAAAGCTAAAAGGTGGCACATCAATGAAAAAGAGTTCTTTGCGGTTCAGAAAGCATTAAAAAAATAACCCCTATTTCTTCCCGCGAAGAAATTCATCCTTAAAATTGATAACACAAGCGTCAAAGCCTTTTTGAAAAATAAAATTGAATCTAAACCTGAAAAGGCTAGACTATTAAGATGGCAAGCAGAATGCCAATATTATGATTTTAATATTGTCATTATTAAATCTGTTGATAATGTTTTGGTAGATTTCCTGATGAGAAGTGGAAGGAGCTGAGATAGACTCCATCCTAACTGTTTCAAGGCACCTGATGGACAACCTTGAGTTGCTCCAAAGGGAATTCGAGAATCTGGCACCCAATGTAAGGAGTGCCGGAAGAATACAAGATAGTGATCAGACCAAACTGTCTAATCGCATACGAGACTGCATTCAAAATGACGCAAGTCTGTTCGAAGCAACACGAGAGCGACTCCTTCGGGCTGTTGATAGCAATTGCAATCGACAAAAGGAGAGTAGTCGAGAACGGGGCTATAAACCTGGAGCAAGGGATTCAAGTACCCTTAGCGCAAGTCCTAGTCTGGAACCTCCAAAAGAGAAACCGGTCCAAGAAAAAATCGAAGACTTGGAGTTACATCTAGAGTCGACGAATCAACCTAGCACCTTTGTGGTCAAAGAGGGAGAGATCAACCTTAGGCCTATGACGGGCACTGTTAAGGTTGGTATTAACTTAGCTGATTTCTCTTATTGGCAGAAATACCAGGCCAGCTAGGAGAAATTGAACACCAGACAAGGAATCCGACTGGAGAAATGCCGGGTGGATATATCGGGGGAATATCCCCGAGTTTGGATGCGAGAAGGCTCAAATCCAATGGATGTAAAGCAGTGGTATGACTTTGGGGCACTAGCCTTGATCTATACTGTTGCAACAGGTTTCCCAGAACTTGCAAAACTTCCAGATTGGCTTGGAGATAAGGTTTTCAAGGCATGAGAAAATAACTCGACTCTATCTAGGGGCGATGTATTGGAGTTGTACTTCACCAGTGCAGCCCCAGAACCAGTTGGAAAAGGCAACCACAAGGTCTTCCATTTCATCAAGCTAAGAAAACCCGATGTCTCAGCATCAAATAAGATTAAAGAGTCTTCTGAAAAGGTACCAATCTTGGTTTCTACATTTTCTGAAGAACAAATCTCTATACGAAGAGCGAGGGGTTTGTATGCCTGCATCAAAGCCATGGTGGAGGTGAAGTTCCCACTCAAGTTCAAGCATAAGTCTTTGAATGGGTCTTTCCTGTTGAATACTTTAACAGGAAAAAAGACAGTGTTTGCGGAGAAGGCGTTCCAAGAAAAAAAAGAACTTATCTGAAAAAATAAGATTCCGGTAAGTAAACAAACCCATCGGAGATATTGTAACATAGCTCATTTCGGGCAGTGGACAAACAATGTATGTTCGAGCTATTCCACCCAAGCAGAGCCTGAGTTTAGAAAAGGAATAAGGCTGGGCATAGGGATGATCAGAACTACTGATCCACCCTCAAAGGAGACACGTGGAAAGAAGAGGGTAAAATCTCTTCGGAATACCCAGGTGCCGGGAGAATCATCAGGCACTAAAGAGGACAAATGACTCCTCAAAAAAGCAAGAGTCAGGTGACCTTTCCGAAAGGGTAAGAGACATATGACCAACATGGAAGATGACCCACAAAAGGGAATCCAATAAAGAAAACCAGCCAGCTGTTGGCATCCAATAAAAAAGTGATGCAAGCAGTGACGTCACAAAAGATTTGGAGGCTTTGAAATTCGAATTTCAAATCCGAAAGTCTCTATAAATAGATGTGTTGAGGAAGCAGAAGGCATCGATGATCACCCTCTATTTTCTCTTTCTAAAATAAACATTGTATTCTTTTCTTTTCTTTGTATGAGTGTTCTGAGTGCAGCTACAATAGGTAGCTAAAAGAGTTATCTCCTCTTGTTTAATGAGGATGAGTGTGTAATAAATTCTCCATTCAATAAATAAATATTCTTGGGCTTCTGCCCACATGCCACCTTTCATTTCTCTTCAACCCTAATCTCCATACTTTCCGATGAGAAACAGTAGCAGCATCCTGTACACCCGGAGTAGGAAACGAACTAGTGTTGTGCTGAGGTCCGCTGAAGGAATGTGATCGAACCATCATACTGCGGGGTGTGTGGTTGGTTGTGAGGAGCAGCTGTAAAACTTCCCGGATACCCGGTGGATTGACGGTCAAAAAAGATACTGTTACTATTATAAGTCGGTTAATTACGAGATTAATGCTGATTGATTAATGTACGGAAGCATGATGAGTCTGATATGATCGTAATAGACTATGTCTATTTTGAAGAAAATGGATGAAAGTCATATTTAAAACAAATATTATATAAAATAGGGCATAATATTGAAAATTATGGAAATAGCATAATATTAGATTGGATTTAGCAAAACAAAAGTTGACTTTGTCAAAATAAATATTGAGTTAGTCAAAATAGGACTAATTCTGGACCATTTATAAACATATAGGATTGATAATGGACTAGCTCAAACATAAAGGACTAATAATGAGAAAACATGAATAGATAAAGGACGAAAAATGGAAAGTCGAAAGTTAAAGGACCAAACTAGGAAAATGTTATACTTAGAGGACTAAAAATGATATTAACTCATTTTAAAATTATCCCAAATCAATACTCCCTCTCCCCTATAAAAGAGTTATGTTTACTGTTTGTATGAAGATTAAGAAATATAATTTTAAACTGAGATTAAGAAATATAGTATTTTAATGTGTAGTGGGTTGAGAGATATAATAATTTAATGTATAGTGGGTAGTTGTATTAGCATTGTGTGTGAGACCAATGAAGATACAGTGATTTATTTATGTTGGTTTCATCTGATAAAAAATGAAATGTAACTCTTATAGTGGGATGCTCTAATTAATAAAATGTAACTCTTATAGCGGCCAGTGAAATGAAGGGAGTGTAAAAGTGCATTAATTAATGTGAAGGAAGAGAGATAGAGAATATTAATTGAGTTAAGAGGATGTATAAAGAGTAATTTTGTTGGGATTAATAGTAAGTTATAGATATATACTAGCATGTAACCAGCGTGTTACGCGGGATCATTAAATATTTAACGAATTAAAAATAAATTGAGTTATAAATAATAATAAATTGTGATGTTAAAATTATTTTTGTAAAATTATACTACCTCCTTCAAGTATTTATCTTCGGACTTCGTAAGAACGTTGTAATATTTTTAGATAATAAGAATAATAAATAAAGTAAAATGCGAAGATTATATATTTAAATAAGAGAGTATCATTACTTGTATACATACTTGAATTGCAACTAATTTTTTTGTATACATTCAAAATTTAAGGGAGAATACACACAAATAAATTATTATATTGAAAATAGGAGATAAATTGTAGATGTATATTCTAACAATGACATTTGTAACAATTCATGTACTAAACATCCAATATATAACCATTTAAATCATACGGTAAATCTAAATGGCATTATATATATATAACTGATATGATATCTAGAGACATCTTTTTGGCTCTCTTTTTAAGTAATAAACTTATGTACAACCATTCGATATTCCAACACCATGTACTACAAATTAAAACTCTGGCCACCTTAAACGTATGCATCGACCACTTCCTACACGGAAGAGCCAATTGTGAATGACACAATATATTTGCAGCAGCAACGTAGCACTTGATTTCCTTCAAACCATGTGCAAAGTACATAAATGTAGGATCAACCACGCCTTCCTCGTAGTAAGCGAACACCAAAGTGCTTTCGTCCTCCATGCTCTCTCCCACAACTACACGAAAACAATATTCATCATGTCATTTAAATATAAGTACTATAAAGACTTTGTCATGCATAAGTGTAATTAGAAACATAGGAATCAATTTCTGCTCACAACTGGAGATCTTTGTTTTTAGAAATCAGCAACTTGGTTGCCTCCTCAATTATTTTCTTGAATTTCTCTTTCTTCTCCACTTCGAGCTTTGTTTTCAGCTACTTGATGTATTTCATTATGTAAGCAATGAGTTACTTCTTGTCGAATGGCAGCTGCTCCTATAATACGGACATTAGATCACAATTTAAAGCTCAATATAGTAGAAATATATAGCTCATTATCAAAAGAGCTCATTATAGTCGACATATATAATTATGCAACACAAACCTGTACTATAAATGCATGAGAAGACAATATCGACCACATTAATAGCTCAATCATCGCAGTATTCATCCTAATCGCCTCCTTTAGCAGATGGATTTGTTCCAATATCCACATCAATTTCTCCTTTAATTACCTACTGTAATCCAAGAAAACCACAAATTTAAAATATAAATAACAATTGAGACATAACACCAAGTCTGACTGCCTTACCTTAAACCTACCAAATAACACCATTTAATTTCTATTTCCTTATAAGGAAAATAGTCCCATAGAATTTCATTACCTACTTTGTAATGTTTGAATATTGACAAAGGCCATTTTATAATACATTCACCCTCATCAAAAGAATACAATGTATAGATTATTACTAATTCACATATTTTTAAATGGAAACCAATACATCAATAACTCACAATTGGCCAACGAATTTATATAATATTATCAATCACAGAGCATAATATTCTTATATAAATTACTCCTCTAAAAAAATAAAAATAAATACATGCAAATAAAAATTAAATCTTCATTATATATATTAAACTACCACAGATAAAATTTCAAATCCTTCAATGGATAAGAACTAAAATCATTGTAATTGGAAAAACTTGGTTTAATGGGCAAAAAACAAAAACAAAAACAAGTCTTTTCCGTTGATGTTTAATTTCCATGAGCCTCTAAACCCATCGATTGAACTCTTGTGTGAAATTATACAAAACTAAAAAGGACTTATAGTATTTGCTATCATAGGAGTTGAGAAGTTAAAATCTATAAAACTGTAAAACTAATGAAAATGCAAACAATAAAATAAAACTTTGGTAAAATAAATCTCAGAAGACACATGCGGACCTCCAAAGGGATATCTTTCTTTGGAAATGACCAAGCTCTCAATTTTTCCATATTTAGAAAACTTTTCCTCAAGGACATCCTCAGACAAACATGAATCCAAATTCTTAACATCTATGTTTGTGTACTTCACTTCAGAAATGGCTCAGTCACTTTTCATGACTATCTTACCAACATAACTATGCAGGAAAAAAGTATTTTAAGAGTCATGCAATGGAATTGAAAATTTAAATAGCATAATATTAAATAAAGACAAAAAATATAAGAGCGAGAACATGAGAATATGACATACATCAGTTTGCCTTCAATCAAGCCATTGAGATCGCTATGGCATCTTTCGCAGAGGTTTAACACTCAAACTGAACAAAGTTATATCTTCTACTCTTTCCATTATCAAAAGTGACTACTTTACATGATAATATATGGCAAAACTTCTTAAACTTTTCTTGAAGCCTAACAACACATCAATTCACTCAGTTAAATTTTACAGTAAAAAAAGCATTGAAGCAAGAAAAATGTGTTAGAATAGGACCCCATTCACTTTTGCGATCATTGTGTGTGTCTACAAACTCTTCGATATCTCCTTTGCAACATCAAAAGGAGTTGTGAAAATGTAATCCTATTTTAGAAAATGATGTTGAAGAATGAGACACCAAAAAAGACAACATCAATTACCGAAAAGCAGGCTTCTCTCCACTACCGATGCCCGTTTCTCCCATCAATGAAGTATTAGATGGTAGAGGCTGGCAGATGAAAAAGATAGACTGCCACCAAACAATACACAAATGAGATTAGGGTTAATAGATGGTTCCGTAAGTATATGGAAACTGCACTTAGCACCCTAAAATCTTTTGAAATTGTAATTATGGCACCTAGAAAATTGAAGAAATTGACAGATGATTGAGAAGCTGCCAACTCAAACTCAAATCATGGGAGAAGATGACACATCAGGAGTAGAAAATTTTCAAGCGGCCAACTCAACCTCAAATCATGGAAAAGAAGACACATCAGCATTAGAAAACCCTCATTTAATTAAATAAAGATAAGAATGGTTTTGAAAAACTTATGTAGATTTTGAAAACAAACAATCAAATTTCAAAACGACAAATATAGTTTTAATTAAGGTAGAAATTTCAGATCCGATTCTTCTTTTAGTAATATCATTTCATTAATCAAATTAAGAGATGCAGATTAAGGCAATATATTAGCTTGCAATTTTAAAATTTCTTTTATTTTTAATTCTTATTTAATACTCCCTCCACCCACTTATAAGATATTCATTCTTATCATTTTGGACTTCTACTTTAAAGGTATCTACTTCCCCTATTTAGTAAAAAAATACACCATATAACTCACCATTTCTCTCTAATATAACTACCCACTTTATAATAATAATCATTCTTAATCCATGATAAAAAAAAAACAAACGAGTATATTTCATGTGGTCAGAGGAAGTATTTTTAACTAAAATTAACAATTATGTTATTGTGGGGATTCATTCATGTTCGATTCTTTTGTTACATTTTAGTGTTAAACTTATCTCCTATCTCCTAATAAACTAAAGTAGAGTTCTAATTCTCTTATATGTCTTCTTTAGAGTAAATTTAGGCTTACATGTCATCTTTTAGAATTTTTAATTTAATTTAATAGATTTATTTAATACATACATTTATCATTTGTAACCTACAATTTAGAGGCTTAAATGCTAATTATGATTTTCTTTTCATTACTTAATTAATTTTTACTGACAAAATCTATAAATTTTTAATTAGATGGAGTAGAAATTAAAGATGAGTTCATAGAGTGCAAAAGAAACTATTTTCGTATAATTGATTTCTGATTAAAATTATAGATACAATTTTTTATAATAAGTTAAAATATATGTTATTTTATTTTATTGACAAAGACTTATGTGAAATGTTACTTGTGTGAGATGATTTGTGAAATATGTTAAAATATTTTTTTTTCTTTTCCGATCTTGCAGCTATAATTTGTATATTATTACATTTCTATATAAATCTCTTGTGAGATAATGTCTATATGTGTGTCGTGATACGTGTCAATTCATTATTAAAATATTATGTGATACTGTATTAGAGGAAATAAAAGTTAAATGTTGTATTATTGGTTGCTAATTAATTGTTTCAAACAAAAAAGAAAAAGCAAATAGAAAAGTATCCCATCATAGTCTCTGGAATCATTTCTGCAAGAGCTTTATCTTTTCCTTGACCCTTCGATTTTGCAACTTTTAACAAAAAATTTAAATATTAGAAGACAACTATGAAATGTGGCAAATATTTGTGTTTTTTCAGAATACGCTGCCACGATGCCACTTTTCGTGCCTCATCTAGATTGTTATTACCCTTTTCCTACTTTAAGTTTATACATTTTTATATTAACGTCTGATGACGCAGTTTATATTTTTTCATATAATAAATGAGACACACAATTTAAATAATTGATGTTCATACATAACATTAATACAATTACTCATTATATATTAAAGTATTATATTTTTCACCACACTACATATTAAAAGACTATATTCTTTAATATCATACAAAAAGTCATCGTCAGTATTCGGGTGGGACGGATAAAGTACTTCTTTTGTGTGACTATTATATTTTAAGAAAAAAGTTAATACTCTTTTTCGTCCTCCCTTTGTCCCTCTAAAAGAGGTGTGTCTGCGTTTTTTCAAGTATATTAAAATATATACATATTTAATGTGTAGATGAGAAAAAAATTATAATATTTTAATGTACATTGTGTAATTGTATTAATATTGCGTGTGGGTCCTATAGAAACATATTAATTTTTTTGTATAGGTGATGTAAGTGAACAAAACTGTTCGTGAACTATTCGAGTCTCGGTTCGATAAAGTGTTCGTTCGTGCTCGTTCGTTAACCTTAACGAGCCAAACCAAGTTTGAATTTTGAGTTCGAATAGTCTATCAAACCAAACTCAAGCCTAAGGGTGTTCGATTCGAAAGCTCGCGAACATATTCATTAATGGGCTCGTTAATGGCTCGCAAACGCGTTTGTAAATTTTATAAGAATTTTTTAGTATTATATATATTTATTTATTTATTTATATTCAATAATTAAATATTTTATATTAAACAACATAAATATAGTAATAATTTAAGTGATTATTTAAATATTTAAATATTTTTTTAACGTTTATAATTATATTTTGTTAGTTTGTTTATTTAATATCATGAATAACATTAGATGTTTATAAACGAAACGTTCTTTTAATATCTTCGAACAAAAATATTTAAATGTTCATGAAAAAATGTTCAAGAACAAGTTACTTTATTTGTTCATGAACACGTTCGCGAGCCTTAACGAACATGTCTTCAGTTTTTTATGATCACCAATCCACGTGTTATATATATATACTAGGTAGGGAGCACCTCATGTGCTAGCCCGAATTAACATGCAAATTCGTTGATCCTTGTACGTAATGCAAGTTGTTAGGCGATGAACTTCCATGAAGAAGAAAAACAAATGAATCAATGCTTAGATTAAAACTCCACAAGTTGTTGCATGTCTCAATTTACAAACCAACCACTACACTCCATACAAATGCTACTACCATGGCACAATAATTAGTATCTCCATCAATTACACAGGACACCTTTGAGATTGAAGAGTACATAATGCAGCAGAGAACACATTGAAGCGTGTTCTCGCATATATCGGTGTGCATCACTCTATTAACTATGTATTCTGGACACCTGGTAATACACCCTTTTCCCAGCTTAGAGGAATTGTCGAACTAATCATATGAAAAGTTGATTTTTGACTTTATAATTGTGGATAGTACAGCACCAAGATTCTTCTTATCTGTTATCAGATTAATTTGACTTAATATTTAAGAAAGTTCAATCCATGAAATAAAAATTACTATTGAGCGATTAAATAGGTATCTCTTTTCCGTCCTCTTCCTTGCAAATAATGAAATTGAAGCAAGAAATAGCAGATAAGTAATAGCACCAAATGTTTAGGCTATAATAATTGTATAGTGATGAGAACCCCAAAATATGTCATAAGATAATGTAGTTCATGAGAAGATCATATGCATATATTGGACAAACCCAAGAAACCGAAAATGGTCCTTCTTTGGATGAGAATTGCAAAAAACAATAACTTATTATGTTATGAAGCCATCACGATATTAACAAGGCATCAAGAAACCAGGCAAGTGACCCCAACTTCGACCTTTGAGCTTCTTGTAATTATGCTCATATGGAAGCCTTCTTATACATCATTAACTTCTATTAAGTTGGTCCACACTCATTCGCTTTTTTTCAAAGAATAAATTGTGAAGATGCAAGCATAAACAAAAACTTTGTTAGTGTAAATTAATAATTTGCAGAAGACACATCCCAAGAGTAAGTATAAGAAATTATTCGCCACTCCATAGGTGGATGTTGTTCCTAAGGATGCTACCCAACTTAAATCACATATAATGAATGAATATACTGTGACTTAGGAATCAAAAGAGAAACTTACTAATACGAAACAAATAAAAAGAACAGAAAGATTAATCAGGTTATGCAAGGTACCTCATCAGTAGCCAAGATATATTCTCCAAGCAACACACAATAGTATAAAAGTTCCAATGTACAATGGGGTAGTATCCATAAAGAAACCAACTATAAACCTTGCAAAACAAAGTTCGGTGAGATCAACATTATAATCAACCAATACAACCATTCAGGTGTACAGCTTTACAACCAACTTCAGGAATTGAAAATGCAGGACAATCTATGAATGTTGACTAAAGGACTGCATGAGTGATTCAGCATTGAATATTTATATTAATTGGATGAGAACATCTTAAATGTTATTGAAATTGCAATTACCCTAGTTTTTTAGGCTTAGTATGAAGAAACAACAAGCAACCAAGCTAATAGGTTAAAATCGAAAAACCACATTTAAACAATCACACTTATCTAATAGATATTCAAATATACATATAACAAAAATTAGAACATGGCCAATACTAATATTTTTAAAGCATAACATATCTCTTGGCCAAAAATTTGTTTTAATCTACCTAACAAGATACTGCATGGAACATTCTAAGTAACTCATTAATCAGGGCTTCCTAACAAAATCAGCAACATAAATTTGGTTGCTACAAAAAACCCAAAAGAAGCACCAAGCTACAGAATTCGTAGTAACCACAAAGTCGGGGAAATCGGAAAACTGACATAATACATACATTTTTAGTTTGTATTATACAAGTTTTTAGACTGAGCTACCTGAGAGGTACTACTGATATCACGTCATCCCCCTTTTGTAATGTTGTTGCGGGAAAATGGCTAGATATCAGCCTACTTAAAGTTGTATGAACGTGCTGTGTTTATTCCTCATGCACCCTCTACCTTTAGTTGTTCATAATACTACGAAATATAGTTATGCCGAGCAGTTATACTGTTCCAAGTTACAAGCCTAGGCATTGCAGTAAAATTTAAAGTGTGGTGCTAACTTTAATGTTGTTTTTTCTTCCAGGTTCAAAAGCTAGCCCGTTAACTAAGCGGATATTTAATATAAGATTATTAATATACAAAACACTATTAATGGAAGGTAGTTTACCTTAGTATCACTCTAATCAGAGCTCATTCCATTCCCGTGTCCGCGATGAAACGAAAGTTAATCCAAATAAATGAAAAGAAAAAACTCCCGCCGTCCATCAGAAAAGCATACATTTTGCTATTTTGAGCGTCTGCACCAAAGGTATACATTTCACTTTTTAAACACGTGGACACATACACATCACTAATACATTTAATATATATATCCCACACAACTCACTAATACAACTACCTACTACATATTAAATAATAATACTCTTTAATCCACATGCAAAAAGTTAATGTAAACCTATTAGGCGGACGGAGGGAGTATGTGTTTTCATATTAAATTTAAGCCTTCCCTGGGTACCGGAAATTATCTTCATTGAATCAATGTATGTCAGAGATATCGTAGCATAGCACCCGACACCCCTATCAGAAAATTTATCAGTACATAATTCTTGTTGGTGGTAGGCAAAACTCAAAAAGACATGGAAAAAGAAACACCATATACCTGGAATCATGATACGAAGGAAGTACTTGAGAAGAGAAACAAAGGAGTAAATTGATGCAGAAACAGCTGCAAGATAACCATATATGGATGTCTCGAGAAGAGGCTTAGTAACCTACAAGCAACATCAAAACAATTTAATGAATGGTGTCTGCATTAATGGTAAATAAAAATAGGGTAAGGGGTGAAACTTATTAATTACCTCTGGGACATTGGCAAGAATGCCGACTGTACCTAAATCTTCTTTGAATTCAACAACTTCCTGCAAGAATACATGTTTTTTCAGCATCTTCACTTAGGCCTCCCCCAACGGGGAGGTTTTTGTTGACCTGGCAAGTTAAAAAAACCCTGGGGAGAAGTTTTTATGAATGGGGAGAGTATGGGTTTTTTGTATAGGTAGTGAAGATAAAACCTGGGTTTTTTGTGAGGAAAGAGAGTGAAAGAAAAGAGAGTGGATTGCACAGCCATTCCGTGAGAATGCGTAGATCTCACGTGTATATGATTGAGCAGAATGCATGGGACCCACCACTTTTTTTACTGTCCCTCATTCATTATTACTTATTTATTATTGTTATTTGATACTCCTACGGAGTTAAGTTCACCGACACTGTAGATACGGAGTTTAAGAAAAATTATTTTTTGACCAACTTTATTGACTTTTAAGGGGTATTGTAGTATTTTTAGGTAATAAATAAATTATAAAGTATATTATGTGTGTTAGGTGAAAGTGATATTTTTTAAATTAAGATAATTTTTGAGGTTGTTGGTTAATGTTAAGTTTCCTTTTTTTGTGGTGAACATAAGTGTGGGACGAACAAAAATGGAAAGTGTGAAGATAAGTATGGGACATATGGAGTATATTTTTATTTTGTATATCTATGTTTGAACAGAGACGACACAGTTTTCAAATTATAACCTTAAGTTTAATTTTCTTTTAACACAGATTAATATATTTTTTTTCCTAAAATTTTTAATAAAATTAAAATAATCTAAATATATACTCTCTTCGTCTCACATTAAGATTTACATTTTTTATTTTGGGTTGTCTCAAGTTAAAATTTACATTTCTTCAATATTAATACAACTACTCACTTTACATTATTCGTGCAAAAAACAAACATCAACATTAACGCGGGACGAAAGGAGTAATTATTTACTCCCTCTGTCCGTTTCTAAGGTATCAATTTTACTATTTTTGGCGTCCGCTTCAAAGGTATTCATTTCCCATATTTAGTAAAAAAATACACAATATGACACACCACTTCCCTCTAATACAAATACTCACTTTACATATAATAATAATACTCCTTAATCCACGTGCAAAAAACAAATAGACACCTTAAAACCGAATGGAGGGAGTATAATTTATTTGGAAATTAGATAGTTATAGTTAATAAATTAAATGAGAATAAAATAAAATTTAGGTGTGCCCATGAAAAACCTACTTTTTGATTTCATTATTGGGAAGGAGTTTTGTTTTGGAGGTAAGGAGTTTTTGCTTTTGAGGTGACAATGACGTGACGCAAAAAAACCTGCTTTTTGTATTTTTGCACTGGAGGAGGCCTTAAATATGAATACTGTGATGTATTGGACATATATTACAGTCCTGTTTGAAGATCTTGATCTATAGCATTTATTCATCTTGACTAGCATCATAGCAGGAAGCAACAGTTACAGTGGAAAAACTCATAAATGTAAAGATCATTAAATTTATCTTACACCACAGTAATAGACAACATCTAATGGGTAGACTTTTATATTTTCCATAGACGAACTAACACCCATGTACAACGAAAATTTCAGCACCTGCCGCTGTAAAAATGAGTTTAGTTCTTTCCATTTTTATTATTATTTTTATTCTTATTTTATTTAAAAATTTTACGTTACTTATGCATTTTTTAATTATTTTCAATTATTATTTATAGAAAGTTGAATAAATTAATCTATCACAGTAAATTAATTTTTATAAATAGTTATTGGTTTACATTTATTATTTTCATTTAATATTGATATAAAATTGAGGTAATCAATGAATTACAATACGTTAATGAATTTATTATACTAATTAATTATGTTTCTATGAACCAATATGTTTGTATAAATAGTCACACATTTTAGTACATTCATCCACATTAGTGACACATACATTCTTTTATTTTTTATTTCTCTCATTGGTCTTCCCCTTCTTCATCCTAAATGATAGATGATAGAGTGCTAAAAATTATTGTCTATTTTTTATGATCGTTTCGGACTTCTCATTCAATCTCCACTAGCATTCTTCTGACTAGCATTCTTCTGACGATGAATTTGCTAATTGTTTTATATGTATTTTTTTTAATTATCTATTCTTTTGTTTAGAAAAAAATATATATAATTAATTATTACTCTTAACCAATTCCACAACTCACTCATTCATTTTATTATTTAATTTCATGCGTTTGAGGTGGATGAAAGTTGTGCCAACGATCTGCACACCATTAGTTTTATAGTTGGATAATTTCTATAGATCTCTATTTGCAATGATTCATGGCGACGTATTTGATAATCTCTCTCAATCAATTTATTTATTTTTTTTAATTTATGACTTATTTTAGATTTCATTTTATTTTTATATCTCTATTCATTTTGATTCCTTTTGACCATATTTCTCTCTCTTCATTTTGATCTCAGTAACCTAACCAAGTAATTAAAGGATTTTTTTTAGTTTTATTGATGAATTATATGAATTAGTATATTATATTAAAATTTATCTTTTAAATTTTTAATGTATTCTTTAATTTTTTAATATTTTATTTTATTATTATTATTTTCTACATGTTCACATCTTAATACTATTTATTTATTTTATTTTTACAGGATCAAGAGCATAACGTGTTAAATATTTTGCTAAGGTGGCTAAATTTGCCGAGTTGTGAAAGACAAATGGAGAATTAAATTTTAATTTGGGATATTTATAGTGTTAAGATATTGAATGAAATTTAGAATAAACTAAAATTCTGTTGTATTATCATCTAAAATTGAAATTAATATTCATGTTTTCACTTTCCATATTTGTTATTGACAATTCCCAATCACCATATTTAATCACAAAATTTTGAATTTTCAATTCTCATTAATTAGTATTTAGTTGAGGATTTATATTATATTAATTAAAATATTAATGGAGAAATAATAATAATTATTAATGAATAGTAAAATTTTTAAGAGAGACTCTCTTGTGAGACGGGTTGACCCATTATTAAAGTATGCTTATCATATAGGTAAAATATGCTTATTTGTAATTAAAGTATGTCAATAATGAATCATCTTATAACATCCTAATATCATACTTTAATTCATCATTCATCGTACTTTACAAAACATGCTTTAGCAACCATTAAACATACTTTATCTATATAATAGACATACTTTAACCAATCTCACAAACGGTCTCACATAAGTAGCGTCTCACAAGAGACTTTGTCAATTTTCAATTATCTTTGTAATTTAATTTAAATAATAAGGGTGAAATACATATGAATATATGAAATTTTAACAAAAATTTTTAAATGTTAAATAATATACTAATATTTTAACTTAATAAAAAAATTAATCAATGCTTAAATTGATAAATTATTACAAATTTATATATAGGTTGATAATGAGACAATAAATTAATGAATAATAATATTTCAAATCCAATTATAAGCCAATTTAACATTTTATAATGGAAAATATTTGATAAAAATACGATGCATATTCACGATTTGGGCCGTTTATACAATTACAATTGATTCTCATTTAAAAATTATTATGTATTATTATTTCATTTTTTATTCTATTATATAATTTATCAATACTGTAATAATAATTCTAATTTTAAAAAATGAATTTAATAACAATGTTCATATTTCAAGTATTAATTATTGATAATTATCAATCCGTATTTATTTATTTTAATTAATAAATTTCAATAATCATCAATGCTAAGTAAATATTAGATTAATTTTAATTAATTACTGTATTTACTTCTCAATCATCATTAAACAATTTTAAATTAAATGATTTTTTTAATTTTTATTAATTAATATTAATATATTAGTCTATTATTTGATTTGGATTAATTTAAAAAAGAATAAGAAAATAATAATTTTTTATTATTTTTCTTTAAAAATTTATACCACTATTTAAACAAAAAATAAATAATGCATTTACATTTCACTAACTATTCACTCGAATTCTAAATTTATCAGTTGAGTAATTGATTTTTATATTAATTATTTTTTATTTTGACTTTCAATATTATATATATATATATATATATATAACTAAACCTTTTTCAGCCAAAGTGTAGTCTCTAGAACTCTCTATATGAGTATATATTTTGAGAATGTTAGAAATATTAATAAGTTTTGAATATGTGATTTAAATTTATTATATTATTTTGACTTTCATGATTTTATCTTTTGAAGTTATTACTTTAAAAGTAATATTGTGAATTTAAATTAAAAAATTATTATAATTTAACTTAGATATTGATAAGGAATTATTAAATAAATGAATGTTGAGTTTCCTTTAATATAATTATAAGTAAATTTAGAATTTAGTAAAGAGCAATTTGTAATCATAAATTTGTAAGTCATATTTCATGATCTTGAAATTTAAAAAATATTCAAGTTATATCTCTTATATAATATTTTATGATAATTCTAATTATACTATTATAATTTAAAAAATACTTTTCATATTTATTACTCCCTCCGTCCCAGAGAAGTTAGCACATTTTTTTTTGGCACGAAGATTGTAGAGTATAATAATTTAATGTAAAGTAAAGTAAAGTGAGGTAAGAGAAATAATATTTAATGTGTAGTGGGTAGTTGTATTAGAGGTGGTATATGGGCTCCATGAGAATAAATTAATTATTTTGGTATGGGTCTCATATACTAAAAAGAAAATGTGTCAACTTTAGTGGGATAAACTAAAAAATAAAGTGTGTCAACTTCTATGAGATGAAAAAAATATCATACAATATTTATGACGATTTTCATTTTAAATTGACACAATAATTCTTATATTTTTATTAATATATATATATATATATATATATATATATATATATATATATATATATTAAAAATACTATTCTAAAGTTCTTTTTTTAGTTGACGTGGCATACTTGAGAGCCCTCGACATTAAATTTTATGAATTTTTTTTTAAATTTCTTTATTCATGAAGTTTTTTTAATTGTGATCAATCAATTCAAAAATTGCTAATTTTAAGAATATGTTAATGTTATTTATTGTAATTTAGTAGCATTAATTTTTGTGTGTATTTTGGAATCACATATTAGTTAAAATTGCACTTTCATGTTTTATTTCTCATCTTCTCACTCCCTTTTAATAAATTATCATTACAATTTTTTTATTAAGTTTTTGAATATTTATATAGTGGTATAATTATATTATACACTTTTTAAATGTATTATTTTTATATACTTTATCTCCATAGTTTTTTATATATTTTTATATTTAATTTAGAAAATATATATTGTCATCGTAGATGATTTTTTTTCATATGAAAGAAAATTATCTATTCATTTCTTTTTTATTTTTTTAAGTTTCATTAATTAATAAATATCTTTTTTTTAATTGTCATTTAAAATTATTATTGATTGATTTATTGTAATTTAGTAGCATTTAATTTTTGTGTGTGTATATAGTAAAATCATATTCTCATGTTTTATTTCTCATCTCCTCTCTTTATATATAACCATTACAATTTTTTTATATTTTTATTTTGTTTTTGAATATTTATATAGTGATATAGTTATATTATGAGCCATTTTAAATAATTATTATTATATGCTTCATTTGATTATCGCCATATTTTTTTATATATTTTTTATACATAATTTAGTAAAATATGTGCATTATATTATGTATTTTTTATTTTTTGGTTAATAATTATTAATGTACTTCTTTCTTTTTACGAATTTATAATTTTTTAATCTCTCATATTTTGCAATTTGTAATTATTTTATTTTTACAAGTCAATGATTTTTTGGTCATTTCAATAAAAAATACAATTAAAATTTTCAAATTTTAATTCACGACAATTTTTTTTACTAATAACCAACTTCCTAATTATCTCCACATAACACTATTATTGCCACATATTTTTCCAATAATATGACTGATTTTACGATTTGGATTTTTCATCGAAGCTTGCGCAAACCAGCACCGAAAACACTATATTAAATTATGTGTTTTATCCCAAACTAGAGTAATATAATTTTGATTTTAATTTAAAATTTTCAATCATATTATTATTTTTGTTACTTAATACGATTCCATAAAATACTAAATTATCATGATTTAGATGGGATTTGTTCATGTAATGAATTGAGAGTTTACTTACTTTATTGAGTGGGTCTCATGTAAATCGGGTTTGCATGGGCGTACATGTAAACCCTATTTTTTAAAATTACTCTTTAGTATATAAAAAATTACTTTTTGAAGAGTAATATTTTTTATACAGAAGATCAGTAGTAATTCATGTTCCTAAAAAGTAATTTTTAATGTACTAAAGAGTAATCGAAAAATTAGAGTTTACAGGAATTTGAAGAATAATTTTTTAATTTTGAAGAGAAATAATTTATGTGTCTAAAGGGTAATTTTTCATGTACTAAAGAGTAACATAGTTTACATACGTTTGTATGTAAACCTGATTTACACATGTTTGTGTACTTTATTATGGTCGAGAAAAATAAAACTGTTAACGATTGAAGATAAATAAAAAGTATGATACAATATAAAGCTTATAAAAAATAATAATTGATATTTTGTGCACCCGGGTGCATTTGCACGCTTGCACCCATATGTATATAACTTTTTATTAAATAGTGTATTCATCTTTTCTAATAATTGTATAATTTTTTACATTCAATTTTTCATTAAGAAGACTTACAGTAAAATTTGCTAAAAAAATGTATACATTTTTATAGGGTAAATATCAAAATTAGTCCTGTAAGTATGACCGATTCCAACTTTAGTCCTTTTTTTCTACAATACTCAATTTTGGTCCTTTTGTTCAATTTTAGTCATTTTTTGTCCACTTTTGGTCCAAAATTTATACATTTAGGACCAATTTTGGACATTTTTAAACATAAAAGACTAATTTTAGACAAAAAATATGACCAAATTTGAGAAAATGAGTAAATTTGGACTAAAAGGACTAAAATTGTACAAAAAGGGACCAAAATTGAAAATTGCAAATGATAAAGGACTAAAGTTGGAATCGATCATACTTTCAAGACCAATTGTGATATTTACCCCATTTTTATTTATTAGTATATGGGGTTCATTTTTATTCAGAAGTGGATAAATTTCTGAAAATGGGCGCACTGTGCACCCTGTGTAATATAATTAGCAAAAAAAAACTTCATATAATATAATTTAAGAAAATTAATAAATAAATTAAATTTTAAATATAACTTTTCATAAAATAAAATTATGATACAAATTTAACATTAAAATATTAGATAATTTAACTATCCCGTGCATCGCACGAGTTCAATACTAGTTGCAAATAAAATGGGAGGTGGAGGCATGGAGCGTCAAGAGAGATGAAGTTTAAGCAAGTGACGCGTGGCACCTGTGCGAGTTTACCTGTAACCGGCTGTAAACTGGCTGTAAACTGACATGATAAGAATTTGGCCAGTAAGATAATATATATATATATATATATATATATATATATATATATATATATATATATATATATATATATATATATATTATTTGATGATATATAATTATATTTTAATTAATATGTGCAAATTTAAATATCAATAGTCAATAGTTATAGGATAGATCATGTGTGAGATCGTTTTATATGAGACAATTTTTCACTTTTTCAAATAATTATCACGTTCGCTATAAAATATTATTACTTTATCTATAAAATATTATCACTTTATATTTTAATTATAACTTATTCATGAAATAGCATTATCACTTTTCATTAATTTATTTTCACTTTTCTTTTATAAAGTTATCACTTTCTGACCATCTCACGTAAGTCCTTATGTGAGACGGTCTCACACAAGTCTTTGCCATAGTTATAAATGTTTGTTGTTTCTTTTTATTTAAAAAAATTGATATTATGTGCGGACCCGGATACAAACGTGCATTCATATGTGTATAAATTTTTTATTCGAATATATATATATATATATATATATATATATATATATATATATATATATATCTTAATAATGGTATAATATTTTTATGTTCAATTTTTCATTAAAAAAACTAACAAAAAATTTGCTAATATCTGTGAAAAAAAATCATAAAGAAAATGTAATCTCTCCGTTTGTCCAAACTACCCATATTTTTAGGTACTCATTTTTATTATTATCATTATTATTATTATTATCATTATTATTATTATTATTATTATTATTATTATTATTATTATTATTATTATTATTATTATTATTATTATTATTATATGAAGGACTTATTCATACCATTAATTACAAATTGCATAGTGCTAAATAATAATACATTTTGATACACGTAAAAAATCAAATACTCCTTCCGTCCTTTGAAAGATGTGCATTTCATCATTTTAATTCGTTTCAATATAAATAATGCATTTCTTTTTGAGTAAATAAAATATAGGAATGTAATCGAATCGATCCAAGTCGAACACTACTAGGTTTGAATATAATTTGTTAAGAAATTATCGAACTCGAGTCCGACCTCGAACTCATCAAGAAAAAAAAATCGAACTCAAACTGTATTCACATGAAATTAAAATTAATTTCACCCAAATTATTGAATATCTAGTTCTTGTTGAACTCGTTATCAACTTCTGTGTAGTTTGTGATCTTTACATCTTTTCAATGAAAATATTAAAATTAATTTCATCTAAATTATTGAATATATAGTTCTTGTGTTGAATTTTCACAATGCAAAAATGGTTGATATATAATTTTCTATTTTCTGAATATATTCAAAGGTTGGGAAATACCCAATATTTATACAAATACAAGGAGTGAAGAATCCTCTAATTTTGGATTGATTCCTACAATCAAGGAACAATAAATCCTCTAGTCAACTATACTATGAGATATGTACCATAAATACAAAACAAATTAATTGAATATATAGTTTATATATGCATATCTCAATACTCCCCCTTAAGTTGGAATGAAGATCATGAACCCCCAACTTACCAATAAGTCGTCGCAATTGGTTTGAACCGAGAGCTTTACTGAATACGTCTGCAATCTACTCAGAGGTGGTAATCTGTCGAGGCTCAATGTCCTTGGACTCAACATGTTCACAGACAAAATAAAAATTCCATTTCAACATGCTTCGTTCTCTCATGATAAACATGATTCTTGGCAATGTGTCGCGCAGCCTGATTGTTATGAAGGGGGGTTGGCATTATTTGTTGTGCTTCCATATGTATCATCAACCAACAATGCCATAAAGTCTCACTAACGGTGGCTGCCATGGCACGATACTCAGTTTTGACAGATGATCGAGAGACCACGATCTGTTTATTAGTACGCCAAGAGATAGGTGCTCCTCCGAGCGATATAAAGTAACCGGTTCTAGAACACATCATCGGGCATCCTCCACAATCTGAGTCGCAGTATGCATCAAAGGTCAAGTTTCCAATTGCAGGTAAGTAAATAATGATGAAATGGATAAGTTGTATCCAAAAGTGATGTTCAATCTTCATGGATGGTCAAGTTTCTCATTTACTATGGTTCATGTATCTTCAATTATTTCTAGTTAAAGTGTCTCTTTAATCATCAAGAATGTATCATATAAATAGGATCACGTATTACCATTTGATGTATGAGAGTGAACTTGAATATCAATAGAGAGATTCTAAATTCCTCCAAAATATCTAGTTCATCTTATCATCACTATAAATCCAACATATTTGTAGTATCAAGAGCCAAATTTTAGTCTGTTCTTCCTTCAAATATTCGAGCATGGCGAGCAGCAGCGTTCTCGCATTCACATACTCTCAACAAGGTGTTCCGATTTTTGCAGGACAAGATTATGAGTTATGGAGTGTATTGATGAAGACGTTATACATATCTCATGAATTATGGGATATAGTTAACGATGGGTTAAAATTACTCACTGCTGCGGAGGAGGTAATATTGAAAGCAGCGTTGAAGAGAGAGTACAAGGTGAACAAGACAAAAGATGCAAAAGCTTTGTCAGTCTTGCATCAAGGTGTAAGTCGATCCATTCTTCCGCGTATTACTACTATCAAAACTTCCAAAGGTGCTTGGGAGATTCTGAAAAATCAGTTTGGAGGACATGAGAAGGTGATTACGATCAAGCTGCAAAATTCATGGCGGGACTTCGATAATTTGATGATGAAAGAAAACGAAAGCATGCAAGATTTTCTTTCTAGAGTATCCTCCATTGCTAATCAAATTAAAGGCTTTAGAGACACTCTGGAAGACAAAAAAATTATTGAGAAGGTATTTCGTTACTTGCCGATGAAGTTCGAACATGTGGTTGCTGCCATTGAAAAGTCTAAGGATTTATTAAAATTATTCTTAGAGGAGTTGATGGGTTCTTTTGAAGCACACGAGAAGAAATTAAGCAGATTTTCAAACCAAAATCTTGAGCAAGCCTTTCAAGGAAAGGTTCAAATTTCACATCAAGATCGTAAGAAAAATGGACAACAAGACAACAAGAACAAGTCGCCGCAAATTTTTCCCAAGGAAGAGGTCGAGGAAGACATCAGAATTTCTGTGGTCGAGGAGGAAGAGGTAATAATGCTCCAAGAAAATCTTCCCAAAATTCTGATGATCAATTCTGCCGCATCTGTAGAAAGAATAATCACGACACAAGTGATTGTCGATTCAAATATAAAAGGTGAAGAAATGCTACACACACTCATAGAGATTGTTGGTACAAAGAAGATGGTGAAAAGAAGGAGTCAAACTTCACCGAAAAAGAAGAAGTGGAGCAGGTATTCTATTCTTGCTTGAGTTCACAACAAGAAACTGGAAATACTTGGTTTGTGGATAGTGGTTACAGTAATCACATGGCAGGAAATAAGAATATGTTTGTTGATCTTGACGAGTCTTATTCATCCGCGATGGCAAAGGACATAAAATCACCGGAAAAGGCGAAATTGCAGTGAAGACAAAGAAGGGCAAAATCAATGTTATCAAAGACATTTTCTACATTCCTTGAGTGTTGGGCAGTTGCTTCAGAAAGATTACAAAGTAGAGTTTAATAATGGTCATTGCACCATTGTTAATAAAGAAAAGAACCTCATCATGGCAAAGATCAAGATTACTCAAAATAAGATTTTTCCTCTTCGTTTGCCATCAACGAAGGAATGTGCTCTCCAAAGTGCAACTCGAACTGAACAAGAAATTTGGCATTTGAGGTATGGACATCTAAACTACAAAGGTTTGATTTTTCTTAAAAAGAAAAATATGGTTTTTGGTCTTCCACATATTGATGAACAGGATAGCCCGTGTGAAGGATGTATTTTTGAAAAAATACATCGCTTACCATTTCCAAAAACCTCGTATCGTGCAAAGGCTCCACTTTAACTTGTGCATGCTGATATCTGTGGGCCTACGCAAACTCCTTATCTAAATGACAGTAGACATTTTCTTCTATTTGTCGATGATTATATGAGGATGATGTGGGTGTATATTTTAAAGCACAAGTCTGATGCTTTCTGCAAATTTCTTGAGTTTAAGAAGATGGTGAAGAATCAAAGTGGCAAGAGTATCAAAACTCTTCGCACTGATCGTGGAGGAGAATTCATTGGGAAATTCTTCATGGATTATTGCAAAAAAAAATAGAGTTCAAAGGCAGCTCACTGTTCGCTACACTCCATAACAAAACGGAGTAGCCGAACACAAAAATCTAACTATTGTGGAGATGGCTCGGAGTATGATGGCAGGAAAGGACTTTTAAAGAGTTTCTGGGCTGAAACTGTTTTGACAGCGGTGTATATCTTGAATCGATGTCCAACGAAAGCAGTTTTGGATAGAATCCATATAAGGCATGGCATCAAAGAAAACCACAGGTTTATCATATGAAAGTTTTTAGTTCTAATGCTTATTCTCATATTCCGTTCCAAAAGAGAGAAAAATTTGATGACAAAAGTGAGAAGCTCATTTTCGTTGGTTATAGCGATGAGTCGAAAAGATATCGTTTGCTAAATCCAAAAAATAATAGCTTGGTTATCTCACGAGATGTGATTTTTGATGAGCAGCAGTCATGGCATTTTGAAGAAGATCATGTGAATTCTAAGGTTGTTCCATTGTTGTCTCCGAATTCAATTAATCAATCAAGCACCGGAGACACTTCTACTCCTGATCCAAATTTGGTGGAAAGTATTGGTGATGCATCTCAAAGTCCTGTAAGAAGATTTAGAAGCTTCGCAGACATTTATGCTACGAAAAATGTGGCACTTTATGCAGGTGAACCTGAAAGATTTGAAGAAGCATTCAAGGAGGAAAGAAGTGAGCTTGTCGGTTACACCGATAGTGATTGGACTGGATCACTTGATGATCGTAGAAGCACATCTGGATATGTATTTTCTTTGGAAATAAAGATAATCTCTTGGTCCTTAAAGAAGCAACAGACTGTCTCCCTTTCGTCTGCGGAAGCGGAGTACATTTCAGCGAATGAAGCCGCATGTGAAGCCGTGTGGTTGAGAAAGATACTTGCTGATGTTCTCAAGAAGCCCAAGAGTGAAACTATAATTTACTGTAATAACATGTCGGCCATTGCATGACGAAGAACCTAGTTTTTCATACAAGGTCGAAGCATATTGAAATTCGACATCACTACATTAGAGAGCTTGTTGGCAAACAAGAAATTCAATTGGTGTTTGTTAGAACTAAGGAGCAGCTTGCAGACAACTTTACTAAAGCAGTGAGTTTTGAGTCGCTTGTAAACTTTCGAGATCACTTTCGGATTACAAATTAAGAAGGGGTGATGGAATGGATAAGTTGTATCTAAAAGTGATGTTCAATCTTCATGGATGGTCAAGTTTCTCATTTACTAAGGTTCATGTATCTTCAATTATTTCTAGTCAAAGTGTCTCTTTAATCATCAAGAATGTATCATATAAATAGGATCATGTATTATCATTTGATGTATGCGAGTGAACTTGAATATCAATAGAGAGATTTTAAATTCCTCCAAAATATCTAGTTCATCTTATCATCACTATAAACCCAACAAATACCTTGTCAAGGCATTCCCTTGAGGTATCTGACAACTCGCAATGCCGCATCCATGTGCGATTGGCAAGGTGACGACACAAACTGACTAAGCACATTTGTAGCATACATAATATTCGATCGCGTAACTATGAAGTAAAGAAACCTTCCCACAAAGCGACGGTACTGTAGTGCATCCAATGGAACTCCATTTTCGTCAGGTTCATAGCTTGTGTTTTGTTCCATCGGGAACAATTTGGGACGACAACCCTCCATGCCACAATCTTTCAATACATCAATTGTATATTTGTATTGATTCAACACAATATCTTTTACCGAATGTGCTACCTCGATGCCCAAGAAGTATTTCAATGGACCCAAATCCTTTATGCTAAAGCTGCGATCTAGATGTGTTTTGACTTCTTGAATTTTCTTGGCATCAATGCTAGAGAGAATCACATCACCTACGTATATTAGTGCTGCAACATAGATTTCCCCTTGTTTGAAAACAGACAATGAGTGATCAACATGCAACTATCTAAAACCAAGAGTATTGATCGTATGAGTGAACTTGTGGTACCAATTTCTCGAAACTTGCCGCAAACTATAAAGGAACTTGCGTAACTTGCAAACTCTAGAATCTCTTGGTTTGGCAAAGCCTTGCGGAACGTTCATGTAGACATTCTCAATTAAGACTCCATATAAGAATGCATTGTTCACATCTAACAGGTGGATTATCCACCCTTTCTTGACTCCAACAACTAACAGGCTTCGAACTGTGACCAACTTTGCTATTGGGGCAAACGTCTCATGAGAATCAATGCCTTCAATTTGCGTGAATCCCTTGGAAACAAGTCATGCTTTGTAACGCTTAACTGCTCCTGTGGGTTTATATTTCACCTTATAAACCCATTTTGAGTCAATTGTACGTTTTCCAAGTGGCAAATGTTCTAAGCTCCATGTTTCATTTGCTTCTAATGCTTCAATTTTCCTTTTCATCGCATCGCGCCATTGTTGCATTTTGACAGCTTGTTAATAGAATTTTGGCTCATCAATTTTATTGATGGCCAGTCAAGAAACACTTGTGAGCAAGAGAAAATTTATCATAAGAGATATAATTAGCAAGGGGGTGTACCGTTGAGGAAACTGCATTGGATGTGGGCTGCGTGTGGTCTATAGATCTTGGTAAGTTAACCTCATATTCTTGAAGATGAGATGGTTGTCTCTTTGCTCTACTGCTTTGCCGTGAACCCAATACTACATTTTGTCATCATCCTCGTGACCATTATTTTGACCATTGTCTTCACGTTGTATCTCAGTATACCTATTGTTATCAGGCTGATCACAATCACTTTCATCTACCCAGGAGTTCCCTTTATTATCACGAGCTTCATCAATGTGAGACATGAATGGAATAGTATTCTCATAGAATTTTACATCACGAGAAGTGTATATCTTCTTGCTCTTAACATCATACACTTTGTAATCCTTTTGTCCATGCGGATATCCCACAAAAATGCATAACCTCCCCCTTTCATCAAACTTGTCCCCTCATTTTCTTGTATCTTTAGTATAAACAAGACACCCAAAAACTCCCAAATGTCCATAATTGGGTTTTTTGTTTAACAAAATCTCGTATGGGGTATGATTTTGAAGAATTTTTGAAGGAAGTCCAGTTATAACGTAAATAGCCGTCGACACACATTCACTCAAAAACATTATAGGCAACTCGGCTTGAAACCGTAATGTCCGAGCAATTTCAAGAATGTATATATGTTTATGTTCAACAACACCATTTTGTTGTGGTGAGTGTACGCAAGAAGTTTTAAGGACAATCCCAGACTGCATATAATAATTCATCGTTTCATATGACTGAAACTTTCCCTCGTTATCAGTTCTAATTCGCTTCACAAGTTTTTCAAATTGTGTTTTCACCATGTTACAAAATAGTTGGATGTATTTGCATGCCTCAGATTTAAACTTCATCAAGTAAACCCAAACACCCCAGCTGTAATCATCTACAATATTGAGAAAAAAATATGCTCCCGTAAAGGAAGCAGTTTTATATCCACCCCAAATGTCACAGTGTATCAAATCAAAACAAGTAGTAGACTGAATAAAACCAAAAGGAAAGGGAACTCTAGTTTGATATTTCCTCATACAACAAAGTTCGTTCAACATTTTATTAGGAGTAATACTTTGAAGTTTTACTTTGGAGGCATGTCCCAATCTTCTATGTCATACCTCCAAATCAACTCCTATCGAAAAGGCTCTTTGACTATCGTCAATAGGCTCTAGAAGATATAGACCATCACGTTATTAACCACTTCAATCAGGTTCCTCGAAGCTAAGTCCTACATGGTACAAAAAATAAGAAAGAATGCCATCACACAGTTGAGATCCTTCTTGAGTCGACTAACTGAGAGTAAATTGCATTGAAAATCTAGCACATGCAAGACGCGCTCAACATTCAACCTATAAATCAACTGAACCAACACATTGAACGACACTCTATTTCCATTAGAAATTTTACTGGTATTTCCGTACTCATGTTCGTAAATGATTTAATTGTTGGATTGTATACTAAAAGTCTAGCTTTGTGTATGAACAATATTATAACAATTAATTAGAAATGAGAATCATATGATCAAATAATTACGTCTTATAATTTATTTATATGCACGATGCAATAGTCCACTTACTTTATACTGTAGATAATATGTTGTGCGACAACATGCGGAAGATCATATTATCGATTTCCTTATAAAGTATAAACAAATGCTCACAACCGAGATAGACAGGGACTATCTATCGGGATGGTTGTAGTGTGGTTTGGTATTAGCTTATCTTGGCCATAGAATCACATTAGTGCACTTTGTGTGTATTGAGCATGACCGCTTGAGATCGTTCGACTTATACTGACTTATAGGAGAACTTGATCTCAGTTATTATGGATGTTCGTGCTTTTAATCCCTATACAATAACCTCGACACATAGGGTAGTATGTATTTCTTCGATTCATCAATGGGTGAGATTTACATGTAATTAAATCAACAAACTCGGTGAGTTGGGAAGTAGTGCTGTTTCTATAGTGTGCTGTTGATTGTAGAAGGAATCCGTGTCCGTCATAGGTTGATGATGTCCTCTTGAGAAGCTCATAAGGATTATCATGTATACCCTGTAGGTGGATTTATTACGGCATGATAATGAGGTTGAGTGATACTACTCTTGGATAAGATATTAATTAATGGAGTTGTCAGTAACTTAATTAATTAATGGACATTGTATATCTTAAACATGGGGAGACTAACGGGCTCATAATAAGAAGGAGCCCAAAACGTAATTTTGGGATTAGAACGGTAGTGCAGTAATAATATTTTAGTGGTATAAATTATTATTATTGGACTTAAGTAAAAGCTTTGGACTAAGCTTGGATACTTAAGCCCAATGGAGGCCCAACTCTAATTTCTCCTCTTGGTCCCTGCTGTAGCCCATATATAAGTCATCTTAGCTGTTCTAAACCTAATTCTTTGCGCCTAATATACGTGAGATAGAGAGTGAACAACAGATTGAGAAGATCTCGAGGATCGTCGCCTACACGACGTCGATATTGGACTTGGGAATACAGCAAAAGACTGGAAGGTCATTTGATGCTATTGTCCGCAATGTTGTACAATTTTTATAAAATCTCACAGACCTTGGAATCAAACTTATAATATACTGATGGAAAGCCATGGAAAAGACATCATCTGAGCGTATAGATCATCCCAATCGGAGATCGAATGAGGAACTTATGACCATTCTTGTGAGGCTGCGCAGGCTACCGGCGAGAATTCATTTTTCCAACATACCCTGGTGAAAGGTAATGCGTTTCTTGTTTACTTACTTCCGATGCTTGTTAGAAACGTATGAAACCCTAACGGTTCACGTTAACCAAATGATCGAACGCCAACAATTAGTATCAGAGCTTCAGTTTCGTGGTGTAGTGTGAAACGTTAGGCTACGGTTTATGTGTGTACATGATGTTAGGGTTTTAGAATCATGTTTCTTGGTGAACACTCTAATTGTACACGTACACACGAACACCGCACGGACACACGACGTTGCTGCCCTTTGGCAGCGACACGGTGGTGACATGGCGGGGCTATTTCTTGGCAGCGTAAGTGGCGATGGTTGCTAGAACGCGGCTGCACGATGTCACGATGAAGACAGGTGGCGGGTGGCTGACTTGGCGTGTAAGTAACGGCGCAACGTTGTCAGTGGTCAGCATGGGTGACGCATCATGGCTTCATGCTGGCAGCACTGACAACAGCGAGAAGCAGTGGTCATGTACAGTGATGCTAGTCACATGCTACATGGGTTGTGCTGGACAGCGAACCCTGCGTTGTCTATCCGGCGGCGCCTCGCGACGGCAGCATAATTAGCGGCGTTGACCAGCGTGGGTGAGTCCGTTGATCACTAGGTCTTGTTGCTGGCCGACGACGATGTATTTTCGATGGAGTTTCACGATAGGCCGAGCGAGATCGCGATCGGACCAGACATGTTTCGATCGGCCCTAGTGCTATTTTGAGCGGGTCAACAAGGTTTTTCGATTGAGCCTGAGGCATATCCGTGTGAGTTCTCAAGTTTCCCAGACGAGTTGTGTATTTCTATTTATTCTGCGACGTTCCGAGGGAGTCGACATGATGGCAGGGCGAATCTTCAATGATTTCTAAGCGGGTCTTCAAGTTGGCTGGGTCGAGTTGGTGTGGACCAGACAGGTCATCCGGTAGCAGCAGCTGGTGCTGGGTGACCGGGGACTGGTGATATCTCCATGGCATGGCGTGGGCTGCACGGCAGGATGACTGATGTTGGGCGACGCCTCAACGGGCCAAGTAGATGGTAGGGCAGTGGCGCCATGGCTGCTGATGGTAGGGATGTCATGATGCAGGGCTTTTCGGCACTCCACAGAGGTGAACCTTGGCGCTCATTCCCGTGCCATCATCGTGTGGATGGCTGGAATTCACGCCCGTAGGCACGCGCACACGGAAGCAGTTGATGGGCGACGTGAGCCTTGCGCGAAAAAACTTCTCGAGTTTGCGTGCGGTAGCACCAGCCGGATGGCGCACGACTTTGGGCTGCTTTCGGGCAAGCCCGCACGAGACATGCAGGATGCCAGATAGCTGGGCGTGTGGCTGGACAGCACGAGAGCATGCGTGGCTGCAAAAGACTCGTGCGAGGATTGGCACAAGTCATGCCAGAGTGTTGTGAGGCCAGTGGATCTCGTTTTCGCTCGTGACGTGCAAGCGATGGCGAGTGAAGTTCTTCCTAGTGTGGAACACGGTGGATGGGCAGCTAAATATGAGAATGTCGAGTTGGGTGCCGCAGTGGTGGAGCAGGCTACGGGGCAAGGAGTCTGAAGAAAAATTTGTGAAGACCTGCTTCTAATTTTCAGATTAGGTTTTGGGATGCTGCCCCGAGCCCCGCGACCTGACCAGGCAGGTCGAACCCCACATAGTCGCGGTTGCCCGCATTCGTGATTGATGGCGAACAATCGAATTCGCTAATATATAACTGTTTATATTTGATTTAATTATCTGATCATTGTTATATATGTATGTATATTTCTCCTTGATTTACTGCCTTATTTGCCGTAATAGGAGCATGCTAGGTTGCGTATTTATTATGAATATTATATGCATGTAAAAACCCTCAGTGTTAAATAACTAAGTGGGAGAGGGGATTGGTTATAAATTCCCGTGGCCTCCATAATTGGTTTGTAAGTGATGTGAGTAAACTTGTGTGTTGGCATAGACCTTCCTCCCCATCGGATGAGTTTATTCACGGATCACTGGTATAGGCTTCATTAAATAATTATTGTTTATAATGTGATACACATGAACTTGCGTGTTGGCATAGACATTCCTCCCAATCGGATGAGTTTATTTGCGGATCACTGTACAAACTTATAATTGATGACTGTAGAAAGTTATCCAAGCGCGTGTGTACTTCTCCATCTGTAAGGCACATAAGTTTGGGCCGCGGACTTGGGGTCAAATAATGGTGTACACTTAGATGTAAATAAAAGGTATCCCCCTCATCGGAGTCACTTCTTTTATTTGCATGGCTAAAGAGGAACCGGCTATTAATTATTTTGTCATGAGATTAGGTTGACAAATGAAATTAATGGGCAAAACCTTCTCTTGTAAATGTTCGGGTTTGTAAATGTCCACACTATCGTGGCTTGCAGACTCACGGTGCTTAAGACGTCGATAAATTTTATTTTATATTGTTTTGAGGTAATCATATAAATGGATAAAATTTGAAGATTTGATCGGTGTATTTATTTATGATTCTCTATAATTTCAAATGGTTTCATTTTACTTATTGTTTACTGAAAGAAATTATATTTACTGGTCCAAAATTAGATGATTAAAAAAGAATTTTAGTTTTTGAATTTTACTGCTTAGGAAAATATAAGTGTGTTCTCACTAAAGGATGTCCCGTGATGCCTTTTAAAGTCTCTAGTGAAGAGGTGAGAGGTTCATAGAAATATGATGGTCTCATGCGACTTTTCAGATACTTAGTAAGTTATAAAGGCAAAAGGTCATGGATATGTTGATGAATGAACTGGGAAAGCTTGGAGTAGAAATTGAAGGGAAAACCTAGATCAATTTAATTCTCCGTAGTATGCCTAGGTGTTTTGAGCAAGTTCTACCTGAAATACAAGAGGTTGTATATGGTGGGGACCTTCTGACAAAACATGTGGCAAAGGTAAGCCAATTTCAATAAGATATGAACAAGTTTAATATCTCATTCACTAGTCATTGAAGCATGATTACTGATGACATCTACTGACACGTTGTGTGTAGATACCGGAATCACTAAAAACGTGTAACTTAGTGATGATGAGATTATTATGGACATGAGTAATACTACGAGAGTAGTGGCTGTTGCAGTGGGAGTTGTTTATTTATCTTACGATAGGAATAAACGTTTGGTTTTGAAAAATTGTCTTTACGTACTTTTTCATAGAAAAAATTTTATTTCAGTTTCTATGCATTTACGGATGGATACTCCATTTCATTTAAATGACTTGGTCATAGTAATAAAGGATGGAGCGATAATATGTTATGGTAAGTTAGTGACAATTTGTTCTCTTAAATCATGTTTATTCAACGGATGCAATAAACAGTAATTAATAACGCGTTTTCTAATCCTAATAAGAGAAAGACTCTTGCGGATGGTTAGATAGATGATGAGTTATTTGCAATTATTAAATTCATTTTATGGACATGCCCTAAGAAACAGTATTTCGTATGAATGTTTGTCTGTTTGAGGGATATCCTATAAAAATGAAGGGTAATTTATTTAGTCCAAAAGATCGAAGGGTGATTGTTACTACAAATACTAGATTTTAAAAAAAAGGGAACTATGTAATAAATCACAAACCTATGTATAAGTTGTTCTAAAGGAAGTGAGAAAGAAAACACAAAGTATTAGTACCAAGTGTACAAGAGGATATACCACAAGATAAACTGCAACGCGTGTCACGTCTGATACACAATTGTGTATAGTGCCTTGTCGTAGTTGGTGGGTTGTTTGAAAACCTGTAAGATATATGTTGTGGGAGAGTTGTGAGATTTGGTCCTTAGTAAACATGAAATGGACCCACGGATATGACGAAGCACTACAAGATAGAAATACGGAATCATAGCAAAGTGCAATGAATGTTGAAATAGAATCGATGAATTCTAAATTACATATGGCTGCTTGTAGAACCACGGATGGTGTGAAAGCCATTGGAAGTGGCTCTGTATAATAAAAGAGGATCATAGGATAAGGTGAAAACCTTGGAAGCAAAGCTTATTACGAAAAGGTATACTTAGAAAGAAAGGGTTCAATTATGAGAAAACCTGTTCGCCGGTACCTATTCCTATGTCGATCCGGACTCTTTTATCTGTTGCTACTCATATGAAATATGAGGAATAGCAAATAGATGTCAAGACAGCTTTCTTGAATGGAAGTCTTGAGGGAAAACATCTATGTGAAACAACCAGATTGATTCATTGCAAAGAGCATTTTGTGTGTAAGCTTAAAAGTGTCCATCGATGGACTAAAGCAAGCTTCAAGGTCATGAAACATCCGTTTTGATGAGGAAATCAAGGCATATGGATTCATTCAATGCGCGGATGTGTCTTATATATTAAAAAGAGTGACGAAAACGTGGTGGTATTTCTTGTACTATACGTAGATGATATATTGCTCATTGGAGATAATGAAAGAGTATTGTTGGGCGTATGTGTATGGTTGATCAAGCAGTATGAAATAAAGGACTTAAGAAAAGTAAAATATATCCTTTTGATCACGGTAATACGGATCACAAGAAAGGATGTTATGCTTATCTCAAGTTTCGTAAAATGATACGATCCTTACTCGTTTAGCATGTGAATTTATCTAAGGAAATATGTCTTGAAACACAAAAGAAGATAAAGGTGATGAAAGTGGTTCCTTATGTTTCGACGAATAAGAAAGCTTAATCTAAGGAATGCTATATACGAGAATGGATAACTGTATTGCTAATGACATGAACAATGGGTATCAAAGGTAACACGAAATAAGAATGTTGGACTGTGGTAACACATAATTTTGAAGTACCTGAAAAGGGCTAGAAATTATGTGTGGACTTGCCGAACAGATTCATTGCCTCTTAGCGGTTACATAGATTCAGATTTTTCAAATCAGATAGGAACGATAGTAAATCCACCTCAAAGGTTATGTGTTTAATTTTAGGAAACAGAGTCATAATGTGGAGGAGTGTTATATAGAAATATATTTCAGACTCCAAACTCTATCATGGAAAGATGATGAATTGAGCCTATAAGGCAGCCAGAGTATCTGTATGACTCTAGAAACTTCATGATGGACTTTGAAGTGTTTCTATGTTTGCCCAAGGATATCACAATTTATTTTGATGATAATGGTGCAATGGCAAAATTGAAAGAATCACGATCCCATAAGGCAATTAAACACATGGAGCGCGAGTACCACCTGTTACGAAAAATCGTATGATAAGGGGAATGTTGTTGTTTTCAAGATTGTATCGGATGATAACCAAGTAAATCCATTTATAGGGGCTTTAGGCGAGAGCTTTTGATGGTCGTATAGTGGGAGTGGGAATCAGATGTATAACAGAAGACATAACAGTAGAGTCTTTTAGTATAAGTGGGAGATTATTGGATTGTGTACTAAAAGTCTAGTTTTGTGTATGAACAATGTTATAACAATTAATTTGAAATGAGAATCATATGATCAAATAATTGCGTCTTATAATTTATTTATATGTACGATGCAATAGTTCACTTACTTTATACTGTAGATAATATGTTGTGCGACAACACGCGGAAGATCATATTATCGATTTTCTTATAAAGTATAAATATATGCTCACAACCGAGATAGACGGGGACTCTCTATCGGGATGGTTGTAGTGTGGTTTGGTATTAGCTTGTCTTGGCTATAGAATTACATTAGTGCACTTTGTGTGTATTGAGCAAGACCGCCTGAGATCGTTTGACTTATACTGACTTATAGGAGAACTTGATCTCAGTTATTATGGATGTTCGTGCTCTTAATCCCTATACAATAACGTCGACACATAGGGCAGTATGTATTTCTTTGATTCATCAATGAGTGAGATTTACACGTAATTAAATCAATAAACTCGGTGAATTGGAAAGTAGTGTTGTTTCTATGGTATGTTGTTGATTGTAGAAGGAATCAGTGTCCGTCATAGGTTGATGATGTCCACTTGAGGAACTCATAAGGATTATCATGTAAACCCTGCAAGTGGATTTATTCTGGCATGATAATGAGGTTGAGTGGTACTACTCTTGGATAAGATATTAATTAATGGAGTTGTCAGTAACTTAATTAATTAATGGACATTGATATATCTTAAACATGGGGAGACTAACGGGCACATAATAAGAAGGAGCCCAAAACGTAATTTTGGGATTTGAACGGTAGTGCAGTAATAATATTTTAGTGGTATATATTATTATTATTAGACTTAAGTATAAGCTTTGGGCTAAGCTTGGATATTTAAGTCCAATGGAGGCCCAACTCTAATTTCTCCTCCTGATCCCTGTTGTAGCCCATATATAAGTCATCTCAGCTGTTCTAAACCTAATTCTCTGCGCCTAACATACGTGAGATAGAGAGTGAACAGCAGATTGAGAAGATCTCGAGGATCGTCGCCTACACGACGTCGAAATTGGACTTGGGAATACAGTAGAAGGCCGGAATGTCATTTGCTGTTGCTATCCGCCATGTTGTACAATTTTTATAAAATTTTACAGGCCTCAGAATCGAACTTGTAATATACTGACGGAAAGCCACGGAAAGGAGGATCGTCTGAGCCCATAGATCATCCCAATCGGAGATTGGATGAGTAAGTTACGACCATTCTCGTGAGGCTGCGCAGGCAATGCCAACAATGGTCGCAACCAACACTATTGTCAAGGAAGTCCCTCAACTGAGCTCTAATTGTTCGGCTGTGAAACTTTGAAAGGAACTCAAGCTTGCATAACTTGAATCAATGGTCGCAACCCGTTGTGTCTATTTCCTCTCAGAATTTTTCTTGCTTCCTTTTCCTTCATCCTCCATTGTTTTCTAACTTTCTCTGGGTACCTAATAATCTCGTAACAATTCTCAATGGTATGCCAAGGTCTTCCACAATTGTCATACTTCGGGGGGAGGGGGGATTTATTATCACCACCATATTGCTCTCGATTTTCTTGTCTTTGAATTTGGAAAGCAGCTCCATCAACGGTTGGTCTTCAGGCGCCCTATATCAACAATTTTCGCTCGTCCTCCGCAATAAGATGATATGTTGCTCCAAGTCTTGACAGTGGCTTCATACTTACAATTTGTGTCTTGATGGTGTTAAAAGTGTCATCCAAACTCTTGAGGAACTCAGATTCTTTCTTTCTCATTTCTCTTAATGAAAAGTTTGGTAAAGTGGCAGGTGCACTTGCCACATGTACATTTGGGAATCGCCGAAATGAAATTGATTTCATCCCAAATACCTTTCATTTTTTTGTAATACGCCGACACCGACATTTTTTCTTGACATGTGAGAGTTACGTTTTTCTTGAATTCGTAGGCATTGGGTACACTATCCTTCCCAAATCTCTCTAAGAGATCACTCCATATTTCTTATGCTGTTTTAGCATGTTTAACGCTACTTCGAATTTCCTTGTCCATGGCCATAATTAACCACCCTTTAACCATGGCATTGCATCTTTTCCATGGAAGGAGATCAGGGGAACCTTCCTATGGCATGGATATGGATCCATCCACAAAGCCAAACTTATTCTTCGCGAAGAGACTGTTGCTTATTTCTTCAGACTAATCTCTATAGTTTCCATCGCCAAGGAGATCAGTAATGAAAATGTGGCTCGGATTATGAGATGAACCAATGAAATAAGAGGAACTCACATAAATGGCATCTCCATCTTTACTAACTTGTCCGTCTTTCGCCATGTGGTATGTTCCAATAAAAAATTACGCTGAAGCTTGTATTTTTCAGGATCTTTGGTTGATCCGCTCTTGTATCATGTTGAATTTTCACAATGAAAAATGGTGCAGTACATAGTCACAGGATATATAATTTTCTATTTTTTTGTATATATATTCAAAGGTTGGGAAAGACCCCCAATATTTATACAAATACAAGGAGTGAAGAATCCTCTAATTTTGGATCGGTTCCTACAATCAAGGGACAAGAAATCATCTAGTCCTATGAGATATGTACCATAGATACAAAACAAATCAATCGAATATATAGTTTATATGTGCATATCTCAATATCTTGAACTAATTAACTACATATAGTTTTTTTCTTATTTTTAGAACAACAACTTACAGTCGCACATACATAAAATAAATGTGTCATTGTACTTATATCCATATACATTCACTTATAAAAACATGTTTTTCATTCTCTCAGATGAAAAACATCATTCCCCATATTTTTAATATAATCTTTGCAATAATTAAGATCATCATATTTTTAATACAATCTTTGCATAATAAAGATCATCAAATCATAAGCGGCAACACTTCCATAACCAATTGCTCTCGACAATATACTATCCTATTCTGATACAGCTCGCTACTTCCATAATCTTATGATATGTGATACGGCGGCAAAATGGTGATTAGTCCTGTTGGGATAGGGCAGCGGGCGAAAGAAAGACTTGAGTGTGTTCAAGGGCGACCAAACAATCAATAAGTAAGGAATCATTAGCTTTGATTATAGTTTACATCTGTTACGACATGATTGGTAGGTTGGAATCAATTAGGAATGTAATCACAATTTCTAATTTCATTCCTAATGTCACGATTGGTATGCTCAAGGAATGAGAATCCCGATTCCATTTGGAATCACCGTTCCGATTCATCCCACCCCCATGTATTATTATTCCATACCATTTGGAATCAACTTTTAATTTTATTTTTTCAAATTTATGTAGGTAAGATATATAAAAAGTTGTAAATACTCCCTCCGTCCCGGAGAAGTTGGTATAATTTTTTAGGCACGGAGATTAAGGAGCATAATAATTTAATGTAAAGTGAAGTAAAATAAGGTGAGAGAAATAATATTTAATGTGTAGTGGGTCGTTGTATTAGCCCATGAAAATAGATTAATTGTTTTTGTGTGGGTCACATGTATTAAAAAGGAAATGTGTCAACTTTAGTGGAACAAACCAAAAAGGAAAGTGTGTCAACTTCTATGAGATGGAGGGAGTAATATTTTAAATTTTTACCACATTATATATATATGTAATTACAAAAATTATAAATAAATTAATTTTTTTCTGCTTAAAATGTAATATTAATTAAAAATATTGGTATTAAATTATTTAATAAAAATAAAATATTAAATCATTTAAAATTTAAATAAAAAATTCATATATTTTTATATGCTCATCACATTAAAAATAAAATAAAATAAAATTCTTAAAAGTGTAATATAAATTTATATAATTAATATAATATTTATTCAAAATAAAAATTACTAAATTATTTATAAAAAATAATATTATTAATTAAATTGGATATATATATATATATATAAATTATAATTTTTTTAAGTTTAATATATTGATGTTTCATTTATATCTTAATAATATTAAAAAATTTTAATTTAATTTTTATATAATTATTAAAATAAATATAATCTTCATTAAGATTTTAATTAATTTAAAGATTTTATATAAATTAATTTAGTATTATAAAAATATTGTTAATGAGTTTGGAACAAATTAAGAAATGCTCCCTCCGTCCACTGTCAATCTATTCATTTTACTTTTTGGGCCGTCCATCCTTAATCTATCAATTTCCCTTTTTGGAATATGTGACCCACACCCTCCACTAATACAAATAAAATATGAGACTCACACCCTCCACTAATACAACTATCTACTACACATAAAATAATAATACTCCTTAATCCACGTGCAAAAAGCAAATGGATACATCGAGGATTGACGGAGGGAGTATATTTTATATTCCTTGAGTAATTTCTGAACCATACCAATCATGGTAAAAATCATTTTTAATCATTTCTTTTCCATCTCTATTCAATTCATTAGTTCATTCCATTCTATCGTAATTCTATTCAATCATACCAATAGAGCCATTAGAGTAATTTAATTAAGCATTAAATGAATCAACTCTCTATAAGCTTAAACTTTTAGATGAGATGGTCATTTAACATAATATCAGAGCCCATGATTAACAAAGGTTCAGGGTTCGAATCTCACCGCCACCCATTTATGAGAAAGTTCCACATGCAAAGCTTGAGGCAAAAATCCCGCTTGCATGTGAAGGGGCGAGTTAGAGTAATTTGATTAAGTATTAAACGACTCAACTCTCTATAAACTTAAACTTTTAAATGAGGTGATCATTTAACACCATCTTTCTCAAGTAGTGTCAAAATCTATCGTTGCATTCAAACAAGACATTGCCATTTTCGAAAATTTTAATAAACTCAATCTCTGCCCTTCTTGCATACCGTGTCATGGGTTCAATATCATATTTTAGGAACTCTAATTCCTTGCTCCAAGATTTCTTGTCCCTCAACCACAACACAAGTTTAATATAAACAAACAGTGCCAAACCCAGAGTGTGATAACTTGGTGATAGTCGGGGAGCAGGGAAGGTGCCAAAAAGTTTAGATTCGAGATCAAAGAAAGAAATCAATGGGGTGAAATTAGGTCGTTTCACCAATCAATAAAGCTCTCCATTCACAAACACCCCTCTTCTATTGCCACCATAGGGCTCCCACTTAGGAGTGACTACTTCTACTAGTGTAGGTGATCTTGTTTCCAGATTGTACACGTGGCACTCAAGATAACGATGAAGGAACTTCCACCATGTAACCACAACCACCTTGTGTAGTCCCGTCGTCTGACTCACTCCGAGTCCATAACTCGTTAATGTCTTCTGTAGTGATGAAGTGCAATGCCATCTGAGTCCATAACTCTTGATTGTCTCCGCAGCATGTGGAAACTCGAGTTCGAGTGAGTCACGAGTAATAGGATTGCACAACACGAGAGAATCTCGTGTCATTTGGTATAAGAGTAGGCCATGAGTAAAGCACACTGGTTGACTTATCACCATTACAGGGGGCTTTAAATCAGGTAAAACGCTATAATAAATCTGGTGGTTGTCATTAGAATTCTTGTCTTGGAATATCTCGACGAACTTGCAAGGGCGGTAGGTAGATGGTGGCGTGGCGTGCTGAAATACTACCATTTCGGATTCCGGAGGTAGTGATTTAGTAAGATGGAAATAATGATGGACAAACTCGTGAATCTTGATTAAATCAAACCATGACTTGCAAAAATACTTGCATCTTATGATTGATCCCACTGAAAGTCCACACATGATACTGAGCATGATTTCTAATGGCCGATTTGTGATGTTCATGGTTTGAAATTTGTAACCACAAATCAATTTCATTTTAGAAAACGGCTATAATGAGATGTGAGATTGAAAAGGTAGTAATATGTATGAAGTAAGTAGTAAACCATAGAGCTTTAAAAAAATAGTAAACCTTAGGTATTCAATTAGGCCTTATAGTAATATTTCATAATCCCATTTGAATCCATGTCTATGTAAAATGTCTAGTCAACCAGCCCTCTGGGTTTAACGTACTCGCTGAATCAGGTAACCTTCGACACCATCTCTACGGAGATCTTTCTTTATCCCTTAATATTAGGAAAAAAAAAGTAATTCTAAAATATATTGACGTATGCCATATATTTTATTTGCGGAGGGTGTTGGTGGGTGACGTATGACATATATTTTCTTTGCAGGGGGAGGGTTGGATGGTGAATGTTTCCCGTAAGGGGAGAGTTGGGTGTATAAAATAAAATAATTATATTATTATTGGTTTATTTAATTTCATTTTGTATTTAAAGAATTAAAATATTTTTTGTTTAAAAAAAAGATTTTAAATGACCTGGTTTGTGCAAACATTACTTTATCCCAAAATGGGTAAATTAGTCTTAGCAAAAAATTTATTGTGTAAAATATACCAAAATATATCTATATACCAAAATAAATCTATTGATTCAGACCAAATCAATTTGTTCAGTTTAGAATTACTTTTTTTTTCGTAATATTAAGGATTAAAAAAAGATCTTTGTAGAGATGGTGTCGAAGGTTACCTAATTTGGCAAGTACATTAAACTAAGAGGGCTGATTGACTGGACATATTATATAAACATGAAATCTAATAGAAATATGAAATATTATAAGGCCCAATTGAATACCTAAGGTTTACTACTTTTTTTTTAAAGCTCTATGGTTTACTACTTACTCCATATATATTACTACCTTTTCCATCTCACATCTCATTGTAGCCGTGTTCTAAAACAAAATTGGTTTGTGTTCACAAATTTCAAACCATGAACATCACAAATTTGCCATCAGAAATTGTGCTCAGTATCCTGTATGGACTTCTGGTGGGATTAATCATAAACTCCAAGTATGTTTGTAAGTCATGGTTTGATTTACTCAAGAGTCACGAGTTTGTCCATCATCATCTCTATCTTACTAAATCAGTACCTCCAAAATCCAGAATGGTGGTGTTTTAGCACGCCATGCCGCCATCTACCTACTGCCCTTGCAAGTTCATCGAGATATTTCAAGACAAGAATTCTGATGATGACCACCTGATTTATTACAACACTTTACCTGATTTAAACTCCCATGTAATGATGACTAGTCGACCAGTGTGCTCAACTCATGGCCTACTCTTATACCAAACGACACGAGGCTCTCTCGTGTTGTGCAATCCCATTATTCGCGACTCACTCAAACTCAAGTTTCCACATGCTTCGGAGACAATCAAGAGTTATGGACTTAGATGGCATTGGACTTCGTCACAATAGAAGACATTCACGAGTTATGCACTCGGAGTGAGTCAGACGATGGGACTACACAAGGTGGTTGAGATTACATGGTGGAAGTTCCCTCATCGTTATCTGAAGTGCCACGTGTACAATCTGGAAACAAGATCACCTAGACTAGTAGAAGTAGCCACTCCTAACTGGGAGCCTTATGGTGGCAATAGAAGAGGGGTGTTTGTGAATGGAAAGCTTCATTGGTTGGTGAAACGACCTGATTGCATCACATTAATTGATTTCTTGCTTCGATCTTGAATCTGAACTTTTTGGCACCTTCCCTACTCCCCGACTATCAACAAGTTATCACACTCTGGGTTTGTCCCTGCTTGTTTATACTAAACTTGTGTTGTGGTTGAGGAAGGACATGACATCTTAGAGCAATGAATTAGAGTTCCTAAAATATGATATTGAACCCATGACACGGTATGCAAGAAGGGCAGAGATTGAGGTTATCAAATTTTTGAAAATGGCGATGTTTTGTTTGAGTGCAATGATAGATTTTGGTACTACTCGAGAAAGATAGAAACTATTAGGAAAATGCCAAGGATTGCCCTAAATGAAATGGGTTCCATCTAATTTTCCCTAAAAATTGCATTATATCTACTTTGCCCACTAAATAGATGTAATGTCATGAATACCCTTAAGAGTGACCCACCTATTATCATTGGGAATGAGACGAGTTGTATAGTTGCAGGACACAAGTACTATGTTAGATTAGATGTGGACATCTCTATTGTTTATTACACATAAAAAGCAAAATATATATAAATATATTTTTCCTTTGATACGCGGACATATATTAATTAGAGAAAATAAAATTCATGTGATAATGCACTACACATGCACCAGATGCAATATAAATATTTAGCAGCACCGGATTTAATTGTAATATTTATTAAATTAATTAATTAAACACATGCACTATAATATTTTAAAAAGAGTCAGTAAAAAGTGATTTTTAAGTTAAAGCAACCACTGGACAAGACCTCCATTAATCAAATTCTTTACGGCACTGTAGAGCTCAGGAAATTTATTATCACATTTAACTCTTACCTGTTCTCACTAACCCAATCAATACATCACCTACAAACAAGAATTATCAGTGGTTGAAGTGGGTTCCAACTTCATTTCTCTGAAAATCCTTCCAAATATTTTGTGAGCATACTTACTAAAGTTGGGTCCCCATATTTACTCACCATCTTTATCGAAGTTTTGATAGTTATAGCAATAGGTAATGATCCTCACACTGTTCGCATTGTAGTTTATTAGAGCAACATGTGTTTAATCGTGAAAACATGAAATTGAGTGTATTATTCTAAGTACGACGCGAAATTGAAGCTAAAAAAGCATGTTCACCTATTTATTCCATGAAAAAAACATGTTTGTGATGGTGATCGGATATTATGGTCTATGTAATTCATTCGGGTTCTATGCACATCTAACGCAGCGGATTATTAGTCATAACTTGTAGTCGGGTAGACCAATTCAAGAATTTATCGAACCACATGGAGGTAGGCACTAGTGCTTAAATGATCTAACGTTTCTTGTAATTTTATAGAGACGAATCATCACAGTTTTATTTGTCAAACAAGTAATTGAAATCAATCAATGCAATTTAACAAGCAAAGATCAAGTAAACAAAATTAAAGTGAATGAGATTGGTTTTCCAAGTTAAACAAAAGTGAGATTAACAACAATTAAGAAGTGGTAAGTCTAGGAATTATGTATCAAATTCATGTGCATCATGGATAAATGATTAAGGGCCAACACTAACTTCTTCTAAACTTTCTCTCGATCGAAATGAATAGAATGTGAATCCCAATAAGAATCCCAAAATAGCTCAACGGATTGGTTCTCACTCAAACAATTCCAACTAGGTACTAAGCTTAAATGAGAATCCCTTCACACAATCAATCAATCTCTCAATTAAACTAATCGGATGTCCTATCAAAGGGTTACAAATTCTAAAGGATATATCTATCTCCTTAAGACTTATAATGCACATGAGGTGTATGATGAATTGATTCAATGAACTATCCTAAACATATAATTGATTTCTCAATCTAACCACATGCTTATGATAATAAATCACACAATTCAACAATACAAGTCAAGCAATTAATAATCAATGATAGAAAATCATAAATCCAATCAACACATGAATTAAAATACATAGATCCCTAAAATTAACTAACAACTCTCATGTTGTTAATCTCAAAAGGGAGATTAGCCTACCATAACCATAAGATAATTAACATAGACATTAAAAACTTTACAAGTCATGATAAAAAATTAGGTTTACTACAAAAATTGGATGAAAACTCCCTTTGATTAGCTCCAATGGTTATCTCCTTCATTTCCTCGCAATTTTCCTCTCTTCCTTGCTTCTTCTCTTCACTTGGATGAAGGATTTATGGTGAGATGATGATGGAGTGAATAGATGGATGAAAATGATGGAGGATGTGGTGTAAAATAAAGGAATTGGTGTTTGGGGTGTGTGGGCAGCTAAATTTCGAATCCAATCTGATCAAAATGTTTAATGAATTGGTGTGTAGGGTGTATACTGCTACACGTGACTCCTTACAGGCCCGTGTTCAGTACACGGGCTGTGTGCTGCAATACGGCTCGTGTACCCTACACGGCCTGCGGTGTTGATGCTGCTCTGTTTCTTCTTCCTTGTTTCATCTCCCATCTTTATTTTTGCTCCATTTTCACCTGTTTTACATACGATTAAGTTCATATACACACATTCCATAAAAACACATAACACCACCAAGTAACACATAAACACGGATAAAATAACACGAAAATGGACCTAAAAAGACACTAAAATATAGGTAAAAATATCACTCATCACACCCTCAAACTTAAAGTATTGTGCGTCCTCGAACAACAAAATGATAAACCAAGGGGTGAGATTTTCACCTAGGAAAAGACTAAACGAACATAAGAAATAGCACATTGATAGCAAAAAGAACTACAAATCATGTTAAGTTATTCTATAACATTAGATTCATGACATGAGAAATTAACACTTTCAATCTAAAGAGAATAAGGTGTAATATAGTCCCTTTTGGTCCAAGCCTCACATCGATTATCAATTTCACTCAACACTCTTTTAAATAGGGGTAAAACAACACTCATTAATCGATTGGCTCGACTCACTATAGACTTGCTCTTGGACTACATTCACAAACCACCAAAATTTCAATCAATGATCAAAAAGGTCTTTCTTTAAGGATGAAATGATAGGCTTTTCGGTAGGGTATGAAATATTTAAATAAAAGTAACTAACACGTGCAAGTAATCGAAGAGGTAGCTACTTTCTTCTATTCCTCCACTTTCTTTTGCATCATTCAAGCACTATTCATCACTTCACTTTTTCATTTTCAACTACTTTTGATTTCATGCTCCCTTCTTTTGATTTTTAGTTTCTTGAGCGTCTTTGTTGATTTGCTCTTCTTTTTATTTTAAAGGTTACGTATTTGTTCATACTCTTTTCATCCTTTTTCTCACTTGTTACCATTTTCTTTTCTTCTTTTTATTTTTTCATCCTAGCTACCATCTCCTCAATCACTCACCCGAAAGGGTATATATATAAGGCTCATGTGGGTAATCAAAGCTTGTAATATGCTAAATTCACAAGAAATAGACTTATAAGCTCAAAGTGGTTGACTAGGGATGATGTTCATGGTATGAAAATTTTTGGCAATGACTTTTCATGACAAGGAAGGCCTTAAATCATATCATCAATCTATACTAATCAGATTCGTTCCTATAGTCCTTGAGCAAGTATTTAATTTATCAAGACACAACCGATCCACTCATTAAATATATACCATGTATTCGGTTGAGGCTCAAATTCTTACAAGCTGATGCTCGGATCTTAAGGAACTTATTATACCACGTTCATCTCAAAATTGAACAAGTTAAATAGAACATGTCATAATTCGAAAGTGTAGAGATTCTTAATCATAACTTGTTATCACTTATCACAACAACATATCATTCCTCATATTCAAAACGACTCACAACCTTCTAAATACAAACCACCAAAACGACTCCTAAATAAGAATAAGAAAACACACAACATAAAATAAAAGACACAACAAACAAGAAACAAAACAAAAACACATAACATGCAAGAAAAAATATCACCACATAAATAAATGAAAAACAAAATCCACCAATCCATGATCAATATAAGTCACATCTCATCTCATCCTTAATTGAAAAAGAATCCTAAATTATGAAATTAAAACATCCCAAAACAAAAAAAAATGAAGTATCAAATCCATCATAATCCAAATTAACTAGAAATAAGCTAAAGAAGTGTTGAGCACTAAAAGTACTCCCTTCAATTCTCCGGTGGAGAAGGTGGTGTCCTCTGGTAAGCTACCCAAGGGTTGTAGGCACGAGGTGAACCCGAAAACTGTAAGTTAAACATCATAGTGAGCATCTCCTCCATGTTGCTCGAGTGGGCACGAGCTTGCTCATAATTATAGTCCCTCCTACGCTGCCCGTCATGGATCTCCCTCGTCATCACACCCTGTCTCTGCTGCTCCTCTCAGAACTCTATCATCTGATCTTCGTGTGACTGCTGAGTCTGCCTAATATCCCTGACTTCATCTTTTAAAAAGCTCCACCTTGCATTCCCCACTCCAGGTCCCATAAATTGTTGCTGTTGCTGAAACTCCTCCTCTTGGACTTCATCTTTTTCTTACTCGAATACTGGAGGCTCTGGTGCTTGCTCTTCAAATTCCACATGATGAGCTTGCTCTTCTTCATCTCCTACCTTCTTGTCCACTGGCTCAGCTCTCAGATTTCTTAGCTCTGGATTCTCTTCTACTCTCATCTGTCGAAGCACTGCCTCTACTCCTTCTCTATTCTATCTGTAGAATGCTCTCACAACTGCGGAGTGGTTGGGACTCGCCATTGCTAGATTTTGATGCCTTCGTTGTCCGCGCACTGTGGTGAGCTCAAGAGCAGGTAGAGGGAATGGAGCTCCCTTATCTTGCCTCAAGGAATACATGTTTCCTATAAACGATAGGAACTCCATCCTTATGAGCTGTGTGTAAGTGAGTCCCTTACTAACCATCATGTGTGGCATACCTCTAAGGTCGATGCCTAACCCTTGAGCAATCATGATCACCATCCCTCCAATCATAATCCCTCAAGTATTTTATATTTTTGCCACCCTCTCGACATGATGAATGAAGTGAGCTGCTATGTTCACTCTAAACTCCTAATATAAACTGTACATGGTGTACAACTATTTCACACCAACAACTCCACTCTCAAATCTCCCCAGAATGGTATTTGATACAATCTTTTCAAGATACCTCATGTCCGGGTTTCTTATAGCTGTCCCCTTTGAAGAGCTTGGAATATACTCACCAGGTTCTGTCCCATCATCAACTAACTTTCTCCACCAGTTTTGTTGATTGAAACCCCCTCTTGGTAGAAAGTTTTGATGACCTCTCATAATCGGACACCCAAAGAACCTATTTATCTCATTCACAGGAATCTTCTCCCACAACTCATTATTCAGCTGAAATGTGATCGAGATAGGAAACTTGTTCCTATCCTTCTCAACCTCTAAGGTGTTCATAAACTCGGCTGTAAGATGGAGGTAAGTGGGAGGTCTTTTATAGAAGAACTCTTCCATGTACACCCGATGGAACAAGGTCCTTAGATCGCCCTCTATCCCAAGACCAACCATAATGGCTTGATCCTGGAATCAAGTTGGACTAATCTTGGGGATTATGTATTTCCATCTCAAAACATATTTCTCCCATTCTGTGAACTTAACTCCGAAATTCACAGTGTGTATTTCTTTCATCATCAACTGTGCATCGAGGTTGGATAGTTCCATATCTGTCTCAACAATAATGAAGTCCTCATTGCATTTCCTCACTCTTCTTTCAGACATTTTGAATGTTCTTGAATCAAATGAAAAGAAATTAATGTTGATGTTTAAGCCTTGGAAGTGAAATCGCATGACGGGGAAGGGTTATACACAATGGGAGTGACTGGCCATGTTCCAATAATCGACTTTTAAAATTTGACTCCAGACACGACACGAGTCGTGTCACGTAATACGGCCAAAAGGTGGCCGTGTTGCGTGAATTGATGTCTCCGCACGACTGTCTCTTACAGGCCCGTGTTGTTGACACGGCTCGAGTCTCCGCACAGGATATGACTCGTGCGACGCTACGCGGCCAAAAGGTGGCCGTGCTGGATGAATTGATGTCACCACATGGCCACATATTACAGGGCCATGTTGGCGACACGAGTCGTGTACCAACATCTCGGATTTATCCAATTTTCAACTTCAAGTCTTGTCTTCTCCTGTTTTTATGCTTCCAATATTCCCTATTTATGCTCACAACTCATAAACATCATTAGCTCAACATTAGTTATCAAAACACGGATTATCCTCTACTTCAACACAACCAATCGGGCCAAAATCACACCGAGCATATGAGAAATTTTTTTAATTTGCCTCAAAAATGCGAGCAAGATATGCTTACTAATAAAACATGTATGTTCACCACACAACATCTCCCCAAACTTAAATCGAGATAAGAATCGAAAATTAATTTTGCAAAAATGGTGAGACACACTTACACACTTCAAATTAAGTCTTTCTCGTATCTTCAATACGCAATCTTCTCATGAGTACAATCCACCTACAAGGCCAAAATGCAAAACAAGAAAACGAAACTATATACAAACCTAAACTATTAAAAAGGATATGATCTTTCAAGAGATGAAGGTATCCACATATACCAACTCCCTTTGAGAGGGAGAATAGTAATGTTTCACCCTTTGACCATTAACCACAAAAGCATTTCCATCGAATCCTTCAAGCTTCAAGGAACCATCATCTCTAGCTTCAATCACCAAATATGGACCGGCCCATTTGGAACGAAGTTTTCCAGGGAACAACTTAAGTCTTGAATTGAACAATTGAACTTTAACCCCCGGAATAAACTCCCTTGTTTTGATCCTTTCATCGTGCTATCTCTTGGGATTGTCTTTTAAAATTCTTGAGCTCAAATATGCTTCTTCTCTAAACTCTTCCAATTCAACCAATTGAAGACACCTTTTATTTCCAGATTCTTTCTCATCAAAGTTCAACTTCCGAAAGACCTATAGTGCTTTATGTTCTAACTCCACGGGTAAATGGCATGCCTTCCCATAAACAAGCTTGTATGGAAAAAACCTAGGGCGGTCTTGTAAGCCGTTCGATAGGCCCAGAGGGTATCGTCAAGCTTAGAAGACCAATCATTTCGATTTCCATTGACCGTCTTCTCAAGTACAAGCTTTACTTGCCTATTTGATACCTCTGCCAAGCCATTTGTTTGAGGATGGTAAGGTGTAGATACCTTATGCTTCACTCCATAGTCACTCAAGAGCTTCTCAATAAGCTTGTTGATGAAGTGAGATCCCCCATCACTAATCATGGCCTTTGGCACCCTAAATCTAGCAAAGATGTTCTTCTTTAAGAAAGTCTTGACCACTAGAGCATCATTTGTCCTTGTCGGGTTTGCTTCCACCCATTTAGATACATAATCTACCGCAACCAATATGTAAAGGTAACCATTGGAAGACGGAAATGGGCCCATGAAATCCATCCCCCATACATCAAACACCTCAACCTCAAAAATGTTCCTCATGGGCATTTCATCACGTTGCTCTATACTTCCAATCCTTTGACACCGATCACATCCCTTGATGTACTCTTTACAATCCTTGAACAAAGTTGGCCAAAACAAACCCGATTTTAGGATCTTTGCTCCTGTCTTTTGAAATCCAAAGTGTCCTCCATATGGAGAACTATGGCACATCACCGTAATACTCACTTTTTCCTCTTCCGGGATACACCTCCGTATGATTCCATCCAGACAATTCTTGAATAGAAGAGGATCATCCCATAAGTACTCCTTGACATCATGATAAAACGTCTTCCTCCTAGATTCAGTTAGATGATCCGGCTTAAGACCACAAGCTAAATAATTAACAAAATCTGCATACCATGGCCTTCCGGTCTCACATAAAGTGTACATCCTTTGAAAATCAATTTGAAGTAACTATTCATCCAGAAACACATCCTTAATGAACTCCATGGTTCCTTCTTCATCCACATTTTCCAAACGTGACAAGTGGTCGGCTATGACATTTTTGACTCCCTTCGTGTCACGAATCTCCACATCGAACTCCTACAACAAAATAACCCAATGAATTAGTCTAGGTTTAGCATCTTTCTTACTCATCAAATACCTAATGGCTGCATGATCCGTATAAATAATGGTTTTTGTGCCAACTAGGTATGGACAAAAATTTTCAAATGCATAAACCACGGATAAGAATTTTTTTTCCGTTGTGGTATAATTCTTTTGATTTTAATTGAACGTCTTGGATGCATAGTAGATAGCTCGAAACTTCTGCTCCCTCGCTTGACCAAGCACCACTCCTAATGCATTGTTACTTGCATCACAATGAAGCTCAAAAGGTTTACTCCAATCAGGAGAGACAAGGATTGGTGAAGAAATTAGAGCTTCCTTGAGTACCTTAAAAGCATCAAGACATTCATCATTAAATTCAAACGGAGCATCTTTTTCAAGCAACTTACACAAATATTTGGCTATATTAGAAAAATCCTTTATAAAACGTCTATATAACCCGGCTTGGCCAAGGAACGATCTAACCCCTTTTTCATTCTTAGGTGGTGGAAGATGTTCAATGGCTACAACTTTTTTCTTATCAACTTTCAAACCCTTCTCCGAAATGTGATGTCCAAGTACGATACCCTCTTGAACCTTAAAATGGAATTTTTTCCAATTTAAAACTAGGTTCGTCTCTTGATAATTCACACGTGTTACACGCTTATTTTCTTGTGTCTATAGAGTAGATTTGCATGGTTTAGTGATTCGTCCATATTCCACAAGGCAGAGTCAGACATTGACACATGAAAGAGAGATTAATTAGTGAAATGGATGGCCCAAAGAGCTACCTATCTTCTTATTTGAGCAACTCTCGTTATTTCTCTATTGTTATATTTTATTCACTATTTCATTATTTTGTTTATTAGTTTAATCTCCAATACAATTGCCAAATATTATTTTTAGTTAGTTTAGTTAATAATAAATTGATAACCAACTGTCCTTTGGGTTCGATAATATAATTTGGTCGCTTGCTAAGCTACAATAACATCCTTCATACTTGGGGATTAATTGTGTGTTGAGAAAATGCCCATCAAGTTACTGGCGCCATTGCCGGGGATGATTGTCCTTATTGATTTATTTATTTCTAGCTTAATTGAAACTACTTCATATTTGTCTTTAATTTCTAACGCTTAAATTTTCTTAGGTGTATGCACACTAGGTCGAAGGGAGCAACACTAGCGCCTTTTGATCTGGATATTTGAGCATCGTCAACCAAGAAGAGGGCAAAGAAAAAGAAGAATAAGAACGTGGAAGCAACCAAAGCTCTTAATATAGGAGTTGATGTTGAAGTACCGAACCCGAAAATAATTGAAGCTACAACCAAAGTCAATTCAGAAGCAGAAGCAGTCAACATGGCCCAAGATAGGGTAAATCTAGACAATGTTGCCATCCGTGAAGTCTTTAAGAACAATGGAAGGGGCAACGTCGGGCTGTTAGGAGCGCGTGGAGCCGATGCTGATTTTGATCTTCATTCTACTCTTATTAGCATGATAGAAAGGAACTTCTTCTCTTGGGAAACTTTCAAGGATCCTCAACAACATCTCAATAAGGTCCTTGGTTTATGCAAGTATACAAAAAGATGCAGGAACTCATGAAGATGCAAGGATGATCATCTTATTTAAGTTCTCGCTTACTGAAAGAGCGAGAGATTGGTATAATACTCTTAGTGCTGCTGAATGTACTACATGGGAGAAATTGAAAGTGAAGTTCTTGGAGCGATACATGCCACTTTCAAAGGTGTTTAAGATGAAACAAGAAATCAATCAATTTGCTATCTGTGGTAATGAGAAATTCCATGAAGCATGGGATAGATTTAAGGACATGCTCAGAAGGTGTCCACAACATGGTTTGTCAAAAGCTCAATATATCAGTATCTTTTACAATGGGTTGGATTGTGATTCTCATGTTCTGCTCGATGCCCCATCGAATGGAGCACTACTTGCTAAGACATCCGTTGAGGCCGAAAAGTTCTTTAAGGATATCTCGATGAATTCAAAAGATTGGCCAACTGATAGAGTGAGAGAGACATATGTCCTTGGAAAGGTAGCACAGGTTGAACAAACGATGGTGAAGTCAAGTAGAAAAGGTGAGATCGTCTCGAGCTTGGCAAATATCAACTAGTTACTTGAATCCCAACAGAAACAGATTAATGATTTGTCATAGAGAGTACCAATGATGATGCTGTAGGATGACGGTGAAGAAAGACCAATCCAAGAGGAATTAGAAGAGGCAAACTATGCCATGGGACAAAGTATTCAAGGAATGAGGTATCCGAACAATCAAGGAAACAAGAATTACCAAGGAAACTAAAATCGTGGTCCCCCGGGTAACTATCAGCAACCAAGGAGGCTAGAGTTTTCAATGAGCAATCCAAATGCGGCGATGCAACCTCTTGTGGGTGTTATGTTGGATTGTATACTAAAAGTCTAGCTTTTTGTATGAACAATATTCAGATAATGTTCGATATGAGAATCATGTGATCAAACGTTTGCAATAATAGTTTTGCAAAAGTCCATTTACTTTATATTGTAGATAATATGGTGTGCGGCGTCACACGAAAGATCATATTATTGGCTCCTTATAAAGTATAAACAAATATTCATAACCAAGATAAAAGGGGACTATCTATCGGTATGGTTGTAGTGTGATTTGACATTAGTTTGTCTTGACTATAAAATTGCACTAGTGCGCTTTGTATGTATTGAATAGGACCGTTGTTGAGATCATTCGGTTTATACTGACTATACAATAGAACTTGATCTCTGTTATTATGGAAGTTCATACTCTTAATGCCTATACAATAACCTCGACACGTAAGCCAGTATTTATTTCTTTGATTCATTAATAGGTGAGATTTAATAGTTAAATCAATATGCTCGATGAGTTAGGAAATGGTGTTGTCTCTATGGTGTGTTGTTGATTGTAGAAGGAATCTGTGTCCTAACGGATTTGATTGATGATGTCCCCTTGGGGAGCTCATAAGGATTATCATGTAAATCCTGCAGGTGGATTTATTCCAGCATAATAATAAGGTTGAGTGGTACTAATCTTGGTAATTATATTAATTAATGGAGTTATCAGTAACTTGGGTATTGAATCTTAAACTCGGGAAGACTAAAGGGCTCATAATAAGAAGGAGCCCATAAACGTAATTTGGGATTAGGGTGGCAGTGCAATAATATTTCTTTAGTGGAATGATTTATTATTATTGGACTTAAGTATAAGTTTTGGGCTAAACTTGGATGCTTAAGCCCAGTGGGAGGCCCAAACCCTAATTTCTCCTCTTGGTCCCTGTTGTAGCCTATATATAGTCAATCTCAGCAGTCCGGATACGTTGTAATACACGCCTAAAACCGTGAAACACAATAAAACTGCGGATTGAGTTCGTCTTGTAGATTGTTGCCCATACCAACGTCAAGACGTGACTTAGGAATACAACAGAAGACCGGAAGGTCACTAGATGTGTGATATATTGGTGGAAAGCCATGAAAGAGAGGGTCAATTTGGCACGTAGATCACTTCAATCGGAGATCAGTCAAGGAAGTTATGGCCAAAACAGTGAGGTTGCGGAGGCTGCCGGCGAGAATCCATCTTCTTCAACATACCCTGGTGAAAGGTAATACGTTTCTTGTTTTTTTGCTTCCGCTGTAGAAACATATGGAACCCTAACAGTTCACGTTAACCAAAAGATCCAAACGACAACAATTGGTATCAGAGCATAGTGACACGTTAAGGCTAGGGTTTGATTGTATAATGTGGTGCTAGAATTTAGGGTAAAGGGTTTAATGTAACTTATGAGAATTACTCTTTAATAATGTTTGAATAATGATCGCATGATAGTTAGGGTTTTGATTTTATAGGAATCTGTTAGAATCCTTGATTACTTCACGGCTTCAAAACCCTTAATTCATACCTTAATTGAACACCACACACATGCATCACCGTACGATAGCTCATCGGGGGTATTGAGCGGCAGTTGACGGCGGTGAACGTCGGGAAGATGGCGACAATGGCTGATAGTCGACAGTGGGTTGTTTCGTGCATTTTATGATATTCCGTGATGGATATGTGAAAGCGACGAAAGGCGGCTGAAAGGCTTGATGACATCAGGACGGGGCTGGAGAAACATGGTGGTGCATGGTGTTATCGTTGTTGCTTGCTTGAAACTCGACAGGCTGGGGCTTGGGTGGTGATGCAGCGGCGCAAGTTGCTGGGTCATTACCACGATGCAACCCTAGGGTTGACGGAGCACGACGGTCAGCGTTGATGCAGGCAGGCGAGAAATCCCAAAAGCCCACGATGCATTTTATGGCGGCCGTTCAGGGTAGGCCTAGTGCGATTCCGATCGAGCCTGGCAAGTTTCGATGAGACTACAGCCTGTTCCAAGTGGGTTTGCAGCAGTTTCATTCCAGTCTGGGCGAGTTCGATCTTGTCTGACTAAGGTTTTGAGCGACTCTGCAGGTTGTTCCGATCGAGTCTTTTTGGGTTTCCGGTCGAGTCCAGATTAGATTTCGGGGGAGTCTGGACCTCTTTGAATGGGTTTGCACCTAGTTTAGAGTGTGTCTTTAGCGTTTTCGATCGGGTCAATATACCAATCGAATTCTCCCACTTGCTGGGTTGCTGCCGGATGGTGGATTTTAGCGGAGTTGTTGAACGCCGCTGGCGTCGGATGGGTAGCAACTCCCACGGCTCTGGTGTGGGAACAGTTTGCGGCGGTGATCATGATGTCTGGGGCACGTCTGATGTCGATGAAGCTCGATGGTTCACGGCTACTCTATCCCTCATAGCCGACGGTACGATTGCCGACGGAAGAGGAATTGAGTCATGCTGGCAGTAGAAGTTTCGGCGGCAGGCTGGAGGCGTGTTCAGCGATGGGAAATTCTGGTGTCTGTCAGAATGGGTGGAGCAACGACCAGTATGATGCATGGATGAAATGTTGGTACAGGCTGTGGGTCCGTGTGGGTTGGCTCAGTGAGTAACAGCTTTCCGGAAGGTTATGAGTCGCCGGGAGTGGTGCTGCCTCAGGTGGCGGCCGGATGCTGTTAGGCTGCTACACAAGGTGTTGAGCAAAGGCTGGACGGACATGACCTTACCGGCGGCAATCTATGCTTCTAGCGGTGACAGTTTCCAATGAAAGGCGTTTACCAGTGAGTCGGGAGTTGGCTGGAGCGATGTCATTTTACATGGAAGTTCCCAGCGGCGTTTTCTATTTGGAAGATGGGCTGTGTGGGTTGGTTGTCTTAGGGCCCAAGGTTTATCAAACTTGTTGGGCAAGTCTCTTCCTTATTTGCTTGAAGTGTTGACAAAGTCCTTCCTTATTTGGTCATTTCTTTATTTCTTTATATATATAATTGATATAATTGTTTTATTTGCCAATTGTTATTATATATTTGGAGTGCATGTGCTATTTGATTTACTGCCTAATTTGCCGTAATAATAGCATGTTTATTTGCATAATTATATATGTTATATTGTATGCATACAAAAACTCTCTTAGTTGAGAGGGATTGGTTATGATCCTGAGGCCTCCATTATTGATTTATTGTGTGATGCAAGTAAGCTTATGAATCGGCTATAGTACCTTTCTCCCCAACGGATGAGTTTTATTTGTGGATCACTGGAATATATTTCATTAAATAATAATTATTTGTAATGTGATGCAAGTAAGCTTATGAGTCGGCTATAGTGTCTTCCTCCCCAACGGATGAGTTTTATTTGTGGATCACTGGAATAAATTTTATTAAATAATTATTATTTGTAATGTGATGCAAGCAAGCTTATGAGTCGGCTATAGTGTCTTCCTCCCCAACGGATGAGTTTTATTTGCGGATCACTGGTACAAATTAATAATTGATGGTTGTAGGAAATTATTTGAGGGCGTGTGGACTTCTCCAACTGTAAGACACACAAACTTGGGTAACGCACTTAATATCAAATAATGGTATACACTTAGGTACAATTAATAAGTATCCTCCCCAACGGAGTCACTGCTATTAAATTGCATGGCTAAAGGACAACCGACTATTAATCATTGAGTCATAAGATTAATTATGACGTATGGAATTAATGGTAAAATCTTCTCTTGCGAATGTTAGGGTTTGTATACGTCCACACTAACATGGTATGAAAATTTACGGTATTTGAGATGTCGATGAATTTATTTTATATTGTTTATTGAGGGAATCAATATAAAAATTAAATTCAAAGAGTTTGATTGTCGTATTTATTTACTTAATTTTCTGGATTTTCAAATAGTTTATTTCACTTATCGTTAACTAAAATAAAAATAAATTACGTGTCCAAAATATATGATTAGAAAAGAATCTTGATTTTAATTATTACTGCTTAAAAAAATTAAAATGTGTTCTCACTAAGGATACCTTTTGATGCCTATTTAAGTCTTTAGTGAAGAGGTGAGAGGTTCATAGAAATATGATGGTCTCATGCGACTCTTCGGATACTTGAATAAGTTAAAAAGGCAAGAGGTCATAGTTAAACTTGATGAAAGAATTGTAAATACTTGGAATAGAAATTGAAGAGGAAACCTAGGTCAATTTATTCTTCGTAATTCGCCTAGATGTTTTGAGCAAGTTCCACCTGAATCACAATAAGTTGTATATGGTGGGAAACTTCTGACAAAACATCTGGCGAAAGAAAACCAATTTCATCAAGAGGTGAACAAGGATAATATCTTATTCACTAGTTGTTAAAGCGTGATTAGGGATGGCGTTTACTGTCACGTTGTGTGTAAATACCGGAATCACTAGCCTACAATTAAGTGATGATGAGATTATAGAGTACATGGGTAAGCTACGAAAGTAGTGCATGTTGCAGTGGGAGTTGTTTATTTATCTTATGATAGGAATAAACATTTGATTTTGAGAAATTGTCTTTAAGTACGTTTTCATAGAAAGAATTTGATTTTGGTTTCTATGCATTAACAGATAATAATCTGTTATGGTACGATAGTGATTAATAATGCATATTCTAATCTTAGTAATTAATAATGCATATTCTAATCTTAGTAAGAGAAAGGAACCTTCGGAGACGAACTAAACATATTTTTGGCATCTAAGACTAGATCATTTTACTTAAGTACGATTCGAAAGCGAGTCTTACTTGAAAGTGAATATGATTAATTGCCTTTTCAAGGCAAAGGGATATAGAGCCATGAAAAGATATGTTGGAAATGGTTCATTATTATTTATGCGATCTTAAGATTATCCTGTGGAGAGGTGGTTATGAATGTTCGTCATTTTGTTTGACGTTTTTATGGCCCAAAAGGCCAGCCCTAACTTAGCCCAACTAGATTTATTTTAGAAAGCCCAAAACCTATTTATTTATTTATATGGCCCAAAAGGCCAGCCTTATCTTAGCCCAACTAGATTTTTTTAGAAAGCTCAAACTTATTTATTTATTTATTTTGTGGCCCAAAGTTTCAGCCCACTTAAATGGCATGATATATAATTATTAAGGCTAAAGTTAAAATAAAAAGAGAGAGAAGAACGGGAGAAGAAAAACAAAAGAGGGGAAAGAAGAGAGTGAAGAGGAGAAACCCTTGTTGATCAAATTCTCCCTTACAACCCTCATCCTAGGTGGTTTCTAAGTGGTTTTGAGGTAAGTGGTGTGTGAATTAAGCTTCCTTCTTCCATGATTTTGTAATTTTGTGGGGTTTTTCTCTTTGGTATGTGGATAATTTGCAGACTGTGTGAACTGATTTTGACATAGCTATTGCCCTCGAAAGTTTGAAAACTTAATTTCTGTACGTATCTGAACTCGTTAACTTTCCGTAGCTACTTGAAACGCCTCAATCCGATTATTCTACAATTAGTTATGATTTTTCTCGTAAACTGCCGCTAGCTGGAAAATTTCAGAATTTTTATGTCGAATTCAAACTTATTTTCTATCGTTTCGTTTAGTCAATGTATTGAAACGGGTTATGTGGGATTGGGAACTGATGTTAAGGAGTTACATACCATTTTTATTTAATATCGACTTGTTCGAACTCAATTAGGATTTGTTTTTAGCAATGAAAGGGATGTTACCGCTAATAGTTAATTATATATAATTTGTCTTTAATTGCTCATCTCCTTTCTAGGTAAAGAACCATTGACGAAGGGCAAGGGACCGACTTCAGATTCCGGAGAGAGTTAATCACTTCCTTGTGAGTTGATAATTCGGGAACGCCTTCTCTTGTGGGAAGTGTAGACCCTCGATAAATGTGCATTTATTTTAGTTTTAGTTAATTGACAAGAAAATTATTTGGTATTGTGTTATGTGGTAAAGAGCCTGATTGGCTCGATTGCTCTGGTTAGAGTCCTATTAGCCATTTTATGAGTATTATTGATTTTAACTTATGTTGAAGAGCCTTGTCGGCTCGATATCTGATAGCATTTATTGTGAATTATTTGAGAATTGATTTCTGGTTATTCTTGTGTGCCAATTAAGACTCTAACTTGAGTCGTTATTCATCTTATGATGCATATGCATATGTATGTCTGGTACCAAGGTTAAGTAGCCCGAATTGGTCACGGTTCGGGTGAGTTGGAACGACATTGGTTAAGTAGCCCGGGATTGGCAAACCTGGGTGAGTTAGATCTAACGGGGCACCTGTCCATTTGCCAAATACTGATACTCTGGAGGGTGATCGTTAGATGGATTAGTCTATTATAGGCTCAGTCAATGTCACCGGTGTGGGACATGCATGTCATATATGTTTATATGTTTGATCATTTCAAGTATTCACGTCGATATTGAATTGTGAACTTTAGCACTTGGCGTGTTGAGAAAGAATATTAATGTGCATTTTATCTAGAGTAACGGTGACGAGCTTGGACTGTCTCTCGACGGAGAGCTCAGTTCGAGGAGGATATTGACTACCCACGTGTCTTTTATGTGATAACTTGTTGTTTGAACTAATTGTGTTATTCGTAAATGTGCACTGAGGTTTTTATTTTCATTAATATGTACACTGAGTGAGAAATAGTTATTGTGAGACGAAATGTTGGATTTTATATTATGAACCGCGAGTGGGAATACATGCTTCATATAAGGGTCGGGGTGACCGGCTTATCACCTCACTGAGCTAGTGGTTTTGCTCACCCCCATCATTCTTTCCTTTTCAGGCTGTTGATATCGTTTTGGTTGTGAGACGAAATGGTTAGATAGATGATGAATTATTTGAAATTGCTAAATTCATTTTATGGGTAAGCCCTAGAAACAACATGTCGTATTGATGTTTGTGGGATATCCTAGAAAAATGAAGGGTGGTTTATTTGATAGTCCAAAAGATCGAAGGGTGATTGTTAACACGAACACTAGATTTTTTTAAAGGACTATATAATAAACTACAAAGCCATGTATAAGTTGTTCTAAAAGTGTGAGAAGGTAAACACAAATTTTAGTACCAAGACTACAAGAGGATATACCACAAGTAAACTGCAACGCGTGTCACATCTGATACACAATTGCATGTAGTGCCTTATCGTAGTGGGAGGGTTGTTTGACAACCGAGTAGATTTATGTTTTTGGAGAGTTGTGAGACTTGGTCCTAAGTGAAAATGAAATCGGCCCATAGACACGACGAAGCACTACAAGATCGAAATGCGGAATCTTAGGAAGTTGCAACGATTTTTGTAATAAAATCTATGGATTCAAAATTATTTCTGGGAGCTTGTAGAACCATGAAATGGTGTGAAAGCCTTTGGATGTTAGTGAGTCTACAATGAAGGAACCAGAGTGATTCATTGCATAGAACTAATAGCATTTCAAGTGTAAGCTTAAAAGTGTCCATCGATGGACTAAGCAAGCTTCAAGAACATAGAACATCCATTTTCATAAGGAAATCCAGACATATGGATTTAATCAATGTTCGGATTGATCTTGTGTGTTGAAAAAAGTGACGAAAACGTGGTGGTATTTCTTGTATGTACGTAGATAATATCTTGCTCATTGGAGACAATGAAAGAGTATTGTCGGGCGTATGGGTATGGTTAATAAAGCGGTATAAAATGAAGGACTTGAGAGAAGCAAAATATATCCTTGTGATAATGGTAATAAAGATCACAAGATAGGATATTATGCTTATCTCAAGCTTCATGTAATTGATACAATCCTTACTCGTTTTAGCATGTGACTTTATCTAAGGATTTGTGTCTTAAGACACATAATAAGATAAAATAGATAAAGGCAGTTCCCTATGCTCCGGGAATAAGGAAGCTTAAACTATGGAATGTTATGCACGAGATTGGATATTTGTTTTGCCAATGGCATAGTCAGTGAGATCAAGGTAACCCGAAACAAGAATATTGAATTTTGGTAAGACATATTTGAAGTGCCTGAGAAGGACTGAAAATAATATGTAGGCTTACTGGACATATTCATTACTTCTTGAGGGTTACTTAGATTCAGATTTTTCAAATTCATTTGGACGACAGTAAATCCACCTTAAGGTTATGTGTTTAAATTGGAAGTAGATCCATAGTATGGAGGAGTGTTATATAGAAATATATTTCGGATTCCACCATGAAAAGATGATAATATTGGAGCCTTGTGGTAGCCAAAGTATCTATATGGCTCTAGAAACTTCGTAATGGACTTAGATGTGATTCTGAGTTTGCCCAAAATTTTCACAATTTATTGTGATAAATGGTGCATTCGCAAACTTGGAGGAATCATGATCCCATAAGGCAATTAAACATATTGAAAGCGAGTACTACCTGATACGAGAAATCGTATGCAGAGGGGAAGGTTGTTGTCACCTACATTGCATTGGAAGATAACCTAGTAAATCCTTTTACAAGGACCTTAAGGCGAGAGATTTTAATGGTCAAATAGTAGGAGAGGGAATCAGATGTATGGCAGCAGATATGACAGCATAGTCTTTTAGTATAAGTGAGAGATTGTTGGATTGTATACTAAAAGTCTAGTTTTTTGTATGAACAATGTTTAAATAATGTTCGATATGAGAATCATGTGATCAATCGTTTGCAATAATGGTTTTGCAAAAGTCCATTTACTTTATACTATATATAATGTGGTGTACAGCTTCACACGGAAGATCATATTATTGGCTCCTTATAAAGTATAAACAGATATTCACAACCGAGATAGAAGGAGACTATCTATCGGTATGGTTGTAGTGTGATTTGACATTAGTCTGTCTTGACTATAAAATTGCACTAGTGCGCTTTGTGTGTATTGAATAGGACCGCTGTTGAGATCGTTCGGTTTATACTGACTATATAATAGAACTTGATCTCTGTTATTATGAAAGTTCGTACTCTTAATCCCTATACAATAACCTCGACATGTAAGCCAGTATTTATTTCTTTAATTCATCAATGGGTGAGATTTAATAGTTAAATCAATATGCTCGATGAGTTAGGAAATGATGTTGTCTCTATGGTGTGTTGTTGATTGTAGAAGGAATTCGTGTCCTAACGGATTTGGTTGATGATGTCCCCTTGAGGAGCTCATAAGGATTATCATGTAAACCCTGCATGTGGATTTATTCATGCATGATAATAAGATGGAGTGGTACTACTCTTGGTAATTATATTAATTAATGGAGTTATCAGTAACTTAATTAATTAATGGACATTGAATCTTAAACACGGGGAAACTAAAGGGCTCATAATAAGAAGGAGCCCATAAACGTAATTTGGAATTAGGGTAGCAGTACAATAATATTTCTTTATTATAATGAATTATTATTATTGGACTTAAGTATAAGTTTTGGGCTAAACTTGGATGCTTAAGCCTAATGAGAGGCCTAAACCCTAATTTATCCTCCTGGTTCCTATTGTTGCCTATATATAGCCAATCCCAGCAGTTTGGATATGTTGTAACACACGCCTAAAATCTTGAAAAACAATAGAACTACAGACTGAGTTCGTCTTGTAGATTGTTGCCCACACCAACTTCAAGACGTGGCTTAGGAATACAACAGAATATCGAAAGTTCATTTGTTATTTCCGGCCGTCAACTTGCACGATTTTTATAAAATCGTGTAAAAGTCCAAACTAGATGTGTGATATACTTATGGAAAGCCACGGAAGGGAGGGTTGTTTTGGCGCATAGATCACTTCAATCGGAGATCAGTCGAGGAAGTTATGGCCTAAATGGTGAGGTTGCGCAGGCTGCCGGCGAGAATCCATCTTCTTCAACATACCCTGGTGAAAGGTAATATGTATCTTATTTTCTTTCTTCCGCTATAGAAACGTATGAAACCCTAAAGGTTCACGTTAACCAAAAGATCCGAATGCCAACATGTTAATCCTGGTGCTAAGATGGAAGAAGAAAAACCTGGTTTGGAAGATACGGTGAACCGTTATGTGGCTAGGAATGATGCAAGAGTGGATCGTATAGAGATAAAAATAGATTCAAATCATGAGGAGTTATCCAAGAAGATGAAAGACCTTACTTTGTTGATGGGAGAGATGGCAGGGAATGTGAAGAAGTTGACACAAACTATTGAGAAGGGTAAGTTCCCATCTCAAAGTCGTACGAACCCTAAATCTTGTAATGCCATCACATTGAGCTTTGGGACGTAGTACGAAGGTTCGATGAAGCTAGTGTACGAAAATAATGAGAGTAGAACCGCCGTTCGACCAGACTCACATAGTTCGACCAGCTGGTCGAACTGTGGTCGAACCACCTTTGGAAAAACAGAGAAACAATGCTCAGTTTTCTGGCTCGCCGTTCGACCAACACATTCCAGTTCGACCAAACCTCTCTGGTAGAATGACAGTCGAACCAGCACCTGTTGAGCCGAAAAATCGAGTTCAATTTATAGAGCCCCAGTTCTACCAAAACCTTCTAGTTCGACCAGTCCTCTCTGGTCGAACCAACAACCTCTGAACTGGACAGACTGATTCCGTTTTCAGACATCCAGTTTTGACCAAACTCATCCAATTCGACCAGACCATTCTTGTCGAACTGTGGTCGAACTACGATAATCAACTCCCATTTCTGAACCATGATATACCTGTTATTCAGAATACTCCAGTATCATCACAAGAACAGAATACAGAGCTTATAGTAGAGAAGAAGTGGGAAAGAGCCAAGAGATTGAAAGCCGAGAAGGACAAGGCGCAGGAGGTTGAACGTGACGAAATGGGAATCCCTAAGACAAATATACCTCCTCTGTTTCCTTTCAGGTTAGTGAAGAAGGGATTTGAAGATAAGTTCAAGAGATTTTAGGATATAATGAACAAGATAAGCTTGAACATTCCTTTCTCCGAAGCAATCATGGAGATACCATACTATGCCCGATTTCTTAAAGATATCATATTGAAGAAGTGGAGTTTGAACGGAGTAGAGACAGTGAATCTATCAGAGAACTGCAGCTCGATCATTCAGAGGAAGCTGCCAGCTAAGTTGAAAGATCCGGGAAGCTTCACTATTTTATGTGAAATTGGAAGAGGCACAGCACGAAAAGCTTTGTGCGATCTTGGTGCAAGCATCAACTTAATACCCTTGTCTATATTCAAGAAGCTAAGTTTGGGAGAGCTCGCTCCCACGACAGTGGCTCTACAGTTGGCGAATATGTCCTTTTCCAGAGGGTGTGATTGAAGATGTACTTGTGAAAGTGGAGAAGCTTGTCTTTCCTGTGGAATTTCTTATGCTAGAGATGGAAGATGACAAAGATAATGTCCCTCTTATCTTGGGGAGGCCATTCTTTGCCACACCTGGAGCTATGATTGATGTCCAAAAGGGGGAGCTTAGATTGAGAATGGATAAAGAAGAGGTTATGTTCAACCTTGATAAAGCAATGAAGATGCCAATAGAGATGCAATGTCACAGCATTGATGTGGTGGAGTAGATCGTGAAGGAAGATATGTCCTTGATCCTATCGAAGGATCCCTTGAAGACATGTTTGGCAGAGTCTCTTACTTTTTCCACCACAGTGTTAGATGAGCTCTCTAACGAGGTATGTATTGAATTTCTTGAAAATTTACTTGCTTTGGGTGATGACAGGTATGAATCTAAAAGAACCAAGCTTGAATAAGTTAAGTGGACTAGGCAATACTTCCCATTGGATTGAGAAAGCACACCGAAGGAAGAAAAAAAAAGGAGGAGTTGAAACCACTACCGGAGCACTTGAAGTACGTCTATTTACACGACAATAAAACTTATCCGGTAATTGTATCTTCTTCTCTTACTTATTTGTTAGATGTTCTTATGAAGTATAAGTCTGCTATTGGTTGGACTCTTGATGATTTGAAGAGTATTAGTCCATCGTATTGCATGCATAAGATAAGGTTGCTAGATGAAGCTAAGGGATGTATTTAGAATCAGTGGAGGGTTAATCCCGTGATTCAAGAAGTGATTAGGAAGCAAATCCTAACGTAGTTAGATGCAGGAATTATTTATCCAATTAGTGATAGTCCCAATGTGAGTACATTGCATGTAGTAGCTAAAAGGGGGGCATGACTATTGTGAAAGCCGATGATAGAGAGACATTATCCACTAGGATTCATACGGAATGGCGTATGTGTATGGATTGTAGGAAACTAAATGAAAATACATGCAAAGACCATTTTCCTCTTCCTTTCATTGATCAAATGTTGGATCGTCTAGGGTATGAGTTTTATTGTTTCTTGGATAGGTACTCGGGTTATAATCAAATCATGATTGCTCCCAAGGATCAAGAAAATACTAACTTTACTTGCCCTTATGGAACTTTTTCTTTTAGGAAGATACCTTTTGGGTTATGTAATGCACCTGTTACATTTCAGCATTGCATGATGGCCATACTTGATGGATTGATAGAGAAGATCATGGAGGTGTTTATGGATGATTTTTCTATTTTTGGTTCCTCCTTTGATATTTGTTTGTTTGACTTATCTAATGTTTTGAAGAGATGTCAAAAAACTAATCTTGTCTTGAATTGGGAAAAGTGCCACTTCATAGTGAGAGATGGGATTATTCTTGGGCATCATATTTCGGCCAAGTTATTGCAGGTTGATCGAGCAAAGGTGGAGGCAATCGAGAAGCTTCCACCACTTACTAATGAGAAGGGAGTGCTGTATTTCCTTGGACACGCCGGATTCTATAGAAGATTTATCAAAGACTTCTCAAAATACTCCAAGCCCCTGTCACATTTACTTGAAAAAGATGTTTCTTTTGTTTTTGATGAAGAATCTCTAACAGCTTTTCAAGTTTTGAAATAGGCGCTTATTACTGCACCTATCTTGATCACATCGTATTGGACTCAGCCGTTTGTACTTATGTGTGATGCAAGTGATCTAGCACTTGGAGTGGTGCTCGGGCAGCTAAGAGAAAAGAAGTTATGTGTCATTTACTATGCGAGTAAGACTTTTGATGCAGTACAAAGAACTATATTGTCACTGAAAAGGAGTTTTTAGTTGTTGTGTATGCATTAAACAAGTTTCGACAGTATTTGGTCGGCATGAAGACAATAGCATACATGGATCATTCTGCAATCCGGTACTTGATGGAGAAGAAGGATGTGAAGCCCAGGATTATTAGATTGATCCTTCTTCTACAAGAGTTTGATATAGAGATCTAAGATAAGAAAGGAACGGAGAATATTTTGGCGGATCACCTATCAAGGTTAGAGACAAGGGAGCATTGTGATGACTCTTTTGCATACATTAAAGAGATGTTCCCATATGAGAAGATTATTGCGGTGTTTGTTGAAGGAGCAGAGAGAGCTTGTGTAGTTGCTGCTCAGGGAATGGATCCATGGACGCTGATTATGTCAATTACATTGTATCCGGTGAAATTCCTAAGGATCTCAATAGGTATCAACTTGCCAAATTCAAGAGAGATGTTGAGACTTTTCTACGGTATGATCCATTTGTGTACAAGATTTGTACGGATTCTATCATCCGTAGGTGTGTGCCCGAGATGGAGATGGAGAGTGTTCCTGATTTTTGCCATGCACAACCTAACGGAGGGCACTTCGGAGCTCAAAAGACTGCAGCAAAGGTACTTCAATCCGCTTTATATCGGCCTTCCTTGTTTAAAGATTTTGAGTCCTATGTGGCGACTTGCGATATATGTCAAAGGATAGGAAACATAAGTAAAAGGGATGAGATGCCACTTCAGTCAAGCATTATTGTAGAGATCATCGATGTATGGAGAATTGATTTTATGGGGCCGTTTTCCCCATCTAATGGATTCCTATACATCCTTCTTGTTGTTGATTATATTTCTAAGTGGGTTGAAGCGATTCCAACTCACATGAACGATTTAAAGACGGTCTTTTCATTCATGAAGAAGTATATTTTTTCCCGCTATGGAGTTCCTAGTGCACTTGTAAGTGATGGAGATTCTCACTTTGTCAACAAACTTATTGAAAGAGTTCTTAAGGAATATGGTGTTAAGCATAGGGTTACTACACCCTATCATCCTCAAGCGAATGGGCAAGCAGAAGTCTCCAATAGGCAAGTAAAGCAAATCCTAAAGAAGGTGGTTGGAACCAATAGGAAGGATTGGGCTATGAAGCTCGATGATGTTTTATGGGGGTTTCGAAACGCATATAAGATTGTACTAGATATGTCACCTTATCAAATTGTCTACGGAAAGCCGTGCCACTTACCCGTAGAGATTCATCATGTCTTTTTGGGCCGTAAAAAGTATGAACTTGTTTCTTAAGGAGCAAAAGGAGTTGAGGTTGACTCATATCAATCAACTAGACGAGTTCAGAAATCAAGCTTTCAAGAACTCGGTGATCTATAAGGAGAGAATGAGGAAGTGGCATGACTCGAAGATCACTCATAAAGAGTTCAAACAAGAAGATGAGTTATTACTTTTTAACTCTCGTTTGAAGCTTTTTGCAGAAAAATTGAAATCAAAGTGGACGAGATCGTTCATTATCCATAGATCCTGCGGGGGAAGTTTTGAGATCATGGACAAAGACGGAGACATCATAGCGGCGAATGGGCATCGATTGAAGCACTATAAGTTGCAGGATGATGCTTGTGTTGTCTTTTAAGATACCTTACATTAAGTTGGTACAGTCATGACTCTCCGAAGTTAAACAAGAGCACCTGTTGGGGGCTTACCCTCCTGTTTTATAACTTAATGTATTTCGTGTGAGTAAGAAATTTTTATATTTAAGGTTCTTACTAATCGGCAATTACATCTCTTTGCAAACATAGTTTGGACTACAGTTTCTACTAAGTTTGGGGGGTATGATGTACTTAACTCATCGTAGCACCAAGAGTATAATCTTTTTTTTGTCACGTTTGCTAGGGAAGTTGATTTTTTGCGGTATATTAAAACTTTAATCAGTTTTGATGTGTCGAGTTGCAACACGACTTGCAACACAAGTCGAGTTGGGGTCCGAAACGTGTCCAGAATTGTCAAGAGAGCTTACTTGAGTTGTAAGGTCCAACTCGACTTGCAACTCGAGTCGAGTAGGGGGCAGAGCAGCGTCCGAAAATTATCCAGAGAGCCAACACGAGTTACAGGACCCCACGACTTGTAACACGACCAGTTTTGGGATCCGTAGGCATTTCAGTTTCAGAGAATCGTGACATGACTAGACAGGCAGTAGCACGAGTTGTCAAAACGACTAGTGTTTGGGTTACTCGAGTTACTTTCAACGTAACACTGGTCGTGTTGCCAACTAGAGCTGGGTACCCCAACTCGAGTTGGGTTATTTTTAGCTAAAAATTGAGATTTTTGATCCCCTGTGTGTGACAACATAGAAAAACAGCCCAGTGGAGTAAAAATCGTGGCCTATGATATAAAAAGGGATCAAGACACCTGGAGAAGAAGACCAATCATTCACAACAAAAACATATCATGAATTCGATTCACGCACCATCCATCCACCCACTCACATCAAACCATTCATCCATTCATCCCATCGGTCTGGAGGAAGATTCAAGTGCGGTTGAGAGAGCAATCCAATCGGAGAGACGGAGGAAAGACGCAAGCCACGTGGCACTAGGGTTTTGTTTTCTCTTCTTAATTTCTTTTTTTGTGATTTTGTTATGTATTTGATAGCCGTGAGGATTGTTTGTGACCTCATGGGCTAAAAACTCTTTACAGTTCTAAGGATTGAAGGTTAGGGAAGTTGATTTGGAACCCTAGACAAAGTATTGTGATTTCATGCTATTAAGATTCTTATTTAATTGATTTATTTCAGATTATATTATTGTTTGTAACGTCTTCATAGCATGCTATTGATATTGCCCGTGATGCTTGACATGTTGTGTTAGCTTGTGTGCATACGTATTTAATATTGTCTGTTTGCTAGGGCTTATAGCAGTTTCCCGTGAACACAATAATCCTAAGGGCTGGTAAATAAGATACTTGATATTCTTAGTGGAAGAATGCAATTAGGAAATCAACTAGGAAGCGAATAAGTTTGAGTATTACTTTCAGAAAATATATGTTAGTCGAATTGGTCATCCGGAGGTTTATGAAATTCGCTTTATTAGTATCTAGGAAGGAGGTTCAGAACTGTTCGCGCATCATCTTATGATGTATTTTCATTGAAATAACATGAATGAACAATAGGACGTCTAGAAAACCAAATCAATTGCACTATACCTGAAACCTTAGAGATGTTACTTCTCTCTTGATTCAATCTCAAATATTTCTTGCTTTTATTTATTTTGTTAATTATTTTTTGAATTCTTTAGTTATTAATTTATTCAAACACTTGGAAATTTATTATGTTAATTCTAATTGAATAGTAATACAAGTTAAGTGAATAATTAATTGTCTCAGTGGGAATGATATTTTATTTTAACTGGGGTACTTGCCTCTACAATTGGCATCCCTACACTTGGGAATTTTAATTGGAGTGCTCAATTTATGCCTAACAAGTTTATGGCTCCGTGCTGTCGGGGACAGTAAATTATTTATTTGCTTTTGTTACTTATTTAATTAGGATATTTGCTTTGAGATTTAATTGTCTACACTTTGAATTTTCTTGAAGTTGCATGCACACTAGGTCAAAGAAGGGAACACAAAATCTTGAATTTGATCCGGAGATTGAAGTGTCTGCTAGAAAAATGAGAGGAGCAGCAAAGAAGATCAATGCACCTTCTAAGATTGTTAAGGTACGGAATCCGAAGAAGAAAGCGGACACATCAGCACCTAAAGCAGTTGTAGAGGAGGAGAAAGAAAATATTGAATATCAGGTTATCCCAGAAAAAGCAGAGTCAGAAATTGAAGCAGAAACAGCAGTAGAATCAGCAATTATGGGAGATAGAACACATGAAGATGACATTGTCATCCGGGAGACGTTCAAGTCTACCAATCTTGGGGGATCAGGCGTAGTTGGGGCCATTCAAGCTAATGAAGCAAATGATATAAGACCAGCCCTGATCAATATGGTGGAGAAAAACTCCTTCGCATGAGGGGTTTTTGATGAACCGTATAGTCATCTGAAGCGCTTCAACAGCTACATGGATAAAGTTAAAACTGCTGATGCCTCCAATGACAGGTGGAAAATGAGGCTTTTTCAGTTTTCGTTAGTTGATAAAGCGAGAGAGTGGTATGATAAACTCAAATGAGATAGTTGCTCAAATTGGACTGAGTTGCAGCAGTTGTTTGTGGACCATTTTATACCACCTGGTAAGATTCTTTTACTGAAACAAGAGATCAACCAATTCAAGCAAAGAAGAGTTGAACTATTTGGAGAGGCTTGGGAAAGATTTAATGATCTGTTGAGTAGATACCCACAATATGGATTCAAAAAGTCTCAGCTGATCAGTGTCTTCTACAATGGCCTCGACAATGACTTGAGAGTGTTGGTGGATGCATCTGCAAGAGGAATAATTTTTGGGAAAACATCGAATGCTGTTGAGAAATTGTTCGATGACATCTCCACAAACTCTAGAGATTGGCCGTCAGAGAGGATACGTGGAAGCTACATACTTGGCAAAGTGGCAAAAGTTGAAGAGAAGTTTTCGGAGGCAGACATAAATAATAAGATGATAGCTCAATTGGAGCAGATGAACAAAAACTTGGTCAATTTTATGTCAGGTAACAGTGGTAGAGGAAACCAAGTGGCAGCAAGTGATGATGTTGTCATGAATGTCCAAGGAGTTGACGATGCAAATTGGGCCATGGGACAGAGTCTCCAAGATTCAAGAGCTCCGCAAAATTGGCAAGGAAACAGATACCCTCAAGGCAATCCCAATCAGAGAAATAACCAAGGGGGAGGACCTAGCAGTCAAGGAGGTCCAAGCAATCAAGGGGGTTGGCAAAATTAGAAGAGACACGAGAATTTTTCCTATTCAAATCCAAATAATGCAGTCCCTTACCCTCCTAATTTTGATCATGAAGCCAAAACAAAAAAAGGAAATCCAAGTATTGATGATGTGTTGGCAAAATACATGCAGAAGAATGATGTTGCTATCAACAAAATCAATAATTGTATAGTGCTTATGGACTCGAAAATGACAAATTAGAATGAGGAAATGAACAAGCAGTTGCAGAGTCTGACATACTTAATGGGGCAGATCTCAACCATGGTAAATCAGCAGCAACAACAGATTATGAAGGGAAATTTTCCTTCAGACACAGAAATCAACCCGAAGGAGAGTGCAAATGCGATTACTTTGAGGTCCGGGAAGCAGTGTAGTCAAGAACTGATGCAGAACATGACAGGAATGAGAAAGGAAGAAGAGCAAAGTCACTTCGCCACTAGTTCAGTACCTATTCAAGCCGAGTCAAGTTTGGGGGTGATCTAGAAGAGCTAAAGGATGCAGTACAACTCCGGCTCGATACAAGCTCACCTCTTGGGTTCCCTGCGCTTCCAAATTCTATTATGAACCAATCTGATCAAGCCATAGCTTATAAAAAATAGCAGCGAGCGAAGAGGTTGAGAGAAATGGAAGAGGTTTTCGAAAGAGATAGTTTGGGACTTCCAAAAACTAAGGTACCACTTCTGTTTCCTCAAAGAAAATTGTTGAAGAGCTTGGATGAGAAGTTCAGAAAGTTTGTTGTGGTTATGAGGGATGTCCAAGTCACTATTCCCTTTTCAGAGGCTTTGGATCAGATGCCACATTATGCAAGGTTCCTTAAGGAACTCATCTCGAGAAAAAAAACTGAACAGTGTGGAGACAGTTAACCTAACGGAGAGTTGCAGTTCAATAATCCAAAGAAAGTTACCTGAGAAGCTGAAGGATCCTGGTAGCTTTATTATCCCTTGTGAGATAGGAAAAGACCGTCTAGAAAGGCATTGTGTGATTTAGGAGTCAGCATAAATTTGATGTCTTTATCTGTGTACAAGAATCTTGGTTTGGGGGAGTTGAAACCCTCATCTATGGCTTTACAGTTAGCAGAAAGATCATTGACATACTCCGAGGAAGTTGTAGAGGATGTGATGGTGAGGGTATCGGATTTGGTTTTTCCTGTGGACTTCCTAGTACTTGACATGGAGGATGAAAAGGATGGCGCGCCTCTTATCTTAGGGCATCCATTTCTTGCTACTAGAAAAGCCCAGATAGATGTATTCAATGGAGAGTTGAAGCTTAGAGCCGATGAAAAGGAAGTGATATTCTTGTTGAATAAGGAGGTGCAGTGGCCTACAACTCAGCTACAATGCAAGTCTCTGGAAGTAGTGGACACAAAGCATGATGAGAACTTTACCTTATCTGATGCAGAGTTTGAGAATTTGTCTAACGATGCAAGTATCAACTATCTTGAGAAGTTACTTGCATTAGGTGATGCCAGGGACGCACAGAGTAAGAGAACCACTGCTGACATGGTGAATCATAATAGGAAGGTTATTATTGAAGAAGCAATGAAACTTGCAGCCGAGGAGGTTATAAATGAGGAGAAAAGAGTTGACATAGTCGAGGGGATCGACAAAGCAAGCGGATCTCTTACTTATCCTATTACTAACTCTGTTGTTATATTTGATAATGTTTTAGTTGCAGGAATCATGGATGATCCATGTTTGAAGCCTCCGGATTTACCTCCTGAATTTCCTTCGTATATGGGTGTTGAAGATTCTAACTTGTTCAGCATGTGTTTTGACATGGAGGATCCTGTATTGGTGACGAAGAAAGGTGAGGTGGTTGTAGCGGCTAATGATAGAGGAAGGAAGTACTTCAAGGTACGAATGCGAGGGGACTGTGCTCCAATTCAGTAGTTCGAGAAAGAGGTATCTGTCGTGACTCTCCGACGTTAAACGTGAGCGCATGTTGGGGGCCGACCCTCCCATTTTATTTGCTTTATTGAGTCTGTGTCAATGTAGTAATTTTATTAGGTGTTGCTCAACTATGGTATACACTTCTTTACAAACTTATGCTCTCACTTCGTTTGATCTAAGTTTGGGGGGATACGTGTACACCTGCGTCTTGCTGCACCAAAGTAAAGTAGCTTCATAGTGTTGTGTGCTTGGATGATTAATTTTTTGCAATTTTTCGGTATTTTTGATTAATTTGATTATATTGAGTGGTCGATTTTTTGTGATTGTCCAAGTATGTGTCGTGTAGTTTGTCTTTGTTGTGTGTTTATCCTAGTGTATGTGGTTATATTTATGGTTCTTGTGGACGATTGATTGCTTTGCCTAATCACTTGATTGAATTGAATTTGTGATTAATTGATAATGTGATGTTATGAAAAGTGATAATCCAGTTAGAGATGTGTACTTTGATGTTGGAATACTTAAGATTGTTGCATGTATTAAAGTTGGTTCATAAACCTATGAAGGAGTGCTCGTTATTCCGTTAAACCCATGTGAGATTTGAGCTTCAATGAATCATGAGAATTACACATGATTGAATTCTTTCTTGAGAGCATCGTTTACATGCATGTATTCTAGAACTTGACTTTTAATCTGCTTAAGACTAGATGATTGATTAGATGATGGGAAATGATCTTAGATCATTTTGTTCTTGATTGAGTCACGAGCCAAATATTTATCCTACCTTGAAATTTAATTCATAGTTTCCTGTTTGAGCCTGTAAGCCTTTTTCTTTGGAAACCTATAAAGACAGCCAATTTAATCCTTTAAAAGCTTTTAAATACCTATCCTAGTAGAGAATAAAGGAGACAGATTGGTGTTGTGCGAAATGAAATCTGGAAAGATGAATGTTGGCGGAAAGTGATTGAAGATGAAGTATGGTTAAAATCTTGCAAAAAGGTGGGGTAGTGCCCGAAATTGGTACCCCAATTATAGGGTAGTGCCTGAAATTGGTACCCTAATTTAAAAGGAAGAGAAAGAGATGAAAAGAAGACGTTGAGCTTGAAAGTAATGGGAGGATTGAAATGATTGAAAGAAATTGAAAGAGGTAAAAAATGAGATTGATTTGCCAAGTATATGTATTGAAGATATATCTCTACTTTTAATTCTCTACTAGTGATTGAGTCACTTATCCCATATTTACCTACCCTTGTCCAAAAAGCCAACGTTACAACCCTTAGCAAGTCCTTTGTGAACCCATCGTTAAGTCTTTCAAATTAGTGGAGAGTTTAGATAATTGTCAAGCTTATGGTTACGCGTGCATGTGAATTAATTTGAGAGTATATATTTTAGCCTTGAAGTGTACATCTAACACTTGAGCGATGAGTGTAAACACTATCCGTGAGAGTGGATGATGAGCATTCTGGACTTGAGAGCGACTGATTTGAAATGCGTGTTTTCAATTGATAGAATTTTGACATTTGAGTATACTATCTTGGATTTGATTGGTGAGTGATCCCTTATTTGCTGTAGAATTTCAACTCTCATTTCTCTCTTGTCTTGAATTCGTTGTTCGGGGACGAACAACATGGTAGCTTGGGGGGTTGATGAGAGTGAAAATTTACGTCTTTTTGATCTCATAATACCTTATTTTTATTTGAATAAGGTCATACATTAGTGTCGAATTTCGTAGTTTACATATTTTACATGATTATGGTGTACTAATGGGTTTTTATTGAGTTTTGAAGGTTAAAATAGGGTAGAAATGAAGCAGGAATAAAAATGAGCAAGAAACGGGGCTGAAAAGACCCAACTCGAGTTGCAACACGACTTACAACACAAGTCGAGTTGGGGTCCAAAACATGTCCAGAATCGTCCAAAGAGCTTACTCGAGTTGCAAGGTCCAACTCGAGTCGAGTAGGGGGCAGAGCAGCGTCCGAAAATTGTCCAGAGAGCCAACACGAGTTACAGGACCCAACACGACTTGTAACACGACCAGTGTTGGGATCCGTAGGCATTTCAGTTTCAGAGCATCGTGACACGACTAGACATGCAGTAGCACGAGTTGTCTACACGACTCGTGTTTGGGTTACTCGAGTTACTTTCAACGTAACACTGGTCGTGTTGCCAACTCGAGCTCGGTACCCCAACTCGAGTTGGGTTATTTTTAGCTAAAAATTGGGATTTTTGATCCCCTGTGCGTGACAACATAGAAAAAAGTCCAGTGGAGTAAAAATCGTGGCCCATGATACAAAAAGGGATCAAGACACCTGGAGAAGGAGACCGATCATTCACAACAAAAACACATCGTGAATTCAATTCATGCACCATCCATCCACCCACTCACATCAAACCATTCATCCATCCATCCCATCGGTCCGGAGGAAGATTCAAGTGCGGTTGAGAGAGCAATCCAATCAGAGAGACGGAGGAAAGACGCAAGCCACGTGACACTAGGGTTTTGTTTTCTTTTCTTAATTTCTTCTTTTGTTATTTTATTATGTATTTGATAGCCGTGAGGGTTGTTTGTGACCTCATGGGCTAAAAACTCTTTACAGTTCTAAGGATTGAAGGTTAGGGAAATTGATTTGGAACCCTAGACAAAATATTGTGATTTCATGCTATTAAGATTCTTATTTATTTGATTTATTTCAGATTATATTATATTTTTGTAACGTCTTCATAGCGTGCTATTGATATTGCCCGTGATGCTTGGTATGTTGTGTTAGCTTGTGTGCATACGTATTTAATATTGTCTGTTTGCTAGGGATTATAGTAGTTTGCCCATGAACACAATAATTCTAAGGGCTGGTAAATAAGATACTTGATATTCTTAGTGGAACAATGCAATTAGGAAATCAAGTAGGAAGCGAATAAGTTTGAGTATTACTTTCAGAAAATATATGTTAGTCGAATTGGCCATCCGGAGGTTTATGAAATTCGCTTTATTAGTATCTAAGAAGGAGGTTCAAAACTATTCGCGCATCATCTAATGATGTATTTTCATTGAAATAGCATGAATTAACAATAGGACGTCTAGAAAACCAAATCAATGGCACTATACCTGAAACCTTAGAGTTGTTACTTCTCTCTTGGTTCAATCTCAAATATTCCTTACTTTTATTTATTTTGTTAATTGTTATTTGAATTCATTAGTTATTAATTTATTCAAAAACTTGGAAATTTATTACGTTAATTCTAATTGAATAGTAATACAAGTTAAGTGAATAATTAACTGTCTCAGTGGGAACGATATTTTATTTTAACTGGGGTACTTGCTTCTACAATTGACATCCCTACACTTGGGAATTTTAATTGGAGTGCGCAATTTATGGTTAACAGCTTGCCCAATATATTGGCTAGAAAAATAAAGGATAAAAGAAGCCCAACATATTAAATTAATTAATAATGGCCCATAGATTAATTTTGGCCATTAATTAATTAGTCCAGATTGAAACCCTTTGGGTTATAAATCAACATGATGTGTGTGTATCATGTACAGGAGGGTGTGAAGCAGCTAACGTCCAGAGAACAGAATCAAGGCTGAGAGAAAATAAGGGAGAAAGGAAGGAGAAGTGTGTGTGGGAAGCAACCTGATTTGGGGATCATTTTCTTCACCGTTTCACTTCAAATTTCGAGGGGGAGTTCAGGCGACATCCTCTACAGACTGATTGGAGTGGATTTCTCAGATACATCTCCGAGGAGTGCAATGAGAATCGGGTGATTAGTATTCTCTTTGTGCTAGATTTATTATTCTTTTCTCCTTTATTATTTTGTATTCCAAGAGTGATTCTCTTGATGATGTTTTGATGATTCTGTAGTAGTCCTCTACTTGTGATAGAGAGTTGGTTTTTCTCTACTTGTGATAGGGAGATAGATTGGTATTCCTCCACTTGTGATAGAGAGATTGAACTGTGTACTTTTGTACATTAGTGGATTATTTCATGGACGAGAAGTCCCGTGGTTTTTACCCTCAGGTTGAAGGGGTTTTCCGCGTTAAAATTGATGGTGTTGATTCTGCTTTTTTTCCTGCATATTTATTTGGTTTATTGCTTATTGCAATTAGAATGGAAGGATTGGTGCATTGATATTGTTAGGGGTTTATTGTGTTTCCGCTGTGCCAATATATCATTGCGTATTGTCTGTCCTTATTGGATAGGATCCCCCTTTCCACAACAGTGGTACCAGAGCTTGGTTAGGCAGAAACCATAGAGGGTAGTGGTTCTATGATTAAGCTGAATGCTGAGAATTATTCTATTTGGAAGCCTATGATGGATGATTTACTTTACTGCAAAGATTTGTAAGATCCTATTAGTGGGAAAGATGATAAAGATGCTAAGCCGAAGGACATGGATGATAAAGCATGAGAAAAGCTTGGTAGAAAGACAATTGCTACAATCAGGCAGTGGGTAGATATTAGTGTATTTCATCATGTGGCTACGGAGACCAACCTAAAGGAATTATGGACAAAATTGCAGGAATTGTATGAGAGAAAGAATGCACAGAACCAAGCATTTACTATCAGAAAATTAGTAAATTTGAAGTATAAAGATGGGAGTTCTGTGGTAGAGCACTTGAATATATTTCAGGATTTGGTGAATCAGCTTTCTACCATGAAAATCACTTTTGATGATGAAGTGAAAGCTTTGTTTCTATTGAGTTTTCTGTCTGATAGCTGGGAGACTATAGTGGTGACACTCAATAATACAGTACCAAATGGAAAGTTGACATTGAACATGATCAAAGAAAGTATGTTCAAAGAAGAAACTAGAAGAAAGGAAGCCAATGATAGTTTTTTACAAGCACTTACACAGAAAATAGAGGTAGAAGCAAGAACAGAGGACACATAGACCGTGATAAATCAAGAGACAAATACTGGTCTAAGTCCAAAGAGGAATTCAAGTATTATCATTGTGGTGGACCAAAACACATGAAAAGAAATTGAAGAATTTAGAAGGAATTGCAAAAAGAATTGAATCAGAAGAAGTTAGAGGATAAGAATACAGCGGCCTATGCCACGCATTACAATGATGATGATACCGTAGTTTTTGTGAGCGATGAATATCTTCATGTGAAGGATCTCGATGTTGAATGGATTGTTGATTCGGGAGCTTCTTATCATTGTACTCCAAAGAGATAGTTGTTTACAAGCTACAAATCAGAAGATTTTGGTCACTTGTTCATAGGAAACAAGAGTGTTGCACCCGTAGTTGGTATTGGTGACATAGTTGTTGAGACTGAGTTGGGACACAGACTGACTTTGAAGAACGTGAGACATGTCCCAGTGTTGCGCCACACTTGATTGCTGCCAATGTACTTGACAGGGAAGGGTTCGAGCAAAAATTTACAAATGGTAATTAGAGGCTTATCAAGGATTCTTTGCTTGTTGGCGAAGGGAAGCTTTGGTGTACGCTCTATGGGAAAAAGCTTAGGATTGCTCGGGACCAGTTATTAGCAATTGTTGATGATTCATCACCGAATTTGTGGCACAACAGACTTGAGCATATTGATGTGAGGTACCATTGGCTTAGAATGTTGCTAGAGAAGCAACTTTTGAAGCTAGGAAAGATTCACACTAAAAGGAATTCTGCAGATATGATGACCGAAGTGGTTACTCGCGAGAAGCATGAATTGTGTGTTGGATTGGGCGGCATGAGCTCGAGATAAGTGTGATGTGTGCAGCCAGATATATTGAGAGGGAGAGATTGTTAGGCTTGCCCAATATATTGGTTAGAAAAATAAAGGATAAAAGAAGCCCAACATATTAAATTAATTAATAATGGCCCATAGATTAATTTTGGCCCATTGATCAATTAGTCCAGATTGTAATCGTTTAGGTTATAAATCAACATGTTGCTTGTGTGGCATGAACAGGAGGGTGTGAAGCAGCCAACGTCCAGAGAACAGAATCAAGGCTGAGAGAAAATAAGGGAGAAAAGATGGAGAAGTGTGCGTGCGAAGCAACCTAATTTGGGGATCATTTTCTTCACCGTTTTACTTCAAATTTCAAGGGGGAGTTCACGGCAACATCCTCTACAGACTGATTGGAGTGGATTTCTCAGATACATCTCCGAGGGGTGCAACGAGAATTGGGTGATTAGTATTATCTTTGTGCTAGATTTGTTATTCTCTTCTCCTTTATTATTTTGTATTCCAAGAGTGATTCTCTTGATGGTGTTTTGATGATTCTGTAGTATTCATCTACTTGTGATAGAGAGTTGGTTTTTATCTACTTGTGATAGGGAAATAGATTGGTATTCCTCTACTTGTGATAGAGAGATTGAACTGTGTACTTTTGTGTATTGGTGGATTGTTTCCTGGACGAGAGGTCCCGTGGTTTTTACCATCAGGTTGAAGGGGTTTTCCACGTTAAAATTGCTGGTGTTGATTATGCTATTTTTTCCTGCATATTTATTTGGTTTATTGCCTATTGCGATTAGAGTGAAAGGATTAGTGCATTGATATTGTTAGGGGTTTATTGTGTTTTCGCTTTGCCGATATATCACTGCGTATTGTCTCTCCTTATTGGATTGAATCCCCATATCCACAATAACACGCTGAGCTACAATTGATTCCCTACACTTGGGGACACATACTAAAAAATGAACAAGCAGCAAATCAACCGTACGCCACATTCTCCTCCATATAAAGCTCTTTTCCCAATGGTGACGAAACCTAAAATCAGATCAAATGAAATTCAATCACAAATCGATAAATGGCAGATCTAATTGTTTGATTCCTCTGTAATTTGTAGATGAAAAACCTCAATGGAGTGGGTTGGAGAGAGACTAGAATTGGAGTTGTCGCGATTGCCTTTTCCCGGATGAAATAAAAATTAGATTCATGGCTTCTACGACGATAGATAGGGGTAAGGTTTGTTCGGCATCTATGCCTCCTGCCCTCCAAACAGTATGGGATAAAAGTAATATATTTCCCGAAATAACTTAATCCCTTTTTGGGAAGCTGAAATAAGTCGCCATTATGACGACGTTATTGTCCAACTCCTCAGAGATGCATTCCCGTCCAGAAGTGGGCACGGCACGTTCAATCATATTCCACGCGCCGATGGAGCCGCCACCATTAAAGGCCACAAACGACGCGCCTCCATGGGATTCGCAGTTACAAAAGTTACAAACATTCCGGCCATATTCAACTTTGGCAACTCAAACTCTGACACCGGAGCCACCATTCAATTGATTAGATGGCAACGACTCTATTCTAAGACGAATCGAAGGTGAGATCTCTTATAGTCTTTCACGAATTTTAGTTGAATCTCCTGAAAATCGAAGGCGAGATTTCATGTAATCTTCTTCGAATTTCTGTTGAATCGCTTGAAGAGGAGTCGCGTGTGAGTTTAATACTTCGATGTATTTCTGAGGTATTCCGGCATGGCGTAACGGTGACTGAAGCAATTTTTGGAAAATCGGGCGGAGATGGGAGCAGTGATGGAAGGTAGAGGGAGTAAAAGGAGAGAGAGGAGAAAGATGAGGGGGAGAGAGATATTTAGATCCAGTTAACATGGTTAGAGGAGAGAGGATCCGCGAATAAAAAATTGAACCATTTAATTGAGACAAAAACTTGTGTGTCCCCGGGGACACACCGTATGCCCATACCTTTTAGTATTAAATTGTATATCCCTTTAGTATTAAATTGTGTGCCCTCGGGGACACGAGAGATCAACTCTTTAATTTATTAAAGATCCAGTCCAAAATTTAAATATGTAGGACTGGTTCCACGATAGTGTTACTTCTTAAAATTAAAGTATATCGTGAAATTATTGGATTGTGTTATTGCTTTATTTAGGAGTGAACTTTGAGACGAATATAAATAGTAGATATGAACTTTTTTATGAGATACTAGGAGTATTTATTACTTAAAAATATTATATTACCTTAGGAGTCAAGAAAAAAAAACAAAAACAAAAACAACAGTTCTCAAATTTTATATATATAATAAGGGTGTGTGGGTGTAGAGCCGTCAAAACGGGTTAGGCCCATGGGCCGGCCCGCCCCTGCCTCGATAAAAGGTGGGTTGGGTTGTAAAATTTAGAACCCGTTTTGAGGCGGGCCTAAACCGGATGGCCCAAACGGGGGCGCGCCTAGGCAGGCTCAACCCAAACGGGGGCGGGTTGGCCCGTTTGGGCCCGCCTATGGTTTTTTTTTACTAATGGTCTAATATTTAATATTCTAAATATTTGTTGTTCATTCATTTAATCATTTTTGGAATAATGAATTAAATTATAAGATGAATATTCTAAGTATTTTGTACCGTAGATTAGTATACAAAAAATTCACAAATAATTTTAAGTTATAATTTTCTTGATTTGAATTTATTTTTAATTTTTGAAATTTTAATATATAAATGTATTTATATGGATTAGAAGCAAATACAAATGATAAACATGTAAGGCATATAATCCTTTGAAGATTGACGATAATATAATTGATCTACATGAAAATTGAGATGTTTATATTATGATGTTATGATGGATGAGTTTTGAAAAAACTTTATAATTATGTTTTGAGTTTTGTGATTGATCTTTAGAACTAATAAACTTTTTGTGATTTAATTTGTGTTATTTGAGAATAAATAAATAAACATACGTTGTTTTACTTATATATAATTAGTAAATTTTATGTTGTTTAATTAATGATTTTTTTTTATGTTTAGTTGTTCATGGGGCTTTTTTTGTAGAATCTATATTTATATTTTTATCATTTTAATACTTCATTTTCAAATAATGATAAGAGACACTCTCATGTGAGACGGGTTTTTTGTGAGATGCTTGTGAAACGGGTTGACCCATTACTAAAATATGCTTATTATATAGGTAAAATATATATATTTATAGTTAAAGTATGACAATAATGAATCATATTATAACACCGTAAAATCATACTTTAATTCATCATTTATCATACTTTATAAAACATATTTTAACAATCATTAAACATATTTTATATTTTAAATAGGCATATTTTAAAACTTCTCACAAACCGTTTCACATATATAACGTCTTACAAGAGAGTTTATCTAATAAAAATTATAATAACATCGTAAAAAAATAATAATAAAATAACCCGCAACCCGCCTCTAAATGGGTTGGTTTCATATTTTCGGCCCGCAACCCGCCTAGGCCCGCCTCGCTCAAGCCCGCCAAATAGCGGGTTGAGGTGGGTTTTGGGCCTTTCTGACAGTTCTATGTGGGTGGGCATAAGAGGTAGGGTTTTTTAAATAGGGAAAACTACTAATAGGTATACACTTTTACCCTAAATTATTATGAGATACAATGAATTCAAATAATTACTCTCACATACAAAATATTAAAGTAAAATATCAAATATAACATTATAATCTCATACACTTTTAAACCACAAACCCTACCCCTCACCCACCCACCCACTGTCGGACCGCCGCCTGACCTCCGCCGCAGGCTGCCGGACTTCCTCCGAAACTTAAAATGTGCAAACAAAATGTGCAAAAATAAAATTGTGCAAAATAAATTGTGCAAAACAAAATTGTGCAAACTAAATTGTGCAAAATAAATTTGTGCAAACAAATTTTGCAAACACATAGGGGTATTTATGATATCACAATCATAATTGTGTAGTTATGAGTAATATACTCCCTCCTTCCCATTAAGATATCTATTTTGTCATTTTGGTGCATCTCATTACAAAGTATTCATTTTCTTTATTGGTTGATGTGATAAAAAAAACTATTATTATACTCAACTCATTGCACATGACACCCACACTTTACACAAATACAAATACTCATTACAAATTAAAATATTATATTGAAACCCACAACATATTAAATTATTATATTCATTAATCTATGTGAAAAAAGTAAATAAATACATATCAAGAGATGAAGAAAGTTTTTTTTAAGATGAATTTTTTTATTACTCCATGTTTTAATAAATATTAAAAAACTTTTTTTAGACGAATGAAAATTTTTAAATGAGATGATTTGAATAAAAAGTTTTTAAAATCATTTAAAAATAAAAAACTATCCACTCATATTTATAATTTTAAATTCATTCATTCAAAATTCTAAATTTATAAATTCATTAATTCGATGTTTCATCTGAACATATGAAAGAGATTTGAGTAAGTAAATTCAAACCCAACATAAAAGTGTATCTACCATAAAATTGAAAGATGTGGAGTATGGTTTATTTTGAGATCAAAATAGAAATTTATTTTGTTTTGAGATTAGAAAATTATTTTAATCTTTATGCAAAAAAAGAGAAAAATATTAATTGAAGTGAGAAAATTTACCAAGTGTGAATGTAACGAAGATTACATAATTTGTATGTGTATTACCGTGCATATTGGGGGTTGATTTTTAAAACTAATGTTTTTGAAAACCTACATCTCATCATACTATTTAAGTACTAACAGTATCATTGATATATAATCCACTCATCGATCTATATATATATATATAAAGTGGCCAAAAATAGAAAGCAAATAATTTTCCCGTCAAAAACACCTGCAAAAAATAGAATAAAGTATTTTTAATAATAAAAAAAAGGAAAAAGCTTGCTGCATGGACGGCTAAACCCAGAGAAAGGCAAGAATAGCTGCACAGAGTATTCATTACATTTATTACTCCACTAATTACACGTCTTCATAGCATGCTATTGATATTGCCCGTGATGCTTGGTATGTTGTGTTAGCTTGTGTGCATACGTATTTAATATTGTCTGTTTGCTAGGGATTATAGTAGTTTGCTCATGAACACAATAATTCTAAGGGCTGGTAAATAAGATACTTGATATTCTTAGTGGAACAATGCAATTAGGAAATCAAGTAAGAAGCGAATAAGTTTGAGTATTACTTTCAAAAAATATATGTTAGTCGAATTGGCCATCCGGAGGTTTATGAAATTCGCTTTATTAGTATCTAAGAAGGAGGTTCAAAACTATTCGCGCATCATCTAATGATGTATTTTCAATGAAATAGCATGAATGAACAATAGGACGTCTAGAAAACCAAATCAATGGCACTATACCTGAAACCTTAGAGTTGTTACTTCTCTCTTGGTTCAATCTCAAATATTCCTTACTTTTATTTATTTTGTTAATTGTTATTTGAATTCTTTAGTTATTAATTTATTCAAACAATTGGAAATTTATTACGTTAATTCTAATTGAATAGTAATACAAGTTAAGTGAATAATTAACTGTCTCAGTGGGAACGATATTTTATTTTAACTGAGGTACTTGCCTCTACAATTGACATCCCTACACTTGGGGATTTTAATTGAAGTGCGCAATTTATGGTTAACAGCTTGCCCAATATATTGGCTAGAAAAATAAAGGATAAAAGAAGCCCAACATATTAAATTAATTAATAATGGCCCATAGATTAATTTTGGCTATTAATTAATTAGTCCGGATTGAAACCCTTTGGGTTATAAATCAACATGATGCGTGTGTATCATGTACAGGAGGGTGTGAAGCAGCTAACGTCCAGAGAACAGAATCAAGGCTGAGAGAAAATAAGGGAGAAAAGAAGGTGAAGTGTGTGTGGGAAGCAACCTGATTTGGGGATCATTTTCTTCACCGTTTCACTTCAAATTTCGAGGGGGAGTCAAGGCGACATCCTCTACAGACTGATTGGAATGGATTTCTCAGATACATCTCCGAGGAGTGCAATGAGAATCGGATGATTAGTATTCTCTTTGTGCTAGATTTATTATTCTTTTCTCCTTTATTATTTTGTATTCCAAGAGTGATTCTCTTGATGATGTTTTGATGATTCTGTAGTATTCCTCTACTAGTGATAGAGAGTTGGATTTTCTCTACTTGTGATAGGGAGATAGATTGGTATTCCTCCACTTGTGATAGAGAGATTGAACTGTGTACTTTTGTACATTAGTGGATTATTTCATGGACGAGAAGTCCCGTGGTTTTTACCCTCAGGTTGAAGGGGTTTTCCGCGTTAAAATTGATGGTGTTGATTATGCTTTTTTTCCTGCATATTTATTTGGTTTATTGCTTATTGCAATTAGAATGGAAGGATTGGTGCATTGATATTGTTAGGGGTTTATTGTGTTTCCGCTGTGCCAATATATCATTGCGTATTGTCTGTCCTTATTGGATAGGATCCCCCTTTCCACAACAGTGGTACCAGAGCTTGGTTAGGCAGAAACCATGGAGGGTAGTGGTTCTATGATTAAGCTGAATGCTGAGAATTATTCTATTTGGAAGCCTATGATGGATGATTTACTTTACTGCAAAGATTTGTAAGATCCTATTAGGGGGAAAGATGATAAAGATGCTAAGCCGAAGGACATGGATGATAAAGCATGAGAAAAGCTTGGTAGAAAGACAATTGCTACAATCAGGCAGTGGGTAGATATTAGTGTATTTCATCATGTGGCTACGGAGACCAACCTAAAGGAATTATGGACAAAATTGCAGGAATTGTATGAGAGAAAGAATGCACATAACCAAGCATTAACTATCAGAAAATTAGTAAATTTGAAGTATAAAGATGGGAGTTATGTGGTAGAGCAATTGAATATATTTGAGGATTTGGTGAATCAGCTTTCTACCATGAAAATCACTTTTGATGATGAAGTGAAGGCTTTGTTTCTATTGAGTTTTCTGCCTGATAGCTGGGAGACTATAGTGGTGACACTCAGTAATGCAGTACCAAATGGAAAGTTGACATTGAACATGATCAAAGAAAGTATGTTCAATGAAGAAACTAGAAGAAAGGAAGCCAATGATAGTTTTTTACAAGCACTTACACAGAAAATAGAGGTAGAAGCAAGAACAGAGGACACATAGACCGTGATAAATCAAGAGACAAATACTGGTCTAAGTCCAAAGAGGAATTCAAGTATTATCATTGTGGTGGACCAAAACACATGAAAAGAAATTGAAGAATTTAGAAGGAATTACAAAAAGAATTGAATCAGAAGAAGTCAGACGATAAGAATACAGCGGCCTATGCCACGCATTACAATGATGATGATACCGTAGTTTTTGTGAGCGATGAATATCTTCATGTGAAGGATCTCGATGTTGAATGGATTGTTGATTCGGGAGCTTTTTATCATGGTACTCCAAAGAGAGAGTTGTTTACAAGCTACAAATCAGAAGATTTTGGTCACTTGTTCATGGGAAACAAGAGTGTTGCACCCGTAGTTGGTATTGGTGACATAGTTGTTGAGACTAAGTTGGGACACAGACTGACTTTGAAGAACGTGAGACATGTCCCAGTGTTGCGCCAAACTTGATTGCTGCCAATGTACTTGACAGGGAAAGGTTCGAGCAAAAATTTACAAATGGTAATTAGAGGCTTATCAAGGATTCTTTGTTTGTTGGCGAAGGGAAGCTTTGTTGTACGCTCTATGGGACAAAGCTTAGGATTGCTCGGGACCAGTTATTAGCAATTGTTGATGATTCATCACCGAATTTGTGGCACAACAGACTTGAGCATATTGATGTGAGGTACCATTGGCTTAGAATGTTGCTAGAGAAGCAACTTTTGAAGCTAGGAAAGATTCACACTAAAAGGAATTCTGCAGATATGATGACCGAAGTGGTTACTCGCGAGAAGCATGAATTGTGTATTGGATTGGCCGGCATGAGCTCGAGATAAGTGTGATGTGTGCAGCCAAATATATTGAGAGGGAGAGATTGTTAGGCTTGCCCAATATATTGGCTAGAAAAATAAAGGATAAAAGAAGCCCAACATATTAAATTAATTAATAATGGCCCATAGATTAATTTTGGCCCATTGATCAATTTGTCCAGATTGTAACCGTTTAGGTTATAAATCAACATGTTGCTTGTGTGGCATGAACAGGAGGGTGTGAAGCAGCCAACGTCCAGAGAACAGAATCAAGGCTGAGAGAAAATAAGGGAGAAAAGATGGAGAAGTGTGCGTGCGAAGCAACCTAATTTGGGGATCATTTTCTTCACCGTTTTACTTCAAATTTCAAGGGGGAGTTCACGGCAACATCCTCTACAGACTGATTGGAGTGGATTTCTCAGATACATCTCCGAGGGGTGCAACGAGAATTGGGTGATTAGTATTCTCTTTGTGCTAGATTTGTTATTCTCTTCTCCTTTATTATTTTGTATTCCAAGAGTGATTCTCTTGATGGTATTTTGATGATTATGTAGTATTCATCTGCTTGTGATAGAGAGTTGGTTTTTATCTACTTGTGATAGGGAAATAGATTGGTATTCCTCTACTTGTGATAGAGAGATTGAACTGTGTACTTTTGTGTATTGGTGGATTGTTTCCTGGACGAGAGGTCCCGTGGTTTTTACCATCAGGTTGTAGGGGTTTTCCACGTTAAAATTGCTGGTGTTGATTATGCTATTTTTTCTTGTATATTTATTTGGTTTATTGCCTATTGCGATTAGAGTGAAAGGATTAGTGCATTGATATTGTTAGGGGTTTATTGTGTTTTCGCTTTGCCGATATATCAATGCGTATTGTCTCTCCTTATTGGATTGAATCCCCCTATCCACAATAACACGCTGACCTACAATTGATTCCCTACACTTGGGGACACATACTAAAAAATGAACAAGCAGCAAATCAACCGTACGCCACATTCACCTCCCTATAAAGCTCTTTTCCCAATGGTGACGAAACCTAAAATCAGATCAAATGAAATTCAATCACAAATCAATAAATGGTAGATCTAATTGTTTGATTCCTCTGTAATTTGTAGATGAAAAACCTCAATGGAGTGGGTTGGAGAGAGACTAGAATTGGAGTTGTCGCGATTGCCTTTTTCCGGATGAAATAAAAATTAGATTCATGGCTTCTACGACGATAGATAGGGGTCAGGTTTGTTCGGCATCTATGTCCCCTGCCCTCCAAACAGTATGGGATAAAAGTAATATATTTCCCGAAATAACTTAATCCCTTTTTGGGAAGCTGAAATAAGTCGCCATTACGACGACGTTATTGTCCAACTCCTCAGAGATGCATTCCCGTCCAGAAGTGGGCACGGCACGTTCAATCATATTCCACGCGCCGATGGAGCCGCCACCATTAAAGGCCACAAACGACGCGCCTCCATGGAATTCGCAGTTACAAAAGTTACAAACATTCCGGCCATATTCAACTTTGGCAACTCAAACTCTGACACCGGATCCACCATTCAATTGATTAGATGGCAACGACTCTATTCCAAGACGAATCGAAGGTGAGATCTCTTATACTCTTTCACGAATTTTAGTTGAATCTCCTGAAAATCGAAGGCGAGATTTCATGTAATCTTCTTCGAATTTCTGTTGAATCGCTTGAAGAGGAGTCGCGTGTGAGTTTAATACTTCGATGTATTTCTGAGGTATTCCGGCATGGCGTAACGGTGACTGAAGCAATTTTTGGAAAATCGGGCGGAGATGGGAGCAGTGATGGAATGTAGAGGGAGTAAAAGGAGAGAGAGGAGAAAGATGAGGGGGAGAGAGATATTTAGATCCAGTTAACATGGTTAGAGGAGAGAGGATCCGCGAATAAAAAATTGAACCATTTAATTGAGACAAAAACTTGTGTGCCCCCGGGGACACACCGTGTGCCCATACCTTTTAGTATTAAATTGTATATCCCTTTAGTATTAAATTGTGTGCCCTCGGGGACACGAGAGATCAACTCTTTAATTTATTGAATATCCAGTCCAAAATTTAAATATGTAGGACTGGTTCCACGATAGTGTTACTTCTTAAAATTAAAGTATATCGTGAAATTATTGGATTGTGTTATTGCTTTATTTAGGAGTGAACTTTGAGACGAATAAAAATAGTAGATATGAACTTTTTTATGAGATACTAGGAGTATTTATTACTTAAAAATATTATATTACCTTAGGAGTCAAGAAAAAAAAACAAAAACAAAAACAACATTTCTCAAATTTTATATATATAATAAGGGTGTGTGGGTGTAGAGCCGTTAAAAAGGGTTAGGCCCATGGGCCGGCCCGCCCCTGCCTCGATAAAAGGTGGGTTGGGTTGTAAAATTTGGAGCCCGTTTGGAGGCGGGCCTAAACCGGATGGCCCAAACGGGGGCGCGCCTAGGCAGGCTCAACCCAAACGGGGGTGGGTTGGCCCGTTTGGGCCCGCCTATGGTTTTTTTTTACTAATGGTCTAATATTTAATATTCTAAATATTTGTTGTTCATTCATTTAATCATTTTTGGAATAATGAATTAAATTATAAGATGAATATTCTAAGTATTTTGTACCGTAGATTAGTATACAAAAAATTCACAAATAATTTTAAGTTATAATTTTCTTGATTTGAATTTATTTTTAATTTTTGAAATTTTAATATATAAATGTATTTATATGGATTAGAAGCAAATACAAATGATAAACATGTAAGGCATATAATCCTTTGAAGATTGACGATAATATAATTGATCAACATGAAAATTGAGATGTTTATATTATGATGTTATGATGGATGAGTTTTGAAAAAACTTTATAATTATGTTTTGAGTTTTGTGATTGATCTTTAGAACTAATAAACTTTTTGTAATTTAATTTGTGTTATTTGAGAATAAATAAATAAACATATGTTATTTTATTTATATATAATTAGTAAATTTTATGTTGTTTAATTAATGATTTTTTTTTTATGTTTAGTTGTTCATGGGGCTTTTTTTGTAGAATCTATATTTATATTTTTATCATTTTAATATTTCATTTTCAAATAATGATAAGAGACACTCTCATGTGAGACGGGTTTTTTGTGAGATGCTTGTGAAACGGGTTGACCCATTACTAAAATATGCTTATTATATAGGTAAAATATATATATTTATAGTTAAAGTATGACAATAATGAATCATATTATAACACCGTAAAATCATACTTTAATTCATCATTTATCATACTTTATAAAACATATTTTAACAATCATTAAACATATTTTATATCTTAAATAGGCATATTTTAAAACTTCTCACAAACCGTTTCACATATATAACGTCTTACAAGAGAGTTTATCTAATAAAAATTATAATAACATCGTAAAAAAAATAATAATAAAATAACCCGCAACTTGCCTCTAAATGGGTTGGTTTCATATTTTCGGCCCGCAACCCGCCTAGGCCCGCCTCGCTCAAGCCCGCCAAATAGCGGGTTGAGGTGGGTTTTGGGCCTTTCTGACAGTTCTATGTGGGTGGGCATAAGAGGTAGGGTTTTTTAAATAGGGAAAACTACTAATAGGTATACACTTTTACCCTAAATTATTATGAGATACAATGAATTCAAATAATTACTCTCACATACAAAATATTAAAGTAAAATATCAAATATAACATTATAATCTCATACACTTTTAAACCACAAACCCTACCCCTCACCCACCCACCCACTGTCGGACCGCCGCCGGCCGGCTGCCGGACCGCCGCCTGACCTCCGCCGCAGGCTGCCGGACTTCCTCCGAAACTTAAAATGTGCAAACAAAATGTGCAAAAATAAAATTGTGCAAAATAAATTGTGCAAAACAAAATTGTGCAAACTAAATTGTGCAAAACAAATTTGTGCAAACAAATTTTGCTAACACATAGGGGTATTTATGATATCACAATCATAATTGTGTAGTTATGAGTAATATACTCCCTCCTTCCCATTAAGATATCTATTTTGTCATTTTGGTGCATCTCATTACAAAGTATTCATTTTCTTTATTGGTTGATGTGATAAAAAAAACTATTATTATACTCAACTCATTGCACATGACACCCACACTTTACACAAATACAAATACTCATTACAAATTAAAATATTATATTGAAACCCACAACATATTAAATTATTATATTCATTAATCTATGTGAAAAAAGTAAATAAATACATATCAAGAGATGAAGAAAGTTTTTTTTAAGATGAATTTTTTTATTACTCCATGTTTTAATAAATATTAAAAAACTTTTTTTAGACGAATGAAAATTTTTAAATGAGATGATTTGAATAAAAAGTTTTTAAAATCATTTAAAAATAAAAAACTATCCACTCATATTTATAATTTTAAATTCATTCATTCAAAATTCTAAATTTATAAATTCATTAATTGGATGTTTCATCTGAACATATGAAAGAGATTTGAGTAAGTAAATTCAAACCCAACATAAAAGTGTATCTACCATAAAATTGAAAGATGTGGAGTATGGTTTATTTTGAGATCAAAATAGAAATTTATTTTGTTTTGAGATTAGAAAATTATTTTAATCTTTATGTAAAAAAAGAGAAAAATATTAATTGAAGTAAGAAAATTTACCAAGTGTGAATGTAACGAAGATTACATAATTTGTATGTGCATTACCGTGCATATTTGGGGTTGATTTTTAAAACTAAAGTTTTTGAAAACCTACATCTCATCATACTATTTAAGTACTAACAGAATCATTGATATATAATCCACTCATCTATATATAAAGTGGCCAAAAATAGAAAGCAAATAATTTTCCAGTCAAAAACCCCTGCAAAAAATAGAATAAAGTATTTTTAATAATAAAAAAAAAGGAAAAAGCTTACTGCATGGACGGCTGAACCCAGAGAAAGGCAAGAATAGCTGCACACAGTATTCATTACATTTATTACTCCACTAATTACACGTATTTTCATTTTCTTATTTATTTATGTATAGTATACAATTATATTTGTTAGAATTTGAATAAATAATGCAGCCAAACCTATTTGAATAGGCAGGAGGCGCCAGCCGCCCTCCCAGGACCCCAACTCTACTTTTGTGATGCGCTTGGATACTTTTGTGATGCGCTTGGATAAATGTGTTAATCTTTCCAAGGGAGCTATTATCTTTTAATAAGCAAGAAAAGCAAATCCCTTAAGCAAAGCTAGGATGGCAATGCTGGATTTGGTGGAAGAAGCAACCTACGGTGATGGTGGTGGGGTGCCAGCCGGAGAATGTGAACAAGCTTGCATAGGTGCCATTGGCGGTGCTGGAGGAGATGACAGCATTTAAATCTGGTGCCCATTGTTGGAGGCATATATACTGCAGGCGATGGAGCCATCATGGGAGCCATGGTTGCGGGCGGTGGAGCCATCATCGGTGGCATTGTGGCAGGCCATGCTGTTGATAAGATAGGAGCTGTAATCAGCGCCGGATTGTTCGTTCTTACCGGTAAAGAGGTGCTCAATGACTCCGGCCCTGCGGTTGTGCTATCGTACGCCCTCTGTGCTCTGCTACACCGTGTTCGCCCTCAAGATCCCTGTTGCAGGTATTGCAAATAGGATCATATATTATTTCATTTTCCTTTTTTTTTTTTAATCTAACCAAATAGTTTATGAAATGTGTTAAAAAGATCTAGTGGAATAGGAATTACGGCTATAAGGTATTGATTACCCTAACTTCAACATTACTTCCCCCAATTTTATTTCCAGGCGGTTCGGTTGCCTATTTCATAGCCGTCGGAAACATTCTTCTGGAGTACTCTATCGCCGGAGCTGCAGACTTCGCAGCACCATGAAACCACAAGCCGGCGGACTATAAATCCTGCATCATCGTGCTTTGCTATTACATTGTTGAATTTCTGAGTTTGGCACAATATCTGGGCAGAATTGTATTCCATGAAAGAAATTGGGAAACCAAGGACTTGAGATGAAGTTGCAGAACTCAACGCTTCTTTTCCTTTTCCAGCTGTATCTTCTTTTAACATAAGTTATACTCGTTCCGTCCTGCACCAAGGGTGCATTTTGCTTTTTTTGCACGTAGATTAAGGAGTATTATTATTTAATGTGTAGTGTGTAGTTGTATTAGTGGGATTGTGGGAGTGTAGGAGTATTATTATTTAATGTGTAGTGTGTAGTTGTATTAGTGGGAGTGTAGACTTCATGTTTTAATTGTAGGGACAGCACTTATATTGCCCTATTTCACCCATACAACATCTAATTTGCCCTAACTTTTTAAAAACATCTAATTTGCCCAGTTTTTGGAGTATATACCTGATTTACCCCCCTGACACATGTCATTTCTTTTCCCTTCTTTTTGGAAACTCTGAATAGTGGCGTAGCAGGTACTTTTTTACCGCTTTTACTGGCGTTGAAATTGAGGACAAAATCTTTGACCCCTTTATCTCAAAATATAAATTTATTATTTACTCTCTCTCTCTGTCGATGCTTTTTCTCTCTCTCAAACTCTCGATTTTTCTCGCGGACACAACTCTCTGTCCGGGCCTTCGGCCGTATCGTCCAATCTCTCCTCATCTCCACGTCGAAAAGTAGCAGAAGCAAATATGGATAATCAGGTACTCTGTCCAGCTGTATATCAATTTGGGGGTTTAGGGTTTTAGGGATTCGACGGAATTTCGATTAATTAAATATAGTGAATTGTTTTTATTTTTGCGTAGTCGTTTGTATAGATCTGTGTTGATGTAGTGTAAATTTTATTCGAGTATAATTGAGTGTAGACTGCTTGTCCGCCGAGAAATTAGGTTGTAAATATAGATCTGTCTGTAAATATAGTGCAATTGAGTGTGTGTAGATGTATTGTAATTGAGTATAATGTTCTTGTCCCCCGAGGAAGTAGTTTGATTTTAGAATTATAGCTGTAGGAATTTGTCGTGTCCGCCAAAAATAAATAGTATATAATTACATGTTCGACGATAATTCGAGTATAATTGGAAATTTCAGCACCCTAACTTAGCAAAATTTAGCATGTTCGCCAAAATTTCTACTGTTATTGAGCGTGTCCGCCTATTTTTCTAATCTAATTGAGCTTGTCCGCTGATAATTCTACCTTAATTGAACATGTCCCAAATATTTCTAGCCTAATTGAACATGTCCGCCGATATTTCTACTGTAATTGAGCTTGTCCGCCAATATATGTAGTATAATTGAACATGTCCGCCAATTTTTTGGCAATAATTGAGCATGTCCGCCGATTTTTTGAAGCTAATTGAGCATGTCCGCCGATATTTCTAGCATATTTCAGCATGTCCCCCGATATTTCTAGTATAATTGATCAATCCCGCCTATATTTGTAATGTAATGGAGGCCGTCCGCCAAATTTCTTAGCATTGTTGAGCATATTTTGCTATTTTTTGTGCATAAAATAGCTTGTCCGCTGATTTTATAGCTTAATTGAGCTTGTCCGCCGATGAATACGTGTTTAATTTACACCCCGCTGATACTTTAAGCTTTAAATAGTCTGTCCGCCGAATTTCTTAACATTATTTAGCATAATTTGCCATTTTTCTGCATAAAATTGCTTGTCCGCCGATTTTGTAGCGTAATAGAGCTTGTCCGCCGAAGAATAAGTGTTTAATTTGCACCCCCACTGATACTTCAAGCTTTAAATAGCCTGTCTGCCGAATTTCTTAGCATTATTTAGCATAATTTGCCATTTTTTCTGCATAAAATAGCTTGTCCGCCGATTTTGTAGCTTAATAACAATATTTACTTTGTTTTGAAAATACTCCCTCCATCATGTGAAATGCGAAAAATATCTTATTATAAATATTACGTAATTGTTCGCATTAGGGTACTAATTAACTGTAACTATGTAATCATTTTTTTAAGCCGTACTCATATGTTTTACAAATAATGATATGTCAAAATAATTTAAGTTGAATTTATTAGCACGCGTGACATATTTTTTATCACTAAAATTAATTTAATTAAGATAACTTCATTATTTATTATTATTTTAAATTGCTTAAACTTATATTTCGTAATTGCATACATGCTCAGCGAAATCCAAATTAGATCACCTATTCCACTCTCATGTTTTATCTACTATTCCACAAATTAAATTCTTGTTAAGTGTCATAATCAATGACCAAAATTTAATACTTGCCTCAAGAGTTTAATAATAAATTGTAGGGTATAGTTTTATTATGTTATGGAATACCAATAGAATGTGAAAAATGAAACAGGAACAGGCACATTTGTTTTTTTTCAAATTCATAACAATAACTTAAATTTAGAAAATTCGACAACAACTTAAAATTAATTAAGATAATTAAAACAGCAATCTTATCACTGCATGCAATGCAAGCTCAAGCTCAAATTACCACAATACCCCCCATCATCCTAAACCTCCTTCACCTCCACAGGGAGCGCCGCCGCCGCCGTAGGCGGCGCAGCCGCCACCTTATCCCTGACCTCCGGCTTCTCTTTCTCCTCCTCCTCCTCCTCGATCTGGAAAGCGTCGACGGGGAATGAGCGGGAGAGGCCGGTGGTGGTTTTGAAGTGGATCTTTCCAGTGGGCGGATCGTCGACGTAGATTTCGTTGAGGGTGAGCCAGATGAGGAGCTCCTTGGCCTTGACGCCGGTGAGCTTCTTGATCCGGTTCGGCTCGACGTAGGCCGTCACCTCGGTGGCGTACTGCACCGGTTTTCCAATCTTGGGGAACCGGTGCTCGCATTTCTTCTTCTGTTTGAGCCAGACGAAGCCGGTTTCCTTGACGTAGCCGCACTCCTCGATGTCCTTCAATGGGAGAAGGCCGTTGGGAAGGCCGACCTCCGTCAGGAGAAACTTGGATTTCTCCTGACAGATGGCGTCGCCATGGTACATCTCCGATGCAGAAGCGCGGATTTCATCTGTTACCAGAGACATTCTTTCTCTCTTATTAGTTGTAGTGAGTGTGTGCGTGTGGTGTTTTGCAGTGAGGATGGTGATTAATATAGGAGTTGGGAGGGTTGAGTTTATGGGTAGGGATGGCAAATAGGTAGGTGCTTACTCTTTTAATAGATTTATTACTCCTATCTGTTTAAATATTCATTATTGGTATTCAAATCCGTATCCATTTCATATAGAAATATATTTATACTTTAACATTGAAATTAATTTTTTTTATATAAAAACTAGTATAACAATATTAATTAAATACTATGTAAATTCTATTTCTACCGTATTATAAAACACTTCATGTTTAATATTCCACGTTATTTAATAGTGAAATTTGTTACTAATTTTGTTGATTTAGAGGATATTGTAGTATTTTTAAGTAATAAAAAAGTATAAGTAGTAGTATGTATGTGAAAAAGAAGTATCAAATTTGAAATTAAAGTAATTTTTAAGGTTATTAAATAAAGTAATATTTTCTTTTTTAGAATGTGAAGGGCTTTGTGAGACAAACAAATGAAGAAATTGTGAAAATTTTTGTAAGACGGATAAATATCATTAAAAGAACTTACAACTATTAATTATATATGTGGATCAAGGAGGATCTTTTATTTTTTACATGTGGATTAATGAGTATTATTATTTAATGTGTAATATGTAGTTGTATTAGTTGGACTGTAGACTTATATTTTAATTGTATTAGTGGGTGTGTGAGTCTCATGTGTGTAAAAAAAGAAATGTAACTTTTAGAGTGGAATGTCTAAAATAGAAAAAAAACTCTCTTCAAAAGAAACGGAGGGAATATATATATATATATATATATATATATATATATATATATATATATATATATATATATATATATATCAAATAATATAAATATTACTCCCTCCGTCCCATTGAAAGGTACGTGCTTCCTTTGTAATTTACAAAAAAACGTGTACCTTTCAATAGAACGGAGTTAGTATTTTTTTTTTCAGCATAATTTTTACACATAAGTACATGGGAATAAGTGCATATGTATATGTTTTATATCGAATGGAATTACAAATTCCATTTTCTAATTCCATCCATTATTCCATTTATTAAATCTATATCACATACTACAACTTAAATTTACATCAAAGTATGTAAATGTTTAATGGTCATTTTTAAGGTACTATTTCTCTCTCGTTATAATGATTACTTTTTTTAATAAATATTAAAAAAATATAATATTTTAATATGCGATTTGAAAATATAAAAGTTTAATACATAACTAGAGAGTACTAATATTATGTATGGACCTATAAAAATATATTAATAATTACTCTCTCCATCCACTGTTAATCTATCAATTTTACCATTTTGGGTCGTCCACTCTTAATTTATCAATTTCTGTTTTTAGACACATGAGACACACTCACACACTAATACAATTAAAATATGGAATTCACTTACCTCACTAATACAACCACCCACTATACATAAAATAAGATAATAATATTTTTTAATCTACGCGCAAAAAACAAATAGATAGATTGATGTTGGACGGCGGGAGTAATTGTTTTATGTGGATATTATCTACCAAAAAGTAAAATGTAACTCACGAGATTAATGGAGTATGTTATATAAATAAAAAATTATGGAACATCATCATGGAAATGGAAATTTGAATCACTAAAAAAAACTAATTATATTGTTAAATTGGTTTACCAACGGATTAGCAATGGAATCCGTTGGTAAATTTTCGTTGATAAATTGATGGTTGATAAATTTTTAACAACGAAAAATTAATTCCGTTGGTAATAGGTTACTAAAAATTCCGTTAGTAATTTATATAAAGATTAATTCATTTCATTGGTAAAATAGAGAATAAATCCGTTAGTATTCCATTGCTAATAGTAAAATATCATTTTAATTGTTAATTCATTGGTAATTATAAATTCTGTTGCTAAATTTTTTTTTAAGTAAACTGATGCTCAAACACCTCTCAAAACTTAAATTCATTTAAAATTACTCATACCTTTCGCAATACGATCTGAATTTTCTATTACACGATTATTAATTAACATTCCAGTTTCCACATCGTGTTCCATAATATGTTTTTATTAAAATATTATATTATATCTTAATAAATAATTATTAAACCCTCACACATTTGAAAATAATTTAAATAATAATTATAACTCTTAATTTATATTTAATTTAATAAATAAAATAGCACATAAAATATAGATGTGAAATAAATTATCCCAATTATTATTCCTAATAAAATTCGATTAGAACATAACCAAAAGAGAATGACTACAGTACAACCAGTCCTACCAAATATTTGATACAATCGGATCCATATTTCAATCTATTTTAGTTTCGGCGATTCGCTTGCAAATACCGGCAGTTATCCCCTGTTCTTCCCACCTAACAGTCCGCCGCACTTTGCTCGTCCACCGTATGGCCGAAATTTCTTCCACCACCCCATCGGCCGATGTTCTGAGGCCGCCTTGTCATTGATTTTATCAATACGTTATTGTGATAAAGTAGTTGAATGAACTCTACGCTTAAGGTTTCTGCATAATTTCGTAGCACAAAGTTTGGGGCTGCCGCTGGTGAAACCTTATATTGCCGGAGAAGGGGGGTCGGGCGGTTGCAGGAACTTCAGTAAAGGGGTGAATTTTGCTGTTATAGGAGCTACGGCTCTTGATTATGAGTTCTACGAGAAGATGAGAGTTCATAATCAGTACAATACATCACTCGAAACTCAATTGAATAAGTTCAAACAATTTTTGGCCAAAATTCCTAGTAAGATTGGCCACTTCTATTTGATCTATTTAGGTACATAGGAAATTAAAACTTACTTCAAATGGAAGAAAATTTCTTCAAAAATGTTTGGTTCTGATGCTTGAGATAGGAGGCAATGATTACAATCATCCAATCATGCTGGGTTTAAGCCTTGAAGTGATTCTACCTCTAGTTCCACCAGTGATTGAGTATACCACAATTGAAGGAATTCACAGAACCCCTTTATCTTCTGTTGTGTTTTAATTTTATGATATGCAACTCATATTCAGAGCATAATAGAGAGCAAACATAGGGCATGTAAACATATCCTAATTCGAAAGGCTTAGGTGATAGATAGGGTGTTCTTTAGTTATAAGCATTAGATTTATTGTTACTAACAGGAGTTGATAAAGCTTGATGTCAAGATATTGTTAGTCCCTGGAGAACAGTCGTCGATTGCTGGCGATTGTTTTTCAAACCTGCAAGCGTTGTTGTCGGCGCGGCTGTTGGCTCAGAAATGGGAGGCATCGTTGGCGACATTGGCAGCTGGGATTGGAAGTCTTCGCCGGTGGCAGTCATGGGCAGCATTCTCCGTTTGGATGTGGATTTCTGTTTCTTGCTCTGCAAATCTTGGCTGAATATGAATTCATAGATACAATAGTTGTAGTAATAAAATTTGGTGTTGATAGAATCACATCGAGGACATTTCAGCTGTTCTTACTCTGCAAATTGTGGCTGAATATGAATATATAGAAAAATCTTGCATTTTTTTAATGTTTAAGTAAAAAAGATGCAGTTTTTATGATCAATTTCAAACCTACTTTGAGTAATTTATAAGGTTTAAGGTGAAATTGAAATGAGATATTGAATTGAGGGAAGAGGGGTTTGCAAGTTAGAGAGAGAAGAAAGAGAATTTTATACATCATAAGATAATATGAGAAGCAGATGAAGAGATTTTTGCAGCTGACACAAGTAAAAATTGGAAGCAGTGGAAAGAAGAAATGAACAAGAAAGGGTTGTGAAGAAGTAAAATTATGAATCGGTTTCTTAATAATAAGATCTTAAAGCTGTCAATTACGCAGAGAGTTAAGAGGATATTTCAGAAAATGGGGAAGAGTGAATACTAACTTTACATTTATATTTACTCTGTGCCATTGGGAATGACATAATGGAATGTCTTTGTTCGTAATTCATTATGATGATTCTCTTGTAATGGAATTCCTAACAATTCTTCTTAATAAAAATTAATTGTAATAATAAAGAAAGAGTAATTCTATTTATTCTAAAGAGTAATCTAATTAAGTACAAAGAGTAATCTAATTAATTGGAAAGAGTAATCTAATTATTTGTAATAATAAATAAATAGTAATAAGGGTAATCTAATTAATTACAAAAAGTAATAATCTAATTAAATCTATAATAAAGTGATCTATGAAAAAGCGAATATAAAATTATAGATTAACCCAAATTATTAAAAAGAGTAACCCAATTAATAGAAAATAGTAATTTAAAATATGTTAACCAAATACAATAATATTTTATTTTCTAAAATCTTAATTTGAAATTAAAAAGTAACTCAAATTATTAAAAAGAGTAACCCAATTAATAGAAAAGAGTAACCTAAAAGATATTAACCAAATAGAACAATATTTTATTTTCTAAAATTCGAATATGAAATTAAAGAGTAACTCAAATTATTATAAAGAATAATCATACTTATCTTAAAGAGTTATCCAATTATTTTCAAAGAGTAATCCAATTATTTTCATTTTCAGAAATTAGAATCCATAATGAGTAATCCTACCAATTAAAAGAATGACTCAATTAATTTTAAAGAGCAATCTAATTATTTTTATAGAGTATTCAATCTATTACTCTTTAATTCTTTAGAAATTAGAATTTCAAATCAAAGGTTAATAGGGTTAATCCTACTAATTTCAAAGAATGATCTAATTAATATATCAATATGTGAACCAATTATCTCTATAAATTACATACAATTTAATTTTTCAAGTACAGGTTTTCATTTTCAAAAATTTCAATGATAATCCTGCTAATTCAAAGAGTGATCAAGCCTATCAACCTCCTCCTCTCTGTTTGACAACACATTCAATGGAGCCTCCCTTCAAGATCCCCATTCTGCTTCACCTCATAAATTGTCATCATTTCAATATATTCTTTAAATTAGAGCACCATTATTCATGTGAGAGCATTTTTTTAGTTATTAATTCATATTCTAATTGTCTCAAAATCAATGTTCAAGAAGCCAAATATTTCTCTTCCTTCAAAATCAATATATCTTCCACTGCTTTTAAGGATGCTTCTTCATATCCCATTTTGTTGTTTGTCATGTTCTTTGCTTCTCTCTCTTCTGTTGTTTGGAGCAACACGTTTCTTGAATCTTACCCTCCCTTATCAGCATTCTAACCCTGTACAAATAAATAGAATTTATGCATCTAAGCACACATAACAAAAGCGTAGAATGTTCTATAATCTGTATGTGTATATACCAACTCAACCTCATGATCATCTTCACCATCTTGATCAAATACTCATAATCATGCATCATCCTCTTATTCATATCTGATAATATTGTTTAATCCAGCAAATCAAACTCATTCATTACAAACTCAAAGCACAACTAGATCTCTCTATCCAATTCATTACAAACTCAAACTCATATTTTAAGAAATATATCCACACTCTACACATAACTCCATGGACAAAATAAACTTTCAGCTTATGATATTGAACTGCGCATAAAGGTTACAATTCGTTTTTTCAGATGCTATTTCAAGAGCTAATAAATCATTACTAAAAGAAGTAGAATTCAAAGATTTGGCCAAGTCAACAGAAATAAGAAATCACGTTCTAACTTTTAAGACACAATCACTCCTGAAAATATGAGAAAGCTTTTCAGGGTGCATGAAAAGAGAAAATTTACCCATGTTGAGAGCAATCAATAACTTTATAGCCAAACCAGTGATACAATATATAGTGCTCTGTAACCTATTTCACTTATCAGGGTGTCATTACTGAATCAAACACAACAATCATCACTAATATACACTCAAATTCAACTTAAACATAAAAATTAAAATCCCCAAAACACATGTTCTCCAACGTAAAAGGTAAGAACAGATAGAGAGAGAAAAAAGGGAAAACACACCAAAGTAAGCTTGCAATAAGCACGTCAGATTTCCTCAGTGGAAGCGTTCGTATTAATACTACAATTTAATTCTTCAGCGGCGACTCACACCAACACGGCAGATTTGACAGATGGCGACGGCGCGCAGGTTGTGAAGGCGACGCTGAACCATCTATTCTCAATGGCGTCCGTCACGAGTGATGGGTTATCGGCCAAACTGAACGCCGACAGCCTCGTCGAAACGCTGCATTTGAAACCTAAAGAAATGAAGAAAAAGCCCCAATTCATGTGTTGAGGCTTGAATCCGAATGTTCAATTTTTAACCCATTTTCATTAATTAGATTCGGTTTCACCAAAGTAAAGAAAAGACTGGTCCTATTAAAGTCTTTGTCTAACCAAAAATACTTGAAGTTATCTTCCTTATTTATGGGTCGAAGAGTTAAATGGTGCGTAAATTTCGGAAAATAAGGTTGCGAGAATCACACTCTAGCTTCTTAATTAATGAATTGTACCCACTTTTATTAAAAGCTTCCTCCCAATTGTTTAATAATTAATTCATCCACCCCTCGTTAATAATCTCACTTGCCCTACTGCAATATGAACGCGTTAAATTAAAACGGGAAAAAATAACAATTTCCCACAAAAAGCTTAACAAAAAAATTTTTTTTTTACTCCATCCGTATTAGCAGTTCAACTAGTCAAGTAAGAAGACAATTTGAACAATGACCAACAATCGAACCTACTTCTAGCATGAGAGCAATCTCTTAATTAAGGAGGCTCTTTATGTGTGGGTTAAAAGGTGTATCCATTGTTTTGATTGGTTGAGTTACCATAATTTACCTCCCTCACAAAACGTCGGGCAGAGTGCATGAAGTGAGTGAAACCACCTTTTTACACAAAAAAATAATAATAATAAAAAAAAATGCCCATTTTTAGTTATAAATTTTAAAATAATCTAAATAACTAAAATATCCTTAACTCAATAAATAGTTCGATTTAAATTTTTAATCGATCCATAAATATATTGAGTCTTATAAATCGAGTAAAGGCATTTACATAAATTTGGGAATTAAAAATTTTATGACTAAATTTATAACATAATTTTTTTTTATATAAATTAAAGTCTAAAGGATACCATATGGCTGATTTCCCAATTAAAATATAGATCATAAATAAAACAAAGTTTTTTAATGCGTACTCACTGCCCAGATGCACGGATTGAAGTGTAAACATAAATGAGTTGCTATATATTTGCATAGATTTGATTCGACTATTGGAGCTTGAATTTATTTCTTTATACTTTGATTAGATTCGTGATTATTCAGCTCGAATTTAGTTCTTTTTATGTTTATTAAGATAACGAACTATGTGAGCTCATCATATAGCTCTATGATGGCAGTGGCGGATGCCCTTGAGTTCAAGGGATACAACTATACAAATTAAAATTTTCACAAGTGGAGTATTATATATGGTGCATATTTAACATTTTTTTATATTAAAAAAAACTTGCATTAGTAATTAAGAAAGATTTTTTTAAAAAAATTATTCTTTTCTTACATACTCCTAATTACTCCCTACGTCTCATTTCAAATGACACTCTCCATTTTGGGTTGTCCCACAAAAATTTACACTCTTCTAAAAATGCAAATGTCTAAGATAATCACCCTCCTTATACACTTTATTTACAAAAAAATCACCCTTATCTAACACATCTAACATATTTTATCATTTATTTATTACAAAAAAAATATCTTAATACCCCTAACAGTTATCACTTTTCTTAATCTCCGTGCCGGAGAAGGGGTGCAAATATTTGTGGGAAGGAGGGAGTTCATGTTATTAATTATAAATATAAAATTAGTTCTGTAATCTATATCAATCAATATATATATAAAAGCACGTAGGGTCAATTAAAGTTTTCCCGCTCAAATTTTGATCAAAATCTCTCCATAATATATTTTCAATTTCTCGATTCTCTTCAATTTCTCCTCAATTTCTCTCATCCCAATTATACTGATTTTCCATTTTAATATATGATTTAAATATAGTATTAATTTTAGGACAATTTATTTCAACCATCAATTATTTAATTATTTAAAATCTATCACAGTTTTTAATTCTAATAATTTTATGTCTAATAAAATAATTAAAATTAAAAATATTTTTTATATGTTTTTTTTATCAATTAACATGTTAAAATTTATTTTAATTTGAGTTAATTATATATATATATATATATATATATATATAAGCACGTAGGGTCAATTAAAGTTTTCCAGCTCAAATTTTGGTCAAAATATCTCCATAATATCTTTTCAATTTCTCGATTCTCTTCAATTTCTTCTCAATTTCTCTCATCCCAATTATACTGATTTTCCTTTTTAATGTATGATTTAAATATAGTATTAATTTTAGGACAATTTATTTCAACCATCAATTATTTAATTATTTAAAATCTATCACATTTTTAATTCTAATAATTTTATGTCCAACAAAATAATTAAAATTAAAGATATTTTTTTATATGTTTTTTTATCAATTAACATGTTAAAATTTGTTTTAATTTGAGTTAATTATTAAAAAATTTTGGGTTGTATTCGAAAATAATGTTGAGTAATTAAGATCATTATTTGAAATTGTTAATACGTTAACATGTGATTATGTAATGAAATATAAATATTAATAAAAATTTAAAAAATATTGATTTTTTATAATTACATTAATTTTTTATACACGAAAAACGAATAAGGGTCGTATAACATCGATTCAACTAAATACTATTTAATTCATTACACATAAAGAACTAAACTAAATATACATACCATCACAATATAAAACCTCATACATATGTATTCCCTTCTTCCCATTCTAATAGTTATATTTGTTTTTTGCACGAGGATTAAGAAATTTAGTATTTTAATGTGTATTGAGGTGAGATAAATAATATTTTAATGTATAGTGGGTGATTGTATTAATGTGGCGGATGAGTCCTATTGAGATATTTTCATTACTTAATTGTGTGGGTCTCATACATAAAAAAATGTAACCTTTAGAATAAAACATCCAATTATTCCCTTCGTCCCATTCTAATAGTTATATTTATTTTTTGCACGGGGATTAAGAAATTTAGTATTTTAATGTGTATTGAGGTAAGATAAATAATATTTTAATAAATAATGGATGATTGTATTAATGTGACGGATGAGTCCTATTGAGATATTTTAATTATTTAATTGTTTGGGTCTCATACAAAAAAATGTAACCATTAGAATAAAACACTCAATTTAAAAAATATTTAATTATTAGGATGGGACGGAGGGAATACATAATTATATGTGTTTATGTGTCCACGATATATATATATTTACTATTACAAAAAATTTATATTTATATAATTTTATTTTTTAAAATCTATCCCCGTGCAACACACGGTTAAATTGCTTGTTTACGTAATCTCCCAAAATTAATTCTACAAATTTTTATTTCATCAATTTTTTTAATTATTATCATTAGAAAATAATTCAAACTATATTATTCTGTATAAATTGCTATGGGAGTTGAATACAAGGCCCAATCCAAAAGGATATATGAAGCCAAAGCGGGTCAAGAAACAAATAGGTTCATGAGGACGAACCAATAATAAAGGGCATGAAGAGAAAGTAGCTAATCGAGGAAAACAACCAAGAAAGTTTAAGCAAAGCATGAAGAAATAAACCCAGAACTACCAAGGATAATACCTGGGAAACTGGGGAAAAATTCAGAGCATCCAGAGGAAACACATGAAGATAACCGACGAACGTGAAGGCCCGACTGGCCATAGTAAATGAGTAAACTGGCGGGAAAAACCTCTATCACACATTTGATTCTCTCTCAATCAATCACAAGCCAAGGAAGTAAATAGCATCAAATTAATTGGCTAGGGATTCTCCCCTAGTGCCACATGACATTACCACATTGGAAGGATTATGATATCATGGATCAAAGATGAAAATGACTTCTACATTCAAGAGAGGAGCTTGGAAAAGTATAAATAGGGAAATAAACAAATCTCACACCACCTTTTTACCACTTGTAATTTCATACTTAAAAGAGAGAAATGGGAGGGTGTGAATGCATGTAATCAAAGGGCTATTTGCCCATTCTTTATCAATACAACTATACATGAGTGTTTTCCTTTCATTCTCCATATATCATTTGTGTTGAGCCACTCGAGCTTTTCCGACGAAAGTGAGCATCAACATAAATTATGCTATTTGATTTGTTCGACTTTAAAATATACATTTCACTTTTAAATGAGTAAGATTATACAAAATAAAATAAACCTATAAGTTTTCGTTTACTTTTAGGGTGGGGGTTAGGGTTACAAAACCTTGGGTGAAGGTTTAGGAAAGGTTGAGTTAAAATTAACTCATTTGGTAAAGATTATTCTATATTATTTACTTTGTATGTTCAAAATTAGGTTTTTACCATAACACCCTTATAAATATACATTAAATTAAACAAATAAAGCAGATTTCAAGAAACAAACTTTGAATCCCACAATGAAATCCAACGCCGCTGCATCCGCGCCATTAAAGCAGATTTCGAGATTTATGAAACAAACTTTGAATCCTATAGTGAAATCCAACGCCGCATCCCGCATCCGCCATTAAACCTTCAAACAATCTTGCTCCTAAATTCCTTCTCCAAACCGCTTCCTAATCTGCTAATTCTTCGCAGCTTCCCAACACCAAACCAGCATTTCTCTTTTTTTCTCCTCAAACTCCCCATGGCGCCATACCACAACAAAATTCTCCTCTCGCCCAACTCTATCTTTGCCGCCGAATATCTCTCCATCCCAACTCCACGACGCTCTACACTTTCTCCGTTTGGTACCTCAACGTCTCCTCCAATGCTATCGTCTGGTTAGCAAATCCTGGGTTCCCTGTTTCGCTTCTTTGCTCATTTCCATCTCCAAGAACTGCATCTGGTCTACTCTTCCGTCAATAGCCATAATCTCTGCCCTTCTCGATCGATGGGTGGTGTAAATGGAAGCGCCGCCCACCAGAAATCTTTTGAACAGTATTTTTCCAAATTATTAACCCTAAAAATTAGTTATTATGTCGATTGAGAAGAGAAAGAAAACCCTTTGGATGTTTTATTGCAGTGATATTTTCTAAATAAAGTGAGGGCAAAATGATAATTTCATTACCTATACCGGAGGGTCATAAATAATCCGTCTAATTTTTTAGGATCAGCGTAACCCTACCACATCAGATTTAACTCCGGGCTGACAAAGCCCGAAAGGTTATCTCTTTGTACTAACCTACAAAGTAAGCTAAACTTAACAAGGATAATGAGGGGATAACCCCATTAACTCTCAAAGTAAACGCAACCTAATATTACAAGGTTTGTCCCTAATTTAAGTTAAAAAATCTACCTATTAATTATTTATAAAAAAAATATTATAGCTTAATTTATGTGCAAATATATATATATATATATATATATATATATATATATATATATATATATATATATATATATATAAATATATATATGGATGTCAATTTTATCCGCAGGGTCAGGTTATCCGCGGCTACCCGAGGTGGTGGGTACGGGTAGGGTAGACTTTGTCGTGTAATGGGTAGGGTAGTAGGGTAATACCCGAACCCGATAAAAATTTTGCGGGTAAGAGTAGGGTACGGGTTCTCCTTTTATACCCGACCCGCTTACCCAATACTATATATTATACATATTATATTTATATAAATACTATATATATATTATGTTATACATTTTTAATTACATTACATATTTAATATTCATATTTACATTATTTAATTTTTAATTAATTATGTCCAAGTACTATATTTATTTTTATTTATATTATAATGGAGTATTATATATTTCTAATTATGTATGTATATATTTATATTCCTACTTTCAAAAATTATATATATATATATATTATTTAATTTTTAAATTACATATTTACATCATTTATTTAGTTTTTAATTAATAATATTAAAGTACATTATTTAATTCTAAATTTATATTTATACTTAAAAAAACTTTTTAATTTCAACACGGGTAGGATTGATTAAGAAACGGCGGATATTCATATAATATTTTATAATAATTGCGGGTACCCATTTACTCTCGGATTATCCGCATACCCGGCGAGTATACCCGTACCCTACCTGATGTTCAATTTTAGGGTAATAGGGTAGGATAAGGGTAAGGTAAATAGAGTAGCGGATAGTATGTGGATTTGTCTAACCCGTACCCTACCCGTTTACATCCCTATATATATATATATATATATATATATATATATATATATATATATATATATATATATATATATATATATATATATATATAAATAGGTATGTATGAAGGTTGGTATAACTGCTCATAGATATCATCTTGGAATCACTTGATTGATAAAGTTAAAATGAGGTTGAAATCATGGGAGGTCAGTAAGCTATCTTTGGGTGGGAGAATCACTTTGGTGAAATCGATTCTATCTTCTATCCCCATATATCATCTTTCATATACTACTATCCCAAAAAATATTGTTAAAGAGATTGTCGCGTTGCAATGCAAATTCGTTTGGGTGGGCAGGGAGAGGGATCACAAAATTTGCGTGGCTCAAATGGGACAATATTTGTAAAGATTTAGGAAAAGTGGGGTCTAGGGGTGGGGAGAGTGGATTGGTTTAATAAGACTTTCGTAGGAAAATGGTTATTGAGGTTCGTGGGGAATAGTGAGGAGTTATGGGTCAAAATTATTAAGTTTCTATATGAGGGGAATTGTGCTAGGAGATAAGGGATTTAGTTTGGTGAATGGGAATATAGTGTCTTCATGGTAGTGGAAAAGGGTAGTGGAGTTAGGTAAGGGTAGAGAGGGGAAGTGGTTGTGGAGTAATATCTATACGGAGATTGGAGATAGGTCGGAGTTAAGTTTCTGGGAGGGGAGGAGAGGTGGGCTGGGGATATGTCTCTGAGGACTCAATTTTCGATGCTCTTTTTGGTGTGAACCTTGTGATGTTTGGAGATGGAGGAATTCAAGATCAAGGACCTACGTGAGTAGAGAAGCTTACAAGAGCATCAAGGAAACATCTCAAGCAGCTGATCAAGCAACTCTCAATAATAGAGTATTCAGGGACGTGTGGAAGACCAACGCTCCATTCAAAGCAGCAATGTGTGCCTAGAGCCTGCTACATGATAGACTTCCAACGAAGTCTAACTTGAGGAAAAGTATTGTTTCTCAACTTACATTAATTGCAACCTTTGTGACGATGGGAATGAAGAGAATACCAACCACTTTTTCTTCACGTGCGCAGCGACTCGGACAGTGTGGAACTCCATTTTAAATTGGTTGGGTGTTAACTGAGTCATGTACAAGAATATTAAAGGTAACTTCCGTCATTTCTAGTCAATATTAGGAGAAAAAAAACATTTAAAAAAATTGTCTTGGGTCTTTGGATTTGTATTACTTGGGTGATATTGAAATAGAGGAATAAGATTATTTTCAAAGTATGGAGCTAGAACGCTGATAGAGTTATAAGCAAGATCAAAAATAGATATTGGAGTTGTTGTCATGCTAAATTTTTCGATGTTTTTGTCAGTTGTTGTAGTTTTTGGTTTGTAACGCCTTTAGAGGCATTCGAGAATGCTTATCCTTGCATCTACGTCGTAAGTTGGTACCTCTGGTGCCTTGTATTTTATTTCTCTTAATTTAATAAATTATCTTTATCAACAAAAAAAAAACTCATTTTGATGTTGCAAAGGAGATATCAAAGAGTTTGGCGTCGAATGCTATAAATTCCATAATGGATGTTCTAAGTATTTATGAGACATCAACTTTATTAATAAGAACACTGATCGATAAATTCTTTACGTGTGAGAAAGTGTACTCTATCAGAGTAGTTTTAGATGACCAAATTAAATATCAATCCACAGAAATGTCAACCTTAGGTGTATCTGCATTTGTATTTGTAGATTCGTGGATGCTGATTTTGCAGCTAATCCAGACTCTAGGAAGTCTCTCACAGGTTACATGTTGACTCTATTTGGTACAGTAGTAAGTTGGAAGGTGAATAAACAGTCGATTGTGGCTTTGTCTACAACTGATGCAGAATTTATCGCTCTTACAAAAGTAATCAAATAGTGTGTTTGGATTTAAGGGACTGTGGCAGAGATTTGAGTGTTGCAGAGTTCTGTAGACCTCTTTTCGTGATAACCAAAGTGCAATTCATTTATCAAAGAACCAAGGTTATCACAAGAGAACAAAGCACATCAATGTTAGAATGCATTTTGCTCTGAGATATGATTGAAAAAGGAGTAATCAAGATATATGATAGATACTACAGAAAATCTTGCATACTGTCTTACTAAAACACTACTTATTGCTAAGTTTAAGCTATGTTTGGACATAGTGAATGTTTGTTAGTTGTCAGACAGGTTGAAAGATTGTTGTTTCCCTTAGAAAAGTGATAAGAGATTGAGGGGTTGGCAGCTGGATCAAGGTTCAAAAGTGGAGACTTCTGAAAATAGTAAATATATTTCACACCAAATGTTTAAAATGTACAAAAATACAATGCAAAGCATAAAACAACTTCCAATATAATAACAAACCACCAAGAAGTGTTGTGGCTTTGATCCATCTGCAGGCTTTCCTGATGCAGATAAACTTTTCTCTCATCCACCCTATCCATTCTGAGATGTCTTGCCATATGTGTGTACTGTATGGACGAAGAAGAGGTGTTGAGAGCTCTCCACACTACCGATACAAAAACCACACAATCTGTCATCGTTGCATCCCATAATCTTACCTTGGTGAGCAGCCTAACCCTTTCTAGTAGCCAAAATCTTATACTTTTCTTTCTTAGTATCCATTTATTCCATATCCATCCAAAAACATAGGAGTTAGCCTTCTAGTCCAGTGGTTTGATTATGAAATAGGCCTTAGCACTGGAAAATCTATCGTTTTGTAGACAACTGTTAAGGAGCTGCTATAAAGATGTAGATGAAGAAGAAAGGCATCCTTTGTAGAATATTTTATACTTTGCTTTCCTTTGTGATGCTTTAATGTTTAATTAGGATGTATAGGTAGTTCTTCTAGGAGTTAATCAGACGTATATCATGGGTGTGTTGATGATCAACATGGCACTTACAAGAGTTAGTTAAAAAAAAACTAACTCAGTTGTTAAGATTGGGGTTTGTGGTTTGATGCAGTTTTTTGAAGGGTAGTTTAGAGGTTAAGTTATTATCCGTTTCAATTGATTCTTGTTGCTAAGTGAAGCATGATATTTCAGCTATTCATCTAATCAAGTAGCAATTAATTTGGGTGAGAACACACATATATAAGGATCTGGACACAGCAACTCAACAGAGATTTTTCACAGCTTATCAGTTTTATATTTTCTGATCTTTAGAGTGTATTTTTGTTTTAAGATCTGATTCTATTCTTCTAATTGTATTCTCTAATAATAACACCTCGTCTTGAGTGAATGTATGCAATTTGCAAAACCACTACAAATCTTGCTTTTGCTCTTGGTTTTATCCATCATTTTGTGTGCATGTTTCATAGATAGAAGTTCTTCTTGATCTTGTGCAAATCACAATAGGATTCTAGTTATGCTGCAATCAATGGGCCTCCATTATAAATCTTAAAAAACTTATGAGCAATATACATTTTTTTTGGATACATTGATGCATCTATGAAAAATGATAACGGTTTAATTTAACTATTTCATAAAAATTTGTAAATTAGATGAAAGTAATAACATTTTAATAATACTCTCTCTGTTCTTTTGAAAATGATGTATTTTGTCTTTTTTTTTTTAAATGTATTTTGTCATTTTAATATGTCTCAATACAAGGGTGCATTTTTCTTTCTGATAATAGGACCCGCATAAAATAATTAATATATCTTTATGGGGCCCACACACAACACTAATACAACTGTCCACTATACATTAAAATATTATATATCTCTCCTTATCTACACATTAAATATTAAATCTCTTAATTAACGTGAAAAAAGCAAACACACTTCTTTTAGAGGGACGGGGGAGTAATTGATGATTAATCAAGACAAAGTAAAATACTCTCTTCGTCTCACCGAAAGATCTTCATTTTACTATATTGGGTGTCTCATTCAAAAATCCTCATTTTCCAATTTTAAAAGGGTCCTTATACCCACCATTCACTACTAATACAACTACTAAATGCACATAAAATAATAATACTCATTAATCAACGTGCAAAAAAGTAAATGGGGGTCTATGATCGAGATGGAAAAAGTAGTATTATTGTAAGATAATCTCACACAAGATTTGTTGTTATATTAATTAGTAAGTTTTTATGTGGTCCATTGCCCATTCAATCTCGTATACCCTTAAATGGGTATGGATGGCAATTTTACCCATCGGGTCGGGTTACCCAATGGGTACCCGCGTATCGGGTATAGAAAAATCGGGTAAAATCGAATAATGGGTTGGGTAATACCCGAACTCGAAGGAGAATTGTGCGGGTAAGGGTAGGGTACGGGTTCCCTTATATTTACCCGTACCGGACCCAAAAATACCCTTTTATATATATATATATATATATATATATATATATATATATATATATATATATATATATATATATATATATATATATATATATATATATATATTTAATTAAATGTCTAAATCTTATATTTCTTTTAGTATAATAATATTGTTGATGAAAATTTTATGATGTATTTAATATTTATTTATTATAATATGTTTAATACTTTTAATTAAAATTTATATTCTTGTCCTTATATAAATATAAATAATTTTTAAGAATTATAATAAATCTTGTATTCTTGTTCTATGTTATAATCTTATGTGTTATTTATAATTATTTTTAAGAATTATAATTATTTTTTAATAATTTTTAAAAAATGATATTCAAATTAATAAAAATGATAGTAGTTGAATTATATTATGAATAATCTAAGTGTATAAATAAAAGGTAATAACATTTTTAATGAAAAATAATATTAATATCATTGATACAAAGTATTAATAGCTATTTAAGAAATGAACTCTCTTGTTTGAGACCATTTCGCGGAGAAACAATATTATGATTTCCGACTTCCGTTTTCATAATAAGTTATAAATTTTTATTAAAAATGTTATCACAAAAAATATAATCTCTAAATTATGAGATTATATATTATTGTATTTTATTGGAATATTCAAATGGATAACATGTATATTATTTTATGCATGTTCTAACGTAAATTATATATATATTAATTTTTTTTATTAATTAATTAAGATAAAACTATTAAAATGTAATATTTGATTTTTTATGTGATTATATTTTTTTATTAAGAATTCTTTTTAATATGTCTTGTTACACAAACTCTCTTGTGAGATATTATACATGTAAGACGGTTTGTGAGACGTGTCAAAGTATGTCTATTATATAGATAAAATATGTTTAATGATTGTTAAAATATATTTTTTAAAGTATGATAAATGATGAATTAAAGTATGATTTTAGGGTGGATTATAGTTTTAAAAAAAAAATTGGGTTGTGTTTGGTCGAGTAGGGTCGGGTTGATTCGGGTATCCACGGATTACCCGCAAAATCTACTAAAATTGCGGGTACCCATTTACCCGCGGATTACCCATATACTCTATGAGAATACCCGTACCCCTACCCGAAGCTCTATTTTATGGTAAATGGGTAGGGTATGGGTAGGGAGAGTAGGATATAGGGTAGTATGTGGATTTGTCATATCCGTACCCTACCCTACCCATTGTCATCCCTATAAATGTGCCTAAAAGGACCCAATTTTACATCTCATGCCCCATAAGTCTTCACGGGTCCAGTGCCCCTTAAAACCCATAGGTGCAGGATGTAATCGATTTGAATCAAGCTAAATATTACTAAACTTGAGAAATGTTTTTTGAATTATCAAACTCATCGAGAAAAAATAATCAAATTCGAGCTCTATTAAAGCTCGCGATGAACACACATAATATAACGTTCATGAATATTTATTCATTAACATATAAATAATACCTTTCTTTATAGGCATTAAAATAACATTTCATTTATCAACATCAATGTTATTCAAAATAAACTAATAAAAGATAATAATAATTTAAAAAATACATACTTTAATAATCACATAAACTATTAATTATATAGTTTTTTTTAATATTTAAAAAATCAATTGAATTAATTTTTTTTATTACTCCCTCCCTCCTGCTAAAGAAAGAGTGAAGAATTACATAAGGAAGAGTAAAGAGTTTAGCGACATGGAGGGAATAATATTTAACATATCTAATGACAAAGCGTCTTTTCTAAAAAACAATGATTAATTAAGTTAAAAGTAAAACAGTGTTACCGTCAGGAAAGTATTTCACTCTTGTAACAATAATCACAACTCACAAGGATGTATGGGTAGGTTTCGGAGTGGGGCTCATCTCCTCCCTTGCGAGAGGACCTCAGATCTAAGGAGTCATGGAGGGTTTTGTTCAGTTTTGTGGTGGGGTTAGGATCCGGAGGCCAAGGCAGAATAGTGCAGGTTTCGGAGTGGGGCTCATCTCCTCCCTTGTGAGAGGACCTCAGATCTAAGGAGTCATGGAGGGTTTTGTTCAGTTTTGTGGTGGGGCTAGAATCCGGACGCCAAGGCAGAATAGTGCAGTGAATGGGCAAGGGAGGCTTCCAGCTTGGTTTCTTTTTTTTGTCTTCCCTGCATTTTTTCTTCCTTCGCTTTAGAAGTTGTATTTTGAACATTTCAGTGGTATGTGAATTGTTTATGATTTAAATTGCATAGGTTGCTTTAGTCAACAGTTTACGTTTGTTAGATTATGGATGCTTTGATTGTTTGAGTTCGTTAAGTTATGTTGTCTCCTTAGAGAGTGTCGAATTCCTCTTAAGTCTCCTATATGTAGTTGTATCCCCTTCCGTGCTCCGTTCTCTTGGTATCATTTACCATAGAGACATTTGTAGTCACTTTTGGATGCTATATAAAATCCTATAGTTTGATTAAAAAAATAAAAACAAGGATGTAAAATTCATTTTAAAAAATAAGGATGTAAAATTCATTTTAAAAAATTCATATAAAATCCTATAGTTTTGGATGCCCCAACTACACCTCCTTCACCTCAACCTCCACCGCCGCCGGTGCAGCAACCGCCACCGTATCCTTGGCCTCCGGCTTCTTCTCCTCCTCCTCGATCTGGAAGGCGTCGACGGGGAAGGAGCGGGACAGGCCGGCGGGGGTTTTGAAGTGGATCTTCCCGGTGGGCGGATCATCGACAGAGATTTCGGTGAGGGTGAGCCAGAGGAGGAGCTCCTTGGCCTTGACGCCGGTGAGCTTCTTGATCCGGTTCGGCTCGACGTAGGCCGTCACTTCGGTGGCGTATTGAACCGGTTTTCCGATCTTCTCGAACCGGTGCTCGCACTTCTTCTTCTGCTTGAGCCAGACGAAGCCGGTCTCCTTGACGTAGCCGCACTCCTCCATGTCCTTCAATGGGAGAAGGCCGTTGGGCAGATTCATCTCCGTTAGAAGGAATTTGGACTTCTCCTGACACATGGCGTCGCCCTGGTACATTTCCGATGCCGAAGCCCTAATTTCGTCGGTAATTAGAGACATCTTTCTCTCTCCTTATTCTGTTGATGGGGCTTCTGGATTAGTGTATTGTGCGTGTGTTTTAGTTGTGTTGATGGAATGGCTAGGTGGTGGTTAATATAGGACTCTGCTTCCACTTTCCCCATTTGTTTTTATTGATATTACAATTATGCCATTTCTTATTTTCCACCCACTCTTTGTTCATTGGGATTTAATGTGTACCAATAAATAATCAAATTATCCTTTTAGTATTAAAAAACAATGAAAATAAAATAAAATAATCATTTTAGTATAACATTGTGAACAGGGGGAGGAGAAAACTATATATTCTTAAAGATAAAGCGAATGCTACTCAATAGCATGATCATGTTATATTTAAGCTAAATTGGGTAAGTGAATTAACGTTGGATGTGTGCCTCATTTTGATATAAAAAAATGTAAAAATTGAAATGAAATGTTCAAAATAGAAATATGTAAATATTAAAATTGGACGGAGCGAGTATTTTTTTAAATAAAGACTTGTGTGAGATTATTTCACGAAAATTATTCTATAAAACGAATAAAAAGTTATAATATTTTAAATGCAAAGTGTTGTTCAATTAATAAAAAGTGATAATAAAAAAAAAATAGTATAAATAAAATTTAATAATATTTAAAAGAAAATTAATAATATTTTTAATAAAAAATAAAAATTAATTATGAAAATATAAAATTATCTCACCAATAGTACAGCCACACCCAAAGCTTACCCAATGCTACTCCGTACAGCATATCAGGATAAGAAAGAAGACATTTAATTTGTACATCAATGATAAGAAAGACACAAAATGATTGCAATTGAGTTGCATTGACTTGAGTATTTTCATGTTTGTTTTTCTTTTATAGAGGTAGAGCTTTTTATGAGGTTGAAAATTTTTCACGAATTTATGCTTAACAAGGAGAACTGGTTTTACATATTCACATATACAAAAGTTAGGAGAAAGATTTTTATTATGCCATTTAGATGAAGATCGAAGTCTTTTTTTTAGTTTGAAACTAGGAATTCGGATCTCGTTTGCATTTGGTATGCAAATAGTAATTTAATTTTCAATTTTTAAGGTATGGACTGTTATTTAGGGTATCACTTATTCCACTTCATGTTCCATCTTATAAAACACAAGATGGAATATGGATTATGGAGAGCAATAGAGAATTCTTACTTTGTTAGTAAATTTGTTGATGTGACTATTTAGGTTTTAGTTAAATTGATCGTGCTGTATGCTAATTTACTCATGAAAAAATAGTGAAACCACCTTGTTATGATTATTTATGACTATTTTCAGTAATTTTTTTGTCTTATCGAAATGTCTACATTTTTCTCATTTAGTAAAAGGACACAATATATGTCACATTGCTCTTACTAATACAACTATTTACTATACATAAAATAATATTCTTTCTGTCCCACCAAAATATTCATATTTTTACTATATTGGGCGTTTCATTCAAAGGTTCCAATTTTTCCTTTTAGTAAAAAAGGTCCGCCACTACCTATCGCATCTCTCTAATATAACTATCCAATATACATACAATAATAATATTTCTTAATCGACGTGCAAAAAGTAAACGCTCACCTTTATTTTGGACGAAATGAGTAATATTCCATATACAAAAAGCAAATGAAGATCTATGGCCGGGACGGGCGAAGTTATTAGACTTGAATCAAGTTACTTTATTCTATTTAATTGAGTCACTTTATCTCATTATTTTCAGTCATAACTTTTAAATGAATTACATATTTGTATTTTATTTATGACTAACCAAACTTTTTAAGTAAAAAAGTAATTTGACAAGTTTTTTTTTAAATTTATTAGTTCATATATGAATCGGTTTATGAATATTTAATCGATTTAAAAATGAGTTAATGACTTTCTATATAAATTTGGGTAGTTAAAGAGTTGTCAGTAAACATAGAACATATAAGAAATTCTCTACCCTCTAAGTCGATTTATCCCGTATAAAATATTACAAATAATCTTATAAATCCGATTTACTTAATTTATTATATGAACCCTTATATTTTATCACCATAAAATCTGTGATTTCCCTTTCAATACTATTATATTTTATATATTGTTATGATTTAAATTAAAGAGAGATCACAAGATTTATACCATGAACCCGGTTCACATGAGACTAACTCTAAAAATATAAGCAAGACAGTCCCTACGGTTTAGGGTATAATTATAATTTCACCCTTGTGGTTTATGGTATAATTCACCCCTAGAGTTTAGGGTTTAGAATATAATTATAATTTTACAATGGTGGTTTACAATATATTTTATTCCTAATGTTTAGGATTTAGAGTATACTAGAGTATATTTGTAATTTTATGTGGGCATATTTCACCTTTAGAGTTTAGGGTATGGTCTTTTGAATATAATACTCCCTTCATCCCGTCCTTATGATTACGTTTGCTTTTTGCACGGGGATTAATGAATATAGTATTTTAATGTATATTGAGGTGAGAAAAATAATAATTTAATGTAAAGTGGGTAGGTGGGATGTGTGGACACATGGAGAGAAAAGTAATTAATTTGTGTGGGTCTCATATGCTAAAAAGGGAAATGTAACCATTAGGATGGGACGCCCAAAATAAAAATATGTAACTATTAGGATGAGACGGAGAGAGTATTAAAATTAAAAAAATTTATATTAATTGAGAGGGGAACGCATATTAATTAATTATGAAGAGATGAGGACTACATGTTCCACTAATTCATTTGGTCGAATTGATTCCAACCCAGTAGTACTCACAAGTCACTTTATATATATATATATATATATATATATATATATATATATATATATATATATATATATATATATATATATATATATCCCTCCGTCCCATCCAAAGGGTCTCTTTTTTCATTTTGAATGTCCCACCCTCCTTCATTTTTTACAAATATGGGACTCACACACACTCACTAATACAATTAAAATATGAGGCTCATATTCCCACTAATACAACTACCCACTACACATTAAATAATAATAATCATTAATTCACGTGTAAAAAGTAAACACTATCCTTTGGGTGGGACGGAGAGAATATATAGTATATAACACTTTTCAACATTTAAATAATCAAATAGCAAAACATGATGAATGCTATAAAGATTAGAAAGTTATCCGGTGTATTCGGATGCACCGTGCATTCACGTTCAGAAACTTATACACTTATAAATAAAAATATACTATACATTAACAAATAAAAATGTATACATTATATTAGTGAATTTTTTGTTAATTTTTGTGAGACGGTTGTAAGACGGGTCAACCCATTATTAAAGTATGCTTATTATATAAGTAAAATATGCTTATTTATAGTTAAAGTATGTCAATAATAAATTATATTATAACACTCTAAAATCATACTTTAATTCATCATTTATCATATATTAGAAAACATACTTTAACAATTATTAAGCATATTTTATCTGTATAATAAACATACTTTAACACGTCTCACATATATAATGTCTCACAAGAGAATTCGTTTGGATGCATATATCAACTCAAAGATTTTGAAGTTGGAAGGGTGCCAATCATCATATGAATCAGTGTTGTGGTGGCGATTTGGCTGAATTAGGCTACCAACATTTTGTCAACTAATTCGAAGGTAAGTATTATGCGGCTCTACAAGAATTTCAATATTGAGATTTCGATTAACTTTTCAACAGGATTTACGTATAACTTTCATGAGAACAACTTTAGCGGATTAGTTTCAGCAAATGAATAAGTGGAATACGTGATTCTTATTACGTCTTAATTAATTAAGACATGGTAATATTGTTTTTTATTTTTTATTTTTTGTTTCTTTTAATTTTATTAAATTTTACCCAATCGTGAAACGTACGGAAAAAATTATGTCACAATTATTTAATTTTTATAATTAAAATTTTGTTTTCATATTAACCATAAAATTATTTTTTTATTTAACGAAGATATCACTTTTTATCCGTTTCATGTAAAATTTTACATGAGATAATCACATACAAATCTTTGTATATACAGTAGAATACTTTATCCTATGTTTGTTAATACTTTATGAGAGCTTAGTAATTTTGAATTTTTTTTACTACAGATAATGTATATCATTATGCACAAAGACATTAGTAATATAACCATAAAGTAATATAAAAACATATGTCAAATATTACATTATTGTAAAAAAAAATTTACTACAGATAATGTATATCATTATGCACAAACACTACAAAAAAAATGATGATTAGGGACGGTCTTAGAGACGACTTTTAATGCTTTGAGACGGTTTTTAAGACGGTTTTATAGCCGTCTACAATTTATGCGTAGCTAAAATAGAGATGGAATTAGAGACATTTTTATTTTGAGACGCTATTTGCGATGGTTTTGAACCGGACCGATTCGGTTATTTTTTAGACGGTATTTGAGACGGTTTGTTGTCGTCTCCATTTGTGCCAAGGGCCGAAGAGTTGGCCGAAAAATTTAGAGACGGTGCTTAGTCGTCAAAAATTTGAAACAGTTTTAGAAACGGCTTTTTTTCGTCCCGTCTCTAAAACCCTCTCTAATTATTAGAGATGCCAAAATGTTGGTCCAGATTCGAACCAGAGCTACCATGCCCGGCTTTTTTAATTTGTGGAACATTATTTTTTTAAGCCCTCAAGAGGGTTTGAATCTGGGTCTTATAGGCATTGAGAGACCTTATGGGCATTATGTGTGCCACCTTTACTAGGAGTAATTCTTATTATGTATTTATTACATTATATATATATATAATCCACTCTATGTATACATTATATATTCATTAATAATAGTTATAATACATTTTAATTATTAAAAATCTAAAGTATTTTGTAGGTGTCATTGAGAAATTTTGACAAGATCATATATATATATATATATATATATATATATATATATATATATATATATATATATATATATATATATATATATATATTAGTTAATATTTAGTAGCTTTTAATTTTATATTACATACATTTAAAATATATTATAATTTAATTGTATAAATAAAATTACTCAATCTATCCCACAAAAATAATATTACACTTTAATTTCATGCAAAATTGAAAGTCTCATGTTAATCTTTTATAATTAATATATACATATTAAATAATCTTAGAGTTGTCATGCTCAGTTTATATAATACTTTATATTATTTTTTAATATTTGTAGATAATCGTTGTACCCTTAAACTATTAATTTAAATAATAGTTTACACTTAATCTTTTGTGTTAATCATTGAAAAAGAATAATATTATATTAATTCGTAGTTAAAGAATTTTTTTTAAGTATGATGAATAATGAATTAAAGTATGTTATAATATAATTTACTACAAATATATTTTAACTATTAATAATCATACTTTACCTATATAATAACTATTATACTTTAACAATGGATCCACTTATCTCAAAACATGTATCTCATATATCTGTCTCATAAGAGAACACCAATATTATATTATATATTCGTTCAATAGTTATATAGAATGTTTAAAAATAAAAAAATGTGAAAATTACACATCATTTTAGAGAGCTCTAAAGACAACACCTAGGCAAAAAAAAGTTATATATATATATATATATATATATATATATATATATATATATATATATATATATATATATATATATATATATATATATATATATATATATATATATATATATATTCCTCCGTGTGCTACACAGATTCATAAATTTATTTTATCTTAAATTAACAAGATAAATTAATTTAGCAATATTTATTATTTTTATGAACACGTATTTATATTAATTAAATATTTATTAGTTGAATCATTAATATATATAATTATTTATATATATATATATATATATATAATTATATATATTAATGATTTAACTAATAAATATTTAATTAATATATATATATATATAGCCTCATGTGTTATATAATATTTTTTATTACTTTATTTTAAATAACTAAACTTTATATATAATAATAAATAATATAACATTTATGTTAAATAAATATTTTATAGGCATTATTATATTTTTAATTGAAGATTTATGGTAATTACATACAAATTTTAGAGTAATTAATTTTTAAGTGTAATTTTATAATAATGAATGAATGAAATGAGTAATATAATTTTTAAAATTACATATAAAAATGGTGGCAATCTCATTTTTTATTCCATATATTATAATATTTAAATAATTATCTATATGGAATAATTAATTGAATAAAGACTTATCAATTTTCTAGATAAGGATAAATATTTTGGAGATATATAATAGTGATATAATAATAAATATTAATATATAATAATAAAAATTAAAAATAGAAAGATTATATATATATATATATATATATATATATATATATATATATATATATATATATATATATATATATATATATATATATATATATATTAAAATAAAAAATAAAAAAAAATACAATAATTAACCACATCGCAACACATCATATTTTTAAAAGATTATTTAAAGCAGTGTTTTCGCAATTAGTATATAATTATATTTAATAGTAGTTAGCCCTTAATTTTATATTACATATATTTAAAATATATTACTCCCTCCACCCTTTAATACGTATCAATTTTTTTATTTTAATCCATCTCATTAAAAAGTATTCGTTTACTTTTGGGATTGATGTGACTCACAAAAAACTATTATTATATCCAATTCATTATATATGGGTTGACTATCAGCACTAAAACAACTACCTACTAAAATATTATATCCTCAATCCACAATTTATTAAATTATATATCTTAATCCTTAATCCACGTGAAAAAAGAAAATGATTACCTTTCAAGGGGACGGAGTGAGTATATAATTTAATTATATAATTAAAATTATTCTATTTATCATACAATAAATAATATTATACTTTAACTCCATACAAAACTGAAACATCAAGTCAATCTTTTATTTTGAATATACATATTAATTAATGTAAGAATTATCACACAGTATGATACATATATAGCTATGATACTATATGATATTTTATTAATGATTATGTAGATAATCGTTGAACATTTAATCTGTTAGTTTAAGTAATAATTTCCACTTAATCTTTTTTATAACTCTAATTAATAGTTTGCATTTAATCGTTTTGCACTTCGTCTAATATATTAGTTTTGAAGTTATAATTTTTTATGTTAATTTAATTAATGAGTTGATCTCTTGTGTCCCCAGGTGCACAAAGTTTGTAAGGGTACATCATTTTGTTTTAAAGGCTATATATTTTAATTAATAAGGGTACATCATTTTGTTCTAAAGGGTATATACTTTTCATTAATATTTTTTATTTTTTTCAGAAAATAAAGGGTACACATCTTTATACTAAAAGGTATACAATTTAATACTAAAGGGTATGGCGCATGGTGGGCGCACGGCGTGCCCCGAGAACACATAAGTTTTTGCCTTAATTAATAGTAGTTTGCACTTAATCATTTTATTACTTTGATTATAAAATTCATATATGCTACTCTCTCCGTCCGCTTCTAAGGTATCCATTTTACTATTTCTGGCGTTCGCTTCAAAGGTATCTATTTCCCCTATTTAGTAAAAAAATACACAATATGACCCACTACTTCTCTCTAATACAACTGCCCACTTTACATATAATAATAATACTCTTTAATCCACGTGCAAAAAGCAAAAGAATACCATAGAACCGGACACGTGCAAAAAGCAAATGGATACCTTAGAACCGGACGGAGGGAATATATAATACAAAAAACAAATGCAATTAACTTAATATATTTTCTTCATGGGACTTTAATTTATGTTATAAAAAATTGGGAGTCATTTTAATTTAATATTATTTGTTGTGTTTATATGATACCACAAAGCACATATTAATCAACATGATATAAATATTACTCTAAAGGGTGATTATATAAATATATTACTCCCTCCGTCCGCTTCTAAGGTGTCCATTTTACTATTTTTGGCGTTCGGTACAAAGGTATTCATTTCCCCTATTTAGTAAAAAAATACACATTATGGTCTATCACTTCACTCTAATACAACTACCCACTTTACATATTATAATAATACTCATTAATTCATGTGCAAAAAGGAAACGGAGACCTTAGAACCGGACGAAGGGAGTATATCAATTTTTAAAATTATTTAAATTTTGTTAGAGTTTCCTTTGTACTTATAGTTTACTTTTTTTACTTATATTTATTTAATTTTAAAAGAGTTTATTTTGTATTTAAATTAATTTAAACATATTTATTTAAATTTTGAAAAAGTTTATTTATATTTTATACATAATTTCATAATATGATGATGGTCTGGTGGTCTCAAGGCTTAGTGGTGGCATGGTGACCATGATTCAAACCTCAATCCGTTCATTTTGATAAATTTAAAGGTTAGAGAGGGCAAAAAAATGTCTCTAATACCGTCTCAAATTGAGACATCAAAAAGTGGTCTCTAAATTAATCGATCCGATCTCTGGCCTACCGATACTATCCATCTCCAAAATCATCTCAAATAGAGACGACAATAAACCATCTCTAATTGAGATGGTAGAAAACCGTCTCTAATACCGTCTCAAATTAAAACCGTCTATAATACCGTTTTAAAAAGAGACGGTTTGTATCCGTCTCAAAATTAAAACGGTTAAAAGTTGTCTCTAAATTACCCGATCTGGTTCGCCGACACATTTCGTCTTCAAAATCGTCTCTAATACTGTCTCAAATTAAAACCGTCTCTAATTAAAGACGACAAAAAACCGTCTCTAATTGAGACGGCAGAAACCGTCTCTAATACCGTCACAACTTTAAACCGTCTCTAATACCGTCTCAAAAGTAAATTTGTTATTGTTGACCAGTGGTCAACGAAAAATGCCGTCTCTAATTCAAAAAAACGTCTCAAAAGCCGTCTCAAATAGAGACGGCTATTATACCGTCTCTAATTTTCGTCTCTAATCAAAGCTTTTTTTGTAGTGAAAGATATTAGTAATGTAACCATAAAGTATCAACAAATGACAAATATTACATTATTTAAATAAATTAAAATTGTGGCATTAATTAAAAAAACCTGTTTCACAATATAGATGCTAGTATATAATTAGATATATGATGCACCATTCTCGAAAATATTACTATTTTTTAGAATATCGAAATTTCACCCTAGTTTTTCTGATTTCATGGATAGCGAAAAAACGTTAGTTAACGAAATAGGGGCTAAGCCCAACGCTCAAGTCGTTTGGAAGGAATGGTAATAAATCAAATTGGTTCACTTATTCCATAATACCTTTCTACATCTTTTATTTTATTTATTAGACTTGCTATATATAGATACAAAAGGTGGAATCATCTATCCCAAATGTCCTTGCACCCCGACCCGACAGAGTGGTAGAGAGATTTAGGTTTACACTGCACACAAGGAGTAACCTCTCAAAGGTGCCCCTCGCACCTGGTCCGACATATTGGTGGAGAGGTTTTCACTTACACAAGGAGCAACCACTCAAAAGAGCCCCCTCGCACCCCGGCCCGACACAGTGTGGGAGCAACCTCTCCCACACTGGAACTGTGAGATTCGATCATTTGTCATAATTATAAGATATCAGTCACCCCAAGACCAATTGAGCTATCCATTCGGGCTTATTAGACTTGCTATAGTATTATGATCAATGCATAAGGGTTTAATGACCATTTTAGTATTTTAATTGAAAATAAGTTTTGTAAAATTAAATTAAATATAATTCTAGAATAGAAGATACTCACGACTAATAAATATTGCTTCCGATGAAACATGAAGTTATAGCCCCTTGTAACCGTCTCATTAATATGATTTCATTTCAAATTAGTTAGTAAAGTTCATATAGTTTGAATTTCGTTTGAGGAGTATTAATTAGTGTTTATTTATGTTATTGCGGCTAACTGAAATTAATTTGACTTACTTTCACACGTAAACTCTCATAGGAAATTAGGATTAGGATACCTTGACACTTACATATACAAGTCAAAATTTTCACAATAAATACCCTTATTTATTTAAAAAGATAGGGAGACAGAGAATTGCATTAAATAATACATGGGAACATTTATAGTAGGGTAGAGGTGGTTGGAAGGGAAGAAATAATAATTAAAAGTAGTTATTCTTGTGTAGTTGGGAGAGGGAAGGTACCCATTTATGAAAATGGTGTAATAAACCGTATGGGCTTCCCACCGACCTTACTTAGGATTTTGGTAGAGAGGATTGTAGGCACTTTAATTTTATTATCTATTAAAAGAAAATATGTGGCAAATTAATGCAATAATTATCAATTAATTATTCATTTATTAAGGGATTTAAATAAATCTATTCCTAAAATAAATAAGTAAATAATTGATAATTAGGCAAAATCCAGTCAAATAAGTCTGACTTAAAGCCTAAGCAAGTGAAAACCCAAGCCCGCAGAATCAGGTCAAATCAGCATTGGACCAATCAGAATGCGAGTTATTTATGGGTCTTCATCACCCTTCACCTATATAAGGAGCCATCATCCATTCATTCCAAAGACACACACATTCAAAGACCTAAAGACACAAACGCTCTGAAGAGATCAAGAACACGAACAGTGCTCCCTTGAGATCTTCAAGCATCTTCAAGTTAAGAACGGAAAACGATTCGGGATTAAGGTGCGGAGCCCCCCAAATCAAGTGTTCTTCATATACTAAGTTCTTCGGTGTTCTTCGCGCCAAGAACAGCATATGACCCGGGATTAAGGTGCTAAGCCCCCAGATCGAGTGTTTTTCAAATAAAGCACGTTTATTCCAAACAAAGGCTCGACGCTTCTGGATTAACATTATAATGTCTCAAATTCGAGTTCGGACAAGCTTCAACTGAAGATCCGACTCAACACACACAGTCAACGCGTCAACGCGGTCAACACACCAAGTCAAAGTCAAAGTCCAAATTGGTTCGAGAGAAGAATCAGAGGATAGATAGAGATTGTTTCCTAATTTATCAAGTTTAATCCTTTGGATTATTATTATAATTCTTTTGTGTTTATTTTATTATACATACAATATTTATTGTTATAAATTTTGGCACGCACAGTGGGACAGTCTCTACCTCTCATCTCTTCTCTCAACAAGCTCGAAGATACAAAGTATGACTCCTCTTAGGATCGCGATAAAAAGGTCATCTACCTCAAAGCCTTTAGAGCTACAAGCTGCGAAGATGCAAGTTATGACTCCGCTAAAGATTGCGATACGAAGGCAAACTGCATCAAAGCCTCAAGAGTTGCAAATTGAAAATGCTGAACTCGTTACAAGAAGTATGTCTGAAGCCTCCTCAGAGACAAACCATGTGGTTGGGATTGCTCTTAACAAGCCATTGCACGGAGACAAAAATAGTGAAGATGATTCTACCTACTCAACTCCTCACTCAATACCAAGCTCACCATCTACCTCAGCTGCAGCTGCAATGATGACAACTAATGCTATGACCATTGAGGAACAACTAGCAAGTATGATGAGAGTCATTGAAGGACTCACGAAGCATATGGAAGCTCAAGACGTAAAAATCTCTGTACATATGAAGAAAATGGAGAATGTGGAGACAAATCGTACAAATGAGAAACAAGTTGAGGATGATCACGGGGAGGAAGACTCAACGAAGCATCATCTATCTGAAGAAAAGCCAACTGAGGATACGATACAAGTTTCAACTGACGGAATGCTTCCTATCAACCAATTAAAGAACATCGTGTTGGAGACGATAAATGATAAGTTTGAAGGGAGCTCCAAATCTTCTTCAACCTACGTCAAGTCATATACAAAGAGGATTGACAACTTGAGGATGTCAACTGACTACCAACCTCCCAAGTTTCAACAATTCGATGACAAAGGCAATCCAAGACAACATGTGGCGCATTTCATCGAGACATGCAATGATGCTAGGACCTACAAAGATCACATGGTGAGACAATTTGTCCGATCTCTAAAAGGAAATGCCTTTGATTGGTACATCGACTTGGAAGCCAATTCCATTGATAGTTGGGGGCAAATGGAAAAAGTATTCCTCAACCGCTTCTATAGCACACGAAGAACTGTTAGCATGATAGAGTTGACAAATACTCGTCAAAGTGATGAAGAATATGTCATCGACTACATCAACAGATGGAGGAGCCTAAGCCTAAATTGTAAAGAAAAGCTGTCAAAAACTTCAGCTATAGAAATTTGCATTCAAGGGAAGCAATGGAATCTTAGCTACATACTACAAGGAATTCGGTCTAAAACTTTTGAAGAGTTAGCTACAAGAGCTCACGGCATGGAGTTGAGTTTGACATTAAATGACATCGAATGACCCTCTATTCAAGACTCTTATGAGTTTGAAGACATATCTTTCGATAAGCAAGTGGAGGAAGAACCGCAAACAAAAATTTCAGTATCTATAAAGATTCATAGAAATGAAGTGGAAGCAAGAGAAAGTGGCGCATCCCAAGATTGGGGGCAATAAACTATTGACCAACTCAAATGCAAAGCTCCTCGGCACGAGCTAAAACTATCTGCATGACGCTCCTTGATACGAGCTTAAACTATCTAAAATCTCCCAAGTCAAAGCTCCCTGACACGAGCGAAAACTGTCTGTATCACGCTACTTAATTTGAGCTAAAACTATCTACAAGCCACGCTCCTTGATATGAGCTTAAACTATCTAAAATCCTCAAGTTATGTTCCTTGATATGAGCTTAAACTTTCTAAAATCCTCAAGTCAAAGCTCCTTGGCACGAGCGAAAACTGTCTACATCACGTTCCTTGAAACAAGTTTAAACTATCTAAAATCTCCCAAGTCAAAGCTCCCTGACACGAGTGAAAACTGTCTACATCATGCTCCTTGATATGAGCTAAAACTATCTATATATGACGCTCCTTGATACGAGCTTAAAGCTTCTTGACACAAGTGAAAACTGCCTATACCATGCTCCTTGATATGAGCTTAAACTGTCTAGCTCAAATTAAATCTCCTTGAGAAGAGACGAAACTCTCTGCATGTTACACTCCTCGACACGAGCTAAAAATATCCATACAATACTCCTTGATACGAGTTTGAACTATTTAAAATTCTCAAGTTACGCTCCTTGATATGAGCTAAAACTATCTACCAGGGGCGGATCCAGAAAATAATTTTTAGGGGTACAGTCGACATGTAATTATAAAATATTATTTATTTAAAATTTAAAATTATATATAAATAAATTAAAATGCAGAAATTTAATTATTGTTGACACCATTCAATTTTCTTTTATAAAAAGAAATTTAACGTATTATTAACATGCATTTATAGTATATATTTAAAAAAAAAGTAATGAATTGAATGTATATATTTATGTTACAATTAATAATTTAAGTAATAAGTGAATAATGAAAATATGAATGCTTTTATAAAACATGAATATTAATATATTGTGTGTATATATAAGTAAAGTAAGAAAAAATACCAAAGTTTAAAAATAAAATAAAAAGAAAAGGTGTAGGATAGCATTAGAGAATCAAGCATATGATGTATAAAAAAATTAGAGAATACAAAGAAATCATATAAATATAAATAAAGAAATGAATAAATTATAAAATAAAGTTTTGGGAATAATGTAAATTTAAAAAGGAATAAATAAAGAAAATGGTAAATAATAGATAAAGTTGTAGAAATAATAATAATATAAATAAAATAAAATAAAATAAAAGGGAAAAGGATCCCCATGGTTTGAACTCTCAAACTCAACTATTGCACTACAGGGGCTAACCACTAAGCTACTATGTATATTAGTTGTTATATCCAATATATATAGGTATTATTTTTCATTTTGGGAGTACAGTTGTACCCCCATGTACCTATACTGGATCCGCCCCTGCTATCTACACACAATGTTCCTTGATATGAGTATAAACTATCTACACATCAAATCAAATATCCTTGGAAAGAGAATAAACTCTCTACACATCAAATAAAATCTTCTTGGGAAGAGAATAAACTCTCTACACATCAAATCAAATCTCTTTGGGAAGAGAATAAACTCTCTACACACAAAGCTCCTCGACATGAGTGAAAAATGTCCACATAAGACTCATTGACACGAGTATAAACTGTCTACAAGTTCAAAATCAAGGCTCATTGACATGAGTATAAAATGTCAACAAATTCAAGTCCAACGCTCCATAACGCACAGGCCTAAACTGCATGTTACTCCTGGCCCGCATAAGTATAAACTGTGTACGGCACCTCCCAAATCAAATCATGTCCCCTTGAACTACGTTATGACTTGATCCTCTTTAAAGAGGTACGTAGGCACCTTAACACTCTGATAAGTTAAGTCATAATTCAGGCTATTCAAATCAAGTTGGTGAGGCAAGCAATAAAATTCAATCATGTTGATCAAGAGTGGATTATCGCAATTTGTTCACTTCAACATAAAGGCGTCCGTGAACAAAATGCGAGGGGGCATTTGTAGGCACTTGAATTTTATTGCCTATTAAAGGAAAATATCTGGCAAATTAATGCAATAATTATCAATTAATTATTCATTTATTAATGGATTTAAATAAATCTATTCCTAAAATAAATGAGTAAATAATTGATAATTAGGCAAGATCCAGTCAAATAAGCCTGACTTAAAGCCTAAGCAAGTGAAAGACCCAAGCCCGCAGAATCAGGTCAAATCAGCCTTGGACCAATCAGAATGCGAGTTATTTATGGGTCTTCATCACCCTTCACCTATATAAGGAGTCATCCTCCATTCATTCCAAAGACACACACATCAAAGACCTGAAGACACAAACGCTCTGAAGAGATCAAGAACACGAGCAGTGCTCCCTTGATATCTTTAAGTATCTTCAAGTCAAGAACGGAAAATGATTCTGGATTAAGGTGCGGAGCCCCCCAAATCAAGCGTTCTTCATATACTAAGTTCTTCGGTGTTCTTCACGCCAAGAACAACATACGACACGGGATTAAGGTGCTAAGCCCCCAGATCGAGTGTTTTTCAAATAAAGCACGTTTAATCCAAACAAAGACTCGACGCTTCTGGATTAACGTTATAATGCCTCAAAATTCGAGTTCGGACAAACTTCAATTGAAGATCCGACTCAACACACACAGTCAACGCGGTCAACGCGGTCAACACACCAAGTCAAAGTCAAAGTCTAAATTGGTTCGAGAGAAGAATCAGAGGATAGATAGAGATTGTTTCCTAATTTATCAAGTTTAATCCTTTGAATTATTATTATAATTCTTTTGTGTTTATTTTATTATAAATACAATATTTGTTGTTACAAGGATGGATCAGTTGGTGAGTATATTTTATTATGTTTAGGGGTTGACTCGATATAGGTACAGACAGATATGGAGCCAGCAGGGGTTCAAGTTAGCAATGTCGTTATTAAAGCGGAGAACGAACCCATGAAAAAGAAGTTCAAAATTTAATCTGTGGGAGGTAGCTGATGTCGTAAAAGAATTAAGAATTCATGTTTGGAGTTGGATTCGGTTAAAGGATGAGTCGATTGATCGATATGACTTTGAAGATTGAGAGCTCAATCAGCGATCGAATAGTTCTTCAGTGTTAAATATATTTTGAAATCTTGGAACTATTGATGTTATTTCTACTGTAACTCTTTTTGGGTATTCCTTATACCCTATTCTATTATTTTAATAAAATAAAATTTTTGCTACTTCAATTTTTTTTAATTAAAGTTATAAAATTGAGATACTATATTTATCACATTCGGTTAGTATGCCAAAATTCTATTTGATCATTTTTAAGTTTTAATTTTTTTTATAGAATTTTTATTAATGAAGTGCAAACTACCAAAATTAGACGATGAGAATTATAATTGAATAGAGATTGATTAAAATTGAAAATTGTAATAGTAAAATGAACAAACGCGTTTACTTATAATTTCTCTGTAAAATTTAGTGAAAACAATGATCAATATGTGAGGATATGAAATCAATACCAACACTAAAGTGGGTCGGGCTATGTTAGCTGGCTTTAACAAAATCTATGCCCCCAAACAAATAGCCAACAATAGCTAGGATATACATCCAATGTGGCATCATGTTCACATATAATTAATTACTGTAATTAAATCCACATATTCAGTTAAGATTTCCTCATTTATGTTGAAGAATTAATTTATTGAAAAGATTTCCTCCCTTGTCTCAGAGAAATGCGAACAATACCTTATAAAAATTTTAGGCAATTGTTCACATTAAACTGGAACGATTTATTAAAAAGATTTACTCATTCGTCTCAGAGAACTGCGAACAATACCTTATAAAAATTTTAGACAATTATTTGCATTAAACTGGAACGGAGGAAGTAAAATAATTAAAGAAGCCCAACTATTTATGGGATAAACGTAATTCACATAATCTCCCAACTCATCTAACAATTTATGAGTTGATTATTTCACATCTTTCGTCCCACAAAAGTATTACTCCCTTGGGTATTTTTACCTGTTTATACGATACGAAAATTAAAAAGTATTTTTTTAATATATTTATAATGTAATAAAACTACGGATAAATTGGTAATATTGAGAGAAAAAGTAAATAAAGTGGTTGAGAATTATGAATAAAGTGTAAAAAGGTAAATAAAGTTGTTGAGATTGATGAATAAAGTGTAAAAAGTAGGTAAGATGTATAGATACTCTCTCCGTCCTATAATACTTTTCACGTTTGTTTAAAAAAGTTGCACTTTTTGACCAACTTTCTTAACTTTGAAGAATATTGCAGTATTTTTATGTAACAAAAAAATATAAAGTAATGAGATGTGTGTAAAAAAAGTAGTGACAAATTTGAAATTAAAGTAACTTTTGAGGTTGTTAGATAAAGTAATATTTCCTTTTTTGGGGTGTAAAAAGTTTTGTTGGACAAATAAATGAGGAATGTGTAAAAGGTTTTATGAGATGGAGGGAGTATATTTTTACCATTAATGGAATGAGTAAAAATATGTGGAACACCCCAATATGAAAAGTGAGTAAAAATACGTGGGACGGAGGAATTATTATCTTATAAGAGGCCAATTCTATAATTTACCCTTAGAGGTCAGTTGCTTGTGGGTACGTGATATACAGAGATGTTGTATAATGAGATTTGTTTGACTTGTGATTAACTGTATTATTGTTTGGTATTATGGAAAAATGAGATTGTTGATAATTATGTATTAGTTATTTTAGGTTTGTTATTGAGTATTAACAAATGTGATAATAAGTAAATGATATATTTACCCCCTTATTATTATTTTTTTTTTTATTATTATTATTCATTATTATTATTATTAATTATTATTAATTAATAATAATAATAATGATGATGATGATGGAAGATGGGTATAATGGTAAAATTAAGTATAATACTCCCTCCGTCCGCTTCTAAGGTATCCATTTTACTATTTTGGCGTCCGCCTCAAAGGTATTCATTTCCCCTATTTAGTAAAAAATCACACAATATGGTCCACCACTTCCCTCTAATACAACTACCCACTTTACATATTATAATAATACTCGTTAATTCATGTGCAAAAAATAAATGGATACCTTAGAACCGGACGGAGGGAGTACATAGGTATTAAATTGTGGTATTGTGTAACCCACCTCTAGGGTGGGTATTGGATCAGGTAACGGGTTTTTTGGGTTTCGGGTACTTGAAATTTTGGGTTTGAAATTTCATTACCCGAACCCGAACCGATAATATCATTACCCGAAATTTCGGGTACCCGATCGGATTACCCGATTTTTTACATCAATTTTCCTTTTTTTTATGGACATTTTTTCATCAATTTAATTATTGTGATAATTATTGAATAATGTATTCAATCCTAATAAAAAACTCAAACAAGAATAAAATATCTATCAAATAATCAAATTCAAGTCAACTACTCAAACAACATAATAACATATATCCATCAAACAACATAAAAATATCCATCAAACAACATAAAATAACAAAAGTCCATGAAATGTCCAAGTCCCACACTACAAAGACAAATTGAAAACACTAGATAATTTCAATCTCCACACATTAAATATTTAAAAATCTTGCAATAAAAATAATCTAATATAAATTAAATATTGAAATTGTAACTACTTAAATTCATTCTTTGTCACACATTAATAATTGTTGAATCCATTCCAAAATTGGTGAATTTTGCAAGACAAAGAGAAAATATATACTCCCTCCGTCCCGTCCTTATAGTTATGTTTACTTTTTGCACGTGGATTAATGAATATAATATTTTAATGTATATTGAGGTGAGAGAAATAATATTTTAATGTAAAGTGGGTAGGTATATTAGTGTGATGTATGGGCCCATGGAGAAAGAAGTAATTAATTTATGTGGGTCTCATATGCTAAAAAGGAAAATATAATCATTAGGATGGGAGACCCAAAAAGGAAATATGTAACCATTAGGATGGGACACCCTCCGTCCCACGTTAAGGTTTACGTTTTTCATTTTTGGTTGTCCCAAGTTAAAGTTTACATTTGTTTTTTTGTTAAGATGGATCCACACAAAATAATTAATTATTCCATATAGGACACACACACAACACTAATACAACTACCCACTTTATATTAAATATTATTTCTCTCACTTCACAATACATTAAAATATTATATCTCTTAACTTCCGTGCAAAAAGAAAACGTCAACATTAATGTGGGACGGAGGGAGTATATATCAACACTTAAATAATATTAATACTAAACATCTAAAAATTCTAAACATTGTATATAATATAAATCGAATATTCCTCCTTCAAGCATTTCAAGCTCATGTGTAGAAACCTTAGTTACTAGTCAATTAGTATATATATTTAATTATAAATAATAAAATTAAAAAAATAATTGGATAACCTGATCGGGTAATTCGGGTAATTTTTAAAACCCGATACCCGATCCGATAATAAGCAACCTGGTTCGGGTATACCCGAAACCCGAAATTACCCAAAAAAATCGGGTTTTTTGGGAAAAAAAATGTCCACCCCAGCCCACCTCTCTTGTGGTGGTATATACAATACCAATAAAAAGATATTATTAATTTTGAGCTAAAATAATACTGAATTGAAAGTATTATGAATACATCAAAACAAATGTGATATTACGTAGTGTACTGCATCAATACCTACCTATTAACCTAGCAAACGACCCCTTACACTATCGGCAGTAACGGTAGGCCTGAAAGGTGGGTATACATATACACTCTTCGTTAATGCGTATTTGTTTGGTGGCAGTAATATTTATCTTACATTAATTGACAGTATTAATATTTTGGTCGAAATAACTTAAAAATCAATTGCTCAAAATTGGACACCAGTTACCGATAGTATTTCACATGAGTACCTGTTTTATGAACCCTGCTCAATTCTATAAATTAGCATTTGAGGATAACCGATCATTAATGTTGGACCTACTTATCTTTTCATTCTTTTCATCTTAGTATAAATGGTGTGCTATTATGATACTACTATAAAATATTTTTATTTATAAATTGAAAATATAATTATATATCATATAAATTGATGTTCCACTCCATATTATTTTACACTTTATTTATTACTTAAAAATACTAAAATATTCTTATAAGTTAAAAGTCAACAAGATTGAATACAATTGACGAAAAAAAAATCTTTTTTTTTTTAATTTTTGTTTTATGATAATTAAAAGATTATTATACCCTTAAATTAACACTCCTATGGGTAAAATATGACATAAGCTATTAGGGTAAAATACACTCTGAATTATAAGGATAAAATTACAATTATATCCTAAGAATTAGATAAACTAAATATAAACCCCTTATGTTTGTTTCGAGTTTAAGTAGATTTAATAAAAAAAATGAATAGTGATAGTGTATGTTTGTTATAGGTTATGGTAACGTGGATTTAAACTTTACGTCAAACTAATATATAAGATGAGAAATGATATGCGCAAAAGAGTATTAGTTGATGTGAAAGAAAAGATGATAGAATATAGAAAGGGAAGAAAAAATAATAGGTGAATTGAAAATTTATAAAATTTGTAGATATATATGGGAGATTTTTAAAATATAGAAATTGATTTTTAAAATTTAAATGTGGAAAATTAAACCGAAAATAAACATAGCCGGTAAAATAAGAAAAAACTTGAACCACTAGCATAAAATACGATCATAACTCACATGAAATTACTATTATATATTTGTTTATAGTTTTAAATTCCAAATTTAGTTTTGAAAATATAATCTTGTTTTTGTTTGAGATTTGAAAAAAAAAAATTTATAAAACACACCTACCTAGTATATATTTATCTCTATAAATATAATTATTAATATTACACATCGCTATTCACCTCTTACACATTGATTTGACATAAAGCTAAAACATATCTTATTTAAAAGCTCAAAACAAACATGAACTACCTCCGTCTCGTGTTAAGGTTTATATTTTTCATTTTGGGTTATCCTATGTTAAGGTTTACATTTTCTTTTTTGTCAAGTTTGGCTCACACTAAACAATTAATTATTATATATTGGGCTCACACACAGTACTAATACAATTACTCACTTACATTAAATATTATTTCTTTCACATCACTACATTTTAAAATATTATATCTTTTAATTTTCGTGCAAAAAACAAACGTTAACGTGGGGCGAAAGGAGTATATTATTGCTATTCATTTGGTTCACAAAATCTAAAATTTCAAATCCAAAATTTCAAACTACAAATAAATCGAAAACAATCCTAATAAGGATTTTTAAAGATTCAAGCCCTGAAAAATTGGTAAATTATCAATTCGGTGCTTAAATTATTTTTTCTATCAATTGGATGTCTGAAATATGTATAACTATCAATTAAATTCTAAATTGATAGTTTACTCATTTTTCAGAGTATGAATTAATTAAACTAAATTAAAGAAGCTAATTAAGTACTTCATCCGTCCCGGCACAAGAGGTCCGTTTCTTTTTGAACGTAGATTAAGAGATATAATATTTAATGGGTAGTTGAGGATAGTTGAGGTGAGAGAAATAATATTTTAATGTATAGTGGGTAGGTGTATTAGCATGATGTATGAGTCCATAGAGATATATTAATTGTTTGTGTGAGCCTCATTTGCTAAAAAGGGAAATACATCTCTTATGTTGAGACGGACAAAAATGGTAAAATGCACTCATTGTTGTAGGACGGAGCAAATGAGATCACCTATTACACTCCCATATTTCATCTACTATTTCATATATTAAAATCTTGCCACGTGTAACAATCAATGCCAAAATTCAATACTTGCCCCAAGGATTTAATGATAAATTGTAGGGTATAGTTTTATTATGTTATGGAATGTCAATGAAACATGGAAAATGAAACAGGGAATTCAAGTTGAGGACGGAGATACTATAAATTAAAAAAATAAAATATACTATAAACCACGTGAGTATAATGACTAATTAAACATAAATTAAAAAATAAAATACTTCATAAGCCTCTATATTTATAATTTGAAAAAATAGAAAAAGAAAAAAAATGGAAAAGGTTCCATAATGGAACTGAGGCAAGTTAGTATATGCCATATTTGAAATTACTAGCTATTTTAGAGATGTTCTGCACGTCACATGTATGTATTACTTTGTAATGTAATTTTTTTTTAATATCTATAATGCGAATTAAACTTTATAAATTCTTTCATCAAGAAATGTTTAATTATTGGATACTATATAGAAATTGACATCGTAGACGATGGCCTCTGAAATTGGCATGTTGATGACCTTTTTGAAGATGTAATTCTTCTTTTTCCAAATTTCCATGTTTTTAAAATAACTCTGTTGTTCCTCTTTGAAAATTTTTTTATGATTCTATCTTTGAGGTTTGAGTATATAAAATTGACTATCGTCGTTATAATAATTTTATGATTTTATAATTTAAATTGTTAATAATAAATAAATAAATTATGCTTTAAATGGCTTATTAACCCTTTTCTAATTGATGATCGTGAAAAGTGTAATGCATATAATTTTAGAAGTATAAAAGTAGAGGTTAATTTAAAGGAATGGACGATGAGTTTGTTAAGCTCATTGGGAGGGTCAGTCTCAATTAATAAGTTGTCATCCCATAGTAGTGTTGTGTTCAAGATTATTGTATTAAGTTAGAAATTCAAGAGTGAAAAATGAAGTTATATATGTAAAAAGTGAATAATTTTAAAGTGAAATTTAAATAATTAGCAAAAATTAAACTAATAAATTTATTAATATAATAAATCATATCATAATAATATATAAAAAATAAAGCCTTTAATAACTTAATTATTTACTTATCTCCATCATCACCACGGTCTCGTTTCTCACGTCAAAACCTCTTACATGACCTCTTATCGCCTTTTCTCGCACCAATGATACAGGGCCATTTCTTCATTTACCAAGAAGTTCTCAGCAAACAATAAGAAGATAAAAAAAATCTAATAAAACTATGAATATAAATATGTATATAAAAAATTTAAATGACCCTAAGCAACTTAATTACAAAACTCATGCATGTAAATAATAATAAAAAAAAGTTACACAATTTATATATGAATCTAACGATCAAACATAATCACTACTCTAAAAAACGACATCGTCATCGCCTTCTCCTTCGATGCCTCATTTGACGGGACAACATCGTTGTCTTTCTTCAAAGTCTAATCATCTTACTTCGTTTCACTACACTAAAATGTAGGAAATAAATTAATAAATTCTAATACCTTAAACCCTATTATGATAAATTGAGATCAAATTGTAATGCGGAAGCGTACCTGATCCAATAAGTCTCTAGGCGGAACACGAACTCAAGATCAATGGTTATATGGTCTTCCTCAACTAAGCCCTCTTAATTCCTTTATGGGGACCGTAGTAATCCCTCCCGATGGGGAGAAGGGAAGACCATGTGCGGCTTAGTATATTGGGGACCATAACCTGGGAGTCTTTATATACTACTTAACTAGACCACCCATAATTACCTAATCATGTAGTATTGAGTATCTACTCAATAAGCTCATATAATTTATTATTATAGCCCATGGACCTTTAACCTTAATTGGATCACTTAATTAAGTCCATAAAATAATTGAATAGCTAATATAATTGCATAATAATATATTGCCCACAATTACATTATAATGGAAATTAATAATTTCCAACAGTCTCCCACTTGGGCTATATATTTTCCGTTAGCAATTATATCAAGAGTCCTTAGTTGCGCAACTTTATGCTATTCTTCTTTAGGCTACACTTAACAATCTGGTCCATCTCATATACTAATATGAAACTACTGCGGCATTCACCACATTATAAATCGTGATTAAACCCCGACAATCACCATATCAATATACTCAATGACATAGATCAAATATGGTGAGTAGCATGGAAATTACATGTCAAATGTGATCAACATCATGTCTATTTACAACTGGTCCAACTTTAAACTTTAGTGAGATCAATCCATAATGTAAAATATTACAAAATGAAATTACTTATGTGAATTCACAATGAATTCAAAACCATGAACTTTATTCTGCAGAAAACTGAATTATCCAAATCAAAGTGTCTTGAAACTTTAAAGAACAATAAATATAGACTCCCACTGAACTAATGTATTCTAAAACCATATAACACCCACATGATTAGCTAGCTCATAAAATTGTAGGGCGTTGAATACATAATTGGTGGATCCATATTTAGAGTCTATCATAATATGCTCTTCTAAAAATTTATCTACACAAAATACTTTCTTTAACAACCACGAATTCTATGTCAATATGTTTGACTTGTAAGAACTCTTGTTGCTAATACTTTACTGCGAACTAACTGTCATAATGAACTTTATGTGACAAATCTTCGCAACCTTTATTTCATGTTTGAATGCCCTTAGTGTGCTACTAATTTTGTTGTCATGGTTAATGAGCTAAAGTGTTTGCTTAATATTTTTACTTGTATAGCTCTCCGACCAATAGAAAATATAGCCTGAAGTGGATCTTATACTGTATTGACATCCAACAAACTCAGAATCAGAATTCCTCATGATCTCTAACAAATCTGATCCCTGAAGTACAGACATATTATTCTTAGTTCTCTATACATACTTTATAAAGATCCATACTAGAGTTACTTAAATGTCTACTTAATATACCAACAACATAGGCCAAATTAGGTCTTGTAGAGACCTCATCATACAACAACTTCCAACAACCAATGAATATGGAATGTTTCTACATTTTTAGTTTAATTTTAGGGCACCTGATTGAGACTGCACTTGTCTCCCTTAGTTTAACTTAAACATTCTCCCACTGAATCACATAATCATCTACATTTGTCTCAAAACCAAATGAGATACTTATTTCATGATGATACTTGTGATTCCTTTACGAAAAAAAATTTGCTTGAATGAATAGATGGATTTCCTATTAGTTCTTAAACCATTTAGATCATATCATCAGTATTGCGATCAAGGAACTTTATCTTTACATCCATCTAATATGATTCAAGATCAAAATGTGTTACTAATGTCACGATTATCTTATAATAATGTCTTTCTTCCCTTTTGAGTATAATCCTATATCAAGATGCAAACTTAATAATCTTGTATTGATTTAAACTCATAACTTATAGCATTAACACACTTTGGAGTAATTGGACCTTTCATGGTTTGATGAACATTGTTTGAATGTTCTACCATTAATTCTATAGTGTCCTCATTATTTAAGAGAAAAACTACATAATCATTCGAATTGTCTTTCACCCAACTCTAGTGGTTTTCTTAGTGACATTAATTCTTGAGGTTGTTGAATTTGTTATTCCTTAAATATTATTGACATTGTCATATCGTTATTCTGAATTTGCATCAATTCTTTAAAGCATAAGTGGGGATCGAATCGACTCCACCTTAAGGACAATGTCTCTAATATTATTCTTCCCCCAAAATCAACATCCTCACATAATACCGTATTACCCGTCTCAAATATGATCTGATCAATTAGATCATAAACTTATTATCTTTATTTAATACCAATAAAGTAGCTTGTATCTATTTGAATCCAATTTTCTTTAGTAGATCCCAATGATCTAGCCTTAGTTGGATATCACCATATGTGAAACTCAAAGAGTTCTCACAACTACTTTGGTTGGAACTTTATTGAGATCATAAGCTGCAATCTTTAGTATTTCTCCAATTAGTAACCATATGTTATGGAGTACTATTTTTGTCTTTTAACTACACCACAACACCATTCATACTAAGTAATCTTAATGTGATGTATTATAAAACAATTCCACAAGCCTTTAGGAGAAAACGAAAAGTTATACTTTAATTTCTTTTTAACAACTTTCCAAACGGGTTTTTCTTTGTTGCCCTTATACTTTATTGAGACAGAGTTTGTTAGAAACTTATTAGTTCATCCTTATTGTTGAAGTTCTCATCATGTATAATTTGTTGTTGACATAGGTTAAACTTAATTAACAGACTTTTTAATTGTACAGAGAATTAATCCAAAATGATTATCATGCTTGCACTAAACTTTATAATCTTTCAAATTTTAAATAGTTTAGAATCATCTCAAGGAATCTATCACATCATTAGTATCAATACCAACTTGTAAGTGACACTCTTTACGTAGTAGTCAAATACTGACAATAAAACTGTCAAACAATAGTCTTCCTTTGGGCATACTTATTACTCACATGTTAAACAAATAACGTCACATATTTACCACCACAGGTGCTTGTGTATTTCTGCCAAATATTAATCTACCTATGGGCCGATCAATACCCGCATGAAGATACACTTGCAAAACATTATTAATTAGGGACCCATCACAAGACACCTTGTGCAACATTAACCTCGTCTGTGGACAAAAATTAACTGCAGGGGTAATCTTGGTGTAACAATCAAGTATTGACAATAAGTTCTGTCAAACAAGAGTCTATCTGTGGACCGACTCATGTTCACATGAATAATCCAAATAATCATCACATACTTATTATCACATGTGTGTTATTATTCCGTCAAACGGTGCCTACCTGTGGGCCGAACACAGAACACATAAATAATACCACACCCATCTATGTAATTTCAATAAAGTTTTTCTCCACACACGATATTGCTGTGGCAACATGGTGCTTCGATTGACTAGATTGAAGGTTTACTAGACTAATTAAATAAATATTAAAATTTTTAATTTAATTAAACGACATTTAACTGTCTCCCCAATTTAATTTAATTTTATTCCACTAACCAAATAGGAATATTAGATGATTCATACCAACTTAAAAAATAATGAAAGATTTCTTTACTTAATTAGGATTCCAAAATCCCAATTTAATATAAACTAAATTTGGCAAATATTTTATTATTAAACCGATTGAATACTTATCCGGCCAATCTTTACCATTAATGAAATACTGAAATATTTCCTAACTTAATTAAGGATTTCAAAATCCTAATTTAAATAAAATTCAAATTAAACAAATATCATTTATTAAACTGAATGAACCGGCTTTCTTTATTTAATATGACCAATATGGAATTGACACAATTTAATTAATATTAAATCTATATATGCATAGAGGAGAAAATAATGAGCAGCATATATAACCTTAAAATGATATCATGACCATGACACGACTAAACATCCTTGTGTACTCAATTATCAATTCTGTTGCAAATGTTAATTTGCTATATCCAAAATTATGAGTTATCACAATTGCTTCCAACATTGGAAATTACTATCAGAATGGATATTCATACAAGTACTCCAAAATAAATCATTATATTTGCTCTTACTTGATCAATTATAAAATACAGTATGTTAATTACGCCATCCGTATTCAATCACAAACGGATTATGTACACCAATCACTAATTTGAAGATTTATTTGATATCTAACAAATAAATTCAATTTAAAGATTCAAAATTAATCGAATCCAAATAACATTGACAGCTAAAATACTTAAGTGCCGCAAACAACATCAATTAAAAATATTGATCACCGAATTAGGAAATTAAAATAATTTCTCAAATCTAAAATTATGAATACTGCCTTAGGTGTGTAAAATCGGACCCATATGTTCACGTTGATCTTTATAAGTCATCAAACACATGATCTTATAATCTTGTATTAAGATAACAAAACAAAATTGGCTTGAACCACATAAAGGATTACGACATGTACCACACATTCAACAGTAATTCATCAGATCTCAGAGAATCATAAAATAGGGTGGCTCTGATACCACTTATAGGAAATAAATTAATAAATCCTAATACCTTAAACCCTATTATGATAAATTGAGATCAAATTGTAATGCGGAAGCGTACCTGATCCAATAAGTCTCTAGGCGGAACACGAACTCAAGATCAATGGTTATATGGTCTTCCTCAACTAAGCCCTCTTAATTCCTTTATGGGGACCGTAGTAATCCCTCCCGATGGGGAGAAGGGAAGACCATGTGCGGCTTAGTATATTGGGGACCATAACCTGGGAGTCTTTATATACTACTTGACTAGACCACCCATAATCACCTAATCATGTAGTATTGAGTATCTACTCAATAAGCCCATATCATTTATTATTATAGCCCATGGACCTTTAACCTTAATTGGATCACTTAATTAAGTCCATAAAATAATTGAATAGCTAATATAATTGCATAATAATATATTGCCCACAATTACATTATAATGGAAATTGATAATTTCCAACATAAAAAACGTGTGAAACTTTAAAAAACGACATCGTCATCTTCTTCTCCTTCGATGCCTCGTCCGACGGGACGGTATCGTTATCTTCCTTCAAAATCTAATCATCTTACTACGTTGTTGCTCCCTTCTCATCTAATATTCGAGCATTTGAGAAGTTTTTCATTGCTATCAACCCACCACAAATCATCCACCTTTTATAATGACTTGGTGTATATTATTGAAGGAACTTTACTACCCGTATAATGTATCTTGAGATAGTCCATGATTGGTGCTTGAGTTTCTCAAAGAAATTCCTCTCTGCAATGAATGTCCAACCATATAGGTGTGAGGCACACGGTGTTTGGGATATGTATTCAAGCAATGGAATCTAAAGAAACCTTGAATTTGTAAGGTTTGTTGATAAATTATAGAATTATTAAAAATTAAATTAGTAATAACAATGTATTAATATAAATGATGAGGTTGAGAAAAGTAAATAAAAAAATTGTATAGGGATAAAATGGGAAGAAAATGTTTCTCAATCTCTTTGTACTTTTAATATATTATGATTATGATAATTGTACCATTTTAATTAGTACATGAAATTACAATTATATTTTTCAGTAAAATAAAATAAGATTACATGAATTGAGATTAAAATAAATCATAAAAAAAAGTAAAAGCATAAAATAATAGTACTTTAAAAATTAATCGTAAACTCAAAAAACAAAAAATTAATTAACAATAAAATTGCTGTGCTAAAGATGTCATTCTTACTGTGTGAGTTTGCCTTGCGAGAATTTCACACATAGATAGTGCTAGTGTGAGTTATAATTGAAAAAAAAAAATCGGTAAAATAAGGTGAGTAGAGTATGCGAATTGGGTTGAATCTGAAATTGATGGGCCTAAAGTGACTATGGAGATTTCTATGGGCCGTAGACTCATCTTCCCTTAATATTAATGGGCCAAGATGTTGGCCTGTAAAGAATATATTACATCCTCAAAAAGAGAATATATTACATCCTAGGGATTCCACACTACATTTATTCACAGGAATCGAATCAATCCAGTTTGTAGGATTTATAGGTTTAAAATTTAAGATGTAGAATATAGTTATTTTTTTTAATTTTTTTATTTAATGGTAGAGATTAAATTAAAATTTAATTTAACGGTTAAAATCATCAAGTATAGCATATTGGTACACTACGTCCACCCCAGTAGAACTTACAAAATTAAAATACATTTTCAATTTTCAATTTAATAGTTTTGGATAAAGATTAGTTTAATATTTTTGTCTAGTCTCAAAAGGAGAAACTCTCCATCCATAGAATGCAAATATTACTGAAGAAATCAGGCTTATAATGTTTTAGCCATTGTATCAAAACCTACTCTAAAAGATCTTGACAGCTATTAAAAACCCTTGACTCTAGTCTGACAATATATTACTCCCCGGCTCAAACGTCACCGGTTGCTTTTTGTGCGTAGATTAAGCAGTATTATTATTTTATGTGTAGTGAGTAGTTGTATTAGTAGTGAGTGGTGGGCTACATGTGGTACCTTTTTACTAAAAGTGAGAAATTTGAACATTTAGATGAGACGTCCAATATAATAAAATAGTGACCTTTCGGTGGGAAGGAGAGAGTAATAAAATGTATCGAATCAAGTATATTGAATCATCTTTCTAAACTTAAAAAAAATATATTATTAAGTCAATTTTTTTTACTTGACTCGATACTAACTTGGATACTCTTAAAAAACATTGATTCGATACAAATTTTGTATCCGGTCAACATTATTTGTAAAGAATGGGTGCAAAGTTACTTGTTGCTCATGGTGCTTAAGTGGAAACTCTCTATCAGAATGGGATGACTCCTTTACATGTTGCTGTATGAAAACTGCTCAACTGATTGTAGTGCCGAAGACAATGTATGAGAGTTTCTTCTGAGTATTCCATTGCTCTATATTCCGATCGACATCTAGCAAAAACGGAAAGCCATTGATGGATGCAGGTTAGAATGAATTATCGAATATCATAGGCTTCAAGTTGGAGCACCTCATATGGCCTTTCTAGGAAATCTATTTGGCAATGCAAAAGTGGGATGATGATGTCTGCGATGGAGCACATTCAACCTCGTAACATTTTAATGTTGTAATATCATCCATGTCGCATCTCTTGAATAAATGATAAGTGGTAGGAATGAAAAATCTAAATCTTTGTATCATCTAAAGTTTATGTAAAGATTGTCTTCTCTCTAATACTTGTTGCGACACCACACCAAAATGTTATAGGACATCTGAACCCATATTTTTATGAGGTAGGGATTTCGTTAACTTAAATAACGTAAAACGATCTAATACTCTATTATCCCACTAAGGAGGGAAAGTAATACTCTTGTAAGAAAAAATATAACCGTCTCACAAACCATACTGTGAGAACTCACTAGTTTTTGCTGAAAGTCTAAAATTCAGACAAGAAGTGCAATTAATTTACCTTGATTGCTGTCTTCAGTAATCCGGATCTATCTTGCACTCATTTCGTCCACTAGCTATAGAAGCTGACTACGCTCGGTTAAAAAAAAGCCGTTCTTGTGGCATTACGAGTCTCCATCTCCACACCATTGGCCAAATTATTGAGCAACGATTCCAGGTGATTGATTTTTTTGGGCACAGAAGCAGTAAGTACCTGCCCACCAAGAGGACTTCATGATCGTGATCATATCAAATAATGGACTTTTTTCAATGCAAACAGGGCAAAACGGACAGTTACTGGTAATACTTAGAAGTAGGGAGAACATGTTTATGTAAGACTGAGATGAAGAAAATTGATAGATTTAGATTAGGGTGTCGTAGTTGCTTCAAAGCTCACCTCACATCCTGTCTCTGTGATGAGAACTTCATCTTCTATCCGTATCCCAATGCCTCGATAACTGCATTTTCGTGCTCCGTTAGCAAAATGATTGTTGTTGCAAACTAGCAACCTAGGACCCATGTAGAAGCTGGTGAACATTTTAATGACTCACACTAGACGAGATGTTACTTAAATGGAAAATTTTAATTCCTTTCTTCATAAGAGAGAAAAAAATGTGAATGTAATTGTACTGAATTCTAACTAAGTTTATCAATGAGCAATCAGATTAAAGGGTTGATAAAAGAAACTATTTAACAATTTACCTCTCAGGTACATTATAATTAGAAGGGATGTATACTCCCGGCTCGATTGTGATTACCTGCCCATTGCAAACATTGCCCTAATAATTAGCATTCACAACAAAAAGGACAATGAAACTAGGAGCAGCAACTGTGAAGAAATTAAACGCTCATTCAGCAGCAATAAAAATAAGAGACTTCTGTTGCAAGTATTTTAATTTTCTACTACCACATGACAATTGCTAAATTTAATTTTTATCTAGTTCATCTTCATAGAATCTCAGCATGAATTTACCAAATTTCTTCTCCATCTGATCCGAACTCAGAACAAATCATTAGCTAACAATGAAATTGACAAAACTTAGATTCATAAAAATGAAATTAAAGCATGTCAACTGCCCACTTACCCACACAACCACTAATAGACATTTATATATATGAATTGAGAGTTTATAAACTTAAAAGCACTAGTTTCACTAAAAGGAAGCTGCTCGAGATATGCCTCTCTAAGAATATAGCAAGAAGAATCTTCTCATAGAAACAAGTGCTGCTTGAACATCAACTGATAATCAGGATATGTATCGATCCAAGCCCAAATCACTGTTAAAATTTATTATTTAAAATTAACCTATCAAGTATTTTAGTCACCCTGGAATTAAATAGACCAGATGTCCTGCTTGGGGACACAATCATTTACCCAAATAAATTGAAAAGATGAATCTTCACCATTTAATAAAAATGAACTTCAATGCCTCGTACAATTGAATTTTCAGTGTCGTGTAAATACATGATTATAAATTAATGACAGGTTCTTAAACACCTTTTCTTCACTTAAAAGATCAGGAGTCAAGACATCAAGTTCACTTCATTTTAGTTGTTCCTCCCACAGAAAAGCTCAGTACTTGGTACCATGAAATAATAAAGCAGCAGTCTTTTAAAAAATTCTCTTTTTGTTCAAATTGGAAATATATAATTATAAACAGCAGTTTTATTCTGAAATCAATTGTCATATAAAACATGTAATTTTATACCATACGACTATTATGTGAACATGGAAAATTGATAAAATACTAAAAATCCAACAGGTCAAGACTCAGAAGTCCATTAGTGAGGAAGAAAACTCACGACACCAGGCTTCAGAGGGCGATCGCAAGTGATTTTGGAGCAATCATGGACATCCATCCCTAGATAATGACCTGGATGAATGCATACCATATAAGATGAAAGAGTGTTATCAGCACTTTCCTGAAACTAAAAACTAATAACCAAATAACCGAGACGAGCAGATAAGTCCTAAGTCGATGAAAGTATAATAACCTATACACGTGGGATTCAACAAATGGTAACTCTGAAGTTGATCTTTCTTCAAAATTCCAATTTCTTTAAATCCTTTTCTCATTTTATCAACCTATTCAAAAGCACAATTCTGAAACCAATAAGTTCAAAATTACTGAACAGAGATTGCAAAAGAGTCAAATTTGCATTCAATCATTGAGGGAAATAGGATAAACCCAAGTTTAAACTCGGTATCAATTCATAGTATAACAATTAGATTTTCTTTTTACATTTTTTTTTACTAAGAACTCAGATGGAACGATAGTGTATCATAAGAACCGTATGATAGTAGAGTGCTACAACAAAGACATAATTATAGGGTATAAATGTAACTTAAGTCATTAATCCAAAAGGATTAAAGAGTAAACACTATAAAAGAGAGAGAATGATAAATTAATTCTAAGACCAAAGAATAGAAGTAACAATGTGGAGACAAAAAAAAAAAGATCTACCTTGAGAAGGCAAGAAAGTGAAATCCTTCACCATAATCTCATAATTATCCAGCGATATTTCAGTCTTTTGTTATTTTAGAATCATATTGTTGCTAAGCTAATGGAGAAGATATATTTGAATTTGTGTGAGAATATGAGATTTTACACAGAGAGGTATTAACATTTGTGTAATAAACTACAAATGTTTGCTTGGATGAATACAAATTTCTACATAAATGAAGAGTAGCACGCGCACAAGCCTAGGTGAAACTTGTAACAGGCTATCTTTCTTCCCTGATTATACTAACAACCAATTTAAAAATCATAACTTTAATACTTATAATACAACCAGGTATTACATTATAATCCCCCAACCACCCCAACCCCACTCTAATAACACATTCTAAACTGCTCAAACCAGTGTCATCAGAAGTTGAGGTCAATCTTATTCCTCTGATCAAAGTTCCACTTATTTCTTGTCTCTCATATTAAAATAGATCTTATATTTCATTCCATCACAAATTATGGAAAACACATGTATAACCAGATCTTCCTTCAATGGCATTGAATAGTACTCCATTAGATGTATGAACAAAAAAGTAAAACTCATTCTCTATATTAAACCATAAAGCATATTATAGAAAACAGTGACAAAGTCAACATAAAGCAATTTAAGTAGGTAAGATCTCCTAGCCTCTCAAACATCTAAATGGCCCTTACAATCTATGAACTAATATGTTTCTGTAGACAAAATCAAGACACTCTCTCGGAGGCACCTTAAAAATGTAAGTATAAAAAATTCTCCAAAGTGACAATTTAAATAACATACTCTCTCCGTCCCATTTCAGATGACATACTTTTTATTTTGGGTTGTCCCACAAAAGTTTGCACCTTCCTAAAAAAGCAAAAAGTCAAACACAATCACCCTTCCCCATACACTTTATTTACAAAAAAACCACCTTTACCTAACACACCTAACATACTTTATCATTTATTTATTACCAAAGTTACCATAATACCCCTAAAAGTTATCACTTTTCTTAATATGCGTGCATAAAGTAGTGTGCAAACATTTGTGGGACGGAGGGAGTATATATTATGATATATTAACTGATCTATTAATAAAAGGGACGAATTAAATCAATACCAAAAAATTGTAATTAGTGCTCCATTATTACATAAAGAGGACACATTAGACGTGTTTTTTAAAATGTTCACCACGTTTATGATCAGTAGAGGTTTGAATGTGACAAGAAAAGAACAAATTATATCAAATTTAAGATGATCCTTTTTTGAAACTATAATTAGCATAGTAGTGAAGAACTTTCAAATTCTACACCCTTCATCTGAAAAAGAATCCTATAAGGAAAGACAAAGATTCTTCTAAAGTGAGTTTTCTATAATGCCCTTACAGCTATGTGCTTAAGAGTTTGTCATTTTAAAATAAATTAAAAATTAAATGGAGGGGCATGAGTATTATGACTTATAAACTGTTGTATTTTCAATCAGTTGACAAATATAAGGGTGGTACTTTTTGAGAAACGTGACTTTTTTTTTGGGACAGCAGAGTACTTGTTACTTTATAATGTAAATATACTCGTAAAAACACTATTCTAAATTACGGCAAATAGATTAGAAATCAGTTATAAATGGGAACTGGAAAGGTTTGGGGGCTTTCACTGTTCGTTGCTTAAGTTGAAATTTGCATTTAATACCACGGAAAATGCTATGTGATATTTAAACAGAAGGAAACACAAACTGAGGTGACTGTTATTGGGTTATCCTTAAATTTGACCTTACAGGGACATCAACAAACTTATCCCTCCGATAAACATATTTCCATCAAACACCTGTACTAGATTTTGAAATAGTTTATGAGATCAACATTATGAGACTTTAAGGCGACAATAATTCTTCAAAATAAATAACATATATGTTTCATCATATTCACCTATTTCGGCAAGTTTAAACAAAACTTCTCTTCATGACTGCACAACCACGTTGTACCATACATGACTACATAGTCTACATAACTATACGTGAATTTAATAAATATACATCATGACCCAGGACCTTGCCTTTTAAGGCCCTTCATCAAATTATAGATTAATGTTAAAAGAATATTCATGTATCACCAGCATCAACTTGATAAAAAGTCCAATTCTCAATTATTTATATTATGAAAAACTATTCCACATGGGCAAAACATTATTACCATCATTGATCCACACACATACATATTCGTTGGTCAGGGGGGGAATAATGGAGATAGCATGCCTAATTGGATCAGTTCAAGTTTTACCGAATAGTTGTGAATTTCTCGAAGGCTGGCACCTGGTTTGCAGAGTCTCAAACATTCTTCATTCGTGTCCAATATAAGGTCATAAAGCTCTTCCTGCATTATTTTCAAAAGACAGTATTACATGTCTATTTGGCCTACAAACATTAGGCTCGAAATTTGAGTAAACAGTCTACACTTTCCATGATGCACACACAGAGAAGGCTTATGCAAATTACAGGAGGACAAGACAAGTATAATTACTTTCATAAGGACACTTCCTCAAAACAACGTGAAAAGTCAAAAGAGCAAAGAGAAGAGTAGAAATTTGATGCACAACCAGTACTCCTTCAGAATAGATTAAAACTTCTTGTTTTCAGTTTGAAACGTACCCAGAAAAAGGATATATCGCTAAGCCCCACCCACCCCCACAACCCCCTACTCCAACAAAATTTAACACAGAAGGAAGCTGCTACATGGAGGTTTAACAACGTTATTTGGTGTTACTTCCCTTCGGCTATATTTATCTAGCATTTGAATTTCCCACCCTGCATTTCCAGCTGAAGTTGCTTTTAATTCTTTGACAACAATTTGAATGAAAGAGCTAAAGATGTCTGCAAAGATGTTCCTGTTAGGCACATAAGCTAGGGAGCCCTAACTTCACCCAAAACCATGGCTGAAAGTGAAGCATTGACCCCCACTTATATGCCTTCCACACTAGCGTGTGGAACCGATGTGGGATATCATAATAATCTATTCCCCTTCAAACCGTACATCCACGGACGGCACACTCAGGATGGCAACCCATGCCAAGGCCCACAACTCCGGGTGGCAACCCCCCTCAGGCCCATATCCGGGGTGGCAACCCCTGAGCCCATCATCAGGTAGCCCCTTCCCGTGTCCTGTCCGGATCCGGCCGGTCGGACCAAATTGTTATGCACATAAGCTAGGTGCCCTAACTTCACCCATGGCTGAAGGTGAAGGGTTGATCCACACTTATATGCCTTTCCACACTTGCGTGTGGAACTAATGTGGGATATCATAACAGTTCCAAAATCCAATCTTTAATAAGTGGTGATTTAATCATGCAGCTTATAGGCAGTTGCTTTCTGAACAAGTAGTCAATATAGGAAGCATCTCATGCTTCTACTACGGCAAATAGTCAGTTAGAAAGATATTCAATTGGTGACAAGAGCTGCTTGATACTCTCCTCTGCTTTACCAACAATATTAAGTTCACCCTTCATAATTATGTTTAAATCACCAAGAATATTGACCATCAGAACAAATTTTTAGGGAATACTAAGAATTTAGAATCTCAAAAGAGGGGAAAAAATATATTTATTAAAAAAATTCCATTTTGATTAGTATAGCATAAAAATAAATGATTAACCCATGTAGACAATTCTGAACCTTCTTTTCCTTCTACTTTCTTCCATATTCTATAGATTGACATTTTGAATACAATAAATATTGTGCATGATCCTCTTTTAGGAGAACTTCCACACCATGTCCACACAGAAGATATCATGTTCAGGAGCAAAAAATACAAGAAACAAACTAGGATGGAGATTCCTTTCTATCAATCCACTAAAATACGATTGGCAAGTCAAAATATGAATCACAAATGCATTGCCGTTCTGGTTTTATATGTTCCAAACTTAAGGAATTGATTTTATTTAAAATTCTAACCCTGTAGTTGTCTAGAGAGTTGATCACATTGCTTTCTAAAAAAGTTGTACAATTGGCTTCTTCTGTCAGAATGAAGAAATGAACTTTTTTAGGCACCAATCCTAGATTCACACTTGAAATTCTAAAATTAAAAAGCAGTGAGCAGTATAAGTGATCACAGACTCCTTATGTAACAAGATGTGGTGAACAAAGATTTTGGAGTTTTAATAAATGAGGAATCTACAAAGTAAGATTGTTGCACACAGCAGTAAGAATCTAATGCAAAAGAAGCAGCAACTTATCGAAAACAATGCACCTCAACAGTCTTAATATGGTATATCATTATTTCCATTTTATTCTGTTGAGAAGGTACATTTAAATTCCTGTAGTCGAAAATTTTGAAATATGTTGTAGATCCCAGGGTTCTCAAATAATTCAGTCCTAGGTCATTCATCTGTTTCAATGGAACTTAAATATCTATTCTGTTACAAACAATGTGTCATGAGATGACCTCATGGAATGCATACCTGAATTGAAGAAAATCTACCACAGGGTGGCCATGTACGAGTAAGATCACTAACATAACCATGGAACTCACATCCCATATCCATGAGAACCAAATGTCCATCCCAAATCTGTTAATTGATTCAGACAACTTATTTAGAGTTCAGAAATACTAAAGTAGAAATAAGCATGGCAGGCAACTCACTCTCTGATCATTTCGAGCATAATGTATGACACTGCCATTAGGACCCCCACCAACCACAGGATTGAAGCTGTAGAAGACAAATAGAACCTTGTATCAGAACATAGTAAAGTTAAGTATGCACTAGAAAAGCTTAAAGCTAAGAAATTCCCAGTATGGTGCGAACGTAAAATGCTATAACCAAACATTACTTGTGTTACTACGCAATATCTTGATGAAAAGCAGAATAGCTGTTGAAAGCAAACTCGTACATCCTGTCAATATTGCTAATAGACAAGTAAAACATATATCCAGAAATCAGAATACTTACGCCATTCTTTGGGCACCTCTTATTTTGCATTCATATTCAACCTTGGCCGATAGCATGCCCTCATCAGGAAATGATCTTGAATGCAACATTGTCTGCAGAAGAGCCTATCCAATATCATGTAAAAATTGAATGATCAGATCAATCATCAAAGGAACCCAGGGTTTGAGTGGGGTTAAAAAGAACTCTCCATTATACTTTTCAAACCCCACTTTACCAGACCTGTTAAAAGAAACCTGCTACAGCCCATCTTTAGGGTCCATCAAGCATTAAATTCATTCAATAGGTGCTTAAGCAGATTGTTTTAGGATTCATAACTAGCCATGTTTAAAAGCACAGCTGAAGAAAGGAAATTATTTAAGAGGAAACCATAACTCAAGTACCAAACTAGCTAACAGTGTATGTTGCTATTGTTGTATGAGCATTCAATCAAATTACTATCAATCATATCTTCAAACCTAATAACTTAGAATTGCAATATTGATTTAATAGACATACTAACTCTGTATTAGGCTTAAGTTTCTTAATAGCTTGAAAACATATGCCCATACAAAAATTTTTAATTGAAAATTTAAGTTATTAAAAGCAAACCATATGTTCAAGCATCAATATTCATTTTATGAGTTTTTTCCCTTTCCTAGAAAGGTAAATAAAAATAAAAATAGAAAAAAAAAATCAATGGTTGATTGCATAAAACATTGGCCCCCGCATCTAATTTAATATGCTCCTCATTTTCCCATATTCTATTGATTATTCCGTAGGCACATCTTCTGCTCATATACGCATCTCGCTCGTAAATAATCCAGAAACCAGAACAAATAGATGCTCTGTAAAGATGAAAAAATTCTACTCTAACGAATTAAGAGTGGTCATTTTGATTGCAACTAGTTGGAGTTTTACTTCCCAGTTACATCTGATCATAGTTAGGGTAGTCACAAGATAGAATAGTCTAAATAATGGAAAAGTTGCATACTAGAATTCTAGCTCTACCTGCATCATTTGGTACATACCTGACAAGCTATTGATGCAGAATTTCTCATCAAGTTAAGCTCAGCTTCTGACTTAATCCATCGTGCTTCATGGCTGTAGATTGAAAAATCTCTCACTTTGCCACTGTAAGCTGCTTTTTGGAAGCTCTCCAAGTTCTTGTATGCAGAATCAGATGTAGTTACATTATGAAACAGCTGGGATGAGCATTCTATCATCCTTGAGAGGATCTGCATGTATAACAAAGAAGAAAGAAAATTAATAGAGAAAAAAACTATAACCAATATTATTTTGCAAATCATGTATAAAACATGGAAAAATGAGATGGTAAGGACACTAGCTATTAGGTACTTCCACTCTCAACTCAGACAAACTGAAAAGTGGCAAAAGAGTTCCTAAACGTTTTTATGTTCCACAGACAGACCATGCTATTACATCATTGCAGCAGCACAGTGTAACACCATTCACTATGTTCTCAATTCTATCACTGTTGGTCAAAAAACAGTCTGAAACTATCACATCTCATGAAAATAAAAGCCAAACAATACCTTTCAAATTATCTGAGTAGCATAAGTGAATAAGAACGTAAACTGAAAATTTTATACATGAAAAGAGTTTGATATAGAAGAATCAACACATGAATCGATATAAGTTGTTAAGTGTTGATGTTAGTGGACATATTAAACACAGCTTTGCCTTCAAAAATATATAACCATCTTTCGAAAGTTAAAAAATTAAATTAAATTAATAAAAAAACCTCCACAGTCGATAGAACTTTTGCTAACTAATAATGAATGAATACAGCATCGGAATAGATATTTCTGTTTAAGTAAAGTGTAAGGAGTTAGTGCTTGGAGGTTTGCAGAGACAAAATACAAACCAAAAATATGGGACATGATGGCATTTCAGAGCAAACAGAAAGACAAATGACAAAGATTTTGTTGCCCCAAGTTCTACTCAAGAATATATGTAAGTTATGCGATTAGGAATTGGTTTAATATATGCTACAAATAACTTTCATTCCCCTCAAAATGTTGAGGAATGAGGATTCACTTAAAACTGAGAATCAACTAACCACTTTTTATTCAATTCTGTAACACCAAACACGCATTTCGTACTTTCCCATTCCTCCTCCCCAAACCTCCCAACACAGTAACCATAATCATTCCTTTCCCATTCTACTCCTAAAAACCTCAATGAAACAACCCCTTAATAAGCAATAAGTTTTTAAGTCCTGGTTATAGCTAATGTGTTTGAAATTTAACTCATAAGCAAATTTTGATTCACCTTATTTAATTCACTTATAGGGTATGCTTCATCAGCCTGGAATGTACTTAGAGCTGCATCAACTCCAGCAACCTCACCTTGCCATATAACATCCTGAAACAGATTTTATGAACTAAATCAACATTAATTAATTATATAGAGACACAAATGAGCTAGAAAATCTGTGAGTAGAATATTTTCTAAAATCAAACAAACATAGAATTCGTTAGAAAGACACTTCTTTTACGGCAAAAACACAGATGTTTCTCAATTTGGAGGTTCCCCAAGAGTTCATGGATAAGTTTTAACATACAGGAAACAATAAAAAGCAAACTGAGAGAAATGTTCAGTTTCGTATGAGTTTAAATCTCTTGGTGTGTATTAAATAATAGAAGATAGAATATGATAGCCGGTTACCAAAAAAAAGAGAAATATATATAATGCCTAACAAATTGTGAAAAAAGTTAATTAACATTCTATGCTTCTTAAAGAGAACTGCTGGAACGTGCAACCCCCCTTCAGTTATAGGGCTACGAGTTGCATTGGTTGTTCAATGACCTCATAAAACTGTCATTTGAATTGGGAATGCAGGTGTTATGATTCCAACATTAAATTCAGAATGCTAATAATTGTGATTGAGAATAAATTTGAAGTGGCTGAACCTTTATTATCAAATAATCCGGCCAGGGACAATCCAATTGCTCTGATTTAGGTTTTCAGTTTTAAACTCTTAAACACCAAAAGAAAGTATATAAAATAAATAGATAACTACTCAAATGACTAGACTATTGCTTAATCAATATGTGATTTTTTTAGGTTCAAGAGATACTTTATCGTACTTAAAGTTAAGAATCTAACAGACTGTTCCTTAGAGTTGATTATGCATTTCATTTACTAAGTTCAAGAATACCGTCCTGTCAATTGATATTTCTCAGAACCTAGTGTGGATAAACATATGCTATTATGTTTCTGAAATTCTATATTTCACTTCAGATTTAAAATACATTAGCTTATCTAAAGAGGCAAAATGTGCAATAGTGTGATAGTAATACAGGAGATTGATATGAACATAATTGCAGCTTACATGAGGCCCTGATTCTGGCATGAACATGCATAAACCACAATTATGGCCCAAAACTGCAACACCACCAGGCTGTTGACAACCAGTGATATAGAGATAATCAGCATCTTGCCGAAAGGTGTATGGCACAACATCAGTCATCATCTTCACAGGAGCAGATGCGATGATTGCCAATGCATTCTCTGGAAGAAGCTCCAACAACCTCTTCCTCCTCCATATGTACTCATCGCAACTTATTCCAGGGGTAATCTCTCCTTTCTTCAATAACTACAACACAAACGATAGAGTTAACGGTTAAGCATCCTCGTAAATAAAGATGATAGTTGAAGAAACAAAAATTTATGGGTGGAAACCTGTGGGTGAGTGATTGGCGTGGGCTGACCCACATCATGTAATCCCTTACCAGAAAATCCTCTCCCCTTCACAACCTGGTCATTCAGCAGACACATAAACATAATATCGAAACGAAGCATATGTGGACAGAAGTTGAATAAGTTTGTTTTCGAGTAAGCACATTATACTACAAAAAAAACTGTTTTTTTCCAACGGAATATTCTGTTGGTAAAAGCCTCAATTCCATTGTTAAATTGGTTTACCAACGGATTAGCAACGGAATCTGTTGGTAAATTTCCATTGGTAAAGTGGTGGTTGGTAAATTTTTAGCAATGAAAACTCAATTCCGTTGGTAAATAATTCAGTTGGTTCCGTTGGTAATTTTTATAAAGATTCCCTTGGTAATCCGTTGGTAAGTAACTACCAACCGTCGGTAAAATAGAGAATAAATCCGTTGGTATTCCATTGCTAATAGAAAAATGTCATTTTAGTTCCTAATCCATTGGTAATTACCAATAGATTGAATTTCGTTGGTAAATTCCGTTGCTAAAAAATACTTTTTTCGTAGTGAATTTAATTAGCTCGAGAAACAAGTAAATAAACTACTTCAATAAAATGCAGAAGACAGAGAGATTGATATAACTACACCATTTTAGACAGAAAATAACTAGACAGATGCACTGTTCTGCTTCTCAACAATTGTCATTAAAAAATAAAACTCATTAAGACAGCACATATGTCATCACTATACATACATTTCAGCGAAGATATTGAAATTCCGACCCGCCGTTCCAATTAGTATTATCACCGCATACTTCCCCTATTTTTTCCGGAAAAAGTAGATAAAGTAATTAACTTTAGCTTCAATTATCCAGATTATTAGTGAGTTAAACAAGACACATAACCCAATCGTTAATCCACCAGCCATTGAACAACCAAAGATTGTTTATTCTACATAGAAAACATACATACATAAGAGAAAAAAAAAATGTAAGCGAAATAGGGAAAAATTAAGAACCTGATTGAAGAAATTAAGGGAAGTTGTTTGCAGTAAATTTTTGCGAAGCGTATGCATACTCAAATCAAAATCCTGAGGTCATATGGCAATAGATTCTATGAGGTTGGCCAGTGGTGGAAGAAGTGCTTGGTACTTGTTTCAACGTTTAAAGCGCCTCCCCAGTGGCATGTGGGTAAAGGTAAAATGCATATTTGTGCCCCTTTTTTTTTTTTACTTATAATTAAATAAATAAATAATTTTTTTTACCACAATTTTTAATTAAAAGGATAGTAATCAATAGTTACAAAGTGTATTTAAATTAAATATATTATTATATGATACATTGTCTTAAGAAAATTAGTGATAAATACAAAATTATATTTTGTTTTATCCATAATAACTATCTTAACACTAATGTGCATTGTGTTAATAAAAAAACTCATGATAATTATCCTTAATCACTCCCTAAATATCACACTCATTTTCTTCTAATCAAATTGAAGAAAACAAAAATCAATAAACATAAGAATTAATTCATTAGCCAACGATACAGTAGACGCAATTGTCTTCCATTATTAACTTATATATTTATTAAACTTATGAGCTCAATAGTTGAAGTATCAAAGTACAGTAATAAGTGTTTTAACACACATAAAAAATCACAATTCTTCTTAATAAGGACACAAATTCATTTTCTATCCCTTTAATAATTAATGAATTTCAAAATCCAAGCTCTCATGAACGTCGGTTTACATTTGTTAATGGAACATAGCGCTATAAAGAAAATCTTGTTCATTTCAACTTTAAAATAGCATCAATCAACTACGGCAAATTAGTGTTCGTCAAGAAATGCACATTGGTATTCATTCTAAGATTTAATGCACATTGTAGTTTAACAAAAGATTTAACTAGACACATACCAAGAGGGAAAACTAAACAGGCGGTTAAGATAATCTAAACATCGACATCCATTAAAGTCAAATGAAGATGAAGGTAGTTGTATATGTGTTTATGGCAAACAAAGTTAGAAAGTAAATCCCGGTAATCTCAACTTCAAAATAGACTAGGCAAGCTAGTGCACATTAATGTTAAAGTGTTGATCGTTGGAGGTTTAAGAGAGAGGGAGTGTTGTTGCCGTTGGAGAAATACGCGTTTGATATTTTTATCTGATTTAGTGCACATTAGTGCTCAACCAAAGTATTGTTAAGTGCAGACGTTAAATATTAATCGTTGCGAATAAGAGTAATGCTGGAAAAAAAATACATCATGTATTCATTAGTAATTATATTAGATTAATGTATCTATAATTAGTAATTAAGTTATACATACGCGTACTTATCAATAATAATCCCTTAATTAATTAATAGATCAAAACCCTTAAAGATAACGTGGAAGTCAATATACGTGCATCACCAACATGAATTATTAGTATAATAGAAGTTTCTTTCTGGATACAAATTCATGGGCTCCCAGTAGGATATATGAACGAGCGAGTGGGTCAATTAGTGGTTAAAGGCATAGGGAGGGTTGTTGAAGTAGATTTGGGAGAAAATGAAGTTTCATGGGGAAGGTGTCTATGGATAAGAGTTTGGCTTGATATTTCAAAACCATTAAAGCGAGTTTCCAAAATCACTTTGGCTAATAGAGCTTCACTGGTAGTTGGATTCTGTTATGAAAGACTCTCTGATTTCTGCTTTACATGTGGAGCACTGAATCATACTGAAAATTATTGCTTAATCAGATAACATGCTCTAGAAGCTGGAGTTGAAGCAACACGCGATTATGGCCCTTGGCTCAGAGTGGAAGGTCGTGAGCCTCTCTCAAGAGCATTAGAAGGGAGTTCATTCCTACAAACACCCCTAAAATTGAATGAGGAAAATTGCTCTAGTCCCCTGAAGTTATGAAAGACAAGGGTAGAGATGCTACCCCAATAATTGCTGATGAAAATTACAGTAGGTTAATTGAAAATTCGGAGAAGGATACCATTGTCACACAACAACTAAAACTAGCAGATAAAGGTAAACAAATTGTTGGGCAAGTGATAAAATCAACACAACTTGAAGGTTCTGCTGAAGAGGATGGTAAGAATGAGAAAGTTAACACTTCTAAAGTAGAGGGAGCTGTAGCAGTGCAAGAAAATCTCCAGAAGGCTAATGAAGAAGCATCTAAGATCTCTATTCCATTGGTCAGCTCAACGATATCTTCAGCTATTGAAGAGGATAGAAAGAAACAAGTCGCTCCAGGGGTACTTTATAGAAGACAGAAAATGAAATCGAAGAGCAATATGAATCCATCACCTGTCATCAAGTCAGTGGTCTTCAAACGGAGTCTTACTGAACGTGAAGATAATCAAGTTACTACAAAACACTCCAAGATAACTCTTATGGATATTGATTCACTCCCATCAGAGGCGGCGGTTGAGTTATCTCAACCCCGCCAAGCATTATGAATTGTATCATTTGAAATGCACGGTGGCTAGGGAACCAACTCGCATTCCGTGATTTGCGCCAATTGGTGCTAGAAAAGGACCCATCTTTACTATTTATTAGTGAAACAAAAATTTTTGGTTCCCATAAATCTCATTGGCGTTGTTTGTTAAGTTTTGCAGGCATGTTTTTATTAACCCTGTGGGTAGCAAAGGTGCCTTATGCTCTTTTGGAAAGAAAATATTGATGTATCTATTAAATCATACTCAGCTGGCCACATTGATTGCACAATCTTTTGGGACTCATTATTTTGGAGATTTACAGGATTTTATGGAAGTCCTTATTCAATTATGAAATCTCAGTCTTGGTTATTATTGAGAAGACTCTCCTTTATGCAGTTGCTTTGCAATCTACCTTGGCTTGTTGGAGGTGATTTCAGCGAGATTCTTTATGATTCAGAAAAAATTGGGGTACGAGCCAAGCATCCCTCTCAAATGAATGAGTTCAGATTCACCATAGAAGATTGCTCCCTTCAGGATCTTCATGCTAGGGGGAGTTCTACACTTGGTTCAACAATAGAACTGGAGAACAAGCTACTCTTGAGCGGCTTGATCGTTTTGTCAGCAATCATCAGTAGAGAGATCTATCCCCTGCCTCGGTTGCGGATACTCTGGATTTTTTGGATCAGATCATTGGGCTGTTTCTATTTCTTGCAACCGGGTTACTCTTATTATTCGAGATAAAAGCTCTCGTTTCTTCTTCTAACATACTGAGGATGATTTTGAGAGTGATTTCCATACCTTATGGAACTCTATTACAAATATCAGAGAGGTCAATATCAAACTAGAAATTGCAAGATCTTTTCTTAAAAATTGGGCTAAGCCAAGGTATCATAACTCTAAGAGTGAGATCAAGCAGACTTGCAAAGACATTGATGAGGCGCTCCGACCAGTGAATGGTTACATGAATTCCGAAAAGGTGAAATCCCTTCAAAGAAAATTAGAGGCCCTAAGAAGTAAGAAAGAAATTCATTGGCAGCAAAGGTCTAGAGTGTCTTGGCTAAGCTCGGTGGGATCGAAATACTCAGTTTTTTCATAAACAAGCCTCCGATCGTAAGAAGAAGAACACTATAATGGGACTTACAAGTTCACATGGTGATTGGTGCACATCGGAGACAGGGATGGCAGAAATTGTGGTGCAATATTTTAATGAACTATTTCAATCTTCATCACCATCCCAAGACAACATTGAGCAAGTGACCAGTTTGATTGAGAAACGCATCTCAAGTGATATGAACCGAGTAATTACTGATCCATACTCAAGTGAGGAAATCCGAAGAGCTCTTTTTGATTTAAATCCCTCAAAGGCTCCGGGTCTGGATGGTTTCTTGGTTCTTTTCTTCCAACGGTTGTGGTACATAGTAGGAGAAGAAATAACTTATGATATTCTCAATTTCCTTAATCATGGTGGAGAGTTGGGTGATTGGAACAACACTTTAGTCACCCTGATCCCTAAAGTTGAGCACCCAAGGATGATTAAAGAATATTGACCCATAAGCCTATGAAATGTTCGTTACAAAATTATTTCTAGGGCAATCACAAATCGACTTCGCCCGTTTCTAGGGTCTGTCATTGATCAAGTTCAAAGTGCCTTTGTTCCAAGAAGAAATATCGCAGACAATATTTTGGTGGAATTTGAGTGTATGCATTGGCTCCGTAACAACACTAAAATAAAATCAGGATATGCTGCCCTAAAATTAGATATGAGCAAAGCATATGATAGGATAGAGTGGGATTTTCTTGCAAGAGTGATATACAGGCTGGGTTTTGAGGAACCAACCATCTCGCTAATAAATTGATATGTGTCCTCAGTATCTTATTCTTTCTCAATCAATGGTGCAGTGGTTGGAAATATAATTCCAAAGCGAGGGATTTGCCAAGGAGATCCTCTGTCTCATTTCTTATTTATCTTATGCTATCAAGGCCTATCCACACTACTATATTCAGCTGTGGAGCAAAAAGTTTTCAAAGGAATTCGTGTGGCAAATAATTGTCCGATTATCTCTCACATATTTTTTGCTGATGATAGTATGTTTTTTTCAGAGCTTGTGGAGCAGATAGAGCTTGAGTAAAAAATTGTTTGAATCTCTATGAAACAGCCTCGGATCATTGCATAAATTTTGAGAAATATGCCCTTATGTTTAGCCCAACTACCTCGAATAAGGATATTGAGGCCATCAAACAGAGTTTCTCCATCAAAGTGGTTAATGGTCATGAATTGTATCTTGGACTTCCTACCTTCGCACTTAGAAGAAAAAATATTCTGTTCGAGTATTTGAGTGAGAAAGTTCTGAAGCGAATTGAGAGTTGGAATTCTAAACCCTTTTCCAGGGAGGGAAAAGAAATTCTTATCAAAGCGGTACTCCGAGCCATCCCTACTTATGCAATGTCCTTCTTCCATATACCAACTTCCATTTGCCACTCGATTGAACAAGCATGTGCCCGATTTTGGTGGGGATCTAAAGGTGATAAGAATCAAATTCATTGGCTTTCTTGGAAAGAGCTTTGCAAGCTAAAATCTCAAGGAGGTATGGATTTTCGAAGTATGGTAGAATTCAACAAAGCTCCTCTTGCGAAACAAATATGGCGAATGATTCATGACCCTAATTCTATTACAGCTTGTTTTTCAAGGCCAGATACTTTTGACACACTGTCATCATGGAAGCTAGCCTTAGATCAAATCCATCTTATATCTGGAGATCAATTATGTGGGCTAGAGAAACTATGGAGAAAGGTTTAATGTGGCGAGTTGGAGATGGAAAATTGATTCGATCATATAGAGAAGCATGAGTGCCAGGTCTTCATTCTAGGAGAATTTTATCAAGGCTAGCTATCTCCGAATACTCTATGGTTAGTTTTTTTATTCTTCCTAGACATAGTTGGAATGAATCACTCCTTCAGAAATTGTTCATGTCGTTTGAGGTGGATGCCATCCTCCAGATTCCTCTAAGTCAACACTGCAATCTTGATCAACGTTATTGGTGCTTTGATGATAAAGGTATGTATTATGTTAAATCTGCAAACAACCTATCTATGGGATTTCTTGTGTCATTTGGTTGCTCAAGCTCAAAATTTAATGAATCATGGTGGTCTTTCTTGTGGAACCTCTCAATTCCTCCAAAAGTGAGAGTGATCTTTTGGCAAACATGTAGAAATTTCATTACAGTTCCCTCTAATCTAGTACGCCATCATGTTCCAGTTATAGAGCAATGTGGACTTTGCGGAAAAACATTAGCAACTACATCTCATAGTCTAATTTTTTGTCATGTTTTGAGGAATTTTTTGAAAGAATCTAGTATGTGGAGTTGCCTAAAGAACTTAGAAGGGTGTGATTATCTTGAATTTAGAGTTGCTATTCGAAAACACTTTTCCATTTTACAAACTAAAATTTTTGCAGTGGCTTGTTGGGCAATTTGGAAGAATATTTTTGTTGCTTGTCATGATCCTGGAACTAAGTTTCTGATGTCATCTATTGATTGAGTGATGATATTCCTTGAAGAGTTTAAAGCTGCAAATAAAATACTTGTCTCTCCAGCCCAAGGGAAAATAGTAGAAAAGTGGATCAAGCCTAATATTGGAGATCTCCGACTAGATATTGATGTAACCTTAAACCCAAACAAGGGATATTTTAGAGTGGGTTTTATTGTCTGAGATCACATTGATGCAATTGTAGCAGCAGCAACTATTCCTATCAGGGAGCCTCTATCAGTGTTGTTGGGAGAATTAAGTGCTATCTACTTTAGCCTACATTTTTGTGTAGATTATGGTTATGAGCGAGTTCATGTGTTCTCTGATTCTACGTTGGCTGTTCAAGCAGTTACAGCTCAACAATTTCATTTTGATACTACAAACGTTCTAGTGGATGAGGTGAGATTATGGATGGAGCACCCTTATTTCCTCAATATATCGCATATTCATCGTACGGCTAACAAAGTGGCAGATTTATTAGCTAAATTTTATTTTTTATCACCTAAACCGCGTGTTTGGGTGGAGTGTGATTTTTCAGATTGGGTAGAATTTGCGGCTCAAGCAGATATAGCTTGAATGTATAATTCTTATTCTCATAAAAAAAGATATTCCAGTATAAAAAAATGCCGTGCATAAGATTCTTATACATCACTCTCATTTATACACGATACACTCATCTATATCTTAATATATATAATTAGGAAGTAGTTTTCTTATACTCCCTCCGTCTCAGCTTAAGAGGGCCATTTTTTCATTTTGGTCCTCTCACCCAAAGAGTCCCCTTTCATTTTTTACACACATGGGACCCACACACCCCCTCTAATACAATTAAAATATGGAACCCACACTCCCACTAATACAACTACCCACTATATATTAAATAATAATACTCATTAATCTACGTGCAAAAAAGCAAATGACCTTCTTACGCGGGACGGAGGAAGTATAAGTTTTTTAAAAACGCATGTGTCACTTCCTAATGATATGTACTTTTTAAAAATACATATTTTAACTTTTTAGTGGTCGAACAAGTGATTAGAAAATTGGACTGGAGGCCAAACCAGTGAAGAAAACGGTTCGAGGTTCAACCGGCGGTCCAATCGAAAAATTAAATTTTATATTTTTTAATTATATTTTAAAACTATTATTAAAATATAATATAATAAATAAGTTTTTTAAATAAACATGAATAGCCCAAAGCCCACACACTTTTATTTTATAGGCCCAATCCAATTAAGAGTATTAAAAGAAATAGAAATAGGGTTGTCTTCCATGATCATCAGTCTACGGCCCTACTTCTATTTCTCTCTCTCTACAGCGCTCTCAATTTCTCGTTCTCTCTCACTTAGTAAAGTTCTCTTACTCACTTTCTCCCTTACCAAAGTCATGTTAGTCGAGTTTGGCATAGTGATTTAAAATTTTGTAGAGATCTAATGGATTGAAGTTCGATCGCTTCACGTATTCGAGAAATCTTTTTATTTTTTATTATTTGTATTACTCTCAAATTGGAGTTTGCAACAATAACTTGAGTGTAATAACTTAATAATTTCTAAATATTGAGATTGAGGAGGTTTCAATTTTGAATTTCTTCAACGAGAGAGAATACAAGCGTGCACAACAGCTTATCTTAATGTTTTAATTTTTTTTTAAATATCAAACCCGCGGTTTCTGGTTATCTCATTCTTCCAGTTCAATCGGTTTGATCCGATTTTTTCCGGTATAACCACAAAAGCAGTTATAGGGGTGCTTTCGGACCGGTTGCCGACCCAGTTCCCAGTTGAACCGGTTCAACAAGCCGATCCGGTCCAGTTTTAAGAACACTGGGTCGAACATCATTTAATATTTGAAAATATTAATTAAGGCATGTGTAAGAAGCTTCGTTTAATCTAATCTTAATATTATATGTATTTTAAATTTTAAATTGTTTATACAAATAATATATATAATTAAAATTTTATTATATAATTAATAAAAATTTTAATATAATTTATAGAGTACAAATTTTTAAGAAATTCAATTGAGTGAGTAATTAGAAATTTGGGTCATATAAGTTTTTCAAAAACACATGTCTCTTCCTAATGTACTTTTTAAAAACACATATTTTAACTTTTTAGTGGTTGAACATAACTTAACATCTTAATATATATAATTAGGAAGTAATTTCCTTATATAAATTTTTCTAAAAATATATGTATCATTTTCTGATGCTATGTAAATTTTGAAAACATATGTATTAATTTTTTATTTGTTGAACATAATTTAATATCATTAAATGCTTAAAAATATCAATTAAATTATATACAAGAAACTTCTTTAATTTAATCTTAATTTAAATGTAATTTAAGTTTTCAATTATTCATAAAAATAATATATTATATAATTTTATTTAAATATTAATTAAAGTTAAATTTAATTTATATAGTATAAATTTGTAAGAAATTCAATTGGGTGAATAGTTAAAAATTAGTGATATTATTTAATTGAATATATTTTTTAATAATAATTATAATAATTATATTTAAAAAATATTTACTTTGTAATTATTATAAAAATAAAATAAAAAAATTAAGAATATAAATAATTATTAATATTAAAAAAATCAAAATTCATTATAGAAATGTATTTCAAATTAAATTGAAGAAATTATTAACACTTTTTATCATTTATTTTCGAGTACATAAATGTATATTTTAAATTATATCTCTATCATATACATTAGTAAAATAATTATATTTTCAAATGAATATATGTGTATTTTATTTTAAAAGAATAAAAATATATTTAAGTTTGAACAGTACTTAAAAAGAAATGATACTATTTTTTATGAAAAATTATATTGCAAATGAATGAGATTTTCTTATCTATAATATTTAATTTGAACAATGAAAACCTATATCAATTTTTAAATCATAAATGATTCAAGATTAAATATGACTATTAATAAATAATATAACTTAAAATAAATAATACTTTATAAGAATAATACATATTATATTATCTATAATAATATATTTATTATTATAATTTTATTAATTTAATTTTTTTAAAATTAAAAAATCCCGTGTAACCACGGGTCAACAAACTAGTCATTTAATATTTGAAAATATTAATTAAGGCATGTATAAGAAGCTTCGTTTAATCTAATCTTAATTTTATATGTATTTTAAAATTTTAAATTGTTTATACGAATAATATATATAATTAAAATTTTATTATATAATTAATAAAAAATTTAATATAATTTATAGAGTACAAATTTTTAAGAAATTCAATTGAGTGAATATTTAGAAATTTGTGATCCATATTATTTTATTAAACATCTTTCTTAATTAATTACTATTTTTATATTTTAAAAAATAAATATTTACTTTGTAATTATTATTAGAAAAAAATATAAGAATATATATAATTATCAATATTCTTTGAAAAAAATTGTAACAAATTTTTTATCAAAATATATAACTAATTAAATTGAAGAAAATATTAACATTTTTTCATCATTTCTTTTCGAGTATATAAATGTATTTTTTAAAATATGTTATCATGAATAATTAAATTTGTAAATGAATATACATATATTTTATTTTGAGGGAATAAAGAAATATTTAATTTTGGACAATACATGAAAGAATGATATTATTTTTAATGAAAAGTTATATTGCACATGAATTGGATTTTTTAGCTATAATTTTAGCTAATTTTTGAACTAAGAAAACCTATATCAATTTTATAAAATTTTAAATGATTCGAGATTAAATAAATTTAATAATAAATAATATAAATTAAAATCAATTATAAAATATTGGAACAATAAATATTATATTATCTATAATAATAATGAAATATTGTTATAATTCTGTTAATATAATTTTTTGAGAAAAAAATCCCGTGTAGCCACGAGCCAACCAACTAGTTATCTTTAATATACTAAACGAATGTTCTCTAATGCTAATTTGTCAACTTAAGCTTAATTCATGGCTTAGGTGTCAATTTGTTAGTTCTCTAATGCTGATTCTTTTCTTTTCTAATCATGAAGTAATCATCCTTCCCTGTACATAATTTTATCAATTATATATAAATAAATTATTATTTTAATAACAAATTTTAAATTCAAACTTTTATTTTAATAATAAATAAAAGAATTGGTTTTAATAACAAAATTTTAATTCACATTAATTCAAACTTTGATTATTAAAATCAACTTTTTTAATAATAAATTCACATTATTATATTTTTCCAATTCATAAAAATTTTCAAACTTTGCTTTTAATAACAAATTTTAAATTTCACTATTTGAAATCAACTTTTAATAATAAACTCACACTTACTTTTTTTTTCTTTATAAATAACTCCACACATTTTAATAAGGAAATAATACACAATCTAACATCACAATCCACTTTAATTTCAAAATTGTAACTCCTTTACAACTCACATTATGTTTTATTTTATTTATTTCCTAAAAATACCAAAGTACTTCTAAAAGCAAGTGAAAAATAACGTTATATATATATATATATATATATATATATATATATATATATATATATATATATATATATATATATATATATATATTTAAATCTCACTATGAGACGGAGGGAGTAATTTATATGGAGTGAGTAGTTGTATTAATATTAAATAGTGCCATATGTGAAACTTTTTTTTCTAAAAAGTAAAATTGATACTTTAAGTTGTGTAGACGAACCATAAAATTACAAACGAAATAATATATTTCTATTTAAAATATAATTTTCATATTAAGAAGTTTTAACGTGAATAAATTGAACAATCTACTCAAAATGGATTACAGCAATTGCAGAACAAGAATTGAAGTTATAGGATGTGTGTGAATAAAAAAATAAACAAAAAAATGCAAAAAGAATTATAGTGGTTCGACAAGAATCGCCTACGTCCACTTTGCAATTGAGAGCGGTTTTATTGAAGATGAAATAAGAAGAAACATTATAGTGTGAATTGAATTCTGATAAAGATCAGAAACTGCAAATATATGAATCTGTCTAACCAACCTTACCTCTCCAAGATATGATTTTACGGCTATGATCAAAGCTAGTAAACTAATTTCTAACTACCACAACTAACTTCTTTCAATCAGCAACACCTATGCAACTGTCATACATATAGCACGGCCAATAAAACCACACATCCATTCATACTGTTGAGTTTGTCAAATATAAAATAAAGGTATTCTGCTTGTCCCACATCGGATGAGAGATCAGAAAAGAAGATTCTTAATTGCTATATAAGGAGACCTTTATTCTGATGTTAGACACTCAAAAAAAAGACACTATAATATTTAGTGATTCTTTTATTCCTTTCTTGTATTCTCTATTTGAGAATTGAGAGAAAATGTGGGAATTAGTTAAAGATTTGTAATAGTGTGGTAGTTTTGGGGTCGGGAGAGAGAAGCTTCTGTGTGATTGTAATATTTTTCGTATAGTAAGTATTTCCTTGGGTCCGTGGTTTTTCTCCGGTTTGGAGTTTCTACGTAAATTCCTTGTGTTATTCTGATTCTTTTCCTTTCTCATTAATATTTTTGTCCTTTTCCCTTTAAGGATGAATGTTTTTTCCCAACAAAGTGGTATCAGAGCCCAGTTCTGGTATTTTTAAAAATTCTTAATATGCTCTGTGGTTGCAGCATAGTCTGATATTCCACATCAGAAATTTTTTTTAAGAGACGATTATTCATTAGGTTAAGGTAGGGTAAAATATGTCTTCAATTAAGTTTGATGTCGAGAAATTTGATGGTAGAATTAATTTTGGGATGTGGCAAGTATAAGTGAAAGATGTACTGATACAATCTGGGTTACACAAGGCTTTGAAAGGAAAGTCAAGCTCAACGGATGGCACAGGAAGTTCCGGCAAAGATTCTAGAAAGGGTGATGAAAAGAGTGATGTAGATTGGGATGATTTGGATTTGCGGGCTGCAAGCACAATACGCTTATCATTGGCTAAGAACGTCATTGGTAATGTGCATGGAATTTCAAACACCAAGGAGCTATGAGAAAAGCTTGAGGAACTATACCAGGCAAAGGGTATCTCAAATCGGTTGTACCTGAAAGAACAATTTCACACGCTTCGAATGGAAGAAGGAACACAAATCTCTGATCATCTAAGTACTCTTAAAGGCATCATCTCTGAACTAGAGGCAATTAGAGTGAAGATTGAAGATGAGGATAAGGAATTGAGGCTTATCTTGTCTCTGACACGTTCCTATGAGCACATGAAGCCAATTTTGATGTATGGTAAGGAAACTTTAAATTTTTCTGAAGTCACAGGTAAACTTCTTTCTGAGAAAAGGAGGCTGATGAGTGAAAGGCGCACTACTAAAAATTCAGTAATGTTGGCGAGTGGCAATGGAGGAAGGAAGAGGGCCTCCAAGAATGTGGTTTGTTGGAAGTGCGGAGAACCTGGGCATACAAAGGATTTTGTCCAAGATGAGCTAATCGAGGTGGAGTTGATATGGCAAACAACTGATTAGTCATTTTAGAGTAGGGATGACCAATTAAAGAATTTATCGAACCACAGGGAGGAAGGTATTATAGTTTAAGTGATCTCGTGTTTGTCATAGTTTTATAGAGACGATCATGAAGAGTGATTAATAAAGAAATGACAATTAAACAATTAAATGACAAGATAAACGATGTGATAAATGAATGGAAAATGGATGAATGAGCCAAGTAGATAGAGATTAAGACTAGCAATACTTAAAGTATGGAAAATCTAGGTATCATGCAATGAATTCATATATGTCATGGATTAATAACTAAGGGTCAACACTAAATCCACATAAACTCCCAATCGAGATGGATAGGATGTAGATTCATTAAAGAATCCCAAAATAGCCCAATGGATTGGTTCTCAATCAAACAATTCCAACTAGGTACTAAGCTTGAAATGAGAGTTCCTTCACACGATTAATTGACCTCTCGATCTAACAAATCGAATGTTCTATCAAAGGGTTCTAAATCCTAAAGGATATCTATATATCTTTAAAACTTATAATGCACATGAAGTGTATGATGAAATGATTCAATGAACTATCCTAAACATATAATTGATTTCTCAATCTAATCACATGTCCATGACAATTAATCACACAAATCAACAATACAAATCAAGCAATTAATAATCAATGATAGAAAATCATAAATCCAATCAACATAGGAATTCAATTGCAAAATACCCAAAATTATCCAACACAATTCATATTGCTAATCTCACAAAAGAGATTAGCCTTTCATAGTTTCAAAGAAAACAACATAGACAATTGCATCTCCGAAACACATGATTGAACTACAAAGAAGTCTACAAAAATTAGAATTAAAACTCCCTTGAATAGCTTCAATGGTGCTTCTCTTTCTCTTCTTGCAATCTCCACTCCCCCTTACTTCTCTAGCTACTTGGATGGTGGATTGGATGGTGGGAAGATGATAGATGATATGGATGAAGAATGGATGAAAGTGATGGTGAAAAATGGAGAAAATGGTGTGTGATGTGTGTGTCCTCCAAAATGAATCTCCACTCCCACTTGCTTCTCTAACTACTTGGATGGTGGGAAGATGATAGATGATATGGATAAAAAATGGATGAAAGTGATGGTGAAAAATGGAGGAAATGTGTGTGATGTGTATCCTCCAAAATGAATCTCCACTCCCCCTTGCTTCTCTAACTACTTGGATGGTGGGATGATGATAGATGATATTGATGAAGAATGAATGAAAGTGAAAAATGGAGGAAATGGTGTGTGATGTGTGTGTCCTCCAAAATGAAATGAAAAATTTGATAAAATCCCCTCAAAATTTGGAAAATAAAGGTATTTATAGTGGTGAAGGATCAAGAAATTAGGGCAAAAATTAGATTATCGGTTTAAGTGGAGAAATGGGCTTTTTTATGAAAAATTCGAATATGGAAATTGGGTTCAATATGAATTCCGTACAATTTTTGTCACCAAATAGGCTGTAGCCCAATGGAGTGCGAAGGTCTCGGGTTCGATCCCCACCTCAACAAAAGTTTAATTTTAATTAATTTCAGCCTTGTGAGCGCAAAGTAGGGGATAAGAACCCTTCCTAAGCATCAAATTCGACTTAGAATTTGAGATAATGGTCGAATTTTTCCAAAAAATCAACTTCTCTGGACCTTTTTTGCACTTCTGAATAGACAACACTTTTCTGAGTAGTGTTGTCTTTCTCAAATGTTGCCAAATGCTGGAAAATGTTGTCTTTACCGAATTTTCTCATTTTTTGGCCTTTTTCATCCCGACTTAATTCCCATTTTCTCCTTTTCTGATTTTATATCAATAATACCTCATTCCTACATGCAAGAAACATGATTCACACACTTTTCCATGAAAACACATAACACAATCAAAAAATATATAAAATATGGATAAAATAATATGAAAACATATAAAAAGACATTAAAATTTAGGTGAAAATATCACTCATCACACCCCCAAACTTAAAGTGTTGTGCGTCCCCGAACAACGAAAATAATAAACCAAGGGGATGATTTTCACCTAGGAAAACACATAACGAACATAAGCAATAACACATCAATAGCAATAATAACTACAATGTATGCTAAGTCATCCTACAACATTAAATTCATGACATAAGGAATTAACAAGTTCAATCACAAGAGAATAAAGTGTAATATAGTCCCTTTTGGTCCAAGCCTCACATAGGTTATCAATTTCACTCAACACTCTTTCAAGTAAGGTAACAACACTCATCAATCGATTGGTTCGACTCGCTATAAGCTTGCTCGTGGACTACATTCACAAACCACCAAAGTTTCAATTAATGATCAAAAAGGTCTTTAATTAGGATGTAATGATAAACTCTTTGGTAGGGTAGGTAGAATATGGATATTAGTGACTAAACAAGTGCAAGTAATCGAAGAGATGACCAATTTCTCCACTTTTCTTTCTTCCTTTCTTGTCTTTAATGTTCACAAGCACTAATCATCAACTTTCCTTGGATTGAACTTCTTTCAATGCATGCTTCCTTCTTCGAACTTTAGTACTTGAGCACATTATTATTTCTTTGCTCATTTTCTTGTTTTGAAATTGCATGATCATTCTTGTTTTTGCTCTTTTCATCCTTTTTCTTACTTGTTACCATTTCCTTTCTTTTCTTGGACAATTCTCATCAAACCTTTCTAAACCACATCTCCTCAATCACTCACATAAAAGGGTAATTATATAAGGCTCAAATGGGTAATCAAGGCTTGTAATGTGCTAAATTTAAAAGAAATAGACTTTAAGGCTTAAAGTGGTTGACTAGGGATGATATTCAAGGTAGGAAAATATATGGCAATGACTATAAATAACAAGGATGGTCTTTGATCATTTCATTAATCTCCACTAATCGAGCTCGTTCCTATAGTCCTTGAGCAAATTCTAGTTTATCAAATACAACTGATTCACTCATGAAGAAATACCATGTATGCACGGTTGAGACTCAAATTCTCACAAGCTTATGCTCGAACCTTAAGGAACTTAGTACACCACATTCATCTCAAAATTGAATAAGTTAAATAAAACATGTCACAATTCGAAAGTGAGAGATTTTTAATCATAACTTGTCATCACTTTTTACCACAACATGTCATCACTCATGTTCAAAAATGAATCACGAATTCCCTAAACAAATCACCAAACATATCAAGATAAAAATAAAAATACACACAAAACAAAACAAAGACTCACCAAACTAGAAACAACCAAAAACACATAACATGCAAAAATAAACATCACCATCATAAGAAAATGAAACACACATTCATATCATCCATAATCAATTAAGCTCACAAACACCCCATCCTTGATTGAAAAGGAAATCCTAAATTACGAAAGTAAACTTCCCACACACATAACAAATGAAGCAATATGCTAATCACATCAATCCAAATCATCATAAATTATGCTAAGCACATAGAAGTGATAGAGTGTAGAGTGAACTCCCTCAATAGGCATTTGGTAGTGAAAATAGTTGGCACTAGCTTCCGGATTAAATACACCACGAATCTCAACTTGATCTCTGGGCTCAATTCGTGCTTCCATTACGCTTCATTCATGCTCAACAACTCATCAAAAACCATTAGCTCAACAATTTCAATAAAAATATAGACTAACATGCACTTCAACACAACCAATCGGACCAAAATCATACCAAAACTCATGAGAAAAATTTTAAAATTGCCCCAAAAGTACGAAAAGTATATGCCTTCAAGACAAAGTATGTCACACCACACCATATCCCCAAAACTTAAATTGAAACATGAGTTTCGAGTTAAGTTTGCAAAAAATGGTGTGACATACTTACATACTTCAAATCAAGCACTTCCCGTATTTTCAATACGCATTCTTCTCATGAGCACAATCAACCTACATACCAAAAATTGCAAAACAAAATCAAATCCACAATCCTTATTGAAAACACTAAATAAAGCAATAAAGATAATAATGGGTTGCCTCCCATCTAGCGCTAAGTTTAACATTTTCAAGCCGGACGAGATATGGAGAACTCAACGGAATGGCCACGGATATCTTTCGTCCTTGCCATCAAATTTTAACCGTTGTGCTTCTTCTTCTAGTAGATACTTATGGCAAGTGATGGCCTCCGTTGCATCCTTCGAGCATGGCTTTAAAAATTCGACTCTTTTGAGCTTACATTCCATTGCCTTCTCCATTCTTGAACACCACTTATTTCTCTTTACCAAATAGATCCCCAACATCTCTTCGAGTTCTCTTTGTTCCTAAGGATGTGAGGAAAATCAATGGGTAAGACAAAGTCAATGTAAATAATATTATTAAATTCAAAGCAACTTAAAGAGTTTAATAGTTTAGAAATGCTCATTTCACTCTTCAAGTCATTATCATTTGCTTCTAGACTTTGTTCCTTTTCTTCAACATCATTTGCCTCAATATGCTCTTCAAATATCCAATTTGATTTTTCACCTCCCAAATTTTCCTTTCTCCAACTCTTCTTCAACTTTGCTCTCCTCTTCAAGTTCTTCACCTTGTTGAAAATTGGTCAAAGCACTTACAATTTGGCTTACTTGATGCTCCAAGGCTTCTAATCTCTTCTCATTTGCCTCATTTCTTGCTTAATCTCTTTTCTTGTGTTTCTCAAGGTTTGCTATCATCATCTCAATCAAGACTTCTATAGATGATTTTCCTTCCTCAACTTGTTGAAAGTCTCCTCCCTCTTGGTTGTCAAAATTCTATTCTTGAATTGGTGGATAATTCCCATGAAAACTTCCCTCATAGTTACTTTGAAAATTTTCTTGGAAATCATCCACTCCCATGAAATAAGCATCTTCTACTTGAGAGTTAGGAATCCTCCACTCTTCTTGCTCCATAAAACTAAGAATTGACACATTTTGCACATTTTGACCACCCCCAAACTTGAACTAGGCAAGACTTGGCCATAAGCACCTTGATTCATCATACTTATTTGTCTTGTTAATTCCAAGGTAACGGGTGTAATTATCAGGAGGATTCAGTACAAAGAAAACTTGATTGAGGATTTTGCCCTATATCACTTTCTTGAGTACATCTTCTATATAATTCCAATTAGGCGTAATTTTGGAACAGAGGATTGGTGTTGGGATTTGGTGAAGAATAAGCACATGCTTGATAAGGGTAGTATGTATTTGCATTGTAAGCTTGTTGTCATTCTCCATTTCTTCCTTGATTGTAGTATTGAGAGCTATCTTGTGGAAATTATATCCATATTTGCTCTCATTCATGTAGCCTCTTGATTGTGGAGGTAGAACTCTTGCACTTTGATGTCCAAAAACATTGATCAAGTATTTGTTCCAACCTTCCATTTAAATGCTCTTCTCAAGGCTTGCTACAACTTTTCTTCAAATTTTTTATTTTTGGCTTTGACCCCCCTTCTCCTTCTCTCAAGGTAGTTTCCATGTACTTATCAAAACAAAAAAGTGAAATCAAAAATTTTCCAAAGAAAATAATAAAAAGCAATAAAAATATCTCTAGTAATACTAATCAAAGCACTCCTTCGTCAAATCACTAGCAACCATTACCTCCCTGGCAACGGCGCCATTTGATTAGTTATTTTGTAGTAGGGATGACCAATTAAAGAATTTATCGAACCACAGAGAGGAAGGTACTAGAGTTTAAGCGAACTCGTGATTGTCATAGTTTTATAGAGATGATCATGAAGGGGAATGATTAATCAAGAAATGACAATTAAACAATTAAATGACAAGATAAACGATGGGATAAATGAATGGAAGATGGATGAATAAGCCAAGTAAATAGAGAATGAAACTATCAATACTTAAAGCATGAAAAATCTAGGTATCATGCAATGAATTCATATATGTCATGGATTAATAACAAAGGGACAACACTAAATCTACCTAAACTTCCTCTCGAGATGGATAAGATGTAGATCCATTAAAGAATCCCAAAATAGCACAATGGATTGGTTCTCAATCAAACAATTCCAACTAGGTACTAAGCTTGAAATGAGAGTCCCTTTACACGATTAATTGACCTCTCGATCTAACAAATCGAATGTTCTATCAAAGAGTTCTAAATCCTAAAGGATATCTCTATCTCTTTAAAACTTATAATGCATATGAAGTGTATAATGAAATGATTCAATGAACTATCCTAAATTTATAATTGATTTCTCAATCTAATCACATGCCCATGAAAATTAATCACACAAATCAACAATACAAATCAAACAATTAACAATCAATGATAGAAAATCATAAATCCAATCAACATAGGAATTCAATTGCAAAATACCCAAAATTATCCAACACAATTCATATTGCTAATCTCACAAAAGAGATTAGCCTTCCATAGTTTCAAAGAAAACAACATAGACAATTGTATCTCCAAAACACATGATTGAACTACAAAGAAGTCTACAAAAATTGGAATTAAAACTCCCTTGAATAGCTTTAATGGTGCTTCTCTTTCTCTTCTTGCAATATCCATCCCTCTTACTTCTCTAACTACTTGGATGGTGGATTGGATGGTGGGATGATGATAGATGATATGGATGAAGAATGGATGAAAGTGATGGTGAAAAATGGAGGAAATAGTGTGTGATGTGTGTGTCCTCCAAAATGAAATGAAAATTTTGATAAAATCCCCTCAAAATTTGGAAAATGAACGTATTTATAGTGGTGAATGATCAAGGAATTAGGACAAAAATTAGATCATGGGCTTAAGTGGAGAAATGGGCTTTTTTATGAAAAATTTGAATCTGGAAATTGAGTTCAATATGAATTCCATACAGTTCTTGTCACCGAACAGGCTGTAGCCCAATGATTAGCAGTGCACCCTGCAGTGTGGAGGTCTCGGGTTCGATCCCCACCTCTGAAAAAGTTTAATTTTAATTAATTCCAGCATTGTGAGTGCAAAGTAGGGGATATAAACCCTCCAGTCGAATTTTTCCAAAAAATAAACTTCTCTGGACCTTTTTTGCACTTCTGAAAAGACAACACTTTTCTGAATAGTGTTGTCATTTCTCTGTTGTCTTTTTAAAATGTTGTCAAATGCTGGAAAATATTGTCTTTGCCGAATTTTCTCCTTTTTTCGCCTTTTTCATCCCGACTTAATTCCCATTTTCTCCTTTTCTGATTTTATATCTATAATACCTCATTCCTACATGCAAGATAACATGATTCACAAACTTTTCCATGAAAACACATAACACGACCAAAATATACATAAAATACGGATAAAATAATACAAAAATAAATATAAAAAGACACTAAAATCTAGGTGAAAATATCACTCATCAACAACTCCGAGTCTAAAGCTAATATTATGGAGAATTGCTCTGAGGAGAAAATGAACACCTTCATGATATGGCCAGTTGTCATGGAAAAGGGGTGTAGTACTGTTAGCTGGGCCACAAGTTTGCACACATTAACTTGGCATGAATGTGTGTGGTGGAAAGGTATATCAATGGCTGATGGACTTCTAGGGAGACCAAGAGCTGGAAGTTGCACCATAAAGTTTCAGCAGGTATTTTTCGATATGTTGCTGCAAGAAAATTCTTAGAATGGATTATTCTAAGTGGGTCTACTCATATGGTGGAGTATGATGATTCTTAGGAGATTGAAAATTGATTGTCAGTAAAGACAATGTGTTTTATTTTATTTTTGACAAAGTGGAGATTGTTGAGTTAGTCAAATATAAAATAAAGGTATTCTACTTGTCCCACATCAGACGAGAGATCAGAAAAGAGGATTATTAATTGCTATTAAAAGAGGCCTTTATTTTGAGGTTAGACATACCAAAAAAGACACTATAATCTTTAGTGATTCTTTTATTCATTTCTTGTATTCTTTATTTGAGAATTGGGAAAAAAGTTGGGAATTAGTTAAAGATTTGTAATAGTGTGGTAGTTTTGGGGTCGGGAGAGAGAAGCTTCTGTGTGATTGTAATATTTTTCATATAGTAAGTATTTTCTCGGGTCTGTGGTTTTTCTCCGGTTTGGAGTTTCCACGTAAATTCCTTGTGTTATTCTAATTCTTTTCCTTTCTCATTAATATTTTGTCCTTTTCCCTTTAAGGATGAATGCGTTTCCCAACACGTATAACATCACGCATAACAATAAGGTTTACACATAAATTCTCCACCTTAAACCTTATGTCTTTGTCACCATACCTCCTCAACTGTGCTGCTGCTTTTAAAGAGCAGCAACTTTCTTTCATACCTCAAAAAACATTTATCAAGCTCTTGCACAACTCAAATTTTGAAGTTGGCAAAGCTTTAATGAAAGAATCTGCTGGATTATTGCTGGTATCAATCTTGCAGACTTGCACCCTTCCACTATCCACCATATCTCTAACGAAATATAATCTAACATCGATATGCTTAGTCCTCTCGTGATTAACCTTGATGTTTTGCAAGATGAATGGCGCTCTGATTATCACAATAAATAACAACCTATTTCTACTCGATGCCAAACTCTTCCAAGATACCAATCAACCATAAACCTTCTTTAATAGCTTCCGTCAATGAGATAAACTCAACCTCGATTGTTAATAGGGCCACCACACATTGGTGAGTAGCTCACCAACTGACTGCAGTCCCAAATAGACAGAAAACATAATCTTGTATCTAAGTTTGCAACATAATCTGAATCCACACACCCTACAAGAAAATTAGTGTTAGTGATAATTTTATTGAATTGCATACTTGCTACCAAGGTGCATTTGACATATCGTTGAATCCATTTGACTGCATCCCAATGTGCTCTTCCTGGACAGCTCATAAACTTGCTAACAAGGCTTATTGCATAAGCCAAATCTGGCCTACAACACACCATAGTATACATGAGACTACTCACGACGCTTGCATATAGAACCTTTTCCATTTCTATTATTTCATCACTTGTCTTAGCTGCTTGAAGTGATGACAGATTCAACCTTGTTTAATTGGAGTAGATACTTATTTGCAAAGGTCCATATTATATCTCTTAAGTACTTTCTTAAGGTAAGAACTCTGATGCAACCTCACACAACCAACTGATCTATTCTTCATAATGTGCATGCCCAAAATCATTGTAGTTTATCTTAAATCCTTCATATCAAACTCTGATTTTAGAACTTCTTTTACAATCAAAATCCCTTTCAAAGACTTGCAAGCTATTAGAATATCATCAACATACAGTAACAAGAAAATATCCCATTCGTTCTCATACTTAAAATATACACAACTATAAGTACTTCTCTTGAAATCGCAGCTGATCATGTATTCATCGAACCAGAGATACCATCTTCTAAGACTTTGCTTCAAACCATATAAAGACTCTAGAAGTAAACATGCCTTCGAATCTGAATTTTGTACAACAATACCCTCGGGAACATCCATGTAAATTTTCTCTTTTAATTTTCCATGTAAGAAGGCTATAGTTACATCCATTTGATGTAACTCAAGAGTACATTGAGCCAAAAGAGCTAGGAGTATTCTAATAGAGCAATGTTTCACCACCGGAGAGAAAATTTCATTATAATCTATACCCTCCTTTTATGAAAAGCCTCTAGCAACCAACCTCTAACCTTTAATCTAATTCCTCCCTCTTTATCATTTATTGATTTCTTCTTGGAAATCCATTTGCAACTAACAAGCTTTCGATCCTTCAGCCTCCTTACAATTCTCTATGTCTCATTCCATTCAAGTGATTACAATTCTTCTTGCATGGTAACACCCCACTTTTCACTTTTTTTGCACCCTACTGCTTCTTTATAGGTCCTTGGTTCATAAGAATCTATCTGCATAGTAGAATACAAGGCAAAAGAAACTATGTTCGCTCGAACATATCTAGTTGAAGTTTTTATAATTCGTCGTTGCGGATCTCGAGCCAATTGATAGCTATTTAAAGCATTTTCATTTTCTGGTGCATTTCTAACATCAATTTATGTTATATGATCTAGCTCAGAATCATTAAAACTCTCCTGACCAGTGCTTAGTATTTTTCTTTTACTAAGCTCCACCTCAAGCTCTGTTTCATTTCTGCCTTCATTTCATTGAGAATGAACAAAACTACTAATCATAGGCATTACATCCTCATTGAAAGTAATATCTCTATTAATTATGAATTTGTTACTTTCAATACACCATAATTTGTATCCTTTCACCCCTTTAGGGTGCCCTATCTGACACATCTTACAGCCCTTGGTGCCAGCTTATCTTATTCCAAGTGTGCATAAGCCAAACATCCAATAACTTTGAGCTTGATGTACTTTGCCATCTTTCCTGACCACATTTCTTGAGGTGTTTTGAAACCAATTGCTGTCGAAGGACTTCTATTAATCAAGAAGGCTCTAGTTTAACAACTTCACCCCAGAATTTTTTATCAAGTCCAGAACTACTTAGAATGCATCGAACTTGCTCAAGCAATGTTTGATTCATTCTCTTCGCCGCACTATTTTTTTGTAGAGTTCTTGGCACTGGCTTGTGCCTCATGATTCCTTTCTCTCTACAAAAATTATTAAATTCCTCAGAGCAATACTCAAGACCATTATCCGTTCTTAGAGTTTTCAATTTGCAGCCACTGTGATTTTCAACCTCAACTAGCCAATTCTTGAAACTTTCAAATGCCTGATCCTTAGTTTTCAAGATGTATAACCATACCTTCTTAAAATAATCATCCATGATGTAATAAATACATGCCCCCTCATTTCGTTGGAGTTCTTGATGGACCCAGAGATCCGAATGCACATACTCTAACTTAGATTTGGTAATATGCTCACCTGATGGAAATTTCAGCCTCTTAGCCTTTCCCATGATGTAATGCTCACACTGATTCAATTTCTCTAAAGCAATGGTATCAATTACCTTCTGTCTTGCTAATTCTTGCAATCCCCTTTCACAAATATGAGAAAACCTTCTATGCCATAGGTGTAAACTCCCTTCCTTAGTGACATTGTAATTCTGACAAGTGACTGTATGACCATCTAAGAGATATAGATCCCTTTTTCTTATTCCTCTCATTACCTCCGATGCTCCCTTTATGACTGTGAGGACTCTATTTTTTGACTTGAAACATACCCCATCGAATCTAGAATACCTAATGAGATCAAATTCTCCTTTAAGTCAGGCACATATCTAACTCCCTATAGAACTCTAACAGCTCCATCATACATCTGCAAACTTGATAGTACCTATCCTTCTGATCTCACACGAATGGTCGTTGCCAAGAAGAACTGGCCCTTTCATTATGTAGCTTTAATCTCACAAACCACTCCTTCATCGAAGTCATGTTAAATGTACATCCAGAGTCTAACACCCACTCCTCTGACATCTGAAGAAGTAATAGACAATGCCTATGTGTAAACAAAATCGTCAATACCTCATTGATTTGTTACCTAATTAGCTTGAATACGTTGTCCATCCTTACCAACTTCACCTTTCTTGGCTTCCAATGATTCCATTTATAGCAGTTCTTCTTGAAGTGTCATGCCTTGTGACAATGGAAGCATTTCTTACCCACAACATCAGATGACCGAGTTCCTTTCTTTTCGCTATAAATTTCAGATTTTTTATTATTCTTACTTCCTTGTTCTTATTTCCTTACGTTAAACCTTTCTCCATTTGCATTAGTAACACCAGATGATTTCTGCAATTCTTTAGATTTGAGAGCAACCTGGACTTATTCTAAAGTAATCGAATCCTTGCTCCTGAGTAGTAACATATCTATGAAGTGCTCGAACGAACTCGGTAGTGCTGATAATAGAATAAGTGTAAGATCCTCATCCTTAATCTCCTCATCCAAATTCACAAGATCATCAATAATCTTGTTGAATTCATCCAATTGACTCACCATAAAATTTTCTTCCACCATTCTAAAGGATTATAGTTTTCTCTTCATGTACAGACAGCTGGCTAAGGACTTTACCATGTACAATCCTTCAAGGTTCTCCCATACTCCGATAGTCATCGTTTCCTGAATAACTTCCCTTAGAGCTTTATCTCCCAATCAAAAGAAAATGGCGGTATGATCCTTTTATTGATCATCTTGCTGTTTAGCAGAGGATTCCTCAGTCCTCTTCCCAACAACTTGAGCAAGAAGATTAGTTCCTTTCTCCTTCTCGTTTTGTGTCACATTCCAATTTATTTATATGTAAAAATAATTAAATTTATAAGTGTTTTTTAAATCTAAAATAAAACAATCGCATTCAAATTAATGATAAAAATAAAGTAGAATTTAATTAAACCATAATTAGAATTGAAACAAACATCTTAGAAATTAAGTAGCGGAAGTGTTTTGGTAATTTGTGTGTAGTGACAATTAATAAGTCATTGTTCATATATTTAAAACTTATTTAATTAAACCACATAGTACTTCTAGCTGCAACCAACCCCTTCGACTCATCATTCGCCTCGTCGTCTATGCCACATTATCTGTAGAAGAAAAATATAAGTGAGCACACGAGAATGTACTCATTGAGGAATTTACTATTAGATTTCACAACATAAAATGACTTTATCTCTTGAGAAATGAACCTCATGAACTTATACAAGTAAAGAATTAACTTGTAGTCAAGTCGCCTGAAAGCGCTCATTATTTAATACGTAAAGTCACCTAAAGATGCTTATTATTTAATACGTCAAGTCACCTGAATGTGCTTATTATTTAATATGTCAAAGTCATGCGAATGCGTCCGTATTTCCTTAATAGTAATAATGCCATCTGTACATATAGGTTTTCGGCCCACCAGTCTTAGATAAAGTTATCATGCATATTTATCACATCAATTAATGTAAATCACATTCAATATAGAAATTGTAACAGTAAGCCCACCTTAAGAAGAACGAGTCACACAAGGATAAAATTTAAGATAGTGGACGAGGACGAGCACTGACATTGCTGGTTTCTCTCGTAACCTTGATGCCTTCAAAATTTTAATTTTCTCTTAGTATATGATTAAATGTATCTTTTTTCTTGAATTTATAAATTTCGATGCTAATTTACATTATGATAGAATACATCCTAATGTTTGATTTTTCTTTGGTGACTTATCTAAGTTGTTTTATGTTATAAACCACAAAATACAAGAAACTGTTGTAAGAATTTTAAAGTGAAATGTTGTTACAATTTGGAAAGTTGGGTATAACTCTTAGCCCATTTATTAATTTCAAAAACTGTTTTAAATGAACATATTAGACATATAGGTGAACATTTCAATTTTTTATTCTTTTCTATAAATATTTATTTCTAATGGTCAACGAAGAGATGAAGTTTAGCTTGAGGTTTCCCGTAGGGAGCACTACCACAGTTTAGTAAAATGGCTATAACTTTTGTTTGGGTGAATAATTTTCAAAGATATTTTACTTTTATATAGTAGACATATAGACGAACAAGTTTTGTGTTGAACTTTTTGGCAGATTCATCCATTTTAATAGAGTAAATTGAGCAACAAGTTTATGCAGTAACACACTTTATTTTTCACTCCTAAATAACAAAATATTCCTTTTTAAAATTTTGATAGATATATTTACCATATCATAATAAACATATATCATGTTTATATATAAATTTACATCTCACAATTTACAATTTGTATCTTTACTAGTGTTATGTAAATTTAGTTTAATACTCAATTTTATACATCCTATAGTAAATTAAAAAAAATATAAATTTTTATTATATATCAAACTTTTGAAAATAAGACAGGTTTTTAAATAAAGCACACATCTACATATCTAACACCACGCCAAAATCTCAGTATGTTTAGGGATGTAAACGAGCCAACCGAGTCGAGCGTCGCTTGGTTTGAGCTCGGCTCGCTTGTTTATTTTAGGGCTCGAGCTCAATTCCAACTTTAATTTTTAGGCTCGAGTTTGGCTCGTGTGTAAAATATATAGTTCGCGAGCTTGCTCGAAATATTTTTACGAAATAAATAAAATTGAACTCAAGCTCGAGTTCGAATTCGGGTCAATAAAAACTGGAGTAGTTATTAGTTCGAGGTCGTTCGACTCGTTAAGCTTTAAAATATTTATTTTTCTGCTTTTTTTAATCAAAAGTAAATAAAATAAGTAATGATTCACATAAAGAACAATCAACAATCTATGATTCCAGATTGTCACAAACCATACAAAACACAAAATCACCAACATATGATGCATAAGTCTAATATAAACGTAGTAAAGCCCAGTGTCAAACCAACCACTTGAGCTCCATTTCTTGAATCTCCGAAATCAAATATACGATCAAGTACCCAGCACCAAATCGTTGAACAAAACAAGAATACAAGTTATAAAAAGAACAAAAAAATAATAGTAAAAACAATAATCCCATCTTCCAAGATTGGGAAAATACAACTGAATCTCACCATTCAAAACCCCTAATAAACACGTCACTGCCCCTTCAAAGCAAAAGAAACTCATAACTTTACTAATTACACCTTAAAACCATCTAAATCAAACAATGCAGAAAATATCGACAAAAATCTAGAGAAACTAGAGAGAGAACCTGACGTGTGAATAGACACGCCTGCCTGGAAGAACAGAGGAGTGAAATGGCAGCGTGCAAGAATGGCTGGGCAGCGAAGGTCTGCAATGTCCAGCCGGTGACGAAGGTGGCTGCAATGTCGTAGCAAAAATGACAGTGTGCCAGTAGAGCCAGACGACGTTGAATAGACAGCAACTGGGAAGGGTTTAGGGACAGAGAAGCCCATGGGCAAGGAAGAGACACAAGCAACGACAATAGCGGGAAAGCAGCACGGCGAATCGACGATAGGGAGAGCAGTGAGTCGATGACAGGGAGAGAGAAAGAAACTAGGGCTTTGCAATTGGAAAGTGAAAATGGAAAAATTGGGAGGCGAATGTTTTATGACAATGTAATAATATTTCAATTTCAAACCTTTTTTTGTTTTTTTATGTATTTATAACAAATAGATTAGGTTTTAATTATTCGTAAAAATATTTAAACAAACTCTCAATTTTACTTTATTATAATATGAATATTTTTTATATTACAAAATAATTTTAATTAAATAAAATTTTAGTTAAAATCTTTATATATAAAATCTTTATATATATATATATATATATATATATATATATATATATATATATGTATAATTAATTAATTAATTTTTCACACACTAACCTCATTTGAGACTAACTCAAACATAAATTCAGATGAAACTATTACTCTTTCAAATAAAAAATATTACCCATCTCAATAAAAATATAAAAAGTCGAAGCATATCAGAATTTGAAGAGTAATATTTTTCATTCGAAAGAATAATACTGTTTACCTATCTAAAAACTAATTTTCAAGTACTAATTAAAGGATAATCAATAAAATTATGGATTACGTAAACTATATATACACAGATATTTGTCTTTATATTTTCTTTATTCATACAAGTTAAATATAACATTTTATATACCTGGAATGTTTAATTTAGAAATTTTAAGATATAAATTCAAATATATTCTAATATATAAAAATATAGCAGTTTTGTTTATAAACCACAATATTGTTATAAAGAATGTACTTTTTTAACTAAATAAAATATTTATGTAAATAATATTCGATAATATAAAGTAAATATTGAATATTTAGATTATGTAGTGAATAAAATTTTAAAATTAATGTACTAGAATGAAGGCTTAAAAAATAAATAGACAAAGTTATGTAAAAATTGAATAATGGCTTTATAAAATTTAATTTAACTAGTGACATAATTTTTTTGAAGAAATAAATAGAGATTATACTTGTTATTATTAATGATGAATAATAAAGAAGAGTAGGTCTTGTGTGAGACTGTCTCACAAAAGTTCTTACGTGAAACGGATAAAAAATGATAAAATTATTATTACTTTTGCTATAAAATGTCATTACTTTCGCTATAAAATGTTATTACTTTTTATTTATACTATAAATTGTTAATGAAATAGTTCACTGCACCTTTATCACTTTTTATCGATTAAATATCACTTTCCATTAATAATGTTATTACTTTTTTTCCGTCTTACGTAAGAGCTTACCTAAGACGATCTCACACAAGTCTTTGCCAAGAAAGAATTGTTTTTAAATATCATATATTAAACTCTAAAATTAAAATATAAATCTTTAATATATTAAGTTAACACTGCATGGTTTATATTTTATTATACCTTTAGAGTTTAATAAATATAATTTAAAATATTAAAAAAATAATTATCATTATAATTTTTAAATAGTAATGAACTTGAGGATTATATATATATATATATATATATATATATATATATATATATATATATATATATATATATATATATATATAGTTATACTCCCTCCGTTCCATATATTTTTACCCACTTTTCACTTGGGGGTGTCCACGTATTTTTATCCATTCTATTAATAGTAAAAATACATTACACATTTTATGTATTTTTTACACTTTATTCATCAATTACAATTACTTTATTTACGTGAATACATGTTGTCTTTGTTTGAAAGATAAGAGCATTTCTTCCTCTTTCTTCAGCATTTCCAGCTGATCAAAAGCCTAAAATATAAAAGCTGAATTGTTAAGTAGTGGTGGCGTGGGTGGGGAGATTCACACACAAATATTTATGGACACATGCATGAGCGTTTTCAATATACATATATATAAAACATAAGAAATTAAATTAAATAGGTTATAAAAAATATTAATCATGTGATATCAACCCTCTCCCAAAAAAGATAAATGTATTAAATCGTGTTAGGGACCTAGGGTAGTATCATTTGAATTTTGAATCATCTATCCCAATTCTTATCAAATTGAATTCCCAAAATTCCCGGGGCGTCACCTGCTCCGCAGCCGGCCACTCCGCCCCTGCTCCCCCTCCCACTAACCCTTAATTTATATCTTTAAACTCTAAGTGCACCGTTGCACTCTAGAATTACTCATAATTTAATCCATAGATACCTAATAAGTTGCTTAAAAAACACTCATACAATGAAGTAGAATTAAATACTAAAGAGAAATGACTGGGCTGGTGAGGTAAGAACATGGCTTTAGATTGTGAAGAAACACTGAGGCCCAATGCTACTGGTTAACACTCTCACTTGTACGATGAGGCCCAAGGCCCAATTCACTAATAAAAATACGAATTGAAGAGCAAAACACTCTCACTCTCACTCTCACTCTCACTCTCACTCCGAACAAGTATGATTAGTGCGGAAGAGAGATATTGTAAATTTTCTCTCTCTTTTACATGGGACTAAATAAGAAGCCTCTATATATATATATATATATATATATATATATATATATATATATATAAAGTGTCAACTTATATTTAAGCTTATGTGTTATCTTTTTAGATTTTTTATTTGATTTTAGTTATTTTAATTGACTTTATGTGATACTAATAAAATAGTGGGACTTAATAGCTATTTATAATTCTTACTTTCATGACCTAAATTCATTACTCCCTCCATCCCGAGTATTTTCACCCATTTGTTCGGGCACATAAATTAAGACGTGTTATTTTTTTAATATACTTATGTTAAAAAAAGTAGGGATAAATTAGTAATTTAAAAAGAAAAAGTAAATAAAGTTGTTGGGAATAATGAATAAAGTATAAAAAAGTAAATAAAGTTGTTGGAATTGTAAAAAGTATGTATAAAATATTATATATATTTACCATTAATAGAATGAGTAAAAATACGTGGGACAACTCAAAATGGAAAGTGGGTAAAAATACGTGGGATGAAGGGAGTATAACTTAATCAATTTATTGATTTTTTTATTTTTTAATATAATTAATTTAGGGAATTAAAAAATGTAGTTTATTTCGCTTTATATCATTATTTTTAGTATTATTTTTATTACTCCCCTTAATTTTTTTTATTTAAAAGTTTTGAAACTTTATTGCTTTTTCTTTATTTATTATATCATACAAGATTTTTTAAAAAAAGTAATATACTCTATTAAAATTATATTCTCAAAATTATTTTTATGTTCTAATTTTTAAAATTATCAAAATGTTGAAGAATTTTAAGAATGGTTTAAATATTAAGGATTAGTATTGATAGGCGTGTTTCTATGCACTCCAATTAAATCCCTAAGTGTGAAGGATATTAATTGTAGCGGTAAGCAACCAAGTTAAATTATCGAGTCTAAAAGGATAGCTAACTATTTATTTTCAAATTACTACTAGCTTAATCAGAATATGGTAACCAATCTCAGTAGTTGTGGATTAATTATCTAGCGACTATAAAATTAAATAACTGAATAAATAAAACAAAGAAGAATAATCTAGATAAAATCAAGAGAGAATCAACAGTTATAAGGGATCAGGTATAGACCAATTCCTTTGGATCCCAAGACTTCCAATTGTTCATTCACGCAGCTTCTATGAAAATACACTACATAGCCCTGTTAACCTACCAAATATGACCCGATTTTAAGCTAACAATATATTCTGATTTATTTCTTAAGGTGCGTGAATATTACCAAGACCCCTTCCTAGATATTAATCAACGCAAACAACAATACCTCCGGATGGTAAGTTTGGCTAACAAGATATTCTCTGAAAGTACTACAAGGTTTTATTCACTTCCTACTTGAATGTCTAATTGCATTGTTCCACTAAACAATTCAAGTATTTGATTTACTAGTTCTTAGAATTAAAGTGTTTATGGGCAGATTACTCTAATTCCTAACAGATAGACAATACCAATCATGAACGCACACAAGCTAACATATTAAACCAAGCATCACGGCCAATGACATGAATTTAGTATGAAGACGTTACGAAGCACAAAAATAAAATATGAATAAACCAAGTGAAATCAAAATATTAACTGCATAAAATCACAAAATTGGTCTAAGTCTCCAAATCAATTGAATCTAACCTTCAAACCCTAGAACTGTAATGAGAATTAGCCCATGAGGTTACAATCAACACTCATGACTATGAAATTCATAACAATAATCAAGACAAAAGAAAAAAAAGAAAAAGCACGAAACCCTAGCGTAGGCATAGTTCTTTCTTCCTTCTCCATCTCTCCGATCGTCTGATCTCTCTTAATTCGCACTTGAATCTCCTTCGAAATAGATGGAAGATGGGATGGCTGTGCATGATGGTAGATGATGGACGGGGGATGATCCCCTTGTGGAAGTGGTTGAATGTTCGATCTCCCCTTTTCTTGTGTGTTAAGATCCCCTTTTATATTTTTTGCTTTGAATCTGACTGGGAAAAATGCACTTTTGGTCCCATACGGAATGTCTCATTTCATTTTTGGTTCTTTTCATTACATTTTTTGTCCTGTTGCTCTATTTTTAAAATTCCGTCAATCAAGCTAATGGAAAGATGATGTGTCCGTTAAAAATAATTACCATTTAATTTACGTCTTTTTTTAATCTTAATTTCATCACTAACCCCACCCCTACCCCCCTCCAACCCACTTCTCTCTCTAACTCTAAATCTTCTCAACTACTGACGGCACTCCAACACCACCATCGCCACTCCTCCACCACCATCACTTCCACCACCGTCACCCACCATCGTCTCCCCCGCCTTCACTACCACCAATGTTGTCTTCCCCGCCTCTTCTCTATCACCACCATCTCTGTCTCCTCCGCCTCCATCGCCCTCAGTCTCCTCCGCCTCTATCTCCACACCACCACTGTCATCCCCGCCTCCTCCAGGCTTCCACCACCTCCGCCTTCATTTCCTCTATCACCATCTCCAACGCGTCCACCATATTCCCCACCGCCCTATCTCACCACCATCTGAACTGCCTCCATCACCTCCATAATATCTCCCCCACCTCCGTTGCCACCTCCTCCACTGCCCCATCTCCTTTGTTGCTACAACTCTATCTCCTCAGATAGCCTTCTCTCTTTAAATTCTCCACAGATGAACTAAATTCTCTCTTATTCTCTCCTGGAAAACAGTAGGTGATGGCTAAATAGGTTCTAGAATCACTCAGTTCGCCGCTGTCAATAGCCTACGACATTCATCATCCACCTCCACAGATCTGTCATTTGTCTCCACCACATCCTTCGTCCACTACCCCAAATCTGCAGTTCGTCTCCAACACCACCATAGATCTGCCCTTTCCTCGTCGGAGCTCGTTACCAGTCGACCATCGCAGATCTCTCACCATCGTGCACCACTGCTGTAGCTAATATTGCGCAACCATCTGTCGCCGTTGCATATCTGATCATGCCGTCTGAACAGCATCGCCCACCACCGTGCGCTGTCGAGAATCGCGTAGTGCCACCTTTGCCCTCTACCGTCTCCCACTTCCAATTGCCAAGTCCTGCCCGCGTCGGAGAAAATTATCGCCACCCCCACCACTTCCCATTCGACATTTGATGTGTTGTCTTTTTAATGAAGATGGGTCAAGATTGGTGAAACCATTGGTCAAAATAATAATAATAATAATTTTCATTTATTTTTAATATAACATTTTCCATCCAAAAAACTAACTGTCGGGACTAAAAGTGCAATATTTGGGACTAAAAAAATGTTAGGGATCAAAATTGTAATCAGATTTTTTGTATGGAACAAAAAGTTTATTTTTCCCAAATCTGACTCAACTGGATCGTTTTTTAGACATTTTCACGCATTGGAAGGTGTAAAATCTGATTTTTGACCCAAAAACACGCAACACGACTTGGCCATAGGCAACACTACTTGGCAGCATGACTAGTGTTGCATGTCGTGTAACTCTTGTAATGCTAACATGACTCGTATTGATAAGCCATGTTGTCGCCTGTCTAGTCGTGTTGTCGTGCTCTGAAACTAAACTGCTCACGGACCCCAACACTAGTCGTGTTGGCAAGTTGTGTTGGGTCCTGCAACTCGTGTTAGGTCATTTTCAGCTTGTTTCAAGCCCATTTTTTATTCTACTCCATTTTGACCTGTTTTAACCTTCAAAACTCACAAAAACAACTCAGTAGCATCTTAATCGTGTAAATATTCAAACGTACACAATTCCATGCAAAAATAATGACTTTCCTAAGCAAAATTGTGTAATGTGGACATATAAAATGCGTGAAATTCCTCTCTCAACAAGCCCCCAAACTTACATGTTGCTCGTCCCGAAGCAACGACATAGAAATCCAATAGGGTAATTGAGAGGAAATTTCACAGCCTAACTCAAATAAGATAACATAGCAATTCGAAAATCCTTCTTCCAACACCAAGACAACCATCCATCTAAGAACATATACTTCAAATCAACTACTCCACCCTTCGGAATTCTCATTCTCCAATTCTCACGGGTAGTGTTTACGCTCATCACTCAACTGTGAGATATACACTTTAGGGTAAGGTGTTTACACTCAAAATCAATTCAAACACACTATAAGCTTGGCAATTATCTCAACTCTTGACCAAAGGAATAACTTCGATAATAGGATCACAAAGGTCTTACATTATGATGTAATGTTGGCTCTTTGGTAAGGGAAGAAAATATGGATTAAGTGAATCATTTACTAGTAGAGAATTAAAGAAGATTTACAGCTTTGCAACAAACAGCTTAACTTTCTTCTTTCTCCTTCAATGCTCATCATCGCTTCTTGCAATTTGATTTCCTCCTTAACTTTTGAACACAACTTCCAAGTTAAATATCGAACCCAAAGGACGACGTATTATCAATTTAATAATTTACTAATTAATTAAGATGAAGTGACAATAAAAGTTGTAGAATTAATTATCAACTACCAACAAATAATTAAAATAACAAATAAAATAAATTAAGCACTAGAAGAATACGAAAGTGAACCAGGAATGGAGAATATGTAGCTCTAGGGTAATCCAATTTTACTCATTAATCTCCCTTTCGTGTATCAATGCCTGACTCTGCCTTGTGTAATATGGACGCATCACTAAACCATGCAAATCTACTCTACAGACACAAGTAAATATGCGTGTAACATGTGTGAATAACCTTGGAGCAAGAGATATAATTTTACCCCCTTTCTAGGTAGTATCAGTATCAATTATTTTCCACGTCTGGAAATCTAACCCGATATGATCTCTTTTTATAGGTACTATAAAATTACCCTCTTTATCCTGCTTACTAACCCGAATTTAATTCAATTAATAAACATTGAATATGATAGTTCTAATGAAGCTTCAGAGTCCCCTCACTTAGAATCATACCATGGAATTCTGTTCAGCGGTAAATGCACTCAATCTACAACCAAGATATATATTCAGACTTTATATACTAATTGAAGATGCACAAAACGACCATGAATATGGATTAAAAAAGCAAAATCATATATATAATCAATCCACAAGTAGTATTGTACGGAGGACACACAAGAGAGTTTAATTAATTCATACAAACCTTCAAAAACTCTAGATCTACCAAAACTGTTCTAACCCATGATGTTGCGAAGAACAATCATGGGGGTTGGATAAATCTTACCCATATGTATGGAAAATGCAAGATAAATTAAGAAACGAATAAAACCCTAGATGCGGGAGTCGTCGCGTCCTTCTCCGTCTTGAATCATCCTCTTGGTTCTCCTCTTGATTCCATAGACGAATCTTCACAGTGATGAATGGTGGAGGAAAGGATGTGAATGATGGTTAGGGGGTGATCCCCCTTGTGGGGTGTAGGATGATTGTGTTGCGGTGCCTTCTCATATGAATAATGATGTAAAATATACATAGATGTGAGAAGTGAATTAAATAAAGAAATAAAAGATATGGGTGAATCATGGAGGATTATGTGATACGGAGATTAATTGTGCTCCAAGAAATATGTAATTTTTGAAAATTTTCGAAAATTCTCGGAAATTCTCGCTAGCAGCTGCGCGACTTCACGATTTTGAGCATAACTTCCTCGTCCAAACTCCAATTTTAGTTATTCTTGTGCTCACGTGATTCAATTTTCCTTGGCTTTATATTAATATAAAGATCTTACCAAAAGTTCAACATTCGAAGATTAACAAGTCATATAAAGTGGAAAAGTCGTGCTGAATAGAAACATCTTGCGCGACGTCACTGTTTCGATCATAACTTTCTCGTTTGGAATTCGATTGAGGTGTTCCTTACACCAAAACGATCCTCTATTATATGGATTTCCAACCATGTATCCCAGAGCTCCATACGAACACAAAAAAATATACAAGTTAGACGTACGTTTTTCAACATTCTTTCACAAGTTGCACCATTTCTCCAATTTTTCACGTTTTATCCTTTTTCCACCTAAAATACAATAAAACACCTCAAATGTACCTTTTTCTCAAATATATTGAATATTAGACGCTTGTGCTAATATATTATAATAGTTCTCATAAAAAAGTGTTAAATTGGACACTAAAACACGCTTATTTTCACTCTTATCAGGTACCAGTTTCAGGCACTACCCTTTTCATGGGGTACCAGTTTCGGGCACTACCCCTTCATAAAAAATTTAACCATTCTTTTTCACAATTTTCATCACTTTCAAATTCTTTCTCCTTATATTCTTCTTCACAAGACACCAACCTGACTCCTTCAACTTTCTACTAAGTAGGATTTTTTAAAGGCTAGCAAAAGAATCGATAGGCTAATCACGTAGTATTCCAACAAATGAAGCTTTTAGGCTCAAAAAGGGTTGACTGTGGATAATTTTCTTGAGGAGGATAATAATTTGGCTAGTTACTATTAAATAAAAAAGTTGGCCTAAGATCATCTCCTATCGTCTAATCAAACAAGTAGCTTCAAGTAAGATATAAAGCCAAGTTCTAGAATACGTGCGTATAAACAACATTCACAAGAATAAACTGAATCATGCAACTTGTCATGATTTCAAAAGGCTCAAAACATCACATAGCTATAGGAATAAACGAGCAATCCTAATAAAGTTACATAGCTAATCTTCCATGCATATAATTAAAATTCAAGCATCTCAATATCAAAGCACAATATTAAATTGCTTCTCAAACACAATCACACATATAATACCATCAAATGTCAAGAAAAATCAGAAAATCATCCTAGAGAACTAAAAAACGACTATACCGACACTAGGATCAACACACAATAAATAAACACTAACAAAAATACTTGAAAAATCGCAAAAAATAAAAAAATCAACATTCACGAATTAATTGAAAACATCAACTATTCGCAAAAAACCGACCCTCCAAGCAAACAAAACAAAACAATGCAGAAAATTTACGTCAGTGCTTCAAGACAATGGTATGTACGTGACCCCCCAAACTTAGTTCAAACAAAATGATAAACTAAGTTTGCAAAAAAGTATATACCATAGTTGAGCAGCACTTAATAAATTTCTACACCAATACAGACACATAAAAACAATTACAACAGGAGGGATAGCTCCCAACAAGTGCTCATGTTTAACGTCGGAGAGTCACGATGGGATACCTCTTTTCGAACTACTAGATCGGAGGACAGTCTTCTTGCATTCGTACCTTCAAGTACTTCCATGCTCTCTTGTTCGCACCAACCACCTCACATGTCCTTGTCACCGAAATAGGAACCTTTGAATTCCTTTCCTCCCATGACTATCTTGATTCCTTCTTGTCAATCGTCCACTCAATTGTAAAGTCAACCTGCGTAGCAAAACGAGGATTAAGAAAGTTAGAATTTCCAACACTAATATAAGAATGAAAATATGGAGGTAAGTTCGGAGGCTTCAGATGTGGATCATCAATTTTTCCTGCAACCAAAAGATTATCAAGCAAATCATCAGAATTAGTAGTAGGAAAAGTAAGAGATACACTTGTTTCTGCGATCTTCTCTACCACTTCTACTCTCTTGCCCTCATCTTCTCCTCCTTGGCAATAGGTTTCATCGCCTCTTCAACAGTGGTCTTCTTAGTGCGATTCACCATTTTAGCAGTGGTCTTCCTTCTCTGTGCATCCCTGGCATCACATAATTCAAGTAAAATTTCAAGATAATCAATACAAGCATCATTAGATAACCCCTCAAATTCTGCGTCAGACAAGGCGAAATCTTCAACTACTTCCACAGACTTGCATTGCTGCTGATCTGCTGGCCACTACATCTCCTTATTCAAAGAGAAGATGATTAAATAGTTCTCAACACAATTAAATATCCTAATTAAATTTGCAATAAAAGAAAATAAACAATTAAAACTGTCCCCAGCACACGGCGCCAAAAACTTGATAGGCGTGTTTCTACGCACTCCAATTAAATCCCCAAGTGTGAAGGATATCAATTGTAGAGGCAAGCAACCAAGTTAAATTATCGATCCCAAAAGGACAACTAACTATTTATTTTCTAATTACTACTAGCTTAATCAGAATAGGGTAACCAATCTTAGGTTTATGAATTAATTATCTAGAGACTATACAATTAAATAACTGAATAAATAAAACAAAGAAGAATAATCGAGATTAAATCAAGAGAGAATCAACAGTTCTAAGGGATCAGATATAGACCAATTACTTTGTATTCCTAGACTTCCAATTGTTCATTCACTCAGTTTCTATGAAAATATACCACATAGCCCTGTTAACCTACCAGATGTGACCCGATTTTAAGCTAACAGTTGATTAGCCATTTTGTAGTAGGGATGATCAATTAAAATAATTTATCGAACCACAGGGAGGTAGATACTTGTGCTTAAGCAATCTCACGATTCTTATAATTTTATAGAGACGAATCATCAATGGATAGGTGTTCAAACAAGTAATAAAATAAATTAAAGCAAACAAGCAATGATCAACAAATAGATAAATGGGTGAGTGGTTTTCCAAGTTAAGACAACAATTAAGAAGTGGAAATCCTAGGATAAATGCATCAAATTCATATGATCATGTGTATAAGACTAAGGGCCAACACTAAGTTCACCTAAGCTCCCTGTCGAGATGGATAAGATATGAATCTCAATTAGCTCAATGGATTGGTTCTCACTCAAACAATTCCAACTAGGTACTAAGCTTGAAATGAGAGTCCCTTCACACAATTAATCAACCTCTCGATCAAACCAATTACATGTTCTATCAAAGGGTTCTAAATTCTAAAGGATTTCTCAATCTCTTTACAATTTATAATGCACATGAAGTGTTTAATGAAATGATTCACTCAATTATATAATTGATTTCTCAATCTAATCACATATTTAGAACAACTAAACACACAAATCAACAATACAAATCAAGCAATTAATAATTAATGATACAAAATCATAGATCAATCAACATATGAATTCAAATACACAAATCCTAAAATTATTCAATAACTCTCATGTTGCTAATCGCACAAGGGAGATTAGCCTACCATATTAACAAAGAAATTAACATAGACATTAACATCCTTACAAAACATGATAAACAATAAGGTTCCACAACAAAGTATGGATGAAAACTCCCTTGAAGTGCTTCAATGATGATCTCCTTCCTTCCCTTGCAATTCTCCTCTCTTCCTTGCTTCTTTTCCTCAATTGGATGAAGGTTTTGAAGGTGGGATAATGGTAGATGGTATGAATGAAGATGATGGTGTAAAATGAAAAAAATGGTGTGTGATGTGTGTGTGCAGGGTAAAACCACCAAAAAAATCTCCTCAAATGTTGAACAATTGGGTATTTATACCCATTGGGAAGCTTCTAGAAGGTCGTGTATCTGCCCATGTTTTCTTGTAAGTGCGATTTTTTAGCCCGAAACGTGATTTTTCATCCAAGTGCAAGAAAACACGAGCGTGTTTTCCTGCATCTGCCCGTGTGTTTTATGCAATTTTGCAGCTCTCTGGACATTTTTTACACTTCTGAATAGACAACACTTTCTGAATAGTGTTGTCTTTTCTGTGATGTCTTTCTCAAATATTGCCAAATGCTAAAAATGTTGTCTTTGCCGAATTTTCTCCTTTTTTCGTCTGTTTTACATATGTTTAAGCTCATTCTCACACATTTCCATGAAAACAAATAACACAACCAAATTATACATAAAATACGAATAAAATACTACGAAAATGGACCTAAAAGAAACTAAAATTTAGGTGAAAATATCACTCATCAACAGTATATTCTGATTTATTTTCTAAAGTGCGTGAATATTACCAAGCCCCCTTCCTAGATACCAATCAATGCAAACAACAATACCTCCAGATGGTAAGTTTAGCTAACAAGATATACTCTGAAAGTACTACAAGGTTTTATTCACTTCCTACTTGAATGTCTAATTGCATTGTTTCACTAAACAATTCAAGTATTTGATTTACTAGTTCTTAGAATTAAAGTGTTTATGGGCAGACTACTCTAATTCTTAACAGATAGACAATACCAATTATGAACGCACACAAACTAACTTATTAAACCAAGCATCACAGACAATGACATGAATTTAGTATGAAGACGTTACGAAGCAGAAAAGTAAAATCTGAATAAACCAAGTGAAATCAAAATATTAGCTGCATAAAATCACAAAATTGGTATAAGTCTCCAAATCAATTGAATCAAACCTTCAAACCCTAAAAATGTAATGAGAATTAGCCCATGAGGTTACAATCAACACTCATAGCTATGAATTCATAACAATAATCAAGACAAAAGAAAAAGAAAGAAAAGAGACATGAAACCCTAGCATAGGCGTAGTTCTTCATGTTGGCATTCGATTGTTTGGTTATCGTGAACAGTTAGGGTTCCATACGATTCTATATCAGCAGAAGCAAGAATAAAAAATCATACTACCTTTCACCAGGGTATGTTGAAAAAGAGAATGAATTCTCGCTGGTAACATGCACAACCTTACTATTTTGGGCATAACTTCCTCATCCGATCTCTTACTTGAGTGATCTTTGCACCAAAATAATCCTCTCTTCCGTGGCTTTCCAACGGTTTATCACACAAACAGTTAGGAGTTACAAACAATTTTAAAAAAATTATGGAAATTGACGAACATCAACAGCAAATGACCTTTTGATCTTCTGCCGTATTCCCAAGTCCAATCTTGACATCGTGTGGGTGACGATCTTCAAGATCTTCTCAATCTGCTATTCTCTTTCCCTCCTCATAGTGTTAGACATGAATATTAGGGTAACCGGACAATTCAGATGACATATATGGGTTACAACAGGAACCAGGAGGAGAAATTAGAGTCAGGCCTCCATTGGGCTTAAGTATCCAAGTTTTAGCCCAAAACTTATACTTAAGCCCAATAATAATAATATAGTCCACTAAAATATTATTATTGCACTGCCGCTCCAATCCCATAATTACGTCATGGGCTCCTTCTTATTATGAGCCCGTTAGTCTCCCCATGTTTAAGATATACAATGCCCATTAATTAGTTAAGTTACTGACAAATCCATTAATTAATATCTCATCCGAGAATAGTATCACTCAACCTCATTGATATGCTGGAATTAATCCACTAGCAAGATTTATGTGATAATCCTTATGAGCTCCTCAAGGGGACATCATTAACCTATTTAATAGGACACAAATTCCTTCTACAATCAACAACACACCATAGAGACAGTACTATTTCCAAACTCACCGAGCTTGTTGATTTAAGTACATGTAAATCTCACCCATTGATGAATCAAAGAAATACATACTGTCTTACGTGTCGAGGTTATTGTATAGGGATTAAGAGCACGAACATCCATAATAACAAAGATCAAGTTCTTCTATATAGTCAGTATAAGTCGAACGATCTCAGGTGGTCTTTCTCAATACACACAAGGTGCACTAATGCGATTCTATAGTCAAGACAAACTAATACAAAATCACATGTAAGACGAGTTATTTGTAAGACGGGTCGACCCATCATTAAAGTATTTTTAATGTATAGATAAAGTCTGTTTAATGATTGTTAAAGTATATTTTCTAAAATATGTTGAATTATGCATTAAAGTATGATTCTATCTCGGTTGTGAGCATCTGTTTATACTTTATAAGGAAACCGATAATATGATCTTCCACATGTTGTCGCACAACATATTATCTACAGTACAATGTAAGTGGACTATTGCATCGGACATATAAATAAATTATAAGACACAATCATTTGATCAATGTGATTCTCATTTCAAATAAATTGTTATGACATCGTTCATACAAAAAGCTAGACTTTTAGTATACAATCCAACAATCTCCCACTTATACTAAAAGACTATGCTGTCATGTCCACTGCCATACATCTAATTTCTGCTCCCACTACACGACCATCAAAAGCTTTCGCCTTAAGGTCATTGTAAAAGGATTTACTAGGCTATTATCTGATGCAATCTAGGCGACAACAACCTTTCCCTCATTATACGATTTCTCGTAACAGGTAGTACTTCCTCTTAATGTGTTTAATTGCTTATGGACTTGTAATTCCTTCAAGTTTGCAACTGCACCATTATTATCACAATAAATTTTGATAATCTCGGGCAAACTTAGAATCACATCTAAGTCCATTACGAAGTTTCTAGAGTCATACAAATACTTTAGCTGTCTTAGAGGCTCCAATTTATCATCTTTCTATGGTGGAGTCCGAAATATATTTCTATATAACACTCTTCCATTTTATGACTCAACTTCCAAAATTAAACAAATAACCTTTGAGGTGGATTTACTGTTGTCCCTATCTGATTTGAAAATTCGAATCTATGTAACTCATAAGAAGCAGTGAATCTGTCCAAAAACCCACATATAATTTCTAATCCTTTTCAGGTACATAAATATATGTCTTACCACAGTTCAACATTCTTATTTCGAGTTACCTTGATACAAACTGACCATGCTATTGGCAATACAGATATCCATTCTCATTCGTAGCATTCCTTAGATTAAGCTTCCTTATTAGCCGAAGCATAAGGAATCACCATCATCACCTTTATCTTCTTTTGTGTCACAAGACACATTTCCTTACATATAGTCACATACTAAAACAGTAAGGATTGTATCATTTCATGAAGCTTGAGATAAGTACAACATTCTTTCTTGTGATCCGAATCACCATGATTACAAGAATATATTTTGCTTCTCTAAAGTCCTTCATTTCATACTGCTTTGTGAACCATACTCATACACTTGACAATACTCTTTCATTGTCTCCAATGAGCAAGATACTATCTACGTATAGCACAAGAAATACAACCACATTTCCATCACTCTTTTCCAATACACAAGACCCATCCGAGCATTGATTAAATCCATGTTACTAGATTTCCTCATCAAAACCGATGTACTTTGAGTTTAAAGCTTGCTTTGGTCCATCAATGGACACTTTAAACTTACATTCAAAATGCTCTTCGCACTTTGCAATGAATCATTTTGGTTGCTCCACATAGATGTTTTCTTCAAGACTTCCATTCACGGAAGCTTTCTTGACATCTATTTGCTATATCTCATAATTCAATATGAGCAGTAACAAAATAAAATAAAAGAATCCGGATCGACTTAAACTTAGCTACTGGCGGAAAGGTTTTCTCATACTCGAACTCACCCTTCTTTTTTAGTGTACCTTACGTAACAAGCCTTGTTTCAAAGTATCACATTACCGTCTGATCCTCTTTTATTTTGTAGAACCACTTCCAATAGCTTTCACACCATTTTGCGATTCTACAAACATCCAGATCTAATTTAGAATCCATAGATTCTATTTCTGAAATCATTACATTTTGCTAAGATTCCGCATTTCTATCTTGTAGTGCTTCAATCGTACTTATGAGACGATTTCATGTTTACTAGGGACCAAGTCTCACGACTCTCCCAAAATATAAATCTGTTAGGTTATAGATAAACCCTCCCACTACGAAAAGGTGCTACACGCAATCGTGTATCAGACATGTCACGCGATGCAGTTTACTTGTGGTATATCCTCTTTTACATTTGATACTATACTTTGTGTTTTCCTCTCACATCCTTTAGAACAATTTATACATGGGTTTGTGATTTATTATATAGTCTTTTTTTTCAAAAATCTAATGTTCGTGTTAATAATCAACCTTTGATCTTTTGGACTATTCAAATAAGACACCCTTCATTTTTCTAGGATATCCCACAAACAGACAAACATCCTTACGACATGCTGTTTCTAGGAATACCCATAAAATGAATTTAGTAATTCCAAATAACTCATCATCTATTTAAACTTTTCCATAAGAATTCTATACCTTCTTTTCGCCACACCAGTCGGTTGGGGTTAGCCCAGTGTTGAAAACTTGGGATTTAATCCCAATCTCTGATATATAGCTCCTAAACTATCTTAAGAAGTACTCGCCACCACTATTAAATCATAATAACTTGATATATTTTTTTATGATCCTTCACCACATGACCCATGCACTTTTGAATTAATCATAGTACTAAGACTTGCGGTGCATCAAAATATATCTTACCACCTCTCGCCTGGATAGTTTTTGGACCGCATAAATCAGAATGAACCAATTCCAACATATCTTTGGCTCTACACCCTTTGCCTTGAAAAAACAATCATGACCTAGTTTCAGATGGAAAAAGGTATGTTTGGTTCATATCCGAAGGTTGCTTTCCCCAATTAGGATTAGAAGACGAGTTATCATTCTATTTGTTGCATTCTGTACGATAAACATGATTTAATAGTGTCCAAATTGTCCACCAACGTACCACAATAGATTATAGTTTCATCCATCATTATAATGACCAAGTCATTTAAATGCAATAGAGTATCCATCTGCAAATGCATAGAAACTGAAATTAAATTCTTTCTATAAAAACGTACGTAAAGACAATTTCTCAAAATCACACTTTTATTTATATCATCAGATAAATAAACAACTCTCACTGCAACAGCCACTACTTTCGTAGCTTACCCATGTACTCAATCATCTCATCATCACTTAGTTATACGCTTTTAGTAATTTTGATATCTACACACAACGTGTCAGTAGATGACATCACTAATCATGCTTCAACAACTTTTGAATGAGATACAACCTTGTTCACATCATGATGAAAATGTATTTCCTTTGCCACTTGTTTTGTCAGAAGTTTTCCATCGAATACAACATCTTGTAATTCAGGTGAAACTTGCTCAAAACATCTAGGCAAATTATGGAGAATAAAATTGACATAGGTTTCCCCTTCAACTTCTACTCCAAGTTTTTCCAATTCATTCATCAAGTTAAACATGACCTCTTGCCTTTCTAACTTACTCAAATATCTGAACAATCACATGAGACAATCATATTTCTATGAACCTATCACCTCTCCATTAGAGACTTAAATAGACATCAGAGGACATCCATAGTGAGAATACATATGTTTTCCTAAGCAGTAAAATTCGAAACCAAAATTCTTTTCTAATCATTTAATTTTGGACCAGTAAATATATTTTTTTAGTTAACAATAAGTGAAATAAACCATTTGAAAATATTGAGAATCACAAATAAATAAACAGATCAAACTCTTTGAATTTATCTATTTATATTGATTCCCTCAAAATAATATAAAATAAAATTCACAAACATCTCAAGCACCGTGAATTTGCATGCCACATTAGGGTGGACGTATACAAACCCGAACATTTACAAGAGAAGGTTTTACCCATTAATTTCATTCATCAATCTAACTTTATGACAAAATAATTAATAGTCGGTTCTTTTTTAGCCATGCAAATAACAGCAGTGACTCCATTGGGGAGGATGCTTATTATTTACACCTAAGTGTACATTATTATTTGATTCCAAATCCGCTGCCCAAGCTTGTGTGTCTTACTGTTGGAGAAGTACACATGCACTTGGATAACTTCCTACAATCACCATAAAGAAGTTTGTACTAGTGATTTGTGAATAAACTCATCTGTTAGGGAGAAAGACACTATAGCCAACGCGCAAGTTTACTCACACCACTTACAAATTAACCAATAATGGAGGCCGCGGAAATTTATTACAAATCCCCCAAGGATGAAAATATCGATATCGGTTAAAATATCGGCACCTCAAATTTACGGATATATCGAATATCGATATCGATATCAGTAAAAATTTAAAAAATCACGAAAACTTGAAGAAAAATAGAAAAAAAATTAAGTTATTAAATTTCCAATATATTATAACAATTTTAATAGATAAATACACTTTAAAATCTCAATAAAACTCATAACACATGATAAACAAATCAATAACATATTTATAGTTTGGAGTCATACAATAATACTACTTGTTGTTTAATACATATTAACTAATACCAAAATGATGATTTATGAGGCTCAAATGTAAAACATGTCATGCCGTCTGGATCTAAATAATATTGGTACCAGCTTATCAAATTGGAGAAATTCTAAACGTTGTTCTGAATGTGCCAGTAGTACGTCATTCTATCTTGTCCAATTGTTTGACTATGGATTGGATAGTGTGGGCTAATCCAACCACCGTGTTCTTGAGGCATGATTGAACAATGATTGGACCCTCTTAATTTACTTAGTCATAATAATGTTAATGAAAAATGATAACAATTTTAATAAAAAGTGATAATTAATTAATCAAAAATAAAATAATAACACCATGAAATGGTTTCACGTAAGTGTTGCTTTATTTTTAACTTTATTTTTTTAAATTAAACATATTAATAACAAAAAAATTATTTTATTAGTAAAACAAAAAAAATATTTTATTTTTTTTAAAATTATAGATAATTTTTCGATATTTTCGATATATCCTCGATATTTTATCGATATTGTATCGATATTTCCTCGATATACCTCGATATCTGGGAAAATTTGAACTGTGGCAATTCGATATCAATATTGTCACCAATATTTCTCGATATTTCCCGATACATCCTCGATATTAGAAAAGATATATCATTTTCCCCATATCGATATCGGTACTCTAAAAAATAGATATATCGTGGATATATCAGGATATTTTTGTCCTTGCAATCCCCCCTCCCACTTAGTTATTCAACACCGAGGGTTTTTATATGCATATAATATTATATAATAAAATATGCATTCTAGCATGCTTCTATTACAACAAATAAGGCAGTAAATTACGGAGAATCATGCATGCATATATAACAATAATTAGATAATTAAATCAATTATAAACAATTATATATTAGCGAATTCGATTGTTCGCCACCAAGCACAAATATCGGCAAAGACCTCCAGATTCCTTACTCCGCAGCCTGCTCCTCTGCATTCCCAACGCGTTTCACGCACCCAGACAGCACATCACGAGCGAAGCTGCACAACACGCCAGAACGACTCGTGCCAGGCACTAGCACGACTCGTGCCACTCCTCTTGCAGCCACCACATGCTCTCCGCCAGCACCGCACACATTCGGGAAGCTCGCCCGCACGACTTATACCGGTAGCAGTCGAGAGTCATGCCGGCAACACCACATGCACATATCCTCCTGGCGAGTGTCGTGCCATCGCTTTGCCAGTTGTGCCATACCTCGGCAGGACTCGTGCGCCTTACGCCAGCAGGTGATGGAGGTCGTGCCCCGCAAGCTGCTCATCCGCATGCCAACATGCACGACACGTGCACCTCCTTGTCTGCGGATCTGCCTGGAATGCTGCAAGAACTCGCCCTGAATATGGTCAGACTCGACCGGAAGTCACGCATGATTTGCTTAAGCCTTCGCTGCTCCCGTACTTTTCACACCATGCGCCGCCGCGACTTTGCCCCCAACCATCCAATCTGCGCCTGCTGTTTGTGCCAACCACCCCTGCCGATTGTGCCGGCAAAGCCGGCAGATCATGCCGCTGCCTCATATAGCGCCGCTGGACAACCTGGATTGCACTGTAAGTCATATTGAACAGCAGCCTATCCCATCAATAATGCCGCATGTGCCTTCCGTCGCTGTCGCTCGTCTCATCCAGCCGACTAGCATCATTCCCCAGCAAGGTCATCGCCAAACGCCAGCCAAAATGTGACACCTCGGTAATATTTGCGAGCGATTACAGTGACACAAGCAAAGGGCATCGCGGCCTCCTGTCGATAGGAATTACACATCTTCGCTTTGCTGACGTCCACTGATCATGCCTCCTTTCAGCCTTGCGTCCACTCAGCCGTGATAAATCACACCACAAGCTCGCATGCTTGCACGCGATTTCACAATATATGCCGCCGCCAGCCGCCTACCATCAGCGCAGCCACCTGTCGCCATCGTCAATCGCTCGTCGTTGAAGTTCACCAATGACAATCATACCAACGTATCCGGATAGAGTATTCAACAAGAAAATAATAATTTCTAAACCCTATTCCACGTTTGGCATATAAATCCTAGCCTAACGTGTCACGCTTCACCACAAAACCAAAGCTCTGATACCAATTGTTGGCGTTCGATCATTTGGTTAACGTGAACCATTAGGGTTCCATACGATTCTATATCAGCGGAAGCAAGAACATAAAATCATATTACCTTTCACCAGGGTATGTTGAAGAAGAGAATGAATTCTCGTCAGCAACATGCGCGACCTCATCGTTTCGGGTATAAATTCCTCATCCGATCTCCGATTTGAGTTATCTTTGAGCCTAAATGATCCTCTCTTCTATGACTTTTCAACGGTGTATCACACAAACTGTTTGGAGTTACACATGATTTTGGAAAAATCATAGAAGTTGATGAACAACAGAAGCAAACGACCTCTTGATCTTCTGCTGTATTCCCAAGTTCAATCTTGATGTCGTGTGGGCAACGATCTTCAAAATCTTCTCAATCTGCTGTTCTCTTTTCCTCGTCACAGTGTTAGGCGTGAATATCAGGGCAACCGGACAATTGAGATGACTTATATTTGGGCTACAAAGGGATCAGGAGGAGAAATTAGAGTCGGGCCTCCATTGGGCTTAAGTATCCAAGTTTTAGCCCAAAACTTATACTTAAGCCCAATAATAATAATATAGTCCACTAAAATATTATTATTGTACTACTGCTCCAATCCATAATTACGTTATAGGCTCCTTATTATGAGTCCATTAGTCTCCCCATGTTTAAGATATACAATGCACATTAATTAATTAAGTTACTGACAACTCTATTTATTAATATCTCATCCGAGAGTAGTATCACTCAACCTCATTATCATGATGGAATTAATCCACTTGCAAGATTTACATGATAATCCTTATGAGCTCCTCAAGGGGACATCATTAACCTATTTTATAGGACATGATTCCTTCTACAATCAACAACACACCATAGAGACAGTACTATTTCCCAACTCACTGAGCTTGTTGATTTAATTATATGTAAATCTCACTCATTGATAAATCAAAGAAATACATGTTGTCTTATGTGTCGAGATTATTGTATAGGGATTAAGAGAATGGACATCCATAATAACAGAGATCAAGTTCTTCTATATAGTCAGTATAAGTCGAACGATCTCAGGCGGTCCTGATCAATGCACACAAGGTGCACTAATATGATTCTATAGTCAAGACAAACTAATACCAAATCACACTACAACCACCCGATAGAGAGTCCCCATCTATCTCAGTTGTGAGCATCTATTTATACTTTATAAGAAAACCGATAATATGATCTTTTGCGTGTTATCGCACAATATATTATCTACAATACAAAGTAAATAGACTGTTGCATCGGACATATAAATAAATTACAAGACGTAATCATTTGATCAATGTGATTCTCATTTCAAATAAAATTTTATGACATCGTTCATACAAAAAGCTAGACTTTTAGAACACAATCCAACACTTCGTTCCTTCTCCATCTCTCGATCGTCTAATCTCTCTCAACTAGCACTTGAATCTCCTTCGAAATGGATGGAAGATGGGATGGATGTGGATGATGGTAGATGATGGATAAGGGGTGATCCCCTTGTGGAGGTGGTTGAATGATCGATCTCCCTTTTTCTTGTGTGTTAAGATCCCCTTTTATACTTTTTCTTCGAATCTGAATCAACTGGGCCATGTTAGACGTTTTCATGCACTGGAAGGGGTAAAACCCAATTTCTGGCCCAAAAACACGCAACACGACTTGGCCCTACGCAACACGACCAGTGTTGCATGTCGTGTAACTCGTGTAAGGCTAACACAACTCGTGTTGATAAACCGTGCTGTCGCCTGTCTAGTCGTGTTACGGTGCTCAGAAACTGAACTGCTCACGGATCCCAAAACTGGTCGTGTTGGCAAGTCGTGTTGGGTCCTGCAACTCGTGTTAGGTAATTTTCAGCTCGTTTTCAATCTGTTTTTGATTCTGCTCCATTTTGACTTGTTTTAACCTTCAAAACTCACAAAAATACCTTAGTACTTAATTGTGTAAATATTAAAACGTACACAATTCCATGAAAAAATAATGACTTTCCTAAGCAAAATAGTGTAATGTGCACATATAAAATGCGTGAAATTCCGCTCTCAACAAGTATACTGGATGCACCTTATTTTTTATTTAATTAGCCAGTAGCAAATAAATAACTTTTTGTACAAGTAAATTATAAATATCCCTTATAAATTATATTTTTATGTATATATTTTAAATTTATTTATGTAAAGTTTCTTAAACTCTAAATTATCAAATTTAAAATAAGTTGTATTATATTATTATTATTATTATTAGTATTATTGTTATTATTATTAATCATTATTATCATGAAATTATTATGAGATTATTATATATATCAACGAGATTATTAACGAGCATTATTCGAGCATACTGTCGAACACGTTCACGAGCCTATACCGAACATGTTCACGAGCCTATAAATGAACATGTTCGCAAGCCCGTAAACGAACACATTCGCGAGCTTTTGAGCCAAACACATCCAGGCTCGAGTTTGGCTCAACAGAATAATTGAGCTTGAAAATCGAGTTCGGCGCGACTCGTAATTTCATGAACGAACTCAAATGAAATTTTTTCGAACCGAGACTCGAATAGCTCATGAACGGTTTAGTTCGTTTATATCCCTAAGCATGTTTATAAAAACAAAGAACTCAGGAACATCACTCAAAAATCTTATAATAAAGACATTTTTAAATAAAACACGAACTTATGTACATATCAATATCACTTCATGTTTATAAAAATAAATAATTTATGTATGTATCAACATTACTACACAATCTTAACATAAGATAGATTTATAAAACATGAACTCATGTACATATCAACATCACCCTAGAGTCTTAACATAAGACGGATATATAAAAAATAACATCATGTACGTATCAACCTCGAATCTTAAGACATATTTTAGCTCTGCCGGAAGAGCTTGGACTTTGGCAGGGCAGATCTCGAATCACCTTGACGGGACAGACCTCAGCTCGGTCGGAAGACCTTGGCAGGGCGAACCTCGGCTCAGTCGGAAGACCTCGGATCACCTTGGTGGGACAGAACTCGACTCGGCTGAAAAACCTTGGATCTTGTCTTGTGGTGTTGTGTGGTGGCTTAGGTATTGATCACCAATCACATTAGACAGGATAGACCTGGGGGACTTCAGCCTTGTCCTATGTGTTATGTGGTGGCTTAGGTGTTGACCACTTATCACATTAATCCCCGAGTATGCTGCTTGTAGTAGAATTTCAAGGAGTAACCTCACACAAAAGTGATTGGTCTCTCGACTACAAATGACCCTTTATTTGCCTCGTTAATAAACCTCCATACGGAAAAACCTGGTGGAAAAAAAATATAGGTGGAAAAAAGAGTACCAACTTGTCGCAGGTCAAGTATCATGTAGGTAGATCTCTTGGTCACTTCTATTATGTGATAGCTCGTCAATAGGACTCAATTTTGGAAGTGTGAGCCCCCGACTACTGTCATACGGGACATCTTTCCAGGACTCTCGCTCTTGCTCTAAGCTCATGCTATGGCTTGGCAGTTGACTATGTTGGTCAGATTCGACTTAACACATATTGTATCCCTCCAGAATTCGATTGCAGTCCCAGACAAAAGAGGTGGTGGTTTTATAGGCGATGCCCTCATTATGCTACAAAGATAAGCATAATTGTTAGTGCACTATTATTGCCAAATAAAATATATGAAAACTTAAATTATTTGAGATTTATCAAAAGGTCTACTATCCTTTGACTTATATTTAGCCATTTGGATGATGAAGCTCGGGCATTATGGCTCGCAGTCTCCTAAGGGCTCGATGACCTTTGTGCGAGTTGTGACTCATCTTTTGGTGAGCTTACAAGGTCTGAACCTACTATAAGGGCCTTCTCGGACTTGCTCATAGGCCTTTCTTTGGCTTGAACCTCATAATGTTCAAGTCTCATGTAGAGCTTCCATAAGCTCGTGTTTTCACTATCTGGGCTGATGCCTTGACTAAGAATCTATTTGAGCCTCTTTGGGCTTTACCTTAGCTATTTGAGCCTTTGCTTGGGGTTCAGTAGGGCTTCTTGAGCTTACCACATAGGCTATTGGGAATTAGCCCCCCGAGCTTAGCCTTTTTGGGTATGTGCCTCGGCTATTCAGAGTTGAGCCTATCCCTGGGGTTTGGTAGGGCTTTCTGAGTTTATCTACTCGGTTGTCGGGCCTTAGCCCCTGAGCTTAACCTTTGGGCAGGCCTTGGCTTCTTGGGGGGTTTCACCGCCTATGCTCAAGGTTGAGTAAGACTTCTTGAGCTTTCTCCTAGGTTGTCAATCCTTAGCTCCCAAGCTCAGTCTCTTTGGGTCTACGCCTCAACTGTTCGGGGACTTTTGGACCTAGGATGATGTTCTAGTCTCCACGCTCTCGAATATCCTCATGGTGGCTCATCTTGTGGGTCCATGTAGGACCGAGTGTCTAGAGAGTTTCTGCCTTTGGTTGGACAGCTTTGACTCTTTGACATGTCAGATCTATCTATGAAATGGTTCGCTCGATCGGATCTGCTTGTGGGTAGGTCAGATTTACCTTTGGACATGTTGGACTTGCCCATGAGCTGGTCTGCTCGGTCAGATCTGCCATCGAGTGGATTGGAGTCGCCTCCCCTTCCGGTGGGTTAGATATTCTTTATGTCGGATCTTTATTTATGAGTCGACCAATTCTTTATGTAGGCCGTGTCCCCGAGAGTCAATGGGAACAACTGGCACTTGGTGGCATCTGAGCTTCCTTGGGCGATCATCCACGTCATGAACTTTTTTAGATGCACCATGGGGTCTCATTTGACTTCATATGTACCGATTTGTGGGAACTTCACCTCCGGTTGGAAAGGTTGAGAGGTGATGTTTGGTGTGAATGGGATTCTGCCCAAAGGTGGTTCATTCTTTCCAGGCTGTTGTCTCTTTTCTAACTCATTCAGCCTCCTTTTAAGGACTATCATTTCTTCAGCTTGTGCTTTCATATAGGCCATTTTGTGAGTATGACCGCTAATGTGAGCTATTTCATTCCCTTTAGACTTGGAAGTCTTTGAACATGTGCTCGTTTGGTGAGAGTTGGAAGCCATGACTTATTGGAGTTGTAGAGGATATGTCCCTTCCTCTAGCGCCAAATACCGATAGTCGATTTTTAATGATTGGAGTGGGTGTTTAATGTGGCTGTAGCATGGTTTAATCGGACTAATCAAACATAATATAGAGAAATCATGGAAGAAGAAGATCCAAGAATTCCTCCCACGTTTATGAGAGTTTAAAGTAGAGAGTTTGTTTTTCTCTGTTTTTTTTTTGTGTATGGTGGAGGAAGATAATTCTCCTTTACAATGGAGAGAATGTTGATGGTGAAGGTGAGGATGAGTGTGTTGGTGGTGATGGGGATGGAGATGAAGGTGTGGCCCCCTATACAAGTAGGGTGAGCCAACTATTCTAGCAATAAATGCTCTAGGCTAGTAGCATGTAGGCATTAAATATGGGAGAAACGAAATCTTACTTTGGGAGATGGGAAAGCCTGTAGTTATATATTGAGAAGTGGGAAAGCCTAACAAGGATGTGACATCTTTCTTGACATGTCATCCACTAGCCATCCTAAGGACTCCAGCTCTGGAAGACCTCGGCAGGAAAGAGCTCGACTTTGGCAAGGAGAGCTCGGTAGGATAGAGCTCAACTTTGGCATGGAGAGCTTGCCAGGGCAGAGCTCACCTTTGGCATGGAGAGCTTGGCAGGGTAGAGCTCACCTTTGACATGGAGATCTTGGCAGGGCAGAGCTCGGCACTGGCCATAAGAGCTTGGTAGGGCAGAGCTCACCTTTGGCAAGGAGAGCTTGCAGGACAGACCTCGGCTCAGCTAGAAGACCTCAGATCAACTTGGTAGGACATACCTCGCTCGGCCGGAATACCTCGGATCACCTTGGCGGGACAGACATCTGCTCGGCCAGAAGACCCCGGACCTTGGTAGGGCAAACCTCGGCTTGGCTGGAAGACCTTGGCAGGGCGGACCTCGGCTTAGCTGGAAGACCATGGATCACTTTGGCGGGACAGACCTCGACTCACCCGGAAGACCTTGGATCTTGTCTTGTGTGTTGTGTGGTGGCTTAGGTATTGACTGTCAATCAAATTAGGCAGGACAGACCAAGAGGACTTCAGTCTTATCCTATATGTTGTGTGGTGGTTTAGGTGTTGACCACCTATCATATTATTATAATTGGATAATTAATAATAATAATTAAAATTGAAAAATAAATTGATTTGAACACCTGTTTCAAATTGGATAGGTCTTGTAAGACCATCTCACGGATCCCCTTAGGTAAGATGTGGACTCTTTTATTTGAATATTTGAAATTTATCTATCCCCACACTTTTATATATGATGATATCTATATTATGTTAACATTATAACGTGTGTTAAATAAGTTTAATCTTAACATTATAAAGTGTGGTAAGCCTACCCCAACGACAGAATGGACAACACAAAAATTCAACGTCGTTATTGAGAAAACGTGAGAATAGATATTCTATAAATTCATTTTTCAATGTTTTAAAAACTAGTATTTTTTCTTGTAGCGATTATATATATATATATATATATATATATATATATATATATATATTAATGGATAGGATAAAATCCGTCTCATATAAGGGGATCCGTGATACAGTCTCACCCAAGACCTACCCTACAATATATATATATATAGTAGTATGAATCCCGTGTATTACACGAATTGTAAAGTTATAATTTTAAAAAATATAATTTAAGTTTAATATAACTATTTATTAAAAAATTTAAAAAAATATAATTCAAGTTTAATATAATTATTTATTCAGTTATAATCTAACATAAGTTTATATTGAAAAGTAAAATTTAATTTATATACACTCAAATGTAAATTTGCTTCCGTTGATAAAAGTTTAATTTCGTTGTTAAATTGATTTACCAAAAAAAGTTTTTTAAAAAATTATTGTATTGGTTTTTCAAATTTTGTTATGATTGTTGTTCCAAAATTAAATTAATAAAAAAAGATATGTTAGTTTAATCATTGAAGAAACAAAAATAATAAAGTTAATTAATAAAAAATAAAAAAATAAATTCAATATAAATCAATTCGATGAAATAAAAAAAATTAACAAAATTAATTTTAAAAAATTATAATATTAACCATGAAAAAAATTAATAACGTAAACAAATCAAAAATTAAAATATAATAAAAAATTAAAAGAAAAAAATAGAATTTAAATGATTTTTAAAAAAATAACTTAAAGAAAATTTGAAGAATATAAAAGAATCTGCATGAAATTAATCAATAGAAATTTTAGGAAATAATAATAAAATAGAAAAAATGGATACCTTTCTTTAGAGATTTTGAAAAAAACTTTTATTCTTTACGTGTGTGTATAGACATGCACCGATTAATCGGAACCGCCGGTTTTTACCAAAATCGGAACCGGCGATTCACGGAACCGAAAAAAAATATAACCGAAACTAGTAGGACACGGTTCGATTTTGATTCCAGCATGTCGAAAATCGAAACCACCGGTTCGCCGGTTCACTATTAAAATCGCCAGTTTTTCAGTTTTTTAAAATTTTTTTAACGGTCCAGATCATCTAGCCATTGGAGATCGACGACCCAACCAAAACTAACTGTTGGGCCTTTAAACAGCGCGGTTTCAGCGGGTAAACTGACGGTTTCGGTTCTCCAGTTCAAACCGGTGGTTCGGGTGAGTCGGGCGGGAAGTTTTCTAATTTTGAAATTCAAACGTGCGGTCGAGATTACGTGGCCGTTGCAGATCAACGAACGAGATTCGTCGGGGAACCGGTGATTCCGGTTTAAACCAGCGGTTCTACATGAATTTTTTTTAATTCTAGGGCTGAGATTTTTTTTATTTCAAATTTTGAAATGGATAGATGAGATCAATTCTGGTCCTCTATAAATACCCCAAGTGTGATCAATTTAAGCACACAACATTCTACTTCTACAATCTACTTCTACTCTACACATTCTCAACTCAAATTCAATTCATCTATTTTGCTCTCTCCCAGTCAACTTCAAATTTTCAATTCTCTCATTATCATTTTCTATTCTTCACACCTATATTAGTATATCTTGTTTCTTTTTTACTTCTAGTCTTTTAGTTCATATATATTCAATCTAAAAAAAAAAAAGAGTTCAAGACTCAAAGTTCTCTCATTTCAATTATCTCATTATCATTTTCTATTCTTCCCACCTATACTATTATTAATATACTAGTGTATCTTGTTTCTTTCTTACTTCTTCTAGTCTTTTAGTTCATATATATTCATCTTTTCTTCAATCTAAAAAAAATGCCTAGAAGAGGTTCTTCTTCTCCGGTGCCTCACCTTCTTCTTCTAGAGAAAAATCTACACTCAACACCTTTAATTGTCCTCCACCACCTCCACGTCAACTTCCAACACCTTTCGAAGATGTTGAACATATTCCTTCGGATGAAGAAATGTCCCCTCATTTGTACAACTTGAATTATAGAGAGATACTTAGAGATGATTTCTCCTCTGATGACGACAACGATGATATCCAAGTTCAATCACAGCAAAAAGCGAGTGAAAGTCAACCAACCTGGGTGGTACGAGTACCGAAGATGGAGTCGGAGGCTCTAGCGGAGGATCGACTCGAAGTTCCCCACAAGTGTTACAATATTTTCCATTCACTTCAAGAAGGAGGCGATTGAATGAATTCAAAGTTATTTGCAACTATTGTGGCACGAAGTATAAATTCAAGCATGACGGAGGATATGGAACGTTCATCAAGCACATCAACTCAAAGCATCTGGACAAGATTGTTATCCCAATCGGTCTAACACAAATAGGACAAGGATTCATGGCGTCTTCCGGAGGAGAAGGTTCATCGGCGTTGGGTAACAATCTTTTTAAATTTGATGATGCTTATTATTTGAGATTATACCTTAAACTTATGTGTACCAAACATTTGACATTTAACTTTGCCGATAATATTTTTTTTCAAGATTGAGTTAATCTCACTTTAAATTCTCAAGCCCCACCTTTGCATCATAATAAATGTAAAATTGGTGTTGCTAAAGTTGTTAAAGAGTATCGTTCGATTTTAAAATAAATTTTGCAATAATTACCTCATAAAGTGTCTATATGTTCGGATATTTGGAGCAATGCTTGGCAAAAAGCAGATTATATGGGTATTACTTGTCATTGGATTGATAGTTCATGGAATATGCAAAAAACATTAATTGCTTATAGATCATTTGATGTTCCTCATACCGCCGTTAATATTGCTCCCAAAATTAGTACTATTTTTCAAGAATATGGTTTAGTTACAAAAATTTTTACTATCTCATTTGATAATGCTAGTGCTAATCCGGTAGTTTAGAAAGTTTTATTAATATTTGCAAACCCTCAATTAGTGGTAGATTTTTTCATGTTAGATGTATTTGTCATATATTGAATTAATGTGTTCAAGATGGTATAAGTGCTTTGCAAGAACAAATTCAACCTTTTAAAAGTAATTTATGGTATATAATGAGAAACCCTTCCGTGACTAAAAGATGAAAAATATATTGTCACTCTGTGAACATTTACCCAAAAAATTTCCTTTAGATGTTTCAACTCGTTGGAATTCGACGTATAAAATGTTACATGACTCTTTTGAATATAAAGAACATATTTGTGCTTTTTACTCATAAGATTCGAGTGGCTAAATCTTATTTGCTAGTCAATGGGATACATGTTATACTTTATGCGATGTTTTATAAATTTTTAATGATGCTACCGAAGAACTATCCGGTGTTTATTATCCTACTTCAAATTTAGTTGTTGATAATTGCGTTAAAACTGCCATGGTTTTTAGTGCTAATGAAGCACATCCATTGTTGTCAAATGCTATTCTTTCCATAAAATCTAAGTGGTTAAAATATTTTTTTTCAAATTTCGAACTTGTGTTTAGTTGCTGAATTGTTAGGCCCTCGTATTAGAATGAATGGTTTAGAAGAATTATTAAGACTTTACTATGATTCATTGTATGCTAATTGTGATGCTCCTACTAGACAAAAAATCCCCTAATCCTAAAGATATAGTTGCAACTATTTATAATCTATTAAATGGTATGTATGATGATAAATCTAGTGGTGATGATAGTAGTGGTAGTGGTGATATGATGCTCTTGAAAATTTTTATAGTTTTTATAATGTTAAATCTAAAAAACGTGCACGGGCTATATATAATCATTTTCAAGAACTTGATTCTTATTTTACTAACACTTTTGAGTTTGATACAAGTGGAACTAGTTTTGATATTTTGAAGTGGTGGTCAAGGAGAACAAAATCCTTCCCTATTTTATCATTGATTGTAAGATAGATATTCGCATCCCCCGCCTCTACGGTCGCCTTCGAACAAACATTTAGTCTTGGTAGTCTCACTTTGGATCCGACACGATCCAATTTAAGTGTGACAAATATATAAAATCTATGTTTGTTTGATGATTGGTCAAAGGCGGAAGACGGATTCAAATCAAAGTGAAGAAGACCGTATAGATGATGAATATACAGAATATGGAAGCGAGGTAGAGTAAACAAAAAAGGCAATCACCTCCACCGAGCCAAAGAGGTAAGTTGAGGTAGGTTAAGAGAACTACGTGGGCTTTGATCCCTTTCGAGGATACGTAGGAAACTTAAATTTAAGTTGAACTTGAATTTTCAAGTTGAACCCTAAATTCAATATTTCAATTACACATGTTTTAATAAATAAATTGCACATGTATTATTTGTCATAAAAAAACCGAGAATCGGAATCGGTGGTCACGGTTCCTGAACCGAAACCTTCCCACCCCGGTTCGATTCTGGTTTCCCCTGCCATGGAATCGGAACTGGCGGTTCCGAACCGGGGTGCATGTATATATGTGTATAATGAATGAATAAAGAGCTTTATTTATTTGTGATGAGTAAGAATAATAATAATTAAAAACGGATAACATTCTTTAGAATTTGAACAAAGCTATGAATAAAAAGTTTTATTTATAGGTGGAGAATGAACAAATTTTCTAAATCTTAAAGTAAATATATGTATTTATTTATATTCATTTTTGACAAAGTCTCTTGTGAGACGTGTTAAAGTATGTATATTATTTAGATAAAGTATGTTTAATGTTTGTTAAAGTATGTTTTTTAAAATATGCTAAATTATGTATTAAAGTATGCTTTTATAGTGTTATAATTTGATTTATTATTGATATATTTTAACTGCAAAAAACATACTTTATCTATACAATAAACATAATTTTGTGATGGATCGACCCGTCTCACAAATAACCCGTCTCATAAGAGAGTGTCTCTTAATTTTTAATTAGTTTTGATTTGATAATATCATATTCCAATATTAAAATAATATATGTATTTATTTACATTAAATCTTAATTAATAATTAAAATAATTGAGAGAAGCGAAGCGTCATCAAAATTATATATTCCTGCAACTTTGATTAATATACGCTTATATATTAAATGGAGTATAAACTAGATAAATTACCTATGATTCTGCATAAAAAACAAGATAAAATGAAAGCTAAAAAAAATAAAAAAGAATAATTGACGATGCTACCATAGGCTTCGCGCAGTCAATAATTTCAAAACGAAAGCACCCAACTCCACGCGCTTCCTAACACGCCGTCTGTAAACACAATCATAAAAGCCACATTGTGATAATTCATAGGGTGCGCCCACAGAAGATGAAGAAAAAGCAGAGGAAGGAGACAAGCGCGACGGACTCAACGGCGGAGATGACGGACCAGACGACGTCGTCGATGTCTGGAAGCCGCAGGATTGGAGTTCGGAGACCAAGTCCAATGATGCTGCTCCAGTTCAAGTATGAGGCGAAGAGCCTCGGCCACCGGGAAGCGGAGTTCCAACGCCACATTCTCTCCCCCCTTTTCTGTTATTAATCAGAATATACTAGCTAGGGGATATTCGTATAAAAACTAATCCAATTCTTGCTCAGTTGATTATATAGTACCCCTTTTCATTCAATTTGTCTTATTTTAAGAGTATGATTACGACACTTTTGACGTTATTTTCTACAGATTTTGAATTTTGGGTTTTTCTCTCTGAATTTTGGAATTTCAAATTTCCCACAATTTATACCGTTTCAAATTTTGGAGGCCAAGGGGAATCAAGATCTTTTCCCACACTTCCTCCGTCCCACCTTAACATTTATCCATTTTTATAATACTACATTTGATGATTCTAACACATTTGATAAATCATCTTGTCCAACAGATCAAGCTACTGAAATTTCAAGAACAGGGATACAAACTTTAGAGCTAACTTCTATTTGGTTAAGAAAAAGAAAAAAAAAATCCTCTTCTTGCCAGAGAAGAAATGTTATGGATGCCACACTGAAGATCAGCATGCACATAAGATACTTTAAGATTCACATACCTTTTATCCAATAAGATATAGAAGCACTATCAACGTCCATAATCATGCTATCCTTAGGATATACTACCATCTTAAGCCGTAAGGACTTATCAGGATTGTACACGGAACATTGTGGAGATATTGAATAGGCATCAAACGCGCGAACCCAAAATACCTGAAGATTTGAAGAGGAACACCGGTCAGTAAAATAAAATTAAAAGAGAGTGACAGAAAATAATAAGAGGATTTTTATGCACAATTGATAAAGTTAATTTCATTAATGAGATTCATGGCTGGACTTGATGTACGTAACATATATATAAATAACTTTTATGACTTGTTTCAGTCTACCTAAACTTCCATCAATGTCGTTGACATGGTTTAAACTTCAAGCAAGAAATAACTAAAAGAAATTTGGGATAACAACTTCTATATAAGAGTAAAAGGCTAGCATAAGAAAAGATGATATCAATTGGAAGACAAACACTCTTCTATCAGATATGTATGATCACAAGATGACCTATATCTTGAATAAGTTTTGTCACATCCTCGAATTACATCTAAATTAGTCATATAAACTACAAAAGATGTAAATACCCAAATCACATATATTAACGAAATATTTCAACCCACTAGACACATAAGCTTCTTTTTTCTTTGTTTGTTTACTTCACAATCTATAAGGAAATTTTGACGGGCACAGTGACATATTACTGAAGACTCTTCAACTTTTCTCAGCTGAGATGGAGTCACACAACAGTAGTCCTTATTGCTTAGAATCATAAAAGAAAAGAAAAAAAAATTAAAAAAAAAGTGAAAGAACTTACAAATGAATTCAGTCACCACATTATAATGATATTAACTTGGGATGCATCAAGACACAATAATTTATTCCCCTTAACCTTTATTTACTAAAATTGGTTCAATGGGCAAGTAGGTTTCTACATTCATGCAAACAGAATATATTTATTCCATTGTCTTTTTCACTTAATTATCTATAATGGGTTATTGGAAATGAAGTTAATGAATTCCAGTGTTTTTTTTTTAATTTCAATGCTTGAGATGTGTTATACTTATTGTGGATACATAAACACAACATTTAATCATGGTTTCCCATCAACTCATTAGAATTTCATACGTTGCATTCTCATATGATTTTTGTTCCAGATTTCAGTTTAAAAAAAGTCACTCTGCAGATGAATTAGATGCAGACTTCATTGCTCAAAGCATAGATATTACATATCTAAACGAAGAATCCAGCATACATGCATCTAGCAGTAACCACATATCATCAGTGAGAAATATTACAAGCAATGTGTTATGAATTAGATTCTAGCAAACAAAACAAATAACAACAATCATTAAGCAATCACATTACCTTGAAGGATGATTACCGCAAAGAAGATTATGGTCACGAAGAAGGCCAAAAGATTACTTTTCACTGAAGACGCCTTCTGCCTTTTCATTTTGTTAAAGGTCCTAATTTTTCCCATTCTCTTACGGCTCAAGTTGAGCTCATAGATTTCCTTTAGCAACCTCATATCATAAGGGCTCAAAGAAGGACCTTCTGGAGGCCTGTGTGGCCTCGGAGGTCTTGCAGCACTCGGCTCCCTGACCCTTTTCTTATCACTTGTCTTATCAACAAGACTTCCTGACAAATCTTGAAGCTTCATTTCCTTTTTTTTGGGACCAATTTCATCAAAACTAGATAGGTTCTCATATGTGGAAGAGTCTCCAGCATCAGTGGATCCATATGATGATTCTGAGCTCATTAACTTTCCACTTATCCTCGATTTCTTATTGCTCAAAGCTTCACCTTTTCTTGAATCTTCCTCTGATGTTGGCCCCCCAGTTTCCAAATCAATATCAGAATCTAAATCGATCCCAGTCGAACCTATTTGATCCATGATTCAGAACCTCTTCATTCAGCAGGTAAATGATAGAGCTATCTTCAGAAACAAAAACCCACTCTACACTCTCCAAATTAGTATACTGAATCCGAAATGCACTCTTTCTACCACCCTGCTTTTGTAAAAGCTGATCAACGCAATGAATACAAAAGCAGGAAAAAATTGTCAAATTATAAAATTCTAAATAAAAAGAACCCCACATGCCACATCTTAAACCAAGTATAATCGCAAGATTATAAACTACTATTCTTTAAAGCAAGAATCAACTGAAATCAGCCCTCAAGTAGTTTCAACGTATTAACGAAAATAAACAACAAACCAAAAAGCTCGTATGTTTTTGTTCTTGCACAGACATTCTTCCTTAACCACGTAACATTAAAATGCAATAATTTCAAGATACTAGCTTCACTTATCCTTCATAAATCAAATAACAAAGGGAATCAAAAAACTTATCCAACAATTTGATCCAAAATCCCTAAAAATGGGGGGAAATGAATGGGTTTTTCAATTTAGATTACATTGCATGCATATTCATATAATCTATCAAATAAAAGCAGGTAAAAATGAGCGTGAATAATTTGCATATAACTAAATAAAGTGAGATGATTCACAGACGTTCTCATTTCTGACACCAACGATGCTGAAGGATGGAGCGAAAGCTGCGAGATAGTGGAGTTTCCAACGTTTGAGCGATTTCATCTGATCCAAACGAATCGATTCTAATTTCTACCAAATTGCTACTACGCCCCTATATTTAGTAGTATTTACAAAATTATCCTTATATTTTAGGAATAAACCAATTTATTAATATTTATTCTCTTTCTTTGCTTTCCCTTTCTCTCTATGCAAACCTCAGGCCCTTTGCCGCCTTCTCCCCTCTCTTCCCCACCATAACCCACCATCCCTATCGGCTATCGCGTTGCCATCCGCCGACGGCGGCCGCCGTCATCAAGAACCTGAGCAAACGCCTATCTCTCTCCCTCCCCTATATGTCTTCAAATGTGGAATTCTCCGATTCCGATCCCGACGATGGGTTCAGCGAAGATTTGGAAGCGCTTAAAAAGGCTTGTCAACTGACCAAAATATCTCCCACGGACCATCGGCTTCAGCCCTCTTTTACAACTCCTGCCGCCGCCACCAATGGCGGTGTTTCGTCGGAGGCGGAATCTGATGGAGAGAGTGAGGACGACCTTCATTTGGTTCGACGGATTCAAAAACGCTTCTCAGCGCCTTTGAATATGGACGATGAACCCCAGAAGATGAAGCCTTTGCGCACGCTGCCGCCTGATTCGTCTGATACCGATGATTGTGATGATGATTACGAGACCCTCCGGGCTATTCACCGGCGTTTTTCAGCCTATAATGACGGTATACTACGTCCTCTCTTTAGAATCACGGAGGTTAATAATTTATTTCTGTTGATCCATGTTTGATAGAATGAAAAGTTGAATTGGATTTTAGTATTTTAAGTTAGACTCTATGGTTCCAGCTATCAATGCTAAACGTCTTAGCTTAATTTGACATTTGACATGGAGGCTTAAATTTATTATTTGAATAAGACATTATACATGTCTCTCATAATTCAAGGCTTATTAAATAGGCTGTTTGTGACTGATCTTACATGGTGTCTCTTGGTTTAAGGGGGGAAAAATCTTTTCTTATGGACTTCTTCAAGTGATGTACATCAATTTTATAACATTTTTCATTTTGTGCAACTGTACAGGTGGCTCGAATGACACTGTGGAGAATGCTATGTATAGACCTGTGCAGGTGGGTGCTACTATCATAGACTCGGAAAAGGAAAATTCCAATAATTTTGTTGAGAGAACTAATGCTCCAGAAGGGTTTCTCAAATGTGTAGATAATAATGAACCTGAGACAGTATCAGAAGCATGTGGTGATGCTAGAAGACATTCTTTTGATTTAGTGAAAGGGAATGGACCCAGTGGTGATAATTTGGCTGTATTGCCACTCAAAAGCTCTCACTTCCCTGAGTCAGCTTTTGCATTTGTTGACGCAATCAAGAAGAACAGATCTTGCCAGAAAATTCTAAGAAGTAAGATGATGCAAGTGGAAGCCAGAGTTGAAGAACTCAATAAGCTGATTGGACGTGTCAAAATCCTGAAAGACTTTCAGGGTGCTTGCAAGAGGAGGACTGGGCGAGCTTTGTCACAGAAAAAGGATGCTCGTGTTCAGTTTATTTCAGTGCCAAAGTTAAGAACAATAATGAAGGTATTTTTCATCTACCCAATTTGCGTGCGCTGTGCATTATATGCAGATATTTTAATACTATATAATTATATATAAATATTTTTATTGCTAAATATTACATTTTTCAATCGTTATAGGATGAATGATTAAAGTGAATTGATTTTTCATATAAATAATTATAATAATTGATATTGGAATTCAAATTATGTTCATAGCTAGATTAGGTGATTAGCATCTTTACATTTTTTGTGAAACTTTTTGCTTTTAAAAAATACTTGATTTGAGAAAATGCCTAAAATAAATAATGTTTTTTAAGCGTCTCTCTTTCTTATAAGAATTTGAAGTAGAAAGGTATTAATAGCTGACTATTCAATGACGTTGGCGCCACTCCAATTTTATTTTTATTTTAATAATATTATTTTGAATAGCATTGATCTTGTTCACAATATGTAGATGCTCAGAATATAATTTTAACTTCTGCAGTTCAATGAGAAGAAGATTACTGCTTTGTATAAAGGGCCTCCAGAGAATCCGTGTGTTGCTAATTGTAAGGAGGCAATGGCAACATTTGCTCCCTCCATTAGTAGGGAGAACTGGTCGAAGGAAGAGAAAGAAAATCTTGTAAAGGGTGTTAAGCAGCAGTTTCAAGAAATGTTGCTTCAGCGGTCTGTTGATCTACTCAGGTATGATTATCTCTTCTATTGTTTAAATCTCATCGAAAATGTTTCTATGCTTGTTCATCAATTGTTATTGCATGCTTTGATGAATTACCTGCCTTATTCACAATTGCAGCATTAGTTGATTTACTGATATATTTTTTCCTAATCAGATTTTTAAAAGGTCATGTAAAACATTGTTCATTTGGACTCTAAAGCATAGTTGTTAAGGGCGAGAGGTGCACAAAGGCTTAAGGGCCTTGTTGGAACTTGAGGCGCACGCCTCTTGTGCATCCTTTCCTACAACATATGTACATTAATATATCCTACTAAACAATAATTCCTTAATCACATAACATCACATACTAATACATAATAAGTCATAAATAACATATACATAATATCATAATCTACTTCAAACTTCAAAGTTCGAATAGACAATTAACTAATAACTAAAGGTCTTCTAGTTTTATAAAGTTATCAAGTGTCAAATTATTAGCTACTAGCAAACTAATTATAACCATAACGGTCGTTGTCAATTAAATTATCCTCTTCCTTTCATTGTCATCAAATTGAGCATCTTTTTCATTATGTTGTTTGTGGAAATCCTAAGTTAATCACCTTACATACCAAAGTCAATTTCCCCCTACCTAAAAAGAGCTTATGAAATGTTTTTTAAGAGTAGAATTCATTTGACATTCGACTGCTTCATAATGTGTTCTTCCGTAAGGTTGTTTACCCAACCCTAATTACACCACTGGTTAATTTATGACTTCCCTGTGGTGTCTGATTGTCTGATATAGTTTTGTTCTGTGAACGTACTGTAATTGTATTGAGCTTGCAATCTCGGCAATGTACATTTGATCTTTTCTTAAATCAGTGGCTCATATATCACTAAATTATTGTTGAATATAAAGAAATGTTGAAATATAACTTGATTACCAAAATATACATGCCCGAGTGAAAACTTTTAACGACCATGTACTTCATGCATTTCAATATTGGAATTTACTCTAGGGTACAATGCATGGATAAATGTCGGAAGAGAGGACTCAGAATCCACTGGAAAAATTGTCTGCTATTTTTCTGATTCATATAATAGAAAGGGTTAACAGAATTCTGAAAATTTAATTTCTAAATTTCTGGAAAGAAAATTTAGTAGCATTTATCATGATTAAGTGTGACTGTAATCAATTGAATTGTCTGAATAATTCAATTATTGTGATGACATGAAAAGAAAGTGATAAAAAGATTAACATGCGTAAGATATCCTTCATTGAATTGAATGAGAAGAAAAACATCTTTGCAGCCCTGACAATGGATCATCTCCGCTGGGCTGCTTAAAAAGCATTCTCTTTGAGCTCTAGATTTTTCATTTAGTTATTTAGTTTATATATATATCTCTGTGCGACCTTAAAGTTAGTGTTGATTTTTGTTATTCTTTTAGTCTTGTTTATCATATACTTACTGTATTCAGTATCTTGGTGTATTGGGTTTGGGGAATTTTGGTGAATAAAGATTAATTGCTTTATCCTGGCGGTTCAGGATTTATAAATAGTTTCTGCCTAAAATGGGGAAAATTGACATCGTAGCATTAATTGCAGTTAGACATAATATGGATGAGCGAGCAACACTGAGACAACTTTAACCTAAACTGGGATGAAAGTAGGTTTCAAATATTTTAATACTGTTTTAGCATGTGTTTAGTTTGATAAGCTCCCAATTTTAAGTGATGTCCATTTTGCTTTCTCCAGGGCCCTGATTTTCTTTTTCTGTTTATTCACTCATTTATTTTCCTTATCTTTTAATATTATTTAGTATAGTTGCAGTTCATCCAGTTGTTATATTGAAACGCTCTAAATCAGTGTGTTTTATATTTGCAGTGAGGAAGATGGATCTTACAACTCTGGTAATGTTGATAGTATCATTGAATCAATAAATAATATCGACATAACACCTGAGAAATTGAGATTATTCTTGCCTAAGGTCAATTGGGAGCAGTTAGCTGGTATGTATGTTCCTGGGCATTCCGGTGCAGAATGTCAAACAAGGTATGTTGGGAAATTTTTTCTGAAGGATGATCCTACTGCAAACCTAGACAATTGGTTTAAGCTAATATATAAAATGTTTTTTAATCAGTCAGGTTGGATTTAAGAAATTCTTGAAATATATTTGTGTACACAGAAACCATTTTTGGAAATAAAACAAAATCATTTAACAGTTCTAAGTTTCAATTAGTTTTATGTTTATTACCGCTTTCATGTATAGTAACACTGGTGGGGACTTTTGTAGTTTTGTTTATGAACTTATTTTATAGGAAATCATGAATGTATCAATTCGAGGAGCTGGAAGTTCAATGATTGTTTGTTAATTGTTGATAATGCAGTTTTATCCTAATTTTGTCTAGAGCTGTGGACCTTTTGATCATTAAAGCTTTTATTCTTTGATGCATTCATTACATGCACTTTCTTGCAGGTTTGTAAACCATGAAGACCCTTTAATCAATCACAATCCATGGACGACTATGGAGGACAAGAATCTTTTGCACGTCTTACAGCAGAAGGGATTAAATGACTGGATCAATACAGCTGCATTACTGGGAACTAATAGGACCCCCTTTCAGTGCTTAGCACGCTATCAGAGAAGCCTTAATGCTTCAATACTCAAAAGAGAGTGGTCCAAGGAGGATGATAACCAACTTCGGGTTGCTGTGGAGGCTTGTGGGGAGAGTAATTGGCAAATCGTTGCTTCTAAGTTGGAAGGAAGAACAGGTACCCAATGCTCTAACAGGTCAGTTAACATTACTCAACGGTTTATCGTAATTAAATCCTCACTGAACTGAGCTCAACAGCGTTACTGCTTCCTTTTTAGAGTTATTTTCCTTTTCTGATTACTATGTTGTCTTTTTTATTGATCATCATACCTGTTGACATTACCAGTTATGTTTATAACCACACCATCACATGGCATTGACAGGAATATCATGATATAAAACCAAGCTTGGTAGACTTATTGCAATCTACTGTGGCGAACATGAGAATTTATAAGAACTTATGATTTTCTATTAAAATTTATATCATTATTTGGCAATAAAAACTAGGTGTCATGGAGGTTACATAACTGGTAATGTCAACACATTTACCTAATAAAATAAGTCTAAAAGTCATATAATATAACATTTTATACGAGTATGACATATAAACTAAGCCATTTAAGCCAAAGTTAAACATGCACATATGAAAATTCCTAATATTTGAAATAAAATAAGTCAATCAAAGCATCAAACACAATCCTAGCAACAAATATATTTTAATTATCATCTTCTTCATCATCAAACTCCAAGTCTTGATCATCAAATTGTTCTTCTTCCCCATTAAAATCTTCTTCTTCAAACCCAACATTATCTTCCTCTTGTTATTCATCCTCTTCATCTAATAATCTTAGATTAGTTCCCTTTTCCTTCATTACTTCTTTGCCTTTCTTTTTGGAACTAGTGGTAGTTGCCCCCAATGATTTCCCTCTAGTTTGATATCTTGGCTCTTCAACTGACCGGCGGCGACGTGGCAGCGGCCGATGGAAGCGTGGCGGACGGCGACCAAACGGCGGCAATTGGAAGTTGGAGGCTGGAGGGTGGAGTAGTTTGCGTAGGTAGAGACTTGGAGTGAAATGAACCTTAACCCTAACTTCTTAAATCCTTCATTTAATATTTATGATATGTTTATTTATTTTATTTATTTATTTGATAAGTTGCTAACATAACAAAAAGTGCTATTTCACTTATAAAAGTGTTACTTCAACTATTAAAAATGAAAAACAACACAAAAAAATGACAATACTCGAGGCGCGCCCAAGGCGCACACGCCGAGACGCACAATGGCGCGCGCCTTGAAAAACCTATACCGAGGCGCCAAGGGTATAGCCTTGGGGGAGGCGCGCCTTTAATAACTATGGGTTTAAGTGGTTCCCTAGCCGTTCGTACCACTAAGGGTGTACACTTACTAATTATTGACAATGAATAGGGCACTGGAAAATATTTCTTTCTCTAAAGAGCAAAATGGACAAGACAGCATCATGTGCAGTGAATAAAACTGAGAAACACACTTTTAATTCCTAGTCATAAGACTTTCATTCTGACATGGGCGGGAAATTTTTTTAAATATTCATACTCCAAATGTAAAAAATGTGTAAGCAGCAACAATTACATCCTCTATGATTAACTCACGTGTAATTGGGTTGTGTATGCATGTGACATGAAGTTACTTCATACTTGGTCTCTGTAGTAATATTTTTAATTATAGAAAGATTATTCTAAGAACCAGTATCCCTGCTTCACAATCATAGTTCATTTGATTAAGTAAATAGAAGAACTATTTTTGTTTTAATCAAAACTTTATCCAGGGTTGGAATAGGTGCAGCATATTCTCCTTAGAACTCTTTAATTATGCATTTGTTCGTGTATTTTAAATTTTTATATAAGCAAGTTATATGAAGACATGATAGGTACAATGATGAATGTTAATAAACCTATGGAGAGGCAAACTTAATTAGTTTGACACGCACTTGGTGTAGAAACTTGGCAATTTGTGCTTACTCATCAATAGCTCCAAATCATACATTAATTCGGTGCTGTCAGAGAAAGCAGTCAACTTTTCAAGCTTCATAATAATCTGTGTATACATATATATTTCGGTGAAAATCCTTTCATATTTGATTATCAGTCTTTTGAATACCTTCATAAATAAACAATAATCAGTATAACTGCTGTTATCCAGTTTTTTTTTTTTCAATAACACTCACCATGAGCATTAAAAAATTAATTGTACCATTTGTCTAATTTGGATTTTCAGTTACTTGGTAGATGACTATTCATTTTAAATTTATATATATTTATGAAATTATGCAAAGTTGTTGGTTGGAACTAAATATATGTAAAGTGTTTTCTTAAAATATGAATGCTACACCTGGCTTATTTTCTAATTATATTGTATGATAACTTACAATTGAACGTGTATATATATGCTTTGTTTAATAATTCTTTTGCAATGGATGCCAGTCACTATTTTATTGATTCAAGTGCTTTCTGAGATTTTGAACCTTATGATGTGGATGCAGATGGTTAAAGACGCTTCACCCAGCCAGGAAAAGAGTTGGAAAATGGACTGCAGATGAAGACAAACGCTTGAAAGTTGCTGTGACACTTTTTGGGCCAAAAAAATGGAAAAAGATAGCTGAATATGTGCCTGGTCGTACAGCTGTGCAATGCAGAGAGAGGTATCATTCTATATGTGTATAAAATCTTAAAATTCATCTCTACTATACATGTAAATTGAGCAAATAGTTATGGTCATTGTGTGGTACAGGTGGGCGAATTGCTTAGATCCTTCCTTGAACATGTCTGAATGGACTGAAGAAGAGGATCTAAAATTGGGAGAGGCTGTCGCTGAGCATGGTTATTGCTGGTCCAAGGTTGCTGCATGTATTCCTCGCCGTACTGATAATCAGTGTTTGAGGTATGACAATCTTATGTCTAGCGTTCAATAAGAAATTATTTTCTCCTCTGCTTTCCTTTCAGCTTTGTGCGTGGAAAGGCATGTGATTTTGTCTCTTTTGACTCACTACTTCAAATCCTAATTATCAGGAGATGGAAGGTGCTGTTTCCTACTGAGGTGAATCGGTTGCAATCTGCTAGAAAGATACAAAGCGTTGCAATGATATCAAATTTTGTTGATCGGGAGTCAGAAAGACCTGCCCTAGGACCTGGTGACTTTCGAGTGCCTGAAACATATCGTATATGTGGCCCTGAAAGTGTTGATCCACCTAAGAGAAAAAGGACTTCATCTAGGTAAAATAGTTGTGTGATCTGACCTGACCCTTCAGATTTATATTTAACCTCATTTTGATTCTGAGTTTTTCTTTGAAATATCAGGCGGAGGAAGGTGCGTAAATGTAGCGAAGATTCTCGTTCAAGGTAAAGATATAAGTATCTGTTTATGACAATTATGTCATCGTATGAGATTTTCTTAGAAGTACCTAGATTAACAAATGGCAGCGAGCTTCAGACGTTGAATGGGGCTTCTGCTATATCTTACTGTAAAACAACTCTCCTCCAATTTGCTGACTGTTTCTTCCATTGCCAGCTTGAACTCAGAATTCTTGGATGCTACCGATACCTCTGGTTTATTTATATCAACTGGGGAAGAATGTCAATATTCTGACCCAACAGCTTATTCAACTTTGGAGGAGGTACCTGCAGAACATGATGCTACCAAAAGTAGAAAGGCCTGTAAGCTTCAGCCAAGGAGGAGACGAACGAAAGTGCTCGAACCTCTCTCCAAGCTTGATACTCTACCTCTAGGGAAGAGAAAAACAGAGAGGAAACAAACTGCTCCTCGAATCAATGCAAAGAAAAGGAAGAGGAAAACTCAATTGACTCGTTCTTGTAATGATTGTGCATCTTTGGATGGTGGTGTGGGCGTAGAGGCTGCAGACAATATGACTCTTGCACAATTTTACGATGGATTAAAACGCAGGAGACATGACGCAACATCAACATTGTCAAACCCTATCGTATTATTTTCCGAGTGAATAATGCAGCTGGTATTTTTGAAGATTTTTTTGCGGGTAAAATGGCGGTCGGGCTACATGCCTACTGTAATTAAGCTCGACTGTAAATTTTGATAGTTATTAGGTTTTCATTCTAACAGTTCTGTTCAAGTGCGAGGTAGAAATTGACTCGTTTTATTGATTAGTTCGTCATTATATTCACAAACCTTCATTCCGTAATTAGTGGCTTCACATTGAGGGAAAATGAATTGAAAGTTGTATGCTTTAATTGATGTCTTATTGCAGGAATACACAGTGTGAGTTGTATTGAATTTTGTGGGGGATAAAATTATTTTTGCCCCAAAAGTTTGGGCATTTACACGTGCATGTCACGTAACATTGGATTTGGCATTTTTCGGCGGGAATTTTTTTTGTCCCGTAAGTTTGGTAATGTACACTTTTTGCCCCAAAAAGACAAGATTTGGGCATTTGTTCCAATATCTTTATAGTTGCGCCAATATTGCCCCATTTTTTTGGAAATTTGTTATTTTCACTAGAATCGATCACATGCGTGTCACGTAATTATCGGATTTGACATTTCCTGGCGAATTTACTGACTTGGCGACATAGTGTCATCCACATCAATAACAACAATGATAATATTTTATTGAAAATTTAATTAAAAAAATACCCTCAATCAATGCACTCAATTCTCACGTGCCCTCCACGTACTTCCACCATCTTCGCAAACTCTCTCTTTTTGTCAATTAGAGGATCCCTCGTGTACTCTCTCACCACCATGGGCGGCAACCATGGATCTTCCGCTCGCACCATCCTACTCACATCACCAAGCTCCCCATCATCATCTACTTCCACGGCGGAGGATTCGTATTCTTGAGTGCCACCACTCCATATTCTTCCACGAGTCCGTATGGTTGCTCACGTTCCTTCTCTAATCGCTTACGTCGAGTAATACATAGCATTGGAGAGTCGTCTTCTGGAGGTGTACGACGACCTCATGGACAAAGTGTAGTGGGCTAAAACCTAAGCACTCGCCGATCATGATGCCAACCCTTCGATCGAAGAATTGGTTGAATTCTCTAGGATTTTCCTAGAGAAGTTGGTAAAGGTGATGTATTGTAACACATAGGTCAAGGAATCAAATCCATACAATTATAATTTAATTTTTTATTTTATAATGTGTTACATAAACTTTTTGTTGTAATATTTATAAAGTGTTACTAAAGTAAATGTAACAATTTTTTTAAGTATTACTATATTAAGAAAAATGTTCCATAAGACAATAGGTAACAAAGACAACAGAGACACTGATGGGTGTTTTCTCAACACACAATTTAATCCCCAAGTATGAAGGATATCAATTGTAGTTTCAAAGGTGACCAAGTTATATATCGAACCCAATGGACGGATAAATATCAATTGAGTTATGACGGTGTCCGACTCTGCTTTGTGGTTTATAGACGCATCACTAAACCATGCAAACTCACTCTATAAACATAAGTAAATATGCGTATGACACGTGTGAATATCCTCGGAGCAAGAGATATAATTCACCCCCTTTCTAGGTACTATCATAATCAATTATTTCCCGTGCACTTAGTACTCTAACCCGATTTGATCTCCCTTTATAGGTACTATGAAATTATACTCTTTATCCTACTTATTAACCCGAATATGATTCAATAAACAAGTATTCATATAAGATAGTTCTAATAAGACTTCGGAATTCCTTCACTTAGAATTATAACATTAAAACCCTGCTCAGCAGTGAACGCACTCAACCAATAACCACGTTATGTATTCAAACTCTACAAACAAGTATTTATGCACAAAACGACCGTGAGTATGGATTAAAAACGTGCAATCTTATATAAAATAAATCACAAGTAGTGTTGTACGGAGTTTACACACGAAAGATAAATTAACTTATGAAACTTTCATAACCCTAGAACTACTGAAGCGGCTCTAGTCCATGATTGATCTAATAGATGAACCGATCTTACTTGAATCTCCAGCGGAACCTCTGTCATAGCCCCTCTGAATGATGGAAGATCACTCCTCTCTCCAATCACGTCCTCTTGTCTCTTGTATGATTCTCGTGATGATCAAAAGTCTCCCTCCTGTACTGCATGAGCCTCCTTTTATACTTGTAATCACGTCTTTAGGGATTAGAATGGGCTTTTCAAGTGATCACATGCGTTTAGGCCTCGAAAATTCGGATATGGTAAGTTTTCGCACATCGCTTCGACCTCAGCAGTAAGTCGAACCACTCATCACAGGTCTAACCACAGGTCGAACCAAGCTACTGGAAGTCTCCAGCATCCAGTTCGACCAACTGGACAGGTCAAACCGCAACGACGTGGTCAAACCAGCTCCCCTGCGAATCGATTCGACCACGGTTCGTCCTGTTGCCCAGGTCGAACCCTCCCATCGTGGTCGAATCAGCCCTCTGTAGAAATTGTGTCGTCGGTTCGACCTGTTGGACAGATCGAATTAGCCTTCTTCAGGTCGAACCGAGCTTTCTCTTCGCCTATACGGATGGCTTCGACTTCGTCTCTTCAATTCTTGACACTTACACTCCAATTTCACTGCAAAACCACTCAAATAGCTCCAACAACACCTGATTCCTGCTCTTTCACATTATATATAGTTTTTCCACCTATTTCACCCTTCAACACTCCAAAATAGCATAAATTCCGGTGCTAGACTCGTGAATTTAGTCACTCATCAGACACCTCTAAAAGTATTATCTATTGTCTATAATAATACATTTAAGCCATTAGATAAAATTTTTTACGTGTTACGTAAAGCCATTTATGTTGTAGTGGCAACCGTATGGTTGCTCACGTTCCTTCCCTCATCACTTCCGTCGAGTAATACCTAGCATTGGAGAGTCGTCTTCTGGAGGCGTACGACGACCTCATGGACGAAGTGCAGTGGGCTAAAATCTAAGCACTCACCTGTAGTAACGCCAACCCTTCGATCGAAGAATTTGTTGAATTCTCTAGGATTTTCCTATTGGAATGCAGCGTCGCCGAAAACATTGTCTACCACGTGGGGATGCGTGCACTTGATATTGATCTCCAGATCACAATTAAAATCGCGAGACTGATAATGAACCATCCATTCTTCAGTGGGGTGCGAAGGACTGATCGGAGCTAAAAGAATGTCAAAGACCCCATTCTCCTCTGTATGGATCCGATATCATGTGGTTGCTCGCACTTTCGGAGGGTACAAATCGAGGCCATGTATAATGTGATCCGTTCGTTGGTGGTAGGCTCTTGGAAGAGAAGATCCAGCAGTTGACGCCCATGGTGGTAAGAGGGTACACAGGGGATTCCTGATTGACAAGAAGAGTGAGTTTGCGTAGATGGTGGAAGCACATGGAGGGGACGTGAGAACTGAGTTCATCAATATTGAGGGTATTTTTTAAAATTAAATTACTAATAAAATATTATTATTATTGTGGATGCCACTGTGTCGCTAGGTTAGGAAATTCATCGGGAAATGCCAAATCCGATAATCACGTGACATAGACGTGATCGATTCTAGTGAAAATATCAAATTTTGAAAAAAAATAGGGCTACATTGGCGCAATTATAAAGATATTGGGACAAATGTCCAAATCTTATCTTTTTGGGGGCAAAATTGTACATGGCCAAACTTATAAGGCAAAAAAAAAAAATTTCCGCCGGAAAATGCCAAATCCAATGATCACGTGACAACACGTGATTGATTTCGGCAAAAATGTCAAATTCCGGCGAAAACGAGGCAACATTGGCGCAATTATGAAGATAGTGGAACAAATTCCCAAATATTATCTTTTTTGGGGCAAAAATTGTACATAGCCATACTTATGGGACAAAAAAAAATTTTATTCCAATTTTGTGAGACAAATAAGAAATTATAATATTTTAATAATAAATAATACTCCTCTATTCATGTTTTCACAATTTCTTTGTAATTTACAAAAGGGTATGAAAATTATGTTGGAATGGATGAAATATATGATATATTAAATGTTTATTAGAATAAATTATTTAATGAAAACTTTGTAATGTAAGTGAAAGTTAATAATATCATAATTTTAATGAAAAGTTGATGCGATAATTAATAGAAGAGAAGCAATCTCACCTGGAGGTGTAAACGGGTAGGGTATGGTACGGATACGTCCAATCCACTATACATGTTATTTTTAGTACCCTTATTATATCCTATTATATCCATCGGATAATGAATAATCCGTGGATAAACAGTTATCTGAAATTTTAAAACTTCTATCCTTGTCAACCAAAAAATACACAACTCTAAAATACACAATGATGTAAAAAAAAGAGAAGATTGAGAGATGAGTAGCCTGCCTCAATCCCCTCAATAATTAAAATAAAAATCGATATAAAATATTAGAGGTATCATTTTATTAGTCATAACTTGAAGCTTTTGCTTTCTTAAATCACATAAGTAGTGTGATGTACACTAGTATACTATGCGTTATAAAGTCGAACCATTTTTCAAGTTATACAAAAATATATACTCCCTCCGCCCCATTTCAATGTTTACATATTTATATTTTGGGCGTCTTGTTTCAATATTTACGTTTCCCTTTTTGGAATATGAGACCCACCTAAAACAATGAATATATCACCATGGACCCCATATCCAATACTAATAACCCTACCCATTTTATATTAAATATTATATCTTTCCACCCACTATCTATTAAAATATTATACTCCTTAATCAACGTGCAAAAAATAAACTTAAATATTGAAACGGGACGGAGGGAGTATATCTATACTCCATATATGTATAAATATAAAATATAATAAAAAAAATATATATATAGTAAGCGGGTAATCAGGTAGGATAATCGGGTATTTTATAAAAACTATTTATTATTTTCGCCGTCTCTCTAAAAAATGTACAACCAAGAGAGACAATTTTATCTTCTTGTTGTATATTTATGTAGCTGATAATATATATTTTTTAATTGTATTTAAGTGCAACAATGATTAGAATATCGCTTTTCATATAAAAAGTTATCACTTTTTATCCCATCTCACGTAAGCCCTTATGTGAGACGGTCTCACACAAGTCTTTATCTAAATCCTTAGTTTTATTTTTTGTCTAAAATAAATATCAATTATATAAAAAATCTCAATTTATTCTTTTTTTATATATATGATTTGATACTAAGTAATTAATTTATTTATATCAAAAATTTATTTTGTAATGAATGATACTAAAGTAAATACATCATAATTAGTGTACTCCCTCCGTCCCCCGAAGTATTTCATACTTTCCTTTTTCATCCGTCCCTCAAAGTATTTCACACTTTACTTTTACTAAATTTGGTAAAAAATACATTATAACAATACACATTTTTTACACACATCCCAATATAATACTTACTTTTACTTACTTTTTCACAACTCTCAACAACTTTACACACCCTTTTCATTAAATCAACTAAAACATATATTCTCTTTCTTACTTTATACATAAAAATACAAAATTTTCTTAAACTCCGCGCACACCAATACGTGAAATACTTGTTGGGACGGAGGAAGTACATGAAAAAAAATAGAAAGATACTATATGTTCTTTTAGAACACGTTCTGGAGATGATAAGTTAGCGAAAACAAACTTTGCTATATATATATATATATATGATTAAAATATTTTGCGAAAAAGATACATATGATTATTTAAATGTTAAACATTCTATAATTAATTAAAACAAAATTGTTAAAATATTTTAAATTGTTACTAAATATATATTTTTTAAAAATATACATAATATTATAAATAATATTTAAGTGGAGTCATGATTATGGTTAAGTATTTCTTATTAATTAACTATATAATAATAATTCTATTTTCGTTAATTGTTACTTTAAGAAACTAATGTAATATATATATAAAATATAAATAAAAGTAATTTTTATATAATATTCTTTTAAATATTCATAAATTTGTAATGAATTTATTATCTTTATTTTTAAATATAAAATTAATACATATTTACAAAACTCGATTTTAATGTTATTTGATAATGATTTAACTTAAAGAACTTAAGCTTTCGATTCTCTACCTGAATTAAATTTTCAACCTCTTATTCTCTAGAGGTAAATCGATTCAAGAGTATTTGAATCGATCTTCTTTCACTGGAAACTTTTTATGTAGATCTTAAAAAGAATACTTGAATAAATTCTTAAGAGATAATACTTAATTGATTTTTTTCTCTTGAAGAATCAATTCTTAAGATGTAAATCGATTCAAGTATTCTTGAATCAATCATCTTCCTCTTGAAGAATCAATTCTTAAGATTTAAATTGATTCAAGAATACTTGAATCGACCATCTTCTTCTTGAAAAATCGATTGAGTCTCTTTATGAATCGATCATCTTACTCTTGAAAATCAATTTTTAAGATGTAAATCAATTCAAAAATACTTGAATCGATCTTCTTCCTCTCAAAAGTCGATTGAGTCAATTTTTTAGAGGTAGATCGAATCTCTATTTGATTCGCTCTATCGAAATAAATTTTACACTTTTATAAATAAATTCTTTAGATGAACTTGAAGAAAGCTCCTATTCCTCCTGAAGAATCGAATGTGTGTATTTAGAATGAACAAAAAAATCTTATTTATAAGTGGGGTGAGAGAGAATATTATATGGAATATTCTTTTTTCCCTTTATATATGATTTAATTTTATCTAATTAATTTATTGCATAATAGGTTTAGTAATTAAATAAGGAACATATTATTTAGAAAAGAAAATATCAAATAAAGAAGTTAATTGAAAGTAAATAAGGAAAATATTTAAAAAATTAATAAAAAATCTAAAAAATTGAGAAAATTACACGTCACATTGGAGCGCTCTGAAGACGACACGTCAGCAAGAAAAGTTTCTGCTATAGTATACTTAACATTTAATCATTATTAAAAGGGGTCTTCATTTAAATAAATGGCCTAGTCAACAATAAATCTTATTTAAAAGGCCTAAGGTTATAAAATTTTGTGTAAATGACCTCCCTTTAAGAAATGAGATTTTTACTTAATTATAAATACTTTATAGACTTCTAAAAAAATAATAAAAGTTTGGGACTTTTTTGTAAAATAAAAAAATGTGGGCTCTTACATAATTATTAATACTTTATGAACTTTTAAAAAATAACATTTATGCCCAAAACGTAACCATTTTATTATAACGACTTGTATGTCATTCAAAATTCGAGTTATTCCGAGGTCGTCTCAATCAAATTTTCTCATATTTATCTCATTGTATACCATTCGGTTTATTTTTGTAGTGAATAGCCAATTTAGCATTGTCTAGCTCCATAACAGAATCATTCTGTTATAACGTCCTACACGCCGTTATTCAAAATTTGATCAATTTTAGGGGTCTTTCATTCGTTTGGATCTCCACATACAATTTCAAAACATAATATTTAGATAAACTAACAAACGAATATTGATATTGAGTCACATATAAATTATTTCGTACATGTCATATACGTCAAGTGTATAAAGTATAAACATTTGGATGCGAAGCATTACAAATATGAAGTATCCCACTTGATTTTTTTAATGAGCTTGTAGTAATATGATGAAATCAAGGTTGATGTTCAAAATCACTACTTGATTGGTATGTACGAAAATATGTGCATTTATGCCCATAATGGAATCATTCCGTTATACCCACTTGTATGTCGTTATTCAAAATTTGAGTTATCTCGTGGTCGTCTCAGTCAAAATTTCTCTCTTTTAACTTAATTGTTCAGGATTTGAGTTGTTTCTCTAATGGATAACCGATTTAACATTGTTTGGCCATATAACGGAACCATTCCATTATAACGACTTACACGACGTTATTCGAAATTCAAGTGATTTTAGGGGCCTTGGACTTGTTCGATCTCCATATGTAGATGTAAAGCCAAATATTATCATAATGTAACAAAAGAATGCTGATATTGACTCACTTATGGAATATCTCATAAATGTTCTAAGTAGCATGACACGACCCACCTTACACAACTTATAATTCAAATACTATTTTACATAAACATCATCTTTATAAAAACCAAACCTGCATATAATTTTTTTTTCACATAATATGCTTATAACCAACACCATCACACCAGTTCAACATACATGACTGGTTTCTGATACCACTTCAAACCAGACAAACTCGCGACAATACTTATTATATTACAAAACCAAAACATCAGCAGAAACAAATTAAACCCACGGCCTAGCCCAACAGGTCGTCATCTATGTACATCCTCTCAAAACTTGAAGGAGCTCCACAGCTTGCACAGTCACATCACAACTCAATCATCAACAGGCTCACCTACAATGTATAAACTAGTGAGATAAAAATCTCAGTAAGTAGAAATCATGCATGTCCGTGCATGAAAATGCATTTAGTTCTCTATCGCCTATGTCCTAATTTTTTTTCTAATTGATCTCTTTTATTTTGAAAATTGTTCACGTTGCGGGATCCCCACGACACACTTATGATATGCCCCCATATGAGCTCAATGGGGACAATTTTTCCGAACCTCGAAAATAGTGCCGAGAACGATTTTTCCGAACTCCGGCAAAGTGGTGGGGACGATTTTTCCGAACCCCTAATAAAAATGTCTGGAACGATTTTTTCGAACCCTGACAGAGATGCATATATAGTGGCCGCACACACCATTAGTATCTTATTAATTTTGAGAAAAAATATTTTTTATGTTTATGCATGGTATGCACCCAAAACAATTAAATGTGCATCATAAACCATTTACAATATCAATATCAACATTTAATCACAATAAAGCAACAACTTAATTTCAATTCACACAAATCCACTTCTGAAATAACAACTTCACCTTGGATCACACAGATCTTTTTTTGGAATAACAACTTCATCTTGGATCCCACAGATCCTTATAACCAATATCTTCTCAAGTCATAAAAATATATTTTCAACAGTTTCCAACCACACAGATCTATATAGGATGTTGATATTATTTCAAATCACATAAATCCACAACTTGTATTGCAATTTTATCACAAATAATTTATAAATAATATTGTTGAATATGAATCCTACTTTCCCCAAATCACATAAATCCCCAGCTTGTATCACAAATTAATCTCCAAATAATTCATAACATAATTAAACTAATCAAAAATAACACATAACATAATTATCACATATTAATCGCAAATAATTCACAAACAACATGTTTATGCATTGTAGTTGGACCTCTACTTACCTGGATTCCGACAGTAATATAAACCCCGTAAAGAACTGTAACTAAATCGCTCCGACACACACGTTCCGGCGCGCTCCCTCTTCTCTCTTTTTCCTCTCTCTCTCCTCTCTCACCCTTCTCTCTCTCTCTCTCTTCTTTTTTTTTTCTTTCTTTTTTTTCTTTTCTTCTGCTTTTCATTACCCCTGAACAGGGGTTACTATTATATATATAGAGGGGTGGGGTGGAAGTCGCACACGACTATCCCACCGCCTCAACTTTTTTTTTATTATTTTATTTTATTATTATCTATTCTTAATTTACGTGCAATACTTAATAGCTAAGATATAATACATTTACAAATTAATACACATACGTGTACATTTTTTCTACCCACTATTATTATTACGAGAACACGTGTGATACTTAATAATTAAGAAAAGTGTATTTATACTCATAAAATAATTTACTCATATATCCAAATTAATGCACGTAAATATTTATGCACCCATATATTCACACACTGTCCCAATTTTTATCACGAATGTCTCAAATAAAATGTAACGATAAATAAAATATAGAAACAATTGTCACATAATTGTCACATTATTATCACATAATTGCCACATAATTATCACATAATTATAAAATGCACATAACAAAAATTAAATTATATTGGCACATGAGTAGTGAGAAGCTCAGGTATCACATCCTCCCCACCTTATAAAAATTTCGTTCTCGAAATTTACTTACCTGAAGAGGTCTGGGTATTTAGTCATCATCTCATCCTCTCTTTCTCAAGTGGCCTCCTCAACTAATTGGTTCCTCCATAATACCTTTACTAATGGTATTTCTTTATTTCTGAGCTTCTTAACTTCTCGCCACAAGATCTCAACTGGTACCTCCTCATAACTCAAATCTTCTTTCAACTCAACTGGTTCATGCCTGAGAACATGAGATGGATTTGGAACATACTTCCTCAACACAGATACATGAAACACGTCATGTACTCTAGACATCGATGCTGATAACTCCAATTTATAGGCAACATTGCCAACTCTCTCAATGATAGTGAACGGACCAACATATCTTAGACTGAGTTTCCCTTTCTTTCCAAACCGCATTATCCCCTTCATTGGAGATACTTTCAGAAATACCTGATCCCCCACTTCAAATTCTAATTCTCTCCTCCGTTTGTCTGCATAACTCTTCTGCCGATCTTGAGCAACTTTCATCTTCTCTCTTATACGGGTAACAACTTCTGACATTTCACAAACCAAGTCTGGACCCAAAAGTTTCCTCTCTCAACTTCATCCCAATGAACTGGAGATCTAAATTTCCTCCCATACAATGCTTCATATGGAGCCATCCCGATAGTAGACTGATAACTGTTATTGTACGAGAACTCTATCAAAGGCAAAAATTTACTCCACTGACCTTGAAAATCCAACACACACGCTCTGAGCATATCCTCCAAGATTTGTATTGTACGCTCTGATTGACCATCTGTCTGTGGATGGAATGCTGTGCTGAAAGATAACTGTGTCCCCAACGCCTTATGTAAACTCTTCCAGAAGCAGACAAGAATCTCGTATCTCTGTCTGACACAATGGTAAGTGGTACTCCATGGAGTCTGACAATCTCTTGTATATATAGTTGGGCATAACGATCCATGGAATACGTAGAGCTAATAGGAAGAAAATGAGCTGACTTAGTCAATCGATCCACAATAACCCAAATGGCATCGTGACCTTTCACTGTCTTCGGTAGCCCGATAACAAAATCCATCGTGATATTCTCCCACTTCCATTCTGGAATAAATAAAGGCTGCAAAGTTCCTGCTGGTCTCTGATGCTCAGCTTTGACTTGCTGACAAGTCAAACATTGCTCCACATATCGAGCAACATCTCTCTTCATCTCTGGCCACCAATAATGTTCCTTCAAATCTCTATACATCTTAGTAGCTCCTGGATGTACAGAGTAGGGTGTTGAATGAGCTTCTATCATCACTTCTTTTCGAATGTCATTCACTTCGGGTAGACATAATCGACCTCCATAATGAATCACGCCATCATCTCCTAATTGGAAGTCAGAAGACTTTCCAGAGCTGATATCATTCTTTATCTTGTCAAACAACTTATCCTCTTGTTGGCTTTGTCGAATCTTATCCATCAAAGTTGGACGAAGTGTCAGAGCTGCCATCCTTGCTTCCAACGATCCTTCCTAAATGATCTCCACACCCATCCTTTGCAAATCAAGCAACTTTGGTTTCTGATTTACGGTCATAGCAGCTACACTCTGTATTGCCTTTCGGCTCAATGCATCAGCAACCACATTGGCTTTTCCCGGATGATAATTGATAACACAGTCGTAATCCTTCACCAATTCCAACCATCTTCTTTGCCTCATATTCAGCTCTTTCTGAGTGAAAAAGTACTTCAAACTCTTATGATCAGTATAGATTTCACAACGTTCCCCATACAGATAATGCCTCCATATCTTGAGTGCAAACACCACTGCAGCTAAATCTAAATCATGAGTTGGATAATTCTTCTCATACTCCCTTAACTGTCTGGATGCATACGCTATCACTCTCCCATTCTGCATCAATACATACCCAAGACCATTCTTTGAAGCATCACTGTAAACCTTGAAGTTTCCTGTCTCCATAGGAATAGTTAAGATAGGTGCTGATGTCAATCGTCTCTTCAATTCTTGGAAACTTTGTTCACATTCCTCCGTCCATGTGAACTTCACATTCTTCCTGGTCAACTGTGTTAATGGTGAAGCAATCTTAGAAAATCCTTCAACAAACCTTCGATAATATCCCGCCAATCCAAGAAAGCTACGAACCTCAATGGGATTTGAGGGTTGTGGCCAATCATGGATTGCTTTAACTTTACCTGGATCCACTGAAATTCCTTTTCCCGATATCACGTGTCCCAAGAAAACAACTCGGTCTAACCAAAACTCACACTTCTTGAACTTCGCATACAACTGCCTCTCCTTCAGAAGTTCTAACACCTTTCTCAAGTGCAGTGCATGATCCTCCTTATTCTTAGAGTAAATTAGAATATCATCGATAAACACAATCACAAATTTATCGAGAAATTCCCGGAATACTCTATTCATCAAATCCATAAATGCTGTAGGAGCATTTGTTAATCCAAACGGCATCACTAAGAACTAATAGTGTCCGTACCTTGTACTGAATGCAGTCTTTGGAATATCCTCCTTCTTTATCTTCAACTGATGATACCCCGACTGCAAATCAATCTTCGAAAAAATAGTTGCACCTTGTAACTGATCAAACAGATCATCAATGCGAGGCAATGGATATTTATTCTTCACCGTAACTTTGTTGAGATCCCGATAATCAATGCACATCCTCAATGTGCCATCCTTCTTTCGAACAAACAGAACTGGTGCTCCCCAAGGAGAGAAACTAGGTTGGATGAATCCTTTGTCTAGCAACTCTTGTAACTGTATCTTCAATTCCTTAGTTCAGCTGGTGCCATTCTGTATGGCGCTTTAGATATAGGAGCAGTTCCTAGTTATAACTCAATAACAAACTCTATTTCTCGGTCTGGTGGCAAACCTAGAAGATCATCTGGAAATACCTCCAGATATTCCCGAACTACTGGTACATTATCAAGAACTGGACATTGCTGCCCATCAACATTCATTACACTCACTAGATACCCCTTACAACCACTTTCCAACAACCGCTGTGCTTTTGCTGCTAATATCATCGGAAATCTAAAGCTTTTCTTGATTCCAACAAAAGTGAACGGTTCTCCTTTCACTGGCTGAAAAGTGATACTTTTCTTCTGACAATCTATTGTAGCACCATATTTTGACAGCCAATCCATGCCCAATATGATATCATAATCATTCATACTTAATACAATCAAATTAGCGAGGAGTCTTCTTCCTTCAATAGGAATAACACAACCTCGAATAAGTTGATTAGTTTGCTTTGACTCACCAGAAGGTATCATCACCTCATAATTAGCTTTTATCAAGTTAGGTGTTCCACCCAACTTTTTCACATACTCAGTGGATACAAATGAATGTGTTGTTCCAGAATCAAATAGCACATATGTAGAAGTGCCAAAAATAGGGAACTTACCCATAAGAACTGAGGGATTCGTGTCTGCCTCCTCTCGCGTCAAAGTATTCACCCTAGCTGGAGCTCTTCCCTGCTGTGCCTGCTTCCCTTTCTTAGGACAAGTAGTAGTCACATGTCCTTTCTCCCCGCATGTGTAACACGTTCTCGGAGGAATTTGACACTCTCCACCATGTGATCTAAGACAATTAAGGCATATAGGTAGTGGCGGCGCCGGTGGCACCTTACCCTGATCGAATTTGGGACGCTTGTTGGGTTCTCCTCGTCTCTGTCCTTGCTCCACTTGAACATTTGAATTCGGCCTCTGAAATGGCATCGGCCTCTTATCAACTCTCCCAAACTGCTGCATTGGTTTCTGCTGAAATTGACGTCTGATAGCTTGCGCTTGTCTGATCCTCATCTCCGCTTGCTCAGCAATTTGAGTCCTTTCTGCAACTTGTGAGTATGTTGCTCCATGCAGTCCCGCCATACTCACATCTCTATAAAGTTCAGGCCTTAAACCTTCCACAAATCTCTCCACTTTCAGTGCCTCCGTACTCACCATATGTTCAGCAAACCTCGACAACTGCTCAAACTTACGAAGGTAATCTGTGACTGACATGCCACCTTGCCTCAACTGTATGAACTCGTTCATCTTCATGGCTCTCACTGGTGCCGTAAAGTACTTGTTTCCGAAAAGCTCCTTGAACCTTTCCCATGTCATAGTCGTGACATCCTCGATACTTTTAATCGTATCCCACCAGTGGCCTGCACTTCCTCGTAACATGAAAGAAGCACATAACACTCTATCCCCATCTAGAATTCTACTATATTGAAACATGTTTTCCACCGTGCGTAACCAATCCTCTATATCTGTGGGGTCTGCTGCGTCCTCAAATATTGGAGGGCTCAGCTTTCGAAACCTCTCACAAACCATTTCCACACGTTCTACTTGACATCTATCTTGGTTTGCATTACCCTCTGGTTGTCCACCCATATCTCTCTGCTGAATCAGTTGTTGTATCTATTGGGACTGGCGCTTAAACAGTTCCATTAGTCAAGTAATCACCGCATCACGATTATTCCCTTCAGGAGGTGCTGCTTACTCAACAGTCCTATCCCCTTCAGAACTTTCACCTGTAGCTCTTACCATTTTGTCTACTAACTACACTTTCTATACCACATAACCAATATAATTTATAAGACACATAACAACACAGAATGAAAATAACACTTACTTGCAAAGCTGGGCTCCCAAAGAATGAGTTCATGTACATAGACAGTCTGCAGGACCCAAACCGTGCTCTGATACCACTCTGACACGACCCACCTTACACAACTTATAATTCAAATACTATTTAACATAAACATCATCTTTATAAAAACCAAACCTGCATATAATTTTTTTTTCACATAATATGCTTATAACCAACACCATCACACCAGTTCAACATACATGACTGGTTTCTGATACCACTTCAAACCAGACAAACTCGCGATAATACTTATTATATTACACAACCAAAACATCAGCGGAAACAAAATAAACCCACGGCCTAGCCCAACAGGTCGTCATCTATATACATCCTCTCAAAACTTGAAGGAGCTCCACAACTTGCACAGTCACATCACAACTCAATCATCAACAGGCTCACATACAATGATAAACTAGTGAGATAAAAATCTCATTAAGTAGAAATCATGCATGTCCGTGCATGAAAATGCATTTAGTTCTCTATCGCCTATGTCCTAATTTTTTTTCTAATTGATCTCTTTTATTTTGAAAATTGTTCACGTTGCGGGATCCCCACGACACACTTATGTATGCACCCCAAATGAGCTCAATGGGGACGATTTTTCCGAACCCCGAAAATAGTGTCGAGAACGATTTTTTCGAACTACGGCAAAGTGGTGGGGACGATTTTTCCGAACCCCTAATAAAAATGTCGGTAACGATTTTTTCGAACCCTGACAGAGATGCATATATAGTGGCCGCACACACCATTAGTATCTTATTAATTTTGAGGAAAAATATTTTTTATGTTTATGCATGGTATGCACCCAAAACAATTAAATGTGCATCATAAACCATTTACAATATCAATATCAACATTTAATCACAATAAAGCAACAACTTAATTTCAATTCACACAAATCCACTTCTGAAATAACAACTTCACCTTGGATCACACAGATCTCTTTTTGGAATAACAACTTCATCTTGGATCCCACAGATCCTTATAACCAATATCTTCTCAAGTCATAAAAATATATTTTCAACAGTTTCCAACCACACAAATCTATATAGGATGTTGATATTATTTCAAATCACATAAATCCACAACTTGTATTGCAATTTTATCACAAATAATTTATAAATAATATTGTTGAATATGAACTCTACTTTCCCCAAATCACATAAATCCCCAGCTTGTATCACAAATTAATCTCCAAATAATTCATAACATAATTAAACTAATCAAAAATAACACATAACAAAATTATCACATATTAATCGCAAATAATTCACAAACAGCATGTTTATGCATTGTAGTTGGACCTCTACTTACCTGGATTCCGACAGTAATATAAACCCCGTAAAGAACTGTAACTAATTCGCTCCGACACGCACGTTCCGGCGCCCTCCCTCTTTTCTCTTCTTCCTCTCTCTCCTCTCTCACACTTCTCTCTCTCTCTTCTTTTTTTTTTCTTTCTTTTTTTTTCTTTTCTTCTGCTTTTCATTGCCCCTGAACAGGGGTTACTATTATATATATAGAGGGGTGGGGTGGAAGTCGTACACGACTATCCCACCGCCTCAACTTTTTTTTTATTATTTTATTTTATTATTATCCATTCTTAATTTACGTGGAATACTTAATAGCTAAGATATAATACATTTACAAATTAATACACATACGTGTACATTTTTTCTACCCACTATTATTATTACGAGAACACGTGTGATACTTAATAATTAAGAAAAGTGTATTTATACTCATAAAATAATTTACTCATATATCCAAATTAATGCACGTAAATATTTATGCACCCATATATTCACACACTGTCCCAATTTTTATCACGAATGTCTCAAATAAAATATAACGATAAATAAAATATAGAAACAATTGTCTCATAATTGTCACATTATTATCACATAATTGCCACATAATTATCACATAATTATAAAATGCACATAACAAAAATTAAATTATATTGGCACATGTGTAGTGAGAAGCTCGGGTATCACATAGCATGTGATAAGTTTGGATTTGAACAATTACAAATCATAAGTATTCACTTGTATTTTCGAATGAGCTTGTAGAAATATGATGAAATCAAAGAAGATGTTTAATATGAGGTCCAAAATCATTACTTCATTGGTATGTACGAAAATATGTGCATTTATGCCCATAACATAATCATTTCCGTTATAACGACTTGCACGCCGTTATTCAAAATTCGAGTTATCTAAGGGTCGCCTCAGTCAAATTTTCTCACTTTTAGCTTAATAGTACACCATTTGAGTTATTTCTCTAATGGATACTTGATTTAGCATTGTTTGGCCACATACAGAATCATTCCGTTATAACGACTTGCACTAAGTTATTCAAAATTCGAGTGATTTTAGGGCCCTAGACTTGCTCTGATATCCATATGTAGATGTAAGGCCTATTATTATCATAATGTAACAAAAGAATGCTGATATTGACTCACTTATGGAATATCCCATAAATGTTCTAAGTAGCATGTATAAGTATGGATTCGAACAATTACAAATTATAAGTATCCACTTGTATTTTTGAATGAGCTTGTAGAAATATGATGAAATCAAAGTAGATATTTAATATGAGGTCCAAAATCATTGCTTCATTGGTATGTACGAAAATATGTGCGTTTATGCCCATAACAGAATCATTTCATTTATAACGACTTGCATGTCGTTATTCAAAATTTGAGTTATCTCAGGATCATCTTAGTCAAAATTTCTCACTTTTAACTTAATATTACACCATTTGAGTTGTTTCTCTAGTGGATAGTTAATTTAGTATTATTTGGGCACATAACGGAATCATTCTGTTATAACGACTTGCACGACGTTATTCGAAATTCGAGTGATTTTAGGGCCTTAGACTTGGTCAGATCTTCATATGTAGATTAAAGCCTAATATTATCATAATGCAACAAAAGAATGCTGATATTGACTCACTTATAGAATATCCCATAAATGTTCTAAGTAGCATGTGATAAGTTTGGATTCGAACATTACAAATCATAAGTATCCACTTGTATTTTCGAATGAGCATGTAGCAATATGATGAAATCAAATTAGATGTTTATGAGGTCCAAAATCATTATTTCATTGGTATGTACGAAAATATATGCGTTTATGCCATAACATAATCATTACCGTTATAACGACTTGCACGCTGTTATTCAAAATTCGAGTTATCTTAGGATCGTCTTACTCAAAATTTCTCACTTTTAACTTAATTGTACACCATTTGAGTTGTTTCTCTAGTGGATAGTTGATTTAGCATTGTTTGGGCACATAACATAATCATTCCGTTATAACAAATTGCACAACGTTATTCAAAATTCGAGTTATCATGTGGTCGTCTCAGTCAAAATTCCTCACTTTGAACATCATTGTACACCATTTGAGTTTTTTCTCTAGTGGATAGCCGATTTAATATTGTTTGGCCGTATAATGGAACCATTTTGTTATAACGACTTGCACATCGTTATTCAAAATTTGAGTGATTTTAGGGTCCTCATAGCCAAAGATTCTCATTTTTACCATTATCACATACCTTTAACTGATTTCTCTAGTGAATAACCAATTTAGCATTATATGTTTTCATAGCGGAACCATTCCATTATACCGACTTGCACGCCATTTTTCAAAATTTGAGTGCTGTCAAGAACTTACAAGATTTAGCAGCTTTTATTATTTGATTATAAAATTTCGTTTGATAATTTTTAATGTTGTTATTTAAAAATAAGCAAAAGAGTAAATAAACAAATAAACATTAAATGACATTTATTAAAATAAGAAATGATGAAATTAGTAGTCAAAATATATAAAACATCACTGTTTATTTAAAAAAGAAAATATCAAATAAGGAAGTGAATTGAAAGTAAATAAGGAAAATATTTAAAAAATTAATAAAAAATCCAAAAATTTGAGAAAATTACACATCACATTTGAGCGCTCTGGAAAAGACAAGTCAGCAAGAAAAGTTTCTGCTATAGTATACTTAATATATAATAATAATAATAATAATAATAATAATAATAATAATAATAATAATAAGTAGGATCAAGTTGTAGTTGGAGTTTGTAAGAAAAATTGCAATTTAAAAATAATAATTTAGAGAGTTCACATATTTAGGACACTGTTATGTTGCACTAGCAGTTAGATGATATTATGACTTAATTTTTCAATTAAAAGATAAATTAGATCCAAATTGAAAATTCTAAGCTCAACTGCACGTTTTTTTTTTAAAATGTGAGGACCAAGCTTAGGCCACATTCTCCAAAGATCGCATTATTAAACCCGTCTAAATCGGTTCAGGAAAAAATGAGAATTGTGATTACATGTAGGGGGTTTGCAATGGTCAGTTCGGTGATCTAATCAAACTAATTAAAGAAATTGAAAATCAAATATTTTATTTTTCTTAAAATCAAACCGAAATTGATAGGTCGGTTAGGTTTGATTTTTTTATTTTAAATGAATTTCGCACACCCCTAGTGATATGATAATTTCTTAAGATATAATAGCGACAATATGGCATAAGAAACTCATTTATTGAGTCCCATATGAAAAAGAAAATACAATTGAGTCCAAAAATTTAATTTTAGTTTAGCATTTTAATTGCGAAAATTAGGACATAGCATTCCTCTAAATTCCAGCCCGAATACATAGTTCCCTAAAAATTACAAATCCCCCCAAGTTAAATGGTCCATCTACTATCTTTATCACTTCCACAGCTAATTAAATTTATCAACACCAAAAATATGTAAGATCTTATCATAAAACTTTGTTCATGAAATAAATTAATATTATAATTACAGTACTATGACACATCAATTCAAGTCATACTGATAGGATAGAAATAGCTAAGAAAGGAATAAGGAAGACTAGACTATAATATATTTTTATAAAAATATGGAGTAGTATTATTTTGTCAATGTTGATGTGCCCAGGAGCCTAATATAACTTAATCCAGATAATTCAGATTGTGATGATCATAATAAATCACTATCACATCACTCTGACCAGTTAATGGGCCAGTTGTCACGCCCCGACCCCAGACAGAGCGCGACAACCGCCACGTTAACCATAAATTTCATAGAATGGGTGCACTCCACTCCACAAAGTTTATAGAAAACGTAAGGCTTGCTATCAAGTACCTGTAGACTGAACAACTGATAACAACGGGTACAACACGAGGACATCATCTCATAAAGTATCAACAAGGATTTACAAAGGTACAAAATTCAACGGTGTAACTTAGTTTAAAGAAAATATACATGAACGATATAACATCGCGAAGGTACAAAAAGAACATCAAGGGGGTCACCAAATATAAACTATACAATCTCGCCAATGAATCCGTCAATTTACATAAAAGAGAAAGTACCCAAAATACGGATTGGATGATGAGCAAACGATAGGCAAACCTCCAACCAAAATGATATCAACAGCCTGAAAAGGAAAGAATGATGGGGGGTGAGCAAAACCACTAGCTCAGTGAGGTGATAAGCCGGTCACCCCGACCCTTATACGAAGCATGTACTCCCACTCGCGGTTCATAACATAAAATCCCACAATTCGTCCCACAATAATTATTCTCACTCAGTGTACATATTAATGAAAATTAAAACCTTAGTGAACATTTATGAATAACACAATTAGTTCAAACAACATGTTATCACATAAAAGACGCGTGGGTAGTCAATATCCTCCTCGAACTGAGCTCTCCGTCGAGAGACAGTCTAAGCCCGTCACCGTTACTCTAGATAAAATGCACATTAATATTCTTTCTCAATATGCCAAGTGCTAAAGTTCACAATTCAATATCGACTGAATACTTGAAATGATCAAACATATAAACATATATGACATGCATGTCCCACACCGGTGACGTTGACTGAGCCTATAATAGACTGATCCATCTAACGATCACCCTCCAGAGTATCAGTATTTGGTAAATGGACAGGTGCCTCGTTAGATCTAACTCACGCGGGTTTGCCAATCACGGGCAACTTGGTTGTCACTCTAACTCACCCGAACCGCGACAATTCGGGCTACTTAATCAATGTCGCTCCAACTCACCCGAACCGTGACCAATTCGGGCTACTTAACCTTGGTACCAGGCATACATATGCATGTGCATCATAAGATGAATAACGACTCAAGTTAGAGTCTTAATTGGCACACAAGAATAACCAAAAATCAATAATACTCATAAAATGACTAACATGACTCTAACCAGAGCAATCGAGCCAATCAGGCTCTTTACCACATAACATAATACCAAATAATTTTCTTATCAATTAACTAAAACTAAAATAAATGCACATTTATCGAGGGTCCACACTTCCCACAAGAGAAGGCGTTCCCGAATTATCAACTCACAAGGAAGTGATTAACTCTCTCCGGAATCTGAAGTCGGTCCCTTGCCCTTCGTCGATGGTTCTTTACCTAGAAAGGAGATGAGCAATTAAAGACAAATTAAATATAACTAACTATTAGCGTTAACATTCCTTTCATTGCTAAAAACAAATCCTAATCGAGTTCGAACGAGTCGATATTAAATAAAAATGGCATGTAACTCTTTAACATCAGTTCCCAATCCCATATAACCGTTTCAATACATTAACTAAACGAAACGATAAAAACAATAAGTTTGAATTCGACATAAAAATTCTGAAATTTTCCAGCTAGCGGCAGTTTACGAGAAAAATCATAACTAATTGTAGAATAATCGGATTGAGGCGTTTCAAGTGGCTACGGAAAGCTAACGAGTTCAGCTACGTACAGAAATTAAGTTTGCAAACTTTTGAGGGTAATAGCTATGTCAAAATCAGTTCGAACAGTCTGCAAATTACCCACATACCAAAAAGAAAAACCCCACAAAATTACAAAATCATGGAAGAAGGAAGCTTAATTCACACACCACTTACCTCAAAACAACTTAAAAACCACCTAGGATGAGGGTTGTAAGGGAGAATTTGATCAACAAGGGTTTCTCCTCTTCCTCTCTTCTTTCCCCTCTTTTGCTTTTCTTCTCCCGTTCTTCTCTCTTTTTTTTTTTTTTAACTTTAGCCTTAATAATTATATATCAGGTCATTTAAGTGGGCTGAAACTTTGGGCCACAAAATAAATAAATAAATTTGGGTTTTCTAAAAAAAATATAGTTGGGCTTAATTGGGCTGGCCTTTTGGGCCATAAAAATAAATAATTAGTTTTGGGCTTTCTAACAAAATCTAGTTGGGCTAAGATAGGGCTGGCCTTTTGGGCCATAAAATAAATAAATAGGTTTTGGGCTTTCTAAAAAAAATCTAGTTGAACTAAGATATTATAAAGTATCCCCTCCTCCAAAAAGTTTCGTCCTCGAAACATAAACGTACCTAGAGATGAAAAGAGATTTGGATGGTGTTGACGCATGACTGACTCTGGTTCCCATGTTTCTTCTTCAATTTGATCACTTCTCCATAGAATTCTCACCATAGGAATGGATTTGTTACGAAGCATTTTCTCTCGGCGATCTACAATTTGAACAGGTTGTACTTCGTACGATAGATTTTCCTTTAATACAACTGGGGGATCTTTGAGCACGTGCGAGGGATCTGGTTCATATTTTCTAAGCATAGAGACATGGAAGACATCGTGAATCTTCGACAATTCCGATGGTAGGTCAAGTCGATACGCGACACGACCAATCCTTTGTACGATCGTAAACGGGCCAATATACCTTGGACTCAACTTTCCTCGACGGCGGAATCGCAACACGCCCTTCCATGGAGAAACTTTCAGAAAAACTTTGTCTCCTTCATTAAACTCCAAATCGCGCCTCCTATTATCTGCGTAACTTTTCTGTCGATCTTGCGCTGCCTTAAGTCTGTCTCGAATAAGTTGTATTTTTGCCTTCGCATCTTCGATAAGCTCTACTTGTTCGATTTGTCTCTCGCCAACCTCATCCCAAAAGAGTGGTGTTCGACACTTTCGGCCATACAGAGCTTCGTACGGGGGCATTCCAATGCTTGAATGATAACTGTTGTTATAAGCGAACTCCACTAAAGTCACGTACTTATCCCAGCTACCTCCCAAATTCAACACCACTGCACGTAACATGTCTTCTAGTGTCTGTATAGTTCTCTCTGATTGTCCATCAGTCTGTGGATGAAACGAGGTACTGAATAGTAATTTTGTACCTAGCGCTTTCTGCAGACTAGGCCAAAAACGGGAAGTGAATCTTGGATCACGGTCAGATATGATTGACACTGGTACTCCGTGCAATCTCACGATCTCATCGACATATAACTTGGCAAGTTTCTCTAAAGATTCGTTGGTATGCACTGGAAGGAAATGTGCCGATTTTGTCAGACGATCGACAATGACCCAAATTGAGTCATGACCCTTTTGGGTTCGAGGTAAACCAGAAACAAAATCCATTGTGACGTTTTCCCATTTCCACTCAGGAATAGGTAGTGGTTGAAGCATACCGGCTGGTTTTTGGTGTTCCGCTTTAATCTGTTGGCATGATAAGCACTTTGATACAAATTCAGTAATGTCCCGTTTCATACCTGGCCACCAATAATGCTCCCGAAGTGTTCTGTACATTTTGGTACTACCAGGATGCATAGCATAGGCTGAAGAATGGGCTTCCTCAAGAATAGCTCTACGAACATCAAGTTCTGATGGAACACAAACACGATTTTTAAAAGTAAGAAGTCCATCATCCCGAATTCGAAATTCGGTTTCTTTTCCTTGATTTAGCTTTACAATCTTCTGTTGTAAATAAACATCGTGTGATTGTCTTTCTCGAATTTGCTCGAACAAGGTAGGTCTAACCTCGAATTTGGCGATTAAGGCAGAATCATTAGACTTTTCACAATCGAGCGAAATGTGTAAAGATTTAAATTGCTCCAACATAGGAAGATAAAAAGATTGAATTGAAGCAAGTGAGGTAGAAGACTTTCTACTCAGAGCATCTGCAACAACGTTCGCCTTGCCAGGATGATAATCGATGACTAAGTCATAGTCACTAATCAACTCCATCCATCGCCTTTGCCTGAGGTTGAGCTCCTTTTGCGTAGTGATATACTTTAAGCTCTTGTGATCAGTGAAAACCCGACAAGTTGCACCATACAGATAGTGCCTCCAGATCTTCAATGCAAAGACGATTGCAGCCAACTCTAAATCATGTGTAGGATAATTTTCTTCGTTCTTCTTCAATTGCCTTGAAGCGTAGGCAATAACCTTTCCTTCTTGCATGAGAACGCATCCTAATCCTTGTCTCGAGGCGTCGCTATAAATGGTAAATTCTCCAATCGCTGGGTCTGGCAAAGCAAGAATAGGAGCTGAAACGAGTCGTCTTTTCAATTCTTGAAATGCTTCGTCACATTCTTCATTCCATTCAAATTTTACCCCTTTTCGAGTCAATTTAGTCAAAGATGAAGCCAATAACGAAAAGTCTTTGACAAACCGTCGATAATATCCAGCTAATCCCAGAAAACTACGAATCTCTGTCACGTTCTTTGGACGCTCCCAATCTAGTATAGCTTGAATCTTCGCTGGATCGACGTAGATTCCTTCTTTAGAAATGTGATGACCCAAAAAGCTTACCTCGCGAAGCCAAAATTCACACTTCGAGAATTTAGCATAAAGCTGATTTTCTCTGAGAATGTTCAGAGCAATTCTTAGATGCTGAGAATGCTCGTCGTCCGATTTAGAATAAATAAGAATGTCATCAATGAAGATGATGACAAACTTATCTAAGTACGGCCGAAAGACCCGATTCATAAGATCCATAAAAGCTGCAGGAGCATTTGTGAGTCCAAAAGGCATAACACAGAATTCAAAATGACCGTATCTGGTTCGAAAAGCAGACTTAGGGATATCAGATTCCCTAATCTTGAGTTGGTGATAACCGGATCGCAAATCAATTTTTGAGAACACAATTGCTCCTTGCAATTGATCAAACAGATCATCGATTCTTGGAAGAGGATATTTGTTCTTGATAGTCACCTTGTTCAATTGACGGTAGTCGACACATAGACGAAGTGATCCATCTTTCTTCTTGACAAAAAGAACTGGAGCACCCCATGGAGATGTGCTAGGTCGTATGAAACCCTTCTCCAATAATTCCCCAAGTTGTGTCTGGAGTTCCTTAAGCTCAGCAGGCGACATTCGATATGGAGTAATCGATATAGGTGTGATTCCAGGAAGTACGTCAATGGAAAAATCAATCACTCGATTCGGAGGTTGTCCTGGTAAGTCTTCGGGAAAGACATCAGGAAATTCATTCACGATTGGGATGTCATCTAGTTTAGTTTCAGAAAGAGAAGTATCGATGACAAATGCCAAGAATGCCTCACAACCCTTACGCATTAATTTATGCGCAGTCAACATTGAAATAAAAGAGAGGGATCTCGTTTGAAGTTTACCCTCAAAAACAAGTTCTGAGAACCCTGGTCTACGAAAAATAACAAGCTTCTCGTGGCAATCGAGAATTGCATGATGAGAAGAAAGCCAATCCATGCCAAGAATAACATCAAGATCAATCAAAGGCAATGGTATCAATTCAGCCTCTAAAATGACATCTTTGATCTTCAATGGACAACCAAGGAATACCGAATCACGAATTAGACGCTCTCCAAGAGGGGTATGAACGATGATTCCAGGTGACAAATGAGAGATAGGATAATCTAAGATCGCAGTACGATCATCTCGGATATAAGACCTATCAGAACCTGGGTCAAATAAAGCGTAGACCTGATGGTCTCCCACAAACACATGGCCTAAAGAAGCAATATTATGTGAGATTGTGATTTAAAAAATTTGAAAAGATAGAATTTCTTACGAATGTTTTATTCGTAATCAAGTGGCATAACAAGGCGGGGTTAGATTTAGCTTGTGAAAATACTCAAATTATAAATTACCTGTCACAACCTTCGGATCTGAGCGAGCCTCTTCTTGGGAAATATGAAATACTCTAGTTTGCTTCCTTCCTTGCATAGGTGATTGAGTACTAGGGCCGCTTGAGGCATCGGGCACTCTGGTAACTGCAGATCGAGTATCTCTGGGTGTAGAATATGTTAGTTTACCACGAAACTGACCAGAACCCTGACTGCTCGTTCCCATAAGCTGAGGACAAGAACTTCGCATATGCCCCGCCTGTCGACACTGAAAACATACTTGAGGAGCCTTACAGGGGCCGTCATGATATTTTAGGCAATTCTGGCACTTGCGATTTTCACCAACCGATCCCGAGACATTGCTCCCGCCTCTACTAAACTGCTCCCGAGGTTGAGGAAAACTAATAGATGCCGAACTTGGTACGCCACGCGAAGATCCCACACCCCTATACACCTTCGATGCATTTCCTGGAAATGCGCTCCCTTGCCTTTTCTTTTGAGATCGTTCTGCAAGCTTATGTCTCGCCTGAACTAAACATTCTACCCTCAGGGCTTCTTCTACGAGATCGTCAAGACTCTCGTACTTGTCTCCGGACTTGATGCGATCTCCAATATTTAAATTAAGACCATCTTCAAATCTCTTGCATAAGTCTCTCGTCGTATATGACTCAGGAGCGAATTCTCGCAATTCCAGAAATTTGCTTTCGTACTCAACGACCGACATAATGCCTTGAAAGAGGTTGAAGAACTCCTTTCTCTTCTGATCCTTGATGTAATGAGAGAAGTATCGATCTTTGAATCGTTCCACAAAGATAGCCCACGTAATAGTAACCGAAGATGTCTCTTTTAGATTCTGCCACCATCGTCGTGCATCTGGGCCTAACAGCTTGGTCGCAATGACCACACGATAACATTCTTCAATCATCAAGGTGTCAAAGGTCTCTGTAATCTCCTTTAACCATGCCCCCGCTTTAGAAGCATCTCTTGCACCGTCAAATTTCGAAGTCCCCATGTTTTCAACTGCTTTCACCAAATCAGGTATAAAAAGTGCACCTCGAGAAGCAGAACCTCCTAAAGCCATTTCTGGAGTAAAAACTGGTACATTAGATGTAGGTCGAATCGATTCATTAGCACGAAGAACCTCTTCAGTGACAGTCGTAGTTGTATGAGCCGTTGTAGGTGGTGGAACACCATGTATTCGAATGTGATCATAATACAATTGGTACTGCTCGGGTGTCATCATGTGCTCAACCCGCAACTGGGCTCGTGGTTGCTCTACCTGGGAAACTGGCACCCTATGATCAGAATTGATAGGGTCCATAACCGTCGGAGGAATGACATGATCAGAAGAAACATGTCCTCGAGGTCCACGAGGAACAGAAGAGAGTAGAGGACTCGGAGGATCACGAGGAGCGTGTCCTCGACCTCGACCTCGACCTCGACGACGAACTGGAGGTGCCATAATGACTGAAAGGAAGAAAGGAAAGAAAATGTAAGGTCAACGTCAAGGCAATACGATACCTTAGGATGACATAGAAACAAAGTTGGACTCATTGGCTTGACACAAAATGAATGAGAATCATAAAACCAGGCTTTGATACCAAGAAAGTTGTCACGCCCCGACCCCAGACAGAGCGCGACAACCGCCACGTTAACCATAAATTTCATAGAATTGGTGCACTCCACTCCACAAAGTTTATAGAAAACGTAAGGCTTGCTATCAAGTACCTGTAGACTGAACAACTGATAACAACGGGTACAACACGAGGACATCATCTCATAAAGTATCAACAAGGATTTACAAAGGTACAAAATTCAACGGTGTAACTTAGTTTAAAGAAAATATACATGAACGATATAACATCGCGAAGGTACAAAAAGAACATCAAGGGGGTCACCAAATATAAACTATACAATCTCGCCAATGAATCCGTCAATTTACATAAAAGAGAAAGTACCCAAAACACGGATTGGATGATGAGCAAACGATAGGCAAACCTCCAACCAAAATGATATCAACAGCCTGAAAAGGAAAGAATGATGGGGGGTGAGCAAAACCACTAGCTTAGTGAGGTGATAAGCCGGTCACCCCGACCCTTATACGAAGCATGTACTCCCACTCGCGGTTCATAACATAAAATCCCACAATTCGTCCCACAATAATTATTCTCACTCAGTGTACATATTAATGAAAATTAAAACCTTAGTGAACATTTATGAATAACACAATTAGTTCAAACAACATGTTATCACATAAAAGACGCGTGGGTAGTCAATATCCTCCTCGAACTGAGCTCTCCGTCGAGAGACAGTCCAAGCCCGTCACCGTTACTCTAGATAAAATGCACATTAATATTCTTTCTCAATATGCCAAGTGCTAAAGTTCACAATTCAATATCGACTGAATACTTGAAATGATCAAACATATAAACATATATGACATGCATGTCCCACACTGGTGACGTTGACTGAGCCTATAATAGACTGATCCATCTAACGATCACCCTCCAGAGTATCAGTATTTGGTAAATGGACAGGTGCCTCGTTAGATCTAACTCACGCGGGTTTGCCAATCACGGGCAACTTGGTTGTCACTCTAACTCACCCGAACCGCGACAATTCGGGCTACTTAATCAATGTCGCTCCAACTCACCCGAACCGTGACCAATTCGGGCTACTTAACCTTGGTACCAGGCATACATATGCATGTGCATCATAAGATGAATAACGACTCAAGTTAGAGTCTTAATTGGCACACAAGAATAACCAAAAATCAATAATACTCATAAAATGACTAACATGACTCTAACCAGAGCAATCGAGCCAATCAGGCTCTTTACCACATAACATAATACCAAATAATTTTCTTATCAATTAACTAAAACTAAAATAAATGCACATTTATCGAGGGTCCACACTTCCCACAAGAGAAGGCGTTCCCGAATTATCAACTCACAAGGAAGTGATTAACTCTCTCCGGAATCTGAAGTCGGTCCCTTGCCCTTCGTCGATGGTTCTTTACCTAGAAAGGAGATGAGCAATTAAAGACAAATTAAATATAACTAACTATTAGCGTTAACATTCCTTTCATTGCTAAAAACAAATCCTAATCGAGTTCGAACGAGTCGATATTAAATAAAAATGGCATGTAACTCTTTAACATCAGTTCCCAATCCCATATAACCGTTTCAATACATTAACTAAACGAAACGATAAAAACAATAAGTTTGAATTCGACATAAAAATTCTGAAATTTTCCAGCTAGCGGCAGTTTACGAGAAAAATCATAACTAATTGTAGAATAATCGGATTGAGGCGTTTCAAGTGGCTACGGAAAGCTAACGAGTTCAGCTACGTACAGAAATTAAGTTTGCAAACTTTCGAGGGTAATAGCTATGTCAAAATCAGTTCGAACAGTCTGCAAATTACCCACATACCAAAAAGAAAAACCCCACAAAATTACAAAATCATGGAAGAAGGAAGCTTAATTCACACACCACTTACCTCAAAACAACTTAAAAACCACCTAGGATGAGGGTTGTAAGGGAGAATTTGATCAACAAGGGTTTCTCCTCTTCCTCTCTTCTTTCCCCTCTTTTGCTTTTCTTCTCCCGTTCTTCTCTCTTTTTTTTTTTTTAACTTTAGCCTTAATAATTATATATCAGGTCATTTAAGTGGGCTGAAACTTTGGGCCACAAAATAAATAAATAAATTTGGGCTTTCTAAAAAAAATATAGTTGGGCTTAATTGGGCTGGCCTTTTGGGCCATAAAAATAAATAATTAGTTTTGGGCTTTCTAACAAAATCTAGTTGGGCTAAGATAGGGCTGGCCTTTTGGGCCATAAAATAAATAAATAGGTTTTGGGCTTTCTAAAAAAAATCTAGTTGAACTAAGATATTATACCAGTACCAGAAATTAACACAGCCCAATACATAAAAATTAGGGCTTATAATATAAAAAGGCTTACGGACCTGATCCCAAATCCTTAAAGCCCTTTATTCATGAGCCCATCCCGATCCAAATAATCGGCCCAAATAGGTCTGGCTCAGTTTAGAACATCTGAAGAAGTTGTGCCAACATCTCTGTAACACTTAGAGGCCGTTTACATGAGGGGTAATGGATGGTTAACCTATTTTTAATCCATACATGCATCTGTTTACTTACACGGTAATTAAAAAAGGATAACACACGGGATTCCATCAGCCCGGGGCAAAATCCTACGTGGTGAGGTGCACCCGGCTCCACACGCGTGCACATGCGCATTCATATATATATAAATTTTTATTCAATAAGAATGTTTATTAACAATTTTATAGTTTCTTTATATTTAGTTTTTTATTAAAAAAACTAAATAATTCGCTAACAAAGTATATATATATTTTTATTCATTAGTATATATATTTTTATTCATAAGTTTATAAGTTAACCAGCTAATGAGAATGGAATTTTTATCCTTGATAGGAGATAGGTACTGCTTGAGGCAAGACAAATGAACCTCATTTCCTTTACCTGCTCCGGAGCTAACAACAGTTTATTCTCGAACGAAAAATGCCAATTTTGCAATGGCAAGTGCGCAACACTCCACTGTCGTGACGGAATTTTATCGAAGGAATCGAGAAGGAGTGGAAGCAGTGTTGAGGCAAATGCGTGTTGAAAAAAATCGTGAGTTGGCAAATTTGAGAGCTGAGCCCATAGCTAAGGAAGAGGGGGATGAAGAAGACCCTCAACATCAACAGGTGGAATTTGAAAAACATGCTCCTGAACCTCCACAGTTTGAAGAAGAGCAGGAACAACAATAGCAATAGTTCATGGGACAAGGGATATGAAATGCAAACTGGAATTTCTTTGATGGGAAGATTCGAGAGATAAGGCACACACAGAATCTGCAAGAAGAGCAAATAAGACAAAATGAGAGAAGAACAGCAGAGGCAAGAAGTGCAGATTGGGGAAATCCATGAGGGACAACGTAGGAGGGAATTCTATTAGGAGAACGTTCGAGCATATTCAAACAATATCTAGTTGATGCTCACGATGATTTTTAATTTTCAGTTCCCTGTCTCACCTCATGCTTATATCCCTTGGGCACCGTGTCAGCCTCGTCCTCCTCCTCATCCGGATAATTGAGGGAGTACTTTAGTACTCGCCACTTCTATCTCCTTTTATTTAGTTGATTTGATGTGTGTTAGATTTGATACTTTCAGTTATTTTGTTTTGGGATGTTTTAATTTCATAATTTAGGATTTATTTTCAATTAAGATTGAGATGATTGTTTATTTCCATTGATCATGGATAGGGTGATCTTTATGTTTTAATTCTTTAATTGGTGTTTTGTACTTTTGTTTTTGTCTTTGTTATGTCTCTTGTTTGTTTGTGTTTGTTTGTATTTTTATTCTTGTTAAGATTTTGTTTGGTGGTTTGTTTGGGAGATCGTGAGTCATTTTGAATGTGAGTGATGATGCATTGTGGTGATAAATGATAACGGATCATGATTTAGAATAACTATACTTTCGAATTGTGATATATTTTATTTAGTTAGTTCAATTAAAAGATGAATGTGTTGCAACAAGTCCTTTTAAGTCAAGCAAAAAATTGTGAGAATTTGTGCCTCGACCATGTATAAATGGTATATTCTTTTCATGAGTGGATCGATTGAGTTTTGATAAACTAAATACTTACTATAAGACTTTAGGAATGAACCCGATTAGTAGAGATTGATGATATGATTTAAGGTCATCCTTTTAATGTATAGTCATTGCCAAACATTTCCTTACTTTTAACACCATCCTTAGTTAACCACTTTTGAGCCTATAAGCCTATTTCTTGTGAATTTAGCACATTACAAGCCTTGATTACCCACATGAGCCTATATATACCTTTTATGTGAGTAATCGAGAAGATGGTAGCTAGAAAGATGTGATGAGTTGACAAAAGAAGAAGAGGAAATGATATAAAAGGATGAAAAGAGTATAAAAAATGCATATTTGACCTTAAAAGAGAGAAAAAAGAGCAAAGAGACAAAGAAGCTCAAGAAACTAAAAATCAAAAGAATGGAGCATACAATCAAAAATAGTTAAAAATCAAAAGAGAAGTGATGAATAGTACTTGAATGTTGCAAAGAATAAGAAGGGAAGAAAGAAAGTGGAGAACGGAAGAAAGTAGATATCTTTTCGATTACTTACACTTGTTTAGTCACTTTTATCTAAATTCTTCCTACCCTACCAAAGAGTATATCATTACATCCTTAATCAAAGACCTTTTTTTATCATTGATTGAAACTTTGGTGGTTTGTGAATAGAGTCTATGAGCAAGTGTATGGTGAGTCAAACCAATTGATTGATGAGTGTTGATTTACCCTATTTAAAGAGTGTTGAGTGAAATTGATAAACTTAGGTGAGGCTTAGACTAAAAGGGACTATATTTCACCGTGTTCTCTTTTAATTGAACTTGTTAGTTTCTCATATCATGATTCTAATGTTGTAGGATAACTTAACATAATTTGTAGTTATTATTGCTATTGATGTGTTATTACTTGTGTTCATTTAATTTTTTTTCCTAGGTGAAAATCTCTCCCTCGGTTTATCATTTTCGTTGTTCGGGGACGAACAACACTTTAAGTTTGGGGGTGTGATTATCGTTATTTTCACCTAGATTTTAGTGTCTTTTTGTATGCGTTTTTCATATTATTTTATCCGTATTTATGTGTATTTTGGTGGTGTTATGTGTATTTTTGGAATTGTATGAGAATGAACTTATAATGTTAAAACAGGTGAAAAACGGAGCAAAAATGGAGTCGGGAGAAAGAAGGAAGCAAAACAGCACAAACACGGCCAGTCGTGTTTGGTACTCGAGGCGTTCAGCGCACACGATCCGTGTACCGCGTACGGGCCTGTAAGAATTGACTGTGCACAGTAGTCAGAAATCACAACATGGCCATCCCTGTGGCCGTGTACCGCGTATGAGCCGTACGCCGTCCGGAGTTCATCATTGACCAGAAACCCTAGACACAACTCGGACCGTGTACTGGAATCGAGCCGTGTAGGTGTAAAATTTCAGAAAGTTTCCAGATTCCTTCTAGAAGATCTCCAAGGGTATAAATACCACTCCATTCAATATTTGATCAATATTGGATCCGAATTTTCAGCTACCCACACACCCCACATACCAATTCCTTTATTTTACACCATATCTTTCATCACTTCATCTATCTATTCACTCCATCATCATCTCAACATAAATCTTTCATCCAAGTGAAGAGAAGAATTAAGGAAGAAAGGAAAATTACAAGGAAATGAAGGAGATAGCCATTGGAACCAATCCAAGGGAGTTTTCATCCCATTTTTGTAGTAATCCTATTTGATTATCATGACTTGTAAGGTTTTTAATGTCCATGTTATCTTATGAAGATGGTAGGCTAATCTCCCTTGTGAGATTAGCAACATGAGAGTTGTTGGTTAATTTTAGGGATCTATGTATTTTAATTCATGAGTTGAATGTATTTGTGATTTTCTATCATTGATTGTTAATTGTTTGAATTGTATTGCTGAGTTGTGCGATTAATTATCATAGGCATGTGATTAGATTGAGAAATCAATTATATGTTTAGGATAGTTCATTGAATCAATTTATCATACACTTAATGTGCATTACAAGTCTTGAAGAGATAGAGATATCCTTTAGGATTTAGAACCCTTTGATAGGACATTCGATTGATTTGATCGAGAGGTTGATTGATTGTGTGAGGGGACTCTCATTTAAGCTTAGTACCTAGATGGAATTGATTGAGTGAGTACCAATCCATTGAGCTATTTTGAGATTCTTATTTGGATTTACATTCTATTCATTTCGAGAGAAAGTTTGGAAGAAACTAGTGTTGGTCCTTAATCATGTCCATGAAACACATGCATTAGATACATAACTCCTAAAATTACCACTTCTTGATTGTTGTTGATCTCACCTTTCATCAAATTGGTAAACCACTTTTCACTCATCCGTCTTATTTGTTGATCATTGCTTACTTGTTTAGTTTAATCAATTTAATTTACATGTTTTACAACCAAATCCATTGATGATGAGTCTCTATAAAATTATGAAAAACGTGAGATCGCTTAAGCACTAGCGCCTTCCTCCCTGTAGTTCGATAAATTCTTGAATGGTCACCCGACTATAAGTTATGGCTAATCAATCATCTTATTTGCCACACGTTAAGTGATTAACACGTAAGAAGGGGAAATAAATTCGACCATTACCCCTAGATTTTAAGATTTAGGGTATAGTTTTTCTCTCCTACGTGTCGTCAATCTAACGATGTGGCATAAAAAATTATGTACCAAATGGCACAGAGAATCCGAACCGGTATAACACTTGTGAGACGATTTCATGGGAAGACTTCTGTGATATTATGGATAAAAAATATTTTAATAAAAAGTGATACTCTAATTAATATTAATAAAAGTGATAGTGGTGCAATGATTTATTTCATAAATAATTTACAGTATAAATAAAAAGTATACATTTTTAATAAAAAGTGATTATACATTTGATATAAAAGTGATAACTATTTAATAAGAAAATATAAAAACAATCTTATGTGAGTCAATTTCACACAAGTGTTGCCCTTTATAAAATTTCTATATTAAATTGGGTCCGGGCATTCTTTTGTAAAACGAATATATGTAAGACAAATTGTGAAACAAGTCGACCCATAATTAAAGCATGAATATTATATAAGTAAAATATGTGCACACATTGATAGTTAAAGTATATTAGTAGTGAATTATATTATGATACCCTTAAATTATATTTCCATGCATAATTTATTTTACTTTAGAAAAGCATATTTTAATAACTATCTATAAATATACTTTACCTATATAACAATTGTATTTTAGTAAGAGTTATTAATTGCATTAAAATATACTACCTATTCCTCTTTTTTCAATTTAATTATAAACTTTTTTATGTCAAAAAAATATATGACTTTTTTTTTTGTTTTTCCAATTTAATCACGAACTTTTTTTTCAATTAAATACACAATTTTTTTTATTTTCTCAATTTAATCACAAACTCTCTCTTTTTATATTTATTTAAATACATGTTTTCTTGATTTATTAAACAATTTAATCCGAATTCTTATATTAATAAAATATATAACTAACTTAATTAATAAAAATCAATACATAAATATTTAAAATATAAATGCATAAATTATATAATTAATATTAAAAATTATAAGAAATTTATTTATAATTATTACCTAATTAAAAATTGTTGTATATAAAAATATGCAATATATGAGTAAAACTAATTATTTTACATATTAAACTTTTAAAAATTTATATATGGCCAATTTATTCATAAGTACTTATCAAAACCTCTCGTAAGTACTTGTAACGTATTACGATTGTTTATTACTTTATCAAATTTACTATAAAAATACATGTTTTATATGAAATATTTTATAAATATGTTTGAATATTATAAATAATTTATGTATTATAATATTTAATATGTATGGATAAATATAAATTAAATTAGTCAGAAATTTTATTAATATAAGAATTCGATTTAAATTATAAAATAAAAATTAAATGTATTTAACTGATTAAAAATAAAAAGGTTTGTGATTAAATTGAAAAAAGAGGAAAAGTACATGTATTTTCTTGATAAAAAAAAGTTCGTGATTAAATTGAAAAAAGAGAAAAATGTGGTGTATTTTAATGCAATTAATCCTCTTGATAATGAATCAACTCGTCTCACATAATTATTGTAAAAAAGGCTTTGACTTTAAATATACAAATTTAACATTGTATTAAAATTCAACCGTTGATTTTTTTTAGGCCAAATATATTTTTTCGTCCGTTATCTTTGTCTAATTTTAAAAATGGTCCATCAGTTTCTTTCATTTTGAAATTCGTCCATTATGTTTACAAAAATTTTGAAAATCGTCCATTATGTTTACATAACTAAACAAAATCGTCCTTCTAACAGGTTGCTAGTAAAAAAAAATGAAAGTAGCCCCAATTCTAAATTTATATTGTATTAATATTTAGACATTTTTTCTTCTATTTTCCGTACTTCAAAATGGTATCAGAGCCCTAGGTTTATTTATTTATGAATGGAAAATTATTATAAACTCATATCACTTAACGAGAGGAGAGTTTCAAAGACATATGGATCCGAACGAAAGTTCGACATCCGAGTGTGACAAGACTATAAGCCCTATTCAAAATTGGAGCAATAGTGCCTTCTGGCCCATTGGATATGATGAAACGAGCAACTCTATACAGCAATACTAGAGTATTCTGTATAGACAACAAGCAGAAAAGAAAGTTGAGGCCAATAATCGATTCTGGAAAGGTCTCAAATAAGGATAGAAATGGGCAGAGGCTCGTGCCAATTATACCGAGGAAGAACATCTGGGGAAGGCCGCCAGAATATGATATGATACTCCAAGAAGGTGTTGAGAAATATAGCGGAACTCCACAATTTCACTGAGATCCATGGACGTGTCCCCAGACACGAACAATGGAGAAGACGATCAAATCAAGGTTCAAGAGAGATCTGCAAGCCCTATCACTTTTCGTGGTGGTCAAAATGACAGAGTGGAAAGAGATCGAGGCAGATAACTCTAAGATGAACCAAGATCTTAGAGAATTACTGAAGACGGTGAAATTCTTTGAAAAATATTGTCAAAACATGTCCAAGACGATATTTGAGATCAGCCTCAAGATGAATAAGATGGAGACGCTGTAGAACAAACAACTTGACGTCATCAAGAAGTTGATAAAGTAAGTAGAGTCCCTGGAAACCAAGGTGACGAGAGAAGGCCAGGAGAAAGGTTGCCACCAACCATCGGAATGGAACCCATTTTACACCAAAAGGGAAAAACGACGGAGGTTACAAGGCCAAAGACGAAGAGTGAGAAGATGATCGTTATCCTTCGAGGAGAATCCACATCCCCGGATGGAAAGAGTGAATATTGAGGATCTACAAGATCTATATGAGTCCTACCAAGGACTAACTATCGTAGATCTAAAAATGAATGTTAGAGAAACTTCAAACTCTCAACAGCAGTCTCCGGCTCCTCAGACACAACATAATCTGAGCCAAAATGAAGGAAGTTCTGGATCACATGGAGTTCATGAAGTAAGACAAGAAGAGACATCCCATAACCAAGAAAATTTCAAAATGAAGGCAATAGGAATGTCAACAGGTTCAAGTCGAGTTCGAGGATCTAATCTACACAACACCCCATATGGTCGACCTCACCTTGAACCAATAAATCCATACGGGTTGATCCTAAACCTCGACACTCTAAACTTCAAGAATAGAGAGACCTTGATCGATGAGTGGACAAATACAATGAAGATTGCATGAGGTGCACTGGAGCCGGATAAAGAAGGGTTTATGAGCCTGGAAGGATCGGTAAAGTGCGTCTGGGAGGTACTCTCGACGAAGTCAAGAAGGAGGTCATGGAAGGCGAAGACCTATGCAATATTGTTGATCGCATGGCCAAGATCTTCAAGATCCACTTTATTGGAGTAGGTTACTTCAAAGGAATGGAAGAAGAAAAGAAGGAGAAGTGTAGGAATGCCCTATACAACTTGGAACTACTTGACATCTGTCACATAGATGAGTACATCAAACTCTTCATAGAGTATAGATGGAAACCAAAGATCAAGGAGGAGGAAGTATTCCACTTGTTCTTTGCCAAGTTTCCAAGCCCATGGAGAGAAATGTTGATCAAAGAATATGAACCATGTGAGCTGGATTCAATAGCAAGGAGAATGTCCTTCTCAAAGCCAAAATTGTGGAGTGGTGTCATCAAGCATCACTACACAAGAACTACAAGAGATTGAAGGGAATCAACAAGACAGTCCCCTTATGCTGAGAAAGTAACAATCTTCCAAGCATCATTGGAAGAAACCCAAGAAAGCAAAATATGATGAAGAAAAGTAATCCTTACACACAAAGAAGTGGAGGATGGATGTCCAGAAGACCAAGATCCTTTGGTCCAAGTAAAAGGCCCGAAGCTATAAATCAGGGCAAAGGTCTGGACTATCGAGATGGAGTTCAAGAAGTCAAACTAGAGGAGTATAGGAAGGACTCCTACAAGAAAAACATTCCGAAGAGCACCCATACGAGCCAATGAAAGATTCAAGGATTGTAATTGCTACACGTGGAGCTAGAAGGCATATCTCACCAGATTGCCCAGAAAACCAGAAGTGAGGAGTATGATAATTTGAAACTACCCCAGAAATGGAGGAAGCTATTTACTTCCAAGATCTGGTGCAGATATATCAATTTGAAGATATACCATCAGATGAGAGCATATATGAAGAAGAATTCTTTGGTCAAGATGAATCTTCCGAAGATGAGTCGGAGTGAAGAAGAAAGCTTCAGGCAAGAGATGCAAGAAGATATGTCTGGATTCTTTTCCCAGACATCCATTTCTCATAAAGCCCTTATGAGAATCATGAAGGAAGATCCAAGACTAAATCTTTATGATGAATGGAGCGACTTTTCAGCTTAAAAAAGAGAAAACATCACATCATATACAAGGTGACCGAGGGAGAAATTGCCATCCTTATGGAGCTCACGGGAAATATAATGGAAATGTAGCTAGTTCCTATCGATGAGATCAAGAAAGAACTCAATAAACTTCAGAGAGAAGTTGCTAAGACCATGTCATGGATCCATATTGGAGCTATTCGGATCCTTATCAAAGAAACATTCAAAGAAGGTATCAATACTCCAATCGATATAGCAATCTTTGATAAGAGAATCAAGAATACGAGAGAGATATGCCTGGGAGGAATCTCAGAAAAACTGTATGTAGACAAAGTAGCATCCTACATCTACCCAAGGATTGCCTATATTCTGGCGGATAAAAATTTCAGTAGAGTACTCACCCTTCATCAAGATTTCAAGAATAAAATTTTGATGAAAGAAGGGAACCGACCGTACTCTATCACCTATACTATCTCATATGCTCTATCCAACACTCATCATTCAAATTTATTCCAAATGAAGGAGTATATTGAGATACCAGAAGTGTTCGAGAGAGTTGCATGCGCAACCAGGCCAAAAATAATTGAGTTACTGCCAATTCACGGATATATTTGTTGATCAAGGATAAGCCAGTCTGGAGCAGACAAGATAGCCTCAGATTCGAGCAGAGAATGATTTCTTTCCAAGAAGATAGGATGATTAGTAAAAGATGGAGAAAGAAACCAATCATGGAAGTAATCTAGGAACCACAAAAGTTCACTACAAAAGGTGAGCTAAAATGCCCAGAAGGATGGAGAGGCGTCGAAGTAATATTCGATATCACTAAAAAAGAAAACTCAATTCCTTGTGATGTCTTGTATTATCTTCAACAACTAACAACTGGGAGATACCAAGGACAACTCAAATTTGGTGATCTTGAGCTAATAATCAAGAGAGTTGCAAGAAGATTCCTAAAACAACTAGTGCTGGAATTGGAGTTTCTTGAGGATCACAAACCTTGGGAATGATTACAAGATGGAATGGAGTTTACGGTTAAAGGAAAATGATATAAAGTTCTAAAAGGGCTTTTAAAAGCTTGATCTACCCATGACCACAAGTCTATTCTCGATATATATCACCCTCGGGATGATATATAATGAGCACCGTGCAGAGTATTTTGCGGCATATATTGATTCAGGAGCCGGTATCTGGACAGCGAAAGAAGGATTCTTTCCTAAAGGCTCTGGCGAAGATTTACCAACAGTACTAGGAAGAGATTTCTCTCAAAGGGTGCTAATGCTTAAAAGAAGAATCAGACAAGAAAAAATTATGATCGGAGGTGCGGATCGTACCCTATAGTATATGGTGAAGACTCTACTGATATATTTTCACGACACCAGAGCAGATATCCTCTTAAGAAATAATTTCCTACAAATATTCAAGCATTTTACCCAAGAAAACACAACAAGAAGGATTATTTTCACAACCTTTGTATCAAGAATGTCAACTGTATCAAGAATGTCAAGTAGGAAACATTTGGTCAACTGTATTTGCTACAAACATACATACCAAGTAGGAAACATTTGGTCAACTGTATCAAGAATGTCAAGGTATTCTCAAAGTTCGATTGCAAATCTGGTTTTACCAGATAATGATGGAAGAAGGAAGCAAGAAGTTTACTACAACCTTCTCCATACCACAAGGCCATTATATCTGGAATGTCATGCCTATGGGCTTGACAAACGCACCTCAGATATATCAAAGAAAGATGGATAATCTTTTCAAAGATTATTTCTCATTCATGTTTATTTATGTGGATGACATCCTCATAGCCTCAAAAGACATAAAGGAGCATTTGGCGTATTTGGAAATATTTTCAGAAGTGTGTCACAAAGAAGGATTGGTGCTTAATGAAAAGAAGACAGTAATAGCAACAAGACGGATCAAGTTTCTTGGAGTCGAGATCGATGAGTCTGGGGTCATTCTACAACCACACATTGTAGAAAAGGTTCAGGGTTTTCCTGAAGATCTCAAAGACAAAAAGCAACTCCAAACCTTCTTAGGAGTTGTCAACTTCACTGGAATGTTCATCAACAATCTAGCACAATACAGGAAGGTATTCAGTCCTCTATTGAAGAAAGATACTGAATTCAAATGGGAGAAATCACATCAAAATATGGTTAAACAATTGAAGGGAATTTGCAAAAAGCTCCCAAAGTTAGCCATTCCAAAGGACAAAAATGACCCGGTGCTATATACAGATGCTAGTGACCATTGGTAGGATGCAGTTCTTACCAAGTCCATACCAGAAGGAGAAGTTTCCTATATGCAGATACTGTAGCGGACTCTTTATGGAGAATGAGGCAAAGAGATGGCACATTAATAAGGAGTTCTTCGCAGTACGAAAAGCGTTCAAAAAATGTCTGCTATTTCTTTTTGTGAAGAAATTCATTCTTAAAATCGATAACACGAGTGTCAAAACCTTTCTAAAAAATAAAATTGAATCAAAACCAGAAAAGACAACTTTTAAGATGGCATGATTTTAATATTGTCATTACTAAATTTGTTGAAAATATTTTGGCAGATTTCCTAACGAGAGATGGAAGGAGGTGAAACAGACTCCATCCTAATGAGATTCAAACACCTGATGGAGCTCCTTGCGGCGCTTCAAAATGTTTTCGAGAATCTGGCAATAAATGCTAACGTTGCTATAAAATTATAACGAGAAGATGAGACCAAAGTGTCTAATCTAATACGAGATTATACCTGCAGCCTTGCAGGTCTATTCGAGATAATAAAAGTACCTTTACTCCAGGCAGTCATGGACAATCAGAAAAAGGAGTGCATTCGGAAACAGGGCCCTAAACCGGAGCAGGGTATTCAAGTACCCCTAACACGAGTTTGGGATCGGAACTTCCAAAGGAAGAATTGGTCCAAGAAAAATCGAGGCTCTGGAGTCACATCTAGAGTCGATGAGTCAACCCAGTACCTCTGGGGTTAAAGAGGGAGAGATCAACTTTAGGCTTATGATGGGCACTGCTAAGGTTGGTATTAACTTAGATTTTTCTCATTGGCAGGAATACCAGGCCAGTTGAGAGAAATTGAACACACGATAGGGAATCCATCTGAAAAAGTGCCGGATAGATGTGTTTGGGGAATATCCCCAAGTCTGGATGTGGCCTGGATCTAATCCAGAAGACGTCAAGCAATGGTTTAACTTTGGGGAATTAACCTCAATATACACCATGGCGCCCAGATTTCTAGAAATTTCAAAGCTACCAAAGTGGATAGGGGATGCAGTGTCCAAGGTATGGTCAAATAACAATACTTTGACCAGGGGAGAACTATTGGAGTTGTATTTCATTAGTGCAGCTCCAGAACCAGTGGAGAAAGGCCGTCATGAGGCCTTTCATTTTATCATGCTACGAAGGCCAGACGTTAAAGCTGCAAATAGCATCAAGAAGCCTTCTGGAAAGGAACCAGTTTTGATTTCCACCTACTCAAAGGATCAAATCTCTACGCGAAGAGCAAGGGGTTTGTACGCCTATTTCCAGACAATGGCCCAAGTCAAGTCTCCATTTAAATTGAAAGATCATAAAGTGAATGGATCTTTCTTGTTAAACACCTTAACAGGAAAAAAGATAAAGTATGCAGAGGACTCTTTCGAAGGAAATAGAGATCTGCTATGGGAAAACAAACTGCCGATGAGTGGAGAAACTCATCGAAATTTTTGCAGTATGATCCACCGGGGAAGGTGGAAGGAAAGGACATGCACCAGTTGCCTCATCCAGACTAAACCAGAGTTTGAAAAATAAGTACAATTGAGCATAGTAAGGAATAAGAATGCCAGACCTCTTCCAGCAAAGGATACACGAGGAAAAAAGAGGGTAAAACGTCTTCAAAACAATAAAAAGACGGAGGACCCTTCAGGTACCCCAAGAGAAAAATGACTCTTCAAAAAAGCAAGAGTCGGATGATTTTTCCAAAGGGGTAAGAGCCATGTGACCCCTGCAAAAGGACAAGTTGGATGGACTAGAGAAGGGCATCCAAGACAAAGAAAGGGATCAGCCAACTGCTAAAGTTTGAATCCAATAAAAATAATGTAAGCGCTGACGTAAGCAAAATGACGTAAACGGTGACATCATGGAGAGTTAAAGGGCATTGAAATCCGGATTTCAAGTCAGAGAAGGGCATCTAAGGCAAAGAAAGGGACCAGCCAGCTGCTAAAGTTTGAATCCAATAAAAATGATGTAAGCACTGACGTAAGCAAAATGACGTAAACGGTAACATCATGAAGAGTTAAGGGGCATTGAAATCCGGATTTCAAGTCCGAGGGCCTCTATAAATAAGAAGTCTGAGGAAGTAGAAGGCATCGACCCTCTGTTTTCTCTCTTTAAACATTGCAATAAGCTTTCTTTCTTTCTTATATGTGTGTTCTAGTTCTAGCTACCATAGGTAGCTAAAGGAGTTTCTCTTCTTGTTCTTTGAGGATGGTGTGTAATAAATTTCTCCATTCAATAAATAAATAATCTTGGACTATTGTCCGAAGTATGTAACCTTCTATTTTTCTCTGCAACCTTAATCTCCATACTTTCCAACGAGGAACAGTAGCAGCATCCTGTACACCCGGAGTAGAAAATGAACTAGGGTTGTGCTGAGGTCCGCTGAAGGAATGGGATTGAACCATCACACTTCGGGGCGCGTGGTTGGCTGTGAGGAGCAGCTGTAAAACCTCTCGGATACCCGGTGGATTAGCGGTTAAAAAAGATACTATTACTGTTTCAAGTTGATTAGTTACGAGATCAATGTTGTTTAATTAATGTACGGAAGCATGCTGGCCCGATATGGTCATAATGGACTATGTCTATTTTGAAAAATAGAAAGTAATAAAAATTTGGCAAAATAAATATATGATATAAGTTTATTGGGTTAAAAAGCTTCAATAACTTGTTAAATGACCAAAAAGTTGAATGCTTCAAAGTTAATGGACCGGTTTCAAAATTTGTAAAGTTAGTAAACTGATTTCAAAATTTTTGAGGAAATGTAATTTTCAATAACCTGTTGGTCACCTGCTATAGCAGGTCAAAGGACCAAATTGTTGAACTTTACAAAATTAATGGACTAAAATCAAAATCTAGAAAACCTATAAACTAATTTCAAAATTAGAGAAACTTAATGGATGAAAAACTTTATTAAGTCTTTTTTTTATGGAGTATATTTTAGGATTGGAATATGAATAACCGACGAAATCAACATTAAAAGAAATTAAATCTATCTTTCATTCTATAAGGCGAGAGTGACATACAGAGCTTCAACTCAATTAAGGAAAATAACAAGTGAGAAGAGAGAGAATATTTACTAATTTTTGTAATGAGAATGAGATGATCCTTACCGATGGTTCTCGGTGCTATTTATAGGCAAAGATTGGGGATAATTAAATGTAGAGTAGCCATAGGTAGGGATGAAAATTTTACCCATCGAGTACCCGCATATCGTGTGTGAAAAATCGGGTAATGGATCGGGTAGTATCCGAACTCAAAAGGGAACTATGCAGTAAGGGTAGGGTATGAGTTCTCTTATTTTTACCCGTACCCGACTCAAATTTACCCATATATATATATATATATATATATATATATATATATATATATATATATATATATATATATATATATATATATATATATATATATATATATATATATAGTATTATATATTTAATTAAATGTTAAAATCTAATTAATATTTCATTTTTAATATAATAATATTGTTGATGTAAAATTTATGATATATGTAATATTTATTTATTATAAATATGTTTAATATTTTTAATTAAAATTTATATTCTTGTCCTAATATAAATATTGGAAGCATTGATGTGTTTTGAAGATTGGTTAGGGAAAGACATGATAGTTTGATTTTTACACAATAAATTATTTTTCATCTACTTTATTTTATGAATTAACATGTTTATAATTTATATTATTTATATCTTAGAAACATCTCGCATTGCTAGAGGAGTCATAAGTTATTCCAGTGATGAAGATGAACATGAGAATGAAGATGTAAGTTAAACAATTACTTTAGAAGAGATGTATTATAATTATTTTTGGTGGATTATAGTTTAAAATACATATATGTATATTGGGGCGGGTAGGGTCGGGTGGATTCGGGTAACCGTGGATTATCCATAAAATCTACCAAGATTGCGGGTATCTGTTTACCCGTGGATTGTCCGTATACCTGTGGATATACCTGTACCATACTCGAAACTCTATTTTAAGGTAATAGGGTAGGGTTTGTGTAGGGAGGGTAGGGTATAAGTAGCGTGGGGCCTAGGCTAACTTTACATTTAATGCAAAGATCTTATCTATCTTTTGTGATGCGATAAGATTTGGGAGATTTGATATTTTCGGTCTCAAAAAATATCCACTGTGTAGCCACAGGAGATTAGAAGTTATAGTGCCAAAGATAAAGTGCAGAAGGCATGCAGTGGCATGGTTGTGATGAGTGGCGGTTGGGATGCTGAGGTGTTGGTGTCATGCTGCCGACATGTGATCACCTAGGCCAGACCACTGGGCTGCTGAAGAGCCGCGGTCGAGCTATTGCGGCGCTATACCGAAGCATGGCTGCTGAGCTGCGGTGGCGGTCGAGCTACTGCGGCATATCTGCTGGGTATGGATGTCGAGCTATGGAAGAGTGACTGCGGGGCGTGGCTGCCGTGCTGCTGTCAAGCTACAAGGTGTCTTATTACGTAGAGCTGTCATGTGAGTTGTCCTACAGAACTGTCTTGTGTGGTTGTAGAATAAATTCCACATATGGCTACGTTGTGCAATTGCCTTATGTGACACCTAGAAAAATTGTCATGTATAGCTTTCTCCGTAGTACTACTATACGTGGGTTTTGACTTGTGTTTCTAATGTACACCAATAACCTTTGTTGAGTTACCAACATCAACTAAAATGAATATACATCCACATTGTGAATCTATATCATTTTTGGTATGATGATGAATTACAATTTTTGTTAAATCAAACTGTGAAATTTGAGGAAAATTTTGGCTAATAGTGACCAAATGAGTAAGCTTTCGACCATCAAGGGGTAAATTTTAGATTATCATTTTTATGCTCCATTATGCAATGATGCGATCTCTTACGAAGTCCAAAACTATCAATTATAGGTTTAATATTAAAACCTTAATTAGATTTTCTTAAATGTTTAATAGATATTAATTTTTTAGGGGTAGATGATTTGTTGGTTTCTCCTCTTTATTTCTTCTTCTTCCCCTTCTCTAAAATATTCTTGTGAGTGTAATATGTGGGAAAGTGTGTTTGGATGCTTGGTTAAGTTGGATGTTGGGTGAGAAACACAAATTGAATGTTATAATTTAGCGTCATTTGTGACTGTCCCCATTTAGATTTTATACTCCCCGTCAGCTCGAGATAGAGTCTTTATTTTTGTGCAAGTTGATTAAGGAATATTAGTATTTAGGGTAAATTATCAAAACCTCCCTCGAAGTTTGTCCAAATTATCAAATAAACCCCGTGGTTTGAAAAATTACCAATTGCGCCCTTTAATTTTTTTTTAAAAAATAGTGAAATATAAAAATACAATATTAAATATATGAGTCTTTGATGTCATTTTCATCCTTCTTTATTTTAAGAAAAAGTGTATTTTTATTAATGTTCAAATAAAAAATAAGTTAAATGGGGTAATTGGTAATTTTTTAAACTACGGGGTTTATTTAGTAGTTTGGACAAACCTCAAGGGGGGTTTTGGTAATTTACCCTAGTATTTAATGTATAGTGGGTAGTTGTATTAGTGGGAGTGTGGACCCCACATTTTTGTTGTATTAGTGGGAGTGTGGACCCCACATTTTTGTTGTATTAGTGGGTGTGTGGGTCCCATGTGTGTAAAAAAGGAAATGACCATCTTTGGAGCGAACAACCAAAATAGAAAAAAGACCATCTTTCGAACGGACGGAGATAATATATTTATTCTATATATGACCACATTTGGCTATGTGTAAAAATGCCTAAAATAACAAAAAAGTCCTTGATTCTATATTAATTTTTGAAAAAATCATTATTGAGTCAAGCTTTTTACTTGATAAAGATTTTTCAAAAATTAATATCTTGTCAATATCGAGTCAAGCGTTTTTCCATTATTATGGGCATTTTTTACAAATACCCTTAAAATTTTTGGTATAAAAGAATGAGTGTAACTTGGGTGGAAGTTGTGGTCTCCACTTCTTCCTAATTAATCTAGTTAATTAATATGTGGTTACCTTCTCAATTAATGTTTTTTATTACTTTTTAATTTTATTATATTTAATAGATCATTATTATACTCTAAACTCTAAATGTCAAAGTGAGAAATATACCCTAAATTATAAGGATATAATTACAATTATACTTTAAACATTAAACTTTAAGGGTGAAATATACCCTAAACAACAAGAACGAAATTATAATTATACCCTAAACCTAAAATCCAAAACTCTAGGGATAAATTATACCCTAAACCACAAGGGTGAAAATATAATAATACACTAAATCCTAAATTTTAGGGGTAAAATATACCTTACACTACAAAAACTGTTTTTTAACAATGGAATATTCCGTTGCTAAAAGCCTTAATTCCATTGTTAAATTGGTTTACCAACAGATTAGCAACGAAATCCGTTGGTAAAATTCTGTTGGTAAAGTGGTGGTTAGTAAATTTTTAGCAACGAAAAATTAATTCCGTTGGTAAAAAAATTCTGTTGGTATTCCGTTGCTAATAATTCCGTTGGTAATTTATATAATGATTCCCTTGGTAATCCGTTGGTAATTACCAATGGATTGAATTCCGTTGCTAAAATAGAGAATAAATCCGTTGGCATTCCGTTGCTAAAACAAAGATGTCATTTTTGTTGCTAATCAATTGCTAATTATCAATGGATTGAATTCCATTACTAAATTCGGTTGTTAATAAATACTCCCTCCATCCCTCTTATATTGTAACGTTTACTGTACCTTTTGTGAGAGGTTTATGCAGTCAAACGTTGCAGTTTGACGGGACGGAGGGAGTACTTTTTTGTAGTGTTAAACCACAAGAGTAAAATTATAATTATACCCTTAAAATTAAAAATAAACTCTAAGATTAAAATAAGTCGTAAACTACTAGGATAAAGTATATCTTAAAATATAAGGTTGAAATTACAATACAGTTTTAAAATTAAATTAAATTAAAAAAAAAAGACGAAAGATAAAAACAAAAAACACATACATACTTGAGAGAGGCAACAGTGAGAGGCGGTTCAACCAAGTCAATTTGGTGGAATGTTGTGCCAAAGAAATTTTTAAAATGTAACCACCCATTGTCATCACTTATTTCTTTAATTTATGAGTTTAATATTGGGCATAAAATATTATTGACAGCGGGTAATTTAGTTTTTTTATTTAATGCAAATTTCTTTTATCTAGCCACATTTAAAATCCCCATAGTATTGAACGCAGCATCTGCCTTACATTAATTCTGTGAAAACGACTTCTTTGTTTGGAAATAGAATACACACGAGAGTTCATAAAAGAGACTTGGCAAGAAAGGCCCACCCCTCCACAACACCTTAAAACTTAATTGCAACAAAGATGGATGAGAGAGAGAGAGAGTAGGTTTTGTTGCCTAGTGTTGGTGGGCTAATCACTAATGGCCAAAAGAAAAAGTTGAATAAATAAAAAGGTTATATATTACTAATTTAGCTGTCTTTAATTGAAAGTTCACATGGAAGCATGTGATATTGTTGGAATTGTGTAGTGTTTTGATGTAAGCAAAAGGATGAGGACTTCTCCATCTCTTTTCATCATCAAGCAAAACAAGAGTTATAATTGGTGCCTATCACTTCTCTTTGCATCTCTACAATCTAGCTTCTTTAACCCTTTGTTTGTTTTTGTTTTTGTTTTTTGTTTTTTTTTTTTTGGATTTTATGAGTTATTTTGATCTGACATCTCTTATAGTATTAGAATTATATAATTAAAATATAAAAAAATGCATTTATTTGGATTTGAACTTGAATCTTCTTGAGTGCATATAATTTTTATATTATAAATTGTTTTTTAAATTTATTAAAGTCTCTTTTTTCGATGAAATTTTCATAGGAAATTTTCAACGACTTAAGTTTAATTAAAATTTTTATTGAAAATTTTCAATGGTTTATCAAGCTATTGGAATTAGCATTGGAATTTTTCAACGGTTTAAATTTATATGGAATTTTCGTTGGAACTTTCCAATAAATTTAGGTTTTATAGAAATTTCGCTGGAAATTTACAATAGTTTATTAGACTATTGGAATTAGCATTAGAAATTTTTAACAGTTTAAATTTTCATAGGAATTTTCGCTAGAATTTCCAACAGTTAAAAGTTTCAATGGAAAATTCGTTGGAACTTTAAAATTTTCAACGAATTTGCTTTTTGTTGGAATTTTTCTATTGGAATTTGTCAGTTTTCTTGTATTGATAGTATTAATTTATATTTTTTTTTTGTATTTTGGAATGATGTATTTAAACTTTATATCAAAACTATTATTAATTGATATAAGAGGGGAGAAATGAAAGGGACAGAGAAAGAAATAAAAATATTAATTGAGAAGATATAATGTATGATATGAGTGATGTAAGAATAAAAAGTGTTTACGTTTGTATATAGAGTATTTATTAAAAATAAATTTGGAATAATAAACTTAAATCAAGCATAGTTTTTAAGTGGACAATAGTCTTTTAAGTGGTATATTCAAAATGAGAAAATGTAAAGATAGAAGAGTACTTTGTTAAACTATTATGATTTAATATTATCATTCTATATTCATTTTATGATCTAAAGTGTTATAAATCTACTTTTTTTTTTCTTTCTTTTGGTGTACATAAACAACTACATAAGTGACATGCAAGATCAACTTTGATCATAGGAATGAAACGATCGAGTAGTGGTTGAATTTTAGAGAGATAACAGGGTTATACTATAAACCCTATAAACACAGTTCAAATGAGATTAACTCTAACTTAATTTATAGCACATGTACACATCTAGAAATCACTATTTTTCGTTGAAAGTAAAAGCTTAACAGCTCAACATATGTATTTAAAAATGCTTTTTAAATCACTTAGTCACAAAAATTATTTATGCTACATACAAAACAACACTTTTTACTTAAATAGTACTTCTCTTCCCAATTAAGCCGGCACGCGGTCGCCGATCGTCGACACTCACCGATACCCATTCTGATATAGAACACTCACCAACATAGTCACCGACATCCATATGGACATGGGACACTCACCGATACCCATACCAACACTCATACCGACATGAGAAACATTGGATATATTTATTAAATAGTGGGGCATTGATGTCCAAAAAGTGCATATTAGTTAGATTTGTTATAAATGTTATTTGTTGTTAGTATTATTATTATTTAAGTGTACTTTGGATACTTTTGACCATTAGCTCATAATAATATTACTCTTTGTACTAAAAATAATTCTCTATTATTCCAAAGAACAAATGTTCGTTGTACTAAAGTACAATCCCAATTCCATTTTACTTCTTCTAGAGTATACTCTATGTGATAGGTGGTCAACACCCAAGTCAACACTCCTCCTCCTCTATGACAAGACTAAAGTTCCTCATGTCTACCTTGCCAAAGGTGAGCTCTGCCTTGGTAAACTCTACATGCCAAAGGTGAGTTCTGCCTTGCCAAAGGTGAGCTCTGCCTTCCAAGCTCACCATGCCGCCAGAGGTGAGCTCAGTTTCTCCAAGCTCTCCATGCACACGACCCTTCCGAGCTCTCCATAGCCGAGCTCTATCTTGCTAAGTCTTCCAGAGTTGGAGTCCTTAGGATGACTAGTGGAAAACTTATCAAGTCATTTGTCACATCATTATCAGGCCTTCAATCTCCCAAAACAAGATTTGTATCTCCAGCATTTAATGTCCACTTGCTACTAGGCTCACCCACTTGTATAAAGGGGAGCTGCACCTTCATCTTCAACAACACTACCATCATCAGTTCATCTTCACCATCAACACCAAGGTCATCACCATTATCACTGTAAAAGGAGAATTATCACCTTCACAACAAAAAAATACAAAGAGAAACAAACTCTCTACTTTAAATCCCCACAAACGTGGGAGGAATTCTTGTGTTCTTCCTCCTTTTACTTTCTTCATATTATGTTAGATTAGTCCGATTAAACCATATAACAGCCACATTAAACACTCACCACACCCATCAAAAATCGACTATCTACACTCTATAAGTTGCATATATTAAATATATATATAATAAAAATGGCATGTGAGTATAACAAGTTAAAAATCAATCTTAAAATTGGATCTCTTTATGAAATCTTAAATAAGGTAAACATTTTAAAAATAATAATAATAAAGGAAAAAAGAACATTAGCAGAAACCCAAACCGACAAACTCGTAGGTGAATAGATTTGGAATGGAAGAAGATCCAAAAATACAAAATAGAAAACATGGTAAAAAAATGAAAGTGTGCACGTGTAACCTCGTAGACCATGAGAAAAGTGGGCCCCTTAAAGCACAGTAATTTGTAATATTGTGGCTGTAGGAATGTTATTACAGGCTTTTATTTCATGTGACAAAATCTAAAGTAGTGTTAAAGTATGTTTTACTCTTTTCATTATTTATAAAGTAGTGTTAAAGTATTATCACTTCTGTTATAAAATATTACTCCATTAGTTCATTTTTAATGTATTTATTTTATTATTTTGGGTCTACTTTTATGTATCAATTTCTCCTTTTAAATATATGAGACTCACACAATCATTAATACAATTAAAATATGGGTTTCACACACTCCACAAATACAACTAGCTACCCATTACACATAAAATAATAATATTCTTAAAATAATAATATTCTTTAATCCATATGCAAAAAGCAAAATGATACATTGACAATGGACGGACAATGTATTACTTTTTATTTATATTATAAATTGTTCATAAAAAAAATAGTTCACTACACTATTATTATTTTTCTATTGATTGAGTATTACTTTTTATTAATAATGTTATAACTTTTTATTCATCTCATATAAAAACTTACGTGAGACGGTTTCATACGAAGTTATCTTGGTTTGGAATTGTTTAAAACCCTAAGCAAGTTTTACGTTAAATCTCAAAATAAATAAATAAATTGAGGCATAATTTTGTTAAAATATTTCATATATTCCACAAATTTTTTATAAAATAATTAAATTAAGGGTTATTATGTGGTACACCTAGGATTTATAGGCTTTTTTTAGGGTATAATTATTTTTAATTTTTAAAATTCTATTTATTTTATTTGATCCAAGGGTAGTTATTAATTTTTTTAATTTAATGTACGATATTGATTAGGTGAATTAATTGCATTCTAATTCAACTCTTAAATTAAACGACAACCCTTTTTATTGATTAAGTTAATTTTTTTATTAAAAATATTATAATCGTTTATCCACGGTGAGAAATCTCACACAAAATTTTGTCTTAAATTATTGATCAAATATTATTCATAACTAATCTAGTTGAGTTCAAGTGATGGACAAAACTAATCCATTTTGAATGGACGCGCGGATAAATTTTTATCATTATTGATTTGCGTTATACACTCTCATGAAATAACTTCTTAATAGGGATAAGGATGAGAAGTAAAAATATTTTAATGAAGATGATACTTAATTAATAAAAAGTGATTAACTATATAGTGAATAATTTTATAAATATTTTATGGGTAATTGTGGGTGCACCCCAAAATTTATATGCTAAATAGGTAGTGGGATAGTTTTTTTATTTTTAAAAAATTAATTATTTAATTTTTTCAATAGTGGAGATTAATTTGTACATTAATTTAATGATTTAAATTGTTCAGGTGCATGCAGTGCACCTTAATTGGACTCATAATTTATAGCATAAATAAAATATAATAATATTACTACCTTCGGCCACTTACAATGTATTCATTTCACTATTCCTGGCATCCGCTTCAAAGATATCAATTTCCTCTATTTAGTAAAGAAAGTACACAATATGACCCACCACTTCTCTGTAATACAATCACTCACTTTACCTATAATAATAATACTCCTTAATCCACGTGCAAAAAGCCAATAAAGACCTTAGAATTGTCCACGTGCAAACAGCAAATGATTACCTTGTAAGTGACCGGAGGGAGTATTAAATAAAAATAATATCTTTAATAAAATATAATAACTACACGCTTTCCTATTTACTCTTCTATTTATAATCGATTAGAGTGAGTTTTACTTTGAATTAATTCTTTAGAAATTGACAATTACGGAAAATTTTAATTTTATAACATCTTCAATTAAATACACGATTATTTTTAATTCAATCACAGCCTTTTTATTTTGTGAATTCAATGTTAACTGAAGACCTTCACTTAGTTATAAGCCATTCATTTCGCAATTTTTTTGATTCACACCAAAGTATTGATTTTTTTTTTATCTTGAGTAAAAAATCCACACATGAATTTGTGAAGGTAGACCATGCATGCAGCTGCTTGTGTATAGCAGGAGCATGTGTGTGTGTATTGCAGCTGAGAAAACAAATACTACGAGTGGAGGCTGTTCATTGGTAGATCAAGTGAGTAGAAGATCATGTACATTGGCCGTTAGATCATTGGAGCATCAACTGATCAGCATGGCAGTTAGCTTGACAGTTGGAAGAGTTCAGCAGCATTGAAAAAGCCTCTAAACGGTTGAAGATCAGTTATAACTGATTCTGTTAAGCATGCATTTGATTGGATGAAAGGGTATCAAGGTATTGAGTTCACATTCATATAAATTGAAGAGATGGAAGTCTGCTCATCATCATCACAATCTCTTCACACATCAGTTTAGAAGAAGCAAGCTTAAGAATTAGGGTTTTTCAAGTGTGCTTGTAGTCTTGTAACCTTCATCATCGTTTAGTGAATTATTCTCTTAAGAAGTGGATGTAGGCTTATGCCGAACCACTATACATCTTTGTGTTGATCTTGTTCATTTTCATTCTTCGTTTATCAATCAAATCGGGTGTGAAACGTGAGGGATCAAACGTTTAAGTGAGTGCAAGTTCTTAAGTGTTCTTCATCAAGTGTTTGCTTAAGTTTTCATGAGAAGTGGCGCCGTCTGTGGGAAGGATAAGAAGCTGCCACAATATCAGATCAGAAGGGAAGAATCATGGTTACAACCAAGTTTGATGTGGAGAAGTTTACAGAGAAAACTGATTTCAGTTTGTGGAGGATGAAGATGGAGGCTGTACTGATTCAACAAGGCCTTGCTGATGCAATTAAACCACTTCCAGATCAAGCAGCTGCTGTGGATGCTGGTGCATTAGCTGCAGATCAAGAGCAACAATCAAAGGCAAGAAGTGCCATCATTCTGTGCTTAGGTGATAAAGCTTTAAGGGAAGTTTCAAAGGAAGCATCTGCAATGGATATGTGGAAGAAGCTTGCTGATCTTTACATGGTGAAGACATTGGCAAACCGGCTGTACACCAAACAGAAACTCTACTCCTTCAAAGTATCAGAAGATAAGTCCATTCTAGGCCAACTGGATGATTTCAATAAGATCATAGATGACTTAGAGAACATTGATGTAGCACTGTCAAGTGAAGATAAGGCTGTCATATTGATGTCAGCACTTCCTAAGTCCTTTGAAGGGTTGAGAGATACATTGTTGTATGGAAATGTTGAATCAATCTCTCTGGAGCAAGTGATTCTAGCAATCAAAGCAAAGGTGCTCCACAAGACTTCAGATAATGCAGTTGCAGGAGAAGGTCTTGTTGCCAACAAATAAAATAAGTGGAACAAGAATGACAAGAAGTCTGGTGCTGATAAGAAGAAATATGAAAGAGGCAATCAAAGTATATCAGCAGATGAAGAAAACAATAAATGCTTCCACTGCAACAAGCCTGGTCATTTCAAGAAGCAATGTCATAAGTGGAAAGCAATGGTGGCCAGGAAGATTGCTGAAAAGGGAGGAAATCAAAGAATCCATGCCAATCAGGTGACTGAAAATAGAGGTAACAAGGATCAAGATTATATTGAAGCTTTGGTTGTTGTTTCTGGTCAAGTGTCAGATCAGTGGGTGTTAGATTCAGGTTGTACCTTTCATATGACATCAGTTAAGGATTGGTTTACTGATCTAAAACCATATCATGAGGGATCAGTCTTGTTAGGCAATGATCAAGCCATCAAGATTGAGGGTATTGGTTCTGTCGAATTCAGAATGTTTGATGGATCCATTAAGTTGCTCACAAATGTGAGGTATGTACCAGGTTTGAGAAGGAATCTGATATCATTGGGAATGTTAGACTCCTTGGGATGTGAGTACTATGTGAAGAAAGGTGTACTCACCATTACAAAGGATAAGTCAGTTGTAATGAAAGGAGTTAAGAGCTCTGATCTCTATTTTCTTGAAGGATCAGTTGTCTCTGGGCAGTTGAACACTTCTCAAGAACAAGAAGATGTTCAGTTGTGGCATGGAAGACTAGCTCATGTAAGTGAGAGAGGGTTACAAGAGCTAGCAAGACAGAAGCTACTAGATATAAGTTCAACCTGTAAGATGGATCAATGTGAAGATTGTATTCTAAGCAAGGCAAAGATGTTGAAGTTTGGTACAGGAGAACATACTTCATCAGAAAAGCTTCAGTATGTTCATACAGATCTATGGGGACCTTCAAGAAATCCAACTATTGGAGGTGGAAGATATTTTATATCCTTCATAGATGACTACTCTAGGAAGTTATGGGTTAAGATTCTTAAAAAAAGGATCAAACATTCACTGTATTTAAGGAATGGCTTGCTGAGGTGGAGAATCAGACAGGAAAGAAGCTGAAATGCTTAAGATCAGATAATGGGCTTGAGTTTGTTTCAGAACAGAGTTCAATGCTTTCTGCAGAGAAAAGGGAATTAAGAGGCACAAGACTACACCTGGGACTCCACAACAAAAATGGTGTTGCAGAAAGAATGAATCAGACATTGTTAGAAAGAGTAAGATGTATGCTGAGTAGTGGAGGATTTACCAAAGGGTTTTGGGGTGAACTTGTGACTACAGCAGCCTATCTGATCAACTTATGTCCATCAGCAGCTCTGAAATTCAAACCACCTGAAGAAGTGTAGTCTGGAAAGACACCTAGTTACACTCACCTGAGAGTAATAGGATGTCAGACTTACTCTCATGTGAAGCAAGATAAGTTAGAACCTAGAACAGTAAGATGTGTGATGGTTGGATACTCCAAAGAAGTAAAAGGATACAGATTGTGGTGTTATGAAACTAACTAGTTTATTGTTAGCAGAGATGTCACATTCAGTGAAAGGAATATGCCACTGGTTGAAAGAAATTCTGTAGTATCAATTACTACAGACTTTGATGAGCCTCAGGTGGAGCAAGCAAGGAAGGAAGCTCAGCATTGTAATCAAGAAGATAACAGTGCTGATCAGAATAAGCAAGATAGCTCTCCTAGCTCATCCAGTTGAAGGTATGATCTAAGTTCATATCAACTTGTAAGGGATAGATTAAGGAGACAGATTAAAGCTCCAGTAAGATACGTAGAAGCAGATATAGTTTCATATGCACTGTATGTTGCATCTGATATAGAAAACTATGAGCCAATAACATATGATGAAGCTATATCAGGAAATGACAATAACAAGTGGATAGTTGCTATGGAAGAAGAGTTGCTATCACTACATAAGAATAAAACTTGGCAGATTGTTGACAGATCAAAGAACAAGAAGTTAGTAAGCTGTAAATGGATTTACAAGAAGAATCCTATTACAAGCAAAGAAGGAGGTGTTAGGTACAAAGCAAGGCTTGTAGCAAGAGGTTTCTCTCAGAAAGAAGGTGTTAATTATAATGAAATATTCTCACCAGTTGTCAAACACTGTTCTATCAGAATCTTACTGGCATTAGTAACTCAGTTTGATCTTGAGTTACATAAGATGGATGTCACTACAGCTTTTTTGCATGGAAATCTTGAAGAGGATATCTACATGAGGATTCCTGATGGTGTAAGTATTGAAGGGGCTGACAGTAAGGCTTGCTTACTGTTGAAATCTTTGTATGGTCTGAAACAAAGTCCAAGACAGTGGTATTTGAAGTTTGATGATTATATTACATCAAATGGATTCAGCAGGAGCCTACATGACAGTTGTGTTTATGTTAGGTACAAAGAAGAGTGTTATACATACTTACTTTTGTATGTAGATGATATCCTTATAACTTATAAGAATCAGGCTGGTATAGATGAGGTAAAGGAGATACTTAAACAGGAATTTGATATGAAGGACCTAGGGGAAGCAAAGGTGATTCTTGGTATGCAGATTGAGAGAAATAGATCAATTGGTGAGCTGAAGTTATTCCAAGAATCTTACCTAGACAAGGTATTAAAGAGATACAATATGAATCTCAGCAAAACTGTATCTACACTAGCAAAGCAAGAAGTGAATCTGTCATTACTCCAAGCACCTCAGACAGATCAAGAGAAGGTTGAAATGAGCAATATTCCCTATGCTAGTGCTGTTGGCAGTTTGATGTATGCAATGGTATGTTGCAGGCCAGATTTAGCTTATGTGATGAGTATGATTAGCAGGTTTATGAGTAATCCAGGTTTGCTATATTGGAGTTCAGTGAAGTGGGCTCTCAAGTATGTTAAAGGAACCATCACAGCAGGCTTGAAATTTCAGAAAATGTCAACATGGGATAAGGCAGTAGTTGGATATGTTGATGCTGATTATGCAGCAAATCTTGACACAAGGAAGTCACTTACTGGTTATGTGTTCAACTTGTTTGGTACTGCAGTAAGTTGGAAAGCAACTCATCAACATATAGTGGCCTTATCAACTACTGAGGCAGAATTTGTTGCACTTACAGAAGCAATAAAAGAGGGAGTGTGGCTGACAGGTATGCTGAGTGAGTTTGGGATTGAACAAGAATCAGTTGAAGTGCATTGTGATAATCAAATCGCATTGCATCTCTCTAAGCATCAGGGATACCATGAAAGGACCAAGCACATTGATGTGAGGCTATATTTCATAAGGGATATGATAGACAATGGAGTAGTTAGTGTGAGAAAGATCAAAACTAATGAGAATCCAGCAGACATGTTCACAAAAGTCTTACCAGTTCATAAGTATGAGCTGTGTAAGCAATTAATTCAGTTGAATTAAGTGAGGAAGAAAAAGGTTGCTGCTCCTTATAAAAGCAGCAAGGTGGAGAAGATAAAAGCTAACATGATGCAAGGTCTAAGGTGGAGATTTGTGAAGGTAGACCATGCATGCAGCTGCTTGTGTATAGCAGGAGCATGTGTGTGTGTATTGCAGCTGAGAAAACAAATGCTACGAGTGGAGGCTGTTCATTGGTAGATCAAGTGAGTAGAAGATCATGTTCATTGGCCGTTAGATCATTGGAGCATCAACTGATCAGCATGGCAGTTAGCTTGACAGTTGGAAGAGTTCAGCAGCATTGAAGAAGCCACTAAACGGTTGAAGATCAGTTATAACTGATTCTGTTAAGCATGCATTTGATTGGATGAAAGGGTATCAAGGTATTGAGTTCACATTCATATAAATTGAAGAGATGGAAGTTTGCTCATCATCATCACAATCTCTTCGCACATCAGTTTAGAAGAAGCAAGCTTAAGAATTAGGGTTTTTCAAGTGTGCTTATAGTCTTGTAACCTTCATCATCGTTTAGTGAATTCTTCTGTTAAGAAGTGGATGTAGGTTTATGCCGAACCACTATACATCTTTGTGTTGATCTTGTTCATTTTCATTCTTTGTTTATCAATCAAATCGGGTGTGAAACGTAAGGGATCAAACATTTAAGTGAGTGCAAGTTCTTGAGTGTTCTTCATCAAGTGTTTGCTTAAGAATTCATGAGAAGATGAATTAACATTCACCATTAATACAACTACACACCTTATATAAAACAATAAACTTTTACATTCACCACTAATACAACTACCACTTTATATAAAATGATATATTTTTAATAGATGGAGAGAATACAATTTATTTAATATTTTCAATTTTATAATTACTTTTTTATTTATTGATACATGGATCAGTGAAAGGACGAAGAAAGAACAAATTAATACAATGATGGAATTTAAAATGGAATTCTCTCTTCCGCATTATCCCTCTAATTTGCACGTCTCCCTCTAAAAGAAAAAAAAAATTCTGTTGTTGTCAATTTGGTGGAAATTGAGTTAGAATTAAAATGGAATGTTTTTCTTTCTGGATTGTTACTCAATTTGTTCACGTGTTTTTAAGGCTTTCTTCCTGGACTCCGGTCATTATTGATCATATTTAAGTAAAATTACGGGATTTCTGTCACTAAAAACATTTTACTTGTACTATAATAATAATAAATTTTGAATATAATTAGTGCACAAATTATTTGAGATCCATTTATGTTAATTCAATAAAAATTTTCACACTATTTTTATTTGTTTTTATTATTAATACTCCCTCCGTTCCAAAACACCCTTTACACTTTCCTTATTTGTCCGTCCCACACCACCCTTCATACCCCAAAAAATGAAATATTACTTTATCCAACAACCTCAAAAGTTACTTTAATTTCAAATTTGTCACTCATTTTTTACACACATACCATTACTTTATAATATTTTATTACCTAAAAATACTACAATACCCTTAAAAGTTAACAAATTTGGTCAAAAAGTACAATTTTTCTTTAACAATATGGAACAGTAAACGGAAAGCGTGGTGTGGGACGGAGGGAGTACTTCTTTCACCAGATCCTCTGCACTAATTACACTTTATTTTTTCTTTATTGTAGTTACAGTATCATAGCTACAATGATATTTGTTTGCACTTCAATGACGATTGTAGATCCTTTATAATAACTATATTCTGTTTCTCTTTATTGTAGCTATAATACTGCACCTGCATTATACTTGTTAGAGATATCCTCACATCGGACTCATCTTTTAAAGAAATCTTCTTATATTTGTACGTCGTAAGACTACTTAATCCATAAATAACTCAATACACTTTTAATAACTTGTTGTCTTGTTACTTAGATTATGAAAAAAAATTGAAGGTAGAATATTAATGTAACTAAGGAAATTGTTGTCTTGTTACTTAGATTATGAAAAAAATTGAAGGTAGAATATTAATGTAACTAAGGAAATACTAGATGTTATTGCCTATTGGTCCTGCAAAACATGTAGATAACACAATGAGATTAATTAATTCATTTGGAGTAAGACTGACTCATTATTCATCATATTCAAATGAATGCATGTGGGCAAAAAGGGCCTGCCTTCATCAGGACAAATATGTCTACCCATTATTCTTTACATACACATATATGTATGTATATATACTTGTGTATGTAGTAACAAGGTGTGGTCCTTAAAGAAAGTTCGATCACCATCATTAGGTTGTCTTAGCTCCAACACTTAACCTTGATGGCGACCATACTCTTCATTCACATCTCAATCCCATACAAATTTCACACTCCCACTGCCACTCTCTTCGATTCGCACACGTGTTCCCTTTCAATTCAACCAACCAACGCTTTTTATGATGATCAATGTCGACTCATTTTCATTTCTTTAAGAAATATTTTTAATTTTAAGCCCAAAAAACAAGTTAACTATGTTGGGTTTGTCAAAATAAAATGAGGGATTTTCCTTTGCTTTTGTCCTACATCGAAATGAAAAGCAAAGAGGGAGGAATCATTGGTGCTATATAAGGAGGGTCTTAGACTTGATATGAAGTGCATCAATCAAGTATACTTTAATTTAATCTTTGTATTTGATTCTATTTAAATTCCTTTCTTGTATTCTCTGACTGTTAATCTTTGTGTTTGATTCTATTTAAATTCCTTTCTTGTATTCTCGACTGTGAGAATTGGGAGAAATGTGTGAATTAGTCAAAGATTTGTAAGAGTGTAAGGATTGAAGTCGGGAGAGAGAAATTCTGTGTGATTGTACAAAAATTACACATAGTGGTCATTTCTCGGTCCGTGGTTTTTTTTCCGATTTTGAAGTTTTTCACATAAATTCTCGCGTTGTGCTTTTTATGTTCTTCTTTATTTGTGCCCTAGAAATGAATGGGGATCTGTTTATCTCAACAAGTGATATCAGAGCCCGATTTAGGCACTCATAAAGTTCTTAGTATGCTCTATGGTTGCAGCATAGTCTGAACTTTAACATCAGAAAAGACTTTATGAGAGGGTTATTCATTAAGTTAAATGTGGCATGAAAGGAGTGAGAAAAGCTAGTGGCACAAGGTGGTCAGAAGATCATCCGGATGCTGTGAGATCTCCTTCTTTGCGGTGAAAGGCGCCAGACTGTAGCAACAATGGCGTGGCAAGGGGTAGGATTTGCGGGATAGCAGTTTTTTGCGGAGTTTTTGGACCTGCAGTAATATGCTGGGACTCTCTGTGATGGAGTTAGCTTAACAACGACATGGGGTTTTCTATGAATGTCGACTCAAGAAGGTTTGAAAGGAACGAGTTTTACGATAATGACTGGTGGCTTGGGAAAGAGGCGATTTAACTAATATGGTGGAGTAGGATTCTCGGGATTGAGAATGGATTGTCGATGAAGACAATGATTCTTAGAATGATTGATTCTAAGGGATTCTCGGGGTTGAGAATGGATTGTCGATGAAGACAATGAATCTTCTTTTATTTTGACAATGTGGAGATTGTTAGGTATGTCAAGAATACAATGAGGGATTTTCCTTTACTTTTGTCCCATATTGGAATGGAGAGCAAAGGGGGAGGGATCCTTAGTGCTATATAACAAACAAGTGGTATTTTATTAAAAGGAAAATGAAAATAAGAAGAAAGGGAGGAGACAGAAGAGAATAAGATGTTTAACGTAATGACCTAGTCAATAAAATAAGTCAAACAAGCGTCTTAAAAAAGCCAAACAGAAGGCCTTATAAATAAACTCAGCCAAAATCCTCTAATTCTTCGCGCATTACCCTGGCGGCTGGGATATTCATAAGCTCATGCGGATTCAACTTCAGAGGGTTGGACTTCGCAATTTGAGAACAGGTATTAGGCCTTGTTGTAGGTTGATATAAGCCTTTTATGGGCCTACCCCTTTTCAATTTCACTACACTAGACTTTATTGTTGGAAACTCTTCAACATTCTCGTGAGGGATGTCCGCATAGCCTGAAATTTCAAGATTGGTTTCCACATGAACAAAACTCATCCTGCCCGGATCCTTTACAGATGTACCGTGCGATCCAATAGGCAGGACAGAATCTTGATTTGATTGAGCGCCATCAGACACCGGTGCTGTATATGTGTCCTCATAATTCAACGATCGCGGTATCTGCGTTGTCAATTCAACACTCGACCTATTTAATATTTTCAATTTTATCACAACTTTTATTTTTTCAATTTGATACACCACTTATTTTATATTTTCAATTCAATTTATTATTATTATTATTATTTAATTGTGGGTCTCTTAATTTTTATGTATATATATAAAAAATAATAGTTTTAATAGTTTTAGAATTATATTCTTACAAAAGAAATTATATGCTCTATGAACTTAAATTTTAATTATTACAATAGTTATTTGGATTTCGGAAATTATATTCTTTTTAGAAATAATAATAATAATAGTAATGGTAATAGTAATAGTAATAGCGTTTGTTTCTAAGTAAAAAGTCGTAGGGTCGAATTTTTTTTTGGGATTTTACGTTAACTTTTAAAAAAATTGGCAGTTAAATTTTATTAAGTTTTATTTATTGTTTTTAGTTTTTGTTAGTGTATTCAACATTAGAAAATAAATTTTATTTAATTCAATTTTTTGGAAGTCATTTTTTAAATTTGTTTAATTATTCACAACTTTAAAATTTTTAAGTCAAAGTTCATTCATTTTTTGCTATTTTTCTGTTGCATAATGGAAAAAAAATAATAATAGTGATAAAATAATGAATTGAATTGAAAATATAAAATAAGTGGTGTATTAAATTGAAAAATAAAAGTTGTAATAGAATTGAAAATTTATAATAGATTGTGTATTGAATTGACAAAAATAAAAGGTTGTGATAAAATTGAAAATATTAAATAGATCGTGTATTAAATTGACAAAAATAAAAAGTCGTGATAGATTTGAAAATTCCTAATGGTGATTTAAACAAGTGTTTGTGGATAAAGTAATGGTATGTGTGTGAAAAATGAGTGGTATAATTGATATAAAATTAATTTTTTAAGTTGTTGGATAAAGTAATGTTTCTTTTTTTGGGGTGTGAAGGGTGTTGTGGGACGAACAAATTAGTAAAGTGTGAAGGGTACTGTGGGATGAAGAGAATAATTATTATGGAGATTTTCGTTGGCTGAAAATAAATTCATATTTTTGTAAATTATTTATCATTCCATTGTTAAGTTGCAGTGGTTGACAAAATTCTTGTGAGACTTTGTTGCTAATGTGAGACGGATACTCATTTTAATTTAACCCATCTTGACTCTTTATCATTGAAATAATTTATTATTAATATCCCATTAAAATCACCCCACAAATATAGAGAGATTAATATCCCATTATTAATTGAAAACTATACTGTAGAACAGAAGCGTACCTTGATCCACTGAGTTGTCTAGGTGGAACACGAAATCGATAATCAGTATGTATTAGGTCTTCCTCAACTAAACCTCTTAATTTCTTTATGGGGACCATCGTAATCCCTCCCGATGGGGAGAATGGAAGACCATGTTCGGCTTAGTATCTTGGGAACCATTATCACCTAATTACGTAGTATTGGGTATCTACTTTAATCATGTTCGACTTAGTATCGTGGAAAGATCATGTTCGGCTTATATACTACTTTAATCAGGCCACTCATTATCACCTAATTACGTAGTATTGTGTATTTACTCATTGGCCCATATCAGATAATGTAGCCCATGGACTTTTACTTTAATTAATCACTTAATTAAGCTCAATATAATATTTGAATAGCTAATATAATTTAATGTTAATATATTAACCACAATTAGATTATCTAGGAAATATAAATTTCTCAACAATCTCCCACTTGGGGTATATATTATTTTTCGAAGACAATTATATTAAAAGTCCTTAGAGCGCACTTCATGCTATTCATTCAGACTACCTTCAACAATTTGATCCATCTCATATACTAATAATGGAATTACCGCGGTATTCACCACATTATAAATCGTGGTTAAACCCCGATAATTACCATATTAATATATTTAATGACATAGATCAAATATAGTGAGTAATATGGAAATTACATGCAATGTGATTAATAACATGTCAATTTTCAACTGGTCCAACTTAAATCTTTAGTGAGATCTATCCATAAAGTAAAATAATACAAAATGGAATATTACTTGAGTGAATTCACCATGAATTCAAAATCATCAACTTTATTCTGCAGAAAACTGAATTATCTAAATTAAAGTTTCTTGAAAACTTTAAAGAGCAATAAATATAGACTCCCACTGAACCAATATATTTTAAAACCATATAACACCCACATGAGTAGCTAGTTCATAAAATTACAGGGCGTTGAATACATAATTGGCGGATCCATATTTAGAGTCAATCATAATATGCTCTACTAAAATTTTATCCATACAAAACACTCTCTTTAACAATCAAGATTTGTATATCAATATGTTTGACTTATAAGAACTCTTATTGGTAATACTTTACTACGAACTAACTGTCATAATAAACTTTATGTGACAAAGTTTCATAATATTATTCATGTTTGAATGCTCCTTAGTGTGCTACTAATTCGGTTGTCATGGTTAAGGAGCTACAAGTGTTTACTTAACGCTTTTACCTATATAGCTCTCTATACCAACAGAAGATGTAGCATGTAATGGATCTTATACTGTATTGACATCCAATAAACATAGAATCAAAATTCTTTATGATCTCCTACAAATCTGATCTCTAATATGCAAGCATGTTATCATTAGTTCTCCGTAAATACTTTATAAAGATGCATGCTAGAGTTACTTAAATGTCTACTTAATATACCAACAATCGAAGCCAAATTAGGTTTTGTACAGACTTCATCATACAACAACTTCCAACAGTTAAAGCATATAGAATATTTCTATATTTTTTAAATCTTTAATTTAACTTTAGAGCACCTGATTGAGTCTGCACTTGTCTCACTTACTTTAAATTAAACATTCTCCCACTGAATCACATAATCAGATATCTACATTTGTCTCAAAACCAAATGAGCCAATTACATCATGATGATAGTTGTGATTCCTATATGTGAAAGCTTGCTTGAATTGATAGATGTATTTTCTTTTAGTTCTTAAACCGTTGAGATCGTCTAATCAACATTACCTTAAGAATCACTATCTTTACATCCATTTAATGCAATTAAAAATCAAAATGTGCTACTAATGTCACAATTTTCTCAAAAGAGACTTTTTCAATAACCGGATAGAAAATCCCTTAAAACAACGTCTTCCTTCCCTTTTGAGTATAATCCTTTATCAAGATGCAAACCAATTCATCTTGTATTGATTTATACTCATAACTTATAGCATTTACCCACTTTCGAGTATTTGGACCTTGCATGACTTGATGAACATCGTTTGAATGTTCTACCATTAATTTCATATTATCCTCATTTTTTAGATGAGGAGAAAACTACATAATCATCCAAATTGTCTTTCTCCCAACTCTAGTAGTTTCTTTAGTAACATTAATTCTTGACTTTGTTGAATTTTTTATCCCTTAAATATTATTGACATTGTCTTAATAATGTACTGAATTTACACATTCGTAAAAGCATAAGTAAAGGTTGAATCGATTCCCCCTTAAGGACAATGTCTATAATATCACTCTTCCCCCCAAATCAACATCTTCAAATAATACCGTATTATCTGTCTCAAATATGATCCGATTATTTAGATCATAGATATTTTGTTTTTATTTATAATCAATAAAGTAGCTTGTATCTTATTTGAGCCCAATTTTCTTCAGTAAATCCCAAAAATTTAGACTTAGTTGGACATCACCAAATATGAAACTCATAAAGAGTTCTCACAACTACTTTAGTTGGAACTTTATTGAGATCATAAACTGCAATCTTTAGAATTTCTCTTATTATTAACCACATCTTGTAGAATTCTATTTTGTCATTTAACTAAACCATTCACGCTAAGTAATCTTAATGTAGTGTATTATAAAATAATTTCATAAGCCTTTAAGAGAAACAAAAGGTTATACGTTAGTTTTGTCTTTAGCAACTTTCTTTATGGGTATTCTTTTATTGCCCTTATACTTTATTGAGACAAAGTTTGCTAGAAACCTATTAGTCTCATCCTTATTGTTGAAGTTTACTCATCATGTATGAATTATGATTATGTTGTTGTTACATAAAACTTCTTAATTGTACAGAGAATTAATACAAAATGATTATTATGCTTGCATAAACTTTATAATCTTTCACAATTTAAATAATTTAGAATCATCTTGAGGAATCGAGCACAACATTAGTGTCAAATCCAATGACAATAATACCAACTTATAAGTGAGATACCTTCTACGTAGTAGTTAAATACTGATAATAAAACTGTCAAACAATAGCCTTCCTTTGGGCCGACTTATTACTCACATGTATAACCAAATAATTGTCATGTATTCATCACCACAGGTGCTTATGTATTTTGGGTCAAATATTAATCTATCTATGGGCCGATCAATACTCGCATGAAGATACACTTGCAATATTATTAATTGGGGACCCATCACAAGACACCTTGTACAATATTAACCTCGTCTATGGACAAAAATTAACTGCAGGGGTAATCTTGGTGTAATAATCAAGTATTGATAATAAGTTCGGTCAAACAAAAGTCTATCTATCGACCAACTAATGTTCACATGAACAATTAAAAATAATTATCACATACTTATTATCACATGTGTGTTATTATTCTGTCAAACTGTGTCTACTATTGGCTGAATGCAGAATGCATAAATAATTCAACATTCATCTATGTAATTTCAATAAAGTCACAATCCACACATAGAGGTTGATATGACAACATGATGCTTTGATTGACTAGATTGAAAATTACTAGACCAATTAAACAAATAATTAAAATAAATATTTATGTTTAATTGAACGAAATTAAAGAAAATGTCTCCCAAATATACTTTAATAAAATTCCACCAACCAAATAGAAATTTTAGATGATTCACACAAATTTTAAAATATGAAAGATTTCTTATCTTAATTGAAATTCCAAATCAAAATTTAGAATAAACTAAATTAGGCAAATATCTTTTGTAAATAATTTATATGCTACATCCAAACTAGCATGATACGTAATTGACAATTATAATCATCAAGCCAAAATACTTTAATTAATATAATTAATATAAAGATACGAACATATACATGTCGGGATACCTAAAGCAATTCAAGATTTTATAATATACATTCTCTATGAAATTTTAATAATTTCCGCACTTACGTACATATTTACCAAATAGATAATTTGAATTATCCCATTCACATGGTCATGACATAAACACCTCCAAAATGTTGAACATGCATGCGGTTCATATATGCAGAACTTGTCAAATGATTGAAGTAATTAATAAACTTTAATCACCCTATAATCATCAATCGTCATTTCATGCTATTATTTATTATAATCATCAATACAAAAGTGATTGAATATTTAATAGCAAGAGTGTTTATTATTACAAACACAGAATAGCCATATGTATATATAACACTAACGTAACAGCAATGACCATATTAGGTAAGCATCAATCCTTTAATTTTCATAATCGTAATTAATATGGAACACAAATCACATCTGCAAAGGAGTTAACGGTTTCAAAAAAATTAATTACCCACCAGAAAAAATTCTACTGCATGATTTCAATCCAAAAGAATTCAATATTTACCAAATTTGAAAATTGATTAATGCTTTTAAATATCCAAAGAACTGTAATGAATCAACCACGTGGCATACTTTAATGGATTTAAAATTTGCGTCAACCCATTACCTTTAAAGATTAATCCCAATGATCAATTCATAAAAAAATTACTTAATGTGATGGACAGATACGTGCAATACATACAATGGTAGAGCAAGAATAATCCAATCGAGAATGAATCCAATTTACCTACTAGGACAACATTCGCAGGATGTAATCTCGATTAATAAATAATTATCATATCTGAAATAATTATTCATATCATGTCATTATTGCAATTTCATTTATTTTAAAATTTCGATATGCGTATTTAAGGCTTCAAGCAGATGCGAATAATGCAATGGATAAATCAAATACCCATAGATATGTGGCAATTTCGATTCTCACATGATATGTGGCTATTGTATTTCAAAATTTTCAGAATTATATTGCAAAATACTGAATCCAAAGTGATTCATGTCAATATTAGCTTTATGGCGACAAAGGTAATTAACAAAAATGATACATAATCAACTTATGAATCACACGAAAGTATACAACAAGATCAACAAATAATTGCTGAATCAAATCATCATATTCAAATCAGAAATTTTAATACTAGAGCATAGGCAGATTAGATCTAAGTTAATATTCTAAACCGATCACAGAGAGTCATGAATAGAGTGACTCTGATACCACTTGTAGGAAATAAATCCATAAATCCTAATATTTGAGACCCTATCATGAAAAATTGAAAACTATACTGTAAAATGGAAGCGTACCTTAATCCACTGAGTTGTCTAGGTGGAATACTGATGAGTGATATTTTCACCTAGATTTTAGTGTCTTTTTATGTGTGTTTTCGTATATTTTAATCCGTATTCATATGCTATTTGGTGGAGTTATGTATTTTTATGGAATTGAGTGTGAATGAACTTAATCGTATGTAAAACAGATGAAATCAGAGCGAAAATGGAGAAGGGAGACGAAAGAAGGAAGAAGAAAATAAGGCAGCAAAAATACGGCCAGCTGTTTTAAGTACACGAGCCGTGTACTGCAAACGGACCTCTAAGAGATGGACGTGCGACGACATCAGAATGCACAACACGACCATCTATTGAACGTGTTGCGGCACACGACTCGTGTGCCTTCGTAAGTTTGTGTTGACCCAGAAACCCTGACACGACTCGAGGTGTGTTGCAGTACACGAGTCGTGTTGCTGCAGGATCAGAAACATATCAGAACCCTTCTAGAAGCCTTCCAAGGGGTATAAATACCAAATACTTTAATATTTGATCAGAACTTTCGAAGGGTTTCACTCCTACACCTAGATCACACACCATTTCCTCCATTTTACACCATCATCTTCATTCATTCTTTATCCATCCATCCACACTTGATCTCCTCCATCAAATCCACCATCCAAGTGATCAAGGAAGCAAGGGAGAGTGAAAATTGCAAGAAGAAGAAGGAGATCTCCATTGAAGGACTTCAAGGAGGAATCTAATTCTAATTTTTTTGAACTTCTTTATAGTTTGATCATGGAATTTATAGATTCAATTGTCTATGTTGTTTTTTCTAAGACTATGATAGACTAATCTCCTTTGTGAGATTAGCTCCATGATTGGTGTTGGATAATTTAGTTTTTATGCAATTTAATTTTAATCTTGGATGGGTTTTGTGTATTTCTATCACTGAATGTTGATTGCTTGATGTATATGATAATATATGTGATTAATTGTCATGGGAATGTGAATAGATTGAGAAATCAATTATATGTTTAGCATAGTTCATGGAATCATTTCATCATACACTTCATGTGCATTAATTTAGAATGAGATAGAGATATTCTTCTAAATTTAGAACTCCTTAATGGAATATTTGATTAGCTTAATCGAGAGGTTGGTTGATTAGATGAGGGGACCCAAACCATTAGTGAATTCATAGTACCTTAAAAGGGAATATTGCCTATAATTTAGTACCTCATTAGGGAACTCGTAGAGTAATTAGTACCTAGTAGGAGGTGTTTGCTTTGGCCATGATCCTATGTGCTTTTGGGAGCCTTATTGAGGGCCTACATCCTATCCATATCGAGAGAGAGTTTGGTGAAATTAGTGACCACTCCTATGCTATGTCCATGATAGATTATAATTAATTGCATGATTACTTTATTATCTATGTCATGATTGTTGTTAATCTCATCCTTGCATTATTTGGAACCCATCATTTATCTTTGCTTTTATCTTATTTCTTGCATTAGTGTAATTGCATTTATTTGCATCATATCCTCCCTATTCCGTCGTCCTTATAAAATCACGGTAAACTTGAGATCGCTTAAACTCTAGTACCTTCATCCCTGTGGTTTGATAAATTCTTTAATTGGTCATCCCGACTATTAACGACCAATCAAACACGAACTTGATAATCAGTAGGTATTATGCCTTCCTCAACTAAGCATCCTAATTCCTTTATGGGGACCGTCGTAATCCCTCCCGATGGGGAGAAGGGAAGACCATATTCGACTTAGTATCTTGGGGATCATAACCTGGGTAACCATATATATTACTTTAATCAGACCATCCATTATCACCTAATTACGTAGTATTGAGTATCTACTCATTAGCCCATATCAGATAATGTGGCCCATGGAATTTTACTTTAATTAATCACTTAATTAACCCAATATAATATTTGAATAGCTAATATAATTGAATGTTAATATATTGCCCACAATTAAATTATTTAGGAAATATAAATTTCCCAACAGAAAGATATCTCACGATACAAAACATGTTGAGAGAGAAATTCAAAACAGAGAAATGTGATTTCGCTGCATTTACTTTATCTTCCTAGTCATTAGTATATGGCCGAAGTGTAATCGTCGCTGCACTCCGTAATCCATCATCGTCTTTTTTTTTTCAGATGAAATCATGAATATTGTTACATATTATGAGAAAGAAAAACTCAACGTTGACGAAGGCATGTGCATTACGCTTTTTTTGTGTGGTTATATTTTCTTAGGTGTAAAGTATGTTGTAAAAATGATACTATATATGAGGCAAAGTAATCTTCATTGATATTATAGTATGTCATTTCTATGTTATAGTATCTAACTATGAAAAGACCGAGATCATCTACAACACCGCATTAGTGTAATAGTATGTTAGGTTTGAGTTATTTTATATTTATAATGTGTTAAGTGCTCTAATTTAACTTCCAACTTGTAACGTTTTAAAGTGTCATCAATGTTGTTATAGTACTGCTCTTTAGATGGTGTACCCCACCATTAGGGGCCCCCACCGCCCCTGCCCTGGGGATTGGTGGAGGAGGTAAATCGCAGGATGTGCCTCAAGTGGCTTATAGAGAGGGCTCACTGTTAAACTTGTGCTTGCAAGGGGCCAAATCCATGCCAAAGGCAGGATTCGAACCCCCACCCTGCAGCAACCAAGCTCAGCTGGAAGGCCTTTCCACCCTCCCCTCTACCACTTGAGCTATGTCCTGGGGGCACTGCTCTTTAGATTTACAGTATGGTTAGCGTTTACTTAAAGTGTCATTTTTATTATAGATGTAATGTGCATGTGTTTTTAAGACCGAGAATGTATACGAGGCTGAATTAATCTTTATTGATGCTATGGTAAGTCATTTCTACGTTAAAGTATGTTAGCAAGGTAGGGCACCGTACTAATGTTATACCATCGCAAATGTATTCGTTAGCTTTTTGCACGTGGATTAAGGAGTGATATTATTTATTTTATATAAAGTGGATAATTGTATTAGTGAGGAGTGGTGGGTCATGTGTGGGCCCTTTTGTTAAAAAGAGAAAATGAATACTTTAAGGGTATAATTTGTATGATGGAATAGGATGGGAATAGGAATACCGATTTTAAATGAATGGGTATTACCTTATATGTGGAAATGGGTATTCCTCTCACCCCATGATATTGTCCATTCCATTCCTATCCCCCCACCCCACACATACACACACACACACATATATATATAATTTTTTTAATTTATACAACATCTATTTATATAATTATAAAAATTATAAAAATATTATTATTTTTCTACTTAACATGTAATATTTATTAAAAACATTTGTATTAAATTATTTAATAAAAATATTAAATCATTTAAAATCTAAATAAAAATAAAATATTTTTATATACTCAACTCAGTAAAAAAATATAAAATTTAATTTAATTCTTAAAAAATTTTAAATATAGATAAATATAATTATTTTAATATTTATAAATTAGTAAATTAAATATAAAAATTTATATTATTAATTAAATTGAATATATACATGTAATATAAATATAAATATAATTTTATATACATAATCTAATATTTATTAATATATATAAATTTTTTTTATTTGTATTTTAAATTTTATTTATATTTTAAAAATATTAATATTTTATTTTATTTTTAATTTAATTTTTTTTATAATTATTAAAATATATAAATCTTCACTAAAATTTTAAATTTAATATTATAAAAATATTATTAATAAAATTGAATTAATTAAGGAATACAAATTCTATTACTTGAGTTATTCCTGAACAATACCAATTATAATAAAAATAATTTTTAATCATTTCATTCTCATTACTATTCCATTCATGAGTTCATTCTATTCCACTGTTATTCTATTTAGTCATATCAATCTAGCCGTAAGAGTGGATGATCCAAAATGATAAAATGAATATTTTAATAATGGACAGAAGGAGTAGTATATCTGATTTGGGTTATATTATACTCTCTTTGGCCATTTAAAAGGTATATATTTTATCATTTTAGGCGACCACTTCAAATATATTAATTTTCTCTTTTTAGTAAAAGAAACTCACACATGGTCCACCACATTTTTCTAATACAACTACCCACTACACATGTAATAATAATACTTATTATCCACGTGTAAAAAACAAATTAATACATTTCAAGTGTTCAGGGAGTATATGTAGTGTGTTAAAGTGTTATAATATTAATAGCAATATGAAACGTTTTAAGGTATCATCAATTTATTGTATAATATAGATTTATAACTTTTTATTAAAGACGTTATCACTTTTGTTTTAGAATCTTATTATTTTTTATTTATAATATAAATTGTTCATGAGATAATTTATAGTACGGCTATTACTTTTCATCAATTTGATATCACTTTTCATTATAATGATTTTCAATTTTTATTCGTTTCACGAAATTATTTCTTGAGACAGTTTTACACAAGTTTTTGTCAATTTAGTTTTACGTAAGCGGATTTGTGGTGTGGGATTTCCTAAACATTTTGGTTAACATTGAGTAACGGGTTATGGATTGGAGAAATCTAAATTCTTTAATTTTAAGTTCAATCTAATTTTCTTTAAAGTTTTTTTTTTCTCTTTATGAACCACTCATCTAATTAGAGTACGCAAAATATCACATAACATGAAGACACGTGAATTTATAGAGAAAGCATTACACAAATGAGGATCATACCTATTTTACGTTGAAACTTTGATGTAGTAAAAATTTTAGTCTATAAAAGGGGAAAATGGAACATTTGTAAATGAGACATTATTAGTCATGAATGCAAAAAGTATAATTGTAGAGCATAAAGTGCAGTTAGAATGTAGAATAGTAGTTATAGGAGCATCTCACATGTGTCATGAGTGGGTGGGACTACCTCACATGGATAGCCCAATATTGTTGCAGAATTAGCTCAACTCTTTTTGGCTGATTTTTCAAAACCCCCCAACACCCACCCCACCCACATCCACCGCCATTCTTTGTAAGGATATGAATGTGCACTGGACGGTTAGGTTATAAATAGAATTATATTCTCTCCTTTTTTTTAAAGAGATGTATTTTGTTAATCCGTCTCAATAAAAAATATTTACACGAGTGTTTGTGTTATTTTCATATTTAAGTTGGAATCGATTTTTCAATTTCAATTGTTATTAGCTCACCTCTATTCTTTGTAAGGCCGGCGGAACTAAATAAATAAATGGAGGGGGTATTTTTTTATTGTTTCTATATATGTAGGGATGTCTCAATTATAACTCCAAATTTGATGTGCATATTCATTTTTTTTAATAATGAAGGTAAAGAATATTTAATTTGGCAGCCTAACCGTCGGATAAACCACAAACCAATGACAAAACTCTTGGTCCACCTCATTCAATGTGCTTATTATATATGGACTCATATATCAAAATTGTTATAACCACAAAATTAAAGGCTGAATTTGCTTTTTGTTAATGTGTTTTCATAAATTCAACTTAAAGTCTTCCTTACACCTAAGTATATGTATAGACACACAAATTTCATTATTTAATATTCTCCCCATCCCACTCATCCTTATTTTATTATATTAGATGTTCCATTTGAAGGTCCCTATTTTTTCACTTTTATTTAGTGAAAGGTCCACTATGCCTACTACTCATTACTAATCAACTACCTATTATACATAAAGTAATAATACTCTTTAATCTACGCAAAAAAAACAAAGGCAAAGACTTACGCGAGACCGTATCACGGACCATGAGACGGGTCAAATATAATCCACTTCAAATCTCGCAAATCCTAATTCAACTGAATACCTTCACTATAGGCTAATACTCCACGCCCACCTCAACTTAATTAATGCAGTTTTCTTTTTATCGTTTTACTTTTTATTTTATTTTTTTTTTAAATTCTGTTACCCTTTTTTTTTAAATAATATATTATAACATATAGTTTATTTCATTACTTATAGGTACAATTCATCTATCATCTATCTATATTACTAGCAGGCATTACCCAAATTAAAATATTATTCACTACAAATTGAAGCCATCAAATACTTTTTTAACCCTATTATAAGATTTATTGTATTAAAAAATTAATTAACCATTAATCTATCCATAAAGGTTGGGATTAGTCAATCTGATAAAAAAGTCCCACATGATATTTAAATAGGTTGTGTTCAATCTGAATACCATGTAGAACTGAATCTTAATACCGATGCAGTTATGAAATAAATTGAATACCCATTTTGAATACCATTATAAATAATTCGTGGAATACCCATTATAAATACCGTTATGAATATTGACCCAAAATTTTCTGAATATAAGTGGTTTGTATACAAGTGTTATGAGTATTGACCCAAATTTTTCTGAATACAAGTGTTATGTATTCAGAAATTATCAGTAATATTTTACCATAAATTATCCCTGTCAGTGACTTTCAGAAATATTAAAAAAAACGTTCTTACCATAGAAATACTAAATCATGCGTAAGATAAATGAACGAGGCAAGATCCTTTTTTCATAATAATTCCAAAGTTTCAGCAGGTGTTTTCCTCTTTTTCTTAGGATATTCGCCGTATGAAGGTATTCTGCTTTTTTTTATCGACTCGGTGGTGGTCGTTTCAAAATGGATACAAGAATCTTATTTTCACTTTTAGACTCAAATTCAAGTCGATTGGTTTCGAGGATATGATCAAAATTAAACAAATACTTACAGATCGTGATTTTGAATTGAAATGGTTACAGTCGACAATGATTTCCTACACTTTTACACTCTGACTCTGAAATGTATTCATTTTGAAGAGAGAATTCAAATATATTGATTCTTGTGCAGAGAGAACTAGAATATATGAAATTAAATAATCATGTAAACGTGAATTTCTAACTAACTAATTAATTATGATTTAAGTATTCAATTGATTATGTATGAAAGGATAATTAAGACTTTACATTACATACTTTTGTATTAATAATTTAATTTATACTTTGTATCTAGTAATATTATTAGCTTATATTTTATATCTATAAGTAATAATTCTATTTTTAATTGCATAAGAAAAGGAAGCAGATTTCACGGTTTTCACTTTACAGAATTGAATTGAATATGCCTTCTCAGCGTTCACAGGTGGCCGATTAACCCCACTTATTTATTTAATTTTTATTTTTATACTATATTAATTAAGTGATGGATTATCCGTCTCACGAAATGAGATCCGTGAGATGGTTTCATGCAAGACCTACCCCAAAGCAAATTGTCACTTTTTGGTGGGACGAAGGGAGTAGATGAATATTTAATTTTTAGAATAATAAATTATTACGAAAAATATTACTTAGTAAAATTTTCTTATATAGTACTCTCTCTGTCCGCTTATAAGGTATTCATTTTACTATTTATGACATCCGCTTCAAATGTATCTATTTTCCTTATTTAGTAAAAAAAGACACAATATGGCTCACACTTCCCTTTAATACAACTACTCACTTTACATATAATAATAATACTCCTTAATTCACGTGTAAAAACCAAATAGATACCATAGAACCAGACACGTGCAAAAACCAAATAGATACCTTAGAACCGGACTGAGGGAATATGTTTTAATTATTTTTTATTTTTACATTGCTATTGAGATAGTTGAATTCTAGTGTAAATTTTTTACGAGATACTCTCTCGTGAGACGAGTAATTTGTGAGTCGGGTGTGAGACGGGTGGACCCATCACTAAAATATGCTTATTGTATAGATAAAGTGTGTTTATTTGCAGTTAAAGTATATCAATAATAAATTAAATTATAATACACTAAAATCATACTTTAATGTATAATCTAACATATATACTTTAGAAAATATACATTAACAACTATTAAAAATATTTTATCTAAATAATAGACATACTTTAAGACGTCTTACAAACTGTCTCACATAATTAGCGTCTCACAAAAGACTTTGTCATTTTTTACATCCTGTTGAGATGAATAAAGAGTACTTTTTATTAAAAAAAGTGATAATCCATTACTTTAAAAAATAATCTTTAAATAGTAAAATCCGGATGTATTCATATATTAAATATAGTAGTAATTGCATATCGTATCACAGGATCAAGCTTTAAATACAAAGTTATATTTCAAAATCTCAAAATTTTTGGGAGATTATTTGAGACTATAATCACTAAGGGCACCCCATAAGTACAGAATCTGTTGGAAACACCACTTTGTAAGTTTGGATTTTAATAATTCGACCTTAAAATTTCAATTTATATATATATATATATATATATATATATATATATATATATATATATTATAGCAAAAACTTTTCTTGCTGACATGTCGTCTGTAGAGCGCTTTAATGTGATGTGTAATTTTTTCAATTTTTTGGATTTTTTAATGCTTTCTTAATATTTTCCTTATTTACTTTAAATTAATTTCCTTATATAATATTTTCTTTTTAAAATAATGGGTTTCTTATTTTTAATAATTTTATTTATTTATTTGAGTATCATTAATTAGTTACTAAATCTTTTAATGCAATAAATTAATTAATATCAAATTAAATTAAATTAAATCATATATATAAAGGGAAAAAAGAAAATTTCATACAATATTATCTTTCACCCAACCTATAAATAAGACTTTTTTGTTATTTCTTTTAAATACACACCTTCGTTTCTCCAAGAGGAATGAATAAGAGCTTTCTACAAGTTCCTCTAGAGAATTGATTCATGAGAGTATAAAAATTTATTTCGATAAAACGAATCAAGTAGAGTTCGATCTACCTTTAAAAACGCTATTTAAGTATTCTTCAAAAGGAAGAATTGATTCAAGTATTTTTGAATTGTTTTACCTCCTAAAAATCAATATTTCAAGCGGAAGATAATCGATTTAAGTATTCTTGAATAGATTTACATCTTAAAATCGATTTTTCAAGAGATAATTGAATATATTTACAACTTAAAAATTGATTTTTCAAGAGTAAGAGGATCAATTCAAGTATTCTTGAATCGATTTACATCTTAAGAATCGATTCTTCAAGAAGAAAAAAATTGATTCAAGTATTACTTCTTAAGTAGCGGTTCAAGTATTCTTTAAGATCTAACTCTAAAGTATTGATTCAAGTATTCTTCAAGTGAAAGAGGATCAACGATTCAAGTACTCTTGAATCAATTTACTTCTAGAGAATAAGAGGTTGAAAGACTAATTCATGTATATAATTGAAAGCTTAAGTTCTTTAAGTTAAATCATTATTTCATATCAAATAATATTAAAATTGAGTTTGTAAATATTTGTTAATTTAGTATATTAATAATTATTTATTTAGATATATCTTAATTATTCAATTATGACATATGAATTATAAAAAAAATTCTTTAATTGTTTATATAATTTGAAACTATTAAAATTAAATGAAAAAATAAATTAATAAATTCATTAAAAATTTATAAATATTTAAAATAATATTATATATAAATTAATTTTGTTTATAATAATGGGTCACTTATTATTGGGTACATAAAATAATGCATATTTGCTATAAACTACATGACTCAAAGCACTATTACTCATAACTACACAATTATGATTGTGATACCATAAATACCCATATGTGTTTGCACAATTTATTTGCACAAATTTATTTTACATAATTTGGTTTGCACAATTTGGTTTGCACAATTTTATTTTGCACAATTTATTTTGCACAATTTATTTTGCATAATTTGGTTTGCACAATTTTATGAAGGTCAGACGGCGGTCCAACGATCGGCGGCGGTGGTCCGACGGAGGTCCAGCGGCCGGCGGTCCGGCAGTGGTTCGGTGGGTGGGTGGGTGAGGGGGAGGGTTTGTGGTTTAAAAGTGTATGAGGTTATAAGGTTATATTTGGTATTTTACTTTAATATTTTGTATGTGATAGTAATTATTTGAACTCAATGTATCTTATAGTAATTTAGAGTAAAAGGGTGTACCTGGAGTGATTTTCCCAATAATAATTTATGGAAATAGAATTGTTATTATATAGTTAATTAAGAAATATTAAACTATAATCACGAGTAAAAAGTAATACTCCATTTAAATATTATTTATAATATTATGTATATTTTTAAAAATATGTATAGCAACTATTTAAAATATTTTATTAATTTTGTTTTAATTAATTATAAAATATTAGGCCTTATTTTTCATAAATAATCAATATATATGTGTGTGTGAGAGTTTTGTTTCAGTATAGTATAACAAAGTCCTTTTTCGCTAACGTGTTGTTCACGTATAGTCTTATTATTATTTTTTTTTCCTATACACTTTTTTTATGACTTACCATTAATTGCAATTAATAAATAAATCATTTGATATAAATAAATTAATTAGTATCGAATCAAATCATGTATAAAAAAGAATAAATTTATATTTTATATTTATAATTGATATTTATTTTAGACAAACAGTAAAATTAAGGATTTACAGTAAAACCTCTATAAATTAATACTTGATAAATTAATAACCTCGATAAAAATAATTATTTGTTCTGTGTCAACTTGGGATTAGTACAAATTTGGGTACCAATAAATTAATAAGGTGATATTTTTTTATAAAATTCTAAAAAATACTTAAGGTCCCAATGAAATTATAAATTATATTATTAAAATAAATTCAATATATATATATATATATATATATATATATATATATATATATATATATATATATATATTATCAACTTCAATATTTTAAGACAATTTCGTAAAATATGAATTTACTATTATTTATTTTTTGTTGAACTTTAAATCTGTATTAATCAAATCTTTAAATCTCTCGATTTAACTCAAGTCGAAAAAAATAAAATAGATCAATATTTTATATTGATCTGCTTCTATAAAATATAGATAATTATTAGTATATGATTCCACACTGGGATACTATACTCACTAATTGATTTGATTTACAAATAATATAGAGTCCATTACTATTAGGTACATTTTATATATCAATATTACTATCAGATACAAAAGGCAAAAACTATTATTAATCAATACAATATAAATGCATGAAATACCACTCTTATCCCTCTTTTAATTATGTTCAAAAATTAATTAAAAAAGTTTAATGTGTAATGTAATAATAGAAAGATAACGACTCCCCCTAATTTCTGCACAAAAATCGTGGAATATTATTTCAATCTCCTGTTGATAGTGCCGCATAATCCCATTCAGGCGCCTATCTCCGTTCTGCATACTACTCCCTCCGTTCACTTCTAAGGTATCCACTTCACTATTTCTGGCGTCCGCTTCGAATGTATCATTTTTCTCTATTTAGTAAAAATAAATACACAATTTGACTCACCACTTCACTCTAATACAACTACCCACTTTACCTATAATAATAATACTCCTTAATCTATGTGTAAAAAGCAAATAAAAACCTTAGAACTCTCCACGTGCAAAAAGCAAATGAATACCTTAGAACCGGACAGAGAGAGTATATAAAATATTTTAGTATTTAACCTTCAAATTGTATTGTATTCAGAAACAAATTAGTTAATAAATTACTTGGTGGATCACATTATTTTGCTATTTACAAATTATTTAAAAAAATCTTAGGATTAATCATATATCAACCCAATAAGAAATTTCCACGGTGTATTTAGAAATATTTAATAATATTCAAATTTTAGGTTTTTAATGTATTCAATATTAATGTAATTTAGAAATATTCAAATTTCAGGTTTATAATGTGTTCAAAATTAATGCAATTTAGAAATATTCAGATTTCAGATTGTTTTGTATTCATAATCAATTTAATTTACAAATTATCACAATTGATTAGATGTATTCAGAACAGACGTCCAAGAGAAAAAAAAAATAGATGTATTCAGAAATATACAGAAGTATTCATAAATAGAATAGAAATATACAGATTTATTCATAAGTAGAATACAAATTTCAGAATACCAATAGAAATATTCATAAATAGAACCGAAATATACAGAAGTATTCATAAATAAAATACGAATTTTAGAATAAGTCGTGGTAATGTTCTTAACTTCATAGCATGTAGAATAATATCAATAATGAAAAATCACACTCTGAATCAATAAATAAACATATCATGATTACTTTTTTAAGTTAAATTTTATATGTATACAAATATAATTAATATAACAGACTTTGGGATCTAAACGATCATATTTTGTTGGTGGTTTACACCACTCAAAGATTGACGAGATCCCCATAATAAGGATAGAGCAGCAGCGAAAAGGTTAGATCTATGGAGGAGTGATCAACTAGGGCAGAAATTCTATTAAAATATTAAAATAGTTTACAAAATATTAATTTAAATTTATTGATCAACTAGGTTACAAAATAGTTTACAAAATATTAAAATAATTAATTGATTCATTATCATTTTCTATTAAAATATTAATATAAATTTATATTTATATTATGAATTGTTTACAAAATAGTTTATTTGGAGAATTATCATTCATTAATTAGATACTCTATAACTGTTTATTTCTCCGCCCTTTTTATAATTATATTCAAAATTATTGTAGATACGGAGTTCTAAAAAAACTATTTTTTAATTTATTTTTAATAGTAGTTTGATATTTTTATATAATAAATAAAGTATAACGATAAGTTGTGTAAATTGCAAAAGGGTGACAATTTTGAAATTAAAGTGTGTTGTAGGATAATTTGATTGTATATTATTTTTTTAATTGGGATGAAATTTTATTAAAGTGTATTATGAAATCTTATTATGAGATGGATAAAAATAGTAATTAGAAATTTGTTTATATGGTAGAGAAAGTATAATATTATCACTTATTATTCATTAATGAATCTTTTTAAAAAGGGAAGGATTATTATGCTATTTAAGAAAATCTTTGATTTTGATGTAAAATGCACAAATCAAATATAATATAATCTTTGTGTTTAATTCTTCTAAATTATATTCTTGTATTCTCTATTTTGAGAGTTGGAAGAAATGTGTGAATTAGTAAAAAAAATTATAATAGTGTGGTAGAATTGGGGTAGGGAGAGAGAAATTTTTGTGTGATTTTAAAATTTTTGTATAGTAGTATTTTCTTGATCCATGGTTTTTCTCCGATTACTGGAATTTCTATGTAAATCCTTGTAATGTTCTTTTTCTGCTCTCTTTCTCGATTATATTTTGTTTGTCCCTATAAATCAATGATGATATATTTATCCCAACAAGTAGTAGCCTGGTCCGGGCTTTTGAAGCGTAGTCTAACCTTCCACATTAGAAAAGATTATTCATTAAGCTATGGGTGAGTAAATAAAATATATCGAATTTCAAGTTCAATAAAGTTTGATATTGAAAATTTTGATGGCAGAATCAATTTTGGGTTGTAGAATCAATTTTAGATTGTGGCAAGTGGGTAATGACAGTAGTCTTCTTTTATTTTTCTAAGGTGGAGTTTGTTAGTTTTTTATGATAAATTTGTTTGGTTCACACTTTATTAGCCACATTTATTATTAAACTCACAAAACTTCAGAAATCGACCATCTACATAGGATATAAAAAGGTCGAGTCTCAATTTCTCTGCTCCGCTGTTTTTTTTGTGCTCTACCATTATCTTAGTCGTGCTCTGGCCACCGCTTTATTGTTTTACTACAACATCCTCTTCATTGCTCTGTTGTTCTGCTCCACAGTTATCTCAATCACGCTCCATTTCTCTGCCTCATGCTTTCTCTCTGATCTTCCTTTCTCTCACTGTTCTACCATGTTGGCGTTCGATCGTTTGGTTAACGTGAACCGTTAGGGTTTCATGATTCTATATCAGTGGAAGCAAGAGTACAAAATCGTATTACCTTTCACCAGGGTATATTGAAGAATAACAGCTGCAGAAGCAACCTCTTGATCTTCTGATGTATTCTCAAGTCCAATCTTGACGTCGTGTGGACGATGATCTGCAAGATCCTCTCAATCTGCTTTCCTCTCCCTTTCCTCACGTGTATTAGGCGATCAATTAGGGCTTCGGACAGTTGAGATGACTTATATATGAGTAGAGCCGGCAAAAAGGCCGGGCCGAGTCGCCATGGGCCAATGCACATTTACGGGTCTGGCCCAATTTTTGGCGGGCCTTATTTTTCGTTGCCCATACTGGGCCACCGGGCTATCAGACCATTTCGGCACATTAATATTAATTTATTTTTTAAAATTTTAATTAAAAATTTTCAAAATTTATTTATTTTAATACGTGTAATAATAATTATATAAGTCAATATTGAATATTATCCTCAAATTTATAATTAGATATAAATGGTAAATAATCTATTCAAGTTAATTATTATTATTTTTAAATCAAATAAATTAGGATTTATTATTAGGGGTCGTTTGTATATTATTAAGTATTGTTAAATAATGGATTGGAACTATTTAATGATAGTAATCACGATTATTATGTGATTAAATTATATTACTAGTATCCAACTTATTTCATTATTATAATAAAATGGAATTTAAATCCAACTTTAACAAATTTCAAAAACATTAAATCTCATACACAATTTTTTTTCCATTCTATAGAGTAATTATTTTTTTCTTTCTCCTTAACTTTATTTCTATCATATACAATATTAAATCTCATACACAACTTATCACATTATTTTATATGTGTATGTTTTCTTTCTCCTTAAATTTATTTCTATCATAGAGTAATCAAAATATCCAAGTAAAATAAAAAATTCATATATAATTTGAAGATTATAACTATTTTAAAAAGTTATTTTTATTACTATTTTTATATATTTAAATTTAAGTTATTTAAATATAATTTATAAATCAAATATATTAAATATCACAAATAATTTATGATTAAATATTAAATTAAATATAAATAAAATGACCAGGCCAAAAAAGCCCAAAAAAAGCGGGCCAAATGCAGGCCGGGCCATTTGGCCCACCGGGCTTATCACATTATTTTATATGTATATGTTTTCTTTCTACTTAACTTTATTTCTATCATAAAGTAATCAAAATATCAAAGTAAAATAAAAAATTCATATATAATTTGAAGATTATAACTATTTTAGAAAGTTATTTTTATGACTATTTTTATATATTTAAATTTAAGTTATTTAAATATAATTTATAAATTAAATATATTAAGTATCACAAATAATTTATGATTAAATATTAAATTAAATATAAATAAAAAGACCAGGCCAAAAAAGCCCCAAAAAAGCGGGCCAAAAGTATGCCGGGCCATTTGGCCCACGGGGCTTGATGGGCTGGGCCAAAATGGCCTGGTTCTTTTCGGGACTATATTTTAATGGCCCAGCCCAGCCTACTTATGGCGAGTTACGGGCCAGGCTATTTTTGCCGACTCTATATATGAGCTAAAACAAGAACTAGGAGGAGAAATTAGAGTTGGGCTTCCATTGGGCTTAAATATCCAAGTTTAGACCAAAACTTATACTTAAATCCAATAATAATAATTGTAGGCACTTGAATTTTATTGCATATTAAAGGAAAATATGTGGCAAATTAATGCAATAATAACAAATTAATTATTTATTTATTATGGAATTTAAATTAATAAATTCCCAAAATAAATGAGTAAATAATTGATAATTAAGTCAAATCAAGTCAAATAAGTCTGACTTAAATTCTAAGCAAGTGAAAGGCCCAAGCCCGCAGAATCAGGTCAAATTAGCCCTGGACCAATCAGACTGCGAGTTATTTATGGGGCTTCCTCACCCTTCACCAAATAAGGACCCCTCCTCCATTCATTCTAGACATACCAAAATATCTGAAGACAAAAGCTCTGAAGAGATCAAGAATACTAGCAGTGCTCTCTTGAATACTTCAAGCATCTTTAAGCGAAGAACAGCCGCCAAATCGAAGAGTAAGGTTCTAAATCCCTTCGATCCAGCGTTCTTCAAAAGTAATAGCCGCCAAATCAAAGAGTAAGGTTCTAAACCCCTTCGATCCGGCATTCTTCAAAAGTAATAGCCACCAATTGGAGATCAAGGTGCTAAACCCCTCCGATCCGACAAAGATCAAGATCCAAGTCAAGTGAAGATCAAGATCCAAGTCAAGTGAATATCCAAGTAAAGCGAAGATCATGATCCAAGTCAAGCGAAGATCAAGATCAAGTGAAGATCAAGTCAAGTCGAAGATCAAGCTCAAGATCTTCAAGTTTAGAACACTCAAATCTTCAAGTCTTCAAGCTCAAGTTTTCAAGTGATCTTCGAAGATCTTCAAGCCTTCAAGCAGCCTTCGAATCTTCAAAGCTTCAAGCTCAAGATCTTCAACAAAGCTTCAAATCTTCAAGCCTCTAAAATTTCAAGCTCAAGATCTTCAAGGCATCAAGCAAGCTTCAAGTCAAGAACAACCATTAATCCGGGATCAAGACTTCAAGTCTCCCAGATCAAGTGTTCTCCGAGGAAGGCTCTCCAGTCAACGTTCAATTCGAACAAAGGTTCAAAGCCTCCGGGTCAATATTCAAGACTACACACTCGAGCTCGGACAAGTTTCGTTTGAAGATTCGACTTAACATACAAGTCAAGTCAACACACGCTGTCAATACAGTCAGCATACATTTCGTCAAAGAAGTAAAAGTCAACCAACACAAGTCAAGTCAAAGTTACATTGGTTCGAGAGAAGAATCAGAGAATTAATTGAGATTGTAATCTGCTTACATATTCTTCAAATTAAATCTATTTGAAATTATCTTTGTATGCAATTTGTATTTATTTCATTATAAAAACAAAATTTATTGTTACAAATTTTGGCACGCCCAGTGGGACAGTCTCTACCTCTCATCTCTTCTCTCAACAAGCACAAAGATACAAAGTATGACTCCTCTTAGGATTGCGATAAAAAGGACATCTACCTAAGCCTTTAGAGGTACAAGCTGTGAAGACGCAAGTTATGACTCCGCTAAAGATTGCGATACGAAGAACTATTGCATCAAAGCCTCCAGAGTTGCAAACTGAAAAGGTTGAAGTCGTTACAAGAAGTATGTCTGAAGGCTCCTCAACGACAAAATCGTATGGTGGGGATTACTCTCAATAAGCCATTGCACAGCGACAAAGATGGTGAAGATGACTCTATCTGCTCAACTCCTCGCTCCACGCCATGCTCACCATCTGCCTCAATTGCAGCTGCAGTGATGACGACGAGTGCTGTAACTATCGAGGATCAACTCGCAAGTATGATGAAAGTCATTGAAGACTCAACAAGAACATGGAAGCTCAAGATTTAAAAATCTCCAAACTTATGAAGAAAATAGAGAATGCGGAGACAAGCCGTACAAATAAGAAACAAGTTGAGAATGAGCACGGTGAGAAAGACTCAACGAAGCATCATCTATCTGAATAAAAACCAGCTGAGGATAAGATACAAGTTTCAACTGACGGAATGTTTTCTATCAACCAGCTAAAGAACATCGTGATAAATACAATAAAAGATAAGTTTGAAGGGAGCTCTAAATCTTCTTAAACCTACGTCAAGCTATATACAAAGAGGATTGACAACTTGAGGATGCCAACTGACTAACAACCTCCCAAGTTTCAACAATTTGATGGCAAAGGCAATCAAAGACAACATGTGGCGCACTTCGTCAAGACATGCAATGATGCTGGGACCTACGAAGATCACATGGTAAGACAATTTGTCCGATCTCTAAAAGAAAATGCCTTCGATTGGTACATCGACTTGTAAGCTAACTCCATTGATAGTTGGGAGCAAATAGAAAAAGTATTCCTCAACCGCTTCTATAGCACACGAAGAATTATTAGCATGATGGAGCTAACAAATACTCGTCAAAGTAATGAAGAATATGTCCTCGACTACATCAATAGATGGAAGAGTCTAAGCCTCAATTGCAAAGAAAAGCTATCAAAAACTTCAGCTATAGAAATGTGCATTTAAGGGATGCAATGGAATCTTAGTTACATACTCCAAGGAATTCGGCCTAAAACTTTTGAAGAGTTGGCTTCAAGAGCTCACGACATGGAGTTAAGCTTGACATCAAATGATATTGAATAGTCCTCTATTCAAGACTCTTACGGGTTTGAATACATGTCCTTCGATGAGCCCTTGGAAGGGGAACCACAAACAAAGTCTGCCGTTTCTATAAAGATTAACAGAAATGAAGTTGAAGTAAGAAAAAATAGTGCAGCCCAAGATTGGGGACAATAAACTGTTGATAAATCAAGACAAAGCTCCTTGACACGAGCTAAAACTGTCTACATCACGCTCTCTAACACGAGCGAAAACTGTCTACATTACGCTCCTTGATATGAGCTTAAACTATCTAAAATCCTCAAGTTACGCTCCTTGATATGAATATAAACTGTCTACACATCAAATCAAATCTTCTTGAGAAGAGACGAAACTCTCTGCATGTTACGCTCCTCGACACGAGCTAAAAATATCCACACAATACTCCTTGATACAAGTTTAAACTATCTAAAAGTCTCAAAATCATGCTCCTTGATATGACCTTAAACTGTCTAACTCAAATTAAATCTCCTTGAGAAGAGACGAAACTCTCTACATGTTACGCTCCTCGACACGAGCTAAAAATATCCACACAATACTTCTTGATACGAGTTTAAACTATCTAAAATCCTTAAGTTACGCTCCTTGATATGAGTATAAACTATCTACACATCAAATCAAATCTCCTTGGGAAGAGAAAAAAACTCTCTACACATAAAGTTCCTTGATATGAGAGAAAACTATCCACACAATGCTCCTCGACATGAGATAAAACTGTCCACACAATACTCCTCGACACGAGTGAAAAATATCCAAACAAGACTCCCTGACATGGGTATAAACTGTCTACAAGTTCAAATTCAAGACTCATTGAGATGAGTATAAACTGTCAGCAAATTCAAGTTCAACGCTCCATGATGCACGAGCCTAAACTGCATGTTATCCTGACCCGCATGAGTATAAAATGTGTGCGGCACCCCCCCAATCCAAACCAAATTATGTTCCTTTGAACTACGTTATAACTTGATCCTCTTCAAAGAGGTACGTGCGAGGGGGCATTTGTAGGCACTTGAATTTTATTGCGTATTAAAGGAAAATATGTGACAAATTAATGCAATAATTATAAATTAATTATTTATTTATTATGGAATTTAAATAAATAAATTCCTAAAATAAATGAGTAAATAATTGATAATTAAGCCAAATCCAGTCAAATAAGTCTGATTTAAAGTCTAAGCAAGTGAAAGGCCCATGCTCGCAGAATCAGGTCAAATTAGCCCTGGACCAATCAGAATGCGAGTTATTTATGGGGCTTCCTCACCCTTCACCTATATAAGGACCCCTCCTCCATTCATTCCAGACACACCAAAATATCTGAAGACAAAAGCTCTGAAGAGATCAAGAATATGAGCAGTGCTCCCTTGAATACTTCAAGCATCTTCAAGTGAAGAACAGCCGCCAAATCGAAGAGTAAGGTTCTAAACTCCTTCAATCCGGCGTTCTTCAAAAGTAATAGAAATCAAAGAGTAAGGTTTTAAACCCCTTCGATCCGGCGTTCTTCAAAATTAATAGTCGCCAAATCGAAGAGTAAAGTTCTAAACCCCTTCGATCTGGCGTTCTTCAAAAGTAATAGCCACCAATTGGAGATCAAGGTGCCAAGCCCCTCCGATCCGGCGAAGATAAAGATCCAAGTCAAGTGAAGATCAAGTTCCAAGTCAAGCGAAGATCAAGATCCAAGTCAAGTGAAGATCAAGTTCCAAGTCAAGCGAAGATCCAAGTCAAGTGAAGATCCAAGTCAAGCGAAGATCAAGATCCAAATCAAGCGAAGATTAAGAAAAAGTGAAGATCAAGTCAAGTCGAAGATCAAGCTCAAGATCTTCAAGTTAAGAACACTCAAATCTTCAAGTCTTCAAGCTCAAGTCTTCAAGTGATCTTCAAAGATCTTCAAGCCTTCAAGAGGCCTTCGAATCTTCAAAGCTTCAAGCTCAAGATCTTCAACAAAGCTTCAAGTCTTCAAGCCTCCAAAGCTTCAAGCTCAAGATCTTCAAGGTATCAAGCAAGCTTCAAGTCAAGAACAACCACTAATCTGGGATCAAGGCTTCAAGTCCCTCAGATTAAGTGTTCTCCGAGAAAGGCTCTCTAGTCAACGTTCAATCCGAACAAAGGTTCAAAGCCTCCGGGTCAACGTTCTAGACTACACACTCGAGCTCGAACAAGCTTCGTTTGAAGATCCAACTGAACATATAAGTCAAGTCAACACACGATGTCAACACAGTCAGCATACACTTCATCAAAGAAGTCAAAGTCAACCAACACAAGTTAAGTCAAATCCACATTGGTTCGAGAGAAGAATCAGAGGATTAATTGAGATTGTAACCTGCTTACATATTCTTCAAATTAAATCCATTTGAAATTATCTTTATATGCAATTTGTATTTATTTTATTATAAATACAAAATTTGTTGTTACAATAATATAGTCAACTAAAATATTATTACTGCACTGCTGCTCTAATCCCAAATTATGTTATGGGCTCCTTCTTATTATGAGTCCGTTTGTCTCCCCGCGTTTAAGATATACAATGTCCATTAATAAATTAAGTTACTGACAACTTCATTAATTAATATCTCATTCGAGAGTAGTACCACTCAATTTTGTTATCATGCTGAAATAAATCCACCTGCAGGGTTTACATGATAATCCTTATGAGCTCCTCAAGGGGACATTATCAGCCTATTTAATAGGACATAGATTCCTTCTACAATCAACAGCACACCATAGAGACAACACTATCTTCCAACTCACCGAGTTTGTTAATTTAATATATAAATCTCACCCATTGATGAATCAAAGAGATACATATTAGCTTACGTGTCGAGGTTATTGTATAGGGATTAAGAGCACGAACATCCATAATAACTGAGATCAAATTCTCCTATATATTCAGTATAAGTTGAACGATCTCAAGCGGTCCTGCTCAATACACACAAAGCGCACTAATGTGCTTTTATAGTCAAGACAAACTAATACCAAATCACACTACAACCATCCTGATAGATTGTCCCCGTCTATCTCGGTTGTAAGCATTTGTTTATACTTTATAAGCAACCGACAATGTGATCTTCCGTGCGACGCCGCACACCATATTATCTACAGTATAAAGTAAATGGACTATTGCATCGACATATAAATAAATTATAAGATGCAATGATTTGATCAATGATTCTCATTTCAAATATTGTTAAAACTTTGTTCATACTAAGACTAGGTTTTTAGTATACAATCCAACATACCCGTCTTATCTCCTAATCGAATAATTCACTTTCTCTCGACCTAACTTCTTCCCTCTCACCATTCGATTTTCCTTCTCTCCAAGTTTAAGTTTGTTCTTGTATGAATTGTTTAAGTTTTATTGTTGAAGTTGGTATTTGATTGAGGTCGATAAGGTGACATTGTTCTCCGATCTGTTAATTTCTAGATGTGGATGCAGAGGCTGTTCTCATATCTATTAGTCTCTAGATGTGGATGCAAAGGCAGTTGAATGAAGAGAATGAGGAGGATGAAAGAGGAGAAGAAGATTACAATAAATTTATTGATCAATTGTATACATTTTGATTGCTAAGTGTATATATTTTTATTGATAAATAAATGTATACTCTTTAAATCGAAGTGGATAATTTTATTAATCAATTTTATACGTTTTGATTATTAAGTGTACGAGTTTTTATTAATATATATATCTTTTATTAGATTTAAAATTGTAAGAATTTTAAAGTCCCTGTAGCTTGTTTTAACTCTAGTGTACATACTATATATATATTTTTTAAAATGTATTACTTCTTATTGTATTTAACTTTGAAAAATAATGTATCGAACATTGTTATTTAAAAACGATTGTACTAATTTTAATTCACTGGTATATATGTTTTATAAAATAAATATGAAATAACTATTAATAGATACACAGTTAGTACCCAATATTGCTATAAGATACATACATTTAAAAAAATTACTCCTATATACAAAAATATAAAATAAAATACCCAGTATTACCCCCTAACCTATTATAAACCTAAATACCCACAAATCTAATTAGAATGCCAGCTTTCCTCTCCCACCGGTTCAATATGTCCCTGATATTCCCCCTACGACGAATGTGTTTTCTTCCGGAGCCTCCAGATCGAGCTCCTCTCCAACAACCTTTGCCTCGGCAAAGGCACCACCATTAAATGCATTGCGCGATTCGGAAAAACCCTCCTCAGTTGTGTGATTCTAACCATCAAGAACAATATGGTTCAGGCAACGATTCTGACCTGAGGATGAGGGTGGTGTAACACTAGCGCCCCGTTCGCCGTCGAGTAGAGTGGGTTCGGAATTAGTATTGTTATCCTCGGCAGAAAGTATGAACGATGATGTGTACCCATGAGGACCAAATGGTATTTATTCCTATATACATCAATCGGTATGTCGGTCCAGGTGTTGATGGCTGTGACATGTGTCAGATCGGGTGTCGGTGGCGGTCGGTCCAGTGAGTACGGTGTGGGGATCAAATTTTAAATTTTAAAGAAGAAGCATTTTTGTCCCTGAAATGAAAATTGGTTAAAATTGATCACTTCATACTTCATGGTTTTTGTCTTAATTCAAAAGTGGTAAAATTTCCTATTGGCTCTATTTTAATTATAGGGTCATTCTGGGGGCACATAGTGCACTGGTGCGCACCATATTAATAGGTTAAAATAGGGGTAATGGGTAGTTTTTGTAAAAATAAAATTAATTATATTATTTTATTTAATGGTTAAGAATAAATTAAAAAGTAATCTGATGGAGAATCGGTAAAATTTAGATTAATTATAATAGATCTAATAGTTAAAATCGTCCAGATGCACCATAGCCGAACTCTTAATTATATTAGTAATATGAGTGGGTCCAAATCGATCCTAATCCTAATATATTCAGAGAGGCTTGGGTTTGTCCAAATGCACAGATGCACCAGGTGCACCATAATTGGACTCTTAATTTCAATTATTAATTTAATGTAAATGCTGACTTTTGATCTCTACTAAGGCTATATTGATCTCAATTATAAATTAAAATGCAGAGGTTTGATCTTTTTGCGACGTTTCTTCTTAAAAACAAAGAATGACTGATGCAAATGATAAAAATATATTTTTGTTTTTATTATGATTATTATGATTAAGATTCATGAATTTCAATGCATCAATCTTTTTTCAACTTCCAATTTTTGTGTTCTTGGATTCCAATGCATCTATCTTTTTTGTAACTTTTGAATCTAAATATGAGACTCTAGCATTCAGAAAGGGTTCTACGCTGCTACTAATACTCACTATAAATGATTGTCCCAATAATTGGTGTTCAGGTTGGTGTTGACAGATTGTTTCAATAGGAGTATTTGAGTATAATCTCACAATCTCAATTAATTAATGATATTACAATTTTAGGGGTTCCGTTGGGCAATTCAAAATGATAAGTGGCAAGTTTGAGTTAACAATATTAAGGCTGTATTTGAAGGGCTCCTTATGGGATTCCCAAATTATCCTGGTGGATGTAGTCTTCTAAACTGTGACTAATAATCTCTTTGATTAAATTTATATATAGAGTTTTATTTCACTAATGCTGCAGTAACAAAAATAATTATTGAAGTTGTTGTTCCTCGCTTTGCTGCTCATGCAATTTTTGGATAGGTCCTCTTAAGAAGGTCTTTCTATCAAATTTATGTATCCATCGATCTAATAATCCATCTATTGGTGTAATTTGTGCATATATACTTTGTTTGCTAATGTATGTCTTATAGTCTTATTTGATCATGAATCTTAGCAAATTGATGCACCCACCTTTCTCCCACTCTGAAATATTTTATTTATGTCTTCAATCAATCTTGATAAGGAACCATAGCAAATGCAGTAACATGCATGACTTGCAAATACTAATGCACTAAGCATTATTCATGAAATACAAGATGTTTCTTGAAATTATAAATAAGAAGAGTGTAAAGTACACAAAGCAAATGTTATTTCCTAGTAAAGAGTTAACGGCTAAAAATTACAATGTGAAAAAAGTTCACTTGCATAAATACATTTTTAAAAATTAAATATGTAAATAAAATTTAATTATATAGATTGATATATAAAACGTCACCTCACAATCATAATAATATTATAAGTGGAGAAACATTTTGTTCACATTTTATCCCCCATTATTTTAATAACCATTCTTTTAAACTTATTAATTACATTAATATTATTTTTATCCATTATTTATTAGATTACAGAATATTTTATTTGTGATAATAATATTTGTCATAAAAAAGAGGTCAACCATCTAAAATGTTGGAATGTACTATTTCCTAAAAAATAATTATATGTTGCATTGGATGAAAATAGTACGACGAAAACAATTGTATTGTATATAAAGAAGTTTGATGTAAAACATAAAAAAAAAAAGGATTTTCCATAAATACAAAAAACATAAAAAAATCCGAAAGTTGTACTCGTTTCGTTTCTTAATAGTTTTCAACATTTCCATTTTTGTGTTATCCGATAAAAGTTTTTACCTATCTAAAATATCAAAACAATCATCCTCTCTCATACACTTTATTTATAAAAAAAATCACTCATACCTAACACATTTAATATATTTTATTATTTATTTATTACTAAAAAATATCATAATAGTTTTAATAATTATCACTTTTCTTAATTTCTATACCCAAAAAAGGGTGAGAACTATTAAAAAATGGAAGAAGTATAACAAAGTATGATGTCATTCGATGTGCAACGCACATCTAAAATCTAGTACTCCCTCCATCCGCTTGAAAGAGGGTATTTTTTTCATTTTGTTCGTCCGTCCCAAATAGGGTCATTTACTTTTTTATACACATGGGACCCACATACACCACTAATACAATTAAAATATTTGGCTCACACTCCCACTAATACAACTACATACTACACATTAAATAATAATACTCCTTAATCAACGTGCAAAAAAATAAAAGATCCTCTTTCGAGCGGACGAAAGGAGTATGTAAAAAGAGAAATACTACATAAAGATTAATGTCTTTTACTAATAAGTACTCCCTTCGTGCCACTAATTACTGCACATTTTCTTTTTAATATGTCCCAATATTTTAGCATTTTTTTAAAAATAAAAAAAATACATTATAATACTACTCACTTTTTATACATATTCCAATAACTTTACATATTTTTTTATTAAATTATTTAAAATACTTACTTTTTACATACATTTCAATAACTTTACATATCTTTATATATAAAAATTTAAATTTTCTTAATTTACTTACACAAAAAAAATACGTGCGCAATTTATCAAAACAGAGGTGAAAAATAACTTTACGATTTGGCTAAACTTATCAATGAAAGACTTTTTCCAATTATCCAAGTCATTTGTTCGGAACTTTCTTAAAACTACATAGTTCTAGGCGAAGTCTTACAACAAAGCATAAAATAAGGAAATGGATAAGTTCTAAAATAATACTAGAGTCACATTTATTTTTGGGCACGTGAATTAAAGAGTATTATTATTTAATGTGTAGTGAATAGTTGTATTAATGAGTAGTTGCATTATGTTTTAATTGCATTAATGAGTGTGGGTGAGTCTCATGTGTCAAAAAAAAAAAGGAAATGAGACTATTTGAATGAAACGACTAAAATGGTAAAATGACCCACTAAATCTGGTACGGAGGGAGTAATGAATATAATTAACAATTAAACAAGTGGTGGGAATCACATGAAATACCCTTAACATTTAAAACCTCATGTGTTAGTTGGCATGTTTCAGTTTCAACTCAATAACAAAATAATAGATTAAATTAAAAAAAGTTTAAAAAAAATACTACATTTTTTTTTCTAACAAACAATCTTAAAAACGAAATAAAAATAAAATAAAAACGATAGTGGATTAGTGGGTATAGTAATGCAGGCAAATTTACATACAATATAAAGTACATGAATATACCAATTATTAACATAGGTAACAAAAAAATTTAATCCCAAAAATAAATAAAAAAATTTAAAAGAAAAAAAAAAGACACCTAAGACGAGTTAAAATTCTGGTCGGGATTGGCAAAAGAGCTGCCGGCGGCGGAGGCGGAGGAGACGCCGCCATTGAGTAGGCCCGTGAGGAAAGTCATAGCTTTGACTTGCATTTCCAACGCCGCAATATAATCAGTAGTTTCTTCTAGAAGGTTCGGCAGCGAGAGCTTCCGGCAACCGGGAACCAGTCGGCTCAACAACTTCACCTTCCTCTGCAACGGCGGAAGCTTCTTCTTCGGTGCCTGTTTTTTCACCCGGTGTTCGGCGGCGGCAGGTTTCGCCGCCTTCCTGTGCTTCTTATTGATGTGCGCGAGGCGTAAGCTGAGCCGATTGGTGAGGATGGCTCGGCTCCATCGGGTTTTGCCTCGAGCGGAGACCGCCAGCACCCGGTCGGCGGCTTCACGGACGGTGGCGTCGGTCGATTGAGGGCGGCGGAGATGGCGGAGGGCGGAGACGAGCTTCGATGAATAGCTGTGCTGCTCTGCCTCGGTCCGCCATCTGGTTCGAGTCGACTCCTCTGGAAATCGGGTCGGGTTATCCGGCTCGATTTTCCTCCGCTTCCGTGACTGATTCGAAGACGATTCCGCCATGGATGCTCTGATTTCTCGAATTGGGGATTCAAAAGTGAACTGCAAACATCAAATCATTCGAATCTGTTATCATCGAAAGAAGGTAATTAGAACATTAAATAGCCCAAAATACCAAACCTGATTGATGATAAAAAAGCAAATGGTGAAGGAGAGAGGGAGAGGGTTGGTGGGGGGTGGGAGAAGGGGGTATTTAGGATTATATCTTTGAGGGAAAGAAGGAGAGAGATGTCCCGGGGCATAGGCGGTAGATCGAAACTGGAAAGGACTTCCAAAAAGGACTTCCAATTGAGCTTGAATCTGATCAGAATTCAAACCCTTGCAAGCATAAATTTAAGAGTGAGGCCTCTCCATAAATCACTTGAGACACGTCATTGTGAAGTACACCAAGAGATGGAAAAGGAAAGTAGTGGAGCACTAGTGGGGAGAGAGGGGGAGAGAAACGACAACACACACGTCTTTTGCCTATTCATCAATTAATTGCGCTGCTACAATACTCTTTCCCCCTCTACTTTTCATGTGCCTATCCTGGTTATATCACCACATTGCTCGTTCATAAATATTTACTCCTTCCTTATCTCGAAGAAAGATATTTTTTTTATTTTGATTGTCTGTTTAAAAATTAATCATTTTTTTATATATATAAGATCCATACACACTCACTAATATAATAAAAATATGGATTCATATTTTTATTAATATAACTACCTACTACATATTAAATAATAATACTTCTTAATCCACGTGCATAAAAGTAAAAGACTCTTTTCCGGGAGGACGAAGGGAATACTATATTTATAAATAAATCTCTTTTTAATTTTTTTTTTAGAATTGTAATTCTGTGAATTATCCAAATTTTTATGATGTTTATTTTTACTTTTGTTTATTTTATATCATAAAATTTAAATTTTAGATTAAATTATAAATTGTGGTGTTAAAGTGGGTATATTACTTTTTATTTATTTTAGATACATTATGAACTATAAATATTTATTTAATTATGTAGTATTTATTTTAAATTAAATTTTTTATTTTATAAAATAATATTATATATTTTTTTAAATAGTGATTTTATAAAATATAATTAAAAATAAATAAAATTTCATTTTTGATTGAACCAAATCGATCGATTAAACCTTTAATCGTTACTTTCGCCTGATGTCCCTTATTTAAGAAAATAATGTTACCAATATCAAGAAACAATCACGATGTATGTACCATAGTTGAGACTTTGGAAATTAACTTCTCCAGAATATTTTATTATTCAAGGCTAAATGTTCTATTCTTCGTTTATTTGCAGATGAAAATGCATGAATTTCAACTTTGGCATATGTTTTATGTACATCACCAAGGCACTTTTAGTCATGAAGGGGTAAAATAAGCATCTTTGACTATGTTAATGTGCGTGGATTGTCACATGAGACATGAAATTTGCTTGATGGCTTAGCTGAGCAGTTAGGATATGTAAGAGAGAAAAAGTATTATAGGTAAACAAGGTAAACTAAGACAAATGCTTCATGGAGTTGATTTTACCTAAGCCTTTATGTTATCAAAAGGGAGGTCCACTTGATTATAGAGGCTGATGATAATGTAGGTGTTGCTGCTCAGGAAAAGGGGAAGAGCGATGAAAAGGGGAAAAAAGGCGGTTGAATACGGAAAAGAGATTGAAAAAGGAAAGGCTATTGAAAAGGGGAAGAGGATTATTTCTAGCTATAAGACGAAAGACTACTGAAAAGGGAAAAGGGAATCTTGCTAGCTTTAAGGGGAAGAGAAAGAGAAGTCAGAAGCAATCTAAGAATGATGCAAAGGGAAAGGAGAAGTTTTTTAGTTGAGATGATAGTGAAAATACTACTGAGATTTTGTACTTGATTTATAACTACGTAGATCCTAATGATGTTGGAAATTACGAAGTTGGTGTGCATTATGAGAACTTTAGTGATGGAAGTGATTCTTCTGGTGTTGAGATTACATTATAGATGACATTGAAGACAATGAGTTTGATGCAATGTTGTATGAAAATACTATAGATAAGGATTATGAGTGTGGTGACTTTGACATGGACGATGGTCTTCAAGAATCTGATACTTCTTTTGAGTCATCTATAAGACAGTAATGACGAGGGCATTGATAGTTTTTCAGGTTCTGGTGATGAGAATGATGATTTGTTTAGAAGTTCTAGAGTGTTTAGTCCCCATTTTGAATTAGACAAAAAATTCAACAGTAAGATATTATTCAAGGATGCTGTTAGGTCTCTAGGTATAATTGAGAAGAGAAATATTTGTACTTAAAAAATGATATAGACAAAATTTATGCAAGATGTGAAGATTGTGATTGGTTTATTAATGCTCGTAAGGTCATAAATGAAGAGAGATTCCAGATTAGGGGCATCAATCAAGTTCATACATGTGAGCCTAGTTACCATGTTAGAGGAATGTCTTTCACTTGGCTCTCTAAGAGGTTTATTGAAGACTTTAGGGTAGAGTCAAAGAGAACAACTGAGGGATTTAGAAACTTTATTGTAAAAGATAAAAAGGTGCATATTTTAGCAACACAAGCTTATAGAGCAAAGGTAAAAGCTACAAGAATGATTGAAATTAAGGGTTTAATCAAGCTCAATATAACTTTTTGTGGAATTAAGCACAAGCTCTAAGTTGAAAGAATTCAGGCTCCTCGATAAAGTTATTAGTTGATAATGAACCAAATGGAAGAATAAAATTTAGTAAACTGTATGTGTGTTTTCATGCTCTAAAGCGTGACTTTCTATTTAGTTTAAACCTTTCATAGCTGTTGATAGCACTTTCTTAAAGACTACTTAATCTGGTGTTCTGCTAACAGCCGTACGAGTTGATCCATGTCACGATGTTGGACTGGATATTGTAACACTTCGACCAGCACTTCGAATATACCAGATTATAAACAACAAAATGAACTGAATGTAAAACATTGAAGACGAATGTTTATAGTGGTTCGATCATGAAGATCTACATTACCTTGAGGTAGGAGTTATTTTATTGATTGATGAGTTTACAAAAGAGACACTCACTCAAAAATAAAGGAAAGATAATTTCACACTCAATTTGAAATTCAAGAAACTAAGCTAACTTGTGTTGTTGTGAGTTGGTTTTGGCTACTTATATGATCTCCAAAATAATTGTTACATATATCAATAGAAAGCCTAAAATCCCAACTTCAATCTTGAGCTGATAACCATCTAAAACAAACACATTTGGACCTCTAAAAACTACCCTAAATAGACCCACCTGACTTCATCCCAAAATATCCCCAAAACTGACTTCTAACTATTTTTGCTCCACCTGATCATTTTGCATGTATTTCGAACCATGCTTAACATCTGAACTAATCCAACAGCCTTAGTTATGATGTCCATGTCACTCATGACCCATTGAATGAAGATTTTACATCCAATCTTTACAATTCGAATATTCAGATTTTTCCCATTGCATATGCAGAACACATAGTCATAGACATGATTTTTAGGGTTGTTAAAAGAGGATATTAGCATTGATAGGGATGAATTGTACACTTTTATGTCTGATAGACAAAAGAGATTTCTAGCAGCCTTAGAGAAAGTATTCCCAGTCTCTGAAAAGAGATTTTTTGTGAAACATGTGCACACAAACATGAAGAGTGTTGGGTCCAGGATACTGATAATAATAATGCATTGTGGAAGGCTACTAAAACTGGGACCACATCCGATTTTGATAAATCAATGAAGCTATTAGCTTCGATTAATGTTAAGGCTTCAGGGTAGTTGAGGGAAAGACCAGTATCATAGTGTTCTAGGTCTCACTTCTCTACATTTTCCAAGTGTGACTTGGTTGTGAACAATATTTGTGAATCATGCAATGGTACTCTTGTACAGGCTAGACAGAAACATATCATTACCATGTTGGAATGGATCAGATTGCGTTTGATGAAGAGTTTGCAGCAAAATAGAGATAGGGTGGAAAGATTGTGGGAAGGGTTAGTTATTTTCCTAAAAATTAAGCAAAAATTGCAGAGGAGAAGAGAAAAGGCTTGTCATATAAAGTTATATGATTCACTTTGGGAGGTGGAATGCTTTGATGGAACAAGGTTTTTAGTTGATTTCAGTGCTCGCTCTTGCTCTTGTAGGGTGTACAACTTGAGTAGTGTCCCCTGCACACAATCAGTGCGATGTGAGCCCAAGAGCTAGATGCAGAGGACTTTTTACATCAATGCTACACAGTTCATGCATACAACAAAGTCTATGAGTCTGCATCAGTCCCAATGGATGGTCCTGATATGTGGATGATGAGTGTGTAAATTCACGTAATTTGAGCTCTGATTTCTATGATAATGATGTATGATTTGATCTTAAGTCAAGATAAATCGAGATATGTAAGGGAAAGTCACGAATTAGGTGCGTGTGAGGCCGTTTGAGAAGATTTTCAAAGAAAAACATAAGAGAAGTGCTCGGAATCGAAAAAGGGGTGTTTTAGCACCTGGTTCGACCAAAGAAGAGGTGGTTCGACCTCCGGTTTTGGTCAAACCAGGCGCATGAAAGTCATTTCAGCATGGTTCTACCACGATATTTTGGTTCGACTAGGTGTGATGGTCGAACCATGGTCCAATCAAAAGCCTGAAGATTTGCAAAACACGGTTCGACCACGAAGCTTCTGGTTCGACCGATGGTTCGAGTTGAACCAGTCACCTGCAGATCCATTACAGGCCAGTTCAACTAGACCATGAGTGGTTCGACTATGGGCTTTGGTCGATCCAATGCGCGAGAAGATTCCAAATTTATATATTTACACCTTCAGTACGTGTTTTCGCTCAAAAAGGCGATCCAAGGTTCATAAGGAGAGCTTACAAGTATAAAAGGAAGGCCTACGCAGTTGGGAGAGACATCATTTACCACCTTTATTCTACACAACATCCGAAATCCTACCATCATCCACGGAGCTGTGGGGAGAGATTCATCTGTCGAATCAAATGAGAACCAAGTGAAAATTCAAGATAGAGAGAGACGCAACGGCGCCCGTATCTAGGGTTTACTTTGTATCTTAATTTATCTTGTAATTTTTAAGACTATGGGTAAGATCTATCCAACTACAATGATTTTTCTTCAATCAATCATAGGTAAGAACCGCTTCGGTAATTCTAGGGTTTATGAAGGTTTTATGAGTCAATTGAACTTCTGTGTGTATACCCCGTACAACACTACTTATTGTTTATTTTATATAAGACTATGCGTTTTTAATTCATACTCAGAGTTGTTTTGTGCATCATTAATTATTATGTAGAGTCTGAATACATATCTTGATTATTGATTGAGTGTGTTCACTGCTGAGTAGGATTATATGTTATGATTCTAAGTGAGGGGACTCCGAAGTCTCATTAGAACTATCTTATATAAATACTTGTTAATTGAATCTTATTCAGGTTAATAAGTAGGACAAAGAGAATAACTTCATAGTACATTTAAAGGGAGATCATATCGGATTAGAGTACTTAGTGCACGGGAAATAATTAATACTGATAGTACCTAGAAAGGGGGTGAATTATATCTCTTGCTCCAATGATATTCACACATGTCACACGCTTATTTACTTGTGTCTATAGAGTATATTTGCATGGTTTAGTGATGCGTCCATACTCCACAAGGTAGAGTCGAACATTGATACACGGAAGGGAAATTAATAAGTAAAACTGGATGGCCCGAAGGACTACCTAATTTCTCACTTATTCACTTTCATTTAATCTCTACTGCTTGTTTATTTCAATTGTTATTTTAATTATTCGTTTATTAGTTACTTAATTCATCACAACTATATTGTCAACCTAGTCTTAATAAGTTAGATAATAATTAAATTGATAATAATACGTCCCTTGAGTTCGATAATCACTTGGTCGCTTATCAAAGTTACAATAGCATCCTTCACACTTGGGGATAATATTGTGTGTTGAGAAAACGCTCATCAGTGGGATAAAACTGGCCACATACCACCACTTCCACTAGGCTTTAGAAAGAAGAAATGGATATAATCAAAAGCATGAAGCAGAGGGCCGGATGAAGAGCCAAGCGAGCGAGGTAGGAAGAAGCAAACTAACACTAAAAGAATGCCTAAACAATCATGAAAAATGAGCAGCAAGTGGTGTAATGAAGTAGGTTGGTCATATTTAAAAGAACTGTAAATGGAAAAAGTTTGCTTAAGATTTTCCAGCTAATGTGGAATTTGATCCAACAAGCAGTAGAGGAAATGACACAAGCAGAGAAAGTAACACAAGCTAATGATGTTCCACCAATCTCACAGACTCACATGCATTTCACACCAAGAACAGTAAGTATTATTCACTCTTTGCTCAAATTATTTCATAGTAGTGGAAGGAACAATAAGTAATTAATAATCTTTCATTTTAATATAGGATATTACATATAGTGATTAGTACGTGGAAGGAACTTCCAATTGTAACTTGCACATTCTTGATAATAAGGATGACATTTTTATTTTCCTACATACCTATTTATTGGAATATATTTACTAAAGTAACTTTTTTTCTCAAGTCGAGAATCATCGGGAGAACGACTACAACATCCAGTGCTTCTGTTGTTGCAAGTACTAAATTGCAAGAGTTTTTTATGCTGTAAGTGGATTTTTTTTTTAAGTGGATTAGTTTTTTGTTGTGTTTAGGTCAAAGTTTTTGCTGTTAGTGGATCAATTTTTTGTTGTGTTGGCATTAATTTTTTTTGGTTTGGATAAATTTTATTTTTGTTGTTAGTGGATCAATTTTTTTTGCTATGTTTGGATCCATTTTTTGCTGAAGTTCTTTTTTTTTTCTGTGCTTGGATCAATTTTGCTGTAAGTGGATCAGGTTATCACTTCATTAACTAATACTCTCTCAGTCCGAGTTAACGTTTACGTTTAGATTAAAAGATAATATTTTAATTTGTAGTGAGGTGAGAAAAATAATATTTAATGTAGAATGAGTAGTTGTATTAGTATTGTGTGTGAGCCCTACATTGAATAATTAATTATTTTTGTGGGCCCAACTTGATAAAAAATGAAATGTAAACTTTAACTTGGGACAAATCAAAAAGAAAAACATAAAACTTTAACGCGGGAGTGAGAGAGTATAATTTATATTTAATCTCTATAATAGGAACATACTACATTGATTACAAGTGGATTATTTTTTAGCCAATAATGAAAGGATCTCTAACATTCCAATTGCAAGTATATATAAATTGTTAAATTCTAACCATGTACATTGTTGGCAACATTAGTAGTCTGATAACTGGATAATCAACCAACCAATCATGTTTCGACATTCTGACAAGTAATGCACCATCACGAAACCAGTGTTTTTGAAATTGGACAAGAACGGCGGGTTCTATTGGTTGAATTGAGAATCAAGAATCAGAGCCAGAATCGGTCCGGGAACCATTAAATAAGATTATGCATCCAAATGCACATTAGAGATCAACTTTTTATAATAAAAGTAATACTCAGTTGATGAAAAATTATTATTGTTTAACTAAATTATTTCATTAAAAAATTCTTAAAAAAATATGAAATGTACTACTAATCTCTAATAAAAATTTATAATTAAAAAAATATATCTCATAAGAGACTATACCAATCAATGATTTCGAGATTTAATCGGACTAGTCATTTGAACCTTGCTAGAACTGGTTCAGAACACCCCAAAAACCATTTTTGGTGGTCAATCGGAGTGGACTAGTCATAATTGAAATAATCAGTTCAACCGATTTTCATATATGTATTTTTAATTTTTTATTTAATTTATGATGTTTATTTTTACTTAGTTTTTTTTTAAATCATACAATATTTAAATTTTGTATCAAATTATGAATTGTGGTGTTAAGTGTATATTATAAATTAAAATGAAGTATGAATTATGAACCATAAATATTTATTTATTTATTTATATATTTATTTTATAAAATAACATTGGTAATTATATATTAATTTATGAATGCTGATTTTATAAAATACAATTAAAAATGTATAAATTTTCATTTTTGATTTGAACTGAATTGAATCATTTAAATCTTGAATAGTTACCTTCACCAATTACATGTACTCTGATTAAGAAAACATTGGTACCAACATCAAGAAACAATCCGGATGTTTGTACCTTGGTTGGACCTCACAAGTGGCGCCTATTGCTTAGGGAAGCATCAGGGTCCAATACTATTCACTAAGAGCCTATTATATTATCTATGAATAATTTTAATTTTTTTTAATAAAACCCAATTAAAAAATTATTAGGCTCACCCATTTAAGGTTCAATAATAATTCCAGCATCCCAAATTATATACTCATAGCCCTATTATAATAAAAATAAATGTTTGGCTCATGCCTACAAAATATGGTTTTACTATATGTTCTCTCTATCTCACGAAATGTCCAATATTTAACTTTTTTTTTTATCGATCCCAACACTTATGTACTATAAAATGAAAAAAGATAAACTCTCTTGTAAGACGGATTTTTTATGAGATAGTTGTGAGACGAGTTGACTCATTACTAAAGTATGCTGATTATATAGGCAAAATATGTTTTTTTATAGTTAAAATATATCAATAATAAATCATATTATAACACACTAAAATCATATTTTAATTCATCATTTATTATATTTTAGAAAACATACTTTAACAACCATTAAGCATATTTTATTTATATAATAAGAATACTTTAACACGTCTCACAAATCGTCTTACATATATAATATCTCACAAGAGAATTTGTCATGAAAAAAAAAATCATCTTAATAATACCAACTTTAACACACATCTTTACACACATTTTAATTAAATTATTTAAAATATTATCTTCGTCTTACCATAACATTTACATATTTTTATTTTGGTCGCTCTAATATAAAACTTACATATCTCTTTATAATAAATGAGACTTATACAAAATAATTAATATATTTTTATAGGACCACACATAATAGTAATACAACTACAAACTATATATTAAATATTATTATCTCTCACCTCAATACACATTAAAACACTACATTTCATAATTCCCATTAAAAAAAATAAATGTATATCTTCAGTCAGAACGGAGTACCCACGTTTTTTATATATAACAACAACTTTTCACACTTTTATACATATAAATAAATAAATAAATAATCTTAAACAAGGTGCACAAAATTTGTACAGTTATTTCATTGGATAAATGGAGTATATTTTTTCATAAATTATTAAAGTACTTATTTTTAATTAGCTCATCCCATTATCGATTTCTGGATCCGCTATTGACCTCCACTGCTCTAGATATTTTAATATTGGCTTAAACTATTTAAAAGTGACGCTCGGCTTTCTGGGCCAAGCCTCAATCTGCAAGGCTATATCCATAATATAATATCATCCTTTTTAAATTCAAACGCAAATTATTTTTATTAAATGAATTTTGTGATGCAGTCCCGTCAAAGAATTGCGTTCAATTATAAGCATTCGAGTGTAGTACTAGTTTTAATTTTGGGGAAAACATATTAGATTCTAATTCAATATCTTGTAAATTTATGTTGCAAACTCGTACGTACAAAGAAAACAATAGCAACAAACTCGAAAATAATGGTCATATAAAAAAGAAAAAGTTTATGTAAAAGTATGGATCCAAATGATACTCTAATTAGCTATCTTTCTCTATCTCTGTATATCTTCATAGATGTACATCTCATTGTATTAATGTTGTAACTCTCTTATAAATAGTGAAAATATTGATGACCAACATGAACCAAACATCACTCTCACATATTAGGTGCTGGGAACACTCATAATTTATTCGGCAAAGACTTGTGTGAGATCATTTTTCATAAGAGTTTAGGTTTAGGTGAGACCACTTTAATAAGTGCTGGGAACACTCAATTTATTTGTGTAAGCGTTTACGTGAGACTAAAAAATGAAAAGTTATAACATTAAAATGGAAAGTTATAAATTTTATAGCAAAAGTGATAACGTTTTATAGTAAAAGTGATAAAAGTGTAAAATGGTATTGTTACACGCAGCCTACACAATTTATATTCAATACTGATTAAGATTTATATATTTCATTTGTGTTGTTTTAGTCACTGCTTACATACTTGTTTTAAAGCCATTGTTTGAAAAACTAGATACACTGCCCAATACCATTTTCCGTACAATTTATCATTCTGGAAATCCAAGAAATTTTTATATTTGAGAAGTTTTAGGTGATCAAGCTGGAAGGAGGGTGGCATTGTTGTAGAGTTGTTTAGATACCATACCAAAGAAAGTATTCATTCATGCATTTGGCCCCTTTCAATCGCAGTCAAAAGTTCTCTATAAGCCTAGCTATTGAGGCAAATCTTGGCAGTGATGCACCATTTAGTGTGTATTTATACGTTAGAACTACTTGCTATGACCCGGATCCTCTTCTTCAAATGAAATGCTTGTGTCCACCTTTCATTTTGTCCGACAACTTTTCATTGGGGGGGGGGGGGGGGGGGGGGCATTCTTCACCGAGTTAGTCTCTTATAAACCCGGTTTACATAATAAATCCTTATAAATCCTGTGGTTCCCCCTTAATTTAAACACTCTATCAATACATAGGGTATATAGGATTGGAAGAGTGGACCACAGGGCCGTGAACACGGTTTACACAAGTGTTTGTGTTCTTTACCTAGTGAGATTGAAAAATAAGTCCATTCAAACACAGCTACAGTTAGGACTCAGTTTTTGTTAATATATAGTTGATCTTTGTTTATGACTGCTAAATAATTCCTTCCTCTTCATTGTTTTTCTGGTTTGTATAATCACTTCAAACCATATTATGGTTTATTGGCAATGAATACCATTTTATTTGTTCTGCATGCATGACTTCTTGCAAGATCTTATTAGTGGTCCTCATAATTTGATTTCTATAGAGCACACTTTAATTGCATGTGCGCAAGCCTCCATAAATATCATATCATGGAGCTCCTATAATTTCATTAAAGGTGGTTACATCACATACACCTACTAGGAATATGGCAAAATGGTGAACACTAAAACACAATAATACTGTATATAATATGCTTGGAGTTGGGGATGGCAAAATGATGAACACTAAAAACAATTCATATTTGGGGCCAAGGTGATTTTGAAATATGGCAAACACTAAAAACAAATCATAATTCATGCATTGCTACTATATATTCTCTTAGCTCCCTTCACTAATTCTTGAGAAGGAAAGCTATTAATTTCTTGATGGCCAACTATCATGCACTTCCCTTATGCTCTAATTATCTTCTTCATCCTACTAAAACAGGTTATATTATATTTAGTTTAGCAACATCAATAAATATGTAAATATTGCAATTACTTCACTTCTTACATCTACTTTCTCTGATGTAGATTTTGCTTGTATTCAACATAATATGCGCTGGTGCAGAAAATTAACTTCACATCATCAGGTGCTTCATGTAATACTTGTACCAAATTAATTTATAGTATTACAACGTGATTTATTCCTCATATATACATGTACCAGATTAATTTATATACTATTATGACAAGATAATAACGTGATTTATTCACTCTTTTAATTCTACAGCAGGTGGGGATGAAGCCTCATGACAATCGGGGTATTCTCCTCTCTCTCGTCTTTATTTCTTTTACTTTGTAGAGGTGCTTAGTTGAGGGTATTGGGTGGGGTTAATGGGAATAGAAGTATATTGATTCCCATTTTTTAATTTAATTAGAATCAAAATTCCTTAATCACTCCGAATAATTCAATAACTACTTCACACTCTTTAATCAGTCTCAATCTCATTTAATGATACCCATTGAAGAATTCGAACCAAGCTGCCCCTGATTCTATACGTCAAAAAAAAGTATCTTAGTCTAGTTAGGCTATGATTACAACTCTGTTAAAAAGAATATGATTTGATACCTGAATTTCTAATCACATAAACAAGCCTCGCTCTCATAAGAGTTGCATTGAATTTGAATGCAGTTGAAGCAGTTTTGGGTAGTGAAAATGAGAGAAGAATTTGTGATGTCCCTAAGAAACTGAACAAAGTGGTACTGGCTTATAGTGGTGGTCTAGACACCTCTGTAATTGTACCTTGGCTCAGGTGGCCTCTTCTCTCCAATCCTCTCTCTCATGTTCTACTACTATTACCAATTATATGTATTTCTTTCTGCAGGGAGAATTATGGGTGTGAGGTTGTTTGCTTCACTGCAGATGTGGGCCAAGTATGTGATGCATCTACCATTTTATTTCATTTCATAAAACAAAAAGAAAAGTAGTAATGGTGTGGATACAGGGTGCAAAAGGATTGGAAGGGTTGGAAGAAAAGGCCAAGGGCAGTGGGGCAACCCAAGTAGTAGTGAGGGATGTGAAGGAGGAGTTTGTCCGAGACTATGTGTTTCCTTGCTTACGAGCTGGTGCGGTGTACGAGAGAAACTACTTGCTCGGGACTTCAATGGCTCGTCCGCTCATCGTAAAGACGTTGGTTGATGTTGCGGAAGAGGTTGGAGCTGACGCGGTGTCTCACGGATGTACAGCTAAAGGGAGCGACCAGGCATGCACCCTTGGCTTGCTCACTTTACCAGTTTTTGAAATTGAACTGACTATTCATTACAGGTGAACTTTGATGCTTGTTTGTTTGCTCTAAACCCTCAACTACGCGTGGTGGTCCCCTGGAGGGAATGGGAAATCAGGGGAAGACAAGATGCTCTCGATTATGCTCACAAGTATAATGTGCCGGTTCCTGTCACTAAGACATCTATCTACAGTAGAGACTGCAATCTCTGGCATCTCAGTCATGAGGTATGATGTTTAGTATTTACTCACTGGATCTTCTTCGTCATTTTCGTACATCATCTTCAGTGTCACATATTTTAACTATTACCCCCTATGGTTTAAGCATTTTCTTTTTAAGGGAATAATTTCCCTCCCTCTTAAATTCATTCATGTTTTTGGTTTAAGCATTCCTTCTTTAGGGTATAATTTCCCTCTCTCTCTCCAACATTTCATTTATGCAAACACAATCATTATCAAAATGACACAAGAGTTCATGGATTTTCTGTCTTATTTTGGTACATCATTTGTAGCACTCCGGTGGATAGATGACACATATAAGGATTTCTTTCTCTCTTACTTATCTATCATATAACGTATCTGCGACATAGAAGATGATACACGGAAATAGCGCAGAAGATCCTTTGTGTGCTAAATCAAGTAACTCTGCTTTCATTTCATCACCTCGTCTCACCTGCATAGGGGGATATCTTGGAGGACTTAGCAAATGAGCCCAAGGAGGATATGTACAAGATCACTGTTCATCCTACACAGGCTCCAGACCAACCTGAGTCAGATCTAGCTCCCTTCTTTATCTAGCCAAACCTTTGGAGTACTTAATTCTTTTTATCCACTTATTAGTTGATTGATCATGATATAAGCAGGTACGTGAAGATCGGCATAGTTGAGGGTCTCCCCGTTTCAATCAACGGAGAAAACCAGCTCTCTCCAGCATCCCTACTCTCCCAACTAAACAACATAGGAGGGAGGCATGGAATCGGGCGCGTGGACATGGTCGAAAATCGTATCATTGGCATGAAAGGGCGTGGCGTGTACGAGACACCTGGCGGGACAATCCTCTTTAGAGCGGTTCGTGAACTCGAGTCCCTTACGCTGGATCGTGATGCTATGCAAATGAAGGACACTCTTGCGCTCAAGTACGCGGAGTTGGTGTATGGCGGACGCTGGTTCGACCCGCTCCGCGACTCCATAGATGCTTTCATGAAGGAAATCAGCAACACCACAACTGGATCAGTCACTCTCAAACTCTTCAAAGGATGTGTGAGTGTAGCAAGCTGGGAAAGCCCTTACACTCTTTATAGCAAGCATCTCTCTTCATTTGAGTCCACCAAATTGTTCAATAGTGATCATGCAACTGGTTTTATTCAACTCTATGGCCTGCCTATCAAGCTTCGTGCTTTGCTCAAATCAAAATACTCCTAACTTACATCACCACTTTGTTTCCAATACTATATGTGATGTATATTTTAAAAAATTAATTATTACATACATATTAATGTTTATGATGTTCTCCAAGGTTGCAGGTATGGTAAGTTGAGTAAAGGCATGGCCATGTAGTTGTTTGCAACTCTTGTGTTGGGCTCAACATATGTCACTGTAGAATAGATTGATAATTTTATCAACATATCATGCTTAACTTTACAAAAACAATACTTTTAGTCCTCAAAGAACTACCAGTAATCCTTGCAGGAACACTGTCCGTTTCTAAAATAATGGTAACGCTGTCGATCCCTTACGATGATCTCGGGGTCGTAAAATCGAGAGATGAGCTTAGTCGCGGTGTGGCAGTCCTCGCACACCCTCAAGTTCTTCACCACACGAATACATTCTCCTGGTTTAGTGTTCAGTATTCCAAAAGCTATTGCCAGCTTCTCACTGTGGTACTTGACTGCTGTTTCCTTCTCCTCTTCACTGATGTCGAACAGCACTTGAGACGTGTCGGGTTGGTGCCCGATTTCTCCGAGGATCTTGTCCAGCATCCCATGGATCTCAGGATGGCAAGAATCACCCACTTTGAAGTCATGAACAACCCCCTTAAGTTCAATCATGCTTCTTCCTGTTGTGCTCTTCACCCCTCTCTGTTTCATCACCTCTCTCACCCTCTCTGCCCTCTCCCATTTCCCCACCTTGGCGTATATGTTCGACAGCAGCGTGTATCGCCCGCCGTTTCCTGGTTCTAAATCCAGCAAGATCTCTCCGACTCTCTCCCCCATCTCCACATTCCCATGAACCCTACAAGCACCTAACAGAGCACCCCAAACAGCACCATTAGGCTTCATTGGCATCGTACTAATTAAACTCTCCGCTTCGTTCAAGTACCCCGCCTTTCCTAGCAAGTTCACTACGCATCCGTAGTGTTCCACCTTCGGTTCCACGACATATCTTCGCTTCATCGTGACAAAATAGTTCAGCCCCTGATGAACCAATCCAGCATGAGCACAAGCATTGAGTAGGGCTATGAATGTGACATCATTTGGCTTCACATTATCGTTCTCCATCTTCAAGAACAGCTCTATTGCATCATCTGCTCGCCCGTGCATCGCCAAACCACCAATCATTGCGTTCCAACAGAACACTTCCTTTCGTCTCGCCTTCTCAAAAACATCCCAAGCCAAGTCAAGACGACTGCATTTTGCATACATGTCGAGCAAAGCAGTCGCCAAAACAGCATCCAACACAATCCTACTCCTCCTGATATAACCATGAATCCATTTCCCTTGATCAAGAGCTGCCATATTAGCACAAGCAGCCAAAGCGCTCGACAGAGCAAACCTCGTAAGCCCGACTTCCTCCTTCATCATCCGACCAAACACTTCCAAAGCTTCCTTAAAGTACCCACCTTTGTTATAACCATCAACCATTGCACTCCAAGACACCTCATCCTTTTCCAACATTTTCTTGAAGTAATCATCTGCCTCAAACACCATCCCATTGCTAAAAAAGCCACTAATCATAGTATTCCAAGAACCCACATTCTTCTCTCCTATGATCTCAAACAACCCCACAGCACTCCCCACATCCCCATACTTCATGTAACCATCTAACATGGCATTACAGCAGACAACATCCGATTCGCCACTCAAGTCGAGCATGTTCCTAGCCTCTTCAAGACACCCCAAAGAGGCATACATCTGAATACCAGCACTGACTATGTGTCCATCCACACTAAGCCCATGCTTGACAACATGGCTATGGATTTGTACACCCTGCTCAATAGCTTGTACCATGGTGCAAGCCTTGAACAGTTGTGGGTACGTGTATCTATTGGGGGCAGAGCCCGAAACAACCATCTTGTGGTACATGGAAATGGCATCAAAGGGATGTTTAAGATTCAGACACCCTTTGACAACGCTGTTCCATATGAAAGCATTAGGTTGGGGGACATGTTCAAGAACGTGGAGTAAAGTGGAGGGAGTTCCAAAACGAGGGTTAGAGTAGCATTTGAGCAAGGAAGCTGCGACATTGTGGTCTTGGATATGACCAGATTTAAGGATTAGGGCATGAGCTTGCTTCAGATTTTCCAATGAATTGGAGCATTTTGTGTTCAAGAGATTTAAGATTGTTTCCTGGGAGGGAGTGGAGTGATGTAGTGATGGATGATTGTTGGGCATCTCCATTGCAGTGGGGAAGTGTAATGCTCCCATATCACCTGTTTCGCAACAATTGATTCAATAATTGTAAACGGAAATTTAGAAAAGCATGATTCACCATTGATAGACGGAAAAAAGAAGAATTCATACCTGGAGCAAGTCTGATGAGCATGAGGTTGGAGAAATATTATTTGGATAACATTCTTATACAGCAGTTCCAAAGCACTTCCATTCTTGTCTTGGTCAATCTATGCCCAATTCCACATTTTTTATGAATGAAGAGGCTTGTACGAATTCCTCAATCGAAAAGGTATTGGTATCACTAAGGAGTCAATGATAATGTGAATAAATGATACTCCCTCCGTCTCTAAGTAAGTGTCTCATTTTATTATTTTGGTTGTCCCCCTCAAAGGATCTCATTTCCTTTTTTGACATATGGATTCACCCACACTCACTAATACAATTAATACATAGGGCACCCACTAATACAACTACCCATTATACATTAAATAATAATACTTCTTAATCCACATGCCCAAAAGCAAATGAGATTCTTACCAAGAGAAGAGAATGAGGGAGTAGATAGTAGTTATTGAATCTGATTAAGGAATTTTGATTCTCATTACACCAGCCAAGCATCAATAATTAATCAATGTACATTTATTCTCATCATTCCTCACACTTCTCCAACCAAGCACCCCCTAATGTATGTGGTTACAATATATTAATATTGCCACATTGGGATAAAATATTTTTTTACCCCGTAAGTTTGGTTATATATAATTTTTGCCCCATAAGAGATATGTTTTGGACATTTATCCCAATATCTTTATAATTGCGTCAATATTGTCCTGTTTTCGCTGGAATTTGACATTTTCGCCAGAATCCATCACTTGCATGTCACGTGATTATCGAATTTGCTATTTTCCAGCGGGATAAAATATTTTGTTTGCCCTATAAGTTTTGTCATGTACAATTTTTGCCTCTAAAAGGATAAGATTTGGGCATTTATGCTAATAGCATTATAATTACAACAATATTGCTCCATTTTTGTAGGAATTTAATATTTTCATCGGAATTGATCACGTGCATGTCATGTGAAAATCGAATTTTGTATTTCTCGACGAATTTGCTGACCTGGCGACACAATGACATCCCCGTCAATAATAATAATAATATTTTAATGATAATTTAATATATAAAAAATACCCTCCATCAATGAACTCAATTCTCACGTTCCTACCCTTATTGCTTCCATCGAGTACCACCTAGCGCCACAAAATTGTCTTCCAGCAACATACAACAACATCATGGACACAGTGCAGTGGGCTACAACCCAAGCACTCACCGGCGGAGGCGCCAACCCTTGGATCGAAGAATTCACTGACTTCTCTAGGGTTCTCCTAATAAAAAGCAATACCTGCGGCAACATGGTCTACCACGTGAGGATACGCGCACTGAAGTTCGATCTTTAGCCAACCAGAATCGCGGGACCGATAATAAATCAGTCATTCTTAGGTGGGGTGTGAAGGACTGAATCGAAGCTCAAAAATGCCAATGACCCGATCCTCCCTCTGCATGGCTCCGATATATGTGGTCGCTCGCATTACCGGAGGGTGCAAATTGGGGTCACATGTACTATGATCCGTTCATTGGTGGTGGGCCACGGAGGAGAAGATCCGATGGTTGCCTCCAATGGTTGTGAGAGGGTACACGGGGGATCCCAAATTGACAAGAAGAGGGAGTTCATAATTAAAGATGGTGGAAGCACGTGGAGGGCATATGAGAACGAGTTCATCGATGGAGGGTATTTTTTTAAATATATTATCATTAAAATATCATTATTATTGTTAACGAGGATGCCACTATTGTTAGATTGTATACTAAAAGTCTACCTTTTTGTATGAAGAATGTTTTGACAATTTATTTGAAATGAGAATCATATGATCAAACGTTTTGCATATTATAATTTATTTATATGTTATTGCAAAAGTCCACTTACTTTATACTGTAGATAATATGGTGTGCTGCGTCACACGGAAGATCATATTGTCGGCTCCTTTTAAAGTATAAACTTGGTATTCTATTTTTAACTTTTTTTTGAAACAAAGTTATTTTATTCTTGCAGTCACATATTGAATACCATTTCTGTGCGAGTCAATTCTTTAAGTTGAAGACTGAAATTGATGTAGAATTTGCTCTGCTAAATGTTAGTATGTATTCAAAATTTTAAGAAATGACAAAACTTCAATACAGAATCTTCACTAAGTGTTTTTTTTTTAAGGATAGACTAATTGTTGGAAAATTAAGGTGAATGGAAAAGTAATCTTAAAATGATGTCTAATAGATTGAAGTATGTCTATGAAGAGTTGTGATCAAAGGATGTGATTGTTGAATTAATTATATCTTTTCATTAAAAGACATTTAAATTTAAATTTAAAATCAAATCTAATTGTCACATCAATTCATGAAAAGACGCCTTAAAATCTATAAATAGGCCCTTCATTTCCATAATTCAGCACTCGAATAACTTGTACACTTTCATACACTTGAGCACACATATGATCAAAGACACATGTGTCATAGATGTCCAATGAAATTCGTAGTGTATTCCTATGTTGTCCTACTCCTAAGGTGACATAAAACCGGTTGGTTCGCCGTATCTTGTGATTTGTAGTGCTACTATCACAAGATGTGAGTCGTTGTATGTTGGAGATGATTGTCGTAGCATTGTAAGCACCAGAGTGGGGCAATTTCGTCTTAAGGAGAAAAAATGTAACTCTTGACTCGACTCAAATTCCGTTCTTTTTATTTTCTGTCATATTTTCTAGTCAACATATTATACCGAAACCCAAATATATCCAACAATCTTAAGACGAAATTTTGCTCATGACTCCTGTACAATTAAAGGGAGATTTCTAATATAGAGATGAAGGTACGCTGATCGTGATATAATTTTTTATTTGATTATCATGACTGGAATGTAGATATTGGGAATTTATTTTCTACACATGATTATTATTGCTAGTCTACACAGTATAGATGATTATATGTGAATCTTTCAATATTAAATGAAAATGAATTATGATTAAATATAGAAAACTCATAAATGGGAAATTAATTTTTAGCAACTGAGGTATCTATATCTATTGACAGTCTGTGAATTGCGGCTATTGGAGTCTTAATCTGCATTTTGAATTTAAAAAAAAAAAAAACGGTTTTTTGTGATGTAAGATATTGATTCAGATGAGTAAATAATAGGGATGCAGAAGCAAAACCGCCAATAATTTTTTTTTTCCGCAAATGTGAGTTTTCTCAAGTGAGAGATTATAAATCTGCATGCAGTGTAGATGAATTATTCTAAATAATAATAATAAAAAAAATGTTGGATTGATTATTTGGCATGCAATTTGCGTTGGTTGGTGTCAACAGACATCACATTGAATTTTGCATGGGTTGATTATATGAACCGTTGTGTCTTTAACCAATTGAATGTTGTGTACTAATTGATAACTTAGAAAAACAGTTGTTTTGTAATAAAGAGAAGTTATCAATTGAGAAATTGTGACTGTTCGTTTGAGGATTACTTCAACATTATTTTGCGACGGTTGGTCGCAAAGTCTCGTCGCACTGTTCCGACACCACTGGTCACACCACAACACCGATTTATGCAGCCGCTCCAGATCTGCCGGAGGCCGCGACACCAGCCTTAGCCGGATCTACCGCACCTCGCCGCTGAGTCGTGAAACGTCTGTCAATGGCGACGGCCTTAACAGTATTTGGTCGAAGGTATACTTATCTCCTCATTTTTGGTATCTGAGAGTTGATGTGATTCAGGTTCATATGTCGAAGCAATTAGTGATAAGAACAAGCATCAACCTGATATTCCTGTAAGTGTTGCATATGGAAATGTGACATCGAATACCAAGTAATCCATGGTTGAATGAGGATCCAATGTTTACACACTACAACAAAAATGACTTATTACCACACCCTTTTTATGACAATTTAAAATAAATATGGTAATAAATATACTATTGATACACTTCAAAGCAATATAATCTATTACTACACCCCTTTAACACACTATAAAATAATGTCTTAATATGTGTTTTTTAGATATGCTTGATTTTACGTGAGTTAATACATGATCTATTACCACACCCTTTTTAACACACTATTAAATTAATGTCTTTATATATGATTTTTAGATACGCTTGGTCATATGTTGGTTTACCTAGTCTATTACCACACTTGTTGATTAATAATTATAATCTACTAAAAAAAATTTTTGGTAATGGATAAAAACTTAAAATACACAAAAAAGCATATTTAAGTTTAATTTTAATATATAAATTTTAATTAATTTAATTAAGAGTATATATTAGATAAATATATATTGATTAAATAATTTTTATTTCCTATATTATTTTTTAATATTAAAGCTATAAGGAAATTATAATGTTATTAAAAAAATCAATTTTTTTATTAATAAAATTTACTTTACCAAAAGGATTTAATTTTAAATTAATTATTATGTTCTTTTTTTTTATATTTATTTAAGAAAGTTAAACATAAAATAATATTTCATAAAGAATTTTAATATTTATTTTATTTTATGAATGTACGAAATAATATTTAAGAATGTACGAAATCATGAATTTTGTAGAATTTCAATATTAAAACTTAATGATGTATATTAAATATATTTTATTCGATGAAAACTTATCATGTTTTAATAAATAATCTTTCTTCCCATTTTAAACTGTGGTAATAGGTAGAAATGTGTTAATAAATTATATTTTTTCACATTTAAAATTGTGGTAATAGATATGGACTATCCCCACGTCACAATGGACGACACAAAAAATAGACATGATTATAAGTAAAATATATTAATATATTACCTATAACCACACTTTTGAATGTCTCTAAAGACAAATTTTTTTGTAGTGACAGTTGCAGAACCATTTGACTTGTTCTGTGTGCAGAGGATAAAGTTGTACCTAATTAGTTAAAGCTGAAGATGCAAATTACTAATTAGAGAATTGCATTTAATTTGGGTATGATACCTAAATTACAAATTTGGAATTTAAAACAAGTGTGACCAAATGGTTCAAACAATAATATCAATAGATTGATTGATTATTTCAAGAAAATGCCAACCGACCCAAATGTATGGAGAGTCCCTGTAGACATTCAAATGGGGAGAATCCCCATATACTTTTAAATGTGAGGGATCCCACTGGACATTAAATGTGGGGAGAATCCCATAAACGTTCAAATGTGGGGAGGATCCCGTAAACATTTAAATGTAAGGTGAGGGCATAAACCCCTAAAGTTAAAAATTATGTTGGCCTAAGACAACTGATCTCAAGTGAATTAAACGGATCCGTAATAAGATTGAATGGACACTACACAAAAAAGACAACATAAATTATATAACATAGATAAAGATGCATAACGACAACACATAAAGATGCACAACGACGACACATATTATGTGTTGTCGTTGTGCATTTTTATAAAAAAACGCACAACGACAACGCATAATATGTGTTGTCATTGTGCATCTTTTTTATAAAAAAAACACACAACGACAGCGCATAATATGTGTTGTCGTTTTGCATCTTTATTTCTTGTCGTTGTGCTTCTTTTTAAATTTTTTTAAAAAAATGTACAACGACAACACATAATATGTGTTGTCGTTGTGCGTCTTTTCAAATGCCCTACGACAACAGGGGCTTCGACAACAGAGATTTCTTCTAAAAGGAAGTTAACAGACAACACATTATATGTGTTATCTTAATGTATTTTTGGTATAGTGTCGGAGATCAAATATGTTGCATGTCTGAGAGAAATGGAATAAAATATCACACATTAAAGAACATTTATACCGGTAACTCAACCATGATGAGCGGAGATCCCACAAACTTGGTTCAATGAGATAACTAAGTTATATTTATTCAGGTGTGCACTTGAAATAAATAAATTAATTCATTCCTAGAGACAAATCAAGTGAAAATGAACATGTTGACGTGTGGTAAAGGATAAGCATAAAAGCTTTTAACGACTTTTATACCTAATAACGGGGGGTATGACATGGTACTATTGATAAGAGCTCACCTATGTAATTGAGAGGAATGCCGCCTCAATGAAGCGCTTATGAATCCAAGATATGGCCCAAGGCCTAAATGGATACAACTATGAGAACCAAAGATATTAGGAAGGGTGTTATGTTGGTACTGTTGTTTTGGCATACACAAAAGCAGATTAGTTCAAGGTATTGCGTCCACTAAACTGCTAGTATGTCCGATAGTATTCAATTAGGGAAGGTTCAAAGACAGAAGCTACCTATCTTGATGTAACATCTTTTCGTTTGAACTCGCTTTATCGATAGTCTCTCGTGTCGTAGTCTTTTTAGTTGACTTTATCCATTCATGTGGGGATTGTTGGAAAATTAATGTGAATGGAAAAGTAACCTTAAAATAGTGTCTAATAGATTGAAGTATGTATATGAAGAGTTCTGATCAAAGGGTGTGATTGTTGAATTAATTACGTCTTTTCATTAAAAGACATTTGAATTTAAAATCAAATTCAATTGTCGCATCAATTCACGAAAAGACGTCTTAAAATCTATAAATAGGCCCTTCATTTCCATAATTCAGCACTCGAATGACTTGTACACTTTCATACACTTGAGCATACATATGATCAAAGACACATGTATCGTAGATGTCCAATAAAATTCGTAGTATATTCCTATGTCGTCCTACTCCTAAAGTGAGTTCATAATACCGGTTGGTTCGCCGTATCTTGTGATTTGTAGTGCTACTATCACAAGATGTGAGTCGTTGTATTTTGGAGATGATTGCCGTAGCACCGTAAGCATCAGTGCGGGACAATTTCGTCTTAAGGAGAAAGAGTGTAACTCTTGAATCGACCTAAATTCCGTTCTTATTATTTTCTAGTCAACATATTATACCGAAACCCAAATATACCTAAGAATAGTATGCGGATTATGGATGCACAACTTCATCTCCTATAATTGTTGGAATAAACTATATCCATGACTATTAAAGAGTGGTGGACATGAATTACAGTTTAATCTTATCGTACACATTTTATCATTCTTCTATTTTCTTCTTTTTCTTTGTTCTTTATTGGAACTGAGGATTGGGGGTGTGGAGGGTTTCTTCTGTTCCAAATAATGTTTCATTACTGCAATTGCTATCAAAACTTTCGAACTTTTTGTACAACCGTTATTATAGGGTAAAAGTGACTCTTAATGAGAATTTAGCATTTTTGGTTCCACACGACACATTCTCTTTTCAAATTGGTCCCAATATTTTCTCTTTTAGTCCCAAACGATTTTTTCTTTTACAGATTTGATCCCATAAAATTTTAACCTTGCATATTTAGTCTCATTCAGTTGCATTATTGGTCCCAAAAATTTAAATTCATATTTTATTTTATTTTATGTTTATTTATTTATTTTATTAATATTATTATTTTGAACATATATTTTTTAAAAGTAATAAAAATTTAGTAACATTAAAAATAAAAATAATACTAAATGAGTAAATAAATAAATAAAATAAAATATGAATCGAAATTCTTGGAACTAATAGTGCAATTATATATTCATATTTTATTTATTTATTTATTATTAATATTATTATTTTGAACATATTGTTTTAAAAGCAATCAAAATTTGATAAAATAAAAAATAAAAAATAAGTAAATAAATAAATAAATCTAAACTTTTTGGATCAATAATATAGTTGTATGAGACTAAATACGCAAGATTAAAGTTTCATGGGATCAAGTTTGTAAAAAAATAATCATTAAATTAAAAAACAATAATAATAACAAATAAGTAAATAAATAAACAAATAAAGTATGAATATAAATTCTTGGAACCAGCAGTGTAACTATATGTTCATACTAGTACGAAACCCGCGTAACACGTTACGCGGGATTATTAAAATATTATTTTTAAAATATATTAATGAAATTAAAAATATTAAAAGTTATAAATTATATTAATAAAAGACAAAGACTTGCGTGGGACCGTCTCACATAAGGGCTTATGTGAAACGGCGAGAAAGTGATAACTTTTATATAGGAAAGTGATAGTAAACTAATGAAACGTGATAATACTATTTCATGAACAGTTTATAGTATAAATAAAAAGTGATAACATTTTATAGCCAAAGTGATAATATTTTATAGCGAGAATGATAACTATTTTAAAAAGTGAAAAATAACCTCATTTGAGACGGTCTCACGCAAGACCTAACCTTAATAAAAATATCTAACTTTACAGGTAGAATAAGGATTATAATAAGGCAAAAATTTGTGTGTCCCCGGGACATGTTGTGCACCCATATTTTTAATATAATTTTTTTTATTTATCTCATTTACATAAAAAGAAAATTAATAGTACTTTGTAATGAGAAATATCAAAATGACAAAACGAATATTTAAAATAATAATGAATTATCTCATGCATTCGATTACACGCGTACACCCATCTATATTAATTTTATTCAATACTAATTTATATGTATTTTTTAATAAATGTATATACTATTTTATATTCAGTAATTTATTAAAAAATTAAGTAAAAATCTGGAAAAAAAATTATTAACAAACTTTATAAATTCTTTTATTTATTAATATGCAATATGATAGGTCTTGCATGAAATCATTTCACTTTCACATGAGATCATTTTACACTTTTATAATACTTATCACTTTCGCCATAAAATATTTTTGCTTTCGATGTAAATTGTTATCATTGTCATTTATATCATAAATTGTTCATAAAATAGCACGATCATTGATTTAATATCATTTTTTATAGTACCCGCGGGTATTGCAGTATTATCCGTACTCGTTCCAAACCCTAAATTGATTTTCACAACTATTTGTATCCGTCTTAAATCCGTTTACAATTACCCATACGTGCCCTATTAAGTGAATAGAATGGGTACTTGAAATGCCCATTTCATTACCATCCCTAACTATTATCATTTAATAAATAAAATTAATAAATATATATAATAATTATAAATTATTGTTTAATTAAAATTAATTATTAAAAATAATAACATAAAATATAAAATATATAATTAACGATAAAAAAATTATGAAAATTAATTAATATTAAACTAAGGTTTATTTTTTCATGAAATTCCTCATTTAAAATTTTATAATTAACTAAATTTATTAAACTTAAAATTCTAAAGATAAATAGATTAAATATATTAAATAATTTCTTACTCTTCTAAAAATATTTTATTTATTAATATATTTTATTAAAGAATATTTTACAATATAAAAATTGTTATTAAATTTAAGAATTTATTTCTCCATCATATATTATTAGTAATATGAATGTCAAATTAAAGATCATGAAAAGACAATTAATTTGATATAATTTTTATATAAATCCTATTTAAAAATAAAAAATTAAAACACTTAAAGTTTTAGGTAAATTTTTAAATAAGATAAAAAAAATGAAATATTTTGATTGGTTATTTAAAATAAAGAAACTATATTATCTTCCTTTTAAGCAAGTTTATTATTAAAAAAAATTCAAAAATCTATAAAATTGACACATCACCTAAATTGCTCCCATGATGCCACATAATAAATCCAAAAAATTCGAAGGGTAAATAGATTAAATATATTAAATAATTTCTTAGTCTTCTAAAAATATTTTATTTATTAATATATTTTATTTAAGAATATTTTACAATATAAAAATTATTATTAAATTTAAGAATTTATTTCTCCAATCATATATTATAAGTAATATGAATGTCAAATTAAAGATCATGAAAAGACAATTAATTTGATATAATTTTTATATAAATCCTAATTAAAAATAAAAAAATTTAAAACACTTAAAATTTTAGGTAAATTTTTAAATAAGATAAAGAAAAATAAAATATTTTGATTGGTTATTTAAAATAAAGTAACTACATTATCTTCCTTCCTAAGCAAGTTTATTATTAAAAAAATTCAAAAATCTATAAAAATGACACATTACCTAAATTGCTCACATGATGCCACATAATAAATCCAAAAACCTCCTTTAGTATATATATATTTAAGAATTTATTTCTCCAATCATATATTATTAATAATATAGATGTCAAATTAAAGATCATGAAAAGACAATTAATTTGATATAATTTTTATATAAATCCTATTTAAAAATAAAAAATTTAAAACACTTAAAGTTTTAGGTAAATTTTTAAAGAAAAATGAAATATTTTGATTGGTTATTTAAAATAAAGTAACTACATTACCTTCCTTCCTAAGCAAGTTTATTATTAAAAAAAAATTCAAAAATCTATAAAAATGACAGATCATCTAAATTGCTAACATGATGCCACATAATAAATCCAAAAAATTCTAAGGATAAATAGATTAAATATATTAAATAATTTCTTACTCTTCTAAAAATATTTTATTTATTAATATATTTTATTAAAGAATATTTTACAATATAAAAATTGTTATTAAATTTAAGAATCTATTTCTCCAATCATATATTATTAGTAATATGGATGTCAAATTAAAGATCATGAAAAGATAATTAATTTGATATAATTTTTATATAAATCCTATTTAAAATTAAAAAATTTAAAACACTTAAAGTTTTAGGTAAAATTTTAAATAAGATAAAGAAAAATGAAATATTTTGATTGGTTATTTAAAATAAAGTAACTACATTATCTTCCTTCCTAAGCAAGTTTATTATTAAAAAAATTCAAAAATCTATAAAAATGACACATCACCTAAATTGTTCACATGATGCCACATAATAAATTCGAAACCCTCCTTTAGTATATAATATATTTTATTTTATTTATTATTATTACTATTATTTATTGAATATGTCTTTTTTAATATAATAATTATTTGGTAATATTAAAATAAATAAAATAAAATAAAATATGAATATAAATTTTTGGGATCAATAATGCAGGTGTATAGGATTAAATATGCAAGGACGAAGTCTTATGAGACCAAAGTCTTTTTTTTTTAATGTTATCAAATTTTTATTGCTTTAAAAAAAGACATGTTCAAAATAATAGTAATTAATAATAATAATAAATAAATAAATTAATTAATAATATATGAATATACAATTACACTATTAATTCCAAGAATTTCTATTCATATTTTATTTTATTTACTTTGTTTACTCATTTATTTTTATTTTTATTTTTAATGTTACTAAATTTTTATTATTTAAAAAAAGATATGTTCAAAATAATAATAATAATTATTATAAAATAAATAAATAAATATAAAATAAAATATGTATTTAAATTCTTGAGACCATTAGTGCAACTGAATGGGACTAAATATGTAATGTTAAAGTCCTATCAAACCAAGTCTGCAAAAAAAAATCATTTGGGACTAAAAGAGAAAGTATTTGGACCATTTTGAAGAAAAAGTGTGTCATATGAGACCAAAAGTGCTAAATTCTCGACTCTTATTTATATACATGAAAAGTTGAAATCAAAACAAAAGAATAATTAAAAGAAAGAGATGGACTAGGGTACAACCAGGGGTACCAATTCAATTGGTACACCCTTGGTCCTCACCCTTCTTAATTAATTATTCCTCCTTCATTAATATTTTTTTTAATTTATTTAAATAACTATTTTACCCTAGATCCTAAATCTTAGGGATAAATTATACCCTAAACCACAAAGATAAAATTACAATTATACCTGATAAACACGGATTTTACATGTTTATATAGGCCATTCCATAGTTGATTATTGCATGATTTCATATATTTTGTGAAGTTATATGTTTAATTGTTGAATATTAGAACTTCACGAGTATTTTGGAGTTATTGCAGATTTTAGGCCTAATTGAAGAATAAAAAAATGACTTTAATTGAAGAAGATAAGAGATGAAATAAAGGAGTAACGTGGTAGCTGATTAGCGGCCAACACATTTTAGACCAAGTTGAAGACTCGTTTGGGCGAACGGAAGCCCAGTTTGGGCGAATCAGCATGTTGTTAGACTGAGTCAAAAAAGGCCGTGAGCTCCCAGGAAATTGACGCTGATTGTTAGACCAAATCATCCATGGTTTGGGCTAACCATCAGGCTGAATTGGACCAAATCACCTTTGATTTGGGCGGATCATGGGTTATTTTCACACGGGAATTTCACTTTTCACCAAACTTGCTCTACAAGCCCAGGCCCATTAATCCACTGTTCCACGGGATCTCTACTCCTATAAATACCCAATTAAATCAGAAAGGAGAGAACATCGATTAATTCATCAAGTCATTCACATATTCATCCACAGAGTCAGTCTACATCCGAAGAACGTCGTGGAGTCATGATGGCAAAAGTCTAGGGACGAGACGACCCTTATTCCTTCATCCGGGTTTTATTAGATTATTTAATTTCATGTCGAATTCAATTTTATTTTATTTCTGTATTTTTTGTATGGAAGCCTAAACTTCCAGATTCTAGGATTGCACGAGTAGTTTGGTTTTGGATTGTTTTCGTGTGTGAACCCTTTATTTAATTCAAGCACTTTATTTCTTTTATATGTGTGATTTCTTTACATGATTAATTGATTCGCGACCAATTACTCATATCTGTTTATTAAACTAAGAAACGAAAGTTGAGGGTTAATATTGATCACTTCACACATATACACATCTAGTAGTCGTATCATTACTGTGAGACAAAAGGTGTGAGAGAATTCAATCCGATAAATCTGTTGGGAGTTAATTGATGAGATATTTACTTACTGTTATATTTATTGATTGATCTACTTATGATTAGATTCGAAAGAATTAATTACGTAAATTACAGATTGCTTTAGGAAATTATGTTTGAATTGAATTAAGAAGTTCCATCCATTGCATGATGAACCAAGTGAAAGTGTAATACCTAGAATTGCTTTTATTATTCTTATTTTTATCTAATTTATATTCTACATCTGTTGAGCCCAGTAATCGCATATTTATTATTTTATTTGATTGTTTATTTAATTCTCAAACATCCTGATATTTTCCTTATTCTTGAATAAATATTTAATTAATTTGATTTTTATTCATTCCATGTGGATTCGATACCTTACCTATCTGCTTGCTGCATATGTCCCGTATACTAGCGGAATATAGTATCATTTGCATATTAGTGAGTGTTTAAATTTGTGTTGCAAGTATATGCTATCAAGTTTATGGCGCCATTGCGTGTGGAATGAATTAAATTTGATTAATTTTAAATAAGTTCATTGAATAAGTATTTAATTTATTGTTATTTGAACGGGCTTAAATTTATTAATTTTGTTGGAGGAGTTTATGATAACCAGATCACAAGCAAGAAAAGAATTATTTTTTTATCCGGAAATTGAAGCAATTGCAAGGAAATTAAATAGATTGAGAACAGAAAGAACTAAGATGAATGGTCAGGTGATGCGCGTTTTCTTTGCACGCAAAATTAATCCCCAAATATTAAGAATATCAATTGCAGCTTAAGCAAGTGACCAAGTGAATATCGAACCCAAAGAACAGCGTATTATCAATTTAATTATTTACTAATTAATTAAGACAAGTGTGACAATATAGTTTTTGAGATTTAATTATTAAACTACTAAACAAGTAATTAAAATAACAAATAAAATAAAATATCACTAGAAGAATACGAAAGTGGATCAAGTAGGAGAATAGGTAGCTCTAGGATGATCCAGTTTCACTCATTAATCTCCCTTTCGTGTGTTAATGTCCGACTCTACCTTGTGAAATATGGACGCATCACTAAACCATGCATATATACTCTATAGTCACAAGTAAACATGCGTGTAACACATGTGAATAACCTCAGAGTAAGAGATATAATTCCACCCCCCTTTTTAGGTACTATCAGTATCAATTAGGTAGCTCTAGGATGATCTAGTTTCACTCATTAATCTCCCTTTCGTGTGTTGATGTCTGACTCTGCCTTGTGAAATATGGACGCATCACTAAACCATGCATATCTACTGTATAGACACAAGTATACATGCATGTAACACGTGTGAATAACCTCTGAGCAAGAGATAGAATTCCACCCCCTTTCTAAGTACTATCAGTATCAATTATTTTCCTGGCCAATTGGTACTCTAACCCGATATGATCTCCCTTTATAGGTACTATAAAATTATCCTCTTTATTCTACTTAGTAACCCGAATAAGATTCAATTAACAAGTGTCTATATAAGATAGTTCTAATAAGACTTCGGAATCCCTTCACTTAGAATTATAACATATAATCCTGCTCAGCGGTGAACGCACTCAATCAATAACCAAGAGATGTATGCAGACTCTACATAACAGTTAATGATGCACAAAACTACCGTGGGAATGAATTAAAAAAGCACAATCTTATATAGAATAAACCACAAGTAGTGTTGCATGAAGTTTACATATGAAAGTTCAATTAATTCATAAAAACCTTCACAACCCCAGTTCTACAAAAAAGGCTCTGGCCCATGATATTACGAAGAACAATCATGGGGGTTGGATAGATCTTACCCATATGTCCGGAAAATTAGAAAGTATAAGAAAAGAATTAGGAAAATCCCTTGGTGTAGAAGTCTCCTTCCTTTTCTCTTCCGTCTCTTCAAATCCTCTTGGTTCTTCTCTTGATTCCATAGACAAATCTTCAAAGTGATGGATGGATGGAAGAAAGGATGTGGATGATGGTTGGGGGGTGAACCCCCTTGTGGCATGTAGGATGGTTGTGTTGTGTTGTATCCAATCCGCATTCTATTGTTTTGTCTTCTTGGTGTGATCTACATCCCCTTTTATACTTGTAAGCTCTCCTTATGGACCTTGGATGAACTTTTTCTTGAAAAACACGCAGAAACATGCACTTGGGCTGTAAAAATCAGATTCGGACGCGTCCCAGGCATAGAGTTTGACCTAGGGTTCGACCTAGGGGCTTGGTCGAACCCTGGTCGAATTGAGATTGGCGATAATTCGCACTTCAGACTTCTGATTTGACCAATATGGCTTTAGTTCGACCTAGGGGTCTGGTCGAACTGGACTGTCGTGGTCGAATCACACTTGCGCCTTCTCACTGTTTCATGTATAACTTCCACATCCGAACTCCAATTTGAGTGATTCTTGTGCTCACGCGATCCTATCTTCCTTGGCTTTCTATCCATATAAAGATCTCACAAAGAATCTAAGATTTGAATCTGTAAAAAGCCATGGAAAGCAGAACATCCGTTCTGTTCGGTACAGCTTGCGCGGTGTCACCATTTTGCTCATAACTTCCTCGTTTGGAACTCGATTGAGGTGTTCTTTACACAAAAACAATCATATTTTCAGTGGCTTTCCAACTATGTATCACAATACTAGTTTTAATCTCCACAAAAATACAGAAAAATTACATAAATTGGACGTGCGTTTTTCAGTATTTATTGCACAAGTTGTACCTTTTCTCCAACTTTGCACTTTTGATCCTTTTTCCACCTAAAACACAATAAAATACCTTAAGTGCACCTTTTTTCTCGCATATAATGAATATAAAATACTTGTGCTAATATATAACAATAATTCTCATCAAAAAGGTGTTAAATTGGACACTCAATCACGCTAATTTCCACTCTCAATATCAGGATCCACAGCTGATCCACCACAGGATGATCGAAATGGTGTGGGTAACAGGAATGAACAGGTCATCCCACGACTTTAGAATCAAGGTGTACTAGTTCCACCAAGGCCTATTAGATATGCTTTCATACCTGATGGGAATCAGAGGTATGGTGGGATAGCACCACAACACCATGCTGATCAGGCTGTGCAGAAACATAATATTAATCCAACACTGATCAACATGGTGAATAATAATACTTTTGGGGGACTTCCATATGAGAATCCATACACACCTGTCACAGTTTATGGAATTATGTGATATGATGTACAGCAGCAGGGTCCCACAAGAGTATAATTACTGCAAGCTTTTCCCATTCTCTCTAAGGGATAAAGTGAGGAGTTGGTTACTGTCTCATGATCCTCCTTTAGCAAATTGGGAGGAAACAAAGCAAAAGTTTTTATTGAAATATTTCCCTCCAACTAAAATAATGAGGTTGAGAGGTCTGATCTCACAGTTCAAGCAATATGATGATGAGTTACTATATGAGGCTTGGGATAGGTACAAGGAGCTTATGCAATCATGCCCAAACCATGGATTTTTGCCTGATGATCAAATCTGGTACTTCTACCAAGGTTTAGATGGAAACACTCGTCCAATGGTGGACGCATCAACTGGGAGGAGCATAGAAAACCTAGAGTCGAAAGTAGAATTTGAGTTGATAGAAAAAATGGTTGCGAACAACTATCAGTGGCTAGGTGAGAGAAAGATCTTAAAAAGGGTAGTAAAAGTGGATGATTCAGGTGCCACGAAAAGCTGGACACCATCATGAAGATCTTGACCAAATCAGACCGTACCTCGACATCAGAGATAGACCCTGAACAAGAAGAAGCTGCATATATCAAAGAAAGAAATTACAACAGCTTTAGAGGTAATCCGTCCTATGATCCATCTTGGAGAACCCATGAGAATCTATCTTATGGGAATTAAAGGAACACTCTACAGCCCCCTCTTGGATTTTCAGTCACTAATGAAGTTATTAATGAACCTAAAATGATTGAAATTTTAGAGGGAATTTCAAAGAAGTTGGATAAGCTTGACATTTTGGAGAAGAAGCAAGAGGCAGATAAGGTGTCTATAGATGCTAGGATGAACGAAATTGAAGAGATGGTGATACAATTAGGAAGAAAACTGAAGGGAAAGGAAGACACTAGGGGACAGTTCCCTGGTGATACTCAAAGTCATCCACATGAGCATATCAAAGCAATTAATTTGACAAGTGAAGGAGAAAAGAGAAAAGAGAATGAAGAGGAGGTAGTCCCAGAAGAAGATAAAAGTCCTCTGCATGTTGAAAAAGGGGCTGGGAAGCCAAAATCCAATTCTCTCCCTTCTCTTCCTTCTACTTTTTATGAACCTAAAATTATTCCTGTTCCTTTCCCTCAAAATTCTGAAAAGAAAAATAAATTGCATGAGCAATTTTTGAAATTTTATGAAATTTTCAAGAAAATTAACATAAATATTTCTTTTGCAGATGCGCTGGAGCAAATACAAATTTATGTCAAATTCTTAAGAGATATGATTTCTAAGAAAAAGAAGTTGAATGATAAAGTGGTTGGACTCACGGAGAGTTGCCAAGCAGTCTTGCTTGGAAAAGCTGAAAAGAAAAAAGATCCAGGTTGCGTTATTTTTCCATGCTCTATAGGAAATAAAATTGTTAATGCTTTATGTGATTTAGGAGCAAGTATAATTCTAATGCCTTTATCTCTATTTGAAAGCGTATGAATTGGAGATTTGAAGCCCACTACAATCAAATTGATGATGGCTGATGTATTTAAGATTGAGCCTAAAGGAATCATTGAAGATGTTTTAGTGGATGTGAATGGATTTATTTTGCCTACAGATTTTGTTGTCATGGATGTCATGGAAGACAGAGAAGTTCCACTCATAATGGGGAGACCATTTTTAGCTACTACAAAAGCTATAGTGGATGTGCATCAAGGAAGGTTAATTTTGAGGCATGGGGAGAAAATAGTAGAATTCCATGTGCAAGATAAAGTGAAAAAATTTACAAAGATGGAATTGCTAAAAAAGTTGAAAGATGAGAAGGACCTGAGCTCAACTACATGATAGAAGATTTTGGGCGCAACCGTTTTGGCTTTGGTTAAAAGTCATAGTTTCGTAGAACTTTCTGACGTTAAACATGAGTGCTTGTTGGGAGTCACCCCAATGCTATCTTTACTGCTTTCCGTAGTTTATTTTATTAGATTGGATTTTTTTTATGATATTCTGGTGTTTTAATTTTTACTGTTTTGGATGCAGGATGTTTTGCGATTAAAATTCTAAGTGTAGAAAAAAATTTCGTGAATTTTTCACGCCATTTTGAGCGAGTAGCAAAGAGTTCTGGGCGAATCATCCGACGGTTAGACCAAGTTCTTGAATTGTTGGGGCAAATCATTGGTTCTTTTGGGCAAATTGATGTAGAACTTAGGGTGATTCATCTATCTTTCTCCACCCTTCTCTACATAGGTAAGAGAGGTAAGTTCTCTCTCCCAAACTAGTGCACCATTACACCCACATCACCATGTATTTTTTAGATGCAATTTCAAGGTCCCTCACTCTTTTTAAACTTATTTCGATATTCTATCAAAAATAAATAAGTTTGGGGAGGGGGAGTGTGTTTCGTAGAATTTTTTTTTTTGGTGACCAAGGGAGCTATTCATGTGAGGTAAGTGAGTTAATTTTCATGAGTATATTTTTGCTTGGGTGATTATGAATCGTATTATCTTGTTTATTTTTCCATGAGTTTGAACACTTTTGATAGAATTTCTAGGCATAATGACATGATTGGTTGTTAATGATGAAAATTTTTCTATGATAAAATTTTGTGATTCTTGTGAATTAAGTGGATTTAATTGTATTGTCATGGGAATTATGAATTGCTAGATTGCCTTAGTCATTGGAATTAATTTATACCATGTGAGTTTTTTAGCCTAATAATTCAATTCTTGAGAGTCTGATTAATTGTAAGTGTTTCTAAAACTTGCACTGAGTCTCCTTGAATATTCAAGATAATTTGGTGAGTCTTGGAAATGATTTTAGGCCATATTTGATTTTTACCCTATCTCTATCTTTTACATTTATCCGATATTCATTTAATCCTTTGTCAACCCCTTTGAGCTTTAAATACCAATTTTTCTAATAACATGTTTGAGCCTAATCAATACTTGATTTTTCTTTGTGTTACTTGGATTGGTTGAGTAAATTTGTAAAAGATGTTAGAGAAAGAATCTTATATTGTTGGAGTTGAGAAGGAGAATGAGTCAAGAAAAAAAATCAAAATGGGATAGTAGATAGTGAAAAGAAAAACTGTTGGAGTTAAAAAAGAAAAGGAAAAGAGAAAAAATCAAAGTTGAATGTCTGAGTTAAAGCATTGAAAAATTTGTAGAAGAGTTATTGAAAAATATAAAACTCTTATACATTGAGTTGAAAACCCAACATTACTGTGGTTGATTGAGAAGAAAAGTGATGAATTTGGAGTTAACGTGGAGAACTAGGAAATTCCAATTTTTGTGCTGATTGAAGTGGTGAAGATAAAAGATCAAAATAGTTTACTTGATTGATCCAAGTTTTTAGCCACATATCCATATAATTTTTACCCCTTCCAAAGAGTCTACGTTACAACCAAATAGAAAGACCTTTCTAATCCACGACTTATTAATCAAAGTAAAAGGAGAGTAGAGACAATGGGCAACCCTATGGTTAAACACTGCAGTTGAATCAGTTTGAGTGAAATAGAAGCCTATACACCAGAGGGTTGAGTGATACACTATCCGGTAAGTTTTCATGTACTAAGGCAGTAGTCTAGTTAGTAGTAATTTTTCCATGATGTATCACATGTTTGTTTGCTTGGTTTAATTGAATTGAGTTTTGCAAAATATTTCAGAAATCATCATAATCATTGTCACGTCCTAGTTTTCTTTTGTTCTTTGCCTTGCTCGGGACGAGCAACAGTTCAAGTTTGGGGAGTTGATAAACAAGGATTTTACGTGTTTATATTGGCCGTTCCATAGTTGATTATTGCATGATTTTATTTATTTTGTGAAGTTATATGTTTAATTGTTGAATATTAGAACTTCACGGGTATTTTGGAGTTATTGCAGATTTTAGGTCTAATTGAAGAATAAAAGACGGACTTTAATTGAAGAACATAAGAGATGAAATAAAGGAGTAACGTGGTAGCTGATTAGCGACCAACACATGTTAGACCAAGTTGAAGCCTCGTTTGGGCGAACGGAAGCCCTGTTTGGGCGAATCAGCATGTTGTTAGACCGAGTCAAAAAAGGTCGTGAGCTCCCAGGAAATTGACGCCGATCATTAGACCAAATCATCCATGGTTTGGGTGAACCATCCGGCTGAATTGGACAAAATCACCTTTGATTTGGGCGGATCATGGGTTATTTTCACACGGGGATTTTACTTTTCACCAAACTTGCTCTCCAAGCCCAGGCCCATTAATCCACTGTTTCACGGGATCTCTACTCCTATAAATACCCAATTAAATCAGAAGGAGAGAACATCGATTAATTCATCAAGCCATTCACACATTCATCCACAAAGTCAGTCTGCATCCGAAGAATGTCGTGGAGTCATGAAGGCGAAAGTCTAGGGACGAGACGATGCTTATTCCTTCATCCGGATTTATTAGATTATTTAATTTCATGTTGAATTCAGTTTTATTTATTTCTGTATGGAAGCCTAAACTTCCAGATTCTAGGATTGCACGAGTAGCTTGGTTTTGGATTGTTTTCGTGTGTGAACCCTTTATTTAATTCAATCACTTTATTTCTTTTATATGTGTGATTTCTTTACATGATTAATTGATTTGCGACCAATTACTTATATATGTTTATTAAACTAAGAAACGAAAGTTGAGGGCTAATATTGATCACTTCACACACATAACACATCTAGTAGTCGTATCGTTACTGTGAGACAAAAGATGCGAGAGAATTCAATCCGACAAATCTGTTGGGAGTTAATTGATGTGATATTAACGTTCTCGTTATATTCATTGATTGATCTACTTGTGATTAGATTCCAAAGAATTAATTACATAAATTCCAGATTGCTTTAGGAAATTATGCTTGAATTGAATTAAGAAGTTCCATCCACTGCATAATGAATAAAATGAAAGTGTAATACCTAAAAATGCTTTTATTATTCTTATTTTTATCTAATTTATATTCTGCATTTGTTGAGCTCAGTAATCGCATATTTATTATTTTATTTGATTGTTTATTTAATTCTCAAATATCCTGATATTTTCCTTATTCTTGAATAAATATTTAATTAATTTGATTTTTATTCATTCCATGTGGATTCGATACCTTACTTATCTGCTTGCTACATATGTCCCGTATACTTGCAGAATATAGTTTCATTTGCATACTAGTGAGTGTTTAAATTTGTGTTGCAAATATATGCTATCAATACCCTAAACTCTAAACCCTAAATCCTAGGGATAAATTATACCCTAAACCAAGTGGGTAAAATTACAATTATACCCTAAACACTAAACCCTAGGGATAAATTATATCCCAAACTACAATGGTAAAATTACAATTATATCCCTAAAATTAAATAAATAAGAAACAAAAAAAAAAGGAAAAAAAAATTGTAATAACAACAGTTAAAAAAAGAGAGAAAAACACACACTGAAGATGAAGGAAGGAGGTTGTATATTTTGGAATTGGTAGAACAATTGTATTCTAATCTTCGCCTAAAAGAAGTTACTTTTTCTTTCCGTGCGAATAATTAGTTTATATTTACTATAAATATATACATACATATATATTGATGAAATTTAACTTGTGTTTTATTCGAATATTAATAAAAATACCCCTTTTGTAAAATAAAGAAGAAGATAAAAATGACATCAAAACCCATGTATTTAACATTGTATTTTTAAATTTCACTATTTTATTTTTTTAATTTTTTTTAAATATAGAAAATTAGGGTTAAAGAGATTTTTTTAAATGAAAATGATATCAATACCCATATATTTAACGTTGTTTAAATTACATTATTCTATTTATTTATTTATTCTAAAATTTTCAAATAACTAGGGATTAGAGCGATTTTATTTTTTTATTTTTTTAACATGGAAAAAAATCCTTCTGATCCCAATTTTATACATTTTAAAAAAAAGTGAAATTAAAAAATACAATTTTAAATAGATGGGCCTCGACGTCATTTCCTTTCTTCTTTATTTTAAAAAATGTTATTTTTATTAATGTTTAAATGAAAAACAAGTTAAAGAGAATAATTAGTAATTTTTCAAACAACGAGATTTATTTGGTAATTTGGGCAAATCTTGAAGGAGGTTTTAGTAATTTACCCAACAAAATAATTACCAACCCTCTAAAACTATACCTTTTATAATTTATTTAATTTTATTAAAGTATATTTAGATTGGGCATGGTAGGTTAGGTTTGGGGGTCTATATATATTTTTTACCATGCGTATATTCTCTTTTTATCTTAAATTTAGCTTCATATTTTTTTTATGTTTTGATTCGTTTTCACTTTATAATTTCACAATTTTATAAAAGAAAAAAAATCACATTAACACATTTTAATTTTTATTGACATTAGTACCCTTTCAATATACCTAACATATTTTATCATTATATATTACTTAAAATATCAAATACTCCAAAAATTAATCAAAAAATGACTTTTTTTTTTGCTTTTATATTTATGTATACACATTAAATAAGAAAATGAAGATAAAAAGAAGTGAGTGAAAGATAATTTGAGTGGATGAGGGGTGGAGGGAATGAGAATTATGTCATAAGAGGTGTAGAAGTAAATACATATGGAAGATAATCCACATCTATATGCCCGTATGAGCAGCTCAACTGATCAGTTATGTCCATATGCATGAATAACTCAACTAATCGATAAGAATGAAAACTTGTATAACTCCCACCTATTACAGGGTAAGAGCAACCTTTTAATATGAGGAAAACTTTTGTATGCAGTGGTAAAAATATAGTTTTGTTTATTAGTGAGTCACCATAATTTATTTATTTACTATTTTGTCGGATAAGACGTATCCATCATTTTGCACAATAATCCCCATATATGAATATATATATACATATGTATATATATTCATGAAATAGAATAATACTATATACTCCCTCCGTCTCACACTAAAGATAATTTTTACTTTTTGGCACGTGGATTAAGGAGTATTATTATTTAATGTGTAGAAGGTAGTTGTATTAATGGGAGGGTGGGTCCCATATTTTAATTGTATTAGTGGGTGTGTGTGGGTCCCATGTGTGTAAAAAATGTGTGGTAAGGTCATTTAGACTGGACCGACAAGTGGGTCTGGATCAATATTTAAAGACTGAGGCTGCCCATCCGAGGAGGAGAGCAAGAGAGACCGAGCGAAGGAGAAGCACACGCTCGCCCACCTGGAGGAGGCAAAAGGAATGCATTTCTTCCCTCTCCTCTCACCAACTTGCTACTCTCTATCCACTTGTTCTCTCTCCTCTCACTATCCTTCTCCACCCACTTGCTACTCTCTACCCACTTACGCTCTACTCTCCCACCACCGAGAGTCTTCCAACCTCTCTCTACACTCACTCCCTCTCTCTACTCTCCCACCACCGAAAGTCTTCCAACCTCTCTCTACACTCACTCCCTCTCTCTACTCTCCCACAACCAAGTTGTCCACTTGCTACTCTCCCACCACCCAAGTGTTCCACTTGGGCCTGACACACTACATGTCTAGTAGATATCTCCTAAGATATTTACTAGGAAGATAATCCTACCGCATATCTTTTAATAGCCTCATGCGGATACGCATTTAATGCCCATTTGCTACTAGGCTCACCCCACTTGTATAAGAGGGGACGACACATTTATCTTCATCATCATTTCTATCCTCATCTTCACCTCCGTCTTCAACCTCAAGCTCAACATCACCTACATCATCACCACCACCACTGTAAAGGAGAATTATCTCCCTCCACCACAACAAATAAAACACAAAGAGAAATAAACTCTCTACTTTAAACTCCCACAAACGTGGAAGGAATTCTTGTGTTCTTCTTCTTCTATGATTTCTCCATATTATGTTAGATTAGTCCGATTAAACCATATAACAGCCATATTAAACACTCAACCCATTTACATCAAACATCACCTCTCAACCATACCAATCGGAGGTGAAGTTCCCATAAATTGTCTCATATGAGGGCAAATCCGATCCCATGGTGCACCTAAGGAAGTTCACGACGTGGACGACTTCTTATGGGAGCTCAGAAGCTACCAAGTGCCGGCTGTTCCCGCTAACTCTCGAGAACACGACCTTACTCTTCCCAGCCTCTATTGATAGGTGGGAAGAATTCAAAAAACTCTTCTTGTCTCAATTTGCCTAACTGGTTCGAGTGAAGGACTCCAAGCTGAATTTAGCCTACATAAAACAAGGCCCTGAAGAGTCCCTCCAAAGCTTCCTAAGAAGATTCAATGACCAAAAGGCAACAGGAGAAAAAATGAGTGATGAGACATACACCGTGCTGGCAACTGTTGCCTTACTGCCAGGGTCAGACATGTGGGTGGCCGTCCAACGGAACCCTCCACTATCTTACGAAGCATTCATGGCAATGACACACCCCTTCATCCTGCTAGAACAAGCTTGGGAGAGGGCTAGAGAGCATTGGCCTACTCATGAATAAAGATCTATCATAAAGAAGATCCAACTCACAGGAAGGCGGATCCAATCCAATCGACAGACCCGACTGAGCCGACTAGCTCGTGGGCAGATTCAACATTCTCGGAGGTAGATCCAACCGACCCACAGGCAGATCCATCCGAGGTGACCATTTCATGGACAGATCTGACATGTCCAGGAGGCAGAGCCGGCCTACCAATGGCAAATATGACCTATCTGAAGGCAGAAACTCTCCACACACTCGGTCACATATGGACCTATAAGATGAGCCGCCATAAGGATATTCGAGAGCGTGGAGACTCAAAAATTATCCTAAGCTCAAAAGCTCCCGAGTAGCCGAGGCATAGACCCAAAGAGGCTGAGCTTAGGGGCTAAGGCCGGACATCTAAGGGAAAAGCTCAAGAAGCCTTACTCAACCTCGAGCATAGGTGCCGAAGCCCCCCAAGTAGCCAAAACATTGACCCAAAGACTAAGCTCGGGGGCTAAAGTCAATAGCCGAGGGAGTAAGCTCAAGAAGTTATACCAAACCCCAAGCAAAGGCTCCAATAGCTAAGGCAAATTTCAAGATAGCTAAAGCACGAGCTCATGGAAGCTCCCAAATGAGGCTTGAACCTTACGAGATTCAAGCTAAAGAAAGGTCTAGGAGCAAGTCCGAGAAGGCCTGTACAGGAAGTTCACACCTTGCGAGCTCACCAAAAGATGAGCCACAAATCGCAGAAAGGTCATGAGCCCCTAGGAGACTGCGAGACCTAGTGCCCGAGCTCCATCATCCGAATGGATAAAGATAAGTCAATGGATAATAAACCCTTTGATAAATCTCAAATAATTTAAGCCTTCACGTATTTTATTTGGAAATAGCAGTGCATTAACCACTATATTTATCTCTATAGCCACCTCCTTCTTTGTCTGGAACCGCAATCAAATTCTGGAGGATCACAATATGAGCTCAGTTGGATCCGGCCAACATAGTCGATCGCCAAACCATAACATGGGCCCGGAGCAAGATAAAACATTCCAAAAAAGATATTTCACAAGATAAAAGATCAGGGGCTCACTCTTTCGAAATTGAGTCCTCTAGATGAGCTACCACATAATTGAAGTGAGAGGTAGAGCTACATCCAAGATGATCATCCCGCCGACGAGTTGGTACTCTTTTTTCCTACCTGCGATTTTTTTCCGACTGGGTTTTTCTTAGGGAGGTTTTTTAATGAGGCCAACAAAGGATCATCTGTAGCCGAGTGATCAATCACTTCTGTGCGAGGTTACACCGCGAGGGCTAATGTGATAGGTGGTCCATACCTATGTCACCACATAGCATAGAAGACGAGGCCGCGTTCTCTCAGAGGTCCATCCGAGCCTCTGCACCGACCGACCGAGGTCCCTCCTAGCCGACCGACCGAGGTTTCTCCGACCCTCCGCATCTTCGATCGAGGAGCCTCATAGCCTACCAATCGAGGTCCCTCCGAGCCAACTGACTGAGGTTCCTCCGACCCTCTGCGTCTCCGACTGAGGTCCCTCTAAGCCGACCAACCGGAGTCCTTCCTAGCCTGCGCACCTTCGCACCTGTGCGCCTTCGTACGCAAGATTCCTCCACGCTTGCGTGAATGCTTCCGCAGAGCCTTTCTACGCCTCCACATTTTGAGTCATTCGGAGCCGACCTCCGAACCTCCTGGGTCTTTTGAGTAGCAAGCTTTCCCATCTTCCCGAGGAAGCTGTCCCATCAACATTTATTGCTGAAGGCCTTTCCATCACCCAAAGCAACCTTTCAAAACTCCAAAGAGGCATCCTCAATTTCACCTCCATCTTCATCCTGATCACCATCTGCATCTTCAAAATTGACGTGATGACTTATTGCATGTGTTAAGAGGCTTCGCCTTCACTCTACAAGCCCCATGAAGCCAAAGTCTGGGGCTAATGTGGTAGGGCCATTTAGACTGGACCCACAAGTGGGTCTGAATCAATATTTAAAGACTGAGGCTGCCCATTTGAGGAGGAGAGCAAGGGAGACCGAGCGAAGGAGAAGCACGTGCTCACCCACCTGGAGGAGGCATAAGGAAGGCATATCTTCCCTCTCCTCTCACCCACTTGCTACTCTCTACCCACTTGTTCTCTCTCCTCTCGCTATCCTTCTCCACCCACTTGCTCCACTTGCTACTCTCTACTCTCCCACCATCGAAAGTCTTCCAACCTCTCTCTACACTCACTCCCTCTCTCTACTCTCCCACCACCGAGAGTCTTCCAATCTCTCTCTACACTCACTCTCTCTCTACTCTCCCACCACCAAGTTGTCCACTTACTACTCTCCCACCGCCCAAGTGTCCCACTTGGGCTTGACACCCTACAAGTCTAGTAGATATCCCCTAAGATATATCTACTAGAAAGATAATCCTACCGCATATCTTTTAATAGTCTCATGCGGATACCCATTTAATGCTCACTTGCTACTAGGCTCACCCCACTTGTATAAAAGGGGACGACACCTTCATCTTCACATCCGTCTTCAACCTCAAGCTCAACATCACCTGCATCTTCATCATCACCACTGTAAAGGAGAATTATCTCCCTCCACCACAACAAAAAAACACAAAGAGAAATAAACTCTCTACTTTAAATTCCCACAAACGTGGGAGGAATTCTTGTGTTCTTCTTCTTCTATGCTTTCTCCATATTATGTTAGGTTAGTCCGATTAAACCATATAATAGCCACATTAAACACCTCACCTAATAAAAATCGACTATCTACAAAAGGAAAGTGAACTCTTTGGGTTAGACGACCAAAATGAAAAAAAAGAGATTCTTTGAGTGGGACGGAGAGAGTATATATTATGAATCCGATAAAATTAATTGTAATTCATTAAGTGTTGCAATTAATTTAAGGGTTAATTGCAAAAAAAACCACGAATTTTACACCTATTGAAAATTAATCCCCACTTTTGAGAAATTTCAAAAAAATCTATCACCTTTATTATTGCAAAATAAACCAAATTTATGACTAAAAGTATGAGTTTTTTGGGTGCATTTTGCAATAATATTTAATGGTGGTTTTTTTTTTTTTTGCAATTTTTCAAAAATAAAGATTAATTTAATATTGTAAAGTTTTGTAATTTTTTTTTGACACTTAATTTAAATAAAGTTAAGAGAATAGCACAATTCAGAGTAAACTAAATAGAGTTGGATGGCTGAGGCCCATTGGCGATGGCCAAATTATGTACAATCTGACATGCAAGGTTAATTGATCAGCCGGGACTGGGCGAATAGTTTTCTGGGTGAAAGTTAAGTGAACACAATTACCAATTTATCCTTTGTGCAAACAAATTGAAGGATGAAAACCTAATTTCATCGGTCACCACTAATATGGCTGACTCCAATCTGTATTTCCCACGCTGAATCGATTCTAAGGTTCAGCTCCAATCATCCAAACCAACATTCATTCAAACGATTTGGTCCTCTGTATCTCTTCTTCCTCCTCTCGTCTCGATTCCCGACGGCATTGTTGAACCTCGAGGCCAGATTCGAAGATCCATCACCTCGTGTCAGCCTCCTAACACCATTTCCAACCCTTTCTCTCTATAAAAACATATTATAACATAGATTTCAACTACCACATAATATTGGGAGGTGAAGAAGAGGCTTGCAGCGGACATTATTAAATTGGAGTAGTTGTTTCCAGAATGAAGAAGAGAAGGGGGAATAATGAAGAAGTACAGTGAAGAAAGAATGTTAGACAGAAGGGGTAACGAGAAAGAAAGGGGGAAGAAAACGGTGAGTTAGGGTAATTTTGGAAAATTATTTAATTTGAGCCCCTCAAGTAAACAAAGTGTAATCCTTCTTACATCTCTTGACAACATTATACACTAGATCGAAGATATTCTGAATGACTTCAACTCAACAGTGAAGCACAGATCTGGAGTTTTCAAAGAAATACGAGGTTGGTATGGGAGGTATAGGAAATATTACACACGCGTATTTCATCAAGCTCGTCAAAGGAATCCATCATTATTATCTGTATGTGCTCATGGCTATTTGTTCTTCATCTTTATATGTGTTATCTAGGATTGTCTTCACTCTGTCTTCTTTTATAAAAAACTTTAGCTTCCACTGTACTTATAAAAAACTTGAAGGCGGGTGTTATGTATTTCGTTTATTGCCTACATTTCTCTTGTGTGATTTGGGGGTACATTGATTATAAGAGTTGCTAATATTCATATTAAGTAGAATTGCAATCAGCTTAATAGCTACATTTCTCGTGTGATTTGGGGGTGGATTGATGATAAGAGATTCTAATATTCATGTCAAGTAGAATTGCAATCAGCTTAATAGCTACATTACCAGAACCCCTTTGTATACGGAGACACGAAATGCTGTTGGATTCCTCTACACAGAACATTCAGTAGAGAAATGGATAAAGGGGGTGTTTTATGGGTATTGCATCCTACATCGCTTGGAGCATACAATTTTTTAATTGTATTTATGTGTCTCAAATAAATAAATATATTAACATAGTATAGTCACAGAATCTCTTACTCAAAGAATAATATTAACACTTGTATAAATCATATAGTCAAAGGATCTCTTACTCGAAGAATATCCTGCAAAAGTGTGTGTGACTGCACTACAGAGCCTATTTTGCAGTATTTTATACTTGATTTGGGTGGCCGTGAAGGAAGGAAAACATCATGAAGCTCGGAAGCCTTCATTAAATATTAGCCTTGCCTCAATTATTTATCATGTAAGAATATTTCTATTCAACAAAAAATATAATTGTATCTATAATATTATACTATATATAATTTGATTACATGATGTTTAATTATTATTTGTAGGGTGTTCGCTACTGGCTTAAATTATTGGCTCCATGATTAGGTTGAGTAAAGAAAAGGAGAATTATTCAATCATTACTTCGACCCACCTGTGATGACCACTGCAATCTCAACGATCATGTTCAACGGCCCACTTCGTTGGGGAAGGTCAGAAACTCATACTCAATTATTTACCTATTTATAATATCGATTAATTTTGATGCATCTTCTAAAGTAATTTTACTTTACTGATAGTTTATGTGGACTTTTGGTGATGATAACTGGTTACTATTTCAATTTATGGGCGAAAAAAAAATCTGACAATATGCCCCCGCGGAAGAAAATTTGACTGGAAGCGTTGAAGGAAGATTGAGTAGGGTTGTCTACTGTGTAGAACCTCATAAGAATATATTTTCTCTAATTTTAATTGGTTTGCATTTCAAATTTTAGTAAATTCTTGCATGAAAGATGAAAAGTTTTTTCTTGTTTACTTTCCATTGTTTGTATAGTTGCACTAATAGAGTGAAACATTATGTAATGTACATTGTTACTTGAAAAGCTGAATGTATATACCATTTTAAGAAGATTAGTACTTACATAATTGTTATGCCTATTCTTGGGCTGTTCTTTCATATACATTGTTACTTGAAAAGCTGAATGTATATACCATTTTAAGAAGATTAGTACTTACATAATTGTTATGGCAATTCTTGGGTTGTTCTTTCATTATAGAGTTCATCACCCTGTTCGTGATGCGTATGGGCAGTGGCTAGCATCAATTATATGTGAGATATGGTTTGCTGTTTCTTTGGACAAGCTACAATGGATCAGGCTCCACTTATTACAACCAAGTCCAACACACTTATTTCTATACACACTTGTCTGATGATGGTGCCGCTATGCTTACTTTTGAAGCTCTCTCAGAGCATGGGTAATTTATTCAAAAGTTTGAGTATTTGAAAGACAAGCATTTGTGAGGGAAAGTCGAGCAATGAAGGCATCTTTCACTTTGCTTCATATTATTTGCACTTAGTTTTGCAAACCGTAGGTTGACGAGGACAACAAAATGTCACATTCATGTTCTTTCCATTGACAAGAATACTAAAATAGAGTAATGTTCCAGTTTGATGATCTTTGGTGCAGAGCAGAGAGAATATGAAGAGTTCAAAGTTAGGATTGATGGCACAGAAGGTTCTTGAGGATGGTAGTTTGAGAAATTAATCTGTTTACATCATAATTATATCTCAATATTAACCTCACCTTATTGTTTGCTTAAAAGGTGTTCCTGATAAACTATGATTCTATGAATGCTCTAGTAACTATCTTCCCTCTTATTTTTCTTTTTGACTAATTATAATGATGCAACATTCTCTCACACTCTGTTCAAATTTGTATGTGTGTCTGTCAGCTGTCATCTCAAATGCTATATAAATAAAAGCTGCAAAGCTCTTAGGGAAGCATGATGGATCCTTCGGTTGGCATGTGCAATTTCCTTAAAGTTACGATGGCGTGAGAGATACTCAAATTGGAACGTTGTCTTTTTTTTTTTTTTTTTTTTTATGTATGTAACATACAATGGGAATATGACAGAGGTCTTTATTTTATCACATTGTTTAACAAATAAACATAAAAGCTCTCGACGGGATCCAAGGTCCCATTTATGTTGGAAATGGATGTGTTTTAGTTCATTTACTTAAGATATCTTGATGGATATAAGATGAATTGCCTTGGTTGGAGATCAGTTTCGATGGGCCTTGGGGTCTGTAAAAATTCTCTTGAGCGGACACTGTCTTATTTGGAATGGATATAGTTATGTCTGAAATCATTGGAGAGATTCTCCCACATAAACTCCATAGTTTATCCGTTGACTTCGAATTGCATGCTACACATTACCAGCAGTCTATTGCTTACCGGGAAATTCATAAGGCGAGCCGAGCCCACTCCACCTTCATTTTTGCAGCATTTCAATTTTTATCTATTATCGAAAAAACAAATTTATAGGAAGAACAAATTTAGGAATGTAATCGAATCGAGCCGAGTCGAACACTACTAAGTTTGAGAATCGTTTGTTAAGGAATTATCGAATTCGAACCTGAGCTCGAACTCGACAAGAAAAAAAATATGGAACTCGAGCTCGAACTCAAACTGTTTGTTAAGGCTCACGAACACATAAAGTAACTTAAGTTATTATCATGTTTGTGTGGTTTAATACAAAATATTTAATTATTGAATATAAATAAATTAATAATAATATATAATACTAAAAAACAATTATAAAATTTACAAATGTGTTTGTGAGCCATTAACGAACCCATAAACGAATATGTTCGCGAGCTTTCGAGCCGAATACCCTTAGGCTTAAGTTTGGTTTGATAAACTATTCGAGCTTAAAATTCAAGCTTGGTTTGACTCGTTAAGGTTAACGAACGAGTTCAAACGAACATTTTATTGAACCGAGACTCGCGAACAAGTAACTATGCCAGCAAGATTTTTATGGGCCTAGGCTATGAAACTCTGTAGTATTAGCATAGCGGATGCTAGCTGAGCTTGGCTATGAATTCTCAGATAGAAAGCATTTAAAACTAGACAATGATAGATATGTAAAAGAAACTAAGCTGGATCAAAGTATATACTAACCTAGGCATTCAGATACACAGGTGGATTGAGATGCATTTGTTTCCTGCAAATTAACTGAAGATCGTTTGCACGTGGTTGATATTGCATGGAAATCAGGAATTGTAGCTTCTTTGCCGAAATCATTGGTGGAATAACCAAGAGAATCAATTCCTCTATCTTGTGATGTTGTGCCTGGACTTCTTTCACTATCAAATATTCCCAGTCTTCATCTTTTAAGCTCTCATGACCCCTCCAACCCCTCACTTTCATCAGTATTAAACATTTATGACTGTTTCTCCTTGTATACATTGGCTTCGTATGCATCAGCACCCATGTTGAGTACAATGCCAATGCTTATTTTTCATTTTTTAGGACATTTTACCTTAATAGTGCTCTCTTTTCCATTTGGTCTATATCAGAGAGGCCTACTGATTATACTCGCTCAATGAGTATGAGGAAGCTGGAAGTAGCATCATCATGTGTGCTGAGAAGCATTGAGGTTGATAAATGAAGCCTTTCTCCCATGGGTGTTTTTTGCAACTGTGTCAGCACTTAAACCCAAATTGCTAGTACTTCCCTAACCTTTTGACGGAGAAGGATGAGCTTTCGTTGGAAACAGTTCTCCGGTTCCCAAACTGAAGAAACAGGTAATAATTTGGAAGAGAATCTTAAACCTGCAATAATACTGCTTCATTATAGTTGGAACCAATTAGTCAGATAAGAAGCTTAGAGAAACCTTAATAGCGCCTTCCTATGGTTAAGATTTTAACGGTTTGGGGTGTTTACCTGAACATCCTATGTGCAAGAACAAAAACATTGTTCAAAAGGCTTAATCGGCGAATCTTAGCATAACCCCATGCCATATTAAATGGAACGTGACTAAACTTTATCCAGAAAGTTAAATACCTATGCAATAAACAACCAAGGTATACTAAGTATTGACTTTACGTTGAAAATAGCAACTTTGAGTTTGCATAGGTATACATAAAATTAAGCATCAGTTTAAGGGAAAATTTAGGGAGATCAATAAGAGTAGGTTGAAGGGTATGGTAACGCACATGGAGGTGATAGGTGCAGCACAGATACTATATTGTGCTCATTATACCTTATCATCAACTAAAAGACATGTACATTTTCTATTTAACCGTTGTAAGTCTGTCATAGTTTGTATACTTTTTGTTCTAAGCATGTCATTGTTGCATTAGGATGAATTTGAAGAAAAGGTGAATGGAAAAAAAAAACTTTCTTTTCCAGTATTTACTGCTGAAACGCCGCCATACCGACATACGTTAGTTTTTCTATTTTGTGTTAACAGATTTTTTATGTGGAAATTTCTCTATAATTATTAATTATGAATGCCCATTAATTATCATTTGTTTTGGTATCAGGTTTATGCATTTCCCTACTTTCCTGGATTGACATTTATAACTTACTCAATTTTTATTTTTATTTTGTTTTCTTCAGGCCTCACAAAGCCTCAAACTTATATGAACATGAGTGATGAATCTGTGCGTAATCCTCCAATATTAACCAAATGTATACTTGCTATCTCATTCTTCTCTATATTTTAACTGAACTATTTGACATTTTTCTGGAAATGTGGTCCTTTTACAGCTTATTATAAGATTCCCCCCAGGCATTTCATTTATTGTTCCACCAATAATGGAGTTGAAGCATCCTTGATCTTTATACATAGTTGATGATTTTCCTCGGTGGAAAGAGATAGCCTAACGGATATTTTCATGAGTTTTCTAAAATGTTGCACGTATAAATTTGGTATCGGTTAATTAGTTATAGTTGCATTCATTAGCCTTGACTATATATGTAGTTGTGGGTGTTATTGTTTCTCTGTTTTTGAATTACACAATTGCACCTGAGATGAAAGAAAGATGAATTCTAATGCAGTTTTGGCTGCATATTGTATTTGTCCTCTTTAGAAGTCTCATTTGTGCGACTTTTAATTTACCAGCACAAACTTGTAATTATCAAAAGCATAACAAGTAAAATGTTGTTTTGCAAGATAACTAATACACAGGTCCTGGAGGCATATGTCTGCAAGTTCATTCAGTGGTTCTCAAGGAAAATAATTAAAAGAATCTTTAGCACCTTACACTTAAAGCCAAGTGGAGTAAAGTCACATTGAACAATTAAACTTATGACCAGCCTCACAAATACTATCCTCCAATCCTAATATTTGATGATTCCAATCCTTCTCCACATATATAGACAACTTCCTATTTACTTTTTCTATCCTATCAATTCTTAGAGCTTTGTACAATAGCAAAACCATAAGCTAAGGATTAAGTTGGGTGGTTCTTTTTACTCTAGTTACTACTTACGAATTGGAAAATTTTGATAACTATTTCGCGTCACCTTACGCTTTACGTTCCACTTTGTTTAAGAAAAATTGCATTTTTTTTTACCAATTTATTGACTTTAGAGGGTATTGTGGTATTTTTAGGTAATAAAAAAATATAAAGTAATGGTATGTGTGAAAAAATTAGTGACAAATTTAAAATTAAAGTAACTTTTGATGTTTTTGGATAAAAGGATTTTTCATTTTTTGGGGTGTGAAGAGTATTGTAGGACAAATAAATGTGGAAAGTGTGAAGCGTTTTGTGGGACGGAGAGAAATTGATAAATTAAAATACCATGTGAACCTGTTTCACATTTAATAAATTAAGTATAATAATTATATTATACATTAAATTTTTTTCTCAAAATATAAGCTATTTAAATGTTTTATTTTAAATAATTAAGTATTATAAAGAGTCTTTATTTTTCTACCCGAAACTCAAACATGCCAAAACCGTTTTTGACTATATTTGTTAAATTTAAATGTTTTTTTTTAAATAATTTATTCTTTAGCAAGCTGAAATGGGACGGGTCACTTGTGGGTTAGGTTACTTGCGAGTCGGATTACTCACGTATCGGGCCAATTGCTAGTTGACTCGTTGGTGGGTTGACACCAGGGATTGGTAAGTTTTTTTGTAATATTTCACTTTTACTTTATGGATAAATTACCAAAATCCCTCTCAAAATTTATCCAAACAACCAAATAAACCATGTGGTTTGAAAATTTGTCAATTATCTCTTTTGACCTATATTTGATTTGAATATTGATAAAAGTACATTTATTTTAATAAAGAGGAAAGAAAATAACATTAATTCTCATTTATTTAACATTGTATTTTTAAATTTAATTATTTTTTAAATTTTATTTAAATGTAGAAAACTGATATTAGAGAGATTTTTTTATTTTTTCCATGAAAAAAAATAAAAAAATTTCCTCTAATCCTTACGTATAGAATTTTTTAAAAAAAATTATATATATATATATATATATATATATATATATAAATACAATGTTAAATAAAAGAAGTAATTGGTAATTTTTCAAAATATAAAGTTTATTTGGTAGTTTTGATCAAATTTCGGGGGATTTTTTTAGTAATTTACCCTATTTTTATAACACTCTTAAATTTTGTAAATTCGAATAATAAACATTAAATTAGGATATAATATGAAATGAACTATCAGCTCACATGACTAATTATGTGAAACTAATTCATTTTGTCATTTTATTGTGTTTATTTTGATAACTTTATATCTTATAGGTATAAGTTATATGCTCAATATTTTTTTTATATAAATAATAAATTGTTTTACTTTTTATTATAAATTAAAATAATTAAAAAATCACAAGATGTTTTTTACTTATATTAGGAAAAAAAAAAACAATATAAATAGCATTACCGCTAGTACAATTTAATTACGGTCACTTAATTGTATTATGTTTATTTATATTTATATCGTTATTTTTTCTATTAATTTTTTTTTTTGTCTTTTTACGTTTGTTTCTCTTATTTTTCTTTTCTGTTTTTTTCTTATTTATTTAATTTTAGGTTGGTGGTGATTAGTGGGTCGGGATGGGCTAACCCACAATCCACCTGTATCCCATTTTTTAGTCGGCTTAAATCATTTTTGGTCCGGGTCTGTATCCCATTTGTGTTTTGATGGGACGGGCGAGTTAGCTCTTTGGATTTAGCTCAAACCGACAGTTCTAATATTTGCAATTTATCTCGTTGAATATACGGTGCTCAAATCACCAGAACTCAATTTATCAAGAACCAACCCTACGCGATAGGAAAGGGCCTCAAATGTAAACCACAAAATCCAAGTTCTCTTAATCTAAACATTCTCAAAGCTCTCGATAATAAAGGAGATTCCAAATCAAAACACAAATTATCTATCAAAGCTCTCCTGTAGAAAATTATGTTAAACCCAGTACAGAAAACACAAATTATCAAAGCAATTATTGAAGTTTTTCATCTCTCAATAGTGTCAATTATACAAGTGGCGTAACAGATAATTTAACATGATGGTGTAGATTATTGCAATCAGAAGCTCAAATAAAGGAGATTCCAAATCAAAACTCAAAACATAACTTAGATAGATAAAGTTGTTCATCTCCCTAGCAACAGTTTCTCCAGAATTAACATCACAAAATGGCTGGCTGGCTACTGGGGGAGGGCTGCAGGTTCCAAAACAGGCACATTATTTGGTTCTTTCTGCCTCAAATTTATTACACACACAAACTACTACGTACATTACCATATGTACATCCAAACCCAAGAGTCTTCATTCAGCTGGTTTCTCATCAACCAAATCAACCTGAAAGATCGAATCATTCGATTCAGCTTTCTTCATCTCCTTCATTGCCAATTCAACCATTGCTTCATCAGGTGGCTGGCAGTTCCTTGAGTTGTCTTCCAGAGACACACGATAAACGTCGTCCGGTTTAGAAGGCGCGGTCCTGCTCGGAGCAGCATCATTAGACAAGGCTTCCTTCTTTGCGTTCTGGCTCTCTAGTTGCTGATAGTAAACTGCCATCTCTTTTTCATACCTCTCCTTGTCCATTTTGCTAGCCTCTACATACGGCTGCAACGAGAGAGACGGACGGAGAGAGTTTCTAACATGAGCACTCTATATTACAAGGACAGGATCTGTTGAAACATGAAATAACATACTAGTAAAGCAGAGGAAAGCTAAAGCTACCTTTTTGGCTTCCTCAGAAAAAGATTTCCATGCAATGGTAGCCTGCTCGCGAAGAGTTTTGCTATTCGCACCCTCTCCGACTGTCGACTTCAACCTATTAATCTCCAATCGAATAAAGATGTGATACGCCGTCCTTGGTTTCATAGGTTTCATAAGAGCAATGAGGTCCTCAGCCGACGATTCTGTACTTTTCGTGTTTGCCAACCTACTCAAGCTTGCTTTTTTCTGTTCCGGCTTTTTCCCTGCATCTTTACACAATCACCAAACGAAACTATAAGACGCATGCAATCAGTCAATATCCGAACAGAATTGCCTAATTCATTTGATTAAGATCACATCTGATATATCTAACCACATTCTTCAAGTTAAGTAATGTATAATGTACTAAAAAACCTGTTGTTATTTGGACAGCATCATCACCACCCTGAGTTGTTGAAGAAGGAGGAGAGACGTCTGGTAGCTTTCGCTTCCCCGTTGAGCAGCTTGGTTTCACCTCAGTGAATGTTATTGGGACAGCAGCATCACCACCAGTTGTTGGAGAAGGAGGCGAGACGTCTGGTAGCTTTTGCTTCCCCGTTGAGCAGCTCGGTTTCACCTCAGGGAACATCTTTACACAATCATCAAACGAAACTAAAGACGCAAACAATCAGTCAATCGATCCGAACAAAATTGCCTAATTCATTTGATATCTGATATCTGTTTTAAGATGTCTAACCATATTCTTCAATTTAAGTACTACAAATAAACCTGTTTTTATTTGGACAGCACCATCACCACACTGAGTTGTTGAAGAAGGAGGCGACCCGTCTGGTAGCTTTTGCTTCCCCGTTGAGCAGCTTGGTTTCACCTCAGTGAACCAAGAACCTGCCAAACATCCACTCACATTGACTCACTATTTAAAGATATGGAAACTTTGTAATAAGATGATAGATATGGCCATGTAACAGAACAAAGTTCATAAGCTAAACTGAAATCCTTACAAAATAACAGTTGTGAGAAAGAGTGAAGTTTTACAACCTAAAGTTTTTTTTTCCGGCCAAACGAATGCATCAGGCACCTTGCCACTGTACATTAGTTCGTACTGAAGAACAAGCATCTCATAAATGGTTCGAAGCTGAGTTGCTGTCATGGACTTAGTGCTGTTAAAGTTTGATGCTGATGCAACGTCGTCCCATTTCCCCTTCGTCGTCACCTGAAAACATTAGTCGAGCTCTCTAAATAATCAGTATCAATATCAGTCAAGGCATCCAACTTGTGATACTAATGGATGCTTAAGATTCATTACATTGCTGCTACTTAACTACATTGCAATTTCTAAGGTATTTTGTAGTGATTCAAGCAGTATCATTCCAGTCTAGCGTGTTTTATTTGTTCTCCAAAACTATTCTAGTAAAAAGTATTCTAGGAACAAACAGTGTCGGAATTTACGATTCCCACCTGGTAAAATCCTCCTCGTTTGATCACTTCATTATAAAAGCTATGCAAATCCAACATTGTCTTACGAAAGTTGAAGCTGCATATCAAGAAAAATTCAATGATTAGCCATACTTGGTACTACCACTGAAGAGGTGAAGTCTATCAATACAATCAATTATCCAACTTATGAAAGGAAAACTTACGGATCCATGCATGAAATAAGAATCACTTATACCCAATTTAATTTTATACCCAGATAAATTCATCAATAAATTAGAATTTTTTTTTTTTTTGCAAATCTTTATAATCTACTGTATTTAACCATCCATGTCACCAGAATTTGATATCCAATTTGTCATTCTCACTTCCTGGTTAAACAAAATTCCTTTTCCTAAAGATATCAATATCATTTTTTCACCTTTTGATCACTTTGTGGAAACTCAACCAAATAACATTAATTTAATCACACATTTATATCCAACCTCAAATATAAAAAAATAAAAAAATAAAAATTATAAAACATGAAAGAAGAGAAATTGACAATCACAGTAGAACCCATTCCGAAATAAAATGATTATAGAACACATTGATCCTTTCTAACTCCATTTGCATGCATATTGAAGCTATATATATAATCTTAGCTCACATTTGCATTCCAGTGAAATCAATGCATGTTCTAAGGAAACAAAAAATGAGGCGTTTAGTTAGTTGATGCCAAATATGAGCACTTATTTATTAATCTTAGCTCAGATGTGAATGTGTCACTGTTTTCTGTATTTATGCAATGAATGCATGTATGATTTAAGAGAAAGACTCACACTAAACTGAGGCCGGATGATTCATTCAATTTGCAAATTTTTTCATAGAATAAGTCCACCGACGCTTTATCATCGGATATAACGCCAGTAGTTTTCTCACCGGAAACATCACCTGCATCGCCATCCTTTTTCTCCATTCCCACTAGAATTTTTTATTTCTGATTCTTCGTTATTTGTTTGGAATTGCTACAGTTTTGACCATCACACTCTGTAGTACTTCACGGACAGAGCAGGTCTCGTAATGTAATTTCCATTTTCCAATTTCCAATGTGATTCTGAATTTTAAATTAAAGTTTATTATTATTATTAGATTATTTTTTTCATAAGAAATCAATATTTATTTTTCTAGTAGTAACTAATTTATTTTTCTGCAAATAACCAATTTTACTGAAACAAATGAGAAGTTATAACACATTTTTGCATAGGTACTGCCTGATTAAAATGTTATATAACTGTGTATTGAATGTTATAATAATATTTAGTATAAAAACTTTACTCCTAAATTTTTCAAAGAAAAAAAAATTAAGCTTTTTAGTTAAATATTAATGTATCTTTATTATTTCAATATATCATTCTAATAAAAATAATAATATCTTTATTAAAAATGTGTATTTTTTAAAATAAATAAAATGTGATACATGTGAACACCTCATGTACCAAATGCACTAATGCACTTTAGTTATAATTCACAAACAACCATATGTATTTGCTCATTATATGAATTTAAACATTTTGCATGGTGCATTTAGTAACTTATTTTTAGTTTATTACTCCCCGTCCCATTCAGATGACACATTTTTCATTTTGGATTGTCCCATAAAAGTTTGCACATTCCTAAAAAAACAAAAAGTCAAATACAATCATCCTTCTCCATACACTTTATTTACAAAAAAACCACCTATACCTAATACACCTAACATACTTTTTCATTTATTTATTACAAAAAATATCATAATACCCCTAAAAGTAACCACTTTATTAATCTCCGTGCTAGGAAAGGGGGTGCAGTCTTTTCTGGGACGGAGGAAGTATTTCAATATATCATTCTAATAAAAATAATAATATCTTTATTAAAAATATATATTTTTTAAAATAAATAAAATGTGATACATTTGAACACCTCATGTACGTATATTTTTTAAAATAAATAAAATGTGATACATTTGAACACCTCATGTACCAAATTGCACTAAATTCATGTACCAAATTGCACTAATGCACTTTAGTTATAATTCACAAACAACCATATCTATTTGCTCATTATATGAATTTAAACAACCTAGTAATGCACTTTAGTTATAATTCACAAACAACCATATCTATTTGCTCATGATATGAATTTAAACAGGTTGGGAGTGCATAATGTTATGATGATGTAATGAAGAAATTTGGAATATCTAGACGTATATGATACAAAGGTTTTTCTTTTGTTGTATAAATGTGCATTTACTATCATTATTATCATCAACATATTCTATCATATATGAGTCCTTTAAATGTTTTTTTATCGCATCAACTAAAGAAGTTAATAATGTATATTAGAATTAATGAAGAGAAAAAAAAAGTTTTAGAGAAAAAAAAGTAGAGTTTTATCCACAAAAGGTAACATTGATCATTTGCTTCTAAAGTAATGTCAAAAGTTGGCCTAAAATGAACATATTAGGATTTATAATATATTTAGGATATTAAGTTGTTTCTTTTATGTATATTAGTTTGGAGTATTTATCTTTTTACGTCTTATTCTTTAGGATGTATGAGATTTATATTACGTAGGATTTTAAGTATGGGTTACTTTAGAATAAAATATGATACATTTGAACACTTTGTATCAAAGTGTAAAAAGCACTAGTGAAATGTTTTTATATGGGATGGATGGTGAGACGGGTAGCAAAGTGTAAAGGCATTGTACACAAAATCTCTTGTGAGACGTCTTTATCTGAGATGGAAATTAAATAATAATTTATAATTAATTTTTAGTTAATTTCAGCACATTCTTGATTTAATTAAATTTTTTCTACAGTTTTTTTGCGAAAGAAATTATGCATATTCAAGTTCTTTTGATCATCATCGTCTACGCCGTTAGTTCGATCACCTTCATCAACACAATCATCTATTCAGTCGTTCCTCTGTATTCTGACGAAGAAAAAGACTATTAAGATAAAGGTGTGTTTATGTTTATTATATGTAAAAGAATGTTCAGGATATATACTAAAGTATATCGATTTAGTGTTACAGTATGTCGTTGAATACTGTAAAGTTAACATTTACATTGTAATATTTGAAAAAAATTTACTCATGTTTCCTGTTTTGTGTTATAGTATTGATGTGAAAAGTGTATTTAGTATTGATGTGTAAAGTATATTTAGTACTTAAAATATATCGATTTTGTGTTAAAGTATTGTGGTATGTTATATCGATTTTGTGTTAAAGTACTGTGGTGTGTTATAGTATCATTCTATGCTTAGTATATGCTAAGATATGTCGATTCTGCTTTAGAGCATGATATTCAATATCGGAAAGTATGAATTTATATTGTATTATATAATAGTATGAATTTATATTGTATTATACAATATTGTAGAAATTTTTTTTTAGTTTATACTAAAGTATAGGGGGTTTTGTATTAAAGTTTCGTGTTTATGGTATATTTTGTGTATGTTATATTAGTTTTTATATGGTCAACTCCATTCATATCTTTATTAATTCATATTTCAGATGTATCATCAAATAAATTTATCACTATAAATTAATTCATAATACTATAAATTTGTTCATCAAATAATATCATCATTTTTTATTGTAAAAATTATCACTTTTTATTCATTTCTTCGAGGCGGTCTCATATAAGTTTTTTACCAATAAAGTCTTGCCAATTAATTAAACTCCATTGAAAGGATAGCGTTTATTTTAAATTTATAGCGGATATGTGTATTAGCAGTGTGTGGATTCTATGTAGATATATTAATTGTTTTGTGTGGTCCCATTTACTAAAAAAAAAGAAACACACTACTTGTATTGAGGCAGACAAAAATAACAAAATGCATTTTTTTCGAGACGGAGGAAGTACTCCATAGTAAGTAAAAAAAATATTTTTTTTGAGAAAAAAACCCATATTTAAATTAATTACAGAAATCTTCGTCATGCACGAAGTATATATGACCCACTACTTTCCTCTAATACAACTACCCACTTTACATATAATAATAATACTTCTTAATCCACGTGCAAAAAGCAAATAGATATCATAGAACCAGACACGTACAAAAAGAAAATGGATACCTTAGAACCGGACGGAGGGAGTAAAAAATATGCCTCAAAAGCGAGCCATTATATATCTTATCTTATACTATATATATACTAATTGCGAATACACTGCTATAAATAATTTTTATAAGTATGATTTAATTTCATATATATAATCTTTCTACTTTTATTTATTTATTATTATTATATTATTCATGTATATCTATAAATTAAATTAAATACCACCTTTAATATTATATAGGGTAGGTCTTGTGTGAGATCATCTCATGGATCCCATTCCGTGAGACGGACTATCCATTTAGCTATTAATTAATTAGTTAATTAATTTTTTAAAAAAGCGTTAATTATATTGGCATCATATTGATGAACCTATAATTGCAAAACTACCATTGCTGTTTCTTTATTTTGTTCGTTCGTCTTTCCGTTTTTTTAGTTATATTTTTTTCCCAAGTAGTTTTACAAATAGTATTATAGCTTTCAATTGCTAATAAAATAAATTTAATTAAACGATTATTACTTTTATAAATTAAATATCACTTTTTATGTGGTGTGTCAATAGCACATGAAATAATTTAACTATTCAATTATCACTTTTTTTTTCTCTAAGTGTCATTTTTTATTAAAAATATTATCACTTTTCATTTGTTTATTTTTTCAAGAATTGTTATAAAATACAATTGTACAATTATCACTTTTTCTTTATTAAATATTAAATTTTATTAAAAAAAATATCACATTTCATCTTTCTTATAAATTATACATATATTAAATAATTCAATTGACCCTACCCTTATCACTTTCCCTAAATTATGTAGTATCACTCCTTATTTAAATTATACATATATTAAATAATTCAATTGACCCTACCCTTATCACTTTCCCTAAATTATGTAGTATCACTCCTTATTAAAAACGTAATAACTTTTTTATTTGTCCTACTAAGTATTCATAAAATAATTTAATTGATTCCTTAAACATGTAATATTACTTTTTATTATAAGTATTATCACTTTTTTTATTTATTTTACGAATTTTTGTAAAATAATTTAATGGACGAATATCTCTTTTTGTTGATTATGTATCACTTTTTATCCACAGACAAATTGTTAATGAAATGTTTCTTAAATGAACATACTTTTCTGTGATAAAACATTATCACTTTCGCTATGGAACATTATCACTTTATGAAACACAAACTTCAGATCATCTATCACTTTCACTATAAAACGTTATCACTTTCACTTTAAAATGTTATTACTTTTCATTTATGCTATAAATTATTCATGAAATAATATTATCACTTTTTATTAATTTAGTATCACTTTTCAATATAAAAGTTATCACTTTCTTACGTAAGCCTTTATATGAGATGGTGTCACAAAATTCTTTGTCTAAAACCAAACAAAATATAATTCAAGTAAGAAAATAAAAAAATAAAATTAATTAATTAATAAATATTGAAATTAAAAAAATATATAAAAAATCAAATGGCAACTTGTTAAGTTGGGTGGGATTGAAGGAAATAAATTTATAAATCCATAATGCCTTTAACCCTATTATGATTAACGAAATCTAACCGTAAAGCGGAAATGTATCTTGGATCCATTGAGTCCTCTAGGCGGAACACGAACTCGAAGATCAGTGGTTTTATGGCCTTCTGATGAGTGTGTAAATTCACGAATCTTGCACCTGAATTTGTGCTATTTTGGAGTGTTTAAAGGATGAAATCGATTGAAAACCGATAATTATTGTGAAAAGGCATGAATCAGGTGTTGATGGAGCTATTTGAGTGGTTTTTCGAAGGAAATCGGAGTGGAAGTGTTGAATACGAAAGAAAGGAAGTCGAAGACATCCATTTGGGCGAAGCAGGAGTTGGATTCGACCTGAAGGAGGTCAATTCGATTTGCCCTTCAGGTCGAATTGGTGACACAACTTGTACTGAAGGTGGATTCGACCACGACAGGGGAATTCGACCTGGGCATTAGGTCGAATCAAGGTCGAATCGATTGGCTGGGATGCCGATTCGACCTCGTCACGTCGATTTGACCAGGACAGTTGGTCGAATCGAATGCCTGGGACTTACAGTAGGCTGATTCAACTTCCGATTCGACTTGTGGTGGTTGATTCGACCTGTTGTGGAGGTCGAATCGATGCTCGGGAACTTACCATATCTGTATTTTTACACCATCAATGAGTGTGATCACTTAAAAAGCTCATTCCAAGCCCAGGAGACGTGATTTAAAGCATTAAAGAAGGCTTATGCAGCATCAGATTCATTGATAGATTCATTGATAGATTCATTGATTCATTCATTGGAGAACCAAGACGTGGAGACGTAGAGTTGGGAGGAGAGCATCTTCCATCATCCGGAGGGGCTGTGACAGAGTTCCACTGGAGATTCAAGTAAGATCGGTCCATCTAACCATGATTGTTCTAAGATCAATCATGGGCTAGAGCCGCTTCTGTAGTTCTAGGATTATGAAGGTTTCATGAGTTAATTTATCTTTCATGTGTAAACTCCGTACAACACTACTTGTGGTTTATTTTATATTAGATTGTGCATTTTTAATCCATACTCACGATTGTTTTATGCATCAATAATTGTTGTGTAGAGTCTGAATACATAACGTGGTTATTGGTTGAATGCGTTCACTACTGAGCAGGGTTTTATGTTATAATTCTAAGTGAAGGGATTCTGAAGTCTTATTAGAACTATCTTATATGAATACTTGTTAATTGAATCATATTCGGGTTAATAAGTAGGATAAAGAGTATAATTTCATAGTACCTATAAAGGGAGATCAAATCGGGTTAGAGTACTAAGTGCACGGGAAATAATTGATTATGATAGTACCTAGAAAGAGGGGGTGAATTATATCTCTTTCTATGAGGATATTCACAATTGTCATACGCATATTTACTTGTGTCAATAGAGTGAATTTGCATGGTTTAGTGATGCGTCCACAAACCATAAGGCAGAGTCGGACACCGTCACACGAAAGTATGAATTAATAAGTGGAACTGGATGAACTGATGAACTACCTATCATCTTACTTGATCATAACCTACTATCTCTTCTTCTTGTTATTTTTATTTGTTATTTTAATTATTAGTTGTTACTTAATATCACAACCATTATATTTTCCAACATAGTCATAATTTACTAGAACATAATTAAATTGATATTTATCCGTCCCTTGGGTTCGATATGTAACTTGGTCACCTTCGAAACTACAATTGATATCCTTCATACTTGAGGATTAATTGTGTGTTAAGAAAACGCTCATCAAGTTTCTAGCGCCGTTGCCGGGGACGACTTAAAATATCTTTTTGTTATTTCTAGTTTGTTAGGACTATTTTTCTTGTTTTACTGTTTTAACTCTTATTCTTTTCAGTTGTATGCTCAAGAGATCAAAGAAAGGTAAATTAGAACTGTATAATCCTGAGATCGGAGAATCATCGAGGAAGGAGAAGAAGAAGAAGAGTAAGAATAAGAAAGAAGAACCAACTACAGCTCTGAATTTTGGAGTTGAAGTGAGCGAACCGAACTCGAAAGCGACTGAAACTGTGGTTGATCCAAACGCAGCAGCAGAGGAAGTTGACATGGCCAACGAAAGGGCCAATCTAGATAATCTAGTCATCCGTGAAGTCTTCAATAATAACGGGGCTGGAAAGTTTGGGCTTCTAGGAGCAGGGGGACTAATGCAGATTTCGATCTTCACCCCACTCTTATTAGCATGATAGAAAGGAACTCCTTTTTAGGAGGATGTTTCGAGGATCCGCAGCAGCATCTAAACAAGTTCTTGGGCTATGCAAGTACTCAAAAAGACGCAGGAGAACATGAAGATGCTCGGAAGATCCTCTTGTTTAAATTCTCGCTTACTGAAAAGGCAAGAGATTGGTAAGACACTATCAATGCAGCTGAATGCACTACTTGGGAGCAATTAAAGTTGAAGTTCTTGGAGAGATACATGACATCTTCAAAGGTGTTCAAGATGAAGCAAGACATTAACAAATTTGCTATTAGTAGTGGAGAGAAGTTCCATGAAACGTGGGACAGATTTAAGGATATGCTTCGTAAGTGTCCTCAACATGGGCTATCTAAAGCTCAATATATCAGCATATTCTACAATGGATTGGACTGTGATTCACGTGTGTTATTGGATGCTTCTTCTAATGGAGCATTGCTTACTAATCATCCGTAGAGGCCGAGAAGTTGTTTGAAGATATTTCGATGAACTCGAGAGATTGGCCAACTGATAGAGTTAGAGGTACTTACGTCCTTGGAAAAGTGGCTAAGGTTGAACATGCTATGGTGAAAACAAGTAGAGAAGATGAGATCGTCTCTAGCTTGTCAAATATCAACAAGCTACTTGAGTCCCAACAAAAATAAATCAGCTATATACCTCAGCGCGTACCAATCATGCAGCAGGAAGTTATGAATGATGGAACGATCTAAGAGGATATGGAAGAAGCAAACTACGCTATGGGCCAAAGTATTCAAGGAACAAGGTATCAAAATCAGGATAACCGGAATTACCAAGGGAACTACAACAACCATGGTCCCCCGAGTAATTATCAATAGCCTAGGAGGCTGGAGTTTTCATAGAGCAATCCGAACAATGCAGTTCAACCTCCGATAGGTGTGGATCCGGGTGTGAAAGTGGAAGAAGGAAAGCCGAGTTTTGAGGATATGGTGAACATGTACATAGATAGGAATAATGCTAGAGTGGATCGTCTTGAGGCCAAATTAGAGAAGAAGATTGATGCAAACCATGAGAATTTATCCAAGCAAGTGAAGGACCTTGGGGGAGATGGCAGGAAGTATTAACAAGCTCTCTCAAACTATTGAGAAAGAGAAGCTCCCGTCTCAAAGTATTGAGAATCCAAAGTCCTGCAACACCATTATATTGAGGTTTGGAACAGAGTACAAAGGATCGATGAGGCTGGAATCAAAATTGAAGACGTCAAGAGCTCAATTCGACCCCGATTCGACCTACACCATAGGTCGAATCCAACAGGAGAGGTCGAATTGGCCTACTGGACGTGATCTGGAAGCAAAAGAGCCTCGATTCGACCAACATCCAGTCAATTCGACCTGGCCCTCAGGTCAAATCCAGGTCAAATCGACCCATCCAGAACACTATGTTCTATTAGAAGTACGATTCGACCAGCATCAAGTTGATTCGACCTGGCCCACAGGTCGAATCGAGGTCGAATCCACCTGTCCAGAGCACTCTATTTTATCAGAAGCCCAATTCGACTAGCAGCATATTGATTCGACCAGACCTTCAGGTCGAATCCAAGTCGAATTGGAGGGCAGAAATCATACAGTGAGTCCATTTGACCAGGGGAACTTTGATTCGACCAGACCTATAGGTCAAATCCAGGTCAAATCAGAGAGACAGAGAGAGAACCGTGTTCCAGAAGATCAATTCGACCACTATGTGCCCGATTCGACCAGATCTTCAGGTCAAATCCAGGTCAAATTGCCCCGTACTGCACCTGTTTTTTCACCGAATACTCTTCGTGATGTGAACATTATTCCATTGGTTCCGAATGAGTAGACTACCGAGATTGTAGTAGAGAAGAAGTTGGAAAGAGCCAATAGGTTGCCGAGAAGGATAAAGCGGAGAAGGTCGAGCGTGATGAATGGGGTATTCCCAAAACAAAGATACCTCCGCCGTTTTCTTATAAGTTGGTTAAGAAGTGATTGGAAGAGAAGTTCAAGAGGTTTTTAGATATCATAAATAAGATAGGCTTGAGTATTCCTTTCTCTGAGGCGATATTGGAGATGTCGTACTATTCCCGATTCCTTAAGGACATATTGTTGAAGAAGAGAAGCTTGAACGGAATTGAGATGGTGAACTTGTCTGAAAATTGCAGCTCGATCATCCAAAGGAAGCTTCCAGATAAGATGAAGGATCCGGGTAGCTTCACTATCTTGTGTGAGATTGGAAAAGGGCCGGCACGACGAGCCTTGTGCGATCTTGGGGCAAGCATCAATTTGATGTCATTGCCTATCTGTCAAAGGCTTGGTTTGGGGAAGTTATCTCCTACAACAGTTGCTCTACAATTGGCGAACAGGTCGATGATGTTTCCGAAAGGTATCATTGAAGACATTCTTGTCAAAGTAGATAAACTAGTCTTTCCTGTGGATTTTCTTGTACTTGAGATGGAAGATGACAAGGATAATATCCCTCTTATCTTGAGGAGACCATTCCTTGCTACTGCTGGGGCCATGATTGATGTGAAAAAGGGGGAGCCTATGGAGTCAAACTTGATAAAGCAATGATGATGCCTATGGAGTCACAATGTCATAGTATTGATGTGGTGGAGGATATTGTGAAGGAAGATATGTCTTTGATACTGTCTAAAGACCCTCTTGAGACATGCTTGATGAAGTCTCTTACTTATCCCACTACGGAGCTTGATGATCTCTCCAATGAGGAATGCATTGAATATTTTGAAAACTTACTTGCTTTGGGTGATGCCAGGTATGAATTGGAAAAGTCTAAGGTTGAGAAGAAGGATGTACACAAATAAGAGAAGATGATGCATAATTGAAGCCTCCTAACTTACCACCGGATACCCACAAATTTGAAAGTCCTTTCTCTCGTTCTTTATTTTGTGATCAATTTTATCCTGACTTTGATCTTGATGGTGATAGGAGTGATTCCGATATTGAGTGGAAGATTGACAGGAATGAGACGAGAAAGCTTGAGAAAGTAGATTCTACTAATAATATGGTGCATAAGAAAGGTAAGGTGGTAAGTGTGGATGATAAGAGGGGGAGAAAGTATTGGAAGGTAAAGATGAAAGAAGATCGTCCTCTTAGTCGGTAATCTACATATTATGCATTCCGTCGTGACTCTCCGATGTTAAACATGAGCGCCTGTTGGGGGTTTTCCCTCTCGTTTTATTGCTTTATTTCATTCGTGTGAGTAAGAAATTTTTATATTTGAAGTGCTTACTTATCGGAAATTACATCTCTTTGCAAACTTAGTTTCGATTATAGTTTCTACTAAGTTTGAGGGGGTGTGATGTACTTACCTCAATAAGCACCGATAGTATAATCTTTTCTTTGTAACGTTTGTTAGGGGAGTTGATTTTTTGCGGCATATTAAAACTTAAATCGGTTTTTATGAGTCGATTTTTTGCAACTTGCCTAATGTTTAGTGGTGTTTTGTTCCGTGTTTTGTGTAGTTGTGGAGTTACTCTTGAATGTTAAGTTTTAGGATTGAATTTTGACGAAGTTATGCTCTATTTTGGTACCTAATGTTCGTTTATTAAGCTTGAAGTGTGTAGGGGATGAAGAAAACTCGATTTTGGAGCATCAAGGAGCCCATTCGACCAAGGAGGATGGTCGAATCCAAGCTCGCAGGTCGAATCGAGGGACAAAAATTATCCAGTAGCCCGATTCGACCTGAGGCCTGGCAATTCGACCAGAGGTCCAGGTCGAATCAAGGTCGAATCGAAGTGTGTAATATTCTAGTGAGCCAATTCGACCACGACAGTTTCAATTCGACCAGCAGCTCAGGTCAAATTGAGGTCGAATTGGAGACCTGAATCTTACAGTGTGTTGATTCGACCTGAGGCGTGCCGATTCGACTAGGTGACCAGGTCGAATCAAGGTCGAATCGAAGGAGAGAGTTGTCTAGTAGGTTGATTCGACCACGATGGATTCAATTCGACCTCTTCAAGAGGTCGAATTGAGGTCGAATTGGGCCAGGTAAGTGTGTTTTTAATCCCGATTTCAACTCATTCGATTACTTTGCACAATAAAGGAGAAATGGGATGAAGTTTCTGAGAAGATAGCACGAACAAAGTATCAAGATGATGATGTTATGCTTGACTATGATGTATGGGTTTTTGATTTTGTGCATTCATATGTTCATGTGTTAATTTCCATTGATGAGAAGCATGTATAATTTGATAAGTATGTAGAGTTCTTGTGGAATTGATCTTGATTATGTGCTATGAGAAGTACTTAGAATTCTATTTACCCATGTGAGGATTTGAGCCTTTTAATCATGCTTGATCATGATAGTTTATTCTTAAGAGAATCATTCATATGAACGTATTCTAGAATTTGGCTTGGATTCTTGTGTGAGACTTACAATTGATGAATTACTAGGACATGATCTAAGGTCATTTTTGATTATTTGAGTCACTTAGCCAAAAATTTACCTTCCTATTAGTTATAAACTTTTGGTAGCCCCGTTTGAGCAGTTAAAAAGCTTTTTCTTTGGCAAGCCGAATAAAAGAGTCTTATTTTACCTTTACTTGAGCTTTGTAAATACCATATTCATTGGTAGAGAGAGTTGACGTGAATAAGTGTTGCAAGAAGAAAAGGAAGATGGAATGAGGTTGAGTAGAGTGAGAAGAGTACATGGTTAAATCTTGTTTAGGGGTAGTGCCTGAAACTGGTACCCCGATTGCTGTTAAAAAAGGTAGTGCCTACAATCAGTACCCGAGCTATCAAAAGAAGAATGATGTTGATGCAAGAAAGAGAAGGAAGTTTGAAAATTGCAAGTGCAAGAGAAGAAATTGGAGGAGAATATGAAGCCGAATGAAGAAAGCAAGAGCCTCCAAGGTAACTCTCTACTAGTGTTTGAGTCACTTATCTAAATTTTCCTATCCTTTCCAAAAAGCCGACATTACAACCCAAAGACAAGTCCTTTGTGATCCTAGTACTTAGTTGATTGTGATTTTATTTTTGAGACCTTTGCCAAGCTTATGGTTACGCATTCGTATGGATTGAGTATGAGCGTATACACTCTGACCATTTTAGTGTTAATAAACTCCCGCATATTTGTTTCATAGCTTTCAACTGAGTCGCAGCCCTCTTAAAATGAAAAAAGGGGGGGGGGGGGTTCCAACAAAAAACCGTCTCTACAACCATGAAAAGGAAATTTATAGATCTCGCATCTACTTAACTTGTTGAATTTTGATTCCGATAGCCGGCTTTTTCCTATTTTTTCTTTTTATTCAAGTTCAAGAAAAATAGAAAATCCTCCTTTGAAATCAAAGAATATTGAAAAAGTGTCTTCCCCTCTTTCTAAAATCCATGAATTTTGGAAGTTATAGGTTAAGTTATAGGGAACTCCAAACTATGTCAAGAAAAGGATCTTATATATCCTTGGAGATGGAAAATAAGACCGCCGAGTTTTATCAACTTGCAAATTCTTCCACAGTTAGATCTTTTCCTTCTCTCCGTTAGGAGACACTCTAACCTGTTAAGTGCGATTAGCACTTGAGTGAGAGAGTAAACACTTATCTTGTGAGCTAGATGACTTAGTATTCCGAATGGTAATATGATTGAATGATGTTTTGCATGAATGATATGTATGATGCAGGAATACTTGTTTTTAATTGATGAAATTGCATATGTAATATGTGTTGTACTTGGTGATCTCGTGAATTATACACGACTCCTTGGTTTGATTGCGTTGCCTCGGGTCGAGCAACATGTATTTTTGGGGGTTTAATGAGTGTGTAAATTACCGAATCTTGCACCTGGATTTGTGCTATTTTGGAGTGTTTAAAGGATGAAATCGGTTGAAAACCGATAAATATTGTGAAAAGGCATGAATCAGGTGTTGATGGAGCTATTTGAGTGGTTTTTCGAAGGAAATCGAAGTGGAAGTGTTGAATGCGGAAGAAAGGAAGTCGAAGCCATCCGTTTGGGCGAAGCAGGAGTTGGATTCGACCTGAAGGAGGTCAATTCGACCTGCCCTTCAGGTCGAATTGGTGACACAACTTGTACAGAAGGTGGATTCGACCACGCCAGGGGGATTCGACCTGGGTATCAGGTCGAATCGAGGTCGAATCGATTGGCTGGGATGCCAATTCAAATTCGTCGCGTCGATTCGACTAGGACAGTTGGTCGAATCGAACACCTAGGACTTACAGTAGGCTGATTCGACTTGTGGTGATTGATTCGACCTGTTGTGGAGGTCGAATCGATGCTCGGGAACTTACCATATCCGTATTTTTATACCGTCAATGCGTGTGATCACTTAAAAAACTCATTCCAAGCCCAGGGGACGTGATTACAAGTATAAAAGAAGGCTTATGCAGTATCAGAATCATTGATAGATTCATTGATAGATTCATTGATTCATTCATTAAAGAACCAAGACGTGGAGACGTAGAGTTGGGAGGAGAGCGATCTTCCATCATCCGGAGGGGCTGTGACAGAGTTCCGGTGGAGTTTCAAGTAAGATCAGTCCATCTAACCATGATTGTTCTTAGATCAATCATGGGCTAGAGCCGCTTCGGTAGTTTTAGGGTTATGAAGGTTTCATGAGTTAATTTATCTTTCGTGTGTAAACTTCGTACAACACTACTTGTGGTTTATTTTATATAAGATTGCGCATTTTTAATCCATACTCATGGTTGTTTTATGCATCAATAATTGTTGTGTAGAGTCTGAATACATAACGTGGTTATTGGTTGAGTGCGTTCACTGCTGAGCAGGGTTTTATGTTATAATTCTAAGTGAAGGGATTCTGAAGTCTTATTAGAACTATCTTATATGAATACTTGTTAATTGAATCATATTCGGGTTAATATGTATGATAAAAAGTATTATTTCATAGTACCTATAAAGGGAGATCAAATCGGGTTAGAGTACTAAGTGCACGGGAAATAATTGATTATGATAGTACCTAGAAAGGGGGGTGAATTATATCTCTTACTCTGAGGATATTCACACGTGTCATACACATATTTACTTGTGTCTATAGAGTGAATTTGCATGGTTTAGTGATGCGTCCATAAACCACAAGGCAGAGTCGGACACCGTCACATGAAAGTATGAATTAATAAGTGGAACTGGATGACCTGACGAACTTCCTATCATCTTACTTGATCACAACCTACTATCTCTTCTTCTTGTTATTTTAATTATTAGTTGTTACTTAATATCACAACCATTATATTTTCCAACATAGTCATAATTTACTAGAACATAATTAAATTGATATTTATCCGTCCCTTGGGTTCGATATATAACTTGGTCACCTTCGAAACTACAATTGATATCCTTCATACTTGATGATTAATTGTGTGTTGGGAAAATGCCCATCACCTTCCTCAACTAAGCCTCCTTTATTCCTATGGGACCGTAGTAATCCCTCCCGATGGGGAGAAGGGAATACCATGTTCGGCTTAGTATATTGAGGATCATAACCTTGGACCCTTTATATACTATACAATTGGGCCACCCATAATCACCGGTCATGTAGTATTGGGTATCTACTAAATCATCCCATATTAATATTATTATAGCCCATTGACTTTTAACCTTAATTGGATAACTTAATTAAGTCCATAAAATAATTGAATAGGTAATATAATTGTATAATAATATATTGCCCACAATTAGACTATATTGGAATTAAAAATTTCCAGCAATCTCCCACTTGAGCTATATATATCTCAAAGTAATTATATCAAGAGTCCTTAGTTGCGCAACTTTATGCTATTTCTCTTCAGGCTATACTTAACAATCTGGTCTATCTTATATACTAATATGGAATCACCGCGGCATTCACTACATTATAAATTGTGGTTAAACTCCGACAATCACCAATATCAATATACTCAATGACATAGATCAAATATGGTGAGTAGCATGGAAATTACATGTAATATGTGATCAACATCATGTCTATTTTCAACTGGTCCAACTTTAATCTTTAATGAGATCAATCTATAATGTAAAATATTACAAAATGAAAAAATTACTTAAGTGAATTCACAATGAATTCAAAGTGATCAACTTTATTCTACAGAAAACTGAATTATCCAAATCAAAGTATCTTAAAAAACTTTAAAGAGCAATAAATATAGACTCTAACTGAACCAATGTATTCTAGAACTATATAATACCCACATGAGTAGCTAGCTCAAATACAGGGCATTGAATACATGATTGGCGGATCCGTATTTATAGTCTATCATAATATGCTCTACCAAAATTTATCCATAATAACACTTTCTTAAATAACCAAAAATTATATGTCAATTTGTTTGATTTATAAGTACTCTGGTCGTTAATACTTTACTGCAAACTAACTATCACAATCAACTTTATGTGACAAAGTTTTGCAACCTTTATTTTATGATTGGATGCCCCTTAGTGTGCTACTATTTCTATTGTCATGGTTAATGAGCTACAAGTGTTTGCTTAACACTTTTACTTATATAACTTTTAAAACCAACAAAAGATGTAGCCTGAAGTGGATCTTATACTATATTGGCATCCAACAAACTCAGAATTAGAATTCCTCATGATCTCTAACAAATCTGATCCCTGATATGCAAGCGTGTTATCATTAATTCTCTGTAAATACTTTATAAAGATCCATACTAGAGTTACTTAAATGTCTACTTAATACACCAACAACAGAAGCAAAATTAGGTCTTGTACAGACCTCATCATACAACAACTTCCAACACTCAAAACATATAGAATATTTCTACATTTCTTAAATCTTTAGTTTAACTTTAGGACACCTTATTGAGACTGCACTTGTCTCCTTTAGTTTAACTTAAACATTCTTCCACTGAATCACATAAACATCTACACTTGTCTCAAAACCAAATGAGACAATTACCTCATGATGGTACTTGTGATTCCTTTATGGAAAAACTTACTTGAATGTATAGATGGATTCCTTTTTAGTTCTTAAACTGTTGAGATTGTTTCATCAATGTTACTATCAAGAAAATTTATCTTTACATCCATCAAATATGATTCAAGACCAAAATGTGCCACCTCACGATTATCTTAAAAGAACATTTCTCAGTAACTGGATAGAAAGTCCCTTAAAGCAATGCTTTCTTTTCCTTTTGTGTATGATCTTTTACCAAGATGTGGACCTAATCATCTTGTATTGATTTAAACTCATAACTTATAGCATTAACCCACTTTAGACTATTTGGACCTTGCATGGCTTGATGAATATTGTTTGAATGTTTTACCATTAATTACATAGTGTCCTCATTATTTAGGAGAAAACTACATAATCATCCGAATTGTTTTTCTCCCAACTCTAGTGGTTTTCTTAGTGACATTAATTCTTGACGTTGTTGATTTTTTTTATGCCTTAAATATTATTGATATTGTCCTATCGATATTCCATATTTGGACATTCTTAAAAGCATAAGTAGGGGTCTAAGGGCAACCCCAATGGGCAATATGACCCAAATCACCAAATACCCAAATTTTTGGTGATTTAGGTCATATCTCCTCCAATGATTTTTACCCAAAATTTGGTGCAAAAGGGAATATTCTATAGAATCTTATTAAAAATATTATTTTATTAAATTTAAATAATTATAATATTCTAAATTGATTATTTATCCCTCTAATTTTAAATTATTAATTAAATAATATATTTCTATTTTGTAATAATTAATTTATATTTAAATTTTAATTTTAATTTCTAAATTTTAATGTTGTATAAATTTTACAAATTACATCAAAATAAATATCAAAATGAAATTAAAGAAATATATAAACAACACATATGGGAAATGATGTGTATGATTGATAAGCAATGCACCCATTATATAATAAAAAATTTGTTGGTAGGTTTTGATCTCAACCATTATTTTGGTTGATGCCTTTCGATCTCAACCATTCAATTTTGGTTGGTGACTTTCAATCCTGTTGGTGGCTTTCAATCCTAGCCGTTGAGACTGGTTGGTGGCTTTCAATTCTAGCCGTTGAGACTGGTTGGTGGGTTGTGATCTCACTCAATTCAATTTATAAATATAGCTTCCATGTCTTCATAACTCACAGTCTCATACTTATCATTTTCTCAAATATCAAGCTTACACAGAGAAAAAAATGACATCGAAAATTCGTGGCTCGAGTTTTAATCAAACCGAAGATAATGGTCTTTGTGAGTGATATCTTGAAGCCTCCTAAGATCCTATTGTTGGTATAAATCAATCCTCAAAGATATTTTGGGATCGTGTTGCTCAAGAGTATGCAAAATTCGGTCATCAGAATCGATTTGAAAGATCACTTAAAAAGTGAGTGCAATTGATCAAACTTTATGTCTCAAAATTGGTTGGTTGTGTAAACTAAATAGAAAGATTGAATTCGAGTGGCGCATCTGAAAAGGATATTATAAGTTACATACATGATATTATTCGTATTACATTACATAACGTCATTGTTTTAATCATTGTATAAACTCAAACTTTGTAGGTGATGAGGGCAAAAGAATTGTTCAAAGAAGACGTGAATTACAAAAGTGAGTTTAAGTTCGATCATGTTTGGGAGAAGATGAAAGATTATGCAAAGATAGAAACTTCCTTTCAGAATGATGCTTCAATTAATCTCTCATCTCCAGAAACCCATACTTCTGATTCTCATGATATTTATTCGTTTAATCTTAACTTGTCTAGTGATGGAAATGATCAAGGTGGTGGTTCTTCCTCGAGCCGACCACATGGAGTAAAAAAATCTCTACTTAAAAGAAAAACTGAAGAAAATGAAGCTCAAAATCAAAAAAAATTTCAAGAAGCAAACAAACAAATACAAGATCTAATGAATGAATCAAATAAGTATCAACGAACAATGACGGAGGCAACCCAAGGAAAAGAGGATAATAAAATTATGAAGATGGATCTGGCAACGATATCCGATCCTGTTCGGCGTGAATATTTTCGACATCAACAAAATATTATTGTGCAAAGAATGAGTTTAAATCAGTCAATGAATCAAGACAATATTTATGGGGATTACTTCCCACTGATCTTGGTGGTTCGGGGAGTGATTTACCCCCATTTTAATTGTGAGAATAAAAATTATGTTGTTTTATTTTTTAAGTATTTGTGTTTGTGTTTGTATTTGTATTTTTATTTTTTGTAGTGTTTAAGTTTTAAGATATTTATTTATATGTCTAGTGTCTAATGTGTTTGTATGTCTATCTTTTTTAATGTTCAATGTAATTTTTTTAATGTAATATGTAATTTTAATTGTGCAAGAAGTAATTTTTTAAATTATTTTAATGACACATAATTTATTATATATTAATTATATAAAATATAAAAACATAAATATATATTTAACAATTAAAAATAATTATTGAGAGTGGTTAAAAATATATATAAATATAATTATATTTAAATTGAGCATTAAAAATAATTGTAAAAGAAAAAAAATTATTTGGGTAACAAATTTGGGTAACACCCAAATTTACCCAAATTCGGGTCACAAAACCCTTTTACCCAAATTTTTTTGGGTAAAAGGGGTAACACCATTGGAGGGTCACAAAATCCTTTTACCAAAAAATTTGGGTAAAAGGGTCAAGGGTTAGAGATGACCAAATAGACTCCTCTTCAAAGACAATGTCTCTAATATTAATTATTCTTCCCCCAAATCAACATCCTCAAAGAATACCTTATTATCCATCTCAAATATCATCCGATTAATTGGATCATAAACTTTTATCTTTATACATAACTAATAAAGTAACTTGTATTTATTTGAGTCCAATTTTCTTTAAGTAGATCTCAATGATCTAGCCTTAGTTTCACATCATCATATGTGAAACTCAAAGAGTTCTCACAACTACTTAAGTTGGAACTTTATTGAGACCATAAGATGCAATCTTTAGTATTTCTCCAGTTAGTAGCCATATATTGTGGAGTTCAATCATGTCTTTTAACTATACTATTCACACTTAGCATTTTTTAATACGGTGTATTATAAGACAATACCACAAGCCTTTAAGAAAACAAAAGGTTATACTTTAATTTTGTTTTTAGCAGCTTTCTTTATGGGTATTCTTTTATTGCCCTAATACTTTATTGAGATCAAATTTTCTTGAAGCCTTCTTGTCTCATCTTTATTGTTGAAGTTCTCATCATGTATGATTTTATTGTTGATATAGGTTAAACTTAATTAGTAGACTTTTTTAATTATACAGAGAATTATTACAAAATAATTTATCATGCTCGCATTAAACTTATAATCTTTCAAAATTTAAATAATTTAGAATCATCTTGAGGATTCGAGCACATCATTAGTATTAAGTCCAATGACAAAAATACTAACTTGTAAGTGACACCCTCTACGTAGTAGTGAAATACTGACAATAAAACTGTCAAGTAATAGTCTTCCTTTGGGCCAACTTATTACTCACATGTTAAACAAATAACTGTCACATATTCACCACCAAAGGAGCTTGTGTATTTCGGGCCAAATATTAATCTACTTTTGGGCCGATCAATACCCGCATGAAGATACACTCGTAACATACATGTCATAAAATAAATTATAACTAGTGATATTAAATGGGGACCCATCACAAGACACCTTGTGCAACGTTAACCTCGTTTATGGACAAAAATTAACTGCAAGGGTAATCTTGGTGTAATAATCAAGTACTGATAATAAGTTCTGCCAAATAAAAATCTATATTTGGACCGACTGATGTTCACATGAATAATTCAAAATAATTATCATATACTTATCATCACATGGTGTTATTATTCTGTCAAATTATGTCTATTTATGGACCGAACACAGAACACATAAATAATTCCACACACATCTATGTAATTTCAATAAAATCGCGCTCCACACACAGAGGTTGCTATGACAACATGATGATTTGATTGACTAGATTGAATATTACGAGACCAATTAAACTAATATTTAAAATAAATATTTATGTTTAATTGAACGACATTAAAAAAATATATCTCCAATTTTACTATAATTTTATTCTACTAACCAAATAGGAATATGAGATGAATAACACATATTTAAATACATTGAAAGATTTCTTAACTTAATTAGGGATTCTAAATTCTAATTTAAAATAACTTAAATTAGACAATTATCCTCTACTTAATTATTCACCACTAAATCCTTACCGAAATATATATGCAATCAAGAATCTATAACAACTACAATGATCAAATCCTCGTTGATGACATACAAATCGTGTATATCCAATGTCCATACTCAAGGTAGTTATCAAATGGAAATATTGACAAATATGAGTAAATAGAATACCATGGGAAATTGATATAATTTCAATCCTTTAATCTAAATTATAAGTGACAGATGCTCATTTGTCAAATTTTCACAATTCGTATGGAAAGGCTGCATACAATTCTAATACCCCATGTCAACTACAATCTTTATTTTGAATTCAAATTACAGTAGTACCATGCGCATTACTATAAATCATTGAAGACAAAAATCCATTGTGTATTTATTTATACCATAACTAAAGTTAATCAATAATAAATCATGATGGTATAATTTTAAAATGGATGAAATATTCAATCCAATGCAGAATCGGCAATACCAAGAATGAATTCATAGAGCATTAATATCAATACCATTTTTAACTATTCAAGATTTCTTAATAAGGCACCGAATACTTCATTCTTAAAAAATAGTTATAATAAATTAGTGAGAATTAATTACACAGGAATACATCAGTGAAACATCAGTGAAGTGCGACTCCCAAAATTAATTCAATTTGCTCACATGTACCACCGCACATATAATTGGAGTAGCTAATGATTTATTAATTATGAAATTACCTAATAATCACAAACAAATCAAATGATGTGAATGTGATACAAAAATCAATTTTCAATTCACAAATTTCAATTAACAAAATTGAAATCATTAAACAATTAAAAAAATTGAGAGCAGACATTTAACACATATTGTTTCCAACAATGAAGCCACGTCACATGACCTCGATCTATTTTGAATTCGCATTTCAACTCCAAATTGATACCACACAAACTACGAACTAAATTGAATGTGTGTTTCAAAATTTAATTAACAGAACCAACTCAATAATTTTGACGATTAAAACAATTCTACACTTTTCCATTAGCTTGATAAATACTACGAATACATTAAGTAATTGATATCAATAATGTACCAAAATTCATACATGTGTAGAGAAATTTTAATCTCAAAATTTTAAAACTGTGATTTCATAAAAAGATCCAAACAAGTAAAAAATTTAGATCCAAACATAATTCTTTCTGATCTCAGAGAATCATAAATAGGGTGGCTCTGATACTACTTGAAGGAAATAAATTCATAAATCCATAATCCCTTTAACCCTATTATGATTAACGAGATCTAACCGTAAAGCGAAAACGTACATTGGATCAATTGAGTCTTCTATGCGGAACACGAACTCGAAGATCAGTAGTTTTATGACCTTCCTCAACTAAGCATCCTTTATTCCTATGGGACCGTAGTAATCTCTCCCGATGGGGAGAAGGAAAGATCATGTTCGGCTTAGTGTATTGGGGACCATAACCTTGGAGCCTTTATATACTATACAACTGGGCCACCCATAATCACCCAGTCATGTAATATTGGGTATCTACTCAATTGACCCATATTAATATTATTATAGTCCATGGACTTTTAACCTTAATTGGATTACTTAATTAAGTCCATAAAATAATTGAATAGCTAATATAATTTAATAATAATATATTGCCCACAATTAGAATATATTGGAAATTAAAAATTTCCAACAGGAATGTCATTTGTCATTACCTGTATTTAACATGTAATAACTTAGGCAGATGATCCGCGAATTTTAAATTGGATTTTATTTGAACCGTCTTACGGAATGAGATCCGTGAGACGGTCTCACACAAGTCTTTGTCTATTATATATTAGTTAAGAATAGATAATTAAACCAATCAATAAAAATATATCAAATTTATTATTATTATTATTATTATTATTATTATTATTATTCATGTGTATATCTTCAAATTAAACGTCAACTTTAATCATATTTTTTATTGGTTAGAAATAAATACTCCCTCCGTCCCCTTGATACATATCCATTTTTCCATTTTTGTCCGTCCCATTACAAAGTATTCATTTTCCCTTTTAGATTGATAAGATCTACAACCACTACACATGGCCCCACACTCAACACTAATACAGCTACAGAGTACACATTAAATTATTATACTCCTTAATCCACATGCAAAAAGTAAACGAATACCTTTCAAGGGTACGGAGGGTGTATTTTTATTTTTTATTTTAATATCACATATAATCTTTCTATTTTTTTAGATTATTATTATTATATTATTACTCATGTATATCTTTATACTTAGAATTAAAAAGTAAACATTAAAATGATAAATAAATCAATTAATAAAAATATATCTTCAAAATTTTTGAGTATATCCTTATTATTAAATTACAATATGCATTTAATATTGGATTATCTAATTAATTTTCTTATAAAATATAATGCATCCGCATATTATGCGGGAATATGTACTCTTATATATATATATATATATATATATATATATATATATATATATATATATATATATATATATATAATATTAAAAAGGTAAATGAAAATAAGTGGGGGGACAATGATAAAGAGTGATGGGAAAAACGAAAAGAAAAAATTCAAACAAGCGGCTTGTAAAAAGAGCCTGAATAGGTGGCTTCGGGAGATGAAATAAAGTCGAAACATAAATAAATAATACTCCCTCCGTCAATCCTCAATGTATCCATTTGTTTTTTGCACGTGGATTAAGGAGTATTATTATTTTATGTGTAATAGGTAGTTGCATTAGTGGAGGATGTGAGTCTCATATTTTATTTATATTAGTGGAGGGTGTGAGTCTCATAGTCCAAAAAGGGAAATAGATAGATTAAGGATGAACAACCAAAAATGGTAAAATGGATAGATTGATAATGGACGGAGAGAGTACATCAAAGTAGCCAAAAAATTGGCCTGTACAATGGAACTAGACTATTATCATGAGCTCATCCAAGAGCAAAGGCATGAGTATTGACCTTAATTAAACATGGGATGTGACATGGAGCAAAACAAAAGGGGCTGATCTCGGGCTTCATGATCAGCAGTGGGCTCATGTAGGCAAGCTAGCCATAGGAAGAGAAATGCCGCGCCAGAATGAATAGCCCTACTCCACCTTTGTTCGCAATTTGCACTACTGTATCAATTGTGGCCAACTCGCCATTGAAAAAGGGAAGCTTGAAACAAGCTGTGAAAAAGAGACTAGCTAGGGCCAAACAAGATTAATTAAGATAGATTAGTCTCAATTGAAAATGCATGTAAATTGAATGAGTCAATAGTGTCCTAATGCATTGAGGAGAATAAGCCAAAACATGGCTTGAAAGTAAAGGCAGTTGAGGGCTGTTGGAAAAATCCCATAAGAATGGGATTGGAAAACAGGAAAAAAGGATGAGCGAGGCTCTATATATATAGAGAGAGGGGGGGGGGGGGAAATCCAAGCTAACCAAACTGTTTACAAATTATTTGAGTATCAATATTTGATCAAAGATGTTATCGAGTTAAATCAAGTTTGAAATTTTGAGCTCAACTAATTTATTAACAAAATTCAAACTTAGGATAAACGAATCGAAAATTCGTGAACATATTTGTTAATGAGTTCGTTAGACTCGCTAGTGCATTCGAAAATTTTATTGTTCCTATTATATTTCATTAGTACATATTATTAATAATGAAATATTTTATATAAAAAACACAAATATCAGAATAATTAAAGTAAATATTTCTTTTTATGTTGATTTATTTATTTAATATTTATGAATCTATATAAATATAATAGCAAACCTTTTATCACACAAAAATATATGAAATACAATAGGGGACAAAGGCAGTATTTTTTTTATTTTCTGTGCATCGCACGAATAAAAAACACTTGTAACATAAATTCATAAATGAAGTAATCTTCTATTGTTTACAAACAAAAATATTTATATGTATATGAATAATAAACATTTGTGAACAAGTTTCTTTATATGAACATGTTCGCGATTCTTAATGAACAATCTCAATTTGAGCTCGAATTCTATACTTTTTTTCTTGATGAGGAAAGTGATATCGAATCGATGAAAAGTGATAATAGTGCACTAAACTATTTCATGAACAATTTATATTATTAATAAAAAGTGATAGTAATATTTTATAGGGAAAATGATAACATTTTATATTGAAAAGCGTAAAATGATCTTACTGTGAGACGGTGCCACACAAAACTTGGTTGTACAGAATTAAGGAAAATAGTATTTTAATGTGTAGTGGGGTGAGAGATAATATTTTAATATTCAATCAGATTAATTATTTTATGTGGATCCATTTAGTATAAAGAGAAATATAAACTTTGAGAAATTCAAAATGAAAATGTGTAAATATTAGGGGTGAGATCAAGGTAAATAAAACTTGAAATATAGAATCAGACAAACTTGAGAGGGAGTACATGTACACAGTACACATACATTAAACAATTTAACATCAAACTTGAATCACACAAACTTGAGAAAATCAAAATCAAAATAAACCACATGAATAATTTTAGCAAAAATCTGCCCTAATTTTGTTAATCTATTTTTAGGAACACAAATGAAGCAGAGCTGGCAATTCAGTTGTAATATTATGAGTAGAGCAGAGAGGCCACGTCAGCTAGCGATTTGTAGCCTCTAAAAACCATCCACTTGGATTTTCTTTCTGAAGAGTCCGCCCTCTCCTCTCCTCTCCTCTCCTCTCCGGCGGTCTCACTCTGCTCGATTGCTACGAAATTCAGCAGAAATTGTGTTCCATCTTCTATCTGCCAACGTCGAATCTTCACAAGCAACTCAATTTTCCAACAATTGAGCATAGAAATTAGTGAAAAACTGATTGAGGAACCGAAGCTGTATGGTATTTGAGGAATCGGATTAGAATGCTGCACCATTATTTATCGAGAAGAAGTAGAAGCAGGAGAATTGGAAATCGGAGTAGAGTTGGAGAGAATTGCATATTGTGGTGGTAATACGGAAGCGTTGAACGAGAACGATGGCCATGAGTGTGGTTATCACTGCTCATGGTCAGCCTTCCACCGCTCTTCGCCTACTTCATACTCGTTCTTTGTCGTCGTCTACTCTTAGGCTACGTCTTTCTAGTCTAATCTCATCTCGGAAATGGCTGAATCCTTGTTTTGTTTCGACTAGGTAAGATGAACCTCTCTTCAACTTGTTTCTTTTGTTCCATGATTTATTGATTTCGACTTTGTTATTACTTGGACGTCAGCATCATTCCAGAATGATTAGGATTTCAGTCTAAAGAATGATATTGGATCTGTGAGTAGTTTTAAGATTTGAAAGTCATACTATATGCAATTTGTTCTAGTTAAGAGGATGCTTCATGTTTAGAATTTAACATTACTGTTTAATTATGTTCATGAAATATGTAAACCTGTCAATATACCCATGTATTCACACACATATACAGTATGTATGATATTCAACCAAAAACTCCCGGTGAAGATTGTTCAGACTCCCTTCAAATTTATCTTGTCATCGACTATTTTATAAATGAGCAAATATCATGTATATCTTACACGAAGAGAATATATTTAGAGATCTAACTTAGTTGCTTCTCTTAATGCTTGATAATTCAGTTAGTTTTTTGATAGAATTCAGCTGAGGGTTATTTCAAGGAGAATACACAACTTAACAATATATGCGGTAAACCTAAGTTGCTTTCTCAAAGCTGATCATTAATGGATTTCTTTTATCTGGGCATTGTCATTATGATTTATTTGCAGGCCTGAAGCGTTAAGTTTAAGGTGTTCATTGACTAACGTTGATGTCTTGGATTCTGTTGCAACCGAAGAACTCTATGAGGATACCACATGTCTTGAATGTAATTGTTCAGTTCCTGTTGTTCATCTCAATTCTGATATCTTGGAGACAGAATCACTTAACTTGCTAGTAGGGGGCACATATGTGGACACTATTTTGACGTCATTGCCGGTGAGTATCTTTTATTCACGTTTCTTCATTTCTCTGCATCCCTGCAAATTTGAAATCTTTGAATTTCTATGTAATTGATTTTGACCATCTTTATCTTTATATAGGTCTTATCAGAGGAGGAGCAGAAGACAATTGCTGCAACACCAGCTCATCCAGCTGGATTATATGGTTAGTTTTCTCGTACTCAAATTTATGAATGTGATATTAGTTATAGAAAATTTAAAATTTTCTAAAATTGGGTCAACTCTTTCTGAGTGGATACAGTCATTACCAATATTGATGTTTGTAATTGACATTTATGAGGTGTAATTCCTAATTTTTTTCAGTGTTTTTTCAAAAAATTAAGGAGCCTTAATATCATATATTATAAATAATTTCTAGATTAAGATGCTACAAGATGTAGAGGAGGTGGAAAATCTCTGGGGTACAGAGATATTTCTGTTTATGTTCTGGTTCAGTCAGTTATTCTAAAATATCTCCATTTCAGTTACATACGAAGTAGCATGGTGAATATCTTCTTCTTTTCCTCCAAAGAGATCATAAGGAGGGTTTTCTTGCTGATCCACTGATGTGTATCTTCACATTAATAAAGACTTAATCCTGAAGTTGTGTCTGTGAAAGTAACTTTGACTAAATCATGCAATGCTATTCCACATGCTCTAATGACCACATATCCAATTAGCTTTATATGCTAGCTGCTTGGCGGGGAATTTGGTAGAACAGCTTTGGAATTTCGCTTGGCCTGTTGCCATAGCATTGATTCACCCAAGTCTTCTGCCGGTAGCTGTAATGGGATTTTTCGCCAAGGTATTTATCAACATATATAGGTATCAAGGTTCATTATAAGGAGCAAGTGATTAACAGTAGGACCATCTACATGCTTTAACAGCTTGCAGTAATAGCTGGAGGCCCTTTGGTAGGGAAACTAATGGATAAATTTCCAAGAGTACCTGCATATAATTGTTTGACTATTGTCCAGGTACGCACAGTTTTTGCTAGCTTAAAAATCTTAAGTTAAATCCCTTTCTGCCAAAGTTTTATGCTTATTCTTCTTCCTTCCAGGCAGCTGCTCAGTTGTTGTGTGTTGGAATGATAATACAAGCCCATAGCATCAACAAAACAACCGTGTCTTCTGTTCTTGTACAACCTTGGTTTTCTGTACTTCTGATAGCTATGTCTGTTGAAAGGCTCTCTGGATTGGCTCTAGGGGTTGCAATGGAGCGTGATTGGGTTGTTTTGGTAATAATTTTTATAATCTCATTGATTCTTTTTCCGTATCATTACTATCTAGAACTCACTAGTACCTGTGCTATATTTTGTGCTGTTTTTCTAAATTATAATTTGTTATGATAGTTGGCAGGGACAAATAGACCAATTGCTCTTGCTCAAGCAAATGCTATTCTTAGCAGGATTGATCTCCTTTGCGAGGTGATGAATGAAATATGTGATCTCTTGATGTTTTTGTATTTTCTATATCCTTATGTTGCATAACTAAAAAGAGTATTAACTTTGCGCTTAATCAATATAGTGATGACATTCTACTTTACCAATTATTAGTGCTGAAGATTTTCATGATTTGCTAATGCAGATTGCAGGAGCATCATTATTTGGCATTTTCTTATCCAAATATGAACCAGTGACTTGCTTAAAGCTTGCTGCTAGTTTGATGATATGGTCTCTGCCTGTTGTGGTAGTAATATACCTTGCTGTCATCCGGTGCTCAATTTGAAACTTCATCGTTTTTCTTATCTTCTTTTTAATTGACTTAGGTTTTTCTAACCTACTTAACGAACAAGCTTTCTGCCGGAGTCTTGGACCGTGCCAAATGTCCTCAAACTTGTTGTGGGAGTTCTGCAGGGTCCTTACCAAATTCGACAAATATATGTAAGTATATACAATTCTCATGCAAAAATGAATAAGAATCTATAAATACCTTCATGTGTAAAATTATCAATATTACACCCACTCACAGACATAATATTCATAGCATCTTTTTTCCTGCATATTTTTGAATGTCTGCAGTATATAATATATACATGAATATGTGAGCTTATATTTTCATGTAAACTAACTCATCTTTTTTTAATTTGTGATTTCCTTTCTTTCTTGCACTGGTGATATCTTTCTTCTGCATAGTTGCTGCAAGTATAGAAGCTATCAAGCATGGATGGTCTGAATACATTCAACAGCCTGTTTTGCCTGCAAGCCTTGCTTATGTGTTACTGTACTTCAATGTAGTTCTTGCTCCTGGAAGCCTTATGACTGCCTTCTTAACACATCGTGGTATTTTCTGGAATCTTCAACTCAATTTACTGATTTTCAGAATGACATTTGCAAGTTTGTGGATTTAATATGACTTGATGCATCCATATCTAGTCTCAATGCTTGAATTTTCATAACTGATGACTAAAAATCCTTGGGATGATTTTTTTTTTTTTTTGGGGTGGGGGGAGGGTTAGTTTATGCTTGGTGTAAGAAAATAGGTTTCAAAATAAGGTAGTGAATACCCTTTTTAAATTAACTGCCCACCCTTCAACATAAGAGTTAATGCCTTTCATTAATATGAAGCAAGCTTATATCTGTAGTATTTTCTTCCAAATACACTTTCAAGTTGCAGATGTTCATCATGGTAATCGGAGCACCCAATGAATCTTCACTGATCACCCTAAAATATATTATTTCAAAAAGCCTAACCATTTACTTGTTCAGATTCCCAAGAATTAAGAAATCATCCAATGGGCCCTCACCCCTCAGAGGTAGACTGATCACGTAGGGGATGTTTCATCAGTCAGTCTCGAATGATGGAGGATATTGCTGTCTTTGACCAATTAGTTGGTGTTTAAAATGACGAATACATGATAGAGATTGTTATGCAACGGCATCTGATGGCTACTGATTAAATATGTAAATATTAATTGAATATTTGCTGCGGATGTTATTGGTGATTGAGTAGAGGTTTTGATAGAGCCCAGTGTATTGAGAGAAGAATATTAGATAAATACTATAGACTGGATTGAAGATTGATGAACATAAAATGAGATTCAAGATGAATCCTCTGCCCAAGAAAAAGCCGAAATACAATATAAAGTTTAATCTTTTGATACTTGCTAGATTGAATTTATGGACTTATGACATTGGGAAGTTTGACAACCATTCAACATAAAATAATAGCAGCAGTAAATGTAATTTAATACTACTAATTTGACATCTCCATCAGCTTGTAGTTTGCTGGCCTTGTATAAATGTGATCTTGAACAGCTTCAAATGAGATAACTTTAACCATCTTCTATTAAATCATAAATTTCCTTTTGTGGCAATGAGTGGCGATACTTGAGTACATTATTGCCTTCAGTTCCCCGAATAAAATCAAGTGCTTGTATTGATATATTTGAGTTTGTCAGGTTTAAATCCCTCAATTATTGGAGGATTCAGTGGACTATGTGCACTCATGGGTGTTGCAGCTACATTTGTATCTACAAAGATGGTTGAGCGCCTCGGCATTCTAAAGGTACAATTGTCATTTGTATGCTTATCAGCTTCTCTTTTTTCAAAAGAGTTTTCTGTTGTTTTTTAAAATCTTTGCCATTAAATTTAACAAGTTTCTTATCCCAGGCCGGAGCAGCTGGCCTTATCTTTCAGGCTTCACTTCTTACTATTGCAGTTGCTGCATATTTGAGCGCTTCCCTGTCTCAGAAAGCTCCAGTTGTATTTTTCCTATGTTTAATTGTGAGTTCCGTTTGCATTTTCATTTTTAAATTATAAAATCTACATAAAATTTCTTTGCCAGCCTATGATTTGTTCTGATTATTTAAAGTGCATTCCTCTCTTAACAAAAACTGCACATCTTTCTTCCTTGGCCCAAACTAATCCGTTTTGTTAAACATATTCTCAGTCATATATGACATCCTTGTGTGAAATTGGAAGGTGCTGCTAAATTCTGTTTTAGGTAGTAATTGGTGAAATTATGTACAAGCATGTATATCTAGTATTTTCTGGGTAATTTACCAATGTGCAGCTGAATTTGTTAATTTCTTTTCGTGATACAATAATAATACTGCATTTCGCTTTTGAGCTTCATTTGGTCCTTGCATTTAAAACCAGGACATTGCTCGTAACAGGTATTATCTAGACTGGGACACATGTCATATAATGTTGTGGGGGCACAGATTCTACAAACTGGGATTCCAGCTTCCAAAGTTAATCTGATTGGGACAACAGAGCTTGCAGTTGCTAGTTTGGCAGAGTCAGTAATGTTGGGGGTTGCTATAATTGCTAATGATACGTCTCATTTTGGCTTTCTAGCAATTTTGTCCCTCCTGTCGGTAGTCGGGGCTGCTTTTTTATACTGCAGATGGTTGGAGAGTCCTACTGATACCCAAAGGAGTCTATTTGCCTTATGAGCCGCGGTTCTCACTAGTAAGTAGATTTTCTGTTAAACGTTGATTTGTACCTTGATTAGTATAAATCTATCCAATAAAGTTCTTAATGCTTAAGTATCACAATATGGTTCTACCCAAGTAAAGTGAAATAGGTAACTAATACTAGACTGTATCATGTTTGAAGCATGGTATTATGGAAGATTTCTTAATTCCTAGTGATAGTACTGTTGGTTTGCCTACATTTATTAGTGATTGGTTTTTTTATTCTTTATTTATTTATTTATTTATTTTGGAGTGATGAAATACAAGGGGTGCTAATAGATAAGTTTCAAATTGAGTCGCATAGATCCTGTTTGTTACATGATTGAGTTTCAAGAGATTACATTATATGAGAACACCCAATTTAAATCCGGACAACTAACCAAATTTGCCCTTTCCATTGAGAAGAACTATGATACTTTTCGATGAGGTTGGCATTGTATGAACAAGTACAAGTGTTTGGAATTTGAATTCCATCTGCTACTGCATTACTGGTGTACAAATATGAAAGGTCTAACTGGGCCAACTATCTGAAACCAGATGACTTCATAGACTGCAATCACAAACTCGCTAGAAGGTCAAGGTATCCCGTCACTTTGCTGCTCCAGCCTCTAGGAATAATCAAAGCACACTGTAGAGATGGATCATGCATGTACAGTTCTGTCTAGGCCGCAACCTTTCTGGCATAAGATGCATATGATCTGAGTCTTTTGTCGAATCGATCCTCTCATAATCAATTGCAGGTTAGTTGTACATACATATGTCAACACTTTGTAAAGCTCTGATCATAATCTTGATGGCAAAGCCAACTGATTTTCAGTCTTTTCATTCATTTTCACGTTATGTAATGTTATTTGTAGAGACAATTGAAAGTAGCTGCATCTTATAGTAACTCTTTGGGAATGAACTTATTTACAATCTACTTATTGTTGCCATTAATTTGTACCATATTTTGTTATACTTCTTGTTGTTGTCTTATTTAATCTCGTGGAAGATCCTCTCATGAACATCAGAGACGAGATACATTTAAATTTACCGCATGCTTTTTAATTCATTTCTTTACATTGGTTAAGCTAATACTTATGCAGGGATATTATTCGTCACTGGTGAGACATCTAACATTAGTTGTAATTTTTTGTTGTTCTTTTTGTGACGAAGTAAACTATGGCATACACTTTATTTAAAAAAAAATCACTCATACCTAACACACATAACATATTTTATCATTTATTTATTATCAAAAAAATACCATAATACCCCTAAAAGTCACCACTTTATTTATCTCCATGTCAGGAAAGGGGTGCAATATTTCCTGGGAGAGAGTGTGTGTGTGTGTTCAACATGATTTTTCTTAATGGAAAATTACAATATAGTTAAGGAAAAATGAACACACAATATAGTAAATAAAGATTGTTGTGTGTATGGAGTTAGATAAAACTTCTACTAGCCAAAAGCATGAATTATTACGCGAATAGTATCAGTATTCAGCAAAAGTAAAATGCATCCACTCTAGAGAAATCCCTCAAGAATAGGCCAAGATGTAACCTTTCAGCAATTCTTGTGACCAACTTTACTGCAAACTTTTCCAGCACTTTATGACTCACTTTTTTTTTTAAATGTTAGTTGTTAGTATAGTTAGTTCACCGAGCACTCTTGCTTCCCCTCCCTCCAAGCCTCCTTATACCCAGTGGCGGACCTAATAAGGGGGCAGGGGGGCACTGGCCCCCTGAAATTGTGAAAATATTTAGTATTTATATAGTAATCATTTTTAAGTCATGAGGTGATACAGTGATTTTGCTTCAAGCTGCTGATTTAAAAGGTCGAGTGTTCGATTGCAGCTTTATGCGCTTATTGTTATTAGATTTTTTTAATTTTTTTTCCCCTCCTAATTCGTTCCCAATTAGAATCGAACTTTGATCTCCCAGTGGCCAGGGCTCACCTGATTCTTTATGACTTCCTTATAAAAGTAGGCTCACTAAACCGATTGAAACATTGCTATTGTTTGCATTGTAGAAGATCTTCTCGGATCTACTGAACTTGGCTGATATAATTGCCAAAGGTGGTTTCTGTTCTTTCGGATGATCAACCCGCGTGTCTTGGGGGACTGGACAGGGTGATTCCGTCTTGAGTGTAGAATGGTTTATAGAGGAACATAGGCGGAGAGGGCGGAGGGCCATGCCTTATAACTTGGGTTCGTTCGTTGCCTCGTGTGAATATTTACCAGACTTTGAAATAAAAGTGCTTGGTTATTGAATTAAGTCCTTTTTTTAAAGAAAAAAGATTAATGGATAATATAAATGTAAAGATAGTTTTGACATGAAAGACGTAAATTTATTTATTATTTTCGAAATATTATCAACAAGACAACGACTTCTATACAACCTCTAATTGATATAATTTCCTGTACAAATTCATCCTTCACCTTCAGTGTGTGTTTTTCTCTTCTTTTTAAATTTAATTTTAGGGATATAATTACAATTTTACCCTTGTGATTTAAGTATAATTTATCCCTAGGGTTTAGGGTTTAGAGTATAATTGTAATTTTACCTTTGGGGTTTAGGGTATGCTTGATCCCGTAGGGTTTAGGGTATAATTGTAATTTTACCCTTGTGGTTTAGGGTATAATTTATCCCTAGGGTTTATGGTATAATTGTAATTTTACCCTTGTGGTTTAGGGTATAATTTATCCCCTAGGGTTAAGGGATTAGGATATAATTGTAATTTTACCCTTGTGGTTTAGGGTATAATTTATCCCTAAGGTTTATGGTATAATTATAATTTTACCCTTGTAGTTTAGGGTATAATTTATCCCTAAGGTTTATGGTATAATTGTAATTTTACCCTTGTGGTTTAGGATATAATTTATCCCTAGAATTTAAGATATAATAGTCATTTAAATAAAATAAATTTAAAAATAAAATAAAAAATAACATTAATAAATGAGTAGAAATTAATTAAAAATGGTGCAGAACAAGGTTGGTTGTACCCTAGTCCCTCCCTATTAACAAATATATCCCAGAGCCACCAATGGACAGTTTAAACTTTGTTTAATTATATTTTTTCAAAACGAAGACAAATTGGGGTGGAGGGTGGAGTGGGGTGTATGGTGACAAATTTTAGACCCTAAAACATTGCTTGAACGCGATATCAAACACCTACAATCCCCAGATTACCTAAAGACAACTCCAAGCCACTAAGAATTTAAACCCATTTTGGAAATTTCGGATAAATGCAACATTTGATACTCCAAATCTGAACAACATCAATTATGTATGTATTCAGTAAATATAGTACTAAAAGGAATACATAAAAATCTTTTGGCACAAAAATCAGTCCATCCTTCCCTTGAGAATTCTCTCTGTGACTTCGTTTGGTGTGCTGTAACAATGCAAAATATTAGGGCACACATCCAAATCCCACTCAAAGAAAGAAGATTTCGGTAAATGAAAACCACTTACACAAGATAGACATGTCCTCCCCAACCACTCAAACAATCGCGATCTACTGATGATAGTAGAGCTTGTGAGATTGTTTCGAACAATTCCTCAGCTTCCTTAATTATTTCGCATATAAGAAAAAATATATTATGTCAAAAACATCACGCCATTTCAACCAGAATGTCATAAGAAAGATGATGGATATCAATCATGATAGGGAAATTTGATAGCTGATTCTATTTAGTTACGATATGCAAAACCTATACTGTTTTTTCTCTAATTTACATAAGCAATTAAGGATGACTTTCTTAGGCCGGTAGTGACCCCCCAAAAACATGCAGGTGTATGGAATCCATAGCCGAATATAAAATTGAATTGTTGCTTATTCTTTGATAGTTAATCAGATAATCAAAATCAAGTATAGTTACAAACCATGTCAGGTTTGAACATGGATTCGCATGCACCATAGAGTGATTCTGAGGCAGTTCCCGCAACAACAAAATCCTTGGCAAGTTCCCTGCATTTGTACAACAAAAATGAAAGCAATTGTTAAAGAACACCGATGAGGACTATGCTACAAAGTAAGTACCCACTAGACCAGATTAGTGGTCCAAACTCAAAAGCCTTCAAAAATTAAAATGAAGATAAGATGCCTTTGGTGGCGCCATGGCGGTAGCAGTAAACTTGACAAAAACACAAGTACTAAAAATTACAACCTCGTAACTGGCATCAATATGATATTTCTCACCAGATCATGCTGAATTAAGATAGAATGTCCAATCACCAATCCCTCAAATAAGGAATTTAGTATCAGAAAACCATCATTCATGCAAGTGGAAGAGCATAAATAGTTAATTCAATATATTTTGACACAAATTATAACTAATACCCGATTAATGGAACACGTTGAAACATTTTCAATTTCATTTTTAAAATTTCACTATCCATCAGTCGAAACATTTAAGCCTGCAGTTTGGACCCACATATATGGAAAAAAGTGAAACAATAAGAAAGTGAGAAAATGGAATTCGCCGTACTTTGCCCCAATGGAATCCATAGTGCAGATGAAGGGTTTGTTGTCATCACCCAGTCCAGCAATAACAGGTTGGCAAAAGTATGGACCAAACCTAGCCAAACAAGGGAAAAAGATTTTAGATGTACGGGTTATATCAAAAACTTTTTGTCTCCCATATGAAAACCATACTGGGCACCATGCTGCAGTTAACTTTTTTCTTCTTTACCTGTTAATATGATTTATAAGAATTTCTAAGCCAACATTTTGATAAGACAATTAAAAAAAAAAAAAAAACCACCCAAAAAAATTGTTTACAGATCAACCATGAATTAAACAAACTATATTGTAGTGAATGACACCAGATGCTTGAACCTCTCATTAAATTGATGTCAGGTATTGGACACATCTGAAGTTCATTTATTTAATGGAGTTAAAATATCATAATTCAGAAATGAAATTGTATTAGCAATAGGTTTAGATTCATTTACACAATCTAGAGTCATTCTTATACAACTGGATTAAGAGCAGAATCAACAAATTTCAATTTGGAAAGAAATAAGAATCAAGGCACAGCATACAAAATACGGCACATAATTGGCCAGTTAGCTATGAATTTTTGCCTAAAAAGCCCAAATGTGTTACTTCAATCACGGACTTGAACACATTAATACACAAGTCATTGATATATAAACTTCAATAATTTATTCAGTCTTTCCACATCCCAACATCAAAACTACCCAAAACAAATTAGTAGAATAAATTCTCAACTATTTTTAATAAATTTGGGTAAAATAAATACATTGTCATTTTCTACTCATACTGTAGATTAATAACACCTATTTTCATCCTACTAAAATTAAATATACAATTATAACTTCAAAATAAATTAAATTAGAGGCGCACAATTCTGTAAATCAAAGTCTAACAAGGAGTTTATTCTTACATATGAGAGATTTTTCTTTGTAAATTAACTTTATTTTTACAAAATTGATTCGATTCCTGGTAAATCTTTTTTGTCGGCAGAATGTCAGTACCTTCTCTTAATAGTGCAAACAATTAATCAGTCAATTTAATCATAATTATTAATTACTCACTTTTAACATTTACACTTTTCAAGAATAACATATGCTATATACACACACAAATGTATAATCCAGTATTGGGAGGGGAAAAAGTGTCCTTAAAGTTGTTGATGAGAAGCAATATTTAATAAAATAGAAATAATCCCAAAGAAAATAATGGAAATGCATAACTGTCAACAAACTTGTTGTTAACATAGATATTGATCCTCTGTACCCCTCTCCCTTGCTTAAATTTGTGCTTCCAAAGAAACGAGTCAAACTTCCAACTTTTACTCGATTTCTATTTCCAACTTTTAAGCAAACAAATAAGGATGCTGACAGTTCTAAGTTCCAACTGCAATTAATTCCAAATTAAACAAAAATAAAAACGTGAAACAGTTTTACCAACCTTTTCTCATAGAGAAGTGCAGATACTAAGCTAGCAAAGGTCTCTGGCTTCATATCCCTCTCTTCCCTTAGATGATATAACTTGTGTCGAAAAACAAGCCTTTGATGCCTTCAAGAAGATTGCAATGAAACGAAACAATACCCCATTTATATACGCATCATAGTTGTTAAAAGCGAGAGGCGCACCTAGGCGCGCCTGAGCTACATTTTGCCCAAAACTGAATTTACAATGTATATACACAAATATATCCTACTTACAATCATATTACCTAACTAAACTAAGATAAAAATCACATAACATCACATAATGATACATAATAACTCATAATAGCATTATAGCACATAAAACATACACACAAATAAAGTTCAAGTAGGCGGCAGATGGTGGAGGTAGGCGGTGGAGGTGAAGGCAGCCCACCTTTTTGTCTTTGTTTTGAAAGTTCAAGTACTAAAACTCTAACCCTAATTCTCTATTTATATCATTTTATAAGTGGGCTGTCCATTTTTATCTTAAAAATGTGTAAACCCTTTAATAATTGAGTAGCAATTTCAAAAAACTTAAAAAAAGAAAAGAAAAAAACAAGATGTTGAAGAGGCGCGCCTAGGCGCACCTAGGCGCGCGCCTTTTATATATGAGCCTGGAATAGCAAAAAATCAACAATCTAGGCGCAGACCCCTGAGCCTGAGCGCCTTAGGCGCGCCCAAGGCGCGCCTTTAACAACTATGATACGCATCATTCAAGGAATATAGCTAGACCTAACATACCGGAACAAACAAGCTATTCCATTAAATTATATGACAAAAAGTAGTAACTGTATTCAAAATAAGCATGGCAGCCATGGGAACAATTATTGTAGTAATATACGTAAGGGGAGTAACAGTAGTTGCACGGTAGTTTCTAGTTCTGGTAATTACATATCAATGATTTTGTGTTAATCTGCCTGAGCATGCACGTTTTTGTAATTTAATATGGTTATGGGTAATGCAAACCAGATTTGCTACCCCAGATTCCAAACTATACTCCTTTCCAAATCTTTATAAAAATGATAAGAAGGTCTACATGTCAAAGTAAATTAAGCAAACCAACTTACTACACAATGAGCACGCTGAGTTTCCTGAACATTATATAATTCGTAATAGAAGAAATGCGGGAAACATGTCATGATATGCATACTATTTTTTGTTCTCACTTCATCATAAGAACACACTGTTTGAGGCACTATAGTGACACCCAAGCATTACACAAATGCCCATATCACTCCTTATTTCTGTCATAGGTCCATTAATTAAATATGAAGCGTTTCCTAAAGAAAATAAAACCTATGTCTACCACAATTTGGACTAAAAAACTAATTCCACAATTATCACAAGAATCTCCAAAGGAAGCAACCACAGACATATCTTAAATAAAAATAGACATTATTCGTGCCCCACTCCACTCCCCTTCCCTTCCACATTCTTTTTTTTTTCCAGGCAGTTGCCTATTCAGAATTCTTGCTTATTGAGTATTCTTTTTTTCCTCCGCAGTTGAATTGAATTCCAAAAGTCTCCACTGCATTCATGTTTAACAGTGGAAGTGACACATATGATTGATCCTATTGTAATGTAAAATCAAATCGACTAACCTATGTCGATAAGCAGAGTAATTAATGCCCATATTCAACTCATTTTCTAAAAAAAAAGTTCAAAATTTAGAATTTCAACTGTTAACATGTCATACACGAAGGTTCAGAATATGCACACAGCTCTACACAACGCACTCAACTTTTCAATTCAACACAAAATCAATTAGTTATGAAAAGGGGGTTTTTTTCAACTTATGAAAGCAACTTACAGAGTTTGCGCATCCGTAGCGAGGCCAGCGAGACCGATGAAGAGTTTATCGTGGATTTTGTAAATCTTCTGAAAGTCAGTGGCGATAGTCTGCAGCTGAACCCCAAGCCTCCGGTCGCTGGCGATCGCGAAGCAATTCTTACCCACCATCGCCACCAGAGCACTTCCATTGTACTCGAAGATCTGCAAATTTCACCTCACCAATAATTAATCACAACAAAATCATTAAACAAGGCTTTGCAGAAGAAGAAATTGCATTCCATGTAGTACATACCGACATTTCTACGAAGATAGAGATTTAGGGGAAAGAAGGCTTCCAAGCTTTGGGTGTAAGAATCTGGCAATTCGAGGGAGACAATGAAATTGTGCTGCCTTTGATCGATGGCTTGGTGGAGGGGACAATTCGAATTCTTTTCACAAATTTTGCACGTGGATCAAGTAGTATTATTATTTAATGTGTAGTGGATAATTGTATTAGTAGGTGTGGGCCCCATATTTTAATTGTATTAGTGGGTGTGGGTGGTCATGTGTCCAAAAAAGGAAATGAGACTCTTTGGGTGGGACGATCAAAATAGTAAAATGATCCTCTTAACCTGGGACGGATGGAGTATTTAATACTCGTTCCATCCCAAAATACCCTTCACACTTTCTACATTTGTCTGCACACACGATACCCTTCACACTCCGGGACACTGTGTCCCTTTGCAACTGAAACCCTTAGCATAGGATTAAATAAAATAGAGGGAGAGGGTTGTGTTCCATGGGGGCACCGTCCGAGTGACACAAGTTTTTGCCAAAAGATAATTACCAATATATCCCTCACCTACTCAACAATTTCAAAAGTGTCATTTGAGTTAAACTCATAACTACCACTAAATTCTGGATTTGGTACAAATTAAAAATTCTAACCGTAATTAACATAATCCTAATCAACAATTGAATTAACATTTCAATACATTTTAATCAAATTCCTTTTTCATTTCATTCCTCTCTCTCTCTCTCTCCACTCTCACACACACTCCCTCTCAATCGTCTTCTTCAACCAAAAAACCCTAGCCCCCTTTCATTCCACTCTCTCATTCATCATCTTCGCCGAACAAACTCTAGCCTCCCTCCTTCTCCTATTGTGTGGTTGAGGACTCCGAGGAGAGGGAGGGGGTGGGAGAGCTGGTGAGGGTGGCATTTGCAGCAGGCACGACAGAGGAGGTAAGCGCGGCGGAGAAAGTTGGCGCGTGAGGTTGGAGGGTGGCGGCGACATGGAGCGGAGTGATTTGAGCGTGGCCGCGCCGCCGTGCGAGTGTGAGGAAGAGCTTCAACACGAAGGCGGCCTCCGCGGAGAGGGTATGATTCGGTGCCAACACCCTACCCTCGACATCTACTGCCTGGAGCACCACATTCAGGTTGGTGTTCATCATATCTCGCTTTGATTTATCGGATCTAGTTTTTGTTTTTTTTATTTTTTTTTCATAGTCTTTAGATTTGATAGATTTGTGAAGTTTATGAGTTAAATATTGTGTTATTGGTCTGATTTGACTTTAGATTTGTTAGATCTGTTTGCTGATTTTTGAATTTCATTGCCTTATTATTTTTCTTTTTGTTCTTGTAGATTCAGATCTGATGATATTTTATCTCTTGTGATTTCTTTTGATTCTCAGGATCTACAAGATTTTTGTTTCATGATTCCTGTGAGGCTGGCTGGTTACATAACAAATTTCAATTTAATTCTAATTTTATGTAATTTGTGTAATAAATTTATGTAATTCTAGTGTAATTTTTGTTAATTTTTTAGGTTATAACTTTATTTTTTTATATTTTTGAAATTTCAGAAGCTTTTAAAGTTTCAGGGAATTAAAAAAAATGGTAGAATATATTTTGGGTTCATTAAAGTTAATCCAAATCATAAACCTAATTCTATGTACAATTTACCCCTAAAAAAGTAAGTTAAAAAAGTAAAAAAATAATTTTTCTTAAACAACATGGAACAGTAAACGGGAAGGGTATTACGGGACGGAGGGAGTAATAATTTTTATTTAGCAAGGCTTAGCGAAATGTGATATTATGCGATGAACTACTTTATGAATGATTTATAATATACATAAAAAATTATACTCTCTCCATCCCGTTGAAACGTGAGCGTTTGCTTTTTGCATGTTGATTAAGGACTATAATATTTCAATGTATGGTGAGTTGAGATAAATAATATATTAATGTAAAGTGGGTAGGTATATTAGTATGACATGTGGGCCCATGGAGAGAGAAGTAATTAATATGTGTGGGTCCTCTTTACTAAAAAAAAGAAAATGCACACTTTGTATTGTGACGGAGCAAAATGAAAAAAAATATACGTTTCAATGGGACGGAGGAAGTAATATTTTATAGGGAAATTAGTTGTAATGAGTCAATCTAGTAAAAACTTTATCTAAAAGGTCTTTGACCAAAATGACATTACATTATTAATTGGAAAAAAGAAAAAACATAAATTATTATTTACAATAGAGAGTTAAACTTTTCTTTAATTAATATTTGCCCCAAATCTTCCAAAATCAAGAAGAAACAAGCCTGCAAACTCAATGCCAAAATTTTTCTTCCCAACATTGGACTTTTTTTCTCTCAAGTTTTGGAGCGTGAAAATTCTATCATCTTCTATCTCCCTTATGATCTGCATTTTTTGTGGGTAGCTGGACCCTTTTTTTCCCATTCATTTCAGTCGAATTTTTCCATATAATTCGAATCGTATTTTCTTCAGAGTATAGGATTCAAGTGGAATTGTATCTTACAAAAAGATCAACTAAAGAGTGCATATTCTAAAAACAAGATTTAAGCATTCGTTGGAAATAAGCAAGGTATGTGTTTCTAAACTCTTACTTCGGTTCAGTTTTAGTTAGATGAAATGGGGTTTGAATATGTTCTTTTTAGGGCACCTCTGCAAGTTGTTATAGTTTCATTTGTGCATGGTGTGAAATTTTCTTGCCTTATTTTGCTTAGATTCTTAAATGTGAAATAAGTGTTTGAAGTGTTCAAGTGTGAGTTGTATGATTGGTTTGGTTTGCTTTAAATTTGGCGAAAATTGCATTGCAAATATAAATTATGTTTTTATGCCTTGAGAATGCATGCAAGGTGTTTGATGAAATAGCTAAGAGAAAATTTTAGTTTTAAAATGCTTCATGGTGATTTTAATTGAGGAATAATTGTTTATGAGAGAAGAGTGTGGTACTATGATGCAAGATTTTGGGTTTATTGTTGAAAAAATGAGGTTGAATAAAAGCAAGAATCATGAATCTTAAAAATTAAAAAATTGCACACACCAATTGTTTGATGAAAAGCCTAAGTGAATTTTGTTTTGTTTTATGTGCTTCATTGTATTATAAGTTGAGAACTTGTTGTTTATGGGAGAAGATATGATGCATTGATGCATGAAATTTAGGCTAAGAAATAGTGGAAGTGATGAGATGCATAAATCCTTGTTAAGAAAATAAGCACCTTAAGCTTTGAATAAACTGCTTTTATTATTTTATTATTGTGTATTTTTCTTATTATTGTTTTTGTGATTTTTTTTGTTTGGAATTTGAATTAATTAGATTGATGCTTGTAAATTAGGGACTTGAATGAGCTAGGAGCAAATCGTTATGCAATTCGTAGATGTGATGCATTGTTTTGGTAGGTAGGCCTAAAATCACTCGAATTTTAAATAACAGCGTGCAAGTCGTTATAACATAATGATTTTGTTATGTTGTCAAACAATGCTAAATCAATTATTCACGAGAGAATTCAGTCAAATGGTGTGCAATAATTGCAAAAGTGAGAATTTTTTGCATGGATGACTCTAAGTCATTCGAATTTTGAATAATGGCGTGCAAGTTGTTATAAAATAATATTTCCGTTATGTAGCAAAACAACGCTAAATCGGCTATTTACTAGAGAAATCAATCAAATGTGTATACTATGAAGGTTAAAGTGAGAAGTTTTGACTGAGATAACCCTAGGATAATTCGGATTTTATATAATGTCGTACAAGTGAGCATAACGAAATGATTTTGTTATGGGAATAAACACACATATTTTCGAACATGACAATCAAGTAGTGATTTTGGACCTTATATTAAACACTTGTCTTGATTTCATCATATTGTTATAACCTCATTAAAAATCCAAGTGAGATACCTATTATTTGTAATGGTTCGCATTCAAACTTATCACATGCTACTTAAAACATTTATGAGATATTTCATAAGTGAGTCAATATCAACATTCTTTTATTAACTTATTATATTATTAGGCTTTACAGCTATATATGGAGATCTGGGCTGATCAAAGGCCCCTAAAATCACTCGAATTTTGAATAACGGCGTGCAAGTCATTATAATGAAATTGTTCAGTTTTGTGGTCAGACAATGTTAAATCGGCTATTCACTAGAGATATCAATCATATGGTGTATAATGAATTAAAAGTGAGAAATTTTGACTGAGACGACTTGAGATAACTCGAATATTGAATAACATCGAGCAAGTCGTTATTATGGAAATGATTCTGTTATGGTTATAAACGCATATATTTTCGTATATATCAATCAAGTAGTGATTTTGAACCTCATATTAAACACCTACTTTGATTTCATCATATTACTACAAGCTCATTCGAAAACACAAGTGAATATATACTTATGATTTGTAATGGTTCGCATACAAACTTATCACATGCTACTTAATTAAAACATTTATGAGATATTTCATAAGTGAGACAATATCAACATTCTTTTATTACCTTATTATAATATTAGGCTTTACAGCTGTATATGGAGATCTGGACTGATCTAAGGCCCCTAAAATCACTCGAATTTCGAATAACAGCGTGCAAGTCATTATAACAGAATGGTTCCATTATGTTGCAAGACAATGTTAAATCGGCTGTTCACTAGAGAAATCAATCAAATGGTGTACAATGAAGTTAAAAGTGAGAAGTTTTGACTGAGACTACCCCCGGAATAACTCGAATATTGAATAACGGCGTGCCAGTCGTTATAACATAAATTATTCCATTGTATAAACACATATATTTTTGTACGTACCAATTAAGTAGTGATTTCAGACCTTATATTAAACACCTACTTTGATTTCATCATATTGCTACAAGCTCATTCGAAAATACAAGTGGATACTTATGATTTGTAATACTTCATCCGTCCATTTCTAAGGTATCTGTTTGTTTTTTGCACGTGAATTAAGAAATATTATTATTATATGTAAAATGAGTAGTTGTATTAGAGGGAAGTGGTGGGCCATATTGTGTATTTTTTTACTAAATAGGGGAAATAGATACCTTTGAACTGGACACCAAAAATAGTAAAATGGACACCTTAGAAGCGGACGGAGGGAGTATAATTGTTTGCATCCAAACTTATCAAATGATACTTAGAACAATTATGAGATATTTTATAAGTGAGTTAATATCAACATTATTTTGTTAACTTGTTATAATATTAGGCATTACATTTGTATATAGTGATGCTAGCTGATCTAAGGCCCCTAAAATCACTCGAATCTTCAATAACGACGTGCAAGTCGTTATAATAGAATGATTCCGTTATGGGGTCAGACAATGCTAAATTTGTTATTCACTAGAGAAATCTAACAAATAGTATACAATGATGGTAAAAGTGACAAATTTTGATTGAGATGACCCCGGAATAACTCGAATTTCGAATATCGACATACAAGTATGTATAATAGACTGATTCCATTATGGCCATAAACATGCATATTTTTCGTATATGACAATTAAGTTGTGCGTTTAGACCTCATACTAAACAGTTGCCTTGATTTCATAATATTGCTTCAAGCACATTCGAAAATTTAAGTGGGATACTTCATATTTGTAATGCTTCGTATCTAAAAGTTTATACTTTATACACTTGTTTTATTTGACATGTATGAGATACTTCATATATGACGGAATATCAACATCGTTTGTTAGTTTATTAGAATATTATGTTTTGATATTGTATGTGGAGATTCAAGCGAATGAAAAATCTCTAAAATCGCTCGAATTTCCAATAACGGCATGTAAGTCGTTATAACAGAATGATTCCGTTATGGGTTAGACAATGCTAAATTGACTATTCACTAGAAAAATTAGTCGAATGGTATACAATAAGGTAAAAGTGAGAATTTTGGCTGAGACGACATCGGGATAACTCGAATTTTGAATAACGACATACAAGTAGGTATAACGAAATGGTTCTATTATGGGCATAAACACTAACTTTTCAAAAGTCCATAAATATTAATAATTAAGTAAAACCCCCTATTTTTTTATTTTACAAAAAAGTCAAACTTTTATTATTTTTTTAAAAGTTCTTAAAGTAATAATTAAGTAAAAACCTCATTTTTTAAAGGAAGGTCATTTACACAAAATTTTCTAAACTTAGGCCTTTTAAATAAAATTTATTATTGACTAGGCATTTTAAATGACGATCCCTATTTTATAACAACGTTATTATCTTTTATTCATTTTATATAAGGGCTTATGTGAGACGGTTTTACACAAAGCTTGCCCTTTTTATTTTACCTGATGTTTGACCGGTTTCAAACAAAGCTTGCCCTCTTTATTTTACCTAATGTTTGATTGAGATAAAAGAATAGGTATCATCCAATTTAAATTTCACACTTTATTTTTTTGTCAACTTGAATTCCCTATTCCACTTTCCATGTTTTATTAATATTCTATAACACAATAAAACTATACCCTACAATTTATCATTAAACCCTTGGGGCATGTATTGAATTTTGGATATTGATTGTGACACATGACAATAATCTAATGAATGGAATATGAGATGAAATATGGAAATGAAATAGGTGGTCCTATTTGATGTTTTTCCATCATACATTAAACTTTACCACCTAAAAAAGTAACATCGCATTAATCTCAATCTAAAAGTATATTTTAATTACAAATTTGCGACTCTCTCACTTAGGTCATCTCTACCAGTTTGCACCATTTTGTAATACATTCAACATAAAAATAGTGTAAAAACGGTAATTCATCTACAGCCGTTTGCACTACTTTTTTCACAAAAAAATAAAAAATTTATTTAATCTTTATTTATTTTTTCCTACATAATTAAAATTATTATATATTTAATTTTGATATTTATTTTTAATTTAAAAAAATTAACATAGCTTAAGTATTTAAAAAACATTCCTTAATTAAAATTAATAGGTCGATATTATTAAGAGAAAAAGAAAACGTCCAACAAGATTACAAAGGATGTGATAAGTACAAAAGACATCAATTTAAATCTGTAAAATTCTTGATTCAAGTCTTTAAATATTTGAGCTTTCACTTGATCCGGAACTATTGTGTGCCATGTTGGATCTCCTCCCACCCTAGATAATAAATCCATTGATGCATTACCCTCCCTGAAGATGTGACTAACTTGCAGGTTCATTTAAAATGCCAACTCCTTGGCCCTCATCTACCTTGATAGCATTTTCCGTGGAATTATTGGGGACGCATTGTTCATGGCGTAAACGACGTATGTGGAGTCGGATTCCACCCATAGGTTGAACCGGCCATGCATGTATGCATATTCAATGGCAAGACAAGTTGTGGCTAACTCGGCCTCTACCGCTACTCCAACACCATAGCTGCTCGTAAATCATCCAGGCGAAAACCCTTTGGAATTTCGAAAGACACCCCCTCCTGATATCAATCCTGGTGAACCAGCTGCGTGCTCGTCTACATTCACCTTCATCCATCCTGGAGGCGGTGGATTCCATCTAATCGAGATAACTATTGGAGTTTTCCATGAAACCCTTGAAACATTAAAATATTTAAGAGCACAAAGGTCCTCAATCGAGTTGTTCATTGGGCCCATCTTGGCATAATTAGCTTCCGAATTAGAGCCATCAAATTTGCAATGATTTGAGATACCCTGATGTGTAGAGCTGTCAAAATGAGTTGGGCCAACCCGCCCCAACCCACCTTAACCTACCAATTTCTCAACTCAAAATTAACCCGCCCCATAAAAGCCTATCCACTTCAAACACTAAAGTGCCAACCCAACATCAACCAACTTTTATAAATTAAAATTTAAAAAAAGTGACATACAACTTTTAGATTTTAATATTTAAATAATAAAAATATTATCACCCAACCCTCCCCCCACCCACCCCCCACCCCCCAATTTTTTTTTTATTTTTAGATTTTAAAATTTAAATAATAAAAATATTATCACTCAACCCTACTCCCCTACCCACCCCACCACCCACCCACACCCCTCCCCAAAAAAAAATTAATTTTTTTTAGATTTTAATATTTAAATAATAAAAATATTATCAACCAACCCTACCCCCTACTCACCCCATCACCCACCCAACCCCCCAAAATAAATTTAAATTTTTTTTAGATTTTAATATTTAAATAATAAAAATATTAAAACCTATATTTTTTTTGTGGGTGGGTGGGTGGGTGGGTAGGGGTAGAGTTAGGTGATAATATTTTTATTATTTAAATATTAAAATCTAAAAAAATAAAAAAAATTGGGTGGGATGGGGTGGCTAGGGGGTAAGGTTGGCGGATAATATTTTTATTATTTAAATATTTAAAATAAAAATTAAAAAAAATTTGAGGGTGGGTGGGTGAGTTGGGGGTGGGGGTGGGGGTGGGTAGGGGTAGGGGTAGGGGTAGAGTTGAGTGATAATATTTTTATTATTTAAATATTAAGATCTAAAAAATTTTTAAAAAAAATTTGGGGGGGCGAGTGGGTGGGTGGGTGGTGGTGGGGTGGGTAGGGGTAAGGATTTTTTTTGATAATATTTGTATTATTTAAATCTAAAATTAAAAAAAAAATTGGGGGTGGGTGGTGGGTAGTGGGGGTTGGATAGGGTATATGGTTGAGTGATAATATTTTTATTATTTAAATAATAAAATCTAAAATATTTTTTTTTAAAAAAATTTGGGGGGTGAGTGAGGGGTGGGTGATAGGTGGGTAGGTCATACGTGGATAGAGGGTAGAGTGTGTGGGATAACCCGTGGCCCACCCCCACCAATGGCCCGCCCCACTTGGGCTCATCATAAGGTGGGTTGTTGGCTAAACCGCCCCACCAACCCATTTTGACAGCTCTACTGATGTGTTTATCCAATCATTTTTCTGTATAGCCGGTATGAACTGCATTGTTTCTTTCCTGCCATATGATCAAAATGTAAGTTATGATCACATACCTCCACAAAAAAATAATTTGTTTACTAGTCATAACTCCAATGGCTTGCAGGAGAAAACCCATGAATGATTGTTCCAGGTTGATCCTGCTACCAAAAGAAAACCCTGCAATAATTTTTTTTGAAAATTTTCGAAGATACGGGACATGACAAAAATATATGATCCATAGATTCCTCTCCCCTCTTACATAATGAACACCTAGAAGGCCCCTTAAATCCACGCTGCAAAAGTACATCCCATGTAGGGAGAACCCTGTGAATCGCCTTTCAAACTGTGATTGATCGACATGACTGTATTCCAGGATCCCAAATTCATATTCCCCAGTTTGGTGTAATAAATGGTTCTCTATGTGCATATAAGCAACTCTGAAAGTAACCCCTCCTTGCCATGAGTTACTCCAAACTCTTCTGTCTTCAAAATTAGGAGACATTCGAGTATTCAAAATTGCATCCACAATGGCAGAAAAGTAGTAGTGAAGCTCTCTGTAAAATGTCAATCGCCATCATACAAATAATCACCAATTTTTTTTATCAAAATAGCAACGATATTCCTGGTGATGTCGACTAGATCTGCAATAGGCCAACATATCCAATTATACAGACAGAAAAGAACCTTCGAATCGTAGCCAACAACCCAAATTTCATCTTTCTGCAGACGCCTTATGTGTCCCATGCATGCTGTTCTGATGGACGAAGGTAAGTATTTTTCTCTCCACTCATTTCCCTCAAACCATCTTTGCCTAACAAATCCCAGAGGCCCTTCCCCAACTAGAATATCCCATGACAATTTCATCAAATACGTCTCATTGCAGTTCTAATCGATCTGATTCCCGAACCGCCCTCCTCCATTGGACTGCATACTCATTTCCAAGCAACAATAAATTGGGATTGCTTATTATCATCTCTAGACTAAACAAAATTCCCCAGACCAAACAAAATTCCGACAGGCTGCTTCAATTTTTTTATCAGTCGTCTTGGCCATCTGTATACCATCATTACATGGATCGTCGAAGCAATAGCCACCGAATTTACCATTCAAGCTCGGCCTGCCATCGATAATGTATTTCTCTTCCACCGCTGAAAATTTGCTATTATCTTATCTGTAGCTTGATTGAAATATGCTTTCTTTGGCGACCCCAAAAAGATAGGGGCCCCTAAGTATGTGAATGGCAACTTGTCCTCTTGGATACCAAACGTTACAATGATGTCCCTTCTATTTGCCATATTTACATGCTTTCTAAAATAAATCTTGGATTTTGCAGGATTAAATTCTTGACCAGATAGATTGGCATAATTCATCAAAATTTGTCGAAGACAATCTATAGATTTCTTGTTTCCTTTACAAAAAAGCACGATGTCATCAGCATAAAACAAGTAAGGGGTATAAGAGTAGACCTGTTGGAGTTAGCTTGAGACATGTTTCCAGCCGAAATCTCCATATCAATCCACTTTCCTAGTACTTCAGCAATGAAAAACAGGAGAGGAGACAAGGTATCACCTTATCTGACTCCCCGTCCACAAGAGAAATAACCTTCTGGTTTTTCATTAATCAGAACTGATATCTTCACTGAGTGAAATATTGCAAAAACCCAATTGATAAATGACTGATCAAACCCTAAATGACTCATCACTTCCAGGACAAAATCCCATCTTAATGTGTCGAAAACCTTACGTATATCCACTTTGAATCCAACACTGCCAACAGTCGAATTGTTAAGGTTGTTAAAATATTCAGTAGCAGCAGCAATGCAGTGGTGAATGTTCCTGGTAGGAATAAACCCAAATTGGTATCCACTGAGTCATTTCTATAATATCGGACCTACTCTAGTAGCAAGCACCTTAGTGATGATCTTGAAGATGAAATTACATAGGTTGATAGGTCGAAAATCCTCCAACTTAACTGCTCCACTATGTTTAGGTATGAGGACTATGAAGTTGCTATTAACTCCTCCTGGAATATCTGCAGTTTGGAAAAAGTGTTGAGCTGCCCTACACAAATTTGTGCCCACTATGTGCCAACATTTTTGATAAAAAGCTCCTCCAAAACCATCCAGACATGGGGCACTGTCTGCCGATAGTACCATTACCGTTTGCCTAATCTCCTCATCATCTAGAATAGTCCCTAACAAAGTATTGTCGAGATAAGTTATGGTGTTATTTAAGAAGTCCAACTAACTTAAATCCTTTTCTTCTTGTGGGTACTGGAACATATTACTGTAGTACTGAATTATATGATGTGAAATAAGGCCGAAGTCCTCTGTGATTTATCCATTCAATTCCATAGACATAATTGCTGATTTAGTCCTCGTAACACGGTGATTTTTTTGAAAAAATTCCGTATTTCTATCCCTCTCTTTGAGCCAGAAAATTCTATTTTTTTTAGCAAGGAACTGATGCTTCTCCATTAATCTTTTGTTAAGTTCCACATGCGCCTCCACTTCGTCACATAAAAGTTCCTCGCTATCTCCCTCCTCCCCTACTTTGATCTGAATATGCTGATTTATTCGTTGGCTGTACATGTTTGACACCCGGACCACCAGGAGTTCTCAACCTAGTTACTGGTGGGTCTGGTCTACTGTAGAGAGTAGAACTATGCTCCGTACCTATCACTGATTCTTTCGCTGGCTCTAGAAGTTTTATTTCAGATGTAGGACTTTCAGTGTAGGCTGGACTTCGAATATCTAAAGGAATAGGCTCTTCCACAATAGCTAATGCCTGATTATGTAGAATTTCTTCCTCTTTTCCTTCACTTTTCTCAGAACTTTCCTTCGAAATATCCTCAACATCATTATCGGCCTTTACCTCCGAGACATGCCCTTCCTCGTCCGAGACTTGCTCCTCACCTGAATCTTGATCATTATACACTTCTACCTCCGAATCATGCTTCCCTTCATCCTAGACATGCTTATCATCGTCTCTGTGTTGGCCTTTATCCACATGACCATCATTCCTAGATTGATGATTATTATTATTATTATTCATGTGCACGTTCTCCTCCTCTTCATGATCAAGATTATCAAAACTATTGTTGGTTTGGATTGGTTCAGCTGAATCGTTCTTCTTCTTCCAAAGTTTCTTTGGGACCACAAATTCATCCCTACTTGTAGAATTCCCTTTTTTCTTTTCCTTACGATGCTCCTTTTTATCTTGTTTCTTCAAGCAATTCACCACACTATGACCCAAAATATGACAAAATTTGCAGTATTCTGGGACATATTCATATCCAAAAGAAATTCAGATGAAACTTTCAGAGGTATCAATATTCATGTGTGTAGGCAACTCCTCCTGCACATCTGCTTCAATAAGCACTCTCGCAAAGTGCCCCGTCGAACCATCCAAAGATTTTGCATCGATTCTAAGAGGGGAACCAACCACCCGTGCAATACTCTTAATAACCTCTTCATGCCACAACTCCAACGGTAGTTCATAGATTCGAATCCAAATAGGAATAATAGAGGACTTGATCTTATAAGGGTTAAAAGTAGGAGTCCATTATTGGATTCTCAATTGAAATCCTCCTATTACCATGAATCTCATCTTCAAAAGAGAGACCTTACGCTTGTCATCCTCAATCAGAACTGAAAAGTAACCTCTACGCAGAGGTATGCAGAGTAGTTCTTTGATATGGAAGACCTTCATGAACATGCCATCGACTTCAGGCTGTGAGAGGGGCTTGACACCCTTTTCATTTAGAACCCTGACAATAACAAATTGCGAGAACAAGTTCTTACGTTTTTATAGAAGTTTTTATTAATGGACAATGTAATTATATCACCTGTTCGAGAGAGCAAACTCGCCACAGAATCCAGGAAGGATCCCTTGCATATGGCCGATTTGAATCGTGCAACCGTCCCACCAGTGCCCCTAGATGCCCTTGCCGCATAAGAACCAGAAAAGATATTGGGCTTAGGGATGTTGATCTGGGGGTCCTCATGCACGGATGAGCAGACCCTAAGTTTGATCTTGGCAAAGTCATCGGTCGATCATCATGGGATTGCCTTAGGTTATTGTCAACCCTTCGACCAGGATTGGTAGGGTTTGGCACTGATCCGATGTGAACACGACTAGCGCTGTTCATAGATGGAGTTGCACCAGCAAAAGCGCTGATGCTGGCAAGTAACTCTTCGAAGGAGGGAAGTCTGGATGAACCAGTCATAGAAGAGGCGGTCTGGCCAGCTGGAACAGAGGGATGCCGAGAGGGATCATCAAGGGCCGATCCCCCCATGCCAAACGAAAAATAGCAAAACCCTGAAAAAGTTTAGAGAGAAGGGAGAGAAAATTCCCTAGAGAGAGAAACATCCTTTTTTCTACTAATTAATAAAATATATATTCCTTTCCTTGAATGACATAATATGCTTGAAGAGCAATGCCTTTGACAAGGTTAGAAAAAAGTGGAGATTGATAGAGGAGAGAAAATGCACCATTGTACAAGACGAAGAAGATCCAAACCCATCACATCCCACAGAATCACAAATCAAAGAAAACCTTAAAAATCAAGAATTGGCTATCATCAATAAACCCCGATCCACTATTTGAATTTGCCGAACTATGGAAGGAGTTGTTTAGTGTTGTGTTGACTACACATGTGCCAAGTTAGCTATCAGGCAGAAAAAACTTTCCCATAAAATGTTTATTATGTAAAAGATTTATTATGTTATATAAAAATATTAATAATGTATGAAAAGAATATATTTATATTTATTTTAAATAATTTTAATAAATATAATTTATTTATAATAAAATATATTTTAATCATGTTTAATATGATTATTTTTAATTATTTAAATTATTATATTTTTTAATAAAATTATATCGTGTAATATAATAATTTTTTTTAAAATTAGTTAGTATAATAACAACTCAAGTTTAAATGTATTAGATGATTTTTAAAACTCCGGCACTCTGCAAGAACACTAAACCGCAGCAGTGAACTTCTCTAGTTTCATTTCGCGGCCTGATCAGTGCTGTTTGTAGTGACAGTACAGATGGTAGTGTACTGGAGTGTATTTGACAGAAACTTAATATATTTATTATTTTACCCTTAATTTCTTTAAAATGTAAACTTCTCAAAAGAAAAATGGAAGAGAATGAAGCTCGAAATAAAAAAATGTTTGAAGAAGAAAACAAAAAAATCCAAGAATTAATGAATGAAATAAATAAGAAACAACGAACAATGTGGAGGTAGCACAAAGAAAAGAGAACAATAAATTTATGAAGATAGATCCAGAAACGGTATCCGATCCTATTCGGCGTGAATATTTACGAATTCAACAAAATAATTTTATGCGAAGAATGAATCAAGAATTCAACCAGTCTATTAATCAAGACAATATTTACGGGACTCACTTTCCCGGTAATCTTAGGGGTTTGGGGAGTGATTTACCCCAGTTTTAATTTTTTAGAATAAATATTATCTTGTTTTGTTTTTTAAGCATTTGTGTTTGCATTTGTATTTTTATTTATCCTATTAGTATTTAAGTTTTAGAGTATTATTTTTTTATATGTCTAGTGTCTAATGTGTTTGTAAGTCTATCTTTTTAATGTCCAATGTATTATTTTAATGTAATAGTATGTAATTTTAATTGTATAAGGAGTAATATTTAAATATTTATTTTTACTTATTATGATACATAAGTTGTTGTATATTAATTACTAGTACAATAACCCGTGTAATACGCGGCATGAAATATTGAAAATATATATATTTTTAGCAAATATTTAAAAATAAAAAGAAATTCTTAGCAAATATCGGGATACAAATATTGAAAAAAAATGTTTTTAATAAAAAATATATAAATTTAATAGTTAAAAAATTATAAAAAAATTAATACACGAATTAATAAAACGAAATATATATAAAGAACTATAAAAAGAATAAATAAAAAAATCACATACTGTCAAATCTTTGGAACTTGAAAAAACATATAGTACGTAAAGTGAATGAATAGAGAACTAGGGGGGAAAATGGAATATATATATATATATATATATATATATATATATATATATATATATATATATATATATATATATATATATATATATATACTTCTAAGTAATATTATATTTTATTTGATCACATCTAAATTCAAATTTTAAAGTAAATTGATATAAAAACACCATTAAAGATACTAATAGATTTGGATATGTGATATTTTCAAATAATTAAATTAAGTTATATAAAAATTATAAATAATTAAATTTATTCAAATTAATCACAATTTGACACGTCATTGAGAAGCTTCTGGAGTCAACACATAGGTAAAAAAATCTCAATTAATATATTAATGATATAAAATATAAAAACGTAATATGATTACTAATTAAATATAAAGCCATACAAATATAATTAATGATTAAATATAATTATTATTAAGTACGGTAAAAATATATAAAAATAATTTTATATTTTTAAGTGAGTATTAAAAAATGAAAAGGAAATTAAAATTTGATACATGAATTTGGCACACACAAAATTTTATCAAAATTTGGTACAAGTTCTCAAATGTACCAATTTTTTCGTACATTCATACACATCATTGGAGAGAAGATATATCAAATCACCAAAAATTTGATGATTTGGTACACTATTGGAGATGACCTAAAGACCTAATACATTTCTCTTTTCAAAACCCGATCATGATGGATATTGTATGTAGAAATTAATTTAAAAAAGGATTGAAAGAATAGTTAAAGAGGAAGTAGGCACGTACGAATGACAAGCCCGAATTGTGAACAAAATAAAAGCTCGAATTGAGTGTTTCTTTCAAAGCCCGATAATTATAAATATATATTATGTTAAAAAATAAAATTGTAATAAAATCCCGAATAGTGTAAAAATTATATTTTGCTTAAATTATGTTGTGAATTCCTTTGTAAATAATTTATAATATAAATGAAAAATGATAATATTTATAAATAAAAGTGATAATATCTTTAATGAAAAATACTCCCTATGTCCAATACTTATCTTCACACTTTCCGTTTTCGTCCGTCCCACACTTATGTTCACCACCCAAAAAAGGAAACTTTACATTAACTAACAACCTCAAACGTTATCTTAATTTCAAAAATACCATTCTCACCTAACACACATAACATACTTTATAATTTATTTATTACCTAAAAATACCATAATACCCCTCAAAAGTCAATAAAGTTGATCAAAAAGTAATTTTTCTTAAACTCCGTATCTACAGTATCGGTGAACTTAACTCCGGGACGGAGAGAGTATATAATAAAAGGGAGGATGGGGTGAAAAGATCAATCTGTTTGTGGGGAGGGAGAATTGATTTGCAAGAGGGTGGAGAGAGAAATAAAGAAGCTAAATGTGGTCAAACCTACCTTTAATCACATTAGGTGTATATTAGTAAAAGTTACATAAAAGTTGTCATTTTTAAAATTTTAAAAGTAGAGTAGGCATTTTTTATTATAAAATGATGGAAGGGTGATTATGTTCATGCCCCAAATATATTTCATCCTTCTCACTACAATTTTTACATTAATTTTTCATAAACATTTAAGAATGTGTTGTATTTTAATATGTAGTTGTTGGATTGTATACTAAAAGTCTAGCTTTTTGTATCAACAATGTTTTGACAATATTTGAAATGAGAATCATGTGATCAAACGTTTTGCATATTATATGTTATTGTAATAGTCTATTTACTTTATACTGTAGATAATGTGGTGTGTGGCGTCACACGGAAGATCATATTATTGGCTCATTATAAAGTATAAATAGATGCTTACAACCGAGATAGACGAGGAGTATCTATCGGGATGGTTGTTGTGTGATTTGGTATTAGTCTGTCTTGACTATAAAATTTTAATAGTGCACTTTGTGTGTATTGAGCAGGACCTCATGAGATCGTTCGATTTATACTGACTATATAAAAGAACTGGATCTCAGTTATTATGGATGTTCGTACTCTTAATCCCTATACAATAACCTCTACACGTAAGTCAGTATTTATTTCTTTGATTCATCAATGGGTGAGATTTAATTATAAATCAATATGCTCGGTGAGTTGGGAGATGGTACTATCTCTATGGTGTGCTGTTAATTATAGAAGGAATCTGTGTCCTAATGGAATTGGTTGATGATGTCCCCTTGAGGAGCTCATAATGATTATCATGTAAACTCTGTTGGTGGATTTGATCCGACATGATAATAAGGTTGAGTGGTACTACTATCGATAAATATATTAATTAATTAAGTGAATGAGCATTGAATCTTAAACACGGGAAGATTAACGGGCTCATAGTAAGAAGGTGCCCATAACATAATTTGGGATTAAGGTGGCAGTGCAATAATATTTTTTTAGTGGACTGATTTATTATTATTGGATTTAAGTATAAGTTTTGGGCTGAACTTGGATGCTTAAGCCCAATGGAAGGCCTAACCTTAATTTCTCCTCCTGGTCCCTATGTAGTATATAAATAGCCAATCACAGCAGTCCTAAACCCTAAGTCAGACGTCCTAATCCGTGTTTGAGGGAGGAATACTGCAAATTGAGATCGTCTTGGAGATCGTTGCCCACACAGCGTCAAGACGCGGCTTAGAAATACAACAGAAGATCGAAAGGTCATTTGTTCGTGTTGTTCTATATCTACATCAACAAACCCTGGTGAAAGGTAATTCAATTCTATGATTATGCTTCCGCTGCTATAGAATTGCATGGAACCCTAAAGGTTTACGTTAACCAAAAGATCCGAACGGCAACAATAGTGAGTACAAAAATATAATATTTAATGTAAAATGATTAGTTTTATTAATGTTGTGTATGAGTGTTGTGATGATATTTTAATTGTTCTGTGTGATCATCTACCAAAAAAGAAAATGTAAATATTAAAATAAGACGTTCAAATTAAAAATATGTAAAGATTGAAATAAAATGAAAGGATTATCGCTTTACATATTGTTTCATAAATAGTTCATTATTGCTTTTTATTGTCCCAGTGTTATCCATTTCTCCTTAAGAATTAATAATCATGAAATAAAAGATTATAAGTTAATAATTAAAGATATAAGATATTTATTATGATTAAATATCTTAAATAAAGATACTCCCTCCAACCTATCCTTATAGTTACACTTCCTATGTAATTTACAAAGGAAGCGTAACTATAAGAATAACACAGAGAGAGTATGATTTATTAGATAAATAAGGTCTTATTTATCCATAGGAGTTATGGATAACTATCGCATTATAAGATGTGATTAGGAGAAGTTGTTATAATGTACAACTTAATGTATGTTAACAACTGGATTAGATGACCCGATTTATTTAGAAATAGATTATTTAAATTATAAAATTAGGTCATTTCCCTTATTTTATGACTCTATCTTAAGTCAAGTGATAATTTCTTTTTTAGTCTCTCTCTATCTGTTCTCGCTTTCTCTTTTAATAGTCTGCATCATGCAGCCTCAGTGCTCCATCTTCCGCTGAGTCTATCCATTCCATTCTCATCTTCTGATGCTCTATCTTATTTCCTCTCCAAACCATTCGAAATACTCTGCTCATCATTGCGCCGCCTCTACCATCTGCAGCAGACCTCTCTCCATTGCCATTTCTTTTTTCTTCACTCCCTCCTCATCGTTCGTCACTGCCTCCACCTTCCACCGTAGATCTCCCTCCATCACTTCGGATCTACATCATTGGATCTCCTGCGAAACCTATGAGCGTTTCAACTTCTTCTCATATTCTTTAGATCTGCATCATCGGATCTCATGCGGAACCTATGATTCAGATCTGTATAATCGGATTGCCCTCCATTGCTTCAAATCTTCGTTATCACGCCTCTATCACTCCAAATCTGCATCGTGTCATCGCCTAAAATTTGCATATGACTTACAAAAGTTATAATTTCTTCAGGTTTTTAGAATTTAATTATTCAATTTAAATTTGTTTATTAAATTCAAATTGATATCAGTTGTCTTTTCCATGACTCTATTAACATATAAATTTATATTTATAATTGTATTACTTTTTTTATCGTAGTGTATAAAACTAAAAATATTAAAAAAAAAACAATTCACTTATTAAAAAAAACTTATAAATTGTTGAATTACAAAAAATACAATTTCTGATGAGAAAAGAGAAGGAACGAGAGCATCATGAATATCTCAGACTTTAAAAACGATAGAATGAGGAAAATAAAGGGGGAGAGCACGAAGTCAGGATGAGAGAAGGAAGAGAATGAAATACTGGGTCGGGTCAAATTTATTTATATATGATGAGTCATTGAATTTGAATCATTTGTTGTATACTAACAACTTGAGGTACATTAAAATTTGCCATAGAAGTGACACGATTTAAAGAAAATGAGTGAGGAGAAAGAAATTAGTTCCCAACAAGCATCAAAGGGAATCAAAAAGAAAAGGAGATTGACTTTAATGGCATATCAAGATAAGTATTCTAGACAAAAGGAGATTAATAAAAATGGCATATCAAGGTAATTAATCTAGTCGTGTTTATAAGATGTGAAAATCATGAAAATCTAAGATCATGACAATTTATAAATTAGTTGTTATATTAAATTTATGCTTACATCAAAAACTAGTTCAAATCTCGCTTTTTATATATATATATATAATATTAATATTTTTTATTGAGTTATTGGTTTAATTACGTAAAAAATACCCACCTTTGCTTGGGTTGCAATTTAATCCAAACTTTTAATATTTGGGAAAAAAAATAAGCCACTTTTCAAAGGTTTGGCAAATCACACTCTAAGGGCAGACTTCCCCTGCCCAATTGCTGACTTGGCAAATACTTCCCACGTGTGTTGTCAATACAACATTAAACAACATACCACAATTAACTTTCTCACTCCAACCATATCCTCATAGAAGACATTCAATGCGGAAGCATGATTTGTATACAAAATGATATGATTTTGAAAAATCAGAAAATCAATGTTGATTTTATATGACGATCTGATATCACTTATCAAAATTGTTGTAGCAATAGCCCCTTCAACAGATGCTAGCAGATCATCAACTAGAGAATTGACATTGGGGAAGGAGTTAACGAGAGAAGTCGTTGGAGTTGCATGAAATGTGAGATTCATGAGTGGATTTCAAGAGGTAGATGTGGGTCAGAATTGTGGATCAGGAGAGAATAACAATTTAAACTATGTCCATAGTTATGGAATTCCACCTCATCGCTTCAGTTTTCAATCACCCAAACATGAAGTTAATGACGTTGAAGAGGGTATTACTGGTGTTGATTTCGAACAAGTACGAGGATCAATCGATGGGAAAGATAAAATTTTAGTTTGTAAAATGGATCAAGTAAGATGAACCCAATTTAAAATCGAAGTGGGAGTGAATGAATGTGAAGAACAGGCATGTGAGGAGAGAGAAGAATCCGATCAAGAATTGGTTGAAACATTTGATGAATCCAATGTTTACTCATCTGAACGTGTTTGAATTTGCAGAATCTGATGAGGAAATTAGGAAAGAGAAAGAAGAAGACATAGAGGAAGTATCAGAAGATGATGAACCAGTAGATAGAGGAGAGAGAATGTACCATTGAACAAGACGAAGAAGATCCAAACCCATTACATCCCACAGAATCACAAATCAAAGAAAACCCTAAAAATCAAGAATTTGCTATCATCAATAAACTCAGATCTTCTGTTTGAATTCGGTGAATTATGGAAGGAATTGTTTAGTGTTGTGTTGACTACACATGTGCCAAGTCAGCAGTCGGGCAAGGAAAGCTTGCCTATAAAATATTTTTTATTTAAAAGATTTATTATGTTATATAAAAATATTAATAATGTATGAAAAAAATATATTTATATTTATTTTAAATAATTATAATAAATATAATTTATTTATAATAAAATTTATTTTAATTATGTTTTAATATGATTATTTTTAATTATTTAAATTATTATATTTCTTAATAAAATTATATATTATAATATAATAATTTTTTTAAAATTAGTGAGTATAATAACAACTTAAGTGTAAATGTATTAGTTGGTTTTTAAAACTCCGGCACTTTGCAAAAACACTAAACTGGCACGGTGAGCTTCTTTGGTTTCATTTTGCGGCATAATCAGTTTTGTTTGTAGTGACAGTACATGTGGTAGCGTAATGGAGTGTATTTGACAGGACCTTAATAAATTTACTATTTTACCCTTAATTTCTTTAAATATAAACTTCTTAATTCTTATTAACTTTCCATCTATATTTTTAGATTTTAAAAGTTATTATCAATTGATATGCTTTTTTTTTAAATATATGTTCATTGAAAAAACATGTCTAAAATAACTCTTTGGGATTTACTAACTTTTGTTACATAAATGATTAGTCTATTGTTAATTAATTTAAAATATTAATAGTAGATGAAAAGCTTATATAAAGAGGTATGTTAACAATTGATTAGTTGGAAATTAACTTGAAATTAGCTAACATTACATATTGTGATTAAAAATTCTATGGAATCGCAACACAAAAAATGTATATATATTAATGTTGGATTTAAATTTTGAAACGGTTGATGAGAACATTGTAAGGAGTCCTTTATCTCAATATAAAGTTTGAATTTTTTTAATGTTGGAATCATTTGAAAATGAACTTGTATAGAAAATTATACATTAAAGTTTTTATTAAGAAGGGCGTGAATGACTGGATTATGCGGCCGAGTTTGATAGTTTTGTTCATTGGTTTCTTAACCTTTAATGGGCGAATGATTTTCTGTTTTTCTGGTTCTAACTGATTTTTCCCAATTTTGATGAGGTATCGTCAAAATGTTGAATATAGAATTATTCTTTCTTTCTTTTCTTCTTCTACTTTGAATCTGAGCTCAGTATATTAGAACTAATGGGGAAAAACATTGTCAACGTTCAACTAAGATAAGTTTAATTGTTGGAATGTGATTTGACTAACACATCACCATCCGATCAGCCTCCAGCAGCCCGATGGTTCAATATGCAAATGGACATTACAGTAGAGATTTTTTTTTACAAATTCTCAAATGTTTAGACTAATTTGCAATTCAAGTAAAAGTGAAAACTGGACCGGAGATCAAACCGGTGTTCCCAATGGTTCGAGGTCGGGACATGTCGGCTTGGTTGAACCGGCGGTTCAACCGAAAAAATGAAATATATATATATAATTATATTTTAAAATAATAATTAAAAGAAATAATATAATAAATAATTTTCTTTAAAAAAAATATGGATGTCCAACATTTATTCTTAATTAGGCCCATTTCATGTATAGACCCACTGCACCCAATGTTATTATTCAAATTAAAATACAAATAAAATTAAAAGGGGTAGATTAATAGGGTTTTCATTGCTTCATTCCATCCCGCGCCGTTTTCCCCCCTTTCTCTCTCACTCTCTCTCTCCAACTCCTAGTCTCTCTTTATAGAAATAGCAACATCCGACTTCTCCATCCACAAATGTTTTCGAATATTTCTCCCCCTTTCTCTTTCCAAATAGCCACAACGACGTTTACTCTCCAAAAAAAATGTTTGCCGGACTTAACGGTTTGTGGAGGCATTGAAGTCTCCCTCCAACTCAGTTTGTGGAGGCATTGACTTCTCCCTCCAATAAGGAGAAAACTTCTTCTTTTTTCTTTTTTTTTCTTTCAATTAATAATGTCCTAGATTCTGGTTTTTGATTTGGATGAAGAAATTTCTAAGGTCACTTGGCGTTCCACAACGTGTTTAAAAATTAAAAATTAACCGACAGTTTTCGACTTCTTCTGGTTCGAGTGGTTTTCTGATTTTGACCGGTTCAAACCAGTTCAAAGCAGTTTAATTGCGAAAATGGTTTTAAGGTTGTTCCAGGATCGGTTCCGGCTCTGATTCCCGTTCAACCGGTTGAACCGGCCGGTCTGATCTGATTTTGAAAACACTACTTAAAATAATGACATTATATAATATAATACGAATAATATCATGTATGTACCTTATAATATCCTTTTTAGATGCGCCACTAAGATTAAATCTTTTTATTTGATTTACACAATCAACCAATTTTGAGACGTGAGCTTCGATCAAGGACACACGCTTTGAAAGTGTTCTTTGACCTCGTTTGTCATGGCATATTTTCTCATACTCTTTATTAACACGATTCTATAATTTTTTTAAGGATTTGTTTATACCAACAATATGATCTTAGGAGGCTTCAAGAAAACACTCACAAAGATGAAGTAAAACCCGTGCCACAAGTTTTGGATATCAATTATATATATATATATATATATATATATATATATATATATATATATATATATATATATATAAAAGCTAGATATGTTGGGATTGTGTAAGTTATGAAGTGATGATAAACTCTGTTTACAGAATAAATTTAGTGAGATCACAACCAATATACTAATTGGTTGGTGGAGATTGAAAACCACCAACCATTCTAAAAAGTCAGGATCGAAAGCCACTAACCATTTTTATTGATCATAATTGGGAACTGTATTCATTTGAGAATTAAAATTTAAAAGTTAAAAATTTTATGCAATTTATTTGTATGTGTTGTATTATGCAATTATCAATAAAATGTGTGCTGTTTATAAATTTCTTTAATTTCATGTTGATATTTATTTTGATGTAATTTGTAAAATTTATATAAAATTATAAGTTAGAAAATAAATTTAAAATTTAAGTATAAATTAAATTAATTAATATAAATAAAAATATATTATTTAATTAATAATTTAAAATTAGAAGCATAAATGGCTAATATAGAAATATTATAATTATTTAGATTGGAATAAAATAATATTTTTAGAATATTCATTTTTAATCAAAATTTGATGTTATACAATTGAAGAAAGTGTGTACCAAATTACCAAAAATTTGTGATTTGGTTGCTCTTAATCACGAAACCATTATTTGGGCTTTCAAATAATAATGTTATTTAATGCATTAATCATTTTAATAATTTAATCAACTATTCGCGCACATGTAGTAGGGATAGTTCCGGGCAATGTACATTATATCAATCTTAAAATATTAATTTTTACATTTGTATTTTTTTTATTTTTGCCAATCATTTTAATTTGAATTTTTTTCTTTTAAAATCTGACAGGATAAATCCATTTGTCATTAAATTTAGAGAGTTGATGTTATATACTTGGGATATTTTGGTCTATTTAACATGAAGTGGGTAGATTTGATTTTTTATAGTCAAAGTGGACTTTTATGATTTTTGGATATTTCAATTTGACAAAAAGTCCAATTTGCTCAAAATATTTTTATGGGACACCATCCAATTATTCTAAGAAATAATAACTAACAGTGGACTATAAGACTTTAAAATTCGTTGTTGCTCAAATATTAAGAACAAGTGTAAAAATGCATAAAATGACAGAAAAATTCATAATTCGATATTAACACGATATTAACTTTAAAAGAAGTCATTATCGAGTCAAATTTTTTACTTGACTCGATATATATATTTTGATTCGATTTTTATTTTTCAAAGTCAATACGTACATGTATCAAGTTAAGTGGAAAACTTGACTCGATAATAACGCCTTTAAAAGTTAATATCGTGTCAATATCGAATCAAGGATTTTTCCATTATTTTGAGCATTTTTACACATCCCATCAAAATTTGGGCACAGAAGAAAAATGGGGTCCAGGCTACAGTGCCCATTATCAATATAGTGGGCTCAAAACAGCCCGGAGCAATAAAAAAGAAGAAGAAAAATTGCCCACTTTTGAGGTAATTTGGTGAAAATACCCCTTAAAATTTGATTTGATATGTTAACTAACATGGAGCCAGATTGACTCCGATTTACTCAGTCATTTGAAACAATTTTGAATCTTTTTGAAATCATAAAAATTTTACACTAATAACTAACTCACTTCATTTTTTCTCTCTGTCCTCTTTCCTCTTTCTTCCCAAGTCACTATATCATTTTTTTTCAGTATTTCTTTTGAGGTTTAGAAATCGGGCAAGCAATTAATTTGTGGCAAAAATACAATCCCACAACGGGTGAGTGAAATTTCTGTTGATTTTTTGTTTTTAATTTTTAGTGCTGTTTAAAAAATTTTGTGGAGTATATTCGATGTTTTTTAGTTTAGGGTTAAAAATTAGGATTTTAATGTTATGTGTTTCTGTATTAATCGTTAATTGGAATGAGATGTTGGCTAAGGATGTCATCATTGTGATTTTTTATAGATGTTGTTAAAAGACCGAGTGATTATTAGTTGAGATTTTACGGCATGATTGATATGATTGAATGAAGTCATGAAAGAATTGAATGAATTTATGAATGGAATAGAGATGAGAAATGAATGAAAAAATAATTATTATTCTCATGATTAGTATTGATTAGGAATAGCTCAAGTAAAAAAAATATTTCTTAATTTGATTCAAATTTCAATATTTGTATTTTATTTAAAATTTTAATTAATTTAAATCTCAATAATTTTAACATATTTTAATAGTTATACTAATAAATATGAGATTAAAAATAAAATAAAAGTTTATAATATTCAAAAATATAAATAAAATAATTTAAAAAATTATTTACATAAATAAAATTTAATTTTATATATAATATTATTCAATTTAAAAATAATATTAATTTCTATAATTTTTCTTGTATATAATTTAATAATTTTTATTTAAAATATAATTTTAATTAATTATATAAGTTTTTGTATTTTAAATAAATTAAATATAATTTTTTTATTATAATAAGTATTAAAATATAGAAAATTTTTAATTAGATTTTAAATGTTTTAAAATTTTTAGCATATAATTTAATATGTTAAATGAAAAAAATATAAATTTATTTTTATTTTTGTAAGTATACAAAAAGAGATGTGACATAAATAAAAATAAATTATTTATAATTATTAATATTTTTTATGCTATATTAAAAAAATTGATTTTCATGAAACATAGAATGACTAAACCCATGGAGGTGGGGATGAATGTTGATTTCCAATTGTGTGGAATACACATTCTTTATGAAATGAGTATTCCCATTAATAAAAACATATCAATCATAGGGATGTGAATCAAATAAGGAATGCTCATTCAATTCCTATGCTATTCCATTATACTAATCATTCCGTTAGGGTTTGAGAATTGTATGATTAGTGAAAATCCCTAAAAGTTCGAGTATATTAAATTTCGTGATTTTGAGCAGGAGACATTGTGAAAAGACCGAGTAGAACATTTTAATTGAGTTGTTTCAAGCCAAAGATAGAGCAATATAATTGAAATACAGTTGAATAAAAAAATTAAAATCCCGAATTGTATAAAAATAAAAGATTGAGTACAATTATAATTTTAATATACCGAATGGAATATAGAAGTAAAGACTGAGTAGAATTTGAATTATAAAATCTCTAATTGAATAAAAATCGAAAGACCGAATAGATTTTTAATTTAAAAAATCCGATTTGAATTAAAAATGAATGACCGAGTAGATTTATAAATTTAAAATCCAAAATTGTATAAAAAAGAAATAGCCGACTTATGAAAGCCCGAATTCAATTCTACATTTTAAATCGGCAAGGTTTCCAAGACTAGCGCGAATGCGTTCCGGAATTGAGAAATCGAGATAGAGGCAAAAAAATGTCGGGTTTATGACGAATTAAGCCACACGTCGTACGTGCCCCAAATTCATAATGGTAATCAACACGAAAGAAATTGACAAATGTTATCTTCATATTACTACTAATATTAATTATAAATTATTATTGAACGCAAATTAGTTAGTGAACTCGACTTTATAAAGTTTATTTAATTGTTGATTTCATTAAATTAAATTTAAAAATCATTGAAAATTAAGATCACTAATTATATGAAGATTAATTCATTCAATTTAATTAAATTAGCACTAAAAATCATTTCAGAATGTATTTATCAATAATTAATTTTAAATATCAAAGCCTGTGTTTGTATTTAAAACTTATTAATTCTTGCTCACTTTGTTTTTCATTTTAATTATAATTTTAAAAATATAGTCGGTCCCAGCCACTTGGTCTTTCATTTTAATTATAAATTTAAAAATACAGTCTGTCCCAACCACTCGGTCTTTCCGTGTAAATTTATTTATATAAACACTAATTTAAGGTCACTCGATCTTTTCACTATAAACTGAAAGATATTTGATTATAAACTATCATAATGTTCACTTGAACTTTTCTCTTTAAGTATAAGTTTATTTATAAACTCTTGTCATAATATCATTCGTTCTTTCAGTTTAAATAAACTCAGTCATTTCTTACACTGAGAACATGTTGTCTTCACATTGGTGTCTGAAAAGTACTGAACATAAAGAGTAGAGGGTAAATTAATAAACTTAACTTCAAAGTGGGCATATTTGCTCATTTTTAATTAAAGTAGGCATTTTGCATTTGTCAAAATCGATTTGTACAAGAGTCCATATTTCTCAAGAAAAATTATAAAGTCTGCAGCACTGTTGCAATCCATCTTTATTCCAAAGAGGAATAGCTCTATGTTGCCTAATTCAAAAATTGAATTAGCAACAGTGCCCATTTTGACATTAAATTTGCAAAACTGCCCACTTGATCTTAAATGGACGTAAATGCCCCCATGACTGTCATCTACCACACTTCAGTGGGGCCTTCCTAAACTTGACAGAAATTTGTACTTTGTTATTTATAAGTATTAATTTTATAACATTGACAGAATAGTGTAAATTATTTTTAATTGACAGAATAGTGTAATTTAAGTCGAAAAGGTTGTTTGAATTCAAGAATAATTGATAGGACAAAGTAATTTATTTTTAATAAATAATAAATTTATTAAAGTAATTGACAGACTAGTTTGACATAAGTTGTCTTCAAACTATTTCTGGCAATGTGAAGCCCGATAGACCATCTAATCCATTGAAAGCTCGAATAGAGTTTGTCTAATCCATAAAGCCCGAATAGAGTTAATGTTATTGCTCTGCTTAATAACTTCCTGCTCATTGAGAAATGAAGTAGGAGTACATCTTTATTGGCAAAAGTCAAGAATATGTAAATTTGTATAAAAAATCCTTAATTGTGTCAGAAATTGATACAAATAATAATAGTTGTAAAAATAATAATATTTCTAATAATAAAAATAAAATAATTTTATTATTATTGTCTATTATTAATAATTTTTCTTATTGATCATATTAGAAATAATAATATTAAAAAAAGTATTATTAGCATTTTTTAATTATTATTATTATTATTATCATCAATACATATATAAAAATAAATCTGAATTTTTATTTTCAATTTTCTCCCTCTTTTTAATTTTATTGTATTTTGAAAACATTAAATTTAAATCTTGACCGTCGTTTTAATACTTTTGATCTCAGTCATTGATGTCAATAATAAACAAGTTGAGGATAAACAAGAGCAAGCTGATAAGAAGCAGAAATAAACCGATATTGCTATTGGACAGTTGCATGCTGCAGTTGGGAGATTAGAGAAACAAGGAAAGTTTTCATCTCAAACGGTGACAAATCCAAAGGAGCAAATAATGGCTATCACCTTGAGAAGTGGAACACAATATGAAGGTCCTAAGTTTCAAGTTGAGGATGTCGAAACAGACATAAGTTCTCGTACACCGAATTATGAAAAAGTACATGATGAGCATGAGAATCATCTGCATTCAGTTCTGTTCAGGCACACGAGGAAGGTGTAGTTGAGCGTGACGTAGCTTATTATGATTGTGCACTTTCCAATCAATCACACGACAATAATAATCATGATTGTGCATCCACTTCAAATCAAATGTAGATGAAGGGGGTTATGGTCGTGCATTTAATTCAAATAAAATGCATGATGTTGTTATCTCTAATCGTGCATTTAATTCTTCAATGCATGACGACTTACGTGAAGTTCGTGCGTTTGATGCAGTAGCACGTGGGGAAAAGAGTTGTGATTGTGGATTGATTTTTGAAAAATAGCACGATAATAGTGTTGATTCCAGTGCATCACCCGACAGGTCCACAACATGACCACATGGAGATTCCATTGGAAAAAGTGGCAGAAAGCTAAGGCAGTAAGAGCAGAAAGAGAAATAGAAGTGGATTTTGCGAGAAGTATTTTGGGGATTCCAAAGACAAAACATTCAATCCCATTTCCACAGGCATTTTTTAAGAAAGGATTGGATGAGAAATTCAAGAAGTTTGTGGAGATGTTCAAGAAGATCCATATTAATATTCTTTTCGCTGAAGCCTTAGAAGAGATGGCCAATTATGTAAGGTTTTTGAAGGATATAATGTCCAAGAAGAGGAGGAGTCTGACCGGAGGTGAGTCAGTGAATTAGATAGAAAGCTGCAATTCAGTGATACATAAGAAACTTCTTACGAAGTTGAAATATTCAGGAAGCTTTACCATACCATGTAAGATTGGAAAAGGATAAGCTAAGAGAGTTTTATGTGATTTAGGGGCTAACATTAATCTAATGCCATATTCAAGAAGCTCAATTTGGGGGAGCTGAAGCCGGCATTCGTAGCATTGCAGCTTGCTGATAGATCCTTGACCATGGGGAGTGGTTGAAGATATCACTATACCAAAAATACATTAAGACAACACATATAATGTGTTGTCTGTTAGTTTATTTTTAGAAAAAATTTCTGTTGTCGAATCCCCTGTTGTTGTAGGGCATTTGAAAAGACGCACAATGACAACACATATTATGTGTTGTCGTTGTGCGTCTTTTTTATAAAAAAAGACGCACAACGACAACATATATTTATTTGTTATCGTTGTGCATCTTTATGTGTTGTCGTTGTTCTTCTTTTTAATTTTTTTAAGACAATAGGTTATATATGTTGTCTTATTTGGTTAAGACAACAAATATATGTATTTTCTATTAATGTAGTATTATTAAATTATTCATAGCGTCTACATTTTATTTGTATTGTCGAACCAATTAATTATTATACAAAATATTTTATAATTAATTTATAAACAAAATAATAAAATTCAAAATGTATTAAAACATTCTAAATAATCCAAAACATGCTAAATATCAAATATCCCTCTTAAATCTAAATGTTGGCAAAATCCAAATACATCCCATAAGACGTGACATAAATAAAATTGGTTTAAAAACCATAAAACTATGAATCCAAGCCTAGACAATTAATGAAAATCCAAGACAATTAATGAAAATCCAAATACATCAACAAGTCATGATAATTCCCCTTTAGCTCTGATGTCTCTTCTTTCAACTGTATGTGTCTGTCCAAACACAACCATAATCTTTATCATGAGAAGTTAAAACACCTACCATGAGGTTAAAAATCTTGAAAACAGTTGAGGACAACCATATTAAATAATACAAAATCAACTAGAAAATTCCAATTTACAATATAACCATATAAGAGTTTAGAAAATAAACCTGAGGAAATAAATCAGCTACACCAATAATTCAAATCTCATATTATCTCATGAAGAAAAATAACAGTATAATCGTGGCTTACACCCAATGCACAGGATGTAGTGCCCATACTCAATTAAATTTTAAAAATAAAATCATGACTTTATAACCATCAAAAGACAAACACAAAGTATAGTTAGTGAACCTTGTTGTCCTTAAAGACAGTATATATATGAAGCTACCTAAAAAGAGCATGAAAAATGAGAGGCGCATTTTAGTGGAAGTTACTAGGGGCATTCATTAATGATCCTTGATGTCCCTCGTACTTTGTCTAATGACTAACTTTTAGCAACCTCTTCGTACTATCTAATCTAATTTCCATTACAAGAAGAAACACCAGTTACCAGTTGGACATTATTATAGTTGCATCATAAATTGATTCAAATTCAGGTTGGTCTGATATTATTAAGATCACCCGTGGATAGATACACATTCTTGTTTATAGAACTACACCCTTATATGCAGATACTAAAGAAGTTTACTTTGCCATTCTTATATGCTGTAATGGAATATGAAATGAACAAATCTGATCTTATTACAGGCTCAATTCATACATCCAATATCAAGTGAAGAATCTTCCATCAACGATTTTTGTTCAACTATATATTCATGATGATGCCTTGCAGAAATATACACATTGGAAGATATATCTTACAGAGGAATCGAAGTTTAGAAAAAAATTTATGTAGTCAAGATAGCCAACCTGCATCCAAAGAAGCCTCTGTTTGCAGATAAACCAGAAGGATATGCTGATTTGAGAATGTAGTGCTTTGATTCATCTATTAACCTGTACAAATAATTTCAAGGGAACCATGTCATATATTTGATTTACTACTCATTTCAACATGTTGACACTTGACAGATCTCGAATAATGGGATAAAATTTTCTCTGTCACAACTCAACAGTAGACTAAACAAGTATATATATATATATATATATATATATATATATATATATATATATATATATATATATATATATATATATATATATATATATATATATATATATATATATATATATGTAATATTTCCTCCATCCCATAAATATAGATTTTTTTCTCTTTCTTATTTTTTATGTCCTAAATATATACACTATATATGGATAATTTAGGAATTCCTGATGCAGATAGAATTTACATGCATACAGTGACGTCCAGTAAGAGACAGAAAGTGCCACAAAAATTTACCACAAACTGTGACAAAACACCTTCAGTAACCATAGGCCTTTTTCTTGCTAATTAACAATTATCAGAATTGAATAAAAAAAATACCTAGATTTGGCTTGTGCATAGTTTCCCCAAAGAAGAAAAATAACTCCTCTTCTTCTCTGAGATAGTGCTCCAATTACAGCATCCGTAAACTACTCCCATCCTTTTTTGGCATGCGAGTTAGCCTGATGTTGCCTAACCGCAAATATATTATAAGCATTTATGTGATATTGTTATTATCATCACAAAAGTCATACCTGACAGTACTAATTTATATATTATCTCATCTCTAAAAAACATACACACGCATATAATAGAAAGGAACTGAAGACTTCTGTTACTTTTATTTTGTCACTTAAAAAGACTCAGTACGCAAAAAGGCAGTGTTCTTTTAATGTCTAAATTTGTCCTCCTTCCTCTTTCCTCTTTCCTCTTTCCTCACCTACCCTTCCCCTTCAACAAATTTAACATAGAAAAAGAAAAGACATAAACTAGAATAACTTGAATAATAAACCATCTCCTTGAATGTTTGTTTTATATTCACATTTATAAAAGGTAAAGACCACAGTAAAACTTGGCACTATGCCCTGGTAAGCAGGAGAGAAGTTAGCAAAATACCTGTGAGAACAACATTTAGCAGGAGAACACCCTAGAAACAAAAACAGGGAGTCATTCCTCAAGAAGAGCATACACACTAATGTTCGGTTAAATTGAGACATAAAATGCAAGAGGCAAACTACATATGATTGCTCACATAGTTCCTTGGGGGCAAATTTTAATACAAAAATGAAAAACACAAAATAGTAAATATTTAGGATTTCTAGAGTAAGGAGATGGATACCAATTCTTCTTGAAGAAGGGATTTTAGAAGAAATGTGAACTGGTAGTGGTAAATGCACAGAAAGGGCTAGGATATGGAGAGGAGGTTGTACCAATAAAACATTGTTATTGGCCCAGGATTCTTAGTTTCCGTGGCCTATCTCGATCCAGGAAATTGTAAGAATATAATCTCTCCAATTCTCGTTACTTTTTTTTTCATTTGATTCTACACTTGTATTTAAAAAAATGAGAATACAATATTGTTTAAACAGAGCCACTATTTTTGTTTCAAAATTACTTCAGTAATGAGATTTTCTATTTTTCATATTTCATTAAATGAGTGCGCTTTAATGCTTACATTACTGAAATAATTTTAATAGTTCGAAGTTAAAATAGTGACCAATTAATTGAGTGAGTTTAGAGTACATTAGTTATGTTTTACACAACATGTAGTTAATAGTTATGGTTCTGCAAAATATATGATTCTTGAAGGGTTAATTTTGCTTTCTTCAACTATTAATATATAAATCTATAAGTAAATAAATATATAAATATATATAAACATAATAAGAGTATTACTTAATTATGATCATCTATTTTAATTGACAAAATTAAGTTTTGCGGTTAAAATAATGACCAACATGAACTTTGAAGTACTGGTGATCAATAATTTTTTCACAATATTACTCTTAAACCAAATTAATTAGTGTTCTGTGTTCATACCAAAAGTCAAATGGGTTTAGTCACATAATTTGGCTGTTGATTCAAAATAGAGCAAGAAAGAGGTGGGAGAGAGAGTACCGTGAGTGAAGACGGGAGAGACTGGGACAGGCGCCTGCTGGCTAGAGGTGGGCTAGTGGACTGACGGTCAAGACTGGTGGCGGACAAACAGCAACCGCGACTCAACGAGCGATGCGGCGGGCAGCGGTGGGGAACGGCAATGGGCGTTTGTGGTGGAGGGGGCGGCGGAGGGGGCGACGCGGTGGGGAATGACGATGGGCGTTTGCGGCGGAGAGTGCGACGCGGTGATAATTCAAGCTGATTAGGGCAGAAAGGAAGGAAAGAAAAAGATTCCAAGTCTTGTATTTATATTTCTCTTGTTTTTATATTCATAATATATTTAAAAAAAATCATATATGTATTCTTAAAATAAAATATTAAGATAATTTAAGACAACATATATGAATATATGTTGTCTTTATACGTGAAAAATTTTACGTCAACATATGGTATCATATATGTTGTCTTATAGTGAATTCATTTGAAAAGTGGTATATACGACAACACAATAAGAAAACACCAAATAATATGTGTTGTCCTTGTGCGTGAAAAAAATTTAAGACAACATATATATTTAAGACTACTCATATAAGTATACGATAATACATATTACTGATCTATGTTGTATATTTTCTGTTGTCTTAGTACTTTTTTGGTGTAGTGTATCTTAGTGAAAGTGGGGAAGTTCATATTTCCAGCGCACTTCATTGTGATAGACATGAAAGAAGAAAAAGATGACAAAGTTCCTTTGATTTTGGGAAGGCTGTTCCTTGCAACTGCAGGAGCTAATATTGATGTGAAGAAAGGGGAGCTGAAGTTGAAAGTCAATGATGAAGAAGTCACCTTCTCACTTTAGAGAGTTATTGTTGAGAGTAAAAATCAGCATATTTTAGTGTCCAATTTAACATATTTTTTATGGAAATTTTTGTCATATATTAGCACAAGTGTCTTATATTCAATATATTTAAGAAAAAGATGCATTTGATTGTGTTTTAGGTGGAAAAAAGAGTAAAAGTCCAAAGTTAGAGGAATGCTAAAAAATGCACGTTCACATTGCGTAATATTTGTATTTTTTTTTGAACTCTAAACTAGTAGAGTGATATATTTTTGGAAAGCCATGGAAGAGAGGAACGTTTTGGCGCAAGAATCACTCAAATCGGAGTTCAAACGAGGAAGTTATGCTCAAAATCATGAGGTCGTGCAGCTGCCGATGGGAATTTCCAAAAATTAGCCCATATTTCCTATTTCATTGAGCACAATTAATTTCCCCACAAGGGGGGGATCAACCCCTACACCATCTTTCATATCCTTCCCTTCCATCCATCCATCACCATGAAAAATCGTCTGTGGAATCAAGGAGGAGAACCAAGAGGATTTGAAGAGACAGATGAAATAAGGAAGAAAATCACTACACCAAGGGTTTTCCTAATTCTTTTCTTCTATTTTATGATTTTCAGACTATGAGTATGATCTATCCAACCCCATATGTGTTGCTTGTAACATTATGAGCTTGAAACTTTTTGGTAGTTCTAGGTTTTTGAAGATTTTATGAATTAATTAAACTCTCTTGTGTACTCATCCGTACAACACTATTTGTGGATTTATTTCATATTTGATGAGCCTTCTTAAGTCATATTCACGGTCATTTTGTGCATCTTCAACTGTTATATAAAGTCTGGTTGTTGATTGAGTGCGTTCACCGGTGAATAGGGTTTTATGTTATGATTCTAAGTGAGGGGACTCTGTAACTTTATTAAAATGTCATATATGAATTTTATTAATTGAATTAATTTTAGGTTAATAAGAAGGATTAAGGGATTAATTTTATAGTACATATAAAGGGAGATCATATCGGGTTAGAGTACCAGGCGCGCAGAAAATAATTAATACTATGAACGATATGTTAATTATTCAGAAACGAGAGGCCGAAGCCAGTGTCACAAATATATATAATAAAGACTCCACATGCGGAGCAACCAAAAGAAAGATACGCCTATCTAGAAAGTAAATGCTCGAATCTAATTACATGCATAAGAATAGAATTAGTCAAGCTATCCAAAGAAGGACGGGCGCCCTGAAAGAGGGCGTCATTCCGAGCCTTCCAAATGAGGAAAACGCTTCCGTAAAGAGCAAGCGTCCACCTCCTCTTCTCACGAACATGCACACGCCGGTCCTTGCTGAGCCATTTTAAACCAGCTTTCAGCGTGGTGATCTGTTGCTTCCACTCCACTTCATGTCTAATTCGGTTCCACACGTGTTTCGTGAATGGACATCCGAAGAAGAGATGGTCTCTCGATTCGGGAGCCCCCAGGCACAGCACGCACTCGACCGAGCCTTCATACTGTCTCCATCTGTCCATGGTAAGCAGACGATTCCTCACCGCGATCCACATTCTAAACGACTGCTTCTGCGGAACCCATGGACTCCATAACTTCTTGTAGATATGCTGTACCGGCATAGAGTGTGAAATGAGCCAATACAACCTACCCGCTCGAAGTTTTCCCATCTCCGAGCACGAGGCAAAAGTGGTAACAATGTCGCCACCAATCCGTGCTCTGACCCTGTCCCTCGCACGAAGTATATCCTTCCACACAATTGAGGCGCTGTAATTCACCTCAACATCCCAGCAAGAAGAAGACTGCAGATAAATAGCATTAATCCATTTGATCCATAGGGACTTCTTCTCCTGATGCACGTCCCACAGAACTCCACACAGGGCGGCATCGTTCAGCAGGTCTAATCCCCTAAGTCCCAGGCCACCCTGTTCCTTAGGGAGAGTGACCTCCTCCCAACGAACTGCACCCCGTGGTGTTCCCCAAAGGAATTTCCTAATCATCCTCTCGATTCTATCCACAATTCCCTTGGGGATTTTAACCATTGCCGCCCAGAAGTTGAGCAGGCCGTACACGACCGATCGGATGAGCTCCAATCGTCCGGCGTACGACAGCAGGTGCGTGGACCATCCCCTGATCAGGTTAGTGACCTGCGTGATGAGTGGCTCAAATGCAGACTCCCTGAGCTTGCTTCCCTGCAGCGGTACTCCCAAATATCGTACAGGGAAGGTGCCTTCCTGAAAAGGCAGAATCTCACGGATAGTCTGCTCCTCATCCTCCGGAACTCCAGCCATGAACAGATGAGACTTATCAGCACTAACCTCCAACCCTGACATTCGAGCAAACTGATCAAGTGCCCTGGCTACAACCTCTGCCGAAGATCGGTTACCATAGGCAAATATAATCAAATCGTCCGCAAACGCCAGATGAGTGACTCCCACCTTCGCACAGTGTCTAGAGTGGTACTTATAATTGCCCGTCACGGTCATTCTCCTGAAGAGACGAGAGAAGTAATCCATGCACAGTACAAATAATAAGGACGACAGTGGATCACCCTGACGTAAGCCTCTCTTACCGTCGAAATATCCCTCAGGAGAGCCGTTGACAAGAATGGAGAATGAAGTGGTGGTGACACATTCCATGATCCATCCTATCATACGCTGAGGAAACTTCAACCCCGTAAGAACTCCACGCAGAAACTTCCAGTCAACCGAATCATAAGCCTTCTTGATATCAACTTTGATGGCCATTCTCCTATACTGACGATGCTTAGCCCACCCATAGTTCTTTACAATCTCTTGGGCGAGCATGACACAGTCCCTCATTTTTCGATTTTTCACAAAACCAAAATGACTCTCTGCCACCAAGTCCTCCATCAGGTCCGTCATTCGTGCCACAATGATCCGGGATATAATTTTGTAGATCACATTGCAGCACGAAATCGGGCGGAAGTCCCTGACAGTGGGATCATGCTTTCCTTTCGGGATTAGTGTAATAAACGTAGCGTTCATCTGACGCAAAAGCTGTCCGGAATGAAAGAACTCCTGGACAGCCTCCACAACGTCCGAACCAACCACATCCCACGCATCCCTAAAGAAGGCCGCCGTGTACCCATCAGGTCCAGGGGCCTTATCTCCGTTCATACTCCACACGACCCTCTTCACTTCATCTCCCGTGACAGGCGCCTCAAGCTGCTGAGCCTGCTCCTCACTAAGCACTGATCCCCACTCAAATACACTGTGATCAATGCTCTCGCACTCCCCCGCTGTACCCAACAAGTCTTTATAGAATGAAAGAAATTCTCCAACGACTTCCTCACGGGAGGTGGTATGCCCGGAGTCCGTGCGTATGGAGGGGATGATATTCCTCACACTATTCGACTTGATCTTCTTGTAAAAGAATTTGGTGGGTTTATCTTGACTGATCAAGTAGTCGGCTCTGGCCATCTGAGAGAAGAAAAGATGCTCAGCATGGCACAAGAAGTCGACTCTCTTGGCTGCTTCCTTAACTCTGTCCCATTTCTCAGTATTACCAGGATCAGAGTGGCTCTCCATCTGCAGATTGTCTAGCTCCGCCCTAGCTCTCTCTGCTTTTTCTGCTATATGACCAAAATCTCTCTTGCCAAGCTGTCGCAGTTTCGGTTTGAGCAACTTCAGCCTACGACAAACACTGAACTGAGCCGTGCCCCATACCTGCGAGTCCCAAACCTCTCGAACAGAATCCAGGAAGCCCTCGCTGGTTTTCCACATGTTCACATATCTGAACGGTCTCCCCTTCGAATGCTCGGCATGGAAGATGGAAACTAGGATGGGGCAGTGATCCGAAGTGGCCCCCATGGGCAGAAACTCCGACTCCACTACACCCGAGGTGGCATCCCAGTTCGAGTTCACCAAAACTCGGTCAATACGACTCCAAATTCTGCCATTCGTCCAGGTAAAGAAGCACCCCTTGGACTTGGCATCATCCAGTCCTCTATCAACACAGAACTCCTCAAAGTCCACCCTATACCAATTCCGCTGAGACGGAACAATTTCAGATCTCTCTTCCGGTTTCCTCACACAGTTAAAGTCTCCAAGGATCATCCAGGGAGAGTTAGCTGCTGGGACAACCGAAGAGAGATGAGTCCATAGCCTGCGCCTATCAACAACGCCATTACGGGCGTAGACAACACTGATGAGGAACTCCTGTTGTGAAATCAGACAGCGCACCAAACTAGAAATATATTGCTCGTGGAGCACAACATTACTAAAAGCAATCAGAGTGGGATCCCACACTAACACAATTCGACCACCCTCAACAATATCCATATTATGCACAAAATTCCAACTCGGAACAATTCTACCAACAACGTCTAACACATTACTAACAGCTAATTTAGTTTCGAGAAAGCCAGCTAAGCATATTTTATTCTTGCGAACTAACCTGCGGGTTGCTCGCTGCGCACGAGGGGCTGCAAGCCCTCGTACATTCCATGCTAGGCACTTCATTGACGAACAGTGGAGGAAGAGCCCCCGCCTCGTTCTTGTCCGATTCCTCTATCTGGGGGCTCCTGGATGGTTATACCGGTCCCTCTCCTAGTTCCTCCCGCCCTATGAGTGAGTGAAGGGGGTGGGGAACGACCCAAGCGGCCTACGGCCTCGGCATCTTCCTCCTCCTCCGTTTCAGAAGCCCAAGTCTTCTTAGTGTTCAATCTCACGGGCTGTTTACCTTCTCGTCTATTTATTCTCCAATCATCCTGGTCAAGATTGTCCAGAATCTGGTATCGCCCTGTTGCGACCTTGTATGCCTGTTCTTGGGTCAAAGGAGGACCGGCGGAAGTTCTTCTCTTACCATTACGATTTCTTTTCTTTCTCGGCCGAGTGTTCCGAGTGCCTACATGTTTGAAACCATCATCGTCTACTGTTTCATCAACACGAGTGGGCTCCGGAGGCTGTTCCGAACTCTTCTGCTCCTTGTTACTCCTGATAGAACCGTCACAATCACTAACAAGGTGGCCAAATTTCTTACATTTAGTACAATACGCCGGGAGGCGTTCGTACAGGACGGATTGAGTGAAATTGGCTCCTCGATAGTTGAATGTGATCTCCTTCGGGAGTTCCTGCGAGACATCAATATCAACTCGCACACGAACAAACGATACCTTATCCGCTTTAGCAGAGGTATCATCGACCATAATCGGCCTTCCGATCAATGAGGCTACCTTGCTGATATGATTCTTCGACCACAGTTTCAGAGGGAACGAAGGTAGACGAATCCAGACCGGAACATGGGAGATTTCCCGGTCATCAAACTGAAAGGCTCGCGGCAACCTTTCAAGCATAAGGTAGCGCTCCCAAATGGAATGAGTAGCACCATCTAACACCTTGCGCACATCCTCCTCCGAGCAGAGCCGGAATATGATCCATCCCGATTGGTGCATGACAATGGTATACTTGACGCCCCACGCCCGGCAGATGGCATGGAGAGCCTGCATACCCGGAAACCTCCCCGAGAAATAGCCCACTAGAGTGTGTTTCCATTCGTCTGAGTCATCTTTCGGATCCAGATAGGCTACCCCATCGCAAGGAGCGATGTATTCGAGTTTCCTATTCGGATCAATGTTGTTTTTGTTGACGAATTTGGAATAGTCAACGGGTTCCTTGGGAGCGGAACTGCCATCCTGTTGCGCGCGCTGGTCGCGCTGCCTGCCCTGTTGCCGAGGCGCTGTCGACCCGCCTGGTCGTTGCCCCGCGCCGCTAGGGCCTCGCCCAGCATTGGCGCCCACTGTCGGCCCGCCCGAGTGTTGCCCTGAACTGCTTGGGCCACGCCCAGCACTGGCGCCCGCCCTCGGCATAGTCTACCGAGAAGGTGGGTTGGACGCGGGTGCCGAGCTATGCTGATGGTCGTCATGCGTCTGCCGAGGAGTCCTGGAACCAGTCGCCTGTTTCTGTCGAGGAGCCCCGGCGATGCTATCCGTCTCGGTCACTTGCCGAGAGGTTGCCGCCATGTCACTAGATTGCCGAGGATCATCGGCGGTCGGCTCGGTCAGTGCGCCCGCCTGTCGGGTGGGAGAGGCCGACGGGGATGCAACATCCAGCCGATGCCGGGTTCCCGGGGTGGTACTACGCCTCCTTTCCGTCGAAGGTTTGCGCTTGACGGTAGGGTTGCGCACGATAGGAGCCATCGGTGTAGTATCATCTGCGGCCGATTCAACGAGGCCCTGTGTAGGGCTGCCGGAGCCTTTGGAGGTTGGCGAGTCCACCACAACCATGGCCAAGGGTCCGACATCAGAATCCGCGTCCATCTCCGTACGATCCGCAGCGATGGAACGCGCTAAGGCAGCGCCATCATCCAACTGCGGGTTGTCCACAAGAACAGCCTCTTTCAAAGTCTTCTTCCTTTCTATCTCTTTCGCCCTATCCTTAACCGATTTGAACGTCTCATCACCTACACGTAATTCCGGCAACGCCTTAGAGGGCGTCTTGCTCCGCGATTTCTTCCCCATAGGAGAGAGATACGGGAGGGCTTACATGAACAGGTGGGAAGACTCTTTCCCCGCCGTGGGGAGCGGGGAGATCAAACGGGTGTTGCCGGCGAGGGTGCTGACAACGAAGGGGAAGGGACGACGAGTTCAAACGATAAACAATGGGCCGCGGACAGAGAACGCTAGCCACCACAAAAGCAAACAGCGAAAAAGTAAAACCCTAACGAGAGGGGTGAACGAGAACCTGTTTGCCAACGACGAAAGGCGTCGGGTGTGGTGGGAATGATCGGTCTATGTCAGAACAGGTGTTGCCGACGCGTGTACCTGGCCGAGGACGAGACGCCGCCGTCAGCGAGAACGAACTGCACGGGCAAACACCTCCGCGGGGCAGACTTGTCGCACAAGAAATAGCGAATATTCTGCCACCGGAAAGGGGATGTGACTAGTTACCGCCGGTGAGAGTGGTCTGAAGACGTCGGCGGTACCGTGAGGGTGACCGGCCGTCGCTGAACACTGGTCGCCGCCGTGAACCAAAGCCGTGGGCAGGAGGCGCCGCCGGCAGCAAGGTAACTTGCTCGCGAAGTTTTGAGAGAGCGAAAATTTTGGAACTAGGGTTCCGAAAATTTTTTGCACGTGCAATGACTCTCTGAAAATAATTAATACTGATAGTACATAGAAAGGGAGGGTGAAATTATATTTCTTGCTCCAAGGTGACATTAAGTCTTTATATGCTTATTTACTTGTGTCTAGAGAGTAAGTTTGCTTACATATGTAATGCGTCCATAGTCCTCAAGGCAGAGTCGATCGGTATACTTGAGACGGAAATTAAGAAATAAAATTGGATTACCATAGAGGGCTACCTATTCTCCATTCTTGAAACAACTTCAATTTCTTCTTAGTGATATTTATTTTTATTGTTATTTAATTAATTGTTTAGTAGTTTAATAATTCGATACCTTAATCTTATTGTCTTTTGTCTTAATTAATTTAGTTAATAATTAAATTGATAATACTCCGTCTATTGGATTTGATATTTAACTTGGTTACCTGCTAAGCTACAATTGCTATCCTTAATACTTAGGGATTATTTTATGTACAAAGAAAATGCGTAATAGTTATGAAGTGGCCTACTGACATGCAAGAGCACAGAAGCATCAAAGTAGTAGACGGAATCGCGGTGGAGAACTTGCCTTTGATTATGTCTAAGGATCCAGTTGAAAAATACCAAGTAAACTTCTTGTTTTTCTTTCTACTGATTTTGATGATAGGTATGATGATTTTTCTAATAGTTTCCTTGAATACTTACGAGAATTTGATGATTGCAGTGATTTATTAAGAAAGCTAAATCCGACTACTGCAAGCCTCATAGTTGCACGTGTATAAGAGACAAAACCTTTAAAGGTGGCAGAAGATGTAGGAGTTGAGGATGAGAAGATGACATCTCTGACTGAGTCTATGGATGTAGAAAGAAGAATGAGAGATGATTCCTACATGAAGCCTCCTAACTTACCGCCGGATATCCACAGATTTGAAAATTCTTTCTCTAAATTTTTATTTCATGATAATAATTATGACCTGTTTGATCATGACTTTGCTAGGAATGATTCTGAAATTGAGTGGAAGATTGACAAGAATGAGTCTAGAAAGTTAGAGAAAGAAGATTCTAATGAACATATCATAGTGCCTAAGAAAGGTAAGGTGGTAAGTGTGGATGATAAGAGGGGGAGAAAATATTGGAAGGTGAAAATGAAATTAAGAAGACTGCCCTCTGATTCAGTAGTTTAAAAATTCTGCATTCCGTCGTGACTCTTCGATGTTAAACATGAGCTCTTGTTGGGGGCTTACCCTCTCGTTTTACTGCTTTTATGTGTTTGTTTTGTTTTAGAAAAATTTATATTAGGTGCTTCTTCGTCTATGGTATTCACTTCTTTACAAATTTAGTTTCTAGCTTATTTTAAACTAAGTTTGGGGGTGACGTGCATCCCAATATCTTGAAGCACCGAGGTATGTTTTCTTCACTTTGTGTGTGATGCTTTGAGATCGATTTTTTTAAAATCTTTGAAATTTATTTCAATCTTTCGAATTTTTTTTGCAACTTTCCAAGTGTCTTGTGTGTTTTCTAGATTTGGTATGGTTAAATTTTTTGTTGGTTTTTTTAGTTTTCTTGATGATATTACTGATGAATTCTGATTTGTGATGAGATGTGTTTGAATAGTGATGAAAGAGAAGTGAGTTCTATATGAGGCCTATATCTGATCGAGTTGGATACTCGAGGAACTTGCAAGATGTGGAGAAGAAAAATCAGATACCTTCATTTCCTTATTTTTATGTGTGCTTTAAGAGTGTTGAGTGGTTGGAGTGTTGAAATTAGAGTTTCTGGTTGTGTGCTTGGTGTGATTTTTTTTCGTTAGATTTCTGCTAGAAATTCATATGCTCTTGATAATGATGAAGGAAGTGTACTTAAGTTATATTGTGATATGAAGTTCTATGTGTACTTATGAGATATTACTTGCCATGAGAAGTGCTATGTTACTTGTTAAAACCCATGTGAGATTTTGAGCCTTTAAATCATGTACATAATCAAATGATATTTCTTTCTGGTGAGTATCATTCTAGTGTGTGTATTCTATAACTCGCCTTTTGTCTTACTTTAGACTACATGTTGTGTTAGATGATGAGAAATGATTTAAAGCCATCCTTGAATTTATGTGTCACTTAGCCAAATAATTCTCTACCATATTATTGTTTATCCGTAGTTAGTCTTATTGAGCCTAAAAACCTCATTCTTTGCAACCTACGAGAAATAACTACTTTGAGTAATCTGAATTTTTTTCGAGCCTTTATTGTCCGTTATGAAGGAGAATTAATTATGGCTTTTCAAAGTGTGTTGATGGAGTTTGATAACAGCTTGGGAAGGAATGAAATTGATGTTTGTTGGACATTTTTTACGCACTTCAATTAAATCCCCAAGTGTGAAGGATATCAAATGTAGCGGCAATCAACCAAGTTAAATTATCGAACCTAAAAGGACAGTTAACTACTTATTTCTTCTAATTACTAAATTAATCAGAATCAAGTAACCAATATCCAGGAGTTGTGAATTAGTTATCTAAAATACTAAAATAATAAATAACTGAATTAATTAAAGCAAAAAAAATAAATTCAAGAGTAAATTAAGAGAATATCAACAATTCTAATGTATCAGGTATAGATCAATTAATTTGGATTCCTAGACTTCCAATTAATTATTCATGCAGCTTCTATGAAAATACAGCACATAACACTATTAACCCATCATATATGATCTGATTTTAAATTAACAGTATATTCTGATTTATTTCCTAAGGTGCGTAAATATTACCAAGCCCCTTCCTCGATACTAATCAACGCAAACAATAATACCTCTGGATGGAAAGTTTGACTAACAAAATATTTTCTGAAAGTACTACAAGGCTTTATTCACTTCCAACTTGAATGTCTAATTATATTGTTCCACTAAACAATTCAAGTATCTGATTTACCAGCCTTTGGAATTAATGTGTTTACGGACAAACTACCTTAATTCCTAGCAGATAGACAATTCAATTCATGAACGCACACAAGCTAACACAATAAAACAAACATCACGGGCAATAACATGAATTATTATGAAGACGTTACCAAGTAGAAAAGCAAAGTCTGATTAAATTACATAAATTTAGAATCAACTGCAATAAATCACAAAATTGGTCTAGGTCTCCAAATCAATTAAATCTAACCTTCAAACCCTAGAACTGTAAAAGAAATTAGTCCATGAGGTTACAATCAACACTCATGGCTATTCAATTCATACCATAAATTAAGACAAAGGAAAGGGAAAAATTAGAAACACGAAACCTTAGTGTTAGCATAGATCTGCGTTCCTTCTCCATCTCTCTGATGATCCGATCTCTCTCAATCTGCACTTGGAACCCCTTCAGGATAGATGGAAGATGAACTATGATGCTTGATGGTGTGAGGCGTGAAAATCATGTTGGATTGATGTGGGTTCTTTCTCTTGTGTGTTGTGATTCCTTTTTTTATGTCTTGAGCTATTTTTTAAGTTTTTTTCACGTCGAATTCATGCCAAATCATGTTTTGGAAGTCGTAAATACATTGCTGGATCTAACATGTTGCAACTGGATAAAAAAAACATCCTCCTCGGCACCCAGCTCCGCTCTAACTGGGTCTGGACCTGGCCGAGCAGCTGCCGAGCAGGTGCTGGATGATCTTCCACGTCACGTAAGGCCCTTCGGATACCAACTCATCTCGAGCTGACCCATCTCAGCTCGAGCTGGTTCGAGCTCAGCTCAAGATGCTGCCTAGTCATGGCTGAACGATTGACCCTGTGTTCGACCTTCTGGAGACCAACTCAGCTCGAATTGTTACCAAGCAGGTGTCGAGTTGGGTCTTTCTGACTATGCTCTATGCTGCTCTCAATTCTGATATGTTTTGTCTTGTTTTAAATCTTCAAAACTCACAAAAATACCTAACCTCAAAATCATGTAAATACTCAAATGTACGCAATTCCATGCAAAAATGAGGACTTTCCTAAATAAAATGGTGTAATGTCCACACATAATATGCATGAAATTCCACTCTCAACAGTGTTGAAGCAGTGATTGAGCTTGAAAATGCATCTAAAAAAAATCATGAAGTAGTTCTTAAATCTAGTACTCCACGAAATAAATACCTTAGGGTAGTACTTAAATCTAGTACCCTTTGGAGGATGTGTGAGGTAGTGCCCAAAACTAGAACCTCAAGAAAATAAAAAGGAAGGAAAAAATGTATATATATGTTGTGCATGAAAGAGAAAAATTAAAGAGTTGAGGAGGATGTCATGCTTAAGTGAGTAAGAAGAATGAAAGATCATGATGGATCGTTACTTGATTGATCCTAGTTTTGAGTCACTTATCCATATATCTCATACATTAACAAAAGAGTCAACATTACATCCAAAAGAAAAGTCATTTTTTATCTCATTGTCGAATCATACTTTTCAGTGGTGGAGAGTTAGAGATATTTGACAAGCTTATGGTTACTCATGCACTTGAATTGAATATGAGCGTAAACATCATACCCCATAAGTGTACATCTTTTACACTTTGAGTGCGAGTGATATACTTCTTGTGAGAATAAGTCAATAGAGCATTTTAATTAGTGGTGATTGTCTTAACTTGCATGCTATGAATGAATTATTGCATGTAATGAGAGTTGCATGATCGGAGTTAATGATAAGTTTGTTGAAAGGCCCATTTTTTTCATCCCTTGTTTTCCATTTGATTTACACACTATATTTCTTTCTTCTTTATTTGATTTCGTTGTTCGGGGATGAACAACATCTTAAATTTGAGGGTTTATTTAGTGTGAAAATCTGCATATTTTATGGTCTGATTTAGCACCATCTTGTTGAATTTATGTTCGTATTTTGGCACTAAATGGTTAATTTTCATATATTTTAGATATTGGTGCATTTAAAGTATTATTTCGTGTTTTTTGGTGGAAAAGGGGTTAAAATACAAGGTTGAAATAAAGAGTGAAATTGTGAAGAATGTTGAAAAATGCATGTCCACTTTGCATAATTTTTCTATGTTCTTGTAGAAGTCAAAATGATCATGTGATATATGTTTTGAAAGGCATGGAAGAGAGGACCGTTTTGGCACAAGAATCACCTAAATTGGAGCTTGGATGAAGAAGTTACTCGAAACGGTGAGGCTGTGCAGAAGTGTGCGACCACAAGAAGGGTCCTTGTGCGTTCAAACAGCAGAAATGCACGAACAGATTCCAATTCTCGTGTGATTAATTCATAATGCACGATGAGAAAGGTTGTCATCGTGCACTTAAGCAAAAAGATTGAGGAGAGAGTGATCATGCATTCATCAAAGTTGAGTATTAGAGGTCGAGTCGTGTCTTTAAAGCCTAGTTCCTGAGAGACCTAATGAAGGGTAATTCAACACCTATAAAAGAGGCACTTGGGATTCATAATACATAACTCTCCATAACTCTTCATAACCCTTCACCCACAATACCGAAATCAACATTCACCACCCCATCCAGTACCCATCCCGATTGGAGAGTTCATCATTGTTGCCTACTTGAGAAGGAGAATGGAGAAGATTCAGAACCACAGAGGAAAGAAAGGAGAATCACGTCATATCTAAGGTTTTTCTTATTCTTTCTTCTTGTTTTTGAAATATAGTCCTATGAGATTGTTTTCTACTCTAACCATGGGTGTTTCTTGTAACACTATGAGCTAGAACTTTTCTGGATAGTTTTAGGATATTGAAGGTTTGGATTTTTTGAATTCATGATCTAGACTAGGTTGTGGATTTCTGCAGTATATTTATTTCTTTATTAATGTTTTGATTAAGACTTATATTTTTGTCTTTTATGATTTGTCCTTATTTATATATGAATATGTCATTAAACTATGCATGTTTATGATTATTGCTTATGTCATTGAGAGATTATATTTGTTTATTTGTTATGAGTAGAGGGGATTTACCCATATAACCTTTATTTATTCGAATAATTAATATTGGACACTTGATATATCTATTAAATATCGTTCTATATGATTTGCTTTCTTAGATTGTTAAGTGGGAATTAAAGTTTATTTCTTAAGTACCTATAAAGAGAAGTCTAGTGTTCTAACTATTAATGGAATTTTGTATGAAGTGTCTGGAAAGGGAGTAGGAATTACTCTTCTGTAGGAATATAACTGATTGTCTAATGATTTAATTTGACAAATTTAAACTGGATTTCCTAGAGCTATCTTGTCTTCTCTATTTAACACTCGTTATTTTTACTTGCATATTTTATTATTTTTAGTAATTATTTTCTGCATTCTTAGTTTTAATTAATTCTCTTAAAAAATCAGATTTGTCTTAAATTAGAATTGAAATAAACTCCAACATTTTTGTTATTTATTTATTAGTACTTTTGCAAAATAGAATTTGGAAACATTTACTATTTGAACTTGTTGAACATGTTATTTCAATTCCCTTCAAGATTGGAAAATTTTCGTTTTATTATGAATTTGTGTTGCAAATGATGATACATGTATGGGAATTGCTTAATTGGACATTGGCAGAATAAGTTAGTCCAGTAGGTTAGTGGGTAATTAAATTGCTTATTAATTTTATAAATTTTGGGTGAAATCATGATAATTCTATTTTGTGGGTTTATTAACTCTGCTACTAGGTTGACATTTACAAAATTAATTAAATATTTTTTTATTTATTGGTTTTAGTTTTTTTTTTTAAATTGTTAGTATGTAATTTTGTAATCTTTAGAATTTTTTTACGTAATTAATTTTTTTTCATGGTTAATTTTATATAATATTTATTTATTTATTTCATTCATCATGAAGAACATAAGCATTCTTCAAATTCTAAAGACTTATCCGTTTTTAATTATTATTATTATTATTGATTAATTTTTATTTTTTATATTTTTAAATTATTTATTTATTTATTGGAATTAGTTTTTTTTAATTGTTAGTATGTAATTTTATAATCTTTTAATTTTTTTAACTTTACTATATTTTTTTCTTCAATGATTAAATTAAAATATTTTAATTTTTTATTAATTTAATTCTGGAACAATAATCCTAACAAAATTCGAAAAATCAATTTAATAATTTTTGTTAAAAATATTTTTGATAAATCAATTTAACAACGAAATTAAACTTTTATCAACGGAAGCAAATTCACATTTGAGTGTATATAAACTGAATTTTACTCTTCAATATAAACTTATATTAGGTTATAATTGAATAAATAGTTATATTAAACTTGAATGCTATTTTAAAATTATTGAATAAATAGTTATATCAGACTTTAATTATATTTTTAAAATTATAATTTTAAAACCATGTAATACACGGGATTCATACTAATCTAGTAATAAAAGAAAAGGAATTAGAAAAAGATAATTATACCAATTCTGATTGAAGAATGAAGACGCACTAGAAACCCTCATAGTGAAATCTCATTTGCACGCCTAATTCTCCTACGAAGACGCTGATAGAAATAAAACCCTCAGACATGAAATCTCATTTGCGGTGATTCCACAGCAGATTGTGAAGATTCGGTGACATTCGTCCAAATTGAAGTAGAAGAGTACGCATAACTAAAATCTCACATTATGAATCAACCCACGTGAACACCCTTTTGAGAAGTCGTTAGATGAGTATTATGGAGACACAAATGCAGACATCACTCTGCGATTTTCATGGGTTGCGCCGTTTTTCACAAACGAGATGGGAGAGCATTCTATGAAATTAGGGCTTTTGGATCCCAATGTTAATTCTTACACAATTTCAAAGGCTATTTTCGTAAATGACCATTGTAATCTGAGTTCACTGTTCAACTTTTAATATTAATACCACGTCTACGCCGATATTACTTTTGTAAAGGGGAATAGTACTTTTTAATGGGCTTTTCTTTTGTTACAAGGCCCCTCAGGCGGCGTTTACTTTGACATGAAAGGATTACTCCCTCCGTCCCGTTGAAATATACGCGTTTGCTTTTTGCAAATAGATTAAGAGATATAATATTTTAATGTATTGTGAGGTGAGAGAAATAATAATTTAATATAAAGTGGGTAGGTGTACTAGTGTGATGTGTGGGTCCAAAGAGAGAGAAATAATTAATTTGTGTGGGACCCTTTTACCAAAAAGGGAAATGCACACTTTGTATTGAGACATACCAAAATGGAAAAACACGTATGTTTCAGTGGGACAGAGGAAGTACAAATCAAGGGACAAATTGGCCTTTGGTCAAGGTTAACCCTTCATTTCCTTTTAACCCCTCTTTTGTTTACTTTACATGCTAATCGTATAGGCTTTTTACTTAATTACCCCTCACAAAATGAAAGAAAGTAGAAGAAGAAATAGAAAGAAAATAGAAGCAGAAACCGAAAGGAAGAAGAGATAAAAGAAAGTAGAACAAGAAAAAGAAAGGAAGAAGAGATGAAAGAAAGTATAAGAAGAAATAGGAAGAAAGTAGAAGAAACAAAAAGGAAGAAGAAAGAAAAAGAAATAAAGCATCACCAGATAATCCCCAAATTACAGAGTCAATTTTCATTAGCTCCTAAGAAATTGAATCTACAATAAGGCATTGGAATCAAAAGAATTTGAGTTCCTGATAAACGCAAGGAAGATTTCACAGAGAGAGCAGAAACTTTCTCGTCGAGGCAAGCTCTGGGTGGCCGCATCGCATGAGATTGCATTTCATCGCGAATTCAACCAACTCCACCACCGTAAAAAAAGATTCAATCACCATCGACGTAGATCTGAATCTCCCAGATCCGATTGAAAACAATGAAATCGGATTTCCCTGGTCTCAGATGCTGAATTTGTGAACCCCACAAAGCAATGATGATTAGTCGGACATGAATTTTTGGACAAAACTATTGATTCTTTTCGCTGGGTCATCGATTCTTCCACACTCCTCCTTCCCCGACGCAGTAAGAACAGTTGAAACCTAGAGTTTGGGATGATTCTCTCGACAAAAAGAAGGGGTAGAAATGAACTTACCATTTATTAACCCTCGGGTTTATTTTTATCCGGCCAAATTGGGCTGTTAAATAAGCCTCCCCTATAGTGGGAATAACACCGAGCCGACAAGGGCTCGGGTGTTATCCGTCGGGCCCAACCTTAAAAAACGTTAAAAGTTAACACACTTCCGTTTATATTAAACCAGAGGATAATACAACCATTGATAATTTAACCCTTATAAAATTGTTAACCATATTTAACTTTTTCCATCATCTCTATTTGCTTAAAAGGTTAAGTATAATTCTCTTGACAAAATTACCCTTACAACTAGCTTTTTTCTTGATGTGTGTTTCTGTAAAATGAAAGATACACAGATAACAATGGCAGTTCAATTAAATGCTAATACCTATAGTAATGCATATTTTTCTTTCAAAATCGACAATCAAGAAAGGTTAGAAGAAACATTTTACGAAGGATACCAATACAGAAAATATTCACCACAGTCCTATCATGCAACTTCTGATATGGAGTATACTAGGTCCCTGATTGGAAATTTAAGATCACACAATGATATCAATGATGTCTATAGAAAAATATCGAACTCGCCTAAATTCTCTCAAGTTCATTACAATGCCGCTCCGCCGTGCCGGTGCGCTGCCATACTCTTATTCCTCTCCGCTTTTCCCCTCCCCTCCGCCACCACCGTCCACAACATCACCTGTATTCTGCAAAATACCCCGAGTTCTCCACCTTCAACCACTATTTATCAGCGACGAATCTCACGCAAGAGATCAAGTAGCAGGAAACAATCACCATCTGTGAGGTCGACAACGCCGAAATGGTGGATCTGCTCTCCAAGCACCTCATTCTCGTCTCTATCAGAAAGGTCCTCACTCCAGATCTTGAATCTTCTGCCCTAATCTTAAGCCGAGGTGCCGACACCTATAGAGCCAGGCAATCTCATAGATCTCATTTCGGCTTACGGCTGCAAGGTCTTCTCCGAGACGCTGGCGGCTAATCTGGTTGAGCAGACCTTTGAGAGCAACATTATGAGCGGGTTGAATATTTTCTGCGTCGGAGATGATGACTGCAGAACATCAATTCTTCTTCTCGTCATTATCGTCAATTTTGGAACACCAACGATTGATGGAAGTTTTTCACCCATGGAAAATTGGGGATAATATAGTAATTTTGGTCCATTAACCCTTGGACGGGAATTATCCGCCCAAAATGGGCGGTTTAATTAACCCATACCACGTTGGATTTGAGCACGAGCCGATAGAAGCCCGCATGTTACCCATTCTTGTTACCCTGCCATGTAAACAACTTGTTGGGAGGATTAACTAAGGGATAACCCTTATTAACCCTTAAGGTATACGGCCACTTAATACACCTCTTAACTAGGGTTATGTTAAGAATAACCCTCATTAACACTAAAAATAAACGACACGTGGGAGAGTTTAAATACATGGGATAACAAACACATTAAATTGGCCCATATTACCCCTATATCAATGGCTACCAATGTGCCCTTAAAGGATAAAAGTGATAATTTTTCTGACTAAAAATCAGACGGCTAAAATTAGATAGTCCAGTTTCCGGGAAGTGTAGTAAATCTTGTTGGCATCGTATGATCCAAAAGTCAAAACTCAATTATTCCATCATCCTCTTTGAAATCTTCATCTCCCCTCCAAAGTTGGAGTCCCCAATCAAACTTCAAACTCCAGTAACAAATACGGCGTCGTTGCAGCTCATGTCGGCTCAACTTCTTCTTATTGCCTGCGTCCTAGTGTTGGGCTTCTCGCATTTCGCAGCTTCCCATCAAGAGTCAGGCGACTGGGAATGCGAGCCCGATGACGAGGCCCGAATCTCGGCCCACTTCAAGCCCGGAATCATTACCCTTGATGGCCGCGCTGATGATTGGGCTGAGATTGACGGTTTCGACTTCCCTCTGCGCCCAGCTCTGGACCCTGATGAAGATAAGGAGTACAAAGCTGGTAAAATGACCATTAAGGTACATCATCTTCTTTCTATTACACATAATCACACTCGATGATTCTGATGATATTGTGGTGTCTCTAATTTTAGGGTTTTTTTTTTTTTAGTACTTGGTTCTTTGTTGTTTGATGCTAACTGTATAACTACCGAGGAAAGATTGGCATCTGGATTTGATATACTGCAACAGAGTTGTGAGATGAATACTAGTTGCAGTGTGGGGTTGATGTTGATCTTTCAGTCAGCTTCTTCTTCAAGTATCATGTGAAATTAGAGCAACACTCTCTCTGTGAAACCATTTTTTTTAATTAGTTATTATTTTTATCTAGTATGTTATCACTTTGAAAAGTATTACTTATCACATTTTATTTGTGTTGTTCATGACATGATTATCAATTTTCATCAATTGATTTCTCCCTCCGTCGGTCCCAATAGTTACTACTTACGTTTGCTTTTAGCGCGGAGATTAAGAAATATAGTATTTTAATATGTAGTCGGTTGAGAAATATAATATTTTAATATAAAGTGGGTAGTTGTATTAGTATTGCGTATGACCCCATGAAGATTTATTAATTGTTTCTTGTGGAGTGGGATGCCCAATTTAAAAATATGTAACTTTTGGAGTGGGACGCCCAATTTAAAAATATTTAACCATTATTGTGGGACGTAGGGATTATCTATTTTTATTAAAATGTAATTGCTTCTTATCCGTCATGGTCTCATACAAGTGTTTGTCGTGAAATTATTACATCAGATCGGATTAGATAAAGATCAGTTATCTATATATGTAGACGCTTTCTGTGATTTATTCCTCTCTTATTTATTTTATTTTTTTGGTTGTGTAATCAATGTTTTGGTAGTTCAATACTGGATTTGTTTGTTTCCCTAAATGGTCAATAATGAGCATGCGTGAAAGCATTTGTTTTACTCAGATTGACTTAATTGTGATTATTGGAATAATGTGGTTTGGTATGCATAAGCTTGGATTACTTCATGTATGTCCTTTAAACCAGTGATGCTGATCTTTCACAATGATGTATAGGCTTTGCACGATGGAATGAATGTTTATTTCATGTTGCAAGTTGATGGAGATTATGTTTACTCCAAAGGGTGAGTCGTCTTCGAGAATGAAATCTTTAAGTTTAAGTATTACTTCTAACATTTCTTGCTGTTATCTTCAGAATGAAATCTTTAAGTTTTAATATTACTTCGAACATTTCTTGCTGTTATCTTCATTTGTTTGTTTCACTCTCTGAAGAGGGAAAATCATTTGCTAATACTATTTTTAAATTATGAATTTATGAATACATCTTGTTCTCTGGGGTTTAGCAAAGTATTAGGAACTCTTTGACCTTTTTCAGTACAATCTACATTATTGGCAGTCACTTGTCATAAAAGTTCATCAACAATGTTGGATTTGATTTCTTAGTGGATGTTATACTATAACTAATCATGGTTTGGATGAGAAAGGTAAGACTATTCAGTGCTGTATAGATAGTTCTAATTATCATTGGGGCTCAGTCACTCGGGTGGTTTTGAGTTCTTCTCATCCTCAGAATCTTCCATAGTGGATATGGCAAACCTTTATGTTGGTACTGCATGATTTGTGAAATAAAGTTGATTGTGAGAACTCAGGAAGTGTAACTCAAATCCAATTCCATGAATGTTGATTCCGGACATCAATCCCTGTCAGAAGCTCGTTTTTTAATGTATATCATTTCTTTCACTTATTTTGCATGGCCATAGTTATATCAAAACTCTAGAAACCGAAAAAAAAAAAGGCACACCCCTAACTCTTTTTGTTATGGAAATCTACAATGGTGCTTTGTTTCCTAAAGCCTACTGTAAATTTAAAGTGTGGATGGATATGTATTCTTCATGGTTATCTCTCATTCTTTTACTTTTATTTTTTGCTCTGATATTTAATAAGTTGTTATGATGCACCTCACACTGTATTATTCTGTTTCTTCTTGATTTTCATTTGCTAAGCTTGCCATCACTTCATTGTGCGCAAGTTTGTTCTTAGTTTCACTCTTACCAGTCACTATATAGTCTTACGTCTTAATCAAGTCAAAATGTGCAATCATTGAAAGTATTTAATTTTTTGTTTACGTTGGCTCTTCAAATCATGCAGAGATGACCATAAGTGCCCTTCAGTAGCCTTGATGTTTCAAGTTGGTGAGACTGCAACATATCATAATGTATGTTTTATGGCATCTTAAATTCAAGTGGTCTTTGACTTCAATTTAGTTCAAGTTACTGTGCAATTGTTGCCTCCTGAAATAATGTATCTTTTCTCTGATATTGTTAAATTATTGTTGATCAAGATGGGTGGATGCAAAGAATCACCTAACACATGCAACAGTACTAATTGTCGGGGCTATGAAGTTGATATCATGCACTTCTCTGTTGGAAATTCTATTCCGGGAAGATTGTATAGTGGCAATTTACTTACCGACGGAACCAAAGGAGAAAGGTAAATGCCTATAGGATTAATGTATGAGTGGTGGCACTTCATTATTTGTATAATTTGCAATGGACTTATTATAATCATTTAGTTTATCTTGAACAGAGTTGGGTTGGTTGATATGTATTCTTGGAATCCACACTGCCGAAACATTGATGGTAGTGGTTCTTCTGATACTCTTACATGATTTTACTGAGTTCTGTAGCTGTTGACATATGGGGCATGTGCATAGTAAATTATGTCTTTTAATGATCACATTTTATGATGGTGGATAAGTTAGAGCCACATTTTATGACTCCGACTCCTAATCCTTATGTGAGCATAAAATTGAGATATAAATGAACAAAAAGGATTATGGAGGTTTTATTCACCCATAACAGTTGCTGCACAATTAGTGCCCGACCAAAACCAGTGCATTTCCTTGCATTGAATCGACTTTGATGTCACATATGGGTATAACTTCCAAGAAGTGTATTATTGCTTGTTATCCATATTGCCGACTTCACGTAGGAGGATCAAGGCCTAGTTTGTTGGGGTTCTTGATGAACAAAAGAATGTGAAGACTTTTCTACGGGGTAGAGTACACGCATAACAACTCATGTAGTTCTTAAGGCTGTTGGATAGCTAACGTGTTTTCAATATTCTTTTACTTCATAGGAAATGATTCCACTGCAATGAATGACTGGAAAGGTGCATGGTGGCACAGCAGTTTCTCAAAACGTGCAGGCAAGTTTTTCTCCTCTTATCTCCACTCTCGTCCATCCACACGAGAGTGGTGAACTAATTATTTTTGAACTCATGACCTTTAACCCTCGCGCTCGCACATTCTACTGTTGAAAACATTTCCGTGCTTAGTAGCTGGCACACATATTCATCCTTAACTTACAATTATATGATCAACAGGTTTCATTGAGGTAGAGAGTCCTTACGGATCACCTGGTGAGAAGGGCACGTATAACTTTGAATTCTCTCGGCCTCTAAGAACCATGGATCGTCTACAGCAGGTCGCCTCGTCTCATCAACTACTCCCTACTTTTACTCTAGCAACATTTACTAAAAGGGATAAAAGTCACTGACTGATGATTGTGAATGTAGGATGCTCAGTTCAGTATTGGTGAATCAAGCAAGTTTTCGGCTGCACTGTGGTACCCGACTGATGGTAATCCGTGGCATGGATCGTCCCATTACACAGTGAGCTGTGATTGGGTGGTAATGGATTTGAGTCCAGCAGGATACCTGAGACAATACAGAGCAGCATCATGGGATGCAGCAAGTGCCTTTGGTTTTGTGTTATCTTTAGTTGCTTTGGTGGTATCCATCTTTGTGGGATATTTGGTGCTTTCTAAAACTAAAACCATGTCTTTTTCCCCAATTGACTCTGATCATCTCTGAACCCTTTCCTGTTCTTATATCTTAACTCTTGTTTTTGCTCTCTGTCTCCCTCTCTTGGATAAAAGCTTAGGCTAGGGATTGCAATGTGTAAATATCTCAGGCTTACAGTGAAACTGCTTTTTTTTTTTTCTTTTTTTTTTTCTGATTTTTTTAAACCCATTATTATTTTCCTGTGGAATATTGAGTTGTGAAATAATCGGTAACAATGTATAAATGCAATAATAATGTTTTAGTAAGATTATTTGTTTTAAGTATTTTACCGAAAACGATTGACTCCAATCCGGAGGGACAGACAAAAATGGAATTTATTCATATCGTATACATGAGTTCCCCTTCGTTTGGTAGGGTGTAATAAGATGTAACCATATACTTCCTCCGTCTCATACTTATGTTCACACTTTCTATTTTCGTTCGTCCCATATTTATGTTCACTATCCAAAAAAGCAAACTTAACATCAATCAACAACCTCAAAAGTTATCTTAATTTCAAAAATACCACTCTCACCTAACGCACATAATATATTTTATAATTTATTTATTACCTAAAAATACCACAATACCCCTAAAAAGTCAATAAAGTTAGTCAAAAAATAACTTTTCTTAAACTCCGTATCTACAATGCCAGTAAACATAAGTCTGGGATAATATGGGGTAATATGGCGTTTGGTAGCTGTGTAATTTTTTGAAGAGGTTAGATTTTGTTTTCTTGTTCGGCGGATAAGAACTGTTCCCTTTTGCATTGTTAATACCACTAATTAATACTCCCTCCATCCCACAACAAGAGTGGCTAAACTTTTTTATACGTAAATTAAGGGATATAATATTCAATGGGTAGTTGGGGGTAGTTGAGGTGTGAGAAATAATATTTTAATGTATAGTGGGTAGATGTATTAGTATGGTGTATGAGTCACATGCAGATATATTAATTCATTTGTGTGGATCTCATTTACTAAAAAGGAAAATGCACCTCTTGTGTTGTGACAGACGAAAATGGTAAAATGCACTCATTGTTGTGAGACGGAGGGAGTATTAATGATTACACAGTAAACTATATATAGAAATAAAATTACAGATTTGGGTTTCTATTGATGGTATCTTTATCATCAACGTGAGGACACCCAACGAAGTTGACATCGCCGGTTTTAATCCGCCCTTCGTCAACCTGAAGACCATTTCACTTCCGTTCATTCCCCATTCAAGGTATGCTATATCTCCTTCAAACCGTTCCCCCAACTCTGTGCAATTGCAATTACTGATTTATTGAACATTCTCCTCCACCATGAAAAAATTAGGGTTCACGATATATCTCCTCTGTTATTGCATTTTGGCCTAATTTGGAAAGAGTATGTGGTGATGGTGGAAGGAAATGGAGGACGTAGAATGAATATTCAAAATTCATTCCCTATGATATATTAATCCGTACACTTACAATTCCAATTACAGTGCAATTATAGGAATTGGAGTCCAATTTTTGAAATCTGGTTTCAAGATTGTGTAGCAGTAGAGAGGAGAGCAAGATGACAGGAGGAGAAGAGGAGGAATACATAATTCTAAAAGAAGAGAAAGGAAAACACAAGAAAAGAACATCTCGAAATTTTTGGAGGCCTGCCTATTTCTAGGAGCAAAGCTTGTTGTTGTCGAAATGGTCTGTAAATTGGACCTTAAACTTCATATTTCGCTATGTTTTCACGCCTCTGATGAATGCAAGATTCTCATCTCACCATTATCCAACCAAAAGCAACCATGAAGTTGGACAATTTTTATTGTTATGATAAAAATATGCTCATCAGTAATTTGAAGCAAGAAACTCATGGAAATACTCTATGGGGCTTGGTAATCCTCATGATGCCCCTGGTTATGATAGATGTCCACTCTCTGGTAGATTTGTCGTAAAAAATGGTGGATCATATGGCAAGTGAGAGAAAAAAGAACTACTGCATCCAGGAAGTGGTTATGAATTCCAAATATTTTTTTATATATTACAGAATGGTATTATTAAAAATTTATGAAAACATTTGGGGTAGAATGTTCATATTATGCTTTTACAAATCTTTAATTTTACCTACCAAACTCCTTATAAAAGTAATCTCCTTCTTTCATTCATTTTATCAAATAAATTGGTAATATACATATTACCAGCTTATCTCACTCCTCATAACCCTCATATTATTTCTTTATCTTATTTTACTTACCATAATCTAAGGTGGAGATTGATGAATGTAGATGTTTGCATGAGAGGTGTACACGTGAATTATGCTTATTAACCGTTGAGGAATGATTCTCATGTGATGCATAAAGTGTTGCAACAAGTTGAAGCAGTTGTAACAAACTTGAAACAGATTCAAACTGTTTCATTGGTGCAAGGGTGAGCAGCTGACTTGTGAGCTTTCAATGAGCAGTTAATTGAGCTACTTGGAACCGGCTATTTAGCTGCAACTATACTACCAAGTGAGGGCTTTCAAATGGAGGTGGAATCGGATCAATAGATTGAGGGAGTAGCAATATATAAGGGCTCAAAATAGGCTTCAAAGATTAGTTTTTGCATCATTGAGAGTTGAGTGATCTGTGAGTTGATTCAGTGTGTATAGCTGTAGGATTGAGATCAATTTTGATATAGATTGTAAGCATCACTCAATACAAGAGTTCTCTTCTTCCCAAGTGGATGTAGGCTACAAAACCGAACCACTATAATTCTCTTTGCAGTTGTCTTTCATTTTAATTCTATCATTTTATGTGAGTGTGTTCTTGAGAGTATGTGAGTTTCTTAATCGAATTTCACATCGATTGGCACCGTCTGTGGTAAGAAGACACTTAACAGACGTTCAAGATGAACACCACAAGGTTTGATGTTGAAAAGCTTACAGAGAAATCAGACTTCAACCTCTGGAAGTTGGAGATGAAGGCAGTCCTGATTTAGCAAGGTTTAATGGATGCTCTGAAGCCACCTCCACCAGTAAAGACATAAATAATCAAAGATCTACAAGCTGCAACCGGTGGTGTAAGGGGTCCAGTTGATGATCAGATACTCCAGAAAGCATACTCTACTATTATCTTATGCTTGGGTGACAAAACATTAAGGAAAGTTTCAAAAGAAACTACTACCATTAGAGTATGGGAGAAGTTAGAATCTATGTTTATGGCAAAATCAATTGCAAATAGGTTACATTGAAGCAAAGACGTATAATAATCACTTTAGATGATGAAGCGAGATGAAGGCAGAGGGACACGTATAATGACGCGTGAGCAGGAGTTTACGTTGCAACCGGCTACCGAGGGTAACTGACCATTTTACTAGCCATTCCCCTTTTATATAGTATACTAGAGAAAGAAAAGATGAGAGAGAGAGTAGCATATGTTGATTTGAGTTGATATTCTCATATAATTGGATTGCTTTAGGGAGCGGAGCAAGAGGGACATGTTAATTAATTAGAATGATGTTTTCCATTATCAAATAATGACATTTTTATCTAATGATGCATCTTCTTTTTTTCCCTTTTAGCAAAGGAAAAATCCATTCAGAATCAACTAAACTTCAACTTTTGTTTTGATCTTTAAGCATTATATATTATACTATGTTACTCTTCAATCCCATTATCTTGAAACCAAGATCCACATATCCCTCAAAATATGGATATAATACTACCCGCAAAACCCTCAATCATTGTATGCTACAAGTTATAAGAACCACATTTTGAAAAATTTTTTATTCAAAGATGATGATGATTATACCATCTTTTTTATGATTAAGTGGAAATCTTGTGGGGTTTAGAGAAACTGCAATTTATAATTGGCAAGAATGGGTGATTTTTAGGGGGAGGGGGAGAGGGGGAAGTGAGTAAAAAAGTGGAGAATTATGATAAAATGAGTGGTATTTTCCATGAAGCCTTGATAAAATACAAAAGCATAGTCCACAATAATGGCTACTATACATATATATAGACAGTGATGTTAACCAATCTAGGGGAGGGTGGTGGTTAATGAGCAAGAAGTGAGTAAAAAAGTGGACCACTGGTCAACGCAGGCCGTTGGATCCTTCTCCTTTTAATATACACCATTGGAACCAAATAAATCAATATTTAATTCCAATGCTAACTCCTCAGTTGGTTTCCACATTTAAAAGGAGGCAGGCCATTACAATTCTCAAGGTTGGCTGACCAATGTGGAAATGGAAGAGAAAGTGACAGCACCATGTTTAAAGAAGAGAGAGAACGACACGTTGTTTCTATAACCTGTCAACACAATAAAACATCGTCAACTGAAGCGCAAGATTCTAATGCCTTCCATTCCGACTTCCTATCACGATGCAGTCACCACGCAACGGGTCGGCAACCTTCCCATGCACCCCACAACTCTGCACCGCCATTTTGCAATAAAGTACTCCCTCCGTCCGCTTTCAAGGATATCATTTTTCCATTTTGGGCGTTTGCCCCCAAGGGTCTCATTTTCTTTTTTATCCACACACACCCACTAATACAACTAAAAAATGGGACCACACCTCTATTAATTCAACTACCCACTACACATTAAATAGCAATACTCCTTAATCTCCATGCCCCAAAGCAAATGACACCCTTGAATCCGGACGGAGGGAGTAATCTTTATTTTATTAATTATTGTTGGTTAACCAATCAATTCTATGAAGTCAATTAGCCCATCAACGCTATTAATATTTTTATCTCTTCAGCACTGCATTCACTGGCATTCATTGCATTTCTTGTTTTCCTCTTACTCTGCTCTCTCCACCGTTCACTCTTCAGCACTACATTCACTGCACTTCTTATTTTCTATTTACTTTGCTTCTCTTCACCGCTCATTCTTCTTCTATTCCGGTTCTCTTCTACGCTGCAACTTTGCGAAATTTCTCCCTCCTTTGTACCTAGAACTTAGGTGACCCGTGCGACCATTGGATCAAGCTACTTTTGATGTAGACCGTTAGATTAAAAAATATTTTTTATTCAAAGGCTACAATAACTAATCTCTGTGATTCCATTGTTGTCAATACTCAATCGGGTCCGTAGCTTCCGCAACCACTTGCCAACTGCAGTGGAGAAAACACAGAAGCGCCATCGAGTGTGCAGTGCCTAACAACTTCTGCACCATTGCAAAGAATGTTTCTTACCAAACTAAATAAAAGAATAAGTCTTTTTATATTTTTTAAAAATCAAATAAATCAAAACAATAATAAATTATTTTATATAAATTTAAAAATAATAAATTAAATATATACAAATATTAATATTATGTAATAATATATTCAAACAATATACTTATATAGATAATTACAATATATTTTTATATATACACACACTGCATATTATATTACATATTTCAATTACAATTGCAGAAGGTAAAAGAAAAATAAATAGATTTAATAGAAATAGATTATATTATAGGAAAGAGAAAATGATAAGATTTAAATAATGAATAAAGTAATATCTTTTATAAAACGAGATAAATAATTTTTAAAACCAAAATGATCTTATCGTGTCAGTCTCACACAAGACTGCCCCAAACTTGTTTTAGGTTTTTTTATAATAGGTTAAAATATAATATTTTTAATAAATAAAAATGTTATCTAATGATAAAAAATGATAATAATGACAAAATATTCCCAGTATCTGAATTCACTTGGCACCCTAATTTTACGAAAATTACTCTTTAAATGAAAAATTACTATTTAGAATAACAAACTATTATTCTTATACATAAAAAAAATATCACTCTGTTGTAAACTATTTGATAAAAACAATAAGAGAATCATAAAGTAGAAGAGAAGAATACAGAAGAGAAAGAGAGATTTCATTAACGGCGTTGATATCAATGTGTACAAAATCCTAATATTCTCACTCTTTATATAGAGAAGAGAAAAGGTATAATGGTAAATGTAGCTAGTCAGATTTGATCCTTTGCTAATGATAGATTAACGTGGCTGTTTGGGAGTAGTTAGGGGATTATCTGCACTAATCTAACATAACATGTAAGAGAGGCGATTGCCCCCAGGCCGTAATGTGCCTTTTTTGGGGGTGAATGTTATTGTTATTATCATGGGTTATTCCCATATTTATATTGTATAACCTGACGTCATTCGTATCCTGATATATCGTTAGGTCACATCATAATATATGCACACAGTGTGGGCATTAAATGCACTAGCCTCTCGTGCCTATTTTCGGGATATGATTTAGGATATCCCCTATATAGATATCTTAGGGGATATCTGCATAACTTCCAAACAGAAGGGAGCAAGTGGCCAATTTGAAGAGGACGGCCTAGTCGTCACGGCCCAATGAGTGGTTGACACGCAATCGGGTGCTCGCAGGACCGGGACCTTCGCCAATGGGCCTGATGAGATTGGGCCGCAGTGTGTTTTATTTGGGCCCTAGGTCCGCAACTGTCGTGTCCGAGGGCCTAGCTCCTTGGGCTCTACTACATTAGCCCTAGGCCCTCTTGTTACGAGGTTTGGGTGAGTGAGAGCAGGGCCTACTCTGATTGGTGTGTGTCCCTAATCTCTCAATTTTGAATTTCAAAATCTACGAATTGACGCATTGATGCCCAAAGATTCTGAGGTGATCTTTTTAGATTTAGGGTTGCCTTTCGAATGGGCCCTTCATCGTTAGGTTGCTTGAAAGAGTGTTACTCATTAGTTTCTTATTCGCCAAAGGTTGTTCGATCGAGGGGAGGCGTATAAAAGATGCCTTTTTCCACTGCAATTCTCACATTCCTCTTGCTATTTCAGCTTTCGATTTGTTACCCTCTATCAATTCTCCTTTTCCAGTTATTAAACACCCTTCATGAATCCAGACTACCATTCCGTAGGTCAGTTGGACCCGAGGCGGGTGGCAAGTGGTGGAGAGGGGGTGTCGGAATCCCTAGAGAGGGCCTTCCGAGATCTGCGGGATGAGTCTGAGGTATCTTCGTTGTTGCAGAGACTTCCAGTGGTATCTCGCTCCCTACCTTCCTCGTTTGCAACAACAGAGGATGTGCCAGACCCTGAGAACATTCCGGCCCGTATTGCTTCGCACGTGGGGCTCACAACAGGATGTGGGCTCATTTCCAAGATAGCTCAATTCCTCATTTCAATTTGATGAAATTTCTTCAAATTATGCAGCGCCAAGGGTGGAATTCATTAGACCGATCGAGAATGATAGGGCAAGTAAGCCGACTCAAGGGCAGGTGGCGGTGAATGGCCATATGCTGAAGCTAGGGTTCCGTCTACCCATTCACCCATGTTTGGCAGAACTCCTAGATTATTGGAATCTAGCGCCGACTCAATTATCCCCAAATGCTTGGGCCACAGTGATTGGATTCATTCTCTTTTTTTGTGAGAAAGGTTACCGCCATTTATCCCCAAAGAGATTGATTATCTGTGTCATCTCTCGGAGGAAAAATTACATCGGGGCTTTTACTGAGTCAACCCTACTCGCGGGATAACACACTCGGGGAAGTCCTCTTCCATATAGAACTGGAAGGAATGGTGGTGCTGGGTAGGCGGCGCATGGAAGCCGACTCAAATTAGGGTTCCCTCTGCCTTTCAACTCGTTCGTTCTCGTGGAGGTATGTATGTCCACCTTTCTATTTAATTCTGTTCGTCCACAGGAGGTGTTGACAATGCTTTCACTTTTTGTTTGCAGATAGAGATGTTCGTCTGGGACTCCCATTTCTCATGAGTTCTTGGGGTTAGTAGGCGTTATTACAAAAATGAGTCCTCAGGTGAGGAGCACCGACATAATCACCTATGAGCTTTTCAAAAAGTATGGGCTCATGGTGGATCCGAAGGCACCGATCCCCCATCGATGCTAACTGTGACTGCTTATGTCGGGGCGAGTTCGGTGCCTCAGGGGATCTCTCTTGCTGACTCAGAGATTCCTGTTGGGGTAGCAACGATTCCAGTAGGGTCGTCCGTTACCTCAGGTCCAGAGGTTGTGAAGCCAAACGCCTTGGCAGAAATAGTTGAAATGGATGAGGCCTCTCCCATGGGTCTAAGCCCTCAGGCTCCTCAAGAAGGCGTAATTGTGTTGAACTCCGAGATCGGTGCCCAAACTGGCGAGGGGGCCACTCGATAAAGTATGGGTTATGAGGCTTTAGTCATCTCGCAACAGAATGGGTTCAACGACACGATAATCACTTCGGAAGGAGAGCATGAGGATGATTATTTACTTCCCGAATTCGGCTGCTCCTCTCCAGTCGTTCGTTCGGTTCAGCGATATCCTGGGGGTTCTAGTGGATTTGCCTTGGTCGATCAGCTCCCGGCAAGTAGCGATCCTTCTGATCCCCAAGTAAGAGAGTTAAAGTCGAAAGCTTTGGTCTCTATACTAGCGGTGCCGCTTCTGGCGTCCCTCCGACCAAGACCCCTTATTTGGATTTCAAGATCGATGTTTCTCCGTCAGATGTCCGCTCTCTCCCACCAGTGCTCTGCAACCTTTATGGGTTGGATGTTTCTAATTTTCCTCAGTCGTATGTGCCTGCCTATACGCAGAGGGCTATGGAGGCAATTTCGGTGAGCTTCACTCAGGAAGAGAGTGATGCCATGGAGTCTTTGAATCTAATGATTTGCTTCATGCAGCGACCATTTATCAGTCACGAGCTCTGAGTTATATAAGCCAGACATCAGTTGTTTTGGCTCTAGGAGTTAGGATATGGCTCAGTTGGCTGCCCTAAGTTGTCAGCTCAAGGCGGAGTTGGCCAAGGTGAGGAGAAAGATGAAAGAGGCTAAGCAGAGGCATTTGGGCGACCTTGAAGCGATTCGGGAACAGCGTAAGGCATTGGAGGAGGCTTTGGACGCCACCAAGGGGGTGTTAAGGCTGGCAGAAGAGAAGTTGCTCCCTTATAAAGCGGAATTAAAGGTCGCTCAAGAGGCGCGTAAGGAGTCGGAAGAGAAAGTCGAGCGTCTTGTTCAAGCATTGGGAGAGGCTAAGAGTCAGCTTACTGAGTGATAGAGGGAATTAGAGGTGAAGGTGGCCGAGTCAAAACCGCCAGATATCAGGCTGACTTTTCGGCCCTGATAAATTCCGAGAGGCAGGTGGCTGGCATAGTAGAGTTTGTAAAGGCTTTGGTGTACTCTGCGCTTTTGGCTACTAGGGCCGGATCTATTGGCCTTTTAGAAAATTTCCTCAGGATGCCACACACTCGAATTTCTGACTCGGTGTTACCGACTGGTATTGATTTGGAGTCGAAGGGGGTGAATCTTGCTCTACTAGGATATGTGTTAGACTTCTTCCATGTCCCAGTCTTCGCTAGTCGGGCTGCCTCGCAGGCCTCCATAGCGTCGACTTTGGTGATGACTCCTTCTCATCCGGCTCCCGACCCAACTGGCCCCTCTGGTGGGACTTGGCTTTTAGGATGAAAACCTTTGTACTATTTTGGTTTCCCATTTTTGGTTTTCACTTAGTTTGTATTTTGTTCTTCAGTGGCAATGATTGCATTTAATAGTGGTTCTGACATACATTAATTATGCATTTAATGTATTTGACCCCCCTATATCTTCGCCGTCAATTTTCTCGAACAGTCACATCGGTTGTCATTCTCCCCACATTTTCTTGTTCAATCGCAGCCACGTGTCAAAATTGACGATTCTCGTTTCACCCTTAGGCGATCGCTTTGAATTTTGGGGGGGGGGGCAGTTATCCCCTCTCTCCCCCTTTTTCTTCTATAAAAGCAAGAAATCATGCAAACACCAACGCCATGCTCTTCTCTTTGTAATTTCTGTAACTCATCTTCTTTCTCAATCACTTCTGCAACGTATTCCGCTATGGCTTTTGCTTTTTATTTCCGTGTGTTTATGCTTGCCCTTCTATTTTTTGTTGGTTTTTTCTCCCATAGTGGCTGTCGATTCGAGATCCTCTCAGGAGTTCCTCAGATCCTTTATAATTACCCTGTGATTGAATTTGAGACTCCTGGTCATCGTGAATGCCCTTGGAGCGGCGAGCCTGACCATGCCGCCTTCAACACGGGTATGTTTGCTGCTGGTGTTAAGCTTCCATTGGCTCACGTCATCGACCGAGTGTTGATCAATTGGGGTTTGGCCCCAATGCAGATAATCCCTTCAGCCTGGGCTAATTTGATAAATTTGCTGGTGTTGCTTCATGAGAATGGGTTCCATTCTCCTTCTGTCCAAGATATTGACTATGTTTATCGTTACGTTCGTGATCCCACTGTCACGGCCATTATTATCTATAGGTGCAGCAAGGAGTCCGTCCTATTTTTAATAGAAATTCTATTGGCGTCCAGCATTTGAGACGTCAATGGTTTTGGGTTCACGGGTTTAAGTGTCGAGACCCACTTGGAAGTTATTTGCCCGTGCCTTGTGCCTTTCGGACTCCTGAGTCTCGTAAGCCTTTCTACCGCGTCTTTTCCCTATTTACATGCCACTTACGGTTTTGATTCTGACCTATGTTATATTTGTTGGTAGCCCCACTTCGTCTAGCTGAGGAAGAACTGTCTCTGAGTTTCCATCAGGCTTTCGACGCGATTAGCTGAATGACCCTTCCTCGTGACGTCTCTCCACTCTTGACTGACAAGCTGCTCTCAGAGGCCAATCCTTATCAGGATCTGACTCGGGCTCCTCCGGTAAGCTTTGAGGGGAGAGTAAGTGATAATTTCACTTCTTGGGATACCACCCTTGACGAATATTTTTCTAATCAGGTCGTGTATCCTCCGACTTGAAGACCCCACCAAGAAGTCGGCTCGAGTTCGTTCACAGCCAAAGATACTTCCGTGGCCATTGGGAGAAGGTCTAGGCTCCGTGGTATGGTGGCTGTTTACACCGATGGGATTGAGGAGGTGATACCCGAAGCAGCTCAGAGCGTGGTTAGAGTTATGGATAAGGTTTCTATTGGCGATGGCGAGACGGTGCGTGCTCGTCACTCAGATAAGAGGAAAGCCCAGATAGGAGATACTGAGACATGGGATAGCGATGTGTTTGAGCCTGTTTTCCATGCTGGCCAGGGTATCAGGATTCGAATCAATCCTATCCAGGATCCATCGAGCGCTAGCTAGCCTCAACCTCTCAGACCTAACAACGATCCAGGCTTTAGGGGGGAAAGGCTTGACAGTGGCGCCCGCCAGCGGACTCCAACTGCAGATGAGGAGGCCCGCACCACCGAAGGCGGTGTTGGTGGTGGGGTTCCCCTAGTTTCTCTGGAGGAATTGTTGCGGTTGCGAAGTATGGGCCGACTTTATTCCTGCCTGTTCGTGGAGCCCGATATTATCTCACTGGTTGCACAGTGCTGGTCCTCATGACATTGGAAATGCTGCTTTGGTGAGCGTTGGGTATGCTCTAACTTTCTTGTGCCGCTTTATTCTTTTGAGAGAATCTGGACAAGCTATCCCCTTTGGGGTTGACCTTAGTACGGGGGCTTCCACTCGCGCCGAGGGGCTTTCCTCCTTGGCGGAGGTTCGACAAGCTATGGTGGCCGAGCAGCTCATTACTGCTGCCAACACTCGGGCGACAGCTTATCGGGACAGGGCTCGATTGGCCGAAAGTCAAGTCCACCAGTTGGAGGTTGCTCGCTATCTGGCTGAGCACGAGTTGGAGCATGAGAGAGAGCGTGTTGCTTAGCTTGAGGTAGAGGTAGCGTGGATGAGGAGTCTTCGTAACCTTTCTGGTAGTGATGGCGGCGATGCTAGTCCAAATGGTGCTAATCCCAGTGGTGCTTGATGGGGGGCCACTTTAGTTTTTGTGTATTTCTGTTTTGTTATTATATCCTTGCTGGTCTTTACTGTAGCATCCTTGGGGCATATCATGAACATGTTTCTTGGGTTGTGATGTTCTAGTTAGTATGTTTTGTGGTACAATGTGAGTCTTAACTTTTTCTTGCACTTTTGCTTATTGTGGGCTTTCACATGGCATTATGCTCATGTAGCCTTACCACCTTTCCTACAGTTTGTACAGGTAACGATTTGGCTAAGTGTGTTTAAGCATAGAAGTGCTTCAAATTCTGAGCATTCCATGGATGCTTAATACTTTCGCCATTAAGTTCGCTGAGCTTGTATGCTCCATTACCCAAATTTCTTTTTACTAAGTACGGGCCTTCCCAATTTGCACCAAACACTCCGCCACCTTGCTGGCAAACCTTCCTCATGACCAGGTCTCTAACGAAGAAGTCTCTCCGGTGTACTTTCTTGTTATATTGGGTCTCCAGCCTTGACTTATAAATTGCATGCCTCTCTATCGCTTGTAGCCGAAGCTCCTCCAATAGATCGAGGTTGAGTCTGACGGTCTCCTGGTTGGTACCCACTTCTTGGAAATGTTTAAAATATCTCGAAATATCCTTGATATTTCCATGATATATTCATTTTTGGAGAATACCGATATCGATATTAGGGAAAAAATATTTATTTTCTGATATCGATGAAATATCGAGAATATCGGAAAATATCAGTGGAAATATCGATATTGATTTGCCACAATTCAAATTTTTCTGGATGTCGAGATATATTGAGGAAATATCGATGAAATATCGAAGATATATCGAAAATATAAAAAAATTATCCATAATTTAAGAAATTTTAATGATTTTTTTGTTACTTTTATCAACTAAATACTTTTTTTTGTAATTAATTTGTTCAATTGAAAAAAATAAAATAAAAATGGAGCAGTACTTGCGTGAAACCATCTCAAAGTGAGACTGTTTTACGTTTTTTTTAATTAACTATCTTTTTTTATACTCCATTAAAATAGTTGTCACTTTTCATTAAAAATATTGTAACTAGTAAATATGAAGGGTTCACGTAAACAGTATACTCGGATTAAAAATACAATTATTTTGGCACAGTTGGATAAGATAAACGATATACTACTAACACATTCAGAACAAGGTTAAAAAATTATATAATTCGATTAGTTGGTACCAATATTATTTAGATCAAGACAACATGACTTGTTTTACATTTGAACCTCATACATCATAATTTTGATATTAGTTATTATGTGTTAAACAATTAATAATAATTATTGTATGATTTAAGACTATTTAAATATGTTGTTATTGATCTACTTATCATATATTTTGAGTTTTATTTTGATTGTTAATTGCATTTATATATTAAATTTAGTTATAATATGTTGAAAAATTAAATAATCAATATTTTTTGTTTTTTCTCACAAATTTCATAATTTTTAAAATTTTTACCGATATCGATATTAAATTTGAGATACCGATATTATTACCGATATCGATATTTTAAACATTGCTTCTTGGTGAGACACTCGAAATGTTGGGCAAGCTACTTCCTCCGGGATAATTGCTTCCGTGCCTTATGTTAAGGAGAATGGTGTTTCACCAGTTGACGTCCTGACTGTAATGCGGTATGACCAGAGGGCTTCGGGCAGCTGTGGAGCCCAACTTTTATTGAGGCTTTCTACTCTGGTTTTGAAAGTATATTTAATCACCTTGTTTACTGCCTCGACTTGTCCATTTGACTGGGGGTAATACGGTGATGAAAATAGATTCTTAATTCCCAAACCATCGCAAATTCTTTGGAGTTGCGCACCCTCGAACTGCTATCTGTTGTCAGTTACTATGGCGTTGGGTATTCCGAAGTGGCAAACAATGTTTTTCTATATGAAGGCGACCATATTGGCTTCGCTGATGGTGGCTAACGCTTCAGCCTCTTCCCATTTCGAAAAATAATCGACTGTGACACCCGCAAACTTGACGCCTCTTTTCCCCAGTGGGAATGGGCCTATTAGATTTGATTCCCCAGTTTGTAAAGGGCCAGGGAGCAGTCTGATTAGCCATTTTGCAGTAGGGATGACCAATTAAAATAATTTATCGAACCATAGGGAGGTAGGTACTAGTGCTTAAGCGATCTCACATTTCTTTTAATTTTATAGAGACCAATCATCAAAGGGGTTGTTGATCAAACAAGTAATTAAAGAGTAATCAATGCAAGTAAACAAGCAATGATTAAACAAACAAGTTGGATGGATAGTGGTTTACCAAATTGATTAAAAGTGAGATTAACAACAATCAAGAAGTGGTAATTCTAGGAATTATATATCAAATTCATATGTTTCATGGATATAGGATTAAGGGCCAACACTAAGTTCACCTAAACTCCCTCTCGAGATGGAAAGGATATGAATATTAAATAGCTCAATGGATTGGTTCTCACACAAACAATTCCAACTAGGTACTAAGCTTGTAGTGAGAGTCCCTTCACACGATTAATCAACCTCTCGATCAAACCAATCACATATTCTATCAAAGAGTTCTAAATTATAAAGGATTTCTCAATCTCTTTACAACTTATAATTAACATGGTGTATGATGAATTGATTGAATAAACTATCCTAAACATTTAATTGATTTCTCAATCTAATCACATGTTCATGACAATTAACCACACAATTCAACAATACAAATCAAGCAATTAACAATCAATGATAGAAAGTCATAGATCCAATCAACATATGAATTCAAATACACAAATCCCCAAAATTAACCAACAGCTCTCATGTTGCTAATCCCACAAGTGAGATTAGCCAACCATATTCAGAAGGAAAGTAACATAGACATTAAGATCCTTACAAATCATGATGAAACTATTAAGTTTAACTACAAAGTAATGATGGAAACTCCCTTGAAGTGCTTCAATGGTGATCTCCTTCCTTCCCTTGCAACTCTCCTCTCTTCCTTTCTTCTTTTCTTCAATTTGATGAAGGTTTTAATGGTGGGACGATAGTATATCCAATGGATGGTGAATAGATGAAGATGATGGTGTGAAATGGAGAGAATGGTGTGTGATCTATGTGTTTTTGGTGCAAACTTTGTGTGGAATCTCCAATCTCTCTTCAAATGTTGAACTTGAGGCTATTTATACCCTCTCTAAGTTGGGCCACGAATTTAGCATAAAATGGGCTTTTTACACACACTTACACATATTGGCAAGTGAAATTCTGGATTTTTGGTCTAAAACGACCTTACTCGACTTGGCCTATCTTACTCGAGTTAGTTACTTGAGTCGAGTTGCATGTAATACAACTCGAGCTGATCCAGCTCGACTCGAGTTAGCAACTCGAGCACTTCCCTGTTCGGTCGTGTTGCATGGCTCTGAAACTTAGAATTGAATTATGTACCCAGCTCGACTTGAGCTGCAACTTGTAAGTCGAGTTGGCTCACTGGATGATTTCTGCACTTGCCCTACTCTCAGCTCGACTCGAGTTGGGTCTCTCAAGTCGTGTTGAGCTACTGGACAATTCTGGACATTTTTTAGACCCAACTCGAGTCAAGTTGACAAATCGAGTTGCACTTTGCAATTCGAGTTGGGTCTCCTCAGCCTGTTTCTTGCTCGTTTCAGCTTCCGTCTCCATTTTTACTCTTTTTCACCTGTTTTACATACGTTTAAGCTCATTCTCAAATATTTCCATGAAAACACATAAAACAATCAAATTATAAATAAAATACGGATAAAATACTATAAAAATAGACATAAAAAGACATTAAAATCTAGGTGAAAATTTCACTCATCACACCCCAAACTTAAAGTATTATGCATCCCCACACAACGAAAATGATAAACCAAGGGGTGAGATTTTCACCTAGGAAAAGACTAAACTAACATAAGTAATAACACATCGATGGAAACAAGAACTACAAACTATGTTAAGTCATTCTACAACATTAAACTCATGACATGAGGAATTAACAAGTTCAATCACAAGAGAACAAAGTGTAATATAGTCCCTTTTTGTCAAAGCCTCATAAATGGATATCAATTTCACTCAACACTCTTTCAAGTAAGGTAACAATATTCATCAATCGATTGGCTCGACTCGCTATAAGCTTGCTCGTGGACTACATTCACAAACCACCAAAGTTTCCATTAGTGATCAAAAAGGTCTTTTATTAAGGATGTAATGATAGGCTCTTTGGTAGGATATGAAGAATATGAATATTAGTGACTAATCAAGTGTAAGTAATCGAAGAGATGACCAATTTCTCCAACTCCTCCACTTTTCTTTCTTCCTCTCTTGTTTTTAATGTTCACAAGCACTAATCATCAACTTTCCTTGGATTGAACTTCTTTTAATGCATGTTTCCTTCTTTGAACTTTTAAGTACTTGAGCATATTGTTATTGCTTTGCTCATTTTCTTGTATTGAGGTTGCATGTTTATTCTTGTTTGTACTCTTTTTCATCCTTTTTTCTTACTTGTATACCATTTCCTTTTCTTCTCTTGTTATTCAATCAATCCTTGCTAGCTATCATCTCCTCAATCACCCACACAAAGGGTATATGTATAAGGCTTAATTGGGTAATCATAGCTTGTAATGTGCTAAATTCACAAGAAAAAAGCTTAAAGGCTCAAAGTGGTTGACTGGGATGATGTTCATGGTATGAAAATATATGGCAATGACTATAAATAATAAGGATGGCCTTAGATCATGTCATTAATCTCCACTAATCGGGATCGTTCCTATATTCCTTGAGCAAGTTCTATCTTATCAAACGCAACTAATCCACTCAATAAAAGAAATACCATGTATGCACGGTTGGGGCTCAACCACTCACAAGTTTATGCGTTGGACCTTAAGAAACTTATTACATTATATTCATCTCAAAATTGAACAATTTATGTAAAACATGTCACAATTCGAAAGTGTAGAGATCCTTAATCATAACTTGTCATCACTTACTTCCACAACATGTCATCACTCACATTAAAAAATGACTCACAACATTCCAAAAACAAACTACCAAAACAATCCCTAAACAAGAATAAGAAAACACACAAAACACATAAGAAAAGACTCATCAAGCAAGAAACAAAACAAAAGCATATAACATGCAAAAATAAAAAATTACATCCATCACAAACAATGAAGTACACATTCTACATTATCCATAATCAAGTAAGCTAACAATCATCCCCATCTTTGATTGAAAAGGAAATCCTAAATTACGAAAGTAAACTTCCCACAAACATAACACATGAAGTAGCATGTTAATCACATCAATCCCAATCAACTCAAATTATGCTAAGCCCATAGAAGTGATAGAGTGTAGAGTGAACTCCCTTAGAAAGGCACTCGGTAGTAGAAGTTGTTAGCTTCGAGCTCAATTCGTGCTTTCAATATCCTTCATACATGCCCAACAAAACCATTAGCTCAATAATTTCATTAAAAATATGGATCATCATGCACTTCAACACCACCAAACGGACCAAAATCAAACCATAACTCATGAGAAAAAATTTTAAATTGGGTCAATTTTACAAGAATCACACTCAAGTGGTGAGTCACACCACACACTCTTCCCCCAAACTTAAATCGAAACAAGTTGAGACATAAGTCTGCAAAAAGTGGTGGGACTTACCCTTGTAGTTTCCATTGATGATCTTCTTGTGGAGAAGTAAACACATCCAATAAATTGAGCAATGTCCTCCACGCACTAGCCCCCCAAACTTAACTCGAGACAAGCGTTGAGAATTAAGTTTGCAACAATTGGTGAGACACTCCTACTCGAATCCATGAAGCACTTCTCTTTTCTTCAATGTGCATTTTCTCATAAGCACAATCCACCTACAAGACCAAACAATAAAACAAGCATCAAAAGATAAAAAGAATGGATTGCCTCCCATTTAGTGCTAAGTTTAACGTCTTCAAGCAGGACGGAATTTTACAATCATTGGACCAAAGGATGGTCTATCATACTCTCTCCTTGCATCCTTACTTTAAACATTTGCTTTGCCTTCTTCTTATTCACTAGCTCCACTTCGCCATTCTTGCTTACTAGCATCAAGTCATCATCAAGAAATGATTCTAGTGGACTTCCTCTGTCTCCTTTGTCAAGCTTCCAATCAAGCTCCGATGCTTTCATCCTATTAACATCATAAGAAGATAAGTTAGAATTTGAAATTTTCATATAATCATGAAGAAATGAATTTAAATTGTCAAAGAGAATAGAGTCATGATCCATAAGATCATCCGGAGGCTTCAAATGAGACTTGACTCATTTTTCCTTATTGCACAAGAATGTGACACTTTTTTCCTTTTAAGCTCAAGGATAACTCTTCTCTACCAACATCAATTTTTGCTCTTCCCGTCGCTAGAAATGGCCTTCCTAAAATTAGTGGAAATCGAGGATCCGCCTTCCTTCTAACACTATAAAGTCAACCGGGAAAGCTAGCCTTTCACTTTCACCTCCACGTCTTCAACAATCCCTAGTGGCCTCACAACTTCTCCATTTACTACTTCAAGACGGATAGTAGTAGGCTTTAGCTCTCTAATTTCAATGTCTTTGAACGTGGTATGAGATATCATATTGACGCTTGCCCCCAAGTCACACAATGCATCAAGGGTACCCTTCCCTTCAAAATCACAAGGAATTATAAACTTTCCCGGATCACCAACTTTTGTAGGTCCCCCTTTTTGCATTGATCCACTTGCTTCGGGTTGCTCTTCTTTCCTTTCTCCTCATATTTTTTCTTGAGATATTTGACATGCTCCTCAAACTCATTTTTCTTCTCCTCTTTAACAAACATTTATGGATAGGGAATATGGAATGAAGTAATTGGAATACCCAATAGTCATGACCTTTTCCTCCACTTTCTTTTCCTCTTGTACCCTTTTCCACTTAGGTATTCATTTAGACCCCTTCTCTTCTTTCTTACTTACTTCTTCAATTTCTCCAACAACCTTCCTTTCCACCAACCCTTCTTCAACCTTTCGTTCCTCTTCCATTTCAAGAAATAAACATTGAGCTTTCAGATTAACCTCGGTTGTGGCTGGAAACTTCTCCTTTTGTTGAGCACTCAAAGTACTTCCAATTTGTCCCACATTGTACTCCGAAGCCTTGAGCCTCTTGTCATTTGCTTCTTCTGCCTTTTTAATTGCTTCATCTCGAGCTTTGTTAGATGCAATCAACTGTTTAATTATCTCATCTATCGATGCCTTCCTCTCACTGTTTGGTGCCTTTGCCCTCCGGTTGGTATCCCGGACGATAAGCAACTGCATTGCTCGGATTAGAGTAGGAGAAGTTACCTTTCCTTTGTTGTTGTGAGTAACAACTTCCAATACCTTGATTTGTGAAGCCTCCTTATCTTGGTGGGTAGTTTCCTTGACTTTGGTTGAAACTACCTTGGAAATTATTTTGGTAATTCCCTTGGTAATTTCTTCCTTGCATGTATAATACATCTTCCACACGTGACATAGAATTGGCCCATTGTTCTCCACTCACAATATTCAGAGGAGACACACCTTGCTCTACTTGCCCTTCAACCATATTAGCTCCTTGATTATTCACACATTGTTTCAAGCTCATTTGTTTCATGAACTCCACCACTATCTTTTCCAAGCTTGGCATACTTGGATCAACACTAGCACTCATCATACTAAATTGTTGCCCTTGATCAAAATTCTCAAAACCATAGCATCCACTTACTCGCTCCGATGGCCATTGGTACACATTTGTAGCTATCTCATCAAATATCCATATGGCCCGTTCTGGAGTCAGTCCAAGTATGGATCCACCCGCCGAAGCATCAACAAGCACTCTTTGACCATTCACTAATCTTTGATAGAAAAATTCAACTTGTTGATTCTCCGGGAAGCCATGTTGTGGACACTTGGGTAGCATATCCTTAAACTATTCCCACACTTCATAAAAATTCTCTTGAGGCATTTGCGTGAATTGAGTGATCAAACTCTTCATTTGAAGTGTCTTGGAAGGTGGAAAGTACTTACTTAAGAACATTTGTGCAAGATCATCCCATGTGTTGCACGACCCGGTGTAATGGTAGATAACCATGTCTGAGCACGATCCCTCAATGAAAATTGGAACAACCTCATCTTGATACAATCCTCACTCACCCAATTTATCTTCACGGTGTTGGCAATCTCAATAAATTGAGCTAGATGAGAATTAGGATCTTCATTCGGGGTTCCACTAAATTGTTGCTTTCTCACCATAGAAATCAAGCCCGCCTTAAATTCAAAGTTATTGGCATTGATTGGTGGACCCATCATTTGTGGCATTGCCCTTGGCTTAAAGAAATCTCGGATCACCCTTTAATCATTGTTAACTCCATGTTGTACTGGAGGTGGTGGTGGCACATATGCTTGTTGAGGAGGAGCAAAAGCTTGTGGATATCCTTGTTGAAGTAAAGCTTTTTGCACCATTTGTTGAAACAATGCTTGGTTGTTGAAGACTCCACGATTTTGATGAGCTTGTTGAGGAGGATTAACATTGACTTGAGGTACGTTGTCTTGCACGTTCACATGTTGTCCTCCTTTCCCATCATGCACTATCTCCACACGATTATCTCCTTGAAAATTCTCCATTAGATCACTCTTTTTGATTTTGTTCTCCTTTCTCCTTCTCAGAAAAGTGTTCAATCTCTAAATCAATAGGTTCAACTTGTTTGCCTTTTGACCTTGTTTGCATAAACCTTCAAAATAAGAGAAGTTAGAACAAAATTTTCAAAAGCAAATACATGTAAATAAAGAAAATAAAAATACATCTATTAAGATTACTTAAAATGTTCCTTCTTCTAGCTACTAGCACCGTTGCCTCCCCAGCAACAACACCATTTGATTAGCCATTTTTTAGTAGAGATGTCCAATTAAAATTATTTATCAAACCACAGGGAGGTAGGTACTAGTGCTTAAGCGATCTCACATTTCTTTTAATTTTATAGAGACGAATCATCAAAGGGGTTGTTGATCAAACAAGTTATTAAAGAGTAATCAACGCAAGTAAACAAGCAATGATTAAACAAATAAGATAGATGGATAGTGGTTTACCAAATTGATTAAAAGTGAGATTAACAACAATCAAGAAGTGGTAATTCTAGAAATTATATATCAAATTCATATGTATCATAGATATGGGATTAAGGGCCAACACCAAGTTCACCTAAACTCCCTCTCGAGATGGATAGAATATGAATATTAAATAGCTCAATGGATTGGTTCTCACAAAAATAATTCCAACTAGGTACTAAGCTTGTAATAAGAGTCCCTTCACACGATTAATCAACCTCTCGATCAAACCAATCACATGTTCTATCAAAGGGTTCTAAATTATAAATGATTTCTCAATCTCTTTACAACTTATAATTAACATGAAGTGTATGATGAATTGATTCAATAAACTATCCTAAACATTTAATTGATTTCTCAATCTAATCACATGTTCATGACAATTAACCACACAATTCAACAATACAAATCAAGCAATTAACAATCAATGATAGAATGTCATAGATCCAATCAACATATGAATTCAAATACACAAATCCCCAAAATTAACCAACAACTCTCATGTTGCTAATCCCACAAGGGAGATTAGCCAACCATATTCAAAAGGAAATTAACATAGACATTAAGATCCTTACAAATCATGATGAAACTATTAGGTTTAACTACAAAGTAATGATGGAAACTCCCTTGAAGTGCTTCAATGGTGATTTCCTTCCTTCCCTTGCAACTCTCCTCTCTTCCTTGCTTCTTTTCTTCAATTTGATGAAGGTTTTGATGGTGGGACGATGGTAGATCCAATGGATGGTGAATAGATGAAGATGATGGTGTGAAATGGAGAGAATGATGTGTGATCTATGTGTTTTTGGTGCAACCCTTGTGTGGAATTTCCAATCTCTCTTCAAATGTTGAAATTGAGGCTATTTATACCCTCTCCAAGTTGGGCCACGAATTTAACATCAAATGTGCTTTTTACTCACACTCACACATATTGACAAGTGAAAATCCAGATTTTTGGCCCAAAATGACCTTACTCGACTTGACCTACCTTACTCGAGTTAGCTACTCGAGTCGAGTTGCATGTAATGCAACTTGAGCTGACCCAGCTCAACTCGAGTTAGCAACTCGAGCTCTCACCTGTTCGGTTGTGTTGCGTGGCTCTGAAACTTAGAATTGATTCTTCACCTAGGTCATCTCGAGCTGCAACTTGAGCTGCAGCTTGTAAATCGAGTTGGCTCACCAGATGATTTCTGCACTTGCCCTGCTCTCAGCTCGACTCGAGTTGGCAACTTGAGTTGGGTCTCTCAAGTCGTGTTGAGCTACTGGACGATTCTAGACATTTTTCAGATCCTATTCAAGTCGAGTTGGCAACTCGAGTTAGGTCTCCTCAGCCTGTTTCTTGCTCGTTTCAGCTTTTGTCTCTATTTTTGCTTATTTTTCACTAGTTTTACATACATTTAAGCTCATTCTCACATATTTCAATGAAAACACATAACACAACCAAATTATACATAAAATACGGATAAAATATTATGAAAACAAACATAAAAAGTCACTAAAATCTAAAATATCACACATCACACCCCCAAACTTAAAGTGTTGTGCGTCCCCGCATAACGAAAATGATAAACCATGGGGTGAGATTTTCACATAGGAAAAGACTAAACTAACATAAGTAATAACACATCGATGGCAACAAGAACTACAAACTATGCTAAGTTATTCTACAACATTAAACTCATGACATGAGAAATTAACAAGTTCAATCACAAGAGAACAAAGTGTAATATAGTCTATTTTTGTCCAAGCCTCGCAAATTGATATCAATTTCACTCAACACTCTTTCAAGTAAGGTAACAACATTCATCAATCGATTTGCTCGACTCGCTATAAGCTTGCTCGTGGACTGATAGGGGTGCACACTTGGCAGCTTTTGCATGCTCTGGCATACAAGATCGCGTCTTTTCTGAGGGTATGCCAGAAATAGCCTTGCCTAATTATTATCAAGGCTAAAGCTTGACCTCTTGAATGATTCCCACAAACTCCCCCATGGATTTCCGTCAGGACTTTGGCGGCTTCTTCTTTATTTAAGCATATTAGCAATGGCATCAAGTACCCTTTTTTGTATAGCGCATCATTTATCATGGTGTACCTTGTGGTTCGGAGTCGTAGTCATCTGGCTTCTGATTTGTCTTGTGGCTCTTTTTCTTCTCTCAGGAAAGCTTTGATGGAAGTCATCCATGTCTTTTCTTTACTGATCTGCCAGATCCCTTTATCACTCGGGGCTTCTTGCCTTATTACGCTGATGCTTCCCAGTTGTTCAACATTTTTCGAAGTCGCCAGTCGGGCTAATGCGTCCACTTGTGTGTTTTGCTGCCTAGGAACTCGTGTTATGTATATGTGATTGAATTCCCGAATCATATCTGCCACTAACTTTCGGCAGCCTATTAACTGATGCTCTTTGGCCTCATAGTCTCCTTTTATTTGATTGACTATGAGTTCTGAGTCGCTGAAGATCATTATTCTTTTGCTCCGACTGTCAAGGCCATTTTATGCCGAAGAGTAAGGCTTCGTATTCTGCTTCATTATTGGTTACCATGAATTTGAATCTGATCGACGAATAGAACATCTCTCTAGTGGAGCTTGTGAGCACCATGCCGACTCTGGAGGTGTGAGCCATGGACGATCTATCTACCGACATCTGCTAGGGTTTATTGATCACTTCACCTGGCAATATGGGAATGGTGAGTTCCACTATGAATTCGGCCAGTGCTTGTGCCATAATTGCCATCCGGGGAACGTACTTCAGTTCCATGGCTTACTTCATCAGTCTTCCCACAGCGTCTAATTTTGAGAGAACTTGCCATAGAGGAAAAGATGTTACTAGCTAAATCGGGTGTCCCAAAAAGTAGGGCCTTAATTTTTGTGCGCTCATCACCAGGGCATAAGCGAGTTTCTCGACTGTGGGGTATCTGATCTCCGTATATCTGAGCATTTAGCTCACATAATACATTGGTTCTTGTTATTTCCCTTAAGTTCGGACTAAGACTGGGCTTAATGCCAACTCTGAAGTGGCTAGGTATAGGCTTAGGACCTCATTTGGTTGTGGCTTCGAAAGAATCTGAGCGTTGGCTAGCATGAATTTTAGCTCATTGAAAACCTCTTGTGTTACCGGTGTCCAGTCGAACTTTTCTTTTCAGATCACATCCAAAAGGGGCTTGTATTTGTCGGATGCTCTGGAGAGAAAACGGCTGAGGGACGCAATCCTTCCGGCTAGCTTTTATACACCTTTGGATGCTTGGGAGGCTCCATATCTTGTATGGCTTTTACCTTATCTGAGTTTGCTTCTATTCCTCTTTTGCTCACCATGTAACCAAAGAACTTTCCCGTGGATACCCCAAAGGTGCACTTCTTAGGGTTGAGTTCCATCATGTACTGCTATAGGATGTCAAACGCTTTGCTTAGGTGGTATACGTGGTCATCTATGGCTATGCTCTTGACTAACATATCATCCACGTATATCTCCATAGTTTTCCTAGCTCTTCTTGGTACATTTTGTTTACTAGCCTTTGATACGTGGCGCCTCCGTTTTTCAATCCGAATGGCATCATTACCCAGCACAATGATTCCTTTTGGTGTAGAATGCCATTTTTTCTATATCATCCAGGTGCGTGGGGATCTAATGATAGCCCGAGTACGCATCCATGAATCCCATCAGCTCGTGGCCAGCCATTGCATCTACCATTTGATCGACATGCAGCAATGGAAAGCTGTCCTTTGGGCATGCTTTGTTAAGGTTTGAAAAGTCGATGCATAATCTACAGGACTTGTTAGCCTTCTGAACTAAGACTGGGTTAGCCACCCATGAGGGAAATAGAGCTTCCCTCACTAGATTATTTGCTAACAATTTCCTGGCTTCCATCTCAATGATCTCGTATTTCTCGGGGCTGTACTTTATTTTCTTTTGTTCGACTTGACAATAAGATGGGTTTGTATTAAGCCAGTGGCACGCATGTTTAAGGTCTATTCCTTGGATGTTGGATGGTGCCCAGGCGAACACGTCAATGTTGGATCTCAAAAATTCGATCAGGGCCATTTTGTACAGCTCTTTCAGCTGTGATCCAACATACAATTTCAAGTCTGGGTTGCTTGGTTTCATTCTTATTGCATCAGTTTCCTCAACCGGCTCTCCTCTTTTCTTTTTCATTTCTGATCTTGGATCCTCATCGGTGGTTGGAGGGAGATTGATTTCCTTATCACTGAAGGTTCGGAATCTTTGGGCGTCCTCCGGTGCTTCTAGCGGTAGATCGTTAGTGGTTGGGGGTCCCTCGCCGTTTATTCGGTCCATCACCAACAACTGGAATTGCGGGTCATGATAATTGATTCCGTCTCCCTTTTCGATGAACGAGCACTCCCTTGCTTTTCTCTAGTTGCCTCTAATGGTGCCGACTCGACCATCGGTGGTTACAAACTTCAGATATTGGTGGAGCATGGATGGGACGGAGTTGAACCTGTGGATGAAGGTCCTTCTGAGGATACAACTGTACAGTGACGGGAGGTCAACTACTTTGAATTCGAGAGTGTACTAGGCTTTCACTGTTTGCTTTTCGTCCACCATCTGGATTGATTGATTCGCTTGCATCAAGGGGCTAGTAATGGAATTACCAAACCCTCGAATTTCATCATCACAAGGAGACACCTTGTGATGGGTAGGTCCTCCAATGGCTTCAAATACCTTTTTTATATAATATTCGTGTACGCACCCGTATCGACCAGTCATCGATGTACCTTTACACCTGGGATTGTGGCCGAAATCACCAGTGGGTCATTGTGGGGGGTTTGTACCCCGACGAGATCTTCTTCAGAGAAGAATATGTCAGCCTCGTGTATAGGCGGTCGGGGACTCATCGTAAACACGTTCTGGTACCTATCGAGCTCTCGCAGGTAGGCTTTCTATTTCCTTCGCGACTGGGTGGTTAGGGCCCGAGATGTCCCCAGATAGCTTCCATTCATTACATATTTTCGCCTATCATGTATACTTCCCGAGGTGGTGAGGGTAGACGGTCGCCTGGACCTTCCCGTCCTTGTAGATTGGCTGGTCCTTTTAGCTATTCGTCTATCTCGACGGGTTGCTCCCTCATTTGTTTCAGGCCAGACACCAGTTTGACTAGTTTCTCATCTTCGAATAGCTTTATTAATTATGCTAACAGGTCTTGGCAATTGTTGGTGTCATGATCGATAGATTTATGATACTTGAAGAATTTCTTCTTATTCAACTTAGCCAGATCTACTCATATTTTAAGTGGGGGACTCAATAGGTTGGCGTCTCGGATCTTGTTGAATATTTCCTTGGGAGTGAGCTCGAGTACCTCGGTCATTTCTTGAACTTGGCCATCCTCCGGGAACAGTTTTAAAGAAGATGGAGTCCTAAAGTCTTTATCTCATTTTTTCTTCTTTTTGTCGCTTTCTTTGAGGTCGCCTCTGGATTTCTTATATTCTTCGAGAATTTCTTCGCTATGGATGAACGCTTGAGCCAAGACCATGAAGGCCGCGTAATTGGCCGATAGCTTTTGTTGACATCTAGTCCACATTGGTGACCCTAGAAGTAGGGCGACGGTTGCCAAGATGATCTATGTTTTATTCGAGACTTCTTCCATATTGGCGCGCTGCTCATTGAATCTCATCATGAAATCCTTCAGGGACTCCTTCGGTCCCTGTCATAGGCAAGCCAACTTCTGTTTTGGCTTATTCCCCTGCCCCAGGTATGCAAAGTGGGATGAGAAGGCCGTAGCGAGTTGTGCCCATGAGTCAACCAAGCTAATAATAGAAAGGGATTCGAACCATGAGTGTGCCTTATCTCCCAATGTTAGGAAGAACATCTTGCATTGGTCCTCCTCTGAACTCCACTGTGCCAGCATCCAACCAACATATTTATTGAGATACGTGATTGGACTAGAATCGCCAGCGTATTGGTGGATCTAAGGGATTCGAATCTTTTTTATGGTGGTAGCCATAATAATCTGATGGATGAATGGGGTTCTTCCCGACTCTGGGTCGGGAATGATATGGAGTCCAGCTCCACTCTTTCTCTCTATCTTGTCGAGGCATCTCATCAGCGCGTCTATTTCCAAAATGTGCTGTCGTTTGAGTCGGGTTACATGATCATCGCCGGTGCTTTCTCTCATTTGCTCATGTCTAGACCTGACTGGATCTGGCCCTAGTTGGTCTTTGGCGCTTATGCGCCCAACAGAGTGTGTGGGGGATATGCTAGCGACTGAGTTAGCACGGGATGCCGCATTCCTCAAGGCTAAAACTTAGCCTTCAACTAGCGCTTTTCGGTCCTGCAGCTTGATTTCCCTTCATTTGTTTAAGGAGGTCAAAATACTTCTGGCAGAAGTCGGTTTGTGGGTCGTCTTCTTCCAGACTTGCATCCTGTGGCGGAACCTCTTTTTTTATAGTCCAAGAGGAATTTGATCCTGCTGATGCTGGCTGGTAGTCACATCAACTCTACTGTGGGTCACTTTCTCCCGACCATTTGTCATTTCTAGGCACAGTTTGTTTGCCACAAAAGAATTTGATGGGTTTTGGTGAAGGGCCTTTGGGAGCATCGGAGGTGGGCGGAGGGCTGCACGCCTTTCCTCTAGCGCTAAATGTAGCTAGTCAGATTTGATCCCTTGCTAACGATGGATTGACGTGGCTGTTTGGGAGTAGTTAGGGGATTATCTATACTAATCTAACATAACATGTAAGAGAGACGATTGCCACCAGGCCGTTATGTTCCTTTTTTTGAGGGAATGTTATTGTTATTTTCATGGGTTATTCCCATATTTATATTGCATAACCTAACGTCATCCGTATCCAGATATATCGTTAGGTCACATCATAATATATGAACACAGTGTGGGCATTAAATGCACTAGCCTCTCGTGCCTATTTTCGGGATCTGATTTAGGATATCCCCTATGTAGGTATCTTAGGGGATATATGCTTAGCTTCCTAGCAGAAGGGAGCAAGTGGCCAACTTGAAGAGGACAGCCGAGTCGTCACTGCCCAATGAGTGGTTGACACGCAATCGGGTGCTCGTAGGATCGGGACCTTCGCCAATGGGCCTGATGAGATTAGGATGCAGTGTGTTTTATTTGGGCCCTAACCTTAAAGGCTGCAACTGTCGTGCCCGAGGGCCCAGCTCCTTGGGCTCTGCTATAGTAAATAAACTCTCTTATATTCTAATGATATAAAGAATAATGTCCATTTAAAATATTTCACAACACTCTCCCTTAGACATTACAACGTAATGACATCATATGCAGGCTTCGTTAAAAACCTCGCTAGAAAATCTCGGGGGAAAAACTAGTCGAGAAAAAGAGTACATGTCTTATTTAGAATAGCTGCCTCATTAAAAACTTTCAACTAAAGAAACTTCGTGAGAAAAAACTTAATTAAAGAAAAAAGTACAGCTTGGTCTTCAGGAACCAACCTTCAGGATTATTTTCATGTAATTTCTTTCCCGAGACATTTAGTGTGTCTGTCTCATTAAAAACATTCAACTAGGATAACATTCATAGAAAAAACTTAGTTAAAGAAAAAAGAGTACAGATCTTATGATTTTGATGTGTTGTATTAGTTGCCTCATTAAAAACCTTAGACTAAGAAAACTCAGTGGGAAAAACTTAGTAAAGGAAAAAAGAGTACAACTATTGATCTTCAGGACCTAATCTTTTGGATTGTTAGAACTTACCGCTCCTCCTAAAAATAAGGTATTTTGTAGTATAGTTGCTGATCTTCAAGATCGAAATTTTAGAATTTACTAGAAATTATCACTCCTCCTGAAGACGACATTCTTCTGGGTTTACATAGTATATAATACTACAAATATATATTAAAATATAATTTGAGAGTAAATAAAACAACGATAAACAATTTAGATTTTTCATGAGGAAATGCTATCTGTAATATCTCGCTACTTTTCTAGAGCACATAAAATAAATTTTGTATCTACAAGATACATGAGGATATGATTAATTTCATGTAACTTCTCTTTATCCGAAAGTCATAAAATCTTGCTAGCAAGTTCATCATAAGTGCATATCAGACCTGATATAATTATGAGAAAACATGTGCTTTAAAAGCAGTGAATGAAGGGACTTCTAGCCCAAAATATCCTCATTATATACTTCAAGTATTAAACATTAGTTTTCCACTTCAAGGGATAAAAACGACAATTGACATACAACATGAATAGATATACTCCCTCCGTCCGCTTCTAAGGTATCAATTTTACTATTTTTGGCATCCGCTTCAAAGGTATCCATTTCCCTTATTTAGTAAAAAAGTACACAATATAGCCCATCACTTCCCTCTAATACAACTACCTACTTTACATATAATAATACTCCTTAATCCACATGCAAAAAGCAAATAGATACCTCAAACTCGGATGGAGGGAGTGTAAAAAATTCATTTAAAACAATCATCAAATAAATTAACTAGTATTTAAAATTTAAAATATTTTCAACTTCAAGTTGAGACAACTCTTTAGGCTTATCCAAGTTCTCATTTCGAAAAACCCATCATCTTGGAATGAGTTAACTTATATAAATTTCTTTACATTCAAATCTTAAATCTTTCATATATACACAATTTACATTATTCTTCTAGAAGAAATAACAAATTAAAATGTAGTATATCCATATTAATTTTTTCAAGGTCTAGTAATGACCAATATTGTAGCTATATGTTGTGATGTTTTATTCTCATCCAAATTGAGAAGATCTAATCCTTCGTGATTTTTCATGTAATTCATATAATATGTGTAATTACTGTATATCTAAATTTTGAAACTGTCATATAAATTAAGTAGTGAAACATTATGTATAATGGGAGAGTATGTATCATTTATATATTGGGCCTCTGCAAGAATCCTTTGTGCTTTAACTGATCACCACTTTATCATTCATATCTCCTCCTGGGATAAATATTCATATCACACCAGAGAACATTTAAATAAATATTTAACGAGTTAAAACTCGATCTCAATGCTTTATTTTATCTTAAAAAATATTCGTGCTTCAGACACTTTGATATCATATATAAGTTCTAGATCCAGATTAGTATTTAAGACAGTAAAAGCAATCAAAGAGGCATATGTGTTGTTGATAACTTTATATTTTAATTTATATTCTTCTCCCAATTTTTATAATAATTTCTATATTTATATAACTAGATCCTCATCATTTCCCAATATGTATGGATCTTGCCATTTCGCATACCCAATATTTGGTTATTTTAATACACGCGCGAAATTACTGAGTATTTGTCTTATGGACAAATCTATTAAAGAGAACTTTCATTATTAAAACAAACTCTTCAAATAATTTTGGAAGTGACTATTTATTACTAAAATTAATTTCCGCGGATATTTAATTTTAAAATCATAAAACCTTTCACCCTTCTAGCGTTGACAAATAATTGTTTACAATATTATGTCCCTTGGGAACTCCACTTCCAGTGGTGCATTGATTATAAATTTAAGGGACTTTGTCACTTCATCATGACAGTTCGACAGTTTATTTGCTATTGCAAACTAATAATCTTTTGAACTTCTGGTTCAGTCAATCTAGTGCAAAATAATAGAATTTCTCGATATTCACATAAATATTGGGCTTAAATCTCTCTCTAATACCGTGAAATGATCTTCATTAAATGTACAATTAGCGTATTGATCCCCTATTCGGGCTTTATAAAAATTGACGGATAATTATCATTAGAATGCCCATTGAAATACGCTATGGTGGTGATGTATAAAATATTAATTGCACAATTAAAAATTTACAAATGGGAAATGTTAAAGGGCTTCTACCCATAATTGAGCAGCACTAGTTATAAATGGGGTATTATTATGATATGCAGGAGCCAGAATTGTATTTAGTCATTTAAAGTTCCCCAAATGTCAGTTGTTGGAATTTTATAATAAAATATTCACTAACTGAGAATGTCGAATGTTCCACCTTTTCAATATTATCAGTATATTAATTCCAATTGACTAAATCAAATATTCAATATTTGAGCTCTTCATATGAAATTTCATTTGTATTAGTGCACTTTGAATAAAAATGTATTTATTCAGTGGATACATCAATAAAATGTTTTGGTCATGACATGAAAAAAAAATTGACCAAATTTTCTCCTTGAATCTCTTCGACATACTAGTAGAAATAATTCCAACTTTAATATGTATATCATGCCATAAAATTTCCAAACAAACTTTTTCATTCCATATCTCATGACTAAAAGAATTTAAATAATCCAATTACTCATGCCATATTTTGAAAATGATGGGTCTCAAATATGAATATCACAAAAATATATATATACAACTATCAACTTATAAGATATGTATAATCAGACAAAATCATTTAATAGAATATATAATGTCATAAAAAAATCATCATGGTCAAAATAATGTAAAACAAATATTGTTGTAGATATCTAAAATTCTTCAAAATATGCAAAGGAATAGAATTAAATTGTCTAAAATTTAGAAAAATTTATATTTTAAATTTGAAATCACGCTTGGTGTCCATAATCTTCGAGCTCAAGTCCCAATAGATCATCATTGTCATGTTCAAATTCTTTATTTGCTTCCGGCAATTTTGTATGATGTGATTCACCATTAATTTCTTTTCCTTTATTGTCTCTCATTCTTTGATATGCTTCGACTAAGTGCTTTAGTGTTCGACAAATGCGAGACCAATGACCCTTGTATCCACATCTATGACAAATTTGATTATGGTGTAATGCTTGTTGAGTGAAATTTGAATTTTGTCCATGAGCTTTATTTTGAATCATTCCACTACTTTGGGTCGTATTAGTATTGTTAAATCCTAGACCCCGACTACCTTAAATGGGCAAATTGAAATTATCTTGTTGATTCCAACTAAGATTGCCTCGGCCATTACGACCATTACGAAGGATCCCAATGTGAATTTCATTGTTCGGTACTTCTTACTTTTCCTCTACCCATTCCATACCAAGTATAATTCTTCTTGAATGTACCATGTACTACAGGCACATGTTTTGAACCAACTGGTCTAGCATTATGATTTTTTATTTACAACTGATTATGTTTTTCTGCTACTAATAATGCAGAAATAAGCTCTGCTTAGTATAATTTTTAGCTCTGTACTGCTGCTGGAGTACGAAGTTGCTAGCATGGAAGGTGGAAAGTTTTTTCAATCAATTCGAATTCTGTAATATTCTATTTATAGAGTTTTAGCTGTGAGACAATACGGTGCAAAGTAGAATTATATTATGTCATAGATTTAAAATCTTGAAACTTTAAATTCAGCCAATCAAATTGAGCTTGATGGAGGATTATCGCAGTTTGCTGATCAAAGCGATCCTTCAGGGATTGCCATAAACTTAGAGGATCTTTTTCTGTTAAATACTCATTTCTTAGATTTTTGTTCAGATGATGGCGAAGAATGATTAGTGCTTTAGCCTTATGGGCAGCAATACATTCAGCTTTTGAAATAGTGTCACTTAAATCACAAGATAGGTAGATTTCAACATCTAGGGCCATGTTAAATAGTTGTTTCGATCAAGGGTGAGCTCAACAAATTATCTCTTAGTGATGTCAGACATTTCAATGAACTACAATTAATTAATATAAGAATAAAAATAAATTAATTTATATTAATAATTAAAATACAAAATACTATATACAAAGGTATGTGACGTTGGGTTTTTTTAAAAAATCCCTAACTTTTCAATAAAATAGTTCTCGTTACTATTTTCAAAAGAAAATTAATCAATATTTACTGTATCAATGCTTTAATTAAAAAAATATTTAATATATGTAGCACTGCACATGTATTCAATTAGTTCATATATTAAATAATGGAATCTCAATTAGTGCACATCTATTCAATTATTTCACTTAAATTTATTTTGAAAATTGTCATGCACTAGCTATATATATGGTTTAAAAAAATACATTCATTCTGATAAATTTAATAAATCAAAGAATTTACTGATTCATTTTCCATATAAACAGAACAAGTAATTCGAGAAAATTGTATAAGTCGATACATATATTCCACAAATATATGTATATTTCTCAAATTAAAATGCAGATCTAATTATCTAAGAAAATTACTTACACACATATATTCAATTACACAAACATACTCATATATTTCATAAATATCTTTATTTGGCCACCAATTAAAACACTGATAAATAAAAAAATAAATTCAAGAAAGAAAAATAATATTCGTAATATCGTACACCATCATTAATCACACATGATGAGTATATGAATAAGAAATAATACTACCCTTAGGGGAATATGATCTCACATATCACTACAAGAAATTATTCATTTTGTGGCGAAAAAATTTGCGACGCAAGATTTTCGTCATGTTTTGTAATTTAAAAGTGACGAACTTTACTTTTGTTGCTAAAATGTACCTTTAGCGATGCAATTTGTTATTGTCATTATATGTTATTTTATTCGTCACTATTTTTTTCAATTTCATGAGGACATTGATAAATGCATTACAATTTTAGTAATGTATATCTTATTTCTATAAAAAATTTAAGGTTAGTTCTTTAATGACAAATTTATGATAATTAGCGAAGAAAACCAATGTTATGAATAAAATATAATTTCATGACAAAAAATAAAATTATCATGAAACTTTTTTACAATTAGTGACATTATATATTTTGTCACAAATATCGTACTATAGTGACGATAAATAGAAATTGTCATCTTTTTATTAGAATGTGAGTTATACTTAACACAACAACTTAAAAATTCATTACAATTTTTATAAGGATAGTTTTCTTATACAAAATATTGGAGGTTAAGTTTTTAATGATAAATTTATAATAATTAGTAACGACATTTATTGTTACAAATAAATATATTTATACGACGAAAATAAATTTGTCATAAAATATTTAAATAATTCGTGAAATTTTATATTTTGTCACCATAAATCTAGCTACAATAACAATAAATAAAAATCTCACATTTTATTTAAATTTTATTCTTTGAAATATTATTTTCATTATTAGTATTTTTCTTCTCTACATATTACTTTGTCACATTTAAGATAATTTAAAATAATAAAAAATAATGGAAGGGACTTCTTAACTACCAATTCGATAGAACGAAAAGGAATTAATTTCAATACTATATGTTAAAAATCAATAAATTTAAAAATCAATACATACACAATGATTATTCAAATATTCTTATTAAACAAAAAATAAAAACTGCATAAAAAAAGTTGAAAAACTATGAGTTTACATCATCTATTTCAAAAATTAAAACTCTAATATAATATATATGTGCTAAATTAACTTAATCATAACTTCAAGATTATTATAGTATAAAAAATCGACATAGCAATTATATATTTCAGAGATAACTGTACAAAGTATGATGCATTCAAAGCACTACGATACAAGAAATTACAAAAACTATCTCCTCAAAGAATAACTAGTCAATGCCCTATCTAATTACAATTTTTTTAAAAAAATTATTGTATGCACAGTAAAGTAAACTAGCAAATACCAAATAGTATTTTGAGTAACTAACGACAAAGTGATATAAGACGAAAGAAGCAGAATCAAGTTGAGTTTTGATCTAGCTGCTTCCAGATGAAGACATTACCATGGTATGCTTGAGCAAAATTCTGTTAGCTCTAGCAATTACAGGTTATCTAGAAACCAGACTGAACTGCTAGGAGAGATCATTGGTGGCCAGAAACGTCCCTGAACAAATGCACACAAATAACAAGTACCCATCAAATAAGGAATTGGCAGACATGCAACATACAATAGAACACTAGCAATAACAAAATGGCACTGTGATACCCGAGCTTCTCACTACTCATGTGCCAATATAATTTAATTTGTGTTATGTGCATTTTATAATTATATGATAATTATGTGGCAATTATGTGATAATAATGTGACAATTGTTTCTAAGAAATTTTATTTGAGACATCAGTGATAAAAATGGTGACAATATGTGAATAAATATATGTCTGCATAAATATTTGCGTGCATTAATTTGAATATATAATTAAATTGTCTTATGTTTATAAATAATTATACCTTAATTATTAAGTATCACACGTGTTCTCGTAATAATAATAGCGGTAAGAAAATATACACGTATGTGTATTAATTTGTAAATGTATCATATCTTAGTTATTAAGTATTGGACGTACATTGATAATGGATAATAATAATAATATAAAAAATAAAAATGATTGGCTGGGAGAGCGGTGGATTAAACGAACTCACCCCACCCGCGTGAGTATATATAGTAGGTTATAGAGGTTAGCAACCCCATTCTGGGATCAGTTCAAAAAAAAGAAGAGAGAGAGAGAAAAATAAAAGAGAGGGAGAGAGAGAAAAGAGAAAGAGAGGGGAGAGAGAAAGTAAAGGAAGGAAAGGAGGAGCGTGCTGGAACGGGAGATTGACAAGTTGTTACCGTCTTTACAAGGTTTATAGTATACCATTTGGAGACTAGGTAAGTAGAGATCCAACTACAATGCATAGACATGTTGTTTGTGAATTATTTGTGATTAATATATGATAACTCTGTTATGAATGATTTGTAATTAGTTTAATTACGTTATGAACTATTTGTAATTAATTTGTGATATGCGCTGTGGATTTATGTGATATGAGGTAAGTAGGTATTCATATGCCACTAAATGTTATTTTATAAATTATTTGTGATAAATTATGATACAAGTTGTGGATCTATGTGATTTGAGATAATATCATTGTCCTATATGTATTTGTGTGATCAGAAATTGTTGAATATAAATATGTGTGATCTGACAAAATATTATTTATAAGGATCGGTATGATCCGAGATGAAGTTATTATTATTAAAAGAGATCAGTGTGATCCTAGGTAGAATTGTTATTCTAGAAATGGATCTCTGTGATTGAAGTGAAGTTGTTCCAAAAGTGGATCTGTGTTATTTGAGATTCATTTGTTTTTTTATTAAATGTCGATATGGATGTCGTAAATGAATTGTGAATCATGTTTAATTGCCCTTGTTGCATACCATGTATAATCATGAAAAATATTTTCCCCAAAATTAATAAGATACTAATGGTGTGTGCGGCCACTATATATTCACTCTTTCAGGGATCACCAAAAGTCGGTCCGAGTCATGTGTTGACTCACCATATTCAGGGATCGAGGAGCGATCCGAGGCATGTGTTGACTCAATGAGTTGCTTGTCGGCTCACTTTTATTCAGGGATCACAGAGTGATCCGAGTCATGTGTTGACTCAATGAGTCATTTATCGGCTCATCTTTATTCAGGGATCGAAAAAATAGATCTGACACTGTGTGTGTCACTTTATTCAGGGATCGTAAAAATTAATCCGACACTGTGTATGTCCATCGAGCTCAGTTGGGGTACATATCATAAGTGTGTCATTGGGATCCCGCAACGTGAATAGCTTTCAAAATAAAAGAGATCAACTAGAAAGATTTGGAAATTGGAGATAAAAAACTAAATGCATTTTCATACACTGTCATGCATGATTTCTACTTACTTGGATTTTTATCTCACTAGTTTATGTATTGTTGGTGAGCCTGATGATAATTGAGTATGTGATGTATTGTGCAAGCTGTGGAGCTCCTTCAGGATTTTGAGCGGATGTACATAGATGACGACCTGTTGGGCTAGGCCGTGAGCTTATTTTGTTTCCGCTGATATTTTATTATGTAATATAATAAGTATTGCCACAAGTTTGTGTGTTTTGAAGTGGTGTTAGAAACCGGTTACGTATGTTGAACTGGTGTGATGGTGTTGGAAAAAAAATATATGCAGATTTTTATAATGATGATGTTTATGTTAATTAGTATTTGAATTATAAGTTATGTAAGGTAGGTTGTGTCAGAGTGGTATCAGATCACGGTTTGGGTCATGCAGACTGTTTATATATATGAGCTCATTCCTTGGGAGCGCAGCCTTGCATGTAAGTATTATTTTTATTCTGTGCTATTATGTGTTTTATAAATTATATTGGCCATGTGGTGTAGGACTCGTAGTTAGTAGACAAAATGGTAAGGGCTACAGGTGAGAGTTTTGAAGGGAATAGAGCTAGTGAGCAAGCAGTACCTTCTGAAGGAATAATCGTGATGCGGTGATTACTCGATTGATGGAACTGATAGAGCGCCAGTCTCAAGAAATACAGCAACTGATTCAGCAGAGAGATATGGGGAAAGCCAGAGGTTAATGTTAATCAAGATCGATGTTAGGTGAAACCTGTGGAAATGGTTTGTAAGAGGTTTCGAAAGCTGAGCCCTCAGATATTTGAGGATGCAGCTGATCCCATGGATGCAGAAGATTGGTTACGTACGCTAGAGAACATGTTTCAATATAGTAGAATTCCAGATAGGGACATAGTGTTATGTGCTTCTTTCATGTTACGGGGAATGATGGCCACTGGTGGGATATAATTAAAAGTGTCGAGGATGTCACAACTATAACATGGGGGAGGTTTTAGGAGCTATTCAAGAACAAGTACTTTACGGCACAAGTGAGATAATTGAAGTTGAACAAGTTCATATAGTTGAAGCAGGGAGGTATGTCCGTTACAGACTACCTTCGTAAATTTGAGCAGTTGTCAAGGTTTGTCGAACACATGGTGAGTACAGAGGAACTGAAAGTGAAAAGGTTTGTGGAAGGCTTAAGGCCAGAGCTTTTCAGAGATGTGAGTATGATGAGACTGCAAGAAGCAACATACTCACAAGTTGCAGAACGGGCCCAGATTGCTGAGCAAGCATAGATGAGGATCAGACAAGCGCAGGCTATCAAATGTCAATTCCAACAAAAACCAGTGCAGCAATTTGATAGAAATGGTAGGAGGCCGATGCCATTTCAGAAGCAAAAATCAAATATTCAAGTGGAGCAAGAACAGAGACAAGGATAACCAAATAAGCATCCCAAGTTCGATCAAGGTAAGGTGCCACCGGCGCCGCCACCACCTATATGTCTTAATTGTGCTAAGCCACATGGTAGGGAGTGTCACATTTCTCTTATTATTTATTACACATGTGGAGAGAAAGGGAATGTTTCTACTACATGTCCTATACAAGGGAAGCAAGGACGGTAGGGGAGAGCTCCAGCAAGGGTGTACACTTTGACGCTGGAGGAGGCTGATGTGAATCCCTCAGTTATCATAGGTAAGTTTTCTATTTTTGGCACTTCTACATATGTGCTATTTTATTTTGGAGCAACACATTCATTTGTATCCACTGAGCATGTGAGGAAGCTGGGTAAAACATCTAACTTGATAAAAGCTAATTATAAGGTGATGATACCTTCTGGTGAGTCAAAGCAAATTAATCAACTTATTTGATGTTGTGGTATTCCTATTGAAGGAAGAAAACTTCTCGCTGATTTGATTATGTTAAGTATGAATGATTATGATATTATATTGTGTATGGATTGTCTGTCAAAGTACAGTACTACAATAGATTGTCAGAAGAAGAGTATTACTTTTCAGCCATTGGAAGGAGAACTGTTCACTTTTGTTGGGATTAAGAAGAACTTCAGATTTCCTGTGATATCAGCGGGAAAAGCACATCGATTATTGGAAAATGGTTGATGTGGACAGAGGAATGTGAATAGAGTTTTAAAGAATTGAAGAGACGATTGACATCAGCACCGATCTTAACTATTCCTACGGAGAGAAAACTTCAAGGTTTATAGTGATGCTTCAAAGAATGGTCTTGGATGTGTATTATGCAGAATGGGAAAGTGATAGCATATGCATCCAAACATTTAAGGGAGTACGAGAAGAACTACCCAACTCATGATTTAGAGTTGGCCGCAGTGGTGTTTGCCCTCAAGATTTGGAGGCATTATCTGTATGGGGAGCATTGTGAGATTTTTACTGAAGTACTTCTTTACTCAGAAAGATTTGAACATGAGGCAAAGAAGATGGTTGGAACTGGTGAAGGACTACGACTGTGTGATCAATTATCATACGGGTAAAGATAATTTCATTGCTGATGCATTGAGCAGAAAGGAAATATAGAGTGTAGCTGCTATGACCCTAAAACAGAAACCAGAGTTCCTTGATTTGCAAAGGATGGGTGTGGAGATCATTCAGGAAGGATAGTTGGAAGCAAAGATGGCAGCTTTGTCACTTCGACCAACTTTGATGGATAAGATTTGGCAGGGACAAGAGGTGGATAAATTTTTGACAAGATAAGAAATGATGTCAGCTTTGGAAAATCTTCTGACTTCCAACTAAGAGATGATGTCATGATTCGTTATAGAGGTCGATTATGTCTACCTGAAGTAGACGACATTCGGAAGGAAGTGATGACGCTCATTCAACACCGTACTCTATACATCCGGGAGCTACAAAGATGTATAGAGATTTTATGTCACATTATTGGTGGTCAGGAATGAAGAGAGATATCGCTCAATATGTGGAGCAATGTTTGACTTGTCAGCAATTCAAAGCTAAGCATCAAAGACAAGCAGGAACTTTGCAGCCTCTATCTATTATAGAGTAGAAGTGGGAGAATATCACTATGGATTTTTTCACTGGATAACCAAAGACAATAAAAGGTCATGATGCCATTTGGGTTATTGTGGATTGTTTGACTAAATCAACTCATTTTCTTTCTATTTGTTCTATGTATTCTCTAGATCACTATGCACAACATTCCATCCACAAACAGACAGTCAATCAGAACGTATAATATAGATTTTGGAGGATATGCTCAAAGCATGTGTGTTGCATTTTCAAGGTCAGTGGAGTAAATTTTGGCCTTTGATAGAATTCTCGTACAACAATAGTTATCAATCTACTATAGGGATGGCTCCATATGAAGCATTGTATGGGAGGAAGTGTACATCTCTAGTACATTGGGATGAAGTTGGAGAGAGAAAGCTTTTGGGTCCAGACTTGATTCATGAAATGTCAGAAGTTGTTACCCGTATTCGAGAGAAGATGAAAATTGCTCAGGATCGGCAGAAGAGTTATGCAGACAAATGGAGGAGAGAGTTGGAATTTGAAGTGGGTGATCAGGTATTCTTCAAAGTATCTCCAATGAAGGAGATAATGCGATTTAGAAAGAAAGGGAAGCTCAGTCCAATATACGTTGGTCCGTTCACTATCATTGAGAAAGTTGGAAGTGTTGACTATAAATTGGAGTTACCAGCATCAATATCTAGAGTACATGATGTGTTTCATGTGCCAGTATTGAGGAAGTATGTTCTGAATCCATCTCATGTTCTCGGGCAGGAACCAGTTGAGTTGAAAGAAGATTTGAGTTATGAAGATATACCAGTAAAGATTTTGCGGCGAGAAGTGAAGACGTTCAGAAATAAAGAGATGCAGTTAGTTAAAGTGTTATGGCGGAACCAACTAGCGGAGGAGGCTACTTGGGAAAGAGAGGATGAGATGATGGCTAAGTATCCAGAACTCTTCAGGTAAGTAAATTTTAAGGACGAATTTTTTATATGGTAGGGAGGATGTGATACCCGAGTTTCTCACTACTCATATGCCAATATAATTTAATTTGTATTATGTGCATTTTATAATTATATGATAATTATATGACAATTATGAGATGATAATGTGACAATTGTTTCTAAATTTTATTTATTTTGAAATTTTATTTGAGACATTCGTGATAAAAATGATGACAATATGTGAATATATGAGTGCATAAATATTTGAGTGTATTAATTTGAATATATAATTAAATTGTCTTTTGCGTATAAATACATTATTTCTTAATTATTAAGTATCACACGTGTTCTCGTAATAATAATAGCGGTAAAAAATATCACGTATGTGTATTAATTTGTAAATATATCATATCTTAGTTATTAAGTATTAAATGTATATTCGTAATGGATAATAATAATAAAATATTTACGAAGAAATGAGAGGGGGAGGGAGAAAAGAGAAAGAGAGGAGAGAGAGAAAGAAAAGGAAGGAAAGGATGAGCGTGCTGGAACGGGAGATTGACGAGTTGTTACCGTTTTTACAAGGTTTATAATATACCATTTGGAGTCCAGGTAAGTAGAGATCCAACTACAATACATAGACATGTTGTTTGTAAATTATCTGTGATTAATATGTGATAATTCTGTTATGAATTATTTGAAATTAGTTTAATTACGTTATGAACTATTTGTAATTAATTTGTGATACGCGCTGTGGATTTATGTGATATGAGGTAAATAGGTATTCATATGCCACTAAATGTTATTTTATAAATTATTTGTGATAAATTGTGATACAAGTTTTGGATTTATGTTATTTGAGATAATATCATTGTCCTATATAGATCTGTGTGATCAGAAATTGTTGAATATAAATATGTGTGATCTGAGAAGATATTATTTATAAGGATCGGTGTGATTCGAGATGAAGTTGTTATTCTAAAATGGGATCAGTGTGATCCAAGGGAAATTGTTATTCTAAAAATGGATCTGTGTGATTGAGGTGAAGTTGTTCCCAAAGTGGATCTGTGTTATTTGAGATTCATTTGTTGTTTTATTAATGTGGATGTCGTAAATGAATTGTGAAGCATATTTAATTGCTCTTGTTGCATATCATGCATAATCATGAAAAATATTTTCCCCAAAATTAATAAGATACTAATGGTGTGTGCGGCCACTATATGCACTCTTTCAGGGACTGCCGAAAGTCGATCCGATTCATGTGTTGACTCATCTTATTCAGGGATCGCGGGGTGATCCGAGTCATGTGTTGACTTAACGAGTCGCTTGTCGGCTTACTTTTATTCAGGGATCACAGAGTGATTCGAGTCATGTGTTGACTCAACAAGTCGTTTATCAGCGCATCTTTATTCAGGGATAAGAAAAATCGATCCGACACTTTGTGTGTCACTTTATTCAGAAATTAGAAAAATCGATCCGACATTGTGTGTGTCCATTGAGCTCATTTGGGGTGCATATTAAAAGTGTGTCATGAGGATCCCGCAACGTGAACATCTTTCTAAATAAAAGAGATTAACTAGAAAGATTAGGAAATAGGAGATAGAAAACTAAATGCATTTTCATGCACTGTCATGCATGATTTCTACTTACTAAGATTTTTGTTTCTACTAGTATATGCATTGCTGGTGATCCTGATGATAATTGAGTACGTGGTGTGTTGTGCAAGCTGTAGAACTCCTTCAGGGTTTTGAGCGGATGTACATAGATGACGACCTGTTAGGCTAGGCCGTGAGTTTATTTTGTTTCCGCTGATATTTTGTTATGTAATATATTAAGTATTGTCACAAATTTGAGTGTTTTGAAGTGGTGTCAGAAACCAGTTACATATGTTGAACTAGTGTGATGGTGTTGGAAAAAAAAATATACAGATTTTTATAATGATGATATTTATGTTAATTAATATTTGAATTATAAGTTATTTAAGGTGGGTCATGTCAGGTACCCACTCTAATAATGATCCCAGAAGATCCTCTAGAATCAAATTACACAGAACCTATGATAAACAAGGTAGAACAAACCAAAGCAAGGTCCAAAATGGAAAAAAAAACACCAATAACCAATAACTAGTAATCGAGCACACAAATTAAGCAGACTAGACTAACACAATATTAAAAATCAAATAATTAACAAAGAAACCAAGACCAACCAGTGCTCATCTGAAATCAGAATAGAAATATATCCAATAACTATTAAACCAATGCCCCAAACAGTACTCAGAAATTAACGTCCAGCAACTACCAAAGTAGTCCAGGAATATTTTTTAAAAATAGAGAAATAATACATTTAAATAATTATCAAGGCAGCCCCCAATCTATAAAAATTTAAAAGGTGGAGCAACAACCATGGAATAAACCCATGATCAACAGAATCTAACAACCGTAATCGATGTGGCCAAAAGTTCTAAAAATCATGTCCTCGAAGCTGTAGTGGAAAAAAGTCAAAAGAGCTCAAAACAAGTAGCGAATTATTGTAGTTTATTAATAGCTAGTGCTAGGGTGCGGAAGATGCCCATTGCAATCCAGATATCATATCCTACATAATTCGACTAACACCAAGAACCAAAACTAAACAACCAGTTCCTAAGATTCTGCATTGAGATTGTTATAGCATACAACCAATTCTTATAAAGGATGGAAAAATGTATTGAAGATAAGATAAAAATGTGTTACAATCATTGTGCAGTAAAATTAAAATGCAGGTGAGAAGAGTATTTCTTCTCTCTCTGCCTCCACCAACCCCCATCTTCCCAGGAGTAGCGACCATCTAAGCTTTCCACTTTTTGGTTCTCATGAGTACCTAGGTTCCACATGGCTACCTTAACGGTCTTATAGTCCTTACCAACGTTAAGAATATCTATGATTTTTCTTTCATAAGAAGCGAAACCTACAACTTCGTGGATAAGAATCTTTGCAAATGCATTCTTTTGCTGGTTTTTAAAATTCCCTCCTATTTGATGGGAACAAGAGCTAATGGCATTTGGATTGAAATGCAACTTTCTTTGGCCTCACAAATAGCTAATTCAATGTCTTTTTTGGAGTCTAAAGAGCAGTAATACACTGCCATTATTATGGGGTGGGAAGTAAAGTCTAATCGTGATTTGTAAAATTGTTCCATGAATTTATTTTGCCATTTGATAGATTCATGAGAATATTTGGGAAAATATTATAGAAGGTCTACACATAATCGTATAAATCATTCAACTGGTTTGACAATTATTCATTGTTATTTTTCTTGCAAGTGTGTTTGTGTTCATGGTAGATTGATATCCAAGTAGAATATAAATTAGACACGTCCTCCTTCAACTTGGAGATCAATGTTTTTAATTTAATAAAATATTTTGAAATATTCTACCTGAAATATTTTAAAACATTTAGCGTGTGGATTTTTATCAAATAATTTTGCAAACTACATTCCCCCTCATATGGCTAGGGTTTGGTAATTTTTGTTCAATGTGACATTTTGCAGGATCTATTTTCCTCAAGACATTTTCCTCAAGGCATTTTTGTATCCGAATGTTGAAACTCTGTTCAATTAGTGTCTTTGGCTATAATGTGGACTACACTTTGTTACACTATAATGTGGTGGTAATGACAATTCTGCTAATACTACAATAAATGTGTGAATGGAAAAATATCTTACCAAAAGTTAGTTCAGGTAAAAGTTAAAATATTTTCAAACCGCTAGCCATTGGAGGTTAATTTTTTGAAGAATTGTTTATATTTTATTTTAGTTTGCTACTTTGATCTCGTTGTTTGCAGATATATTTCAGTTTTTCTTGGTAGCTAAGTTTATTCTTTTCCTGTTGTATAATCCAAATGTAGTTTAAGTTGTGGTTCACTTATACAAATCAAGTTTGATTTTATGCAAGATGTGTTGGAAAGAACTTGCAAAGTTACAAAATGCGAGTCGATGGGAGTTCCTTAATACACTATTCTCTGTCTTAGAAGTTGTTGCTTTTATGCAAGTAGATGGCTTCTAGTCTTCACTTAATGTTAATATTGTAAAATGGCTCGAACACTCACCCTAGGGTAGTTCACTTAATGTTATCAATGTTTTATAGGTAAAAACGTAAGCTTACTAGGCTTTTGGCATTTTTTCTCTCCTAAATGTTGTTTTATTATAATAAGTTGAATGATCATCGTTGTTAAATTATCAATGCCAACTCTCTATTTTGATTTGTGATTCAATATGATGTTACTTTATTGATGAAAATGTGTAGTAGTATGAAAAGGAAAAATAGATAGAAATGATCAATGGTGGTTTAATCTGGCATCAGAAAATTCTATTTATGTAACAATGGTGGTTTAATCTGGCATAAGGAAATTCTATTTATGTCTAAATTGCTAAAGGGAAGTGACATGGATGATGCTATCCATGTTCTACCTTTAAAAAGGGCGCATAATATTTGAGATTGAAGTTAAACTACTTATAATATCAAAGTTATGGTCTAGCATTTGTCTTTAAGCATAAATATTATATTTGTGTGTGTTGATTATATTTTGTTGATGGTAAATAGATAGTACTACTTCAAATTTGGAGTTGTATTCTCATTATCTTTTTGCAATGGTACTTGACCTATCTTAACATGCAGGTGTGGCTTAGTACTACTTCAAATTTGGAGTTGTATTCTCATTATCTTTTTTATTCAGATGAAGGTGCTATACCTGCAAATCTTGGTCCATTTTATTATGAAGTGTTTTACAAAGTTTGCTATGAAACTTGGTAGCATTGGTGATATTTGACGTAAATATGTTACAATATCTTTAATTATTGATCATTGAAGTTGTTAGGGTATCTATTATTCTTTTTAAACATGGAGGAGTCTATTGTAGTTGCAAATAATAAATGCGGACATGGAGATGGTTCTCTCTGAATGTTTTTTTTTGTCTCATCGTAGCTGCTCTTGCCAAGTATATTTTCTCTATATTTTTATTATTTGGTGACTTTGTCATTGATACACTCTTTCTGGTGTTTCTGTAAGTTCTTTTCACTGTAATTTCATTTGATTTAGTCATTAAATACTCGTTGGTTGTGTAATTTTTTACATAAAGATATACAAGGGTTTTTCAAAGATATGTTCCTAGTTTTAGCTACTGGCAAGCTTGAATATGAATTTATTTTATTTTATGCATGACCATTCCTTAGAGGGCATGATTTACAGTGGCTAGACAGTCTGTTATTTATCATTCAGTCTTAAAATTGGTTCTTGGGAAAGCTGAATATAATATAAGAGTGAGACACTTTAAACAACTGATATAGGAAATCATCCAATAGAAAAGGACAACACTCCACATGTACCAGTATCTCAAACTCCAGAATTACATTCAATTGATAGCATATAAGGTTCACCATTTAGAGCTTGTCACTTCTCCAATTGGTATTATCTCTTTTTTTATTGTCATTTATTAACTTAAAATCTTATAATTATTTATGTACTTGTTTGAGTATTTTTCTATGCTTGTAATGTTCTTTTACTTTCTAGAAGTTGGGTAGATTGGATATTTTGCTAGTTTTGTAAGCTTGTTTTTTGCAGCTTTGGAATTCTTTTTGTACTTTGTGCTTTTGTGATGCCCTAAACTTTTGTATTTAGGGTGTGATACTCTTTGTACAGTTAAACTATAAAATATATTTACTATTTTCAGAGAGTAGTGAATAAAAGTAATTCAAAATGTCGAACATTTATTCGTTTATTAATTCAATATTGAAAAATAAATAATAGTGTTAATAAATATATTTATTTCATGATGACTCATTCGTCAATAAAATATTTAGTCAAATGAGCATATATTTTTCATAAGAATATTAATTTGTAATGCGATAAAATATTTCGTCGTCATACAATTAAGTAACAAAATGACAAATATAATTTGTCATCATATTCTATTAACATTGACAAAATTTTTTGTTACTGTATTTAGAATTTCTAATGATAAAATTTTCTTATCGTCACTAACAATATATATTCGCAACCGAAAAAAACTATCACTATTACCATACATTTCAATGACAATAAATATTTTGTCATAATATCTTACTCTTTAGTAACAAATTGTATCATCATCATATAACTCTTCCATATCGTCACTATTAATATCTATTTACGATGAAAGTAATTATCACCGTTGCCATACATTTTAATGACAATGAATATTTTGTCTTAACATCTTATTTCTTAGTGACAAATTATGTCGTCATTATACAATGCTTTTATTTTGTCATTATGTTTAACCATTTCAAGACAAAACAATATAAAGATGACAAAATAGTTGGTTAAATGTAACAATAAAAATGTCACAAATAATTAAAGAGATTGATAGTATAGAAAAAATCGTCACAATAACCTACCTTTTTAGGGACAATAAGTGTTATCGTCACGTTAAATTCAACATTTAGTGACGAAGTAATACATTTCGCGATGAAAATGAGTTGATAATTGTGACGATGTATTCGTCACTTTAGACTATAACATATAGTGACGACAAGTATTTTTGTCATCAAATATTAACATCTAGTGACAAATTCAAATATCATCAAATATACCTAATACGACGCATATACTGGGCGATTTTTGCAACGCACAAATTTTGTTATTAAAAATTTTAAGTGACGAAAAATTTAATTTTCATGACGAATTATGTCGTCAACATTTATCAAATTTCTTGTAGTGATTTTCACAAACTCATTTAAACGAGCATAATCATAATTTACTAGCATTAGAATTCTAATCAAAATTATAAAATTATAATTAATATAAAACAAGAAATTAAATCTCTACAGCCATGTGTTTAAGGAATAAAAATCGCATGATATATATATATATATATATATATATATATATATATATATATATATATATATATATATATATATATATATATGGATTGGTGTGGTTCCTCTACGCCTAGGACACAGAATATCGAATCATGAACAAAGAAGGGAGAGAAAAGCCTATTGGCTAGTGATTGTAAGGCCCCAATTATAGACTGGAAGGGACACCAAAGGCCTCTTCCCTTCCATCCCTTGGATGGATAGAGAGGGCGGAGCTTTTGGATTTTTCATCTTGTCAAAAGTTGAACAATGGTTTTTAGTGTTGTCAAAGAGTTGAACAATGAAAATAGAAGGCGAGTGTCTGATCGAATTGATCAGGTCATGTAGGATGCCTTTGCTGCATATATCACTGCACTTCTACTTGATACCTATCGTAATGATAAACGGCTCGTCTCGCCGTGACCTTCTCTTGAATTCTCAAAACTTCTGTCACTCCATCCCCCAGGGGCATAGAACTCGTCGCTACCTCGACTGTGCTACCGGAAGCTCTAGGGAAGTCGTAATAGGAGAGCACTCATCTTGGGGTGGGCTTACTACTTAGATGCTTTCAGCAGTTATCCGCTCCGTACTTGACTACACAAGTGTTTACCATGGGCACGATAACTAGTACACCAGAGGTGCGTCCTTCCCGTTCCTCTCATACTAGGAAAAGGTCCTCTCAATTCTCTAATGCTCACGCCGAATATGGACTGAACTGCCTCACGACGTTTTGAACCCAACTCACAAACTGCTTAAATGGGCAAACAACCTAACCCTTGGAACATACTACAGCCCAAATGGCAAAGAGCCGACATCGAGGTGCCAAATCTTCCCGTCGATGTGAGCTCTTGGGGAAGATCAACTTGTTATTCCTAGAGTAACTTTTATCCATTGAGCGACGGTCCTTCCACTCAGCACCGTCGAATCACTAAGGTCGACTTTTGTCCTGGTCGGTGGGTGGGTCTTGCAGTCAAGCTCCCTTCTGCCTTTGTACTCGAGGGCCAATCTCCGTCTGGCCCGAGGAAACTTTGCACGCCTCCCTTACCTTTTGGGAGGCCTACGCCCCATAGAAACATTCTATCTGAGAGTGTCCCTTGGCCCGTAGGTCCTGACATAAGGTTAGAATTCTAGCTCTTCAGAGTGGTATCTCATTGATGGCTTAGACCCCTCAGAAGGAGGTCTTCTTCGCCTTCCACCTAAGCTGGGCAGGAAAGTCCCAAACCCAATCCCAGGGAACAGTGAATCTTCATAGGGTCTTTCTGTCCAGGTGCAGGTAGTCTAGATCTTCACATACATGTCTATTTCACCAAGTCTCTCTCTGAGATAGTCCCAAGATCGTTACGCCTTTAATGCGGGTCGAAACTTACCCGATAAGGAATTTCACTACCTTAGGACTATTATAGTTACGGTCGCCGTTCAATGGGGCTTCGATCATCGGCTCCCCTGTCATCTGGTCACAAACTTCCTTGACCTTCTGGAACTGGACAGACGTTAGCCCCCATACATGGTCTTACGACTCTACAGAGACCTGTGTTTTTGGTAAACAGTCTCCCGAGCCTAGTCATTGCGACCCCCTTTGTCAGGAGGCACCCCTTCTCCCAAAGTTAAGGGGCTATTTTGCCGAGTTCCATAGAGAGAGTTGTCTCGTACCCCTAGGTATTCCCTACCTACCCACCTGTGTTAGTTTCGGGTACAGGTACCCTTTTGTTTATGTTTAAAGGTCGTTCGAGCTTTTCCTGGGAGTATGATGTGGGTTACTTCAGCAACGTAGCGCCTGGTGCTCGAACATTGGCTCGAGGCATTTTCTCTATCCCTTCTTACCCTAAAAAGCAATGGCACCTTACGTTCTTGAACCGATAACCATCTTTCAGCTAACCTAGCCTGCTACATCCCTCTGGACCAACAAGGGGTAGTAGTACAGGAATATTCACCTGTTGTCCATTGAACTTAGTTTCAATTTTGGTTAAATTGATTTAGAGCAAGTGTACTCTATCGTGTGTAGCACGTAAGCAATAACGTACAAAATTTATAAGATATCAAACCCAAGGGCGAAAGTGGGTAGCCGTGTTTGAGAAATGCTTTACTCTAGTAGGACGATTCAAAGAAGGAAGGGGTTGATTATACTACAAACTAACAACTAGGAAAGCAATTAAAGATAGAACATGTGCAAATGAGATACTTGATGGCAGCATGATCCGTGTATACTACCATTTGAGTTCTAACTAAGTAGGGGCAAAACTTCTCAAAGGCATAGACCACCGTTAGAAATTCCTTCTCTGTGGTTGTATAATTCACTTGACAATAATTCAAAGTCTTAGAGGCATAGTAAATGGCTCTAAATTTCTTCTCTTTGGTTTGCCCAAGCACCACTCCTATAGCTTGATCACTTGCATCACAATGCAACTCAAAATTTACACTCTAATCCGCAGCTAGAAGTATGGGGGATGAAATCAAAGCCTCCTTGAGTACCTGAAACGAAGAAAGACACACTTCATCAAATTAAATTTAGTATCCTTTTCAAGAAGCTTACAAAGTGGCTTAGCAATTTTCGAAAAATCCTTAATAAAGCGGCGATAGAAGCCCGCGTGGCCTAAGAACGATCTAACTCCCTTCTCACTATTGGGAGAAGGAAGACGTTCTATGGCTACAACTTTTGCTCTATCCACTCTCAATCCATGCTCCAAAATGTAGTGTCCCAACACAATTCCATCGGTAATCATAAAATGGCATTTCTCCTAATTAAGCATAATGTTTTATCTCCTCACACCTCTGCAAAACAATAGATAGATTAGTCAAGCACAAATCATATGAAGAACCATAAACAGAGAAATCATCCATTAAAACCTCCATGATGTTCTCTATCAACCCACCGAAAATGGCCATCATACATCTTTGGAATGTGGCAGGAGCGTTGTACAAACCAAATGGCATCATCCTAAATGCGAAGATGCCATAGGGACAAGTAAATGTTGTTTTCTCTTGATCTTTTGGGGCTATCAAAACTTGATTGTACCCCGAATAACCATCGAGAAAACAATAATACTTGTGTCCCGCTGGTCTATCAAGCATCTGATCAATGAAAGAGAGTGGAAAGTGGTCTTTACGGGTATTGTCATTGAGTTTTCTATAGTCAACACATACTCTCCAACCGTTGATAGTCCTCATGGCAATTATCTCATTAGTATCGGACCTCATTATGGTCATACCACGCTTCTTTGCTACCACATGCAAAGGGCTCACGTAAGGAATATCACTAATTGGAAAGATGATACCTGTATCAAGCCATTTCAACACTTCCTTTCTTACAACCTTTTGCATTATAGGATTAAGACGTCGTTGGTTTTGTACACAAGACTTATCCTCTTCCATTAAATGAATCTTATGCATGCATAGAGAGGGGCTTATACCTTTCAAGTCCTTAATAGACCAATCAATGGAAGATTTGTGCTTTCTTAACACCCTCAACAATTTTTCCAATTCTAAGTCATTTAAGGATGAAGATACAATTACCAGATAAGTGTCATTTTCCCCCAAGTATGCATACTTCAAGTGCTCCGGTAAATGCTTTACCTCCTCTTTTTTTCCTCTTCTTTGGAGATTTCACTTCCTCTTCATCAAGTGTAGGGATCACTTCATCATTCTTATCTAACTCAACTCCTTTCTCTTTCCCTTCTTCATCAGCAACTACCACGGGCTCTTGTTCACATACTACTTCTTCCACTTCCTAAGCATCGGAGGTCCATCATATCTTGTTCCACTTCGAAGTTCGATGGCCTTGCATTGCTCCTTTGGATTAGTGATAGTAGTAGATAGAAACTTCCCTTGTTGATGAACATCCCCCTTTTCACTTGCCATTTAGCTCATTTGCATCTCTAATACCTTAAATCTTCGATCATTCACTTCATTCTCTTGCCTTCTTTCTTTTTTTTCCAATTTCCTCTCATCTCGCTCATACTTCATAAGCTCAAACATCTTACTCATTTGATCCTCCACCGTAGGCTTCCCTTAATTATTTTAAGCTTTAACCCCCGAATTGATCCCCAGTGGAAGTGTGAGGACATTACCTTGATTTCCATATGACAAGTTTTCAAACCTCCTAGGTTGTTGAAAGTTGCCACCGAAATTCCCTTGACCAAATCCACCTTGCCTAGATGGGTATCCTCCTCCTTGGTGCCCAAAATTTCCTCCATAATTCCTTTAAAAGTTCCTTCCTTGCATAAAGGCAACTTCCTTGAACAATCTAAAGAAGAGCAAGGCTAACTACATTCAAGATCAAGTACACAACATGGCTTGTTAAACTCAAATGGCAAATATCAATTATCATTAGAATAGAAGCAATCACAAGTAATCCCCTAATCCCTAGGTCAAGGAAATTAGGTTCTAAACTCATTACAAGTTTTAAGCACATAAGATTGAATTTCACTTTCAATTCCCTTAAGGTACTATGCTAGCAAAATTAGTCTTCTCACTCAATTAATAGACCAAATATGATAAACGAATTAAGTGTTCTCACTTGAATGTTCTAAGCATATAAATATGTTACCACATTCTTCATACACTAACACACAAAATTCACATTATAACATGATTCAATCAAACCCCTAATCATAATATTGGATTGGCCCTCCTAATACCATAAATAGAGAATTCAACCACACACATTATAATACGAATAAAGTAAATAAAAGATCATGTAAGAAATTCCAAATTCACATCAATTAAACCATTAAAAATTCAACAAATCCATAGATCCCTAATCCATCATGTGGCTAGCCTCACAAGAGGTCTAGTCAACAACAAACATCATCAAAACATCATTACAATGCTTAACAACATCCATTCTTGCAATGAAAACTAAGAAAATGCAAAGTAAAGGTGAGATCTCCCCTATATTGGAACTTGGTTTGAAACACTACTTCAAGATGCAATCCTTCCTTCTTGTGCCTCAATCTCCTTTAGAAATGTGATGAGTGAATGAAAGACACGAAGTTTCATGGGTGAAGGTGTGAAAATGGTTGAAAAATGGTGGAAAATGAAGTGAAAAATGGATAGAGATGGTAATGTGTGTGGAAAGTGGTGTGGAATGTGGGTGTTTCACGAAAATGGAGCCTAGGGTTGATTCTCATATCCAAACTTGGAGAAAAAGTAGCCAAAATGAGAATAAAACTGATTTTCTGGACAGTTCGATCGAATTTATATGATAATGGTCGAATTTTTGTGTCAATTTGCTATTTTTCACTCATTTTGCACCATTTTCTTCATTTTTGCTCGTTTTCTCCTTCGTTACACCTGTACGTGCATATTTTAACATTAGACTCATATTTTCCACCTTCTCCACCATATAAAAAGAAAAAAAACACAAAACAAACACAAAACAAACACAAAACAAACACAAAAACAACCTAAACTCTAGGTGAATACGACACCAATCATCCATCGACTATGCCTTTCGGCCTGATCTTAGGCTCTAACTCACACTCCGTGGAAGAACCTTGCGGAGGAACCCTTAGGTTTTTGGGGAATTGTATACTCACCAATGTTTGCGTTACTCAAGTCGACATTCTCGCTTCCACTTCGTCCACCGCTGCTTGCGAGGAGGCTTTCCTCTAAGGCGGAACACATACTGATGTATTTTTACATCCCATAGCTTCGGCATATTACTTAGCCCCATTCATCTTCGGTGCAAGAGCGCTCGATCAGTGAGCTATTACGCACTCTTTCAAGGGTGGCTGCTTCTAGGCAAATCTCTTGACTGTCTCTGCACCCCTACCTCCTTTATCACTGAGTGATCATTTAGGGGCCTTAGCTGGTGATCCGGGCTGTTTACCTCTTGACGATCAAGCTTATCCCCCATTGTCTCATTGGTCGACTTTGACCCTTGTTATTTTTAGGTTATATCTAGTATTCAGAGTTTGCCTCGATTTGGCACTGCTCTCGCGGCCCACATCGAAATAGTGTTTTACCCCTATATGTTTAGTCAACTGCTGTGCCTCAACGCCTTTCGGGGAGAACTAACTAGCTCTGGGTTAGAGTGGCATTTCACCTCTAACCACAACTCATCCGCTGATTCTTCTACATTAGTCGGTTCAGACCTCCACTTAGTTTCACCAAAGCTTCTCCTTGTCATGAATAGATCACCAGGTTCGGGTCCATAAGTAGTGACCATTGCCCTATGAAAGATTCACTTTCACTGCAGCTCCAGTGGGTTCCCTTGACCGAGACACTACTTATGAGTTGCCGGCTCATTCTTCAACAGCCCTGGCTCCTCCCACTGCTTGGGAGCTTACCGTTTTATATTCTATTTCACTTCCCTATGGGGGTTTTTTTCACCCTTCCCTCACGGTACTACTTTGCTATCGGTCACCAGGAGTATTTAGCCTTGCAAGGTGGTCTTTGCTGATTCACATAGGATTCTACGTGTCACATGCTACTTGGGTCAGAGCATAAGCTAGTGATACTTTCAGCTACTGGACTTTCGCCATCTAATGTGCTGCATTTATGTCGCTTCGCCTATTAGCACGATGCTTGTATTGCTCTCCTAAAACCCCAGTTTCACAATTTAGGCTGCTCCCATTTTGCTCGCCGCTACTACGGGAATCATTTTTGCTTTCTTTTCCTCTGGCTACTAAGATGTTTCAGTTCGCCAGGTTGTTTATTGCCTGCCCATGGATTCAACAGCAGTTTGAAAGGTTACCCTATTCGGGAATCTCCGGATCTATCATATAGCTTTGTATCGGCTAAGTTCATGAGTTAGAGATAAGCGGACTTGAACTGCAGACATCCTCCATAGGGTAAACCACCGCCTCTCATGCCCCCGACTGATTCTACCATAATGGCCAATGATAGATAATAACCCCCTCCGAACACAACTTACAACTTTTATCGTACTGTGCTCTCCAAAGAGCATCTCTTCTCAAAATCTCACTCAAAGCAAAGGGTGTTGAGTTGGAATCCCATTTTAACTTAGGATTCTTTTGGTTCTGAAGGTTCCATCTATAGGAGAACTAGGAACGGAGAGCCCCACTTTTTCCGCCTGACTCTTTGGTCTTAAGAACGCTGGTTTTAAGAATGAGTGATTGCCCTTCTCCGACCCTTACTGCCCAACCTGAGAATGGACAACTAATGCGTTCCATTGATCAGCGTCAAATTCACCTAGAATTTTGGGCTTAATTGCATGATTTTATGTGTATTTATTTGGCTTTAATTCAATAATGAAGCATGATTTAATGAAAATACTATTAATTGCTTGATTACTTGGAGAGAGGTATTTTTGTTAATTTTTGCAAAAATAGGGTGATTTTAATAAAAATGGGTTCTACAAGTGAAGAGGAAGATGTGGGAGAAAACAGAGCTCTATTTAAAGTTAAAACGAGCGAGAACGAGCCAAAGGAAAATTGCTAAAAATTTCATCATTGTCCCAAGTGGTAAAGTATCCCACATTAGAAACTCTATCAAGATCTCACTCACCCTACAACTATAAATACCCCTCCTTTGGAAGCCTCACACAATTCTTGATCCGTTAAATTCAATTAAATTGAATCATTTTTAGATTCAATACTTGAGAGGACTTTTAAGTAAGACCTCCACCTAGTAGTGGTTCTTCCCCCCTTCGGGGGAGGAATCCAAATATTTTTAATGCTTTCTTAGATTAGGATTTAATTGTTTTCCAAGAAGGTGGGGACACCAAGGAAAGGATGATCCTCATGGATGTAAAAACTTCATTAAGGTGAAATTTAATCTTACTTATTATCTTTCTATTTTCTATGTTTTGGTGGTTGATTCAAGGCATGAATTGAAGGCATGATTATTGATTAAATTACGAAAATGTCTTGATTGAATTTCCGGCTTTGATTAGGTTTCATTTATGAAATTCTCATGTCTTATAGTAATATGGGATTTATGTCTTTGGTGTTAGTGCATTGTGATCAGGTTGTGTATTGTGTATCGGCATGTCTTGTCGTTGCTTTATCCTTAGTTGTTTTGCATGATTATCATATGGGAGTTTCTTCCATTTATTACATGCGGGTTTAATATAAGGGGAGCCTAGCCAATTAGTCCTTATGTTTAGAACAACGTACATGAACACTAAGAAGATCACTCAGACCTGATGATTAAACTAGTGAAGGGAACCCATCATACGAACATAGTACCTTGAAGGGAATTGCAAGTAGGATCGATCCTAGGAGTATTTTAGGAGTTGTGAAAACAATCTACATCCTATTCACCATGGGCATTGGGGGTAGGCGGAAATTGTGATCGTCCTTACTATGATTAGCTTAAAAATGGAAAACAATTAAAGATGTTATGTTTGATTATTTGATTGTATCATGAAAACTACCATTCTATTGAAAATCCAAAAATATTATAATTAAATTTATTTTTCCATGCATTTTATTTTCTTTTTCTTTTAAACCTCCGATTCGATTGTCCATAACTAATCATGATACTATACCTAAAGGCCACGAATCCTAAGTTTCCCCGGTTCGATAATTTAACTTGGTTGTCTGTTCCTACACGATTAGAGTACGCTTGCTCCTTATTTCGCTTAAAGAAAATTATGATCAATTTCATCCACTTATTAAACAGGGTTCTATAGTCGGTCCGTGACCCCTGGATGCCGAAAGCGCCCTTGGGGTTATCTCGTAGTTCCTACGCGGTGGAGATGATGAGGTCGGTCCATGGATTTTCCTTCCTTTTCTTTTTCTGCATTTCACTCAAAGGGTTAAAGGGAGATAGTGCATCAAGATGTTCGCAAGGGCCAACTTTATCCTCTTTCCCAGGGATCTCAGATGAGGGACCCTGGGGGAGCCTCCGACTCCAACGACTGTCCATGTATGATCCATACTAGATCTGACCAACTGACCATCCTACCTCCTCTACATTCTTGACAGCTCATCTTTGTCTCAATAAAGTCTTTCAGTGGCATGTTTCGGTCCTCTTCCCCATTACTTAGAAAAAGTGAGCTAGCAATTCAGGTACAAGATACTATCATTACTAACTGGGCAATTAGGTTGTCCCCATTGGCAACATGCGCCTAGGGTCGTGCACATACTAAAGGAATAGCAAAAAAATTAGAAAATAAATTATAATTAGCAACCGGTTGAAAAAAAATTTCTGACACGACCCATACAACTTTTATCCCAACCCATCCAAAACTCATCCAAAAGTGACATGCGTCACATGGTCATTGGTCATTATTTATTTTTTAGCATAAAATTTAGATTTTCAATAATTCATATTTAAATTATTTTAAAAAATACAATAAAATAATCAAAATTTTTATTTTTTCTGCTATAAATAGAGTATAATATTGACATACTATGAACCACAAAAAACACTCTTTTCTCTCCATTTCAAATCATATCTTCTTCTTTCTTTTGAGTTTCTTTATTTTTTATCATTTCTCATGGATCCAAACAATCCAAATTTCTATTCTAACTCGCAAAATTTTTCAAACTTTGATGATTTTATTAATTTTGGAAGTTACCAAAACTCTCAATATCATCAAAGCTCTCAATTTTCACCAAATCTCAATCACACTTCCATTTCCGAACAAGTTCAAGTATCACAAAATATTTTTCAAAATTTATTCAATAATGTTCAACAAACAAATCTCATTCAAAAGGGCAATTGGTGTGTGAAAGAAGTTATTGCTCTTGTGTCATCTTGGTGTTTCGATAGTGAAGATAGAGTGCATGGAAAAAATCAAAAGGGTACTTCACTATAGAGTAAAGTTTATGAGATGTTTCATAAAACTCAAGCAGAAAATCCTGAAGATATGAAGGAAAGAACTGTGGATACGTTGAAAGGCCACTTCAAACGACTCAATGAAAGTGCAAACAAGTGGATTGCAGCTTGCAAGAAAGCACATACTTGAAAAAGGAGTGGAATGAGCCAGAAAGATATCAAGAAAGAATCTCACGCAATTTATGAAGCAAGTGGTACTTAGTTTACTGATTTAATTGTATTTAATGAAGTTATGTGTAAACATCCAAAATGGGAGTTGAAATTAGATCATGACTCAACACGTTTCCATCCTGAAGATGAGGAGGACAATGATGAAAGTGGTGGAAGTTCCAAAAGAGCTAAAACAAGTGAAGATTGAGAGTATTCTGTTCCCAAAAATCCTGAGACTGCAAGTAGTGGATGCTCAACCATTGCTCATCCTAGTGGTAGAGATAAGACAAAAAAAGGAAAAGGTAAGACCTCACAATCTTTTACTACGAATGAAGTTGCTGCTGAAATTCGTGCATTGAGGCTCACTAGAGACAATGAAGTTGAAGTAATGAAAATTTTTGGAAAAAAATCGAATTGGAACGAGAGAAGTTACAGAGGAATCAAATGAGGATGGAAGAACTTATGCTGAATATATTGCTAGCTAAAGATTACTTATCACCAGAAGATGAAGAAATGAAACACAAATTAATGGCAATTGTATTTGGACAGTAAATCTGTCTTATTATCATGTATTTTAGGCAGTGTTTTCATAACCGGACGAAGACTGAACCGGTGGATGCAGCGGCTAGAGGTTCAACCGGCGATTCAACCAGAAAATATAATTTTACATATTTTCAATTATATTTTATAATATTACAATTCATTAAAAAATTATAATAACCAAAATTATTTTATAAAGAAAAAATTTAATTTATATAGAAATATAATTAGATAAAATATTTATAGTTCATAATTCATACTTTATACATATTTTTATATATTCTATCAATATCATATTACATAATTTATACTCAAACTGCTATACATTTGGTGCACCACTCCAAGAAAATCACATAATTTAATTCAAAATTTAAATATTATATTTTAAAATAAATAAAAATAAAAGTAAAATTATATAAAAATATAAAATATAAAAAGAAAAAATAAAAAGTTTAAAAACTGGTTGGACCGATTCAACCGATTTTATCGATTTTTTTGATTTTGGCCGGTTCAACCTGGTTCAATCCGGTTCAACTCAAAAAATGGTTTTAGAGGGGTTTTGGACCGATTTGGAGACCGGTTCCCAGTTCAACCAGCCGGTCTAACCGGTTATGAAAATCATTGATTTTAGGTATCACATTTTAATTATTGTCTTTTAATTTAAATGTACATTAAGCCTATTAATTAGTTTTATGTACTTTTAATCAATTAAATGAGTTGTCAACTTTTGTCTTCCATTTGTCTCTTTTCTTACTTTATTCACATGCAATTATCACTTTTATATTTGAATTGTCATATCTCATACTTTATTCACGTGGGTTGTTCAAATTAATTGTTTAAATGTCATTATTCAACCTGCAGTGATAGCTTTAGGCACATGCATAGTCATCACAAAAAGATAGCTTTCACATGCTATATTTGAATTATTTTTCTATATTAATTTCATGTAATTTTAATCAATTAAATGAGTTGTTAAATTTTGTTTCATTTGTCACATTTCTTACTTTATTCACATGCAATTGTCACTTTTATATTCAATTGTCATATTTCATACTTTATTCATGTGGGTTGTTCAAATTGGTTGTTCAAATATCATTATTCAACCTGCAGTGATAGCTTTAGGCATATGCATGCTCATGATAAAAAGATAGCTTTCACATGCTATCTTTGAATTATTTTTCTATATATACATGTTGAAATTGTTCATAAATTATACACAATTTTTTTTCCTCAACTGTAAAAATGTCTTTTAATGAAAATGCATGTGTAGATTCAGATTCAAGTTCTGGTTTTATCAATTTCCCAAAATTTGATGAATGGGAAAATCGAGTTGTTCAAAGCAATCATCAAATTGATAAGATGATTGAGGATGTGATCTTAAACAATCCTAATATGATTGTGGAAAATCACACACCTAGAGCTAGACGACGATATATTGATAGAGAATGTGAACTTGGTGAGAAGCGTTTGATGAATGACTATTTTATCGACAAACCAACATATCCTCTTGAGATTTTTTGATGCAGGTTTCATATGTAAAAATCATTGTTTCTGTAAAAAGTGGAGGCTGTTGCTTCCAATGATGAGTACCAACAACGACTTGATGCCACAAGAAGATGAGGGATTTAAACATTATAGAAATGTTCTGGAGCTATGAGGTTATTGGCATATGACACATCAACTGATGATGTTGATGAATACTTGCGAATGAGTGAAACTGTGACAAGGGATGCTCTCATAAAATTTGTCGATGGTGTTATTTCTTGTTTCGTCAATGAGTATCTTAGATGGCCTAATGAACAAGATTTGACTAGATTACTCTACGTCGGGGAACAACGTGGATTCCCGGGCATGAAAGCAGTATTGATTGCATGCACTGGGAATGGAAAAAATTTCCTACTGCATGGGCCGGACAATATGCTGGAAGAAGTGGAAAGTCAACAATCATTTTAGAAGTTGTTGCATCATATGACTTATGGATATGACATGCATTCTTTGGAACACCAAGTACGTGCAATGATATTAATGTAATACATCGTTCATCATTTTTTAATGATGTGTTGGATGGTCGAGCACTAAAGATTAATTATGTTGTGAATGGTCACGAATTTGATAGAGCATATTATCTTACTGATGACATATAACCTTCATGGGCTGTATTTGTTAAGTCAATTTCTGCTCCACAACTCCAAAAGCATAAGTTGTTTGCTCAACACCAAGAGGCGGTAAGAAAAGATGTAGAGCGTGGAGTTCTACAAGCTCGTTTTGCATTTCTTAGATGTCCATGTCTTGTTCGGGATAAACATCAGATAGGTAAAATTATGATGGCTTGTATCATCATGCACAATATGTTTGTAGAGGATGAGCGAGATACATATCAAAATTATTATGATCCTAACGAATTTATTAAGGATAGGCCTATAAACCGACAAGCAAGAAGAAGTGGAGTATATGAAGAAGGTGATCACGATTTGTCATACTACACCAGACGCATTGAAAGCTTGTCCACTTATATGACTAATAGGGCACAACTTCGCAGTAGAGAAGCTCATATGCTCTTAAAAATGATTTGATTGAGCATATATAGCAAAAATTTGGAAATGGCAGTTGATTATATAATTTGTATCTTTTATTTATAATTTTATATTTCATGCATTTTTTTATTTGTGTACCTCAATTATGTATTTCTTATATAATTATTGCAATTTTAATTTTGTTATTGTGTTCTATGTTATTCTTTTTATGTGTTTTTAAAAATATTTTTTCTATAATTACGGAATTAAATATTTTTAATATATAAGATTATTTTAATTTTAAATATAATTATTAAAAAAATAATAATACTAATATATAATTTAATAATAATTATTTTATGTATATATGAGAGAGAAATAAATATTTTATTAAAAAGGTAGGTTGAATTGGGTTGTTGATGGAGTATAAAAATATTGAGGTTGGGTTGGATTATAGGTTGTATATGTGGAAGAGAGAGAAATGAATATTATATTGCTGGGTTGGGTTGTTGTGAGTTATGGATGAGGATAGCCTTAGACATCCAACCCGTAATCACAACGTCCCAATTACAAGAGTGGAGCTCTACCAACTGAGCTGTATTCCCCCAAGCCAAGTGAGTGGAGCATGCATGAAGTAGTCAGATGCTTCTTCTATTCTTTTCCCTAGCACAGCTGGGCCATCCTGGACTTAAACTAGAGACCTTGCCCGTGAAGTAAATCATCGCACCTACGGAAAGGAGGTGATCCAACCACACATTCCAGTACAGCTACCTTGTTACGACTTCACTTCAATCACTAGCCCTATCTTCGGCATCCCCTCTGCGGTTAAGGTAACGACTTCGTGCGATGTGTACAAGGCCCGAGAATGAATTCACTGCCGTATGGCTGACCGGTAGTTACTAGCGATTCCAGTTTCATGCAGGTGGGTTGCAGCCTCCAATCCGAACTGAGGATGGGTTTTTGGGGTTAGCTCATTGATGAGAGTGAAAATTAGCGTGTTTTAGTATTCAATTGAACACCTTTTTGACGAGTATTGTTGTTATATATTAATTCAAATTTCTTATATTCAATATATGTGAGAAAAATATGCACTTGAGGTGTTTTATTATGTTTTAGATGGAAAAAGGATCAAAAGTGCAAAGTTTGAGAAAATGTACAATTTCTACAAGGATGCTGAAAAACGCACGTCATAATTGTATAATTTTACTCTGTTCACGTGGAGCTCTAAATTATAAGTATGATATATGGTTGGAAAGCCACAGAAGAGAGGATCGTTTTGGCGTAAAGAACACTTCAATCCGATTCTAAACGAGAAAGTTATGATCAAAGTGGTGACGTCGCGCAAGCTGCTCCTGCTCAGAACAACTGTCCACTTTGCATGAATTGTTACATATTCAATTGTTTGAATTTCTAAGAGTTCTTCTTGTGGATAGAAATCCAAGGAAGAGAGGATCGCGTGAGCACAAGAATTACTCAAATCGGAGGTCCGATGTAGAAGTTATGTGCAAAATGGTGAGACGGCGCAAGCTTGCTCGACTTGGAGATGTTGCTCGACCAACATCACTTTGGTCGAGCAGATGAGGTCAAATCAAGCAAAATTACCAAAAACTTACAGAGAGCTTGCTCAACCATTGCTCGACTTGGAGGCCTCGCTCGACTTTTGAAGGTCAAGTCTAACAAAATGTCGATCTATTTTTGGTAGTTTCGGGTTTCTTTTACCAAATTTGACATATGACTCAAGTAAAAGCCCATCCAAGGCCTATAAGGAGAGCTTACAAGTATAAAAGGGGGTGTAGATCATATCATAGAGATCATACGAATTGGAGAGAGGCCACAACAATACTACACCCCACAAGAGGGGATCACTCCCCTACCATCATCCACATCCTTTCCTCCATCCGTCCATCACTTTGAAGATTCATTCATGGACTCAAGAGGAGAATCAAGAGGAGGATTCAAGATAGAGAAGGACGCGACGACTCCCACATCTAGGTTTTATTTTGTTTCCTAATTTACCTTTTAATTTTTCAGACATCCGGGTAAGATCTATCCAACACTCATGATTGTTCTTCGTAACATCATGGGCTAGAGCCTTTTTGGTAGAACTAGAATTTTGAAGGTTTTTACAAATTAATTGAACTTTCATGTGTAAACTCCGTACAACACTACTTGTGGATTTAATTAATATATGATTGTGCCTTTTTAATTCATACTCACGGTCATTTTGTGCATCATTAATTGTTATGTAGAGTCTGAATACATATCTTGGTTATTGATTGAGTATGTTCACTGCTGAGTTGAGCAGAATTCCAAGTTATGATTCTAAGTGAGGGGACTCCGAAGCTTCATTAGAACTATCATATATGAATACTTATAATTATATTGAATTCGGGTTACTAAGTAGAATAAATAGGATAATTTTATAATACCTATAGAGTGAGATCATATCGGGTTAGAGTATCAATTGGCCAGGGAAATAATTTTATATCTCTTGCTCTGAGGTTATTCACACGTGTTACACGCATGTTTACTTGTGTCTATAGAGTAGATATGCATTGTTTAGTGATGCGTCCATATTCCACAAGGTAGAGTCGGACATCAATACATGAAAGGGTGATTAATGAGTGAAACTAGATTATCCTAGAGCTACCTATTCTTCTACTTGATCCACTTTGGTATTTTTCTAGTGTTATTTATTTTATTTTTTTATTTTAATTAATTTTTTAGTAGTTTAATAATTCAAACTTCAAATCTTATTGCCTTTCGTCTTAATTAATTTAGATAATAATTAAATTGATAATACGCCGTCCTTTGGGTTCGATATTTCACTTGGTCGGTTGCTTAAGCTGCAGTTGATATCCTTAATACTTGGGAATTAATTTTGCGTGCAAAGAAAACGCGCATCAAGTTCTTGGCGCCATTGCTGGGGACGGCTGTTATTATTAGTTTATTATTTCTAGTTGACTAAGACTTCTATTTATGATTATTTAATTCTATCTAACCTTGAATTTTTCTGAGGTACTTGTGCATTAGAAAAAGAAGATGAAGGAAAGAAGGAACAACACAATGCTAAATATGGCCGGAGCAAGGCAAAATCTGGATAATATTGTCATACGTGAAATTTTCACGAACTATGAGATTGGCAACATGGGGTTGATAGGAGTAAGGGGGGAAGATAATGATTTTGAGATGTATCCCGCTCTTATTAACATGGTAGAGAAGAATCCCTTTTCTGGAGGTTGTTTTGAAGATCCATATCAGCATCTCCGAAAATTTCTTGGTTATGCAAACACTCAAAAGGGTTCTTTAGCTAATGATAATGCTAGGCGGATCACCCTATTCAAGTTCTCTTTGATTGATAGAACGGAAGCTTGGTATAAGACTCTTGATGCCACAGATTGCACTACATGGGACCAACTGCAGCAGAAGTTCTTGGAGAGATACATGCCACCCTCAAGGATCTTAAGAATGAGTCAAGAGATCACCCAATTTGTTATGAATCAGGGTAAGAAATTTTATGAGGCTTGGGATAGGTTTAAATATATGCTCAGGAGGTGCCCACAACATGGGATGTCTAAGGCTCAGTACATAAGCATCTTCTACTATGGATTGGATTGTAAGTCGCGTATTCTTATTGATGCATCATCAGGAGGAGCGCTGCTATCTAAAACAGTACTTGAAGCAAAAAAATTTTCTGAACACAACTCTATAAACTCACGTGACTGGCCTACTTAGAGGATTAGAGGATTTTATATACTAGGAAAGGTGGCGCAAGTTGAACATCGAGTGGTGAAGCCGAATAGGGATGATGAGATCGTCTCTAGTCTTGCTAACATCAACAAGCTATTAGAATCCCAGCAAAAGCAGATTACAAAGTTGACACAAGGGGGGCCTAGTAGGCAGTGACACGAAGTGAAGAGTGTTGAAGATACCTTTAATCGATACATGGCTGAGAATGATGCAAGAGTTGATCGCATTGAGGCTTCCATGAATGTTGATCATGCAAATTTATCTAAGTAGTTGAAGGATCTTACTTTGATAATGGGGCAGATGACCGCAAATGTGAATCACTTGACACAAAAATTGGAGAATAATCTCATCACATTGAGGTCCGGGACGCAGTTCGACGGTTCAATGATGCCGGCGAGTAAGAACGAAGGAAGCTGGAGAATTGTTCGATCAAACCACATCAGCTCGACCAGACCTGATGGTCGAGCTAAGGTCGAGCAAGCTCTGAAAAAATAGAATCACGACACTCTGTTTTCAGGTTTGCCAGCTTGACCAACATCTTTCCGCTCGATCAGACCATCCAAGTCGAGCGAAAGTCGAACAGCGTCTGGCTATGTGTAGCTCTCGATTTGGACCAGGTTGCTCGACCAGACCACCTAAGTCGAGCAGAAGTCGAGCAACACATGAAGGAGCATAGGCCACGATCGCCTATGTTGTTCAACCAAGGACAATTTGCTCGACCAACTTACCCAAGTCAAACGGAGGTCGAGCAGTCCCTTTTCACACCCAATTCGATACTGAATGCTACACATATTGATCAGAACACCTTAGAGCCATCCCAAGAGCAGAATAATGAGCTTATAGTAGAGAAGAAGTGGGAAAAGCAAAGAAGCTGATAGCCGAGAACCTTAGACTGCAGATGGATAATGAAGATGTGGTTTTCTCTCTTAATCATTCAATGAAGATGCCCATGGAGATTCGATCTTGCGAGAGCATAGATGTGGTTTTTAACTTGTTTAATCTTGATTTTAATAGGATAAATGATTCTGAATTTAAGTGGAACATTGACAATGAGGTGTCTAGACAGCCATGGAAGGTAAGAAATTCTGAGAATCATATACTTGTTATCAAGAAAGGTGAGGTGTTGAGTGCAGACAAGAAAAGGGAAAGAAAGTATTTGAAGGTGAGGATGCGACAAGATCGTCCTCTGATCTGATATTTCAAAAGGTTACATCTGTCGTGACTCTTCGACGTTAAACATGAGCTCCTGTTGGGGGACTTCCCTTCTGTTTTATTGCTTTATTTATTTTTTGTGAGTAAGAAATTTTTATATTTAAGGTGCTTACTAATCGGCAATTACATCTCTTGCAAACTTAGTTTCAACTTACGTTTTTACTAAGTTTGGGGGGTGTGATGTTATTACCTCATTGAAGCACCAAGAGTATAAGCTTTTCTTTGTAATATTTGCTAGGGGAGTTGATTTTTTGCGGTATATTGAAACTTTAATCTGTTTTGATGTGTCAATTTTTTTACAATTTGCCTAGTGTTCTGTGGTGTTTCTAGTGTGTGGAGTCGATTAGATAGTAGATTGATTCTTTCTTCTAATTCTCCTATTTTATTATTGATGAATCCTGTGACGATGAGGTGTACTTGAGTTTTGATGAAAGAACAGGTAAAAGAGTGGCAAGATGAGTTCTACATTGAGGCTTTAACCTAACCAAGTTGAACAACTGGAATTGCTCGTGTATACGTTGAAGAAAAATCAGGTGCCCTCGTTTCCTTATTCTAATTTTTATATGTTTTTTTAATTCAAGGAGTGAAAGGATTGAGTTTAAGGTGGTGATCCATGAACTTATATTTTTGAATTGTGCTTAAAATTCATGTGCTTTTGTAATTGATGAAGGAATTGTACTTGATTTATATTGTAATTTGAAGTTCTCTGTGTACTTGTGGAATATTGCTTACCATGAAAAATGTTCTATTACTTGTTAAAAACCCATGTGAGATTTTGAGCCTTATTCATGTACATAATCACATGATGTTTTATTTTCTGGTGAGTATCGTTCTTATGTGTATATTCTAGAACTTGTCTCTTGTCTTACTTGAGACCGCATGTTATGTAGATAATGGGAGATGATTTAAGGTCATCCTTGAATTTATGAGTCACTTAGCCAAATAATTCCCTACCAAATGATGTTTATACGTAGTTAACCCCGTTGAGCCTAAAAGCCTTATTTCTTTGGCAACCTACAAAGATAGCCTCTTTGATATCCTATTTGAGCCTTAAATTCATATATTTAGTGGAGAATTAAATGTTGTCAAAGTGTGTGAATTGATTTTCATGGAGTTTGGAAGGAATAAAATATTTGAAGCTGTACAAGTGATTATGACCAGAAAAATATGAACTTAAAAATAAGATAATGAGGGGTAGTGCTCAAAACTGGTACCCCGAGATGCTAGAGGTAGTGTCCGAAACTGGTACCTCTAGAAAGGAAAGTATGTGGAGCTTGAAGGAAAGGAGAGAAGAAAATTAGAAGAACATGAAGCTGGATAGCCTTGAGGTGTAAAAATTTACAATACAAAAGATCTCCGGTTTTGATTCTCTACTAGTTGAGTCACTTATCCATATATTTCCAACCTTAACCAAATAGCCAACATTACACCCAAAAGAAAAGTCCTTTTTGTTTCCATTATCGAATCATACTTTTAGTGGAGGAGAGTTTGAGACATTTGTCAAGCTTATGCATGCACTTGAATTTAATTTGAGCGTAAATACCTTAACCCATAAGTGTACATCTTTTACACTTGAGTGCGAGTGATATATACTTCCCTTGAGAGCATGTGAATGAAACATTTGAATTGGTAGTGATTGTCTTATCTTGTATGCTATGAATTGATTATTACATGTAATGAGAGTTGCATGACCTAAGTTGAGGACAATTGTATTTTGAATGGGGTATTGATCATAGTCCTTGTTTCCCCGCTAATTTTCATACTCTCTTTCACTTTATTTTATTTTGTTGCCTCAGGACGAGCAACGGGTAAGTTTGGGGATTGATGAGAGTAATTAGAGTGTTTTAGTGTCCAATTGAACACCTTTTGGATGAGTATTGTTTTTATATATTAACACAAGTGTCTTATATTCAATATATATGGGAAAAATATGCACTGGAAGTGTTTTATTGTGTTTTAGGTGGAAAAAAGATCAAAAGTGCAAAGTTGGAGAAAATGTGTAATTTATGCAAGGATGCCGAAAAATGCACGTCATACTTGTGTAATTTTTCTATGTTCATGTGGAGGCCCCTGTCAATTCCTTTTAGTTTTGGCACAAAGAACACTTCAATCTGATTCTAAACGAGAAAGTTATGATCAAAGTGGTGACGTGGCGCAAGCTGCTTCTGCTCAAAACGACTATCCACTTTGCATGACCTTTTACATATTCAATTGTTTGTATTTATGAGAGTTCTTTATATGGATAGAAAGCCAAGGAAGAGAGGATCGTGTGAGCACAAGAATTACTCAAATCGAAGGTTAGATGTAGAAGTTATGCACGAAATGGTGAGACGGCGCAAGCTTGCTCGACTTGGAGATGTTGCTCGACCAGCATCACTTTGGTCGAGCAGATGAGGTCAAATCGAGCAAAATGACCAAAAACTTACAGAGAGCTTGCTCGACCAATGCTCGACTTGGAGGCCTTGCTCTACTTCTGAATGTCAAGTCTAACAAAATGTCGTTGGTTCTATATTTGGTAGTTTCGGGTTTCTTTTACCAAATTTGGCATATGACTCAAGTAAAAGCTCATCCAAGACCAATAAGGAGAGCTTACAAGTATAAAAGGGGGTATAGATCATATCATAGAGATCATACGAATTGGAGAGAGACCACAACAATACTACACCCCACAAGGGGGGATCACCCCCTACCATCATCCACATCCGTAGACTCAAGAGGAGAACCAAGAGGAGGATTCAAAATGGAGAAGGATGCGATGACTCCCACATCTAGGGGTTATTTCATTTCTTAATTTATCTTTTAATTTTCTAGACATCCGGGTAAGATCTATCCAACATCCATGATTGTTCTTCGTAACATCATGAGTCATAGCCTTTTTGGTAGAACTAGGGTTGTGAAGGTTTTTCAGAATTAATTAATTTTCATGTGTAAACTCCGTAAAATACTACTTGTAAATTTATTTTATATATGATTGTGCCTTTTTAATTCATACTCACGGTAGTTTTGTGCATCATTAACTGTTATGTAGAGTCTGAATACATATCGTGGTTATTGATTGAGTACGTTCACTGCTGAGCTGAGCAGGATTCCATGTTATGATTCTAAGTGAGGGGACTCCGAAGCTTCATTAGAAATATCATATATGAATACTTATTAATTGAATTGAATTTGGGTTATTAAGTAGGATAAAGAGGATAATTTTATAGCACCTATAGAGGGAGATCATATCGCGTTAGAGTACCAATTGGCCAGGGAAAATAATTTTATATCTCTTGATCTGAGGTTATTCACACGTGTTACACGCATGTTTATTTGTGTCTATAGAGTAGATATGCATGGTTTAGTGATGCGTCCATATTCCACAAGGCAGAGTCGGAGATCAACACACGAAAGGGAGATTAATGAGTAAAACTGGATTATCCTAGAGCTACCTATTCTCCTACTTGATCCACTTTCGTATTCTTCTAGTATTATTTATTTTATTTGTTATTTTAATTAATTGAGTAGTTTAATAATTCAAACTTCAAATCTTATTGTCATTCGTCTTAATTAATTTAGATAATAATTAAATTGATAATACACCGTCCTTTAGGTTCGATATTTCACTTGGTCACTTGCTTAAATTGCAGCTGATATCCTAAATACTTGGGGATTAATTTTACGTACAAAGAAAACGTGCATCACTTACCCTCGTGGGATCGCGACCCTTTGTCCCGGCCATTGTAGCATGTGTGTCGCCCATGGCATAAGGGACATGATGACTTGACGTCATCCTCACCTTCCTCCGACTTATCACCAGCAGTCTGTTTAGGGTTTCAAATTCAATGATGGCAACTAAACACGAAGGTTGCGCTTGTGCAGGACTTAATCTAACACCTTACGGCACGAGCTGACGACAGCCATGCACCACCTGTGTCCGAGTTCCCAGGGCACCCCTCTCTTTCAAGAGGATTCGCGGCATGTCAAGACCTGTTAAGGTTCTTCATTTTGCATCGATATAAACCACATGCTCTACCACTTGTGCAGGCCCCTGTCAATTCCTTTTAGTTTTATTTTTACGAACGTACACCCTAGGCGGGATACTTAATGCGTTAGTTACAACACTGCACGGGTCGATATGCATAATGCCTAGTGTCCATTATTTACGACTAGGACTACTGGGTATCTAATCCCATTTGCTCACCTAGCTTTCGTCTCTCATTTTCAGTGTCGGCCCAGTAGAGTACTTTCGTCGTTGGTGTTCTTTATGATCTCAATGCAATTTACTGGTCCACTAGAAATTCCCTCAGCCCCTACCGTACTCCAGCTTGGTAGTTTCAACCGCCTGTCCAGGGTTAAGCCCTTGGATTTAATGGCAGACTTAAAAAGTCACCCAAAGATGCTTTACGCCCAATCATTCCAGATAACGCTTGAATCCTCTGTCTTACCGCGGCTGCTGGCACAAAGTTAGCCAATGCTTATTCCCCAGATACATCATTGCTTCTTCTCTGGGAAAAGAAGTTCACAACCAGTGGGCCTTCTACCTACACGCGGCATTGCTCCGTCAGGTTATCGCCCATTGTGGAAAATTCCCTACTCCTGCCTCCTATAGGAGTCTAGGCTGTGTCTTAGTCCCAGTGTGGTTGGCCATCCTCTCGGACCAGCTACTGATCATCGCCTTGGTAAGCTATTGCCTCACCAACTAGTTAATCAGATGCAAGCCCCTTGATGAGAGTGAAAATTCACATAATTTGATCTCTGATTTCTGTGATAATTATGTATGATTTGATCTTAATTCAAGATAAATTGAGATATGCATTGGAAAGTCACGGATCAGGTGCGTTTGAGGCCGTTTCAGCAGATTTTCAGAGAAAAATAGGACAGAAGTGCTCGGAACTGGAAGAGAAGTGTTCAAGGATCTGCCGGTTCGTCCAGCCACTGAAGATCGAACCATGGTCGAACCACATGTCTGGAGTTCTCTGATCGCCGATGGTTGATTCGACCTTGGTTCGACTAGGGGGCACTCTCTTCGACCAAGGGTGTAGGTTGAACCACCATGCAAGACATCTCTAGATCTATTTTTTACACCTTTAATACGTGTTTTCACTTAAAAAGCCCATTAAAGGTCCATTGGAATAGCTGGAAGTATGATGAGAGTGAAATTTCACATAATTTGAGCTATGATTTCTGTGATAATGATGTGTGATTTGATCTTAAGTCAAGATAAATCGAGATATATAGTGGAAAGTCATGAATTAGATGTGTTTCATGCCGTTTGAGCAGAATTTTGATGGAAAACATGACGGAAGTGCTTGGAACTGGAAAAGGGCCATTTAAGCATATGGTTCGACCAAGACACGAGTGGTTCGAGCGCTGGTTCGGGTCGAACCAGCCATCTGTTCGATCCTGATGATGTGGTTCGATCAACCATGAAGGTCGAACCGTGGTCGAACCAAATGCCTGAAGTGATGCCAAGTTGATTCAACCCCAATGCTTCTTATTCGACCAGTGGTTCGAGTCGAACCAGCCATCTGCAAGATTGTTTTGACCAAGGTGTTCATGGTTTGAACAAGGCTTTGGTCGAACCAATACACGAGAAGTCTATGGATCAGTATTTTTACACCTTCAGTACGTGTTTTCACTCAAAAAGCCCATTAGAGATCCGTTGGAGGAGCTGAAAGTATAAAAGGAAGACCTACGCAGCAGAAATTTACCACCTTCATTCCACACAACATCCAAACCCTACTATCATACTACAGTTGTGGAGAGAGATTCTTCTGTCGAATAAAGTGAGAACCAAGTGAATATTCAAGACGGAGAGAGACGCGATGGTGTCCGCATCTAAGGTTTACTTTGCTTCTTAATTTATCTTGTAATTTTCAAGACTATGAGTAACATCTAACCAATCACCATGATTGTTCTTCGATCAATCATGGGCTAGAACCACTTTGGTAGTTCTAGGGTTTATTAAGGTTTTATTATTTAATTGAACCTCCGTGCGTATACTCCATACAAAACTACTTGTGGTTTATTTTATATAAGACTATGCATTTTTCATACATATTTAGAGTTGTTTTTTGCATCTTTAATTGTTATGTAGAGTTTGAATACATATCTTGATTATTGATTGAGTGCATTCACTACTGAGCAGGATTTCATGTTATGATTCTAAGTAAGGGGACTCCGAAGTTTCATAAGAACTATCTTGTATAAATACTTGTTAATTGAATCTGATTCGGGTTAATAAGTAGGATAAAGAAAATAACTTCATAGTACATATAACGGGAGATCATATCGGGTTAGAGTACTCAGTGCACATGAAATAATTGATACTGATAGTACCTAGAAAGGGGGTGAATTATATCTCTTGCTCCAAGGATATTCACATGTGTTATACGTTTATTTACTTGTGCTTACAGAGTAGATTTGCATGGTTTAGTGATGCGTCCATATTCCACAAGGCAAAGTTAGACATTGATACACAGAAGAAAAGTTAATGAGTAAAACTGGTTTAGTGATACTTCGTTTAATCTCTACTGCTTGTTTACTTTATTTGTTATTTAAATTACTTTTTTAGTAGTTAATTAAGTATTCCACTAATTTATTTCCAACCTAGTCTTAATAAGTTAGATTATAATTAAATGATAATAATACATCCCTTGGGTTCGATAAATATCACTTGGTCGCTTATCAAATCTACAATAACTTCCTTTATACTTGGGGATTAATTGTGTATTGAGAAAATACTCATCAAGTTCTTGGGGCCGTTGCCAGGGACGACATTAATTATTAATTTATTATTTGTAGTCTAATTGAGATATTTATTCTTGTCTTTAATATCTAACACTTATTTTCTTAAGTGTATGCACACTAGATCAAAGGCAGGAACATTAGCGTCTTTTAATCTAGAAATTGGAGCATCGTCGAGGAAGAAGAAGGCAAAGAAGAAGAAGATGAAGAACGTGAAAGCAACTGAAGCTCTTAATCTAGAAGTTGAAGTTGAAGTGTTAAATTCGAAAGCGATTGAAGCTACAATCGGAGATAAATCGGAGGCAGAAGCAGTCAACCTGGCCCAAGAAAGGGTGGATCCGAATAATGTTGTCATCCATGAAGTCTTCAAGAACAACGGAGGAGACAACTTGGGGTTGCTAGGAGAAAGAGGGGCCGATGCGGATTTTGATCTTCACCCTGCTCTGATCAGCATGACAGAAAGAAGCCCTTTCTCTGAGGGAAACTTTGAAGATCCTCAACAGCATCTGAATAAATTCCTAGGGAATGCAAGCACACAAAAGAGCGCAGGAGATCATGAGGATGTAAGGAGGATTGTGTTGTTTAAATTCTCGCTTACTGAAAGAGCGAGAGATTTGTATGATACTCTTAATGCTGCACATTGCACTACCTGGGAGCAATTGAAATTGAAGTTTTTAGAGAGATACATGCCACATTCCTAGGTGTTTAGGATGAAGCAAGACACCATTCAATTTGCTATCAGTAGTGGAAAGAAATTTCATAAAGCTTGGGATAGGTTCAAGGACATGCTTCGAAAGTGTCCACAATATGGGCTATCTAAAGCTCAATACATCAGTATTTTCTACAACGGGTTGATTGTGATTCTCGAATATTACTAGATGCTTCATGACATTCATTGAGGCCAAAAATCTCTTTGAGGATATTTCGATGAATTCAAGAGATTGGCCAATTGATAGAGTGAGAGGCACTTATGTACTTGGAAAAGTAGCGCAGGTTGAACACACTATGATTAAGTTGAGTAGAGAAGATGAGATCGTCTCTAGTTTGGCTAATATCAACAAGTTGCTTAAGTCTCAGCACAAGCAGATTACTGATATAGCGCAGCGAGTACTAATTATGCAGCAGGATGTTGGTAATGAAGGAGCTAGCCAAGAGGAATTAGAATAGAAAAACTACTCTATGGGTCAAAGTATTCATGGAACGAGGTTCCAAAATCAAGGAAATCAGAATTATCAGGGAACTACAATAATCGTGGCCCCTCTGGTAATTATCAACAACCAAAGAGACTGGAGTTTTCATGGAGTAATCCTAATGTGGCAGTACAACTTCCTATTGGTGTTGATCTGGATTCTAAGATCAAAAAAGGAAAACTTAGTTTTAGAATATGGTGAATAGGTACATGGCGAGAAATGATGCAAGAGTGGATCGTCAAGAGGCAAAGTTATAGGCGAAAATAGATAAAAATCATGAGGATATATCTAAACAAATGAAGGACTTGACGTTGTTGATGAGGCAGATGGTCGGGAATGTGAATCAGTTGACCCTAATGGTATAGAAGAGAAAGTTCTCATCTCAAAGCATAACAAACCCAAGAGAGTGTCACGCCATCATGTTAAGGTCTGCAACGCAGTATGAGGGACTGATGATGCCGGATATGGATTCTGGAGCTCTAGGAGCTCAATTCGACCATGGTTCGACCAAAATAGCAGATCGAACCACACCACCTAAGTCGAACCAAGCACCTGGGCAACCTCTGGAGCATTAAGATGGTCAGTTCCAACATAGACCTGGTTCGACCAACCCTGAGGGTCGAACCACGATCGAACTAGCCTATCCACGAGACTTTGAATTTTCTAATGATAGGTTCGACAATACCACTCTAGTTCGACCAACCCTGAAGGTCGAACCATGGTTGAATCGGTCTGTCCGAAAGATGCCATACTTTTTTATGCTCGGTTCGACCACTACACACTTGGTTCGACCAGCACCAAGGTCAAACCGTCTTGTCCAGCACCATTTTCTACGCAGAATGCTTTACCTGATGTTAATTCTACTCTAGTACCATCCCAAGGGTAGAATACTGAGCTTATAGTGGAAAAGAAATGGGAAAGAGCGAAGAGATTAAGAGCCGAGAAGGACAAAGCGGAGAAGGTTGAATGTGATGAATGGAGAATTCCTAAGATAAAGATACCTCCTCCGTTTCCTTTCAGGTTAGTCAAGAAGGGATTGGAAGAAAAGTTCAAAAAATTTTCAGATATCATAAACAAGATAAGCTTGAGCATCAATTTCTCTGAAACAATCTTAGAGATGTCATATTATGTCCGCTTTCTAAATGATATTCTGTTAAAGAAGAGAAGCTTGAACTGAATTGAAACGATGAATTTATCTGAGAACTGCAACTCAATCATTCAGTGGAAACTGCGAGTTAAGTTAAAGGATTTGGGAAGCTTCACTATTCTATGTGAAATTGGAAAGGGCCCGACACGACGAGCCTTATGTGATCTTGGGGCAATGCATCAATTTGATGCCCTTGTCAATATTTCCAAAGCCTTGGTTTGGGGGAGTTGACTCCCACAACAGTTGTTCTACAATTGGCTGATTGGTCTATGACTTTTCTGAAGGGTGTGATTGAAGATGTTCTAGTGAAAGTCGAGAAATTAGTCTTTCCTGTGGACTTTTTAGTGCTCGAGATGAAAGATGACAAGGATAATGTCCCTCTTATCTTAGGGAGACCATTCCTTGCTACTGCTAGAGCTATGATTGATGTTCAAAGGGGTGAGCTAAGGCTACAGATGGATAAAGAATAGGTCCTATTCAACCTAGATAAAGTAATGAAGATGCCAATGGAGATACAATGTCACATCATTGATGTGGTGGAGGAGATTCATAAAGGAAGATATGTTCTTGATCCTTTCAAAGGATCCCTTGGAGACATGCTTGTTGGAGTCTCTTACTTTTCCCACCACAGATTTAGATGAGCTCTCTAATGATGTATGTATTGAATTTCTAGAAAATTTACTTACTTTGGGTGATGACAGGTTTGAATAAAAAATAACCAAGATTGAAGAGGTAAAATGGACTAGGAAGTACTTACTATTGGATAGAGATAGCACAAAAAAAGAGGAGAAGAAAGAGGAGTTGAAACCACTATCGGAGCACTTGAAGTATGCTTATCTAGGTGACAATGAAATATATCTGGTAATTGTATCTTCTTCTTCAACTGTTGATCAACTCGATGATTTATTAGATGTGCTTAGTTAGTATAAGTTTGCGATTGGTTGGTCTCTTAATGATTTGAAAGGTATTAATCCTTCGTATTGCATGCATAAGATAAGGTTATTAGATGAGGCTGAGGGTAGCATTCAGAATCAGCGGAGGGTGAATTCTGTTATTCAAGAAGTGATTAGGAAACAAATCCTAACATGGTTAGATGCAGGAATTATATATCCAATTAGTGATAGTCCCCATGTGAGTCCATTGCAAGTTGTAGCTAAGAAGGGGGCATGACTATCGTTAAGTCTGATGATGGTGAAGCATTAGCCACTAGGATTCCTACGAGGTGGCGTGTGCGTTCGGATTATAGGAAACTAAATGAAAATACACGCAAAGACCACTTTCCCTTTCCTTTCATGGATCAAATGCTTGATCGTCTTGTAGGGTATGATTTTTATTGTTTCTTGGATGGGTACTCGGGGTATAATCAAATTATGATTGCACCCGAGGACCAGGAAAAGACTACTTTTACTTGACCATATGGAACTTTTGCCTTTAGGAAGATGCTTTTTGGATTGTTTAATACGTCTGCTACATTCCAGCATTGCATGATGGCGATATTTGATGGTTTGATAGAAAAGATCATGGAGGTGTTTATGGATGATTTTTCTGTTTTTGGTTCCTTTTTTATATTTGTTTGACTAACATCTATACTCTTTTGAAGAGATGTGTTCATACTAACCTAGTTTTGAATTGGGAGACGTATCACTTCATGGTAAGAGATGGGATTGTTTTGGGATATCATGTTTCAGCCATAGGATTGCAGGTAGATAGAGCTAAGGTGGTGGCGATTGAGAAGCTTCCACCACCCACTAATGAGAAGGGAGTGCGGTCCTTCCTTGGACACGCAGGATTTTATAGAATATTTATTAAGGACTTCTCAAAATACTCCAAGTCATTGTCTCACTTACTTGAAAATGATGTTCCTTTTAATTTTGATGATGAATGTCTAACTGCTTTTCAGGTTTTTGAAGGAGGCACTTATTACAACACCTATCTTGATCACACCGGATTGGATTCAACCATTTGTACTTATGTGTGATGCAGGTGATTTAGCACTTCGAGTGATGTTTGGGCAGATGAGACAGAAGAAATTCTACGCCATTTACTATGCGAGTATGACTTTTGATTCTGCACAAAAAAACTACATTGTCACTAAAAAGGAGTTTCTTGCTATTGTGTATGCATTCAATAAGTTTCGAAAGTATTTGGTTGGCATGAAGACTATAGTGTGAAGGGATCATTTTACGATCCGGTACTTGATGGAGAAGAATGAAGCGAAGCCAAGGATCATTAGATGGATCCTTCTTCTGCAGGAGTTTGATATGGAGATCCGGGATAAGAAGGGAACAGAAAATGTTTTGGCGGATCACCTATCAAGGTTGGAGACAAGGGAGCATTGTGATGATTCTTTTGATTACATAGAGGAGATGTTCCCTGATGAGAAGATTATAGCCGTGTTTATAGAAGGAGCGGAGAAAACTTGTGTAGTAGCTGCGCAAGGAATGGATCCATGGTATGCGGATTATATCAATTACATTGTCGTAGGTGAAATTCTTAAAGGTCACAACAGGTTTCAACTTGCAATGTTTAAGAGGGATGTTGAGTCTTTTATATGGTATGATCCGTTCGTCTACAAGATTTGTATGGATTCTATCATCCGTAGGTGTGTGCCCGAGATGGAGATGGAGATTGTCCTTGATTTTTGCCATGCACTACCTAACGGGGGGCACTTTGGAGCCCAAAAGACTGCAGCGAAGGTACTTTAATCTGCTTTTTATTTGCCTACTTTGTTTAAAGATTGTGAATCATATGTAGCGACATGCGATGGATGTCAAAGGATGGGAAACATAAGTAGAAGAGATGAGATACCACTTTAGCCGAGCATTATTGTTAAAATCTTCGATGTATAGGGAATTAATTTTATGGGATCTTTTCCCCCATCTAATGGATATCTCTACATCCTTCTAGCAGTGGATTATGTTTATAAGTGGGTGGAAGCAATTCTTACTCGCATGAATGATGTTATGACTATGTTGTCATTCTTGAAGAAACATATCTTTGCCCGATATGGAGTTCCTAGATCACTTGTAAGTGATGGAGGTTCCCACTTCGTCAACAAGCTTATTGAACGAGTTCTCAAGGAGTATGGTGTTAAGCATAGGGTTACTACACCCTGTCATCCTCAAGCTAATAGGCAAGCCGAAGTCTCCAACCGACTAGTGAAATAAAGTTTTAAGAAGGTAGTCGGAACTAATAGGAATGATTGGGCTATGAAGCTCGATGATATTTTGTGGGGTTCCGAACTGCCTACAACACTGTATTAGACATGTCACCTTATCAAAAATGAATGGGATGTGGCACTCCACTCGCCGCTAGCTTTGGTTGCTAAGCAAGTCTGTGGTACGATTAGGTCAAATAAGCCCTTCTGGGCTGCGACTAATTTCCTTAAAAGCTTACAAGTGTCTGTCTCATGCCAAATGCCTGAAAAAATATTATTATAAGGTATCTGCAAAAATAGGAGTAGTAGAACATATTTCACCAAGTTGTCTATGGAAAGCCGTGCCACTTACCTGTAGAGATTCAACATAATTCTTTTTGGGCCGTGAGAAGTATGAACTTGTCTCTTAAGGAGCAAAAGGAGTTTAGGTTGACTCATATCAATCAACTAGACGAGTTCAAAAATCAAGCTTTCAAGAATTCAGTGATCTACAAGGAATGAATGAAGAAATGACATGATTCGAAGATCGCTTACAAGGAATTCAAGCAAGGTGATGAGATATTATTCTTTAACTCTCGTTTGAAGCTTTTTATAGGAAAATTGAAATCAAAGTGGACGGAACCATTCATTATCCATAGAGTATGCCGAGGGGGGAGTTTTGAGATCATGGACAAGGACGAAGACATCATAATGGCGAATGGGCATCGATTGAAGCATTATAAGTCACTGGATGATTCTTGCGTCGTCTTTGAGAATATCTTACATTGATATGGTACCGTCGTGACTCTCCAACGTAAAATAAGAGCGCTTGTTGGGGGTTTTCCCTCCTGTTTTATTGCTTTATTTTCATTGGTGTGAGTAATAAATTTTTATATTTGACGTGCTTACATATTGAAAATTGCATCTCTTTGCAAACTTAGTTTCGACTATAGTTTCTACTAAGTTTGGGGGTGTGATATACTTACCTCATCGTAGCACCGAGAGTATAATCTTTTCTTTGTAACATTTGTTAGGGGAGTTGATTTTTTGCTGCATATTATCACTTTAATCGGTGTTGATGTGTCGATTTTTCGTAATTTGCCTAATGTTTAGTGGTGTTTTATTTATTGTGTAGTATGCGGAGTATATGCACATGATTTATTGAGTCTTAATTGTGGTTCGCTAGCTATAGTTTTGCTCTGTTTCGGTACCTAATGAACACTTTTGGGCTTAAAGTTTGCAGGGGACGAAGAAGAATCGTGTTTGAAGAAATAGCAGGTCAGTTCGACCATAGGAGTAAGTCGAACCAATTGGTTTGGGTCAAACCAGGGATCAGAGAAATTGTTACAGGCTGATTCGACCCTGTTGCCTTAGTTCGACCTGTGGTTCGAGTCGAACCAGCATCTGAAAGTTTATTACAGGCTGGTTCGACCTCGACGATATGGTTCGACCAATGGTTCGAGTTGAAGCAAACCCAAGAGTTGTCCAGAAATGTGGTTCGACCACGATAATGTGGTTTAACCACCTGGTTCGAATCGAACCAGCCCAGGTAAGTCGTGTTTAAATCTTATTCTAGCCTATGTTTTGTATATTTTTCACACCATCCGCACTTGAATCCTCTCCAAACTAAAAATCCTCACTTCCAAACTTTGATTTCACGTATTTCTACTCTGATTAAACCACTTCCCACACTTGATTTCTCATGGATTTGGGAATTTTTAGTTGAAAAACTAGGGTTTTCCATCCAAAAAGGGGATTTTCATCTTTTGTTCATACTAAGCAATGGCTGGATCGAAAGGTACATTCTCTTGACTCTATTACCCTAGGATTGAAAGTTTATTACTTGATTTTATGTGGATAAGTTGATTAAACTCATTTTTATGTGGATTCATGGTGTAGTTTGGATGTTTGTTAGAAATTTCTTATGAACAAGTGATGGGTTCAATTTTAATTGTTTATTAGTGTTCATACCTTGATGTTCTAAGTGAATTGTTGAGCAAATTGTTTGGTGAAGATAAGCATGTTGAAATTTTGGTTGATTTGTGAAGATTAGTTAATTGCATGTATAGGTGAAGAAAGTGAAGTGAATGGTGAAATTATTGAAAATTCTTGTTGGAGAGTTGAATTATGAAGTGAAATTGGAATAGCATGTGTATGGATTCATTGTTAAATTTTATGAACCCATGGAGTTGGAAGCTTGTTTATTTGAAATTGATTATACATGAACAACTTGAAGTCTTGAGTAGAGTTTAGTGTATAATTAGATGATTTTGATTGGTTTACTTTTCTTAGGCGACTGAAATCCTCTCCAAGAGGAAGAAGGATAGGCAGCCTCGTGAGGACGAGGTTACTAAGAAATTGCGTTTAAAGGAGAGGTTGCCAAGGTATTTTCATATCGAGATGAAGAATTGGGAGAAAATTAAGGACAGACGGGGTGCGATGTCTGACAAGATTACTCGCACAAGGTAACAGGGTGATGAGGCCATGAGGACGATGAATATCCATGATGATATAATGTGGATGTTTGATCCAGTGAGCATCCATCATTTTATGGAGCTGAAGAGGCCTACGTTCTTTCATGTGACTGCCGAGGTGTTGTGTTCAATCACGATTAAGAATGGTGCTAGTTCTCTTCCTTATGAGTGTTCATTCCAACTTGGAGGCGAAAGGAGAACATAGACAGATGAGGATTTTAATGTGTTGCTAGGAACTCCTAGGGGGATTTCTATGAATGAGAATGGCCACTTCAATGCGACTGATTTTTGGAGATCTATTTCTGGAGAGGATATGGACTTCAAGTCTAAGGAGGCTTGTGCTGCTATGATTCGGAATCCAGTCATTATATATATGGATAGAGTGTTGAGTAATACATTGTTTGCCTATCTAAGGAAAGTTGCTTATCCAGGGGAGAGTTGTATGCTCTATGTTATATGTTGAATGAAATGAGGTTTAATGTGGGTTCATATCTGATTCAGCAGCTCTACAGATTCAGAAGTTCCTCTTTTCAAAAAGTGAATATTAGAGGATTGCTTACTCCAGTGGCTAAGTCATACCACAAAGATTTCACTTGTATTACCCCTATTTCGAAGGATTCTGATTTAGTGATAAGTGCATGTGTTCAAGCTGGATTTACTTTGCAGCGAGATGGAGACTGATTTTTCACTAGGGGTTCTAATCCATATTCTTTCATGTTTTCATATGATGTGAGGGCTTTGATTCGAATTCAAGGGAATGAAAACATATTGATGGACACTTTAGCACACAAGGCGATATCAATAACGTGCTTGAGGAGAGGAGATTGGAGGACTGTGGCTCAGATGTATGCTGCGGGTATGTATCAAGAGATGTAGAGGATAGTAGAACAAGTGCCAGCAGCAGCCTCGGAATGGAGAGCACGATGAGGAGATGCATGGAGTGGAGCTGATTAAGCATCCTGATATAGAAATACCGCATCAGCAGCAGCATGAGATGCCACCACCACCACGTCCACAGCAGCCACATCAGCAGCATTGGGGCGGTCCTGATGAGTTCTACAAGGAGCAGTTTCGATTGATGAATGAGCACCTTGTCAACTTAAAAAACAATCAGAGGGAGACGAACCGCCAATTGGGCTTGCTGACTACAGGCTATGCTGCACTCGACATGTGCTATAATACATTGCATGCCAACTATGTGGTTATGGATCAGACGTTGGTAGATTTGAATGACAATTATGAAGTTTTGGATAGAAAGGTAGATAGCTTGCAGAGAGATTTTGATGATTGGCCCAGGGAAGATAGTGATGATGATGCTCCACAGGAGTAGAGGGCGCCAGGTTTTCATCTTTATCTGCTTAATCTCATCCCCCTTCTCTTTTCTCTTGACAAGTTGGGTATTTGGTGGTGTGAGTGGCATGTAATGATATTCTATACTGATTATGATGATGGATTTGATTTGTGAGACTTGATTTGGATTTTTATGATGGGTTGTTGACTCTTTGATAAGTATGTTGCATTCGTATTTTGCATGTGTTGATTTTGTTTATGATAAGCATGTATAACTTATTAAATATGTGGAGTTCATTGTGGAATTTATCTTGATTAAATGCTATGAAGAGTGCTTAGGAATCTATTACCCATGTGAGAATTTGAGTCTTATGAAATCATGCTACATCCATGCATGATAGTTTTTTCTTGTGAGAATCGTTCATATAACCGTATTCTAGAACTTGGATGGAGTCTTGTGTGAGACTTATGATTGTTAGTTATTAGTACACGATCATAGGCCATTATTTTTTATTTGAGTTTTTAGCCAAATTTTACCTTCCCATATACTTTGTAAATCATTGTAAGCCCCTTTGAGACTTTAAAAGCTTTTTCTTTGGCAAGTCTTAGTAAAAAAAAGCCTTTATTCATCCTTTACTTGAGCCTTTTTAAATACCCTATTCATTAGTATAGAGTTGAGGTGAATATATACTAGCTTGAATGTGAAAAAGAAAAGGAAGAGGAATTTGGTTGAGTGTTATGAAGAAAAAATGATATTTGGTTAAATCTTGTTTAGGGGTAGTGCCCGAAACCGGTACCCCGACTGCTTAGAAGGGTAGTGCCCGAAATTAGTACCCTTGTACTTTGAAGAAGAAGATGTTGATTCTAAGGAAAAGAAGAAGAAGATGAATCGCAAAGATCGTGAGAATAAAGATGGAGAAGAGGAAGTTGTTTGATGAAAAGAAAAGCTCCAAGGTAATTCTCTACTAGTGAATTAGTCACTTTATCTATATTTTCCTACCTTTACTAAAGAGCCAACATTACAACCCAAAAGCAAGTCCTTTGTGATCCTTGTAATGAAATTATTATAAGTTGATTTTTGAGATTTTTGCCAAGCTTATGGTTATGCGGAAATATGAATTGATTATGAGCGTATATTACATGTTTAAGTGTACTTCACACTTGAGAGCGAGAGTAAAGACTTATCTAGTGAGCTAGAAGACTTTGCACTCCGAAGCGTATTATAATTGAGTGATGTTTTTACATGAATGAAATGTATGATGCGAGTGGTAATTGTTTTAAATTGATAGAATTGCATGTGTAGGTAAGTATTGTACATGACTTGATGGCCTCGTGAATTTTTCACTTACTCTTATTTTTTATTTCGTTACCTCGGGACGAGCAACATGTAAGTTTGGGGATTAGATGAGAGTGAAAATTCACATAATTTGAGCTCTGATTTCTGTGATCATGATGTGTGATTTGATCTTAAGTTGAGATAAATCGAGGTATGTAGTGGAAAGTCACGAATCGGTGTGTTTGAGGCTGTTTGAGCTGAATTTTGAAGGAAAATAGGACAGAAGTGCTCAAAACTGGAAAAGGGTTGTTTAAGCATCTGGTTCGACCAAAACACGAGTGGTTCGACCACTAGTTCGGGTCGAACTAGGCTGATCGAACTAGGAGTCTGCAATTTTGTACAGTGTAGTTAGACTACGATGATGTGGTTCGACCAGCCATAAAGGTCGAACCGTGGTCGAACCAAATGCCTGAAGTGATGCCAAGTTGATTTGACCCCGATGCTTCTGATTCGACTAGTGGTTCGAGTCGAACCAGCCATCTGCAAGATTGTTACAGGCTGGTTCAACCAAGGTGTTAATGGTTCGACCAAGGGCTTTGGTCGAACCAATACACGAGAAGTCTATGGATCCATATTTTTAAACCTTCAATACATTTTTTCACTCAAAAAGCCCATTAGAGGTCCGTTTGAGGAGCTGAAAGTATAAAAGGAAGACCCTACACAGTAGAAATGTACCACCTTCATTACACACAACATTCAAACCCTACTATCATCCTACGGAGCAGTGGAGAGAGATTCGTCTGTCGAATCAAGCGAGAACCAAGTGAAGATTCAAGACGGAGAGAGACGCGACGGTGTCCGCATATAGGGTTTACTTCCTTCTTAATTTATCTTGTAATTTTCAAGACTATGGGTAAGATCTATCCAATCACCATGATTGTTCTTCAATCAATCATGGGCTAGAACCGCTTCGGTAGTTCTAGGGTTTATTAAGGTTTTATTATTTAATTGAACCTCCGTGTGTATACTCCATACAGCACTACTTGTGGTTTATTTTATATAAGACTATGCATTTTGATACATACTCAGAGTTGTTTTATGCATCATTAATTGTTATGTAGAGTTTGAATACATATCTTGCTTATTGATTGAGTGCATTCACTGCTGAGCAGGATTTCATGTTATGATTCTAAGTGAGGGGACTCCGAAGTTTTATAAGAACTATCTTATATAAATACTTGTTAATTGAATCTGATTCGGGTTAATAAGTAGGATAAAGAGAATAACTTTATAGTACCTATAAAGGGAGATCATCGGGTTAGAGTACTTAGTGCATGAGAAATAATTGATACTGATAGTACCTAGAAATGGGGTGAATTAAATCTCTTGCTCCAAGGATATTCACACGAATTACACGTTTATTTACTTGTGTCTACAGAGTAGATTTGCATGGTTTATTGATGGGTCCATACTCCACATGGTAGAGCCGGACATTGATACACAGAAGGAAAGTTAATGAGTAAAACTGGATGGCCCGAAGAACTACCTAATTTCTCACTTGTCCACCTTCATTTAATCTCTACTGCTTGTTTACTTTATCTGCTATTTAAATTACTTGTTTAGTAGTAATTAATCATTCCACCAATTTATTGCCAGCCTAGTCTTAATAAGTTAGATTATAATTAAATTGATAATAATTGTCCCTTGGGTTCGATAAATATCACTTGGTCGCTTATCAAAGCTACAATAACATCCTTTATACTTGAGAATTAATTGTGTGCTGAGAAAATGGTCATCAAAGTAGAGAAGGAAAACTATACACATCAGAAAGGGACCATATTCATTCTACACAACATCCAAACCCTACCATCAGTGGAGAGAAATTCGTTTGTCGAATCAAGTGAGAGCTAAGTGAAGATTCAAAATGGAGAGAGACGTGACGGCACCCATATCTAGGGTTTACTTTGCATCTTAATTTATCTTGTAATTTTCCAGACTATGGGTAAGATCTATCCAATCTCCATGATTGTTCTTCGATCAATCATGGAGTAGAACCGTCTTGGTAGTTCTAGGGTTTATGAAGGTTTTACAATTTAATTGAACTTTCGTATGTATACTCCGTACATCAATACTTGTGGTTTATTTTATATAAGACTATGCATTTTTAATCCATATTCAGAGTTCTTTTGTGCGTGATTAAATGTTATATAGAGTCTAAATATATATATTTTAGTTATTAATTGAGTGCGTTCACTGCTGAACAAGATTTCATGTTATGAATCTAAGTGAGGGGACTACGAAGCTTCATTAGAACTATCTTTTATAAATACTTGTTAATTGAATCTAATTTGGTTTAATAGGTAGGATAAAGGGAATAACTTCATAGTACCTATAAAGGGAGATTATATCGGGTTAGAGTACTTAGTGCACGGGAAATAATTGATATTGATAGTACCAAGAAAGGGAGGTGAATTATATCTCTTGCTCCAAGGATATTCACATGTGTTACATGCTTATTTACTTGTGTCTATAGAGTAGATTTGTATGGTTTAGTGATGCGTCCATATTCCACAAGGCAGAGTCGAACATTGATACAAGAAAGGGAAATTATTGAGTGAAACTGGATTGCTCGAAGAACTACCTATTTTCTCACTTGTTCACCTTCGCTTAATCTCTACTGCTTATCTATTTTATTTGCTCTTTTAATTATTTATTTAGTAGTTAATTAATTATTCCAAAACTTTATTTGCAAACCTAGTCTTAATAAGTTAGTCTATAATTAAATTGATAATACGTCGTCCTTTGGGTTCGATAAATATAACGAGGCCACTTATCAAAGCTACAATACCATCCTACATACTTGAGGATTAATTGTATGTTGAGAAAATGCTCATCAAGTTTCTAGCGTCGTTGTCGGGGACACATTAATTATTAATTTATTATTTCTAGTTTAGTTGAGACTATTCTATTCTTGTTTCATTTTTCTAACTTTGAATTTTCTCAGGTCTATGCACAGTAGATCGAAGGGAAGTAATCTAGAGCCTTTTGATCTGGAAATAGAGGCATCCAAGGAAAAGGAAAGTTAAGAAGAAAAAGAATAAGAATTTAAAAGCAACCGAAACTCTTGATTTAGGAGTTAAAGTTGAAGCAGCGAATTCGTAAATGATTGAAGTTACAACCGGAGACAAGTCGAAAGAAGAAGCAATCAACATGGCCCAAGATAGGGTAAATCCGGATAATGTTGTCATTCGTGAAGTCTTCAAGAATAACGGAGGAGGCAACTTGGGGCTGTTAGGAGCGCGAGGGGCCGATTCGAACTTTGATCTTCACCCCGCTCTTATCAGCATGATAGAAATAAACCCCTTCTCTGGGAGGACCTTTGAAGATCCTCAACAGCATCTAAATAAATTTCTGTGTTATGCAAGCATACAAAAGAGTGCAGGAGATCATGAGGATGCAAGGAGGATTGTATTGTTTAAATTCTCGCATACTGACAGAGCGAAAGACTAGTATGATACTCTTAATGCTGCTAATTGCACTACCTGGGAGCAATTGAAATTGAAGATCTTGGAGAGATACATGCCACCTTCCAAGGTGTTTAGGATGAAGCAAGACATCAATCAATTTGCTATCAGTAGTGGTAAGAAATTTCATGAGGCTTGGGATAGGTTCAAGGACATGCTTCGAGAGTGTCCACAACATTGGCAATATAAAGATGAATATATCAGTATTTTCTACAACGGGTTGGATTGTGATTCTCATGTTCTACTGGATGCTTCATGAAATGGAGCATTACTTGCTAAGAAACCCGTTGAGGCAGAAATGCTCTTTGAGGATATTTTGATGAATTCAAGAGACTGGCCAACTGATAGAGTGAAAGGCACCTATGTACTTGGAAAGGTAGTGCAGGTTGAGCACACTACGGTAAAGTCGAGTAGAGAAGATGAGATCGTCTCTAGTTTGGCTAATATCAACAAGTTATTTAAGTCTCAGCAAAAACAGATTACGGAGATAGCACAGCGAGTACCATTTATGCAGCAGAATTGTGGTGAAGAGAGATCGATCCAAGAAGAATTAGAAAAGGCAAATTATGCTATGGTTGAAAGTATTCAAGGAACGAGATTCCAAAATCAAGGAAACCGGAATTATCAAGGGAACTACAACAATTGTGGTCCCTCGGGTAATTATCAACAACCAAGGAGGCCGGAGTTTTCATAGGGTAATCCTAATGTAGCAGTACAACTTCCTGTTAGTGTTGATCCAGGTGCTAAGATCGAAAAAGGAAAACCTGGTTTTGAGGATACCGTGAACAGGTACATGGCGAGGAATGATGCAAGAGTGGATTGTCTAGAGGAAAAAATAGATGCAAATCATGTAAATCTATATAAGCAGATGAAGGATTTGACATTGTTGATGGGACAGATGGCCGAGAACGTGAATCAGTTGACACAAACGATAGAGAAAGAAAAGTTCCCATCTCAAAGCATAACGAACTCGAAAGAGTGTCATGCCATCACGTTAAGGTCAGGAATGCAGTACGAGGGACCGATGATGCCAAAATAAAATTCTGGAGCTTCAAGAGAATGGTTCATCCCTGGTTCGACCAAAACTCTAGGTCGAACTAGCTCTAATGAGTCAAACCAAACACCTGGGCATCCTCCAGAGTCGTCTGATGGTCGGTCCGACCATAACAGACCTGGTTCGACCAACCATGAAGGTCCAGCCATGGTCGAACCAGCCTGTCTGAGAGATGTTGAACTTTCTGATGTCCGGTTTGACCAACACAAACCTGGTTCAACCAATCCTCAAGGTCGAACCGAGGTTAAACCAACCTGTACGAGAGATGCCAAAGTTTCTGATGTCTGGTTCGACGATTACATACCTGGTTCGACCAACTCTCAAGGTCAAACGGAGATCGAACCACCTAATCCAGTATCATTTTTGCACAGAACGTCTTACCTGATGTTAATAATACTCCAGTGTCATCCCAAGAGTAAAATACTAAGCTTATAGTAGAAAAAAAGTGGGAAAGATTAAAGAGATTGAGAGCTAAGAAGGACAAAGCTAAGGAGGTTAGACGTGATGATTGGGGAATACCTAAGACAAAGATACCTCCTCAGTTTCCTTTCAGGTTAGTGATGAGCATTTTCTCAACACACAATATTAATCCCCAAGTGTTAAGGATGGTATTGTAGCTTTGATAAGAGACCAAGTGATTATCTAACCCAAATGACGTATTATTATTAATTAATTTAATTATAATCTAATCTTATTAAGACTAATATGGTAATAAAGTTGTAATGATTAAGTAACAAATAAACAATTAATTAAAGTGTCAATTAAAATAAATAACAGTAGAGAATAAACGGGAGTTGCTTAAGTGAGAAGATAGGTAGCTCTTCAGGCCATACAGTTTCACTAAATAATCTTCTTTCCATATGTCAATGTCCGACTCTACCTTGTGTAATATGAACGCATCACTAAACCATGTAAATCTACTATATAGACACAAGCAGACAAGCGTGTAACACGTGTGAATTACTTTAGAGCAAGAGCTATAATTACACCCCCCCTTCTAGGTACTATCAGTGTCAATTATTTCCCGTGCACTTAGAACTCTAACCCGATATGATCTCCCTTTATAGGTACTATATATTATCCTCTTTATCCTACTTACTAACCCGAATTAAATTTAATTAATAAGTAATTATATAAGATAGTTCTAATGAAGCTTCGGAGTCCCTTCACATAGAATCCTGCTCAGCAGTGAACGCACTCAATCAATGACCCTGATATGTATTCAGACTCCACATAACAGTTAATGATGCACAAAACAACTTCGAGTATGAATTAATAAAGCATAGTCTAATATAAAATAAATCCACAAGTAGTGTTGTACGGATTATACATAGGGTTCAATTAACTAGATAAAAACCTTCATAACCCTATAATTACCAAAGTGGTTTTAGCTCATAATGTTTCGAAGAACGTTCATGGTGATTGGATAGACCTTACTCATAGTCATAAAAATTACAAGATAGATTAAATTGCGAAGTAAACCCTAGATGTGGGTGACGTCGCTTCTCTCTCTGTCTTGAATCTTCACTTAGTTCTCACTTGATTAGCTGCACGAATCTGTCTCTACCACTTCTACACATGGAGTTAGGGTTTGGATGTGGTGTAGGATGGATGTGGAATCTAACTCTCTTTTTGGTGTGATCGGAACTCCTTTTTATACTTGTTACTTCTCCTCATGGACCTGTACTGGGCTTTTTCATCGAAAACATGCATATGCACACACTGGAGGTGAAAATCCAAACTTTTCGGAGCTGATACATCACCGTTCCAACAAAATTGGCATGGTTGAACGGGACATCTTGGTCGAATGCTGGTCGAACGGCACGTATGTAATCTGAACTTCGTCTCTACTCCCCGTTGATTGTCGCTATTTTCACCAAGATTTTAATGTCTTTGTGTATGTCTTTTCGTATTATTTTATCCATATTTTATGTAATATTTGGCTGTGTTATGTGTTTTTATGGAAATGTCTGTGAATGAGCTTAAACGTAGTAAAACAGGTGAAAATGGATTAAAAACTGAACGGGAGCTGAAAAGAGCAAGAAACGAGCTGACGGGACCCAACTCGAGCTGTAATGTGCAACTCGAGTTCCTGACTCGAGTCCAGTTGGGGCCTAAAAGTTGTCCAAAATTGTCCAGAGATCCAACTCGAGTTGCATGGTCCAACTCGACTAGTAACTCGAGTTGGGAGAAGGTTGAGTTAAGATCCAAGAATCGTCCAGAGAGCTTACTCGAGTTGCAAGATCTAACTCGACTTGCAACTCGAGACGAGTTGAGAGCAGGGTAAGTCAGAAAACCATCCAGTGAGCCAACTTGACTTACAAGTTGCAGCTCGAGTCGAGCTGGATGCAGAATTAATTTTTAGTTTCATAGCCTCGCAACACGACCGAACAGGCGAGAGCTCAAGTTGGTAACACGAGTCGAGCTGGATAGCTCGAGTTGAATTACATGCAACACGACTCGAGCTGCTAACTCGAGTTGGGAAGGCCAACTCGAGTAAGGACATTTTGGGCCAAAAATTTGGATTTTCACCTACCAATATGTGTAAGTGTGTGTAAAAAACCCAGTTGATGATTAAATTCGTGGCCCAACTTAGAGAGGGTATATATAGCCTCAAGTTCAACATTTGAGGGAGATTGGATATTCCACACAAGGGTTTCACTCCTACACCTAGATCACACACCATTTCCTCCATTTTACACCATCAATCTTCATCCATCTTCATCCATCCTTCATTCCTTCTAGTTGGGTCCTAGAGATCTCAAGAATTCAAGAGCTAGACGTGGAGATCAATGAGTGTTGAAGATTCTCTACAAGGAATTGCTAGGGAAGATTTACATCTCTTTCATTTTTTATTTGGATTTAAGACTATGGGCATGTGTAATGAATCATTTATGTGTTTTGTTACCATTATCATGTTAGGCTAATCTCTCTAGTGGGATTAGGAACATGAAGAGCACATTAGGTTTATATTATCATGTGGATTAAATTGGTTTTTGATTTAACTGATGTTGATTTCTATTATGGGCTTTAATTGTTTTGATGTTGTGATGGCATGGTTTGTTATTCATGAATGATTGTTGGTTTAATGGATTGTTGATCAATGGATGATTTATGATAATTGAGTGCTATTACAATGTTCATGTGTATATTACTTGGAGTGAGACGGAAATGACCCTCTAAAGTATTAGAAAGGCATGAATAGACATCGAGTTTGTGTTTGACCGAAAGGATATTTGTATTCGATGAGGGAAACCAATCCATTCATTAGCTCTAGTACAAAAAAAGGGAGAGTTAATTCTAAGTAGTACCTTCTAAGGGAGAATTGGGAGTTAATTAGTACCTAGATGGAAGAGGTTAATATTGAGCTTTGATCTTAAGTGCTTTTGGGAGTCTCAAGTGGATCAACAACCTTTGTAACCCGAAAGGGAGTTTAGGATACAATCATGATCACCCTTAATCTATATCAATTGATTTGAATTCATTTTGCATGATAATATGAATTGAGTGTGCTTGGATGTTACTAATCCCATGTTTTTCCATACTTGAACTTTAGCACCTATTCTCTTTTAAGTTTACTCATCTTTACATGTCATTTATCATTTTTGCTATTTTCTTTACTTCTTACTTGTTTTAGTTGTTTATTTCATAATCAATCACTAAACCCTCGATCATCCTTACAAAAGTAACATAAACATGAGCTCACGTATTTTACTAGTCCAAACCTAACTTCCTTGTGGATTGATAATTTTAATTCTTGGGATATACTACTACAACGATCGAGTATTCTTGCCCGTGAGTATATTATAAAAATATGCAAACACCCATTCGACTTGACTTCCTTCGTTCGACCCGGCTTCTTTTGGTCGAACAGACTTCACTGGTCGAATGACCGCTCTATAAGCTGGAATGCCTTTCGTTCGACCTATACCCATTATTCGAATTCACTGATTCTGGTTGAACAACTTCTCTAGGTCGAACGACACTTCGAAAATTGCCTCAAAAATTGTATCTTTCAATTCCGAGCACTTAAGACTTGTTTTCCTGTACAAATACGCTCAAATAGACTCAGTAGCATCTGATTTGTGGCTTTTCTATAAACAACCCAATTCGTCTCAATAATAAACCAAATCATACTCAATTTCCGCATAAATCAGAGCTTTCAATATGTGAATTAGCACTCTCATCAAACCCTCAAACTTACATGTTGCTAGTCCTGAGGCAACGACAATCCAAAATAGGCAAGAGAGTGTAATCACAAAGTCCTTATCACAACTTATTCTAACACATGCAATAATATCAATTGGAAACATGCATCATCCACCATACCTTTTATCCATGCAACTATATCAATCGACCGCAATACTTCTACGAGTGTAAATTCATCTAGCTCACTAGGTAAGTGTTTACTCTCGCGCTCAAGTGTAAAAGATGTACACTTTCAAAGGGTTAGTATATACGCTCAAAATCAATTCATAAATTTGCGTAACTATAAGCTTGGCAAGGGTCTCAAAAATCAATTTATAATCGTTTCAACACTAGGATCACAAAGGACTTGTTCTTTGGGTTGTAATGTTGGCTCTTTGGTAAGGTAGGAGAATATAGTAAAGTGACTAATTCACTAGTAGAGAATTACCTTGGAGATTTTCTTTTCATCAATTAGCATTAATATTTATCCTCCTTCATCATTCTCGCTTATCTTTCAATACTTCGTCTCCGGCTTCACTTAGAATAAACATCTTTCTTCTTTCAAGTACAAGGGTACCAATTTCGGCCACTGCCCTTTTCAGCAATTGGGTACCAGTTTTAGGCACTACCCTCAACAAGATTTAACCACAATTTAATTCTCATCACTATGCAAACTTTTCCTTGCTTTTTCTTCACATGAACTAACAATTTATTCACTTCAACTCTCTACTAGTAAATAGGGTATTTAAAGCTCAAGTATAGGTAAATAAAGGCTATTTATCATAGGTTTGCCAAAGAAAAAGCTTTAAAGGCTCAAATGGGCTTCCAATGATGAATATTATAAGGTAGGAAATTTGGCTAAGTGGTACCATTTAAACAATAACGGCTTAAGATCATATCCTAGTATCTATCAATCATAAATTTCAAACAAGATTTCAAGCCAAGTTCTAGAATACGAACATACGAATGATACAAGAATAAACTATCATGCAATCATGTAGCATGATTAATACGCTCAAATTCTCACATGGGTAATAGATTCCTAAGCACTCTTCAAAGTATGCAATCAACATCAATATTCACATAAACTACAAGCAATAGAAGTACATGCCATCATTAATAAAATCAACATTCATAAAAAACAAGTGCTCATGCATATTCAATAAGTAACATCATACCCTTTAAATCAATCCGATCACATCCAAACCAAACATAACCAATGAATCCATCATCATCAATCAATATCAATACAGACCATCCACGCATGAATCTCAATCAAAGACTCAACACCACTCACAATCACTCAACATGTAAAGTGAAAAGGAGAATGGAGATGAGAGGAAACAAAAAAGTATATAAAACCTGGCGCCACTACTCCTCCAGAGCATCATCATCATCATCATCACTTATCTCCATGCGCCAATAATCAAAATTCCTGTGAAGATTATATAGTTTCTTATCCACCTCTCCCAATCTCTGATCCAGACCATCATAACAAAGGTTGAGCGCAACATAATTTAAATTCGCCAATGCTAGCTATCGATTCATTTCTCACTGGTTCGCATTCAAGGTGGCGAAATACTCGTTCGTCAATCTGAACTGCTCCATATAGAAGTGATCCTAGGCCTGCCAGAAATCCTGCTGTTGCGCGGTGGTGGCTGAAAAATACTCATGTTGCTGCTGCTGCTGCTGCTACGGTGGCGGTATTAGAGAAAAATCCATCTCCAGATACACAAATTATGGCTGTTGTGGCTGATCCTCATCGTTGAAATCAGCTGGATCACCAATAAAAATCATATCCTCATCAATGTGGACTCCCTACAAGTGCATCTCAGCCAAAAGTCTCCAATTTTCCTCTTCCAAACAAGTCTTGAAAATTGCCCTATGCTCCGAGGTATCCATCAATAGGTTGGTGTTGATCTGAATTGAAGTAAGATCAACAATCAGCAGTGGAAATCGAAAAGAAAGCGGATTCTTTCCAAGGATGAACATCAAAGCATTATTCATCCTCTGAATCAACCCCATCCCAATACTGGATGACAGAATTGATGAGTGTGTAAATTCACGAATCTTGTGTCTGGATTTGTGTTGTTATGAAGTGTTTGAAGGATGTAATCGGTTGTAAACTGAAATATATTATGAAAAGGCACGGATCAGGTGTTGTTGAAGCCATTTGAGTGGTTTTTCAAAGGAAATCAGAATGGAAGTGTTGATATCTGAAGAAAGGAAGTCGAAGCCATATGTTTGTGCGAAGCAGAAGTGCAATTCCACCAGAAGGAGGTCAATTCAACCTGGTCTCCTGGTTGAATTGGCAGCATAACATGAGCAGAATGTGGATTTGACCACGACAGAGGGATTCGACCTGGGCATCAGGTCTAATAGAGGTCGGCTGAGATGCTAATTCGACCTCGTCACTTCAATTCGACCAGGGCAACTGGTTAAATCAAGCACCTGGGACTTACAGTAGGTCAATTCGACCTCCAATTCGACATAGATGGGTGAATTTAACCTGTTGTTGAGGTCGAATTGAGCTTCGGGAACTTACCATATCCGTATTTTTACACCCTCAATGCATGTGATCACTTAAAAAGCCCATTCCAGGCCAGAGAGGCACGGTTACAAGTATAAAAGAAGGCTTATGCAGCAGTATAGGCAATTGGAAAAGGAGGAAACATAATAAAAGAGAAGAAAAGAGATGTTACAACATACTACACCCCACAAAGGGGGATCACCCCCCAACCATCATCCCTTCCTCCATCCATCCATCACTTTGAAGATTCGTTTGTTGAATCAAGTGGAGAACTAAGAGGAGAATTCAAGAGCGAGAAGGACGCGATGACGCCACATCTAGGGTTTATTCGTTTCTTAATTTATCTTGTATTTTTCGGACATCCGAGTAAGATCTATCCAACACCCATGATTGTTCTTTGCAACATCATGGGATAGAGTCTTTTTGGTAGAACTAGGGTTGTGAAGGTTTTATCTAGTTAATTGAACTTCCATGTGTATACTCCGTACAACACTACTTGTGGATTTATTTTATATATGATTGTGCTTTCTTAATTCATACTCACAGTCATTTTGTGCGTCATTAACTGTTATGTAGAGTCTTAATACATATCTTGGTTATTGATTGAGTGCGTTCACTACTGAGCAGGATTCCATGTTATGATTCTAAGTGAGGCGACTCTGAAGCTTCATTAGAATTATCATATATAAATACTTGTTAATTGAATTGAGAATTCGAGTTAATAAGTATGATAAAGAGGATAATTTCATAGTACCTATAAAGGGAGTTCATATCAGGTTAGAGTACCAATCCTGGGGGGAAATAATTGATACTGATAGTACCTAGAAAGGGGGTGAAATTATATTTCTTGCTCCGAGATTATTCACACGTGTTACACGCATGTTTCTTGTGTCTATAGATTAGATATGCCTGGTTTAGTGATGCGTCCATATTCCACAAGGCAGAGTCAGACACCAACACACAGAAGGGAAGTTAAGTAGTAAAACTGGATTTCCCTAGAGCTACCTATTCTCTACTTGATCCAATTTTGTATTCTTCAAGTGACTTTATCTTATTTTTATTTTAATTACTTGTTTAGTAGTTTAATCATTCAATCCTCAAACTAAATTGCCATAATCGTCTTAATTAATTAAGTTAATAATTAAATTGATAATACGCCGTCCCATGGGTTCGATATTCACTTGGTCATCTTCGAAACTACAATTGATAACCTTCATACTTGGGGATTAATTGTATGTTGAGAAAATGCTCATCAAGAATCAAATCAGGTTCCCCTCGGATCAGCCTATGCCTGCTCAAATCAACTCGGTAATGCTCTGCTATCAGAGTAATCAGCCCTCCAATGTTGACTCGCTGGAAATCAATAGTAGAGAACTTGTACAGCTATTGGAAAAAGTAGGCCACAACATTGAAGCGGACTTCATTCATCATGCATAAGAGCACGTACAACTCCCCCTAGGAATACAACAGCCCTCGGATCGAGTAAACAGTGTGTTGCTCAGGATCTGCTCCATATAAGCTATCACGGGATTGCGGATGAAGGCAACCATAGTAGTATTTGAATTATAACGTCCTTGCCTTCCTGAGATAGACCTCCAGAACTCATCAGTATTGAAATCAGCATGCTCCCCTTCAGGCACATCTTTACAACTAACCATCTCGTTAAACTCATTCGTGTACATCAGCTGCAATTGTCCACCAATTTGCATCCACAATCCATAAGGAAGATAATGATCTCCACGATCAACTCTCATCATGCACAACACCTTGGCTGTGATGTGGAAATACATATCCCTCTTCATCTCCATGAACCTGGTGATCCCTACTCGATTGAACATCCAACGAATATCGTTGATAATGTTCACTCCACCATAGCTTGATCATCTTGATAACTAGTCCTCGTTATCTTGCTTGCAATAGCCGCCCATAACTCTTTCTTCTCCTCCCAATCCTCGATCTTAATACCAAAATCGGAAGGTCTCCTCTTATCGAGCTTTAACTTCTTAGCACTAGCACCTTTCCTAGGAGACTTAGTCTCCTTCCACTTCGAAAATGAAGCAATCTCTTTACCTACAAAAACTATACTTCAATACACAACAAAAGAGATAAAGCAAGCTTACCAATCTTAAGACTAATCAAAGCATAAATTCTACACAAGACTTCAAATTCATATGCTAATCATAACTTAATTCTCCACGTTTCAAGTGTTCAACTAATAATCACAAATATAAGCTCAACACTTTCAATCATGGGACTATGTCTACCAATAGTCTTAAAATTACCACACACACGGAACATGCTTCTAAATTTCAACATCAACTTCAACAAAAATCATAAGCATGCTCATCTTCCACTTTCAATTGCTCAATATGAACACTTCAAATCAACAATCCCATATATATAAACCGAAATAACCTCAAGCCCGCAAGATATGCATCATTAATTTCACAAAAATATAAAAAATCCAACGTAAATTGAATCATGCTAATTCAAGTGAAATTTCAACAAAAAACACCCAAAATTAAACACTTCAAATCCAACTAAAACTATGTTTAACAAACTTACCCAATCTTCATTAAGCATAATTACATCAATTTAGGAGTAAAGAAAGTAGGAAAACATACCTTTGTTGGTCATGGCGTGTGTGTGTGATGTACGGCAATAATTTCCCAAAATTTTGAATGAAATAGCCCCAATGCGGACTTAAATCCTCCAATTCTTGGATGTGGAAGTGTGTGGAGAGGAAGATTTTAGTATAGGAGGAGTTTGGAATGAAGGACTTACAATTCATGATGGATGTTCGAGAGAGGGTGACGGAAATTGGTCGAATGAAATGAAGAAACTGACCTTTATTTGTGATTTTAGACCGCATTTGATTCGAACGGAATGGTCGAACAAGAGTTTCTGGTCGAACAGCACGCGTCTGCCTTTAAAACATGACCTTGTTCGATCTCAGTTTGACCAAATTGTCTTGGTCGAGCAACATCATGAGGTCAAACAGCACCTTTGTAAATTGAAAATCACCCCCTATTCACTCCTGTTTTGTAAAACCGCCATTCAACCACAAGGTGTGTGGTCGAGCAAGGCTCACTAGTCGAATAGCACCTCTGTAAGTTGGTTTCATGTTCAGGCTCCCTGTTCGACCACCGTTCAACCACAATGTTTTGGTCGAACAGTAGAGTGTGGTCGAACTAGCCTCCGAACTTATGAAATTTCAAACTTCTCTCTTCTTTCCCTGCAAAACTTAAACTCTAGGACATCATCAAGCATCATAATACCAAAATAAAAGCTAAAGAACCACTCTTAGACTAGATAAAATCATGTATAATACTCCGTTCACACTAAAATAAATAAAACAGCACTGAACACTATGCAACTTGCAAAAAATTGACACATCAAAACCGGTTAAAAGTTTCAATATACCGTAAAAATCAACTCTCTTAGCAAACGTTACAAAGAAAAGATTATACTCTTAGTGCTTCAATGAGGTAAGAACATCACACCCCCCAAACTTAGTAAAAACTATAGTCGAAACTAAGTTTGCAAAGAGATGTAATTGCCGATTAATAAGCACCTTGAACATAAAAATTTCTTATTCACACTAAATAAATAAAGCAATAAAATGGGGGGGAAAGCCCCCAACAGGTGCTCATGTTTAACTTAGGAAAGTCACGACGGTATCAACTCAATGTAATGTATCTTCAAAGAGGACACAAGCATCATCCGGCGACCTATAGTGCTTCAATCGATGCCTATTTGCCGCTGAACTTAGTCTCAATTTTGGTATAAATTGATTAGAGTAAGCGTACTCTATCGTGTATAGCACATAAGTGACCAAGTGTAAAATTTATAATACCGTACCCAAGGAAAAAAGTGTATGTATCCATATTCGAGAAATGTTTTACTCTAGAAGGACTAATCAATAAAAGGATAGGTTAAATACACTACAAACTAACTAAGAAAGCAATTAAAGATAGAACATGTACAAATGAGATGGATGTTGGATGAATGGATGAAATGCGAGATGGATTCCAAATGATACAAGGATGAAATTAGCATAATCATGGTATAGAAAATCTAGAGTTTGTGCAACCAATTCTAACATGTCATAAGCAACGAAATAAGGGCAATCACATAAGTTTCCCTAATCCCTATGGCCAAGGTGATTAGGTTATCAACTCATTACAAGTTTCAAGCACATAAGATTGTATCTCACTTTCAATTCCCTTAAAATGTACTATGATTATAAGATTGGGTTCCCCTCACTCAATTAATAACCTACTTAGATCTATTAACTAAGTGTCCTCACATGAATGTTCTAAGTATATAAAAATACTACCACATACTTCACATACTAACATACACTATCCATACCATAACATGATTCAATCAAAACCCTAGTTACAATATCCGAATGACTTTCCTAACATCATAAATAGATATTTTAATCACACAAATCATAATGCAAATAAAAGTGAATCATAAATCATGAGAGAAATTACACAAAGCTCAATCAACATTAGAATTTAATTGCATAAAATCTAAATCAACCAACACCAATCATAATTGCTAATCTCACAAAGAGATTAGCCTAACATAGTATCAAGCAAAACAAAATAAAGTGTCTCACAAAATTCCATGATTAAACTTAAGAAAATTACAAAATAAAATAAATTCTCCCCTTGAATTTTTTTCACTTGGAGTCTCTATCTTCTCTTGCAATTCTCAATCTCCTTGCTTCCTTGATCAATTGGTAAGGGTGATGGAGGAATTTGATGGAATGAAGGATGGAGTGTGTGTGAAGTGGGAGGTGTAGCCTCCAAGTGAAGGAATAGGAATGGGAGCTCTCTCCAAAAAATGAGAATGAGGCTATTTATATGTTGGAGGATTAGGGTAAAAATTGGCTAATGGGCTTGAGTGGAGAAAATGGGCCTAAGTGAAGAAATGGGCTTTTTGGGCTTAAAAATCGAATCCAGAAAAATTGAATTAATGGCATATTTTGATCGGATTTTTCATCAATCGGGCTCAGTGGCCCAGCGGTTCAGGGGTTGTCCTTAAAGCTCTCATGGAAGACGAAGGTCCATGGTTCGAATCATGCCCAGCACACATTTTTTATTTAATTTCGAATCAAGCTCAAATTAGGTTGTAGAGCTTTCCGTACGGTTTGATAAAAAAAACTCACTCGTAGCCTAGCGGTAGTGTTCTGTGCATCCTTGCTGGAGGTCTTGTGTTCGAATCTCACCTGCCACACTAATTTCTTTTAATTTCTTTTTTAATTAAAGGAGGAGAAGGCAAGCTCACCTCTTGCGTGAAGTAGCGGATCAGCACCCTTGGGCCCAAAAACTCAATCGAAGAGAGAAAAATTTGTTCAAATTTCTCTTACAGTCCCTTGTTTTCGACATACGACAACACTTCTGATGTTCCAAAAGACAACGTTTTCAGCCGTTGTCTATTCCATCATTTCTCTACACTCAGAAAAAGTGTTTTCGTAGCCCTCTTCTAAAATCTTGTCTTTTCAACTGCAAACCTATTTTTTCTCCTTTTCGTTCCGATTTAATTCCCATTCCTCCTTTAGTAGTTTTTGCTCATATATACCACATTCCTACATGAAAAATAGAATGATTCACACACTTTACTCCAAAAATAAAAATCAACAAAAATAAATAATAACATACTAAAAATAATATAAAAATACGCAAAAATCACACGAACACAACTCTAAAATTTATTAAATTTTCACGATAATCAGCCGCTATGATGTATCCGTCTTTGTCCATTATTTCAAAACTCCCCCCTCCACAGGCTCTATGGATAATGAACGATACCGTCCACTTCGATTTCAGTTTTCCTGCGAAAAGCTTCAAATGAGAGTTAAAAAGTAATACCTCATCTTTTTGCTTAAACTCTTTATAAGTGATCTTTGAATCATGTCATTTCTTCATTATCTCTTTATAAATAACTGAGTTCTTATAGGCTTGATTTCTGAACTCATCTAGTTGATTGATTTGAGTCATCCTCAACTCCCTTTGATCCTTAAGACAACTCCTCAATGCCCAAAAGCTCTATGTTGAACCTATACGGGTAAGTGGAATGGCTTTCCATAGACTATTTGATACGGCGACATGTTGAACACAGTTTTGTATGCCGTTCGGAACCCTCATAAGACGTCATCGAGCTTCGTAGCCCAATCCTTCCTATTAGTTCCGACCACCTTCTTCAGAATTTGCTTCACTTGTCGATTAGAAACTTCCGCTTGCCTATTTGCTTGAGGATGATAGGGTGTAGTAACCTTATGCTTAACACCATAATCCTTGAGAACTCTTACAAGAAATTTATTGACGAAGTGAGAACCTCCATCACTTACAAGTGCTCTCGGAACTCCATAATGGGCAAATATATGTTTCTTCAAGAAAGACAATACGGGAAGAGGGAAATAGTCTTTGCATGTATTTTCATTCAGTTTTCTACAATAGTCATGCCTCCTGTTTAGCTACAACATGCAATGGACTCACATGGGGACTATCACTAATTGGATATATAATTCCTGCATCTGACCATGTTATGATTTGCTTCCTAATCACTTCTTGAATCGCGGGATTAACTCTCCGCTGATTCTGAATACTACTTTTAGCCTCATCTAGCAACCTAATTTTATTCATGCAATACTATGGTCTAATACCTTTCAAATCATCAAGAGTCCAACCTATAGCAGACTTATACTTCCTAAGCACATCTAACAACTCTTCGAGTTGGTCATCAGTAAGAGAAGAAGATACAATTACCGGATAAGTTTCATTATCTCCTAGATAGGCGTACTTCAAGTGCTCCGATAGTGGTTTCAACTCCTCCTCTTTTCTTCCTTCGGTGTGCTTTCTCAATCCAATGGGAGGTATTGCCTAGTCCATTTGACTTTTTCAAGCTTGGTTCTCTTAGATTCATACCTGTCATCACCCAAGGCAAGTAAATTTTCAAGAAATTCAAGACATGCCTCATTAGAGAGCTTATCTAGCTCCGTGGTAGGAAAACTAAGAGACTTCATCAAGCATATCTCCAAAGGATCCTTTGACAGGATCAAAGACATATCTTCCTTCACGATCTCCTCAACCACATCAATGATGTGACATTGCGTCTCCATTAGCATCTTCATTGCCCTATCAAGGTTATCCATCCTCAATCTAAACCCCCCCCCCCCCTTTTGGACATCAATTATAGCTCTAGATATGGCAAGGAATGGTCTTCCCTATATAAGAGGGACATTATCCTTGTCATCTTTCATTTCTAGCACAAGAAAATCCATAAGAAAAATAAGCTTATCCACTTTAACAAGTACATCTTCTATCACACCTTTCGGAAAAGTCATAGACCTATCTGCTAATTATAGAGCCACTGTTGTGGGAGCGAGCTCTCCCAAACTTAGCCTCTTAAATATAGATAAGGGTATCAATTTGATGCTTGCTCCAAGATCGCATAAAGCTTTACGTGTCAGCCTCTTTCCAATTTCACATAGAATAGTGAAGCCCCTGGATCCTTCAACTTCTGTGGCAGCTTTCTCTGAATGATCGAGCTGCAGTTTTCTGATAGATTCACTATATCTACCCCGTTCAAGCTTCTCTTCTTCAATATGATATCTTTCAAAAATCGGGCATAATACGACATCTCCATGATTGCTTCGGAGAAAGAAAAGCTCAAGCTTATCTTGTTCATTATATCTTGAAATCTCTTAAACTTATCTTCTAATCCCTTTTTCACTATCCGAAAAGGAAATGGAGGAGGTATCTTGGTCTTAGGGATTTTCCATTCATCACGTTCAACCTCCTTCGCTTTATCCTTCTCGACTTTCAATCTCTTAGCTCTTCCCACTTCTTCTCTACTATAAGCTCATAATCTGCTCTTGTGATGGCTCTAGAGTGTTCCGAACAACAGATGTAGCATTCGGTATCGAAACAGGAGGTGCATAAAGCTGTTCGACCACTGTTCGACAGGAGTGGTCTGGTCGAATTAAAGGAGGCTGGTCGAACGAAGATCCTATAAACTGAACATGATCATTCTTCTTCACAGGTGCCTGATCGATGGAACAAAAGAGGCTTAGTCGAATGGCAGGACTGAAAATAGAGTGTCATAACTCTGTTTTTCTGAGAGTTGTTCGATCTCTATTCGACCATCAGGTCTGGTCAAACGTGGTACTTCTAGTCGAACAGTGCTCTTGTTTCTTCTTTTTCATGTGCTGGCTTCATCGGACCTTCGTAGTACGTCCCAGACCTCAATGTGATGGCACTGCAAGACTTAGGGTTCGTAATATTTTGAGATGGAAGCTTTCCTTTCTCAATTGTTTGTGTCAACTCGTTTACGCTACCTGCGACCTGACCCATCAACAATGTTCGTTCCTTCATCTGCGTCGACAGTTCTCCATGATTTGAATCAATTTTTTCTTCCAATCGATCCACCCTAGCATCATCATTCTTAGCCACATATCGTTCACTGAATCCTCTAAACCAGGTTTTTTCCTTCTTCCATCTTAGCACCAGGACTAACACCAATAGGAGGTTGCATCGCTGCATTTGGATTGCTCCATGAAAATTCCGGCCTCCTTTGTTGTTGATAGTTACCCGGGGGGGACCATAATTATTGTAGTTCTCTTGGTAATTCTTGTTTCCTTGATTATTCGGATACATCGTTCCTTGAATACTCTGACCCATGGCGTAGTTTGCTTCTTCCAATTCCTCTTTGTTGGTTCCTTCATAACCAAATCATGTTACATCATTGATACTCGCTGCGCTATATCAGTGATCTGCTTTTGCTGAGACTTAAGTAGCTCGTTGATACTAGCCAAACTAGAGACGATCTCATCTTCCATACTCGACTTATCCATAGTGTGCTCAACCTGCGCTACTTTTTGAAGAACATAAGTGCCTCTTACTCTATCAGTTGGCCAATCTCTTGAATTTATCGAAATATCCTGAAAAAGCTTTTCGGCCTCTACGGATGACTTTGTAAGCAATGCTCCATTAGAAGAAGCATCAAGTAATACTCAAGCATTGCAGAAAATACTGATGTATTGAGCTTTAGAAAGCCTATGCTGCGTGATGAGAGTGAAAATAAGCGTGTTTTATTGTCCAATCTAACACCTTTTTATGGGAATTATTGTCATATATTAGCACAAGTATCTTATATTCAATATATATGAGAAAAAGGTGCACTTGAGGTGTTTTATTGTGTTTTAGGTGGAAAAAGGATCAAAAGTGCAAGGTTGGAGAAAAGGTGCAACTTGTGTAAGAATGCTGAAAAATGAACGTCCAACTTGTATAATTTTTCAATGTTCTTGAGGAGCTCTGAACGAGAAGTGTGAAACATGGTTGGAAAGCCACTAAAACAGAATCATTTTGGCATAAAGAACACCTCAATCGGAATCCAAACGAGAAAGTTATGATCAAAATGGTAACGCCGCGCAAGCTGTTCCTGCTCAGCACGGATGTGCCACTTTGCATTACTTGTCACACATTCAAATGTTTGAGTTTCTCTGAGTTCTTTATATGGATAGAAGACAAGGAAGAGAAGATCGCGTGAGCACAAGAATCACTTAAATCAGAGTTTTGAAGAGTAAGTTATGCTCAAAATCGTGAAAAGTCGCACAGCTGCCAGCGAGAATTTCTGAATTTGTGCATGTTTTTACACCACTCAGTGTGTGTGCATGTTTTACATCCCATTGCATGTATTTTTGTATTTTCCAAGAAGAAGCCCTTCCTAGGTCCATAAAGAGAGCTTACAAGTATAAAAGGGGATGTGGATCACATCATTATTCATTGAATTGGATTGAAGAACAGCAACATAATCATCCTACACCCCACAAGGAGAGGTCACCCCCCAACCATCATCCACATCCTTTTCTCCATCCATCCATCACTTTGAAAATTCGTCTGTGGAATCAAGAGGAGGATTCAAGATGGAGAAGGACGCGATGACTCCCACATCTAGGGTTTTACTCGTTTCCTAATTTATCTTGTATTTTCCAGATATATGTTAAGATCTATCCAACCCCCATGATTGTTCTTCGCAACATTATAGGCTAGAACTGTTTTGGTAGATTTAGGGTTTTTAAGGTTTTATGAATTAATATAACTCTCTTTTATGTCCTCCGTACAACGCTACTTGTGGATTTATTTTATATATGATTATGCTTTCTTAATCCATATTCACAGCCAATTTGTATATCTTCAATTGGTATATAGAGTCTGAATATATATCTTGGTTGTAGATTGAGTGCGTTCACCGCTGAAAAGGATTCCATGTTATAATTCTAAGTGAGGGGACTCCGAAGCTTCATTAGTACTATCATATATTAATGTTTATTAATTGAATTGAATTCGTGTTAGTAAGCAGGATAAAAAGGGTAATTTTATAGTACATATAAAGGGAGATCATATCGGGTTAGGTTCCAGACGTGGGAAATATTTTATACTGATAGTACCTAGAAAGGGCGGTGAAATTACATCTCTTGCTCCAAGGTTATACACACATTTTACACGTATATTTACTTGTATCTATAGAGTAGATTTGCATGGTTTAGTGATGCGTCCATAGTCCACAAAACAGAGTCGGCCTGCACTTGAGATGGAAGTTAAGTAGTAAAACTGGACTACCTTAGAGCTACCTATTCTCCATTCTTGAGCCACTTTCATATTTTTGTAGTGCTATTTTATTTTATTTGTTATTTTAACTAATTTGTTAGTAGATTAATAATTAAATTCTCAAATCTTATTGTCACCTCGTCTTAATTAATTTAGTTAATAATTAAATTGGTAATACATCGTCCTTTGGGTTCGATATTTCACTTGGTCGCTTGCTTAAGCTGCAACTGATATCCTTCATACTTGGGGATTAATTTTGTGTGCAAAGAAAACGCGCATGTCCTTGAATCTGTCCTAAGCCTCATGAAACTTTTTATTACCATGGATAGAAAATTGATTGATTTCTTGTTTCATCTTAAACACCTTTGAAGGTGGCATGTATCGCTCCAAGAATTTCAATTTCAATTTCTCGCAGGTATCACATTCAGCAGCAGTAAGATTGTCGTACCAATCTCTTGCATTTTCATTAAGCGAGAACTTAAACAAGATGTCCTCCTCGCATCTTCATGAGCTCCTGCATCCTTTTGTGTACTTGCATAACAAAGGAACTTATTCAGATGTTGCTGAGGATCTTCAAAGGTTCCCCCAGAGAATGGACTTCTTTCAATCATGCTGATCAGAGCAGGGTGAAGACCAAAATCAGCTCCGGCCCCTCTTGCTCCTATCAGCCCCACATTGGCCCCTCCGTTATTCTTAAAGACTTTACAGATGGCAAGATTATCCGAATTCACCGCCATGTTGACTTCTTTTACTTCCAAGTTAACTTCGGTTGCAGCTTCAATCGCTTGCGGATTCAGCTCGTCAACTTCTACTCCTAAATTAAGAGCCTCCGTTGGTTCTACATTCTTATTGTTCTTCTTCCTCCTCTTCTTCTTCCTCGACGATGCTCCAATCTCCGGATTATAAGGTTCTAAATCTCCTACCTTTGATCTAGTGAGCATACACCTAAGAAAAATAAGAGTTAGAAAATCAAGATAAGAATAAAATAGTCTCAATTAAACTAGAAATAATAAATTAATAATTAATGTCGTCCCCGGCAACGGCGCCAAGAACTTGATGAACGTTTTCTCAACACACAATATTAATCCCAAGTGATTATCGAACCCAAAGGACGTATTATTATTAATTTAATTATAATCTAATCTTATTAAGACTAATATGGTAATAAAGTTGTAATGATTAAGTAACAAATAAACAATTAATTAAAGTAGCAATTAAAATAAATAACAGTAGAGAACAAACAAGAGTTCATCAAGTGAGAAGATAGGTAGCTCTTCGGGCCATCCAGTTTTACTAATTAATCTCCTTCTGTATGTCAATGTCCGACTATGCCTTGTGGAATATGGACGCATCACTAAACCATGCAAATCTACTCTATAGACACAAACAGATAAGCGTGTAACACGTGTGAATTACTTTAGAGCAAGAGTTATAATTACACCCCATTTCAAAGTACTATCAGTATCAATTATTTCCCGTGCACTTAATACTCTAACCCAAAATGATTTCCCTTTATAGGTACTATATAATTATCCTATTAATCTTACTTACTAACTCGAATTCAATTCAATTAATAAGTAATTATATGAGATAGTTCTAATGAAGTTTCGGAGTCCCCTCACATAGAATCATAACATGGAATCCTGCTCAACAGTGAATGCACTCAATCAATAACCCAGATATGTATTCAGACTCTACATAACAGTTAATGATGCACAAAATAACTCTGAGTATGAAATAATAAAGCATAATCTTATATAAAATAAATCCACAAGAAGTGTTGTATGGATCATACACAGGGTAAGTTCAATTAACTAGATAAAAACCTTCATAACCCTAGAACTACCAAAGTGGATCTAGCCCATAATGCTTCAAAAACGTTCATGGTGATTGGATAGATCTTACCCATAGTCTTGAAAATTACAAGATAGATTAAGTTGTGAAGTAAACCCTAGATGTGGGTGACGTCGCTTCTCACTCCATCTTGAATCTTTAATTGGTTCTCACTTAATTCGCAGCACGAATCTCTCTCTACCACTCCTACAGATGGAGTTAGGGTTTGGATGTGGTGTAGGATGGATGTGGAATCTAACTCTCTTTTTGGTATGATCGGCACTCCTTTTTATACTTGTTACTTCTCTTCATGGACCTGTACTGGGCTTTTTCGTTGAAAACACGCACATGCATGCACTGGAGTTGAAAATCCTGACTTTTTGGAGTTGATACGTCATTGTTCGACTAGACTTGGCATGGTCGAATGGGACCTCTTGGTCGAACGCTGGTCGACCGGCACATCTGTAATCTGAACTTCTTCTCTACTCCTCATTCGACTTGACTTCCTTCATTTGACCCGACTTCTTTTGGTCGAACAGACTTCACTGGTCGAATGACCTCTCTGTAAGCTGAAACACCTTTCATTCGACTTATACCCATTGTACAACTTCACTAATTCTGGTTGAACAACTCCTTCAGGTCGAACGACACTTCGAAAATTACCTCAAAAATTATGTCTTCCAATTCCGAGCACTTAAGACTTGTTTTCCTGTACAAATACGCTCAAATAGCCTCAGTAGCATCTGATTTGTGGCTTTTCTATAAACAACCCGATTCGTCTCAATAATAAACCAAATCGTACTCAATTTCCACATAAATCAGAGCTTTCAATATGTGAATTATCACTCTCATCAGTTAGTCAAGAAGGGATTGGAAGAAAAGTTTAAGAAGTTTTTAGATATCATAAACAAGATAAGCTTGAACATTTGTTTTTCTGAAGCTATCTTGGAGATGCCATATTATACCCACTTTCTAAAGGATATACTTTTGAAGAAGAGAACCTTGAACAGAATTAAAATAGTGAATTTATCAGAAAACTGCAGCTCGATCATTAAGAGAAAGCTTCCTGCGAAGTTAAAGGATCCGGAAAGCTTCATTATTATGTGTAAAATTGGAAAGAAGGTCGGCACGATGAGCCTTGTGTTATCTTGGGGCAAGCATCAATTTGATGCCCTTATCTATATTTAAGAGGCTTGGTTTGGGGGTGTTAACTCCCACAACAGTGGCTTTACAATTAGCGGATAGGTCTATGACCTTTCCGAAGGGTGTGATTGAAAACGTACTTGTGAAAGTAGAAAAGCTGGTCTTTCTTGTGGACTTTCTAGTGCTCAAGATGAAAGACGACAAGGACAATGTGCCTATTATCTTAGGGAGACCATTCCTTGCCACTGCTGGAGTGATGATTGATGTGCAAAAGGGTGAGTTAAGGCAGCGAATGGATAAAGAAGAGATGTTATTTAACCTTGATAAAGCAATGAAGATGCCTATGGAGACACAGTACAACAGCATTGATGTGGTGGAGGTGATTGTACAAGAAGATTTATCGTTTATCCTTTCGAAGGATACATTGGAGACATGTTTGGCTAAGTCTCTTACTTTTAGCATCACGGAGCTTGATGAACTCTTCCATGAATTATGTATTGAATTCCTTGAAAGTTTACTTGCTTTGGGTGATAACAGGTATGCATCGGATAAGACTACCATTGAAGAGCTGAAGTGGACTAGAAAGTACTTGTCATTGGATAGAGAGAGCACAGGAAAAGAAAAGAGGAAAGAGAAGTTGAAACCACTATAGGAGCACTTGAAGTATGCCTATCTAGGTGACAATAAAACATATCTGGTAATTGTATCATCTTCTCTAACTGATGATTAACTTGAAGAGTTGTTAGATGTGCTTAGGAAATATAAGTCTACTATTGGTTGGTCTCTTGATGATTTGAAATGTATAAATCCATCATATTGCATGCATAAGATAAGTCTATTAGATGAGGCTAAGGGTTGCATTTAGAATTAGCGGAGGGTCAATCCCGCTATTCAAGAAGTAATTAGGAAGCAAATCCTAATGTGGCTTGATTCAGGAATTATATATCCAATTAGTGATAGTCCCCATGTGAGCCCACTGCATGTTGTACCTAAGAAAGGGGGCATGACTATTGTTAAGTCTGAATATGGTGAGACATGCTACACCAGGATACCTATGGGGTGGAGTGTATATATGGATTATAGGAAACTAAATGAAAATACATGCAAAGACCACTTTCCTCTTCCTTTCATGGATCAAATGCTTGATCGTCTTGCAGGGTATGATTTTTAGTGTTTCTTTGACAGGTACTTGGGGTATAATCAAATCATGATTGCACCCAAGGACCAAGAAAATACTACTTTTACTTGCCCTTATGGAACTTTTGCCTTTAGGAAGATGCTTTTTGGATTGTGTAATGCGTCTGCTACATTCTAGCATTGCATGATGGCGATATTTGATGGTTTGATAGAAAAGATCATGGAGGTGTTTATGTATGATTTTTCTGTTTTTGGTTCCTTTTTTATATTTGTTTGACTAACATGTATACTATTTTGAAAATATATGTGGATACTAACCTAGTTTTGAATTGGGAGAAGTGTCACTTCATGGTAAGAGATGGGATTGTATTGGGACATCATATTTCAGCCAAAGGATTGCAAGTTGATAGAGTCAAGGTGGTGGCAATTTATAAGCTTCCACTACCCACTAATGAGAAGGGAGTGCGGTCCTTCCTTGGACATGCTGGTTTTTATAGAAGATATATTAAAGACTTCTCGAAATACTCCAACCCATTGTCTTACTTACTTGAAAAGGATGTTCCTTTTTATTTTGATGATGAATGTCTAAAGCTTTTCAGGTTTTGAAAAAGACACTTATTACTGCACCTATCTTGATCACACCGGATTGGGCTCAGCCGTTTGTACTTATGTGTGATGCAAGTGATTTAGCACTTGGAGTGGTGCTTGGGCAGTTAAGAGAGAAGAAATTCTGCGCCATCTAATATGCGAGTAAGACTTTTATGCAGCTTAAAAGAACTACACTGTCAAAAAAAGAGTTTTTAGTTGTTGTGTATGCATTTAATAAGTTTCGACAGTATTTGGTTGGCATGAAGACTATAGCGTACACGGATCATTCTGCGATCTGGTACTTAATGGAGAAGAAGGAAGTGAAGCCAATGATCATTAGATGGATCCTTCTTCTGCAAGAGTTTGATATGGAGATCTGGGAAAAGAAGGGTACAGAGAATGTGTTGGCGGATTATCTATCAAGGTTGGAGGCAAGGGAGCATTGTGATGATTCTTTCGAATATATAGAGAATATGTTTCCTGATGAGAAGAATATGGCGGTGTTTGCTGAAGGAGGGGAAAAAGCCTGTGTAGTAGCTGCTCAAGAAATGAATCCATGGTACACTAATTATGTCAATTACATTACAGTGGGTGAAATTCCTAAAGATCGCAATAGACTTGCCAAATTTAAGAGAGATATTGAGATTTTTATGTGGTATGATCCATTCATCTACAAGATTTGTACGGATTCTATCATCCGTAGGTTTGTGCTCGAGATGGAGATAGAAAGTGTTCTTGATTTTTGTCATGCACAACCTAACGGGTGACACTTTGGAGCCCAAGAGACTGCAGCTAAGGTACTTCAATCTGCTCTTTATTGGCCTACTTTGTTTAAAGATTGTGAATCCTATATAGGGACATGTGATAGATGTCAAACGATGGGAAACATAAGTAGAAGAGATGAGATGCCACTTCAGCCGAGCATTATTGTTAAAATCTTCGATGTATGGGAAATCGATTTTATGGGTCCTTTTCTCCCATCTAATGGATCTCTCTACATTCTTCTAACTGTGGATTATGTTTCTAAGTGGGTGGAATTTATTCAAACATGCATGAATGATGCTAAGACTGTGTTTTAATTTATGAAGAAGAATATTTTGCTCGCTATGGAGTTCCGAGAGCACTAGTGAGTGTCGGAGGATCTCACTTCGTCAATAAGTTGATGGAAAAGTGCTCAAGGAGTATGGTATTAAGCATAGGGTTACTATACCCTATCACCCTCAAGATAATGGGCAAGCGGAAGTATCTAACCGACAAGTTAAATAAATTTTGGAGAAAGTAGTTGGAACTAATTAGAAAGATTGGGCTTTGAAGCTCAATGATGCTTTGTGGGGGTTCCAAACTGCGTATAAGACTGTTCTTGACATGTCACCTTATCAAATTTTCTTTGAAACGTCATGCCACTTACCTGTGGAGATTTAGCATAAGTCTTTTTGGGCATTGAGAAGTTTGAACTTGTCTTTGAAAGAGAAAAAAGAGTTGAGGATGACTCATATCAATCAATTGGACGAGTTCAGGAATCGTGCTTTTAAGAACTCTGTGATCTATAAGGAAAGAATGAACAAATGGCATGATTCAAATATCACTTACAAGGAGTTCAAGCAAGGTGATGAGGTATTACTCTTTAACTCTCGCTTAAAGCTTTTTGCAGGAAAATTGAAATTAAAGTGGACGGGACCGTTCCATATCTATAGAGCTTGCGGAGGGGGAGTTTTGAGATCATTGACAAAGATGGAAACATCATCATGGCGAATGGGCTTCATTTGAAACATTTCAAGTCGTCGGATGAGGCTCGTGTTGTCTTTGTTGATACCTTACATTGAGTTGGTACTGTCGTGACTTTCCAACGTTAAACATGAGTGCTTGTTGGGGGCTTTCCCTCCTGTTTTATTGCTTTAATTCATTAGTGTAGGTAAGAAATTTTTATATTTAAGGTGCTTACATATCGGCAATTACATCTCTTTGCAAACGTAGTTTCAACTTCAGTTTTTACTAAGTTTGGGGGGTGATGTACTTACTTCATCGTAGCACCAAGAGTATAATCTTTTTTTATAATGTTTATCAGGGGAGTTGATTTTTTGCGGCATATTAAAACTTTAATCGAGATCGATATGTAGATTTTTTGCAATTTGTCAATGTTCAGTGGTGTTTTATTTATTGTGTAGTATGCGGAGTATATACATGATTTATTGAATATTAATTTTGGTTATCTAGCTATAGTTTTGCTCTGTTTGGGTACCTAATAATCTTTTTTGAGCTTGAAATTTGTAGGGGATGAAGAAGAATCATTTTCGAAGGAACAGAAGGTCGGTTCGACCATGTTGAGTAAGTCAAACCCGCTGGTTCGAGTCGAACCAGGAGAGGAATTGCTGAGATATTGTTCCAGGTGAATGGTTCAAACCAAGAGGTTCTGGTTCGACCACTAGTTCGAGTCCAACTAGGAACCAAAAACAAACTTACAGATCGGTTCGACCCCGATGATATGGTTCGATGTCCAGTTCAAGTCAAACTGGGAATCAGAAACATTGTTACAGGCTGGTTCGACCAAGACACTGCAGTTTGACCTATGGTTCGTGTTGAACCAGACCAGGTTAGTCGCATTGTAAATCTGATTTCAGACCCATTTTTGTTCATTCTTCACTCCACCCGTACTCGAATCCTTTCAAAACTGAAATCCCTCTCTTCTAAATTTCAATTTCGAGTGATTATAGTCCGATTAAGCCACTTTACACTCTTCCCACACTTGATTCCTCAAGGATTTGGGGATTTTTAGTTGTAAAACTAGGGTTTTCTATCTAAAATTTGGGGATTTTCGTCACATGTTCATACTAAGCCATGGCGGGATCGAAAGGTATGTTTTCTTGACCCTATTACCTTAGGATTGAAAGTTTATTGCTTGATTTTAAGTGGGTAAGTGGATTGAACTCATTTTTATATGGATTCATATTGTAATATGAATTTTTGTTGAAATTTCATATGTACAAGTGATGGGTCCGAATTCAACTGTTGAATTTTGTTTAGACATTGATGTGTAGGGAATCAATTGAAGTTCAACGTGTGACCAAGTAAAAATATCAAACCCAAAGGATAATTCTAGACATAATAAAAAATTCTATTTATGACTACTACAACTTAAGACAAATTTGGATTTTCAAGAGAATTAATTAAACTAAAGATAGAGAAAATAATTACTAAAAATAATAAAATAACACGTAAATAAATATGGAAGTGTTCAAGAGAGAAGATAGATAGCTCTAAGTAATCTAGTTTAAATTGGTCAACCTAAATTACTAGACAATTGGTTAGAATTCATGTAGATCTTATGAAAGCAATCACTTAATTATGTTAAATCCCTTGGTTAAAGTGAACTTAACACATAAATCTGGTTTAATCTCTCAGATGCAGAAGAATAATTCATACTCCTTTCTAGGTATTTCATGCAAAATTTCATTCAAGGCTAGAGCACAGACTTCCCTTTATAGGTACTTAAGAATTAATTCCCAATTTCAACTTAATAATTTAAAACAAAATCCTCTAGAATGGTAATTAATAAATATATTAAGTGTCCAATATTAATTATACTATTGAATAAAGGTTATATGGTTAAGTCCCCTTTACCCATAACAGGTTCACAAATATAATTCTTATATAACACAAGCAATAAGCATAAACATGCATATGGTAATGTAACATTCATGAATAAGGACAGATCATATAAGACAAAAAATATAAGTCTCAATCAAAGCATTAATATTGAAATAAGTATACTGCAGAAATTCAATCTAGCCTAGATCAACAAGTCAATCCAATTAAACCTCAAACCTATAACTCTCCAAAAAGTACTAGCCCATGGTGTTACAAGCAACACCCATGGTTAGGTATGAAAACAATCCCATAAGTCTATAATTTAATAACAAAAAAGATAGAATAAGAAAAAACCTTAGGTATGGCGTGATTCTCTGTTCTCTCATCCGTGATTCTGAACTTTCTCGTTCTCCTTCTCAAGTAAGCAACACTGATGAACTCTCCGGGATGGGTGGATGGGATGGTGAATCTTGATTTTGATATGGTGGTAGGGAAAAGGTATGGAAAAGTATGAAGAATTGTGGAGAGTTACATATAAAATTCATAAAGTTTCTCTTTTATAGTTGACGACAGATAATTCTGAATTTTGACTCAAAAGTGGGTTTTATCAAGTCAAAAACATGAACGGATCGAAAAATGATGAAAATCGACGACAGGGCCTCGCTGGACATCAGCACAAGTCATGCCAAGTGTGACACGAGTCATGCCAGACATGGGCTTGCGGTTTCCCTCGACAGCTGCTTCGCACGAGCGTCGGCACGGCTGGGCGGCACATCTCGACGCTCTCGGTAGCTCGCGCTCGACAGTTCTCAGTGGCACCAGGCACTCACGCTTGCACAATGTGCGGCATGACTGGGCGTGGATGGTCGGCACGACTGCATCCCTATGCTGCAACAAGTCGTGCCATCTTCATTCCTCTCCGACTTTGCTCCCGACTTTTATTTTTGCTCTTTTTGCCTCATTTTCCATCTAAAAACACGAAATAACACCTCAAATGCATCTGTAATACAAATATATACAATTCAACCAAAAGATGCTCAAATACGGATATAAATATTACAATATAATATCAAATCGGACCCTAAAACACACAGATTTTCACACTAATCATAAGGTTTTCCTCCTTTTGCTCCTCAGCCTACGAGGTATTGCAGCCTTTTCCAGCTATTGTTCCCCTCCCAAGGGCAAGTTCTTACGTGTTACTCATCCATCCACCACTGGAAACACCATTTCCCATCCGACTTGCATATGTTAAGCATGCCGCCAGCGTTCATCCTGAGCCAGGATCGAACTCTCTAAGAGATTCATAGTTTCATTATTTATAGCTTCCTTGTTTGTAGATAAATCGGATTCGGAATTTCCTTTCATTCGAAGGCATAACTTGTATTCATGCGCTTTATGTTCGCTAGGAGTTCGCTCCCAGAAATATAGCCATCCCTGCCCCCTCACGTCAATCCCACGAGCCTCTTATCCATTTTCATTGAATCACGGTAGGGGGCAAATCAAAATAGAAAAGCTAACACTGGGTTTAGGGATAATTAGGCTCGAACTAATGACTTTCACCACGTCAAAGTGACACTCTACCGCTGAGTTATATCCCTTCCTTGCCCCCATCGAGAAATAGAACTGACTAATCCTAAATTAAAGGGTCGAGAGACTCAATGCCACTATTCTTTATCTTGAACAACCTAGAATCGAATTTTCTATTCGCACTATTTCAGATATGAAAATACTGGTCAAAATTGAATTCAATTGTCAACTGACCCTAGGATTGACTAGCGATTCCAAAGGAACTGGAGTTATATCCCTTTCCATTCCCATTCAAGAGTTCTTATGTGTTTCCACGCCCCTTTAAGACCCCGAAAAATGGACAAATTCCTTTTTTCCTTTTCTTAAGAACACATACAAGATTCGTCACAACAAAAAAGAAAATGGTAACCCCGCTATTAACTACTTCATTTATGAATTTCATAGTAATAGAAATACTTATCCTACCGAGACAGAATTTGTAATTTTGTAAGTATCTTGCCTAGCAGGCAAAGAAAAGATTTACCTACATGGAAAGGATGATTCATTTGGATCGACATGAGAGCCCAACTGTATTGCCAAAATCCATGTTGTCTATTGAAAGAGGTTGACATCCTTGTTTCTCTCATGTACACGCCGAGCCCCTTTTCTCCTCGGCCCACAGAGACAAAATGTAGGACTGGTGCAAACAGTTCATCATGGACGAAAGGACTCACTAAGACCCGATCACTAACTAATACTAATCTAACATAATAGAAAAGAACTATCTTTTCTGTATACTTTCCTTGGTTTCACTGCTATCGCGAGCTTTACGCAATCGATCGGATTAGATAGATATCCCTTCAACATAGATCATCTAAAGGATCTTGGAGACCCACCAAAGTATGAAAGCCATGATAGAAATGGATTCTTATTCGAGAAGATTGCATAACTGCTTGGATAAGCGTACACTAACCCATCAATTTAGGATCCAATTCGATATTCTCCTGGGAGGTATCGGGAAGGAATTGGAACAGAATAAGATCGATTCATATAAAAGAAAGGGTTCTCTACTAATTATGTACCTATGGGATAGGGATAGAGGAAGAGGAAAAAACCAAAGATTTCACATAATACTTTTGATCAAAAAAGAAATCTGATTGATTTCGTACCCTTTGTTTAATGGTCAAATTCTATAGGATCAAATCTATCTGACTTAAGGAATGATATAAAAAAGTGATGGAAAAAGAAATTTAGATTAAATAAAATAAATTAAAAATAAAGTAGAAGAACCCCATATTCCAAATGAACAAATTCAAATTTGAAAAGGACCTTTTTGATTCTCGAAGAATGAAGGGCAAGGGGATTGGTCGAGAAAGATCGCTTTTTTCTTATTATAAGATCGTGATTGGATCAACATATGTGTGGTAAAGAGAATAATCTTTTCCTTTGAGAATAATCAAAAAAGGAAAGTGTTCAATTGGAACATGAAAACGTGATTAAATTGGTCTTAGTTACTATTCGGGACAGAGTGGAAGAGGGGAGGGGATTCTCGAACGCGGAAAAGGATCCAATGAATTCAAAAGAATTGAATGAGGAGTCGTATGAGGTGAAAATCTCATGTATGGTTCTGTAGAGTGGCAGTAAGGGTGACTTATCTGTCAACTTTTCGACCATCACCCCCAAAAAACCAAAATCTGCCATACGTAAAGTTTCCAGAGTACGATTAACATCTGAATTTGAAATCACTGCTTATATACCCGATATTAGCCATAACTCACAAGAACATTCTTCAGTCTTAGTAAGAGGAAGAAGAGTTAATGATTTATCGGGTGTAAGATATCACATTGTTCAAGGAACCCTAGATGATGTTAGAGTAAAGGATCGTCAACAAGGGCATTCTAGTGCGTTGTAGATTCTTATGCAAGACTTGTATCATTTGATGATGCCATGTAAATCGCTAGAAACATGTGAAGTGTGTGGCTAACCCAATAATGAAAGTTTCGTAAGGGGACTGGAGCAGGCTACCATGAGACAAAAGATCTTCTTTCTAAAGTGATTCGATTCAAAACTCTTATATGTTCAAGGTTCAATATTGAAATAATTTCAGAGGTTTTCCCTTACTTTGTCCATGTCAATAAACAATTCGAAATACCTCAACTTTTTTAGAACATTCATATTATTGATTAAATTTCAATATTGAAAAATAATCATAATATTTAGATCAATAACTTCATGATTAAATATTTTTTCAATTTCATACAAATATTTTAGGTTTTGATAGTACCTTGCAGAAAAGAAACGATTCTTTTCTAAGGTTCCCTTCAATTGGTGGCTCTAATTGGTTAGAGCGTGATGATAACGAGTTGTAAACTATTTGATAAAAACAATAAGAGAATCATAAAGAAGAAGAGAAGAATACAGAAGTATGGAGAAATAGAGATTTCATTAACAGCGTTGATATCAATGTGTACAAAACTCTAATATTCTCACTCTTTATATAGAGAAGAGAAAGGGTACAATGGTAAATAAACTCTCTTCCTATTATAATGATATAAGGAGTAATGTTCATATAAAATATATCACAACACACTCCAAGTTAAATTAGGATATGTTTTGATTTTTATATTTTAAGTTAGTAATATTTTTTACTAGGATATGTTTTGATTTTTATATACACATTGAGGTGAGTAATATTTTTCACTTAGAATATTAATTCATTATTCTAAAGAATAATTTTTTTTATGTAGTAAAAAATATTTTAATGAAAGTTCAAGATATACACATATAACTTTTACTTTTTAATTTATATAAATTTAAAATAAAAATAACAATTAAGAAAAAAATTATATTTATTTTAAATTAAAAAAATTATAATTCATTGTCATATTATTTCTTTGAGTACACGTATATTTAATAATATCAATTTATTAAGATATACAAAGAGTATATTTGGATAATATCAAGTTATTAAGATATACAAAGATTATATTTAATAATAGCAAATACAAATTATTAAGATATACAAAGAGTATATTTAGATAATATCAAGTTATTAAGATATATACAAAGATTATATTTAATATTATCATGTTATCCTTAAACTACTGAACGAAAATTATAAATTTACACGTGTCAACTTACTATACATCCTAGGCCGGTTTGTCAATTTCTCAGTTTTTGGATTTTCCCTTTTAAAATCCTTATTTCATTCAAACTTCCTTGATGCGTTTTTCATAATTTTGATTCATTACCTCAATTATGGTAACACAATCCATTAACCTCTCTCTACTACGTTTTCAATCAATTATGACTTTAAATTTTGATGTATTTTTCATAATTTTTTTCTCATACATTCTTTCAACAATTCTGAAGTGCCACAAAGATGTGTACTCTTTCTCATCATCTTGAAAGGGTTGAAGAATGAGTCACAGGATGATCTAAAGAAGGCTTATCATATAATCTACCTTTAAAAATCATCCTGATAAAGGTGGAGATCCAGTAAAGGTAATCGACTTCTCATTTTTGTGGAAAATTATATTGTATGATTTCATCTTAATTTTTTTATTATAATTCATTACTCATGCTCTAATTATAATATATATAAAAAAATTAGTTATTTCCAGTTTATCTTTGTGAAATTAAAAATTTTTAGAAGAATGTGAATTATTACATTAATTTTAAAACCAACGATTATGTGCAATCCGCCTCTATGCTACCTGAGATTCCAGTTTTATAATTACTCGATCGACCGCTCCAGTAAGTTCCCACCACTATCTTTCATATCTCTTACATTAATTTCGGATCAATTATTTGATATATTTTTTTTATGTATTTTACTAAATCTTCATATTTAGTATCAGTTCCGCTCCAATTGATTATTTCTAGTCGTGTGAGATACCTGGATTTTGAATTTGGAAATTTTGAAAGTAGTTCAGGGTGGGAATATTTCATTGTGGTTAGTAATGTGGATGACCAAAATGTATGAGAGCATAGATAAATGATGAATTTGGATATAACAGGTTTTAATTTGTAGGATAGGATTAAATAAGCTTCTAGTGGATTCCAAAAGTCAACCAGTCAAAACAAATTGAATTTTAACATGCAAATTTCTAATCAGCTTTTCAAGCAGAAATCAAAGTATCAAACACAACCAATTAATAAAGTAGAGATATAGTAAGCTTAACAATATATTTATGGGAGGCTTATAGATTATTTACTTTTCTAACTTGAGTTTAGTTTATTTATTCAGCTTCATTCTAAACCTATCCCAACATATAAGGATCTAATCCGGTTAAACTGTCTATTTTGAACATGATAGACAATGAAGAGGTTATTAGTACCTTAGCAACAATAATGCTAATAGTGCATCATATTATAGGTTGTGCCATTAGATTTATATCATAATATTTTTAGTGACCACCATAAGCCACTTACGGAGACCAAGGATGAGTAGGAACTATTCTGTGGACGAGTTGGTATATTGATTTAAGAAAAATATCATAACCAATGGAATATCTAAAACACAATATGACTCCAGTATCTTATTGGAAACTAAGCTAAAAGTACAAGCGGTCCACTAATGTAATTGTTCTTTTTTAATTAAGATTAAGATGTATTTGTCTATGATCAGCCAATAAAATTAGTTAATGCAATTAAAACTTAATAATGGTCTTACTGGAGAAGCATGATAATAATTTATGTTGATATTGCAACTTTGCATACTGATAATATAATGGATGCTGCTGAGTGCTTTGCCTACCAAGCCTCAAAGAGTCATGGATACCTTTGATGTTCATCATCTTCAAACTCCATGAATGAATCTCAACTTGCAGGTGTGGAATTTGTCAAATATAAAATGAAGAATTATTCTTATTCCACATCGGATGAGAGATCAGAAAGGGAGGATTCTTAATTCCTATTTCAGGAGGTCTTTAGTTTTAATGTTAGACGCACCAAAAAGACAATATAATCTTTACACGTGATTCTTTTATTCCTTTCTTGTATTCTCTACTTGAGAGCTGGGACAAAAGTTTGGAATTAATTAAAGATTTATAATAGAGTGGTAGTTTTGGGTCGGGAGAGAGAAACTTTTATGTGATTGTAAAAGTTTCATATAGTAAGTATTTTCTCAGGTCTGTGGTTTTTCTCTGGTTTGGAGTTTCCACGTAAAAATTCTTGTGTCATTTTTATTCTTTTTTCTCGATATATTCTGCTTTTCCTCCCTTACGGATGGATGGTTTTTCCCAAAAAGTGGTATCAGAGCTCGGTTCGGGCATTTTTAAAAATTCTTAATATGCTCTGTGGTTGCAGTGTAGTCAAATCTTCCACATCATAAAGGAAATTTTAAGAGACGATTATTCATTAGGCTAGTGTAGGCAAATAAAATATGTCTTCAATGAAGTTTGATGTTGATAAATTTGATGGAAGAGTTAATTTTGGGTTGTGGCAAGTACAAGTGAAGGATGTGCTAATACAATCTGTGTTACACAAGCTCTGAAAGTAAAGCCAAGTTCAACTGATGGCACAGGAAGTTCCAGCAAAGACTCTGGAAAGAGTGATGATGAAGATTGGGAGGATCTGAATTTGCGGGTTGCAAGCATAATACGCTTATCTTTGTCTAAGCTCGTCCTTGCTAATGTGCATGGAATTTCAAATGCCAAGAAAATATGGAAAAAACTGAGGAACTGTACGACACAAAGGGTATCTCAAATTGATTGTACCTGAAAGAGCAGTTTCACACGCTTCCAATGGAAGAAGATACACAAATTTTAGATCAACTTAGTGCTCTTAGTGGCATCATCTAATAACTAGAGGCAATTGGAGTAAAGATTGAAGATGAGGTTAAGGCGTTGAGGATTATCTTGTCTCTGACACATTCTTATGAGCACATGAAGCCAATTCTGATGTATGGTAAGGAAACTTTAAAGTTTGCTGAAGTCACAAGTAAACTTCTTTCTGATGAAGGGAGGCTGATGAGTGAAGGGCGTAGTTGGAAAATTCAATAATGTTGGCAAGTGGTAATGGAGGAAGAAAGAAGGACTCCAAGAATGTGGTTTGTTGGAAGTGCGGATAACCTGGGTATACAAAGCAAAATTGTCAACATGGAGGTGGAGCTCGTCGAGGTGGAGTTGGTACGGCAAATAACTCCGAGTTTAAAGCTAAGGATATTCTCTGAGGAGAAAATAAATATCCTCATGACATGCCCAGTTGTCATGGAAAAGGGGTGTAGTAATATTAGCTAGGCTACACGTTTACACACATTGACTTGGTATGAATGTGTGTGGTGTAAAAGTATATTGATGGTTGATGGACTTCTAGGGAGGCCAAAAGCTGGAAGTTGCACCATAAAATTTCAGCATGTATTATTCGATATGTGCCAGAAATTCTTAGAATGAATTATTCTAAGTTGGTCTACTCATATGGTAGAGTAGGATGATTCTCGGAAGATTGAGAATTGATTGTCGGTAAAGAAAATAGGGTTTTATTTTATATTTAGCAAGGTGGAGATTGTTAGATTTGTCAAATATAAAATGAAGAATTATTCTTATTTCACATCGGATGAGAGATCAGAAAGGGAGGATTCTTAATTCCTATTTAAGGAGGCCTTTAGTTCTGACGTTAGACGCACCAAAAAGCCACTATAATCTTTATATGTGATTCTTTTATTCCGTGATTATTTTATTCATTTCTTGTATTCTCTATTTGAGAGTTGGGTGAAAAGTTGGGATTTAGTTAAAGATTTGTAATAGTGTGGTAGTTTTGGGTGGGGAGAGAGGAGCTTCTGTGTGATTGTAAAAGTTTCATATAGTAAGTATTTTCTCATGTTCGTGGTTTTTCTACTGTTTGGAGTTTCCAAGTAAAAATTCTTAGGTCATTTTTATTCTTTCTGTTCTCGATATATTCTGCTTTTCCTCCCTTAAAGATGAATGGTTTTTCCCAACAGCAGGACGCGGGAAAGTTATGATTTCTTATTTCCTCTACATATTCTCTCTCTTTAACGCATTTAGGTAGCTTTCGTTAATAAATGGATTCTTTGTAATCTTTGTTTAATTAATCCAATATATTGCAAAATGCAGATATGTTTAAATAATAATTTTTTTCCTTTCTGTTGCCTCTTTAACCATTTTTTGGTAAAAAGTTAAAAACTATAAATATTGAAGAAAAAAATCTGAATATTTTGAATAGTGTGTGTCAATTCTTTATTTGGAATATTTTGTTCTAAATAAATCTGTTGTTTTGTGTTGATGCTTTAGTACTCACTTAGGGTGATATTCATGTCTAAAACTTACATGGATAAAATTATTTACCAACTCATAGTCAGTTAAATAAATATTTAGATGCTATTGTGTAATTGATACAGATGGGCATGCAGAAGAGCCTAACAACTTCGGGCTAATCTTTCGTGAAATAATAGCTGGCCAAATCTTTGCCATAGAGCAGCCCATTATCTTCTATCATTACGTTTCAGCATTCTAAGAGTTTATTGCATTAAGTTTGGTCAAGTTTTCATATTAAGTTTGGTCAAGTTTTATTATTTGTTAAGTGTCTATTCTTATTCTTGGAGGATTGTTCCGAGTATATATGATCGTGTCTTGCATCCAAATTGGGGAGATCAAAATTATTATCTTTGAAAAGAATTCTTAGTGAAGTTTTATCTTCAAGTTTCTTTCTCTTTGGAGGATTCCTTAGAGTTGTGAGATTGTCTTTCAATTCTTATCCTTGAGGTGGTGCCGTCTTATCCTTGAGGTGGCGAATTTCCTATCACTTACTGATTTTCATTAAGAATCGGTATATTTTGTATCTAGAGCTTCGGGTTTGTAATAGCTGGCAAGAATGCTCCTTATGTTAATAATCCTACCACTCGTCAAAGAGATTTGTGTGACATCGAGTTGGATGAATTAAGAAAAATAATTGAACTACTACAAAGACAACTGCAGCAGCAAAATATGAACCAACCGATGACGAATCAGTAGGCGACGCACAATGATGAGTATTTTTATCCTTTTCATGTCAACAATGGTTCGTGTGAGTATGAAGAGGAACAAGATGAAGCAATACCCATCTATGATGAGTATGAAGAAGAATATGATGAAACAATACCCATCTATGATGATTATGAAGAAGAATATGATGAAACAACACAAATTTATGATGAGTATGAAGAAGATGAGTTCGAAGAAGAGGAGAAGTCAATTTATGACGAAGTTGATGATGAAGAAGACAACACATATGATGATCTAGGTGAAAGTCTTTTTGAAAGAAAGAGCTTGAATGTTATCCAAGAAGAAGAAGAGTGGTTGCGGCATAGTATTTTCCACACTCGGTGCAACTCCAATGAAAAAGAATCTAATGATACTCTTACTCTTGCGGCTCCAATCAGCGAGAGTTTAAAAGGAGGAAAGTTTCAATGGTCCAAGGAAGCACAAAATAGTTTTATTCTTGTCTGTAAAAATATAAGATTCAAAAGGAATGCTGATAAGAATCGAAGAATGAAGGAAACTCAGAGAGGAGTTTGCACACAGTGGAAGAGAATGATGCCGAAAATATTCCAGCATATGGGGTGAATTCAAAAAATTATTGGCACTTCTCTGTAGGGATTCAGATAGTGAAAAATATATGGATAGAAAGCTCTCTCAGTCTAGTTTCAAATGTAACAAACTTAGAGATTTGAAATTTTCTACAAGCGGTTATGATCATTTTTCTGGAAGGTGGCAGATACACCCTAAAATCTACAAAGTTCATGCATTTGAAGTTTTTTGATCCTTTCCAACTATAATTTCTTGGTGATGATCCATTGGACTCGAGGACGAGTTTTGTCGAACCATAGGAGAATGATACAGATGGGCATTCAGACGAGCCCAACAACTTCGGGTTAATTGTAGTGAAATAATAGCGGGCCAAAACATTGTCATAGATCAGCCCATTATCTTCTATCATTACGTTGCAGCATTCTAAGAGTTTATTGCATTAAGTTTGGTCAAGTTTTCAAATTAAGTTTGGTCAAGTTTTCATATTAATTTGTTTGGTCAACTTTCATTTACTTAAGTGTCTATTCTTATTCTTGGAGGATTGTTCCAACTATATATGATCATGTCTTGCATCCAAATTGTGGAGATCAAAATTATTATCTTTGAAAAGAATTCTTAGTGAATTTTTATCTTTAAGTTTCTTTCTTTTTGAAGGATTCCTTAGAGTAGTGAGCTTGTCTTTCAATTCTTATTCTTAAGGTGGTGTCGTCTTATCCTTGAGGTGGTAAATTTCCTATCACATACTGATTTTCGTTGAGAATCGGTATTAGTAATTTCTATTTTCCTAATATGGATTGCAGAAAGTTTTTTTTAATCGTATAATTATATTTCGAAATTCAACTGTAATGAGAAATTTTTAGGAGTTATATGTCTAAGGTATTATGAACAACATTTTTGAATTATAAGGCAACACAACAATATAATACATAATCTGATTTTAATGATAATAGACCAATAGACACCCGACCTTCAAACTTGGGAAATATAACAATCTCAATAGGCTAAATGACAAGTTCTCCCAAGTTCTGGTTTATACGTAAAAACTTGGGAATGTGTTCTCGCTTTTCCGTTACTTCCAAAGGCTAGCTGTTTTATGTATTGTACCTTTTATTGAAAAGGTGTTGGTTATTGTAGATCCTAGATAGTAAAATACAATTATTTGAAGTTTATCTTATGTTTTTGTTTGTTTTTACATGGAGAAATACATAATATAAGATTTGTATTTCCATTGAACATTGTAAGAATTCGTGGCTGCATCAGCCGTCCATTTTCTCTTAGGACTGTTGGTTCATGAAAGGGTTATTAATAGATTTTTTATTGTGTGGCTTTATATATTATGGACATCAAATAGGAGTATACATTACTGTATAACAATAATAATACTGAATGGAACTAATACTGTGGGATCTCAACTCATTAGTTTAAGGGTTTATCAACAAAAAAAAAACAAACTTTACTCCTATTACAAATTAATCAGCACTTTTAAAAAATTACAAAAAAACACCGCCTTTAAGTATTGTTGCAAAACGCACCTAGTTATTAAGAAATAAATCTCACTTTTAGTCAATAAATTATTTTATATTTAATTAATATATTGTTATTTTAGAAAAAAAATTTAATGAGCCAGCGTAGCACGCGGGTTACATGCTAGTTAAGATATATAAAGAGTATAATGTATTAACATTTTTATAAGAGCAGTACTAGTGTACCATTGGTGCACCTTAAAACACAGACCCGTATTTGGAAAAAGGATCATGTATATATGGAAATGGGTCAGTAAAAATTATATATCTTCCTTATAACTAGTTTTTCTCTTCCTTATTCTTTCAGCGCAATTCTCTCTCTCACCGTATTCTCTCCTCACACTCCACCCTAAAATTCTCTCTCTTTCACGATGTTCTCTCCTCACTCTCCACGCCACCCTCACACGCCTCTCACTCTTTCAATCTGTGTCTGCCTTCCACAGCCTTCTACCGCCTCTTTTCAACAAGTCTCTCCGCTTCACCTCCATCTCCGGTGGCCTTCACCTCTGATGTGCTCTTCTGTTGAATCTCTCCTCTCTGCCTCCGTCTCCGTCGACTTTCACCTTCATTGTGCTTGTTCATTACATTGTTCCTATTTCAATTCTTTAAAATTTGGTCTTTGTGTATCGTGCCGTGGTTGAAGCTTTTTTTGTTGTTGGGGAAAAGATTTTTTCTGTAAAAGTCGAAGATTTACCATCACCGAACTCAGATCTACTATTTGTAATTGATTTTTTTTCTTTTTTCGGATTGAGATTGATACTAAAGTGTTTGTGGATTGAGATTGATAACAGAAAAATTAATGTTTGTAGATTTAGATTGATAGTAGAAAGATTGGTAGTGTTTGTGAATTGAAATCAATTGATGTACAGTAAATTAATCAATTGGTGTCCAGTTCCTTCCAAATTCTTTTATTTTTTATATATGGTTGATATTGTATTAGTTTGATTGATAAAATGTATATGTTGTTATTAATAAATGTAATATTATTTGTATATAAAAAATAAATGATATATCGACTAACTGTATTAGTTTTATTGCAATAATATATATGTTGTTTTTAATAAATGTAACATTAATTTGTTTATAAAAAATATATGATATATCGACTAACTGTAATAGTTTTATTGCAATATTTTATATGTTATTGTTAATAAATGTGCTATAATTTTGAATGTAAATTTTGTAAGAGTATTATTTTGTTAGTTTAACATACATTTCGTTGATCAATTATATATAGATATTTTTTAATAAACTAATGTAAATTTATTTCTTAATAAATGTATAACTTTATATATTAAGATGTAAAAATTGGATATTGATCGAATATCAATATCCCAACTTTTTAAAAAATTGATATGTTTATTAAGAAAAATGTATACAATATTAAATTATGATCAATACATCTGATTATTAAAATGACCATACTAAATTAATAGAATCTAATACAGTTTTTATATCTAAAATTATACATTTAGCTAGGACTTAAATAACACATTTATTAATATGAGTATAAAAATCATTGGAATTTAATACAATTTCATAAGTATAATTAATAATATACTTTAGAATAAAGTGTAATACATTTATTTGACTGAACATATACACTAAAGATAAAATGGAAAAGTTTAAGGACTTAATTTCTTCTTTCTTTCTGGTATAATTCTCTAGGTATGTAAATAACAAGAACAACAACAATAAATTCTGCTAATTTAGAATTTAAATATCTCAATACATGAGATAAGGAAGAGGAAATAAAACACGATTTAAAAATAAAATTGATTCAAAGTTGATTGAGAACGACAGCGAAGAGATAATCAGCAGTGGCGGAGTGGATTTTTTTCACTCACATCTTCAAATCATCTAATTTTTTAGAAGATCTCGAACAAACTCATTGATGATTAAACAGATCTGAAAGATATCAAAAATTTTTGAAAGAATATGTCTATGTCGTTGGTATTGCCGCAGAGAGAGAAAGAAGGAAACGGGAGCGGCAGGAGGATGAAGCCATCAAGGCAGTGAGATGAGACACGGCGGAACAGCGGAGGAAGAAAGCCAGATACAGATTTAAAAGAGAGAACGGGGTTAGAGAGAGCGGGTTAGATAGAGAGAGAGTGGGGAGTAGAGAGAGAAAATGTGAGAATAAATGATTCATTATCATGGGTTATGTGTAAAATTTGACTCAATTGCACCTTAAAACTGTTACACAATAGTATTTACCTTTTTACAATGCCATACAATTTTAATAAGATAAAGACTTGTGCGAGATCGTCTCACGGATCTCATTCCGTGAGACGGATCCTCCATCAAACCTGTTATTTAAAGTCAAAGTATATATCTTAATTGTATAATTTATTCGTGAGATAAATAAAAAGTGATAACATTTTTAATAAAAATTAATATCTCGTTAGATGAATAAAAGTGATAAATTTTTATTAAAAAGTGATATTTGATCAATATAAAGTGACAACCGTTCAATTCTGTTTTATGAACAATTCATATGAATAAATGTGATCACATTTATAATAAAATGTGATACTTAATCATGAAAAGTAATAGAATGTTTTTATATAAAGGAAAATAAAAATACATACTCCTTCGGTCTCATTGAAACGTATGCGCTTCTTTTGTAAATTACAAAGAAAGTGTGTATGTTTCAATGAGTCGGAGGTAGTAATATTTTTAATAATTAATATAATAATTATTAAAAAAAGAAAAAAATATTTTCCTAATTATTTTAAGGTTCATACTTTATACGCAGCGGCCCTTCTTTTCCATCTTACCTTCACTTGACCAGCCTCAATTGATGGGTTAATGGATAATCTGTCTCACGGAATATGATCTGTGATACGATCTCGACCCTTTTAATAAATTGAGATTAAGATATTAAAATGTATTAAGATTAATAATATTATTTATTTAATAATTCAATAATAATAATCCTCAATGACAAGTCTCTTGTGAGACGTTATTATGTGAGACGATTTGTAGACATAAATATATTTTCTAAAGTATGATGGATTATGTATTAAAGTACCATTTTAGCGTGTTATAATATGATGATTTATTATTTACATACTTTAACTACAAATAATCATATTTTATCTATATAATAAGCATACTTTAGTAATTGATTGACCCGCCTCATAATTCGTCTCACAAGAGTGTCTTCATTATCTACTTTGTACTCTGTTAAATATTATTTGAGTACTAAGAGTATTTAATATCTAATTTAAATGTATAATATTATATTTTTAAAAAAATAAAAAAATTATACTTTAAAAATTATTAATAAAAATATAATTTTTATTGGAAATGAAATTTCATAAAGAAAGCAAGCACAAAACTAAATCTACATGCAAAGGTGGAAAAAATGTCGCAACATTGGAGCACAGAAGAGAACCAAAATAGAAGAAGAATGAGCGTTGAATAGAAGCAAAATAAGAGGAAAACAAGAAGTGAGTGAATGCACTGTTGAGGAGTGAGCGGTGGAGAAAAGCAGAGTAAGAGGGGGTAAGAGGAAAACAAGGAGTGCAGTGAATGTAGTGTTGATAGAAGAACAATGAGCGGTGTAGAGAAGCAAAGTAAAAGGAAAAAAAGGAGTGCAGTGAATGCAGTGCATAAAAGTGAGCGGTGGAGAGAAGTAGTGAATGCAATGCTGAGTAGAGAAGATGTTGAATGCAATAATAATTAATAAAATAAAGATTATATTATTGCAGAATCCAATAAAGCATTATTGCTGGTATCAAGATTGTTGACCAATGAGATATAATGCAGAATTCATCAAGTGGGGATGTGTGACGTATGCCGGTGTCGGAGAGAGAATGTGGAATCCCAAAAAGCTGATGCCTTACTTCATCAATCTTGACCACTTACCTACTACCGGTGTTGACCAGGGCTATTACTGACCTGTGGTCAGCTAAAAATCGCCCTAAAATGTAAACTATTTGCAATCGATTTTGCAAATAACAAGTATCAAATGTACATACTCCTTCCATCCCATAGTATCTTTCAAACATTCCTTATTTGTTTGTTCCAAAATAAATTTCACACCCCAAAAAAGGAAACAAAATTTTATCCAATAACCTCAAAAGTTACTTTAATTCCAAATTTATCACTCCTTTTTCACACTCATAACATTACTTTACACTTTATTTCACTACAAAAATATTGCTCATTTGTGACGGCCTTAGTGACGGCTTGACGGGCTTTGTGACGGTGTTAGTGACGGCTTTGAAGCCATCACAATGTTGGTCATCACTAATTTTATTTTTTATGATGGAAGGTGAACTTAAAGCCAATTTCGGTACAATTGATCAAGGTAAGTGTACATTATCGTGTGTAGTTATTGATCCAGTTTAAATATCGATCAAAGGGAGAGTTAAATCCGATGTGTGTCCGTATTCAATTTCAATCATGCTTTATAGGAGTGATCGATTTGTGAGCTTTTGAGAACTAAAAGATAATTATCTAAGGAAATAGCAAATAAAACAAATAACAACTAAAGATGATTGATGCAAGAGACAAATAACCAAGATGAAAAAAAAGTGAAAGGTGAGTAATCTAAAGAGGAGTAACGCTAAACACATTCAAGATTAAGGGTATTACATGGACTTGTTAAATTTAAATGACAAGTATCAATGATAAATGGAATAGAAGCAATCACAAATGTTTCCCTAATCCCTATGGCCAAGGTAATTAGGTTCTCAACTCATTACAAGTTTAAAGCACAAAAGATTGTTCCTTACTCTCAATTCCCTCAAAGGTACTATGATTAAAAGATTTATCCTTCTCACTTAATTAACAACCAAATATGATAAATTAATTAAGTGTCCCCACATGAATGTTCTAGGTACATAAAGATGCTACCACATACTTCACATACTAACATACACTATCCATACTATAACATGATTCAATCAAAACTGTAGTTACAATATCAGAATGGCTTTCCTAACATCATAAATAGAGATTTCAATCACACAAAGTATAATACAAATAAAGTGAATCATAAATCATGTAGGAAAAATCAAATATCATATCAACTATCATTTAAAATCCAACAAATCCACAAAACCCTAATTCATCTTGTGGGTAGCCTCACTAGAGGTCTAGCCAATAATAAACATTATGAAAACATCCACAAAATGCTTACATAAATCCATTGTTTCAAAATAAACCAAAGAGAGTACAAATATAAAGCAAAATATCTTCTCTCCTTGATTGAGGTTGAATATATTTCTTCACTTTGCAAGCTCCCACTCTCAATCCTCAATAGATTGGTGATGAAAAGATGATGAAAATAGAGAGGATGGGTGAAAGGATGATGGATGGAGGTGTAAAATGGAGAAAATTGAGTGTTTGGTGTGTTTCTTGGAATCTCCCCTTCACAATCTGATGAGAGAAGTGAGTATTTAGGGTATTTATACCCCTCTTGAATGCCCAAAAGTCGAATTTTACAGCTGACATTTTTGCATGAAAATTCGACCATGTTTCCTTGCTTCAGTCGAGTTTTATGCATTTTGCGCTTCTTAATACTGAACACGTTTTCTGCCTTCAAAGTGTCCAAAAATTCAACCGAGTTTTAGCTCTTCGATCGAGTTTTCGTGTTCTGCCCAAAATTGCATAATCACACTGTACCAGAATTTTGATTTTCATAAAATTCGATTGAATTTTTACGTCAAATTTTGGGCTCCATTCTGTATTAGAACTTCGATCGAATTTTTAGAAATTCGACCAAGTTTTTGTGCACTTCTTTGCATTCTCAATTTTATCTCCATGTTTGCTCGATTCTCCTTCCAAAACACCTATTTAACATTAATGCAACTCAAATTAGTAACCTTCATCAAATCCATCCATATCACTCAAAATATGATACAAAAATATACTAAACGAACATAAAAATATGACAAAATCTAGGTGAATTGTCGTCACAATTGTAACGGCTATTGTGATGGATAAAGTTTGTGACGGCCTTTGTGATCGAACCGTGCTCGAGCCACCTGGCCCAATTTGTATTTAATTTTGATGCTGGAATATCCTCCCCTTGGGATATTTGAACCCTTGACCTCCCATGTGGGAGAAGGTTTTAAGGTTAAGGTATGGCCACTTGAGCCAAGATGATTCTTGTTTCATATTTAACATTTATTGTATATATCATAATTTTACCATGTAATATTGTACACTCATAATTCAATAATAAATCTTATACTGTATATAAATCATATTTAAAATAATATATTAAAAAGTAATATGTGTATATATATATAAAGACATTCTCTTGTGAGACGGGTTTTTTGTGAGACGGTTGTGAGACGGGTCGACCCATTACTAAAGTATGCTTATTATATAGGTAAAATATAATTATTTGTAGTTAAAGTATGTCAATAATGAATCATTTTATTACACCCTAATATCATACTTTAATTCATCATTTATCATATTTTAGAAAACATACTTTAACAATCATTAAGCATATTTTATCTATATAATAAACATAGTTTAACATGTTTTACAAATGGTCTCACAAATATCACGTCTCACAAAAGAATTTATATGTGTGTGTGTATGTATTTGCGCGCGCGCAAAAAATGCATTCTGCATTCATTATATATATTATAATAAACAAATTATCATGAATGGTTATTTTCTTTTTTAAATATCTAGCCACAATATTAGTTATATATACATATTTAATATATATACTTATTATTATTTATTTTATATTTATTACAATAATATATTAATTAGTTTGCTTATTTCACGATCTATATAATATTTCAGTAATTTAATTATAATAATAGTAATTAGTATACTACATTCTCTCACATTAATTATTTTTGTCTATTAATATCTCACATCTCTTCCTTATATTTCATATATTCATTTATATATGTTTATTATCATATATATTTATACTTATAATGTATATATACTAATTATATACATAAATATAATGTATTTCACATGTGTGTGCTAATTAATTTTCTATTTATACTCATAATTCAATAATACATCTTATATTATATATAAATCATAATACATCTTATATTATATATAAATCATATTTAAAATATTAATATATTAAAAAGTAATGTGTGTGTCTATATTATATATAGAGAGAGAGTCACTAGAATAGAACAGGTCCTACAAAAAATTTTGTGAAACCGGATTCAACGCACAATGTTGGGCATGTGATACGTGAAGTGGACCCGAGACTTTTGGATTTAGCGCTCTGCACTTGCCAGCTGTATTACTTTTAATTTTTATTATTTAAAAGAAACAACAGCTGGCGTGAGTTCTTCTCACTTTATCATTCCCTTTATTATTTTTTAAAATATTTTAATAAGTTAATAATAAATTTAAATTTCAAAAATTGATCCAATCAATTTAAAAATAATCTAATTTTAATTTCATATCTAATTAATTTGAACTAGTAATCTATCAATTTATTTATAGATGAATTTCAAGAAAATTAGAATCTAAAATCAAAAGGTAATTCAATTTATTATAAAGAGTAACCTATTTAACAAGAAAAAGTAACATTGATCAAGCAAAACTGAACATAAACAAATCAATATAAAGAGAAATTTAGAAATGTATACATAGTAACCTGATTCATTTTAAAGAGTAACCTAATTAGTAGAAAAAAGTAACTTAATTAATATAAAAGAGTAACCTAATTTCAAAATTATTTACATAGTAATCTGATTCATTATAAAGAGATCCTAATTAATAAAAAGAGTACCCTAGTGTTTACCTAATAGAGCAATATATAATTCACCCTTTAGAAAAAAAAAATATCCACCTTAATTCCTTGAAATCAAGCTATGATAAACTAAAATCAGACTACTATGTTCAAAGAGAGCAAAGAATTTGCCAAGCTAGTTTATTTATATATAATTACTAAGTCAAGGAAGCTCTATATCACCCCATAATATCCATGCTTAAACTCATGCCCATGATCATCATCATATGCCCACATCATCTTCAATCATCCTCTTCATCTTTTTCCGGAGAAAGTGTAATTCATTATCATCATTAGAATCCCATAAATTCAATGATACAAAAATGTATATAAAACTGAAGAAAAAAATAAAAATATTTATAAAGAAAATAAAAAATGAAAATGGGTAAATAAATTTATTCTCTCAGGAAAATGTCTCGATTTGTCATCAATATTTAAGTGAATGGATTTCGATCAGACTCATCAACTTGAATTGATCATCACTGATGAACAACATTAATATTCATGGTATTAAATTAAAAAAAGAAAATGAAAATTAAGAAAATAATATGGAGCTAAAATCCTCTTCAATTCAAGTCTATATAAATTTTCCGCACAAAAAATTCTCAGAAGAATGAAAGTTTTATTTGAAATTGTCATCAAAGGAAAATAAAATTATAAAATCTTCTTATTTTCATAAATTAAAAAAAAAAAAACAGAGAGACGTTAGAAAACTTAAATCTCTTCAGCTCCATAGGGATTCATTACAAGAATTATTCTCAAGAGATAAAAGGTCGCTTTCTAAAACTCATTCATTAGAGAAAATTGAAAATATATTAAAATGAATCATATAAAAAATTGAAAATGAAGAACTTACCACTAGAGAGAATGGTGAGAAAACCCAGGGGAGAGATAAGGACGACATTGGTGTGTATACATAGAAAGAGGCAAGAAAAGGGAAAGAGAAGAGAGATGGTGATAATGTTGAGAGAGAAAGAGGAGAAAGAAGGGTGAGGGCCTGAGGGGTTATCTGCAGAGAAAAAGAAAGATGAAAGAGAAGATTATAGAGTGGAGAGAGAAAGATGATAGAAAAGGCAGTGTTTTCATAATCGAACCGGAAGTCAAACCGGAGAGCCCAACAGTTAACGGTCGGATCGGTTGGACCGGTTGGACTGGCGGTTCAACCGGAAAAACCGGAAATTCACTATTTTTAATAATATTTAATTATTTTATATATAATTTTACTATTTATATTAATATATTAATTATTTAACATTTTAATTTATATGAAATTCATTTCTTAAAAAAATCATCATATAAATCAATACTAATAGCACTTTCACAATCAAAAATAAAAAATGCAGCCACCTATAACTATAAGCATCAAAATATAGACAACAAAGTGATAAACAAAGTTTTTGTGATTAACTTTTTTAAGAAAAAAAACAAAGGTTGTTTAAATTGGAAAGGAAGTGATGAGTAAATAGCCCACTTGAATTTACAGCCGAGATATAGGGTACGAGTTTATACTTTATAGAATGTAAAGGCCAAAGGTCAAAAATTATACTCCAAAATCATTGTAATTAAAATCTGGCAGGAGATTTCCACTAGCATGGTGTAAACTCATAAGCTGTAAAGCTAATTGGGTGGAGAAGATTGTTGTTGTTGCCAAAAAAAATAATAAATGAAAAACTAAACTTTTAATACTTTTTAGTTTTTACTTTCTTAGTTCTTAAATTCTTATCTTGATTGGCTTTTCCAAATAGCCTATCCAAAGGATTAAGACATATAATCGAATATACAGTGGAAGCACAAAACTTGAGGGTTGAAATTTGAAAATACTAAATAAAATTAAATAAATAATAAGTATAACTAATACAAAAATTTTGGTAGAAACATTTCATCATACACCTTATAGGCTGAAAAACTATAAAGTGTAAAGTGTAAACAATCAATCCAATTTCATCCAATAACCCATAAACTCACACTCACCACTCCAAGTTCAAGACTCAAGCAACATATTAACTCAAATATGTGGAAGAAACAACTACAAAATTTACAAAATATAAACCATCTAAATACACATTTAAAACACAAAATCTTTAAATTTCAAATATCTATTTGGAAATGAAGAGTTTAATTTTATCACGTACCTCCCACTGCTTCACCGTAGAGAGGCGCAAACGGAATGATATTTGGTCAGAGGAGTCGGAGCTCGGTGGCTGAAATGGAAGAGAGGAAAGGAATTGGCAGCCCTAATCTCTTTTTCTCACTCAAACTCATGCTGGTAGAGTGAGAAGTGCATGTGATATTTTAATAAATTAGAAATTTAGAATTTTTAAATTAAGTCAAAGTTTTAAAATTGGTCAACTTTCAATAGCAGGCTGTAATTAAATAAAAAAAGCAAGAACCGACGGTTATCGGTTCGTCCGATTTTACCGGTTCTGACCGGTTCTTCCCGGTTTTGACCGGTTTTGACCCAAAAGCGGTTTCTGGGGTGTAGTTGGACCGGACTCCGGACTGGTTCCCGATCGAAACGACCGGTCCGATCTAGTTCCGACAACAATGAGAAAAGGTATAACTCCACCCTAGTCATTGTCGCCGGCAGTTAATTCATCGGCAACAATCCGATCCAATAGTGGCGGACCCTGTAACAATAAAATTTCGTATTTATGATTAAATAAATACAAATTGAGTAAAAAATAATTTCAGATGAATTTAATATAAAAGATAATATAAACGAGTTACAATCTCAATCAATCCTCTGATTCTTCTCTCGAACCAATTTGGCCTTGACTTTGACTTGTTGATTGTGTATTGACTGTATTGACAGCGTATGTGTTGACTTGTGTGTTGAGTCGAATTTTCGGATGAAGCTTGTCCGAGCTCGAATGTGTAGTATTGACGTTGATCCGGAGAAGTTGAGCCTTTGTTCGAATTGAACATTGACTAGAGAGCTTTCTGTGGAGAAAGTCATTGAGTGGAAGAACACCGGATCAGAGGGGCTTAGCACCTTGATCTCTGATCGGAGGCGGTTGGCTGGAAGAACAAGAACACCGGATCGGAGAGACTTGCACCTTTATCTCAGATCGAAGATGGTTGGCTGGGAAAATGCCGGATCGGAGGGGCTTGATACCTTAATTTCTGATCGGAGGCGGATGGCTGGAAAAACATCGGATCGGAGGGGATTGACACCTTAATCTCTGTTCAAAGGTGGATGGCTGGAAGAGCGCCGGATCGGAGGGGCTTAGCACCTTGATCTCTGATCGAAGGCGGTTGGCTGGAAGAACGCCGGATTGGAGGAGCTTGGCACCTTAATCTCTGATCAGAGGCGGATGGCTAGAAGAATGCCAGATCGGAGGGGCTTAGCAATCGGAGGTTGTTCTTGACTTGAAGATGCTTGAAGATCTCAAGGGAGCACTGCTCGTATTCTTGATCTCTTCAGAAGTGTCTGCGTCTTCAGATGTTTTAGTGTCTGTTGAATGAATGAAGGAGAGCTCCTTATATAGGTGAAAGGTGAGGAAGTCCCATAAATAACTCTCAATTTGATTCGTCCAAGGCTGATTTGACCTAATTCTGCGGGCTTGGGCCTTTCCATCCTTACAATTTGATTGGTTGATCCAGATTTGATCTATATCAAATATTGTCTTGATTTGATTCCAAATTTGATTTTAATTTTATTTGATTACATCCAAAGAGTTAGGCTTTGATATCTTTGATTTTCAAGCCTACTTGATTTAGACTTATCTGACTGGATCTGACTCAATTATCAATTATTTACTCATTTATTTTAGAAATTAATTTATTTAAATTCCTTAATAAATAATTAATTAATTAATTTTTAATATGTAATTTTTCACGTATTTTCATTTAATAGGCAATAACATTCAAGTGCCTACAGACCCATATTACCCAAATTTAATCCAAGCATTGAACAAAATATAAAACTAGCTCAAGTTTGACCATGGCAAAAGATAGAGAAAAGGAAAAAAAAAAGAAAATACTGAGAGAAAAAGTGGAGAGAGAAAAAAAGATGAGAGAGGAAAAACAGGGACAAAGAGGAAAAAATAAGAGAAAGGAAAGAGATGAAAGAAAATGATGCGATTATAAATGAGGAGAGAGTAAGAGCAGGTGGGGCATACCCATTTTAAGGATCCTCGTGTGGTTGAGGATGTCCATTTCCCTAATAAAGATCTGATCCTACAAATTCAAAAAATAAACTGGTCCAAGCTAATGATATATATATATATATATATATATATATATATATATATATATATATATATATATATATATATATTCCGCATTCATTATATTATACTCCCTCCGTCCCGGAGTTAAGTTCACCAACATTGTAGATATGTAGTTTAAGAAAAGTTACTTTTTGACCAACTTTATTAACTTTTGAGGGGTATTGTGGTATTTTTAGGTAATAAATAAATTATAAAGTATGTTATGTGTGTAAGGTGAGAGTGGTTTTTTTGAAATTAAGATAACTTTTGAGGTTGTTAGTTAATGTAAATTTTCCTTTTTTGGGTGTGAACATAAGTGTGGGACGGACGAAAACGAAAAGTGTGAAGATAAGTATGAGACGGAGGGAGTAATAAACAAATTATCATGCTTGTTTTCTTCTAAATATTTAGCCATAATATTTAATTATGTATACATGTGTAATATATACCTATTTAGTTATATATACATGTGTAATATATTCAGCACTTCAGGATTTATATATATATTTTAAAATTGATCTTGTCTCCTAATAATTTGGGTAGGTCTTGTTATCTCTTTTTTTTTATTAGTTATAACATTTTACTAAAGATATTGTCACTTTGCTTTTAAAATATTATCACTTTCATTTACTCCCTCCGTCCCACTCAAAGAGTCTTTTTTTTTTCATTTTGGGCATTTCACCCAAAGAGTCCACTTTCCTTTTTTACACACATGGGACCCACACACACCTACTAATACAATATAATATGGGTCCACACTCACTAATACAACTACGCACTACATATTAAATAATTATACTCCTTAATCCACGTGCAAAAATTAAAAACTACCCTTTAGGTGAGACGGATGGACTATATTATAAATTGTTCATGTAATAGTTATCATTTTTCATTAATTGAGTATCATATTTTATAATTTTATAATATTTAAATAAAAAATACATTAAATGAATAACAAATAAAAATTAATAACATTTTAAATAAAAAAATATTACTTTAAAAAAATAAAAGTGTTGTTATTACTTAAAAATTTTAAATCATATTTTTAAAAGCTATTTATAGCAGCGTATGTACTTAATAAATAAATTATAAAGTATGTTATGTGTGTAAGGTGAGAGTGGTTTTTTTGAAATTAAGATAACTTTTGAGGTTGTTAGTTAATGTAAATTTTCCTTTTTTGGGTGTGAACATAAGTGTGGGACGGACGAAAACGAAAAGTGTGAAGATAAGTATGAGACGGAGGGAGTAATAAACAAATTATCATGCTTGTTTTCTTCTAAATATTTAGCCATAATATTTAATTATGTATACATGTGTAATATATACCTATTTAGTTATATATACATGTGTAATATATTCAGCACTTCAGGATTTATATATATATTTTAAAATTGATCTTGTCTCCTAATAATTTGGGTAGGTCTTGTTATCTCTTTTTTTTTATTAGTTATAACATTTTACTAAAGATATTGTCACTTTGCTTTTAAAATATTATCACTTTCATTTACTCCCTCCGTCCCACTCAAAGAGTCTTTTTTTTTTCATTTTGGGCATTTCACCCAAAGAGTCCACTTTCCTTTTTTACACACATGGGACCCACACACACCTACTAATACAATATAATATGGGTCCACACTCACTAATACAACTACGCACTACATATTAAATAATTATACTCCTTAATCCACGTGCAAAAATTAAAAACTACCCTTTAGGTGAGACGGATGGACTATATTATAAATTGTTCATGTAATAGTTATCATTTTTCATTAATTGAGTATCATATTTTATAATTTTATAATATTTAAATAAAAAATACATTAAATGAATAACAAATAAAAATTAATAACATTTTAAATAAAAAAATATTACTTTAAAAAAATAAAAGTGTTGTTATTACTTAAAAATTTTAAATCATATTTTTAAAAGCTATTTATAGCAGCGTATTCACAATTAATTAATTAATTAATTATATATATATACTAGTGGATAGCACCTCACTCCGTGAAATGTTAGCCCATATTTTCGTACATTTTAATGTATCCATGGTCTCATATCTTATGAATTTTAAAGTTTCTAAACTTGTGGTATCTTAATTAGTGCAAGTTGTTACACATTATTATTGATCTGTAATATTTTGTATGATATGTGAGGCATTTATATTGATAACGATACATATACAATACATATACATGTACATAAATTTGCTGAAATGATAAACAGGGTGTACCAGTTTTTGACCAAAAATGAAGCACGAAATGATAACGATACAGCAAAATGATGGATGCCTAATGATAGCAAATTGGATAGTTACAAATTTTCTACAAAATATAATGCACAGTGGCAGCACCATTAGCTCAACTTAGGTAATTCAAAAGTTATAGCATAATACTGTAATCAAACACAATTATAGTTTAACATAAGTACTGCATATTTATAAGTCTACAACCCATCAGCTAACAAGAAAACCACAAAGTATGTATTCTTTACAAATGGATAGACTGCAGTATAAAAGTTGAGGAAACAAATTAATCAATTCATTTTAAAATCTTCCAATTTGGATTTTTGGTAAGAAACAGAGTCACTGACTAATAAAAAACTGAGTATAACTACTTAGAGTTATTAAATATTAAAAGTACCAAGTTAGTTGTTTGGAAGAAAATAACAAGAGGTGAAGTAGCTCAATACCTTTTGGGAACAAACAAAAAGGGTGAGGTAAATCAAAGGCGAGTAAAAGACTCAACATCAAATCCAAAAATGCGTTCTTACTCAAAGCTCAACCAATCACATGATCACTTTCAAAAGACTTAAAAACTTTTCCATGACATTTCGCAACTATTTTGGTATATTCTTTGTTTGCAGCTAAGCTGAGAAAAGAAATGTACATAAACATAGTCATAATGTTGTGCTACTCAAACACCTAGAAAAGAAAAAGTGAAAGTATTGTTAAGTAAAAGTGTTGCGGTTTTATTTTTTTAATGTAAGCATTAGCACTAAAGTTGCATGCCATGTCTTCAAATTAGTAGTTTGTGGCAGCAATGATTCAAAGAGAATTGTGTTGGGAGGTAATGTTCCAACAGATATACCTATATGACAGATAGAAGAATGTGAAAGAAGTATACGAAAGATTTTTTAATATTTAAAATTACATATTAGAGTGTTCGAGCATAATGAGGTTTCAATAAAATCTTTTTAAACATCGTTCCTTAAGAACATGAATTTGGCAGGAGTAAGAAAAAAATAACCAGAGTCCAAAACAAAACTCCATATCATGCAAGGAAACTTACTTCTTCTGCTCATCCTCCTTCTCAGTAAACCAACTTTTCAGCTCTTTGTAAGACCTGACCATAGATAAGAAATGTAAAGATTCCAATTGCTTAAGGTAGTACTTTCATTTGAATACATGGCTTGCCAACATACTAATATAAGTATATAAGTATGTGTTCTGCATAGTGTAGTTGAGAACCTCATGCATGTATTCTTTCTTGGCAGCCAAGATATGTACTTATACCATGCTTGCATGATCTGAAGTTTGAGGATGAAAGATAGAAGTTAAAGGTTAACTGGGTAATTCAAGTCCAAACATATGTCAAAAACATGTAGCTTAGAATTTAGCAATATTTTGAAATTGTTGATGTTGTGATGAAGCTTATTCCAATTTATTTGAATTTGATTTGATTCGCCACATTCAAAGAACTCAGTGTGTAAAAAAAATACAATAGTATAATTTTAGAAACAATCCACAGCACATAGGATTAAGCCATTGCTAGTGTATTTTGAAGAGGAATCTCCCCTCAATCGAAAGGTCATTCAAGGGAAAAAATTAAAAGAAACACTTTTTAATCTGTGACGGCACCAAAAACACCCAAGACACTAATAATAACAATAGAAATGTAATCCATTCAGTTAAGTAAAACCACAATACCAGGCAGAATGCAGAAGGGGGGAAGTTAGGGTTTCATTGAGCTATAGAATTCCAAGACACATGCAGTGGAATCAGACACACAAGCAGAGGCGAAGGAAGAGGTGATGAATATTACCTATGTCTGTGCAATTAAGGCGGCGAAGACAGAAAGAAGGCTAGTAGTAATTGACGCCCACGTTGACGCGAAGTGTAAAGCTTGGTGCACAAATCAAAGATGGGGAGAGGGGAATAAAGTTTGCTTAAACTATAGAGGCAAAACACGATTAAGAAATACCGAAAACAAATACACAACGGAGAAGGGAATACTGCAGCGGCGGAAGTGAAATCAGTAAAGGAGAAAATAGAGCAAATTAGCGAGTCGAGGGCAAGGAAGGGAGAGCAAATGGAAGGTGGAGATTAATTAAACAACTATTCTAAGCAGATTGAGCAGAATGCTCTTCAAAATCATGTACAATAAGAAATCACCATAAATATATAGAGTAAAATAAAATCTTCAAACATAAATATATTACACGAGAGTATGTGAAGAAAATATCATCTCTGGAGGTCTCAGTTCATAATAATATTTCGAGCTTCCAGACTCACTAAGTGCAAAGTGGAAAGTGCAGACCAAGAGGCTAGCAAATTATAAACTTCTGGGCCTTGGAGGCCTAAATTTGTTCAATTTCAGAATACAACCATAACAACAGGGAGGGAAGAAAATTTGAGCAAAATAGAAATAAAAGCATACAAATCATGTATAGAAATTAGCAAAACATCTAAATGTTATCCTATACAATGAGATAGATGAAATATTAGTTGTATTCACTTAAATAATTTAGTCATTAACAATGGTAGCACAACATTAGGTAGTTGCAATAGTTAAATAGTCGTCATTTTGTAACTATTTTTAAAAGAAAAACTTAAACTAAAACAGGTACATTCAAATAATTCTTAATTAGTGGAAGTCGTGAAATGGAAAGTGAGAGAGTTCAAAACAAAACTAATACCATAGAAATATCAAGAAAGCAAAAGATCATTACTTGTATCTTCCTCGAAATAACATACACCCAAATAACTGCAAAGACTCTATAAGGCATACTTACATCCTCTTTGCATTTTCCCCCTCTGGTTATCGTATTTTTCTCTGATTGTCTTTATGTTTAAAAGTCCGCATCAGGCTAGTAAGTAGAAAATGACAATGTTTATACAGTTTTCATTGACTTCGTATATTAATAATTCTTATAGATATGTGAATCTAAATCATAACCATTAAAAAAGGCAATATTCAATTCCAGCAAACGAAATAAAATTATTTATTTATTTTCGTTACCAACTTCAAAAGTAATCCAAGGCACAATCACAGCTTTTCCAGTGTCTTTGTAGCTTCGTGGTACATGACAACTACCACGCTATGAACTTTTAAGTTAAATGAAATGCGATTTTGAAAGTTATTGATCAATTTAATTATTGACATCACATAGTAATAATTGTATCTAAAGGCAGCAAGAGAACTCAAGAAAAACAAACATACCCCTCAATGGTGAGGCCTCAAGGGAGGATCAAGCTTCATTATTTTTGTCTCTAAAGCTTTCTTGGCTTTGTAAAATGGAATGTTTTTCACAATGACAAACCATTATCCTTGGCATGAACAGGATCAATTAAGGTTAAAGCCTGACAATTTCATGATATTAGCAGTGTTAATGAATTCCTTAATTGTTGAGGTCTCAAGCAAAGAATAGTCAGGATTTAGGGTCACAGTGTCTAGATATTTATTTTATAATTTTTCCTTTTTCTCCTTATATTTCCAATGATATGTGTGCATACAGGGTGAGATGAAGCTACAAAGTTTGTGTCATCTTAACCCAACACAATAAACCAGTTCTCATAACATCATCTAATCATGAATTTTCCTTAATGTAGTGCATAAAATATTTGTGATAAGACGAAATGCGTGTCCTGGCATTGTATGCTGCAACCAAATTTCTTGAGGCAAAAAAAAGTCAAAAGGATTCTTTTGTTGAGAATTTTTCACAATGCTCTTATGACAACGTGCTTAAGAGTTGAATGTGATTGGATAAGTGAAACCAACAGATAAATGGAGGGGCATCAGGGAAAACTGATCTTATAAAATGTTGTGCCTCTAGTTTGTTGACTTTAAATTAGAAGTGTATTCAGGATAAGGGAGTATCATCACTAAAAATAAAGGAGCGGTTATATGAAATTAGCATCTATTTTGACTAAAAATACAAATGGTCAAAGTGCTTTGTGTGCCCCAAATCTAATTTAAGCTTATTTAAAACAAAAATCTCAGTGGTAAGGTAAATAGATCGTGAGTATGAAAAGGCACTCTTTGACAACTTAAAAACACTAACGTAAACCAAACCAACATGATGTTCAAAAGGACGAATAATAAAAGTACATTTTTCTTCGTCAAAGCTATAATTTTAGGACAACAAAAAAATAGAATTAATGGAAGAAAATTATTGACGAAGAAGAAGAAGCACATCAAAAGATGCAGCTGGGTCCATTAGATTACAGTAACTATAAATCTCTATTTTTGCATCATAAACATATTCATAATAGTATTATGGTACCAAATAAAAAGAATACATAGTCATGCATGTACCTCCATTTCAATTATATGACCAATCATTGTGTCTGATGGTTCAAATCCTTCGCGCAAAAGAATATATATATATATATATATATATATATATATATATATATATATATATATATATATATATATATATATATATATATATATATATATATGTTATAAATCTAATTTCATAGGATTAAATCATTAGAAACCTCAACAACGAAACAATAAAGTTATTTTTTTTCTAATAATGTCACCCTTACTATAGATATACAGTGTCATTGGCATTAGAAGTAGTTATATAATTTAGGTTCGCCTGAAAGGTATTGAATTCTACATTAGTCGAGAGCATCGATAGTATCCAACTAATGAATTGCAAGATAATACAGGCTCAATTCCTTTCAAAAATAAAAAATCTATGCAACTTATGTTGAAAGTGCTAAGCTGCCAGGTTCGCTAATTTGCATGCTTTCCATAAAAAATATATGTTAGGAAAACACTCAAGCCTATACTAAGCAATCAGTTTGCTTGCTTTCCAGTCTCTACAATATTATTGAACTAAGGATTCTAATACGTTTAATTTATATTCATAAAACCTGAAAATTTCAAAATAATGAAGACATAGCAAGAAAATCATCCATGTGTCCTCCTTAATCCCTATAATTCTATAAAAATAATAACAGAGCACTTACAAGAGCAAGCAATGTCCATCAAACAAGAAGTACAAATTTTTGTAAGGAAATAGGGTATTCAGTGTTAAGAAAACATAAAAGAAGTTCTCGAATTGAATAAATAAAAGAATAAGAAGACGTATAATGGAAAAAAGGATTAATAAGTTATGAGCTATTAATAAAGCTTCCCCTTCTATCCCCTCTTTTCATCTCCCTTTGATTTTTCCCTCCCCTCCCCATGCACATCTTATCTATTTTGCTGTTACAGCTTACAAAATATTTTCTGATATACAACAACAAAATTTATATACCCTATCTGCATATAGGATCATTGAATGGTAAATAAACTATAACTTAGGAAATAGCTGATATACTTAAATATCTTAAAATCAAGCAACTTACCTCAAATGAGGATGGGAATGATTGAGCTCCCTGCATCAGTTAATTCATTATCTATAGAAGATACCTCGAGCACGAATTTAGCTGATATTCAGTGAAAGATAAGAAGTAGCAAACCACAATTCTCATTTTTTAATAATTCAAAATAACATCAGCATGAGTTCTTCATTTCTTATACTACAGATTATCCATGGATAAGTTATTAGGATGTGAAAACAAAACATTCGAAATTTGTTGAATTCAACTACTGCATGAGTTGAGAACACCAATAGATACAACTTAAGAGTAGCAAGATAGTACAGACTCAATTATATTCTAAAAATAGAAGATCAATATGGTCATACATTGTAAGTGTTAAGCTTCGAGTATTAAATACCTGCTGAATCTTTCACCTATTTACATGTTATTATCCTATACATGACATATTAAGAAAACTACCCAAGCGCATAGTATGCAATGTCGGTGTCACAATAGTATAGCATATCACAGCATAAACCAGTTCAGGGTAACGGTCTTAAACTGGATCACTCACAACAATATGAAAACCCAACAAATAAGCAATTAAAATTATGGTCATTCAATTTTTCCCAACCTCAACCACAGGTATAATACATATACTAAACATACAATTTGTAATTTGTAAATGAATATATGATTGCAATTGGGAATTGGCAGACTTGCATGTATCTACGTAGGTGGCATAAGTAATCGAAACAAATAACTTAGCGTGAGAAAAAACATTTCAAATAGAGCTTTCTCTATATATTGAATGCACTTAGTGTAATTTATACGACGGCTAAAAGCATAACTAAAGCAAGAGAGAAGGTAATAAAGAGAGAAATTAAATTACACAGAATCAGACTCTCATTACACACATAAGAGAAGTAGAAATGGACATCGAAGAGTAACTGATGAAGCGGAGAAAATTAGTTAATAAAGAGCAGTGATAGCACGAAAAACGCTGCTAAAACAAATGGAGACCGGCCAAACCAGACAAGCCGAGTGGCCGGGTTTAATAAGAAGGGGAGATGAGAATTTTTATTTGAAATTTCTTACAGTGTACAGAGAAGAAGGGATATTTGCAGAGAGATTAGCTTGAGGAAAACTTCTTAATTCCCTGCCATGATTTGATAATTTTAGATAATAGTGAGAGTTATAAAATAATCATCCAGTTGAACATTTTCAGAATTTAGTAAGTCTTAGGTGTCACATGTTCTCTCAAGAATTAGTAATCCTATAAATTAAAACAAATACGCACTTTGGAGATTTTATGGATTGTCTCATAAGCATGAGTTAAATAGGTTAATTCTTCAAAAATCATGACAACTACTAATTACTACTTCCTCTAAATCAACTAATAATTTTTCCATTCATATCAACAATCAAATTTAACCTGTATGAATTGGTAAATAATTTGGGTTAGTTTCATAAACTTTCTTATCCTTCTTAAAGTAATTTGTAATGTAACATCATTGTTGTTTGCTTTGTTTGTGCCATCGAAGGCAAATGAGCTTGGAAACACAGGGAAAAACGACAATGATATATTGAAGAGGACGACAAGCCATGGAATGTAGCAGTTGAAAAAAAAATTAATTTACAGTAAGACGTGCTTTGATTAACAAAAAGTACAGTCGCTCATCGGAGATCGTCGGTTGAAAATGGAATGAGGTGCAGTAAGGTGAAGAAACTCGGGCGGTGCACATGAGAATAGCACGATGTTCTTGGAGTGGAGAAGGCTGGAATTGAAAGTAGGACGGATAGATAGATAAGGGAATCTGCCATTGAAAATTAAATGGCAAACAGAGGATAATGAGAGAGTGGGAGAGACACTTACACTCCCAGACAACCAGGCAGAAGCAGGAGGTTCTGCCATTGTGACGCGTGACGTCGTGGTGAAGGACGAGCTGACCTTATGATTAGAAGTGTTCCAAGAAATTAACTTTACTCCAACATTGAAATTGAATTAGCTATTCAAATAAACAAATAAGTATTAATACCACAATTGATTAATTGATTCTTGATGTTCGAAGACGAATTCTCCAATGAAGTATATATCTAAGGCGAGGCGTGAGAATGAAACAATGCTAAGAATTACATACAAAAATGGCGGCATAGAGCTGACGGAGAGAATGGTGATTTTCTTAAAAGAAGCAAGCAACAAAACGCAGAAAAACCAACGATAGAGAAGCTTAACAAGTCACAGGTGTAGAAAGTGGAGAACTGACCTTTAACAACATGGGCATGAGCAAACAACCTGAATCGGTGGACAATTTCGGCATGAAACTTTGAAATCTCCAATTGAACCAGCATAGTAAGATTTGAAAAGGGAAGAAGAGTAGAAAAGAAGTATAAGGAGTGACTGGAAATGAGAGTCGTCCCAAGGAAGCCACGTACACAAATACAAAGTGAGAAACTCTTTAATTCTTCCATGTTTTACCACTAGTATCCGGTTGTACACCAGAAATAAAATTAAAAAATCAACTAACCTCTGAAGGCCCGATTATGCAAATTCAAAAAAAGACCAACAAATGAGTGTATGATGAAATTCATATAATACAAATCAATTCTCTTATACATTAAAGGCATCACATGACAACAAATGCTTCTAAGAAATCATCCATCCATCTGCGAAGAAGGTCAATCTACACATCATCAAAGGACATAAACTCCATGTTTCATTCCCAAATCAAATATCACTCATGTATATATGAGGCTCAAGTATATATATAAGGCCATATAGGCCTATAACAATTCCAGTGCATCAACCCAGGAAGTATGATCAAAACAAAATTTTATTTAAGCATTTCGTCAAACACCCTGCATTCACAATTGAAATTTGTCTAGTAATGCACTTATAGTATTGTAGAGCTAATTATTTTCTATACCAATCAAGGAATTTATAGAAATTGAAGATAAGAAGTATAAATTAAGCTTATGGGTATGGTCACATAGAAGCCACGATAACAAGGGGATGGAAAAAACTTAAACAGAGAGAAGAGATTAAGGTAAATAGATGATGTGGAGAAAGAAATACGAACGAGAGAGAGAAGCGGGCAGGAGATAGATGAGAAGTAAGACTGAGGGGGTGGAGTGAAAAGATTCGCGGTGAGAGCGACTGACGAAAGAAGAGCTCCCAAGGCAGCGAGGCAGCAATAGTAGACAAATTGACGGCGGGCGGGGAAGGGTCGACAGCTTTAGGAGGCGTGAAATCAAACGTCTGAGCACAAAATTGGGATTATGCCCAATGAAATCCAATGTTGCTGTAGGCGGCGGTGTTGAGGGCAATCACCGGTAGCGCACTGACGCAGCTGGAGGGCACATATTTAACTCAATTGATGCGTGGCTGTGTGGAAGAAGAAATGGTAACCTTCTACCAAGGGGAAACTAGCCAAGTTACCGACCATTCCTTTTTTATATATATGTAATAGATAGAGTAAGATATATATATTATAATCATTTCACATTTTCTTTAATCAATCAATAATTAATACTCCAACATAGAAAACTCCGACTACTATAATTAATATATTTTTCTTAATTCCTTGTATGATGTATAAAGTGTTATTTTTATTTAATTCCTTGTACGATCTATAAAGTGTTATTTTTAAAAAAAAATAACAGAGTTTTCTCTGTTAATCTCTCATACTATATAAACAAGTTTGGGTTAGTTTGTAATGGGCAAATACCGTCACAATTTTTTTTTTTTAAAAAAATAATTTTTGTGACCGCTTTGAAGCCGTCACAAATGAATTTGGGCTGAAACGTATTGTTTCATGCATTCCTTACTTTGGGACGGCTTTGGCCGTCACAATATTTTAAAAAATAATAATAATATTTTTTGTGAAGGCTTTGAAGCCATCACAAATGAATTTGGGTTGAAATGGTACCGTTTCATGCATTCATTACTTTGTGATGGTCAAAAGTCGTCACTAAGAGCTGTCACAAAATTTAAAAAAATACTAATAATAATTTTTGTGAAGGCTTTAAATCTGTCACAAATGAATATGGGTTGAAGCAGTACCATTTCATGCATTCATTATTTTGTGACGGCCAAAAGCCATCCCAAAGGGCCGACACAAAATTTAAAAAAAATTAAATTTTGTGACGGCTTAAAAGCCATCACAAACAAATGCCGTCACAAATTGAGTTTGGTCACGATTCTCTCAACGGTCATCAAAATACCGTCACAATTCGAAAAAAGCCGTTACAAAAACTGTCACAATTGTGACGGCTTCATATTCGTCAAAATCAACTGTTTTTTGTAGTGTTTAATTATTACCTAAAAATATTTAAATACTCTCATAAGTCAATAAAGTTTGTCAAAATATCAACTTTTATTAAATAACGTGGAATAATGAACGTGAAGATTATTGTGGGAGGGGAGTATTAATTAATTCAGAGATATTTTCAAATAAAATGAAGTACAAAATTATTAAACATATGCATTATTAATTACGATCTTGGATGTCCTATTATATTTTGGTGTTACATCTTCTGTTACACGCGTTAAATGAGTGACACGTATGCGAAGAGAAAAATCTCAACCTTTCCCCTTAGGATTGATTGTTAGGGTATATATTAGTTTATCATATGTGTCAATTATCCAACGGTTTGTAACAGTAGATGTAACACCAAAATGTAACAGGAGATTCGAACCGATTAATTACCATATTTTCCTTCTATGTCTAGACGTTGGTTTTTTACCAGTTTGTTTATAGTCAAAGTCTTCTAAATTTGGATTTGTAACAATAAAATACTCCCTCCAGCCACTTACAAGGTAACCATTTTACTATATTTGGCATCCGTTTTAAAGGTATCCGTTTCCATTTTTGGCAAGGTATGGTCCCACCAATACTATCACTTAAATCCTTAAAATTCTTCTATTTACAAGACTGCCATCAGATTAACATCAACTAACAATACTACTAATGCTCATCTAAATTAAACATTTACTACTGATTATGGACAATAATTAATAATCATACACTTACTCTTCTATCGATTCAATTCTAGAAACCCTAATTTTAACTTTGGGCCTCTCTCTTCGTTGAATTCTCTCTCTCTCTGCAGCTGCTCTTCAGCGCTATCATCTGTTCTTCCAACCGATGAACTCTTCATTGTCTTCCTTCGTGTAAACTTTCCATCATCGTTTACTCTCCTCATCTACTCTTCTGTGTCGTTTTTACTTTCCTTATCTTGAAAAGAATATGGCTTTAGGAACTATTTCAGAGTCTGTTTTCATGGTGGTCGATTCACCATCGGAGGCGATTTTCGACGAAATCCTTGAGATTTCTTCATTTTCTGACTATTGAGGTAGTAGATCTACTATGTTCCCATCTTATTTGAGCTTATCCAAGTCTGAATATTATAGATCTTCTGGGCTCCCCTCTTTCTCACGCTCCTCCGACTTAGATTCATGTAGATCTACTGAGATCCCCGTATTTTCGGCCTCTTTCAATTCAAATTTGAGTGGTTCTTTTGTCTCTGAATCTGTAGATATATACGTGGGGCTTGTTGTGCCGGATTCAGAGGACCAACTACAGTTTGACCCCGTGAGCATGGTGGTGTCCGACTCTGAAGAGGAGTCGGTGTGTGACCCCATGAACATGGTAGTTTCCGACTCTAAAGAGGAGTCAGTGTGTGACCCCGTGAGCATGGAGGTGCCCGACTCTGAAGAGGCATCGGTATGTGATCCTGTGAAGGAGGTGGTGCCTATCTCTGAGGGGTCGTTGGTGCCTGGCCACAATTTTAGCAAAAGTTTTATGAGGGAACGCATGTTCCAAATTCAGATGCTAAAAATCTAGTGCCCTGCAGCTTTGAAATTACCCAAATATTCAGAGGTATAAACCCTAATCTATTATTTGCTCATAAGTGGGATTAGGCATTCATAAACTGATGTGATGATGTTTATATGAGTTTAAAAATTAAGAGCATGCTAAATTTGTCACCATGTATAATTATGGAGGCTGCATACATTGACATGCCACCAATTATGCATTTAGGAGACAATTTTAAAAACACTCTATGATGAGATTTCTCTGAGAGTGAAACTGAATACATTCAGTTTAGGGTTTGGTGGATTTTCTATGAATGATGATTGTATGATGACTGTATGATGATGTTTATCTGTATGATCTATGATATCTGATGTTGTGACTGTATGAATTTGTCACCATGCATAAAAATGGAGGCTGCATACATTAAATATCACCAATTATGCATTTAGGAGACACATTCACTTACACTCAATGATGATAGTGTTCTGAGAGTGATGTTTGTGTAATCTGTGAATAGAATAACACATTACAAACATTTTAGTCATATAGAGTAATGTTTACTACTCAAACAACTCCAGAAAAGAGTTGTTTTAGCTGTAAACAATGGCTTTTTCAGCCACAAAATATCCAATTAACAGTCTCTACACATATGCATACTAATATGTGCACAAAAACCCCACCACCTATCCCTTATAAAAACCAAAACAGATCATTCTATTCCCTCTAAACTGTCAATGAGCTCTTCCAAGCCAGCCATTTCATTCTTCTGGATAAGATACTCAATACTTTCCTGTATCAAATCATGATCCACCTCTAGGAATTCCAGCTCTTAATAATGCTTCATTTCCCATGTGTGGTGTCTTGTAATTATTTGCTTCCTTATAAGCTAGGATTTCCCTGAAACAACCTTGTAGGGTTAGGAAAACTGCATTGAGTTTTGTGTCACTCAATTCTTCATATGATGTGTTCACTGCCTTTAACAAATCATCCACAGTTTCAGCTGCAATCTGCACTTGTAATGATTGCAAAGCCCTAAACCAACCCAAATCCAAAACATTAGTGTTTGGACTTTGAGGGGGTTGAAACACTAGATGGAATTTGAATGCATCTAAGCTTGCAGCCTCTCTCCATTCTGGGTCAGTGTCCTTTATATGAGGCTTTGCATTATCTTGTTGAATAAATATTTTCTTACTAGCTCCAACTGGCCATTTAGATTTAATAGGCATACCTGCTGCTATTTGTTGCTTTGCTCTTGCCCATACCCTTCTAACAATTTTTCTTGATACACCAAATGTAGAAGTGGCTTGAGTGAGTCGGTCATGTGAAGTTTTGCCATTTGATAAACCTGCCAACATGAATTGAGCAATAGCATTAAGCTCATTCGTACTTAGATTTTTTTCTCATTTTGTAACTTGGAAGAAACTGATTTTCTTTTTGCAGGTGTTAAAAGTATTTATAGTGTAAGTTTAGGAGGGAATAAGAACTTGTTTTGGATGAAATTAGAAAATGATTTGGAGGAAAATTTAGATTAACATGTTGGTGGGAATTCAAAATGTAATCTAACCTAACATATGTACTTTTATTTTGAATTATTGGACATGTAATGGAACTTTAAAAATGTATTGTACAGTAATTTTTTTAAATGTATGCCATACCATTTTTTAATTTTGTACGATTTTGAGTATTGACAGGGCCCACTCTAATTTTGAATTCTGATGTAAGGTGTACAGGTTTACTAAATCACATTTTGAGTAATTAATCACCTTAAAAATAGATTTTTAAAGGAATGGTAAATAAGTAAAAATACACCCTCCAACTACCCACTACACATATAATAATAAGACTCTTTAATCTACGCGAAAAAAGCAAACGGGTACGTTCTAAGTGGTCGGAGGGAGTAACAAAAAATAGAAGTCTCAATGTCCCTAAATCTCACCTTTTTCGAATGCTGTAATATTTTGTATATTAAATAATATATCTTTTAGTATAAATATTTATACTCTTGATTTTCTCAGAAATTTTTATTTTAATCAAACATTTATATTATTCATATTTTAATATCATATCTTTTTAATAAAAAAATTATACTTTTATTAATTAAATGTATATCATTTAAAACAAAATATTATATGGCATTTATACATTTTATGCACCCAATAACACGGGAGATCAACTCAAACTAGAATCTAAAAATGACTAACAATGTCTACAATTCTGAAAATATTAAGACTTACAAGTAGTTACAATGATATTTGGAAAATCATTGACAATATCTTGTTGGATCATGATTCATGGTGGAAAGTCTTAGTAAGTCATTTCTTCAGCTAGTTGAACATTGCTACTTATACTCTTCTCTGCTCCGGCCATAGGTCCCTATTGTTTTTTACACGGGTATTAAGAAATATTATTATTTTATATATAGTGAGTAGTTGTATTAGTAGTGAATGATGGGCTATATGTGGGGCCCTTTTACTAAAAGAGAAAAATGGAGACCTTTGAGTGGAATGCCCAATATAATAAAATGAGGATCTTTCGGTGGGATGGAAGGAGTATTACTCTATCTGACTTTGACATCTACAGATATTTTCTTCCATTCACAACACTTTTGATTACATGTTACAGTGAAGGCTTGTATATATGGGCATTCTTTGTACTCCATTTCCATTTTTTTGTCAACAAGTTCATTTACCCCCTATTCTTCCTCTTGTACTAGCTAGTCTTTGCCTTTCTTCTTTTTACCAAAGTTTGGTGATAATGGAGAATACATATTCCTTTGGTTCTATATCAGTTTGTACATCTTTTCAATTTGGGTGTTCTAGGAATAGGTAATTGAAAGTGTAATAAAAAATTAAAAAAAATTGGTATATATGCATGACATTGGTCACGCAAGAATTGGACGCCTTAATTTTTATAATTATATGTATACTAAATGTATAACTTAAAATGCTTCACCATTATGTAACATGAGACGAATTAAACCCTGATATGTTTTTTACTTTGTCAAAAAAATATTTTGGGTAGATGGTTGATTTCTAATAGAGATTTCTAATAGAGCAAGTGTTCCGTGAAATAGTTAAATATAAAATGATACTTACTCCTATTAAACTTTCTTATCAAAGTAAAATGATATTCATCCCATTGAATCATTACACAAACAATTTGTAAAATTAATAAAAAAAAAAAAACAATTACGATCTCACACAAATTTTTGTGTTGGTAACAACCTTTTATATTCCAAGCACAGAAAGTTGTACATACTGATAAGCAGGTGTAGGGCAGACGAAAATAGAAATTAGATCCGGGGCTAGGGTAAGGTGTGGCGATTGTGAATGGTTTCCATAAGAGCGAATCTCATGTCGTGGGACGGCCTCCAATGGCGTTTCCTCTGGTTGATGAACCAGTTGTTGATCTGCTTTGGATGCAGCCCCGTCTTTTCCGACAGCTTATTCTTCTCCTCTTCCTTACATATATATACATGACATGTATTAAAACACTACATAATCATCCTAAGTAGGGTAGGGTTGAGAAAGAGTTATATATACCGTGGGGTAAGGCCACCTGTAGTGTGTGTTCCACCAATCCAACATAGCTGAGATGGCATCCTTGGGTAGTTTTCCCTTCTTTCGTTTCTGCAGGAATTCCTTCCTTAGGGTGCTCAGATACCCTCCGTATTTCCGCATTAGTATTTCTTTTGCTCCCACCTCTTCACCCTCCACCTCCCCCTCCCCCTCCCCCTCCCCCTGCCAACTTATACTCCCCTCATCTGAATGTCAAAGTTCGTTTCACATAATGAGTTCCATGAGTGATAACCACTATTTTACTACATACATGTACACTAAAATTATACTCACTTCGTCCCCTTTAAAGAGCATGTGTAGTGAGTAGTTGTATTAGTAAGTGTGTGTGCACCATATTTTAATTGTAATAGTGGGTGTGTATAGATTCAATGTATGTATAAAAAGAAATAAGACTCTTTGAGCAGGAGGACGAAAATGGAAAAATGAACCTTTAAAGGAGACAGATGGAGTATATACACACACATTTAAAAGACTAAGTTATCCTTAATTTAATACTCCATTAGTCCCATACTAAGGGTGCATTTTGTTTTTTTGCACGTAGATTAAGAAATATTATTATTTAATGTGTAGTGGGTAGTTGTATTAGTGGGAGTGTGGACCCCATATTTTAATTGTATTAGTGGGTGAGTGTGGGACTCATGTGTATAAAAAAGAAAGAGAACCCTTTGGGTGGGACGACTAAAATGAAAAAAAGAGACCCTTTGTGCGGGATGGAGGGAATATACCCACCCACATATCCATTCCATCCCCTCAAACTAGCTAAAGTTAAACACATGCATCCACATTTATCCACTCCATCCCCTCAAATTAAAGTAAAACACTTACACCCGCATTCAAAAAGAAAATGAGAAAAAGAGAAGAGAGGGAAAATGACATGAGGAAATTAAAGGAAGAAGAGAGTAGTTAATCAAATTCGATTCATTCATCAATAAATTGATAAAGTCTCCCTAGATACAGATCCTATTTACTTTAATTTGTGTAGTGAAAAAACATGGCATTGAAATTTTTTCTATTGATCTAGGACGTTCAACGCTATTCAATCCTCTTGTCGAAAATAATTACTTTGTTCGGTCGGCACTGACAGACAATTAATTATTGTGTTTAACCGACACTGACTGGAAGTTAATTATTGTGTTTGACCGACATCGGTCGATAGTTAGTTGTTGTGTTCGACCTGTATATATCGGCCGATGATTTTAATATATTTTGTTGTGTTCGACCAAAATTTACTCAAAATTCTTAGATTCTTCGAAATAATAGTTGAACATAAGTCATATTTTTACTCCTGGTTGGCCGAACGTTGACCAGCTTAGACGAAATTTAAGAACGTAAATCTACGTTTAGATTAAAAATGTTTTTAAAATTGAGTATTTTTTAAACTTGGAATGTTTTAATCTCCAACATCATATTTTAGTATTAGATTTAAAAAGTGTGTGGTTTGAGAATTTTACTCTCATGGATGGTTTTTGATGAAGATAACAATGGATTTAAGATTTTCATGTTAGGTTTAAGGGGTATATTTATCAAAAAAGAAGTATTGTTATTTAATTAATACTAAAGGGTATTAAAGTCTTTTAATATTTTAGTATTTTTTTAAATATATGAAAGTGGATGAATTTAGGAAAAAAGGGTGGTGTAAATAGCCGAAGCCAATATTTTATTAAAGGCTAATACTACTATGCATCTGGGTACACTACAAGATATGATGTATCCACTTTCAGAAACGTATATAATTATGAATAAAAATATATACAATTATGAACAAAAATGTATACACTTTGTGAGTGAATTTTATGTTAGTTTTTTTAATGAAAAATTGTGTGAAAAATATACAATTATTAAGAAATATGTATACAATATAGAATAAAAAATTATACACATTGGTGCACTCTTGCACCCGAGTGCACGGGTGCATCGAATATCAACTCTTTATTATATATATAAACTATTTTTCAAACGATTCCTAATATAAATAGAAAGTTATAGTAATATTTTTAATAAAAAGTAATATATTTCCTCCGTCCTCTTAATACGTATCTATTTTGTCATTTTAGTCCATTTTAATACAAAATATTCATTTTTTTTGTTGATGTGACTCACAAAATAATATTATCATGCACTACTCACTATACATGTTCACACTCAATATTAATACAATTATTCATTACACATTAAAATATTATATCTTTCAATTCATAAGAAATTAAGTTAATTATACTCCTTAATTTACGTGCAAAAGGTAAATGAATATTTATCATCGAAGGAAATAATTAATTAAAAAAACGATCACATTGTGATGATTACAATAAACATTTCCATCGAAATATAAAATTATAATTGTTTTCCCTTTTATACCACAATCCTAAAATCCTAAGTTTAATACCTCACTCCAACAAAATTTATCTTCTTCAAATGAAAATGGGCAAGACTGCATCTACAATTCAAAATATTAATAAATGTTTTATGATTTAAAGAAGAAAAATTATTCAATTTGAATACAAGAGCTCCAAACCTCCAATTCAAATTGAATAACAATTATTTACCTAACTTTTAAATTAGTGGTTGTTAGAATGTGAAAGATTAATTTAATATACATGGTGATAGGATGGTGGTACTTAAGGGTAATGTGTGACATGAGTATATGTTTTATCTTGAAATATTTTATAAGAAGGAACACTGGGAAACATGGAGATCGTGAGTTGATGAAATTGGTGTTCGTCCATTTCACAACATGACATGCACGTGAACATCGACGCACACGTCATCAGCTACCTAGGAATAATTTGCTAGAAATCTCCAATTTGGGATAACATTGACATAATTTGTTAAGCAAATATTTATATGAGATTATCTCATGAAATGACTCCCGTAAAATGGATAAGAAGTGATAAACTTTATTATTAATAAAAAGTATTCCCTCCGTCCATTGTTAATACTACAAAAAAAAGTATTTTAACAACATAATTTACCAATGGAATTCAATTCGTTGTAATTATAAAGAAGTGATAAACTTTATACTCCCTCCGTCCCATTGTAACGTACGCGTTTTTCCATTTTGGTCCGTCCCAATATAAGGTGTGCATTTTCTTTTTAAGTAAAGGGGACCCACACATATTAATTATTTCTTTCTCCATGGGCCCACATGTCATACTAATACACCTACCCACTTTACATTAAAATATTATTTCTCTCACCTCACTACACATTAAAATATTATATCCCTTAATTTACGTATAAAAAGCAAACGCGTATGTTGTAACGGGACGGAGAGAGTAATAAAAAGTACTCCCTCCGTCCATTATTAACACTACAAAAAAAAGTACTCCCTCCGGCCACTTACAAGGTAACAATATGCTGTTTGCACATGGACAATTCTAAGGTCTTTATTTGTTTTTTGCACATGGATTAAGGAGTATTATTATTATAGGTAAAGTGGGTAGTTGTATTATAGAGAAGTGGTGGGTCATATTATGTGCTTTCTTTACTAAATAGAGGAAATTGATACCTTTGAAGCGGACTCTAGAAATAGTGAAATTGATACCTTGTAAGTGGCCGGAGGTAGTATATTTTAACAACAAATTTTACCGATGGAATTCAATCCGTTGGTAATTACAAAAAAAATAGCAACCAAAATGACATTTTTTTATTAGCAATGGAATGCCAACAAATTATTCTCTATTTTACCAACGGAATTCAATATGTTGGTAATTATCAACAGATTACCAAGGGAATCTTTATATAAATTACCAACGGAATTTTAGTAAAGGAATTATTTACTAACAGAAATGATATTTCGTTGCAAAAAATTTATCAACCACCACTTTACCAACGGAAATGTACCAACGGATTCCATTATTAATCCATTGGTAAACCAATTTAACAATGAAATTAAGGTTTTTACCAACGGAATATTCCGTTGGTAAAAAACAGTTTTTTTGTAGAGTAATTTGTCCATTTGCTTTTTGCACGTGGAATAAGAAGTATTATTTTACATGTAGTGGGTAATTATATTAGTGAGGAGTGTGGGTCCCATATTTTAATTGTATTAGTGATTGTATGAGATACATATGTCTAAAAAGAGAAATTGACACATTAACAGTGGACGGTTCAAAATAGTAAAATGGACACGTTAACAGTGGACGGAGAGAGTAATACACAAACAATTGTGTAAACAAATTAACCATGTATTTATAAGGATTTATGATGTAAATTCGTTTTTACATGAGACTGACTCTAAGTAATAATGGTGTTGTGATCTGTTTTATAAACAATTTATAATAATATAAATAAAAGTGGTAACATTTTTAATAAAAAAAATAATAACTAATTAAGTGTAAATGGTATCACTAAGTGTGCTCTAATTTGTTTTGATACTGAATTTAAAAGTAATCATTTTTTTCTACATAAATTAAATTTGTTAAGACTTACGATACCAAAATAGCTAGTCTTGAACCCTATTTAATTCATAGGGATGAAGCTCAAAAAAAAAAAATTACTCATAATATTTCAGTCGTTCGAAATAATAAGGCTGCATTCATAGTAAAACCAAAAAAAGATATGGAAATCTATTGTGAGAGTCAAGGATTTTTCAACACGTTTTTCACCGCAATAATTTAGTTAAAGGAATCAAAACAGTGAATACACACATATTCTTGTGGGTAACAGCGGAATTGAATGTGACAAAAAATCATAATTAATTATAGTATATATTTAATTTAATTTTAAATTAATTGATACTTCCTCGTGTTCATTTTATCATTTTGGTCAATCCTAATATAAAGTATCAATTTCTTTTTTGGGTTGATGTGACACACAATAATATTATTATACTAAACCCTCACACTCAACACTAATCCAACTACCTACTACATATTAAAATATTATTTTTCTCATTTCATTATACTTTAAAATGTATTATACTCCTTAATTCATGTGCAAAAAGTAAACGGACACTTATTAGGACGGAGGGAGTATGTCACACGATGTAATTATTCACATTTCTCACACACGAGTGACTCCAGTAAACTTAGAAACTGATCTTGAAAAAGAAAAGCAAATTAAAGGTTGTTATGTCATATTACAGTCTCTAAATTCTATCACCAACCAAAATTCCAGATCAATTAAACATAAATTCCACATTGTACAATAGTAAAGCTACTGTGTTAACCCCCCCCCCCCCCCCCCCTTTTATTCTATTGTACCAGATTATCAGAAGCATTGCTTAGTCATGTCAAGTAACTATGCCAAATACTTAAGAATAATGAATTTTTTTAAAGTATGTGGGAAGTATAATTAAAGTAATTAGAAGGGAAAAGGTTGAATTAATGTACCAGTGGTGGGTGGTTGTAGGGTTTGTTTGCAGAGATCAGTGAGCTGAGACTCGATACTGCTCAAGAAATTGGTGGCCTCATCAAATGGCTTTGATAGTTCCTCCTTATACTTGTGTAGAGCCTCACAGTATGATTTCTTCAAAACATCGTTACAAAACAACTGTTTATATACTCATCCAAACACACATTCATGCATGTATAAGTCATTATCTAACAAAGGTGCAGACCGATTTGAAGCTCACTGCCACCCATTTATAAAAAAATTTCATATGCAAAGATTGAGGCAAAAATTAATCTCGTCTGCATGTGAGGGGGTGTGTTAGAATGACATGATTAAGTATCAAACGACTCACCTCTCTATCAGCTTAAGCTTTTAAACGAGGTGTTTGTTTAATATTAAATTTCATTTTACCATGAAGTCATCAAGTTCGGTGTCAGTTCCGATCTCAGTGGGAGCTGATATGGAGTGGTTATCTCTTCTGATTTCTTCAAGAACTGAGGCCAACTCTGGAGGTGCTCCCACCTTAAGTAACAGCAAACAAATTAAGAAATAGTAAACAACTGTGTGTGGAGGTGGGGTGGGTGTATAAAGTAAAACCTTAGTGCAATCAATGTAGGCAGACAGTAAGTTGGGATAAAGAGGGTGATTAGCAATCTGAGCCTTGATTACATCTGGCATCTCAAACCCTGTAGCAGCATGATCACTAGTTTCAGCCATGTGAAGCAGATGATGATGAGCTATGCTAGTGTTGGTGGTGCTCCCATCTCCAAGAAAGCTACTACCACTGTGATCTACAGGATGATCACATGAAGGAAAGTTGCATAGATCACCATCCATCACCAGTGATTCTAGCACAGAGCAGTAGTGCAGTTAGGGATTTCAAAGCTATTGCTGTAAGTTAACACACACTCATGGGGTGTGTTTGTTAGAAAATAGTAACATATAACCCACGTGACCATCCCACCGCAGCCATGATCTCAAACAGTGTTTCTTAGGTATCCATTAATGTTCTCTACAACAAACAGTAATATTCATAATTCATCATCAACTCACACACACATGAAAAATGAAGAGGAAAAAGTTTTTTTTTTAAAAAAAAGGGGGAGCAGAGCATGTCCTAGTAAGGAAAAAGACATTAATAATGATAACAAAACAATATACAGACAACACAGAGTTAGAGGGAGTTGAGGAAATAAAGAGCAGAAATTTGGCAAAGACTAGAGAAAAGCATTTTGAAATGTGGGGGGTGGGGTGAGGGTACTACTAGGTTATAGGGGTACGTTACTAGGATTATGAAAGCTCAGTGTAATGATTAATCACCTGGTGCCTGGTGGTGAATAAAGAGGTTCACCTGTGCTGACATTAATGCCACCTTTCGGAAGCTGATTGGTTGGAAGCTGCTGCTGTAACTTTGACTCTACAGTCTACTGAACAACTGATCTTACTCACTGCTACTGTTAACCATGCACCTATACACTCATCACTCTACCACACCTCAACACACAAACACACAATGCCACTACCTTTTTTTAGATACTAGATTTTGCTTCAAACGCATGAATTTTCTAAATCCCCTCTAATCGAGAACCCATACCAAATTACACCGCCACTAATGACATACTCTCTTTCTTCTGTCTCGTTAAAACGTTTTCGTTTTCTTTTGTACTGAGATTAAAGAATATTCATTCCGTCCCGCGTTAAGGTTTATATTTTGCTATTTTAGGTTGTCCCACATTAAGGTTTACATTTCTTTTAATTTGTCAAGTTGGACCCACTCAAAACAATTAATTATTTCATGTAGGACCCACACACAACACTAATACAACTACCCACTTTACGTTAAATATTATTTCTCTCACCTCACTACAAACTAAAATATTATACTATATCTTAATCTTCGTGCAAAAAAGCAAATGTCAACGTTAACGAAGAATGGATGGAGTATAATATTTTAATGTATATTGAGGTAAGAGATATACTAATATTTTAATATACAGTGGGAAGTTGTATTGGTGTAGTATTGTGGGCATCATGGAGATATTTAAATGTTTTGTCTGAGTCCATTAATTATAAATAGAAATGTAAACCTTTTAATAAGACGCCCAAACTGAAAATGCATAGTAAACGTTATTGTGAGACGAAGGGAGTATATACTTTCTCCGTCTCATTATTATTGTTACATTTTATTACATAAGGTGTCTCATATATATTGTTACATTTCTCTTTTTGGTGGACGAAACTACATAAAATAATTAATATATAGAATCTATAAGGGTTCACACACAATATTAATACACCTACCTTAAGTATCTCTCAATTTACCACACATTAAAATATAATATTTCTTCCGTGCAAGCGGCACACATAACATTATTTACTTGATGGAGGAAGTATATATATACAAATGTATAGTATATATGTGAGATTTAAACTTATTTAAATATTGAAATCTATACTTGTTATTGCTCTTTTAAATCTATGCTCTTTATCAAAAATTTTGACAAATGATGATTGCTTTAATAAACATTCACAATAAATACTTCCCCGCCTCTTAAAAGAAGTTCACAGTTACTATAGTATAGATACAAAGTTTAAAAAAAAACTTAACTTTTTTTAAGGATAATTTGGTATTTTTACATAATAAATAAATTATAAAGTAAGTTATGTACGTTATAAATGAGTGACAATTATAAAATTAAAGTATGTTGTGAGGATGTTAATTGTATGTTATTTCCTTATCTAAAGGTATGAACTTGTTTATGAGGCAGACAAAAATAATTAGTGTGAATTTGTTTTTAGAGAGAAGGGAGTATCATTTTAACTCTGTAGTAACATTTCAATTCTGGTAATGAGAATTATAAGTTTAAAATAGACCATGGATACTTTAGAATGATACATTATGTAATTATCTATCATAAGTTACTAAAATAATATTTATTGAAACATGTATACTTATTTGTATAAGTTTCATACTATTATTTATATAGTTATATGTTATTATACCACCAAAACTAATCGCTAATTCGATCGTAAAAAATCGAGTAATTAATTATAATTGAAAAATGTTTAAATTTTGAAATGTTAATGAAATAATTCACAACAGAACTATCAAGTCTATTAATATCGTCTCACTTTTTATTAAAATATAATACTCCCTCTTCCATCCTCAATCTATCTGTTTGTTTTTTGTGCGTGGATTAAAGAGTATTACTCCCTCCGTCCGCTTCTAAAGTATCTATTTTACTATTTTTGGCGTCCGCTTTAAAAGTATCAATTTTTCCTATTTAGTAAAAAAGTCACAATATGACCCACCACTTCTCTCTAATACAATTACTCATTTTACATATAATAATAATACTTCTTAATCCATGTACAAAAAGCAAATTGATACCTTAGAACCGGACGGATGGAGTATTATGTAATGTGTAGTGGATAGTTATATTAATGGGGTGTGTAGGTCCCATATTATAATTGTATTAGTGGGTGGGTGGGTCTCATGTGTCTAAAAGTGGAAATAGATATATTATGAGTGGACGGCCAAAATGGTAAAATTGGTAGATTGACAATGGATGGATGGAGTAATTTATTAGAACATCTCCTAAAGACTCTTCAAAATAAAGTATAGTTAAAATTTAAAAAGTAAGACATAAAAATTCATGTCCAAGAGTCACTTCAAAATAACAAAAACTTTTAAATAATGAATTTGGCTCTTCAAATTTAGAGAGTCAAAACACCTCTTTAAAATTAATTGCATTAACTATTTCATTATTTCCAACACTTTTTTTTTATATGTCCACTAAAAATATTAATTAATTCATATCTATGATATAATAAATTAGGAGATAATATAATATAATATAAAGTAATAATATAAATATTAGGAAGATAAAAAATTAATTAAAATATAAAGAGAATTTTGGAGTGGATAAAAAATATGATTTTCTAAATTTTAAATATTCTTCATTTCACATAAAATACTCTTTAAATTATACCATTGCTTTTGGAAATGCTCTTATACGCTCACACATTTAACTCATTCCGTGAGTTGACCTCTAACAAGTATTTTAAAAATATTATAATAATCTTTATTTTTACCTTCAAACATTAGAGTTTGAGTCTTTGTGATAATGATAGGAATTAAAAACTATATTGCTAACGACTGAAATTTAGATTAACTTGGAAAGATAAAAATTACCACTACTTCAATAGTAATATACAAAAGCTGAAATATTTAACTCTCCATCTCATTCCAAAGAAAAATAAATAGCACTACACAATACGACTCAATAAAATCATATGAAATTTTCATTTGCATCTTGATATACGAATTTAAATATGTGGGTGGAGGCACGAATTTAAATTCGAAGACCCACGTTCAAAACTTATACATTATTGTATAAACATATATACACTAATATATAAGAATTAATATATAAGAATTAATATATTATTAGTGAACTTTCTATTCCCTCCGTCCATTAAAGTTGTTACATTTTTTTGCACGGAGATTAAGGAGTATAATATTTTAATCTAAAGTAAAGTGAGAGAAATAATATTTAATGTGTAGTGGGTAGGTGTATTAGTGGTGTGTGTGGAGTGTGGGTGGGCCCATGTGAATATGTTAATATTTTTTATATGGGTCTCATATGCTTTAAAATGAAATGTGACAACTTTTATGGAACAACTCAAAAAAAATGTCATAACTTCTGTGGGACGAAGGAAGTATAAATTTTCAATAAAATACTGAATAGGAGTGTAAAAATTTATAAATATATTAAAATTAAAATTTGCATACTTACATACGTATTATTATTAAATAAAATTAATACGAATATGAGTGCACTTACATCTGAATTTACATTATATGAACTAAACATAAATTAACACATGACATGGCTGTTTTTGTTATTTTTCCTCCTTTTCTTTTCAAAGAAAAAGTAGTGGGAGTATTATTTTAAATATGAGTTTTTTTTTTTCTTCTCACAATTTTTTTTATTTTATTTTTTTCAGGTTAAGCACCTTTGAAATGGAGGGAGTATCATCTATTTCTTACATTCATCTACAAAGTCATTTTCAACTCCTTCAAATACTTCTTTTTCAATCACGATCTCAATCTCATTTTCAACTCCTTCAAATACCTTTTTTTCAATCCAATCAAAGTTTCAATGAATCAATCTTAAGTAAAACAAAAATATAACGTTTGAAAGCTCAATATAACTTAATGAGATGAAACTTTGGAAAATCCAAACATAGGTATGGGTATGTATGACGTGCCACTTTCTCTATAGACATTAAAAATTAATGACAAGCATATACATTCTTCGTACTACATTCATTTTCACGTTTTCTATAGATACGAAATTTAAAAAATTTTATTTTGATTTACTTTTGGAGTAGCATGGTACTTTTGGGAATAATATGATAAAGTATGTTATGTAGGTTTAAAAGTGATGATAATTTTAAAATTAAATTATGTTAGAGAAACATTAGTTAGTTGTTTTTTGTTTTACGAAAATGCGAAATTGATTTTGGCACGGACCAAAATAGAAAGTGTGAAGTTGAAGTTGGGACCGAGGGAGTAATAAAAAAATACTACTCCCTCCTTCCAACGTATTTGTTCGCACTTTCTTTTTGGGATGTCCCACATATTTATTCACATTCCATTAATAGTAAAAATACATTGTACATCTCACCTACTTTTTACACTTTATTCATCAATCTCAATAACTTTATTCACTTTTTTGCACTTTATTGATCATTTCTAATAACTTTATTTACTTTTTCTGTTTAAATTAACAATTTATCCCTATTTTTTTTACATTATATATATTAAAAAAATAACATTTCTTAATCTCTGTGCCTATATAAACTTGAATAATTACGGACGTAGGGAGTATAATAATTTTTTAATTGTGTTTTTTATTGTTAGGTGTTCTTTTTTCTTTCTTTTTTTCATTTATTATTATTAATTTTAATTTTAATAATACTAAATTCGTTCATCCCAAAGAAATTCATTTATCTTTTACATGTGAATTAATGAGTATTATTATTCAATTGGTAGTGAATAGTTGTGAATTATATTTTTTATCACTTTGGTAATTTTATTAATTTTAAGGTTTAAACGGTATAATTATAATTTCACCCATGTATTTTATGATTTATTTTACCCCTATGATTCACTTTCCTACATCCTAAATTCATCTTCACGTTTATTATAGATATGGAGTTTAAGAAAAGTCACTTTTTGACTTACTTTTGGGGTAGTATGATTTTTTTTGTGTAACTAGTTTTATAGACGTGCGATGCACGTCACATGCATGTCATACTTTGTAGTGTGATATTTTTTTATTTTTTAATGTAATTTTCTTATTTACAAATATTAATTTTCAACACAATCTTCTATACAATTAAACTTTAAATGTACGTGTTTTAAAAGGGAATTCTAAAATATGGAGTGTCATGTTTAATTTGATATTTTTAAAACATTGAAAAATGTAAGGTGTTAACATTTGGTTGATACTTAATTGGACATTCATGAAGATTCAAAAGTGAGGTAGTGTGGTTGATGTTTTTTAAGGTTTTGATTTTGAATTTTCAAGGGCACTTTATTTTTTTTATTTCCCAATCTATTTCTAATATGAGTTTGTCTCTCAACTCAATAAATAAGCAGCATAAGAATCCAAATAGTTTCTCCACATCACAAACAAATATGGGACAGGTACATAACATGACATTTACAGGCATCAACATCATGAATTTGGTGAAAATATTGCATGAGGTACAAATGAAGTCGTGTGGATCAGTACCTCTTTGATTTTCATTTCCTAATAAATTAGAGGAAATAAAATACTACCGACCAAAGTATGAACATTCAGAGCTTTTTAGACTCTCCTAACTCAACATAGAGCGATGAACATTAAACTAAAAATCAAGGATTTATCAATCAAATAATATGAATTTCTTGTCAAGATTGTTTATGGTAATTTAATTGAAATTCCAATTGCAACTATTCCACCATATTATGTTCGCGAAGAGCCATTCTTCATCGCTGATTCTACGATGAAACACCCTCTCACCTCCACTTTCCTTAATGCTTCATTACCCAAAATTAAATATGCACTCAGATTTTGAGTAGGGTAAAGAATTTATAATTAAAGATCAGATTTTGAGTAGGGTAAAGAATTTATAATGAAAGAGAGGGAGCATACCATCAATCGAAAAGAAATATGCTGATAATTAATGTTATAATAAAATGTAAAGAGGGTTTATACTTAAAGAAACAATGTCTTAAAACAAAATTTTCACATAGAGATATGGGATCTTCATGAGCAATTAATTAAGTAAAAGAAAAGGAAATAAAGAAATATCTTACTATACACGCTCTTGTTTCTTGCTTCCCTTTCAGCTTTCGGACAACAGATGCAAATTAAATGTTGACATCAATAAGCTCATCAGATTATCAATTTTGAGAAAATAGTGTAATGAGTTCTAAAAATCAAAATATTATAATTAATAAAGGAGTCATGTAAATAAGTCTTTATCGTGTTTTCAATAGATACTCCACATTTTATAAGTAAAATTTATAGTAGCAACGAACAAAGTAAAGGGGAGGAAAATACCTCATCAAAATATATGTTGCTAGGCATGTGTCAATCCACAAAAAAATAGATAGGTGTCCGCATAGAAAATTAGAAGTCACGCAATACTCTAAAAGAAAACTTAAATGGTTTGACATTTTAATTATTTAATTACTTTTTATGTTAAATCTTTTTAAATAATAGTTATCGAGAATATTTATAATTTTTTTTTCAAGTAAGGACATTTTAATTTAAAGTGAATTTTAATTATGATTTTAACTTTTTGTTCACAACTCATCTATTAAACTTCTATAATACTATTTCTAAACATACATACAATAGAAAATTTTAAGAATTACTCTATCTTCCTGCAATTATTATTTCTAAACTCTTAGAATTTCAAGATTAATAGGAGTGATGTTCCTAATTATTACTTGCCCTATAACTTCTTTCCTCATGTCTCATTCGTTGTAACCTTTTCATTTTGCATACCACAGTTTAATAGAAGTCTAGGAATGATATTCCTAATCGTTTAGAATTATTCTCCATGATGTATTCTTAAGAATTTAGTGAAGTTACAATCGGTTAAATTAATTGATTAGGATGAAAGATGTACATATTTTTTTGTTAGGTGTTTCTAAATATTAATATTTTAGTTTTTTTTTATCGTGATAAAAATAGGGGACCTTTTGTATGGTGTTTTATGTATATATATTATTGGGTAAATATCAAAATTAGTCCCGTAAGTATGGCATTTTCCAACTTTAGTCATTTATCATTTGTAATTCCCAATTTTGGTCATTTTTTGTCCAGTTTTAGTCTTTTGATCCACTTTTAGTCTTTTTGGTCCAGTTTTGGTCATTTTTAAAAAATCTGGTCCTTTTTTGGTCCACTATTGGCCCTAAATGTATACACTTTCGGACCATTTTTGGACATTTTTTAAACATAAAGGACTAAATTTGGACAAAAAATACTAAATTTGGACAAAAAAGACCAAAATTGAGAATTCCAAATAATAAAGAACTAAAGTTGAAAAATGTCATACTTACAAGACCAATTTTGATATTTACCCTATATTATTTTCTGATAATAAAACATTTGCTATACAAATTACAAATATATTATATTATGTGATGATTATACTTTATTAATGCAGTGTGATTTTTTTTATTTACAGAACTAACCTCAGTCCTCATGAATTGAGATGGATTTTTTAATTTCAATTTTTCATTTTTGAACTCTTGCGAATAGTCTTTCTTTTATGCATCATTTTTTTTTATAGAGAAACAACGGGCTAATAAAGTTGTCCCATATTTGAATCTATTGGTTAAAATAAATTTTAAAATAATAATAATGTGAAATAACTTAACTATAGTTATGTTCAAATATTTTGAACAATTCATGTACCCTATTTATTAAACTTCTATAATACTAATTCTAAACATACATACAATTGAAAATTTTAATACTCCACATATCAAAGCAATTGGAGGACTTAGTAAACTATTGATTACAAACTACTTTTTTTTAACTATCAAGAACTAAAAATCCATGACGACAAATGTATGTGAAATGTGAATCGAAGTAACCTACACAATCTTGTTGAATATGCACTTGAGAGTAGATCACAACACCTCGATACATCAAATTAGCATTCATATGTTTTCAAGGAATTTTAGTGTCAAATTGAAAATGAACAATATTTTTCAAATGAAAATATCACAAAAGACTATCCAATATTTTATAATAATTAATTAATCTTTTGAGTTCATTCACATATTAAATAACTTCATAAAATTTATTGTTTTGAAGTTAAAAAGTTGTGTTAATAAAGTTTATTAATTAACTAAAAATTATGATAAACATTTTATAATAATTGATTAGTCTCTTCGGTTCATTTGCAAACTATGTTGTAATTAATTGTTATTTTTAATATATTATAAAATATAACATGATAAACAAAAGCCTAAAAGTGTAGTAAAGGAAAATAGGTGAAGATAAAATGGGAAAAAAATGTTAACACTTGCTAAGCCACTTTTAATATATTATGATAAATGAATGATATAGTATGTTATGTGTGTTAAAAATGTGATGACAAATTTAAATTTAAAGTATATTACAGGGATATTAGTTAGTTGTTATTTCTTTTTTTGAAAGTGTAAACTTGAATTTGAGACGGACAAAAACGGAAAGTTAAAGTTGAAGTTAGGATGGATGGAGTAATATTATTCTTAAGTTTTAGTGTTAATTTTAAATAAATAATTGTAATTTCAACCTTATAGTTTATGTTCTATTTTGCCCCTAGAATTTACTTCCTCCGTCCATTACTAACGTATTCATTTTATCATTTGGGTCGTTCACTCTTAAAGTATCCATTTTTTCTTTTTAGTAAAAGGGACCGCCCACCACTCCCAACAACTTCATACTAATACAACTATCCACTTTATATAAAATAATGATACTCTTTAATCACGTGCAAAAAATAAACGAATACATTTGCAATGAACGGAGGAAGTAATATTTATTCCTAGGGGTTAGTATTAATTATATATATATATATATATATATATATATATATATATATATATATATATATATATATATATATATATATATATACTCTCTCCATCTCATTCAAAGAGAATCTTTTTTCTATTTTGGTCGTTCCTCCCAAAGGGTTCCCTTTTCTTTTTTACATACATGTGACCCACACACTTCCTCTAATACCCTCTAATACAATTAAAATATGGGATCCACACTCCTACTAATACAAATATTCACTACACATTAAATAATAATACTTCTTAATCTACTTGCAAAAAAGCAAAAGCCCCTCTTACATCGGGACGGATGAAGTATTTATTAATTTTACCCTTATAATTTATGATCTAATTTACTCATAAGATTTGATAAATATATTAGAATTTAATGTTAATTCTAAGGGTATAATTTTAATATGTAGTCATTAATTAATAAAAATATATATAGATCTCTTCTATAATAATTAAAAACAATACTAGTAGAGGAACGATTATCACAAAGATATTTCCATGCAATACCCTCTCTTTAAACAAATATATTAAATATACATTAATAATAATACTTATTAATTCACGTGAAATTATTTCCATGAAACTATAATTCTAAAGGTTTAATAATACTCATTAGTTAAAAACAATAATTCTAAAGGTTTCACATGAAACTATATCCATGCAATACCCTCTCTTTAAACAAATATATTAAATAACAAGAATATCAAAAAACTGAAAAAGAGGTAAACTATAAACGTACTCCCTCCGTTATAATTAATGTATTCATTTATTTTTTTCCTGAGGTATTATTTTTTTTATATAAACGAGTAGTTATACAACTTATACTAATAGTAAGTGGTGAGCATGTATATAACTAAAATGAGAACGAATTTTAATATATGTAATTGAGAAATAGTTTCTTAGAATAGATTTCTGCAAAATACATGTGTCATCCATCATTTTGTGAATGGTTGATTTTTTTATACATTAATTAATATATTATTGGTTTATTCTTATTTATTGACATACTTTATTCATTAAGTTATGTTTAATAAGTTTCTTATAATTTGATTTCATGTATAATATATAGAAGAAATGTACTTAATTTAATTTTCTAAATATGAAAATTAATTAAATATTATTATTATTAAAAAAATCAGTTTATTTAAATTTATAATTTAATATATATATATATATATATATATATATATATATATATATATATATATATATATATATATATATATATAGGATCAAGTGTATAAAGAAGCCATTAAATTATACGGCACGACATAATAGTTATACGAGTGTATATTGGATGCACACACATGTATATAACTTTTTATTCTATTTTGTATATATGTTATTCTATTTTGTATACGTGTTTCGTAATAATTGTATACTTTTTTTACTAAGTTTTTTATTAAAAAAATTAGCATCATATGTGTATAACTTTTTATTCAATAGTATATACATGTTTTTTAATAATTATATATTTTTTCCACTCAATTTTTCATTAAAAATCTAACAATTAAATTGTATATATTTTTGTTTTTAATTGTATAGGTTTATGTTTATATTTGTATATGGGTGCACCCTATCTTAGGATGCATCCGGATGCACACTATAATTAGCTAGTTATATTTATAATAGTATTTTTTTAAATACTGTTCCAAACTTTTAAAATCTTTGTATTTCCTTCTTCATGACATGTATCCTATATTTCTGATTATTTGATATTTTTAATTTATTTCAATCCGTTATTTTTGTTTAATTCTATTATAATTTAGTAAAATATATTAAAAAAATATAATAAGATGTTCTTGACTTAATTATATATTTTTATAAAATCTAAATAAGTGAAAATGTTAATTCAAATAATAGAATAAAAAATATAATATATTATTATTTAATTTTAAAAAATAAAAATACATATTATTGGTTAGAAATATTAATTTTATATATTTTTTCACTCAATTTATACAAAATACGGGTGTATATTTAATTATAAATATATTTTATATTATTGAATAAAATATTATACCCCGTATAACACGCAAATCATATACTAGTAACATAATAAGAAAGAGAAAAATAATACTCTTTCGATTTATAATTGCTTTCACAATTTTCAATTTCATCAAGCACATAAAAAGTTCACAATCTTAAAATGATACTTCCTTTGTCTCGTACTTATCTTCACATTTTTCATTTTCATCTGTCTCACACTTATCTTCACCATCCAAAAAAGAAATTTTCACATCAAACAACAATCTCAAAGTTATATTAATTTTAAAAATATCACTCCCACTAACACACATAACATACTTAATAATTTATTTATTACCTAAAAATAACACAATACCCTAAATACTCCCTCCGTCCCACCCAAATGATCATTTATTTTCCATTTTAGGCGTCTCACCCAAAGTCTCAATTCCTATTTTACACACATGGGACCCACATACACCCACTAATACAATTAAAATATGGGATCCACACTCCCACTAATACAACTATCCACTACACATTAAATAATAATACTCATTAATCTACGTGTAAAAAGTAAAAACAACCCTTTGGGCGGGACGGAGGGAGTAGTTAATAAAATTGATCAAAAAGTAACTATTCTTACACTACGTGTCTACAGTAACAGTGAACATAAGTTTGGGACGGAGGGAGTAAAAAATACTTGCATTTTGAAAAATCAAAATAATTAATCTCTCAAAGCAATTTATTTACAAAACTATCAAGAGGCACTCTTTTGTGAGAAGGGTCATAAAAAAACAGGTATGAGACCGATAAATTCAATACATTATCCATAATTTATTAATTATAATATAATATATTTATGGTTAGTTATCCCCATTATTTTAGAAAATTCCTAAGTTTATGGGATCTATCAGACAACCCCTAGAAAATCCTAAGTTTATGGTTCAATTCAAACCATTTATTCCTTAGTCAAATATTAAGACGTACAAATTGAATATGGCTTAAAGTGTTATAGTATAAGTTACAACCGAAAACATGTTAAAGTATCATCAATTTATGTTATAGTATGACGTTAATCACCTATAGTATGTTTGGCGTTACTTTAAGTCTCACAATATGACGATTTTGAGTTATCGTATATTTAGCATGGGTTATAGTATTCCCTCCGTCCGCCCCAAAGGCATGCATTTACCTTTTGCACGTAGATTAAGGAGTATTATTATTTATTGTGTAGTTGGTAGTTGTATTAGTGGGTGTGTGGACCCCATATTTTAATTGTATTAGTGAGTGGGTGTGAGTCTCATAAGTGTAAAAAAGGAAATTTGACCCTTAGGGATGGACACCCAAAATGAAAAAATGAGACTCTTTGAAGCAGACAGAGGGAGTATTAGATTATAGCTTACACATTTAAATGTATTAAAGTATTATAAGTCTATTCTAAAGTATATCACTTTTAGGTTATAGTATGTTCGACTATATTGTAACGTATTATTTTTAAATTAAAAACATGAAGAATTCAATACATGACGTCTTTCGTGTAGAAAAGTATGTCAGATTTGAGTTATAATATATTTAGCAAGTATTAACGTATTATAGTATAACTTGCAACTAGAAACGTGTTAAAGTTTTTCATTATTTTAAAATATCATGTTTATTATATAAAAAAGAATGTAGTGAATTCAACCGATGTAGTCAAAAGTATGACACTTTGAGTCATAATATATGTTGCAAGTGTTATATTATTATATCTTGCAAAGTTAAATTGTTTTAAAAGTATCATCAATCTATTGAAGAAATTAATATATTCTTTAAATAGATGATAAGAAGAGAATGTTAGAATAGAAGACAATCACATGAGCAAGAATAATAATGCAAGAATAGATTATGTAATACCTAAAAATTGGACAAACAAGCAAGCAGAAAACCTTTGACAAGAATCTATAGCCATGAAAAAAATCTAGAAAAACTAAACTTTTAAAAAATCTTGTTGTCAAATTGTCTATTTCGTTGTGTTCTTCCCCACTTCTATGAATCTCGATCATTGCCTCCTCTTCCACAGAAATCAATTTATCTCTCCTGAATCTCTCTCAATGAATTTTCTTTTGTGAATTTCTTTCTCTTTCTTAAATCCCTCTATATTTATTAAGATAGAGATTTTATAGGAATATAAATAACAAATTAATTTAATGATCAAAGTCAAAACAGATTAATTTATTTAATAAAATGAAAATGGATATCCTTCTCACATAGATAAGGTCTCACAAGAGACTTTATCAAATATCAAATCTACTCACACACCTTATTATTTATTTATTACAAAATAATAATAATAATAATAATAATAATAATTCAACATACACTCGAAACTCACAACTTCTCTAATTTAGGTGCAAAAAGAACATGAAAACAAAGAGTAGTTTTTAAAACCTCATTTTTAAAACAAAACCCATTTTTAGAACCGCAAACAGACATACTAAACCACATGAATGGAAATACAATCATATTCTAAAAATTAACACAAAGAATAAATATTAAACCTTTTATATTAAACAAAGCATGAATCATAAGAGTAAATATCTATAGTAGTAAATATCTATTACTAGATTCGTAGGAGAATGCGCCTGTAATCGTACGGTTCCCGGTTACCAATATGTGCACGTGTCAACTTCTCTTCAGTGTGTGGCTTACACAATCTGCGCTCACCATCCACCTCCGTCTCTCTCACCTACATCTGTCTTCTCTCATTTCCTTTTTCGATTTCACTGCATCTCTCATTTCTTTCTTCCTTCGATTTCATTGCATTCGCATATGGCTCACCGAGACAAGTAAGTTTTCCTCTTTTTTTCATATTGCCTCTGAATTCTCGGATGAACTCTAATTGTTCCCCTTTTAATTTTGTACAACGAGAATTCAATTCCACTGCTCGAAAAATACCCATGTGTCCCATCTGCACTAAATTCATTTGAATTAACAACTCATACCACATAGGTAAGCTCTCCTCTATTGTAAATAATATTTTCTGCTTTTATTTTTCAAGTTAAAGAGAAACCCTATTTTTCCCTCTCCTTGCCTATTGCTAGAATACTTATTAGTTTTCATTGCATTAAATTATTCGACTGTATAAGTAAAATTTGTATTTTAGTATGAGCTTCCTTGTGGCAATCACTTTTTTTTGTTGGGTTATTGTGCATTTGCTGAATGGGATAGCTAATTAATTTGGTTGCTTCCACCAATTTTAGACTCCTAATTAAGCTTGCACTCAGAGTGAAGATAGTTGATATAGAAAGTCAGTATTATAGGAAAATTATAGTGTATTACCTATTCTACTTTAATATTTAAGGATTGAAGATTACACATCATTTCACAAAATATTGGAAAAACATAGTAAGGACTTGCATCAAATGGTACCCATGCTTTCTAAGTAAAGGTTTATTTGGAGTTATGTTGATTGCATCATATTTAGCCTTGATTAGAATACCTTATTTTGTATGCATTTGTAGTTTATTCTTTTTGAGTTATTGAATTACCAGTATTTTTATGTGAGCTTCACCTTGTACTCTTTAATTGGTTATTTGCTGCATTATCTGGAATAACATGAATACATGATTGCGATTTTAATATTAAGTTCTCGATTTTTTGCTTACTATTGTTTAACTTAGTTTAGGATTACTTAAGTTTGTAGCTTTTGATTTATTGGACACTGAGAATTATATTCCTCCTCACCATCAGCTCATAATTTCCTCTACCTAATCTGGTTTCAGAGTACTTCCAACTTATCTTATATTTGAGTTAGATGTTTCACCATTGCTGGTGCGTAGACATTTAATAAGGGTATCTATGATTACTCACATGTTGAGACCAAATCTTTTGTAAGATTTCTATTTCGCGAATCCCCTGAAGTTTCTGTTTTTTGTTTTATTTTTTAAACCTAACTGTGCATTATGTTGAGCGCCTCGCGGGCGCTTGTGGAAGGAAAATAGGTTCGTAAAAATGTTAAAATTTTATTGCTTCTGGTTTAGGTGAGAATTGAATTTGCTTTTGAACACGTCGGTGCTGAATTTTTACACGAAATGTAAGGAAGTTCAGTTGGGGCTAAAGGTGTTTGATGAAATGTCTGACAGAAATGTCTGACATAAACATGTTATTGATTCTGGTTTAGGTGAGGATTATCTTGTTAACATGTCGTTGCTGAATTTTTACACGAAATGTAAGGAAGTTGACTTTGAGAAGAGAATCGTTGGTTTGACCGACGAACTACGTGGGAAAATGGACCTTCTTTCTTTGATTTTCAGCAATATTTTTTTAAAGTCACAATTCCATTCAGTTCGCTTTCGGAAAACTTGTTGGTCGCCGATTAGTTCGTTCTGCGCCGCCAGCGGCTAAAATCAAAGGCGCTGGTTGATCTCTCCAATTGAGCTGTAGTCATTTATTCAACTTGACACGTGGGAAGGGCTTACTCTCCTAGTGGCTCGGCTTGGTCTCGCTCCCTTCCCGCACTATTCCTCCCCACTGAAAAGAGCGATTGAGAATCTCGAGAACCTCTGTCTTCGCGGGGGCGATGATTGGAGGGTAATCAAACTGGTACTCTAGCTATAGTAAATCAATTTAATGATCTGCATTGCATCAAGTGGTGATCTTTTCTGATTACAACAGCTTTCTTGTATGATTTACTGATTTGTGTCCCTTTCAAGTATGATAATTACTTTTCTTTTTCCTGTTTTCTTATCCTTCCCCAAGCATAATTTTTTGCCCTCACCGATGTAATGGCATGTGATTATTTAATGGGGAAAACAACCAATGGGCACATGAGGGCAAAAGCTCTCTCGAAAACTCTATCATCGGACAGTTTTTTAGTCAATGTAGAACTAATCTAAAATCGAATAGAATTTTTTTTATATTTGTTTTCTTGTTAATTCCTTCTTCATGAATGGTTTGTAATATACACACTTGAATTTTATTCCAGGTTGAGCCTAACCTTGTGACACTTGTGGGTGTGTGGTGCGAAGAATTAAGGTTTCTGTTCAGCTGTAGAATTCCAACTGGCATTATGAAACCAGTATTTTTTATTTTTGATGTTCCATTTTTGCATCCTATGCTAATTTTTCCTCAATTTTTCTTTTACACATAAATTTGATCCTCTTGTTTCTTGGGAATTATATAATTTCTTATGTCTTTCTTCCTTGTTAACCAGGTCATTCTGAGAAACTGAGTGATATTTTGCAGCAGCAAACAATTTCATCTTGTTTACACAATACTGTAGAAACAATTTTCATCAAATTCTGACCATGCTACATAAAAGGGCTACTTCAAGTTTTGCTATGGGGATTAGTTCTATCTATTTCATGACTTTCTACTGAAGAGCATGAAAATATATTTTTCACTTTGATAAGTACACTCCATTTTATGGAAGTGGTCTTCTGGTTGGAATATAAATTATTGTGCACATGTATGTTATATTTTGTGGCAATGGTCTCCAGACAGCAATATAAATACTCATCACTGTAAATACAAGTGCAAAAAAATCACAGTAATACGGGCTAACACCTCACACTAACATATAGTAATAAAATCCTAAATATTAACACTATCAAGATTACATCCTAAACTCAAACTAGTAGGGCATATAATAATATTATGGTAGAATAGTTCCATACGATCATTTTACATAGATTAAAATATTAAATTTATTTTACATTTCGCCATTCCACAGTCTACTAAATCCACTTCAAGATTGAAGGCAATAAAATGTTGCAATAAAACAAAATTCAAGTGATGTCTGATAATCTAATTGACCTTGTGTTGATCCAACAACCGATATTAATCTAATTGATGTTGCAGGATGGCCATCACTATTTCATACCGTACGTCGAGCGCAGATTACAGAGTATCTCGGCATAATCTATAGTTGCCTTACTGAATACTTCATCCCAGATCCTGGCAATATCTGTTTCAAATGAAATTAGAGCTATCACTGAAACAGATTACTAAGCACTGTCCCCTTTGTCCCAACTTCAACTTTACACTTTCCGTTTTGATCCGTTTCAAATTCAAGTTCACGCTTCCATAAAAGGAAATTACACAACTAATATCCACACGACATTTCAAAATTGTCATCCCTTTTTAACACAAATAACATGCTTTACAATTTATTTATTATTAAAAAAAAAACTAAATACCTCAAAAGTAAGTAAAAAAAGTGACTTTTAAAATATCCTCGCAAACAGTAAACGTGAAGTTAAAATTGGGACAGAGGGAGTACAATTTGCACTTCAATATTGTACGTGAAGTTAAAATTGGGACAGAGGGAGTACAATTTGCACTTCAGTATTGTTATTAGTATAATCAAATTATGGTAATGAAATCCATGAATAAACTAAAAAGGCATAATAGATGCATTAATGCATAGTTATATCTTCTGCACATGTTAACTTAGTCAGCAACCTTGAAATGTCCTTATCACCCTGCTTCATAAATTTAGGATCAAAGTAAGGTCAGAATCAAGTATATCATTGTCATTAGTGATGGACCAAAGAAAGCTAGGCGAAAATTAGCTGCCTAAATGTAAACTCTCATTCTATGTTAGATCAAACACTATTCAAATAAGTTGTCACAAAAAATAATGCATTTTCAATTAATCAATCTTATGTGCTAGCTAGTGATGAATCACAAGTGGGAGACCAACAAATCAAACATGTAGCATACAGACAGTACAATATACATACATACACACTTCAAGAAACAGAAGTAAAGTAATGCTGCACTATAAAAACCTGGAAAACAGAAGAAATAGACTGGTTAAGATTTTTATTAAAATTTTTATGTAGAATTATCAAGAACAAAACATTACTAAATTTCAATAAATATTCGAATCAGTTCAATCAATTAAGGAAAACTAACAGCCTAGCAATGTGAACCATGAAAAAAGGCAGGAGAATCTAAGTTCGTATTCTAATATTAATGTCTCCAAGGGGCTTGCACATGCATTTATATGAGCACTTTAACCAGAATCAGACGAGACTAATTCTGATATGTACAATGTTTTAATAGATTAGTTTGATGGCAGTATCACGACTATGCAAATCCTGTTATCAGTGACAGAGATACCACTACAGTTGAACAGTGTTCGAGTTGACATACCAGCCTTGTCAGCCAATTGAAGGCACATGATGATCATGTCAAATCTTGGGATTTTTGGCAAATTCTGCAAGTACTCAACACCTAGTGCCATGTCTTCCCTGCCAAACAAACCAACCTTATTCATTATTCAGCACAAAGAAAGTTCACACCGAATTTTATTGAAGGATAGAATCTTACATAAAAAAAGTGGCGATGCACCTAATGATGTCAACAAGCATCGGAGCTGACAATGCATTTTTAAATATCCCAGGTAATGTAATTGGTGAAGTAACCTGATTAGCAGAAATGACAAATTTTATTTGAGGACCAAGAAAATATTAAAAAATCAGAACCAACGTGTCTATTACGACTGACATAAGTTCCCTCCACTCAAAATGGATTTTTTTACCCATAAGTCATTAAAATACAACCATTGTATTCCTAATTTTCACCCCTCTAAAGTAAACAATATCCATACTTGCAACACCCCGTAATTTATTTACTAGTTTTTATTAATTATTTAATACTTTGGGCCCTCCTAAGATTTTAAATTCCCTAGTGATACTTTTAAGTCCATTTATTTAACCTATTAGTGCCCATACCGTCAACCCAAATTCAAGAGAAATCAAATTAAGTTTTGCTACTTGGAGTAATTACTTCACCTCCTTCCAAAAATAGATTTTTCCATACTTGAATAAAACTATCCAAAAGTTGTGAACTTATTTATGTAAACAATTGATTTCTTTCCTTAATAATACAACAATCTTCCTTACCACACATGATGCCTCAATTTTCATAAACCATACCATTATATCTCCCACTATATATAAAGGGCCAACCCACTTTCCCCACTCCCCAACATCTCGTGACCCGGCTCATATAGCATTCATTTATGTACAGTGTATGCTCATTTAGTTAAATGAGCCCTAATGAACAGTATTTTTAAGTTCGTTAATAAATAGAAAACACATCCAGAACAAGTGAAATGACAAATATTAACCTTTAATAAACGATACTGTAACCTACGGTCACCAGAGAGTCCTCGCCACGAAACCTCGAATTGGTAAGCTGAGTTTGGAGGAACAATGTTTTTCGCAGCTTCAACCTTTGCCAAATTAGAGGCTTTAGCAGCAAGCTCTAGCACAGATTGCCTCAGCTCCTGCTTGATATTATTTGATTCCCTCTGTCACGAGTTTGAACGAGGTACGGTAAAGTACTAAGTGAAAACGGAAAAAATCCAAAAAGGAAAACACCTCTTTATCAAGAAATGTGTAGGCGATAAACATAAAATTTCCTGGAGAGCTAAAATTTCTGTTATCAAGATGAATTACGAGAAGCAAGATAAATTTATCATCAGAAAATAGGGACCCCAGAGTAATTGTGCAGCCACTCAAAATCTACTAAAATATGTTTTCTCTGAAGAATATAAAATTCTCCTGCGAGAAAGCAATTTTTTCTTGAAGAACAGTATTGCCATAAGGTGTAGTTGAACAATGTTCCAAAACCTGGAAGGCTGGAAGACACTATTAATGTCACTTTAGATTTCAGAGATATTACAGAAATGGCCTACTTCAAGGTCATGGTTAAAAAAGACATTAACCTCAATGGAGTTCAAAGTTCACAAGTCGAAATGCATTTCTATTGATCCAAAATTCAACCAACTTCAATGAGAAATGTAACTTAATCTAAACAATTCCAAAGCAGAAATATGCTTGCCAATTATAGCCCAAAAGGAGTTGTTTTACTCAAACAAAAAAGAGAGAGAAAAAAAAAGTGAAATGGATGCTCGTGCCTCTTTCGTATCTAAATAGCATGTTATCCCAATCATGTGTTATTTCCCAACATACTTAGTAAGGCAGCATATCCCTGAAAATGTTGCACAGGTCTCAGGCTGGAGTTGTAAAAGACATAGTACTGTATTTTACTGTGCTGCAGTATTGGAAGTATGAATTTCCACCCAAATTCTGCTGTCTGCATTATAGTCATAATAAAAATGGAAGCCTTTTCCTGATGATGCATTTAGGACTGAAAGGATAACTTTGTATACACACTAGATTGTCTCAGTGCAAAAATTAAGTAGTGGTAGAGATATATTAGATGAATAAGGTGCAATCCCGAACATAAAATCTATGAATGGAACTCTTGGCAGAAGAAGATGCAATAAGATCATCAAAGCTAAATTTTATAATCAAACCTTTCCAGTCTCTGATACAGGACCAGCACGAGATCCACTACTTAGCGTAATGTTTCCTTTATTTTCCACTGATGTACTGATACCAACTTCTGTGATACTACCCTGCAATGATCATAGGTAGATTATTTTTTTGTAAAATATTCTGTAGTAAAACCAAAAACTGCTAGTCTGCTACTTCAAAAATATCCAATATCTAAATAGATACTAATCCAAAGTTAAAATTAAATCATATAAGAGGCTAAAAGGAAAGTGAAAGTCAAGAAACAAATGGTATATGTGTTTTTTCATTCTTAGCATCCAACACAAAATCAACAAAGATAATATATCACTATATTAAAGACAGTGACTATAATCACAGCTGAGACTTCACACCTTGTAATCATCTTTCCCAAATTCAGCCACTCTGTGTGTAGGAGAACTTGTTGAAACAGATTGGCCCTTCTGCGTATGTTTCTTCTTATCCACTTCAGGTTTACCTGAGTGTGCTCCCTCCACTGATCCAGCCAGTGCTAGAGATGCCTTCTTCAGAATTTTCTGAACATAAGAAGATAATCAAAGAATCAGGTTAAGTAGAACATATAGAAGCAAAAGTAAAACATAAAAAAGAAAAGTGAAATGCATGCCAAGAGGTGGAGGGCCACATGGATCAAAGTAATTAAATATGAAACCATAATATCAAGAGAACTTCAGTTTATAAGGTATTAGGATTTGCTGTTGCACGAAGTAAGAGCATTTAAAGTATACAGTCCTGAAAATAACCAACTAATATATTTCTTTCAATTTAAGAACCTTATCAGTTGAAACAAGTCCATCTTGGGATATGCCCTAAGCTTATGTTTGTTTGAAGACTCACAGAGTCACATGTATGAATTGAGATGGTAAAATCCAAGATCTCATAGGTCTTGGATTCTGAATCCACCCTCCTCCTAACCTGTAATACTTATCGTGACATGCCCACTGCTACACCTATTTTTTAAGTCCAAACACATTCTAATACAACTTAAACACCCACTTTTTCTCACCTCTCAATTTTTTTTTGTCAAACCTTGATAAGAAAAGCATATTGCACTATAATGGGTAGCATTACATGGCTCAACGAATCTTCCACTTATTTGGTTGAGCTGGTGAGAGACTATTGAACTCATTACAACTTACAATGGGTGGGGGCCTCTAAGCACGAGATATGGAGCCACAAAGGGAGAGAATGAAACCTCCATCATTTTCATAGTACCAAAAGATAGAAACATCCCATAAAGGACTGGTATAAAAAAAATCATCTTTTGACCCTCACTCATTACAAACACTATCATCAGTTCAATGTGAAGTTCCTATTAAACTGAAATGTGAAGTTTATGCCAATGAAAGAAAGTGGTATTAAAAAGTTCCCTCCGATTACAATCAGTGTTGTTGTATCTTCAAGTCCTCATGCTGGAAAAAAATGAGATATGCAAGAGCGTATTACTGTATTTAGGGGAATTGATCAAATGGGGAGAAGGGGTCCTTTCTTGCTTTATGCTTTAGATAATTTTCTTCCCGGAAAATGGTATAGATTCTCAAGGCTGGCCCTAGTTTAATAGTCATTATAACAACTCATGAAGGACAAAAATCAAGCTAGGCATGACACATTGACTTCTGCCAACAGTGAACTCTTCATGGTCTAAATTCTTGGTTTGCCTCAATAGTAGTGATATTTATGTTCTCCTTCATCATATAACAATATATTTAAGGCATTGCTCATATTGATGCGAGTATGATACAAACAGATCAACATCTATTGTACATCATAAGTGGATATTAAGATTCTTAAAATTGACCCTCAAATATACAATGGACAAACAAAATTGGGACTAGTAAGTGATAAAAAAGAAAAAAGTATTTTATCCAAACGTTAAAAGAATGCTCATACAACAATGCTCATACAAGACACGGCATCTCAAGTATTAAGACAAATTTTAGAGACATGAAGTCAAATGTGTACCTTTTCAAAAATAGATTTGCATTCAGCATATTGCTTTTTGATCTCTTGATTTTGAGGTTCCAATCTCAAAGCAAATTCAGCATCTGCATTTAACTACAAAAAGTTCAGTCCTATATAAGAGGGGAATGAAGTTCTTCCAATTTTTAACAAATGAAGATTCTACCATCCATGGATTCTTTGGGTTTCTGAAGTTCTTTCCTGGCAGTTGACCGACGAGAATATGCTTTAATGTAGCGATCATCTAAATTCAAAGCTTCGGTGCAATCATTTTCAGCATCCTGGAACCTATTGCCAAACAGAGAACACATAAGTAATGGGGAATTATGTCATTTTTTACAAACAATGTACATACAGCATATATTAAAGATACCTTTTTATTTTGATGTAAGCCATTGCCCTGTTTGCGTAAGCTACAGCAGTTGGTGATAGTGCAATGCTTCGTGAATAGCAGTCTATTGCTTCATTGAATTTCTTCTGCTTAAAAAAATCATTACCCTAGAATGCCAAAATACAAAAAAAACATAAAAACCAAGAAGAATTCAAAGTCAGGTGTGATGTGTCCAACGGTATTTGAAAAACATGAGGATGAGGGAATCAAGAGTTCATTGAAAGGGCCAAGCATACCAACTCTTTCTCAGAATTAGCATCAACAAAAGACTCTTGTGATGGGGATCTACTTGATAATCGACTGAGCGCCTCATATTCTTTTAAATAATCGTACTGTCTGACAGAACCTGCATTGTCAGAAGATGGAGCTTTCTCCATTGTTTGTTTTCCATTTACTCTAGCGTTACTAGAAAGTTGAATGGCACTATTTCTACTTGGTTGACCTGGAGGATCCTTTTCACAAGGTGCAAGACAAAGAGCAAAATTAAGAGCTGCTGCAACAGTGAATTCAAATCTGGACACTTCAAGGAGATGCATATTTAGAATACTTCACAACAGATGATGAGAGTGGGACTTCAAGTTTAAATCATCCAGGATAAAGTTTCTCGATTTTGGAAAAGGTATACATTTAATCTTCTCTTAATCTCATTAATATTGAATACTAATTTCCATTCCACATTGCAGTGGCCAGATTGCATATAAAAATAACCACATCAAGCTATTTAAACAATAAAATGATGGCCAAAACTAAGTTCCACAACCTCGAATTCTGACTTTCAAATATGAAATTTTAGTTCTCCATCAATATTCAATATACATAGAAATCTACATACTTTTGACAAGAAAACAAGAGCCACTAATCAACATCAAATTATTTTGTCATCCTAAGAAACTGATCTCTGAAGGATGAGCCACTTTAAAGTTAACCAATGCAGCTCTACACCATGAATAAAGTAAACTTTGAAAATCTACTCACCATGTTGCTCTTGCCAACAACATCTGCTCTCAATTTCTTATCTTTTTCCTTGAAATTCAATTCCCAATCCTGTAAGTTATTTAGAAGCCCCTCATAGTCCTGCTCAGTTAAACAATCCCATAAACTTTAAAGAACAATAACAAACTGAAAGTAAACATTGCCGGCCACTTAAAATAAGAACACCCAAGTTAGTTTATACAACATTCTAGGCACTACATCAAAACTCAAAAGATAAAACAACTTATTGCCACAGCAAGGAATTTGTTATGCCTATGCTTCAGCATTATTATTAAAGTATATGACCAACTTATATACCCTATTCTGTGTCTACTTTAACACCTTTCAGAATTGAAAATTCATTCATATTCAAGTTATTACACATTGCTTCATACAAATAAAATAATTTACTAAATAATTACTATATGCTTTTGTCTAAAATAGGGAAAAAAATCATAGGGAGATTATAATTCTCTTCCGAACTAAAAAGGGAATTCTTTTCTAGCGCAGTCAAAGATCAATGTTATCATTAAACTTTTTAACTTGAAGAAAGTAAGGTAAAAAATGAAAATCACGAATCAAGTACCTTGGGTAGATCGCGAGAATGCTTTGGGGGAACTTTAGCCATTGTTTGATTGAAGCAAGTAGAAAGGATTTTATGCTATGATAATGGCGTTCTCTCTGTTTCTCAGTCCTGCCTCCAGAAGCTTCTTCGACTTTCTTCCTTTTTAAGTTCTGATTTCTGAAAGCGTCGATATAGCATAAACTGTGAACGATTGAATCCACTATTTATGTTTTCAGTCGAGTTTTAAATTAATGGATAGTAATATTGCGTCCGTCTCGGTCTCATGTATAATGTGTAGTTATATAAGTAGTGAATGATGGGTTTTTATTAAAAGGAGAAAATAAAAATATTTGAGTACAACATTCAATATAGGAAAATAGGACCTTTCGATAAGATAAATGGAGTAATAATTAGCTAGTATTGTGTGATACCATCTTTATTTTACTTTTTATCGTAAGGTAAAGTTTATGTGAGATAATTTCACATAAATTTTTGCAATAATGGCAAAATACGGAGTACGTTGTTTTAGATTATAATCTATTGCAAAATCAATAATTCCTCTATATCAAAAATAAATTCATATTTACTGTTTTTGTTTGTTTCATAAATAAGTTTATACTCCTAAATAAGAAAATAAATTTGTGTGAGACAATCTCACATAAGAGTTTACGTTAAACGGATAAAAAGTTATAATTTCTATAATGAAAATTGATGCTCAATCAATGAAAAGTGATAATATTTTTATGAACAATTTATAATATAAATGATAAGTGATAATATTTTTATAGAGAAAGTGATAACTAATTTAAAAAGTATAAAATGATCTTACGTGAGACGGTCTCACACAAAACTTGTTCATTAACGAGTAGAACTTGGGTACAACTAGGGCCACCAAATGATTTGGTGGCTCATTTGGTCCCTACCCCTTTTAATTAATTCCTGCTCAATCATTAATGTTGTTTTTTATTTTATTTTTAAATTTATTATACTTAAATGATTATTATACCCTAAACCCTAAGAATAAATTATACCCTAAACCACAAGGATAAAATTACAATTATACTCTAACAGAGGAGCCCCAACAGAAGCTGTACAGGAGAATCTGGAAGAGCAAAGCGGACACAAAAATGAAAATCCTAACTTGGAGAGTTGTGAATGGAAGAATCCCGACATTTATGAAGTTGAAAAAAAGAGGAAGTCTTCCACCTTTCAGCACTACTACATGTTCTATTTGTGGAGAAAAAGAAGAAACGGTTGAACATTGTGAATGTCCAACGTCACAAAAAATATGGAGACAGTGCTTGAATTGGGTTGGGAAGCAATTGTAGGAAATAAATTCATAGATCCATAAACCTTAACCCTATTACGACTAAATGAGATCTAGACTGTAAAGCGGAAGCGTACCTTAATATATTGAGTCCTCTAGGCGGAACACGAACTCATCGATCTAGCAGTATTATGGTCTTCTTCAACTAAGTCTTCTTATTCCTTTATGAGACTGTCGTGATCCCTTCCAATGGTGAGAATAGAAGACCGTGTGCGGCTTAGTATCTTGGGGACCATAACTTGAGAGCCTTTATATAATACTTGACTAGACCACCCATAATCACCTAATCATGTAGTATTGAGTATCTACTTATTTGACTCATATCATTTATTATTATAGCCCTCAATATACTCAAAGACATAGATCAAATAGAGTGAGAAGGATAGAAATTACATGCAATGTGATCAACATCATGTCTATCTCCAACTGGTCCAACTTAAATCTTTTGTGAGATCAATCCATAATGTAAAATATTACAAAATGAAAAATTACTTAAGTGAATTCACAATGAATTCAAAGCCATCAACTTTATTCTGCAGAAAACAGAATTATCTAAAACAAAGTGTCTTAAAAACTTTAAAGAGCAATAAATATAGACTCTCACTAAACCAATGTATTCTAAAACAATATAACACCTGATGAGTGTATAAATTCACATGTTTTGGGCCTTGATTCGTGTGATAATGATGAATGATTTGGTCGTAAGTCAAGATAAATCGTGTGGTATAGTGGAAAGTTATGAATCAGGTGTGTTTGAGTCTGTCTGAGTGGATTTTCGAAGGAAAATGAGTTAGATTAGAATTTAAGTTTAATTATATTCCTAAATTAAATAGAATTATGAGATGATTCACCTATATTTAAAAATATGAAAAGATTCCTTAATTAAATTAGAATTTCAAATTCCAATTTAAAACAAATTAAATTGAAATTTATCCTCTGCTAAAGTATTCACCACTGAATCCTTTACAAAAATAGGTGAACATAATTATATTCATAATCTTTTATCGATTCAGGTGAATACAAAACATATATATTCAAAATGCAAGAATTAATATATATATATATATATATGAAATCAGAATGTGAATGCATCGCTTATAATGATAACATGATAAACATTCTTAATCCCCAATTAAAAGAAAAAAAGATCGTCTTCCCATAAATACCCCAATTAATTGAGGTTACAAGCACAGAATCCATTTGGAAAGCAAGTGAGATCACAAATTTCTTGATAACCTTCATGGAAATCAGAGGCATAGACAATGTTACATAACTTCCTTAATAACGAGTAAATATAGTTTTAGAAAGAACCATCAATAATTCCAAAAACCACATATTAGAGGAATTGAAAATTGTTAAAATTGATTTAACACACCACAATTTAAACCAATAATTAATCCATCCGAAGCAACAATCCAGAGTGAATATCAATTAACAATGTAATCAATAATCCAATTAGATTTAAATTTATAAACAATTCCAATTTATCATCCTCGAAACAAAAGATTTAATTCATAAACATTAATCACCCGTAATAAAAAAATTACGAAATGGCCTCTCAATTTCCAAACATTAATCTTACAGATCTCAAAAAATCATATATAGGGTGACTCTGATACCACTTATAAGAAATAAATTCATAGATCCATACACCTTAACCCTATTACGACTAAATGAGATTTAGACTGTAAAGCAGAAGGGTACTTTAATCCATTGAATCCTCTAGGCGGAACACGAACTCATCGATCTAGTGGTATTATAGTCTTCTTCAACTAAGCCTCCTTATTCTTTTATGAAACCGTCGTGATCTCTTCCGATGGGGAGAAGAGAAGACCGTGTGCGGCTTAGTATCTTGGGGACCATAACCTGAGAGCCTTTATATACTACTTGACTAGATCACCCATAATCACCTAATCATGTAGTATTTGCTATCTACTCATTTGACCCATATCATTTATTATTATAGCCCATGAACTTTGCATCTTAATTGGATCACTTTATTTAGTCTATAAAATAATTGAATAGCTAATATAATTGTATAATAATATATTGCCCACAATTAGATTATACCCTAAACCCTAAACTCTAGGGATAAATTATACTCTAAACCATAAGGGTAAAATTACAATTATACCCTAAACTATATGGATAAATTATACCCTAAATCACAAGGGTAAAATTATAATTATACCCTAAACCCTATGAATAAATTATATTATAAACCACAAGGGTAAAATTATATTTAAACCCCTTAAATTAAATAATAATAAATAAAAAAACCAAAAAAAAGAAAAAGAAAAAACAAAACGAGAAAAAAATACTCCCTCCGTCCCACAAAATCCTTCACACTTTCCTTATTTGTTTATCCCACAATACCCTTCACACCCCAAAAAAGAAAATATCACTTTATCTAACAACCTCAAAAGTTATTTTAATTTCAAATTTGTCACTCATTTTTCACACACATACATTTACTTTATTATTATTATTATTTTATCGGACAAAGTTAGTTTGTTAGTGGTTAGTACACCATACTCCAAGATTATTCACCTAACCTCCTTATAACACCCAACTTCAATTCGTTCCCGAAAGGAATCGAACGTGGGTCACATATCTTTACTTTATACTTTTTTATTACCTAAAAATATTATAATACTCTTCCAAATCAATAAAGTTGGTCACAAAGTATAACTTTTCTTAAATAATGTGGAATAATAAACGTAAAAAGTATTGTGAGATGGAGGGATTAATAAAAATTAGCGACAAGTTCCAGGACTTCCAGCAGTTGAGGTGGGAGGGAATAGGCCAATGGAGATGAGAGTAGTGGTGGGTCCAGCAATTGTAAATTTTGGAATTGGTGGAGAAGTTATATTCAAGTCATTGTCTTCATTAACATATTATTAAAGTATTTTCACTATAAATATAGTTTATTCGTACCCATAATACGTGTTTCATACATAAATATTTAGATCAAAATTTTTATAATTTCATTTCCGATGATTTATTATTTTTATAATTTAAATATATAATATATTTATTTTAATATAGTTTTCATATATCATTTTATAATCGATCATCATGTTAATAAACTTATTCATTCGACATCCAAAATTATCAATTTTTATACTCATTTAATACATACTCCCTCTAACCCCTTTTAATATATCCATTTACTAAATTAATAAGTAATTACTCCATCTCACGTATTTTTAAATATTTTATTTTTGGCAAAAATACAATAGAGAACTAACCTCAAAATACATCAAAATTACCAAAATGCCATTACTGATTTATACTTTATTACTTCTAATCTAACCATTAATTTAACTAAAAACTTAATTAATGATTCCTAAACTAATTGACTGTACGCAATAACAAACAATTAGGACTTCTTATTCCAAAAAATACAAAGCACGGAATAAACAAATTGACTGCCTTGAAATCAATTCCTATTCTCTCTCCTCCTTCTTCATCGTCTTCACCTTCAAGTTATTAGGGTTTCTTCTTTTTTTTTGGTTATTTTAATGGATCATAAATCAATGGCTATGCCCTCTGACCTCAATTCGGAGATGGTGTGTCTTTATGTTCTCGATTTTGAAGATGATACTATTGTCCCAGAAACCCCTCTCTACAATGAAATCAACCCGGAAGCTTTTGAGTCCGATTTGGAGGATTTGGACAGTTTCGGGGCCGATCTACCAGGTTCAGATGGTGTTGTCTCAAACTCGAAAGGAGTTGTGGCCGATCTACCAGATTCGGAGAGATTAGTGCGCGATCTTCCAGATTTGAAGAGATCCCTGCGCGATCTTTCGAAAGTGAAGAGAGATATGCCTGATTTCGACGACCCATCCTTTGAAGACATGTATTTTCTCAATTTTGAGAAGAGGGCATCGACGTTGGGTAGTCCACCATACTACTACGGTCCCCTCTAAAGGTTCCTAAAAAAGAAAGTGATTGGCTTGACGACCATCCTTTGAAGACATGTATTTTCTCAATTTTGAGAAGAGGGCATCGACGTTGGGTAGTCCATCATACTACTACGGTCCCCTTCCAAAGGTTCCTAAAAAAGAAAGTGATTGGCTTCACGAGTTTATTTGCTTATTGATTCCTAGCTACAGGTACATTCCTCATATGACACCCTTATTTGAGTTATTTATGAATTTATGGTGGAGACTGCATAATAATGTCTTTGTATACAATGTCTTGGTATTGCATGTCACCCTTTACCCCCCCAAATGATGATTTTTTTCTGAAGGGAAATTGTATTTTCTGCATCATAAAATAGATATGACACCAAAATTTACATGAAACATATCTCGTTAAGCAAACAATAAACTATTCTTGATTTTGGATCTACATGACACTACAACCTGATATTTTGCTGTTAAAATATAATAGGAGTAATAGTTTGAAATTGATCATCAAAATATTTGTTGACTAAATGTTTACTGCCTAAACCAACCATTCTACCTCAAAAGACTTGATAGCATCCAAATAATGTTGGTTTAGGCTTTAAATATCACAAAACTGACTTCCTACTTACCCTATTACTCCCTCCGTCCCATACTTATGTTCACACTTTCTGTTTTCGTCCGTCCCATACTTATGTTCACCACCCAGAAAAGGAAATTTCACATCAACCAACAACCTCAAAAGTTCTCTTAATTTCAATACCACTCTCACCTAGCACACATAACATACTTTATAATTTATTTATTACCTAAAAATACTACAATACCCCTAAAAAGTCAATAAAGTTGGTCAAAAAACAACTTTTTTTAAACTCCGTATCTACAGTACCGGTGAACATAAGTCCGGGACGGAGGGAGTACTTAATAACCGAATAACCCAAATCTGCCATTTAAACATCACAAAAACTAGATTCTTACCCTATTACTTAATAGCCCAAATCTGTCATTAAAGCATCTATTTCATATGGCAAATCTCCAAGCTGTCCTTCATCCTTTAGGAATTGGATGCAATCTCTAACAAGCTGTTCTTCCACTTCAAGTACTTTTGGTAGAGTGTCTTCCCTCATAAGCCTCCCCTTTCCCATGTGTTTCTGCTTGTAGTTGTTTCCCCCCCTTGACTTTGAGAATTTCAATCATGCATTGTTGTAGGCTTAAAAAGACATTGTTCAATTTGATGACTGTAAATTTTTTATAAGATAGCAACACTTCATTTACTAAATCATCCACACTATAGCTTGATGCCTCATCTTGAAGTGATTGTATGGCTCTGAAAAATCCCAAATCATTAATATTTATGTCTGGTGAATTTGGTGGTTGACATATAATTTTGATATCAAACCCATCTGAGCTTGCAGCTGCCCTGAAAACTGGATCACTGTCTAGTATGTGTACTTTGCAATTATCTTGTTGAATTATGATGCTCCGGCTTGAATTCATTGGCCATTTTTCCTTGATAGCTGGTATAACCTAGATTCATGTTTGAAATCATGTTTATTGTAGATTGTAATGCATTTTTTATGAAGACTTAAGCATGAACCATGGATGATAATTTATAATCTGAGATATATATATCCTTTTTCTATGTCTTGCATACTTAAATCAGATTGTATTTACAATAATCATGTAGATTTAAGCATCCAACATCAGTGGTGATTGATAATTTGAGATATATGTCTATATTCTTTCTATTGCATGCTTAATCATACTTGCTAAGATATGAAACATGCTTAAAGGAGACTGAAATGCAATATGCATGTAGACTTAAGTTTAAAATACATACCTGATGAATAATGCAGCCCTTGATTACATCTTTATTAACTGAGTCAATGGTTTTTGTGACTATAGTCCCTTGGTCTATTTTTTGAATTTTTCTTTGCTGGCTCAGTAAATGTGAATGGAAATATCCCAATTTTTCCATCAAAAAGCACCTCTCCATCAGTTGTAATTATGGGCCTTGAAAATGCACTCATGAACATAACTTTAGTGATAAATTTCTTACTCTTGTATGATCTATGTGGTTCCTCTTCTTCCGGCAGCATGTAATATCTCTTGGATGCTTTAGTCATGTAAAACCACTTCTCATCTATGTGAACCACATTTTGCATGCTTCCAAACTTCACTTTGTTGGTTTCCCTATCAAACATTAGTGCATTCAAACTGAAATTAACCCTATGAACTTGGAGTTAATTCGGATTTAATTGCATTAGTGTGTGGTCTAATAGACCCCCTTTTGATCCATCGACCAACTGTAGACTTACTAACATGTAATGCTTTACCTAACTTTCGTATAGTTCTTTTGCAAAATGGAACTTTTTTCATGGCCTCTTGATCAAAATGTTTCAAGAGTGTAGGTCTTTTCTTACCTTTCATCTTGTCTTGAATCTATACTGGAATGCCTTTAGACACTTGATCACTTGTCTCCTTCCACAAAAGTTGCACTGTTTTTCAGCATACACCGAATAATGTCATTGCTTCCTTCAATTTTTCGCTTTGAACAGAACCATTTATGCTGTTAACAAGTAAGAATTGTGTTATCCTGTTCTTTTTCTCTATTGTAAGATTGGGCTTGCCGGTCTTTATTAATGGTGGTGGTTTTGTTTGCTAAGAATTTTGGTGAGAATTGAATGCATATTTATGAAGATCAGTATTTATTAATCTAAGATTGGAGGGAAAAGATGCAGATTTGATGATTTGGCATGCTTATTGGAGGGAATGTTTGCTGTACTTTGGGAGGGAATTTTGGATTGTTTTGGAGCATTAAATGCATCCTTAGACCTTGTGATAAGATGTTTTTGAGGGGGAAGCTCAAATCTGAAATGTAATTTCAGATTTTGTAAACTAATCTGTAATTTTAATTTTTATGTATTTATAGTTTTAGAAAATTTTAATTATGATGAATGTATTTTTGAATATGACATGTAATTTCAGTTATTTTCTTATTTTTAATTTTTTTTATGCAACAGGTTTTTCACAAAAAAAAAAAAAATTCGAACATTGCTGGTAGATCTAATAGTGTTATGAATTTTTGTGTAAAGGTGTTTGAGATAACTTTTAATGATAAAGTTAATCACTTGTACTTTACTTTTGGATTTTCAAAAATACCCCTCCTTTATCTTACATCATCTATCTAAAAAGCAAGTTTTCTTAATCTCCGTGTTCGTATAAATGGGTAAAAATACCCAGGACGGGGGTATTATTATTTCGAATTAATTGTTGGAAAAGTCTAAACATTTACTTTGATTGCGAATTAGTCTACACTTAGAAAATCTTATAAAAAAATACTCCACTTTAATCCCGAGTTGCAAATCGAACTACCGAGCAGCAAGATGTCTGCACGATCACTAATGTATCATTCTATCATCCATGTCACCCATGTCCAAAATGACGTCGTTTAGGGGCTTTAGATAATTTTAAGATTATTTGCTAGAAAAGTCTCAATCTTTACTTTAATTGCGAATTAATTCTAATTTATGAGAATTTGCAAAAAAATACCCTACTTTAATCCCAAGTTGCAACTCGAACCACCGGGCCGTCGGAGGCCAGCTCGATAGTTGATGTGTCGTTCTATCATTCATGTTACCCTCCGTATGTCCAAAACTATTACTTTTTATCCGTCCTACTAATTGTTCATGAAATAGTTCAATTAAACGGATATTACTTTTCTCTGCTCAAATATATTTTTTATTAAAAATATTATTATTTTTTATTCGTTTTTTTAAAGAATTATTTATGAAATAATTATTAGTATATTTTTCCTTATCCCTTTCTTATCTTTTTTTATGCATGTATTTTTCAGAAATTTATTTATCTGAACAGTTTAATTAAAATTATTATCACTTATTTACTTATTCTAATAATTATTCATGAAATAATTCAATGAAACAATTACAAATTTTTCTTAATAAAATATTCATATTATTAAAATATTATCATTTTTTAATCTTTCTTATGCATTGTTTTTTCATAAAATATCATTTTTCCATTATTAAATTTCACATTTTTTTTTATCAAATCTCAAAAAAAAAAAAAAAGGTCATTCACCTCTTTATTAATTTTAATTTATTAGTTATTTAAAATAAAAAATAAATAAAACTAACTAGGACAAGATGACCACTCATGCAACACAACTTATTTGTACATGTTTAACTTCATTCAGATCATTACATTTCACGAACATGCCTCACTATTTCGTTATAATATCTCCTTTGTCATTTGTACATCTTTAACACGATTCAGATCAGTACATTTCACGTACATACCGCACTATTTCGTTCTAATTAATATCTCCTTTTCTCCGTAGTCCCTTCATTTACATACATACCTCCACTATTTCGTTCTAATGTCTCCTTTCTTTTACGTCGTCTTAATTTCATTTACCTGCAGACGACAGAAAGTGCATATCACAAGGCATCAAACCGAGGAATATTGTAGTCATATAGATTATATACGTACATCTCGAGTGCATAAACTTCTCACCGAGTTACTAAAGAACATCGCGGTAGGTTGATGAACAAATTCCATGTAGCGTTTGCGCCTTCTCATGAATCACCCTGTAGCATTGAAGACTGCAAAGTGGTAGATTCGACTTGGAATCTCTGTACTTGTACACATTGGTGCATGAAGGGGCAGCACATTTTTCTCTTGGAGGAGGATAGCTGAAAATCCAAATAAGAAGCAACATTAAAGTAAATTAGAAGTGCCATGTCATTTTCTCAAGAGTTAATTTTCTGCTGACCCATCTAAGGTTGAATGAGTTGAAGATAAATACCTAAGAAGATAATGCAGTATTTAGAGCAAAAAATAAGTCCTAAATCACAAAGGTAAAATAGTAAAATTGCATTTCTATACGTAAAGGTTGAATCATTTAATTATGAATTAATAGAAGACAAAAACCAATAATATCAAAACCGGACTGGGCCAGCCGATTCCCGGTTGAACCGGGACAAGAGCCGAAAAAGGTCCGGGACACCCCATAAAACCGTTTTAGGGGTTGAACCGATTGAACCATTTTCTTTCTTAAATAAATTAGCCTTAAATTACAATGTTTAAATGGTAATATAGCACCTGTGTGCATAATATTTTGCTTTTTTTCAAATATTTGATCTTGTGAGCATGCAGAGAAATTGAAAGAAGACCAAAGTAATTTTTAACACGTTTTCGCAGTGGTAGTGTAATTAAATCCATAGTTATTAAGGGAGCAAGGGCCCTGTTGGAGCCTATTCGCCTCTTGTACACCTTCCCTAGTTGTTTCAACAAATTATATATGAAAATATAACTTATGCAAGGCAACTAGACTATTGTTGCAAGAGGTGCACGGTGCGCCAAAGGTGCACGGAGGCACTTTACTTGGAGCCCCCTAGGAGGCACACCTCTAACAACTATGATTGAATCCAGCCAGACAGCTTAGAGTAAATCACATTGGGGATGAGTTCTCAAGTTGCTGGAGCTCAACAACATCTGACGCCTGGAGAGCATTATTGATTAAAAGCAAATATGGGTGACGCTAAAAGAATACATTAAAAATACTACAATAACCTCACACCCAAACCCAAACATACAAAATGTAAAATCACACATCCTTACTTTTTTTTAGAAGTGTTGGATTGTAGATGGGTTGGGATGGAGAAAGCAAGAATGCATGATTTTACACTTTCTTCATGTATTATATAGTATTTTCAATGTGTTTTTTTAGGATGGACAGTGCCCTAAAGCAAAACCTCAGTTGGCAATAGCGACACCCTTTAATTAATCAAGAAATGCCATCGAGTACTTTTAGCTGAACTACATCATGCCTTGTTCAAGGAAATGAGTTGAGCTGTATTCATTGAGCTAGCTTATCAAGATCGCAGTCAAGTCAAAGCTCCGAACATAAGACTAAGTTCGATCAAGTTCAAATAAAGCTTGAGCTCGACAATTATAAATTAGACTTGATTTTATACCACTAAATGGCAGAGTCCATCTGGATTAAATACCTGGAAGACTTGGGTTCAAATATACTTGGAAGGCCAATTTCATCAGGAAATGTTACAACTGTCCCAGAAGGTCCCATGACCCATCTAACAGCATTAGAAGCAACAAAAGAAGCATTTGCATTCCTCTCCTGTGTCATATAATACATGGTTAGGATTAACAACTAAAAACTTACAGAGATATTATAAATTTTAAAAAGGCTCTCTGTGATAAAAATCTTACCTGTGCTAACTCCTCTTGTCGTTTTTTAATTTTCTCTTCTCGCCTTTTCCTGCTGGATTCTTGACCCAATATTTTTCTAATTGCTTCAGCCTAATGAAAATTAAATAACTCACATGTAATGAGATGGAATATATATATATATATATATATATATATATATTAAACCAATTCCAAACACATAATAGTAAAAAGAAAACTCACCATAAATTGAGCAAAAAAAAAAAAAAGGGAAAAAAACAGACCTCAGACTCACGAGCAGCTTTCTCGTTTTGTATCTTGCGCCTTTGAGCAGCCTCAGCTCGTTTAAGTTGTTGCTCTACTTCAGACAGTTGCTCTTTTGGCTCTGTCAATGATAATCAATAGTGATAAGAGACTATTAAGTAAGATTAATCAAACAATCTTGAGTAATATTTATAAAATCCAAAGAGATTGCAATGATGATTCCATTCAATAATCTCTGGCTCTCATTTGAACTATTTATTGAATGATTTCTGAGAACCAAATCCACTTAATATGGAGACAATAAAAACTATATCTCAAGGGTGTATCCTCAAATCAATTTGTTCAATCATTTAAGTCCATGAAAACATACAGAAAATGCCATTAACCAGTGCAACGACAAGCAATGCTTACTTCGTGGTGGGGCAGGCGGCAACCCATCTGGAAATTGGATTGGACTAGAAGCCAAAGCTGGTGAAGCATCTTTACTGGTCAGACTAGCCCTTCGTCGGGTAGTGACTGAAGATTCCTTGGAATATTCAGGGACATCAATATTGACCTTCCTCTGTTTCTTCTTCTTTTGTTCGATCTCAGCATCAGATACTGATTCTTCATCCTCCATATAGTCAATATCTTCAGATGCTCTCCCGGATCTGGATTTCTTACTTTCTTGGACTGATCTTGAGGAGTCATTATCTCCAGAGCTCATATAATAGTTATCAATATTTCTATCCATTACCTTAGAGATCTTACGCAATTTCCTGACTCTAGTTTCATCTTCATCCTCTGTATAATCATAGGATATAATTCTTGAAGTTTTGAGCTTTTGAAGGTACCGAACCTCATCATCCTCCTCATCCTCATCATAATCTTCATCAGCCGAATATTTTTTGGTCAACTTTCTTTTAGATGACCTGCCTTGCCTCAATGCTTGCTTGACAGGTTCCTCTGGTATATCAACCTCCAAGGCATCCACTTTTCCAACACCAAAGCCAGTTTTGGAAAAATCTTTCCACGGCACACCGCGTAGACCACCTTTCTGTTCCATAGAATAGAGATTTAAATTTTCCTATGACAAACAGACAACTGTGAGATAACCAAATTTCATTGTACAAGACCAATTAAAAGGGGCACTTTTGCCACAAAGAAAAGCAGTTTTAAGATGATAAAACTAGATATAAAATCGCTTGCAAATTAAACTCCAATGGAAGCTGACTAGGAGAGTAAAATAGTAGAAGAGGCAGAATTTCTATCAAATGCAATCCAGAACTTTTTGTAGTCATACGACATGTAGCATCCAACAACTTCCAAACAAACGACATGTTCCTACTTTCACTTGGCAACAAATATCAAATAGAGATACCTAGAAGGCATGCATATGGAACTCTTTTCCTAATTTAGCCTGTTCCACTGAGTTTCAGATATGTAATCACTTGAGACACTTCCAATAAAGAGAGAACAAATACCTGATTATTTAGCTTATGGGGAGGATAATTGGCATCTAGAGGAGCAGAGTCAGCAGACTTTGAGATAGATGTTCCCGCCACTGATGAACAATCAGAATTGGATCTTGTGTGGATAGTGTGTGTTACACCACCAACCTTCAGTTTTACCTTATTGAATTTGTTTCCAATTCCATCATATGATGTTCCAGTTGGCCCAGAATCACCGACTACAATTTCGCTTGTTTTGTTGTCTCTCAATTTCAGATTCTTCAAGTGAGCTTCAGCAGGATTATCTTCGACAGTCCTTATAAGGTCAATGGAATCATCAAGCACTTCATCTTCTTCATAATTCCCATTCACCGTTTCAGCATCAGCAAGGTTAGCATATGATTCATTGGAATTCAGTCCCATCCTCAGATTCATAGCTTCATGGACAACATTCCCTTCACTTGGTGCATCACTAACATGGTCTGATGGAGTTGATGGCAATGAAATAGAATCTCGATACTCTTGAGGAGACTCAGATTCATTTTGGGGACGACGATTCAAATTACTCCGTCTTTTCCTCAAAGGTTTGGACGTAGTATTAACTTCAAATTTTCCATAGTTGTCCATGAAGATGGAAACAATTCAACAGAAAGCCTTTTAAATTTCTCCTGAGACCAAATAAAAATCTAACAAAAAGAAACACAGACATATTGAGTAACCATGCATGCAAGTTATGTCAAAACCCAAACTGGAATCATATAAACAAAACTAAACAATATAATATTCCACTCTCATATAATAAATGAAGTAACTTCAACGTTTCATGATAAGAAGTGCATAAACATCCATATGTTCCCACATTTCTGGAGAGAAAAAAACAAAAGCAGAAATGAAAGCAACACATACATAAGGATACACTGACTGAGATAAGAGGTATTCAGATTCAGGGCTGAGGCCGTAAACGGTTTAAAGAGGAAACCCTAAAATGCCACACATTCGCAGCTCATACTCAATATGACATTAGATATAGAATCTGAAATACCCCTTTTCGGCTAGAATATACTTAATTAGAACAGAAATCTCCATACAACTAAACATACATATTTAGCCTTATAATTCAAGTCTCAGGGACACAATTACCTATTCATGTAAGCCCAAAAAAGTCTAGCACTTGAGTTTTTAAAATTCATTTGAATTTCAAACAGTTTCATTTCAAGATTCGAATAATCAAAGTAAGAACTTCAAACTACACAGAATAAGCACATACTCTTGCTATAGGCACAAGCAATATCCAGTATACCCAATTCATATTTCTTCTCAATTATCGTCACAACTTAGCTCAAATTATAGAAGTTGCAATTCTCCAATTATTTCCGAAAACAGAATAGCTCACTCAGTCAGAAACAGAATTGCATAACAAAACAACCATTTATAATATTTAAGCAAACATTTTCAGAATTTACCTTTCTTCTTATCTTCAAACAAAGAGCTGCAAACTATCGGGAATGCAAAAAAGGAGAAAAGAAGGATGGAAAAGTAAGAATTTTACTTGTTGAGCATCCAAAGTCCAAGCAATCCTCAACAGAGTTTAACAATCAGCAGCACCGATGAAAAATGGCAGGAGAAACAATAATTCCTTCACAAAATGTAATTAAAGCAGAAGCGTGTGTGTCCATCAAATGCCGCTTTTACGTGCTAGCGATTTTTATCGTTCAACGTTGACGTCCAATTAAATACGACAAAAGATTAATGTGAGATCGTCTCAAGATAGACTTTTGTGAGATGGATAAAAGTGACGGATAAGAAGTGATAACAATTTACAAAATATGATACTTGAGTTAATAAAAAGTGATAGTTATGTACTCCTTCCGTCCCACCACAAGGATGACGAATTTTTTTTTCACGTAGGTTAAGGGATATAATATTAATGGGTAGTTGATGTGAGAAAATAATATTTTAATGTATAGTGGATATGTGTATTAGTATGGTGTGTAGGTCACATGGAGATATATTAATTGTTTTGTGTAAGTCTCATTTACTAAAAAGGGAAATACACCTCTTATGTTGGGACGAAAGAAAATAGTAAAATGCACTCCTCGTTGTAGGACGAAGGGAGTAGTTAAATCCATATGTAGTATAAATAAAAAACTATACTAATATTTTATGAACAATATTTAGCATAAATAAAAGTGATAATAATTTTAAGAAAAAATGATAATTTAATAAAAGGGCGATAACTATTTAAAAAAATTTTAAAAGCAATCTCACATGAGAAATTCTCACACATGTTCTGCCCATTAAATATAGGGAGTCTACTAGGTTAGGTTCATTTTCGAATTTTAAATCCAGGTTTTGGTTTTTCAAAACTTACATCCAAATTTTAAAAACCTCCTCTATATATACTTACTACATTCTCTCTCTTCAATTAATACATTTTCTCTCTTTATCTCTCCTCTCTCATTTAACTTTTTAAATAAATTAATACATTGATTTGACATAAAGTTAAAATCTACCCTACTCAAAACCAAAACAAATATAAAACACACTATTCATGATTTCCAAATCCCACATAATCCCAAACCAAATATCACCCTAGTGAAACGGCTACATGTGACATGAGCTCCGAGAATGGCTCAATTATTAAAATATAATTATTATATAAAAATATTAAGTGATTAAATTATAATTTATAATAATATATTGAATGATGAGTATTAAATTACTTTTTCTATCCGTTCTATTTTAATCTAAAAATGAGTAGTTGTATTAGTATTTTGTATGAGCCCAATAGAATTGTACTACATTAATAATTATTTTATGTATGTGTCATCTAAAAAGAAAAAAAATATAAATATTGAAATGTGACACCCAAAATAGAAATATGTAACAATTATTGTAGGAAATAGGGAAATTATTGTGGAATTGAGGGAGTATAATTTTAGGATGTTATAATATGATTTACTATTTGATAATTATACTTTAGTAAATCATACTATAACATCCTAAATTATACTTTACTGCAAATGTATAATTCATCATACTTTAATAAATCATACTCCCTCCGTCCCACAATTATGTTCACACTTTCCGTTTTTGTCCGTCTCACACTAATGTTCACCACCCAAAAAAGAAAACTTCACATTAACCAACAACCTCAAAAGTTATCTTAATTTCAAAAATATCACTTCCACCTAACACACATAACATACTTTATAATTTATTTATTACCTTAAAAATACTACAATACCCCTAAAAAGTCAATAAAATTGGTCAAAAAGTAATTTTTCTTAAACTATGTATTTACAGTGTCGGTAAACTTAACTATGAGACGAAGGGAGTACATTATTATCCAATAATATATTTACATGCTCCCTCCGTCCCATATTTGTCTTCACAGTTACTGTAGACACGGAGTTTAAGAAAAGTTACTTTTTGACCAACTTTATTGACTTTTGAAGGGTGTTGTGGTATTTTTAAGTAATAAATAAATTATAAAGTATGTTATGTGTGTTAGGTGAGAGTGATATTTTTGAAATTAAGGTAACTTTTGAAGTTGTTGGTTAATGTGAAGTTTCCTTTTTTGGGTGGTGAAGATAAATGTGGGACGGACGAAAACAGAAAGCGTGAAGATAAATGTGGGACGGAGGGAGTATATAGTAAGCAACACTTGCATGAGATTGGTTTTACGTTTTCTTAATAGTTACTCCCTTTGTCCCATTTTAGATGTCACACTTTCCATTTTGAGTTGTCCAACAAAAGTTTGCAACTTCATAAAAAAAAAGCAAAAAGTAAAAAAATCACTCTTCCCATACACTTTATTTACAAAAAAATCACATTTACCTAACATACCTAACATACTTTATTATTTATCTTTTTACCAAAAATATCATAATACCCTTAAAAGGTTATCAATTTTTTTAATATGCATGCATAAAGTAGTGTGCAACATTTGTGGGACAGAGGGAGTATCATTTTTTATCAAATACATATTAGTATCACTTTTTATTAAAAATACTACTAACTCTGTACCACAATTAACTACACAGACATACATATATAATTAAAAGAAAAATAGTTTTTTGGCCAATTTTATTAAATTTAGGGGTATTGTGATATTTTAAATAATAAATAAAGTATAAAGTATGTTATGTGTATCAGGTGAGAGTGATATTTTTGAAATTAATATAACTTTTGAGGTTATTGGCTAATGTGATATTTCTTTTTTAGATATTGAAGATAAGTGTGAAACGAATGAAAACAAAAAGTATGAAGATATGTGTGGGAAGGTGAAACTATAACTTTTTATTTATAATATTAATTGCTAATGAACTAATTCACTGTTATAATTTCTTATCTATCTCACGGAAGTCTTATCGTGAAATAATGTCACACAAGTATCTGTCTATAATAATTACATTGAATATGGTGTGAACTCGATTTCCCCAAACACCTTATTTTTGCAAAACTATTCTTTAATATATAAAAAAATATTAGAGAAGATGAATTATTACTTTTCTAAATAAAAAATAAGAGTACTGTTACGTTCGATACATTACTAAGGCCCCAAATTTCTAAAAAAATTTACTCCCTCTATCACATTTCAATCTTTAAATATTTTTAATTTTGACATTTTATTTCAATCTTTACCTTTTTCCTCTTTTGGACCCTCACAAAATAAATATATTTGCATAAAACTTAAAAAAAATATTAATACAACTACTTACTTTACATTAAAATATTATATCTTTTAATTCACTCTACTTTATAATATACTATATCCCTTAATTTTCGCGCAAAAAGTAAACATAAAGATTAAAATGGAATGGATAAATAGTAAAGATTATAAATTTATAGTACCTTACAAAATAAAAATAAAAATAAAAACTCAAATCTCAAATCTCAATTTCCTAAGACCCAAAATATATCCGAAAATTCCATATCGGAGTAGATCGTTTGCTCACCCTTCTAGTGTTATCATTTTCCCCGAATCCATGCCTTTTGCAGTGTTGCTAGTGTGATTTTCTTTCTCCTTTCATTGTGGATGAACGAGGGAGAAGTGAAGAAATTGGTACACTTCCATAATCAAAGGAGATTCGAGCTACCTCTTATGTTTATGAATGGTAAAAATACAATTAAAGAGCAAATGTCTACCTTTCTTTTTCATACCAAGATTAATAGATATTTATTTTTATGAATAGCATATTAAAAAATATAATATTTTAATGTATAGTAAGTAATTGTATTAATATTATACATGTGGCTCATATAAAATACTCTCCGCCCCTTCAAAGATGATCTTTTTTTTTTCATTTTGAACGTCTCATTCAAAGAGTCTCTCTTTTTATTTTTTATACACATGTGACCCACACAGATATACTAATACAATTAAATTATGGGCCCCATACTCTCACTAATACAACTACCCACTACACATTAAATAATAACACTCCTTAATTCACATGCAAAAACCAAAAGACCCTCTTGCTATGGGAGGGAAGGAGTATTATTCTCTCCATCCCATAAATAAATTCACATTTTTTTATTTTTGTACGTCCTATAAACAAGTTCACATATTCAAATAAGAAAATAAACACAAATCAATAATCTCACAACACTTTTTAATTTTAAAATTGCCATCCCTTTACTTCTCACATAATTTACTTTATAATTTATTCATTACCTAAAAATATCAATCTCTCCTAAAATAAATAAATTCACATTTTTTATTTTTGTACGTCCTATAAACAAGTTCACATATTCAAATAAGGACAAATCAATAAGAGTGAGGCTTGCGTGCGCCTTTAGAATTTAGTATTATGGATAAGGGTACATTATTTTGTTCTAAAGTATATACACTTTAATTGATAAGGGTACACCATTTTGTTTTAAAGGGTATACACTTTTCATTATATTTTTTATTTTTCTTCAGAAAATAAATGGTACACATCTTTATACTAAAGGGTATACAATTTAACACAAAATTCTAAAGGCACACGGAGAGTGCTTCCGTGCACCCAGGCGCACACAAGTTTTTGCCTTGTAAAATAAAGGGTATACATCTTTATACTAAAGAGTATATAATTTAGCACAAAATTCTAAAGGCATATGGAATGTGCTCCCGTGTGCCAGGGCACACACAAGCTTTTGCCAATCAATAATCTCAAAACACACTTTAATTTTAAAATTGTCATCCATTTACTTCTCACATAATTTACTTTATAATTTATTTATTACTTAAAAATACCAAAGTCCCCTAAAAGTAAAACAAAAAATAACTTTATCTTAAATACCGTACATACAGTAATCGTGAACTTCTCTTTGAGATGAAATATATTGTTTTGTGTGTCCAAGTTCCAATGAGGGAAATATAAATCTTATTTCGAGACAAATTAATTAATTTAATTAATTTTTTTCTGAAATTTATGAAGGGATTAAATAATGGGAAAACTTTTTTTGATCCTAAATAATTTATTAAATTATTTTACTCTTCGCATGTATTGAATTCCTAATCCGGAAGTCACCTTTTCCTTTCCTTGGGCAGTAACTCCCAACAAGATTAATGATCCCTTTGGATCATGGTCCATGATGGCTTTTTTATTGATTTTGGCGATTGGATCTCTCTATGATGGAAAAGAGGTGCTTCGGGTCTATTTCTTAGTTCAAGATCCCTCTTACTAACCGGAATAAAAATATTAGTAGATCACGAGAAAGGTAATTAAAAAAGAAATTAAGAAGATGAGTTCTTCTTTCTTTTATTACTTAGGACCAAAATTCCTTGTAATACTCTAAGAGAGTAGCAGTGAGGCCTAGATTCCATAGGGTTCAACCTGCATTGAGCTTTAGTTAAGCCTATTTTTTCTTTTTTTTTATTGAAAAAATACACACAAATTTATTTTTGTTTATCATTAATATTCCCAGAATAAATACAAAACTTTTTATCCATTTTATTATCTTTCTTCATTTCTTTGTGTTTTGTTCTTGTCTTCGAATTTAATAAGAGTTTCTTACAAATTATCGAAAGATTCATTAGAACGCGGGACAATCGAGATTTTGGCTCGTATCCATATCCTCAAAACCTCTTAGACCTATGCCCGCGTGTTTCAATGAGAACACCGAAAAAACCTAATTCAACTCTATTTTTTGACTATATGAAATTCACATTTTGACACCTAAGATTCCGTAACGAGCCATCTCTCTATTTGATTTGAGCCAACAAAGATCCAGACTTAAGGCAAGGAGATTCTTAGAAAGTAGAAAGTGAACGTCGTGAGACAGCTCGGTCCATATCCGATGTGGGCGTTAGAGCATTGAGAGGACCTTCCCCTAGTACGAGGTTCTTTCTTCCATAACCTGAGCTCGTAGAAGGAAGAGATAAGAGAGCCCATAGAGAATATCCATTAATTATGACACATGTGAAAAATCTAATAAATGAAATAAGAGAACATGAAAATAGAATAAGTGATCCAATTAAAAAATATCCCTTACTCATTTGTAACTTCTAATTTACCGTTTACATATAGACAGAATAATTTAAATTTAAATCGAATTATATGTAAGTACTCCATACAATTGCATGCTTCAAAATACTAGTACAACTGTACAAGATAAAAATGCTAGTACACGTACATAGGGTGTCTAATTATATATTCTCATCTCATTTAAAATGATGCACTTTTCATTTTGAGTTATTTTACAAAAGTTTGTACATTTCTAAAAAAACAAAAAGTCAAACACAATCACCCATGCTCATATACTTTATTTATAAAAAAACCATTCATACCTAAGAAACCTAACATACTTTATCATTTATTTATTACAAAATAATATCATAATATCCCTAAAAATTATCACTTTCTTAATTTCCGTGCTGGAGGTGCTGGAGGGGGTGCAGACTTTCCGGGGGAGTATATCAAAATGAAAATTAAAACTATAAATACAAGGTTTGTATGTAGAGGTAGGGCCCCACAATTGCCATTAAATAGTCTCCCAATGCCACCATTCCACCATCACAACTCACAACACCATCCCTCCACTTTCTCTGTCCTGAATCAAAAAAGAAAAGAAAAAGAAACCCTAAGCAAAAGTAAGGGAAAACCTCATAGTGTCGACATGGTCTGCTTGCGAGATCCCCTGGTTCAAAAGATATGCCAACTCTACGACAAGATCTCCAACCTCGACAACCTCAATCCCTCCAAAGATGTCGACACACTCTTCACTCAGCTCGTCGCCACCTGCATCCCACCTCACCCCATCGACGTCACCAAACTCTGCTCCCAAGTTCAGCTCATTCGGACCAACCTCATCGCCCTCTGCGGCCGCGCCGAGGGCCTTCTCGAGGCCCATTTCTCCGCCGCCCTCGCCGCCTTCGACCGCCCCCTCCACCACCTCCACCTCTTCCCCTACTACGACAACTACCTCAAGCTCGGCCGCCTCGAGTTCGACCTCCTCAGCGCCAACGCCGCCGCCACCCCCGGCCGCGTCGCCTTCGTCGGTTCCGGCCCCCTCCCGCTCACCTCCATTGTCCTCGCCTCCCACCACCTCCACTCCGCCGAGTTCCACAACTTCGACCTCGATGCGGCCGCGAACGCGGCTGCGTCGAGGCTGGTGGAGCCGCACCCGGAGTTATCCGAGCGGATGTCGTTCCACACGAAGGACATCATGGACGTGCCGGGGGAGGTGCTGAGGGAGTACGACGTCGTTTTCCTGGCGGCGTTGGTGGGGATGGAGATCGAGGAGAAGGCTCGAGTGATCGAGCATCTGGCCAATGCCATGGCCCCGGGGGCGATCCTTATGGTGAGGAGCGCCCACGGGGCAAGGGCGTTTTTGTATCCCGTGGTGGAGCCGCGGCACCTCGGGGGATTCGAGGTGCTGGCGGTGCACCACCCTGCGGACGACGTGATAAACTCTGTGGTGGTGGCTCGGAGGTGTACCAAAGGGGTGCATCCCGTGGTGGTGTGCGCCAAGTGTGCTGAGATACAACCTTTTAATACTCTGAATTTGTTTGAAGAATTGACCGTTGAAGAGCACCTTTGATTTATTCACATCTCTGTCTTTCCTTCTTAATCCTACCTACAACATGCATCTAATTACTACAACCACTATTCTCTTCTGATTATTTGTGCACTTGCAGAACATGTGTTGATGATCTTGTGTTCATGTTTTCCTCAACTTTTGAAGAAATAAAATAACATCTCTAATTAATTTCTTCCAATATCTCTCATGATTAATTAATTCATCAATTTTCTTCTTCCATCTATAGTTAATTATTATACATACATATATGTGTATAACTCTGAAACAGGTAGGATTTAGGTAGGTGAATATCAATATTAAGCTTTCAACATTTATAAGTAGGGTTAAATTGGTTTATCTTGAAAAATATTGCTATTTCTCTCTGTGATCTTCATGCGACATATTTTTTGAACGAATGCTTTTATGTGCTTTATTATCTTTCTTTCTAGTACTAATATAATAATCCCCTCCGTAACCCACTACCCTTCACACTTTCCTTATTCGTCCGGCCCACACCATTCTTCACACTCGAAAAAAGAAAACATCACTTTATCCAACAATCTCAAAAGTTACTTTAATTTTAAATTTATCACTCATTTTTCACACACATACTATTGCTTTATAATATTTTATTACCTAAAAATACTACAATACCCTTAAAAGTCAATAAATTTAGTAAAAAAATAATACTTTTCTTAAACAATGTGGTACATAAACGGGAAGCTTGGTGTGATACAGAGAGAGTATATTAACTTCATTTGTTCAATTTCTAACAAATATAGCTAGCTAAATGTTTGTTATTGTATTAGAAAATTAAAATTGGAGGTAAATTGTGGGATATATTGTTCATTAGTTTATTTTGTTGGAAGAGACAAATCATAAGATCGGAGTAAGATTAAGCTAGTTTATTTGCATTAGCATGCAATAACTTTCATTACTTTATAAATATTATGGCTCCAGATCACGTATTCTATTTGATGTTTTACCTTGTATTCTAATATTTAATTGAATGGTACGTGTTATTATTGTTTTCTAGATTAATGTCATTTTAATAAAGAGTTTAATGATCATTTATAATTTTTTTTTTATGTTATGGAATATGAGTGGAACATGAAAAGTGGAATAGATAATTCTAATTAAGTACAAATATTATTGCTTTGGTTTGGATTCTATGGGTCATTTTGATACATTATCTCTCGTGAATAGATGATATATAAAACAGAGAGGGAAACTATATCCTAAAAAGGTAAGCTTAAATCCTAGGATAATGATGAGATTTCTTTGTGTTAATCATATAATGTATGACATAAAAGATGATGCATGACGCGGAAAATGCGGTTTGTATCATTTTAGAAATTAAACTCCCACTTTACGATTATCTTTTTAATTAAGAGACCTCCTCACATCATTCACAACATTTGCAAGATATACAGTGAATAAAATAAACCCAAGTTTTGTCACATTCGTAGCCACAAATGATCTAGACAAAACAGTGATATGTAAGTTTGGAGTTATTGGCTTAAATAAGGATTAAACGAACAAAGTTAGCCAGCGTAGGAATTGATTAGTTGGTGGACACATTTATGGCCACACATCTTCAAATAATATTTCATGCCACGAGATTTCTCGTGTAATTTTTTGTCTATCATATGTCATGTATCAATAATTATATAATTGACATGTAACCATTACTCTAATAAAATTTGTATTTTCCTTTTTCAAATATAGTTATCCTCTTTTTCATATCACTAAAAAAAATTAAAATTGAATTTATCAACGAAATTCAATCAATTGGAAATTATCAATGGATTAAGCAATAAAAATGACATTTTTTCTTTAGCAACGGGATGCTAATGGATTTATTATCTATTTTACTAATGAAATTCAATCCGTTGGTAATTACCAATGAATTACCAAAGGAATTATTACATAAATTAAGCGGAATTATTAGTAACGGATTACCAACGGAATTGAATATTCGTTGCTAAAAATTTACTAACCACCACTTTACCAAACACAAATTTATCATCAAACAGCATATTATATGAGATATTTATTATAATAAAATGTAATTAGCGCAAATTTATCATCCAACAGTATATTATATGAGATATTTATTATAATAAAATGTAATAAGAAATCTAAATCGATACTACACAATATTTGATCAAATTAGTTACCCCCAACCCACAGCTTGTAAGAGTATGAATTTTCATCGAAAATATCAATGGCTATATATATTTAAGAATATCAAAGACATACTGCTAAATCAAAATCACAAATATTTGTATAAATCAAGTTCACAGTGTAAATCATGTGATCCCCTCTTCTAATTATATAATCTTATATACCCTACGTATTGCTAGATTGTTTAAATTAAGGAGACCACATGATTTACAATGATTTATGATGTAAACTCGGGTTACAAGAGATTAAATCAGGCAAAATTGTGACAATCACTGTAAAATTATTTCACTTTTGACCAATATTGATTTTTATAATTTAAAATTTTACTCTCCATCCGTCGGAAAGGTATACATTTTGCTATTTTGGGCGTTCGCACCAAAAATATACATTTTCCTTTTTAAATATATGGGGCCCACACACATTACTAATACATTTAATATATGGGTCCCACACACCTCACTAATATAATTACAAACTACACATTAAATAATAACTCCTTAATCCACATGCAAAAAAACAAATATATACATATTGAGCGTACGAAGGGAGTATACTCAAATTAGTGTACCTCGATAGTAGGAATTATTAAATCAAAAAATATCTAATAACCACCTAATAATAAAATAATTTTATAATAAAAATAATTATAAAAAAATTACCTTAGGTTGTGTTTGGATTGAGTCATTTCAAAATGGATTTGAAAATGAATGAATTTTAAATTTCTTGGATTTTAAATCAATTCATTTGAATTCCACTGTTTGGATGAATTATGGACTTTTGAAAGGATTTCAAAATCATTACTCAAAAATTATTTTTAAAATAGAATTTTATAAATGATAAATAAAAATAATAAAATTTTATTTTATTAAATATTAAAATCTATAATTTTATTAAAAATAATTCTTTTGGGAGGGAACTCTACCACCCAATCTATCCCCTACCACCCCCTTCCACCCCACCTAAAAAAAAATTTATAAAATTTTAGAATTTTGATATTTGAATAATAAAATTATTACAACCCAGCCCTACCCCCTACCCCACCCCCACCCAAAAAAAATTATATAAAATTTTAGATTTTAATTTTTAAATAATAAAAATATTACCGCCTAATCCTACCACTCTATCCATCCACCCACCCCACCCCCACCCACCAAAATATTTTTTTTAAAAAAATTAAAATTTTAATATTTAAAAATAAAATTTAAAATTTTATTTTTAAATATTTTTTTGGGAGGGGTGGGGTGGGGTGGGTAGGTTGGGTGGGTTGGGTTGGATGGTAATAATTTTATTATTTAAATATTAAAATCTAAAATTTTATAAATTTTTTTTTGGGTGTGGGTGGGGGTGGGAGTGGAGGGGGGTGGGTATGGGTAGGTTTGATGGTAATATTTTTATTATTTAAATATTCAAATCTAAAATTTTATTAAAAAAAAATAATTTTGGGCCTAAGGGGTGGTGTTGGTGTTGGTGGGTGGGTGACTATGTTTGAGTGGTAATATTTTTATTATTCAAATATTAAAAATCTAAAATTTTATAAAAAAAATTTTTTTTTGGAGGGGCTTTGGTTGGGGGGTGGGTAGGGGTAGGTTGGATGGTATATATATATATATATATATATATATATATATATATATATATATATATATATATATATATATATATATATATATATAATTAATTTATTAATTTTTATACTATTTTTATTATATATTACTATAATCAATTATACAACGGAAGAATTTCAAATGACACGGTTTGGATAAGGATTTTAATTCCATTAAAAAACAACTAAAAAAATTCAAAATCAAATCCATAATTTAAAATTCATTGATTTAAAATCTTGAATTTATAAATCCGTTGATTTCAAGTGACATCCAAATATGATTTCAAGTGACATCCAAATCCGTTGAATTTTAATTTATAAATCCGTTGATTTCATAAACAATTTATAGTACAAATAAAAAGTGATAATATTTTAAAAAAAAGTATTAGCATCTTTGTAAAAAGTGACAACTAATTAAAAAAATAAAATGGTTTCACCAAGACGGTCTCACTAATTAGCATCTTTTTTATATTCAACTTTTTATTAAATTCTTAATACTTAATCGAGTCACTCTAACACGCCCCCATACAAAAATAAAATGGTTTCACCAAGACGGTCTCACTAATTAAAAATTCTTAATACTTAATCGAGTCACTCCAACACGTGCCCACAAATGCAGGCAGAGAATTTTGCCTCAAGTCTTGCATGTGAAATTTTTTTCTCATAAATGGGTGACGGTGAGGTTTGAACCCTGAACCTTTGTTAACCATGAGCTCAGAATGATCACCTCATCTAAAAGTTTAAGCTGATAAAGGGATGAACCGTTTAATATTTAATCGAGTCACTCTAACACATCAATCCGAATGTCACTTTTTAAAATGTTATCATTTTTTATCTGATTAAAAAAAAATTCTTCCCATGAAACGGTATGTGATCACATAATTGTGTTTCTTTATGTTTAGTGCATGTAATACTAATTCATATTAAGCTAATATCAATCAATGTGTCTTACCAATTTGAGAAATTCAATAAATTAATTTAAATCAATATTGAATAAATTCCAACCAATTAATTGATCGAATAAACCTGGAGTATTTGATTTTTAACATTCTAATATACATCGTAATGATTTTGATAAATCACAAAATTTTTCGATTAATATCGCAATATTTCTACAACTATATTAGTATGATTCAACAATTTTTCGATTAATATCATAAGCGTATGATTCAACAATTAGCTATTGATATGACAATTGCATTTGTTCGAGTGACTCGATTAAGTATTGAACGATTCATCTCTCTATCAGCTTAAACTTTTAGATGGATGAACCGTTTAATACTTAATTTAGTCACTCTAACAATGATGAAAATCAACAATGGTTTAGTAAATTTTCATAAATAATTTATAGTAGAAACATTGATAATATTTTAAGTAAGAGTGATAATATCTTTAATAAAAAATAATGACTATTTGAAAACTGGAAAAATATGGTATCACCAACGACTTCACGCAATAAAAGACAAACTTGTAATTATTAAAATGAGGGGCCTGAGTAACTTGTGTATATAAGGTTTCGCGATAACTTAAAACATTAAATCAATCCTAAATATTAAAATTTGATGTGTCATTCATTTATAATAATGTAATATTATTTTCTGTCATAAATGGTCATATCATTACTATTTACTACTGCTATTTTCAATGAGAAAAAATGTAAAAATGATTCTATTACTTTAAAGAAATAATCTAATTGCTATTTTCAATGAGAAAAAAAGTAAAAATGATTCTATTACTTTAAAGAAATAATCTAATTTTGATATCGTCCTATTAAAGATGGTGTGGAAAGAGGAAGTGCAGGATAGCAATATTATGTTGACATCCTTGGATTGGAATATCAACTTTTTTGAGTTGTGGGTGAACAGTGCTCGTAAGTCGCTACTCAATCATACTGTTCTTCTTAAGCTTTTTCAGTAAGTTGCTTCAAATAATTCACCCTTAAATATTTTTATATTTCATCCAATTGGGATCCTAAATGCTTTCTTCGGAAAACCCTAATGTGTCTTTATTAATAAATTTAATTTAATACTAAAACTTAAGTGGTCAAGTTGAGAATCTGCGACACACAGTTTAAGGTATTGTTTGATGTTAAAGTGAGTTTTGTCAGTTTTTGATGGGTTAGATATTCTTTTAAATGTTAAATCAATGTATAATTGGTAATATATATATATATATATATATATATATATATATATATATATATATATATATATATATATATATATATATATATATATATATAGTGTGCTAATTTATGTTCGTGGAGATATGAGCAAGAGGAGAGACAGAAATAATTACTAAAGGAATGCATGCAAGTGTTTTTTGGCACTAAGTTAAAAAAAAAAAGTAATTTTTTGTTGTGTAATAATGCAAAAAAGAGAAGAGATATTTTGGATAATTGAATATTCTATTCATCACGTTTGTTTTTTGTACGGAGATTAAGAAATATAATATTTTAATGTATAATGAGGTGACAGAAATAATATTTAATGTAAGGTGGATAGTTGTATTAGTGTTGTGTGTGGGCCCTACATGGAATAATTAATTATTTTGTGTGGGCCCAACAAGACAAAAAAGGAAATGTAAACATTAACTTGGGACAACCAAAGTGGAAAATGTAAACCTTAATACGGGATGGAGGGAGTAAAATAATGTGTGATATATTTGACTTTAACTAGATTGTGTGTAAAAAAAATGTGACGTTTTTTTTTAATATTGTAATGTTATTTATATTGTGCATTGTTTCCATTTTTAGGGTATACAAGTATTATTGAAACGGCAAAATAGAAATTATGCATGTATTTTTGTAACGGAGGAAGTATTAATTAAAGAGAGATATATAAAAAGGGCAATCTTGTAAGAGAACGTATCATTATAAGATCATTTTACATTTTCTTAATTATTATTTATCATCTTTTATTAAATATGTTACTCCCTCATTCCCGCGTATTTTTACATACTTTTCATTTTAGGCTGTCCCACGTATTTTTACTCATTTACCTACTTTTTACAATTCCAACAACTTTAATTACTTTTTACGCTTTATTCATCATTCCCAATAACTTTATTTACTTTTTCTTTTTAAATTATTAATTTACCCCAATTTTTTCTTACATTATATATTTAAAAAATAACATGTCTTAATCTCCGTGCCCGTACAAATAGGTAAAAATGCCCGGGATAGAGGAAGTATTACTTTTTCTTTAAAAATGTGATCACTTTTTATTTATACTATCAATTGTTCATGATTATTTATCACATTTTATTAAATATGTTATTTTTCTTTAAAAATGTTGTAACTTTTTATTTATACTATAAATTGTTCATGAAATATTAGTTCATTGCACTATTATCACTTTTCATCGATTGAATATACTTTTTCATTAAAAATGTTACCACTTATTATCCATCTGATAAAAGCCCTCCCGTAAATGGTCTTACATGTAAGTCTTTGCCTATATAAATAAGGTTAAGTCTTAGATGGGACCATCACACTTGAGACCCTTTTATACTTTTTAAATTAATTATCACTTTCATGTTATCACTTTCGTTATTAAATGTTATTATACTTCATTTATATTATAAATTGTTCAAGAAATAACATTATCAATTTTCATTAATTGAGCATCACTTAAGTTATCACTTGTTATTTGTCTCACATAAACCCTTAAATTAGGCGGTTTCACACAAATATTTGCCTAAATAAATATGTACAGACATTTTAAAAATTATTTTTCTCTTTCATCCATCTTTTAGTTTAAAATAATAACATATGTAATTTTAACTAACTTTTTATTGAACGTGGATCTGTATATTTTTTAAATATAATAAAAGGGAAATTGAAATTCTGTAATATTGAAACGAGGTATCACTTCAATAAAAGATATATTATTTTATATATTAATAAGGTTAGTGAAATGATCAGTAAAATACAACTTCCTTCCTCAACTTTATTTAGGTTTGTTCGTACGTACACATTATGAACCATCTAAAAATAGCAAAATTATATCAACTAACTTTACAATACAATTTAATTTCAAAATTATGATCAATGACTTAACACACATAATTACATACTCTTTTTTTTTTTCTTTTATTAAAAAAAACTAAAATACCCTATAAAATTCAGTAAAATTTATCAGAAAGTGCATTTTATTTAATCTCATGCAAAGTTTTATTTTATATATGCCAATAGATTAAAAGATATAATATTTTAATATGATAATGCATAATAATGTTTTAAAGTGTACTGGGTAATTGTATTAGCTAATATCTCAACAACACACTTTGATTTTAAAATTTTCATCAATTTTAAATACACATTATATACTTTACATTTATTTATTATCCAAAATATCAAATTATCCCTAAAAATTTGATTTTTATTAATATTCGTGCAAACATTAAATATACATGTTGTGCTGGAGAGAATATTGTATTATTATAATTTATAAAAAGAAGATAAAATTTTGAAATATGATGACAAACCAAATAATTACACGAATAGTATTAGAAATACATGCAAGTTATAATCAATAACTGCATGCTCAAAAACATGTCCAAAAATATGCATTTGTAACGAGAATATTATCATATACAAAGATGCAAGTTATAATCAATTAATGCATGCTCAAAAATAATACATTTGTAATGAGAATATTATTATGAGTTTAACTGGTATGCACCGGATGTAGCAATGCAACTAAATGATCATAACCGTTAAATTAAATTTTAATTTAATCTCAATCATTAAATAAAATAAAATAATAAAAATATAAAACAAATAATCACCCACTAACCCTTAATTTATACCTATAAACTCTAAGTGCACCGGTGCACTCTAGAATTACCCTATTATTATAAAGATAAAAGAAAGAGCGTGTGTGACCATTTCACCTCAAATCTTCTTTATATATATATATATATATATATATATATATATATATATATATATATATATATATATATATATATATATATATATTAATTAGTAAGATATTGTCATTTTATATTAAATATATTATAACATTTTATTTGTATAATGAATTATTTATGAAATAGTTTATTTGAATAGTTATCATTCATAATTTTTTTATATAACGTTATAATTTCTCATTCATATTACTAACTCATTATGTATGACAAATTCATATAAATATAAATATTTTTTTTGGTTGAAAGATAAATATATCCAAATATATTTATGTAGATTATTTTTGAAGAAATATTTTATTAGTGATATCTATATTTGTAGAGTTCCATTCATACTCCACTAATTAGTGGATATGATCACATGATTCTTAATAAGTGGGAATGAACACATTTCTTCGTACAAATATTTATGTGTGGTTAGATAATTAAATTAATGATAGATATATACTATCTATACATTCGTTTGAGATCATGTTTCATTCTTGGTATAAATGATGTGTTTTGTCATAATTTTATAGTTGAGGTGTAAAATTTTAAAATGAAATATTTTCCATTCCTCAATTGTGTATTTTAATGTGCATTGGAAAATGAGAAAAATAATATTTTTAATGTAAAATGACTAGTTCTATTAGTGTTGTGTTTGAAGTCCATAAAGATATACTCTATTAATTATTTTATTTGAATCTCATTTATCAAAGAGAGAATTATAACTATAAAGTGAAACATCCAAATTAAAAATATGTAATTATTGTGGGAAGAGGATATGTTAATATCAAATTAATTATAACTTAACATATTAAAAATTTAAAATATAAAATTGGAAAACAAATAAAATACTGCATTAGCACCAGACCTCATGTAAAACATTTAGCCATGCACCAGACCTCATGTAAAACATTTAGCCAGTTAAAACATGCTACATCACAAATTTTCTCTCTTGGTCGAATTCATTAGAGTTGGTATATTTTATTCCATGTGTATAAGGTGGGTAAGAGTATAATATTTTATTTTAGAGAGTATACACTTTAATAAGTAAGGTATAATTTTTTCATAGAAAAGTCGGTTGAAATATGAATAGTTTTGATATTTGATTATAAAAATTAAATAATTTTCTAATAAATTAAGGGTTAATTGAAAAAAAAAAAACTCAATCTTTACTTCAATTGCAATTTAATCCTAACTTTTGAGAATTTCAATTGCAATTTAATCCCAATTTTTGAAAATGGACAAAAAAGAACCCTTTGAACCTTGTTGCGAATTGTACTTGTCGGACAATCAAAGTTGCTCGACCACTACGTGGCGTTGACCTTTGTGATGTCAACTTTCACATGTCATCATCTTTGATTTATTATAGGAAAAATCACAACATTTACTTAAATTGCGATTTAATCCCAAATAACTTAACTACTTCATTAAAAATTTTATTTAATTTTCATCATTAAATAATTAAAAATAATTAAATAACTATACTCTACATGCTAATTTGCACTATAATTCTTAAAATGTGACTTTAAATCACCCTAAATTTAAATATGTAATTAAAATTTAATAAAATAATGCATTCATAAAATATCGATCTCTTAAAAGAGTGAGTCTTATGTAAACCGAGTTTACATGTATCTTATTCTTGTAAAATTACTCTTTAATATATAAAAAAATTACTCTTTGAAGAGTAATATTTTTTATTCAAAAAAATAATACTTCATCTTTAAAAAGTAATTTTTCATATACCGATAAATCAGGGTTTACAAAAATTTGAAAAGTAATATTTTCCATTTAAAAGAGTAATAATTTATTAATGTCTTTAAAGATTAAGTTTTCATGTAATAGTTGATAATCGGCTTGGATTCTCTGTGTCATTTGATTATCAACTTCTGTGCCACACGTTAGATGGACGACACATAGGAGAGAGAAACTATACCTTAAACCTTAAACTCTAGGGCTTATGATTGGATTTATTTCTCCCTCTTGCGTGTCAATCACTTAACGTGTGATATAGAAAATAATGAACGAAAATAGTGCAGAAGATCACGGTTGATAATAGGATACACGTAAACTCAATTCACAAGTGTTTCCTAATTAATTTAATTTAGTAAGAAGAGTATTTGTTACCACTATTATTCCGACATACAACATAAAATCGGAATCTTCATTCTTCCGGTTATAAATTCTCTATTCAAATAATTTCAACACTTGGTACTCTGATTAAATTTAAATAATTGTTGGAAAAAATAATAGGGCCCATATTAATAGAGCACAACAAAAATATTTACGTCTTTATAGATAATAGAGCAGTGGCTTTTTGTATGGAATATTAAAAACTATACTAGCAAATGCCCTTTATCTAATTTGAATAGCCAACCCACAAAATTATATATCTAATGCAAATGATTGCACTCCCTCCGCATCCCAAATAATTAATCCATAATGGAATGTGTAAAGTTTATTATAATTCCAAAAGTGTTTTAACAATTCATCAATTCTTTTTGAAACCAACTTGATCAACTGTTTTGTTACAATTTTTTTAAAAAAATACTATTACATACGAAGAATTTCTTCAATGCAATACATAAAATACGAGTTAATTATTAATCAGATGTATGAAAGATTTTCTGTAAACTATCGATCATCTAAAAAATAGTTATTTTTTTATTAAATTGGAATTTGTAAAAACGATAAAAGTAATAATTTATCAAAAAAAAAAGAAAAAAATCTAATCCAAATGTATGTAAAACCGATTTTCTTAGAATAGAAGCATAGATGTTGACATCTCAAACCTAGAATTCAATTTCTTTCATTATTTTTTCAATCTCAACTTGTTTACAAGATTCTTTCCTCACCTTCTCTCCTCTCCCTCCCTTTCAATTCAATGGCTCAAATCATACATCATATCTCTTTTATTCTTTTGTGCTAGTGCTACTCATCCATTGGATCATCACTAATATTAATCTCTCTTAACATTTTTTAATTTACAAGAAAAAATTTCTAAATTTTTTTAGCTAACATTATATCTACTACTTAGAATGATCACGCTTATTCTACATTGCTTAAGAAAAGAAAAATTTTGATCAAATTTTTTTATTCCCTTTCAAAAGTTAATTAAAATTTTTTGTTATATCGTGATTTTTGCAGAATAATAGATATATCCTTTGTGAGACGATATCTATATCCATAATTCAATCCAATCAATTTAGTTAAAATCATTGATTAGAATAGTTGTACTCCTAAATATGTGAATCCAAAGGATGTCATATCCTTTCCTGTATTCACTTGATGATTATATAAAGATAAAGAAGACACACATCTTAAATGAGCATTTCTTTAAATTCCTATGTCTCAAAGCCCAAACAAAATTGGTGCAATTGCTTGTGTTTGAGCTAAATTTGACGTATATTCAAGACTAAGAATATTAAGCTAACTTTTTTTTACAATGTCATTCAAGTAAGGATGATGCATGTTAGGTTAATTATGCATAATTATAGTCTCAAAAAAAAAAAAAAATATATATATAGTGTTGTAAACGTGTCACGTCATGTCAACAAATTTTTTTTCGTATTCGTATTGTATCGGGACGAATTCTTATCTTTGTCATACTCAAATTTACTTTTATTGTATCTTGTCACTATCGTTTTAACACGAAACACAACCCAAATTCCTAACACTATGAAGTAATTAGGATCAAAATTCCTCTCATTCTCATACTAGATCACCTCTCAATTTATTTCATTTTCATTACTATTACTCTCATCAATAATTCTCATTGTTATTAATATTAAAACTTTGAATCAAATGGCTCATAAATTTATTTAAAAACCTTTCTTTTCTTCTATATGTAAACAAGTCTATAGTTTCAAAGAACTCGATCATTCCTTTTGAATTATGTGAGACTCATAAAAGTGGCAAATGTTTTCTAATAAAGAAAAGACAAGCTAACAATACTATGAGCTAATTACAATAAGCTAAACGTTTTTCTTGTAATCAAGCCAGATGCACATTAATGAATCACTTAGGCAAAATCTTAGTGATGATGATCAATTATTTGTGCCCCCACAAAATTTCTTCCCTCTGTTGACTACTTTTATTTCATAATAATGTATTTATATTTAATTAAAAGAGAGAAATAATGCGACTACTCGACCGCGAGATTGATAGATTACATTCTTTGGTCTGCTTTCCAAAAGAAAAGATATACATGAGTGGGTCTCTCATAGTGACATCAATTTTGTCATCTACAATTCTTTTCAATAACACCCTCTAAACTTAATTCTCAAACTAAAATCTCTACTTTTTCTTAAATTGATAATAATCATCTTTCAAGATGCTTAATTAGTAGATTCTCTAAAATAAAGCACTAACTAGCTCCCCTATTTGTTAAAAAGATAATCTAACTATGATTAGTTAAATTAATTAACTAACTATTGCACATTTAAGTTTATGCAAGACTTCTCTATCAAAGTGTTTATCATTCAAGTGAAAACCTACTTATTGTTGTTAAAAGTATATATCAATGTTGAATCTTGCCATTTAAGTTTTCATGGGAAAGTTATACTCACAGCTACTTTAATCTTTAAGCTTCTTCCAACTTAAGTTATTTATTGTACATCAATTTGTACAGAAACTATGGGTATGATCACTTCTAACTCAAGTGGGAATCCTACAGGGTAATTAATATCTTGTCTCTAAGTCTCAACAAGAAAAATCTAACTTTGGCCTAAACTACATGAATAATTCTAATTATAGCTTAGTAAACTAAGGAGTTGCTTCCGGAATGATAATGGTAATGAAAATCAATAATGAGGGTAATGATATTGAGAATGAAATTGATTGAAGGGGTGAGGGTAGTTATTCAATCAATGAAAATAATTAAGAATTTCAAATTCTCATTATCTGTTACCAAGCATGAGGGATGAGAATCAATCCCCTTCAATTCCCATTACCCTTACGGCCCATAGGATTAATTTGAAGATTAAGCATTATTTAGTAATGATGGTACTCCTATTCAATGAAATAGATGTTGGGGCCAGTTGCATTTTGGCTGGCCCTGGATGAAGTCAAGCTCACCATGTTCGGCTAACAATTCACCACAAAAAGGGAAATTAATCATTCCTCATTAGTCCATTCTCATTGGGACCTTTGATTTGTACCTTCAACTTCAATCGCTACCATATCTGCACATTAAATAAATAAAGTCGACCGATTGATCGTTTCTGGTGAGATCATCCCACTCGATTATCATATAATCATTTTCATGATTTCGAATTAGAATTTCTCATTGGCAAGTTGTACATGTTAGGCTTCATATATTTTTTTCTCATTTCCATCCTAAGAGTAAATACAAATTCTCATTTTAGCTATGATCCAAGACATCAAGTCACACATTGTACTTAGTTCATGCATGCCAAGTCAAAATCCCAGCATTCAAGATTCCAAAATGCTGAATGATTTTCAACACTTCTCTTAAAGGGATTGTCAGAATCTCTCTGACATTTCTGCCCATAATAGGTATTGTGTGAACTGTGAACCCATTATAGCGTTACATCGGATTTGCTCTTTAGCATGATAAAATTAAGAATTCAAACTCTGAACTAATAAAATATGAGATAATATGTGACAAGTTTAAGCCCTAAATTTACTTATAAGCATGAGTAATTTAACTAATAACTTAAAAAATGAGATTAAAAAATAATAAATTATTATTTTAAATAATATTTTAAATCAAAACTCTAATACTTTTTTTTTTGTTAAAAAGCAGTATTTATCAGAATTAAATATAAGGGAAAAAATGTTCAGTCATTTTGAACATAGTTTAGCGAATTGTTTTCTTTTAAATTATTTCTAGTAACATTGATTTCATATCATTAAAATAAATTTCACGAACAATTGTGTAAACCGGGTTCACGGTGTAAACTCTGTGGTCCCCCTTTCAATCTTATATACCCTATGTATTGTTAGGATGTTTAAATTAAGGGGGAACACATGATTTACAAGGATTTATGATATAAACCCGATTTACAAGAGACTAACTCAATAAATTTTAGGGTGTCAAGTTCTGCCATTACTTTCATAGAATCAACCCTGCATACGCTCCTTCAACTAATTTAATATTTCTAGGGGTCTTATTATTAGTATTTTTTTAAAAAAATTTACTTCCTTCGTCCCACTAAATCGTGCACCTTTACTGTACCACGGATATTAAGAAAATGTTATTTTTTAACTAACTTTATTGACTTTTGGGGGTAATTTGATGTTTTTAGATAATAAATAAATTATAAAGTATGTTACGTGTGGAAAGAAGAGATGTCACTTTAGAATGATATTTCTTTTTCTGGGAGTGAACCATTATATGGGACGAACAAATGAGTAAAGAATGAACGATTTTCTGAGATGGAGGGAGTCATTTTTTTGTGCATTTTTTAAAAGGAATAACATTGTAAACAGTTACTGATATTTCTTTATCAATAATATTTAACAAAATAAACTAATATGAAGGATCTCAACCAGTCATTTTGTGAGAGAAATCATAAACAAAGTTCATATGTACACCATCAAAGTTCAATAGAACTACAGATGACATGCAAATACATGCATATTATGATAATTGAGCAACAAGACTATAATCTGTTGTGTTCTGCTCCATCCCACATTGCTATAATCTGTTATCATCGAGTATATTAGCTTTTGGGAATGAGTTCTTCTGAATGGTTGTGACAAAATCATGGTTTAACTAGCCTTGATGCATTTCCGGGAAAGAAAAATAGGACTCTCATGATGATCTTGGGACAGACTTGTGGAAGACCGTCTTATGGTAAGACCATTTTATACTTTTGTAATTAATTAATATCATTTTTTATTAAAAATGTTATCACTTTTCATTTGTACGGTGAATTGTTCATGAAATAGTTCACAACGTCATTATCATTTTTCATCAATTGAGTATAAGTTTTTATTATACTCTCTCCATCCCCTTGATACGTAACCGTTTGCTTTTTGCACGTAGATTAAAGAGTATAATAATTTAATGTGTAGTGGATTAAGGGTTATAATATTTTAATGTGTAGTTGATATGTGTATTAGTGTTGAGTGTGAAGTATGGAGCCATGTATAGTGGATTGAGTATTTAACTATTCTTTTGTGGATTATATCAACCCAAAAAGAAATGAATACATTGTAATGGGTCGGACCAAAAATAGCAAAATGAATATCTATCAACGGAACGGAGGGAGTAAATGTTATCACTTCTTATCTGTCTCATGAAAGCCATTCTGTGAGACGATCTCACGCAAGTATTTGCTCATGATCTTAAAAAGATCATATTCATATATTTGGGAGAATTATCTATAACTATGTCCCCTCACAACACTTGTAATGCTAGTAAAAAATAAAACAAAAGTAGCAGCAATACAAAGCAATCTATTCTGCACTATGCAATCTACACCTGAGTAACTTGAGTTGAAAGTCAAAGCTTTCCAGTAAATCACTTTTGGCAGATTGATTCTTTATCTATAATCAAATTTGATGCATGAACCAAAAACCAACAGCAAACAGATCAATTATTGAACAATTGTATTTACCAATTTCTGTTGGAACTGTTTGTTCATCACAAGGAAATATCTGCAAAGAAAGTAACAAATCTACAGTATTTTTGGCTAAAATTTTTTAATAAGATACAAAAAGTTGTATCGATAAAAGTAAGATGAATACAAAGATGAGGAATCAAAGACTAACAGAGAAAATAATCTGAAAAGTGTAACTCCAATCTTAAAATATACCTGCCACCAGAAAGTTGCAAATTTTATGGTTTACCCACAAAACAGGCTCTTAACTTATTTTCTTTGTACACCTCCTCAAGGGTTCATCACGATCCTAACCAAGACACGTACGCCAACACAATGCTGGAAAAGTTACTCCACATAGCGTGATCTTTTTGATTATGATGCCTATAAGATTAGTCTTGAATATGACAATACATAAAAAGATAAGTTGAGAAAACAATTTAACTTAGTTTTCTTTCATTTATTGTTTGTTCCTGAACACCTGAAAATCTCTTCGATCATGCCAATGAAATTTTTTCAAAATACCAACTAGAAGATTTGAGAAGAAAGATACTTCACGAAGAAAGTTGCCACAAAATTACTACAATATCTGCCTCTTTAGTAACCTATATGGAAATTATCTACTTTGAGATCTATATCAACAGAAGAAAAGGAAATGACTTCATTTGACCTGTTTAAAATTCATCATGGGCATCAGAGCTCTCATGTGTTGGAGCCTCATAGTTGCTTGACTCATCAGAATAACTACTCCATGTTGATTCAAAGCTCTCATCAGCTGGAGTCTCATTATTTTTGGATTCATCAAAAACATCACTTGGTGTTGATTCAAGCGTGTAAGAATCTTCAGCCTCTTCAGATTTTTTATCATCAGGTTCAAAAAATTCACCGTTTGAAACATTTTCAAGAACTTGAGCCTCTCCCTGTAATTGCTGAATCATGAAAGGAATTCCATTGACCACATCATACACCATCAGCCCAATTCTTCCACCAACCCAACTGCCCAAATGACTTCCAACCAAATACCCAAACCTCCCAAATCTTTGCTCTCCCATAAAACCGACTGAATAAGTGCCAAACAAGGTACCTGTCCCCCGAAGAAACCCTTCTGTTACTGTACCCCCAAAGTATATAGCTTCGAAAAAATCCCATCCAGAAGAGATAATTGGGCCTATAATGCGTTTGGCCTTTCTAGTTGCAAGCTTTGCTGCCTTCGCTCCTTCTTTCTGGGCTATTTTGGCAGCTTCTTTTGCAGCCAGGCCTTGGGCTACAGCATCAGCCAAAGCAGCCTCTATCGCATCATTTCTTTTACTTTCCACGTGAAGAGTTCTGATGCTATAGAAATAAAGTTTTATACCCTCCTTCACTACACACCCAACAGTTCCAGAACTTCCATCAAAACAATTCAAGAAGGTAAACTGCCCACTCTTTGATGCAGCTTCTTCACCAACCAATAGCCTACATTTTTCAGCTGTAGAAAGAAGAAACGAATATGCATGATTTAGTTTGATACAATAAATTAAAAAGAGAGAGAGAGAGCCACAGAGGCAAAAAAAAAAAAAAAAAAGCTGAAAAAAAAACAAACACCAATGAGACGCTTAGAACGTAATACAACAAAATTTACGCTAACAATAAAATCTTTCATAAATAATATCATCCTAACATACATGTGAGTGGGTGTTTGGTTAAGGAGTGTGAGCCATGCGGAATTGGAAAGGGAATCAAACATTGTGTTTGATATGACTGGGGTATTGGAATCAAACCTCATTGGAGGAATCAACCATTCTCAACTAAATGGGAGGAATCAAACTCATTACAGTCCATTTCCATTTCCATTCCCATTCCATTTCCATTTCCTTAACCAAACACCCCCTGAATATTTTTATGATGCATGTAATGTAATTGTCAAATCAGTATGGATGCTGCAACTAATGGGGCTAAGATTCCCGAGAAATCTCCAGATTTTAGGTGGGTTGCAAGATGAAGCCAGAGATTATAGTGCCATATGCTGGTGAACCTCGACAGTGGAAAATTAGGAAGACAGATAGGAGAGAAATACAAAATTTACATTATATAATAAATGTTAGATCAAGGTGACTACTGAGTCTAAGAAGACGAGTCATGTTCACATCTCAGATGAAACAGAACTTCCTAGTTGGAGTAGCATCCAATAATTTAGGCTCTGCAAGTTTAAGAATCAGAACTGGACGCATAGTCATTTGAAACGTGAGGCACATGGGCATTGTTGGAGCCTGAGGCGAGAGCCACGTGCTTCATGTACAACCCGCCCTAGTATTTTTTAACAATAAATACACTTAAGTATATCCTACGTGGCACATAATTACCAAATTATATAAAGGTAAAAACCACGCAATACTACATAGTAACACTAACACATAATGACTAATAAAGAAGTAAATAACACATTGAACATGAGTAAACAATCAGCTTCAAAGTTCAAATATTAAAGACGCATAAACAATAAGCCAACGACATAAAGTCATCAAGTCTAAGTTTCAAATTAAAATAACTAGAAAAATAATCAATAATCATCATGATCATCCTCATCATCTTCTTCGTCCTCATCATCATGAAACAGAGATCTTTCTTTAAATGCCTCCTCTTGCTCCTAACCCCATATTCTAGTAAGATCCTAGCTGAAAGTAAACTTTCTCCCTGAAAACATACTTTTGAGGTAAAAAAAAAAACTTTCGTTTTAAAGAAATACATGTAACAATTCCAAGGAAAACGCTGAAAAATGTGAAGTATCCCATACGAGTAAGAGGAAAGCCTCTGGTAATGCAGTTAGGGCTTGCCTATTCACCAGTCCATGTGTATCATAACCTCGAGCCCCCTCAAAGGCGCACCTCTAACAACTATGCTTGAAGGTAGTGACTACTAAGACTCGCGAGATGACCCAAAACCCACCAGTTGCGCAAACTATAATTCTTGAATGTTTGCAATATCAAATCTATAATATTTAGGTTCTCGCTTTCTCCAAGTGTAGGCCAGATTTTGGATTCTGTTCAATTCTTCTTTTATCTCCAGAGATTGATGGAAACTGATATGAATTAACACTACTATTCTCAGATATCTTCTTTTTTATCAGAATACATTGTTTTACTGTAATGCATTATGAACCCAATGATTCAATTTGAATTCTAAAAGAAGGGAGGTTCAAAGATATTGGCAGCTGATGTATCCATTGATTCATATTAAATTCCAAGCAGCAGCAGGCTAAAAGATAATGGCAGCAGGAGAGATCTTACACTTATCTTTCAAGAATATATTATCTTGCTCATAATTATGCTTTGATAATATTGGTTTAAAATAATAATAATAATAATAAATATAAAAACAGGTAATGCCAATAAATCCAATTTACTGATTGTGAAAACATACAATTAAGAGAAGAGCAAAACGTTGTTAGTTCAGAGGCCCATAATAAGTTATACATTATTCAAAGAAATACTAAAACAGCCACCATGAGATAGTTTTCTAGGGTTCTGGATCCCTTTCGAAAATTATGATTTGTAATTTGATGATTTAGTAGGGTAGTAATGTGAATGAGGCCATAAAACCTTCCATTCTGAATAAGTCTTCATGTAAGTTTTGTTTCCTAATGGAAATAAGGTAGTCTTCAATCTTCAGAAAATGACACAAGAAATGCATTTCTTACTCCGTAAAAGACAGCTTAGAAAAAAATCATAAAAATAATACCAAATATAAGGCTCATAAGAAGCATGAACAAGCAGGCTAAGTATGTTGGAGGAAAAGAAGTAAAGTAACTAAGGAAGCCAGTTTTTAGACTTAAGTGGAATTTAAGTATGACATGAAGGTTTCTTGTGCATTAATTCGGAGTCAGTGTGACAGGGTAATAATATGGGCCTCAAAGAAACTGCTAAAGGAATTTGAATTGTTATGGATATAATAGCATCACAGTTGAAGTCTGAATGAATATGATCAGTTGATTTCTACAGGGCCTCAATAGGCCCGCTTGAAGGTATCACAAGTAAATCTGTTAAGCATTATATGGCAGTGGTAGCCCTTTTCAAATTAAATCCAAAATGAGATTTTGTGGAAAATGAGTGGATGAGGGGATATTGATAGAGATAATGGACTAGAAGTCTAAAGATTATGTATTAGGATTCTTGAATAAGGTGCTACTAAACTATACATAAATTTCAAGCCCATCTGGGCATTGGCATCGATATAAGCAAAAATAACTTTAGGTCAGTTCACTTGTCTAACTTGACAAACATAAATTGTCTTACTTTTCCAAGAAGCTTTTCCTTAATAGTAAGACAACCAGAATTCTCTGGTCCTGTTTATCTGACGCGTAGATTTCTTGAAGATTTTGAAATTGAACCTAGATTACATAATACATCATAGTGAATGAGAAATGGGATGAATCAGGCAACAGTAATAAGTAATCATATTACGCTATGAAATACCTTTCGAAACTAGTACTAGAAATATACTTCTTCTAAAGTAAGAATAATTTGGAGCTGAAGTGTTATTTTCTGGAGCTTAATGAAATGGCCACCTCGCTAGCACCATTGCACAAACAAAAACGTATAACGTTCTAACAAGAGCTCAGGCATCAGGGATTCTAGCAAAACAACTAGACATCAAGGAAACCAAGATATTGAAACTTTTTTCCCTCAAAAAGCAATCATTGTCTCATTGAAGATTCTCTAGACACTTTTATGGCAGACATATCTATTTTTCCGGATTTTTCACTTCATTGCAAAGCCTAATATATAGCAGATAATTATAAGAAACCAGCATGCACCATATATAGAGATTAGGGTTCTTCAGATGGCACAAAGACCACCTTTAGCTATGAGCCTATGACTCTAGAGGTGGTGGTTTACCCCGATGTGTCAGCAGTCAGGGGCAACTGAAAAATGAGTCAAATTTATGAACATTTTCATATTCCAAAATAGTGCAAAGAGAAGACTAGGCCTTGTGCAGTTCAAGAAAAAGAACAGGGATGTTAGTCACTGGACCCTTTTGACTTAGAAACATAAGAGGATAGATTTTACAAAAGGCTGATGATAATCTTTCCACTCTCTATCTGTCATAATATAGCTTCTCAAATCGGGAATATTATCTTGTTATGTTGATATGTTTTCATTTTATTGCGAAGGCACAGGCAGCCATGTGAAATGGTCAATCAATAACAGCTCTAATCAAGGAAATCTAACCGTAGGTTAGCGAGTATAGATAAGAAAAGACCTTGTAAATACTTTATAGAGTGAACAAGAAAGAATTATCTGCTCCACAATAGGGTATAATGATGGCTCTAGAGAAAGGGAATGAAAGATTAACCATGTATTTTCAATATTGGAGAGGGGACATCTACCCTAATTTAGAGGCTGAATCAGAATAATTATGTTCCAAATGATTTTTAAATGCATGATTTTCTCCATTGCATTCCCATTGCCAAATTTCTGGTGATTAAAATCAAAAAGCTCTCATGAAATTCACAACATGTGTTATCAGGTTGTAGGGTGATTCAATAATTTGTCTCTAGTTCATCAAGAGCAAATTTCTAATGCACCTCCGTGTTCATAATGTAAATTAATTGCTAACCGTATATGAAATTATGTAATCAACAGTTGTGATTGAAGTTATAAGATACAGTCGAAAACAATATTTTATCATATATAACAACCACGCCAAACTGTTTACAACTATGATCTGCATAACTGTTTCAATAAGTCTTTGGTGTTACCCAAATTGAATTTCAGACTAGATGATTCTCTAGACTTTTTGTTTGATTGGATATAAACACTAATGATTTATTTTAATATACTCCGTCCAACTCCCTCGCAAAATGCTATTGAGCAAGCATAAGCAGAAATACTTATAAATGATAAATCAAATTTCTCAACATCTCAGGGACAGTATGAATTAATTTTTCCTTTTTTCCTATCAAAAGATTTTACACTTGTTGATGCATAGTTGAGGCGTCGAATGTCGATCATCATGAAGTCTGATAACTTTAATTAAAACAATAATCAGAAAAACCAACACAATCAAAATTTTCCTAAAGATATCATAATAACATACCCACTTCAATCTAACTTCTAAATAACTATATAAACTTCAATCAGCTTTGGATAACGAAATTTAGCATGAAATCAACAGTTAATAGCCCGCGAAAACAATGAAATTCACTCTCAGAAGAAACAAAAAAAACGGATGAAGATTCGAACTGAGAAGAAACACATACTTCAGTGCAGAAAGAAAATCATATTGAATAAGCTCAGATAAGGAAAAAACTGAAGGAAGAAGGATTCACCAGTGATGCTGAGGACAATGACACCGACAATAAAGAGCAGAAACTGAATCCTCTTCTTCTGCAGAATCTCCATAGTTAATGACTAATCGATAACTTGCTGAAAATCCTTGAAGCAAAAACTTACTAATTCCCAATTATCCTTCCAAAAGAATTACGGAATTTGGTGCTGTGCGAAAATGAGAAATGAGTAATCTCAAGGAAAATAGGATCTATGTAGCGTATAATGGAGGGTACTGGAGTTGAAAAGTAGCGTGCGCTAGCTCTGAATACCGACGAGCGGACACAACCCAACGTTTAATTATTTTTTAATTATGGATAATAGGGATTAACACCAGTTTGAACACAATTTTACTGCCCAGAAGTTATTATTATTTTTTTAAAAAAATAAAATTAATTTTTTCAATTTAATATTAGTATTAAGGGCTATTTATGGTAGGGTTTCGCGGTTATTTCGACAAAATTTAAATTACATTGCTATAAGTTATTCGATTTGATAATTAATTTTTAAACTATTTATCGAGTAAAATTTAATAGGGTTAATTACGCCAAAAGTCCCAACCTTTTCGTGAATTTCAAATTAGCCAAAACTTTTCAATATTTACAAATAAATTTTCGAACTTCAATATTCTTTTCAAATCAGGCCACCCCCGGGGAAGGCCTACCTGGTGGCTTACTTGTCCATTTTTTTCTCTGTCATCCCTCCAGCTGTGAGAACAAAGAAAAAAAAATCAACGTCATTTTTGCAAGCTGTACTGAAGAAAGAAGTCATGCTGCCATTACTCTTCACCGGAACTACCGCCCACTGTTCAGCGCCTGCCGGATCTGCCGACGAACAGACACCATCGTGCGCCATCGACCGCCGTCCGTGTGCTCTCCCCAACCGTTTGTTAATTATGGATAGAAGCCCACCACATTTCATTCGTTTTTGTAGCAATTGCAAAAATATCCGTACAATTGATTGTAAATGGATGATGGAGAGATTTGAGTATATGATAAGGCAATTGCAGAGTACTAGAGAGAGAGGGGGAGAGAGACAGTGGGTGGCCAGTGATGGAGAGGTTGTTGCTTTTTTCAATTCTCGCCCTTTTATGAAACTTCATCCAAAAAATTGACATTTTCCCTCAACGTTTCAAGGTGACGGCAGTTGTAGATAGGGTTTCGACATTCAATTGGTTGAATTGCGTGCCGTCGTGGTTATGATTCTGTTTCTATTCAGTTGAACTGTGGCTGGAGTGAATCCGATGGTCGGATGTTCTCTCCCGCAGTGGGCGGCGACAGTCAGCTCGGTTGCGATTGGGCTCGACGAAATTCTCCGACGAGAGGTATTCGGCTGGCAAGAGCACACGGGCGGCGATCGACGACACGCGATGGTAGCTGTTCGTCAGCAGATCCGACGGCGGATTCTGGTGCACTGACCGGCACTGACAGTAATTCCGGTGAAGAGAGTTAGTGATAGCGGCGTGACTTCTCTCTTCCCCCAGCTTGCAAGAACGACGTCGTTTCTCTCTTTTTTCTTTTTTTCTTTGTTTTTACAGCTGGAGGGGTAATGGACAAGTCGCAATTGGGCAGGCCTCAAGCTGCCCGGTGGCTTGATTTGGAAAAAGGTTAAAGGTCGAGAACTTATTTATAAATATTAAAAAGTTTGGACTAATTTGAAATTCGCGAAAAGGTTGAGACTTTTGGCGTAATTAACCCAATTTAACATCAGTATTAGATGGTTTTTTTATGTGGGGTGATTTGACAGTTTAAAAATTAATATATTACATATAGATATATAAAAAATAAATATGTGTACATTCTTAATTAAAAGTGTTATTCATCTTTAGAAATAAAATATTGTAACGGTTATCAAATTAGATAATAAGAACCTAAATACTCCCTCCATCCATCCTCAATCTATCCATTTGCTTTTTGCATGTGGATTAAAGAGTATTATTATTTTAAGTGTAGTAGGTAGTTGTATTAGTGGAGGGTGTGGTTCCATATTTTATTTGTATTAGTGGAGGGTGTGGGTCCTATAATCCAAAAAGGGAAATGGATAGATTAAGGATGGATGACCAAAAATGGTAAAATGGATAGATTGAGTATATGAAATCATCATTCAAACTCCATAAACAACTCAAATAATGTAATCTTGTGACATAAAACAACTTATATTAAAATTATTTAGTGATTAAAAGTATTTAACATTGTGTTACTCTTTTTACCACTTCAATAATACTTACATATACATATATAATATACTCCATCCGTCTCCTTTTAAATTGCGCATCTCTTTATAAAATATAAAGGAGAGGTGCAAATATAAATGGGACGAAGAGAGTACACAATTAAATAAGTGCGATGCAGTGCGGTGCAATTTTAAATGAAAATTGAAATTGCACCATTCAAGTGGTTCAGTTTTCTCCAATAAAATTAACTTTGATTTAGACAAAAATACTAAATACGGAGCAATACAGTGCGGCTCGATCGGTTTTGGTGGTTAAAAAAAAAATTGGCCACATGTAATGATAGTGAACATTGGCACAATCTGTCTAGATAAAATATAAACTGAATTTCTATTTATCTTTCTAATGTTATTTTATTTAAAAACCATTCAATTTTAATTTTGAACGTTTTGTTTTTGGCCGATATCGCGCTCTCCAAGATGGTGATACCACTTTGGCTTGCTAAAATTACTAAAAGGCCATGCATTCTCTTCTTTATCAAATGCCATAGTTTTCTTTCCCAGCTACATAGATTATGATCACAAATTCAATTGCCCCCAATAACTCCAAATTAGACAAACCCAACAAATATTAATGTGCGAGGCTCTTATGCCCCGGGACATCGTGTTTTTTTGCAATTTAAACCTCTAGCAATAAGTTTAAATAGAATATGGAGGAAGAAATTGTGTTTCCATAGGCGCACGGCATGCCCTCGCGAGCGCAGGAGCTTTTGCCAATATTAATTCTTGCCACAAATCTAATAAACTTGCGATTCCATCTTCTCTACACGCACATGAGCAATGCCCATTATTAACAAAAAAAAGAGAAAAGGGAGAGAGATGTTAATGAATTGGTAACTCTTGCATGAGATGTCTCACGTGAGACAATTTTACACATTTTTAAAATAATTATTATTTTCGCTATAAAATGTTATCACTTTCCATTTATACTATATATTGTTCATGAAATTCCATTATCACTTTTCATTAATTGAATATCACTTTTTCTTATAAAAATTATCACTTTTGTCCGTCTCACGTAAAACCTTACATGAAAGGGGTTCACACAAGTCTTTACTTAATGAATTTTACCGAGATGGACTATTGGAGAGTCTGCGAGGCGATTGTACATGGGATGATGGGAGATGAATCAATCCCATTAAAGCTTTGACCAATTTAAGACTATTGGTTTGTGGGTATAGATAGATAGCTCGCGCAAGATAAAAGGAAAAATATATGCAGTGCGTCAGCCTGTGTATTTTGAAAGGAAGAAAAGAAGAAGAGAAACCTAACAAGAGAATGGAATGGAGAGAGGTGCAGCTAGCCAGCTATAAGAGACAAAGACGCATCTCTTATTGGTAGGATCAGGCTCTCGCTGGAGAAACAAAAGGTGAATAAGAAAAAAATGACAACGATTGTATTGACAGTAGCAGGTGAGATGAAATAAAATTACCAAATCAACAATCGACATTGGGTGCAATTTGCCAAACCCTTAGAGGTGGTAATTTTTTTTTCAAATTTTAAAAATTGAGATTAAATTGCAACAAAAGTAAAAGTAAAATTTTTTTATGCAATTAACATTTAACTAATTCTCAATCAATAATTCAATCAAAATTCAATTAATAATTTAATTTACAAAAAACTTATAATTTTATAATTTATTTTTTCTTAATATTCAACTAATTTATTTAAACTATTTAATTTAATTATAATTTAATTAAATTTTAGATTTCAAATTATTTTATTAAATTTATTTTAAATTTGATATATTTTAAATTTAATATTTACTCTAAAGTACCTCTAATTTAATTAATTTAATTTTATTAATCTATTTTACTTTAAACAAAAACTTGTGTGAAATCGTCTCATGTAAGGGCTTACGTGAGACGAACAAAAAGTGATAACTTTATAAAGAAAAATGATAATTGTTGAGAGTGTAAATTCACATAATTTGAGCTATGTTTCTTGTGATAATGATGTATGATTTGATCCTAATAAGAGATAAATCGAGATATGTTGTAGAAAGTTACAAATCAGGTGCGTTTGAGGCCGTTTGAGCGGATTCTCGAAGAAAAACATGACAGAAGTGATCGGAACCAGAAAAAGGGTGTTTTAGACACCTGGTTCGACCAAAGGAGGGGTTGTTCGACCAGCACCCATGGTCGAACCAAGCGTATGGAGGCAGTTTCAGAGTGGTTCGACCAAGCATGGTGGTCGAACCAAAAGCCTGAAGATTCGCAAAATATAGTTCGACCGGTGATTTGGGTCGAACCAGACACCCGCCAGCTCGTTACAGGCCGGTTCAACCAAGTCATGAGTGGTTCGACCAAGACCTAGAGGCTTGGTCGAACCAATACGCGAGAAGGTTCCAGATCTGTATTTTTACAGCTTCAGTACGTCTTTTCGCTAAAAAAAAGCCCATCCAAGGTCCATAAGGAGAGCTTACAAGTATAAAAGGAAGACCCTATGCAGCTAAAAAGGGACGTCATTCACCAATTTCATTCTACACAACATCCGAACCCTACCATCATCTACGGAGCTGTGGAGAGAGATTCGTCTGTCGAATCAAGTGAGAACCAAGTGAAGATTCAAGAAGGAGAGAGACGCGACGATGACTGCATCTAGGGTTTACTTCGCATCTAATTTATCTTGTAATTTTCAAGATTATGGGTAAGATCTATCCAACCAGCATGATTGTTCTTCGATCAATCATGGGCTATAACTGCTTCGGTAGTTCTAGGGTTTATGAAGGTTTAATGATTTAATTGAACTTCCGTGTGTATACTCCGTACAACACTACTTGTGGTTTATTTTATATAAGACTATGCGTTTTTAATTCATATACTCAAAGTTGTTTTGTGCATCATTAATTATTATGTAGAGTATGAATACATATCTTGATTATTGATTGAGTGCGTTCACTACTGAGCAGAATTATATGTTATGATTTTAAGTGAGGGGACTCCGAAGTCTCATTAGAACTTATTATATAAATACTTGTTAATTGAATCTTATTCGCGTTAATAAGTAGGACAAAGGGAATAACTTCATAGTACCTATAAAGGGAGATCATATCGGGTTAGAGTACTTAGTGCACGAGAAATAATTGATACTGATAGTACCTAGAAAGGGGGGTGAATTATATCTCTTGCTCCAAGGATATTCACACGTGTCACACACTTATTTACTTGTGTCTATAGAGTAGATTTGTATGGTTTAGTGATGCGTCCATACTCCACAAGACAGAGTCGGACATTGATACATGGAAGGAAAATTATTAAGTAAAACTGGATGGCCCGAAGGACTACCTAATCTCTCACTTATTCACTTTCGTTTTATCTCTACTGCTTGTTTATTTTAATTGTTCTTTTAATTATTTATTTATTGGTTACTTAATCACCACAACTCTATTGCCATATTAGTCTTAATAAGTTGATTATATTAAACTAATAATAATACGTCCTTTGGGTTAGATAATTAATCACTTGGTCGCTTATCAAAGCTACAATAGCATCCTTAACACTTGGGGATTAATATTGTGTGTTGAGAAAATGCTCATCAATAATAAATTAATAAAAAGTGATAATGTTATTTCATGAATAATTTATAATATAAATAAAAAGTGATAATATTTATAGCAAAAGTGATAACGTTTTATAGCGAAAGTGATGATAACTATTTTAAAAAGTGAAAAATGATCTCACGTGAGATGGTCTCACGCAAGACCTACCCTTTACTCTAAAATACAGTCTACATTTAATTGTTCAAATTTCAGTATATTTTTAAGTGGTAATTTGACCCGCAATTATTGATAAAAAGTGATAATTTTATAATGAAAAGTAATATACAATTAATGAAAAGTAATAATGCTATTTGATGAACAATAGTATAAATGAAAAGTAGTAACATTTTATAGAGAAAGTGATATATAACATTTTACAGCGAAAGTGATAACTAATTTAAAAGGTGTAAAATAGTCTCACGTTATACGGTTTCACACAAGACTTTCCCGCAAATATTAATAAATGAGTTTTGGATGTATCTCAATAAATTTTTTAAACATGATGGGTACGAATATGACTAAAAAGATATGAGAAATAAATATCATGCAAAATGTTATGTAAAGTACACAAATAGGACTACAAAAAATTGAGAAAAATATATACATAATTGATCGGTGCCATTGTCACCTAGATTTTAGTGTCATTATTATGTATTTTTGTGTGTTTTTATTCATTTTGTATATCATTTGGTGGTGTTATATGAAGATATGGAGATGTGTGCTTTGAAATGATAAATGTGTAATTTTCATGATTAAATGTCTTAAATTGTGCTATATTTGTGAATATTTAGAGAATTGGTAAATTGGTGTAATTTGTGTAATTTTCAGGTAAAAATAGATTCTAGACACGATAAAGAAGATGTGAGAAAAACGGAGCTCAATTCGGAGTTGAAACGAGGGAGAATGAGCCAAAGCAAAATGCTGAAAAATGCATGTTCTACTTGCGTAATTTTTCTGTATTCATGTCGAGCTCAAAACTAAACTGTGATATATGATTGGAAAGCCACTGAAAAGAGGACCGCGTGAGCATAAGAAGCACTCGAATAGGGATTCAGATGTGAAAGTTATGCACGAAACGGTGAAACTGCACTGCACGCGCTGCACCTACACGCCTCGTGTGCACCTAAATGACCCGTGTAGGTGCAAAAGTCAGTTTTATGATTTGCACGTGTTCTAGAAGCTTTCATGGGGGTATAAATACATGTTTTGACCACAAATTACGGGAGGAATAATTTTGGATCAGTTTTCACATACACTAGACACCTAAATTACACACATTCATCTCCATTTCTTCCACCCTTCACTTTATCCATCCAATCCACTTGATCTTCTCAAATCCATCCATTAATCCATTCACCACCAATCTAAGAAGGGGAATTCATCATTGGTTGAAAATTTTAGCATGATCAAGGAGGAGGAAGTTCACCATCAAAGGGGAGCCAACTTACCTTTATTTTGTTATTTTCATCATTATTTGGCTCAAATGGAGCATGCCATGGATTGTATTGATTTTATTATGATTTGTAGTGGCTAGTCCTCATTTGAGGCTAGCAATATGATTGGTTAGGGATTATGTAGATTTTGCACACCACATGTTTGATGAAATGATTGTTATGAATATTTTCTATCATAAATAATTATTCTCATTTTATGTATAATTTGTTGTATGATTAAATTCCCTATTCATAGTGTTAGGATGACCATTCCAATATTATGCTTAGTGGTTTAATTGAATCATTGATTGCATGAGGTGACTATATTAGTATGTGGGGAGTTTGACCATAACCTTCATGTGCTTAGAATCTCATGATAGGACATTATTAATAATTACTTGTGAAAGTGTTGAAATGATGAGGGGAACCAAGTCAATTCTCACTTGACCTTAGAAAAGGAACACTAGAAAAATGTCCCTGCCTACTAGAGAAAATTCTTCGAGATAATATCTCTATATACCGGTATATTAATATCCGTAAATACCTATAGGAATAGTGAGGATTGGAGACACTATTTGAGTGCCCTTAATATCATAACATGGTGATCATCAATGCATGTGTGTGTGTGAGTCTACATGAGCCTTTTCCATGAGTGTTGCTTGCCTTGCATACTTCTTAGATTATTCTACCTTCATCCATCTTCCATGTCCATTGTATCCATCTATCTTTAATTGCTTTCCTAATTGTTAGTTTGTAGTATAATCAACCTTCATTCTTTGATTAGTCCTACTAGAGTGAAACATCTTTCAAATATGGCTACCCGCTTTTGCCCTTGGGTTCGATATCTTATAAATTTGCACTTGGTTGCTTACGTGCTACACACGATAGAGTACACTTGCTCTAAATCAATTTAACCAAAATTGAAACCAAGTTCATGGCGCCGTTGCCGGGGAGAAAACCTTCGGTGTAATGTGTTTGAATTTGTTAACTCTACTTAGGACATTTTTCTTATTTTTGTATCTATGTTTATTTTGAATATTTTGTTCTAACTTGTTCTTCTTTATAGGTACACCAATCATGAGAGAAGGGGAGAAAGAGCAACCAAAAATAGTAAATGGAGAAGAATTGTAGTAGACCTTGAGAAAAAGAGAAAAAAATGGATCAATGCTACAATAATGGAATATATGGGGGATGACAAGGTGCTTACAATGTGGATACATTCCAACCGTATCAAGGAAACACTTATTCCATACCAAGTTCCTACAACCAAGTGCCTACGGTTACTCCTTTATCCGAAAATAGTGTCTTAATGGAATTGTGTAGAAGATATGCTCAAGGGAGCAATGCAAGGCAAAATTTTCAACAAAGTCTTCCAAGTTATGGGTCTCAATACTTTCAAAATATGCCAACATCTTATCCTATGGTGCAACAAAAGCGGATGATGCCAAGTCCTCAAGTGGAGGATATTTCTTACATGCAAGGGAGTAATTTCCCAAGTGTTGATCAAGGAAATTATCTCCAAGAACAAAGTTGGCAACCACCGAGTGAAGAGATAAAGCCAACCGTAGAAGATAGATTTGATCAACTCATGAAAATGTTTGAAGAAATGATTAAAGAAAGAAGAGAAGAGAGAGAAAAAATAAATAGAAAAGATGAGGAATAGGAGAGGAGATTTGAGGCCATAGAACTCCAAATGAGTCAAATGATAAGTGAACGGAACACTCTTTACGACATGTTTTGATGGAAATTTTGAAGAAGAGTTAGAGGTAGAAGAGTGTTCGGGGGATAATGAAGACTCAAGAGATGATGAGCTTATTGAGGATAATGAAGACAAGGAAGAAGAAAACTTGGAGGATGAAAATTCATGTGAAAAGGGTAAAGAGTCTAAGGTAGAAGAAAGCCTAGAGGGGGAAGATATTGTCTATGATTTTTTGTCCTTTGATAAGAAGGAAAATTCAAGAGAAGGTGAAGAATCAAGAGAGGAATATGAATTTGATGAAGTGGAACAATGTCTAAGAGCACTTGATGATGAGTTCGGGAATGAAATGAGCATTTCTACATCTTTTAACTCTTCAAGTTGCATTGAATTTCAAAATATTATTTATATTGACTTTGTCTTACCTATTGATTCTTCTCAATGCCTTAGGTACAAAAGAGATCTTGAAGAAGTGTTGGGAAATTACTTGATAAAAAGGTGGTGGCCTCGAAAGGAGAGGTTAATGGAGTGTAAGCTCAAGTGAGTTGAGTTTTTAAAGCCAATCTCGAAGGATGCTACTATGATCATTACTTGCCACAAATGCCTAATAGTGGAAGAAGCCCAAAGATTAAAATTTGATGGCAAGAACAAATGATATCCTTGCCCATTCTGATGAGTTCTCCATATTTCATCAGGCTTGAAGACGTTAAATTTAGCCCTGAATGGGAGGCAACCCATTGTTTGTTTAATTGCTTTCATTTAATGCTTTGATTTAGTTTCTTTGCATTTTGGTATGTAGGTTGATTGTTCTCATAAGGAGAATGGATATTGGAGATATGAAAAGTGCTCGATTTGAAGTGTGAAGGTACGTCTCACCAATTTTTGAAAACTTAAAGTTCAACTCTTGTTTCACTTTAAGTTTGGGGGGATAGTGCGTGGTGGACATACCTTGAATTATTGTGATGTATATACTTCTCTACAAAAAGCTCATTGTTGGAAACTATAAGGGTAAGTCCCACCACTTTTTGCAAACTTAATTCTCAACTTATTTCGATTTAAGTTTGGGGGGAGAGCGAGTGGTGTGACTCACAATTTGAGTGTGCTTATTATGTTGGTTGAGAGATTTTCTTGTAAAATTTGGGTAAATTTTAAAAATTTCTCATGAGTATAAGTTTGATTTTGGTATGATTAGTTGTGTTGAAGTGCATGTTAATTCATATTTTGGTTATAATTGTTGTGCTGATGGTTTTTGATGAGATTTTGAGCATAATATATGAGGTGTATTGGAAGCATATGAGCAGGGCAAAACAATGTGTGAAGTTAGAAATTGGAAGAAATAGAGAAGCAGCTACACGAGCCGTGTTCAGTACACGGCCCAGTACGAGGTGGCCGTGTACTGACATCAGAAGCAGTTACTCGCCCAAGGCAAAGAGCGAGTTCAGTACACGACCCGTGTAGGATGCAGAAGCACGCCCCGTGTACCGCGCACGGGCCTATAAATGATGGCTATGCACGGTGATCAGAAATGCCTACAAGGCCATGACTGAGGCCGTGTACAGAACACGTGCCGTGTAGAAGACGAGTACAGGAGCCGTGTACCTAATACGACCCATGTCGTGCTCAAAGTTCCATTTCATTTTGTATACAACCTGTTTGTCCATGCCTGCCATTTCCACCTCCGGAGGCCTTTTTAGGGAGTTCACTTTATTACTCATCATTTCCATTTGCTTAGCATATATGTGGTTTTAAATTGGATTTGCTTGGATTGGCAGGATACTTCATTTATTTTGTACTCGGGAGGTTTACTTGCTTCATTAGTTTTTCTCATTTTTGAATATGGTGGTAAAATCTTGAGCTTACATGTTATCGGATGATGAGGATATATGATTGTGTTTCTTTTGATGGATGAAATTTTTATTTTTGCATGTTATATATTTTTGTGTTGTTGCTTGCTTGGAGAGTCTTTTCTCATGTGTTGTTTTGCTGGCATTTTTATTCTTGTATAGGATTGTTGGTGGTTTATTTTGGGATGTTGTGAGTCATTTTTGAATGTGAGTAATGTTATGTCGTTTGCGATAAGAGATGACGAACTATGTTGAGAATCTCTAATCTTTAAAATTGTGGTATGTTCTATTTAACTTGTTTAATTTTGAGATGAAATGAGGTGTAATAGGTTCCTAAAGGTCCGAGTAAAAGCTTGTGAGCATTTGAGCCTCAACCGTGCCTCCACGGTTAGTTTTTCATGAGTGGATCGATTGAGCCTTGGTAAACTAGAACTTGCTCATGGACTACGGAAATGAGCCCGATTGGTGGAGGTTAGTGATATGATCTTAGGCCATCCTTGTTACTTTAAAGTCATTGTCATATATTTTCTTACCTTATACATCATCCCTAGTTAACCACTTTGAGCCTTAAAGCTTATTTTTGTGATATAAGCACATTACAAGCCATGATTACCCACTTAAGCCTTATATATAACCTTTGTGTGGGTGATTGAGGAGATGATGCTTTACAAGGTTTGATGGTGAAGTTGTTCAAAAGAAAGAAGGAAATAGTAAACAAGCAAGAAAATGATGAAAAGAGCTCAAGCAAAATGTACATGCAACCTCAACAAAAGAAAAAAGGAGCAAATCAACAAAAGTATGCTCAAGGAATTCAAAATTCAAAAGAAAGGAACCATGCAAATTAAAAGAAGCTCAAGAAATCCAAGGAATGATAATGATTAGTGCTTGAGATTAGAAAAGAAAAGAAAGGAAAATAGAAACGTGAAGAAGTTGATCATCTCTTTGATTACTTATACTCGATGAGTCACTATTATCCATAATCTCCCTACCCTTACCAAAAAGCCTAATATTACATCAAAAAATAAAGTCCTTTTTGATCACTAATTGAAGCTATGGTGGCTTGTGAATGTAATCCATGAGCAAGCCTATGGTGCGTCGGGTTCAATCGATTGATGAGTGAAAATTAGCCTACTTCATAGAGTGTTGAGTGTATTTTGATATCCGACGTGAGGTTTGGACCGGAAGGGACTTTATTACTCTTAATTTTCTTAGACTTGAACTTGTTAATTTTTTATGTCATGATTTTAATGTTGTACTGTGACTTGATAGTCCTTGTTACTTATGATGTATTTTTGCTCATCTTCTTTAGGTCTTTCTCTAGGTGAAAATTCCCCCTCTCGTTTTCTCATTTTCGTTGCTCGAGGACGAGCAACACTTTAAGTTTGGAGGGTTGATCGGTGTCGTTTTCACCAAGATTTTAGTGTCATTATTATATATTTTTGTGTGTTTTTATTCATTTTGTATATCATTTGGTGGTGTTATATGAAGATATGGAGATGTGTGCTTTGAAATGATAAATGTGTGATTTTCATGATTAAATGCCTTAAATTGTGCTATATTTGTGAATATTTAGAGAATTGGTAAATTGGTGTAATTTTTTGTGATTTTCAGGTAAAAATAGATTCTAGACACGATAAAGAAGATGTGGGAAAAAAATCAATTCGGAGTTGAAACGAGGGAGAACGAGACAAAGCAAAATGCTGAAAAATGCACGTTCAACTTGTGTAATTTTTTCTGTATTTATTTGGAGCTCAAAACTAGACTGTGATATATGGTTGGAAAGCCACTGAAGAGAGGATCGTGTGAGCGCAAGAAGCACTCGAATCGGGATTCGGATGTGAAAGTTATGCGCGGAACGGTGAGACTGCGCTGCACCTACATTCCCCATGTGCACCTACATGACCCGTGTAGGTGCAAAAGTTAGTTTTATGATTTGCACGTGTTCTAGAGCTTCCATGGGGGTATAAATACATATTTTGACCATAAATTACGGGAGGAATCATTTTGGATCAGTTTTCACACACACTAGACACCTAAATCACACACATTCATCTCCATCTCTTCCACCCTTCACTTCATCCATCCAATCCACATGATCTTCTCAAATCCATCCATTAATCCATCCATCCACCAATCTAAGAAGGAGAATTCATCATTGGTTGAAGATTTTAGCATGATCAAGGAGGAGGAAGTTCACCATCAAATGGGAGCCAACTTACCTTTATTTTGTTATTTTCTTCATTATTTGGCTCAAATGGAGTATGCCATGGATTGTATTGATTTTATTATGATTTGTAGTGGTTAGTCCTCATGTGAGGCTAGCAATATGATTGGTTAGGGATTATGTAGATTTTGCACACCACATGTTTGATGAAATGATTATTATGAATATTTTCTATCATAAATGCTTATTCTCATTTTATGTATGATTTGTGTGATTAAATTCCCTATTCATAATGTTAGGATGACCATTCTAATATTATACTTAGTGGTTTAATTGAATCATTGATTGCATGAGGTGACTATATTAGTATGTGGGGAGTTTTACCATAACCTTCATGTGCTTAGAATCTCATGATAAGACATTATTGATAATTACTTGTGAAAGTATTTGAAATGATGAGGGGAACAAAGCAATTCTCACTTGACCTTAGAAAGGGAACACTAGGAAAACGTCCCTGTCTACTAGAGAAAATTCTTCGTGATAATATCTCTATGCCGATATATTAATATCTGTAAGTACCTATAGGAATAGTGAGGATTGGAGACACTCTTTGAGTGCCCTTAATATCATAACATGGTGATCATCAATGCATGTGTGTGTGTGAGTCTACATGAGCATTTTCCATGAGTGTTGCTTGCCTTGCATATTTCTTAGATTTCCATGTCCATTGTATCCATCTATCTTTAATTGCTTTCCTAGTTGTTAGTTTGTAGTATAATCAACCTTTATTCTTTGATTTGTCCTACTAGAGTGAAACATCTTTCAAATACGACTATCCACTTTTGCCATTGGGTTCGATATCTTATAAATTTTGCACTTGGTCGCTTACGTACTACACATGATAGAGTACACTTGCTCTAAATCAATTTAACCAAAATTGAAACCAAGTTCAATAATGCAAAATATTATGTAAAGGTACACATTTGGTTATTATGAGACATAAGATAGAGTTCTACATGATAATTTTTTTACAAGTAATAGTGTTTGAGAACATGATTCGTACCGTACAAGACTTTTATCATTTGATTATGCCATGTGAAGTGTATATCTAACCCAATAAAGAAAGTTCGTAAGGGGACTGGAGCAGGCTATCATGAGACAAAAGATCTTCTTTCTAAATAGATTCGATTGGAACTCTTATATGTTCAAGATTCAATAATATTGAAATAATTTCAGAGATTTTTCCTTACTTTATCTGTGTTAACAAACAATTCAAAATACCTTGACTTTTTTAAAACAGGTCCGAGTCAAATGACAATGATTTGAAGCATTTCTTTTTACACTATTTCAGAAACCCAAGGATCGTATGGATATGTAAAATACATGATTTCCAATCCTAGCAAGAAAGGGAGGGAAAATGGATACTCCATTTAAAGTGAGTAAACAGAATTTTATACTCAATCTCATAGATACATATAGAATTATGTGGAAAGCCGTATGTACAGCTTGAAGAGAGATCTTTCATATCTTTCGAGATCCACCCTACACTACGGGGTAAAAAAGCCAAAATAATTGATTTTAGCCCTTATAAAAAGAAAACTGATTCTGAAACCCCCTTCACGCTCATGTCATGTTGAGGCACTGCAGAAGAAAAATTAGCAAAATCTGATCCAATTTATCGTAATCGATTAGTTAACATGTTGGTGAACCGTATTCTAAAACACGAAAAAAAATTGGCTTATCAAAATATCTATCAAGCCATGAAAAATTTCAACAAAAGACAGAAACAAATCCACTATCTGTTTTACGTTAAGCTGATACCTAGATTTTATTGCCTTTTTATATCCATTTTCATATTATTTTATCCATATTTATGTGTTATTTGGTTGTATTTTGTATTTTTATTGAAATATGTATAAATAATCTTAAACCTATGATTTTTAGTTTTTAATGGATGCTAGACATGATAAGAAAGATGTAGAAAAAAACGGATCTCAATTCGGAGTTGAAACGAGTGAGAACGAGCTAAAACAGTGAAGGAAACAAGGGCATGCACCAACACGGGCCGTGTACGGAGCATGACCCTGTAAGAGATGGCCGTGTGCCATCATCAATTCATCCAACACGATCACCTTGTGCCCATGTTATAGCACACGAGCCGTGTTGCAGCACACGAGCCATATTGCGTAACACGGCCCTCTAAATCTTGGCTGTGCATCGACATTAATTCACCCAACACGGTCACCCTGTGGCCGTGTTGCAGCACACGACTCGTGCTATGTAAAAACCTGTAAAAAAATAGAATTCTTCTAGAAGCTTCCCAAGGGGTATAAATACCCAATACTTCAATATTTGATCAGAATTTTCGAGGGGTTTCACTCCTACACCTAGATCACACACCATTTCCTCAATTTCACACCATCATCTTCATCCATTCTTCATCAATCCATCTACACTTGATCCCCTCCATCAAATCCACCATCCAAGTGATCAAGGAAGCAAGAGAGAGTGAGATCACAAGAAGAAGAAGAAGATCTCCATTGAAGACATTCAAAGGGGGAATCTAATTCTAATTTTGTGATTTTTTTTATAGTTGATCATGGTTTGTAAGGATTTTAATGTCTATGTTGAAGTTCTTGTGACTATGAGAGGCTAATCTCCTTTGTGAGATTAGCTCCATGATTGGTGTTGGATAATTTAGTTTTATGCAAATTGATTTTAATCTTGAATGAGCTTTGTATTATTTCTATCATTAATTGTTGATTGCTTGATGTATATGATGATTTGTGTGATTAATTGTCATGGGCATGTGATTAGATTGAGAAATCAATTATGTATTTATGATAGTTCATTGAATCATTTCATCATACACTTTATTTGCATTAATTTAGAATGAGATAGAGATATCCTTCTAGATTTAGAACCCTTTGATAGAACATTTGATTAGCTTGATCGAAAGATTGGTTGATTAGATGAGGGGACCCAAACCATTAGTGAATTCATAGTACCTTAAAAGGGAATATTGCCTATGATTTAGTATCTTATTAGGGAACTCGTAGAGTAATTAGTACCTAGTGGGAGGTGTTTGCTTTGGTCACGATCCTATGTGCTTTTGGGAGTCTTATTGAAGGCCTACATCCTATCTATCTCGAGAGAGAATTTATGTGGAATTATTGATCGCTTCTATGTCTTGTCCATGAGAGATTAAAATTAATTGCATGATTACTTTATTATCTATGCCATGATTGTTGCTAATCTCATCCTTGTATCATTTGGAACCCATTTATCTTTGCATTCATTTTATCTTTATTTCGTTCATTAGTTTAATTGCATTTATTTGCATCTTATCCTCCTATTCCGTCGTCCTTATAAAATCACGATAAACTTGAGATCACTTAAACTCTAGTGCCTTCCTCTCTATGGTTCGATAAATTCTTTAATTGGTCATCCCGACTACAAAATGACTAATCATAAGCAATACGTGGAGTAACTCCCGATATACCAGTATAAGCAAGACGTGTAGGTGGATCGACTCATCAAGTTCCCATTGCCATTTGTTGGTTATTAGAGGCATCCTGAAAATGTCCGAGTTGAAATATGCTATTAAATTAAGTTCCAAACTAGATTAGAATAGCAGCGGCAAAGATGGTTGTCGATGGTAGATACAACGACAATGGTAGTGCAGTGATCGACGAATCCTGATCGGGGCTGGAATCATTGTAGAAGCATTTGATGTAGCCTAGGTGCAACGACATTGTCAACCATGCTAAAAGTTATAAGCTAGTTGGATATTGGATAGTGTGGGTGGGGTCGGGGAGATTGATTAGGGGTGTTTGAATATTGGATAGTAGAGTTTGGGTAGGGAGAGGGGTTTGGGTATTTTGTCTTGTAGCAGATAAGCCTTGTAAGCGTCAAAATTCAAAAATAAAAATTAAAAATCCACATCACGATATTCGGATGGAAAACCCTCTACACCCGTTAAGGGAACGATTTTATCAAAATTTGTAAACTTAATGAACCAATTTCAAAAAGAGTGAAAAAGATTGACCGATTTCAAAATTGGGAAAAATTAATGGATAAAAAAGTATATTTAAAAAAATTATATATATAAATAATTAGCAGTTTATTTATAAAATATATATATTCAAATAAATAAATAAATAAATAAATATATGAAGAACATAAAAACGACTATGTAAATAGGAAAAGAAATAATTGTAATTTTATTTATTCCACGTAAGACACAGAAGGGTGAATCTAATTTTTTTAAGGGATAATGTGAGATGGGTCGATCAATTATTAAAATATATAACTCTCTTAGTCCCAACTTCAACTTCATGCCTTTTGTTTTGGTCCGTCTCAATTTTAACTTAATACTTCCTTCAACTTTATACTTTTTGTTTTGGTTCGTCTCAATTTAAACTTAATACTTCCATAAAAAAGAAAAACAACCAACTAATACTCCATCTGTCCCACCAAAAAAGTCTTCATTTTACTATATTAAGCGTCTCATTCAAAGGTACTCATTTTTCCCTTTTAGTAAAAGGCCCTCACATATATCACAACACTCACTACTAATACAATTATCCACTATACATAAAATAATAATACTCCTTAATTCACGTGCAAAAAACAAATGGGGATATATATTCAGGACGAGGGAGTAGTATCTTTCTAACACACTTTAATTTTAAATTTTTCATCACTTCTTTAATACACATAACATACTTTATATTTTATTTATTACCCAAAAATATAAAACTACCCTCAAAAGTAAGTAAAAAAGAAGTAATTTTTATTAATATCTGTGCGAATAGTAAATATAAAGATGAATTTGGGACGAAGAGAGTAGTATATAAATGTAAAGTATGTTTATTAGTAAAAGTTTCTAGTTAATCATATTATAACACTTAATTAAATCATATTTTAATATATCATTTATCATACTTTAGAAAAATATACTTTAACTATCAATAACTTTACCTTACATAGTATTTAATAATCATATACTATAATACGTCTCACATAAATACCATTTCACAAGAAATTTTGTACTCTCTTGTAAAATGGATATATGTGAGATGGGTTATAAGAGGGTCGATTCATTATTAAAATATATGTACTCCTTCCGTTCATTGTCAATCTATCTATTTGCTTTTTGGGTCCTATATATTAATTGTATTATTGTGTGTATGGATCTCATGTGTCTAAAAGGATAAATTGATAGGTTAAGGGTGGACGACCTAAAATAGTAAAATGAATAGATTGACAGTGAACGGATGTAGTATTATATAAGTTAAGTATATTTATTGATACTTAAAATATGTTTGCAGTGAATCGTATTATAATATTCTTTAATTATATTTTAATGTATCATTCATCATAATTTAGAAAATGTACATTAACTGCTAATAAGCATACTATCTATATAAGACTCATGCTTTAAAACATATCACAAATTATCTCACGTAAATGTAGTTACTAATAAGCATACTATCTATATAAGACTCATGCTTTAAAACATATAAAAAATTATCTCGTGTAAACATAGTTACTAATAAGCATACTATCTATATAAGACTCATACTTTAAAACATATCGCAAATTATCTCACGTAATAAGCATACTATCTATATAAGACTCATACTTTAAAACATATCACAAATTATCTCACGTAAACATAGTCTTATAAGAGACTTTGCATTGTTTTTAATATTTAATTATAGAAGTTAACTCATCAAAAATAAATTCGATAAGAGACTCGAGATCAAAATAATTTTTAATCCTGGAAGTAAGCTCTCAATGCAAGGATAAGATATAAATTGGCTTTAAAATATTATTATTTTACGTGTAGATCTTGGTGTATATGTGTTGTGGTAAGCTCAAACTTGATTCGATTAAAATATTCGAAGCTTGAAACTCGACTCAACCTCGATCAAACTCATTTTTTAGTACTTGAGTTCGACTCGATGTTTTGCATAAAATTAATAAAATAATTAAATAAATATTTATTTAATTAAAAATAAAAATTTCATCCGTCCATTGATAAGATATCTATTTAATTGTTGCACGTTGAATAAAGAGTATTACTATTTTATATAAAGTGAATTTTTGTATTAGTGGTGAATGGTTGACCATGTGTAGAGCTCTATTGCTAAAAATAAAAAATTGATATACTTATATTGAACGATTAAAATAACAAAATAAATATTTTATTAACAGAAGGAGTGAGTAAAATATTTGAGATGGTAAAGAATATGAGTGTGGAGATGTTAAAGAGAATTTTTTTAAAAATATATATATGAATAATTAATTAAGATATGCGTAATAATTTTATATATAAGCTCGATTGACTAGTCTCGTGAGCTTATCCAAGCAATATTAAGCTCAAGCTACTCGAGTAGCTCGAATGCGACTCAACTCGATTAAATTAAAGTCTATTTTGAGATTTTTACAAATATGAGTAATTCCTTAGCCGACTCGATTAACTTACATTATAAAAAAATAAAAAAATAAGCGGTTCGTCCATCCCGCACATCTGCTCGACAGCATATGAAGGAGGTTAATCATGGTAACTCAACCAACCAATAAGGATTATACTTTTTAACCCACCACACAAGGGGGTAGAAGCCCCTTAATTAATAGGTTGCTTCCACGATGTCCTTGGTCATTATGCAAGTTGTCTCCTTACTTGACTAGTTGAGCTGCCAATGCGGACCTCGATTCACTTACATTCTTATACATAATGAGTAGTTATTGTATTAAATTTTACTATATTTTTACTTTTTAAATACAATGATAGTGCATTTGTGAGAGAGCTTTAATAGTGCATTTGTGAGAGAGCTTTAACTACCTCTGCCTCCTACAAAAGCTCCGGGACCCAACGGTATTGTCACGCCCCAGTTTTTATTAAATATAAAGGGAGATTTATTCACAAATCTTTAATAATATTAACCTTCAATGCAGGCGTGAACCATAAAATAAAGTTAATAAAATATCATAAACAGTAAAAATTATATAAAAGTATATCATTAGAATTTATATAAAAAGATTTTGGCGCAGCGCATTAATAAAAAGGGCTTTCACGCAACGCATCTGCCCCGGTACGCCGTCGCTGCCTCAACCTGAAAAGGGTTTGGAGTGGAAAGAGTGAATGTCTTAAATATACTCAGTGGGGTTAACTAAAAATGATTGCACAGTTAAAAATAAATATGTATGCCAAATATACCATAAGATGTAACATATACCAATTTTAATAAAATTACTTTTGCACATTGTCGTTTGATAACTCATTGGAAATATTTTAGACCGAACTGTCGTCCAATAACTTGTGTTAGTTGGTCTGTGCGCACCGGGCCGTCACCCTAGTACGATGTTAGTATACTTTGAAATATATTTTAGTACTGAACCGACATAGCCAGTAACTTGTGTTAGTGTGTTTGTGCGTACCGAGTCGTCACCCAGTACGATGTTAGTAGGAAAATAATTGTTATCGAACTAAAATCACACATGACACATAACATGACATATCAATAACACATATCACATCTTAACATAGCAATCATGACATAAAATGTAGCAATCGGAAAAGAGTAAAAATTACCCACCTTGAACTTTCTTTGAAAAAGTAGAATACATCCGATAAAATTGAAAACTCATTATATTTCCCTTACTGAAGTTATCATCTTTCCATTGAATAAAGAATATATGTGTATAGAGAAAAGAAAGGAGTATATATATATATATATATATATATAATTTGAATAGTTTGTTCTTATCCAATCCCTCAAAATAGCTTACGTGTGTGTCTTATCTAATTACAAATGACATGTGATTTAATATAATATATATATATAATATATCAACTTGAACACCAATTTTAACACTAATAATTATCCAAATGTTAAATATATATAAATAAAAGTAAAAACATGATGACTACGTATGCATCCCTATCCAAAATGCAACTTGCATAAATATCGTACATATATTATTATTATTAAAATTTGGAGACCAAGTTGGCCACACAACACACGTCACTTTAAAATTCATCCTTATCCAAAAACTAACCACTTGCATACACATGTGTTATTATTAATATTATATTATTATTATTATTATATAAATATATTATATTTTTAAAAGATATAATATACTAAAATAATTAATATAATTTTATTTTAAAGTCGAGTTTACGAAAATATAGATCATGAAATACTGAGGTTTTACAATCTATTCCCCTAAAAATAATTTCATCCTCGAAATTCAGAAAACTTTTCAATTTTTACAAAATCGGCGGTAAATAATAATAAATATTAAATGCCTATGTACCTTGAAGCTGACGTCGTGTACCAGGTAGATGTGTAGTAAATATCATTAGAAAATCATTTTATTTTAAAAATGAAAGTCTACAGATATATAGATTCGTAAAATTTATTTTAAAAATACGAGTCAAAAAAAGAAAATTTTATTTTAAAAATACGAGTCCACAAAAACGTAGACCCGCTCTGATACCATCTGTCATGCCCCAGTTTTCATTAAATATTAAGGGAGATTTATTCGCAATTTTCTGATAATATTAACCTTCAATACGGGCGTGAAGCATAAAATAAAGTTAATAAAATATCATAAACAGTGAAAATTATACAAAAGTATATCATTAGAATTTATATAAAATGATTTTGGCACAACGCATTAATAAAAAGGACTTTCACGCAACGTATCCGCCCCGGTACGTCGTCCCAGCCTCAACCTGAAAATAGTTTGGAGTGGAAGGGGTGAATGTCTGAAATACACTCAGTGGAGTTAATTAAAAATGATAACACAGTTAGAAATAAATATGTATGCCAAATATACCATACGATATAACATATGCCAGTTTTAATAAAATTACTTTTGCACATTGTCATTCGATAACTCATTGGAAATATTTTAGATCGAACCATCGTCCGAGAACTTGTGTTAGTTGGTCTGTGTGCACCGGGCCGTCACCCCAATACAATGCTAGCATACTTTGAAATATATTTTAGTACTGAACCGATGTAGCCAATAATTTGTGTTAGTTGGTCTGTGCGCACCGAGACGTCATCCAGTACGATGTTAATAGGAAAATATTTGTCATCGAACTAAAAACACACATGACACATAACATGACATATCAGTAACACATATCACATCTTAACATAGCAATAATGACATAAAATGTAGCACTCGATAAAGAGTGAAAGTTACCCCACCTTGAACTTTCTTTGAAAAAGTAGAATACATCCGATAAAATTGGAACTCATTATATTTTCCTCACTGAAGTTGTCTTCTTTCCATTAAATAAAGAATATATTTGTGTAGAGAAAAGAAAGGAGTATATATATATAAAAATTTGAATAGTTTGTTCTTATCCAATTCCTCAAAATAGCTTACGTATGTCTTATCTAATTACAATTGACATGTGCTTTAATATATATATATATATATATATATATATATATATATATATATATATATATATATATATAATATCAACTTGCACACCAAGTTTAACACTAATAATTATCCAAATGTTAAATATATATAAATAAAAGTAAAAACTTGATGGCTACGTATGCATCCCTATCCAAAATGCAACTTGCATAAATATCATACATATATTATTATTATTATTAAAATTTGGAGACCAAGTTGGCCACACAATACACGTCACTTTAAAACTCATTCTTATCCAAAAATATTTAATCCTTATCCAAAAACTAACCACTGGCATACACATGTGTTATTATTAATATTATATTATTATTATATAAATATATTGTTTTTATAGAAGATATAATATACTAAAATAATTAATATAATTTTACTTAAAAGTCGAGTTTACGAAAATATAAATTATGAAATTTTGGGGTTTTACAATCCATCCCCCTAAAAATAATTTTTTCTTCAAAATTCAGAATTTTTTTTTCATTTTTTACATAATCGGCAATAAATAATAATAAATATTAAATGTCTATGTACCTTGAAGCTGACGTCATGTACCAGGTAGATGCATAGTAAGTATCATTAGAAAATCACTTTATTTTGAAAATGAAAGTATACAGATATATAGATTTGTAAAATTTATTTTAAAAATACGAGTCAAAAAAAGAAAAAAATTATTCTAAAAATACGAGTCCACAGAAATGTAGACCCGCTCTGATACCATCTGTCATGCCCCAGTTTTCATTAAATATAAAGAGAGATTTATTCACAATTCTTTGATAATATTAATCTTCAATGCAGGCGTGAACCATAAAATAAAGTTAATAAAATATCAAAAACAGTGAAAATTATACAAAAGTATATCATTAGAATTTATATAAAAAGATTTTGGAACAGCGCATTAATAAAAAGGGCTTTCACACAACGCATCCGCCCCAGTATGCCGTCGCAGCCTCGACCTGAAAAGGGTTTGGAGTGGAAGGGGTGAATGTCTGAAATACACTCAGTGGGGTTAACTAAAAATGATTGCACAATTAAAAATAATTATGTATGCCAAATATACCATAAGATGTAACATATGCCAATTTTAATAAAATTACTTTTGTACATTGTCGTTCGATAACTCATTGGAAATATTTTTGACCGAACCATTGTCCGATAACTTGTGTTAGTTGGTCTGTGCGCACCACGCCGTCACTCCAATATGATGTTAGCATACTTTGAAATATATTTTAGTACTGAACCGACGTAGCCAGTAACTTGTGTTAGTTGATTTGTGCGCACCGAGTCGTTACCCAGTACGATGTTAGTAGGAAAATATTTGTCATCGAACTAAAAGCACACATGACACATAACATAACATATCAGTAACATATATCACATCATAACATATCAATCATGACATAAAATGTAGCACTCGGTAAAAAGTGAAAGTTACCCCACATTGAACTTTCTTTGAAAAAGTAGAATATATCCGATAAAATTGGAAACTCATTATATTTCCCTCACTGAAGTTGTCTTCTTTCCATTGAATAAAGAATATATGTGTGTAGAGAAAAGAAAAGAGTATATATATATATATATAATTGAATAGTTTGTCCTTATCCAATCCCTCAAAATAGCTTATGTGTGTGTCTTATCTAATTATAATTGACATGTTCTTTAATAATATATATATATATATATATATATATATATATATATATATATATATATATATATATATATATATATATAATATCAACTTGGACATCAAGTTTAACACTAATAATAATCTAAATGTTAAATATATATTAATAAAAGTAAAAACTTGATAGCTAAGTATGCATCCCTATCCAAAATACAACTTGCATAAATATCATACATATATTATTATTATTAAAATTTGGAGACCAAGTTGGCCACACAACACATGTCACTTTAAAACTCATCCTTATCCAAAAATATTTAATCCTTAACCAAAAACTAACCACTTGCATACACATGTGTTATTATTAATATTATATTATTATTATCATATAAATATATTATATTTATAGAAGATATAATATATTAAAATAATTAATATAATTTTATTTAAAAGTCGAGTTTACGAAAATATAGATTATAAAATAGTGGGGTGTTACAGGTATGACCCCTATCTTTTTTCATAAGTTTTTGAGACATTACTAGTAATGATGTTTTATCGTCTTCTTTAGCAGTTTTAAATGGGAAAAATCCTGTTGATATCAACAATACATTCATTGTTCTCATTCCAAAAGTTAAAAAGCCCATGTATCTTTCTAATAGACCTATGAGCCTTTACAATGTTGCTTTTAAGCTCGTCACAAAAACAATTGCAAACTATCTCAAACAGCATCTCCCTAATATAGTGCTTTCGGTTGATTGATTATGGACAATGCCTTTTTTGCATATGAGATTTTCCACCATATGAAAAACAATAAATCCTTTTCTTAAGTTTTGTAGAAACTTTTGTCTTTGAAGTTCTTAAAATCCCTTTTCACTTAAATAAGTCAATCTTCTTCTAGGTTTGACTGGTGTCTCCGAAAGAAATGGTCCATTTATTGATGGGCGAACAATGGGGATGCTTTATTAAGTGGTTATACTTTATTTTCTCTATAATGTAGATGTTTCATGTGAAATTTCTTTGCGCTAACCTATTTGTCTCATTCCTCGAAACTTGCTTCTACCAAAATGATACCATTGGATTCACTCTGTCTATATCGGCATAAGACTTGCCAATAGGGATGTAATCGAACTGAATCGAGTCGAACACTACTAGGTTTGAGTATCGTTTTTTAAGGATTTATCGAACTCGAGCTCGAGCTTGAACTCGTCAAGAAAAAAAAATCGAACTCGAACTCAAATTGTTTGTTAAGGCTCACGAACGTGTTCACGAAAACATAAAGTAACTTATTTATGAATATTTTTTCATGAACATTTAAATATTTTTATTCGTAAATATTAAAAGAACGTTTGATTTATAAACATCTAATGTTATTCATAATATTAAATAAATAAACTAACAAAATATAATACTCCCTCCGTCCACTGTCAATCTATGCATTTTACCATTTTGGGCTGTTTATTCTTAATCTATCCATTTTCCTTTTTGGACTATGAGACCCACACCCTCCACTAATACAAATAAAATATAGGCCCCACATCCTCCACTAATACAACTACCTACAACACATAAAATAATAATACTCCTTAATCCACGTGTAAAAAATAAATGGATACATTGAGGATGGACAGAGGGAGTAATAAACGTTACAAAAATATTTAAATATTTAAATAATGACTTAAGTTATTATCATATTTGTGTGGTTTACTATAAAATATTTAATTATTGAATATTAATAAATAAATAATAATATATAATACTAAAAGTAATTATAAAATTTACGAACACGTTTGCGAGCCATTAACAAGCTCATTAACGAATATGTTAACAAGCTTTCGAGCCGAACACCCTTAGACTTGAGTTTAGTTTGATAGACTATTCGAGCTCAAAATTTATGTTTGGTTTAGTTTGTTATGATTAACAAACGAGGTAAAACGAATACTTTATCGAATCGAGATCCAAATAGTTCGCGAACGGTTTGGTTTGCTTACATTCCTACCTGTAGATAAGTCTCTCCATCCAAGAAGTACCCTTCTTGTCCCTTGAATGACTTTTGTTTGTTCCTTTTGCTACTGTAACTTCCAATTTTTTTATTGGAACACGTAACTAAGAGAATCTAACATGTTAGTGTGATATTAAATTTTCTTCTTTTAACTCATGTATGCATATTTAACATTAGTACTTTTAACTCATGCCCATTAGTAAGTGATCCAACTAAGCCACATGTCTAGTAATATAAAATTTCTTCTTAACTCAGTGATCTAACAAAGACATCTATTAGATTGTTTACACGAGCATTAATTTTCATCTAATTTTTAAAAAAATCATATATTAAATAAAAGTTAAAATTTATAAATAATTCTAAATATAAATTTAATTTAAGATTTCTATGGATAAATTATATTACATCACTAAAAAAAAATAAAAAATAAAAAAATAAAAAAGGTAATAATTATTATTTTAAAAATAACTTCAAACTAATATTCTTTTAAATAAAAGAGTATTCCTTCTCAATTATTTTAATTAAAAATTTATTTGTGTGATTTTTTATATTTTCTTTTCAAAAAGTAGACAAATTCTTTAAAAATTATACTTTAGATATTATCACTTGTATGCTTTGTTATTTTATCAATATATTTCTATATTTTGTATAATTTAAATTAAAGAATTATATTCATATTTATATTCATTAGTATTTGTACAAATATTATAAAAGATACAAATAAATGATATTGATATTTTATAAATTCTTTTGTTATGAATACTGATAATCTATGTCTTTTGTATAATCTTGTTGTCTAAACATTATTCTATTTTAAATTAAAGAATTATATTCATATTTATATACATTAGTATTTGTACAAATATTAGAAAAGATACAAATAAATGATATTGATATTTCTTAAATTCTTTTTGTTATGAATACTGATAATCTAAGTCTTTTGTATGTGTTCACATACATATTCAATTTGGTAAAATAATAAATAAATCCGAGCTTAAATCATCATCAGTATATTGCTGTGATTTGTAATTTACAAAAGATTAATTTATTTTATTTTATTTCATTGATTCCCTTTAAAACGTGTATAATCAGATGAGACTCTTCCACTCGATTTAACTATGGATTATAATAAATTAGAAAGGATAAGTGAGGAGGCAAATGTAAAAATATATATAACTTAATAGAGCCATTCAATAACTTAGATTTATACTAATTGTGTTGAGTGTAATTCCTCTAAAATCTTAACCATATGAAGAATATTGTCATATGAAAATGAATGAACTTTAGCATGAAAAGGGGCCTTAAAACCCAAATATATTGTCATATGAAAATTAATGACTTTAGCATGAAAAATATATCATCAAAATATAATCCAAAAATATCCTTCCGGCGATCGATATGTATTAAAACGTGTTTTTATATATGTATAGATTGATTGATATGCCAAAAATATCTTTCATATTTAATTACCAAATTTATATTATTAAGGGTTTATTACTATCAGATACATACTTTCAGGCTTATTTGTTATGAGATACATTGAAAAAGAAAAAATCCTATCAGGTAAATAATTTAACAAGAGATGGGACAAAATTATCCCACACTCAAATGCACATTCCAAATCTCAGATGGACCTCCACGTTTTCTCCCTCATTACCCTTGAATATCGACCACTGCTCTGCCGCTCTAGCCCCGTCTCCACCGCCGGAAGTTTCCTCAAATACTCTTCTTCTACTGGATCGAAACTATGCTACGAGTTGTATGCATAATTTGCATAATTAGCGTCGGAGATAAAATTAGGGCGTGAAATGGGAAATAATACCCCTCCGGCGATCGTTGCTGGGACACCAACTGTCGCTTCCCTTCTCTCTCCCTCACCGACCTTCCTCCACTGCCTCTGCACCAGAAATATCGGCTCGATCTACCTGGTCGAACTCAAGCCACCATACGCTGTCGTGGGGCAATGGAGGCCGGGCAAGTGCAGTAGGTCGAAATACCAATAATCGGCGTAGAATAGCTCACCGCACCGGCATCTGAATCTGGTCAACCCAACCTTCCTCCGACAACCGTTACACTGATTGACTTCTCTCTTCGCCGAAGTCACACCCTCGGCCACCGCGGTCCTTCTTCAGATCTCCCCTCGCGGCAAGAGGATATTTTTTCCTTCTGCCTCTGTTTTTTCCACAAAATTTCTTATCTGATCAGTTAATTCTGCCTTGGCTCCCTGATTATTTTTCGCATATATTCTGAGATTGTTATGTATTCGTCTAATTGGTTGTGTGAATCTTGTTTTAAGAGATATAAAATCTATGTTTTCATGAATGTTAATGTGTTCTATGATTTGTAGTTGAGGTTTTTTTTAGTTCTTCACTGGTTCAAGATTCTACGTGTAAGCAAAGTTTGGGAATTTTGTATGAAGCCAACCACATATATAATTACCTTTTATATTTTGTATCATTTTATAGATAATTCTTTGACAAAATGCTGATTATTACCGATTGTGATTCTCAGACTTGTGCAATGCCAAATAGAATATATTGGGATACAGTTTTCGTGCTCTGTCTCATGCTCCTGGGATACATCTAGTACTATATTTAAGACTATTATATAGCTTTTTTTTAGGCTCAATCAGTATATAAGTAATACATTAAAGCCCAATTTCCCCTGTTTTTATTTTTATTTCTTTTGGTGTAGATTTATGGATTGCCTCACTCTTCTCAGGGGTAAAGGGATGCCTTTACTCTACTCATGGTCTTGCAAAAAGTATTTTTGTGGAGTTTATATGAATTATGATTATGTTAGGATGTTGTAATGTTTTATGTATATGTGTGTGGGTATATTCTCATAGGTAATGTTTTATAGGTGCTACAAGAATGGGTATGTGTGGAATGTAGCAGAAAATGATGTGATTTATCCATCAGAAGGAGCTGAGTATGTTCTCAAAGGATCTGAACTCATTCAGGGTTGCACTGGTAATTAATTTATCAAGTATTCTTTTTAATTAATTAATGAATTGAATCATTTTGGCTAAAGTTAATGCAATCTTCATTCTAGATAAACTTATTGACCTTCAAGTTGGAAGCAACCAGCAGAAGCGAAAATGGTTCGTGTCTAGTTGGCGAGTTGAATCAGAAGAAATGGTGAGTCATAAATCGGACGAAGAGAATGGGAAGAAGAAGAATATGGTGGGAGATTCAAGTTAATGGTGGTGATGTTGCCAAGAAGGTTGACTATGCATATGGCTTTTTTGAGAAGTAAATTCCTGTGGATGCTGTTTTCCAGAAAGATGAGATGATTGATGTTGTTGGAGTGACAAAGGGTAAGAGATATAAGAGTGTGGTGACCCGTTGGGGTGTCATATGTCTTCCACGTAAGACCCACCGTGGGCTCCGCAAGGTCGCCTGTATTGGTGTCTGGCATCCTGCAAGAGTCTCATTTATTGTTGCTAGAGCTGGCAAAATGGATACCATCACAGAACTGAAATGAACAAAAAGATTTACAAATTGGGTAAAAGTGGTCAGAAATCTCATTCTGCCATGACTGAGTTTGATAGGTCAGTGAATCTCTTTAGTACATTAAAATTATTCCATATATATACATACCGCTTGCTGGCTTGCACTTTGAATATCTTCTAGCATTAGAATTCCAAGTTGAGGTGATCCTAATTTCTATTCAACACATGATAACTTGTAGGACTGAGAAGAACATCACACCAATGGGAGGGTTGCCTCACTATGAGGTGGTGAAGGAAGACTATCTCTTGATAAAGGGTTGTTGTGTGGGGCCAAAGAAGCCTGTCGTCACTTTGAGGCAGTCATTGTTGAACCAGACATCCAGGCTTGCATTGGAGGAGATCAAACTGAAGTTCATTGATACATCCTCTAAATTTGGTCATGGCCGTTTCCAGACTACGCATGAGAAAGCCAAGTATTTCGACAGACTCAATGCTAAAGGCAAGGAATCTTGTGCAAAACGAAATTATGTAAAACAAAATGTGAAAAAAAAATTGTGCAAAACAATACTGTGCAAAACAAACTCTACCCCTCACCCACCCACCCACTGTCGGACCATCGACGGCAGGTCGTCGGACCTCCGCCGGACCGCCGCCTGACCTCCTCCGTCGTAACTTAAAATGTACAAATAAAATGTGAAAAAATAAAATTGTGCAAAACAAATTATGCAAAAACAAAATTGTGCAAACCAAATTGTGCAAAAAAATTTGTGCAAACATATAGGGGGTATTTATGGTATCACAATCATAATTGTGTAGTTATGAGTATTAGTGCTTTGAGTCAAGTAGTTTATAATAATTATGCATTATTTTATGTATCTAATAGTAAGTGACCCTATTATTAATTTAAAAAAATGGACGATCAAGTTTAAAATTGAATGATTACTAAATTTAATAAAATTGAAAAGATGAAGAAAAATTGAAGATTAAAATAAAAAATTCAGGTTTGTTTTTATATATGTATGTATAGATAGATAGATATACCAAAAATATCTTTCATATTTATCTAATTTATATTCCATTATTAATTAAAAAAATGAACGGTGAAGATTAAAATTGAATGATTACTAAATTTAGTAAAATTAAAAAGATGAAGAAAAATTGAAGATTAAAATAAAAATTTAGGATTATTTAGGTATAGATAGATATATTAAGAGTTATAATATTTTAAATAAAATGTTTTAATTTATAATATTTACTCCTCCCACTTGAAGATTATACATCCTTTGTAATTAAAAAAAAAGTGTAACTCTTTAAGCGTAGGAAATATATAATTGTATTAGTATTTCGTGTGAAATTATTAATATTAATTATTTTATGTAATTTAAAAAAAAAGAAATAGCAAAATGTAAATGATTATGATAATATTTGGGTTTAACGATATTTTTATAAGTAAATTTTATAAGAAGTTAATTGGGTTGAATTTATTACTCTTAAATCTTGATAGGTGGTGAAAATTTTGGGGGAGGGGAATTGGAAAAATGAAGACTTGATTTCGTGTTATATAGTACTCCTATCTTTTTTCTAAAAAGAAATTCTAACCCTAAAATAAAATATTGAAATTTTCTTTATCGTCCACATGTCACTTAAGTTAAGAAATATAAACAATTAGGAGTGTACATTTCACTAAAGTTAGGAAATACAAACACTTAGGAAATGTTCAAATTTTCTTATTGTGTACTCATCAAACACGTATAATCTCTGACACATTCGAGACGTAAAATTAAAAAAAAAAAAGAAATATATATATATATATATATATATATATATATATATATATATATATATATATATATATATATATATATATATAAAAGGAATGTTGTACACACAGCTGAAGTAATAAATTAAAAATTGATGTGTTCTTGATACAAAAAATGACACACAAATCAGAAATCAAAGTTGAGCAACATCCCAATATCAACACAAACAAGCATTAATTTTGTAAGTTTCCATAACCACAACATGCACATTCATATATCTCATGATCAGTAAGTAAGATGAACAGTGATCCTCAACAACATCTCCACACCATCAGCAACACTCTGACCCGCCGGAATCAGTGACCGGACCTCCGCGAACCCGCATGCATTCTTGAACTTTCCGGTCCCTCCGGTGACCGACAACCGTGACATGGTACTTCCGATCTTGTACACTCCAAAGAAGTTGAGACTGTCCCCAAATTCCCCTCCTTCCATCATCGCCGTGAACGCCATCATCTGAGTCGACCCGTCGGCCGAACTCGCCACGTACACCCCCTGCGCCTTCCCGAGCTGCTGGGACCCCAGCTCAGGAGCCGTGGTCAGGTAATCGTCGATCACGGTGATGGTGCCGAAGCCGAGGCCCAGCCCGTCCGGCCCGAGCTGGGTGGCGCCTATCGGGTTGGCGTTGCTGTTGGGGATACCGGCGAAGGCTGTACCGGCTAAGCCGGTTCCCAGTGGGACCCCGTTGGGGTTTAGGACTGGGATGGCGCCGTTGGCGTTGGGTATAGCGACGCCGTTTTTAGGGGGGAGGAAGCCGAGGGGGCGAGCGAAGGGGACTTGACCGCTGTATATGTTACCGAGTAAGCCGGTTATCGGTCGGGCAGTGGGGTTGCTGCCGCCGAGGATGTCGTGCATGAAGAGCTCTAGCACCGCTGCGGGTGGAGGATCCACGGCGGTGATTGTTTTTGAGAAAACGATGATTGCTAAGAGGAGCTTCAACATTTTTTTGGGTGGGTGGGTGGGTGGGGGGTTGAGTTGTATTGTCTTGAATGGGTGTGAGTTTGGATGTTTTGGTTATCTAGGGTGGGTGGGTGGGGGGTTGAGTTGTATTGTCTTGAATGGGTGTGAGTTTGGATGTTTTGGTTATCTAGGATTGTGTTACATGACCCTATATATATGCATTAGAGTTTGAGATGTTAGATGACAAGATGGAGTTGTTGATGGTGGATGATTCATATGTACATGATTAGAATGTTCTTTTCGTTGAGTGTGGAAGGTACAACGAAACCATATATGGTGAATTAGTACATAATTATATCATTGTGCTACAAACTTACAGTTAATTCCTCCATTAATTAAAAACATGTATAGCTAGGAGGATATCTAACATGCATTTATAATTTTGTTGAAACTAACAGATCGAATTCGAAACATTTTGTAATTAATTCGAAACATTCAGTTTCCAGCAGGTGTTGTTTTGTTCATTGATTGGGAATTCAATATTGAATGATTTAATTATGTGTATCATGCTATATCCTATTCCACAATTTCATTTCACTTACAATTTCATAATTTATCTTTTCTTAAAATATTACTTACTCTAATTAATGATTATTAAACTCTTTTAACACATGGTGATAATTTAGACATTAATTAAAACACATAACAAATACTCCATTCGTCTCGAAATAAGTTTAACATTTACTATTTCACGTAATTTAAGAAAAAATATTTTATATTTTAGTATTTTTAAGTAATTAAAAAGTGTAAAGTAATAATGTGAGTATAAAATAAATAATTTTTAAAGTTGTTGTATAGAAAAGTGTTTCTTTTTATGGGTATGAAAACCTAATTATTGTGAGACGAATAAATAAGAAAAGTATAAAATTTATTGTGATAAAAAAAATCTAATAAGTGAAATAAGTGATGAGAGTCAAAATAAGCGTGTTTTAGTGTCCTGATTTATGTGGAAATTGAGTACGAGTTGGTCTTTTATCAAGACAAATCAGGCTGTTTATGGAAAATCCATGAAACAGAGGCTATCGAGGCATTTTGAGCATATTTGTACAGGAAAACAGGTCTTAAGGGCTTGGAATTGGAAGACACAATTTTCGAGGCATTTTTCGAAGGCTGTTCGACCTCAGAGGCTTGTTCGACCATCATTATTGTGATCGAACAAGGGGGCTAAGTCGAGAAAAATGCCCAAAAACATACAGAAGCATTGCTCGACCAAGGGAGCACGTTCGACCAGAATCGTCTTGGTCGAACGGGAGAAGATTGGTCGAACAAAATATTCAGAATCTTACAGAAGGGTTGTTTGACCGACGTTCGACCAGGAGGACTTGCTCGACCAATGGAGGTCTGGGCATTGGTCGAGAAGAATTGCGCTGGAGCTATTTTTGGTAATTTCGGGTTTCTTTTACCAAATTTAACGTGTGTCTCAAGTAAAACCCATCAAAGATCTGTGAGGAGCACTTTACAAGTATAAAAAGAGATGCAGAACACAAGAATTGGAGAATCACAACACAATCATCCTACACCCCACAAGAGGGGATCACCCCCAACCATCATCCACATCCTGTCCTCATCCATCCATCACTTTGAATGTTCGTTTGTGGAATCAAGAGGAGAAGTAAGAGGAGGATTCAAGACGGAGAAGGACGCGACGACTCCCGCATCTAGGGTTTCCTTCGTTTTCTAATTTATCTTGTATTTTTCAGATATATGGGTAAAATCTATCCAACCCCCATGATTGTTCTTCGCAATATCATGGGCTAAAATCGTTTTGGTAGATCTAGGGTTTTGAAAGTTTTTATGAATTAATTGAACTTTCGTGTGTATACTCCGTACAACACTACTTGTGGTTTAGTTTATATAAGACTATGCGTTTTTAATTCATACTCAGAGTTGTTTTGTACATCATTAACTGTTATGTAGAGTTTGAATACATATCTTGGTTATTGATTGAGTGTGTTCACTGCTGAGCCGGATTCCATGTTATGATTTTAAGTGAGGGGACTCCGAAGCTTCATTAGAACTATCATATATGAATACTTATTAATTAAATCTAATTCGGTTAATAAGTAGGATAAAGAGAATAATTTTATAGTACCTATAAAGGGAGATCATATCGGGTTACAGTACCAATCCTAGGGAAAAATAATTGATACTGATAGTACGTAGAAAGGGGGTGAAATTATATTTCTTGCTCCAAGTTATTCACACGTGTTATACGCATGTTTTCTTGTGTCTATAGAGTAAATATGCATGGCTTAGTGATGCGTCCATATTTCATAAGGCAGAGTCGGATATTGATACACGACAGGAAATTAATGAATGAAAATGGATTATCCTAGAGCTATCTATTCTCCATTCTTGAGTCACAGTCGTATTCTTCTAGTGTTTAATTTATTATATTGTTATTTTAATTAATTGTTTAGTAGTTGATAGTTAAAATCCTCAATCTTTATTATCACTTGTCTTAATTAATTTAGCAAATAATTTAATTGATAATACGCCGTCCTTTGGGTTCGATATTTCACTTGGTCGCTTGCTTAAGCTGCAATTGACATCCTTAATACTTAAGGATTTATTTTGCGTGCAAAGAAAACGAGCATCAAGTTGGTGTCCAGAGCATGGAATGTCTAAAGCTCAGTAAGCATCTTCTACTATGGATTGGATTGTGAGTCGCGTATACTTATTGATGCATCATCAGGAGGAGCGTTGTTATCTAAGACAGCACTTGAAGCTGAAAAGTTGTTTGAAGACATCTCTATGAATTCACGTGACTGGCTTACAAAAAGAGTAAGAAGATCATATGTACTTGGCAAGGTAGCACAGGTTGAACATCAAGTGGTGATGAGATTGTCTCTAGTCTAACTAATATCAACAAGCTACTAGAGTCCCAGCAAAAGCAGATTACAGAGTTGACACAAAAGGGGCCTAGTATGAAGCAGTAAGAAGTGAAGAGTGTTGAAGTGACCTACAATCGATACATGGATAAGAATGATGCAAGAGTAGATCGTCTAAAGGCCAAGCTGGAGTCAAAAATTAATGCAAATCATGAGGATATATCTGAGCAGATGAAGGACTTGACATTGATTATGAGGCAAATGACTGCGAATGTGAATCAATTTACACAAATATTAGAGAATAATACCATCACATTGAGGTCCGAGACACAGTACGAAGGTCTGATGAAGCCGGTGTTCGTAAACGAAGGAAGCAGAGCTCCTGTTCAACCAACCCCACGCAGTTCGACCAGACCTGATGGTCAAACTGTGGTCGAACAAGTCTTGGAAAAATAGAGTTATGATGCTCTGTTTTTAATCCCACCATTTAACCAAGGCACTACCATTCGACCAGATCATCTTGGTCGAATGTTGGTCGAACAACAACTGGTGAATTTGAACTCCTGACCAGAGTCACTGTTCGACCAAACACAATCTGTTCGACCAGACCATTATGGTCGAACAGTGGTCGAACAACTTCATTCACCTCCTGTTTCGATACCAAATGCTACACCTGTTGTTCAGAACACTCCAGTATCATCTCAAGAGCATAATACTATGTAGATAATTGAGAATAAGTGGGAAAGAGCAAAGAGATTGAGAACCGAGGAGGACAAAGCGAAGGAGATTGAACGTGATGAGTGAGGAAGACCAAACACCAAGATACCTCATCTGTTTCCTTCGAGATTGGCCAAGAAGGGATTGGAAGAAAAGTTCAAGAGGTTTCAAGATATCATGAGCAAAGTTAGCTTGAACATTCCTTTCTCTGAAGCAATCATGGAGGTGTCATACTATGCCTGATTCCTCAAGGATATTATATAGAAGAAGAGAAGTTTGAACAGAGTGGAGACGGTAAACCTATCAGAGAATTGCAGCTCGATCCTTCAAAGGAAGCTATCTGCAAAGTTGAAGGATCCGGGAAGCTTCACCATTCTTTGTGACATTGGAAGAGGGTCGAGACATAAAGTCTTGTGTGATTTGGGGGCAAACGTTAATTTGATGTCTTTGTCCATATTTAAAAAGCTTGGTTTGGGGGAGCTCATACCTACGAATATTGCTCTTCAGTTGGCGAATAGATTCATGACTTGTCCGATGGGTTTGATCGAAGATGTTTTAGTAAAAGTGGATAAGTTGGTCTTTCCAGTGGATTTTCTTGTACTTGAGATGCAAGATGACAAGGGTGACATTCCCCTTATTTTAGGGCGGCCATTCCTTGCCAAATCGGGAGCTATGATAGATGTTAAGGAAGGAAAGCTTAGACTGCGGATGGATAATGAAGATGTGGTTTTCTTTCTTAATCATGCAATGAAGATGTCCATGGAGATTCAATCATGCGAGAGCTTAGATATGGATTCTAACTTGTTTAATTTGGATTTTGACAAGAAAGATGATTCTGAATTTGAATGGAAGATTGACAAGGAGGTGTCTAGATAGCCATGAGAGGAAGGAAATTCCAAGGATCATATACTTGAGACCAAGAAAGGTGAGGTGTTGAGTGTAGACAAGAAGAGAGAAAGAAAGTACTTGAAGGTGGGATGCGAGAAGACCGTCCTCTGATCCAGTAGTTCAGAAAGTGGTATTTCGTCATGACTCTCTGACGTTAAACATGAGCGCCTGTTGGGGGCTTGCCCTTTCAGTTTATTGCTTTATTTCTTTCATGTGAATGAGAATTTATTATATTTGAGGTGCTCACGTTTCAGCAATTACATCTCTTTTCAAATTTAGTTTCGACTTACGTTTTATCTAAGTTTGGGGGTGTGATATACTTATCTCGTCTTATGAGTACCGAGGGTATAATTTTTTCCTTTCGTTGGTTGTTTGTTTGTTAGGAGGTTGATTTTTTACGGCGTATTAATATTTTAACCCGGTGTTGGTATGTCGATTTTTTTATAACTTACCTAATGTTTAGTGTGTTGTGTTGGTGTGTCTAGTGTGTGGAGTCGATTAGATAGTCAATTGTGTATTTCTTATAGTTCATCTATATTATGATTTACGAATCCTGTGATAATGAGGTATGTTGAGCTTTGATAATAGAAACAGGTAAACTGAGGCTTTGATCTGATCAAGTTGAACAACTAGAGGAACTCGTGCATAAGTTGAATAAAAATCAGGTGCCCTAGTTTCCTCTTTCTACTTTTTATGTGTGCTTTAAATTCATGGAGTGGAAGGATTGAGTTTATGATTATGATACACATGAGCTTATATTTTTAAATTGTGTCTGAAATTCATATGCTCTTGAAATTGATGAAGGAAGTGAACTTGAATTAGATTGTGGTATGAAGTTCTATGTGTACTTGTGAGATATTACTTACCATGAAAAGTGCTCTGTTACTTGTTAAAAACCCATGTGAGTTTTGAGCCTCGTTGATCATGTTACATAATCACATGATATTTCTTTTTTGGTGAGTATCGTTCTTGTGCGTGTATTCTAGAACTTGTCTTGAGTCTCCTTGAATATTCAAGATTAGTCTAGTGGGTTATAGAAATGATATTAGGTCATCTTTGAATAGCCCATCTTTTCCCATTTACTTTACCTGAATTCATTAAATCCCTTGTCAGCCCATTTGAGCCTTTTTAAATCCATTTTTTGATAGCAAATAAAGCTTAATTGAAAAGAGTGGTGACTTGAGGGATGATAAGGATGATGAAAGAAGAGTCTTAAGGATGAAAAGGAAAATTACTGGAGTAGTGCTCAAATCTAGTACTCTATGAAAACAAATACCCTAGGGTAGTTCTTAAATTTTGTACCCTATGGAGGATGTGAGAGATAGTGCCCGAAACTGGTACCTCAAAAGAAAAAAAGAAAAAGAGAAAAAGGGTGAAGAAAAGGAGAATGATGGAGTTGAAGAGCTAAAAAAAGTTGGAAAGAAAATTTCGTGTTTGATGGAGAAAGATGGAAGAATATTATGCTTGATTGAAGTGATGAGAAAAAAATAAAGATTGAGAGAGACAGCCACTTGATCGATCCGAGTTTTGAGTCACTTATCCATATATTTTCTATCTTAATCAAAGAGCCCACATTACAACCAAATAAAAGACCTTTTTGATTCATGATTTTCTAGCTACAAGTAAAAGGAGAGTTGAGACAATAGGCAAGCTTATGGTTACACATGCACTTGAATTGACTTTGAGCGTAAACACCTTAACCCATAAGTGTACATCTTTTACACTTGAGTGCGAGTGATATATATACTTTCCGTGAGAACATGTCAATGGAGCATTTGAATTGGTGGTGATTGTCTTAACTTGTATGCTATGAATTGATTATTACATGTAATGAGAGTTGCATGACCTAAGTTGAGGATAATTGTATTTTGAAGGAGGTATTGGTCATAGTCCTTGTTTCCCCACTAATTTTCTTACTCTCTTTCTCTTTATTTTTATTTTGTTGCCTAGGGATGAGCAACAGGTAAGTTTGGAGGATTGATGAGAGTGAAAATAAGCATGTTTTAGTGTCCTAATATGTGTGAAAATTGAGTACGATTTGGTCACTTATCAAGACAAATCGGTACTAAGGATTTTTAAGCATATTTGTATAGGGAAACAGGTCTTAAGGGCTCGAAATTAGAAGACACAATTTTCGAGGCATTTTTCGATAGCTGTTCGACCTCATAGGCTTGTTCGACCATCATTATTGTGGTCGAACAAGGGGTCCAAGTCGAGAAAAATGCCCAAAAACTTACAGAAGCATTGCTCAACCAAGGGAGTCTGTTGACTAGAATAGTCTTGATCGAACGGGAGAAGATTAGTCGAAATAAAATGTCCAGAATCTTACAATAGGGTTGTTCGACCGACGTTCGACCAGGAGGACTTGCTCGACCAATGGAGGTCTGGTCGAGCAGAATTGCGCTGGTGCTATTTTTGGTGATTTAGGATTTCTTTTACCAAATTTGACGTGTGTCTCAAGTAAAAGCCCATCAAAGATCCGTGAGGAGCACTTCACAAGTATAAAAAGGGATGCAGAGCACATGAATTGGAGAATCACAACACAATCATCCTACAGCCCACAAGGGGGGATCACCCCCAACCATCATCCACATCCTGTCCTCCATCCATCCATCACTTCGAAGATTCGTTTGTAGAATTAAGAGGAGAACCAAGAGAAGAATTCAAGACGGAGAAGGATGCGACGACTCACGCATCTAGGGTTTCCTTCGTTTCCTAATTTATCGTGTATTTTCCATACATATGAGTAAGATCTATCCACCCCCATGATTATTCTTCGCAACATCATGGGCTAGAACCGTTTTGGTAGATCTAGAATTTTGAAAGTTTTTATGAATTAATTGAACTTTCATGTATATACTTCGTACAACACTATTTTTGGTTTGGTTTATATATAACTATGCGTTTTTAATTCATACTCAGAGTTGTTTTGTGCATCATTAACTATTATGTAGAGTTTGAATACATATCTTGTTATTGATTGAGCGCGTTCACTGCTGAGCATGATTCCATGTTATGATTCTAAGTGGGGGGACTCCGAAACTTCATTAGAACTATCATATATGAATACTTGTTAATTGAATCTAATTCGAATTAATAAGTAGGATAAAGAGGATAATTTTATAGTACATATAAAGGGAGATCATATCGGGTTAGAGTACCAATCCTAGGGGGAAATAATTGATTCTGACAGTACCTAGAAAGGGGGGTGAAATTATGTCTCTTGCTCTAAGATTATTCACAAGTGTTATACGTATGTTTGCTTGTGTCTATAAAGTAAATATGCATGGCTTAATGATGCGTCCATATTCCACAAGGTAGAGTCGGACATTGATACACAAAAAGAAATTAATGAGTGAAACTAGATTATCCTAGAGCTACATATTCTCCATTCTTGAGTCACAGTCGTATTTTTCTAGTGTTTAATTTATTATATTGTTATTTTAATTAATTTTTTAGTAGTTGATAGTTAAAATCCTCAATCTTTATTGTCACTTGTCTTAATTAATTTAGTAAATAATTTAATTGATAATACATCGTCCTTTGGGTTCGATATTTCACTTGATCGCTTGCTTAAGCTGCAATTGACATCTTTAGTACTTAGAGATTTATTTTGTGTGCAAAGAAAACGCGCATCAATAAGAAAATAAAAAATTGGCATAAATTAATCACATACTTGAATAACATTTACGCCATTAAGAAATACTCCCTCCGTCCACTTTCAAGGATTCCATTTTGTTATTTACGGTGTCCGTACCTAGGGGTCTCATTTTCATTTATGTACAATGAGGGACCCACTAATAATACTCCTACTAATCCGATATGTATTTAGAAATTACCCATTTGCCCCTCACATTAATAAGGAGAAGGGGTAAAAAGGTAAAACTTACCCATTACCTACCCTGTACACATTAAATAAAAATACTCCTTAATCTCCGTGCCCAAAAGCAAATAATACACTTGAAAGCGGACGGAGGGAGTAGGTTGAAAAAGTCAATAAATTGTACTTTCTCAATCAATGTGAGAACAAAAATGGACAACGATTTGTGCCAGATTGACTCACAGAATAATTTTGGTGAGTCAGATATAAAAAGTGATACTCCCTCCCTCTCAAAGAGAAGTTTACGATTAATGTGGATATGAAATTTAAGAAAAAATTGCCTTTTGCTTTACTTTTAGGGATATGTTGATATTTTTAGGTAATAAATAAATTAGAGAGTGATTAGGGTAATCAAGGGTAATTGCTACCACTTTTGGTCATCACTCTTCTTAATTAACTATTGTTCCTTCATTAATATTATTTTTATTTTATTTTTAAATTTATTTAAATGACTATTATACCCTAAATCCTATGGATAAATTATACCCTAAACTATAAGAGTAAAATTACAATTATACCCTAAATCCTAAACTCTAGAATAAATATACCGTAAACCACAAGAATAAAATTACAATTATACCCTAACCCTAGGGATAAATTATACCCTAAACCACAAGGGTAACATTATAATTATACCCTAAACTATAAAGGTGACATTATAATTATATCCCTAAAATTAAATAAATAAATAAATAATAAACAAAATAAGAAAAATAAATAAAAAGAAACAAAAAAAGAACGAAAAAAGACAAAAAAGGGAAAAATAATAATAATAAAAAGAACAAAAAAAGCAAGAATAGTCAAATGTTGCACCAATTTGCCTCGTTGTCACTGTGCCATACAAGTCATTGTCAATAAATTATAAAGTACGTTATGTGAGTTGTAAAGATGTAGTAATTTTGAAATCAAAATGTGTCATGAGATTATTGATTTTTGTGTATTTTCTTTGGGGTGTGTAGCTTGTCAAATGTGACCCCTTTCTGATGGTAAATTGATGTGGATGTTTCGAGATAATTAGGTGGTTATCGATACATGCTAACATATAGAGAGAGAATTGCCCCCTAGGCAGTCTTGTGCCTTTTTAAGGGGGTGAAGGAGTGATCATTTCATTGCTATGGATTGTCCCCATATTCATATTGTGTGACCTGACGTCATCCAAATCTGGATGTATCGTCAGGTAACATCAGAATATAAGAGTACAGTACGGACATTAAATGCATTATCTTCACGTTATCCTTTTTAGGATCCGTCTTAGGATATCCCCTATACATATATCTTTAGGGGATACTGTATACTTTTCAGCAAGTGGCCAACATGAAGGGGATATCCGAATCGTCATGCTCTGAAAAGGAGGTTAGACAGACACGCCCCCCACAACTCTTGTAATGGGGGCCTTTGGCCCAAGCCCACATCCTTAATGGGCTTTAAGGTAGGCGACCCAACTGCCATTTCTGATAGGTGAGGGCCCAATATCCCAGGCCCTACTACATTAGCCCCCAAGTTTTGTAATCACTAGAGCGTGGCAGGTGAGGGCGGAACCTTCCCAATGCGCGCGTGTGCCCTATTTTTTGAATTTCAAACCCTTGAAATGACATCTTGGGTGGCCAGAGATTCGGAGGCGATGTTTCGAGATTCTGGATATGCTTCCGAGGTGCCTTTTCATTATTAAACGTGTTCGGCATTAATTATTATCCCGTCAGTTGTGGCGTCGATTGGGGAGGTGTTCTATAAAAGGGGCCTATTATTTATTTTTATATTTTTTATCTCAATTCTCACTTTCCTTTTGTCGTTTCATCTTTCACTTTGTCAAGTCTCCTCTCTCATTCGTTAAAGCATCCTTCATGAATCTAGATGATTGTTCTATTGGCTAGTCGGACCCGAGGCAGGTGACGAGTGGCGGAGAAGGGGTATCAAAATCCATAGGGAGGGCCTTTCGAGATCTGCGAGACGACACTGAGGTTTCTTTGTCGTTGCATAGACTTCCAGCGGTGTCCCGCTCCCTACTTTTCTCATTCGCGATGGCGGAGGATGTGCCAGATCCGAAGAATATTCGGGTCCCGTATTGCTTCACAAGACGGGGCCCATAACGGGATGTGGGTGCAATTTTAGGATAGCTCGATTCCTTCTTCCCAATTTGAAGAATTTTCCTCAAATTATATGGCGCCAGGGTGGAATTCATTAAAATGGTCGAAAGTGAAAGGGCAAGCAAGACGACTCAAGGGCAGGTGGCGGTAAACGTTCTTATACTGAAGATAGGGTTCCGTCTGCCCATTCATCCTTGTTTGGTGGAACTCCTCGACTATTGGAATTTGAAGCCGCATCAGCTATCCCCAAATGCCTGGGCCACCATAATTGGTTTTATTCTCTTGTTCTGTAAGAAGGGGTATCGCCATTTATCCCCTAAGAAAATCGATTATCTGTGTCGTCCTTCTGAGGAAAATTTGCACCGAGGATTTTATCGAGTCAATCCTTCACGTGGAATAACTCTTTCAGGGAAGTCCACTTCCATAAAGAATTGAAAAGAATGGTAGTGCTGGGTGGGTGGTGCGTGGAAGCTGACTCAGATTAGAATTCCTTCTGCCTTTCAGCTAATTCGCTCTCGCGGAGGTATGTGTGTCCCTATTTTTGCTTCTCCATTTGCCTAAGAGGTGTAGTGATTGTGTTTTTTTTGTTTACAGATAGAGATACTCGTCCAGGACTTTCCATTTCTAAAGAGTTCTTGGAGCTGGTTGGTGTTATTAGTAAAATGAGTGCCCAAGAGAGAAGCACCGACATTATTACCGACAAGCTCTTGAAAATGTATGGACTCATAGTACATCCAAGGGTGCCAGTTTCCTTGTCAAAGATGAATGTGGCTGCTCATGTCGGTGCGAGTTTGGAGCCCCTGAAACCTCTGTCGTTGACCCGGACATTCCTGTTGTGGTGACAGTGATTCCTATAGGGCCATTCGCTTCCCTGGATCAGACTACTGTAAGGCCGAACGCCTTAACAGAAATAATAGAGTTAGACGAGTCCTCTCCGATGGAGCCGAGCCCCTAGGCCCTACAGGAAGATATGATTGCACCGGATTTCGAGGCCGGAGTTCATGTGGAGGAGGAGGTCACTACGAGTCGTGAGCCCAAGGGCACTGCGCAATAAGAGGGGCTTGCCGATATGATGATCACTTTGGGAAGAGAGCGTTAAGAGGATTTCTTACTTCCCGAGTCTGGCTACTCTTCTCCCATTGTCTGTTCGGTGCAACGACGTCCTAGGGGTTCTAGTGGAGTTGTTATGGAGGATCAGTTAGTACCTGTCAGCGGACCTTCCAAGCCCCCGAACAAGAGGGTTCGGGCTAATAGCTTCGACCTCTTTTCTGGTGGGGCCACTTTGGGAGCACTTTCAATCGAGACCCCTTACCTTGGTTTTTAAGTCAGTGCCTCTGTTCCAAAAGTTCGCTCTCTGTTACCAGTGCTCCGTAGCCTATATGGGTCAAACCCGTATGATTCCAATCAACCTGCTCTTCCCGCATATATGTTGAGGGCAATGGAGTCTATCCCCGTCAGCTTCACTCAAAAGGAAAGTGACATCATCAGAGCTTTGAATTTTGATGATCTTATCTATGCGGCGACTGGGTATCACGCGCAGGCACCGAGTTATTTAAGGCAGGCGTCTCTTATCTTGGCTCGTCAATGTTAGAAGGCAGCTCAGTCTGCCAATCTAGGCCGACGAAGGGAAGCAGAGCTGGTCCAAATGAGGGAAAGGATGGAGGAGGTAGAGCGGAGACACTTGGAAGAGGTTGAGTCAGTTTGGGAGGAGGTGGCCCGTCAGCATAAGACTTTGGATGATGCTTTAGAGGCTGTTAAAGAGGAGCTGAGACTGGCGGACGGGAGGTTGCTTTCGAGTGAAATGTCATTGAAGGCCGCCGAAGAGGCCCTGAGAGAGTCAGAAGAGAAAAATGGCCGACTCGTTCAAGAGTTGGATGAGGCATAGGGGAGACTAGCAGACTATTAGGGAATGCTAAAGGCTAAGGAAGCTGAGACTGCTACCCTCACTAGCAAATATGAGGCAGACTTTTCGGCCTTAAAAACTCCGAGAGAAAAATTACAGGGATAGTCAGCTTTGCCAAGGCTTTGGCACACTCGGCGCGATTGGCTAATGGGATTGACACGATGGCTCTTTTGGAAAATTTCCGTCAGATGCTGCATGCTCGGATTAGCACCTTGGAGTTGCCGGCTGGCATTGACTGGGAGTCGGAAGGGATGAACCTTGCTCCATTAGGATACTTGTCTGAATTCTTTCCCGTTTTGGGTTTCCCGAGTCTAGTAGTGTCCCAGCCATCCACGGCGTCGACTTCCACAGTGGCTCCCTCTCACCTGCTCCTGCTCCGACTGGCCCTTCTGGTGGGACTTAGTTTTTAGGATGAAAAAACCTTTGTACTCTTTTGGTTTCCCGTTTCTCACTTTAGTTTGTATTTTCGTTCTTTAATGGCAATGATTGCATTTAATACTGGTTCTGACATGCATTAATTATGCATTTAATGCACTTGATCCTCCTATATCTTCGCCGCCAGTTTCTTCCAACTGTCACGTCGGTTGTCATTTTCCCCATGATTTTTTGTTCGATTGCGGCCACGTGTCGCAATCGACAGTTCTCTTTTGCATTTGGGTGATCGTTTCGGATTCCACAAGGGGGTGGTAGTTATTCTCTTTCTTTTCCCCTTTTTTCTTCTATAAAAGTGGGAGGTTACGCGATCATCAAGGCCACACTTAATTCTTCCTTCGTTATTTCTATAATCCATCTTCTATCTCACTTACTTATGCATCACCTTCTGCCATGGCTCTTGTTTTTTTATTTCAGTGCGTTTATGCTTGTCCTTCTACTTTCTATTGGTCTTCTTTCTTCCCTTATGGCTTATGATTCGAGATCTTCTCAGGAGTTCCTTAGTTCTGAGGAAGATGAAGAGGCTAGCAATGCTAGGGCTCCTCCTGTTTCTCCCATAACACGAAGCGGCCGCCGTTCAATTTCGTCGCCGCCGCATTATGAAATTCCTCGAGAATCCACTCCCTTTGGAGAGGGGTCTTCATGGCGGCGCGTAGTTCCTAAGACTGAAAGTCGGGCCTCCCATTCTTTTGTGAATTTAGAGGATTCTGCCGATCCCGACAGTGTGAGTCGCTGCTCCGGTTGGGGTCGCGCGGTGACTAACTCCACTTTGAGGGGTTACTCTACCAGCATGCGGAATGAGGATGTAGACGGCGCCTTCATTCTTTACAATTATCCTACGATTGAATTTGGGACTCCTGGTCATCGTGAGCGCCCTTGGAACGGTGAGCCTGACCATGCCGCCTTCAACACATGTATGTTTGTCACCGCTATTAGACTGCCATTGGCTCACGTTATTGGCCGGGTATTGATCAATTGGGGTTTGGCCCCAATACAGATAATTCCTTCAAGCTGGGTTAATTTGATATATAGGTCTGCTGGTGTTGCTTCATGAGAATGGGTGCCCTTCTCCTTCTGCCCAAGATATCGATTATGTTTATCATTACGTTTGTGATCCAGGCTGTCACGGCCATTACTATCTGCAGATGCAGCGAGGCGTTCCTCCTATTTTTAATGAAAACTCCATTGGCGGTCAGCATTGGAGACGTCAATGGTTTTGGGTTCGGGGTTTCGAATGTCGAGACCCGCTTGAAAATTATTTGCCCGTGCAGTGCGCCTTTCGGACTCCTGAGTCTTGTAAGCCCTTTTACTGTGTCTTTTCCCTGTGTGCATGGCAGTTACAATTATCAATTCTAACCTGGGTTGTGTTCTTTGGTAGCCCCACTCCGTCCAACTGAGGAGGAGCTATCCCTGGATTCCGCCAGGCTTTCGACGCGATCAACCGAATGACTCTTCCTCTCGATGTCTCTTCGCTCTTGACCGACGAGCGACTCGCGGAGGCCAACCTTTATCAAGATTAGACTTGGGCTCCTCCGGTAAGCTTTGAGGGGAGAGTAAGTGATAATTTCACATCTTGGGATACCGCCCTTGACGAATATTTTTCCGACTAGGTTGTGTATCATTCGCCTTGTAGGCCCCGTCAAGAGGCCGGCCCGAGTCTATTCATGGTAAAAAATACCTCCGTGGCCGCAAGGGGAAGGTCTAGGCTCTGTGGTGTAGTGGCTGTTAACCCTGATGGGATTGAAGAGGCTGTAATAGAGGCGGCTCAGAGTATAGTTGGAGTGGTAGATAGGGTTTCCGTGGACGTTGGCGACATGGTACGCGCTCGTCCATCTGATAAGGAAAAAGCCCCTATGGAGGAAGTTGAAGCACGAGAGAGTGATGCTTTCGAGCCCATCCTCCACACTGGTCGGGATGCCGGTATTTGGATTAATCCTATTGAAGATCCACCATGTACCAGCCAGCCTCAATCTTTCCGTCCTGACAACAATCCAATCCATAGATGAGGAAGGCTTGATGGTGGCGTCCATCAGCAGACTCCTCTGGTAGGGGAGGCTCGCACTATAGAAGGCGGTGTCGGCGGGGGTGTTTCCCTGATTACTTTGGAGGAATTGTTGCGATTGCGGAGCATGGGCGATGCTCGGTCGGCCATAGAAATGGAGTTGAGCGTTTAGGAGGCCGGCTTCGTTCCCGCTCGTTCATGGAACTCTATATTGGCGTTCTATCATTTGGTTAATATGAACAGCTAGGATTCCATACGTTTCTAACAGTCAGCGAAAGCATGAAAACAAGAAACATATTACCTTTCACCAGGGTATGTTGTAGAAGATGGATTCTCGCCGGCAGCCTACGCAGCCTCACTGTTTTAGGCATAACTCTCTCGTCTGATCTTCAATTTTAGTGATCTACATGCCAAAATGATCCTCTCTTTCATGGCTTTCTGTTAATATATTACAAATCGATTTTTGAAGTCTATACGATTTTATAAAAATCATGCAAGTTGGCAGATAGCAGCAACAAACGATCTCTTGATCTTCTGCTGTATTTCCAAGTCCAATCTTGACGCCGTGTGGGCGACGATCCTCGAGATCTTCTCAATCTGCTGTTCCCTCACCCTCTTCATAGTGTTAGGCATGATTAATCAATTGATTAGGGTTTACGGACAGCTGAGATGACTTATATATGGGCTACAGCAGGGACCAGCAGGAGAAATTAGAGTTGAGCCTCCATTGGGCTTAAGTATCCAAGCTTAGCCCAAAGCTTATACTTAAGTCTAATAATAATAATATATACCACTAAAATATTATTACTACACTACCGTTCTTATCCCATAATTACGTTATGAGTCCCTTCTTATTATGAGCTCGTTAGTCTCCCCATGTTTAAGATATACAATGTCCATCAATTAATTAAGTTACTGACAACTCCATTAATTAATATCTCATCCGAGAGTAGTACCACTCAACTTCATTATCATGCCGGAATAAATTCACCTGCAGGGTTTACATGATAATCCTTATAAGCTCATCAAGGGGACACCATCAACCTATGTCGGACACGGATTCCTTCTACAATCAAAAGCATACCATGGAGACAACACTATTTCCCAACTCACCGAGTTTGTTGATTTAATAACATGTAAATTTCACCCATTGATGAATCAAAGAAATACATATTATCTTACGTGTCGAGGTTATTGTATAGGGATTAAGAGCACGAACATCCATAATAACTGAGATCAAGTTCTTCTATAAGTCAGTATAAGCCGAACGATCTCAAGCGGTCCTACTCAATACGCGCAAGTACACTAATGTGATTCTATAGTCAAGACAAACTAATGCCAAATCACACTACAACTATCCTGATAGAGAGTCCCGTCTATCTCGATTGTGAGCATCTGTTTATATTTTATAAGAAAAACGATAATATGATCTTCCAGGAATTGTCGCACAACATATTATCTACAGTATAAAGTAAGTGGACTATTGCATCGCATATATAAATAAATTATAAGACGCAATCATTTGATCATATAATTCTCATTTCAAATAAATTGTTATAGCATTGTTTATACTAAAGCTAGACTTTTAGTATACAATCTAACACCCTATGTTGTCTTGCTGGCTGCAAAGTGCTGGGCCCCATGAAATTGGAAACGCTGCTTTAGTGAGTGTTGGGCACGCTCTGACTTTCCTGTGTCGTTTTCTTCTCTTGACGGAGTCTGGGCATGCTATCCGCCCGGAGTTGGTCTTAGTGCTGAGGGACTTTCTTCAGTGGCAGAAGTCCGTCAAACTATGGTAGCCGAGTAGCTCATTACTGCTGCTAATACTCGGTCCAGACATACAGAGAAAGAACGCGTTTGGCTAAAAGCCAAGTTCATCAGCTGGAGGTTGCCTGCTATCTGGCTGAACATGAATTGGAGCGCGAATGAGGAGCGGAGGTGGCGTGGATGAGGAGCCTTCACAATTTCTCAGGTGGTGATGGCGGTGCTAGTCCCAGTGGCGCCGGTCTTAGCGGCGCTGGCCTAGTGGTCCTAGTGATGCCGGACCTAGCGGCACTGGTCCCAGTGACATTTGACGGAAGGCCTCTTTAGTTTCAATGCTTTTCTGTTTTTGTTATTAAGTCCTTGCTGGACTTTTCTGTAGCCTCCTTGGGGCGTATTACGAACTTGTTTCATGGGTTACAATATTCTAGTTAGTATGTTTTGTGGTACAATGTGCATCTTTACTTTTCTTTGCACTTTTGCTTATTATGGGCTTTTACATGGCTTTATGCTCATGTAGCCTTACCACATTTCCTACAATTTATACAGGTAGCGATTCGGCTAAGAACATTTAAGCATAGAAGCGCTTCAAATTCTGAGCGTTCAATGGATGCTTAATGTTTTCACCGTTAAGCTCGCTGAGCTCATATGCCCCATTACCCAGGCTTCTCTGTACTACGTATGGGCCTTCCCAATTCGCACCAAACACTCCACCACCTTGTTGACAGATTTTTCTCATGACCAGATCCCCAATCGTGAAATCCCTACGATGTACTTTCCTATTTTATTGTGATTCTAGCCTTGACTTGTATATCGCATGCCTCTCTGCCTCCTATATTCGAAGTTACTCCAACAGGTCAAGGTTGAGTTCAATGGCCCCAGAATTGGTGCCTTCTTCTTCGTGAGATACGCGAAATGTTGGGCAAGCTACTTCTGCTGGTATGACTGCCTCTGTGCCATACGTCAATGAAAAGGGGTCTCTCCGGTCGACGTTCTGGCTGTGGTACGGTATGACCAAAGAACTCCAGGTAACTGCAGGCCCCAATTTTTTTTAGGCTTTCTAGTCTGGCCTTAAGAGTATGCTTAATCACTTTGTTTACTTATTCAACTTGTCCGTTCAACTGGGGATAATAAGGCATCGAGAATAGCTTTTTTATTCCCAATCCACCGCAGAATCTTTAGAGCTGCATGCCCTTAAATTGTTTCCCATTATCTGTCACAATGGCGTTAGGTATCCCAAAAATACAAACGATGTTTTTCCATATGAAGGCTATCATATTAGCTTCGTTAATGGTGGTCAACGCTTCTGCCTTTGCCCATTTTGAAAAGTAGTCGACTGCGACTACGGCATACTTGACACCTCCTCTGCCGGGTGGGAATGGGCCTATCAGATGAATTCCCCACTTTGCAAAAGGCCAGGGTGCGGTTGTCGTAACTAATTCGATGGAGGGAGTTCTGATTATGGGGGAATAGATTTGGCAACTTTGCATGCCTTGGCGTACTCGATAGCATCTCTTCTAAGAGTAGGCCAAAAATACCCTTGTCGAATTATCTTCAAGGCTAGAGTCTGTCCTCTCGAATGATTCCTGTAGACTCCTCCATGAATCTCCGCTAATACTTTGGCGGCTTCTTTCTTGTCTAAACATCTCAGCAACGACATTAAGTATCTCTTTTTATACAACACTTTATTTATCATGGTGTACCTTGTGGCTCGAAGTCGTAGTCGTCTAGCTTTCATTTTGTCTTTCGACTCCCTTCCTTCTCTTAGGAAAGCTTTGATGGGAGTCATCCACGTCTCTTCTTCGTTGATCTTCCAGATCATTTTATCACTCGGGGCTTCTTGTCTTGCTACGCTGATGCTTCCTAGTTGTTTAGTATTTTCCGAAGTTTCCAGCCGAGCCAGCGCATCCGCCTGTGTGTTCTGTTGCCTGGGAACTCACGTGATATAAATATGATTGAATTTTCAGATCATGTCCGCTACTAACTTTTGGTAGCCCACTAGTTGCTGATCTTTGGCCTTGTAATCTCCTTTTATTTGATTGACCATCAATTCTGAGTCGCTGAAGATCATTACTCTCTTAACCCTAATTGTCAGGCCATTCTCATACCAGAGAATAAGGTTTCATACTCAGTCTCATTGTTGGTTGCGGGGAATCTGAATCTGATCACCGAACAGAACGTCTCTCCGGTGGGTCTTGTGAGCACTACGCCAGCTCTGGAGGTGTGAGTTGTGGATGATCCATCTATTGATATTTGCAAAGATTTATTGGTCACTTCTCCTGGTAAGACAGTGATGGTGAGTTCCGCTATGAATTCAGCTAGGGCTTGCACCTTTATTGCCATTCGGGGAACGTACTTAATATCAAATTGGCTTAATTCCATGGCCCATTTCAGTAGCCTTCCTGCCATGTCTGGTTTTGAGAGCACCTACCTCAGTGGGAAGGATGTTACTACCTCAATTTGGTGTCCCAAAAAGCAGGGCCTCAGTTTTCGTGTGCTCATTACCAGGGCGTAAGCAAGCTTCTCAACTGTTGGGTACCTAAGTTCAGCATCGCGGAGCATATGACTTACATAATACACCGGATCCTGTTGCTTCTTCTCGGTTTGGACCAACACCGCGCTCAATGTTGATTCTGAGGTTGCTAAGTACAGACTGAGAGATTCGCCCGACTGCGGTTTTGACTGGGTCTGTGTGTTAGCCAGTATATTCTTCAATTCTTCGAAGGCCTTTTGGGCCGCAGATGTCCAATCGAATTTCTCTTTTTAGATCACGTCCATGAGGGGTTTGCATTTGTCGGATGCTCTGGGTAGAAAACGGTTGAGGAATGCGATCCTTCCAGCTAGTCTTTGTACACCCTTGGAGTGCTTGGGAGGCTCCATGTCTTGTATGACTTTTACTTTATCTAGATTTGCCTCTATTCCTCTTTTACTTACCATGTAACCAAGGAACTTTCCCGCGGATACCCCGAAGGTGCACTTCTTAGGGTTAAGTTTTATCTCGTACTGCCGTAAGATGTCAAACACTTTGCTTAGGTGGCGTACGTGGTCATCTATGGCTATGCTCTTGACCAACATATGATCCACGTATACCTCCACAGTTTTTCCCAGCTCTTCTTAAAGCATCTTGTTTACTAGCCTTTGATACGTGGCGCCTGCGTTTTTCAACCCGAATGACATCATTACCCAGTACAATAAGTTCCTTTTGGTGTAGAAAGCTGTTTTTTCTTCATCGTCTGGATGCATGGGGATCTGGTGATAGCCCGAGTACGTGTCCATGAAGCTCATCAGCTCATGGTCAGCCGTGGCGTCCACCATTTGATCGACGTGCGGCAATGGAAGCTGTCCTTCGGGCATGCTTTATTAAGGTCTGTGAAATCAATGCATAGTCTCCAAGACTTGTTTGTCTTCTGCACTAAGACTGGGTAAGCCACCCATGAGGGGAATATGGCTTCCCTCACCAGATTATTTGCTAATAATTTCCTAGCTTCCATCTCAATGATCTCTCGTATTTTTGGGGACTGTACTTTCTTTTCTTTTGTTCCACTGGTAGGTAAGATGGATTTGTATTGAGTCGGTGGCACGCGTGTTTAGGGTCTATTCCTTGGATGCACCACGTCTAGGTTGGATCTCAGAAATTCAATCAGGGCCGTTCTATGCAGTTCTTTCAGCTACGATCCTACATACAATTCCAAGTCGAGTTGCTTGGCTCTATCCTTATTGCTTCGACTTCCACAACCAGTTCCCCCATTTTTCTTTTCTTTTTCGATCTTGGATCTTTATCGGTTATCGGAGGTAGGTTGATTTCCTTATTTTCGAAGGGTCGGAACTCCTGAGCATTCTTTGGCTCCAGATCTATTGTTATCAGGCCATCCGGTGGCGGGGCTTCTTCACGATTCACCTCCTCCTCCTGGTTCGGCTGCTCCATCACCATTAACTGGAAGCTTGGTTCGTGGTAGTTGAGTCCATCTCCCCTTTCAATGAACGAGCACTCTCTTGCCTTCCTTTGGCTATCTCTAACAGTGCTGACTCGTCCGTCCGTGGTTACAAACCTCAGACATTGGAGGATACAATTATATGGTGACGGAAGGTCCACTACTTTGAATTCGAGAGTGTGTTGGGCCTTCACTGCTTATTTTTCGTCTGACATCTGGATCGATAGATCCATTTGCATTAAGGGATTAGTGATGGTATTACTGAACCTCAAATCTCATCATCACACGGGGACGCCTTGTGGTGGGAGGGTCCTCCGATGGTTTTAAACACCTTTTTGAATATGTTGTTCGTGTAGGCTCCGGTATCATCCAGGCTTCGATGCATTTTTACACCCAAAATTGTGGCTGAAATCACCAACGGGTCATTGTGGGAGATTCGTACCTCAGTGAGATCTTCTTTGGAGAAGAATACGTAGGCCTCATGTAGTGGCGACTGGGGAATCATCGTAAACACATGTTAAAATCTGTCGAGCTCTCGCAGCTCAGCTTTCTATTTCCTTCGCGATTGAGTGGTTAGAGCTAGTGATGTTTCCACGTAGCTCTCGCCCATCAAGTATACTTCTCAAGGGGGTATGGACAGACAGTCACCTGGTCTTATCTCTCCTTGCTGATTGACTGGTCCTTTAAACCGTTCGCCCATCGCGACAGGTTGTTCTCCCATCTGCTTCGGGCCAGACACCAGTCGGTCCAGCTTCCCATCTTCGAACAATTTTAGTAGCTCGGCCAACAGGTCACGACACTTGTTGGTGTCATGGCCGATAGATTTGTGATACTTACAAAATTTATTCTTATTCAGCTTGGCTGGATCCACTCGTATTTTGGGCGGGGGACTCAACAAGTTGGTGTCTTATATCTTGCTAAATATTTCTTCGGGAGTGAGCTCGAGTACCTCATTTATTTCCTGGATCTGGTCGTCATCCTAGAATGATTTGAAGGAAGACGGAGCTCTAGTCTTTTTCTCCTTTTTTTTCTTATCGCCTTCTTTGAGGTCGCCTTTAGACTTCTTATATTCTTCGAGAATTTCTTCGCTATGAATAAATGCTTAAGCTGAGGCCATGAAGACTGCGTAACTGCCTGGTAGCTTTTGCAGACAGCTAGTCCACATGGGTGATCCTGGGAGCAAGGTGGCGGTTGCCAAGATGGTCGATGTTTCATCCGAGACTTCTTCCAAATTGGTGCGCTATTCGTTGAATCTCTTCATGAAATCTTTCAGGGACTCCTTTGGTCCTTGTCGTAGGCAAGCCAACTTTTGTTTTAGCTCCTTTTCCTATCCCAGGTATGCAAAATGGAACGAGAAGGCCGTAGCGAGTTGTGCCCACGAGTCGATGGAGTTAACGGGAAGGGATTCAAACCATGAGTGAGCCTTATCTCTCAACATTAAGGGGAACATCTTGCATCGGTCCTCCTCGGAACTCCCTTGTGCCAGCATCCAACCGATATACTTATTGAGATGCATGATCGAACTGGAATCGCCGTCGTATTGGGGGATCTGCAGGATTCGAATCTTTTTCATGGCAGCAGCCGTGATGACTCAGCGAGTGAACGGGGTTCTTCCTGACTTTGGGTCAGAAATGCTATGGAGCCCAACCCCATTTTTTCTCTCCATCTTGTCGAGTCGTCTTCTCAACGTGTCTATTTTTGAGTCGTACTGTCGTTTGAGCCGGGTTATAGGATCATCGCCTGCGCTTTCTCCTATTCGCTCGTGCCGAGACTTGATCGGATTCGATCCTAGTCGGTCTTTGGCGCTTGTGCGCCCAGCAGTGTGTGTGGGGAACCTACTAGTGATCGAGTTAGCGTGGGATGCCGCCCTCCTTCGTTCACGTCCTTCGTCTATCACTTTTTGGGCTTTTCATGGTCCTTTTGCATGTTCTTTGGTCCCATTCGGTCGTGCACTGACCTCCTAGGTGGAGTTCATTCACATTACCGCTCATTCATTTATTCTGTCGAGTTCTCCTCAAGGCTAAAACTCAGCCTTCGACTAGTGGTCCTCGGCACTGCCGCTCGCTTTCCCTTCATTTGTTTAAGAAGGTCGAAATACTTCTGACGGAAGTCGATTTGCTAGTTGTCTTCTTTTGGATCCACGTCCTACGGTAGGATCTCTTTTTCTATAGTACGAGGGGGGTTCAGATCTTCTTGCCGATTGGTAGCGGCGTCAACCTAACTAGGGGTGGCTTCCCCCCGGCCGTCCGTCATTGCAGATATAGCTCGTCCTGATAAAATTTTGTTGGGTTTTGGTGGAGTTCTGCTTGATCGTTGGCGACGGGGGCTAGGGTGTATTAAGGATGAAGTTGGAAAGGGGGACTCGGCCCTTCCTCTAGCGCCAAATGTAGCTTGTCAGATGTGACCTCTTTCTGATGGTAAATTGATGTGGCTATTTCGAGATAATTAGGGGGTTATCGGTGCTAAGCTAACATATAGAGAGAGAATTGCCCCCTGGGCAGTCTTGTGCCTTTTTGAGGGGCTGAAGGAGTGATCATTTCATTGCTATAGATTGTCCCCATATTTATATTGTGTGACCTGACATCATCCGTATCTGGATATATCGCCAGGTCACATCAGAATATAAGTGTACAGTGCGGGCATTAAATGCATTATTTTCACATGATCCTTTTTAGGATCCGTCTTAGGATATCCCCTATACAGATATCTTTAGGGGATATCTGTATAACTTCCCAGCAAGTGGCCAACATGAAGGGGATATCCGAATCGTCATGCTTTGAAAGGGAGGTTGAGATAGATGCGCCCCCCACAACTCTTGTAATGGGGCCTTTGGCCTAGGCCCACATCCTTAATGGGCTTTAAGGTAGGTGGCCCAACTGCCATATCTGATAGGTGAGGCCCGTGAGGGCCCAATATCACAGGTCCTACTACCGGGTGTGAACTTGTTTATGGGACGAAGAAAAATAAAATGTGTGAATTTGTTTATGAAATGGAGGTAGTAATATTTTTAATAAAAAAATACTTCAATTGACAATAAATTACAAGCCTTGAAAATAATATTCAAGTGATATTTTACTGGACTTCAATCGATAAAACTCCAAAATAATAATGGTGCAATAAACTATTTCAAACTCTCTCTGTTCTGGTTAGCTCTTCAACATTATTATAAATACAGAGTTAATGAAAAATTATTTTTTATCAAGTTTCTTAATTTTTAGAGATATTGTGGTATTTTTAAATAAAAAATAAATATTAAAATATGTTATATGAGTAAAGTAAGAGGGACATTTATTTAAAATATTTTTTTTCTCTCAAATTAATCTTGTAACAAAAAATTTTAATAAAAAATGACAATTTTTTTATTAAAAGGGTAATAATTATTTACGAAAATGAAAAAAATATGTTATGAAAGTATGCCTAATTAAGAAGCATGCCTCTAGTCGAATTGCCTTCTCGTACAACCAATTTTAATTGGGAAATTTCTAACAATACCACTCTCAATACATTTTTTTAAATACCACCCACAATAATATATTTTTTAAAATGTTACTTTTTAATTTTTTTGACCCAAATGTCCTTTACTCACATAAAGTCCATTCTCTTCTTTCATTATTGTTCATTTTGTCTTATTCTCATTCTCACTCCATCATTCTTCTTAAAAAAATTTAAAGATTTAGAAGACAACCATACGAGGGTCGTACAGTTGGTCGTATATAAAAAGTCGCATACAGGATCGTACAGTTGGTCGCACAAATGTTGCGTACAAGGTTGCACAAAAGGTCGCATGGTATTGTGCGACCTTTCTTGCGACTGTTTGTGTGACCAAATTATGCGACTATATGTTTCTGCCTATAGTCGCACAAGTGGTGGCATACAGGATCGCACAAAAGGTCGCATGCAGGGTCGCACATAAAGTCGCATAAATGGTTGCGTGTGTTGTCTCGTAAGCAGTTGCATAATTAGTTTCACAAGAAGTTGCTTATACTTGAAGCATATAGTCATACAATAGATCGCACAAACAGTCGCAGGTATGATCACTTATGTGATTGAAGGGTATTTGGGTAAAAAAAAGTTAAAAAGTGGCAAATTTAAAAAGAAATTATTGTGGGTGACAATTTTAAAAAAATGTACTTACTCCGTCCCACGACTAGGTATACATTTTCATTTAGTCCGTCCCAAAACAAAGTATACATTTCCTTTTTTGGTTGATGTGACCCCTACAGAACTACTCACTCCGTCCGCTTCTAAGGTATCCATTTTACTATTTTTGGCGTCCGCTTCAAAGGTATCCATTTCCCCTATTTAGTAAAAAGTACATAATATGGTCCACCTCTTCCCTCTAATATAACTACTCACTTTATATATAATAATAATACTCCTTAATTCACGTGCAAATGGATACCTTAGAATCGGACGGAGTGAGTTTTATTATATCCACATGACCACACACAATACACTAATACAACTACCCACTACACATTAAAATATTATTTCTCTCACTTCACTACACATTAAAATATTATACTCATTAATCTCCGTGCAAAAAGTAAACGTATACCTACATATACCTTGTTTCGGGACGAAGGGAGTATTGAAAGTGGCATTCTTGTAAATTTCTTATTTTAATTTTAAAAAAATATACTCCTTCTGTCCAGTTCTAAGATATCCATTTGTTTTTTGCACGTAGATTAAAAAGTATTATTATTATATGTAAAGTGAGTAGTTGTATTAGAGGGAAGTGGTGGGTCATATTGTGTACTTTTTTATTAAATAATATAAATAAATACATTTGAAACGGACATAAAAATAGTAAAATGAATACCTTACAAGCGAGAGTAATTAACATTTTACACTTAAACCCTAAACCTGTAGTAGTGGAAGCAAGAATTTTTCTCCAACTCCAGAAAATTAAAAAATGGCGAGAGCTGCTCTCCTTCATCTGTTAGATCTCAATCGACAAGTTTCCGTTCAGGTTCTTTCTTCTTAATAATTCATAAATTTGACCTACTCTTGTATTCTTGATTTCATTGTTTAGTTTCGATTTGATTTTCCCCTTTCTTTGAGTTGCTTATTTTGTTCTTAGTGAGTATAATATATCTCTAAGATTGTATACTTATCGCTGCAGTTTTCGATTATTGAAGTTCAATTTTGTTCGAAATTTAGGTGTAGCTTAGAAACGGAGGTTGGAAATGTTGGGATTTAATTTTTTACCATTTTTAAATTTCGTTGTTCGTGTTTTAAATTATTAATTTCAGCCAAACATAGTATTAAGGAGTTTATTTTTACCCCACTGGTAAGTTGAGGAAGTCAGTTTCCATAGTGGTTAAAACATTTGCTTCAGCTTTGTAATCTTCTCAACGATCCACAAGATTAAGCATTGGAATGTACAGAATTTATCAATGTTAGTGTTTGTGCTGTAATTTTTCTAGAGATCTATATGCAACTACATAGGCTATAAGATAATAGGGATTCGTCAAACTATTTAGCAAACATGCATTTGAATTCTCTTGAATGTTGTTAATCATGGCTAGCTTGAGTCTTGTTATAATTTATCACGTGCAAGTAAAACATCTCATAAGAGATTCGCCAAACAATTTTTTGTAGAACGTGGCTGGATTGGAATTTATCTAAAGCTGATTTTGTCTTAAAACTCATGATACAATTCTAGCAATTTCCTGTTACTATGGAGAAGCTAACTTGCTGCTTGTCATGATTGAATTGAGGTGTAGAGCTTAGCTTAACCAATTATTTTGAAGATTTTATCTCACGTTAAGGAATATCTATCCATCTTGCTTCCAATTTATCATTGCATTACCTCATTTTTACATTAGTTTAATGACAAAGTAACCCCCAAGATATTCTCGGTCATAATAACTCACTAAACTCAGTGATCTTGCATTGAAAAATTCGGTATCCACAAGGTTGTCACTCATAGCATATTCATTGCATCAGGTCACCTCTCTGATGGTATCGGCCCATGGGCGCATACAACTTTTTATAAAATTGATGCTAACTCTTGCCATCAGTATTATCCTACCCAAAGACGTTTTTTATCTCAACCGGCCACTGCTGAAGTCAACAAAAAGATTAGTATTGGACCTCAGAAAGGGGGAGATGAGGGAAACCAAGAAAAGGGACCTGAGATTTTTTATCATGGTCCTATATCGGATACAATCAAGAGATTGAAGCTTCTGTCACTTTCAACCTTCTTCATCTCTGCATCACTGGGCCCTGTTGTCAGTTTCATGTCATCTCAGGACTCAAATTTTATTCTGAAAACTGTGGTTGCATCTTCTGTTGTTCTCTTCAGTGCTTCAACTACAGCAGCCCTTCACTGGTTTGCAAACCCATATGTGCATAAGCTTAGATGGACGCTTGGTTCTGACAGCTTTGAGGTTGAGATGATGTCGTGGCTGGCAACGTACAGATCAAGAACCATCAAGTTTGCTGATATCAAACCTGCAAATACCAATATGCCTTATGTGTTATTTGAGGCTAATGGTAATTTTTACCATGTCGATGAAGAGCAATGTCATGACAAGGCCTTGATGGCGAAGCTGACCCCTTGGCAACAAGGTAATGAATCGGCTCCCAAGAACTCATGATGTTAACTGTGTTAGCAGCTGAAGTGACACTCTGCTATGATGTTTTAGCATAAAATAAGGTTATCCTAGTATGACTTTAATCTTACATCTTTTTGTAAGACCGATAAATGCTCATGGAATTATGCGTCTTTTTTGCAAAACCATGCCTTTGATCAAAGTGAAGATAAGGAAATTCTTGTTCAGTGCTATATATGATAACTTCTTGGCATAGTTGGTATGTTTTAGGCTTGGCTTGGCTATGATTCTACTCCTCAGTGATTAACATCCTCAATATTAGTATTTCTGGTAACCTGGTTTTCACCCCTATGTTGCACCTATTATATTGGATGTTGGAACAATCTAGTTTTCTGTGGTGTAGTTGCAGAGTTTCAAATGAGGTGTGCTCTTACATTGTGGATTACATCCAAGGTGCGGTCAAATGTTCTTAGGTAATTATAGTTTAAACTACAGAATAGTCACTGGAGTTTGTAGGGCTGATAGCGAGCTAGTCGTGTCGTTAATTTTAAATTGGGATTTCATTATGTGTTTTGTTTCAAAATATGTGTGGATGTTACTTGTCATACAGCTCGTGTAATTGTGAAATAGCCGGTTGAATGATAATGATGCACTGGGAATAATAATGGTATTCTCCTTATGCAGAAAACCTCCTGTGTCTAACGGAGCTTTCTGAAAATAGACACAGCGAGCTAAGTGATTGTTTTGAACATTCCTCCGGTTCCTGGACTCATAGACAACAACTGTTAGTATGCAACACTCTAATAACAATGACTTATTGGGGCCAAGTATAGAAATGCGTGGAACAACTACTTTAAACTTCATGGAAGCTAGATACAGAAAAACGGATTATTTTCGAAAAATGCAGGGATAGTGAAGTGTCGCTCTTTGTAGGGTTTACAATATAAAGGTGGACTCATGGACTACGCTCCAGTAAAAACCATTACAGCTTGCCGAGAAACTGTATTTGGCAGCTTTGGATATCTCAACCTACCCCCGTTGCTTAACAATAAAAATTGGATGTTGCCGTGAAAGTATTGTGAACAACCAATCGTCGTCGGACACAGACACTATGCTTGTTGGCACCTTCCTATTGCATCCCTTGACATAAAACGGCCGACTTCTTCAGTTCATTTGGTACCGTATGCACTTCAATGATGAACTAGTTTAAGATTTGGGCTAGAACAATGTGATCGGCCAATTCTCTCTAAACCAAACGTGGAACATTAGTTATTAGTAGTCAAATTAAAACTTTATACCTTCATATAAATGATCTTTTTTTAAGGCAAAATTAGATGTAGTGTAGACGACTAGACGCAACAAGTTCATCCATGAGAAGAGTAGACGCAACAAGTTCATCAATGAGAACCAGAAAGTCCTGGTTTTACCTAAAATAATACTCCATCAATACCTTTTAAAGAAGTATATATTTTGTCTTTTTAAGCGTCTCAAGAAATATATTTTATCATTTGAATGCGTCTCAATCCATTTCTTTTTCTTTTAAATAAGATCAACACAAAACAATTAATATGTATAAATGGGGTTCACGCACAATACTAATATAATTACCCATTGTCATATCATAATAATAATAATAATAATTAAAAGTGGCTCATCAAGTGTTAACATTTTTCCCACTTTATCCTCACATTTTTTTACTATATTTTTACCTTTTATTTATCTTATTACTCTCTCCGTTTCATTGAAATGTACGCGTTTTTTCATTTTGTTAATTACTTCTCTCTCCATGGGCCCACATGTCATACCAATACACATACCAACTTTATATTAAAATATTATTTATCTCATATCATTACACATTAAAATATTATATCGACGGAGGGAGTATAATTCATACTATTTAAAAAATGACTTTATAATTAATTACAAAATATAAATGTGATGACTTTTCATTTTTCATATCATTTATTTCAATAATTAATATTAAGTCATAAATTTTATTTTTACCCTCTTATAATAATTATAATCATAATATATTAAAATACTAACCTCTTGAAAAATAATTTTACTCATTTATCCTTACTTATTTTTTTCTTTTTTACATTCTTAACCTAAATTATTAATATTTATAATTAATTAATAATAGTTATTTTTTATTTAATTTATATTCATGTTCTTAAGGAATTTTAAAATCCAAACAAATATATAAAACTCTGCACATCAAAAATAAATTAAATCATTAATGTGTAATATGAAGAGACAAATCAAACATTATAAAGTATGAAAAGTATGGGAGGTGATGGAGACACCGAAAGCAAAGTCCCTGTATGACTGTACGAGTTCTCAACGATAATGAAAAGTTTCTAAAATACTCAATTAAATGCAAGGGATATAACAATAAAGTAAGATGAGATATTGAAGGAGAAAACGACGATGTCATTCCGCTAAATAGGGCATCGAAGGAGAAGACACGGTGTAGTTTTTTAGAATACTGATTGTATTTCATGATGATGAAGCCAAAAATAAGTTGTGCAATTTTTTAAAATTTTTTTGCATGTAATTTTGCTGGTAACTTTGCTGGTGACGTTTAAATTTACTATCCTTATATATATAATTTTATCATTTAGATTTCTTTTATTAGTTTTCTTAGTTTAAGTTTACTACCCTTATATATATAATTTTATCATTTAGATTTCTTTTATTAGTTTTTTTTAGTGAATCGTGTAATTTTATATATCTAATGTAGTATATTATAAATAAAAATTTTAGAAAAAATAATTTATTAGCTTTATGAAATAATAAAATATATAAAAAAGAGAAAATTTTGAGAAAATTTCAAGAAATTTATAAAATCTCAAGAGTTCATGAGTAGTAGAAGTTAAATTATTATATTAAAAATGATTTATTGAAATAATATATTTAAAAAATATCTTAATGTAATGTCTCTAACATATATTAAATTAATGGTAATATTATTATTATAAAACTTATATTAGATTTTTTTAAAATTTTTTTAATTAAGTTAAGAATGTAATAAAAATAAAATTAAATTACATTGATATTGAAGGGGGGCTAAAAATAAAATTACATTGATATTGGTAATAGTACTTCTTTCGTTTCGGTTTTATTTGCATCGATAATGTTGATATAGAGTTTTAAGAAAAAAATTATAATTATAATCATATCATCTCATAATATATTAAAAGTTAATAGCCTAGAAACATTTTTCCTATTTTATCCTCACTTATTTATTTTTTAACATTATCCCTTAATGTTATTAATTAATTAATAGATTCATTGTGTAATTTATTTTCATATTTTATGGAGTTTTAAAGGCTTTGCAATTAAGTGAACCATCTCATCTTTTAATCTTAATTAATTAATACATTTACTCCATTATTTACATTATATTTATTTACCTCAATGATCATTTAGTTTATAAGGCTTGCAAATTATGAAAACCTACAACGTCTCATCATCCATTGTTGCAGAAGTCGGTGATTAGCATTTTTGGGACTTTTTTGTTTTGCTCTCTTTACTGAGTCAGTAATATGTAAATCGAGTTTATGATATAAACTCTGTGATTCCTCTTTAATCTAAACTCCATCAATACATAAAGTATAATAGAATTAAAAGAAGAATCACAGGGTTTACACCGTGAATCCGGTTTATATAAGTATTTTCCATTTTTATTTTATTAGTAATTTGCTTGAAATAGTTCAATCAATTTGCCATAGGGAGCTGCTATTTACACCCTCGATTTTACTAAATATACCCAGATTACTGAATGTACCCCATTAAAATTAAAAGATATATATACAAATTGATAAATACACCCTATTTTAGACCTTTTTACCCTTTTAATTAATTAAAACCCAACCCTAGGGGCGACTATTTGCACCATCAATTCTAAATGAACCCATAAAATTATAAATTAAAATAGTTATATTTGTCATCACGTAAATACCCTTTAAATTGTAGATTAAGATTTTTTTATGCATCCTCACTAGGTGCTACGGAACGTCTCTCTCTTCCAATCAAACTACATCATCTCTTCCTTTGTGGTGGCGCTCTCCAACGTCGTCGTTTTTTACTCGTCCGACGGCGACGCCCATCTTTTTTTTTCTGCGTCACCCACTCTAGATCAACATCAAATTCTTTTGGCTGATACAAATAATCGTCGAACTCCAAGAATTCCGGCAAGGGGCCGAGTACTCCGCCGCGAAGCACCGTCTCCACCGACTAGCAGACCTGCCAATTTCCGGTCCAGAGCAAGCCCATGGCGCTGTTGGCCGGATTCACACTCCTCCCGCACGCTTCGAGAAACAGGGACTGGAAAAGCACTGCAATTAATCAAACTTTAATTAATATGGTTATAAATTAATCAGATGAGAGAGTGATATATATATATATATATATATATATATATATATATATATATATATATATATATATATATATATATATATATATATATATATATACACCAGGTCTTTGGGGATGGGGGACAGAAGAAAGGAAAGAGATGAGGCAAGCACGGCCGAAAAACTTGGCGACGAAAAGAGGGAGAAAACCATGCAATGAAGAAGATCTTGCTCTTCCGGCAATTATCGACGGTGACGAGGTTGAAATCGAAGATGGCACAGCGGCAGTCGTTGTGGGGCAGCGCAGCGGTGAGGTCTTTGTATCCCTCGGAGGGGCCGCCGAGCTTGTCGACCTTGAGCAGCTTGGAGCCTTCGTCGATCTTGAAAACGATGTACTTGTTGGACTTTCTTCCACTTCATCTCCGTGAATGAATTCAAGCATTCCTCTGTCACCCACATTCCGGTTTCTGCCTGTATACAATGATCATCATATACATTTTGTCAATAGAGGGGGGGGGGGGGGGAGGGAGAGGATGATGAAAGGGCAACTGGCAAGATCTTTTTCGTTGCATGGTCCCTTCCTTCCTCCTCCTGTTCATCTGTACATTGTCTCCAGCTTTTCTTCATGGTAACCCCAATTAAGATGTTTAATGGTTTGTATTTAATTAAGGACAAAATAGTCTAAAATGGGCATTGGATGTCCTGATACATTCTGATGTTATAATGTTATATATCCTGTTGCACGTGTTAAAATGGGGTACGATTAGTAATGTATGTATATATTCTTTAATTTGAATGGGTTTATTTAGTAATTGAAGTTTATTTAGTAAAACTAGGGGTGCGAATAGCAGCTCCCTTTGCTATATCCACATATTTATTTTTCAGGATCACCTCGCCTAAATGATGAAACTCCTTAGAAAGATCTCAAGGAAAGTGACTTATATTTTTCATGTATTTTTATTACTCAATTATATATGCAATAGTTTTTAAAGTTTGGGTGAACGCACAGTTGGATATTCGTAAACGATATTCGAAAAGATCAAATTACGTTACCTCACATTTTTAATCACTTATGAATGTCAAATTAACTAAATATTAACACTTCACATTTTTTATTATTATTTATTTCTTATAAGCCAAATTAGCCAAATATTAAATTCTTCTTCCCCTTCTTCTTTAAATTTAAAAATTATTACTATTAGATATACGTTCTTTCTATATATAATTATTTCTTTCTTCGAAAAGATCAAATTACGCTACCTCACATTTTTATTCACTTATAAATGTCAAATTAACTAAATGTTAACACTTCACATTTTTATTATTATTTTATTTCTTATAAGCCAAATTAGCCAAATATTGAATTCTTCTCCTCCTTCTTTAAAATTTAGAAATTATTACTATCAGATACATTATTTCTATATATAATTATTTCTAGGTATATAATCCAAAATAAGTTATTTCTAGGTACAATATTAAAGTTTGAAATACCCACTATACCCTTAATTACAATAAATGTCATCAAGATATCTATTCCGCATTTCACGTGTCTGATGTTTGGGATTTCTAAATTTTCCTTAATCATATTATAGAACTATAAAATGCTTCTTCACCTTCCCTCAATAAAATTTCTGCATTTATACTATAACGATTGTTCATGCACCATATGCAATAATTGCACAAGGTGCATTTTATTTAACCATAAAATGCTCCTTCACTTTCCCTCAACAAAGTTTCTACATTTCGTGCAAACAAATTAACTAAAAATTCCAAAAAAATTTACATTTCTTAATCAGAATCTGCATTTCGTGCAAAAACATCTGCATTTCGTTCTTAAGAAGAATATGCACGATATCTTAAGCTGAATCTGCATTTCGTGCTGAAGCCTCTACATTTCGTTCAGAGTGAATATTTGTTGCGCAATTTATAGAATGTGTGAGATTTAATTTTAGAATTGGTTGTGAAAATGTAGAAATTGGGCAAAATGGGGAATCTACATATAAATTGTGTAGTTAGTAATAAGGATTAAAATAGTATGTATCTAATAGTTAATTTCACATAGGTTATGTACTTGAGAGTTACTATCTCTTAAGTTTAATAGTATGTGTAGAAGATTCTAATGAAAATTAAGATTTTTGAAATTAAAAAAACACATAAAGATCTATTTATAAAGTATGACGTGCCTGCGACATGCAGGACACGTCTAAAAATCTAATACATTAAAATATGTGTCAATATCCATATATATCCAAAATATATCCAATTAATAATAATATCAATATTAAACCACTTTTATAATTATTCTACCCAAATGCATCCTAAAAGATCCAAAATACCTCTCACCCCAAATAATCTCCACCCCTTTTACTTCCCCTTCTTGTTGCTGTCGCCCGCTAATATGGTAACCAATATTCACTGATATTGGAACAGACACTCACCGATATCAGAACCGATATCCCTACCGACACACTCACCCATATGACGCATTAGGTATTATTAGTTGAATAATAGGGGCATTATAGTCCAAAAAGTGTATATATGTTAGATTTATTGTATAAGTTGTTTGTTGTTGGTATTGTTAATTTAGTTAAATAAATGAGTATTTTTTAAATTGACTCTTAAAATATTATATCTCTCTCCTTATCTATACATTAAATATTATATTTCTTATTCTATGTGTAAAAAGTAAATGCACATCTTTCAAAGGGACGAAGGTAGTAATCATCAAATACACTCTTATGAACGCATTCAAAATTGTTGTATGGATGTATTAAAGTATGGTTTTTAGGTGTAATAGTATGATTCACTATGCAATAATTATATTTTAGTGAATCATACTATATCACCCTAAAATCATACTTTGATGCATCATTCATCATATTTTAACTACCCAATAATCATATTTTATTTGTATATTAATCATACCTTAATAATGGGTCGACCCATCTCACATAGGCAACATTTCACCAGAGACTTTGTCTTAATTTTATACCTATCAGAGTTAAAGAAAAATATACTACATCCGTTCCACACTTATCTTCACATTTTCCGTTTTTATCTATCTCAACATCTTTACCACCCAAAAAAGAAACATCATATCAATCAATAATCTCAACCAATAATAAAAAAAAGCCATTTTTCTTAAACTATATGCCTGTAGTTTTGGCATAGATATGTGTGAGACAGAATGATTAGTATTTTAGTCGAGCGAGCTCGAGTAGTGTATGCTTAATCTTGACTAAGCTAGTTATCAAGCCGAGCTTTGGCTTGAGTAGATAATGAGCCTAAGAAAGAGCTCGGCGTTACTCATTTGACAATTACTCGTTTGTTTATCGAATGGACTCCACTTGACAATTACTCATTTGAGCTCGAGCTCGACTCGACTCATAAGCAAACGAGATGAGCTTATCGAGACGGTTTTTAATTAATATATTCAATATTTATTATTATATTTAATAATTATAGTATATTAATATATAATTTTATTAAATTATACTCCCTCTGAGTCTCTTTAATTTCCACCCTTTTCAATTTGGCCGTCCCGCAAAAATTTCACCTCCTTAAAAGAGGCAAAAAGTTAAAATATACATTTTCAATATATTTTATTTACAAAAAAAATACTATTCATATATAACACATCTATTATATTTTATCATTTATTTATCACAAAATATATACATATATAATACCCTTAATAATTAGCACTTCTCTTAAGCTTCGTGTCAAAGAGAGTGAAAATTATTAAGAGTTAGAGGTATTTATTATTATTAATAATAGTTATAATTAATACTTCATATATCCATCTTTAATCTATCTATTTTATTAGTTTGAACGGTCCACTTTTAATCTATCAATTTTCCTTTTTAGATAGAATATATGAGATCCACACCATCTACTAATATAAATAAAATATAAGACTCACACCCTCCATAATCTATCAATTTTCCTTTTTAGATAGAGTATATGTGATCCACACCCTCTTCTAATATAAATAAAATATAAGACTCACACCCTCCATTAATTCAATTACGTAACTACTACACATAAAATAATAATACTTCTTAACTTACGTGCAAAAAATAAATGGATACATTAATAATGAATGGAGGGAATATTATTATCAGTCTTAGTGACGGAGGATATTATTATCAAGTCTTAGTGAGCCGGACCTCATTTAACGACTTCGACTCCAGCTTAATTGAGATACCGACCCACTCATCTTTTTAACACCCCTAACCATTTTATTGAGTTCTATGAGTTTTTTAATAATAAATACTCCCTCCATCCCGTTTCAATGTTTACGTTTGCTTTTTGTACGTTGATTAAGATGTTTAGAATTTTAATAGATAGTGGGTGGAAATATATAATATTTAATGTAAAGTAGGTGGTGTATTAGTGTTGGATGTGGGGATCATGGTGATATACTCCTTCCGTCCCCCAATCTATTAAAATACTATAATCTTTAATCAACGTGCAAAAAATAAACGTAAACATTGAAATGGTATGGAGAGAGTAAATAATAACGCAAATTATAGGTGAGATAATGTTTTTTAATATCTTAATATATATAAAAGCATAATAAATCTAATCTTGGTCATTTATTTCTAAAACAAATCTCATTATTTATTTCTAAAACAAATCTCAGCCACCCATTAAAATAATTAAATAATTATAATAATGACATTTTCAAATTAGAAAATAATTTAGTCAAAATTTTGATCATTTATTACTCAAATAAATTTCAGCCACCTATTATTTCTCAAATAAATCTCAGTCACCCATTAAAATAACTAAATAATTATAATATTGACCTTTTTAAATTAGGAAATAAGATATTATTTATTAAAAGTTTAATAATATTAAATATATATTTTTTTATTTTTAATTTAAATGAGGCTTACATTAAATGAGGTCTGACCCAAGTCAAATAAGATTAATTCAAATTTGGTCTAACCCAGTCAAATAAAGTCTGGAAAGGTCCAAGCCTGCAGAATAGAGGTCAAATCAAATATTGACTAATCAAATGCCTGCAGAATAGAGGTCAAATCAAATATTGACCATTTAAATTACAGGGATGAAAAGATCCAAGCCCGCAAAATTAGGTCAAATCAGCCATTGACCAATCAAATTGTGAGTTATATATGGGGCTTCCTCATCCTTCAACTATATAAGGAGCCCTCCTCCATTTATTCTAGACACACCGAGAGTGATTCTCTACTAAGATCAAAGACTTCAAAGTTGTCTGAATAGTCTTCGAATTCTTCAACGAGAATCAACTCAAGAACGGAATACATGTGGGATTCAGGTTCTAAGCCGCCCAGATTAAGCGTTCTACAATTCTACAGTCAAGTTCTTAGTGAACAACCTATAATTAGGGATTCAAGTACTAAACCGCTCGGATTTAAGCCTATAATTTTATATGTCAAGAATATATACTCATTATTTTCGTGAAATTACATTACATTGGGATATTTAGTTTAATACTTTAATAATCTCATTCTTTACCAACAATAAACACAAAAAAATATTAAAAAATAAATATATGCAATTTTGTAAAATACTGTTAATAATCTCATTACTATATATACACATCATTAACGTAATATTTACATTGCAGTAAAGTTTATTTCATAATTCTGAATTTTTTTTAAGAACTTAGGTTTTACAATGGTTTCACAGTGTACATCAATTAATTCTCTACCAACTAACAAAACAAGCATTGCCGTCAAACTCAAATGCGTTAGACTATTTGAGTCTCCTAATTATCAAAATCCTGGTTCAACCAATTTGGAAGGTGTTTATCACTACACTGGATCTTCTGCGCCATTTTGGTGCATCATCTTCTATGCCACACATTAACTGATTGACACGTAAGAGGAAAAAATAAATCCAACCATTGCCCCTAGGGTTTAAGGATTAGGGTATAATTTCTCTCTCCTACATGTCGTCTATCTAATGGTGTAGCACAGGAGATGATGTACCAAATGACAGAGAATCCTAGCCGGTTTATCACGATGCTGAGGTTTATCATATTTGTTTAGGGTTTATGGCATAATGTTTCCAAAGAGCAAAATCCTGACCATCTACTTAAACAAATCTTAACCACCCATTAAAATAATTATAATTATATTTTTCAAATTAGAAAATAAGATATTATTATAAATTCAATCATAACCATCTATTTCTTAAACAAATCCCAACCACCCATTAAAATAATTAAATAATTATAATTATGACTTTTTCAAATTAGAAAATAAAATATTATTTATTAAAAAATTACTAATATTAAATATAAATCCAATCCTAACCATCAAAGGGTTTAGGGTTTAGGATTTAGGGATTTAGGGTTTAGAGTTTATGGCATAATGTTCCAGATGGTCAAATCCTGACCATCTATTTCTAAAACAAATCTCAGCAACCCATTAAAATAATTAAATAATTGTAATTATGATTTTTCAAATCAGGAAATAATTTAGTATAAATCATGACCATCTATTTCTCAAACAAATCTCAATCACCATTAAAATAATTAAATAATTATAGTTATGACCTTTTCAAATCAAGGAATAAGATATTATTTATTAAAATTTAAATAATATTAAATATATTATTTGAATATATTCAAAATTTTCAATCAAATCTCAGCCACCCATTAAATAATTAAATAATTATAATTATGATTTTTTCAAATCAGGAAATAAGATAATATTTATTAAAAATTGAATAATATTAAATATATTATTTGAATATATTAAAATTTTCAAACAAATCTGAGCCACCTATTAAAATAATTAAATAATTATTTGCATGAAACTTTAGATGAGTCTTTTAAATTATTTGCAATGGAAGTTTGGTTGAGTTAATTAATAGTAAAATATTTCATTAATTGCTTGATGTTTATAAATTAGTAATATAGAATCTGATCTTATAATTTTTAAAAAAGAAAATTTTATTGTTGCATTTTAAATTATTAAAATTGTGCATATTAACCTCATTGCAAAAGATATTAATAAACTTATACGAATTGATCAACTTAACAAGCTCCCAAGATTTTAGAAGTGTTTTTTTCATAACAACATTATACTATAATATTAAAACATTAGGTTAGATAAAATTTAAATAAATATTATTCGGTTCAAACATCATAAAATAAAGTGAAGTTGTTGCCCTAAAATTAACACATCCCGTGCGTTGCCGGGTTCAATTACTAGTAAAGTATAATATAACAAGAGATAACTTGTGCGAAAATTTTTAATAGAGTGATCAGATAGCGGTGAGAATAGATTTTTCTTTTTTCTTTTTAAATTCAAATTAATTTGCTATAAGTGATTTGATTTTATGTTTAATTTTAAATTGTGATTTTTTAGTTATAATTCATCACTCAATTTTTAGCAGTTTGAAGGTCGATTTTGACGGTTTAGTGTTTAATAATAAGATAGCATATAACTATATAAATAAAACTCCCTTCGTCCCACATAATCCTTCATATTTTCTAATTTTTTGGTCCCACAAAACCACCCTTCACACTTAAGAAAATAAAACAACACTTTACTTTAACTTCAAATTTGACACTCTTTTTTCATATTTATAATATTATTTTACACTTTATTTATTATCTAAAAATATTAAAATTACCCAAAAAGTCAATAAAATTGATCAAAATTTTTTTCCTTAAACAATGTTGAATAGTAAATGTGAAAGGTGATGTGGGACATAGGAAGTGTGAAACTTAAATATAGGTAAGTATTCATTGCTGATGGTCGTTTAGGGGTTAGATTAATATAAATCAAGCTTGAAATGGCAATTAACCGGACATTAAAACCAACTCATCAAACACAATAATTTTTCTCGTCCCCCGTTAATTGGGAGCCATTTTCATATTATTAATATTTATATTTTAGAGTTCCATCCAGGAACATTACATAGTAGAAAGATAAATACATGTGGATTTGTAGAAAGATAAAGTAAAGTGGAGAAGATGAAGTTGGAGTGTAGTGTGTATCAAGTAGTGTGTTCTTCCTTGTTGCAGATGTATTGTCTTTATAGGAGATATTTTGGGTGGATAGTCCCCATGAAATTGCCATATGTTGCCACAAGTCCCTTCAAGGACAATGATGAGTCTGACATGTACCCTTCACACTTTATGCATGATGTGTTTCGGTCGGGTGAGCATGATTAACGGGCCGATGACAATTCCTGATGGACTGATGAGTTCTACAGATGAGAATAGGCCGATGACATGGATCCGAGGATAAGGGGCCGAGATTTTATCCTCATTGTCGGCTTCTTCTCCCTTCTGTTGATGTCCAGTCAGCATGTTATCTTTAGCTTTGGGTTGGTCGGCTCCTTCAACTCCCATCGGCATTTGTTGGGCGTGTGTTCTAATCTCACTCTTATCCTTAGCCTCAGCTTATCTTCCGGGTTAGATCGTATAAGTCATGCCTCATATACGTCTATAAACACCCATAACATACATGTTTCAATAAATATTATATTCGTAACAGGCCTGCGCACATCGGTGAAAACTGACTCCTCGGCAGACCAATGATAGATTCTTGGGAAATATACAAAACTACCCTCTTTCAAATTTCAAAAATCTTTTTTGCCCACCTATTATAAAATAATCAAAATAACCCCATTTTATGAAAATGGACTATTCTGCCCTTAACCTTTATTTTAAAATTCAAATTTAAATATTTTGTGTATAACCCAACAAATAATTTTATTAAAAATACCCGATTGATACCCAAATGGAACAAAATACCCTATATTTTATGAAGACTTTATACACTTATTTACTCAAATTTCATCACAATTACACGCTTTTAAAACGGTATCAAAGCCCCATGTTTTATTTATTTATGAGTGAAAAATTATTATAACCTTATATCACTTAACGAGAGGAGAATTTTAGAAATATATGGATTCGAACGAAAGTTCGACATTCGAGTATGACATAACTATTAGCCCTATTCAAAATTAAAGTAACAGCGCCTTCTGGTCTGTTAGATATGGTAGAACATGCAGCCCTATACAACAATATTATTGTTGGATTGTATATTAAAAGTCTAGCTTTTCGTATGAACAATCTTATAAAAATTTATTTGAAATGAGAATTGTTATGGGTATTATATCCCCCATGCTTGTTAGGCCCAAGAGGCCCAATAGGTTCGTGATACATGAAAGGGGAGTTCCAACCCCTTGGAGGCCCAATCGAAGGACTTAGATGAGAAGGAAATTAAGACAGCCTAATAAGAACCACAACAGTTCGGAAGCCCAGGAAGCACCCTCGGCGGGAAGCCACCTCGGCGTCCACCTTCCCCCTGGTCAAGACCTCGGACGGACTCCCCAGCACCGAAAGCCAACCTGTTCGAAGTCCAAAGAAGGACGGCGAAAGCAGGACAACAGAGGACAGACATCATAATGAAGGAGTACAAGTACCGTAGGCTAGAAGACAACACTAACGGGAAGAGGAGATATCTTGGGCGGCAATCCTAACTAGAAGATAACAGTCGACTGGCGAGCCTGACTCCAACAACCAATAGAAAGCCAGCAAAGAACAGAGACACCCTGCAAACTCTTACAGTGCAACAAACGGCGCTCAGACCACCTCTGCAACTGGTCGGGGTACTAGACAGCTTCATTAAAGGCGAATTTTCTTCATCCAGGTGGCACAAGACGATTGGTCTGATGCTAGGGCATTTGGGATAATATAAATAGCCTCTCTCACTGGAGAGAGTCAGGTTTTTTGGAGCACTCATTTTAGACATTACACTTGTAAGATTTGGTGGTTTGTAAGTGTTGTTCTAGGTGAGAGTAATAAAATTGGATATAGTTCTTTGGTGGAAATTGAGTCTTTTATTGGTTTTGATCCTTTTATTTGTGGTGATATTATGTTTGATTGTGTTCGTTCTTGGTTCCATTTCTAAATAATTTTATCTCTTAAACACTTATTTACGAGCTAAGAACACGCATCAACATCTGGCGCCGTCTATGGAAATGCTACGATTAGCCATCCCTGTTCTTGTTATTTGTGAGTTTTGGGTTTGTTCTTTGTGAGGGAAATCTTCGAGTTTTGTTCTACATCTGTAAGTCGAGATGGGGGGTGAAGGATTTGCAACCCAAGGACCTGAAGAGAGGGGGAAATGTTCCAGAGCCCAGAGAAACATCACAAGGAGCGAAAATCACGTCTAAATCAGCACACCAGTCATGGAGATACCTACTCCAGCGAGGTCTATTCCTGTACCTAATCTGAGCGATCTCCTGAAGACAAAAGAAATGAATGAGAAAATTCGGAAGGTAATCGATGAGTACGCCGTGAAAACTCCCCCGGTCCCACCGGCAAGGTTGAGTTCTAGCGGCTCTCGGGGAGCAAGCCATGGCGATCTACGGGAGGACCTAGAAAGAAGGAAGGACGCTAGAAAAGAGCATAGCAGGGGGATGCTAGAGAGACTATTAACTTCATCCGGAGAAGGAACGTGAAAGAAAGAGAGAGTGTGAACGAGACTCCACTAGAAGGTGAGCGAAGCGAGTACTTTCATTGCCCATAAACAGGAACTCAAAGGCAGCCTCGTCAGGGAGGAAACCTAGAGAGAAGGAACCCCCCGCCACTGGAGGCGCCGACAGGAAACAAAGCTGGAACAAAACCGCGACCCGTAAGGAATCAAGAAACCGAAAATCATCCAGTGAGCGATGAACCGAGAAGGGCAGAGTCTGGCTAACCTCATCCACATAACCAAAGGAGGGGCCGACCTGCAACTCGGGAAATGCCGGAAGAGAACGAAGTTCCACGAAGGACTCACACTGTCTCCCAAAGGAAACATAACAGATGTAGAAGGCCGAGGAACTAGAGATCTTGCTCATCCTCGATACCTGGCTCATGAGAGAGTCAAGATCTTTCTTGGAAAGACCTACCTACAACCGAGTTGTCTTTACCTCGGACCAAAAAGAATGGGAAATCCACTTCGCGGAAAGGGATGAGACGAAAGGAAGCCCAGAGGAGAGCGTGGACAGAGAAAGAGAATATGTTTCCAAACGCACAAACGGGAGTTCTTCAAGCCCTGATAAACGAAGAGGTGAACAAGCGCTTCGCAGATCTGGAAAAGAAGATGTCTGGAGCAGGAGGAATCCTTCAAACCTCGGTAGCTCCTTCACCGTTCATGGCAGAGATCAACAACGCTCCTAGGCAACAAGGAGTTAAGTTCCCTTCTAACTTGATCTTCGATTGTGATTACCACCAATATTCACATATAAAAAAATATCTGATGTGGATAAGAGTGCAGGGTGCGATTGAGATCACGTTCTGTCGAATGTTCCGGCTGACTTTGGGAAACAAAGCTCAAGCCTGGTTTTGGGCGGTCCCAGCAGCTTCCATCAAAAGTTGGGGAGAGCTGATGGAGATATTCCTAATGCAATATTCATACCTAGGACTGGAGCACCGAATGAGCCAAAGTACAAATTGGCTAATAGTCGTCAGGGCTTGACAGAAAGCTTGCTGGATTGTTTGAAAAGGTTCAACAAGCAGAGGTCCATCGGGGAAGTCAAGGGAGACGAAGCCTGCCTCATCACGGTGATGGGAACACTGCACCCGGAGACTAGTTTGTGGAAAGCAGCGCAACTCAAACCACCTGCCTCCTATGCGCCCTTCATGGTTATGGAAAACGAGTACATCCAAGTGGAAGAAATATCCAAAATGGCAAAGAAGGCATGCAATCAGAGCACTTCAATGGAACTGAACAAGAAAAGGGTGAACACTGGAGGAACGAAGGAATACAAAGCACCGACCACCTTCAAACCATTTACGGAAGATACCAAGTTGCAGCAAATGTATGAAGAGCTGAAGTCCGTATCCAACTTTACTATTGCCAAAGTATTTTACATGTTAAAGATCAATAAATCCTTTGGACGCCGAGATCTATCCTTCGATCTTCGAAGCTCACCAACCCTCGAAAATATTGCATGTACCACCTGACACACGGGCACAACACAGACCAATGCCGAGATCTTAACACGGAACTATGAAAATTGTTCAAAGAAGGAAGGTTAAGAGGGATGCTACAGGCCCCGAGGCAGAGGGTGTATAGGAGAGACGCTAATCTTCCCCTTCCTCAGGTCGATCGAGGTCTCCTGGCGGAGGGCAGAATAACGGAGCAATCCCCCTACCCCCTCTGTCTCCATGACGGCCACCAGTGTTCGACAAGATCGGAGGACCAGTCCTCAGAGGAAATAGACAAGGAGAAATATATATTATGGAGCCAGCAGAGGAAACCCCCTACATCGGAACTTCTCAAGAATTCACCACGGCATCCAAGAGGAAAAGGAAGGCTGAGCTAAGAGACTTAGATCAACAGATCCATCAAGTATGGTCGCTAACCTCGGGGTCAAAGGGGATAACAGAAGTGGACATCATATTCACTGATGCCGATTTCTACGGGGTAAGTACCCCTCATTCTGACCCTTTAGTCATTTCACCGATACTTTTGGGGGTCAAAATCCGTAGATGTTTGGTAGACACTGGAGCATATGCCAACATAATCTTTAAAGAGGTATTCGAAAATCTGGTAGGAGAACGTCATCACAAGGTAAGGCCTTGCGGTGATGAGATCAAGGGGTTCGGCAATGCACTAACCAGACTTACTATGGAGGTTGACTTATCAGTTCAGCTGGAAGACTTGGATGGGAAAACTCGGATACAGAAACAATTGACATTCAAGGTCGTGGACCATGTCTCCAAGTACAACTGCATACTAGGGCGCCCGTTGATTCACGCCTTCGGGGCTATTCCGTTCACCCTCCATCAATGTCTCAAATTTATCTCAACAGATGGCAGGGTGGCGACGGTAATAGGAAATCAGAGGAAAGCGAGGGAATTCTCATTTATAGAAAAGACAGAAGGTTTAAGTTATCATGACATGGAATACGAGATGCTGAGTTTTGAAGACATCATGAAAGATGGAGAGAATCTAGAAATATTGATGGAAATTGAAAGAGCTCCGGAAGGGGAGCAGGAGGACAAGGAACCAGAAGGGATACTGGTAATAGCAGGGGGAATAGGAACAGAAAGGCAAGGAAATGAGACACCGGTAGCGGTAAAGGGAATACACCCGGATCCGAGTACCCGGATGCAAAAAAAAAGAAGTGGCGGCAAAGGTGCTAAGGCGAAAGCAGGTGACACCAGATGAAGACCCGAGGATGAAGTCGAAATAAGGGGCCTCGACAGCTGGAAACACAGAAGTGGTACAGCTAGATCAAGAAAATGCCGATATCAAGGTCAAGATCAGAACGGAATGGGAAAGCGAATTCAAAGAAAAGCTAACCCAGTTACTGAAAGAGAACCTAGACGTGTTCGCTTGGAACCCAAATGAAACACCAGGGTTACATCCAAAGTATGCTTGTCACAGGCTGAATATTGACCGTAGCATCCCGCCATTCTACCAGAAAAAGAGAAAGTTCAGCCCGGAGAAAAATACGACTATGGAACAGGAAGTGCATAAACTACTGGCGAGCGGAAGAATTAGCGAATGTAAATACCCCATAAGAGTGCAAAATCTGGTTATGGTAAAGAAGAAAGAAGGATCATGGAGGCTATGCATCGATTTCACCGATCTAAAGAAGGCGTGCCCGAAGGATAGCTACCCACTCACGTCGATCGACCAGATGGTCGACGCTACGACGGAACACGAGATAATGAGTTTTATGGATGCATTCTTGGGATACCATCATATTTCTATGCACCCAGATGATAAGGTAAATACCGCATTTTTCTGGAGAAATTGAGTCTATGAGTGGAATAACATGCTTTTGGCCTGAGAAATGCGGGGACCACTTATCAAAGATTGGTGAACAAGATGTTCGAGGAGGATATTGGGAAGATAGTCGAGGTCTACGTCGATGACACCGTAGTAAAGAGCTTGAAAAGAATGGACCACTTCGACCATTTGAGAAAGGTATTCAGAATCTTTCGACACTACAAAATGAAACTAAACTCGAAGAAATGCACGTTTGGAGTGAGCATGGGAAGCTTTCTCGGATATTTGGTCAGCTCAAGAGGGATCAAAATGAACCAGAGAAGGTGGAGGTGATCTTAAGAATGGACTCGCCGAGGCACATGAAAGAGGTTTAGAATCTGACAAGTAGGTTGGCCGCCCTGAACAGATTCATGTTAAAAGAATTGAATAAATGTAAGCCCTTTTTTGACATCATTAAAAAATGAAGTTTGAATGGACAGAGGAATGTAGAGATGCGCTCGATGAGATAAAAAAAGAGCTATCGGATCCCAGGATCCTCTCCAAGCCTTCACCAGGAGAAACATTGCAGCTGTACCTAGCAGTGTCGGGAAATGCGATCAGTGCAGTACTAGTCAAAACAAAAGAAAAGAATCAGAAGCCAGTATACTTCGTGAGCCAATCCCTGAGAGACGCAGAGCTCAGATACCCGGTAATAGAGAAAATAGCGTATGCTCTAATCATGAGTTCAAAGAAGCTGAGGTCATACTTTATGGAACATACCATCGAAGTACTGACGATGTTCCCTTTAAGGCAACTGCTCCAAAAACCAGACGCAGCGGGAAGACTGCTGAAGTGGTCGGTTGAACTAGGGCAGTTCGACATAACGTATCTACCGAGGAATGTAGTCAAAGGGCAAGTCATGGCAGGCTTCATAGTGGAACTAACTTTTCCAATTCCAACCGAAGAGGAAAAGAGAAAACCTTGGGTTATGCACGTTGATGGCTCGGCAACAGCAACGACATCGGGTGCCAGAATAATCATTCGAACTCCATCCGGGGAAACTTTCTTGACCGTAATTTGGTTCGATTTTCTAGCTACCAACAATGAGGCAGAATACGAGGCCCTGCTGAATGGTTTGAGGATGACATTGGCCATGGGAGCAGATGAGCTGATGATATACAGCGACTCGCAATTGGTAGTGAACCAGATAAAATGAGAATACGAGGATAAGGACGAGCACATGAGCCACTATAGAGGGCTAGCGGCCGACATATTGTAGAAGTTCAAACATGTATTCATGGAATGCATTGACAGAAGAGATAATATGGGGGCAGACGCATTGGCCAAGCTCGCCACAACATCAAACTTCAAGGACGTGAATAATATCAATATAGTGAGGCAGGAGAACCCTTCGGACGCCATCGTGTGGGTCTTAGAGGATCAGCCAACAAAGGAATCATGGATCACCCCAATCAGGGCATATCTAGAAGAGGGGAGGACGCCCGCGGACAAGGATAAAGCCCGACAGATCAGGCTTCAGTCAGCAAGGTACGTCTTGATGGAAGTAAAATTGTACAAGAGAGGGTATTCAGTACCACTTTTGAAATGCCTAACCACCGAAGAAGCAGACTATGTGCTAGCAGAGATCCACAAAGGCATATGCGGAAACCACACAGGAGGGATCACTTTAGCTCACAAGGTGATCAGGCAAGGATACTTTTGACCGACTTTAAAGAAGGACGCCACCCAATATATGAGGGCATGCGTGACATGTGAAAGACTGGCTCCGTTAGTGAGAGCACCTTCAGAGCAATTGACCTCGATGTTCAGTCTGTGGCCTTTCGCGAAATGGGAGATTGATTTAATCGGACCACTTCATACTTGAAAATGAGGAAACAAATTTGTTATCGTGGAAGTAGATTATTTCACAAAGTGGACAGATTCAGAGCCCCTCTCGACGATCACCGAGCCTAGGGTTGAGAAGTTCATATGGGAGAATATCATATGTCGATTCGGGATACCGTTTGCTATAGTGACGGACAACGACAAGCTAAGAAAGTTTTGTGAAGACTACAACATTAAGAAATGGTCCTCAACACCATACCACCCGCAATCCAATGGGTAGGTAGAAACAGTGAATAAGATCATCAAACACACACTAAAAGCCAAGTTGGAAAAGCTAGATGGGAAATGGCCAGAAGAATTACCAGGAGTGCTTTGGTCCTACAGGACGACGACGAGAACATCCACCAATGAGACCCCTTTTCTCAATGGCCTTCTGTGCTGAGGTGGTGATACTAGTGGAAATAGAAGAACTCAGCCTTAGAGTCACCCTCTACCAAGAATGGGCAAATGATGAATTGATCTGAGAGAGCTTAGACCTAGTGGAAGAAAAGAGATTGAATGCGAGTTACATAATGCGATCTACAAGCAGGGAGCAGAGAGATTTTATAACTCCAAGATAAGACTGAGGAGATTCAAAGGTGGAGAACTGGTGCTACGAAAAATAATGGGCCTAATGGCACAGAGCACCGACCAAAATTAGGAAGGCCCCTACATAATCAAGAGGGTTCTAAAGAGTGGAGCATATGAGTTAGAAAAAGTAGATGGCAAAAATATACCTCACCCGTGGAATGCTCAACTTTTGAAGAAATATTAGCAGTAAAAGAAAAAGAAGGCAAGGTCGAATGAGGTTGGTGACACGACATTTTACAACTTTTAATCAAGGTATTAGGCTATACCATATGGAAGTGCAAATTGTGTATGGAAATCTTTTTGATGATATATGGTTAAGGATATCAATCTAGGGAAATCTTTTTAATGGTATATGGTTAAGAATGTCTACGCATTTATGTATGGTTAAAGGGATACCATGATATGGTTAAGAATATCAATGTGTTTATGTATGGTTAAAGGGATATTGTAACATTGGGAGATACTAAGTTGTAAAAAAAAAGATGCCGAGGTATCAGGCTAGGAAGTCGAAACCAAGGTATCGGAGAACAAAACTACAAAAGCTGGCAGGAGGAACCCCTGGTATAGAGGGATTGACCTCGGAAGGGCGTCAAAATAGAACACGATTAGGTACATAGAACAAATATGTACAAGGATCGAAACCTTAGGTACAAAGTAAAGGGAAATCTCTTCGATACATCGCGGAAAACGGATACGCACAATTATACCTAACTGGTATGTGCAAAAATTTGGGAACAAGATTTCAGGGTCGGAATGGATAGAAGAACTTTGGGACAGAGTATAAAATGGAATGGATGCACTCGAAAGCTCGGGAGCCAATACAAAGTAAAGAGCGACACAGTAGAGATAGAGTAACAACCTCAGAATTGCGAGCAGTCATACGAGAACAAGAATTCACCAAACAACAGAATAAACGTCTACACAGAGAAAGGAATAAACAAACAAAGAAGCATAGTAGGGACGAGCATATACAAAAACACAATAGGTACACACATCAACATTAAAAATTAGCGTTCTGCAAAGATCGATACCAACACGAGAAACAACCCCCAACGAGGGCGAAGCAAAAACGAAAGCAGTCAGTATTCAAAATTCAGTATTCAAAATCTAGGAAGCCATCACAAGAAAAAGTCCTAAACAACATCAGAGCGAAGGCAAAGCAAGAACCAACCAGCGAACAGAAAATGTGGAGAACATCAATCTTTCTTCCGGCTGCCGAAGGAATGGAAAAAGCTCTCCATCTTATCCTCCATCTCTTTCAACTGAGCTTCGGTGCGAACGGCCCTCTCTTTTGCGGAATTGGGACGAGGAATACGCTGCTCCAAGGCTAGGATGCGAGCCTCAGCTTCAACCAATCTAGCACGTGCCTTGGCAGCCTCGACCCGTGCGACATCCCTGGCAATTTCGGTCTCAGTTAAATTTGCCTCCAGAGACTCTAGAGTGGCCCGCTCCATGTCGACCTCAAACTCTGAATCAGCCAATCGTTCCCTTTGGTGCATCATGAGAGAGTTCAGCTCGACATTCTCGACCTCTAGAGCATGTATTCTTTCCTCAAAACGGGCAGAAGACCCCTCGGAATGATCAATAAGCCGGCTGGTGAACACGCGATACTGATCCATAAAGTGCAGAGAAGAGGCGAGAGAAACGACGGTAACTCCAGCCATCACGGCTAAACCCAAGGAGTCTTGGGAAAGAGTGCTAGGGACGACGGTTAGAAAAGCTTGATGCGGGACCCTAGAACTGACACCCACAACAAAGCCCTGGAACCCTAGCTCTCGCAACTCAGCCAGAGCAGGCTCATCACCTTCCTCAACCCTACATTTCCCTCGTTCACGGGCTCTCTCGACAGCCAACCTGACGGCCTCAACATCCACATCGGAGAGATTGGTCGCAGCAACTGATCCCTCTAGGTCCGAACTGGGAAAAGGGACTGTCGGAACGGCTTGAGAGGTTGGGGGAACAGAGCTGTCATCGGCCACAGGGATAGACCTCCTCCTCGGACCAACCATCATGTCATAATCCTCGGCTTCAGAGCCACTGCCAATCCCCATCTTGGGAACCTCCTCTGATTCAGGATTCTCCTCTGGATCCTCTTCTAGATCCTCCTCGGGATCCTCCTCAGGCGGCATTTCTACCTCGGATGGGATGGGAGGAAGATCTGCAAAAGAGTACCACGACTGAGAATGTAATAAACACGGAAAGGAGGAGGAAGCTCGAATGGAGGTGATTATCCCCCTTAGTCTTTTAGCAAGAAGATCAAACTCACCAATGGATGGGAATGAATGGGGCACGAAGCTAATTTTGGTAGAACGAGAAGGCCCGCCGTGCTCGTAAACACGTCTTTCTCTTTTTTTGAGGAGGGGGAAAGAAGCAGACCCAAAGCCAGGGACAACAGAAATACCAGAAGGAACAACGAGAGAATGACGCAAATGCAGACGGAGAGGCGACAAAGGGGGCAGAACCCCATGCTCGGTAAACTGTGTAACCAATAAATCTTCACCAAGCTTCAGGTCCTCAGACCCAACAGACAGGTCATCCATTTCCGCATCTTTGTCAGGGGATGGAGAATGTGCAAGATAGTCAGGATCGACTTCATCATCCGAAAACTGATAAACATATTTATACAGGTTTAACGACAAACCAGCCATGGAACCAGTCGACCCCATAGGAGAAAGTGCATTCCGGAGCTCACCTGGAAAGGAAAGAAGGAAGAAAAGTTAGTCATGGAATAAGAAGAGCAGGATAGGCCAGGCCAGGAAAAGGGTAACACCAGTGGTTGCGCCGCAGCCAAAAGTGGACAACCCGGCCAAAATCAAGATAGGCTCATAAAGCAGTGGAGAGACCTGATAAGTGTTCCCCCCACGAGATAAGATTTCGTAGACGTATCGAAAGCCATTGCTCAACAGTTCAAGAGGACGAGGGGGAGGACTGCGCAAAAGTGACATTAGAAACTACAAAAGACATATAAGCTAGGGCTCAAGAGACAAGAAAAGATCGTACACTTATCCAACGGTAGGAACTGAACGGGAAAGGTCACAGAGGCACTATTGACGCGAGTGCGATAGTCACCACCCAGCAAAAACCAGGCTCGCTCCCAGCTCCGACCATGACATTAGAAGCCCCCATAAAATGATGATTGTTGCGAGGCAACAAGTGGTAGAAACTGTCAGAACGGCCGGACGCAGCGTAAACAAAGAGAAAATCTAACTCAAATGGATCTCGGATAGTGTTTCCCAACACGTGGAATAGCGACATAGTGGAGATTAGGCGCAACCAAGAAGAGGGCAATAGCTGGCCTATTGCCATATCCCACCTTTGCAGTAGTAGGCCAACAACAGGAGAAAGCGGAAGACGCAACCCGGCAAGAAAGAGAGAGTAATAGAACGCTGTGCGACAGTGAGGAGGCTAGGAAATGGGAACCCCACCCAATGGGAGCTCAAAGATGATATTAGGGTTACCGTATCGCCGGTGAAGTTTTCCTAATTGTTCCGAAGACAACCTGGTAGCTAGCACCCAACTAAGACGCTGGGCCATCCCTCGCAAAGCAACTCCCAAGTCACCAACATTACGGTAGGCAGGAAGATAATCCCCCACTCTAAGATGAAGTATCGCGCCTAAATAAGCATCGAAGAATATTGCGGCGCCACAAACACTAGCAGCCGGCACATCAGGGATCTGTGGCCGGTGGAAAGATAGGACAGAAGCCTGATTGCTGCCCGAGGAAGAAGACGAAGATAAATCCTTAAGATTGGGACGGGGCATCCGACGGAGATGATTAGAACTGCGAGTACCAGGCCGCACACGCCGCGTCGGCGAATCATCGGAGGTATTCACTTCTTGAATATCATGTGGAGGTGGAGTACCTTGACTAGACATTGTTCACTCAATTGCATAATCGAATTGAGAATTTGAAAATTAGGGTTGGGCAAAAAGGCAGAAGAAGAAAGTGGGGTTCTCAAAATGCACAAAGATAGCGAAATGTTGAGAATTTGCGAAGATATCAGGGGAATCAGGTTAAAGAAAAACAAAATTATAGGGGAGAGGATACGGAAGATTTGAATTTCGAAAAATCAAAAGGGAAACTATCTGACAAAGTGAAGCGTGGCAGGTATCTTCATGGGAAGTTATAGAACATAAACGGCTAAGATCCAACGGCGGGGATGATGAGACCTTACAACTCCCGAGGAAAAGGGAGAGCCCATATTAATACATGTGATACCTGACCAACGACTTGATAGCCCACGACAGAAAAATGGTGGTTATGTTTGAAATTAGAGGGCAAGTTACCAGAACACCCTTGCAAGATCAATGGACAGGAAAGAGAAGACATTTTATTCACAAATAAATGAGTTACAACGAAAGCAAAAGTAATTCGAGGTCCTATCAAACATGAATAAAGGGAAGGCAAGAGAGATACATAATATCTGAATAAGGAAAAAACACCCTATTCGACACTAGAGGCTCGATGACACTTCATTGATTAGCCATGAAGGCCTTGAAACCAACCACTCTATAGATTGCGGATCCCCGCTTCTCGACATCGTATTTTCAGAGGCACCCAAGGAAGCCACGGTTAGACCTCAACGAAATGTCGACATTCGCGGCACGATCCGAGGAGCTGAGGGAATTGAAGGAGCCGTAGCAGCCTCGGTAGGTAAAGCTGTGGAAACCTCGACAAAAGCGATTCGACCAGGAATATGTGCACCACCGAGGACGGAAAGCTCAAGCTCAGCGGGAAACTCTTGAATAGGTCTCCTTACAGATTCAGCAGGAACCACGACAGGCGGAACCTCAACCTCAGAATCAACCATGGCGAGAGCTAAGACATCATCGGCAAATTCTTCATTGGATTGACCCTCCTTGGACCCTTTGATGGTCTCTTTAGGAACGTCGGTGATGAAGTCAGAATACCTACCGAGCACCCCAAAATCAAGGTCTTCCTTCAGAGTCTCCCAGGAGGCATCTTCTCCTCGCTAAGGGCTTGTTGGAGAATGCTGCGCATGTCATCGAGGCAATCAGGATAGGGTCTCCGGGCAGAGGCTTGGGAAAAAGTGGAGGCGCAAGAGCAGAAGCAGTGAATCCTGGTCTTCGGAAGGATAACTTCCCCATAGTATTGATTATCCGCTTCTGATAGAAGGAAAGCATCCTTCGCACGCTCCATCTCAGCTAAGGCCGTATCACGCTCCCTCAAGACCTCTATAATAAAATCCTCGAATGCATTAATTTTCTGTGTAAGAAACCTCTAACGCTTCCCTCTCCTGCCGCGCCTTTTCAAGTTCCTGTTCGGAAGATATCCGGAGGGCATGCAAGTTACTCTGAACCCGGGATAGCTAGGCTTGGAGTTGGTTCTCCTTCGCCGCAATCTCTTCCTGGTGTTTGACCTCCGAAGCTGCAATCTTATCCGAAAGCACCTTGATCTGGAGCTCCAAAGCGCTCCTCTCATCCTCAGATTTGGCTAACAGGTTATCATACCGAGCGCGGGGGAGATCAAAGGTTCCCTTTAGCTCGGCCCTTTTGTCTTTCTCATCCCTCAACTGGCTCCTGATCAAAGCCTCAGCCGCGCCGGTGTCAGATACTTTCCTCTCATAGTCCCTCACCTTTTGAGCCAACGAAGTAACTTCATCGTGCAGATGGGAGTCACTTCTTTCCAACCCAGAAATCCGATGCAGGACGTTGACAGCATGAAGTGCTAGCCGACCCGCATGACCAGAAATGCTATGAAGAGAATCTTTGGCAGACATACTCTCCATACGTTCAAGGAGCTCACGAGTACACCTCTTAAAGGTAAAGGTGGCAGCACGAGCCAAACACGCAGGAGTGTCAAAATCGAGCAGGAGCTCTTGAGTTCGGACGAAGGTTTTCCCGACCTCATCCAAATGGCCATATGGGGAGAAACGGAGTAGCATCATCCGACACAGGCAGAGCGGGAGAGGCATCCTCGGAAGAGGGACCGTCGTGTGACCAAAACTGCAGAGGAGTCTTCCCTTGGTAATACCGCCACGTCTCAGAAAGGGAACTGTGGGATGGCGGATCATAGGAAGTATCACCGAAGGTCTGTTGAGCCTTGGACGGAAGGGCACCTCAAAACGTGCAAAAAGTAACAAAAGGAGATCGGACAAGGGTATCAGGATAGGGGAAAGAGCTGATATCGCAAACTTCAACAGTCTCCTGAGAAGCTACGGAAGAACTGATGACAACAGCACCCATATCATCATCCTTGGTTCTTTTCGGAGGGCGAGTAGTAAGAGCAGTGCTATCATGATTGTCCTCTTCAGAAGTTTCGTTCACCAGTTTATATTTCCGCTTTGGAGCAATAGGCTTAGGGGCTGCGAGCTCAGACGCCCCTCTCTTGAATTTCGAGGCTCCAGAGCCTTCTTAGAAACCCTCTCCTGATGACCCAAAGTAGACACTCGAACAAGATTGGCCTGCAACCTCTTAGAAATGAGATCCGAAGCTTCTCCAATCCTAACAGATGTGAGGGGCTACACAGCAAGAGGGATTCTAGAGGTTTTCGGAGGGAAAGTCTGGAAAGCTCTCTTCTTCCCTTTAGAAAGGGTAACCGGCTGGCGAACGGACGGGAGAGTACCCATGCGAGCAGAGTCGGACATAAGACGTTTCCCTTCCCCTGAAGATTAATACAAGAGGAAGAACTATACAACAAGCTCTCCAGCTAAAGAAATAATCACAAATAAACTACCTAGCATGGTATGGACGTGGTAGTAAAGCTGATTTTAAAAATGTTCTTCCCTCGGAGAACGCGCTGGTAATTGCGCCTCGTCTCGGAGAGTTTGCAAACACTATGAAAAGCCTTCTGAAATTTGGACGACAGTGTCTCGGGGGCTCGCGTATCCCCTACTGTTTACAGAGTAAAAAAGGAATTGTTAGAAGGTCCTATATAACAGAAGAAGAAAGCCAACAGAAACATACACGGACTGAGGACAGGCATGAAGAAAGAACTTCTGGGGAGCACAGTGGGATTCTGAGGGTCCCCGAGGTCATATACAGAGTCCCCTCTCCAAAACCCACGAACCCAAAACCAGGGATCCTTCCACCCTTTAATAGAACTGGGCAGGGAAGCAACGAGATTTGTATGGCGCGACACCAAATAGTAGTAACCCTTCATCCGGTGATTCAGGATGAGCCGGTACAGGTAGTTGATCTCACCGGTAGTCAAGAAATAGTATTTTCTTTTCTGAAAAAGGTCCAAAATCCCCATCAAAGTAGCCCAACCATTTGGAGCCAGTTGAGCAGGGGTTATACCCCAAAATTCAAAAATATCCCGAATACAGGGATGGAGGAGAAACCTAAGACCGAGCTCAAGCTGCCGTTCATAAACTGCCACAGCATTGGACGGAGCGTAGCACATACACGCGACAGGAGAAGGAAGATAGAAATCGATACCCTCTCCACACTGGAACTTGCCAAGAGCAATAACGGGGCTCTTCCGTAACCAAGAGTCGTTAAGGGTCGACGAAACCTCAGCATCGCCAATCTCAGGATTGGGCTCCAGTGTAAAAGCAGAAACAAAATCGATAACCCATTGGTTAAAAACAATCCGAGATGGAGATAGAGGATCAGAACGATCCTCAGAAGACGACAAGGATGACGATGAAGGTAACCCCGAATCACCGAGCGAGGAATCGGTCTAATAGGAAGGAGATCTGGGGGATCTAGGAAAAAAGGACCCCTTACAAGCCATACCACGACGGACACAAGGGAAAGTAAAAAGTAGAAACGAGAAAACGAGAAAACCCTAAGCCACATCGACGACAGATTTAGGGATACGAAAGAAAATGAGCCAGGAAGAAAAGAAGAAAGAGGAGAGGAAAGTAATACCTGGAAGAGGAAGGCGAACTTACTGAATAGAAGGAAGGCCAGCAGAACCGCTTGATTGTAGTGTTGTTTGGTATTAGCTTGTCTTGGCTATAGAATCACATTAGTGCACTTGTGTGTATTGAGCAGGACCGCTTGAGATCGTTTGACTTATACTGACTTATAGAAGAACTTGATCTCTGTTATTATGGATGTTCGCGCTCTTAATCCCTATACAATAATCTCGACACGTAGGACAGTATGTATTTCTTTGATTCATCAATGGGTGAGATTTACATGTAATTAAATCAACAAACTCGGTGAGTTGGGAAGTAGTGATGTCTCTATGGTGTGCTATTGATTGTAGAAGGAATCCGTGTCCGATATAGGTTGATGATGTCCCCTTAAGGAGCTCATAAGAATTATCATGTAAACCCTGCGGGTGGATTTATTCCTGCATGATAATGAGGTTGAGTGGTACTACTCTCGGATGAGATATTAATTAATGGAGTTATCAGTAACTAAATTAATTAATGGACATTGTATATCTTAAACATGGGGAGACTAACGGGCTCATAATAAGAAGGAGCTCATAATGTAATTATGGGATTAGAACGGTAGTGCAGTAATAATATTTTAGTGGTATATATTATTATTATTGGACTTAAGTATAAGCTTTGGTTCATGCTTGGATACTTAAGCCCAATGGAGGTCTAACTCTAATTTCTCCTCCTAGTCCCTGTTGTAGCCCATATATAAGTCATCTCAGCTGTCCGAAAATCCTAATCTGAGAGATTAATCACGCCTAACACTCTGAGGAGGGTGAAGGAACAGCAGAATGAGAAGATCTCGAAGATCGTCGCCCACACGACGTCGAGATAGGACTTGGGAATACAACAGAAGACTGAAAGGTTGTTTGCTGCTGTGTCCGCCACCTTGTACAATTTTTATAAAATGTACAGACATCAGAACAGAATATGTGATATACTAATGGAAATCCATGGAAGAGAGGATCGTTTTGGCTCGTAGATCAATAAAATCTGACATCTGATGAGAGAGTTATGCCCAAAACGGTAAGGCTGCACAGGCTGGTGGCGAGAATTCATCGTCTTCAACAAACCCTGGTGAAAGGTAATACGTTTCTTATCTTCATGCTTCAGCTGTATGTTAGAAATGTATGGAACCCTAATGGGTCATGTTAACTAAACGATCGAATGCCAACAATTGGTATCAGAGCTTCGTTTCGTGTGAAGCGTGAAACGTTAGGCTAGGGTTTATGTGGATTATGTGGTTTAATTATGAATTAGAATCACATGATAATCAGGGTTTTGGTATTATTTGATTTTACCTGTATAATCCTTTTTTCATCGATGGCCGTGGTGAAAGTATTTTACGAAACCTGTTCGTAAATTCACACAAAAGAAAGACGACGATGAACACACGATAAAAGATAACAATGATCGTTCGCCTTTTTTGCTGGTGCACGGAAGAAGCGTTGTTCAGCGTCGGGCCTAGGGCACTGAATTGATTTGTGAGGATCTAATCTATTAAAAAGGAAAATTCATACTTGTATTGGGACGAACTAAAATGACAAATTGTGTACATTGCAGCAGAACAAAGGGAGTATTTTTTAAATAATAAATAAATTTAAATATGTTAAGTGTATTAGGTGATAATAACAATTTAAAAATACAGAACACTTGCATGAGACCATTTCATGTGATATCATTTTTAACTTTTCTTAAATAAGTATTACTTCACTTTTTATCCAATATTTTATCATTTTTTTATTAAAAATGTTATTATTAGTAATAATTCATGAAACCCATGTGCATTTGTATTATTTTTTTATTAATTTGGGTATCATTTTTTTATTAAAATATTATTATTACTTTTTATCAAGTTTTTCTATAAAACAATCTCACACGATTATTTCTTTTAAAAAACTAATGTGTATGTTAAGTTATTTATTTTGTTATGGAATGGTAGAAATGTATTTACTTTTATTCAAGTAATACATATAAATGCCTATTGCTGGATTAGGCTGTGAACAGCCAAGTGATGATTGTAATAGCATGTAGTGGCCAATTGGATGATGGTTTAATAGGTTTGGGGTGGAATGCGGGATTTTAATGAAAATTTGATCTCAACAGCAAATTCTTTAAATTTTCAATCTATTCTGTTACAATTTAGTCCAAATTAAATTTTCTATTCCATATTCTGTGTTTTATTGGTATTTCATAATATAAAAAAAAATTATACCCTACAAATGACCATTAAATCCTTGGGGCATGTGGTGAATTTTGGGCATTGATTATGACACATGGTTCTTAGTCGCATTTCTAGTAAAATATTTTTAGAATAAGAGACTCTATCGTTGTTGTACACGTGTGACCAAACAACAAAATTTATAAATATGTCGTCCCAAGGAAAAGTAAATTTGTGGTTATTTCCGAATTTTCCATTGATTTATGCTTTGTAAGAATGATAGATTGAAGGTTTGATATTTAGATTACTACTTATTGTTCTACTCAATTAATTAAGAATTTAAACTATCAACATAATGGATCAAACAACAAACAAATGATGAATTAAATGGAGGTAGAATTCACTTAAAATGAGAACAAGGATAATCATAATCATGGTTAAGAATCTAGCTAGATATGTATAACTCTTGATGGTGAACTTTATTAATTTGTGGACTAAAAGCAATCACGTTTTTACCCCTAATCCCTATGGCCAAGGCAATTAGGTTCTCGACCCTTTTATAAGTCTAAATCTTCTAGGATTGTGTTTAATCTCAATTCCCTTAAGGTACTATGATCATAAGTTTGGTTCTTTTCACTCAATTTCTTAAGTGTCCATCTATGAGTGTTCTAAGCATAAGAAGTGTATGACTTACCTCCCCTCACACTAACATGCATGCTCACCTTAATATATGATTCAATTAAACATCTAATCATAATATTGGAATGACCATCCTAACACTATGAATAGAGAATTTAATCACACAAGTATTGAAATGAAACATGATTCATTAATCATAAAGGGAAGTCCAAAATTAACTCAATTCAACATCTCAAATCCTACATATCTAACATTTTTCTCAACCAATCATATGATTAGCCCTACTACATGACTAGCCACTACACATTGTGTTTAAATCAATACAATCAAAGTATTGCTCCATTTTAGCAAAAATGAGAAGAAAATCAACAAATGAAAAGTATATTGGCTTCCCTTTCATGGAGAAACCTTCCTTCTCTTCAAAATGTTAACTTCTTCAATCTTTGATGTTTTCCTCTTCTCAAATGGTGGATGGATGGATTGACGGATGAAGTAATGGATGGATTGTTGAATATCAAGTGGAATTGATTGATCTAAGGGATGGAGATGAATCTAATGGATCTAGTGTGTGAAAATGTAGTGTGGAGTCTGTGTAACTGCTCTAATTATGATCTCCCCCTCTAAATTTCGCACAAGTCATCCTTTTATATCACTTAAGGGCCATCTAGAAGCTTTCGGAACATTCTAAAATCTGAACTGGATTTTGCACCTACACGGGCCGTGTAGCAATGCACGGCTCGTGTAGTGCACACCTAGTTTGACGTGTTGTGCGTGCTTCCGGACACGGCTCGAGCAGCGCTACACGGCCTCGTCATGGGCGTGTAGCGTTTTCTGACGACATTGCACGGCTTCCTCTTACAGGCCCGTGTTCTGCACACGGGGCGTGCACTGGTGCACGTGTCGTGTGCCCGAACACAGCCTTCCTCCTGGGCGAGCTCGTTATTCTGATGACAGTACATGGCCACCTCGGACAGGCCAATGTTCCGTACACAGCCCGTGTCCGAGCGTGCCCCGTACTTCAGTCTTCATTTTGCTCCCGACTTTATTTTTCTCCATTTCTTGACCTGTTTTAAACATATGTTAGCTCATTTACACAATTCTATCAATCCATACCACATTTCTCATAATTATAATAACTCCAACAAAAGTCACACAAATACGGATAAAAATATCCAAAAATTACGAACAGAGATACTAAAACCTAGGTGAAAATTACAACGATCAACCCCCCAAACTTAAAGTGTTGTTCGTCCTCAAACAACGAAAAATAATAAACAAGAGGAGTAATTTTCACCTAGAAAACACCTAACGAACATAAACGACAACACATCACAAGTTATAAGGACTACAAAATCACGTTAAGTATTCCTACATCATCAAACTTATAACATGAAAGATTAACAAGTTCAATCTTAAGAATGACAAAAGAGTAATCAATTTCATTTCAATCCAAGCCTCTCATCGGATATCAAATTCACTCAACACTCTATGGAGTAGGGTTTTGAACATCCCTCATCAACCTGTTAGAACTGACTCACCATAGGCTTGCTCATGGACTATGTTCACAAGCCACCCTAGTTTCAATAAGTGATCAAAAAGGTCTTTATCTTAGGATGTAATGTTTAGGCTCTTTGGTAGGGTAGGAAACTTTGGGTAATAGTGACTATTCAAGTGTAGATAATCGAAGAGATGATTCTTTTCTCCAACTTCTTCACTTTCAAACTTCCTTCCTTTGTCAATTGTTCAAAAACACTAAATATCAACGTGTCATGGATGTATTGAGCTTCTTTTGAATGGATTTCTTATTTTCTTTAACTTTTGTATCCCCTTGAGCATATTTTATGATTTTACTCATTTTTCGCTTTTTGTTGAAGTTGCACTTGCTTTTTAACTTGAGCTCTTTCATCCTTTTTCTTGATTCAACCTTTCTTCCATTTACTTGCACATTTTTCCATATCTTCCCTTGTAAACCATCATCATCCTCAATTACCCACACATAGGTCATATATATAAGGCTCAAGTGAATTTTCAAGGCTTGTATTGTGCTTAAATCATAAAGAAAAGGCTTATAGGCTCAAATTGACTAACTAGGGATAGTGTTTTTGGTACGAAATTTTATGGCTATGACTTCATTTAACAAGGATGGCCTAAGATCATATCACAAATTTCAACAATTCGGGCTTCGTTCCTATAGTCCATGAGCAAGTTCTAGTTTGTCTATATACAACCGGTCCTCTCATCAAGAATTAATCATGGAGGCACCGTTGAGGCTCAACTCTCACAAGCTTTTTCTTGGACTAAAAGAAACCTAATTACCCTTCATACTTCTCAAAATTGAACAAATTATGTAATCCATGTCACAATTTCAATAGGTAGAAAACATTAATATGTTTTCCATCACTTATCACAAACAATGCATCATAGCTCACATTCAAAAACACTCAACACCTTCCCAAAACATACCACCAAAATGTCCCTACAAGATTAAAAACAAGACAAACATAACACAAAATCAAAAACTAACCACACAAGAAACATAACAAAAACATATAACATGTATAAACAAGATCATCCATCTCAAGATATCAAAACACATTAATTCACATCCATAAGAAGTACGATCAAATTCCCATCACATCCAAATAATGAAATTCAAACCAAAATACTAAAAATAAGAAAAAGTAAATCGCATAAAACTGAAAATAAAAAAAAATCCCAATGTAAAAAACCTCCCAAAAACAAACAATTTAAGTACATTCCAATCCGAATCTAACAAATCAAATCAAGTGTCTAATCATAGCTAAAATGAACTAATGGAAATGTCTAGCACCAAAAGTACTCCCTTCATGTCTCCGAAGGTGGAGGTGGATTATAGGTATTCCATGAAATGTCTAGCTCTCAACTCCTGAATATGCACTCAATGCTCCTGCTGGACCTCTCCGATCTCCCTCATCTGTGCTACATATGTCTGCTGCACACGCCTCATCCATAATATAATTCCATCGATCATTACCTTGTCCGGGTCTCATTGGTGGCTGCTGCTTTTCTTCCTCGAACTATAGTGGCTCAGGGGCTTGCTCCTCAAACTCCACCTACTGAGGTGGTGCATCCTGCTCATCTCCTTCCATAGGCACTGGCTCCACTCTCAAATTAGCTAGCTCGAGGTTCTCTTCAACCCTCATCTATCTGAGAACCTCTTCCACTTCATCTCTGTTTTTTCTATAAAAAGCTCTCACAACCCTAGAGTGGTTAGCACTAGCCATTGCCAAATTAGCAAACTTCCTTCGAGTATACACTGTAGTAAGCTCTGGAGTTGGCAAAGGAAACGGAGCTTCCTTTTCTTGCCTCATACAGTAGTGATTCCCAGCTATAGACAAAAATTCCATTCTCAACAACTGTTGATAGTTCAATCCATCACTCACCATCCTGTTTTCCATTCCTGCAAATTTATTCCTAAGCCTTGAGCAATCATGGTGATCATACCTCCCAACATCAATCCTTGTTACGTTTGTCTCTTAGTGACTCTCTCAGCATGTTGCACAAAATGTGCTGCAACATTCAGTGGTAGCTCATTATAGATGCAGAACATGGTGTACAACTGCTTCTCTCCTTTAGCTCCAGTTTCAAACCTCTCTAAGATGGTGTTCTAAACGATCTTCTCTAAGTATCTTATGACTGGGTTTCTTATTGCAGTTCCCTTTGAAGCACTGGGAACATATCATGCTTGTTATGTCCCGTCATTCACCAAGCTCTTCCACCATTCCTGCTGGTTGAATCCACCTCCTTCATAAAAGCTCTGATGGTTCTCGCATGGTGGGCACCCAAAGAATTCATTCAACACAGGCAAAGGGATCTTTTCTCTCAACACATTGTCCAGTTGAAACGTCACTGAAATAGGAAAATTATTCCGATCTTTTTTCACTTGAAATGTGCTCATGAACTCAGCAGTTAGATGGTAATAAGTAGGCGGCCTTTTATCAAAGAAAGCTTCCATCTGTGCAAATCTAAACAACTTCCTCAAATCTTCCTCAATTCATAACCCTCTCATTATTTCTGTATCTTGGAATCAAGTTGGTTTGATCTTCGGAGCAAGTATTTGCCAACGAAGCACACAATTACCCCAATAGTCTTCAAATTCCACCCAAAGTAATCCGGATGGACCCCTTCTTCCATTAGCTGAGCATCCAAATTAGCCAACTCCCCTGGATCGGTAATGACGATGAAATCCTCATTTCTTGGTCTCACTTTCCTCTCGGCCATCTACAATTTACAACAATGCTTAAGTTATTTTAAATTCCGCCAATAATAATGTTAATACACTTAGTTTAAATTCCACCCTAGTCATTCAACTTAGTGTGAAATATACTGTGCATCAACATTACACATTCACATCATTATAACTTCAAAATTCACCACAACATTTACTTCACCATCATTCCTCTCAACTAACCATGAATTAATCTCAACTCCTATCATACTTGCACATATGAGTTCAAAAATATACCATCACTACTCACTATGCACATATAATCTCAAATTTGGCCAAAATTTTCTCTTTGACATTTCATCGAACACTTGGCATGCACAATTTTTTTTCAATGCAATTTCAAAATAACATTTACTTGGCCTCATGCCCAAATCCTCAACATCTAAGATTATTTCTTCACATTTTAAGCATTATACATTCATGATAATTCAATTCGCACAACACATGCATCCAATTTCATCATTCTCACAAATCCCCTAATACAACTTTCTCATGAACCCTAATTTCATTCTCCATTCACAAATTAAATTAACACATGTATGTTCATTAATCAATAATTCATTCCAAACTCACAATATCACAAAGCCCATGCATCAATTCACTCAAATTCTATCAAAATTCAAAAGTTAGGGTTCAAAGAATTCATACCTTTCGAACTTGGATGTGGAGAAGTGTTCTTGGTGTTCACAATTGAAGAAACCCACTCTCAATCTCTCAAAACTAACCTTTGTGTGTCGATTTATGCACAAGGAGAAGAATGTGGTATGTATTCAGTGCGTACAAAAGAGATGGTGTGTGTAGAAGTGAGTACGGATCGACCCTTTTAAAAACTGACTTTAAACCCTGCACGGCCCGTGTTGTGCTACACGGCCTCAAGTATGGCCGTGTAGCGTTTTCTGACGTTCGAGCACGCCCACACGTTATAGGGTCGTGCTCCGCACATGGCCCATGTTCCTGCTCTTCTGCACGGCTCGTGCTTAGAGCTCGCCAAGACCCTGGGCAAGTAGCCACTTCTGATGTCAGTAAATGGCCAGTCCTTACAGGGCCGTGTACTGAGCTCGACCCGTGAAGTGACTTTGCCCTGTTTTCCAACTTTCACACTTCACCTTATTTTTGCCCTATTTTTGCATTTCTCATACACCCTATTCATGCTCAAAAATTCTTCAAAACATTATTCACAACACAATTATGATCAAATAATGGATTATCATGTACATAAACACCACCAAACATACCAAAACAATCCTAACTCATGAGAAAATTTTCAAAATTTACCTATTTTGCCACAAGACAATATAACAACAACACACATGATTTCATCACACACTAAAGCATAAACAAGGTATAAGTCACACCACGCACTCTCCTCCCAAACTTAAATCGAAACAAGTTAAGAATTAAATTTGTAAAAAGTGGTGAGACGTACCCTTGTCATTTCCACCAATGCTCTTCATGAACTTACCTCATGATGACTCATGTGCATTCTTTTACAATCCACGTATGATTAAGTATGCCCACCACGCAACCTCCCCCTAAACTTAAATTAATACAAGTGTTAAAATTTAAGTTTGAAAAGAGTGGTGTGGCATACATCATCATTTCACCTTTAGCACCCTTGTCTTTCATCATATGCACTTTTCTCCACGAGCTTCACCACCTACATACCAAATCTACAAGAAAACTATTAAACAAAGAGAAAATAAAATCTATACTACTACAAAATTATAGAGGTTCAAGAAGAGAGGGTATCCACATACACTATCTCCTTTTGAGAAGGAGATAGGTAATGTTTCACCCGATGACCATTTACCATAAACTCATTATTAGGACCCTTAAGCTTCAATGTATGTCCACTCAACACTTCAAGCACTTCATATGGCCCCATCCATTTAGACTTAAGCTTCCCAGGAAATAACTTGAGCATCATGCCATCTCTTCATATTCTCCTTGTAGATGATTGAGTTATCAAATGCTCTTCCTCTAAACTCCTCCAACTCAACCAACTTCAATAACCTTGCTTGATCACTCTATCTTTAATCCAAGTTGAGGCGTTTGGTAGCCCACAATGCACGGTATTCCAACTCCACAGGAAGATGACAAGCTTTATCATAGATCAATTGATACGGTGACACACCAAGAATGGTTTTAAAAGCCGTCTGATAAGCCCATAAAGCATCATTAAGCTTCTCTGACCAATCCTTCCTTCCACCATTAATGGTCTTATTCAAAACTAACTTGATTTGGCGGTTTGAGACCTTCGCTAAACTATTTGCTTGAGGGTGGTAAGGTGTAGCCACTCGATGTTTCACTCCATATCTTTTCAACAAACTCTCCATCAACTTGTTTACAAAGTGAGATCCTCCATCACTCACTAAAGCCCGTGGAACTCCAAACCTAGCAAAAATATTCTTTTTCAAAAACCGTTGCACAATCAAAGCATCATTTGTCTTAGTGGGGATTGCCTCTACCCACTTTGACACATAATCCATGACTAGCAAGATGTACACATATCCTTTGGAAGAAGAAAATGGTCCCATAAAATCAATGGCCCATACATCAAATATTTCCACATTAATTCTTAAGCTCATGGGCATCTCATCTCGCTTACCTATTCCTCCTATTCTTTGGCATCTATCACATTTAGCCACAAACTTCTTTGCATCTTTAAACAATGTTGGCCAATAAAAACCTGATTATAGAATTTTAGCCCCATTTTTTGATGAGCAAAGTGACCTTCACACAAAGACGAATGACATAGCTCAAGAATCCCCATCATTGCAAATTTTGAACAAAAAGGGCTCATCCCACAAGTACTTCTTTACTTCAACATAAAACCTTTTCTCATTGTACTCATTAAGCAATGTGGGCTTGATTCCACAAACAATAAAGTTGACATAATCGGCATACCAAGGCGGCACATTCACCATGAGAGTACACACTTGCTCAACTTCTATTAGCAAAATTTCTTCATCCGGGAACTCATCCCCAATTGGCTTAATGTCTTCATTCTCACCTCCATTTTCCAATCTAGACAAATGATCCGCAATCACATTCTCCACGCCTTTCTTATCCTTGATAATCACATTAAATTCCTGCAAAAGCAACCCCAACGGATTAAACTAGTTTTAGCATCTTTCTTACGCATTAGGTATTTTATGGCCGCGTGATCCGTGTATACAATCGTTTGTGTTCCAACCAAGTATGGTCGAAACTTCTCAAAAACATACACGACGGCTAAAAATTCCTTCTCCGTTGTGGTGTAATTGACTTGGCACGAATTCAATGTCTTCGAGGCATAATATATTGCTCTAAATTTCTTTTCCCTCGTTTGTCCCAACACCACTCCGATGGATTGATCGCTAGCATCACAATGTAATTCAAATTGTAAACTCCAATCCGAGGTAACGAGTATCAGAGATGAAGTGAGAGCATCCTTGAGCTCCTAAAATGATACACAACATTCATCATCGAAGTTAAATGGACAATCTTTTTCAAGCAATTTACAAAGAGGTTTAGCAATTTTGGAGAAATCCTTAATGAAGCGTCTATAAAAGCCCAAATGGGATAAGAACGATCTCACCCCATTCTCACTAGTAGGAGGGGGAAGACGTTCTATGGCTATCACTTTAGCTCTATCAAACCATGTTTTGAAATATGATGCCCCAAGACTATTCCATCGATCACCATAAAATGACATTTTTCCCAATTTAGCACAAGATTTGACTCTTCACACCTCTGCAACACAATAGTGAGATTAGTTAAGCATATATCATAAGAGGAACCATATACGGAAAAATCATCCATGAACACCTTCATAATATTTTCAATTAAATCATCGAAGATAGTCATCATACAACACTAAAAAGTGGCAGGAGCATTACATAGACCAAACGACATCATTCTAAATACAAACGTACCATAGGGACATGTGAAAGTTGTCTTCTCTTGGTCTTCCGGTGCAATGTGATTGTACCCGGAATAACCATCAAGAAAAAAATAGTACTCATGCCCCGCAAGTCAATCCAATATTTGGTCTATGAATGGTAATGAGAAATGATCTTTACGAGTATTTTCATTCAATTTACGATACTCAACACATACTCTCCAACCCGTTATAGTTCTGTGGCAATCGTTTCATTTGTATCGGATCGCACAATCGTCATACCACCCTTTTTTGCCACTACATGTAAAGAACTTACATATTGACTATCACTAATTGGAAAAATTATTCCCGCATCAAGCCATTTTAACACCTCTTTTCTTACCACTTCTTGCATTATAGGATTTAATCTTCATTGGTTTTGCACACAAGACTTCTCATCGTCAATCAAATGAATCTTATGCATACACATAGATGGACTAATACTTTTCAAGTCTTTTATACTCCAACCAATAGAAGATTTATGCTCCCTTAACACTCTTAATAACTTTTCCAATTCTATATCATTAAGGGAAGAAGATACAATTACCGGATACGTTTCATTCTCTTCCAAATAAGCATACTTCAAATGCTTCGGTAAGGGTTTCAACTCTACCTTCTTCTTTTCTTGCACTCCTTCTTTTGGTTCTTCATCAAGTCTCTTCACCTTTGCTTCCTTTGCTTCCTCACTTGTGAGTTCCCTACAAGCATTTAAACTATGCAATTCATCAATCATTTCCACATTCTCTAAACAAAAAGAAGATTTAGATTTTATAGATTCAATAGAGTAAGAATGACTTATGATAATCTCCAACGGATCTTTGGAGTGAAGGTAATACATATGCTCTTCAACAATGTTGTCCACAACCTCCACTCTTCTACATTCTTCCTTGTTTTGCGCATACCTCATAGCCTCTCATAATGAAAATATTACTTCTTTCTCATTCACCCTCAAAGTGAGCTCTCCCTTCTCCACATCTATCAATGCATTCCCCGTGGCGAGAAACGGATGCCCAAGTATCAACGGAACATTAGCATCTTCATCCATGTCAAGTACCACAAAATCAATGGGAATTACGACTTGTCAACTTTGATCAAAACATCTTTCACAATTCCCTTTGGATATGTCAACGATCGATCGGCTAATTGAAGTGTGACCGACGTCGGTTTGACCTCACCAATACCCAACTTCTTGAAAATTGACAAGGGCATCAAGTTAATGCTAGCCCCCTAAATCACATAAGGCTTTGTAGTTCTCATACTCTCCCATCTCACAAGAAATAGTAAAGCTCCACGAATCTTTCAATTTAGGGAGAAGTTTTTTTGGCAAGATCGCACTACATTCCTCCATTAAGTTCATCATTTCAAACTCTCCCAAGCTTCTTTTCTTTGAAAAAATATCCTTCAAAAACTTGGAGTAGTTGGGCATTTGAAGTAAAGCCTCCGCAAAAGGAATATTCACATGTATCTTCTTCAACATTTCAACAAACTTGTCAAATTTCTCTTCTAATCCCTTTTTCAAGCATCTTTGTGGAATCAGAATTGCAACTGGCAACTTAGGAATTCCCCATTCATCCCTTTCAAACTTCTCTTCTCTCTCTTTACGTTTTGCTTCTCTACATCTTTCTCACTTCTTTGGAGACTTCACCTTTTCTTTTTCAAGTATAGGGGTATTTTCATTTTTTTCAATAATCTCAACTTCTTTCTCTTTCCCTTCTTCATCCAATCTTTCCATAGGCTCAATTTCACACTCTACCTCCCCTACTTCCGTCAGCATAGAAGACCCTTCGTATTTTGTTCCACTACGAAGTTCAATAGCCTTACATTGCTCATTCGGATTAGTAATGGTTGTAGATGGAAATTTTCCTTGACGATGAACATTCCCCCTTTCATTTGCCATTTGACTCATTTGTGTCTTCAACTCTTATCATTCACCTCATCTATTTGCCTTCATTCTTCCTTATCTTCCTTCATAAATTCAAACATTTTAGCCATTTGATCTTCCATCGTAGGCTTTCCTTCACCATTTTGAGCTTTCTCCCCCGATTAATGCTCAGTGGAAGATTGAGGGCATTCTCTTGATTTCCATATGACAAATTATCATACCTACGAGATTGATTGAAATTTTCTTGAAAGTTACCTTGCCCCCATCCTCCTTGCCTTTGTGGATATCCCCCTCCATGATTACCAAAGTTACCACTATAATTTCCTTGGAAGTTCCTTCCTCGCATGAAGATAACTTCCTCAAGTGACATCTCCCGTGGACACCAAGTTTCTTGAATTCTGAAATTAGAGGACATACCTTGTTGAGGCATAGATGTAGGAATTTGACAACTTTTAGAAGGTTGACCCATATTAGGCATAGACATGCCTTGTTGAGGATTAGGAAACACTTGTTGATTCATCAAAGATAATGGCACACCTTGTTGAGGACTCGCAAGCACTTGTTGATTAACCATAGACTTAGATAAAGAATCCGAGGACAATATCGTCACTCACTCCATTGATCTTTATGGTATTAGCTAACTCCGTGAACTGAGATAGGTGAGCATTTGGATCTTCCATCACTCCACCTCCAAATTGATTTGCTTGCACCATATTGATCAATCCCGTCTTGATCTCAAAATTATTAACATTTAATGGCGGCTCCATGGCATAATTCCCAAACTGAGGTTGGAAATGATCTCAAATATTCATCCCCACTCCATTATGCCCATGGCCCCGAGGTTGATTTTGCAACACCAGAGGAGCTTGTTGGTTATCTCTAGCTTCTTGTTGTGCCATCAAGTTTTGAATAATTGCTTGCAATTGTTGATTTTGCAAGTGCATTTGTTGCGCATAAACTTGTAGCACAAACTCCGGATTAATATTTCCTCCTCGAACATTATCACCTCCTTGAAAATTTCTCATATTACCTTCTTCATCAACCATATTTGCATTATCCCTTACGTTTTCCATAATTTCCTTTTCGACTCTAGCACTCCTCTTTTTTGTCTTCTTAAGGTAGCTTCCAATTCCAAGTTCAAAGGTTCAATAGATTGAGACCTTGAACGAGTTCGCATGTACCTACAAGAATTTCCAAATTAGTTCTCAAAGTAACCAAGACAAGTAAACAAGTAAACAAATAAAAGAAATATCCTTATCAAAACTAATCAACTTCAAACTCATTACAACCAAAAGTTTTAACATTTTCCCGGCAAGCGGCGCCATGTACTTAGTCGCATTTCTAGCAAAATGTTTTTAGAGTAAGAGGCTCTATCGTTATTGTACACGCGTAACCAAGCAACAAAATTTATAAGTATGTCGTCCCAAGGGAAAGTAAACTTGAGGTTATATCCGAATTTTCCATTGATTTATGTTTTGTAAGAATAATAGATTAAAGGTTTGATATTTAGATTACTACTTATTGTTCTACTCAATTAATTAAGAATTTGAACTAACAACGTAATGGATCAAACAACAAAACAAATGATGAATGAAATGAAGGTAGAATTCACTTAAGAAGAGAGCAAGGCTAATCATAATCATAGTTAAGAATCTAGCTAGATATGTATAACTCTTGATGGTGAACTTCATTAATTTGTGGACTAAAAGCAATCACGGTTTTACCCCTAATCCCTATGGCGAAGGCAATTAGGTTCTCGACTCTTTTACAAGTCTAAATCTCCTAGGATTGTGTTTAATTTCAATTCCCTTAAGGTACTATGATCATAAGTTTGGTTCTTTTCACTCAATTTCTTAAGTGTCCCTCTATGAGTGTTCTAAGCATAAGAAGTGTATGACTTACCTCCCCTCACACTAACATGCATGCTCACCTTAATATATGATAAAATTAAACATCTAATCATAATATTGGAATGACCATCCTAACACTATGAATAGAGAATTTAATCACACAAGTATTGAAATGAAACATGATTCATTAATCATAAAGGGAAGTCCAAAATTAACTCAATTCAACATCTCAAATCCTACATATCTAGCATTCTTCTCAACCAATCATATGATTAGCCCTACTATAGGACTAGCCACTACACATTGTGTTTAAATCAATACAATCAAAGGCTTGCTCCATTTGAGCCAAAATGAGAAGAAAATCAACAAATGAAAAGTAGATTGGCTTCCCTTTCATGGAGAAACCTTCCTTCTCTTCAAAATGCCAACTTCTTCAATCCTTGATGTTTTCCTCTTCTCAAACGGTGGATGGATGGATTGATGGATGGAGTAATGGATGAATTGTTGAAGATCAAGTAGAATTGATGGATCTAACGGATAGAGATGAATCTAATGGATCTAGTGTGTGAAAATATGGTGTGGAGTGTGTATAACTGCTCTAATTATGATCTCCACCTCTAAATTTCGCACAAGTCATCCTTTTATATTACTTAAGGGCCTTCTAGAAGCTTTCGGAACATTCTGAATTCTGCACTGGTTTTTGCACCTACACGGGCCGTATAGCAACGCACGGCTCGTGTAGTGCACACCTAGGTCGGCGTGTTGTGCGTGCTTTTGGACACGGCTCGAGCTGCGCTACACGGCCTCAGTCATGGGCGTGTAGCGTTTTCTGACGACATTGCACGACTTCCTTTTACAGGCCCGTGTTCTACACACGGGGCGTCCGCTGGTGCACGGCTCGTGCGCCAGAACATGTCCTTCCTCCTGGGCGAGCTCGTCATTCTGATGACAGTACACGGCCACCTCGGACAGGCCCGTGTCCGAGCGTGTTCTATACTTCCGTCTTTGTTTTGCTCCCGACTCCATTTTTCTCCATTTTTTGACCTGTTTTAAACATATTTAAGCTCATTAACACAATTATATCAATCCATACCACATTTCTCATAATTACAATAACTCCACCAAAAGTCACACAAATAAGGATAAAAATATCTGAAATCACGAACAAAAATATTAAAACCTAGGTGAAAATGACAACGATCAACATGACAAAAATCTAACTAATAAAAAATCATATAGAATATAGAAATAGAATAGGTGATCTCATTTGAATTTCGTTGTATGTTTGTTTCCATTTTTAAAACCTCAGAATTAAAATTCAAAATCCACACCTAGGTTTTAAAAATCACCCTAACATATACCTATATACACCTATATATATTCTCTCTCTTTAATTAATGCATTTTTTTCTCATTATCTCTCCTCTCTCATCGTTTTTCTTACATAAATTAATACAAAAATCACCCCTATATATACCTATATACATTTTATCTCCTCAATTAATACACATTTTCTCTTTATCTCTCCTCTCTCATTTTTTTAACATAAATTAATACAAAAATCACCCATATATATACCTATATACATTATCTCTCCTCAATTAATACACATTTCTTTTTATCTCTCCTCTCTCATTTTTTTTTACATAAATTAGTACATTCTTACATATTGATATAAAATTAAAATCTACCCTATCAAAAACTTAAAACAAACATAATATCACAATTCATAATTTTCAAACTTCACACAATACCAATACAAAGATCATCTTAAAGTTTTGATGAGATGCAATTATTAGCTAGTGCAGTCAATATTATCCAAACCATGTCAATGTCAACCAAATTTGCGGTCAGTCTCGTTTTCATTTTAATATTATATCTCATTCTACCTATTGTTTAGATTGTTTAATCTTTAATGATTGAATGTGTGATATAATAAAAGTGTTAGTCCCCAAATGCATAATAAATATTTGATTAAAACAAAATTCTCAAAAAATCAAGGGTATAAACTTTTATACTATTAAAGGGTATAACTTTTAGAAAGCATACTATATCTCCGAGAACACGCCAATTTTAGCCATAATAAAAGTATACTTTAAAAGAAAAATATTAACTTAGAGATTTTTCTTATGTATCACTCATCACAACATGTAAAATGTAAAAGGACATTTAACATCATCATTGCTTTGAAAGAATTTTATTAATTTATAAAGAAAATGTGAACGATTTTTATTTGGACGACGGACGGCTGAGTTTTTAATTTATAAGTGTATGGAGCTCATTTTCCGAGAGAAAGATACCATGGAAGCCGTCGGGAACCCGCTGGGGTAGTTTAACGGCGGCGATTACGTCCAGAGTTGGAGACTTGGCATCCATTACAAAAAACCTGGATTCTTCCGCATTCTCATCATGTACATACGTCACCAAATAACCATCGTCTTCCTCCGCCACCGGATTATCCGGTTCTCTAGCCACAAAAAACGGTTCACCACCGTAACAACCTGACCCATAAAAGAGGCTCGCCACCGTGCTGTCACCGCCGTCTGCTTCCGACATTGACAAGTTCAGTTTCACCACCCCCACCCACGTTTTCTCGCCCATTACTCTAGCGTATGGCGTATACATACCTGCAGACACACAATTAAACCAATCATGTGATTCAATATCACTAAAAAAACTCATTTTAGCAACCAAATCTACTAAGATGACCAACAAAATTGATTTATTATGTTTTTACTAACGGAATAAAATCTATTGTTATTTCCCAATTGATATCCATGGTAATTTTTCAATAAATTAACAACGTGAATTTCATTGTTAAATTTATTTACTAATGAATTAATAAATAAAATTCGTTGGTAATTTTTCAATGAATTAGTTCAAAAATTTTCGTTGGTAAAGTAGTAATTGAAAATTTTTATGCAACGAAAATTCAATTTAGATAGTAAATAATTCAGTAAAACACCTGCATTTCTTCGAAGGAAAAGCTGGATTGATAACTCCGAAATCAAGAGCTATGCTGGAAACTGGACGCCTCTCCAATTTTTTCTCCTCGACATTAATGGTGATCATCTCCAATGTCAATCGTGACTGATCAACGCTCTCAAACATTTTCTCCACCGAAACCATATTCGACGCCACCATCTTCACGGTGGCGCCGCCGTCTTCCTCCCAAGCATTAACACAGTGCAGCATGTTGAATCCCGGCGTATCAATCCACCACATTTCTCTCCCATCCTCTGCATCCTTCCGAATTATCCCTAAACGCGGAATCTTATCCGCACTGAATCCGATCGGCGATCTTCCCTTCAAAATCCACCAAAGCTTTGCCACAATCTGAGTATCCGGAAATACAGCATAGTAATTCGTAACACCAAAGTCATGAATGGCTGAAAAACCTCCCATGAGAAAATAGGCACATCTTTGAGCTTCTTCCCTTGTGAATTGATTCTAGAAAACGTTAAAAATGGACGGACGATGTTGTATCCGTAGACGAAGGCTTCTCTGGTGAGTCGATCGACTTTCGGATGAGCCGTCATTCTCAAAAACGGTTCCGAAGCTCGAAAATCATGGCGGCCGAGAGTGACCACATCACCCTCTGTTGTAACTTTGATTGCATATGGCAGATCGGATTCACAGAGAGCAAATAGGCGTCGACCAATCACAGCAAGGCTGGTGCTGGCTGCACCCGTGCCACGGTTCGCGGGGTCAAATTGACCCGTTACCACTCTAGCTATGGTTACAGAGAGACGAGCTATCGAAGCTGCTTTCCGCCATTGAAGGAGGAGAAGATGCTGTTGGTTGGGTGTCAACCAAAGTCTCACATCGGTTAGAAGTGGGGATGACGATGGGTTTATAAATGAGGGATGGACTCTCCCTAGCATGACCCAAAGTGGTAAAACCGTGCGGGGCAGTGGGTGGCCCAAAGCGGACAATATCATGCTAGTGAATTGAGTGGGTCCGGCTCCCTGGACGGATAAACCCAACAAGTGGTATCAGAGCCAGACCCCAGACTTAACCGGCCCAGCCAGGGGTTGGTGGGATGTTCGGACTTGTTGGGTATCAGAGCCAGACCCCAGTCTTAACCGGCCCAGCCCGGGGTTGGTGGAATGTTCGGACTTGTTGGGTATCAGAGTCAGACCCCAGACTTAACCGGCCCAGCCCGGGGTTGGTAGGATGTTCGGACTTCAAATTGAATGGTCTAGCTGCGGGACTCTAGCCCAGCCCGGGGTTGGTAGGATGTTCGGACCTCAAATTGAATGGTCTAGCTGCGGGACTTGAAGTGGGGATGACGATGAGTTTATAAATGAGGGAGAACTGAATGGTCTAGCTGCGGGACTTTGTTTGAGGGGAAAATGTTGGTTGGGTGTCAACCAAAGTCCCACATCGGTCGCTCCACTGCGTGTTTGTGTGTGCTGACGTAGCGGCTGCAGAAGGTTGCTTTGCCTTTGGAGATTCTAATCATGTGGAGCATTCCATCACCATCTAAGAAATAGTAGGGACGTCTTTTGTGGGTGAATTGAGGGTTCGGGCCGTTGCGAATGTAGGCGCCGTCGAGGCAGCTCGGAAGGGAGCCCTCCACCGCGTGCAACGCGGTGGGGGGATGCTCGTCTACCGGAGTGTTGTTGCCGGAGAGCACGTGCTCCGGATTGATGATGGGGCGAAGGGGTTCGTCTATGAAGTTGCAAATGAAGTCATCTAATTTGTTGAGGAAGGTTGTAAGAATGGATTGCTTTTTCTCATTTTGTGTGATTGCTTCCTTGGTGGGATATTCTGGAATGTTGAGTGTTGTTAAGCTCTCCAAGGGCTGATTAGTGATGGTTAAAGAAGATTTGAATCTAATAAAATGATTAGGGATTTTATGACCATTGATATTGCTAACTATTATTGATGAAGTACTCTTTGGGTCATATTTTTGTAAGACAGAGGAAGATAGAGTTCCATGTTATGCTATATGGCCAATAACACAATGTGTATGCTTTTTATAAACTCATACATTGATTTGATTATCTTTTTGTTTTTATTATATATATATATATGCATAATTCAGTTTCAAAGTTTTGCTGAATACCACATGAAGATATTGACTATATATTATGAATAATTCATTTTCAAAATTTAGTTGAGTACCAAATGAAGATATTCAAAGTCAAATACAAACAACCCCTGCGCGTAGAGTTAACATTGTCTATTATTATATGTGCAAAAGTGGTAAGACATTTTTACGTAGAGACCCTATCTTATTAAATGGAGTATACACATTTAGAGTTGTATTTTTATATCCAGGCCAGGCAAGACGTTCAAAGATTTTGTTACTGTCTTCTTTTCCTTCAAAATTGTTACTGTCTTCTTCTCTCTTACCCAATTGCTCTCTCTTTCATTTCTTTCCCTACCCCTTGCACCTCATTGTAATTACTTCTTCACTATCTCTTTATATTCCACCGTGAAAGTTACAACTTAATATTTGCAATATTTTAAAGTTTACCAATCACAAATAATTGACAGAAACGTCGCCGTTTTTCCATTTACAATTTTAACTTTGTGATTTTTTTTATTATTATTTTTTCGAATAACTACTTTCTTATGTCATGTGCATCCTTATTGCTAGTGTGCTTCGATGAATGGGAAAATTGTAAATGGGATTTACATATTCCATTAATTAGATGCTTGTCATGTCTAATCAATGCTCAAAATTCATTACATGCCCCAAGTATTTAATGGTCATTTATAAAGTATAATTTTTTATATTGTGAAACACTAATGGAACATCAAATGTGGAATAGAGAATTCAATCCGGTAAAATTGCCCTTGGGATGAAAGGGTGCTTTAAAGTCTTATACCCTAGTTTCGTGCATATTAGAAACTGTGAATATTGTCAAGAACAACAACTATACGTGATGGGTTTTGCTGATCATGGTTCAAGAAATCGATGAAGAGAGAAGGTGTGTATTATTTTGGGAGTAGAATCTTGATCAAGAAAGGAATATTAATACGAGATTTTGATTGCTGGAGATTTACAATTCCACTTTTCGGATTTCTATTATATTTTGATGGATGTTATATGATTTTTTATTACAAATCGTTGGACGAATGACAAGTACCTTATAAGGAAAATATCAACTCTAAAGGAAATGATTGAGATTTTCTTATCGCGCGTGTATCACTCATCTAATGCGTGTCTAGGAGATAAGAAATGTAAAATCAAAATTAATGCCCAATAGACTGCAGTTAATTGGTTAACTAAAAATTCAGATTAAGTAAAATATAGATTTTGAATACTCCGAGTGTGTTTGATAAAAGGATGTGCACACATAAAATGGACTTTTCTCAAAGTTTAAATCAATTCATTTAAATTACAATATTTGAATGTATAGAAATATATTATACTTCCTCCATCCTACTAAAAGGGTACTATGTTGATTCACTACAATACAAAATTTACATTTTATTTTTATAGATGAGATATAAACAAAATAATTAATATCTATATTGAGCTTGTATACAACACTAATATAACTATTATCCTCATATATTAAAATATTTTATCTTTTAAATCACTACAATTTAAAATTATTATATTCCTTTAACGTACTTGCAAAAATTAAACATTACAACATGAAAGATAGTGTTAGGAGAGGTGCGGATTAAGGAAGAGCTAGGGGGTGGATCGGGGAGGCAATTGTAATAGTATTATTATTATGACCAACCTAGTGTAATAATATTGTTACTATGATCAACTTTTAGGTATAGTTTGATTTTTTTTTTTCTTTAATAGTAAAGCATGTTACATTATTAGGTGTAAGGTCAGATTATTGAATTGAATATAATTCCAACTTTATGAAAATGCAAAAACAGTTTTAAAATAAACAATTAAATAATATATAAATTTATTTATGAGACTAATATAATTAGTGTCACATGATATTAAAAAAATAAAAATAAAAATCCTTGACCATTTAAAGTTGGCCTTGGGAATAGATTAATTACTAATGAAACTACGTTAAGGAAAGACCTGAAATGAATAGAAAACGTGCACCACCCAAACAAGAAATAAAATACACTCGATCATCAAAATGAATTTTACTTAAAATGTTAAACTATCTATCCATTCATCCTGACATGAAAGGTAAAACCAAACAATCATTTTAATTTTATCATTACTATACATGTAGGTTATATGGTTCTATATTCTAGTGTCATTTAAAAGCCACTAAACTTTGGTGAAACAGCCACATTGGTATGCCAATCAACTAAGGATATCGTCACAGGATAAATATATCTATCCGAGGACAGTTTTAAACATGCAACAGTTGCAACTCAATCACAGTAAAGCATAACATCAATCGAACATAAAACCATATAACTCTATTGTCCCTGTTTTGCAACTTACTTAATGTATTGAGAAACCCACTTGAAGCCATCGCCGTAACCCATTTTCCGAACAATGCTGCACATATAAACCTCAATGGGACGGACGTTTGAATCTGCCAAGTTCACTTTTCCCTTTCCGGTAGTGATGCCCGTCAAACCCAAGTGGTAACGCAGCTCGTCTTCAGATGCAGCATAAGTGATGTCAATTTTGTTGCCCAAAATCAAGAATGGAACAGTAGCCAAAGACTCATCGGAGAGAAGTGCATCGAGCTCCTTCTTTGACTCAGCAAACCTCTCCTTGTCATAAGCATCGACTAAGTACACAACTGCATCCACCTTCACGGCCAATATATTGGGCATAAGCTCATTGATAAATTAGAAATGGGTAGGGAGACTCATAGTGACAGATTAAATGAAATATTACTAACGCACTAAAGACACAAAGAGAGCCACAAATATGGAAAAATGCTGAACGTCTAAATGGGAAAGCATGAAAATGAAACCATTAGCAGATAAAGTTTCAAAATTATAGCACCTCACAAGGAAAACAGACCAACCCAGATCAGTGGCTTTAATTGTCTAGTAATCCAAGTTAGTGAAAGCCCATATATTGAATACCAAAATGGTGTCCTCATGTTAAGACATATAGTCAGTGACGCTTGAACATGTCCCGAAACAATATGTTTCTGTATCCTTAAAGTAACAGAACTCTAGGTCTACTTAAACAAAATTTTCAATTCAGAGATTTTTTAATTATCCAATAATGATCACCACCACGCCCTCCTACAAAAATAGCAAACAAAACCTTTATCCAACTATGTGAGGTTTGCTACAAGGGTCATTTCTCATCAACTTATTCTGGCGAAACACAAGCTCTTAATTATATTTTTATTACAACTTGTCTTGTGCTTATCTAAACTTCAAAGGTAAAAGCACTTGAAACTCCCATCACGGTGCATAGAGTTTGAGAGGTCATTCTCATTATTACAGAAGATGAATATCTTCCGAGGCACTTTGAAACACTTCAAAAGTGTAAATGACCTATTAATGAACTCCATTTGGCATCCATTTGAGGCAGGCATCTCCCACATCAATTAAGCACATTTATTCTGTATTATGACGAGTCTACTAGTATACTGAAAAATCAATAGTATGCATAGTAAACTTATAAACCCATATGCATAGTAAACTTATAAACCCATAGGATTCAATATTTTTGTACAACCAAGGATAATTTTTCTCAGAGGTTATAGAGGTATCTAATTTTTTATAACAAAAAGGTATATACTGATATATACTTTCAATAAGAGACATTATAATTCTTTGAATGAACTCCACAATTGATTAATCAGTATGCAGACATTAACTCCACAAAGTGGTTAACAAACACGCTTTTCCTAAAAGATATTCAGTGAACGACTCTCAAAGATAACACATTGAATAAAAGCATCCAATCATAACTAGACAAAATGTGATTTTTCAAATCGATTCAATAAAAAATGTATAAATCCCACTAGACATGCACAGAAAAACCGGAACCGGCCAAAAAAGAACAGAAAGGTAATATTCCGTCCGGTTCCAGTTGCTCAATTCATGGGCTTTTCTCTTTTTTTTTTTTTTTGGTTTTGGAAAGGTCACGGTTTGAGGCTGTTAAAAAGTAAACCGGGAACCGGCTTCTAAACCGTAATCATTTTAGGACTGGTTTAGTTCTGGTTTCTCATTTTCGGGAACCGGAACTGGCGGTTCCGAACCAGCGTGCATGTCTAGTCAAGATTATAGAAGAGAGTCACTTCATCCAAGAAGTTTTTACACAACAACAAACTGAAAGACACATATAAAAAAATTGCAAATGAAAATTGGGAGAATAAAAATTCAAGATATTTACATAACAAAATTGTGAAGAACAATAATTTCTAATCCTTTTTTTTTATGGAATAACATATATGTAAATGATTATGTCCATCTCCTTCAACATCAAATTACTTCAAATAACCAGACCAATGACAGAGAATTTTTCACAACAGCAGAATCGTTACCAAGATACTTGAAAACCTACTTGACAACATAAATAAATCTTTTAATATTCTACAGTTCAAGGAATTAATACAGAAATTATTAAAAACAAGAAGATCTGGATAATCAATACGAATGCAGCAACAATAAAGGGAACAATATATTGTGGAAAGCAAAATAACAGTATTTGATATCAATGTGAAGCATCACTTACATTATATTGACCTTTCCTTAGTTTATTATAATAATTCTTTCCAACATATTGTGGTACTGGCAAAAAGATATAGTATCAATAAGTGTTTTGCATTGTACCTTGGCATAATAGTCTTTCCAAACTCTACGAGCAATCTGATGGCCTCCCAAATCAAAAGCTTTGAACTTGATTTTTCCAATACTCAGCTCCTCGGAAGTAGGATACTGAGTTGGCTGGTGTTGTACCAATCTCTGCTCATTCCAAAACCTCACGAATGTTAGATTAAATTTGAACTTCAAAACAGTAACAAAAACCTTATAAACTTCAAATTTACTAAGGTTTTAGCATGTCAGGGAGTAATTTACTAAACGGAATTAATGATAAAATTAACATGAAACCAACACCAAAATAAAACACCATACCTAGTCATTCTTATTAGTTCATAGCAACCATGCTATTACAGAAATATAGCTATACAGTTTGAGTTATTAATTAATGCAATTAAAAAAAAAAAAAAAGAGTGAGTAACACTAAGTAAATTTGTGTCTTTTCGAGCAAGACCAGGTTGATATTTTATTTCATAAAATAAGCCAATCAAATTCTTAATCAAAATGCAGATACTTATTTAGCAGAAAGGAAATGTGTGAAGGAGATAGATTACACACCAGAATACTCTTCTGGGAAAGAATATTCTTTCCTTTTAAAAAAATTATCACCACCAAAACAATTTTGATCCTTATTCCAATTGGTCAACAAAATTAATCATGCATATAAACAGGATTCATTCACCAACACCTTAAGATACGAAATGGCCACAAAAAATTATTTAATTTAATTATTAAGGAAAAAAAAATGACCTCGTCTTTGAGCATATGAAGCAGAGTAGTTTTGCCGGCGTTATCGAGTCCTAAAAATAGAATTTTGGCCTCCTTCTGCCACAGTCCGAGCGATGCAAGCACTCCATAAAACCAATCTACCAAGAACATTCTTTATTGATTTGATTCCTGACGATCTTATCAATTGATCGATTGATTGGACAAAAGAAATTAAAGAAAAGTGGAGAGATGGATCTACGAGCTGGTAGTAGCTGGTAATCGTTGGATTGAGCTCCAGGAAACGGGCGGATGCAGCTTGGTGAATTTTGACTGGTTTGCTTGGTGAGAGAGAGAGGCACCTGAAAAGTGAAAATTAATAAATAATCCAACCCTAGAGAGAGAAAGAGAGAGTGATTTAGTAGTTTATATATTAATTAGAAGTAATGAAGGACAGTAAGAATGAATTAAGCTGCTGATTCACTTCACAACTCGCACTTTTTTCTTCATTTGGTGTGCGCCTTCCTCTTCGCTTAAGGACGTGTTTGCCTTTGGCTTCGGCTTCATGACATTAACACTACCTTTAAAAAAATAATAATAATTTTGGCGTGTTTGGTTCACTTTAAATTAATAATATTTATTGGGCATTGAAATTTTTTAAAAATTAGAGAATTTATATACTAATTAGATTTATGTTGACTTAATTTTTATCTAAGTCCATTAATAAAAAGCAAGGGACTCGGTGAAACACAACCTTGATGGGAAGTGTGTTACAATATCCCATGAAACTAATATGGAATTAAGGGAATTATAATGTTCATCCATTACTTATCACATTTACAAGCTTTATTAATTCACTTATTAACCTTAGTGAACCAAACACAGAAAAAAGATTAAGATTCTCCTCGCGAGTTAATCCTAAGGTTATGATTCTTTGGCTATGTGGAGATAGATATTAGTATATGTTTCGTCTTTTTATTTTTTATAGTATTATTTTAATTGGGTTGATACATGTGCACTTGAGTTTACACGTTTATGCATATATATACTATAAATTTTTATTTAATAGTATATATTGTTTTTTTTATAATTGTATAGTTTTTTTATATTTATTTTTTTTATTAAAAAATAACAGAAAATTTAGTAACAATGTTTTTAATTATAAGTATAAGTATATAAGTTTCTAAATGTGGATGTATGATACACCCAGGTAAACCGGATAACTAGCCATTTTAAAAATGTATCAATTGATTTGAGAATAATGATGAGAAATGAGGGATTTAAATTCTCTATTTCACTTTTCATGTTTCATTAGTATTCCAAAACATATAAATTTATACCCTACAATTGATCATTAAACTCTTGGGACATGCGGCATAAATCTAGGAACCAAGATGAATTTGGAACGGAGAGAGTAACTTTTTAAATAAGTAATACATTGATTTGACAGAAAGTTAAAATCTACCCTATCCAAAATTCAAAACAAACATAAAATAACTATTCATGGTTTTCAAATTTTATATAACCCCAAATCAAACTATCACTCAAAGAAACTCCAATAATAATAGACTAAAATTCGCATGAAATTGTTTTATGGAGTTGCATAGTGAGATAGCTTTATAATTCATGAATAGTTTAAAATTATTTGAATTAAAGTATGTTTCACACGCACTTAGAGTTATGATATAACATGACTTTAAACATTTTGCTTTTAACAAAACAAGTGCAAGTAAAAAATGTGGAAATTTGTTGAAATCGGGTGCATGATTGAGCCCATGAATAACCTTAATATACGAGGCGAAAGACAAAAACGGGCAGTGTGGATCTAGTAAACTTGATAGGTCATAGGTGTTCCATAAATATGGATTTGGATAAAATGTCATGTAGAAACGTTTAACTGCCTCATCCGTTAAAAAGGTTTACAATTCTCTATTTTAGAAAGTTCATTAAAAAGTTTATATTTTATTCTTTTTAGTAAAAAAACCATACACACCACTAACACAATTACCTACAATACAATACATAAGATAATACTTCCTCCATCTTAGATAACTCTTCAGTGTAGATATGGAAATTAAGAAAATTTATCTTTTTTTTTTACCAACTATTGAGGGTATATTTTTAAGTAATAAAGTACTAAATGATAAAGTAATTAAGTTGTGTGAGTTATGTGAGATTGTCATTTTAAAAATATGATGTAGTAACAAATTATTTATTTTACAATTTTTGGAATGCGAAGAATATATCAGGCAAACAAATGAAAAAGATTGAATAACTTAGGGTTTGATTGAAGAAGCAAAAGAAAAAAAATAAGGAAAAAACTTTGTGTACAAAATTGATTTCTCCAAAGCCTAAGACTCTGTGGAATGGAGTTTTCTTGGAGATATGATGAGAGCTTTTAACTTTGATGAGAAATAGATTAAGTGGATTTTAGCATGTGTTTCAACAGCACATGCGTCAGTTTTAATCAATGGGCCCATCAAGTGACTTTAGTTTGGGGAGGGAACTAAGACAAGGGGACCCGCTATACCCTTTTCTTTTTATCATGGAAGCACTATACCAAAAATACATTAAGACAACACACATAATGTGTTGTCTGTTAGTTTCTTTTTAGAAAAATCTCTATTGTCGAAGCCCCTGTTGTCGTAGGGCATTTGAACAACGCACAACGACAACACATATTATGTGTTGTCGCTATGCGTTTTTTTTAAATATTAATTTAGGTTATATATGTTGTCTTACTTGGTTAAGACAACATATATATGTATTTTCTATTAATGTAGTATTATTAAATTATCCATAGCGTGTACATTTTATATGTACTGTCGAACCAATTAATTATTATATAAAAAATTTTATAATTAATTGATAAACGAAATAATAAAATTTAAAATGTATTAAAACATTCTAAATAATCCAAAACATTCTAAATATCAAATATCCCTCTCAAATCTAAATGTTGGCAAAATCCAAATACATTCCATAAGACATGACATAAATAGAATTGGTTTAAAGACCACGAAACTATGGATCCAAGTCTAGATAATTAATGAAAATCCAAATACATCCAACAAGTCATGATCATTCCCTTTAGCTCTGTAGCCTCTTCTTTCAACTGTATGTGCCTGTCCAAACACAACCATAACTTTATCATGAAAAGTTAAAACACCCGTCGGCTAAAAATCTTGAAAACAATTGAGGATAACCATATTAAATAATACAAAGTCAACTAGAAAATTCCAATTGACAATATAACCATGTAAGACTTGAGAAAATAAACCTGAGGAAATACAAGTAGACAATAGTGGATTACAAAGTTGCTATCATTTGCCTCCATTGCAATGTACTTTAGTCCTTTACGAGTAAGTATGACAAGAGCTCCACATGGAAACAAGTATCCATGGAATAGTACTCATTTATAGCAGCCTCATGGTGAAAACTGAAAGCATTGTGCACAAAACCTTTAAGAAAGCCATGCAGATAGTTAATAAAGAATACAGAGAGAGATGAGAGAGTGGCCATAATTGAGAGACTATTGAGCATGTTTTGGGGCCCTCATGCAATATTTTCTTTATATGTTTTCTTTATGATGGCAATTAATCTTAGAACTTCTACAATACATGAGACACCACCTGCATATACATGACTGGATTACACAAAAGAATTTCTAATTAAATAGCAAATTTCTTGATAATCATATTAATGATGCCCGAGCAAGATAAGTGGTGGGTAGTTTTATCTTTAATATCTAACATACTCCATAAGAGAAAGAAACAATACCAAACATGTGGTCTTGGGGGAACAAGCCTAGCACATATATTCCTATTAAGCTAGGGCTAGTAGAGAAAAATACAATCAAAATCAAAAACTCTTTCCAAGAGGAGCTTGATATCAAGACCAATGTGAACTAACTTCTTAAAGGAGAAAGAATATATAAATCTGCTAAAATGTAGCAGCCGCAACACTAGCACATCTTGCTGTAAGCAACAAGAGTCAGGAGAGGCCCCATTACATCCAAATCAAACAAAGCACCCCAGGAGCCAAGCAACAAGCAAAATGCAGCATCATCAAGTCATGAAGTGCAACAATAATAGATTGATAGTGCACATACATAAAACGCATCATTAAGCAAAAAAGAGAATGCCCAACATACAACTATCCAAGAGGTGCAAAAACTGGCTGATAACCGAAATGACTTTGATGGTGGCATCCATGAGATGGGTAAACCGAATTGTTGCCAACAAGTGATAACAACAAAAACAATCACAATCTACTTAAAATCAGAACAAGAATCAACATTAGACCAAGTAGGAACAGCAGCTTCTCAACATGCTGTCGACAAAAATCAACTTATTGATGAAACAATCCTCTGCACGCCGAACCAGAGACGGCGGCAAGAGGGGCCAGGAAAGGAGTTCACGGAAGGAAAAGACTTGTCCCAAATTAGGATTGGGCAGGGGAAATCAAGTGCGGTAAGAAAAATAACCTGGGAGGTCGTCGGATGTGACCGGGGCAGGCCCGTCAGATGGAGAAGGCGGCGCCCAGGTATAGATAAATCCATTGCCAGAAAGAGACAGGGGCAGACAGAGACCATTCCTACCGGAGCGATTGGCAGGAGAAAAGCCTTGAAGTCAGCGGCCCCAAAACAGCGAGAACAAGTGACGGAATCTCCAGTGACCAAAATATTGCGAGAAGCCACGATTTGGAAATGAAATCAAGATTCAAGGCCACCGGTTTGAATAGCACAACCTAGGCGAAGGCGATAGCTAGCAGCGCGCCGAAATTCGCGCACCGTTGGAGAGGTAAGCAGAAAATTAGAACGGCATCGATTGAAGAAGAAACCCTAGATAGCGATTTGTTGGGTTCACACCAGCGAAGGATGGTGAAGAATCGACAGCTCCGTAGTGAAGAGAAATCTTCACCAAATCGATGCCCAAATCAAAGGAAGGTGAACGAGGGCTCCTTGCGTGGGCTGATTTTGGAGAAATCGATGCCCAAATCGACTTTAACAATACATATTACGCGGCCAATTGAACACTTTCGCTCACAGAGTATACGAATGAATAACGAACAAAGAAGGATTTTTGAGGTTACGGCGGAGTTTTCAGAGTTTGTTGCCCTACGTGAAGAACTAAGAAGGGTTCTGCTTTGATAATTTTTTTATAATTTTTTTCAATATTCCATATTTTATAATTAAGTAGTATTTTTTTTAATTTCACATTCACAAAGTAAAAAACAAAATTCTTTAAATTTTAAAGTAAATAAGTTCATGCTAATTAAAAAAATAAAATTAATTAAAAATAAAAAATTCAAAAATTTGTAAGTATAACAAAATCAAATTATGTTGTTTTAAAATAAATTAATTTAAAAATTAATTACATTATGCAGTCATATATATTGTCTATTAGCAAATAATAATAATAATAATAATAATAATAAATAATGATAATAATAATAATAATAAAATATTTAAGATAATTTAAGATAACATAGATGATATATATGTTGTCTTTGTGCGTAAAAAAAATTTACGGCGACATATGTTGTAATATATGTTGTTTTATAATGAATTTATTGAAAATATAGCATATATGACAACACATTAAGACAACACCAGCCAATTGTGTTATCTTTGTGCATGTCAAAATATTTAACACTACACATATTTTTAAGACAACATATATTATGCATAGGACAACACATATTATTAATATATGTAGTGTTTCCTCTATAGTCTTAATGCGTTTTTGTTGTAGTGCAGCTGAATGTGTTGATATTATAGTGTCAAAAGAAGTCGAGCAAAATAGGTATGAGCCATGTGAAATTGGAGATGATAGGCTTCAACTATCACATATTCAATATGCCGATGACACAGTGTTCGTAGGGAAGATGAGTATAAAAAATGCAGTTTTCCTAAAAAGATCCTTATGGCTTTTGGAATGGGTGTCAGGGCTGAAAATCAACGTGGATAAATATTCTCTAATTGGTTTGGGCAAAAGCGATGGAATGGTAATGGACATCGCAGATATACTGTGGGTTGCAAAGTTGGAGAACTGCCGATGAAATACTTGGGGATGTCAGTGAATCCTCTCACAAAAGAATTAGTGACTGGAATTATGTTTTTGATAAGGTTAGAAGCAAAATTAAGAAGTGAGAGAATTTGAAAATCTCAATTGGTGGTAGATTAACATTGTTTAACTACGTTCTTAATTCTATTCCAATCTATGCTCTGTCGGTCTTTTGGGCACCTATTGGTGTGTTAAAATCAATTGCAACTTTGCAAAGACAATTCTTATGGGGTGGGAGAGTAAATTCAAAGAAAATATCTTGGGTGAGATGGAAATTGGTTACTTTATCTAAAGATAAGGGAGGGCTAGGGGTGAGAGAGTTGGAAAGTCTTAATAGGGCTTTAATGGGGAAGTGGGTATGGAAAGCATTAGAAAATAGCGAGAGTATTTGGTTTAGAGTTATGAGGACGAGGAATAAAATGAAGGGGGTGCGGGTGGAATGTTTCACGAGTGATAGAGAGCCAAGAGGAAAAGGGTGGTGGGGAAAAAACTTAAAGAGTCTAAAAGATGATCGGGGGAATTGGTTCGAGGAGAACATTAGAAAAGAGGTAGTTAGTGGATATAGCACTTCTTTTTGGGAAGGAAAATAGGTAGAAGAAGTGGCATTGAAGTCTAAGTATCCTAGGTTGTTCAATCTTTGTAAAGATAACGGAAAGCTAGTGTTGGAAATGGGTTGTTGGGAGGGTGAATCATGGGTATGGAAATTGGAGTGGAGGAGAGAACTAAGGAGTTGTGAGACTAACATTGTGAATGAGTTTCTTTCTTTGATCAACAGGTACCAAATTCAACATGGAAACGATTGGTGGAGCTTGAAAGGAAACAAACAAGGAAAATATAACGTTGGAGAAGTTTGTGACATGCTCGAAGAAAGGAAGAGAAGAGAACCAGCAGCCATAAAGGAGATTTCAAGGATAATATGGAATAGTGAGGCCTCAACGAAGATCAAAATTCATGCGTGGAGGGTGATCAACAAAGGTATTCCGACAGCATCAGAGCTATACCGACGCAACTGTCTCCTGAATCCTGCAACAAAAACATGTGTTCTATGAACAATAGGGAGGAAACGGTGAAGCATGTGATGGGAAACAGTATGAAAACTCAAGAATTAATGGCAAAGTGCAAAAGCTGGTTAAGAATACAGGGGTCGATTCATGAAGATTTAAATGTAAGTCTACTTCAATTTGGAAATTCCTCTGGGCATAAGAATGTGGTTAAACTGGTTTTGGATGTGCTATTATGTTCTATTTGGGTAGTATGGAAAACTAGGAATAATATCGTCTTTAATGTGGAAAGTATTGGGGTTCGATCATTCGGTTAACGTGAACCGTTAGGGTGGGTTCCATGCGCTTCTAAATCAGTGGAAGCAAAAACATAGAAACGTATTACCTTTCACCAGGGTATGTTAAAGAAGAGAATGAATCTCGCTGGCAGCATGCGCAGTCTCACGACTTTGGGCATAACTTCCTCATCCTATCTCTAAATTGAGTGATCTATGCTCCAAAATGATTCTCTCTTATGTGGCTTTCCAACGGTGTATCACACGTTCAGTTTGGAGTTCTACACGATTTTAGAAAAATCATGGAAGTTGATGAACAGCAGAAGCAAACAACCTCTTGATCTTCTGTTGTATTCCCAAGTCCAATCTTGACATCGTGTGGGCGAAGATCTTCTCATTTTGCTGTTCCATTTCCCTCCTCACAGTGTTAGGCGTGAATAATTAGGATTTCTGGACAGTTGAGATAACTTATATATGGGCTACAATAGGGACCAGGAGGAGAAATTAGAGTCGGACCTCCATTGGGCTTAAGTATCCAAATTTAGCCCAAAACTTATACTTAAGTTCAATAATAATAATATATTCCACTAAAATATTATTACAACACTGCCGCTCCAATCCTATAATTACGTTATGGGCTCCTTCTTATTATGAGTCCGTTAATCTCCCCACGTTTAAGATATACAATGTCCATTAATTAATTAAGTTACCGACAATTTCATTAATTAATATCTCATCCGAGAGTAGTACCACTCAACCTCATTATCATGCCGGAATAAATACACTTGCAGGGTTTACATGATAATCCTTATGAGCTCATTAAGGGGACATCATCAACTTATTTAATAGGACATGAATTCCTTCTACAATCAACAGCACATCATAGAGACAACACTATTTTCCAACTTACTGAGTTTGTTGATTTAATTACATGTAAATCTCACCCATTGATGAATCAAAGAAATACATATTGGCTTACGTGTCGAGGTTATTGTATAGGGATTAAGAGCACGAACATCCATAATAACTGAGATCAAGTTCTCCTATATAGTCAAGATAAGTTGAACGATCTCAAGCGGTCCTGCTCAATAGACACAAAGTGCACTAATGTAATTCTATAGTTAAGACAAACTAATATCAAATCACACTACAACCATCCCAATAGAGAGTCTCTGTCTATCTTGGTTGTAAGCATCTGTTTATACTTTATAAGGAAATCAATAATATGATCTTCCGCGTGTTGTCGCACAACATATTATCTACAGTATAAAGTAAGTGGACTATTACATCGGACATATAAATAAATTATAAGACGCAATCATTTGATCAATGATTCTCATTTCAAATAAATTGTTGAAACATTCTTCATACTAAAGCTAGGCTTTTATTATACAATCCAACAATCTCCCACTTATACTAAAAGACTATGGTGTCATGTCATCTGCCATACATCTAATTCCCAGTCCCACTACACGACCATCAAAAGTTTTCGCTTTAAGTCCTTGCAAAAGGATTTACTAGGTTATCATTGTTTAGGGTAAAAATAAGCGTGTTTCAGTGTCCAATTTAACACCTTTTAGATGAAAATTGTTGTTATATATTAGCACAAGTATTTTATATTTGATATATGTGAGGAAAAGGTGCACTTGAGGTGTTTTATTGTGTTTTAGGTGGAAAAATGATTAAAAGTGCATAGTTGGAGAAAAGGTGCAATTTGTGTATGAATGCTGAAAAACGCAAGTCCAATTTGTGTAATTTTTTTATATTCTTGTAGAGATCTGAATAGGAAGTTTGATATATGGTTGGAAATCCACTGAAAAGAGGATCTTTTTGGCGTAAAGAACAATACAATCGGAATCCAAACGAGAAAGTTATGATTAAGATGGTTACGTCGCGCGAGCTGTGCTGAACAGAACAATTGTGTCACTTTCCATGACTTGTTACACCTTCAAATCTTGGTGTTTCTGAGAGTTCTTTATATGGACAGAAAGCTAAGGAAGAGAGGATCGCGTGAACGTAAGAATCACTCAAATCGAAGCTTGTATGTGAAAGTTATACATGAAACGGTGAGACTGCGCACTACAGTTCGACCAAAGTTCGACAACGACACAGTTGTTCGACTGCTCGTGTCGTGGTCGAACCAAAAGCCTGAACAGCGCAAAATTGGGATTTTTACCTCCTGTTCGTGAATTTTCGTGCTTTCTAAGAAAAAACACTTTCTAGGTTCATAAGGAGAGCTTACAAGTATAAAAGGGGATGTAGATCACACCAAGAGTGGAATTGAAATTGGATTGGAGAGAGTCACATCCATCCTACACTGCCCCACAAGGGGGGATCACCCCCCAACCATCATCCACACCATTTCTTCCATCCATCACTTTGAAGATTCGTCTGTGGAATCAAGAGGAGAATCAAGAAGAGGATTCAAGACGGAGAAGGATGCGACGATGCCCACACCTAGGGTTTTATTCATTTTCTAATTTATCTAGTATTTTCCAGACATTCGGGTAAGATCTATCAAACACCCATGATTGTTCTTCGTAACATCATGGGCTAGAGTCTTTTTGGGAGAACTAGGGTTGCGAAGGTTTTTATGAATTAATTAATCTTTCGTGTAAACTCCGTACAACACTACTTGTGGATTTATTTTATATATGATTGTGCTTTATTAATCCATATTCACAGTTGTTTTGTACATTTTCAATTAGTATATAGAGTCTGAATATATATCTTGGTTGTAGATTGAGTGCGTTCACCGCTGAACATGATTTCATGTTATGATTCTAAGTGAGGGGACTCCGAAACTTCATTAGAACTATCATATATTAATATTTATTAATTGAATTGAATTCGGGTTAGTAAGCAGGATAAAGAGGGTAATTTTATAGTATCTATAAATGAAGATCATATCGTATTAGGTTCCAGACGTGGGAAATAATTTATACTAATAGTACCTAGAAAGGGGGGTGAAATTACGTCTCTTGCTCTGAGGTTATTCACACGTTTTACATATATATTTACTTGTGTCTATAGAGTAGATTTGCATGGTTTAATGATGCGTCCATATTCCATAAGGCAGAGTCGGACATAACACACGGAAGGGAATTTAATGCGTGAAATTGGATTATCCTTGGGCTACCTATTCTCCTACTTGATCTACTTTCGTATTCTTCGAGTGATATTTTATTTTATTTGCTATTTTAATTACTTTTTTAGTAGTTTAATAATTAAATCTCAAATCATATTGTCATCTTGTCTTAATTAATTTAGTAAATAATTAAATTGATAATATGCCATCCTTTGGGTTCGATAATTCACTTGGTCGTTTGCTTAAGCTGCAATTGATATCTTTCATACTTGGGCATTAATTTTGCGTACAAAGAAAACGCGCATCAAGTTCTTGACGCCGTTGCCGGGGACGGCTGTTATTATTAGTTTATTATTTCAAGTTTGATTAAGACTTTTATTTGTGATTATTTAATTCTATCTAACCTTGAATTTTTCTGAGGTACTTGTGCACAAGAAAAGGAGAGGAAGGGAAGGAAGGAATAACACATGGTGCTAAACATGGTTAGAGCAAGGCAGAATCAGGATAATATTTTCATACATGAAATTTTCACAAACTATGGGATTAGCAACATGGGGTTGATAGGAGCAAGGGGGAAGATGATGATTTTGAGATACATCCCGCTCTTATTAACATGGTAGAGAAGAATCCCTTTTATGGAGGTCAATTTGAAGATCCATATCAGCATCTCCGAAGATTTCTTGGTTATGCAGACACTCAAAAGGGTGCTGGAGCTAATGATCATGCCAGGTGGATCGCCTTATTCAAGTTTTCTTTGATTGATAAGGCTGAAGCTTGGTATGAGACTCTTGATGCCACAGATTGCACTACATGGGACCAACTGCAACAAAAGTTCTTAGAGAGATAAATGCCACCCTCAAGGATCTTAAGAATGAAGCAAGAGATCACCCAATTTTTTATGAATGAGAGTGAGAAATTTCATGAGGCGTGGAACAGGTTTAAAGACATGCTCAGGAGGTGTCCACAACATGGAATGTCAAAGGCTCAGTACATAAGTATCTTCTACTATGGATTTGATTGTGAGTCGCGTATTCTTATTGATGCATCATCAAGAGGAGCGTTGTTATCTAAGACAGCACTTGAAGCAGAGAAATTATTTGAAGACATCCCTATGAATTCATGTGACTGGTCTGTAGAGAGAGAAAGAGGGTCTTATGTACTTGACAAGGTAGTGCATGTTGAACATCAAGTGGTGAAGCCGAATAGGGATGATGAGATCGTCTCTAGTTTATCTAACATCAACAAGCTTCTAGAATCCCAGTAGAGACAGATTATAGAGTTGACACTAAGGGGGTCTAGTATGCAGCAGCACGAAGTAAAGAGTGTTGAAGATACCTTCATTCAATAAATGGCTGAGAATGATGCAAGGGTTAATCAACTTGAGGACACCATGAATGTTGATCATGCAGATTTATCTAAGCAGTTGAAGGACTTTACTTTAATTATGGCGCAGATGGCCGTGAATGTGAATCAATTGACACAAATCATGGAGAATAATGCCATCACATTGAGGTCTGGGATGCAGTACGAAGGTCCAATGAAGCCGGTGAGCGGAAACGAAGAAAGCAGGAGCACTATTTGACCAACACCACCTCGTTAGACCAGACCTAATAGTCGAACTGAGGACAAACAACTTTCAAAAAAATAAAATCCCGATGCTCTGTTTTATGTTCCGCCATTCGACAAAGACACCCTTGTTCGACCAGATCAATCTGGTCGAACCATGGTCGAACAGACACCTGTGGAGAAGACAGATCGCGCTCAGTTTACAGGACTTCTGACTCTTCTAGTTCAACCAGACCATATTGGTCGAATGCTAGTCGAACAATAATTGGAGAATTTGAACTCGCGATCAGAGACATTATTAGACCAGCCATAGTCTGTTCGATCAGACCAATTTGGTCGAACAGAGGTCAAACAACTTCATACACTTTCCGTTTTGATACCAAATGCTACACCTGTTGTTCAGAACATTCCAGAGTCGTCCAAAGAGCATAATACTGAGCTTATAGGAGAGAAAAAGTGGGAAAGAGCAAAGAAGTTGAGAGCCGAGAAGCTTAGACTGCAGATGGATAATGAAGATGTGATTTTCTTTCTTGATCAAGCAATGAAGATGCACATGGAGACTCAATCATGCAAGAGCATAGATGTGATTTCTAACTTGTTTAATCTTGATTTTTTAAAGACAGATGATTCTGAATTTAAGTAGAAGATTGACAAGGAGGTGTCTAGACAGCCATGTGAGGAAGGAAATTCCAAGGATCATTTGTGATTAAGAAAGGTGAGGTGCTGAGTGTAGACAAGAAGACTGTCCTCTGATCCAGTAGCCTACAAAGGTTACATCCATCGTGACTCTTCGACGTTAAACATGAGCGCCTTTTGGGGGCTTGCCCTTCCATTTTATTGCTTTATTTCTTTCGTGTGAGTAAGAAATTTTTATATTTATGGTGCTTACTAATCGGCAATTACATCTCTTTGCAAACTTAGTTTCGACTTGTGTTTTTACTAAGTTTGGGGGGTGTGATGTACTTACCTCGTCTTACGAGTACCGAGCATATAATTTTTCCTTTCGTTGGTTGTTTATTTGTTAGGAGGTTGATTTTTTGCGGCATATTGATACTTTAACCAGTGTTGTTATGTCGATTTTTTGCAACTTACCTAATGTTTAGTGTGTTGTGTTGGTGTGTCTAGTGTGTGGAGTCAATTAGATAGTCAATTTAGTCTTTCTTATAGTTCTCTTATTTTATTATTGATGAATCTGTGATGATGAGGTGTGCTTTAGCTTTGATGATAGAAACAGGTAAACTGATGCTTTGACCTAACCGAGTTAAACAACTAGAGGAGCTCGTTCATACATTGAAGAAAAATTAGATGTCCTCATTTTCTTATTATAATTTTTTGTGTGCTTTTAATTCATGAGAGTGGAAGGATTGAGTTTGTACTTGTGATCCATGTGAGCTTATCTGTTTAAATCGTGCTTGAAATTCATATGCTTTTGAAATTGATGAAGGAAGTGTACTTTAAATATATTGTGATATGAAGTTCTATGTGTACTTGTGGGATATCATGAAAAGTGATCTATTACTTGTTAAAAACCCATGTGAGATTTTGAGCCTTGTTGATCATGTTACATAATCACATGATGATCTTTCTTGGTGAGTATCGTTCTTGTGCGTGTATTCTAGAACTTGCCTTGAGTCTCCTTGAATATTCAAGATTAGTCTAGCGGATTATGGAAATGATATTAGGCCATCTTTGCTATTTAGCCCATTTTTCCCATATACTTTACCTTAATTCATTAAATCCCTTGTCAGCCCATTTGAGCCTTTTTAAATCCATTCTTTTGATAGTCAATAAAGCTTAATTGAAGAGAGTGGTGAGTTGAGGAATGATAAGGATGATGAAGGAAGAATATTAAGGATAAAAAGGAAAATTCCTGGAGTAGTACTCAAATCTAGTACTCCATGGAAACGAACACCCTAGAGTAGTGCTTAAATCTAGTACCCTATGGAGGATGTGAGAGGTAGTGCCCGAAATTGGTACCTAAAAAGAAAAAAAGGATGAAGAAAAGGAGAATAATGGAGTTGAAGAGCTAGAAAAGTTCGGAAAAATAAAATGTTATGCTTGAAGAAGAAAGATGGGATAGTTTGATGAGAATGTTGCGCTTGAATAGAAAGTGATAAGGAAGAAAATAAAGATTGAGAGAGACGGCTGCTTGATCGATCTGAGTTTTGAGTCACTTATCCATATATTTCCTACCTTTTCCAAAGAGCCTACATTACAACTAAATAAAAGACCTTTTTGATCCATGATTTGCTAGCTACAAGTAAAAGAAGAGTTGAGACAATAGGCAAGCTTATGGTTACGCATGCACTTGAATTGAATCTGTGCGTAAACGCCTTAACCCATAACTGTACATCTTTTACACTTGAGTGCGAGTGATATATACTTCTCATAAGAACATGTCAATGGAGTATTTGAATTGGTGGTGATTGTCTTAACTTGTATGCTATGACTTGATTATTACATGTAATGGGAGTTACATGACCTAAGTTGAGGACAATTGTATTTTGAATATGGTATGAGTCATAGTCCTTGTTTCCCCGCTAATTTTCATACTCTCTCTCTCTCTCTTTATTTTTATTTTGTTGCCTCGGGATGAGCAACGAGTAAGTTTGGGGGTTTGTTAAGAGTGAAAATATGCGTGTTTGAGTGTCCAATTTAACACCTTTTAGATGTGAATTGTTGTTATATATTAGCACAAGTGTTTTATATTTGATATATGTGAGAAAAATGTGCACTTGAGGTGTTTTATTGTGTTTTAGGTAGAAAAATGATCAAGAGTGCAAAGTTGGAGAAAAGGTACAATTTGTGTATGAATACTGAAAAATGTACGTCCAATTTGTGTAATTTTTCTATGTCCGTCTAGAGATTTGAATAGGAAGTTGGTACATGGTTGGAAAGCCACAGAAAAGAGGATCGTTTTGGCATAAAGAACAACTCAATTGGAATCCAAATGAGAAAGTTATGATCAAGTTACGTCGCGCGAGCTGTACCGAACAGAACGATTGTGTCACTTTCCATGGCTTGTTACACCTTCAAATCTTGGAGTTTCTGAGAGTTCTTTATATGGACAGAAAGCTAAGGAAGAGAGGATCGCGTGAACGTAAGAATCACTCAAATCGGAGCTTGTATGTGGAAGTTATACGCGAAACGGTGAGACTGTGCACTGCAGTTCGACCAGAGTTCGACCACAACATGAGCGGTTCGACCACTGTGTCGTGGTCGAACCAGAACCCTGAACAGCGCAAAATCGAGATTTTTACCCCCTGTTCGTGAATTTTCGTGCTTTCTAAGAAAAAGCCCTTCATAGGTCTATAAGGAGAGCTTACAAGTATAAAAGGGGATGTAGATCACACCAAGATATGAATTGAAATTGGATTGGAGAGAGCCACATCCATCCTACACCACCCCACAAGGGGGGATCACCCCCCAACCATCATCCACATCCTTTCTTCCATCCATCACTTTGAAGATTCGTCTGTGGAATCAAGAAGAGAATCAAAAGGAGGATTCAAGACGGAGAAGGACGCGAAGACGCCCACACTTAAGGTTTTATTCGTTTCCTAATTTATTTTGTATTTTCCAGATATCCTGGTAAGATCTATCCAACACCCATGATTGTTCTTTGTAACATCATGGGCTAGAGCCTTTTTGGGAGAACTAGGGTTGTGAAGATTTTTACGAATTAATTGATTTTTCGTGTGTAAACTCCGTTCAACACTACTTGTGGATTTATTTTATATATGATTATGCTTTATTAATCCATATTCACGGTCGTTTTGTGCATCTTCAATTGGTATATAGAGTCTGAATATATATCTTGGTTGTAGATTGAGTGAGTTCACCGATGAACAGGATTCCATGTTATGATTCTAAGTGAGGGGACTCTGAAGATTCGTTAGAACTGTCATATATAAATGTTTATTAATTGAATTGAATTCGGGTTAGTAAGCAGGATAAAAAGGGTAATTTTATAGTACCTATAAAGGGAGATCATATCGGGTTAGATTCCAGACATGAGAAATTATTGATACTGATAGTACCTAGAAAGGGGGGTGAAATTACGTCTCTTGCTCTGATGTTATTCACACATGTTACACGGATATTTACTTGTGTTTATAGAGTAGATTTGCATGGTTTAGTGATGCGTCCATATTCCATAAGGCAAAGTCGGACATCAACACACGGATGGGAATTTAATGCGTGAAACTGGATTATCCTAGGGCTACCTATTCTCCTACTTGATCCACTTTCATATTCTTCGAGTGATATTTTATTTTATTTTCTATTTTAATTACTTTTTTAGTAGTTTAATAATTAAATCTCAAATCTTATTGTCATCTTGTCTTAATTAATTTAGTAAATAATTAAATTGATAATACGCCGTCCTTTGGGTTCGATAATTCACATGGTCGCTTGTTTAAGCTGCAATTGATATCCTTCATACTTGGGGATTAATTTTGCGTGCAAAGAAAACTCGCATCAATCATCCAATACAATCTAGGCGACAACAACCTTCCCCTCATCATACGATTTCTCGTAATAGATGGTACTTGCGCTTAATGTGTTTAATTGCTTATGGACTCGTGATTCCTTCAAGTTTGCAACTACACCATTATTATCACAATAAATTGTGATAATCTCGGGCAAACTTAGAATCACATTTAAGTCTATTATGAAGTTTCTAGAGTCATGCAGATACTTTGGCTGCCTTAGAGGCTCTAATTTATCATCTTTCTATGGTGGAGTCCGAAATATATCTCTATGTAATCACTATTTCATATTATGGCTCAACTTCCCAAAACTAAATACATAACCTTGAGGTGGATTTACTGTCGTCCCTTCTGATTTGAAAATTTCGAATCTATGCAACCCACAAGAAGCAGTGAATCTGTCTGGTAAGCCCACATACAGTTTCTAATTCTTTTCAGGTACTTCAAAATTATGTGTTACCACAGTTCAACAGTCTTATGTTTGGTTACCTCGATATCCACTGTCCATGCGTTCAGCAAAATAGATATTCGTTCTCGTGCATAACATTCCATAGATTAAGCTTTCTTATTCGCCAAAGCGTAAGGATCTGCCTTCATCAATTCTATCTTCTTTTGTGTCCTAAGACACATTTCCTTAGATAAAGTCACATGCTAAAACGAGTAAGGATTGTATCATTTCATGAAGCTTGAGATAAGCACAACATCCTATCTTGTGATCACCTTGAGCGCAAGGATATATTTTGTTTCTCTTAAGTCCTTCATTTCATACCGCTTTATCAACCATATCCATACGCTCGACAATACTCTTTCATTGTCTCCAATGAGCAATATATCATCTACGTACAGTACAAGACATACCACCAAGTTTTCGTCACTCTTATCAATACACAAGACACATCCACACATTGAATAAATCCATATGACTAGATTACCTCATCCAAACAGATGTACTTTAAGTTTAAAGCTTGCTTTAGTCTATTGATGGACAATTTTAAGCTTATACTCAAAATGCTCTTTGCCCTTTGCAATGAATCACTCTGGTTGCTTCACATAGATGTTTTCCTTAAGACTTCCAATTAGGAAAGCTGTCTTGACATCTATTTGTTATACCTCATAATCAATATGAGCAGCAACAAATAAAAGAGTCCGAATCGACATAGGCATAGCTACCGGCGAACAGGTTTCCTCATAATCGAACATTTTCTTTCTGAGTATAACTTTCGCAACAAGCTTGCTTCCAAGGTTTTCACCTTACCGTATGATCCTCTTTTATTTTGTATGACCACTTCCAATGGCTTTTACACCATTCAGTGGTCTTAAAAGCTCCCAAACTTAATTTAAAATCCATAAATCCTATTTCAGAAATCATTGCAACTTGCTAAGATATCGCATTTATATCTTGTAGTGCTTCATCGTATCCGTGGGTCAATTTCATGTTCATTAGGGACCAAATCTTATGACATTCCCAAAATATAAATTTATTCTGTTGTAGAACAACCCTCCCACTACGATAAGGCGCTACATGAAATTATGTATCAGATGTGACACGCGATGCAGTTTACTTGTGGTATATCCTTTTGTACAATTAGTACTATACTTTATGTTTTCCTCTCACACCCTTTAAAATAATTTATACATGGGTTTGTGATTTATTACATTGTCCTTTTCCAAAAATCTAGTATTCGTATTAACAATCACCTTCTGCTCTTTTAGACTATTTAAATAAATCACCCTTCATTTTTTTAGGATATCCCACAAACAGACAAACATTCATACGAAATATTATTTCTTGGGCATATCCATAAAATAAATTTAATAATTCCAAATAACTCATCATCTATCTAACTATTTCCATAAGAGTCTTTCTCTTATTAGGATTAGAAGATGCATTATTAATTTATATTTGTTGCATCCGTGGGATAAACATGATTTAAGAGTGTACAAATTATCACCAACGTACAACAACAGATTATCGCTCCATCCTTCATTATAATGACTACATCATTTTAATGTAATGGAGTATCCATCCGTAATGCATAGAAAACTGAAATCAAATTCTTTCTATGAAAACGTACATAAAGATATTATTCCATTCATAAGATAAATAAACAACTCCTGCTGCAACAGCCACTACTCTTGTAGCATTACCTATATCCATAGTAATCTCATCATCACTTAGTTGCGGGCTTTTAGTAATTCTAGTATCTACACACAACGTATCAGTAGATGTCATCACTAATCATGCTCCAACAACTAGTTAATGAGACATTAACCTTGTTCATATCTTGATGAAAATTGATTTCCTTCGCCACTTGTTTTGTCAGAATTTTCCCACCTTATACAGCCATTTGTATTTCAGGTGGAACTTGCTCAAAATATCTAGGCAAACTATGGAGAATAAATTGATCTAGGTTTCCACTTTAATTTCTACTTCAAGTATTTCCAATTCATTTATCAAGTTAACCATGACCTCTTGCCTTTCTAACTTACTCAAGTATCTGAAGAGTCGCATGAGACCATCATATTTCTATGAACCTCTCACCTCTCCACTAGATACTTAAATAGGTATCAGATGACATTCATTAGTGAGAACACATATGTTTTACTAAGCAGTAAAATAGAAACCAAGATTCTTTTCTAATCATCTAATTTTGGACCAGTAAATATAATTTTATTTAGTTAACAATAAGTGAAATTAAACCATTTGAAAATACAGAGAATTACATAAATAAATACACCGATCAAATCTTTGAATTTATCTATTTATATTGATTCCCTCTAAACAATATAAAAATAAAATTCACCGACATCTCAGTACCGTGAGTCTGCATGCCACATTAGTGTGGACATATACAAACCCGAATATTTACAAGATAAGGTTTTACCCATTAATTTCATTCATCAACCTAACCTCATGACAAAATAATTAATAGTCGGTTCCTCTTGTTGGATAATATACTAAAAGTCTACCTTTTTGTATAAGCAATGTTTAGATAATATTCGATATGAGAATCATGTGATCAAACATTTGCAATAATATTGTTGCAAAATTCTATTTACTTTATACTGTAGATAATATGGTGTGCGGCGTCACACGGAAGATCATATTATCGGCTCCTTATAAAGTATAAATAGATGTTCACAACCGAGATAGACGGGGACTATCTATTGGTATGGTTGTAGTGTGATTTAGCATTAGTCTGTCTTGACTATGAAATTGTACTAGTGCACTTTGTGTATTGAATAGGACAGCCGTTGAGATCGTTCAATTTATACTTACTATATAATAGAATTTGATCTATGTTATTATGAAAGTTCGTACTCTTAATCCCTATACAATAACCTCAACGCATAAGCCAATATTTATTTCCTTGATTTTATCAATGGGTGAGATTTAATTATTAAATCAATATGCTCGGTGAGTTAGGAGATGGTGCTGTCTCTATAGTGTGCTGTTGATTGTAGAAGGAATCTGTGTCATAACGGAATTGGTTGATGATGTCCCTTGAGGAGCTCATAATGATTATCATGTAAACCCTAAAGGTCAATTTATTCCGGCATGATAATAAGGTTGAGTGGTACTACTCTCGGTAAATATATTAATTAATGGAGTTGTTAGTAACTTAATTAATTAATGGGCACTGAATCTTAAACACGGGGAGACTAACGAACTCATAATAAGAAGGAACCCATAATGTAATTTGGGATTAGAGTGGCAGTGCATAATATTTTTTTAGTGGAATGATTTATTATTATGGGACTTAAGTATATGTTTTTGGCTAAATTTGGATGCTTAAGCCCATTGGGAGGCTCAAACCCTAATTTCTCCTCCTGGTCCCTGTTGTAGCCTATATAATAGTCAATCTCAACTGTCTAGATATTTGACACACACCTAAATACGTGAAAGGCAGATTAGGGTTGTAGGCTGAGATCATCTTGTAGATCGTTGCCCACACAACGTCAAAACATGGCTTAGGAATACAATAGAAGACCGAAAGGTCATTTGCTGTTTCTGTCTGTCAAATTTCATGATTTTTCTAAAATCGTGTGTAATTCCAAATTGTTTGTGCGATATACCGTTGAAAAGCTACGAAAAAGGGAATCATTTTGGCGTATAGATCACTCAAAACGGAGATCGAATGAGGAAGTTATGCCTAAAGTCGTGAGGCTGCGTAGGCTGCCGGCGAGAATCTTTCTTCTTCAACATACCCTGGTGAAAGGTAATACGTTTCTATGATTTCTTACTTCTGCTGATTTAGAAACACATGGAACCCTAACGGTTCACGTTAACCAAAAGATTCAAACACCAACAATTGGTATCAGAGCGTAGGTTCTAAGGCTAAACGTGACACGTTAGGCTCGGGTTTATGTGCATATGTGATTTATTTTATAATTGAATCGCATGTGGCTAGTTAAGGTTTTGGTTTTATGAAATGAATCCATGATACTCCTATGAGAAATCCTTTCATGTATTATTAATAAGTGTTCATGTATCATCGTAAAAACCTATTCATACTGGATGATCCATGAAACCCTAAAAAGCCATCTTGACCCTATAACCCTATTCACGATGGATTGCACCACTGGATCACCAGTGAAAGACCTCGCTGGTGATATATGACTCCTCCTGGTATCATGATCGACTACACGATGGTGAATCGTTGATGCCATCGGGATCTGCTTGTGGCGGATTAGTGGGGAACGGGTGCGGCGACATGGGATGCCGGCGAAAGGCGTCACTGTCCAGAATCTGAACGGCAGAGAGGGGCTCTGGCATGGCCCTGCATCACTAGTCGGTGGGCTGCTTTGCTGGCTTGAGGGTTGCTGGTGTGCAGGCAGTGTTTTCGCTGAATGTGTGATGTTTGGTTTTCACGACGGCAAGCGATGGGGCCTGGCAATTTTTCTGAATGAAAACTTTGACTTTCCGACAAGCCTCATGGTGGTCGGATCGAGTCTGATAGGGTTGGTGTGGACGGTAAATGAGCGCCAACGGGTGGCGCAATTATTGGCACCTGGTGCAGGCCAGCACACGGCGGTGGCTCGGCACGACGCGATCACTGGTGTATAGCGGTGGGAGACTTATGGTTACCGACGTGGGTGAATAAAACCAGGTTTCCGATCGGGTCTGAAAGTCTTCGGGCGCGTCTACTGCATTTCGAGTGGGTCTTCACCTGGTTAGTCTGAGCCGCGAGTTTCCGAGCGGGTCTGATACTTCTTCTGATCCTACTTGCACTTCTTCTAGTTGGGACTGTAAAGGTCGGATGTAGGCAACGGGTCAAAACTCGCATAGGCGGCGACTCAGCTGGCTCCTACTATGCACTGGTTGTCGGGCCGGTAAGGCTGTTGTGTTGTCCAGCAAAGGTGCGGTGGATGTTATCATTTGTTAGATGTTGCGCGATTGATTGTGAGCAACATCGGAGTTGCAACGTGTGGTGTTGTTCTGACCAGCCGCTGATGCTGGCCGCGGATTATTCCAGCAATGTTGACGGTCAGATGATACTGTTGCATGGTTTTCGGTGGGTAGTTGATGGCTGGAAGGCGTAAAAAACCTGTCGTGTTTCTGACTGACATGATCGCCGTTGATGGAGGCTTTCTGGTGGGCAGTCAACCGAATGGAGTGCCATCGGTGGTGGTCTCCGGTGGTGATGAATAATGTGTGAGTTGTGGATGGCTTAAGGCCCAAGACAACTTGTTGTGCAAGCCATTTGTTTATTTGCTTGGAGAGTTGACATACTCAATTCTATTTTTGGTTATTATTTTCTTTCCTTATATATAATTGCTATAGTTGCTTTATTTATCAATTATTATTATATATTTGTTATAATAGCATGTTTATTTACATAATTATATCTATTATATTGTATGCATGCAAAAACTCTCTTGTTAAATAATTAAGTGGGAGAGGGATTGATCATTGATCCCGCGGCCACCATTGTTGATTTATTAAGTGATGCAAGTAAGCTTATGAGACGGTTTTAGTGCCTTCCTCCCCAACGGATGAGTTTTATTTGTGGATCACTGGAATAAATTTCATTAAATAATTATTATTTGTAATGTGATGCAAGTAAGCTTATGAGTGGGCTATAGTGTCTTCCTCCCCAATGGATGAGTTTTATTTACGGATCACTGGTACAAATTAATAATTGATGATTGTAGGAAATTATTTGAGGGTGTGTGGACTTCTCCAATAGTAAGACACACAAAATTAGGTAATGTACTTATATCAAATGATGGTGTACGCTTAGGTGCAATTAATATGTATCCTCCCGAACGGAGTCACTGCTATTAAATTGCATGGCTAAAGGACAGCCGACTATTAATTATTGAGTCATAAGGTTAATTATGACGTATGGATTTAATGGGTAAAACCTTTTCTTGCGAATGTTAGGGTTTGTATACGTCCACACTAACGTGGCATGCAAATTCACGATGCTTGAGATGTCGGCAAATTTATTTTATATTGTTTATTGAGGAAATCAATATAAAATTTAAATTCGAAGAGTTTGATCATCGTATTTATTTACTTGATTCTCTGATTTTTCGAATGTTTTATTCCACTTATTGTTAACTAAAAGAAAACATATTTACTGGTCCATAATTAGATGATTGATAAGAATCTTGGTTTTAATTCTTACTGCTTAGGAAAATAAAAATGTGTTCTCACTAAGGATGCTCTCTAGTACTTATTAAAGTCTCTAGTGAAGAGGTGCGAGGTTCATAGAAATATGATGGTCTCATGCGACTCTTCAGATACTTGAGAAAGTAAGAATGGTAAGAGATCATGGTTAACTTGATGAATGGATTGGAAATACTTGGAATAGAAATTGAAGGGAAAACCTAGGTCAATTTATTCTCCATAGTTCGCCTTAATGTTTTGAGAAAGTTCCACCTGAAATACAAAAGGTTGTATATGGTGGGAAACTTCTAACAAAGCAAGTGGTGAAGGAAATCAATTTCATCACGAAGTGAACAAGGTTAGTTTCTTATTCACTAGTTGGTGAAGCATGATTAGTGATGACATCTACTGACACGTTGTGTGTAGATATCGGAATCACTAAATGTTTATAACTAAGTGATGATGAGATTACTATGTACATGGGTAATGCTACAAGAATAGTGGTTGTTGCAGTGGAAGTTGTTTATTTATCTTATGATATGCATAAACGTTTGATTTTGAGGAATTGTTACGTACATTTTTTTTCATAGAATGAATTTGATTTCGATTTCTATGTTTAACAGATGGATACTCTATTTCAATTGAATGACATAGTCATTAAATGAAAGGATGGAGCTATAATCATATTTATTCCACGGATGCAACAAATATTAATTAATAATGCATCTTCTAATCTTAGTAAGAGAAAGGAACATTTGGCGATGAACCAAACATACTTTTGGCATCTAAGACTATATCATTTTACTTAAATAGGATTAGAAAGTTGATAGCCGATGAACCGTAAGGTTTATTGGAAGTGGAAACTATCAAATTGTGGGTCTTACTTGGAAGTAAAAATGATTAATTTACTTTTCAAGGCAAAGGGGTATAGAGCCATGTAAAGATATGTTGGAAACAGTTCATTCTGATTTATGCGATCCTAAGATTATCCCGGCAAGAGGTGTTTATGAATATATTTGTCACTTTGTTTGATGATTATTCTAGAAACAAGATATATTTATTTGATACACTGCAAGTCTGAGTACTATGATTAAGTTCAAGTAGTGCATGGCTGATGCGGTGAAGCGTCATGTAAAATATATCAAGTCATTATGATTTAATCGTGATGGCGAGTACCTCTTAGGATAGTTTATGAGCTACTAATCAGAGGTTGGGATTGAATCCCAAGTTGTCTACACCGGGCATACCCCAACTGTATGGTGTGGTGGAAAGAAGTAATATGACTCTTATGGAAAAGGTTAGATAAATGATGAATTATTTGGAATTACTAAATTCATTTTATGGATATGCCCTGAAACAGCATGGCATATGATGTTTGTTTGTTTGTGGGATATCCTAGAAAATGAAGGGTGGTTTATTTAAATAGTCCAAAAGATCGAAGAGTGATTGTTAACACGAACACTAGATTTTGGAAATGACTATGTAATAAATTACAAATCCATGTATAAGTTGTTCTAAAGGTATGAGAAGGGAAACACAGATTTTAGTATCAAGACTATAAGAGGATATACCACAAATAAACTGCATCACATGTCACATCCGATACACAATTACATTTAGTGCATTATCATAGTGGGAGGGTTGTTTTACAACCGAAAATATTTATGTTTTGGGAGAGTCATGAGACTTGGTCCCTAGTAAATATGAAATCGGCCCATGAACACGACGAAGCACTACAAGATCGAAATGTAGAATCTTAGTAAGTTGCAAAGAATTTTAAAATAGAATCTATGGATTCAAAATCAACTCTGAGAGCTTGTAGAACCAACATATTGGTGTAAAAGCCATTGAATGTAAGTGGCTCTACAATGAAGCAACCAAAGTGATTCATTGCATAGAACTAAGAGCATTTCAAGTGTAAGCTTAAAAGTGTCCATCAATGGACTAAAGCAAGCTTTAAGATCATGGGACATCTTTTTTGATAAATAAATCCAGTCGTATGGATTTAATCAATGCTCGGATGGTTCTTGTGTATTGGAAAGAGTGACAGAAACGTGGTGGTATTTTTTTGTATGTACGTAGATAGTATCTTGCTCATTGGAGCAATGAAAGAGTATTTTCGGACGTATGAGTATGGTTTATAAAGCGGTATGAAATGAAGGACTTAAGAAAAGAAAAATATATTCTTACGATCTTGGTAATAAGGATCACAAAAAAGGATGTTGTGCTTATCTCAAGTTTCATGAAGTGATACAATCCGTACTCGTTTTAGCATGTGACTTTATCTAAGAATTTTTGTCTTAAGACACAAAAGAAGATAAAAATAGATAAAGGCGGTTCCCTATGCTACGGCAATAAGGAAGCTTAATCTATAGAATGATATGCAAGAGATAGGATATCTGTTTTGCCTATGACATAGTCAGTGAGTATCAAAGTAATCTGGAACTAGAATATTGAATTATGGTAAGACATATTTGAAGTTCCTGAAGAGGACTAGAAATTATATGTAAGCTTACCGGAATAATTCATTACTTCTTGACGGTTACTTAGATTAGGATTTTTCAAATCATAGGGACGACAGGAAATCCACCTCAAGGTTATGTATTTAATGAAAGTAGATCCATACTATGAGGAGTGTTATATAGAAATATATTTCGGACTCTATCATGGAAAAATGATAATATTGGAGCCTTGTGGTAACCAAGTATCTGTGTGGTTCTAGAAACTTCGTAATGGACTTAGATGTGATTCTGAGTTTGCCCAAGATTATCACAATTCATTGTGAAAATAATAGTGTAGTTGCAAACTTGAAGGAATCACGAGCCCATAAGACAAATAAACACATTGAGAGCTAGTACTACCTTATATGAGAAATTGTATAATGAGGGAAAGGTTGTTGTCGCCTAGATTGCATTGGATGATAACCTATTAAATCCTTTTACAAGGACCTTAAGGCGAGAGCTTTTAATGGTAAAGTAGTAGAAGAGGGAATCAGATGCATGGCAGCGAATATGACAGCATAGTCTTTTAGTATAAGTGGGAGATTGCTGGATTGTATACTAAAAGTCTAGCTTTTTGTATGTACAACGTTTAGATAATATTCAATATGAGAATCATGTGATCAAACGTTTGCAATAATGTGCTGCAAATGTCCATTTAGTTTATACTGTAGATAATGTGGTATGTGGCGTCACACGGAAGATCATATTATCGGCTCCTTATAAAGAATAAATAGATATTCACAACTAGGATAGACGGGGAGTATCTATCGATATGGTTGTAGTGTGATTTGGCATTAGTCTGTCTTGACTATGAAATTGCACTAATGCACTTTCTGTATTGAATATGACCGCGGTTGAGATCGTTCGGTTTATACTGACTATATAATAAAACTTGATCTCTGTTATTATGGAAGTTCGTACTCTTAATTAGTATACAGTAACCTCGATACGTAAGCCAGTATTTATTTCCTTGATTCATCAATGGGTGAGATTTAATTATTAAATCAATATGCTCGGTGAGTTTGGAGATGGTGTTGTCTCTATGGTGTGCTGTTGATTGTAGAAGAAATCTGTGCCTAACGGAATTGGTTGATAATGTCCCCTTGAGGAGCTCATAATGATTATCATGTAAACCCTGCAGGTGGATTTATTCCGGCATGATAATAAGGTTGAGTAGTACTACTCTCAGTAAATATATTAATTAATGGAGTTATCAGTAACTTAATTAATTAATGGGCATTGAATCTTAAACACGGGGAGACTAACGGGCTCATAATAAGAAGGATCTCATAACGTAAATTGGGATTAGGGTGACAGTGCAATAATATTTCTTTAGTGGAATGAATTATTATTATTGGACTTAAGTATAAGTTTTGGGCTAAACTTGGATGCTTGAGCTCAATGGGAGGCCCAAACCCTAATTTCTCCCCCTGGTCCCTGTTGTAGTCTATATAATAGCCAATCTCAGCAGTCCGGATATTTGACACATTTCTAAACATGTGAAAGGCAGATTAGGGTTGTATACTAATATCGTCTGTAGATCATTGTCCACACAACGTCAAGACGTGACTTAGGAATACAATAGAAGATCGGAAGGCCGTTTGCTATTTCTGTCCATCAACTTCTAAGATTTTTTTAAAATTGTGTGTGTCTAAACTGTACGTGTGATACGTTGTTCGAAAGCAATGGAAAAGAGGATCATTTTGGCATATAGATCACTCAAAACGGAGATCGGATGAGGAAGTTATGTCCAAAGTTGTGAGGCTGCGCAGGCTGCCGGCGAGAATCTTTCTTTTTCAACATACACTGGTGAAAGGTAATACGTTTCTATGATTTCTTGCTTCCGCTAATTTAGAAACGCCTGGAACCCTCACGATTCACGTTAACCAAAAGATCAAAATGCCAACACTTTAGCCATGCAAATAATAGCAGTGACTCTATTGGGGAGGATACTTATTATTTATACCTAAGTGAACACCATTATTTGATCCCAAGTCGGCGGCCCAAGCTTGTGTGCCTTACAGTTGGAGAAGTACACACGCGCTCAGTTAACTTCCTACAATCATCAAAAAGAAGTTTGTACCAATGATCAGTTAATAAACTCATCCGTTGTGGAGGAAGGCTTATTGCCAACAAGCAAGTTTACTCACATCACTTACAAACCAATAATGGAGGCCGCGGGAATTAATTACCAATCTCTTTCCCACTTAGTTATTTAACACTGAGGGTTTTTACATGCATACAATATTCAGAATAAAATACGCAATCCTAGCATGCTCCTATTATGGCACATAAGGCAGTAAATCACAGAGAACATGCATACATATATAACATTAATTAAATCAATTATAAACAGTTATATATTGGCGAATTCGATTGTTCGCCACCAAGCACTAATGTGGGTAACGCAGACGGGGGTAGACCTCCCCGCTGAGGTCGCAGGGATTGACCTGCCTGGTCAGATCACGGGGCTCGGAGCAGCACCCCGAAACCAAAACTGAAATCCAGCACAGCAATTCGACTCGACTTGTTCCTCACTCCAAAGCTCGAGTCGAGCTTGCCACCTTGCTCAGCTCCTGCTACTGCACACTGGCACACCGCTCGACAATACGCCTGCCAGTGCTTGTCCGCCTGCCTGCATGCCCGACAGCCTGTTTGGCATGTGCGCCTGTACTGACCTATCTTGCGCCTTCCGCACGTTATCGCCTGCTTCTTCCCGTCAATTAGCAGCGTGTGCGTGTCCTTCCATCGTACCCTGCAAGTAAGACACCATACCCTGCCTGCATCCGCTCCGATAGTGAACCTGCCATCCCACACGCCAACGGAGACTCGCTCTTAAAACATGCCAGACTGGATCGCCTGCACCCGACCTGAATACTAGAGAATCAACTTGAAAAGGCTGGAGACCAGACCAAAATGTGGTTTGACTCGCCCGAAAACAAAACGGGACTTGCCCAGAACTGCCGTCAAATCCACTCGTTGCTGCTCATGCCTGCGCAATAATGATCATTGTCAGCTTGGACGTGCCCCGCAGGTCGCTACAGATCGTCATGTTGCCAGCCCGTCTGCATCATGCAGCCATAAAAAATAGCTGCCAATCATTTGCTGCTCAGGCACCACTAGCACCGATGATCGCGCCAATCACCAGTGCCTATCGTTCCACCGTGGTTGCGTGCTCGATATGCCGCCGTGAGCTACAAGCCATGCCGCCTCCATCGCTCCGCCACCAGCCTTGGTTATGCAGACTCAACTGGAAATCATGCAGACCCGATCGGAGATAGTGAAGACCCGACTAAAAATTTTCGCTGCAGACCCGACCGGAATACAGCAGGACCTGCTCGGAAACCTGCTAGTCTAGCTTGAAACATCGCCTCCATCGTGCCACTAGAACACTGACATCCGCCTAGCCGCAAACAAGCCACACCAGTACGCAACCTCTCTGGCGTCTCCAGCGCAAAGCCACACCGAAAAGAGTCGACTAGTGACTCGTCGGACGCACACCATGCCGTCTGGTTGACCCTCTAAACTAGAGAAAACATGATCCAGCCCACTGACTAGCAGCTCGCCGTTGTCGTCCATGCCTCTGCCTGCCTTCATCGCGATGTCTCGACAATGACAGTGAGCAACCGCAGTTGGCAATCGGCGTTGCAGCCCATGCCGACGTTGATCACAACTTGTCGTGTTTCTTCTCTCCGTAGATGAAGCCGACAGCAAACAAACACACGTCTGACCAGTGCGCCACTTGTAGTCTTCGTTGATGGGCCATCGTGCAGACCTTCCGTGCACGCTTGCCATCAATCGTGTCTATCACGCCCGGCACTAGCCAACACCCACGTCCATCCGTGTACAATCCGCACGCCATTGTGCCATCAAGAAATAGTCCCGTGACTTTCACCGATGTGAACAACGCCGTGCGGTGAACATGTGCTTCATGTACAGTTAGGGTGTTCACCAAGAAACCAAGTTCTAAAACCCTAATCACATATAAAGCACATAAACCCTAGCCTAACGTATCACGCTTCACCACGAAACCGAAGCTCTGATAATAATTGTTGGCATTCTATCATTTAGTTAACGTGAACCGTTAGGGTTTCATGCACTTTTAAATCAGCGAAAGCAAAAACATAGAAATGTATTACCTTTCACCAGGGTATGTTGAAGAAGAGAATGAATTCTCGCCGGCAGCATGCGCAGTCTCACGACTTTGGGCATAATTTTCTCATCTGATCTCCGAATTGAGTGATCTATGCACTAAAACGATCCTCTCTTATGTGGCTTTCCAATGTGTATCACACGTTCAGTTTGGAATTTCACACAATTTTAGAAAATCATGAAAATTGACGAGTAGCAGCAGCAAACAACCTCTTGATCTTCTATTGTATTCCCAAGTCCAATCTTGACATCGTGTGGGCGACGATCTTCAAGATCTTCTCAATCTGTTGTTCCTATTCCCTCCTCACAGTGTTAAGCGTGAATAATTAGAGTTTCTGGAAAGTTGAGATGACTTATATATGTGTTACAATATGGACCAGAAGGAGAAATTAGAGTCGGGCCTTCATTGGGCTTAAGTATCCAAGTTTAGTCCAAAACTTATACTTGAGTCCAATAATAATAATAATATATTCCACTATAATATTATTATTGCACTGCCGCTCCCATCCCATAATTACGTTATGGGCTCCTTCTTATTATGAGTCTGTTAGTCTCCCCATGTTTAAGATATACAATGCCCATTAATTAATTAAGTTACTGACAACTCCATTAATTAATATCTCATCTGAGAGTAGTACCACTCAACCTTATTATCATGCCGGAATAAACCCACGTGCATGGTTTACATGATAATCCTTATGAGCTCATCATGGGGACATCATCAACCTCTTTAATAGGACACATATTCTTTCTACAATCAACAGCACACCCTAGAGACATCACTATTTCTCAACTTACAGAGTTTGTTGATTTAATTACATGTAAATCTCACTCATTGATAAATCAAGAAAATACATACTGGCTTATGTGTCGAGATTATTGTATATGGATTAAGAACACGAACATCCATAATAACTGAGATCAAGTTCTCCTATATAGTCAGTATCAGTTGAACGATCTCAAGCGGCCCTACTCAATACACACAAAGTGCACTAATGTGATTCTATTGTCAAGACAAACTAATACCAAATCACACTACAATCATCCCAATAGAGAGTCCCCGTCTATCTTGATTGTGAGCATCTGTTTATACTTTATAAGGAAACTGATAATATGATCTTCCGCGTGTTGTGGCACAACATATTATCTACAGTATAAAGTAAGTAAACTATTGCATCGGACATATAAATAAATTATAAGACGCAATCATTTGATCAATGATTCTCATTTCAAATAAATTATTAAAACATTCTTCATACTAAAGCTAGACTTTTAGTATATAATCCAACAGAAAGGTGGGATCTACAGAAAGCTATAGAAGTGATCATTTATGTTATTCTTCATACTAAAGCTAGACTTTTAGATTACTCTTTTCTATTAATTGGATTACTCTTTTTGATAATTTAGGTTACTCTTTAATTTCGTATTCGAATTTGAAAATAAAATATTATTCTATTTGGTTAACATTTTTTAGGTTATTCTTTTCTATTAATTGAGTTACTCTTTTTAATAATTTGAGTTACTCTTTAATTTTATATTCGGATTTTTAGAAAATAAATATTTTTCTATTTGGTTAATATTTTTAGGTTACTCTTTTCTATTAATTGGATTACCCTTTTTGATAATTTAGATTACTCTTTAATTTCATATTCGAATTTCAGAAAATAAAATATTATTTTACTTGGTTAACATTTTTTAGGTTATTCTTTTCTATTAATTGAGTTGCTCTGTTTAATAATTTGGGCTACTCTTTAATTTTATATATTCGGATTTTCAGAAAATAAATATTGTTCTATTTGGTTAACATCTTTTAGGTTACTATTTTCTATTAATTGGATTACTCTTTTAATAATTTGGATTACTCTTTAATTTCATATTCGAATTTCAAATAATAAAATATTATTTTATTTTATTTTATTAACATATTTTAGGTTATTCTTTCAACCAAATATAAGTTGTTATAAAACCAGTAAGGTCTGGATGACAGGATTAGTTATTGGACCTTAAATCACACTTCAATCCATAGAAAGTTTTGGATAAATATAGATTTGATCCTTCTTTCACAGTTTGAACAAATTATTGAATGATTCTGGTGAAAATCTATTTACTTAACAAATTCAACACAATGAACTTCAAGTAAAGGAAGTCTAAGGGAAGTAAAATAAAAATTAATAACCCAAAATTCAACGTTGACTAAGGAGAGGTAAATAACAAAAGAGACAACATCACGTTCAATGAAGAACTTCATAATTAATACACCACCCAGGTTGCATAACTAAATAGGTAAAAAAAAAAGCATACTTTTCACTATCACATGCTCCATGTCATTGAAAACGATAACTCCCTTGTCACCCAATTCTCTCGTAAGTTCCCTGCACACATTTTCTTCCCATAAGAATAATGGCAGTACAATTTGCAATTAAACCGTAACTTAACTGAATTTCAACAGAAAAAAAAATCAAACAATGAGAGAGGGAGGGGTACAGTAAAGTGGAGTCTCTAATGGAGAAATTAAACGCTTATTGTAATCGAACAGTGAGAGAAAGAGAGAGGGGTACAGACTATAATTTTTAAACACTCATTAGATTTGAGTAGTTTCTAAGGGAGAAATTAATGGTGCTTCTTATGATATTATGATGATGGAGCAACTTTGGTCCCTTCTCCCGGATGCTTGGTTTTCCGATGTTGAAACCCAAACCTTCACTAAGGCACTACACACCTCATTCGCCGCTGCAGATTTTGAGGAATCACTGTTTCCTCTTCCTAATACAACGCCGATTCATACTCCCACGATTTTTGGCGCATCGGAGAACGATTCTCTCGTCTCCAAGAAGCGATGGACCGCTCCTCCAACCGGAAGAGTGGCGTCGGAGCGATTGGCGGCGAAGATGTTGAGAGAGAGAGAGCAATTTGGGGGTGTTGTCCGTTGGCGTGATTTAACGCCTAAGAAAGAGATAGGGAATCTATAGACCCGATTGATGTCCACAAGTAATAAACGCTCAAACTGGATCGGTTCCACTAATAATTTGGTATGACTGGTCCCATACTAGCCCCTCTCTATTTATAATAATCAATTAGTTGAATGTTTTGATATTACTTTATCTTGATCGGATATCACTTTATATTAAAAATGTTATCACTTTTTATTTATTTTACAAATTGTTTATAAAATAATTTAATTAAATGGTTATAACTTTTTCTTTATCATGTATTACTTTTTAGTAAAAATTTTATTATTTTATTATTCCGGCCCGAAATAATAATAATTCAATTAGACGGATATCACTTTCTTCGATTATGAATAACTTTTTATTAAAAATATTATCACATTTTATTCATTTTATTAAATAGTGATTCTTAATTAAAGAAAATTTTATTAAAAATTGATTCTTAATTAAAGAAAAGTGATATCCATCTAATTAAATTATTTCACGAAAAACTCATTGGAATAAAAAGTGATAACATGTTTAATAAAAAAGTTATACATAATAAATAAAAAGTGGTAATCAATTAAATTAATTATTTTATGAACAATTCATAAGATGAAAAAGTGATAATATTTTTAATATAAAGTGATAACTAATTATAATAAAATGATATGTAAAACGTGTGATATGGAAAACGCTGAACTATCTAATAAATAATTAATAATAATAATAATATTTTATTAAAAATGAAATTTTTTAATTTAATATACAACGTTAATGCTTGGCAGGTAGATTGCCGAAAATTTTAAATGTGGCATGGAGATGCCGAAAAATTAAAATGGTAAAAGAAAAAGAATATTTTAATTAGTGAACGCAAACAAGGCCTTTTGTTTTCTTTAATTTACTTTTTATTAAATATAAAACATATTTATTTGGGTTAATGGATGATCCGTCTCACATAAGAGAATTCGTGAGACGGTCTCACTCAAGTTTTTTTCATAAAAATATATATACAATTAATCATAAATATGTATATATAATCTAATCATAAATACGTAGACATTATTTTTACCGAATTAACAATCGAGTTAATGCTATTTTTATAAAATTGAACATTTTAACTCTTGCCCTTAAAAATAGGCTTTAAAAAAAAGTGTGTTCTGTCACGCAGACCCAATATTTCTTATTTTTTTTATGTTGCCTATAAATATTAAATAAAAAATAAAAAATTTACTCCTCCACTTAAAAGAGATAATTTTTTATTTTGGGTATTCATTTTAAAGGTCACATTTCTTTTTATGCACCCATGAGATTCATGAACATCTACTAATAAAATTAAAATATGAGGCACACTCACCTATTAATACAACTACACACTACACATTAAATAATAATATTACAAGTGCAAAAAGCAAATAAAACTCTTTTAACAATTTTAGTCATATCTTAAATAAGTAAAATATTTAAAATAAATTATTAAAAAGTAAGAGTTACCCGTAATACAATTAAAGTTAAATATTACATATAAAATCCAAAAAATTATTTTCACACTAGAAGCATTAAATTACAATACATTACACATGAAAAAAAAATAAGTAATACATATTCAAGAAATGTTTTAATTACAAAATTAAAAGTATTGATAATTATTTATAGCAAATATTATAATGGTTTAAGTAGTTGATATAAATAAAATAATATTTTTGAGAATATTAATATTGTTTTGATCACTAAATTTTAACGTAAAATTTCACCAAATCAGACCAAAAAAATAATGAAAAATGGTTATTTGGTGATTGTTGTCATTAGGGTTGCCTAGTGAAAAAGATTAGTTGTGGAACGCTATTTTGATTTGACTATGCCATTTTGTGATTTTGTATGCATAGAATGAGTGTGGTGAAAGACATCCTCAGATGGTGGTTGATAAAAATGCATTTTGCACATTAGCTAGTTTGATCGATTCGTTCATGATAATTGCATGATTTTGCTTGCATTTAGTACAAAATCAACATATTTTCTATATTTTTGCATTCCACGTATGTGAGTACTTACTTATAGATTATACGTCTATTTTGGACTAAATTGTGATATGAAGTTCTATTATGCACAAGAACTACTAAAATAGAGGTTGAATGAGGAAGATAAAGTAAAAAAAAAAAACCATACTGAAGGCCTCATCTGGCCAGGCTGAGTGATTAACTTTAGAGCATTAGGTGGACAAAATTTTTAATTAAAATAGAATGTGAAGGACACTAGATGAGTTAATTACATACCACAGTGTGCTCAGCTAACTTTAACAACAATCCCTCTCTTGTGTTATATAAGATGAAGCTTATTAGAGAGTCTTGTTTCTTCTGTCCATCTTTATCCTTCCAGCAAAAGGTTCTTCTAAAATGGTGGAGAGCCCTGTTCAAGAATCAAGATACATGATAATAAGATCATTGAATGATCATCACTAGTAGCAATACATACATATCCAGCAACCATTACCTGATACAATGTTGTTCTTGCTTTGGTTCTTGGTCTTTTCGTCTCCGTTTTCGTTCGTTTGAGCCGCACCTCTGAAGAGCCACGTCGCTTCCATCTGCTTAGTGATCATGCGAACCGCGTAATAAGGAACTTCGAGACGATCGCATGTTTTGGATCTTATGCACACATTAATGAAGATTATGCAATCCATTAGGCTCTCTTTAGCCATCCCTTTCATATCATAAGCTTGTGATCTGATCCAGAGGCTATTAGCATGAGAATTTGGAGGGGTAGAAAGGGAAAGAGCTCTTGTGGTGTCACTAATGGCTCCATCTGGATCCATTGACACCAAATGACACTGTGCTCTAAAGTTAATCACATTCTATTTTAATTAAAAATTTTGTCCACCTAATGCTCTAAAGTTAATCACTCATCCATTGCTCTAAAGTTAATCAAGAACCCCATCAGGTAGTTTGCATAGTGAGATCAAGCTGTAGAAATCTAGAGAATCCAGAATATAAATCATAGAAAAGCTACAATAAACTTTAAGATTGATCATATTTTATTACTTCTCAATTGAAATGTGAGTACATATATAAACTTTTTAACGGTCTAATAATTATAATTTTCAACGTGATTAGCATATCATCACGTATGATACGCTATTTCCATCCATGGAATGCATATTTTGCTACTACAAAGAGAACTTGGCCAGGACCATTCAGGTGGTTCGACAATCTTCCAAGCACTGATTTTTGGGAATTTGGACTTATTTCCTACATCTACTCACACTTTGCCTTCCTACTTAAATCCCAAGCAAGCCTGTGAATTAAGGAATACAAATTAAGGTCATATACTACGATACACTAGAAATGTTGTGTTTAAACATGGTAAAAGTGCAAAAGAAAATATTCATGCTGGTGAAGGTCATGTTGGTGTGTAAAGTGTACTGTCATTTCCACAAGTGTAATCTGTGGAATAAGAATTGAGGAAAAATTAAGAGGAAAATAATAGTACTAGTTCACATGGGAAAAATTGTAAGAGACTGAAGATGAGGTAAAATTATTTTTCTATGTAGTTACTATTTTTACCATGCATATTCTCTCAAAAAAAAAAAAAAAGAGAAACACCCTTCATGTGAGAAATATGTCATAAATCATAGGTGGGAATGTATACTATTTTTGTTTTTGTTTAATGTTTTAATTTATTAACCACACTTCTGCATCATGTGTGACATTTTCTAAGTGATAATATCTTTTTATATGAAAAATGTGCAATTTTTTTCAGGTCTTCACACCCTCCACAATAATATGATCAAATGAAAGCAATTGAGTTTCTGAGAATATAAAGATCAATCATCTGTTTAATTAATGTCACCAACTCTCTGCAAATTAATGAGCATTACCTTAACTAGACCTCCCCCTTCATTTACAGCAACGACTTTTTCGTTCGCTTTGAACTCGTCTCAACAATGCTTTTACTTGAAATGCTGCCTTTCCACCGCCTCTCTTGCTCGAGGCTACAAAAATTACAAGTCATGTAGCTACAGTTCCATGAATCAACCTCTGAAGTAAACTAATAAAGCTCAACATTTCACTAGGTTGGACCTGTGGGATTTACCATATTTATTAAAATGAATAATTAATAAGTAAAAGGTTAAATATCATTAGTTACTACTATGTGGACGTTCACTCAAATGTCAATAAAGGACATGACTAGCTGCAAGAAATATTCTACATATGACCATCAGAGAATTAATAAGTATTCAGCCAAAAATAACTCTGCCCTCATAAAAATATCCTCTAAAGGCAAAACTTATGAAACCTACAATTTTCAAAGGCTTAGCTAAAGTCTGCAACAGGTTATACATTTCAGGCAATCTCATAAATTTGCACTGAATATTTCAAAATTATATGAGCTAATATATAAGCAAGAAACATAAATAAAATGAAATGGGCCAACTTTATTCCGAAGTATAGGCATTGTGTAGTCCATCCTTCAAGTAATTTCTATCTGCAGCAACCTGAAATTGTGATTAGTATACAACAAATACATGGGATTTTCCATAAATTCAAAACTTACTGCAACCTACCTAGTATAAGAAATAGAATCCCCTGGCCCATATCAGTTAAGGCAGTATTAAGGTTTGTGTTTCTCATTCCAAATGAGGATGTTGTATATTAATTCTCACCTGTACAGAGGTTTTTTTCACTCAACCAACTTATGCTCAACTTTACATATAATCTCTTCTACTGTATGTTTCAATCTCGAGACAAAAGGTGATGTTATCATACAAAACATTCTAGCAGCATGGAAGGTTCACCTTTAGCCAACAATTCTTTTGGCCTTCATTCTTCTGTAGTTTCGTCCACGACAATTGGTGAAGATACCGAGCCGTTCGACTTCTTTCCAAGAAAATCACCCACTCCTCTCAACTTGTCAAGCTTCATACCTGAAAGGCAGGTGGATTTCAAAAGGCATACACAATCCAGTTACAGTAAAGATGATTCTGCTGTGGCTTTGCATATTGGTCTTCCTAGCTGTGACAGGAATTCATGTGATTATGGTAATAAAGATGCAAACTTATCAGCAGCAACAAAATACTGGATACCTACCTCTGCACAAATCCTAGTTGGCTTCACTCATTTCTCCTGTCACATTTGCAAAAGGACCTTCAATCGCTACAATAATCTGCAGGTAATAATACTTGTCCTAGATCAGATAAATTATTCATAAATTATGATCATAATAAGTGATCACTCTATTATATGTTGGACAAGAAAATTAAATAATCATGGAAAAGTAGGAGAACTCCCTAAAATCTTGAACTCTAAGGTCATCAGTAGGCTGTACAGATAAAAGATCATTCATTTGTTCCTGTTATACTTTGCATTTTGTTATTCAGATGCATATGTGGGGTCATGGATCAGAATACCGTCGAGGGCCTGACTCTCTTAAAAGGAGTCAACCTCGAGCCATGCTGGGAATCCCATGCTACTGCTGCGAAGAAGGGTGCAAGAACAACATAAATCACCCAAGAGCCAAGCCACTGAAGGACTTTAGGACATTACAAACTCATTACAAGAGAAAACATGGGACAAAGCTATACTCCTGTCGTAAGTGTGGCAAGTGTTTGGCGGTGAAAGGTGACTGGCGAACCCATGAGAAGAACTGCGGCAAGCGATGGCTATGTGTGTGCGGTTCAGACTTCAAGCACAAGAGATCACTGAAAGATCATGTTGCTTCTTTTGGTTTTGGCCATTGCCCCGCCCCTCTTCTTCACGAAACAACTAAGATCTGAAGTCAAAGCATGATCATGGAGTGTCCAATTCGAAGTATCTAGAGAGTGTTGCCCCTTCAAAATGCTGTCCAGTTCAACACATTAACATATGGAAGCTTGAAAATTGTTAACTTCAGACATTACCATCCTAAAAGTACCAGTTATTTGTGGGTTCATAATCAGATTTTGAGTTTTTAAGTATTTTATGAAATATCTAGCAAGATTGAGAATAGAGTTTTATCATTTTCTTGTTGTTTCCAACTTGAAAGACGTTAGAGTTCCATTCATCATTGGATATCTTTACTATTTTTCCTTACAAGAAAGCTAGATGCTGAGTAACGTATCCAATATCATGCAAGTACTTCATGAAAAGGCTGGGAGGGATTTCTAGGTGCAATGTTAATGCATAAAGCCACATGTATACTTGTGCAAAGACACTTCTTTTCTCTGTAAAGGCCAATAGGAAACATGACTTGAGATAGTCGAAATAGGAGCCAAACATGCGGCTTTTTAAAAAGGCCCAAACAGGCGGCCCAAAAAAGTTTACTAAAGATCAATCAAGTTTGTCTAATTCACTCCAATCACGAGTGACTGTAAAACTCATGAGTTTTGCCGGATCAGTTTTTGTTTTTGTTGATTGGGAACGTGTGGTCACTCCCCTCGTTTCGAACTTGCCTTTAGCTTTTTTTGAATAAGCTGCTTGAATACCACCACTGTGTAAATCTGGAAGTGTTCAACCTCAAGAGGATTATGCAGAGTACATTTCTCTTCTACATAACCAATATAACCAGCCAAATGGTACTTCAACATGGGCAGGTGTTCGAGCATCAGGGAGATTGGCATTAGGATCATCTGATACAGATTGACTAGAAGCAGCCTGCTGTGCATCGGACATGTTCTTCATCCGATCAAGATGTTGTGCGCTAGTTAAAATCCGATGCTGGTCAGACCTGGAATCAGAACAAGCTTGACAGTGTTGACCACAGCCTCAGTTTGAAGCTTGGGAGCAGGTTCAGAGGATGACGATCCACACGAACCTGTTGGAGATGGGGTGAGCATCAACAGATTTCACCTTCCATTTTCTCCTATTTTTCAATGTAAAACCATCATCTTCCGTGGTGGCTTTCTTTTCTCTGTAAAGGGTGTGAATGCAAAATGATACATAGAGCAAAAACAACCTCTGTTTAATCCAACCATACTGATTTCAGGAAGGATGAAACATGCAGTGGGAATGCTTGATAACAGGAAAAAAAAAACTAAATGGAGTGTTGTTGAAACACATTACATTAAAAGGATGTCAAATGTTAACCTGTGTTGTGTTTGTACATTAACCTGCAATAGTAATTTATTAAGAATTTAAGCCGTCTCATGAAATTCACTATCGGATAAACTAGTACTCACCATCTGTTTTACAGTACAATTATAAAACACATACAGTATCCAAACCAAGTCCTTGAGTGAACACTGAACAGAGCCCATTCTGTTGCAATAAGAGCATCTACCTGCAGTTAGCATTATATACATAATGCACCATTTAGAACAGTAGCTAAAAGAGTTGGCGAACTTTAATGGAGCATTGGAGACATACTAGTTTTACTCAGCGGTGACAAAAAAAGAAAGTGAAGCCAGATGACTGAAGTCTGAAATCATGACTACACATATTAGTATGGCTCAATGCATTATCTTCGCTTCTTAGATAAAACCGAGTTTTTTAAATTATTACTAATATATGTTCGCTATCCTGCTGACAAAATTATCTCATGTATGAGGGGAACAACTAAATGCAGGATATCCATGTACTTTTATTTAAATGGGATTCTAAAACTTACCTCCAACATATCATTTAAATTCTCTGTCTTTGCATTCATGAGCTTTATTTGGACTGGTTTTCTATTTTTCACAGGAGTTATCAGCAGGTGAAGGTTCAATGTAAAAGCCCTAAATGATTTACTAGGAGTCTATCTTGCATATTTGATCCTAGACAACTAAGCAAATACACCAGTGTGATAATCCATCTCAAGGGGATTGATAAGAACTCACTGATGGATAATTCTCCTGTCTCAGAATCAAAACCAGGCATTGATCTAGAGGCCAGGGATTGATCCAAAGGTTCAATAAATGTCATCATAACAATTAAATTCAATAAGCGTGAGCCTATTCTTTAACCATAATGTTGATTGTGCCAAATCCAAGTAATAGCTCATTTTGTCAAACTGAATGGTTGTACAATAAAAATGAAAAAGATTAATAATTCCCATGATGGTGAAAATGACATTGGCATTTATGACTGTTAGGTTGCAGAATATGGATGCCTCCGGGGAATGGCATTGAACACCTAGATCTCTTGATCCAAGAAGTGAATCATTTTCTTTATGATGGTTGATAACAGTAATTATAACCTTCTGGATAAAGAAAATCACCTCCCTAATAATAATTGAAGTGAAATGCTGTATTACACTTAGCACAGAAATAGAATGTGTCACCTGACTTACAAGTGCTGTATAAACATCACTAAATTCAAGCCCAATGTAAGTATGTAACCACTTCCTATTTCCTAAAAGAATTAGCCATCCAAAGGAATTTCAACCAAGTAAGAAGACATCAAATGAAAATCCCCATCAGCGAAACATTTTTAACTCTTATGTACTTTGAGCTTAATCATTTACATTAGCAACTATATAAGCTCACAGAAGTTGAAGAAACCTATAAGTTACCAGATCTGTTAATAGATCACACATCACTATGTATATTACTGCAAGAATCTAAAACAATGTTTGTAATGAATATCATTATCTTTTCGCAGGAGAACTCCGGTTATTGGAGAATCACTAGTAATTACTGTTCTGAGGAAAGGGTGACTGCTCCTCAAAAAAGAAAATTTGGCATCTTTTTGGACGGGAAAAAGATAAAATACCCCCTGTTTCTATCCCTCTCAAAGAGTAATAAGTAAATGAGCAAATACTAATAAAACATGAAACAATGGAAAAGGCTAAAGCATTATTCAACCTTAGCTGTTGTGAATCTTATGATGAAGTCTCCAAAACCTCCAATATTTCAACATTTTGGCTCCTTGAAATGTTAATATATTGTTATATCACAATGGAACAACATTCATTAAACCTTCAAGATTTGTATGCCAAATTTATGAATCGGTCAACTTCATACAGATCTGTTATACGGACAACAACTCCATACCTGTCATACTCAGCAGCCACAACCTATTATTGTTGCATTTGAAGATGGATGAAAAGGTGATTGGATCAACTTAGTCGGAATCTAAGAAATTATCTATCAAGTAATTTTCCAGTCATTTCTCAGAGAGGTGTTGAAAGAATATGACTTGACTTTGTTTTAAGTTCACTTGGAAGGCATAACAATGTTCAAATACTTGCCCATGTGATTCCCTATTTTTATCCTTGAAGGTTCCTAAAATGGAAATGGGTCACCAGGGATGATGCTTGTTTAGTCTCCAAAACAAGTAGAAATTTGACATTTCCAACAAAATTTAAGGAAGAGAAGTAGTTGCAATATAACTTATAAGCCTGTTTCATACCAAATTTTCCTTAGCCGGAAACAAAAAATTATTTGATTGGGTTATTGTAGGCAGTTTTGGAGAAGTCACAAAAGATGAATTTTTCACTTATTATTCCTTTCTTATTTAAGAGATAGACACTAGTACATTGCATTATGCCATGTACTATAATTCAGTAGAACCCACAAAGGCAATACAGAACAAAAGCAGTAAGCAAAAAGCCAGCACATAGTAATTGAGATTAGAAACAGAAAACAAGAGATGATGAAGATGAAGAATAAAAGTAAACAAAATCAGAAAACCAATTTCACCAAGAGCACTCCATGCCCACCTCCTCCCACTCCAATAATCACCACATGATCCTACTCAAAATCATTCTACAAATCACATATCCAAATCACTTTCACAAAACATATATGAATTGGTGATGAAAACTTTCAACTTATAATATATTTACTCTGACATTAAAATACAAGGTCAAGTAATCATAACAATATCCAGTAACTAACAGATTAGGGAATGAAATTAAACATGAGATGAGAAAGAGGTAGCCTTTTAATTTAGGTGAAGGTGAAGGCTAATCATCGATTTGAATGGGGCGTTTGCCAAGGGAACGAGAATCTTCAGGAGGCAGAGGAGGTCGCAATAATTCAGGAGGAATGTGGCTCCTCCTGAGAATTAGGACTTTGAAGACTCGAGCATCCCTGTCAGTAAGTTGGAAGACACAAGCATCGCCAATTTTGAGACGATTATCGTCGACAAATTTGGCCCAGTTGCCATGAAACCTCGGCCTATCGTCGTCTCCATTGTAGGATAGACTCCAGGTCTTGCCGCCGTACCGCACAACCACCTGCACAGAGCTGCGAGGAAGCAGGGGAACCACACTGGAAGGTATGTACTGCAAAGTAAAAGAAAAAACACATAATTCAGATGATGAGATATAGTTATCGTTGATTAACGTAAGGTACCATGTGATAATGTGGTCTGAGGTGCGATTTGGCTAAAACAACATCGAAAAAGGGTTGCTTCCCGGAGAGAAAGGGGCAATCCTGATCCTGTTTACTCGACATAGGTAGCTTCCTTAGTCCGGCCACAAGCAGGTTAGATGAGAGAGATAGAGAGATGATAATGAAGGGAGAGAGGGGGTTGAGTGATGGTGGAGGAGAGAAGAGAAGAGAAGAGTACGAAAAGGAATCAATAGGCAGAAAGCGTTTGCACATGATCTGCATGAACCCGAACCATATATGGGCAGTTGATTGGGAGTGGGAGCAACTCAACATACAATCATGTTTCCCCTATTTAATATATACTCCCTCCCGCACAAGTGTTGCATTTTGCTTTTTTCATGTAAATTAAGGAGTATTATTTAATGTGTAATGAGTAGTTATATTAGTGGGAGTGTGGACCCCATGTTTTAATTGTATTAGTGGGTGAGTGTGGGACTCATGTGTATAAAAAAGGAAAGGGAACCCTATGGGTGGGACGACCAAAATGAAAAAAAGAGACACTTGGTGCGGGACGGAGGGAGTACTTCATTATTTACATTGATGGGACTAACTCTACCAAATGAATTGGGTACAACTTATTGTTATTTATTTTACCCTATGTTGTGTTTGAATTGAGTCATTTTAAATTCAATGGATTTGAAAATGAGTGGATTTTAAATTTCTTGGATTTTAAATCAATTCATTTAAATTCCACTGTTTGGATGAATTATAGACTTTTGAAAGGATTTCAAATCCATGATTCAAAAATTATTTTTAAAATAGAATTTTATAAATAATAAATAAAAATAATAAAATTTTATTATATTAAATATTAAAATCTAAAATTTTATTAAAAATAATTCTTTTGGGAGGAAACTCTACCACCCAACCTACCCCTACCCACCCCCTTCCAGCCCCCACCCAAAAAAAAAAATTTTTTTATAAAATTTTAGATTTTTAATATTTGAATAATAAAATTATTACAACTCAGCCCTACCCCCTACCCACCCCCTTACTCAACACCACCCCCCACCCCAAAAAAATTTATATAAAACTTTAGATTTTAATATTTAAATAATAAAAATATTACCGTCTAATCCTACCACTCTATCCATCCACCCACCCTACCCACACTCACCACCCCCACCAACCAAATTTTTTTTTAAAATTAAATTTTAATATTTAAAAATAAAATCTAAAATTTTATTTTTATTTTTATTTTTAAATTTTTTTTTGGGAGAGGTGGGGTGAGGTGGGTTGGGTTGGGTTGGGCGGTAATAATTTTATTATTTAAATATTAAAATCTAAAATTTTATAAAAAAAAAATTTTTTGGGTGGGGGTGGGTATGAGTAGGTTGGATGGTAATATTTTTATAATTTAAATATTCAAATCTAAAATTTTATAAAAAAAAATTTTTTTGGGGCCTAGGGGTTGGTGTTGGTGGGGTGGGTGGGGTAGGAACTGGATGATAATATTTTTATTATTCAAATATTAAAAATCTAAAATTTTATAAAAAAAATTTTTTTTTTGGGGTGGGGGTGGAGGGGTGGGGTGGCCTGGGTGGAGGGGGTTAGGTGGTGGTAGGGGTAGGTTGGATGGTAGAGTTTAAAATATAATATAATTTATTAATTTTTTATACCATTTTTATTATATATTAATATAATCAATTACACAACAACGGAAGAATTTCAAATGACACGGTTTGAGTAAGAATTTGAAATTCATTCAAAAACAACTAAAAAAAATTCAAAATCAAATCCATGATTTGAAATCCGTTGATTTAAAATCCTGGATTTATAAATCCGTTGATTTCAAATGACATCCAAACATGATGAAGGGATTTGAGGGAGAGATTTATAAATCATTCCTCAAATTCATCCATCCAAACACAGCCTAAGAGTAAGAGTGAAATATGCCCTAATCGGTGGAATAATCCCACCAAATGAATTGATGGAACTTGTGTTCTCCACCCTTTTTAATTAATTTTATATTCTTAATCATGTTTTTTTTAAGTTACTATACTTAGATGACTATTATACACTAATCCCTAAATCCTACTAATAAAATATATTATAAACCACAATGATGAAATTACAATTATGGAATAAAATATACTTATACCCTAAACTTTAAACTCTAGGGGTAAAATATAACCTCCTAAAATAAAATGGTTAAATTACAATTATACCATAAATCTTATAGGTAAAATTACAATTATATATTATAAACCAAAAGAATGAAATTACAATTATACACTAAATCTTAAATCTTAGGGGTTAAATTACAATTATACCCTAAATCTTAAACCTTATGGGTGAATAAACCTAAACTATAAGGGTGAAATTACAATTATACCCCTAAAATTTAATTATAAAAAATAGTAAATAATTAAATAAATATACAAAGACTTGTGCGATACCATCTCACAGATCTTATTCCATGAGACGGATCCTCCATCAACCCCCTTAACATTAATAAATAATTAACAAAATATATAATAAGTGATAATAATTTTAATAAAAAGTAATACATAATGATAAAAAGGTAATAACCATTCACTTAAAAAAATGGGTAAATTACCATAACCCCTCTCGAGGTTTGTCCAAATTACCAAATAAACCAGTGGTTTGAAAAATTACCAATTATCCTCATTAAGAAATATTTTTTTAAAAAAATAGTGAAATTTAAAAATTAAATGTTAAATATATGAGTCTTGATGTCATTTTCCTCCTTCTTTATTTTAAGAAAAAGTGTATTTTTATTAATGTTCAAATAAAAAACAAGTTAAAGGGGGTAATTGGTAATTTTTCAAACCACGGGGTTTATTTGGTAGTTTGAACAAACCTCGAGAGGAGTTTTGGTAATTTAGCCTAGAAAAAATTATGTATAAATAATACTCTCTCCGTCCCATAATACTTTTCATACTTTCCTCATTTGTTTGTCTCTTAAAACCTTTCACACCTCAAAAAAGGAAATATCACTTTATCTAACAACCTCAAAAGTAGGGATGAACATCGGATCGGGTTTCGGGTATTTCGGATTTTTGGATTGGGTACTCGAAAATTCGGGTTGAGAATTCCATTATCCGAACCCGATCCGAAATTTTTTAGATCCGAAAATTCGGATACCCGAAAAGGTCTCACTAAATACACATCACATTTTATTAAATACACATCCTATGAATATATAATTAAAATATGTATTTTAAAAAAGTCTAAATTGTCCTTAATTCATTAAATACACACCCCTAATATTTTATATTAATCTAATAAATTTTAAATTAATTAACATGTTTATACGCCTAATCTTAAAAACCCTAAATTCTCATATTAGATTTTAAAATTATCATGATATCTGATAAAATCACAGCAATGGCCAATGGATTCCGATTTATAGCTCTGGCCGGTACACTTTCATTAATTTCCCAACTTTAAAATTACAAAAAAGTGAAATTAAGCAAAGAAAAAAAACGATGGAACTTTGAGATAACAACCCAATAAGCACAAGTGTTTCTCCTTTTCTTCACTCCTAAGTACCGCAATTGACATCGCGAGTTCAATGATTTATTTCCATCATTAATTCCTGCAAACCAAGCATTTCCAAATCTCCTTCACAACCGCATCATTAATTTTGTATATCATTACAAAATTTTGTAACGGTTTAGGATTGTTCTAAATTTAAATATTTTTCTTTCTATTTTAATAAGGGTGAATTGAGATTTTATTTTTAATTTAGGATTTGGGGGTGTGTATAATTTTAATTTAAAAAAGGGTAATTTTGAAATTTAAGGGGGTGTGTATATAATTAAATTAAGAATTAAAAAAAATAAAGGGGTGTGTATTTAATGAAAGGTGTATATTCAATAGAAAGGGAGTGTGTATTTAACAATACTCTACCCGAAAATACCTCTTTTTTTTTAAAGTATTCTTATAATAAATTAATTAGGTGTGATTTAAATAAATTTTTTTAATGTTTAATCTTTGAGGTAATATTTCATTTGATCTCTATTATCATTTTTTCTTCGTTTTTAAATAATTATACAAGAATATAATAAATTCATATCACATCATAATAATACTATTAGTTTTTATACTAATGTTTGGATTTAGATAGTATATTTTAATTATATTGTGAGATATTTAAATATATAGAATATTTTTATATGTTATTTTTATCTAATTAATTAAAAATATTTATTTATACATTAAAGTATATGATAACTTAAATCATATTAAAATTAATGATATAAGGAGAATTCAAATTTAAATTTGATAAGATAAGGATGTAATAATACAAAATTATGTTTTTATTATGTAAAAATAAAAAGAATTGATAATTTAAAAAATAAAAAAATTTAATTAAGTAATGTTTAAAGGAAAATAAATTGTATATTTTATGATTAAAAAATTAAGAATGCATCAAAATTTTAATATTTCATGAATCAAATTATTTTTTACAATTAACATAAGAGTGTAAAAAAAACTTCGGGTACACGATCGGGTATTTCGGGTACATTTTCAAAACCCGAAACTTGAACCGAAGTTATGTCTTCGGTTCGGGTAAATTCGAAACCCGAAATTACCCAAAAAAATCAGAGTTTTTCGGTTAATTTTTTTGGATCGGATCGAGTACCCGAAACCCGAAAAAAATGCCCATCCCTACTCAAAAGTTACTATTATTTCAAATTTGTCACTCCTTTTATCACACACATATAATTACTTTATACTTTTTTATTACCTTAAAATATTATAATATCATCCAAAGGCAATAAAATTGGTCAAAAAGTACAACTTTTCTTAAATAATGTGGAACAGTAAATGTGAGAAGTATTATGGGATGGAGGAAGTATATATACAACAAATAAAGAGTGATAACATTACTAATATAAAGTGACATTACATTACTACTATAAAGTGACATTTATTCATGGAAAAGTGATCAAATGCCCAATTAAATTTATTACATAAATTCGAAAAATAAATAAAAAAAGTGATATCTAACTAGAAAAAAGTGATAACATAACAGTTGAAATATTGTAAAATTAATTATAATAATAAGTGATATTTAATTAAATAATAATAATATTAATAATAATCATCCACTTAAATTATTTTATGACTAATTCATAAAATAAATAAAAAATTATAATATTTTATTAAAAATAATACTCCTAATAATAGAAAGTGATAATATTTTTATAATAATAAATTAAAAATATTACCTTGGCTAATAAAAATTTTGATTAAATAATCAATTTTAAAATGATAATAGAAAAAGAAAATTTAAAACGTAAATACATACTCCTTTTTATTAGTACACACCCTAAATAATTTTTTTAATTTTAATAACATTATATACCCCTCTAAAAATCCAAAAATATCCTTTTAATTTTAAGATTGTACACACACCCTTACACCCATTTTTAACTCTTCCATCTCCTTCCTTCATTTTCTTATCGATTTTTTTCTGCGTTCTCAAGAATTTTTTTCTGTTAATTTGACTGTGACATACAAGATAATATATGAAATAGATTGTATATTATATTTTCCATATATGTCGTCTGTCAGTCCACTTTTTTTTTTATTTCATTTGCATTGTAGCCCTTCTAATACATAGCCCGCTGCCTAAATTTAATATAGTATGAAAATACCCAACCCCATGTTAAACGGTAAAGAAAAAAGAAAAGGAGGTAAAGTTTTTTCAAAACTAGAACATGTATAAGACGAAATATTAAAAATGAAAAAAAATAATAATAATTAATCGGATATGAAATGGTGCTTGTCCGGATATTGATAAATTTTTTATATTCTCTCACGAAATCGGTGATTCAACTCATTGGTGATCCCTCACGAAATGGTATTGAATGAAGTGCACAGAGATGAATTGTGTGTAAATGGAAAGTGAGCTCTAAATTTAGTGGCATTTCTGGTAATGTACAATCGAAACTTTGATAGTGTCATTGAATTCTGAGTTTTCATTTTCAATACTTTGATAGTGTCGTTGAATCCAGAATCTTCATTTAGATTGAAATTGAATGAACCCTAAAAGTAGTTTTTTCTTATTATTAATTAGGGTGTGTATTTAATAAATTAGAGGCAATTCAGATTTTTTAAAAATGGGTTAGTAACTATTAGGTACAAAATTATCTACATATTTACTACGTAATACGTTGAGTTTTTAGAATTACTGACGCATACAAACTTTAATTCTGTAGTTCTCATATTACCCATACATATATATGCACTCCCATCCCTCCTCTCTCCCCACCACATTCCATCAATCTCAACCCAAGCTATCGGTTTCCAGCGCCGCCTAGGATTTTCTGTATCAGCCTCGCTGATTTCTGCAGCCGCTCACCTACCGCCACGGTCTAGGTTTTATCGTTCTAGATCCGCAGCCGCCTAGGGCTTCCCGTTATAGATCTCCACCGCCATTCGGTCACGGACTTCCGACGCTGTGACAGACAGACTCTCGTCAGTCGTTTCACAGGGCCTCCGATCGTGGACTCTTTCGTCGGCCTCGATCTGGTTTCGATTTGTCCAGATCTTGAAATCGATTTTACACACTGCTTCCGCGCCCCTCGATCTGGTGTCGCGATTCCAGTCATGCTGTCGCCCTATTTTTCTTACAGCCGCCCCCGCCGTCTAGGGGTGTGTTCTTAATCACATTTCTTGTAAAAATGTATAAGAGTAAAAGACTCTATCGTCGAGTAAACACGTGATCAAGTACAAAATTTATAATAATGTCATCCCAAGAGAAAGTAAACTCATGCTTGTATCCAGATTTTCCATTGATTTATACTTTTTAAGGATAATAGTTTGAAGGTTTTGTATATAAAACTACTACTTAATTCTCTACTTAATCAACTAGAATTTAAACTAACAAAGTAATGGATCAAATAACAAACAAGTGATGAATGGAATGGAGATAGAATTCACTTGAGAAGAGAGCAAGCCTAATCATAATCATGGTTAAGACTTGAGCTAGATATGCAAAACTCTTGATAGTGAATTTTATTAATTTGTAGACTAAAAGCAATCACGATTTTACCCCTAATCCATATGGTCAAGGCAATTAGGTTCTCGACTCTTTTACAAGTCTAAGTCTCCTAGTATTGGTCTTAATCTCAATTCCCTTAATGTATATGATCATAAGTTGGTTCTTTTCACTCAATTTCTTAAGTGTCCCTCTATGAATATTCTAAGTCTAAGGAGGGCATGACTTACCTCACCTTATACTAACATGCATGCACATTTTAATATATGATTCAATTAAACATCCACTCACAACATTGGAATGACCATCCTAACACTATGAATAAAAAATTTAATCACACAAGTATTGAAATTAAACATGATTGATGTATTATAAAAGAAAATCCACAATTTAATTCAAATCATTACTCAAGTTCTACACATCTAACTCTTCATCTCAACCATTCATATGATTAGCCCTACTATAGGACTTGCCACTAAACATTGTGTTTATACCATTACAAATCAAGCTTTGCTCCATTTGAGCCAAAATAAGAAGAAAATCAACAATTGAAAAGTAGATTAGCTTCCCTTTCATGGAGAAACCTTCCTTCTCTTCAATATGCCAACTCCTTCAATCCTTGATGCTTTCCTCTTCTCAAATGGTGGATGGATGGATCGGATGATGGATTAATGGATTGATTGTGGAGATCAAATGGAAATTGGATAGATCTAATGGATAGAGATGGATTATGGATCTAGTGTGTGAGAAAATGTGGTGTGGAGTATGTCACTGCTTTGAAAATGATCTCCTCTCTTAAATTTCGAACAAGTTACCCTTTTATATCACTAATGGACGTTCTAGAAGCTTCCGGATCATTCTGAAAATTGCACAGGTTTTTGCACCTACATGGCCCGTGCAGCAGCGCACAGCCCGTGTAGGGCACACTTACTTCGGTGTATTGTGCGTGCCTCCGGACACGACTCGAGCTGCGCTACATGGCCTCAGTCATGGGCGTGTAGCATTTTCTGACGACAATACACGACTTCTTCTTACAGGGCCGTGTTCCGCACATGGGGCGTGCAGCAACACACGGCCCGTGCACCAGCACACGACCTTCCTCCTGGACGAGCAGCAATGTCTGATGACAATACACGGCCACTTGTTACAGGGCCGTGTTCCACACACGGCCCGTGCACATGCATTGTTCCTCCGTCTCCGTTTCGCTCCCGACTCTGTTTTTATCCATTTCTTGACCTGTTTTACACATATTTAAGCTCATTTACACAATTCTATCAATTCATACCACATTTCTCAAAACAACAATAACTCCACCAAAAATCACACAAATACGGATAAAAATATCCAAAAATCCATAACAAATAAACTAAAATCTAGGTGAAAATGACAACGATCAACCCCCCATACTTAAAGTATTGTTCGTCCTCGAACAATAAAAAATGATAAACAAGAGGAGTAATTTTCACTTAGAAGAACACCTAACGAACATAAACCACAGCGCATCACAAGTAATAAGGACTACAAAATTACATTAAGTATTCCTATATAATCAAACTTATAACATGAAAGATTAACAAGTTCAATCCTAAGAATGACAAAAGAGTAATCAAACCCTTTTCAATCCAAGCCTCTCATAGGATATCAAATTCACTTAACACTCTATAGAGTAGGGTTTCGAACATCACTCATCAACCGGTTAGAACCAACTCACCATAGGCTTGCTCATGGACTAACGTTTAAGAAAATATATTAATTTGTAAATGTATCATATCTTAGTTATTAAGTATTGCACGTATATTTGTAATAGATAATAATAATAATAATAATAATAACTACTTAATACACGTTAGCCATACGTGGCCAATTAATGGCTCATAGTTTTATTAGTTTGATGGGTTGAAACGTAGCACCCACTACAACTTTAGGTAAATCACATATTAGCCAACTATAATAATAATAAGATTATTTATATTTTTAAGTTTGAGGCGGTGAAACCGTTAATTCCAACTCCTATATATATACATGCTCCATTACCCCCATTTTGGGGAGATTAGAAAATCAGTAGGCTGCGAAGAAAAAATATATATATAAATATATATATATATATATATATATATATATATAAAAGAAAAAAAGAGAGAGAGAGAAAGTGGGAAAGAATTGAGGGAGAATGTGCGTGACAAAATGGGAAAAGAAGAGAGGGAAACATGCTGGGAAAAGAAGAGAGGGAGAACGTGTGTAGGTTTATAGTATATTGTTGGAGTTCAGGTAAGTAGAAATTCAACTACAATGCATAAACATGCTGTGCGTATTTAATTGTCCTGGTTGCATACCATGCATAATCATGAAAAGTGTTTTCCCATAATTAATAAGATATTAATGGTGTGTGCGGCCACTATATATGCACTCTTTCAGGAACTGCCGAAAGTTGATCCGAGTCATGTGTTGACTCACCTTATTCAGGGATCGTAAGGCGATCCGAGTCATGTGTTGACTCAACGAGTCGCTTGTCGGGTCACATTTATTCAGGGATCACGGGGTAATCCGAGTCATGTGTTGACTCAACGAATCGTTTATCGGCTCATCTTTATTTGGGGTTCGGAAAAATCGTCCCCAATACTTTATTCAGGGATCGAAAAAATTGATCCGACACTAAGTGTGTCTATTGAGCTCATTTGGGGTGCATATCATAAGTGTGTCGTGGGGATCCCATAACGTGAACAATTTTCAAAATAAAAGAGACCAATTAGAAAAATTAAAAAAGGGCGATGGCCTTGAGAAAAGCATTTTCATGCACTGTCTTGCATGATTTCTACTTAGTGAGATTTGTAGGTAAATTATATACGATGTTGGTGTTTGGGGTGCCATCAGATCCTGAGAGTTGTATGCATGGATGACGACCTGTTGGGCCGGTGTGATGAGCTATTTTGTAAAAATTGTATTGTATAAAAAAATGAAAGGAAAAGTTATTTATTTTTATTTATTGATGTAAGAAAAAATGGGTCGTGACAGAGTGGTATCAGAGCACGGTCATGGTCCTGTAGACTGTCCATGTATACAATCTCGAAATCTGTGGTACACAACCAGACCAGTAAGTTTTATTTTTTGTCAAATATATGATTTTATATGAACATAACTGTGGTCTCATTTATTTCAAATGTGATGACTATAAAATGCTGAAGTAGAATGAGACTAAATTTCGAGGACGAAATTTTCATAAGGTGGGGAGGATGTAATACCTGAGAATTTTTCCTATTTTATAATTTGTATTTTATGCATTTTTATAAATATGCGATAATAATGTGGTAATTATTTCTGCATTTTATTTGTCTTTGCATTTTTATTTAATACATCTATTATAAAAATTGTGACAATATGTGAATATATGTGCATTAATTTGAATATATATAATTAAATTGTGTCATGTGTATAAATATATTATTTCTTAATTATTAAGTATCCACGTGTTCTCGTAATAATAATAGTGGTAAGAAAATGTATTAATTTGTAAATATATCATATCTTAGTTATTAAGTATTGCACGTATATTTATAATGGATAATAATAATAATAATAATAATAATAATAATAATATTAATAACTACTTAATACACGTTAGCCATACGTGGCCAATTAATGACTCATAGTTTTAATGGTTTGATGTGGTGAAACGTAGCACCCACTCCAACTTTAGGTAAATCACATATTAGCCAACTATAATAATAATAAGATTATTTATATTTTTAAGTTTAAGGCGGTGAAACCGTTAATTCCAACTCCTATATATATACATGCTCCATTACCCCCATTTTGGGGAGATTAGAAAATCAGCAGGCTGCGAACAAAGAATAAAATATATTAATATATATATAAAAGAAAAAAAAGAAGAGAGAGAGAGAGAAAGTGGGAAAAAAAAGGGAGAACATGCGTGACGGGACGAGAAAAGAAGAGAGGGGAACGTGCTGGGAAAAGAAGAGAGGGAGAACGTGCGTGACGGGACGGGAAAAGAAGAGAGGGGAACGTGCTGGGAAAAGAAGAGAGGGAGAACATGTGTAGGTCTATAGTGCATTGTTGGAGTTCAGGTAAGTAGAAGTCCAACTACAATGCATAAACATGTTGTGCGTGAATTATTTGTGATTAATATGTGATAATTATATTATGAATTATTTGTGACTAGTTTAATTATGTTATGAATTATTAGGGATTAATTTGTGATACAAGCTGTTGATTTATGTGATTTGGGGAAAGTAGGTTTCACATTCAATAATATTATTTGTAAATTATTTGTATAAATTTGCGATACAAGTTGTGAATCTATGTGATTTGAAATAATATCATTGTCCTATATAGATCTGTGTGATGGGAAACTATTGAAAATATATCTGTATGATTTGAGAAGATATTGGTTATAAGGATTTGTGTGATCGGAGATGAAGTTGTCATTTCAAAAAGGGATCTGTGTGATTCAAGGTGAAGTGATTATTCTATAAATGAATTTATATGATTGAGGTGAAGTTGTTATTCCAGAAGTGTATCTGTGTGAATTGAAATTAAGTTGTTGCTTTACTGTGATTAAATGTTGATATTAATATCGTAAATGGTTTATGATGCATATTTAATTGTCCTGGTTGCATACCATGCATAATCATGAAAAGTGTTTTCCCCAAATTAATAAGATACTAATAGAGTGTGCGGCCACTTTATATGCACTCTTTCAGGGACCGATGAAAGTCATTCCGAGTCATGAGTTGACTCACTTTATTCAGGGATTGCGAGGCGATTCGAGTCATGTGTTGACTCAACGAGTCGCTTGTCGGCTCACTTTTATTCAGGGATCACAGGGTGATCCGAGCCATGTGTTGACTCAACGAGTCGTTTATCAGCTCATCTTTATTCGGGGGTTGGAAAAATCATCCCCAATACTTTATTCAGGGATCAAAAAAATCAATCCGACACTAAGTATGTTTATTGAACTCATTTGGGGTGCATATCATAAGTGTGTCGTGGGGATCCGCAACGTGAAAATTTTTCAAAATAAAAGAGACCAACTAGAAAAAATTAAAAAAAGGGCGTTGGCCTTGAGAAAAGCATGTCCATACACTGTCTTGCATGATTTCTATTTACTGAGATTTTATCTCACTAGTTTATGCATTGTAGGTAAGTTGTATACGATGCTGGTGTTTGGGGTGCCGTCAGATCCTGAGAGTTATATACATGAATGACGACCTGTTGGGCCGGTGTGATGAGCTGTTTTGTGAAAATTGTATTGTATAAAAAATAAAAGGAAAGGTTATTTATTTTTATTTATTGATGTAAGAAAAAAAATCGATCGTGACACTCTGCATCCGTCACCCGTCCTCCCATTCTTGATGGAACAAATTATGCCTTGTGGAAAAGCCGGATGAGGTCATACATCAAAGCATGTGACGATAAAGCTTGGAAGATCATTCTGTCTGGATGGACGCCTCCCACTGAAGAAGATAGAGATGGAGATCAGATTCTTAAAGATGAACTCAAATGGACTACCACAAGGAGAGCAATCTATCTGCACACAACTGCAAAGCCCTTAACGCAATCAGCTCTTCAGTTGATTCAGTGATGTTCAACTTGATTCAAAACTGCATATCTGCTAAAGATGCATGGGAAAGACTACAAGAACACTGTGAATGTTCTGGTAATATCAAAAGAGCAAAGACAAGGCTGCTGAGCAAGAAGTTTGAAAGCTTGAGGATGAGAGAAGATGAGATCATCAACTCTTACAATGAAAGGATGTATGAAGTCGTGAACGAACTGCAATCACTTGGTGACCCAATTTCCAATTTCAGGTTAGTAAACAAAACACTTCGTACACTTCCTAAGAGATTTAATATTAAAGTTTGTGCTATAGAAGAAGCTAGGAATACTGATACTATGAGTCATAATGAGCTTATGAGCATTTTGAAAACTTATGAAATGGATATGTCTCAATAAGATTTTGCGTATGATAGAAAAGGTGTTGTTTTTAAAAGTGATGCTCCTTCATGTTCTGGAAGGACATCAACTATTACTGAAATTTCACAAGTTGATGAAAATATTGATGACATTTCAGATGACACTGATAATATTGTTTTACTTGCTAAGAAATTTGAAGCTTATTTGAGAAATCAGAAAAACAAGTCTAAAGCAAATACTCAACCTAGGATAGAACATTCTCCTCATACTCCTCAAACTTATACTCGTAGGCCCACTCAAAGTAAACCTAAGTATGATCCTAAATTTAGGAAGACCCTCATTTGTAGTGAATGTACTGGTTTTGGTCATTATGCAAATGAATGTACTAACACTCTCTTGAAGAGAATGATGAACTTAAATATTTTGTTGAGTGATGATGAATCTGAATGTGATCAAGAGACAAAGGATGAAGAGCTGGCATTCCTGTCAGAATGTATAAGTGAAGGGCCTTCTGGAAATGACTCAGATGTTGAGTTGGATGTGACAACATTTACTTCTACATCAAGCAAGGTTTAGTCTTTCTGATGTGAAATGTACTAATGCCTTTTATACTAGAGCAGGTACATCTGAAGAGCAATTGGAAAACAAAATTGCTGAACTTTTGAAAGAAATTCAAAAGGTCAACCAAGAGAATGATGGTTTGATTGAAACTATCACAAGACTTGGGGTAAATCTTACTAGAAAGGATGCTGAAATTTCAAAACTCCAAGAACAATTGACTGCTTCAACACTAAGTTTCAAAAAATATTCTAGGAGTACATTTGTCATGAATGAAGCTTTGTGTGTTGGTAAATCTGATATGAGTGGTTTTGGATTTTCTAAAAATTCTAACCCTTTTAGTTTTGAAAAACCTGTAAATTTTGTGAAACCTGGATCAAAAAGTTTTTCTAAAAAGTTTCCAAAATAGAGAGGAAAGAGAACTTTTATCTGTCATTACTGTTTAGTTCCTGGTCACATTCGTCCATTTTGTTTTAAACTAAAAGATGACTTGTTCTCTGGAAAAGTGTTTCCTGAAATATTGCCACACAAGTATTCACACACACCAAAAACTGCTTGGTTTAGAAAACCAAAAGTGCTATCTAATATGGCTTGTACTTCTTCACACGCATGTGTACCTGGTTTATGGTATTTTGATAGTGGTTGTTTTAGACATATGACTGGAAATGATGAATATTTGAAAGATTATGAAGCTTTTGATGGTGGTAAGGTTACTTAGGGTGGTGACTCTAAGAGTAACATTGTTGGTAAATGAACTTTAAATGTTAAAGGTTTCCCAAATTTGAAGAATGTGCTGCATGTTGAAGGTTTGCGTGCTAATTTGATAAGCATAAGTCAATTATGTGATGATAATCTGCATGTGAAATTTGACAAGAATTCATATTTTGTGTTGAATGAAACTGATGAGTGTGTGATGGTTGGTAATCAATCTGTTAATAATTGTTATCTGATTGGTAACAACACTTACTGCAACATCTCAGAACATGATGAAAGTGTATTTTGGCATCAAAAACTTGGCCATGTGAATTACATAAATTTACAAAAATTGGTTAAGTTGGAAGCTGTTAAAGGATTACCTAAGCTCAGTTTCGAAGGCCCTCCTATTTGTGGTTCATACCAAGCAGATAAGCATGTAAGGTCTTCACACAAAATCAACACTATGTGCACATCTTCAAGAGGTTTTAAATTGCTTTACATGGATCTTATGGGTCCTATGGAGACTGAAAGTCTTGGTGGTAAGAAGTATTCTTTGGTTGTGGTAAATGATTTTTCTAGGTTTTTATGGATTGAATTCATTAGAGAAAAATCAGATGTGTTTGAAGTGTTTAAAGTTCTTTACAAAAGGTTCAAAAATGTTTTCAATCTTAAGATTTGTAGGATTAGGACTGATCATGGTAGAAAATTTGAAAATAATATATTTTCTGAACTCTATGAAAAGAAAGGTATAGTGCAAGAGTTTTCATCTCCTAAAACCCCACAGCAAAATGGTATAGTTGAAAGAAAAAATAGAACTCTGCAAGAAATGGCTAGAGTCATGCTTACTTCAATGAATGTGTCTAAAAGATTTTGGGCTGAGGCATTGAACACTGCATGTCATGTGTCTAATGGAATTTTGTTTAGACCAGGTAGTTCTATTACATCTTATGAGTTGCTGTATAGGAGAAAACCCAACCTGAAATACTTTCATGTATTTGATGCAACATTCTGAATGATAGAGAGTATCTTTCAAAGTTTGATTCTAAGAGTGATAAAAGTCTTTTCTTAGTTTACTCTAAGAATAGCAAAGCATACAGAGTCTTTAATCTTAGAAAAAGAATTGTTCAAGAATCTGTTAATGTGGTATTTGATGATACATCTAATATTGCAGGTAAAAAGATGGAAGATGACATATCTGATCTGATTGAAATTGCAGAACCAGTGAACAATGTTGAGCGAAATGTGATCACATCACCTACAACATCTGAGAACGAGTCAGAAAATGATGAGAATCAGATCCACAGAACTCTCAGGAATTCTCTTATCTACAGATATAAGAAGGATCACCCTTTTTCACAGATCATAAGAGAATCCTAAGTTGGTGTTCAAACCAGAAGGAAAGGTAAATTCAGAGATGTGGTAAGATAAGTTTGCATCTACAATATATGCAATCAGGTATATGCTGAATGTTATTTTTCTTCTGTAGAACCCAAAAATATTTCTGAAGATTTAAAAGATAAATGTTGGATTCAGGCTATGCATGCAGAACTTGAATAATTCACTAGGAATGATATTTAGAGTCTAGTCCCTAGGCCTACAAACACTAATGTCATTGGAACTAAGTGCATTTTCAAGAACAAAACTGATGAATCTGGTAATGTAGTAAGAAACAAAGCTAGACTTGTTGCACAAGGATACACACAGGTTGAAGGGATAGATTTTGATGAAACATTTGTACCTGTAGCTAGAATAGAGTCTATTAAGCTTTTTTTGGCTATTGCATGCTTTGTTGGTATCAAACTGTTTCAAATGGATGTTAAAGCTGCTTTTTTAAATGGAATTTTAAATGAAGAAGCTTTTGTTGAACAACCAAAAGGTTTTGTTGATCCTTTCTATCCTGATCATGTGTATAAATTGAAAAAGCTTTGTATGGTCTAAAGCAAGCTCCTAGAGCATGGTATGGTAGACTAACTGACTTGTTGGTAATCTAAATTACTTTTTAGGGCTCCAAATTAAGTAAAGTGATAGTGGTATTTTCATCTTACAGAGTAAGTATGCTAAAAATTTGGTGAAAAGATTTGGTCTTGAAAATGTTAAGCCAATGAAAACACCTATGGGAACATCACAGAAATTGTGCAGAGATGATGTTGGCTCTCATATTGACCACACTCTGTATAGATCTATGATTGGTAGCCTTCTGTACTTAACTTCTAGTAGACCTGACATTATGTATAGTGTCTGTGTTTGTGCTAGGTACCAAGCAAATCCCAAGGAATCTCATATGAAAGCTGTGAAGAGGATTATCAGATATGTGGTTGGAACTTCTAACATGGGGTTATGGTTTTAAAAAAACTAACAGCTCTCTGGTTGGATACAGTGATGCTGATTGGGCTGGTGATTGTGATGACAGGAAGAGCACAAGTGGTGGATGTTTTTACATGGGTAACAATCTTATTTCTTGGCATTAAAAAAAATTGCATATCCCAATCCACTGCTGAATCTGAATATATTGCTACTGGAAGTTGTTGCACACAGTTGCTTTGGTTAAAAAAGATGCTAGATGATTATGTGCTTGAGACTGACACTTTAATGATTTACTTGATAACACGAGTACTATAAACATTTCAAAAAATCCAGTTCAACACTCACTCACTAAACACATTAGCATTAGACATCATTTTCTAAGAGATTTAGTTGAGAATGGAGTAGTCAAATTGGAGTATATTCCCACTGAGAAACAACTTGCTGACATATTCACAAAAGCACTTGATTTCGAGAGGTTTTCTTCACTCAGGAAATCTCTTGGACTCTGCATTCCATATAGTCATGCATGATGTTGTTGAGAGTGTTTCGACACTTGAGGCAACACTACTGTAAGTTTTATCATATTATGTCAAAATTAAGTGATTTGGTGACCTATTTTGTTGCTGCTAACTATATTCTGGTTGAATCTTGAGGTATTACTGGACATACACTAAAAGCACAGTTCTTAAAAAATCAAAGGTCCAAATATGCTGAGTAACCAGGCATACGGGATTGACAACCACGATGTGTTCTTTTCAAAAGGCTATTATGGTTTTAAAAAAAAAGAATAAAGAACACTCTTGAACTGCTACTGAGTAACCAGACACACGGGGCTTACAACCACGATGTGATCTTTTCAAAAGGTAGTATGAATTCTTGAGATTAAGTACATCAAAAAATCCACAAAAGGATAAAAGTGTATGTGTGCCTAAATTATTCATCCTTGATTGATTTTTCAAGAATGTCTTTAGCCTTAACAAAATTTTTATTAAATTGTTTATTTTCAATACATTAAGTGATAGAACTTATAGTATTTTTTTTTAATTTCCGTGCATAATTATTTCTCCATAAACTTGATCATGGCAGACTTTTAAGGAAAATGTGTTAGTGGCCATGAGTTCTCATAAACTACTGCATTGCATATTCTTTCACACGTTGTTTACAGTTTTAAATTAGTAGAAATAACCTCCATCCCACTACTGTTCATTCTCTCTGTATAACTTGGAATATAATGATGTGACATGTTTGTGTGTTTGAGTGTGATCCCCCATTTCATCTTCTCACTCACTGTTATTAATAAAAGTCTGTCTCTCTCACTTTTCAAATGGCACCTCCAAAAGCAACCCATTCCACTTTCAAATTCAAACCTTCTTCCTCACAAAATTCACTCCAAACCCTAGCTGAAATGGCTGAAAATGTCGCGTCGGATGCTGCACCAGATGTCAATCTGAATACTGCTACACAACCGACTGCTCATGTTTCTTGAACCCTTCTTCCTCAGAGTATTGTCCTTCCAGCTGGTACACTCGATTTAGTTCTTGAATCTCTTTGAACTTAATTCACTGGGTCGACATTCCTATTTCAAGAATTGAAAATCCCGTCCTTGAACCATCCATTCCCACCAATACTCCTAACCAATCCGCCATTGTTCCTTTTGTGACTACAGAAGAAAGTCTACCTTCAGAGAATGTTGAGACTCAGAATCCTGATCAAGTCCCTATTTCTACATCTCCAAATACATCACCTACTCGTGCTGAACAAAATCCACAAGTGTCTTCTCCCTCATCATCACCACCAGTTCCAATCAGATCAAAGGTTGCTAAACCATCTGCTCTGAAACGTAAAGCGTCTCCACAACGTAGGTTGGTCAGACTCCGCAAGAAAGGCACTACACAGGATGCAACCACCTCTGAAAATGAGAAGTCCCCTATCTCTATCTCTAATTCTTATGAAGCTACTCCTATGGATGTAGATGCTACAGGTGAGAATCCTACTATAGCTGATCTTTGTAAGGCTTTGAAGAAAAGACGGAGAGGAAAGAAAGTTGTGTCTGATGTTACCGCTCCTAGGGCAACACCAGAAGTTGTGTCTGATGTTACCGCTCCTGAGGCAACACCAGACAAATCTGATGAGGAAAATGCTGATCTGAACTAGCAGGTTGATGTTGCTGCCATAGATGTTGCTGCCTCAGTGCCAACACATACTGCTGCAGATGCAGAACTCTTTGATCCTGACCATGATTCATCTTCATCTTCTGATGATGAAGAGGATGCCCCTGAGAATACTGACGAAGGTGCAGAATCTGATGAATCTGATAAGGATGTTGATGTTCAAAATGTTGAGAGTTCTGATGGTAAAGATGAAGCCAAAGATGATGATGGTGATGAGTCCCCTGATGATGCTGATGACTCTGACTATGATGTTGAAAACTTTGGAGTTAGGAACTTCTACTTCTCTGATGGCAAGGCCAGATACAAAAAGTTTTCCAAGAAGGACATAATTCATGAAAGAAAGATGAAGGATGCAAACCTCACTCTACATAACCTCATCAACTTCTTCATAGAGAGAAGCTTGTTGAAATCACTCAGGTACTCTACCTCATTCTGCACCAATTGGGTATGTGAGTTTTTTGCACACATCTGTGCTAGTATGATTAAGAGTACGAGTCCCAAATTTGGAAGAATTTTCTTTAGGGGTGAGATTTATGATTTTTCTCCAACAAAGATTAATGAGTGTTTAGGGACTATGAATGCTGAGAGTGATGATGAAATTGATGATATGGATGAGATTGTGTCTGTGATAACTGGAGGAATAATTGTTAGTTGGCCTAAGAAGTTGTTCAGTCCAAGTCTGACTAGTTTACATGCAATCTTGCACAAGCTATGTATTTACAATTGGCTGCCTTCCTCCAATACCACTAGAGTTACCACTAAGCATGATGTGTTTATCTATAAGATAAGACAGAACCTGCCTTTTAACCTTGGTAGAGTGATTTACAAGAATCTGATCAGTTATGGTGGAAATATCTCCAAGGTTGGTAAGTTACCTTATCCTGCTTTGATTCACTGTCTGTTAATTGGTCCAGGTGCTAGGAAAGGTAAAGGTGATTTTCTTTCCTCAAGTGCTCTAGTTCTTGGAATTACTAAAACACTGCTTGAAGGTAACCGTGTAGTTGATCTACCTTATGTGAACCCTGCTCCTGCCTATGCTACTACTGGTACTCAGAATGTAGCTCATGGTACTGCCAACACTTCGGTACGCACTGACACTTCTGCACAAGCTGGAGAAGTTATCTCTGTTACTCTGAACCTCAAGTACATTGAGCAACAAGCTGCTGCCCTGGCACTCCATGTCTCGAACCTCAAACTCCAAGCCAATGCTATGAACAGACAAGCGGACATTCTAGAACAAAGAGCTCAATTCTGGAGTAAGCTGTTATCCACACCCACAGGGGGAGATATACTTGCTGCTGCTGCTCAACCTACTGCAGTTGAAAGCTCTGGCTTTGGAGGAATTGTGATTGAGGACATCACTGATGAACTAGAAGAAGGAAATGTTGCTGGAAATGTTCCTAATGTAGGTGATGCTGCTGGTGGTGTTGCTGATAATGCTGCAACTTAGGGGGAGTTCACATGGTGAGGGGGAGATCAGCAAAGAGATCAAAGTGTTCATGCTTGTTGCTGCTAATGACTGAAAGCTGCTGCTGCCTCACTAACTTTTCTAACTATTTTATGATGGGTTGTTAAACTGATAATTATTTTCTGATGGTGACTGGATAATTTTTTTTCTCAGTTTAAACTCTGATGTAAGCTCTGGAATTATATGTTACTTAAGTGGTTATGTTTAATCACTTTGGTAATTATGCTTTAGAATGCTTAGTTATTTTTACACAACTGTCGAACTAACATCTGATGTATTACTTTGGATATCTTGCTCTGCATTGTTTTCTTGCATCAGGTTATGTGGTTGCGGATAGACGTGATTGGGGAAGATTGTTGATGTGAAGTGTTGAGACCAGTATCATCACATCTGGAATCATACCTGTCCTCCACCAGTTGTTTTATTAACCACTAATGTTGTTTTGTTGTTTCGACTGGTGTTGTGCTTAATGATGCTTTCAGGGTTGTTGCGGTTGAAGTGCTGAATGTGTTGGATGCAAAGACCAAGTCAAACGCAGACCTTGAAGACCCTGGAGCAAACTGGAAAGATCCAGAAACTCTAGGAGGATCTAGAAGGCGAAAATAACTACCTCTCTTAGTGGGCGGTTATTTAAGCCTGCATGGGTGGTTTCTATATCCCCTACGTTGGGCACTCATCATTTGAAGCCCGCAGCCATCTATAAATGGAAGCCGCTAGTTGCCAAGTCAAGTGATCGAAAAGGCAATCCCGCTATACAGTGTAAAAGATCCTAGATAGGTTTCTGTAATAGTTTTTGTACTGATGTTGTAACACTTGGTTCAACATCAGTTGTCTACTGTTATTCCTGTATATTTTGTGTGCGATGTTCATAGGCAGTGGAAGCCCACATGTGAAGTAGGCTTAGATTCTAACAAATCTAGGTTCTGCCATTTGGGAACGTGTTTAGATTTTAGATCTGATTTTGTATTCGAAGGGTGGAAGAATTATTTCCACATCTAATAGTCTATTTTTGTAATCATATTTTCCAATAGTGATATTTATGCCATGAGGCCTCCACAAACTTGTAAAAGTTTGTGGAAAGATTGAGTAATCCGTGTGTTAGGTCTTCCGCTGATTTACAACTTGTTCTATACTTAGTCAGGTTATATTCTGATACATACAGTGTTGTTTAATGTGTCACCACACTTAGGACAACATCGTACCAAAAATACACTTTGCACCATTGGGCACCCGACAGTGGTGATGTTCTTTTTCTTTCCATTATTACTTTGCAAAGTAATTTAGGCCAAATAAAGCAGGTAGTGCAAATACTCAGGAATGCTAAATAAATTATAAGAAAAGAGCGTACCTTTTATGCGTGTGCACTAATGACTCTGGAATGATGTTGTTCGCGTAAGTAACAATGCCAACTGCAATATTTCAGCAAAAAAAGATGAATAACTTTTACTACTTTTAAACATAGTCATTACTGGAGGTTTGATGAAATATATTTTTGTAGGGAGGGTGAGAGAGTCCACAAGGCTCAACTTTGGTGAGTGAACTGTTTGTAATAATTGTTCGATTAATTTTTTTTAAAAGAAGGATGAGCCGAGCTATTCTTAGGAATGGAAAAGACGTTGATTAGATGTTTCTATACGAAAGTTGTTCTAATAGTTAAACACCAAATCACAAGAAAAATGTCAAGTACGTAAATCAATAATAATAAGATAATATAGATTTAGGTTCACAACTTATACTCTAATGTGTACATATAAATATGAAAATTTTGTTTTAATTTATGTTGCCAAATTCAGCGCCTTTTTCAAGCATTAATAAATCTGCTACTAGATGTACCCTCCTTTTCACAGCCTAACTTATGTGACCATAGTGACGTACCCATTCTTCTTCGCAACTTGTCCTAATTTACTGTTAAAAGGACAGAGTTTGGATATAAAAAGCCAATACAACAATGTTAAGGAATTTATTTTTATTTATATCTAGGCACAATGAATGAGGCTTTCTTTTATTGGAAAAAATAATTTAAAAAAATATAAAACTGTTAATAACTCCATTCTCACAATTCTATTCTAAAAGAGTTCTTGTTAACCATTAACAAACTTACACACATGCATGGTATCTATATGACAGCGTAGAGTACAATGATGAGATATTTTCAACTGTTTATCCCTTATTTTATTATTAATCTAGCATATGAACATATTTCATTATAATTACCTTAACCACCCATTACTTTTAAACAAAAAAAAAATAGACGAGTTATGCTTCCGTAGTCTTCAAAATTTGAATTGGAAGTTAAATACTATCTACTTAGGTAACTCAAAAGTTTAACTCCTATAATGAAAACAACTTTGAGTTCCATGAAGAAAGAGGTGAACACATCAAGATTAGCACTATTTAAGGGAATGCAAGGAAGGCATTGATGGGTAGTTTGGGTATAGTTCAAACATGATGCTTGGGGGCACAATAGTACATCAGTTTGAATACTAACAATCCATCGAATCACAATTGAAAATTAGAGTATAAAATTAACAGAGATTGCTAGAAAACCATAGAGTGTATGTATTCCAAGTTCTTGTACACAACATTTTGTGCCCTTTTGGTGTTCTTTAATCCTACAGTTTACCACGCTGAATTTTATAAGCATAGAAAAAGGAAATTCTGATTCAATGAAAAAGAAAAAATGACGAATGTTTCAAGGTCTTTTTTTAAAAACATCTAACGGCATTTTTACTTCTTTAAACATATGTAACTTAAGAAGTTTTAAAAAACTGATACGGTACTGTGAGGAGATTTTATCTATGATATGCCTGAAATTTGAAAAGCGGAATAAAACCAAATCTGAAGTTGGGGAAACCTGGGCATAAAATTCCATGGAATTCGTAAAGTAAAGGAGAGATTTTTTATTTTTAATACGTGGGTAGCATGAGAAGTTTCTAAAATATTAGAAGGTATGGGGATGGGTCGGGTGAGAAGCATGGCGTGACAATTGAAAGGTATCATGTACGTTGTAGCTTCATGAATACACATTTCAGCATTATTGTCGTCTTCTATTAATCCCAATATTTGTGATGTCTCTCTATATGTGGAATATATTACTCCTTTCATTGTTCTTAAGTACTTAAATGAGGGCGGTCCTCTGATATGCATTAGTAAGGCTTTCAAATAAAATGGTTCACCTTGAGATGGCTGACAGCTAGCAATTCTAGCAACTACTTGGCCTCTAACACGAGGTTTCCATTGTTTTAGATTGTTATGACATGTAAAATATTCAAGGAACATAATATATAAACAATTAAGCTTCTTTGCATAATCATCATGTTTATTCATACAAAAGAATTGTGTTAACATTGTAACATTGTTTTTTAGCTTTAGAATTGTCGGTGATGCTTGTTAAATGCTGATCAGCAAGAAAATAAATGGTATGCTCATTTTCTAAGTGAATTGGTAAGTATATTACCAGAGGATAGATGTTGCTCAGTTCGAATCTAAAAATTCGCCAAACTATTTCAGGTGGTGAAATTCATTTTGCATTTTGGAAATCTTTTATTTCGTCAATTATTGGGTCATTATTATTTGCAAGTAGTGTGGGCCGTTGAAACCTGAAGAAGGTGTCTCAGCATTCTCCTTGCCTCAACTGAGCATAGTTGAAATCCGTGCACATATTGATAATCCAGATACATTTCGATTTATTGTGTTTCTGTTGAACCATTTTAGCATGCTATGAAAGTTGGTGATCTGTGCTCGTGAGGCCAAGCGGTATCCTCCACTGTTTATGGTTAAAGCTGCACAGTTGCTGCTGAGCTTGCAGAAATCTTTTCAAACTACTGAGTTGATTTTGTACTAAAAAAATAATATTGTCGGTTTTCAATCAAGGAAAATGAGGTAATGTTAGCCACTCATTTATGGAAACCAGTGTTAGCGTTTGGCCACTGCTTCATAAGACAAACTGTTATCTCTAATTCTGCCATTTTTTTCAAGCATTCTTGCATTTGGTAATGGACTTGTGCCAAGAATTTTGCATAAGTATTTAATTTTCTTTATGGTAATAGATTTAATCTATTTGTAATTTTTCTTTATTTTTGGAATTAATTTCATCTTGCATTGACCCTTGACGATAGCTACACACATCTTCTAAGGTTGACAGAGAGTGATTGTAGAAGAGACCATTTGATGCTCTAAACACTTCGTTCTTGTGTCAAAGGCTGAATTCATATTGAAGCGATGCACTTACTCTTATGTTTTCTATAAATTCTGCCAACAAATTTTGAAAGATATTTTCCTTTGGTATTTGGTGTCTTAGCTCCTGTGTATTAAACCTCAGAGGATATGGACAAGTATATGAGAAATTGTTTTTTCTTTGTTGATTGTAGGAATTCCCTCCCCCTTACTGTTATAGAATTGTGATACGTCGAAACATCAAAAATGACTCAAAAGAAAGTAATTCCCAGTGCGATTATGTTACGCAATGATAAATAATAAAGCATAAGGTCAAACTTTAGACTATGTTGGTGTTTATATAAAAGGGCCTGTATTTTCACATAGTCAACTTTACGTCGCACTATCACGGGCACAAACTGCAAATCAAATAAAAGTTCTTATAAGACCACCAACTCCATTAGTGCAAATAACAAATTACACAAAAAATATTATTTATCATGAGGTTTTTCAAGTTTCTGACCCTACATGAATAATGTATAAGGTACATAGAAAAAAAATTCGGCATCATTTTTATTTCACTATTTAAACAAGCATCTCACTCGAGATTTTTGCTTGTTTATTTGTGGCTAAATGTTTTTCTAGCTCTATGTATGACATGGTGCATACATTTTCCCTGAGGCTCATCCAAAAATGAAATGAGTGTTGAGGGTTTTCTAATTGTAAGTGCATTCCAGTATGATTTCCAAATTTTCATTGTTCACTTGATTCTGCAGTTTTGCATTTTTTATATTTATTTCTTTCTTGTGTAGATCCAAATCTCTCATACTCACTTGAGGAGTTCTTTGGGTGAAACTTGCTATAACTGTTGCTGGGGTGAAGACTATTTGCTCCTCATTCCTGTAATTAAAGCAATCAAATCTACAGTTGGTGCTTGCATTTGCCATTATAAGACGACTTTCATATTTGGACCACAAAGTATTGGTGTATGTACTGTGTTGAGAAAACTTTTCTACGGCTGCTGCATATCAGACTACTATGGTCTAACAAGTATAACAAAATCTTTCAGTTTCATTTTGTTAAAAAGTTCAATATCACTTTTATTTCAGTCATTAACAACCTTTAATCACACTTTGATTCCATCTTAGTTTCATATATTTTAAAATTTGTGCAGATAAGTGGGTCATTATTGTGCTTTCACCAAAATTCTCCCAGAAATATGGTACGTGTCTCAGGTCCTATATTTGTGAGTTATGATGAAGGACATAATCTTAATTTGTCCATGTTTGCTCTTTTCTTTTATCAATCAGAAATATTACTAAAATTTTTTCCTTATTTTTTTTACCAGTCAATTCGACAGTGGAGCCTGCTGTAAATAATTACTTTCATAAACTGCTGCTTCTCAGACTGCTATGGTCCTACAAGTAACAAAATCTTTCAGTTTCATTTTGGAAAAAATTCAATATCACATTTATTTCACTCATTAAAAACCTTTAATCACACTATGGTTCCGTCTGAGTTTTTATATATTTTAAAATTCGTGCAGATAAATGAGCAATTGTTGTGATTTAAGTAGTCAAACCTATTGTTAGTGATTGAATATGCCAGTATAAAACTACTTTCATGTTTGGAGTAGAAAGTGCTGGTCTATGTACTCTACTGATAAATATTTTTCCAGAGCTGCTGCTTCTCAGACTCCTATGGTCCAACAAGTAACAAAATCTTTTAGTTTCATTTTGGTAAAAAATTCAATATCACATTTATTTCACTCATTAACAACATTTAATCACACTATGGTTTAGTCTGAGTTTTCATATATTTTTAAAATTCGTAAAAATAAACGAGCAATTGTTGTGCTTTAACCAAAACTCTCCCAGAAATATGTCACGCTGATCAGGTACAATATTCGTGAGATATGATGCTATGACCAAGGATCCATCTTAGTTTGTGTTGTTTGCTCTCCTCTTTTACCAATCTAAAAATATTACTAAAACAAATCACCTTATTTCTTTAACCAGTCAATTCGGGAGTGGACCCTACTGTAAACACTTGCTTTCATAAGTTGTATCATTTTAGCTAGCACCTCCTCCCCTTAAGGTTCACAGTTGGCACCACAAGGCATGTGCCGGAAAATACAGTAAAATTGTTCTTCCTTCTTTACATAAAAGTCATGCACATGCATATCATAGTTGAATTTGATCCTTTTAATACAGGTCCCTTCGTAATCATACAAGGTTTACTTACTATGAAAGCTTTTGAAGCCATTGAGCTATTGGACACTATTTTAACTTATCATGGGTGCCCTCATGGGTCGATTACAATAAGTTTGGTAAGTCAAAGTGAAGCTAGATATCGCTGTTAATATTTACGAGTTGAAAAATACATTTGCTTTCCACTTGTAGGTGAGGCTGAATCTTTCATACCCTCTAGACATAATGACACAAAGGAGAAAAATTATGTTGCTGCTGTTGAACCTTTGAATCCATTGGCCTACAAAATTAGATATAAAAAATATAGCTGAAATAATAGATGCCATGTAACTTGTGATGAATTAACATCATATCTTCAGAAGTACATGAAATAAGTACTGTCATTTAAATAAATCTTTAAAGCACACAGAACCTTGGGAAACACATTTCATTTTTATAAAATCAATGTTTCAAAAGTTGTGTTTTTTATAATGGGTCATGTAACTTGTTTGTACATGCTTTATTTAGAAAAACACACTGAAATGTAGATCTTGTCCACATTTTAAATAATATGCTCAGTGCAGTCTTCAACTAATGATTGTAAAGTTAATGACAAATTTCATGTGTACGCTTTATTTCTGGCCAATTTGGATTTGAGGTTATTGTCAAAAAAAGATCCGACTTACCGTAACGTTGGACTAAAGCTATAGCATCCATATATTTTTTACGCATATCTCTAGGTCCACCAATAAATAATGCAGGTAATAATATACGCGAGCCAATATCAGAACTTGTTTTACATCCTTGTTCGATACCATCTAATATACCACGATAAATATCATTGCGCAAACGTTTCTGTACATTAATGCTTTAGAAAAAATCTAATCTTGATGTTTCAATTTTAATCTACATGTCTACGACATATTGTTGCAAAAGTCTACCAGTATGTAGTAAAAAGGATGTCTCATTTTCTCTAATTTGCAACTTATAACAGTAATATGCACAGCAAGATACAGTTAAGTTGTAACTACACTTCTTTTAAGCTCCTACATAGACAATAATTTGCGTTTAATGTAGCAGGAAAATATAAAAATTTTAGAACAAGAAAGGAGACAGGGGAATGTTATTATAGAGTACCTTGGCTTTCACCCAGAAGAAATTCAGTTGCGTATACGCAATTCTGGATGTTATGGTCATATTCCCCATCACATGTTAGGTTGGAAGCAATATTTTTTCCTCGTTGATTTAATTTTTTAATGCCACGGTGCCAACCAGGTTCTCCATTGGGGAATATTAAAGGGTACTACATAGGATCATAACAGCCAAAGTATTGCTTAATAATTTGTGAATGGTTGGTGTTTGTGTATACTTGAATATGTGGACTTGTATATTGGTCATTGTTATTCGTCTCAAGCCATATTCCAGCAACTTGAGATGCAGAATGTTTATTAAAAGTATTTTGGTCAGAGATAGGGTCAGCATGTAAAGCAATTTTATATTCATTCAAGTTAGGAACATTGTTGAGGTTGCGGAAGAAGTTTGCATAAGGGTTTACTTGTAAAATATGTTGCATCTTTTCCACAAGATTTTCTCTGAGCTGATTGACAAGCGGTTTATAATTTCATGTTCTCTGTCAAAGAAATATAATTGCAGATTTTTTGGGCTTATATTGTGTGACGGTATTAGTGACTCAAGAAAATGATAAAGTTTGCCTTGCACCCGAAATGCATAAATGCCAGCATTTCTTTTAGCTAAAGATTTATCAGAATGCACACCTAATGATGTAAAGGCAAACATGTTATTATAACTACGGATATAAGTACAGAATTCTTTAGAAAGTTCAGTGTTGCCAAGGTAAAGTTGAACCAATTCCAAAGGCATTTCAGTTTGTAATAATTTTCTCTCTCCTGATGAACAACAAAAAAGTGGCAACTCCATGTAAATACGATTTGCATTGCAAAATTTACAGTTGGGCATATTTGGTAATAAATCGGGTGTGTTAGGCAAGCGTTGTAAGGGATCAGTATTTACAGGTAACGTGGTAGATGTGGTTTCAGATTTGTTTTCACGCATAATTTTTCGACGAGAATTCTTTACCAGCCTTCGATCATCTAAACAAGTGTATTTTCTTTTGTATGTGTTTCCTGGTGTGCGTAATATAGGTGGTGATGTTCTTTTTCTTTCCATTATTACTTTGCAAAGTAATTTAGGCCAAATAAAACAGGTAGTGCAAATACTCGGGAATGCTAAATAAATTATAAGAAAAGAGCGTACCTTTTACGCGTGTGCACCAATTAGCGTCCGTGCAGCACCCAGGTGCCCTTTTTAAACATTTTTCATCCTCCCTTGTATATTCGATATATATTGTTGCTGTTATCCACCACTAGCATGGCAAGCAAATGTTTTCTTGTAATAATTCCATAAAATAATGCTCAGATCAAATCATCCACAACAAGATTGCATATGACTTTCTCAGCACAAAAAATCTCTCCACAATAACAGTTCTGATGATGACAACTTACAATAAATATGACTCTCTAACTAATTGGCCCCTCTCTCAAGTGAAACAAACAAAATTTAACTCGCTAAGAGGGAGGGATAGTTACCATAGTAGAACTCCACATACTTACTATGCACATCATAAGTTTATCGCTGGCAAGCTGATCAACTATGCCATTCAGACGATACTTCCGCCCCAACTTCCTCTTCCCACCATGTGGCACTCTAAAACATTGGCCTTACAAATCAGTAAACACATTTTTTCTAGAGATTTTGGTAACATGATTTCTATATTAAAAGAAAGAAGGGAGAATTGTGTGAGATGGGATAAGATGAAAACCTTGACACCTCTTCGAAGAAACTCCAATGAGCTTCCTTCCTCCTCCTTCAGTCCAAGGACCCTCAGCAATTCTTCTTTGGTCTAACATAATTGAAAAGAAAATTAAAGTTGATTGAGTTCCCTGTCTACGTATGACATAGCTGAGTTATAGTAGTGGTGGAATTGTACTTACTTCACCGAGAGTGAACCGACTTGTACTCTCTGCTACACATGCGTACGAACCATCTCCTTGCTTCAACATCACTTGCCAAGCCCTGAAATGAGACAATGGTTAAAAGGTTTATATACATGGCAATGTGTTCCGAACAGCGAACTAATTATCAATAAATACACCGTAGAATTCAAGCACTACATCACTTCTCTCTAACTATGCTTCCCATTTGAAAATCAAAGGAATGAACAGAGGAAAGCCAAAGAAAGAAGGAAAAAATGGGCAGACTTTGCATGAGTGATACCTGGATATTGATGGAATAATGCTCCACTGTAGTTCAACACATAAGGTGCCACTGCAACTGTCTTTCAAAGTTACGAGTACTAATCGCTCAAGCTAAATGGAGATCTAGAACCAAAAGATGGCAAATGAAAAATGAGAATCCGGGAAATAAGTACCTTAGAATAATCTCTAGTTCGAATGTAAAAACAGGAATGAACTGAGAAAGAAATCGGTAATGTATATCTCTGCTTGGAAATCCCAAAAGTCCCAGATCAGCACTGCGCATATATTACACTTAAAAGTGTAAGAAGAAAGAAAAATATCAACATGCCAATCAATTTCATGATAGGTTTCACATACCGCAATGTATCAAGTTCCAGGTTAAAGAGAAGAGTTGAGGTGGAAGAAGCAAACTTCTCCTGCATTTCTCAAAACAACAGTCTTGTGATAGGTAACATAGTATCATAAATGTCTTGACGACCTTAAAACTCCTCAAACCTTTTTAATTGAAGAATTTTGAGCTCTTTCTCTTTGTTCATTTAACTAAGAATTTCGGTATGTTGCTATGATACTTCTTAGTAATATTTTGTTAACCACATTACACGAGTGCTAAAACTAGATGTGTAACCTTTATGTCATGTCAATTTGTGCCTGGGTATGCTTGGAATTTTTTGCACTCTTTATTGAATCGCTTCAGCAAAAACTTTTTATAAATTAAAAGCAAAAGCTCAGATGAAAACTTAGAGCCATGGACACAGGTGGAAAGGAGAAAACAATATTTTCTCAATACTTACAATAATTATATTCATGCATAATAATGGGACAACAGCAGGGTAAACAACTAAACATTAGTGAAAATATTATTTGATTTCTGAACTCCAGGAAGAAACAGAGAGAATGAGAGTTAATGACATACCACATATTTCTCTACAGCAGGCAGATCGCGAGTACTGCAGTTTATGAAAACATACAATGATGGAGGTTTTTCAGATTTCCAACGTCCTGCAGCAGGAATTGAGTGCAGATACAAGTGAAGCCACACCACCATTATGGTAAACTCTTTTGAGACTAAATAGATGTTAATTCACTGATAAACTCTCTCTTGGTAGAATCAAGAATTTAGATTTTTAGACCTTCAATATCGGATCCAATACACATGAAGATATTTTCATCCTTGAAGGTCATCCATACATGCAGAATTCAAATTTCAAACCAAGAGGCAACAACTGATCATCTTCTTTTATGTGGGATTTTAATGAAATCCATTTAAGACTTTAATGCAGAAAAACAACTCTACAGTGATACCTTTGTTTAAGGAATGGCGTGGACATCAAATAGAAATTATAAAGAAAGGATTTTCTAGTTATCCTAGAGGGTACATAATGGGATTTCATATCTTTGGAATCATCTTGATTTATATCTCAAAATACCCACAACTTCTTGATAATTCAATTCCTTAAAATTTTCAATTCTCTAAAGGCTTTTAGGAGGTACAATCATAGTGCTCAAATCTGAATATCTGACCTTCATTTTCATCAACAAAGTCAAAATCCAAAGTGTCTCTCACGGATTTGAAAAACGTGGTGACTGCGCCACTTGGAATATCATCCAATGATGCAATAGTTATAGCATCAATCTGAAAAGAAACATGTTGATAAATTAATACTTCAATAAAATTCAAAAAGAGTCCTACTTTGGAATAATGTCTTTATTTTCATCTTATGCAACAACCATCTTCAAAAGCCTCCAAGATAAAATCTTACTTTCAAAACACACTATGATAGCATCCACATATACCAAGAAACTTGCTTCAGTGATGCAATAGTTATATCACCCACTAGGAATATCATCCAAGCGAAGCAATAGTTATACCATCAATAAGAAAGGAAATATGTTAATAACTGGAAGTTTTAATACACAAGGATTTCCCGTGCCTCTTTCGTTTATCTCCTGCCACATTAGTTGTAAGATTGACACATAGGAGGGATGAGGAATCTAACCCTTACCTTTAGGGTTTATGCTTTCCTTTTAGGTTTTAGTACCCTCCCCTCTCCTACGTCATCCAACAGTATGGCATTAGATATGAGAACAGGAAATCCAGACCAAACACAGACAAGGAATTCATTTTGGAAATTTATTTCTTCATTTTCATCTTATGTAACAACCATCTTCAAAATCTTATGCGACAATATGCTACTTCCAAAAAAACAAGATAATAGCATCCAAAAATACCTACAGAGTTGCTTCCACCAATAAAAAAAAAAAGGTAAAATTTTTTGTTATTTACAGAGGGAATATACATTAAGCGAAAGCCGTCTCCTCACGCACTAAAATTAGTATGAGATATACATAAAATTAAATAACACATCACAATAGCAGAACTTTCCATACATTAAATTAATTTACCGAGTCAAAAGCTGCTTTGAAAATTCCTGATGCCCTACGCTGTTCAGGCTTATCAGGAAATACCTAAAGAAACAATGTCATAAATTAAAATTTCCACATGGAGGTACGAATATCTTTATAAGAAAGTAACTAAAAGGAACAAAGAAATATCTTACGATACACGCTCTTGTTTCTTGCTTCTCCTGCAGCTTCCAGACAACAGCTAATGCAAGTTGAATGTTGGCATCACTAAACTCATCAGATGAACCCTTCATGCAATACAATCACGTAATGAGTTCTATCAACAAGCAAATTATAATACTACAATAAAATTCATAGAAGCACAAAGTAAAGGAGAAGAAAATACCTTATAAGAAGACATGCTGCTAGGCAATGGAATGATTGATGATGCATCCACAAAGTGTCAAACCACAAACAATTAGATAAGTGTCGGCACAGCAAAAGAGAAATCATGGAATATTATAGAAGAAAACGTGAGTGGAAAACAGAACATCCTTAATTGAAGTCTTAGACAAAGAATAACTTGTTTAAATTCTTAAGTGTGTGCCATGGAGCTAGGTGTTCATGAATAATTCTAAAGATTAGGAACATCACTCCTATTGATTTGCAGGCTTCTATTAATTGTGTTATGCATAAGGAAATCGTTACAAAGAATGCATCCATTTACAAATAACCATTAGCCTTTTGAGATAACAGCTCAAGCAAAACTCCTATACCACACTAGGACAAGAAAAGAAACGAAATATGATGGGCAAATGAAATTGACAATAACTCAGAACAATACACTATTTTTAACAGTCATTCCCAATAGATAATTGAGAATATGGAATCATTATTCAATCTAGTAAACATATTATTAATCATAAAAGAACCCTAACTTCACTTGAAACCACATTAAAGTCTCAGCAAAGACATAAAAGAAAGAGAAGCGAACACTCACGGAAATTCAATCTCGACACGGGTTTTCCCCTCTTGCAGAGCATACGAAAGCGCAGTGGCAGCATCAGAGACAAGAACTTCATATGATTTGGGCTTGTAAACTGCCACACCCACTTTTCGGTCAGTTCCCGATTGAGATCGAGTGGCTTTTGCCCTAATAACCTCGTTGTTATGGGAACTAGCCGTTACTGTATAGATTTTGAGTAGAGACGGAGAGAGAGTGGAGAGAGAGGCGAAGGGGCTCTGCTGACGAGGAGTTTCAACGGCGGCTGCAGACGGAATTTTAGCAGGTGCAGAAATCACGGCGGCCGCATTAACGGCCATAGCTGTGTGTGGAGATGAGGAGGGAAGGATAACCGTTGGGAAGAGCGGGTGGTTTAGAATTGGCGACCACACTAAATAGACATAAATGAATAAAGAATTTATTATATTATTTATTATAAATAAGGGACAACACTTATATTGCCCATTTTCAGTCATGCAACATCAAGTTTGCCCTAATCTTTGAAAAACATCTTATTTGCCCAATTTTTGTGTATATACCCGATTTTACTCCCTGACACATTTCACCTATATTCCCCTTCTTTTTGGAAAATCCGAAAAGTGGGTGACAGTTATTTTTGACCGCTTTTACTGGAATTAAAAAGTGGGGAGAATCTTTGACCCCTTATCTAAAAATTTCAAAACCTTCTTACACTGTCTCTTTCTCTCTCTCTTCTCAGTTTTTCTTTCTCTTTTTCTTACTCTCGAATTCCTGATTTGTCTCGCGAACACAGCTCTCCCTCCGGCCATATCTACACGCTTCCCTCATCATCTCCACGTCGGAAAGTTGCAGAACCAAATATGAAAAATCAGGTACGATAGTATTTCAATTTGGGGGTTTAGGGTTTTAGGGATTCGTTGGAATTTTTCTTGTAAAGGGGTAATTTTTTTTTTTGCATAAGTCGTTTGTATATCTGTATGATTTAGTGTGCAATTGAGTGTGTGTTGATTTAGTGTAATTGAGTTTAATGTCATCCTCCGGAGAGGAACTAGTTGGATTTTAGTATTGTTGATGTAGGAAGGTGTCGTGTCCGCCGCAGAAATAAACTATTTTGCAAGTTTGCAGTTTATTTGAGGATAATTGAGCATGTCCACCCATATATTAAGGTAAATTTAGAATATATGCCAATTATTTCAGCGTTAATGAACATGTCCGTCCATTATTTGAGCCTAATTGAGCTTGTCCGCCGATAAATCTAGCTAAAATGAACCTATCCGCCAATATTTCTAGCATAATTGAGCTTGTCCGCCGAAATTTCTATCGTAATTGACGTATAATTGAGCTCGTTCGCCGATATTTTTAGCATAATTGAGCATGTTATGCCATTTTTTGATCATAATATAGCTTGTCCGCAGAAATTTTTAGTCAATTTGAGCTTGTCCGTCAACTTTTTTGCAAAATTCAGCACGTGATTCCAATTTTTTGAGAATCCAAAGACCCTGTTCGCCGAATTTTTTAATCTAATTAAGCTTGTCCGTCAACTTTTAGCAAAATTCAGCATGTAATTCCGATTTTGTGAGAATAATCGACCCTGTCCGTCGATTAATAGAGCTTGTCCGCCGATGAATTAATGTGTAATTTGCAAGTATTCCATGTTTTCTGCATAATAGAGCATGTTCGCCGATTTATATAGCTTAATTGAGCTTGTCCGCCGATTTTTATAGCATAATTGTTTATGTTTGGTATTTGTTTAGGGTTAAATTAGCATGTCCGCCATTTTTATACCCTAATTGAGCATGTCCTCCAATTATTTGACCCTTACAGAGCTTCTCCACCAATTTTTATAGTCCATTTGAGCCTGTCCGCTGATTTTTATTAGCATAATTGTTTATGTTAGGTATTTGTTGGGCTTAACATAGCATGTCCGCCGAATTATTGACCATAATTGTGCTTGTCCGCCAATTTTATAGTCCATTTGAGCACGTCCACCGATTTTTATAGCATAATTGTTTGTGTTCGGTATTTTTTAGGCTTAAATTAGCATGTCCACCGAATTATTTACCCTAATTGAGCTTGGCCGCCAATTTTTATAGTCCATTTGAGCCTGTCGGCCGATTTTTATACATAATTATTTATGTTTGGTATTTGTTGGGCTTAAATGAGCATGTCCGCCGAATTATTGACCCTAATTGAGCATGTCCGCTGATCATTTGACCCTAATTGAGCATGTCCGTCGATTTTTATAGCATAATTGATCATGTTTGGCCATTTTTAGCATAATATAATATGTAACGCTTGAAATATATATTTACAGATATATTTTGAAAGTGGTATAATCTTTATTTTATTAAGAAAATGATATATCTAATCGAGTTGGCATACAATGTAGTGGAGCTGGAAACGACGTGGTCTTCAATCACGAAAAATTGGGATTAAAGGGTATTGTAGGCCTACGAAAGTTTTGAACTACATACGCGAGGTGCTTATAAATAGTGGCTATCAAATAGTACGGATGTTCAGAAGATCGTGTTTTGGTCATTTTTGGGAGTTGTATTCTGATTATGGGTCTCCTAAAGCGTTATTTCAGTTGATGGCTCAGGAGGTTTTAATCCCTGGTTCACATATGTACACCCGGTACTTCAGGGTGTCCGATACAATTCTTAGCTTCACACCACTGGAGTTTATGCGTGTTATGGGACTAGGGTTTGAGGATGGTGGGGATATTGGCCCCAATGATTCATTTCTGCAGAGATGCTGCTAATCCTGAAGTAGCTGTAGCAAGCGCAATATGACCTGCCGATCTTACAGTAGCAAGAAGTACTTTATATAAAAAAAATTTCAAGTAACTCCAGGGCCATCAACGAAAAAAGCATTTGGTAAATTGTTGTTAACATGATGTAGAATTCGATCATATGCAATTTTTTGTTCTTTGTTTAGTTTTTCAGCAGCTAAAATGTCGTCATTGGGTATATGCACTTCATGTTCAGCTTGTAATTCTTTTGTCAAGTTATCATAAAAACCTGCTGGTAACTCGACATCTATAGTGAAAAAATCATCTATTTTTTTTCCATTAAATAGAGATAGTAGTCAAGAATATTCAAGACTTTCTATTTGATCATACCACAATTCAAGTTACTTTTTTTTTTTTAAATCTTCAAACAAGAAATCTTTAAATTTTAACCATAATTATTTTGGATTTTTTTTGTTACTATAGACCAAGATAGTAGCAAATAATTGTCGTAAAACACAAGGCATCATGTACGCTGTAGCTTCATGAATACACATTTCAGCATTATTGTCGTCTTCTATTAATCCCAATATTTATGATCTCTCTATATGTGGAATATATTATTCCTTTCACTGTTCTTAAGTACTTAAATGATGGCGGTCCTCTGATATGCATTATTAAGGTTTTTTTCAAATAAAATGGTTCACCTAGAGATATCTGGCAGCTAACAATTCTAGCAACTACTTGGCCTCTAACACGAGGTTTCCATTCTTTTAGATTGTTATGTCATGTAAAATATTCAGGGAACTCAATATATAAACAATTAAGCTTCTTTGCATAATCATCATGTTTATTCATATAAAAGAATTGTGTTAACATTGTTTTTTTAGCTTTAGGATTGTCGGCGATGCTTGTTAAAGGCTGATCAGTAGGAAAACAAATGGCATGCTCATTTTCTAAGTGAATTGGTAAGCATATTACCGGAGGATAGATGTTGCTCAGTTCGAATCTAAAAATTTGCCAAACTGCTTCAGGTGGTGAAATCCATCTTGCATTTTAAAAATCTTTTATTTCTTCAATTATTGGGTCATTATTATTTGCAAGTAGTGTGTACGAAATTTTGCCATAACCTTTATAAATATATTTATTCATGTATTTTATAGCCTGAATGGTTGAGCAAATTTCAACGTTAATGTGGCAATTAAATGTTGCCAGAAGATATGGACTATAAGGCACAACCCATCTATTGTCAAGCTGTGAGCCTCTGACAGTGACTATGCATTTATTATCAGCACGTCGATATATAGGGTATGAGTTTTTTTCAATTTTTGTAATTTTAGCGAATCCTTTAGGGTATCTAAATTTGCAGATTCCTTTTCTCATACAAGGGCATGTTGGGTTAAGTTGACCACAAGGGCCGTGCATCATATGTTTGTAACCAATGAAAATAAATATGCATTAGCATGTGGGTCAGGAAGTTCTGCAGAGATAATTCTGTCGAATGCTTCAGGAGCATACATTTTTTATGATTGATCTAAGATGAGTAAAAAGTGAGCATGAGGTAAACCTCTTTTTTGAAATTCTATTACGTAAGTGTAAGCCACAATAAGTCCAAAAATTTTTTTGTCAAACAATTCTTTTTTTAGAACTTAAAGTTTTGCATGAAATATTCTAGTCATTAAATCAGGTCTGTTTTGTATTTCATTAGAAGGTTTACATAATATTTTTATTTCTGGCAAATTTGGATTTGAGGTTATTGTCAAAAAAAGATCCTGCTTACCGTAGTGTTGGACTAAAGCTATAGCATCCATATATTTTTTGCGCATATCTCTAGGTCCACCAATAAATGATGCAGGTAATAATGTACGCGAGCCAATATCAGAACCTGTTTTACATCCTTGTTCGATACCATCTAATAAACCACGATAAATATCATTGCGCAAACGTTTCCGTACATCAATGCTTTTGATAAAATCTAATCTTGATGTTTCAATTTTAATGCACATGTTACGACATATTGTTGCAAAAGTCTACTAGTATGTAGTAAAAAGGATGTGTCATTTTCTCGAATTTGCAACTTATAACAGTAATATGCAAGGCAAGATACAATTAAGTTGTCACTACACTTCTTTTGAGCTCTTACATAGATAATAATTTGCGTTTAATGTAGCAGGAAAATATAAAAATTTTAGAACAAGAAAGGGGACAGGGGAATGTTATTATAGAGTACCTTGGCTTTCATCCAAAAGAAATTCGGCTGCGTCTACGCAATTCTGGACGTTATGGTCATATTCCCCCTCACATGTTAGGTTGAAGGCAATATTTTTTCCTCGTTGATTTAATTTTTTAATGCCACGGTGCCAACCAGGTTCTCCTTTGGGGAATATTAAAAGGTACTGCATAGGATCATAACAACCAAAGTATTGCTTAATCATTTGAGAATGGTTGGTGTTTGTGTATACTTGAATATGTGGACTTGTACATTGTTATTCGTCTCAAGCCATATTCCAGCAACTTGAGATGCGGAAGGTTTATTAAAAGTATTTTTGTTAGAGATAGGGTCAGCATGTAAAGCAATTTTATATTCGTTCAAGTTAGGAACATTGTTGAGGTTGCAGAAGATGTTTGCATAAGGGTTTACTTGTAAAATATGTTGCATCTTTTCTGAATTTTGAGCTGATTGACAAGTGATTTATAATTTCATGTTCTGTGTCAAAGAAATATAATTGCAGATTTTATGGGCTTATATTGTGTGACAGTATTAGTGACTCAAGAAAATGATAAAGTTGGCCTTGCACCCGAAATGTATACGTTCCAGCATTTCTTTTAGCTAAAGATTTATCAAAATGCACACCTAATGATGTAAAGGCAAACATGTTATTATAACTACAAATATAAGTACAGAAAGTTCAGTGTTGCCTAGGTAAAATTGAACCAATTCCAAAGGCATTTCAGTTTGTCATAATTTTATTTCTCCTGATGAACAACAAAAAAGTGGCGACTCCATGTAAATACGTTTTGCATTGCAAAATTTACAGTTGGGCATATTTGGTAATAAATCGGGTGTGTTAGGCAAGCGTTGTAAGGAATCAATATTTACAGGTAACGTGGTAGATTGGTTTCAGATTTGTTTTCACGCATAATTTTTCGACGAGAATTCTTTACTAGCCTTCAATCTTCTAAACAAGTGTATTTTCTTTTGTATGTGTTTCCTGGTGTGCGTAATATAGGTTGTGATGTTCTTTTTCTTTCCATTATTACTTTGCAAAGTAATTTAGGCCAAATAAAACAGGTAGTGCAAATACTAGGGAATGCTAAATAAATTATAAGAAAAGAGCGTACCTTTTACGCGTGTGCACTAATGACTCTGGAATTCTGTTGTACAATGCCAACTGGAATATATCAGCAAAAAAGATGAATAACTTTTACTGCTGTTAAACATCAGTAATTACTGGAGGTTTGATGAAATATATTTTTCTAGGGAGGGTGAGAGGGTCCACAAGGCTCACTTTGGTGAGTGAACTGTTTGTAATAATTGCTCGATTAATTTTTTTTTTTTAAAAAAGAAGGATGAGCCGCTATACGAAAGTTGTTCTAATAGTTAAACACCAAATCACAAGAAAAATGTCAAGTACGTAATTCAATAATAATAAGATAATACAGATTCAGGTTCACAACTTATACTCTAATGTGTACATATAAATATGAAAATTTCATTTTAATTTATGTTGCCAAATGCAGCGCCTTTTTCAAGCATTAATAAATCTGCAGCTAGATGTACCCTCCTTTTCACAACCTAACTTATGTGACCGTAGTGACGCACCCATTCTTCTTCGCAACTTGTCCTAATTTACTCTTAAAAGGACAGAGTTGAATTTGGATATAAAAAGCCAATACAATAATATTAAGGAATTTATTTTTATTTATATCTAGGCACAATGAAGGAGGCTTTCTTTTAGTGGAAAACTAATAATAAAAAAATATAAAACTGTTAATAACTCCATTCTGACAATTCTATTCTAAAAGAGCTCTTGTTAACCATTAACAAACTTACACTCATGCATGGTATCTATGTGGCAGCGTAGAGCACAATGATGAGATATTTTCGATTGTTTATCCCTTATTTTATTATTGATGGGTGGTTTGGGTATAGTCCAAACATGATGCTTGGGGGCACAAGAGTACATCAGTTTGAATACTAACAATCCATCGAATTCATAAGTGAAAATTAAACTATAAAACAGAGATTGCTAGAAAACCATAGTGTATGTATTCCAATTTCTTGTACACAACATTATACAACATTTTGTGCCCTTTTGGTGTTCTTTAATCCTAAAGTTTACCACGCTGCATTTTATAAGCATAGAAAAATAAAATGCTGATTCAATGAAAAAGAAAAAATGACAAACGTTTCAAGGTTTTTTTTTAAAACATCTAACGGCATTTTTGCTTCTTTAAACATAAGTAACTTAAGAAGTTTTAAAAAACTGATAAGGTACTGTGAGGAGATGTTATCTATGATATGCCTGAAATCTGAAAAGCGGAATAAAACCAAATCTGAAGTTGGGGTAACCTGGGCATAAAATTCCATGGAATTGGTAAAGCAAAGGAGAGATTTTTTAGTTTTAATACGTGGGTAGCATGAGAAGTTTCTAAAATATTAGAAGGTATGGGGATGGGTCGGGTGAGAAGCATGGCATGACAGTTGAAAGCATGGAATGCTGCTTTGTATTATGCTGTGTAAAAATTTTCTTTCTTTTTAAAGTATATTGAGTAATTATACAATAAACTACCACTTGTGTGCTAATATTGGCATTCTTCATTTCAAGCAGGGCTTTCTTTAGAAGGCTAATAATTTAAAAAGGGTTTTGCCATATGTCGGAGTTGGATCCATCAACAGTGATGGCAGTTTAAAAAACGCAAGCAATTGTAAATAAGTTACAAAGCGTCCTTTGTTTTTTTAGAATATAGAACTCGTATGTTTTATTGAGCACAATATATTAGTACCAATGAAACTTTCAGTACGCTTCTTTTAATATATCAAAGAAAAAATCATAAAAAAATTTTGAAATTAAAGTGAGTGTACTTTGGAGACAAAGGAAGGGAACCTCACACACACACACACATCACGTTAGAAGGAAAATAAATTATAGCTAGGTGTAGAAAAACTTATTTGAAACATAAATGAGGGAAAAAATACCAAGAAAGAATAGCATTACACACATAGCAGAGCAACTTTAAGAGAATATACATAGCAGGAAGAAAAATAAGAGCTACAAAAAATAATCTAAAAGTAAAGACGTTTGGGATTCCTTGTTAAAGTAAGGGGTTGGGCATTCTTAAATGCTGTGACCAGCATCTCTTCTATTAATCGTAACACAAAACAGGGCATTAACGGAATGTACATTTGAGCGTAAACTTTGAATAATTTGATTCATGACAAGCAACTGATTCAAAATACTTAGGGCGTCTACTGAAAGTTCGATTGCATCCCATATCTGAGATCACTTCAGCTACGTTTTGTGAAAATTTGGAACATCGCAGAAATGAAAATTTTATTTTTAAGCATAACTTGCAGCACCAAAAGATAATATAGTATTCACTGTGAATTCATAAAAGCTCAACCAATAAACTGAATTATTGATAAATTAATAATAATTAAGTTCAAACAACAGAGAATAAGAATAAATAATTTATTGAGAAACTTCTACATAAAGAATCTGTTAATAAGAAGACTAACCTAAGGCCGTGGGGCAGACGTAAATTTAGAATGTGCTGGCGGTTAGACAGTTTCTACAGAAACTAAAGGGGGAAAATTAGGTTTTCCTAATGGAGTCATAAAATATGCGCAAATAAACAATTGTATAGAAGAGGAGAACTTACCTCTGTCAATTCGAACACGGGCTACGGCTATGGCCGATTGATGCTGTAGTTTGGCAGGAAAAATAAGTTACCTGAGAATTAGAAAATTGGAAAACGAAGACAAAGACAAAGGGGTGCAGAAATATGAACATACCAGCAATTTGAAACCTAACAGAGAGGCGGAAAATAAGGTAGAAGATGCGACGCCAACATACGAAAAAGCAGAGAAGCTAGATGAGAGTGAAGGGAGATGAGAGCGGAGGCAGTGCGTTGGCGAATGATGTTTATCAGGTGCGAAGCAGACGAAGAAGCTATGGATGACGCGTGTTAAACTTGGTGACCGGCAACCGTACGAAAACAGGCCCATTTTGCAGCGAGATTTCTTTATATATAGGTATAGTATAGATATAGATGAAGAGGAGAAAAAATTGACTCAACGTACTCACGTTATTGGACAATTTTATCATTCATTAATTAATAAGTAAATTTCCCCCCATAATTGTATTTAATTTCCTTTAGCGCGGTGGTTTATAGGGAGGACTCACTAGTAAATTTCCCCTCATAATTCTATTTAATTTCCTTTAGTGGTGGCTTATAGGGAGAACTCACTGTTAAACTTAAATTTGTGTTTGGAAGGGGCCAAATCTATGCCCGGTGGTTTATAGGGAGGACTCACTAGTAAATTTCCCCTCATAATTCTATTTAATTTCCTTTAGTGGTGGCTTATAGGGAGAACTCACTGTTAAACTTAAATTTGTGTTTGGAAGGGGCCAAATCTATGCCAAGGCAGGATTCGAACCCCCACCCTGCAGCAATCAAACACAACTGGAAGGTCTTTCCACCCTCCCCTCTACCGGTTGAGCTATGCCCTGGGGCAACAAAAGCATATGATGGTTGTTGGGCACTGTCGTGTTGAATCTATTCCTCTCGAGAATGGAATATACTCCGTCAATGCTTTTTTTTTAATAAATTAAATACAACTACTCATTACACATTAAATAATAAATTAAATAATAATACTTTTTATTTAAAATGAAAAAAATAAAAATATCCATTTACATGGAACGGGAGGGAGTATAAGTCTTTTGATGAAAAAAAAAAGCAAAATGACAAAGGGGTTGCATGTGGATAAATTCATAAAATACCATTGAAGCCCACCATCTTAAAAGTTGTAAAACCACTAAAGAAAACCTCGTACCATCAAACCGTCAACTGAATAAATTAAACACTCACCAATTCCACACATTTATATACCCCATCATCTAGCTAGTGTGACATCCAATCAAATTAAAAGTATCCATATTGCAAAAATTTATACTATTTCCAATATTAATATTACTAAAATTATTTATTGGCAATGGCGGAAAAAGTGCGCAAGATATTGATATGCGTTGATGAAGGCGATGAGAGCGCCTACGCCCTCTCATGGTGCCTCAACAATATACACAATCCCCAAGATACCCTCGTCCTCCTCTACGCCAAAACACCCGTAGCCATCTACTCAGCCATGGACTCCACAGGTAATTGTGAGGGCAGATTCGTAAGATCAGTTTGCAGTGGTTGTTTTGTAATTGTGTTCGTATATCAGGGTATGTATATGCGTCCAGCCTAATAACGATGATGGAGAAATATGCAGACGAGGTGGCTCAGAAGGTTTTGGAGAAAGCTTCCAGAATATGCATGGACCTAAATTCTCAGGTATTTAATTATAACAATAATAAATTTACTGAAATTAATTGCTGATAATTAATTACTATTTTAATGTGTTGTGATAAGTGAATAGTTGTACTAGTGGGATGTGGGAATGTGTGTGATCCCATATAAATATAATTAATTATTTTGTGGGTATTAGGTACATAAAAAGAAAAATATCTCAATTTTTGTGAGACATCACTCTAGTCTATCTATATCTTGTGTTTCACAATATTAAAAAATTATACCGTACAAATTATCATTAAACCCTTGGGATATGGGGTGAATTTTGGTAACTGATTGTGATACATAACAAGAATCTAATTAATGGAATAGGAGATGGAAATGGAATAGACGATATCATTTGAAAAATAACAGTATCACAGCTTATTTGAAACGAATGAGTATCTCATTATTACATAATAATAATGGAATTTTGAGTAAATTATTTAACTAATTAATATATTTCAAGAAATGGTTACATGATAATAATGAGGTCATCCTGATATGGCAGAGATGGTGTGTTGTGGGGTGTATGCAGGCTAAGGTGGAGACGATGACAGAGTATGGTGATCCCAGGGATGTTATCTGTAATGTAGCCCACAGACTCAACGTTGACTTTCTAGTCATGGGATCCCATGGCTATGGTGCAATTAAAAGGTTATTCTATCATCCTCATTTTATTTTGCTTTCCCGATTGTTTAATTTTTCTTTTTATGTACTTCTAAAAATTATAAAATTTTCGTATCCATTATATAAATTGATTTTCGATTACAAAATTGGTTATCAAAAAAAAAGATTTTAGTATGCAAAGTATGTATGATGCAGAGAAGGGTTATTCTTTTATATACTACTAAAGATTACTCTTTAGAATATACTGGGTTTTATCAAAAACAATGGTGCACTATTTCGAAATGGGTAAATAGTTATCTTATAACGGTTTCTCATACTATAGAGTAATTCTCCATTTTACCTGAAAAGTAATTTTGGTATCACCTTGAAATCGAAGGTTTTATTTATCAACAATCTAATCATGTCTCACAGTTAATTTAGGATTGTATTTGATTTATGTGGATTAATTAATGAAATGATAGTTGTTGTTTGTCATGACAGGGCATTTCTGGGTAGTGTAAGCAACCACTGTGTACAGAAGGCGAAGTGCCCTGTTTTAATTGTGAAGAAGCCCACAAATTAAAGCGAATGATTGAATATTCCAATTATATTATTTGTGTTTAATAAATATTCCACTAAAAGCTTCCTTTTCCAATTGTTTTGTTAAAATCTCATGGTATTTTTATACACAACATTTGGGACATATAATTCTGTTAAGATGCTCCATGGAACTCTTTGTTATTGTTTCGTTATGCTAATTTCGTTTTCATTTTCAGTTAAGATGCATCATTTATTGTCACACTTATCATGTTGATGATAATGCTTGGATTGCACTATCTTTTGTACCTATGATGATAGCAACTTATTTTGAACAATAACTAGCATACTTATCCATATAAATATATCAAATTAAATCAAGTCCCTGGTGAAATTGAACAATCCAAGCATCTCAATGTCATGATTTCCAGTATATATCGTTTTCTTGCCAATCTAGGGTGGGTTAATCTTTATTACTTAAACTAGGACAGTATAATTAATGGTTAGTTTCAGACTCAGTAATCAACAACCAAAATCTCTTCTCTTTTGCCAAACTCAATTAAGAGTGAACCAAATAAGTTTATCATTTGCACCTTCGAACAGCCAGTGTTTCCCTAGAAAAAACTACATGCTAATAAATATTTTTTTTAGAGAAAAATTTTGGATAATGAACTGAATGATTACGAATATGGATGGCACAATGTCAATGAAATGTTACAGCAATCAAAGCAACACGCACTCTACAGTTCATCCTGCAAGAGAAGAAAAAAACAAACGATTAGAAGTGAAATGAGAAATATACCAAGCATAAGAATGAAGAGAAAAAGAAAATGTTAACTCTTACGTGTGCATTGTCGTCGACTGTGGCTGCTGGTTCTTCCACAGGGTCTGATTTGGCATCGTCTTCGGCATCATCACCTTCAGCATCAGACTCAGCTCCATCCTCAGACTGTGAAATGAAGGAGCGAATTCATCAAGAATTACATATAAGACATATTGGAGGCTGAATATATGAAAGAAGGATTTAATCTTACATCAGAATCAGCTGGTTCATCCTTTGATTCCTGAAAACAGATATACGGGTTCAGTTGAAATAATTAGTAGTCAAAATAAAATAAAAATAATAGTGTTTGTTAACAAGGTTATGCTATGCATCCATCCAGTGGGAAGAAATTTATTCGTGATGATGGAGCATACCTCCTCTTCTCTCTTTTTTTCCGCCTCATCAAAAGCAGCCTTCTCAGCCTGCAATATCATCATGTTATAGTAAGCATTCACACAGCAGACAACCTCTTTTAAAGGAAATAAGGTTGAGAAATCAATTTCTGAAACAAATATCACATACATCCTTTTGCTTGCCCCATGTTTCTTCTGCTAGCTTCTTAGCATACTCAGGATCATCACATATAAGGACATTATCAAACAAGGTACCAGATTTCACCTGCAAAGCAAAATAGTTTCAAATGCTAAGAAATGTATACATTCATTTAAATCAATGGAGAAATTATAATGAAGCTCAAAACACGAGGTAAAATTATCTTTACCTGCCACAGCTCAATTCCTACGTACTTCAAATTTGGGAACACATAGAGTTCAGGGTCATCCTTGAATTCTGTAATAATGCGAAAAATCGTGATCACACACATTAAAATCAAGTATGTTTGAGAATGAGATGCACAAAAATGATATCAAGAGACTAAAATATACCTGGGTTATCAATCAGTGGTGCCTTCCACTTGCCCTTGTAGTTGGGGTTCTTAATTTTCTGGTAAAAGAAAAGATCATTCACAAACACAGTCCATCTAATAAGTAATACCGATAAGCCAAAACTGAAATTTCACCAAACCTTTGCCTTCCATGGCCCCTTGTACTCTGGGTTTGGAATGGTTGGTGCAGTCCACTCACCATCCTCCTCATCATCCCAGTCCTCTGGCTGCATATTTAAATCAATTATATGTAAGGATATCAGTTACTAGCTTCTCGTATAAAAGATACTTCACCGGGTAGTGTGATTGAGTTACCTTTTTGGCATCAGCATCTGGAATCTCCTTTGGAATGTCATCATAACCCTGTCAACATACATGTTACAAAGTTTGTTATGAATTGAAAACAATTAATTTTTGCATGCTTTCTTCCTAGAAAAAGATGAAATTCTCAAAAATATAAATACATAATTTACCTCTGGCTTCTTGTCTTCAGGGTCAGGAATGTATTCCTTATCATCCCAATCCTCAGGCTGGCATTGGAATAAGAAAATTATATCAGAATGCGCCAGAGAGAGAAAAATTAGAAGAACTAAATTTGATGTATAGGTACAGTAACCAACCTTCTTGGCCTCGGGGTCCTTGATTTGTTTTGGAGGCAAAATGTCCCAGTCAGAGTACAAGCTGCCAGTCTGCTTCTCCTCATTATCAATGAGGATGCTGTAAGTAGCATCGGGACGAAGGATGTAAGTATATACATGAGTCAGTTGATCAGTCTCACATGGGACATCCTTCTTGATTAAATGGTTTGTCCCGTTGTATGTGAGAATAGCATGAACCTTTTTGGTGCTGTAGCCACAAATGTCTGGTCCAAACATGATACTGCAGTTATCCAAATTATAAAATCAATAATCCATTGCATTGGGTAGACAAATTAAATAAGTTCAGGGATTATGAAAGAAACATAATGAATAAACCTGTAAGGAGTGTCGCCACCAAATTTCTTCTGGTCAACTTCACCACTGAGTAATTTCATGTATCCACCACCACAGTCAAGCTTCTGTTCATGCTTGACAGAAAACTGAAAAACCAAGGTCATATCCTTGTTGCTGAATTCAGGGAATTCGGCAGAAATGGCATAGAACCTATAGTCTTCACTGGTTTGGATACCTGTGGTAAAAACATAAAAAAAAAACATTGCATTTCAACCCCGTAAATTGATTATACACATTGGCTGTGCAAGTGCAAAATGAGTCGATACCTTTGTCATCAGCGTCTCCATTCCATTTTCCAGAAGTGTAATTCCACTCGCCAGCCAAGCTTTCATCTTTCTTCCAATCAGATTTGACCCATCGACTCTCCCATCCATCTATAACAAATAATGAATAAAGAAACCACAATAAGAAGAGCAGCAATTAAATTATCATCTTAATATAAGACAACAAAGTAAACAACTGGTTATCAATTATTTTACAAAGTAGTTGCTTTTATCTCAGTAAAACAGGAAGCATTTCAGCAAAGAAGAGAGATATCAATTAAGAGAAAATAAATAAATAAAAGAGCTATTGACTTGGCAATTGGCAGTGATACCAATATCACCAACTCATCAATGATCAAACCCACTTATTTTTCAATTGGGACGCCAGTGGAGAATATTGGGATAGGTTGGCCAAACCCAAAACTAACCTCACCAAGGGGGATGTTGACCTATGGCAGGTCCTGCCCTACCTCACTCAACAATCACCGAGGAAACCAGGGCCAGGCAGGATAAACCCCTTTTAAAATCCCATGTTGCTCTTGTTAGTTAATATTATAAATTAGGTGAGGAACCAATAGAACAGACAAGACACTTAAAAATGTTGATTTAAGTTTTTACTCGTCACACAGACCATTTGATCCAGTTTACACCAACCATCAATATGACATGAGTGTTAGGGGCTGGGTTTAAACCAGACAATTGTCATCCCCATTATTAACATTGCACAATCAACTAAATTTCTTTGGAGACACCCTTCTTAAAATAGCAACACTGTAGAGATATTATGTACATTTAAATCCAGAAATTTAGAGACATAGCATTCAACTACTTGCGTGTTGTCACTAAATGACAGTTCTTTACATAATACATTCCGGATGTAATTAGAAATGCTGATCCAAACAACATCAACCAACAATTTTCCATTACAACTTCAGAGTTACAGAAAGCCATTTACATAGTTATACTTCTTCTTCATGCATTAAACTTTCACCTTTTCAAATGTATTTTCCTAGACTTCTAATTATATCTATAAATAGCAACTGAGTCAAATCTTTTGGATTAGATTGGATTTACTGTACAAACATTTTTAGAATATTCGATTAGTGAAATACGGTTAACTTCTTCTTCAGAACATTTATAGCACACAATTCACAAAAGTCAAACACACAAGTTCACAGGCATTTTTTTCTCAACACATTCCGGTATCAATTGATTTTCAGAATTCAAATATCATAAATAACGAGCATACAAACACAACTGAGAAAATGTTAACTGCATTAGATCTACCGATAAATTGATCTCAATTAAATGCTGAGGAACCTCAGGCACATCATTCCTCAAAAAAACAATTAGATCGGCCCAAACAGAAAACTCCACTTAGTCATTCAACTACAAATATCCAAAAACCATGCAAAATTGACTCGAAGAATGAGCTTATTAGATTGAGCGAACGAAAGACGATACCATCGAAGCGCTCCTCGAAAAATACTGCGGCAGAGGAGACGGCGATGAGGAGAGAGAGAGTAATAGCAAGAGAGAGAAAATTAGAATTTGTTTTCTGCGATCTTCTCTGAACCATCGCCATGGCTGCGTTAGCTTCTAGAGCAAAACTATCAGAGTGAGTGAGGGGTTTAAGTAGGTGCGAGTTTCTGCCGAATACAAACTCGGGGTTCAGTCTGACGCGGGCATTTGCGAATTCGTCGGCGAATAAAGAATCGCCACGTGGCATTTGGCTGTCATTTATATTACGTGGCGATTGGGGATTGGGAGCTAACACGAAGTGTCCACCAACTCCTATAGGGGTTAAGGGCCGGTTGATCGAGACGAAATGACATATTTGCCCTTGCGCATTTGGGATTAATACGGATAGGAACGAAAATTAATGTGGTAAATCTCTTTTTTGGGGAGATATCTCGTACAATTTCTATTAATTTTATTAAAGTTTCATTTATTTTTCGAAAGTGGATCAAGAGATAATTATTTAATATTCTCTCATTGCGTGTGTTATAATTTACGTTTTACATTTTGTTGATTAGTCTAAAATTTAGATTTGGGATCGGCTATTCGCACTTTCGAAATTATTGAACGTACCCAAAAAATATTTAAACTAATATAATTATTATTTGTTCTGTTCGATTATATATTTAAATTAGCATAATTATGTTAATTAAATATTTTTCGGGGGTGCGAATAGCAGATCCCTTAAGATTTATATTTCTCTTTTTTTTTGGGAGTGAGACCAAACCAAACAATTAATTATTCCACATAAAGTTACACAATACTAATACAATTATCCGTACATATTTTAACTATCAATAAGCATACTCTACCAATATAACAATCATATTTTAACATGTTTTACAAATCATCTCATATAAACATCATCTCACAAGAAATTTTGTTATAGATGTTTATGTAACGTAGATTGAAAAGTTAATTATGGATTTTTTTTTAGTTTTATAAATCACTAGTATTTCATGTCTGTGCATTGCACGGTAATCATTTTATTATAGGATTATTGTTATTTTTTTAATAGTGTTATATATCTGTATGAATAAGTTTGAACTTTTCTCATCCGATTTTGGTGTTGTTTGAATCTTGTTATCGAATTGTTTCTTTATTTATGTTTATAATTATCTCATATGTGTTTTGCACGAAAATAATATATTTTGTGAATAATTTTTAAGCATTTTTTATAGGTGTAACAACAAAATTTGTATTTATTGAATAATAAACACAAAAGAAATTACAATGATAATTCAAGATGGATTAAACATGAGAATTGAGTAAACAGCTTCTATTTATCCTTGGATTCCTCTCCTCAATTGACTTCTTGAATTTTTTAACTTTTCAAGCCGGATCTTCGGATGAAGCTTGTCCGAGCTCGATTTTAGGGGCTTTAAATGTTTGTCCGGAGGCGTTGAGCCTTTATTCGGATCGAACGTTGACTTGAGAGACTTCTGCGAAGAACGTCGTTCAATTTGGTAGAACGTCGTTGACTTTAATTTGAGGAACACCGGATCGCAGAGGCTTAGCACCTTAATCTCTGATCGGCTATTGTTCTTAACTTGAATATAACTTGAACTTGACTTGAAGATTTTGAATGTTCTTGACTTGAAGATCTTGAACTTGGTCTCCGGAATTCTTCAGATCTTTAGGATTTTTAGAGTGAATGGAATGGGGACTGAAACCCTTATTTATAGGTGAAGGAATAACCACTTGTGAGATATTTTCTCCTTAAAAAGATATGTTGGACTTTTCTCCTTTAATTAAGTCTGCTAGACTAGATATGGGCCTATTTAATTTAAATAAGCATGTTGGATTTGACTTTGACCTATTTAATTAAATTAGGCATGCTGGATTTGATTTGCTGGCCTTGTTGACTTGGGTCAGACCCATTTGACTTGAATTGAGCACATTTGACTTGGATTTGGGCTCAAATAATTATATTAATTATCAATTAATTATTTATTTATTTTAAAAATTAATTTATTTAAATTTTTTAATAAATAAATATTTAATCAATATCTAATATATTTATTTTTGAATTTTATTTATTAAGCAATAAAATTCATCTGTTTACAAATGTCCCCTTACATTTTGTTCACGAAAATTCGTCATTGAATTGAAATGGACAAATTGCAACAATTTTTCCCTTACTTGACCCATATAACTTTCTATTGCAATAGCCACATAACCATGCGGTTGCTGAGTAAACATTTCTTCTACCTTCTCAAATCTTTGAAAGTAAAGTATCAAATCTGTCTGAGATAAACTTAAATATTCTAAAGATTTTTCAAATCTGATGCTGATAATTAATCTCATCCCTTTTTATATGCACATATCAGGATAATATAAATCTTGAGATCAATTCAAAAATGTAGATACCATTTGGAAATAAGGATCGCATGATTATGTTATGTTAAGTATGACCCAAAGATACTATTACGAGATTAGAAGGAGTTTACTAAGGACCACATCGAATGTATTGGATTTAACAAAAGAACCCCATAATGCCAAACAGTGTCATTCATCGGCTAAATAGGCTTGAGGGCATAAAACATTAAATCCATATTATTCTTTGCAAGCTCAAACCTTAGTCTCAACCTTGATCAAACTTAACATAATTAATCATGGATTCTTAACATCAAATAGATATAGAATCCATGGAAGGAGTATGAATCTATAAAGACATGGTTTAACACAAAGAGATTAGCCGGCAATAATAGGCGGCAATAAACAATATTACAACAATAATAAAATAAATTACAATAAAATAAATTACTTACTTGCTTAAAGATGCTCCAAACAACTTCAACTTTTATTTAATACCACAATACTTTTACAAGGTAGATGGAGAGAAAAAGGAAAACTTTACAAACAAACTTTAAGGACTTGTTTCCTAATGAAGAAAACTAGTCCTTTTATAGGAGCAAAACTCCTAATGAGACAAAATACAATATTTTCTATATACATCATGATATATACTTTATAAAATATTTTAAATATTTTCAAAAGTATAATAATGGTGAATAGTGGTCAATATTCCACTAATTCATTTATTCTACACATTCTACTTCAATTATTCTGCACATTTCATTTCTTCTGGATGTCTTGTGTACTTCATCCGAATAATATTGAAACTTATTTTTCTGTTCTCCATAGAGTAATCTTTAGCTTCACCATCTCTATCTTGAAAATTCTCAAATTTGGATCTTCTGGGTGAGCTTGAATATGTTCTTTAAGATCCTCTGAGTATGTTTTCAAGACATTAATTTGATACTTGACTCGATGCTTTATATTTTTGAATTTTCTGACTCTTCCTTCTCTAGGTACAGATTCAATATAAACATATGGTTCGTCCCATATCATATTTAATTCATCCCACATCAGATCTGGGTCTCCATATTCTTGATAAGTTTCTTTTAGAATGACTTCTCTTTCTTCCATTATACTGCTATTAATGAACTTAATTTTTGGAGCCTCCATAGAGTGACTTTAATTCTAAATATCTCTATATTAATGCGCTCTCTGAATATTTCATCATCATATTCTTTGAGATCTTTCTGGAATGCTATTAGTGCTGCTTGCAAAGCTGGAATCTGATCTTTGATCTAGGCTCTATGATTTCTGTATCTTTTTATTTCACCATCGCGAGTCCAAATATGAACAGTTGCTAGTGGTCTTTCCCATATATCTTCCATACATAACCAGGCAAACTCACGGTATTCTTTATTCTGGATTTCTTCCATGGCCTGTAATATTATTTTCTTTTAGAAATATCTTTCAAAGACTCTTTTAAATATTCAAGAGCTGTAGATATATCTATTTCAGCAATATCTTCATCTGGATCTTGAGCATCTTGAAACATGCTATTTTTTACACTTGATCCAGATGCCATCGAGGAATCTGATTTATTGTCTTTCATATTAGAAGAAGACTTGCAAATATTATTCTTTATTTCTTCAATGTACATATCTATTATTTTATCTCTGGGTAGAGTTCCAGAATATCTTTAAGAAATTTCTCCGAATGACTTAAGAGAAATATTATTCTCTTTCAAAGCCTTTTCTTTTTTATAAACATCAATCTGATTTCTGATCTTATCAAGATCTTCCTAGAAATATATTTTCTTGGTTTCAGAATTTATTCTTGTTAATTTTTCCTAAAATCTGGTGGAAGATATTCTCCAGAGACATGGAGCACCATCTTCAGTATAACCAAATTCTGGTTTCTATTTCCTTACCCAAGGTATACCAAATTCGATGAAAAAGGAACAGGCAGATTGGCCTCTTATTTATAGCTATCAGCTTTGGGTGATACAATAGACCACTCTTCCATATGACTTCTTGCAATATCAGGAAGAATTTTCGTTGTTGGTGGTCCAAATATTTTCCACCAAGAGAAAAACCAATTAGGAATTGGTCTGTGAAAAATATTTTCACATATTTTTATAAGTCAAGTATGACTTTTCTTTTGATTTTGATAATAAAGGATTTTATAAAATCCCTCTAAAAATCCCAGTAATTTGTTTTTGCTTCCATAGGGGGATTATTTGTATTAGCATTAGGAGATATAATCTATTTTTCTGCCATTGGAGTAATACCCCATTCTTCTGCAGATATAATCTTTTTTATAACAAATTTGGAATAACTATAAATTTCTTTGGCTGTCATGGCCTCATTGCTGGAAGTATGAGTGATTTCTATACTTCCTGTCTGTTTTAGTAATGCTTCGTAAAGCCTCTGGGTTTATAAACATCATTTTTAGAATATGTAGAAAGAAAATATCTTTCCATTATCATCTAGGGATTTTCAGCCCACTGTGTATCCTTTTCTTCTAATAGAATTATTAATTCTCTGTTTTCATTCTCATGATATAAATGAGAATAAGTTTCCTCTGCATCTGTAGCTATATCAGCATATGTTTCCATCTGAGGAGAAATATTACTTCTTTGTTTCAGAAATTCCTGAAATTCTCCATATAATGGATGATTGTTTACTGGGATATTACTTCTGGAAGAACTTCAAGAAATGTTCTGATTAATAAGTTTTTGCTTTCCAAATTGTGAAATTATGATTGGAGATCTTCCTCTTCCTCCTCGTCCTCTATAAGATGACCTTCCTCTACCTAGCTCACTCATGTCTGCAAATATTCTCTGGTTAGAAAATCTGGAAGATGATTATCTTCTCCTTTTTTATAAATAATTTCAAAATCAAAAGGAGTTAAATGAGCTTGCCACCTAGCAAACATTTGTTTAGAAACATCATGCTTAAAATCTTTGGAAAACATATATTTAGCAGATTTGCAATCAGTTTTAATAATAAATTGTTGATTTAAAAGATTATCTTGAAATTTTAAAACACATTTAACAATAGCAAGGATTTCTTTTGCTATAGTAGAATAATTTCTTTGAGACTCATTACACTTTCCTGAATAAAATCTAATTAAATATTCTTGTTTATTATCATCAATTTATTTTAAAATTCCTCCAAAACCTATATTAGAAGCATCTGTTTCGATAATTTTCTTCCATTGTGAATTTGCTAACATAAGACAAGGTAAATTTTTAACTTTTTCTTTAATATTTTTAACAGCTCGTGTATGTGAGTCTGACCAAGGTAAAGGATTCTTTTTAACCTATCATATAAAATAGCAGTATCTTTATTAAGATATTTAATATAAGCTGAAATATAAGTTAAACTCCCAAGAAATCTTTGGAGTTGTGTTTTATCAGTTATTACATCAGGAAATTTATTACTATATTCTATACTTTTTTGAATACCCTTTTTCTATAATATGACCAAGAAATCTTATACTGGTTTGAAATAATGACATTTTTGGTTTTGAAATAACAAGACCATTTTCTAAAATAATTTTCTTAAACATATTTAAATGTTTAATATGTATCTCAATATTCGAGAAAACAAGTATATCATCAATATAAACAATAATGAAAAAACTACAAGAACTGAATATGTCATTCATGATCTGTTGAAATTCAGAGGAACATTCCATTCATAATGTCCTATAGGAACATTAAAGGCAGTTTTGTATCTATCAGATTCTTTAATTTGAATTTGCCAAAATCCTGATTTTAAATCAAATTTAGAAAATATAAGAGCATGCACTAATCTATCTAATAAATCTTTTTTATTAGGAATAGGATGTCTTATCCATTTTAAAACTTTATTAAGAGGTTTATAATTTATGACTAACTTGGGGACTCCTCTTTCCTGTTCTGAATGTTTATTGACATAAAATGCAGTGCAAGACCATGGTGATTTTAAAGGTCTAATTAATATTTTCTCAAGAATTGATTGAATATCTTTCTTACATAATTCTAAATATTCAGAATTCATTTGACAAGGTCTAACTTTAGTGGGAATATTATTATCATTAAATCCATCTTCATATGGAAGAGAAACAATATGTTTTTTCCGATCCCAAAATGCATTTGGAAGATCACTGCATATATCTAATGCAAAATTATTATAAATTAATTTTTTTTTCTTGTAATTTAGGATTATTGATTTTTTCATCAATAGTTAGAGTATTAATCTCAGCTTTTAAAAAATTTATTTGAGAGTTTTTTCTTCTTAAAGTATCATGTAATTCATTTAAAATTTTAGGAACATGCTTAGTAACAAAATAAAAAAAAAAATTCCTTCAAAAGTACCTGATAATCCTCTTGTGTTAATAGAGTTTATAGGATATATTTTGTTGATAAACAGTAATTCGAGAATCAATTGGCTAGAAATATTTTTTGCTAATAAAAATTCTGTTGATATACATGAACCATTTTTGCAAATATATGCAACAGGTCATTTATATTTTATATCAAGTAGATCTCCTCTTGTAGTAGAAAGAGAGTGACTAGTTTTATGAAAAATATTACGTTGGGATTAATCCTTCTTGTATAACATTTAGATCAGTCCCACTATCAATCATAGCAATAAATTTTTTTGTAAAAGTTCTATCCATTTTCAAAGTAATTTTTGTATACCATTTTTGAGAAATGAATTTGTTTAAAATAGAAAGATAATTTTCTTGTTCTTCATTTGATTCTGTAATAATATCTTTACCTTTTTCCAAATCAAAAAACTGATGTATATTTTCTTTATATTTTTCTATTTTAGAAAGTCTATTTTCAAAGATGTAATTTTTGCTTTGTAAATCTTTTATTTCTGATTTCAAAATTTCTATTTCATTAATCAAATCTTTAACAGTAATCTGATTTTCATTAATGTAATTCTTTTTTAAAAGATCTTCTACTTCTTTCATAGAATATTGAGTCGGAGCATTCAATCTATGTTCCTTTTCAATATTTCTACTAGTCGAAGGTATATCAGTTAGTTGGTCTATAATGTCGGACCTTAACTTTGAATCTTTTATTAATTTAAATAATTCTAAAATATTATCATTATCAAGAACATTAATATTTAGATTAAGATCTTGAAATTGTGATATAAGATTATAAATATCATCATCTTTCGCATTTAGCTGATTAATACATCTATCTTTTATGCAGGGTTGTCCAATAGCGCATCCATCACATTCACTTTTACACTCACTATTATCTTGAGAATAAATAGATTCATTTTCTATATTATTAATATCTTCTGAATTATAAGATGAATCATCAGAAGTAGTTGTCTCATATTCACTATCACTGTTATGTAACACAATATTATAAAGTTTTTATTTAAGATCTTCTTCTATGTTAAGATTTTTAATCTGTTTTTTAGCCAAACATTGATTAGCATAATGACCTATTTTACCACATTTATGACAAACAATTGTTTTCTATCGTTTATAAAAACTTTTCCTTTTACCCTTATCTTCTCTTCTTTGTTCTTTTATTTTGAATTTTTTATCTCTATATTTTTCAGAAGAATGTCTTTTCTTTTTATAAGGAATTTTCATTTCCTTTTCATAATTATTGTTTTTCTTCATAAATGGATTTTTCATACCAAATTGATCACAAAATTGACCAAGTTGTTTCTTTTCAAGCTAATTTTGTTTTTTATTTGTCTTGTGAGTTTTAATTCGTTGCAAATGGATAAACCTTCTTGTATACAAATATTTATAATATTATCATACGTAAAAGTATTATAATCAATAGAAATATTATTTCCCCTCATAACATTTTAATTCTTTTAGCAAACAAATAATGAAGTCCATTAATAAATTTAGTCTTCCAGAACTCATTATTACAATCTTGTAATTCATAGACTCTAGATAAAAATGTATCTTTATACCATCTAAAATCTATAAGAGTTTTGCAATTTAGATTAGAAAGAAGTGTTCTATTTTTTTCACTGTTATCAATATATCTGCCTGTAAAATGTTCAATAATAATACTTAATAAGCAATAAACAACATTTTCAAAGGTTTGTCCATCTTCTATTTTTACTGATCTAAGAATATCTACTTTATTTAATGAAGATAAATAATAATCCCACCAGCCTTTTAATTGGCCAGTAAAGCCAGCTATTATCATTTTTGCAATATTAGCATCACTATTTCCTGCATTTTTGCAGAGTTGACTATACATAAGCATTCTATGTATAGTACTATAGATCTGATTGTCATGAAATGCATCTATATTCCATTCATATATACTTTTTCCATTATAATTATTATTAATCAAATAATCAGTTTCTTCATGAATAATATCCATAGGGGTAGGTCTTCTATAATAAAACTTTCCTGTTATAGGTTTTCCAATCCATTTGATTTTATTTATCTCATCCTGGTTATTATCAGTCTGATCTAGGGTAGAAATATTTAATTTTTCTTTTAAAAAGCTTCTCAACTCATCAACTTTAGATGAATATTTAAAATCTGTAACAATAGGTTGAAGTTGAAAAGATGCAGAAGCTATTTGTGAAGAAGAGGATCATATTTCATCGGATGAGGAAGATATTGAATCTATATTTTTCTCTTTTTTTATATTTTTTACTTTTTCGACTATTTCTATTATTCTTTCAATTCTATTATGTAAAGAAGAAAATTCTTCTCCAATAATAGTTAAATACAAATTTGTATAGTTTTGATTTTCCAAAAGTTGGTTTAGATGCTTGACAGTTAAATTAATATTGTCTTGTTCTATTAGTTTAGAAAATCCATTAAAACTTAAAAGTTTATTACCTCTTTCTATATAAAATTTATCATTTGGTGGATATATCCCTTTTAAAAGTTCTCTATTAGAAAGTGTATATTCTCTTTCAAGAGTATTTATTTCTTCAATAATGATTATTTTAATAATCCAAGAAACAAAATGTATTTTTTTATTTTATTTTTCACAATATTTATAAAAGCTTTTTCTGATATAATCGAGGTGTTCTTGAAAATGTTCAAAATACCAATTTCTAAAAAGATTTCATTCTGGTTTTTGAAATTCATCATTAATCTCCTTTCTGGCCGGAGAGCCTTTTGAAAAATCAATTTTTTCGTAATCCATAAAATTAAGGAAAACTCATATCTGACATAGTATCATTTTCTTGAATTTTAATTCCTTGAAATCCATGAACAATATGTTCTTTGTTAATTTTTACTTTATTAACCTCATTTGACCAATCATTATTAGAATCTCTTACTTGTGAGGTAGATACTCTAGATGACTCAGACAATTCTACTTCATAATGGTGATATATAGGATCTTGTTGACTTATATGATGCACTATGTAAAACTCTTGAAAATTCTATATCTACTTTTCCATTTATTTGTCTTATTTCTTTTAACTCATTATTAATGGGTTTTATGGGTACAACATTTTCTATAGTCCATTTTTCAGGAAATACTATTTCTTCCCATTTTATAGGTCTTCTAGTAGTAATATTTGATTTTTCGAAATTTGATTATATAAGAATAGTTTCTTTATTATCCTTATTATCTCTCATTATGCACATAGGATTTAGTATCTTTAACAGTTTATAACGAATTCGATAACATATGCAAATAATTTCAGATCCTGGAGCATAATTGTTACCATGTGTTTTAACATTTAAAATAACGGAATCTAATATATTTTGTTCTGTCAAATTTAAAGAAACATCTGGATAAACATTAAAATAAACAGGGTCATGAGCCAAGCTAGATTGTATTATTCTCATTATAGAACTTTTCCAATTTAAATTTCTTCCATCACGAAGAGCAGCAAGAAAACTTTCTGGTAAACCTTTTAGAGTTAAAGGTCTAAAAGCAATTTGTATTAATCCAATATGTAGCTAATTATAATCTTTTCTATACGGTGCAATATCACTATTATTTAAAGTCTAATAGCAATTTCTTCATCCTGTATAGGAATAGAAGATTCAGTAGTTTTAACTACCTGCTTATTATTAAATATATCAAAAGTATAAATTTTATATATTTTCTTAGGCTCAATTCTAGGAATTGTTCAATTATTTAACTTATATAAATTTCTTGGAATATCATATTTTTCAAACTTGTTTATATTCATAAGATTGTTCATCATAAAATATCTTGTGTTATATGCACATATACGAGATATATCCAGGATAATATAAATCTTGAGATCAATTCAAAAATTTAAAAGATATATTCAAATCTCGTAGAAGAATTATCCTTTTCGTTTTCATGCATATCCACGGTTATATAAAGGGTTTCATGGCCCGTTTTTCAGCTAGCAGCCTGGGACTTTTGAAGAGAAGTCGGCCAACGAAAATGGAAGTTGTTCGGCGGCGAGCAGCGTGGTGTGAACAGCAATTTTAGCGGCGGCAAGCAGCGACTTCCGGCGATATGCAAGAAAAGGCAGTGGCGATCTTGGCGCGATGGTAGATCAGAGTGGCTCTATTACGGTGTTTGGCGAAGTTCTTCTCAATTGACAGTCGCTCGACATTTTTCTTGAGAAAGATGGAGAAATTCTTCTCAAACTTTTGAGAAGAAAAGATGTTCCCTGATATGTTTGTTTCTTAGTATGAGAGACGTGGCGGCGCGATTCTTTCGGCGGAGTATCGCCAAAAGCTTCAATGAGGACGTGGCGGCGAAGTCGGCTCACAGTGGCTCGGAGGCAGATTTGACCGGTGCGGTGGGCGACGCGATTTGGCGGCTGGAAGTTGATCGCACGACGGTGCCAGTAGCGCAGAAGGTGTGAGATGGGTCTCCGGTGATTTCTTATTGCAACGATGGCGCGATTTTGGCGATCAGACCGGCAAGATAGGGCGGTGGTCGTCGGGTTGCAACAATGGCAGCTTCAATCTTTCAATTTTAGAGGAGGAGTTTTTCTTGCAAGAAGGGAATCCAGTCGATTTCTGGAGGAGTAGTTCACGTGTTTCTCTTTTAAGAGAGAGAAATAATTCTTCTTGAATTGATTTAGTCAAATAGTCAGTCAATGATGATTCCCATTTCAACATATGAATAAATTTAATTGCTTGCTCACATCTCTCAAACTTAATAGAATAAACTTGAATTATAACTGAACTTAGTGAAGTACTAAAGGAACATGATATGATTTGGAGGGTGTGTGTGCCGTGCCATGCAGTGAAGAGCTTTGAACTTGAATTTGCTGACAATTTATACTCGTGTCAAGGAGTCTTGAATTTGATTTGTAGACAGTTTATACTCTTTTCAAGAAGTTTTGAACATAGCTTATAGACAGTTTATACTCTTCTCAAGGAGTCATGAATTTGAAATTGTTGAGAGTTTATACTCTTCTCAAGGAGTCTTGAATTGAGAGAGACAATTTAAACTCGTGTCAAGGAGCATAACATGTGGAGAGTTTCGTCTCTTCTCAAGGAAATTTGATTTGAGTTGGACAGTTTAAGCTCGTATCGAGGAGCATAACATGTGGAGAGTTTCGTCTCTTCTCAATGAGATTTGATTTGAGTGAGATAGTTTAAACTCGTATCAAGGAGCATAACATATGAACAGTTTTAGCTCTTGTCGAGGAGCGTAACTTGAGAAATTTTAGATAGTTTAACTCATATCAAGGAGCGTGATGTGGACAGTTTTCGCTCGTGTCGGGGAGCGTTGACTTTGTTAATAGTTTATTGCCCCAATCGTGGGATGCACTATTTTCTTTTGCTTTAACTTCATTTCTTTGGATCTTTATAGACACTGGTATCTTTAACTCTGACTCCTCCTCAAGAGGCCTATCAAAAGACATGTCTTCAAACTCATAGGAGTCGTTAGTTGAAGGCAATTCGAAGTCACTTGATGTCATACTCAGCTCTATGTCATGAGCTTTTGTAGCTAGTTCTTCAAAAGTCTTTGGCTGGATTCCTTGAATGATGTATCGCAGGCTCTATTGCATCCCTTGAATGCACGTGTTAATAGCAGAGACTTCAGACAATTGATTTTTGCAATTCAAGCTTAGATTTCTCCATCAATTAATATAATCGATTGCTGGCTCTTCTTTCCATTGGAAAGTATTAGTCATCTCTATCATGCTAACAGTCCTTCGAATGCTATAGAAGCGATTGAGAAACTCTTTTTTCCATTTGCCCCCAGTTGTCGATGTAGTTAGCTTCTAAGTCAATATACCAATCAAAGGCATTTCCCTTTAGTGATCAGACGGATTGTTTGAGCATGTGATCATCAAAGGTTCCAACATCATTACATGTCTCGACAAAGTGCGCTATGTGTTGTCTTGGGTTACCTTTGCCATCAAATTCTTGAAATTTAGGAGGCCGGTAGTCAACTGACATCTTCAAGCTGTCAACTCTCTTTGTATATGGCTTTTTATAGGCAACAGAAGATTTGGAGCTCTCTTTAAACTTGTCTTTTATCGTCTCTAATACTATGCTCTTCAGTTGGTTCATAGGAAGCATTCTGTCAGCTGTAATTTGTATCTCTTCCTCAACTAGATTTATTTCAGATGGATGGTGCTTCGCAGTCCTCATCCTCGTCTTCATCCTCAACTTGTTTTTCATTTGCATGACTTATTTTAGTGTTGGTCATCTTCTCCATTAGCTTGAGGATTAACAGACCTTGTTCTTGGCTTTGTTTGGTGAGTGCGGCAACAGACTGAGTCAAGCTTGCCAGTTGTTCTTCAACAGTCAAAGTGCTTGTTGTCATTGCTAAGGCTATGGATGAGTCATACGCCGAATTTTGTGTGGATCGAGTAGTTGGGCAAATAGAGTCATCTTTACTATCTTTGTCATCATGAATGACGTATCAAGAATAATTCCCACCATGTGGTTTGTCTCTGAGAAGGCTTCAGGCATACTCCTCTTAATGACTTCAACATCTTCATTCTGCAACTCTGAAAGTTTCGAGGTAGTAGACCTCTTATCGCAATCTTGAGTGGAGTTGCCCTTTGAATCTTCACAGTTTGCGACTCTGAAGGCTTCGATGCAAAAGACCTTCTTATGGCAATCCTGTGAGGAGTCATACTTTGTATCTTCAAACTTTTGAAGAGAAGAGACGGGAGGTAGAAACTGTCCCACTGGGCGTGCCAAAATTTGTAACAACAAAATTTGTATTTATTGAATAATAAACACAAGAGAAATTACAATGATAATTCAAGATGGATTAAACTATGTTTGAACCTAAAAATAAGATTAAAAAGAAGAACAAAAGAAAGAATATTAAAATATAAAAATAGGGTTCACAGAATTATTATAAAGCAAACACAAAAATTGAAGAAAAAAAGAAGAATGATAACTCAAATAAAAATTGTTGGGCCTACAAATAAGATTAAATATGAGAATGATTGAACATAAAAATAATCAAATAAAAGTATGAAAGAAGATAAAATAAATTAAATTATAAAAAAAGGTTTTATAGAATTATTAAAAAAAATCGATGAGAAAAAAATAAGATAACAAAAAATTTAAGAGTATAATGATACCTTTAATGAGAATGATTGAACCTGCATATAAGATACATATACTGATGATTTTTTTTAATGATAAAAAATGCAAATAAGATCAAATAAAAATAAGAACAATATAATAATAAAAAAAATTTAAAATAAATTTATGGAATATAAATAAAACACAAAAAAAAGAAAAAAATATAAATCATAAAATAAAAGAAATAAAAGAATGATGCCTCAAATGATAATGTGTGAAACTAAAAATAAAATTTTAAAAAAAAAAGAACAAAAGATAGAATATTAAAATATAAAAATAGGGTTTATAAAATTATTATAAAGCATACATAAAAATTGGAAAAAAAAAGATAGCAAAAAAAAAAAACAGAAAAAAGAAAAGAAAGAATGATATCTCAAATGAGAATGGTTGTACATACAAATAATATCAAATAAAAGTATAAAAGAAGATAAAATAATCTAAATTATAAAAATAGGGTTTATAGAATTATTAAAAAAACACACAAAAAAATCAAAGAGAAAAAAAATAAGATAACACAAAATTAAAAAAATATAATGATACCTTTAAGGAGAATGATTGAACATACGTATAAGATCAAAGAGTAAAAAGAAGAACAAAAGTTAGAATATTAAATTATAAAAATAGAGTTCATAGAATTATTATAAAGCAAACACAAAAATTGAAGAAAATAAAAAGAATGATACATCAAATGAGAATGTTTGGTCCTATAAATAAGATCAAATATGAGAATAATTGAACCAATAAATAATATCAAATAAAAGTATAAAAGAAGATAAAATAAAATAAATTATAAAAATATGGTTCATAGAATTATTAAAAAAAACACACATAGACAAAAATTGAAGAGAAAAAAAATAAGGTAATACGAAATTAAAAAGTATAATGATACCGTTAAGGAGAATGATTGAACCTACATATAAGATCAAATAAAAGTATAAAAGAGAAAACAAATTGTAATATCCACTAATAATATATTTATATAAATATACATACATATATACTGTAATACCTATATATATATATATATAGTAATAATATAATAATAATTATATATATATAAGGTTAGTAATAAGACACAGTATATATATATAAATGGTCACATGCATATTATAGTTGATAAGGTCAAAGACTTAATGAGATGGGTAAATGACGTAAGAAACATCCTTCAAATCATTTCGATAAGAATGATTATTTTAACTCCCCTTATATAATATACTCCCTTCCATTTATTTTTTTACAAAGAGTTGGAGTGTGAAGAGGAAATAATTGAGGTAACTTTTCCTCATTTCTTGTAATATATATATATATATATATATATATATATTTCACTTTGCTAACATATTTTTAAACATGTGTTCGTCGGATGTAACTGGAAGCCCAAACTATATAACTTCGATGTTGTGAACTGAACTACTTCTTTTTAATCTAAGTTAGCTTCTTTTTAGTCTAAGTGGAAGCTCAATTGTTCAATAATTCAAGTCATAACTATCATTCTGCAACTTTTAAAATTTTTCTATTTTTTTAAAAACCTTATCATGTTATATATCAAAATGATTGTCTCAATGCGTAATTTTCAAATATATCTCTTTTATTAAATAGATGTGATATGAGTTAGATAAGCTCCGTCGAAGTAATTAACGTTTTAATAGCGTATTTTGTTTCGTTGGGACATAACTTTGATATTATATGGCATTTTGAAGCTCTCCTCACGAGGATCACAAACATATAATTAGTTTTAAATTTGGACGTGAAATGAAGAAGATATGAAGAAACCCACTTCGTGTTAAAATTTTATCTCCTTTAAACTTCGTTATTTTCAAGAAAAAAATTGGTATGCATGTGATGCTACCTTGCGAGGACTCCATATGTGCTTTTGGATTTTCAAATGGAGTTTTATAACTCAAGTTCGGTCATTTTATAATAAGGTTTAAGTTTAGGGTAAGTTTAAATAAGAATTTAATATAATGTAGGGACTTGATTGCAATTTATAAAAATATATATTAATAATAATATTTAAAATTTAGAACTTAGAAAGTATACATGCAATATGCATATACTGAAAACTTATGTTGTGTGTGCGCATGCGTACTACATATTATTATATTTATTTATTTATTATTTATCTTATTTATTTAATATTTTTTATTCAACTTTTTATATTAAAAATTAAATATAATTTTGTTACTATTATTATTTTAGGTATAGAATCTCTATATCGGTTTTAATAAAATTAATGTCATTTGTATTCATATTTTTAATCTTACGATTTATTACTAAAGTTGTAATATATGATCGTTAAATTATTATTTAAATGTTTAAATATATATTTCAACTTATTATTTTATTTTAACTCATTTTATTTAACGATTAATTATTTATCTTTTCTTAAGTTAATAATTAGTTTATTTTAATTATATGATAATGTTAGAAATTTAGTTTTTGTATAGAAATTATTATTAGAAGTAGAACTCAGTTTAGTTTACCCTTACAGGCATACTTGAGACAAACGAGCAAGTTTAATCCTACCAACTATATCTAAGAAGTTTAAGGTGGGGGTAACTTTCATTCTTTATCGAGTGCTACATTTTATGTCATGATTGCTATGTTAAGATGTGATATGTGTTACTTATATGTCATGTTATGTGTCATGTGTGCTTTTAGTTCGATGACAAATATTTTTCTACTAACACTTGTACGGAGTGACGACTCGGTGCACATATACCAACTAACACAAGTTATCGTGCAACGGTTCGGTACTAAAAATATTTTAAATTTACTAATACTCGTATTGAATGACAGTTCAGTCTAAAATATTTTCATTGAGTTATCGAACGACAATGTGCAAATTATTTTATTTAATGGCGTATGTTACATTTTATGATATATTTGACATGCATATTTATTTTTAACTGTGCAATCATTTAAGTTAACCCACTGAGTGTATTTAGACGCTCACCCCTTATTGATTTTCAGAACAAAGTTTAGAAGATGAAGAGGCCCCTGCTGATGTTCCAAGCCCATAGAGGACTCTATATCATGTTTTATATTTTAGTACTTTATTAAGAATTTTATTTCAGATATGTCATCTGAATGCACTTGTTTTGGATATTCCACTCTACTCGGGTGAGTAGACGCTAATATGTAATAATCTTTACGTAATTTTTACTTTATTATATTATCGCTTTGGGAATTTTTATTTATTTCCGCTATGCATTTTTGACCCCTTTATTATTATATTGGGAAATGTATATCTAGTAGCGTCCCAATCCCATAGCGTAACCCGGGGTGTTACAGCATGGTATCAGAGCAGTCTATATCGGACTTGCTCAAGTACCTAACTTAGGTCATAATACTACATCCCTAGGACAACTCATTCCCTTAGATTATGCTATCATTACACTATAGGATTTCCCGACTTGTTTAAAATATTTAAAGTTCTTTAATATTTAAATAAACTTAGAATGGATTTTTAACTTATAAATCAGATAGACATTGACGAAATTAACGCTCGAAGAAGATTCAGAGTGCAACTTTGGGGACGGACTGAAGAACAAGACCTGGGGACACACATTAGCGAAATGACACTTATGCAACACCTAGATGCCCAAGGTAATGGTGAGATTGATGATTTTGGCCATTGTCTCCTCTTAATTAACATTGTACTGGAATCCTGGACTGACAACACTCTTAACATATACCACGAGATGTTTGTGATTCCATCTGGACCTCCCGTGGTGGACTACATGGCTTACAGTGCATTTATGTTCCATGCCTGGCTTCTGAACCTCAGGCCACCTGCTCCTCCAGTTCCGGTTTTTGTTCAGGAGGAGGTTCCAGCCGCACCCGTGGAGCCTGGAGAGGATGGGCCTGGGGGATGATGGGGAAGTAATTAATTAGATGGACTAGTACTACACTGACTTAGGCCTATTATGACTTTTATTATAGTAGTAGTGAAATGATCCTATAGTAGGAACCTTTTGACCTTAAGCGGGTAGTATGTATATATATGTATGTTTAGATGTCGCACTTGATATGCCCTTTTGAGTACTCTATGATGCATAATATACTGATGTATGACTAAAACAGTGATGTTTCAAGTGTCTTAATGGCGCAATTTTGCGGATATAAATATTTATATGTTTAATTATCTTATTTGTTATGTTTAATTATAGTATTATAACTATAACACTTTTATCAGATTATGAGTCGGAGAAGACCACAAAACCTACATACAAATGAAAATCTTGAGAACATTTATGATGATCCCGAAGATGATTTAGGGACAATCCTTCGAGGATTGGCTCCACAATTTCACACAAACTCTGCACGACCACCACCACCAGAACCTATTACTAGAAATGAGCTAGCCTTGGTAATTGAACAATTCTGACATTTTAATCCACTAACATCCAATGGAACAGAGGACCCCGCAGAAGCTAAGAAATGGTTGAGTTCATTGCACAAGATTTTTACCTATCTCGATTGCACTGATGTACAGAAGATTGTGTTTGCTATTTTTCAATTTGTGGGTGAAACAGATTTCTGTGGGAGGCTTATGGACGTACCAAGACACCTGAACAGAAGGCAAGGGTGACATGGGAAGACTTTAAGGATGTGATTATTCAAAACTACATGCCTCAATCATTCCGAGATGAAAAGAAAAGTGAATTTCTGCACTTAAAATAAGAAACAATGAGTGTTCTTTAATATGAACGAGAATTCAATCGGCTCTCCAGATTTGCCACAGACCTTGTCAACACAGAGGAGAAGAAAGCTAGACGATTTGAAAAAGGACTGAGATCTGAGATCAACAATATCTTGGCTAGACAAGGGATGATGACTTTTGCAGATGCATTTTCCAGAACTCAAGAAATTGAGTCTCGACAGAAGAACAATAGCAACTAGAACAAAAAGACGATAGAAATACCTGCAAAGCGCAAGTGGGGAGGACCGGTGATCGAAAAAGAAAACCATAAGGTTCAGAACAAGTAAATAAAAATTGGAGGAGGATCACTACCACTTGGAACAAATTCTCCCTGCCCGAAATATGGTAAGAATCACCTTGGAGCATGCTTATATGGAACCGGAATATGCTATCAATGCCGACAACCGGGACACACCATACTGGAATGCCCAAAGGGTAAAGCAGCAGGAGGATCGAGTGCTAGACCAACACGTGCATATGCTATGACACAGCAAGAAGCTGAGAAAGAACCAGAAACAATGGCAGGTATGCTATCAGTATTTGACACTTCTGCTCTTATACTTTTTGATACGGGAGCCACTCATTCATTCATATCTGCTAAGATGTATAAGAAGGTAGAAAATAATTGTGAGGAGTTAGACAAATCAACTCTTGAGGTTAGTATACCTTCGGGTAACTCCATCCGAACCATGAAGTTGTGCAAGAATGTGAAGATAGGGATGAATGATAGAGTTCTACTTGCAGACCTTCACGTAATTGAGATGAAAGATTTTGATGTAATTTTAGGGATGGATTGGCTTAGAGCTAATCATGCTGTGATAAGATGTCTGAGAATGAAGTACAGTTCCAAATCCCAAGAGATGAGAAGTTTACTTTTCACGGAGCTAAAGTTGGAGTAATAACAAGAGTTATAACTGCAATGAAAGTAATCAAAATGATGAAGAAATATGGATGTCAAGAATTCTTAGGGAGCATCATGGAAAGTGAAAGTGGAAAGATGAACATAGATGATGTTCCTATTGTGCGGGAATACGAAGATGTGTTTCTAGAAGACTTACCAAGCTTGCCACCTAAAAGGCAAGTAGAATTCACAATCGATCTAGTACCGAGAGCAGCATCAGTCTCAAAAGCACCTTATCGAATGGCACCAAAGGAGTTACAGGAATTGAAGATTCAATTACAAGAACTCTTGGATTTGGGTTTTATACACCCTAGTGTTTCACCCTGGGGAGCACCTGTTTTGTTCGTAAAGAAGAAAGATGGTTCGTTTAGGATGTGTATCGATTATCGAGAATTGAACAAACTTACCATCAAGAATAAGTATCCCTTGCCAAGGATTGAGGATCTATTTGATCAACTGGGCGGTACTAGTGTGTTTTCCAAGATAGATCCGAGGTCTCGATATCATCAAGTGTGAATCAAGCAGAGCGACACTTCGAAGACTACTTTTAAAACACGTTACGGGCATTATGAGTTTGTGGTGATGCCTTTTGGACTTAGCAATACACCAATAATTTTCATGGATTTGATGAATCATGTTTTCCACTATACTTGAAAAAATTCATGATCGTATTCATTGATGATATCTTAGTGTATTCTAAAGATTGGGAACAACATGAAGAACATCAGAGAATCATTCTAGAGACACTAAGAAAGAAAAAGTTGTATGCCAAATTCAAAAAATGTGAGTTTTGGCTAAACAAAGTTATTTTTCTTGGGCATATTGTGTTAGCTCGAGAAATGGATGTGGATCCGACCAAGGTTGAGGCAGTAGAGAAATGGAAGACACCTAAGAATGTATGAGAAGTACGGAGTTTCATTAGATTGACTGGATACTACAGAAGATTTATTGAGGGATTTTTGATAATTGCCGGGCCTTTGACGAGGTTAACTCGCAAAGAAGTTAAGTTCCATTGGACGCAAGAGTGTGAAAAGAGTTTCAGTCTTCTTAAACAGAAATAAGTCACTGCACCGATACTAATTATTCCCGATGGTATAGAAGGATTTGTCATCTACAGTAATGCTTCAAAACAAGGACCGGGATGTGTTCTGATGCAATGTGATAAAGTAGTTGCCTATGCGTCTAGACAACTCAAGATCCATGAATATAACTATCCAACTCATGATGTAGAATTGGCCGCCGTGGTACATGCCTTGAAGATTTGGAGACATTATCTGTATGGAGCAAAATGTTAAATTTATACGGATTACAAGAGCTTAAAATACTTTTTCGAACAGAAGGAATTAAACATAAGGCAAAGAAGATGGTTGGAATTAGTCAAGGATTACGATTGTACAATATTATATCATCCAGGGAAGGCAAATGTGGTAGCAGATGCTCTAAGCAGAAAAGGAAAAGGGGAATTAGCCTGCTCTATAACAAACCAAGAATTATTGGTGGCTGAGTTCTCTCGGATGAGTTTAGAAGTCGTGATGCATCCAAGTAGCATTGAAGCAGTATTAACTATATTACTGATTAAACCTTCCTTAAGAGATAGAGTTAAGGAACTTCAAGAAGGAGACGAATTTCTCAAGAAAATTAAAGAACACGTGAAAATTGGGGAAGGAAAGGGATTTGCTCTCACTGAAGATGGGGCACTCTTCTTTGGAAAAAGATTATGTGTTCCTAAAAATGAGAATCTTATTAGAGAAATTTTGTCAGAAGCTCATTGTACTCCGTACACAGTACATCCAGGAGGAACCAAGATGTACCAAGACTTGAAGAATGCATTTTGGTGGAGAAATATGAGAAGGGATATATGATTATTCATCCAAAAGCGTATGACTTGTCAACAAGTAAAAGCAGAACATCAACGACCCTCAGGACTCTTGAAACCATTAGAGATTCCTGAATGGAAATGGGATCACATTACAATGAATTTCGTTACTGGATTACCAAGATCAGTGCGAGAAAATCAAGCTATATGGGTGATAGTGGATCGTTTGATCAAGTCAGCGCATTTTCTTCCAGTCAAAATGACCCATGGAATGGATAAGCTTGCACAAATCTATCTAGAAGAAGTTGTTTGATTACATGGTGCACCAGTTTCTATAGTTTCGAATTGAGATCCAAGATTTTATTAAAATTCTGGCACAGCTTACAAAATGAGATGGGCATGAAGCTAAAGTTTAGCACGGCGTTTCATCCGCAAATCGATGGTCAATCTGAAAGGACTATTCAAACATTGGAAGACATGTTGAGGGCATGCGTCCTAGATTTTGGAGAAAGTTGGGAAAGATACATATCACTAATAGAGTTTGCTTACAACAATAGTTTTCATGCCACGATATGTGGCCCCTTATGAGGCACTCTATGGAAGGAAGTGTAGATCTCCCCTCTATTAGGATGAAGTTGGTGAGAAGAAAGTTCTAGGACCAGAGATAGTAGAAAAGACAGTGGAAGCAATTGAAAGAATCTGAAGAAGAATTTTGACAGCACAAAATTGACAGAAGTCTTACGCTGATAAGAGACGCAAAGATTTACAGTTTCAGGAAGGAGATAAAGTTTTTCTCAAAGTCTCACCAATGAAAGGAATTTCTCGCTTTGGAAGGAAAGGAAAACTCAAGCCAAGATACATTGGGCCTTACGAGATTTTGGAACAAATCGGCGAGTTGGCATACAAATTAGCTTTACCGCCTGAACTAGCTGGAGTGCATGATGTATTTCACGTGTCCATACAAATTGGGCCTTTCGAGGACGAAATTTTATTTTTAGTAGGGGAGGATATAATATCCACTAATAATATATTTATATAAATATACATACATATATACTGTAGTACTTATATATATAGTAATAATATAATAATAATTATATATATAAGGTTAGTAATACGACACAGTGTATATATATATATTATATTATAAATGATCACATGCATATTATAGTAGATAAGGCCAAAGACTTAATGAGGTGGGTAAATGGCGTAAGAAACATCCTTCAAATCATTTGGATAAGGATGACTATTTTAACTCCCCTTATATATATATATATATATATATATATATATATATATATATATATATATATATATATATATATATATATATATATATATATACTCCCTTCCTTTTATTTTTTTACAGAGAGTTGGAGTGTGAAGATGAAGTAATTGAGGTAACTTTTTCTCATTTCTTATAATATATATATATATATATATATATAATATTCATATTTCACTTTGCTAATATATTTTAAACATGGGTTCGTCGGATGTAACTGGAACCCCAAACTATACAACTTCGATGTTGTGAACTGAACTAGCTTCTTTTTTATCACGACCCACCTTACATAACTTATAATTCAAATATTAATTTACATAAACATCGTCATTATAAAAACTGTATATTTTTTTTATATTTTAAATTTATTAACCAAACGGTCATACCAGTTCAACATACGTAACTGGTTTCTGACTTCACATCAATCCAAACAAACTTATCACAATATTTATTATATTACATAACAAAATATCAGCGGAAATAAAATAAACACACGGTCTAGCCCAACAGGTCGTCATCTATGTACATCTGCTCAAAACCCTATAGGAGCTCCACAGCTTGCACAGTATACCACATACTCAAATATCATCAGGCTCACCTACAATGCATAAACTAGTGAGACAAAAATCTCAGTAAGTAGAAATCATGCATGACAGTGCATGAGAATGTATTTAGTTTTCTATCGTCTATTTTTCAGTCTTTCTAATTGGTCTTTTTATTTTGAAAACTATTCATGTTGCGGGATCCCCACGACACACTTATGATATGCACCCCAAACGAGCTCAATGGGGATGATTTTTCTGAACTCCGAATGTAGTGCCGAGAATAATTTTTCTGAACCCTAGCAGAGTGGTGGTGACGATTTTTCCAAACCCCGAATAAAGTACTGAGAATGATTTTTTCGAACCCAGAATAAAGTGTTGGGAACGATTTTTTCGAACCCAGGCAGAGATGCATATATAGTGGCCGCACACACCATTAATATTTTATTAATTTTGGGAAAAATACTTTTCATGATTATGCATGGTATGCAACCAGGGCAATTAATTATGCTTCATAAATCATTTACAACATCATTATCAATATTTAATCACAATAAAACAACAACTTAACTACAATTCACACAGATTCACTTCTGGAATAACAACTCCACCTCAGGCACATAGATCTATTTATAGAATAACCACTTTATCTTGATCGCATAAATCCATTTATAAAATAACCACTTCATCTTGGATCACACGGATCCCTTTTTTTTTTGCTATATCAACTTCACCTCGAATCACACAGATCCTTATAACCAGCATCTTCTCAAGTCATACAATTATATTTTCAACAGTTTCTAATCACATAGATCTATATAGAACAATAATATTATTATTTCAAATCAAATAAATCCAAAACTTGTATCGCAAATTTATGACAAATAATTTACAAATAATATTATTGAATATGAAACATAATTTCCCCAAATCACATAAATCAACAACTTGTACCACAAATTAATCCCAAATAATTTATAACGTAATTAAAATAATAACAAATAATTCATAAATAATTATCACATATTGATTACAAATAATTCACACACAACATGTTTATGCATTGTAGTTGGACTTCTACTTACCTGGACTCCGACAATAGTAACACTATAGACCCGTGAAGAACCGTAACTAATCCATTCCTTTCCGTTCCGGCATACTCTCCTTTCTCCCACCTTTTTTTCGTAACTGATTTGGGTGCAGGACATCACCCCTAACACCCATGCAATATATATATATATATATATATATATATATATATATATATATATATATATATATATATATATATATATATATATATATATAGGCAAAGTGGGGGGTGGGGTGGCCGTCAAATTTTTTTTTTATTTAAAAATCATGCATGAAAAAAAATCAATTTTGGTTGCCAGCAGCCTTGCATGCGAAATTCCATTTGGCTGCCAACATGCAGCAAATGTTGACTTTTTTTTAATAATCATGGCAGCCATGTATGCACATTCTAATTTGGCTTCCAAAGCCAATCCAACATGTATTATATAGCCGCCAAATTTGACTTTTTTTAAAATTATTATATTATTATTATTATAATAAAAATACGTGTGATACTTAATAATTAAGAAAAGTGTATTTATACGCATAAAATAATTTATTCATATATTCAAATTAATACACGTAAATATTTATGCACACACATATTCATATATTGTCACCATTATTATCACAGATGTCCCAAATAAAATATAAAGATAAATAAAATGTAGAAATAATTGTTATATAATTGCCACATAATAATCATATAGTTGCCACATAATTATCACATAATTATAAAATGCATAATACAAATTAAATTATATTGGTACATGAGTAGTGAGAAGCTCGGGTATTACATTTTTAATCTAAGTTAGCTTCTTTTTAGTCGAAGTGGAAGCTCAATTGTTCAATAATTCAAGTCATAACTATCATTCAGCAACTTTTAAAATTTTTCTATTTTTTAAAAAACTTTATCATGTTATATATCAAAATGATCGTCTCGATGCGTAATTTTCAAATATATAATTCTTTTATTAAATAGATGTGATATGAGTTAGATAAGCTCCGTCGAAGTAATTAACCCTTTAATAGCGTATTTTGTTTCGTTGGGACATAACTTTGATATTATAGGCCATTTTGAAGCTCTCCTCACGAGGATCACAAATATATAATTAGTTTTAAATTTGGACGTAAAATGAAGAAGATATGAAGAGACCCATTTCGTGTTAAATTTTTGTCTCCTTTAAACTTCGTTATTTTCATAAAAAAATTGGTATGCATGTGATCCTCACCTTGCGAGGACTCCATATGTGCTTTCGAATTTTCAAACGGAGTTGTATAACTCAAGTTGGGTTATTTTGTAATAAGATTTAAGTTTAGGGTAAGTTTAAATAAGAATTTAATATAATGCAGGGACTTGATTGCAATTTATAAAAATATATATTAATAATAATATTTAAAATTTAGAACTTAGAAAGTATGCATGCAGTATGCATATACTGAAACTTATGTTGTGTGTTTGCGTGCGTACTACATATTATTATATTTATTTATTTATTATTTGTCTTATTTATTTAATATTTTTTTATTCAACTTTTATATTAAAAATTAAATATAATTTTGTCACTATTATTATTTTAGGTATAGAATCTCTATATCCATTTCTAATTGTATTCATATTTTCAATCTTACGATCTATTACTAAAGTTGTAATATATGATCGTTAAATTATTATTTAAAATTTTAAATATGTATTTCAACTTATTATTTTATTTTAACTCATTTTATTTAACGATTAATTATTTACCTTTTCTTAAGTTAATAATTAATTTATTTTAATTATATGATAATGTTAGAAATTCAGTTTAGTATAAGAATTATTATTAGAAGTAGAACTCAGTATACCCTTGCAGGCATACCTGAGACAAACGAGCAAGTTTAATCCGACCAACTATCTCTAAGAAGTTTAAGGTGGGGGTAACTTTCACTCTTTACCGAGTGCTACATTTTATGTCATGATTGCTATGTTAAGATGTGATATGTGTTACTTATATGTCATGTTATGTGTCATGTGTGCTTTTAGTTCAATGATAATATTTTTCTACTAACATTTGTACGGGGTGACGACTCGGTGAACATATATCAACTAACACAAGTTATCGTGCGACGGTTTGGTGCTAAAAATATTTCAAATTTACTAATACTTGTATTGAATGACAATTCGATACACATATACCAACTAACACAAGTTATCGAATGACGGTTCGGTCTAAAATATATTCATTGAGTTATCGAACGATAATGTGCAAATTATTTTATTAAATGACGTATGTTACATTTTATGGTATATTTGGCATACATATTTATTTTTAACTGTGTAATCATTTAAGTTAACCCACTGAGTGTACTTTAGACGCTCACCCCTTATTGATTTTCAGAACAAGGTTTAGAAGATGAAGAGGCCCCTGCAGATGTCCCAAGTCCATAGAGGACTTTATCATGTCTTATATTTTAGTACTTCATTAAAAATTTTATTTAAGATATATCATCTGAACGCACTTGTTTTGGATATTCCACTATACTCGGGTGAGTAGAGGCCAATGTGTAATAATCTTTACGCAACATTTACTTTATTATATTATCGCTTTGAGAATTTTTATTTTATTTCTGTTGTGCATTCTCGACCCCTTTATTATTATATTGGGAAATATATATCTAGTAGCGTCCCAACCCCATAGCGTAACCCGGGACATTACACAAATAGAGTAGATTTTATAAATAATATGAAAATAGAATCAGTAGAACAGAAGAAAAAGAAGAAGCATTAGAGAGAGAGAAAAATAGAGGGATGGGGTAAGAATTTGATTAGGTAATGAAAAGAGTTATATATAATGATTTTAATCAATGAACGACCGTGATAAATATTTATAAAGACGATCCTATTGAAAATAAAATGGATATATTAATTGAAATTAAGCAATATGATTAAAAACTAATTAAATTTATATTGTTAAATTAAATTAAATAAATAAAAGGGAAAATTTAAATAATAAAATTCATTATTAGTATAATTAAATTTTATGATTGAAATTAAAGAAAAATCATATGTACTATGTATATTAAATTAAATTATAATATATGAATATTTATTGATATATTAATTTAAAATTAAGCATATATTGATTAAAACTTAGTTAAATATGCTAAAAATATCTCTCATATTTATTAAATTTATATTGTTTTAAATAAAAAAGTAAAATTTAAATATCAAAATTCATTATTAGTATAATTAGATTTTATGATTTAAATCAAAAACATTAATTGAATGATCAAGATTAAAATTGAATTAATTATAAATAGAGTAAAATTGAAAAAAAAATTGAAAACAAAAGTAGAAGTTTAGGTTTGCTTTTATATATGTATGTATAGACAGATAGATGAATCATAACATAAGTAATAAACCATAAAAATAATATCATTATTTTATTAGATCTCATATAAATCTTCTCATAAAAAAATTTGTTATAGACTTTTCATGTAACGTAGGTTGAAAAGTTAATTATGGTTTTTTTTTATTTTATAAATCATGAATCATAAGATAAGTAATAAACCATAAAAATATATCATTGTTTTATTAGATCGGTATGGTCTAAGATAAAGTTGTTATATATGTGGATTTGTATACTCTGAAAGAATGTCATTTTATTTTGATTGGATGATAATCTTGATGTCGTAAATGATATATGTTGTATATTTAATTATTTAATGTTGTACGACATCAAGCATATCATATCATGTATAATCACAAAAATTATTTTCTTCAAAATTAATAAGATACTAGTGTGCGGCCACTATATGTATACTAAGTGGGGGAAGAGGCGACTTATGAAGGAGCAGCCTGGGGAAACTTAGAAAGCTACCTAAAGGGGTCACTATCTTAAATTATGAGAGAGTGTTTAGTATTCAGTGAGGAAACTTTCGGGGACTTTCGAGTAGTAGAGGTTTAATTGATGATGGATCCTAGCACACTGTAAGGAATGGTGGATTCTCGAACTGTACCATTGGAATGTGTGGTGGAGATAATTTTTTATGGCAACAACTGACGAGCGATGAGATGATAGTCTTCACAGCCAGTGACGGATCCAAGAATTTTGTTTAGGGGATCCGAATGTTACCTTCTCCCGTCTCATGAACAGTTTATGTTCGGATATTTTTATGGTATCTTTGTATTTGTTAGTAAAAAAAATGTAAACTATGTTATGTATGTGAAATGAGAGTATTAAATTTAAAATTAAAATTTTTTAAAATTATTGAATAGAATATAATATGTTTTTAAGGAGTTTAAAAAATTTTATAGGATAAATAAATAAAAAAATTGAAGAGTTTTATGCGACGAAGATATATATTACTCATATAACTTTAAATAAAATAAATGGATTACAATATAAATATTAATGAGTTTAACTTACTCTTAATATTTAATATGATATTTATTTAAATAAATTAATTTTAAGAGAAATAAATAAATAAAATGAAAAGTAAGATGGAAATTAAAAATAAAATTAAATAAATCAAAAAGAAAAAAGAAACATAATTACAATGAAAACAAGAATAAATAAAATTAAGGAAAAGAGAAAAAGAAATATAACTAAATTAGAAACAAAAGAGATTTTTTTTAAGTAAAATGAAAACAAAAAAAAAGTAAGTAAAATGAAAATAAAAAGTAAAAAACAAAATACCAATTCGTGGGCATCGAACACACAACTACCCATACCCTTACTTGTTACTCAACCTGCCACCAGGGGGACACTATGATTTTATTATATACTCTCTTCGTCCCACATTTATGTTCATACTTTTTATTTTTCCACACTTATGCTCAGGGGTGGATCTTCCTTAGAGCAGCACCGGGCTCAAGCCCAGTGCTGCCCACGAAGAACCCATTATAAAATATACTCCATGAATAATTTTATTTTTATCAATAAAGCCCAATACAAAAATTAATCAAACATACCCCAAGAAAGTTTAATTATAATTTTAGTCTTCAGTTATACATTTCTTAGCTCAATTATAATAAAAATAAAAATTTTTACTCATGCCTAATTTAATATAAAATATATTTTGTGTATTCTTACAAAGTATTTCACATTTTTTTCATATCAATCTCATTATTCACACACGTTTCTAAAAATAAAAATTATACATATCAATAATACTCACTTTTAACACTCATCCCAACAATTTTACATAGTTTTTTCGTTAAAGAATTTAAAATACCCGCTTCTTATATATATCTTAATAATTTTACACACCTTTATATATAAAAAAAAATTAACCTAAGCGCACAAAATTTGTGCAAATACTTCATGAGACAAAGGGAGTATATTTTTTTTCCATATACTATTGAAATACTTACATTTTAACTAGCCCACCCCATTATCAATTCCTGAATCCGCCACTGCTTATGTTCACCACCGAAAAAGGAAATTTCACATCAACCAACAATCTCAAAAGTTATCTTAATTTCAAAAATATCACTCTCACCTAACACACCTAACATACTTTATAATTTATTTATTACCTAAAAATACTACAATATCCCTTAAAAGTCAATAAAATTGGTAAAAAAATAATTTTTCTTAAACTCCATATCTACAGTGCCTATGAACATAAGTCTGGAATGGATGGAGTATATACTAATTATTTTTAGAAATTCAGGGGGCTCAGTTGTAAGCATAAATTAAACGTAAGCAACTAATTCATTAATTGACATAGATCTTAGATTTTCATGATTTTCACATCTTGTAACAATGATGAAAAGACTTACCTTAAGACAAGCTTATGTGACGACCTTATGTTCCCGCTAATTACATCGGGAACTGATTTCTCTTTCCTCACCCTATTCTTTAGGCACAATACGTAAAACTTTATGTGATAGAGAATTCATAAAAATGTGTCTCTTTTTTATAGGTGAAGTGAGGACCAGATCGGGATATTAAATTTTTATCAAATCACATTCTATCAATGTGATTGTTATCCATAAATATATATGACCTTATTTATCTCATTTATATTATTTATTTAAACCATATCTTTAATTAAGATATTTGATCATAATAAATATCTTATATATTTAATTATTATTGGCACTAGGCCATAATAATCTTACATTCTCCCACTTGGCCGAGTGACAGAATCAAACATCAAACATGAGAGTTTAAATAATTTACATAATGTGCGCGATATAAGATAAAGTACTTGGTCAATTCATAATGTCAATATTAAGTATAGACTAATATAAGTCATGGCGGTTCTATATCATTTACTCGACATAGTTCTTTCCATGTACTATGATATTAACTTTTTACCCAACATGACTCATAAACGTAAAGATCAATAATGGTACACATAAGTTCAACCTTATGTGATGTCTAAGAATGAATTGGAACGTATTGTGATATTTCTTATGTATATGTTATTGGTAGCTTATGATATACAAAATTATGCAAAGAACAAATATCAGCCTTGTTGTTAGAATGCTTGGTCATTATTGAAGAGTTTTAGAAATGGATGACCAGCATGTTGCATAAGGAAATATTAAGGTATTTGTATGAACTAAAGCACTCATGCTTACTTATCGAAATTTTAATTACCTAAAAGTAATTAAATATGGATTCAGATTAAGATGATTATATGATGCAAAAAAGTTTATTTCGACTTTTATGTTTCTTAGTTGGAGATATTGTGTCATGAAAAAGTGTGAAAAAGTTTTTGAAAACTACATTCACTATTAAAGTTTACTTGTAGCATGATTTGAGGCTACAATTTAAGGTAATTGAATGTGGAACTTAATTTCAGGACTTGAAATAAGTTAACATTAATGTCAAGTCGCTGAAAACTTATTATGATTATTCTGATGCATTATTCTTCTCTAAAACGATGAATATTCCAAAGGTGCTAAAACATATGGAATGAAAGTATTTTGTCTTTAAGAAGAACTTTAGAAACAAAGATGTCAATTGAGCATAATGGCACCAATCTTATGGTTTCGGATCTGTTACACAAATGATCTTATATAAAGATATTCATTGAACATTATATGAATATGAGATCATTGAAAGGCTGTAACAAATTTATGATGAACAATTGATATTAAGAGCTCATTATGGTATGTTTCTAATTGATAAAATCTTGTTTAGTTAATGTCAACATTCATGTATACTAAAATGACAAAACAAGATATATCAATTAGAAACATACCATAATGAGCTCTTAATATCAATTGTTCATCATAAATTTATTACAGCCTTTCAATGATCTCATATTCATGTAACGTTCAATGAATGTCTTTATATAAGATCATTTGCGTAACAGATTCGAAATCATAAGATTGATGCCATTATGCTCAATTGACATCTTTGTTTCTAAAGTTCTTCTTAACGACAAAATACTTTCATTCCATACGTTTTAGCACCTTTAGAATATTCATCGTTTTAGAGAAGAATAATGCAGCGGAATAATCATAATAAGTTTTCAGCGACTTGACATTAATGTCAACTTATTTCAAGTCCTGAAATTAAGTTCCACATTCAATTACCTTAAATTGTAGCCTCAAATCATACTACAAGTAACTTTAATAGGGAATGTAGTTTTTAAAAACTTTTTCACATTTTTGCATGACACAATATCTCCGACTAAGAAACGTAAAAGTCGAAGTAAACTTTCTTGCATCATATAATCATCTTAATCTGAATCTATATTTAATTACTTTTAGGTAATTAAAATTTCGATAAGTAAGCACGAGTGCTTTAGCTCATACAAATACCTTAATATTTCCTTATGCAACATTCTAGTCATCCATTTCTGAAACTCTTCAATAATGAGAAAGCATTCTAACAACAAGGCTGATATTTGGTCTTTGTATAATTTTGTATATCATAAGCTACCAATAACATATACATAAGAAATATCACAATACGTTCCTATTCATTCTTGGACATTACATAAGGTTGAACTTATCTCCCTTCCGGATTGGAACGTGCTTTACAGACACCTTTCCATCCATAACCTTTATTGAACTTTATTAACATACTTACGGAGATATCTTTAATTGTCTCATCATATGTTTCATTCCAAAGTTCTTTAAGAGAAATTTATTGGTTTTACATAATAAACCAAGATCATCAGTTGCAAGCAAGTTTATCATCACATATAGAATTAATGTGCTCCCTCTGACTTTCAGATATGTACATCGATTTACGATATTTTCTTAAATCCAAAAGATATCTTAAAAGGAAAGCATTCTTAAGTTCGTATGTTGATTCTTTAAGTTTACACGCCATGTGATATTTTCCTTCAATGGAAAAACTTTTGAGTTGATCCATTTAAATTGATCATCTACCAAATCACTATTCAGAAAAGTTGTCATAACATTCATTTGGTACAACTTTAAGTCATAATGAGTTACAAAGTCATGATAATTCTAATAGAGCCTGTATAGAAATAACTTGTTATATCTCTTTACGATTATGTCATCTTTTTGAGTAAAATCTTGAGCAACGACTTTAGTTTTATATTTTTCGATATTGCCATCATAAAGATACATCCGTATCAAATTCTTTTATAACTTTCTGGCAATTGTTACAAGATATAAACTCCATTATGAGCCATTTATTTCAACTCGTCTTTCATAGCATTTACTCATTTAATAAAATTAGTATTTTCCATAACTTGTTCCAAAACTGGAATTTTATCATTTATTATAATGTCAAATTTTAGCTCATTTTATTTATCACATATGCAATCATTAGAATAGCAGATATATTGTCCTTAAGAAATTCTTAATGCTATTTGATGTGATATATCCAATGAAGCTCATTAACAATTTATTTAATAAAATCAGATTCATTATGAGAGTGGAATAATTTAAATGTTGTCCTTAAAAGTTGTTTGGCTATTCAACAACTGTGTAACAACTTTAGAAGAAGTTCTGGATAAATGTATTTTCAAATTCTCCACCCAACTTCTTCAATAACCACGTTTCATGGTTTCATACTCTCACAGATTTTACAACTCTTAATGAATTTGAAATTCCAGTTTTAAAATTCTCGTACTATGGTTAAGACCATAAAATTCATACCCTTTTGACTTTAAGGATAATTTATAAAGAAATCACTTAAGTTTCTTATATCCAATTTCTTTTCACGTGGATATAAAACACTATCCTTACTAGGCAATTAAAACATGCAACTGCCTAAGATCGAGTTTTCTTCCAATTCACAGTTCATAAGGTGTTTTTGAAAACTGTTTTACTAGGAGCTCGATCATCAAGTAAGTGGCAGTTTTAAGTGCATATATTCACAAAATATAGGCATAGATTAATCATTCAACATGCTTCTAACCATATTCAATAAAGTACGATTATGTCATTCTGCAACTCCAATTTATTGTGGTGTGCGAGACATTTTGCATTAAGCATAAATGCAAGCTTTTCTTGTAATTTAGTTTTTGAGAATGATAATTCATCATACTTTCTACGAAATTCATCGCTTCTTCCCAACTTTATAATTTTCGCTTTTCTATCTAATTATCTCATCTTCATTAATAAATACTTATCAAGCATTTATGGAATGAGACTTTCTTGTAAGATAGATATAACTATAATGTGAAAATTTAAATTTAAAATTAAAGATGATGAAATACCCTTATTTCTTTAAGAAGGGATTATTATAAGATTCACAATTAGCAGTGTAAACTATTATAAGAAGTTATATAGTTATCGTGACTCTATTCTTTGTGTGTTTTATTTGCTTTTCTTTAATGCGATTCACACAAATATCAAGATCAGTAAAAACATATATCATGAAAGGCTTACTTAATCTTTTTGGAATAATTCTTTTGGAAAGTTACCCCAAACATTAAAGCCACGTTTAGTTCCAACTTCATTATCTTTTAAACGAACATAATGTTTAAATTTTAAATTCTTTCTTAAACCTTGTTTCTTTTTGAACCAACATTAATTTAAGCATTATGTGAATTTAATTCACATTCCATTCGTCTTTCATGGTGCCATGGTTCATTTGGATCAGGTCAAACTTAAAAGGTACTGAGTTTGTAAACTACACTAATAAGTTTTCAATCACATTCATTATGGAAGGTTTAAGTCTTGTTGCAATATTAGTTTTCATTAATGATAAGTTCATGTATGTCATGAGAACCATCAAACTTTATGGTGATTAAAGTAACCATTAGTATCTCATCAAGAGATTTATTAGTAATTTAGGTATGATAGACTTAATTTCTTAAACACATTTATTCGCATAAATATTAGGCTCAGTCTGTTTGATCTAACCCAAGCATTATAGTTTGATAACTTAGCTTTTATTGCTAGTACAAGCAAAGAAGCAATTTATCTTGAAGTGACAAATAAAATCCAAAATACTTTGGTAAAATTAGATTTATTCTCACTATTTAAATTACTTTAATCCATTTTATAATGGAACAGACGCAGCATGCGAGTAGAGACTAATGAATATTGGTATTTTAAGAATAAGAATAATATAATTTATTCCATAAATACCTTGAGTAATTTAATAATAGATTCAGGATCGAAAGCAATAAATGTATATTGAAGTTCTCCTTTGGGTGATACAACAATAAACAATCATGATCATAATGATACTTGCAAATTTAACATAATTTGACAATTAAATATTTCCATTAAAACTATTTTGTCAACTTTGGACATACAAAACAGTTTGACATAATTTATTAATCATCAATTTATTACACTCATATTCATGAATTATAAAGACTAGCAATCACCTTTGGGTAAATTTAAAGTCTTATAATTATGAAATTTTTAACAACCCATATAATAAATTCTCTTTATTCAAGTATAACATAAATAGACCAATATTAAATAAATATAAATCGTATATTAAATTATTCATTATAATCTTATCAAAAATTATATTCTCATATTAGATTATACTCAATAGATGAGTAATAATCAAATCATTATTTCATAAACATTCATAAATCACAGTCAATATATTTAATTGAAACTTTAAAACTATCCTCATAAATATAAATAACATATGCATACATATCACAATAAAGATGTCATAAATATAATGTATAATTTATATTCGTATTTTAACGACTTTGACAGGTACATTAACATAATAAATATGTCATAAGCAGTCAAACATACCTAACGTGAAATGTTCTAATATCAATAAATTAGTATATATCCCAAAATAACTTTAATTATCATCCATCAAAACATAAAACTTTGTCATAATTAAACATTAATTATATGTGTAACTTAACATAAATTGACATTATCATAAGTTAATCATAATTATTTAGATCCTTAAGTAACGTGATATTACCATTAAAGTCTATGAGAATCTCACATAAATCATCGTACATAAATAGATCAATTCATAATTAAAGTCAATTATTATCATGACATGTCATTAACATGATAAATTTGATTATTGTAATTATTTATCGTACCATAATTAATGTCAATTATTATCATGACATGTCATTAACATGATAAATTTTATTATTGTAATTCTTTATCGTACCTGATTAATGTACTTATTCATTTATTATCACACAATTTATATGATTTTAGCAATCTCATGATTATTATCACATAATTTATTATCACATCAATTAATAGGTCCCAATGTTCAACTTCCTTTTTTAGATCTCAAACATAATCCATTCATAACATAATGGATGAACATTATAATTATGTTTTTTAATCATAAAATAGATCTCAACCAAGGATGTGATATATTGCAATTCCATGACACAATCTGTTATATTTGAATTACTTCCCATAATTCATATGAAATACAAATTTCATCTCACATCATGTAATGATAAAGGCAGCAAAAACCGTAATTATATTTTTAATCAATCTCATTATTGATTACATATAAAATTTCAATTATGTTTAATGTTCATGAATTATTAATAAATGAAAAATTATGAGATCCAAAACCATGCTCTGATACCACATATAAACATAAATTAAACGTAAGCAACTAATTCATTAATTGACATGGATCTTAGATCTTCATGATTTTCACATCTTGTAACAATGATGAGAAGACTTACCTTAAAACAACCTTATGTTCCTGCTAATTACGTTGGAAACTGATTTCTCTTTCTCACCCTTTTTCTTTAGGCACAGTACGCAAAACTTTATGTGATAGAGAATTTTATAAAACTGTGTCTCTTTTTTATAGGTAGAGAGAGGATCAGATCGAGATATTAAATCTTTATCAAATCACATTCTATCAACGTGATTGTTATCCATAAATATATATGACCTTGTTTATCTCATTTATATTATTTATTTAAATCATATCTTTAATTAAGATATTTGATCATAATAAATATCTTATATATTTAATTATTATTGGCACTAGGCCATAATAATAATCTTACATCAGTACCCCTTGACCCTTACATGGGTCCGTCCCTATAATCACAGCAATTTTATATTCATATTGTTAAATTTAATAAATTGAGTGATATGAGCTCATTTTCGATGTATATCATAAGTATGTTGTGAGAATCCCACAAATTAAACATTTTCAAAGTAAATGAGATCAACTAAAAAGGCTAGATTATAAGTTACAACCTTAAAGCATGCATTTTCATGCATGATTTATAATTACTGGGTTTTATCTTACCAATTTATTCCCTGCAAGTTAAAAAATATATATATAAATAATTGCTATTATATTTATACAAAGAGGTGGTTAGAATTTTGGTAGGGTGTAATATGGAGGTTAATATGTTTTTATATGATGTCTAATAGACAATACAATCATGTTAAGGGGCTCTGCATTAATATCTGAATTGTGAACCCGCAAGATTAATTCATTGTTCTCTTTTACTAAGGGTGCTCCATGTGATTTTGCAATTATTTTCGAAAAATTTAAATTTCATTGTTATAAGTTGTCGGTTTTTCAATAATATATAAATGTGGTGGTTTATAAAAAAAACTAACTATGTTGTTTAGGGTTTTTCAATAATATATAAATGTTGCTGTTTGGTTATTTTAAATTAATAAAAGTGTTGGTATTTCTTATGACAACATAAAATTTAAATTGACTAAACTAACCTCATATTATATGTTTTAGTTAAAAGGGTAAATATATATATATATATATATATATATATATATATATATATATATATATAAGATTAAAATATGCTATACGTGACAATGAAAATTATTAAAAATTTAATATATTGTATGAGATTAAATATTAAAAAGCTACAATATATATTATATAAAAACACAAAATTTAGATTAAAAAAATCATGTCTAATATATGTATGAATCAAGTTAAGGATTGATGATTATTGATTAGAGTATTGATAAATATCTAAAATATATTACTTCCTTTGTCCCACCGAAAGGTGGCCGTTTACTTTTTGTGCGTAGAGTAAGGAGTATTATTATTTTATTTAAATTGGGTAGTTGTATTAGTTGTAAGTGGTGAGCCATATGTGGAGCCTTTTTACTAAAAGTGAAAAATGAGGACCTTTGAGTGGGACACCCAATATAGTAAAATGGGATCTTTTGGTAGGAAAGAAGTAATACATGTATAGATTAAGTTAATGATCAATATGATTATTTATTAGGATATTAATAGTTAATTATAAATGGAATTAGGCTCTGCGGTGCGGTTAGTTTTTAATAAAAATATGTAATTGTCCTTACTATGCATTGCGATTTTGTACAAAAAAATAAATCGCGATTTATTGTGGAAAATTATCTACGGCGGTGCAATGCGATTTGATTCGGGCGATTTATACAGTTTTGAAAAAATTATAAACACCCCTACCTTTTACATTGTTAATCTCCTGCCCATCGCCATATACTGTGTTTGAATTCAACAGTGCACGACGCTACAATGCGATTTGGTTCGGGCGGTTTATTCGATTTCAAAAAAATTATAATCACCCTACCTTTTACATTGTTAATCTCCCGCCCATTGCCGTATACTGTGCCTGAATTCAACAATGCATCCATAGAAGGTGTTGAAATTACCAAATTGGGTTCAATTCATTAATTATAGTAGGGTGCACCTATGACACAGTGCACCCAAAATATTTACATTGCTGGATTAAAATATTTTTATCTATAGCTATTGAATTTTTCTTTTTTATTTATAATTTCAGAAAGTTAAACCCACTACCGTTTCTGTCCATTAAAAAAATATTTTAATAAATCTCCCATTATTCTCAAGAGATAAAATCGTCCAACAAAATTTTTAAAATATTTAAATTTATTTCCCTCTTTCCTATTTTCAAAATATATAGATTTATTTCCTTCTTTCCTATTCCTTTTCAACAATAGTATATAAATACTAAATACAAAATCCTCCCAATAAATCTTATAAGTTTTTTTTCTTCAATAATTGAAACCGAGTATATTTATTATCTTAGTAATAATTATCAATATTAATATATTGCAATAAATAAAATTAATTAATATTATAATTATAATTTTTAATTTATTGTATTAAAATTTATTTAAAATTTTATTATTATTCAGTTTTTAGATTATAATTTTAAAAAAATGACTAAAAATATGAGTTGGTATCCTGTGTCCAAGTTACACAGGGTGTATACGAGTATAAGATTTTATTCTAAAGGGTATACACTTTTATTAATAAGAGTATTTTTTTTAGGAAAATTAGTTATAATGGGTCAATCAACTTAAAATTTTGTCTAAATGGCCTTTGACCAAAATTGTATTATAGTATTAATTAAAAAAAAAGGAAAAAAATATTATTATTTACAATTGAGTGACAAAAATTTTCTTTAACTAAAATTGGTTGCCCAATTTTTTTAAAATTAAGGGAGTGGTGAACACCCATACATTCATCGATCTTCCTATGAAGTCAACTCTTGTGAAGCCAACTCTTTCAAAATCAAGATGGTTGAAGACCCAAGAAATTTTGTTGGTGAAGCCAAATCAAGAAGGTTGTTGAAGACTCAAAACATCAATTGTTCGTTGGTGAAGTCAAATCTTTCAAATTCAAGACAAACCCATTCGAATCGTTAATGAAGACAAACTCAAGATAGATTGATTCTTCTTTTCTTTTCATGTAGTGTACTTGCATTCCCTTTACACTCGAATCTTCTGTGATTCTTCTCCCTCTTCGATTCTCATATGCTATTGGGTTGCACATGTTATTGAATTTCTATTTAACTGAAGTTGAATGAAAGCAAGAATTATGAATCTTAAAAATTGAAAAATTCTGCACACCAATTGTTTGATGAAAAGTCTAAGAGAATTTTTTTATGTTTTATGTGTTTCATTGTCTAAGTGATTTTTTTTATGTTTTATGTGTTTCATTGTGTTATAAGTTGAGAACTTGTTGTTTATGGGAGAAGATGTGATGAATTGATACATGAAATTTAGGCTAAAATATGGTGGAAGTAATGAGATGCATAAATCCTTGCTAAGAAAATAAGTACCTTAAGCTTTTAAATAAACTGCTTTTATTATTATATTTTTGTGTATTTTTCTTATTCTTGTTCTTGTAATTTATGTTATTGTGTTTGTTTGGAATTAGGGACTTGAAGGTATTTGGAAACAACTCAAATGGTGTAGATTGAAGTTAAAAGTAAGAAATTTTGTCTGAGATAACTCCGGGATAACTCGAAGTTTGAATAGAGGTGTGCAAGTCGTTATGACGGAAATGATTCCGTTATTGGCATAAATGTACATATTATTTGTACATACCAATCAAGTAGTAATTTTGGACCTCATTTTAAACATCAACCTTGATTTCATCATATTATTACAAGCTCATTCGAAAATTCAAGTGTGATACTTCATATTTGTAATTTTTCGCATCCAAACATTTATACTTTATACACTTGTTTATATGACATGTAGGAAATAATTCATATATGACTCAATATCAATTTCTGTTTGTTAGTTTATTCAAATATTATATTTTGTCATTGTATGTGGAGATCCAAGTGAACGAAAGGCCCCTAAAATAGAACGAAAGGCCCCTAAAATCGATCGAATTTTGAATAACGACGTGCATGTCATTATAACGGAATGATTCCGTTATGGGGTCAAACAATGCAAAATTTACTTTCACTATAGAAATCAATCAAATAACATACAATGATGGTAAAAGTGAAAAATTTTTACCGAGACGACCCCGGGATAACTCAAATTTTGAATAACGACGTACAAGTGATATATTCGTACATGAGAATTAAGTTGTACATTTGGATCTCATATTAAACACTTGCATTGATTTCATAATATTTTCACAAGCCCATTCAAAAATTCAAGTAGGATACTTCATATTTGTAATGTTTAGCATCCAAAATGTATACTTTATATTCTTGTTTTATTTAACTTGTATGAGATACTTCATATGTGAATGAATATCAACATCTATTTATTAGTGCATTAGAATATTATGTTTTGACATTGTATATGGAGATCTAAGATAATGAAAGGCCCTTAAAATCGATCGAATTTTGAATAACAGTGTGCAAGTCATTATAACGGAATGATTCTGTTATAGGTCCAACAATGCTTAATTTACTATTCACTTTAGAAATCAATCAAATAGCATAAAATGATGGTAAAAGTGAGAATTTTTTACTGAGACGACCCCGAGATAACTCGAATTTTAAATAACAACATATAAGTGGGTTAACAGAATGATCTGTTATGGGCATAAACATGCATATTTTTGTACATGACAATTACGTTGTGCGTTTGGACGATCATATTAAATACTTACCATGATTTCATAATATTTCTACAAGCTCATTAAAAAATTCAAGTGGGATACTTCATATTTTTAATCCTTCGCATCCAAACTGTATATTTTATATACTTATGTGCATTTAACATGTATGAGATATTTCATATGTGACTAAATATCAACATTCATTTGTTAATTTATTAGAATGTTATGTTTTGACATTGTATGGATATCCAAGCGAAGAAAGGCCTCTAAAATCGATCGAATTTCGAATAACGGCGTGCAAGCCATTATAACGGAATGATTTCGTTATGGGGTCAAACAATGCTAAATTTACTATTCACTATAGAAATCAATCAAATAGCATACAATGATGGTAAAAGTGAGAAATTTTTACCGGGACAACTCCGGGATAACTCAAATTTTGAATAACGACACACAAGTGGGCATATTTTCGTACATGACACTTAAGTTGTGCATTTGGACCTCATATTAAACACTTGTCTTGATTTCATAATATTTCCACAAGCCCATTCAAAAATTCAAGTAGGATACTTCATATTTGTAATGTTTCGCATCCAAACTGTACTTTGTATTCTTGTTTTATTTAACATGTATGAGATACTTCATATGTGACTGAATATCAACATCTATTTGTTAGTGTATTTGAATATTATGTTTTGACATTGTATGTGGAGATCCAAGATAATGAAAAACCCCTAAAATCGATCGAATTTTGAATAACGGTGTGCAAGTCGTTATAACGGAATGATTCCGTTATGAGTTCAAACAATGCTTAATTTACTATTCACTTCAGAAATAAATCAAATAGCATAAAATGATGGTAAAAGTGAGAAATTTTGACTGAGACGACCTAAAGATAACTCGAATTTTGAATAACAACATATAAGTGGGTATAACAGAATTACCCGCTATGGGCATAAACATGCATATATTTGTACATGACAATTAAATTGTGGGTTTGGACGATCATATTAAATACTTGCCAAGATTTCGTAATATTTCTATAAGCTCATTAAAAAATTCAAGTGGGATACTTCATATTTGTAATCCTTCGCACCCAAACTGTATATTTTATATACTGATGTGTATTTAACATGTATGAGATACTTCATATGTTACTAAATATCAACATTCATTTGTTAATTTATTACAATGTTATGTTTTAACATTGTATGGAGATCCGAGCGAAGAAAGGCCTCTAAAATCGATCGAATTTCGAATAACGGCGTGTAAGTCGTCATAACGGAATGATTCCGTTATGCGGTCAAACAATGCTAAATTTACTGTTCACTATAGAAATCAATCAAATAGCATACAATGATGGTAAAAGTGAGAAATTTTTACCGAGACGACCCCGGGATAACTCAAATTTTGAATAACGACATACAAGTGGGCATAACGGAATGATTCTGTTATGGGCATAAACACGCATATTTTCGCACATGACAATTAAGTTGTGCATTTGGACCTCATATTAAACACTTACCTTTATTTCATAATATTTCCACAAGCCCATTCAAAAATTTAAGTAGGATACTTCATATTTGTAATGTTTCGCATCCAAACTATATACTTTATATTCTTGTTTTATTTAACATGTATGAGATGCTTCATATGTGATTGAATATCAACATCTATTTGTTAGTGTATTAGAATATTATGTTTTGACATTGTATGTGGAGATCCAAGATAATGAAAGGCCCCTAAAATCGATCGAATTTTGAATAACGGTGTGCAAGTCGTTATAACGGAATGATTCCGTTATGGGTTCAAACAATGTTTAATTTACTATTCACTTTAGAAATCAATCAAATAGCATAAAATGATGGTAAAAGTGAGAAAATTTGACTGAGACGACCCCAAGATAACTCAAATTTTGAATAACAACATATAAGTGAGTATAACAGAATAATCTGTTATGGGCATAAACATGCATATTTTTATAAATGACAATTAAGTTGTGCGTTTGGACGATCATATTAAATACTTGACATGATTTCATAATATTCTATAAGCTCATTAAAAAATTCAAGTGGGATACTTTATATTTGTAATCCTTCGCATCCAAACTGTATATTTTATACACTTATCTGTATTTAACATGTATGAGATACTTTATATGTGACTAAATATCAACATTCATTTGTTAATTTATTAGAATGTTATGTTTTGACATTGTATGTGGAGATCCGAGCGAAAAAAAACCTCTAAAATCGATCGAATTTTGAATAACTGCGTGCAAGTCGTTATAACGGAATGATTTTGTTATGCTGTCAAACAATGCTTAATTTACTATTCACTATAGAAATCAATCAAATAGCATACAATGATGATAAAATTGAGAAATTTTGACTGAGATGACCCCGAGATATCTCGAATTTTGAATAACGACATACAAGTGGGTATAACGGAATGATTTCGTTATGGGCATAAACACACATATTTTCGTACATGACAATTAAGTTGTGCATCTGAACCTCATATTAAACACATGCCTTGATTTCACAATATTTTTACAAGCTCATTCAAAAATTTAAGTGGGATACTTCATATTTGTAATACTTCGCATTCAAACTGTGTACTTTATACACTTGTGTTTATTTAACATGTATGAGATACTTCATATATGACTGAATATCAACATCCATTTGTTAGTTTATTAGAATATTATGTTTTAATATTGTATATGGAGATTCAAGCGAATGAAAGGCCCCTAAAATTGATCGAATATTGAATAACGACATGCAAGTCGTTATAACAGAATGATTTCATTATGGAGCCAGACAATGCTACATTGACTATTCATTAAACAAATAAATCAAATGGTGTATAATGAGGTAAATGTGAGAAATTTTGACTGAAACGACCCTCCAATAACTCGAATTTTGAATAACGACATACAAGTCGATATAACGAAATGGTTACCGTTATGGGCATAAATGCTAATTTTCAAAAATTCATAAAATATTAATAATTTTCTAAAATCCCCCATTTTTTTATTTTACAAAAAAAGTCTCAAACTTATATTATTTTTTTAAAAGTCCCTAAAGTACTAATATTCAAGTAGAAACCTTATTTTTTAAAAGGGAGGCCATTTATACAAAATTTTATGACCTTAGGCTTTTTAAATAAGACTTAATGTTGACTAAGCCTTTTAAATGAATATCCTTTTTTTTATTCAGGCTAAAATATGAATAATATATATATGTTTGATTAAAAAAATTATAATTTTTTTCTAAAAATAAAGGATATATATTCTTATACTAAAGAGTATGACATTTAATATTAAATGGTACATCTTCTGAAAAATAAAAAATTGGGGGTACGTTGTCCACGAAGCATACAAATTTTAGACTAAAAATATTACTCTTCTTATTATGGTTTTATCTTGGTTTAAGGGTAAAAAAAATTAATTGAAAAAAAAAATCATGAACTTTAGACCTATTGCAAATTAATCTCCATCTTTGAAAAATTGCAAAAAATTACCACCTTTTAAGTATTATTGTAAACGCACCCAATTTGTGACTAAAAGTAGAGATTTTTTTGGTGCGTTGTGCAACAATACTTAAAGTGGTTTCTTCTTTTTGGTTTTTTTTTTACAATTTCTTAAAGGTGTGGATTAATTTGCAATAGGAGAAAAATTCGTAATTTTTTTTCAATTAACCAAAAAAAATTAACTATTGAATTATTATGAGTAATGCAAGTATTTTTAAATTGCTTCTTTCGTTCATTATAAATTTCATACTTTTTGTTTTTGTCTGTCGCACAATAAATGTCACATCTTAAAATAGAAACATCATATCAATTTACTATAACCTCAAAATACATATTAATTTTAAATTTATTATTCTTACCTAACACACATAATTACATACTTTATAATTTATTACATAAAAAAATTGCATTACCCCCTAAAAGTTAAAAAAGTTAGTCAAAATGTAATTTTTGTTAAACTCCATCCCTCTAGTAATTGTGTCACTTATTCCGGAGATGAAGGGAGTAATAAATAAAGTAAAAATTATGCTTATGTGTTAAGTGGTGGTAATATTTTTTGAAATTAAGATCGATATTGAAATTATTAAATAGATGTAGTGTTTTCTTTTTTTGATTGTGAAAAGAAAAATATAAATGATTAGTGTGAAAATTTGCGTGTTTTAGGGTCCAATTTAGCATAGCTTTATGGTGTGTATATCCGTATTTGAGCATCTTTTGGTTGAATTGCATATATTTATGTTACAGATGCATGTGAGGTTTTATTTCGTATTTTTAGATAGAAAATGAGGTAAAAAAGCAAAAACGGAAGTTGGGAAAGAATGCAGCTGGCACGACTCGTGCCGCCGTGCTGCTGAGAAGCGCCCGCACGCCTGCCGAGAGCGCCCTCATGACCTGCCGAGGATTTCCGCCAATGCTGCCGAGATGTGCCAACCCCGTGCCGAAGGATGTCGCAAGCTACCAGCCGGCACGACTCGTGCCACCCATGGCACGACTCGTGTCGATGTCCAGCGAGCCTGATAGTTGTTTTTTGTTATTTTCTCGGTTCGTTCGTATTTTTGACGTGAAAAAGCCCACTTTTGAGTCAGAATTCGGGATTTTATCAGTCCTCAACTATAAAAGAGACACTTTGAGAATTTACTATGTAACTCTCTACAACCCTACATATTTTTCTATACCCTTTTCCTATCACCATATCGAAATCAAGATTCACCATCCCATCCACACATACCCGAAGAGTTCATCAGTGTTACTTACTTGGGAAGGAGAACGAGAAGGTTCAGAATCACGGAATAAAGAACGAAGAATCACGCCACATCTAGGGTTTTTCTTTTTCTATCTTTCTTGCTTTTGAATAATAGACTCATGAGATTGTTTTCATACCTAGCTATGTGTGTTGCTTGTAACACCATGAGCTAGTACTTCTTGGATAGTGCTAGGTTTGAAGGTTGAATTGGTTTGAATTGATGACCTAGACTAGGTTATGAATTTCTGCAGTATACTTATTCCTTTATTAATGCTTTGATTGAGACTTATATTTTTGTCTTATATGATCTGTCCTCATTCATGTGGATGTCATTATCTTATGCATACTTATGCTTGTTGCTTGTGTTATATAAGAATTATATTTGTCAACCTATTATGGGGAAAGAGGACCTAACCATATAGCCTTTATTCATTAGAATAATTAATATTGGACACTAATTATTTCTATTAATTACTATTCTAGAGGATTTGGTTTCTTAGATTATTAAGTGAGAATTGAGGATTAATTATTAATTACTATAAAGGGAAGTCTAGTGCTCTAACCTTTAATGGAATTTTGCATGAAGTACCTAGAAAGGAAGTAAGAATTATTTTTCAGCATCCGAGGGTTTAAACCAGGTTTATGTGTTAAGCTTACTTTAAAAGATGATTTAACATAATTAAGTAATTGCTTTCATAAGATCTGGAGGAATCTAACTGGTTATCTAGTGATTTGATTTGACCAATTTAACTGGATTTCCTAGTGCTATCTATCTTTTCTCTTGAACACTTCATTCTTATCTTTACTTGTTATTTTATTATTTTAGTATTTATTTTCTGCATTCTTTAGATTGATTAATTCTCTAAAAAATTTCATAATTGTTTTATATTAGAATAGTCATAAATTAAATTAAATAGTGAATCTAAAATTATCCCTTGAGTATGATATTATTTTTACTTGGTCGCACGCTGAACTGCAACTGATTCTCTACACTTGGTGACACGTACAAAAAGGTGAACAAGCAGTAAAGTTTGAAGATAATTGTGATTTATGAGACACATGAAGTAATAAATTAGTCTTATGATTAAAAATTATACTCTGTCTCATTTTGATCAGCTTTACATATTTACGATTTGGTGTCTCATTTCAATCTTTACATTTTCATTTTTCATAGATGAGACTCACAAAAAATAATTAATATAGTAATATATTTTTATGGGAGTCCCTTACGCTACATTAATACAAATACACATTTTAAATTAAAATATTATATCTCTCAGCCCACTTATGAAGTGTTTTTTCCTGTCTGAAACACAATTCATGTTAATGTTGCCATGTTATTTAAAAAAAAAATTACTATTTTTATCAACTAGATTGACTTTTTTGGGATAAGTTAGTATTTTTATATATTGAATAAATTGAAAAAAATATATTATGATACTCATACCCGTCCCGAACCCATTTATCAATACTTATTGATTACACATACTCATTTAAAATTATTAAGATGTTAGGATCAATAATATTAATTAAAAATTATTAATAATGAAGAAAACATGCGATAAAAAAAATGAAAAAAATAATTTAATAATGAATTAATTGTTAAAACTTAAAACTACTTTATAGTTTCAAAATATTCGAAAAGGAAATTTTAATTTTTTAACAATGAATAAAATAATTTAATAACAACTTATAATTGTTAATACTACATTATAATTATTATAATTACATAAATAATACTCGTCCCAAATACGTTTATCAATAATTGTTGATTACACATACCCATTTAAAATTATTAAGATGTTAGGACCAATAATATTAATTTAAAATTAATAATGAAGAAAATATCCGATCAAAAGAAAAAAGAATAAATAATTTATTAATGAATTAATTAATTGTTAAAACTACATTATAGTTTCAAAAAATTCGTAAAGGAAATTTTAATTTGTTAACAATGAATAAAATAATTTAATAATGACTTATAATTTCATTAAAAAAATATATTATGATACTCATACCCGTCCCAAACCCGTTGATTACACATACACATTTAAAATTATTAAGATGTTAAATTTTAATTTGTTAACAATGAATAAAATAATTTAATAAGAACTTATAATTGCTAATACTACATTATAATTATTATAATTACAAAAATAATACCCGTCTCAAATACGTTTATCAATAATAGTTGATTACACATACCCATTTAAAATTATTAAGATGTTAGGACCAAAAATATTAATTCAAAATTAATAATGAAGAAAATATCCGATCAAAAGAAAAAAGAATAAATAATTTATTAATGAAGTAATTAATTGTTAAAACTACATTATTATAGTTTCAAAAAATTCGTAAAGGAAATTTTAATTTGTTAACAATGAATAAAATAATTTAATAATAACTTATAATTTCATTAAAAAATATATTATGATACTCATAACCGTCCCAAACCCATTTATCAATACCCGTTAATTACACATACCCATTTAAAATTATTAAGATGTTAAATTTTAATTTGTTAACAATGAATAAAATAATTTAATAACAACTTATAATTGTTAATACTCCACTACATTATAATTATTATAATTACAAAAATATTACCCGTCCCAAACACGTTTATCAATAAGTTAAAACTTATAACTACTTTAAAGTTTCAAAATATTCGTAAAGAAAATTTTTATTTGTTAACAATGAATAAAATAATTTAATAACAACTTATAATTGTTAATACTACATTATAATTATTATAATTACAAAAATAATACCCGTCCCAAACACTTTTATCAATAATCGTTGATTACACATACTCATTTAAAATTATTAAGATGTTAGGACCAATAATATTAATTCAAAATTATTAATAATGAAGAAAATATTTGATAAAAAAAGAACAAATAATTTAATAATTAATTAATTGTTAAAACTACATTACAGTTTCAAAAAATTCGTAAAGAAAATTTTAATTTGCTAACAATGAATAAAATAATTTAATAATAACTTATAATTTTATTAAAAAATATATTATGATATTAATACACGTCTCAAACTCATTTATCAATACTCGTTGATTATACATACCCATTTAAAATTAGTAAGATGTTAAATTTTAATTTGTTAACAATGAATAAAATAATTTAATAACAACTTATAATTGATGCAATATTGTAAAACTTTTTAAGATATTAATTTCTTTGTGTGGAGAACTTTAAGATTGAGAAAGGGGAGGGGGGATCTATATCTTTGTTTGTGTGCAGGATGGAGGTAGTAATTAAAAAAATCTGAATATCACAAGTATTTATTAAAAAGGAGTACTTCATTAATAAACGTATAATACGTACAAAATACTTATTATTAACAAATAAAATTGGAAAAATTACTAATAGGTACACTTTGTTACCCCTAATTACTACTGGATACATTGATTTAAAATAATTATTATCACATACAAAATATTTAAGTAAAATACCAAATATAACCCTAAACCCATACACTTTTAAACAACAAACTCTGACCCCCACCCACCGCCGGACCATCACTGCCGTCGCTGGCCGGTTGCCGGACCGCCGGTTGTCTGTCGCCGGAAACTGCCGTCGCCGCCGCTGCCGGAAAACTGACCTCGCCGGAGCTCCGCCAGCCGCTCGCCGGAGCACTACCGGACCGCTGCCGCCGCCGCCGGAGCTCTGTCGGACCACCCCCGACCACCACACTTTTTTGTCTTTTGCTGCACACAACATTTATGTGCAGCACATTGTAAGGGTAATATTAGAATATCACTATATATTTTTATAGTTAGTAGTAATATTTTTGTATGTTTATATCTCATAGTATTAAGGGTTTTTTTTTACCTAGTAGTAATCTCCCAATAAAATTCATATAGTGTATAAGTAAATAATAAGGTCCAATTATTAATATCCGCTGATCTTCAATACACATTCTAATTACTAAACATGTAAGGCATTCGGATGTGTAATAAAATATTTTGTTCAATCATCGAATACAAAAGGCATGAATTTTTTTTAGGCTAAAAATGTCCCATAGGCACAATGCGTCCAAATATCATTTAGTATTAAATGATATATTCTTTAGTATAAGCACGTGTACCTTTTATTTGTTAAAAAAAATTAATGAAAGTGCGTACCCTTTAAAACAAAATATTATACCCTTACAAATTAAAGTGTATACTTTTTAGAACAAAATGTTGCATCCTTATATACTTTGTGCACCGAGGGACGTACCAACTATTTTTTTAAAGTAATAATTACTTAATCCCTAATATTTTGGGGTATATACGAGGATTCGCTAGTATAAATAATAATAATAATATTTAAATTTAGTAATGTTTTATTTTGAATATATTTTTTCATTTTAATATTTTTCATTTTTTCATTTTAATATTTTTAGTAATGTTTTATTTTGAATAAATTATTAAATTATTATTAGAAAATGAAAATTTAAAAATAATTTCAAAATTTGAAAATATACTTATAATCTAATTAATAATTACTCATAGTAAAAATGTATAAATTAATATTCCGAAATGAAAAATATTAAAATGAAAAAATATATTTAAAGTATAAAGTTGAAATAATAAAAATTATTTATTTAAAAACTTTAAAAAGATAATATATTATATTGTAGTATTTTCACATATTTTAACTTTATTTAATATTTAAATAATTTTGTGGTGTACCTGTAGGTTTATAAGGTAAATTGGGGGATTATTTATCAAAAAATATTTTATTTTATTGGGTAGTGAGGATGAAATGAAAAATTAATCAAGAATGAGATTATGTAGGTACACCATGCCCCAGTGCACTCTTAAATAATTTTAAAAATCTTGATTAGAATTGTGCATGGTCATAAAAGATAAAAAATGATCTATCAAATCTATATGTTATAAGTGTTGTTTAGCTGGTTAATATTTGAATGCGGTTATTATTTGAATGAATGAATTAATAATTAAAAAAATAGAATAATAACTTACAACTTATTATTAGGCAAATTAAAATTATACTAGTGCATCAATTTAACAGGTGCACCATCATCTATTCATATAAGTACTAGTCCTCAGTGCATAGCTCAAGTGGTAGAGGGGATGGTGGAAAGACCTTCCAACTGAGCTTGGTTGCTGTAGGGTGGGGGTTCGAATCCTGCCTTTGGCATGGACTTGGCCTCTTGCAATCACAAGTTAAACAGTGAGTCCTCCCTATAAGCCACTTGAGGTACATCCTACGATTTACCTCCTCCACCAATCCCGATGATAGGGGCGGTGGGCCCCTAATTGTGTGGTACACCATTTTAACAATTTGCTAGAGCCCTAAAATAGCACAAATTCAAAACATTGTCTCCTTCACCAAAATCTTCTTCTCTTCCATTTCTAATGATGAAGTCTGCCCCATCATCAAAATTTGATTCTTCATTTCGGTAATATTTTCATAGCGACGAATTATTTCAAGAAGTTGTGCTGTTCTTTTATAACAAATTACACCGTCTCTTCTCCCACTCCCATTTGAAGAAGTCACAGGCATGTACAAATTCATTTTGCATGTTTTCTTATAATTGATTTTTCTAATAATAGAAAAAATCCATCAATTATGTTACTGTTTGAAGAGGGAACAATTATTTTCAATAGCTGGGACCATTTATAGTGTTTTGGGTTGTTAATTACCTTATATAAAGTACTATGCTTACAAGGTGTTTGCCAAAATGCTTAATTCAGGAAACAAATATTCAGTAAGTAATACAAAATTATAGACTTATATGAGATAATATCACAATAACTTTCTAATGATAGAAATCATTATGTGTAATGCTCAACGAGCTAAAAGTGGTAGCTTGATATTTTTAAGTAATAAATAAATTATAAAGTAAGTTATGTGAATTGTAGAGGGTGGTAATTTTGAAATTAAAATATATTGTGGGGTTATACAATATTATTATCACTTCTTATTATATTCCCTCCGTCCCGTTTAATAATTACGTTTGCTTTTTGTACGAGGATTAAGAAATATAGTAGTATTTTAAAGCGTATAAGTGAGAGAAATAATATTTTAATATACAGTGAATAGTTGTAAAATAAGTAGGATAAATAATATTTTAACGTACAGTGAATAGTTATATTAGTGTTACAGATGAATCCTATAGAAATATTTTAACTTTTTTTTTTGTGTGTGAATCTTATATACCCCAAAATAAAAAGGCAAAGACTTGTGTGAGACCGTCTCGCATAAGCCCTTACGTGAGACGGTAAGGAAGTGATAACTTTTATGAAGAAAAGTGATAATAAATTAATAAAAAATGATAGTGTTATTTCATGAACAATTTATAGTATAAATAAAAAGTGATAACATTTTATAGCGAAAGTGATGATATTTTATAGTGAAAGTGATAACTATTTTAAAAAGTGAAAAATTGTCTCACGTAAGACGGACTCACGCAAGACCTACCCAAATAAAAATAGAGTAATTATTAGGATGAAATGCTTAAATTAAAAATATTAAACATTACGAGTACATAGGGATTACATATTACTTACTCATGTGAATATACTCCCTCCATCCCGCATATATTGCGTCGTTTACTGTAGCTTTTGTAAGAGCTTTATGCAGTCAAACGGTGCAGTTTGACCGGAACGGAGGGAGTACGTAATACACCCTTAACATTTATCTTATCGCCTATGTAACTGGCATTTAGGGTATACTGGCCGAGGGCTGGAGTCGCTATTCATCAACATAAGTCGTCCTACTAAAGGACGACTATCATTTCCCTTTACCCAAATACACAAATCTATAAATATATAGACCATTTAAAATCAATTCCTAAATCCACACCTTTGGCAGCCACCGTTGGCTCAGATCAGCGCCACCATCTGTCCACAACCAATCACGTCGTTGCGTTTATGCCGCCACCTCCTCTCATATTCCCAATCAGGGTAAATTAATATTTTTATTCTGTTCTTGTTCCTGGAATTCTGTAGTCTGTTTCTTGCTAGTTGCTATGATTACTTAATTTTTTTTTGTGGTGTTGGAATGCTAAACTACAATTCTCCCATGGATGTAGTGACAGCCTCAGCTTGAGGTGATGGTTTATTTGCTTATTTTGTGTGTGTGCGCGCGCGCGTGTGTTTGCCTTAAAATCAGAAACAATTAATTAGGATAATTTATGTTGTCAAAATTTTTTCTTATGCTTTAACTAATTCGATTCAGAGAAGTGGATGAAGATCTAGAATCCATGGAATTTTGATAAACGATCACAATAACCTTCAGCCTTGACGCATTAATTGTTGGAGACATCGTATATGGGAAAAGGAGACTCCTCTTAGAGATAGAGGGTGAATTGCTGCTCCTAATACCTCTTGAAATCGGACTAATATTACTGTGCATAATTTGATTTAATGGATTTATTTGGATCTCGTAATTTGTGAAGTATACAAAACTTTGTGCTAGTTTAACCATTGTAAATATTGCTTATTGTAATCTTGAATTATTAAATTACATTGAGTAGGCTTTAAATAGGCTCTCAGGCTTGACTTGACGGAGCTCTGGTTAAACGTGCCTAAGCTTTTTAAGGCTCGTCATATTTCCACCCTTGTTCGTCACTTTCTCTCCTGAATGGTTCAGCTTCTGTTTCAGTACTCTCTTTTCACTATGGCAAACATAAGGACATTTATTTATTAGAAATATCACGGAGAAATATGATTTCAGTTGATCTAGGTAAAATTGCTAAAATAATCATAAAACTAAAAGGGGTGGGGTGTCGATCATGTCTTGTAAAATTTAAAATTTTAATAATGCCTGTTAATTATTGGAAACCCGTGGATTATGTTCAGCTTTATATGGAAATTCAAACCCTTTGGATTTTCTCTTTGAGAAGCAATTATTGCTTGGTTCAAAAAGGGTTCTATCCTTACCTTGCCGAAATTGAAAGATACACCAGCAATTTTGTTTTACACTTGTTGCATTGCCTCCATGAATTATGGTGTGTTTCTTATGCATTTGGACAGCTAACCTTTTCTTGCCTCGGGTCAAGTTGAAAGATGCTAGATAAGGTTTGGATGGAAGATGATTTCCTTAAGAATTATAATGGATAATACCTAACAATTTGATCTTTCCAAGGTAATTTTGGTATTCAAACAATTAAATTGTTAAACAACACTCATTACAGGTGAAGAGAGCATGTGATTGATTGCTTCTTTTGAAAGTTTTAGAGATTGATAGTCTAAGCTATATGGTATTCCAAAGATGTTTATGTTATGCTATAACATCCTCCCTCATTTGGGTTTAAAATGATTGTGGTGGTAGCAATTAGTGATGCATTCATGAATATGAGTCTTTATTTGAAATTTCTGGGAGAGCTGTGATTATGTGGTGTTTGGCTAGCTTTTATGATAAGGTATGTATGATGTTTTGAGGCCTTAGAATGTAGTGAGATTTTATTCACATGATGTCTTAATCTGTTTGGCAAAATTAAACTTCAAAGCCTTCATAATCAGTTAACCAGAACAAAGTCTGATTCTATACTATATCCATGACCCTGATCAACGAATGATACTAACTATTCAGAAGCAATATTGTTTCTCTTATTTTTGTGAATTGATTATATGGCTTACAGATCTACTTTGTGCTAGAACATTCTTCTAAATTAAACTTCACTCGCTTGCAGGGATCCTGATAATAAACCAAATCTCTTCTCCCTTAGTACTTCAATTCAACTCCCAACCAATGCCGCTTAAACGATTTCAGAAGCCCCCTACAGGTAGGCCTGTATCTCTCTCTAGCATCAAATTTCAATGTCAATCCACACAGTTCTCTACGTCTTTCTGACTTGTGCTTTTAAATTTCTTTCAGCGTTGTTGTGTCCTTTAAGTATTCTTATATAAGTTTCTCTGGTATTTGTACATGTGAACTTTTTGAAGAAATGTTCAATGTGATTACTCGTTAAACAACACATTCTATGTTTTCTTTAACAGTTTTGCCTGGTAACTGTTTGTACCTCAATTAGAATTGTCTTCTTCAGAATTATTTCCTGATACCTGTTTTTAAGATTGCATAAATTTGGTTGTTTGTGCAAGGTGTTCTACTTTTAGGTTCTGCTAATCTATTCCCCATAATTGCAGCATTTTAGTTTTAGGATATGTTGGTTTTAATTTGGAGTCTTTTAAATTCTAAGATAGTTATATTTTGGGATTTTATAGTATATGTGATATGTCAACACTGATCATCATAGAATATAAGAGGCATGCAGCAGTGAGGGCTGACCTACTGGAATTATTGAATTAATTAATTATTTTTTATTACTGGTTAGTTTCTAACTAGCGAATAATTTGGTTGTGTGCATTGGCCTTAAGTAAATATTTAGAGCAAGTTAGGAAACTTAGGAAGATACTCAGAAAGTATATTTTTCAACCTTGCAGTTGTGGCAGAGCTTTCTGCCTCTAGGACCAGATTGAAGATTACATTATATTCAGTTTGTTGTTGTGATGTTATTCATTGGGTTCTTACTCTTATCAATATTGTTACTATTATTAAAATTTCATAGTTCACTAGTCTTTAAAAATTTAATTTGAAACTCAGAATGAACATCTCCTTCTTGATCATCGTGCTCTCTTGTGTATTATCGTACTTAAATTCCTACTGAATGTCTGTTAACTATACCATATACTATTAAATGGATATGTTTCCTCCTTTTCAGGCCTGGCGTTAATAACATCTGATAAATTCTTGAAGAAAATCGGGTTAGGTAAAGAAGACCACCATTTCTGGAAGCAAATAGGCAAAGGACTGGTATGCACATACGCCCTTTTTGGGTTTGTTTGGTGGTTGAACGAGACGTCCCCGTTCGGGTGGTGGTCGATGAAGCCAAGGCCCAAGGAAGAGAGAGAAATGGCACATCTGTATGAGCGACGAGAATTCCCTTACCCAGGCGATGCAGAGGCGATGGAGGAATTCGTTGCCAAGGGTGGGATGATAGGCACCGCCATCGGACCAAAAGGAATCATTGAAAGTGATAGAGATTCATTTAGTTTTGAGAAAGATTTGCAGGACAAGAAGCTTGAACAAGAGGCTTTGAAACTGTGGATGAGGATGAAAAATGAGGTTATTTCTGAGCTTCAAGAAAAAGGGTTTGATGTTGAGTAGTTAGAATTAAACTCAACAATCCTGATGTTTGAGGGTATTTGAAACCTATTAGATAGTGTTATTTATATGCTGGTATAAAGAACCAAATTTGTAGTTATGAAAGTATGATCAACTAACATAACTCAGAAAAAAAAAGGAATCAGGAATTCAAGATGATAATTCTGAAAAGTTACCTTTTGGATTGTGCTTGAGGTAAATTTTTTTTTTCTTAATAAATACTGGTATAAAGTACTATGTAATATGAGGATGATATATATCTATAATATTAAAAATTATGTTTGAGATTATTGTATTGAAGTGTTATTATTATTTTTTTTGGAGATGCGAATAATAGTATAATAAAACAAAAAATGAGTAAATAAGCATTTCTATTGGAGAGAGGGGTATTATACACACTATTCGTGGTAAAGTATACATTTTAGTGTGGTAAAGTTTACATTTTAGTGTCTCAAGTGAGAGAATTAATTAATTATATGAATACAAATACCTAAAAAAAAAATGGATACCTACCCATTGCAATCGCTTTAAGGTAAAACAAAATGTATAAATAAAATGTGAGTTTGTCTTTGTGCGTATAATAATTTGGATTTATTTGAAAGATATAGGTGTAATAAGATAATTACACACTAAAAATTAATGTTTTAATCTAAAAATACATTTGGTTTATAGAGTTAATATGTATCAATAAAGCTTCAAAATGTTATAAGTAAATTCTAAATATGAATATATCCTTAATTCCCAGAAGTTCCGTGAGATATTTTAATCCAACCACTAAGTTACATTCCATTCGACATCTTACTTTTTATTAACGGGTTTAAAAGAAAAATAAGTCCGTATAAATACAATTAGTGTGCAAGTATTTTTTATTTTTAATAACTTTTTAAGATAAGTAATACTTCTATTAAGTATCGACCCAATATGAATCAAACGCACCATAAAAATAAAGATTGAACAGTAAGGAAAATTGAATAAATAAAGAACCTAAATTAAAAAAGATGTGAAAATATAATAATTTTTTTTTAAATTTAACACCTGACCTAAAAAAATATTAAATCTCTTGAATTAAGGAATGAATGATGCACCACTAGGTTGCATAGATTTTTATTTTTCTTAAAATATTGTAGAAAACATTTTAAATTGTGTAAATATCCCAATTCAAAATCCGAGCATTTCTCAGTGCTAATAACTTCTTTTCCTTTTTTCCTAAAGAACAAGAAATGTGCGTAGCACTGACAAATAGGTCCCCTTCATAAGTCGACGGTTGTGGGGTGGGGGGGGTGGGGGGGTTTGGATGCTTAATTTTGAAGACATTCATTCAACAGCTTCATCATTGTATTTCCTCACTCTCTCTTGTTATACACTCAAAACCATCTCATCTCTACCTTTGTACAATTGTTATAATCATCTTTATAGATTAATTGATTCATAAGATAATATTTAAATTAATAAGATTTATAAATATATTCTACCTCCGTCCATCCAATAGAGTATCATTTCTCCTTTTTTTGGCTCATCCATGTCCTCCCGCCTCTACAAATTCTAAAGCTATCTTTTTATCTTTTCCTTATTTTGTCATTTCATGTGGTTATGACCTATTTTGTCTATGGTTCAATATTTATCAATAAGACTTAACATTAATTTTAAAAATATAATTATAATTAGCTTTATTAAAAGCGAAGATCACAAAGATCGACATAACTGATTCTATAGAATACTTCCTCTTACTTCCTCTCATATATATATATATATATATATATATTACAATAATTTATCAATAATTTCATTAGTTATTGTATCCTACAACATCATAAGTTGCATTCCATTAAATTGGTTGATTTTTTAAATAACTAGCTTAAAAAATAAAGAATGCCACCTAGGTGTAATTAGTGTGTAATAAGGCATATATTGAATAACGTTAGAATGTTTGTTTCATTAGCCATATGTGCGTCAATGGTATACCAGTGACTTTTAAGGTGTTTGAAAATAAGTGTGATACCCACAAACTACATTTATCACAAGGTGAGTTATAATATTATGCGAACAAGAGAATGTTCTCCCATTAATTAAAGTGCAATTAATACATTTATCATTTATACACTTTGTCTATTAACATTATGACTCTATTCTAACCCACATATTGAAACAATCTCTTGATAGTGTGAAGAAGAGAAAAAAATTATCATAATATATAGACAATTATGTTAAACAAATTCAAATGCAAAGTAATTTACCTACTTATTCATCCATTCAGTTTCTTTCTGACTTCCTATAATGACTCATGGTGGACTGTGTACCAATCAACTATGAACGATGCATCTCACTCTTGAGAACTGCACACAAATTCTCAACCTAATAATAGTGTTCCCAATGGAAACTTCTTCTTGGCCTTTTGGTGCATAAAGTGCCTAAAATAACACATCCTTCTGGTACAAAACTTCTCAATCCATACCCAACCCCACAGCAGATTCCCACCACCCACCCACCCCAAAAAAGTAGAACTTCCAAATATTGAAAAAGATGAAGGAATGATGATAAGAGAACGTAGAAGGAACATTAATTCAAATGAATGGATAAATTTTACTCAACCAGATTCATAGACATAATGACGAAATTCAGCTTCATAATAAAGTGATAAATACAATACAAGGAATTCAAGATCTACTAATGGCCTAAAAAGCAATGCAAATTAAAAGTGCAGCTCAAGTTATATAAAAATCACTGCTGACTATAGAAAACCCTATGGCATACAATGTTTTTAAGAGTTAAATAGATTAATAAAATGGACATTATATTTCACTCTAAATATGGGTCAAGGCCCAAAAAGGACCACGTACATACGGAGGGCACCAAAGGTCCATGAGGCCAGAAGAAACATATTGGGCCGAGGATAAACTCGACCCAATAAAGAAACCAACCATGAATGAAGGCCTAGAGGTCATGAATGGCAAAAGCCCTAAACAGGCCGGACATATACTTACAATCGGCTCAGAACATAAGCTCGGTCCATTAGTTACCTTTGGCCTGGACCGAACTTATGAAGGCTTTGCCCAGCCGAGGATAAACTAGGTGAGTCTCCAACGGCGAACCCACTAGATACAATATCTCAAAATGGATAAAAACAAGTCACTCTCTACATCTCTGTCAAAAGGACACCTTGGAAAGAGTATGTCTCATTCCCTCATCAATAGAAACACAGTCAAGTACCGGGACCACTTGGACATATAGTTATTGGGCAGTGATGGTCTCCCCCTCTATCAACAATATAAGATTCCCCCACTACAACTGCATCTCCCAATTGGCTAAAAAGTAGGGCTTGAAGGGAGCATTTGTGAGGGGCAAAGGAGAACATATAAATAGCTATTTGCTCGTATTCTTGAGTTAGGTTTTCATTACTTCATTTTCCAGAAAACATTGAGGGTTGAAAGATTGAGTGCATGTAAAAATACAACAAAAATATAATAGAAAAGAGTGTATGTTCCTACCAACTCCATGGATCCTGTTTGATGAGTTTGTTCCTGAGTGATTTCATTTGCTACTCCAAGCACAAGCCTAGCCCATAAACAAACCACAAGAAACGACCATCAACACTAGACACACTACTTAACCCTGAGGAAGCACACTTCTGAGTTCTTCCTGTTAGAATTTAGATATATGCATAACAGATGAAATCTGCAGAGAGCTTGACTTCATTCATCACATTAGATAATTTACATACACGTCCAAAAAAGAAGAAAAAGGTAGAGTAGGTAGATACACCATACTTGCACCATACTTCAATATTATAATATTTCCTAAACTTAGGATGACCACAAAACATATTTCAAACTTTGACTAACATAATATATTATAAAGTATCTTAGACAAATCTCAATTTCTAACACTCCTCATTGAGATTTTTCTTAGATACTCCAAGCTTTGATCTCAAAAACTCAAATTTAGCTTTAGGAAGTGCCTTCGTCATGATATCAGCAAACTGAATCTCAGAGCTGCAGTGAACCAGCTTTACTTCTCCATTCTTTTCAGCTTCTCTAATTGAGTGATACTTAACATTTATGTGCTTCGTCCTTCCATGCTGCACTGGATTCTTTGAAATAGCAATAGCTGATTTGTTATCCACCCATAGAGTAGTAGCATAAGGTTGAATTTGCCCCAAGTCCATCAGTAGCTTCATTAACCAAATGGCTTGGTTTGATGTTGCTGCTGCTGAAATATATTCAGCTTCAGCTGAAGATTGTGCAACCACATCTTGTTTCTTGGAGTTCCATGAAAAAACTCCACTCCCAAAAGAAAACACATAACCTGAAGTACTCTTAAAGTCATCAACACTTCCAGCCCAATTACTATCTGAATAACCAACCAAACTTTCACTTTCTCTCTTCAAATAATATACACCAAGGTCAAGTGATCCTTTGATGTATCTCAATACTCTTTTGGCAGCACCAAGGTGAATCTGACATGGAGAATGCATAAACCTTGACAAGAGACTTGTAGCAAACATTATATCAGGTCTAGTTGCACTTAAGTACAATAGACTCCCAATCAAGCTTCTAAAAACTGATGCATTAGCATTTGTTCCACCATCATCTCTTGACAATTTTTCATTCACTACCAAAGGCGTAGGAACTGATTTTGCTTTCTCAATCTGGAACCTTTTCAAAACTTCTAAGGCATATTTTCTTTGAGAAATGAAGATTCCATGATCATTTTGCTCAACCTCCAATCCCAAAAAATATTTCATTTCACCTAGATCTGACATCTCAAACTCATTCTCCATATCAGTCTTGAATTTCTTCAAGAAGCTAAGATCGCCACAAGTGACTAGCAAATCATCAACGTACAAAGACACAATGAGATCCACTTTAGTTCCAACCTTCTTGACATAGAGAGTATGCTCACTTTCACTTCTTGAAAACCTTGTTGTAGAAGATAAACCATTGATTTTGCTGTACCAAGCATTAAGAACTTGCTTAAGACCATACAAAGCTTTCTTGAGATGATACACCATATCCTCTTTCCCCAAAACCTGAAACCCTTCCGGTTCCTCAATATAGATGTCTTCATTGAGTATGCCACTCAAGAATGATGACTTGACATCAAAATGAAACACTTTCCATCCAAGTTTTGCAGCAAGTGCAACTAGGAGTCTGATTGTATCATGTCTTGCCACCGGTGCAAACGTGTCAAAAAAATCAACTTCATGTTGATGTGCATATCCCTTCACAACTAACCTGGCTTTAAGTTTGATTATATAACCACCAGGATTGAGTTTGGTTCTCAATCATGGTTATCTCCTCCTGCATTGCAGCCACCCAATCTACTTCACTTGCAGCCTCATCATAATTTTTTGGTTCAAGTGAAGCCACATTGCATCTCTCATAGATATCCTCAAGTGTCCTTGTTCCTCTAACTGGAAAATCATCATAATTATCATTCATCTCTTCATCAAGTATTTCTTCTTCATGAGAAGAATTTTCTGGAAATACTTCTTTTCTTGAAGCATCAACTTTCTTCTTTTTCCAATCCCACTTGAAAAATTCATCAAATTTCACATTTCTACAAACCTACATTTTTTCTGACATTGAATTCCAGATTCTATAGCCTTTCACATTGCTGCTATATCCAAAAATATGCATGTTTCAGACTTGTGATCAAGTTTATCTCTCTTGATATCTGGAATTAGTGCATAGCAAACACATCCAAATACTTTGAGATGCTCAACTGAAGGTATTACTCCATGCCAACTTTCATATGGAGTATGACCATTCAATGCTTTTGTTGGCAACAAATTCAGCAAATACACTGATGTATTTACTGCCTCTGCCCATAATTTCTTTGGCAAATCTTTTTCAAACAACAAACATCTTGACATTTCCATTACTGACCTGTTCTTCCTTTCACTCACCCCATTTTGTTGTGGAGTATATGGTACAATAAGCTGATGATGAATGCCTTCATTATCACAAAATTCCTTGAATTTGTTTGAAGTATACTCAGCTTCGTTGTCGGTTCTGAGCATCTTTATCTTGCCTCGTGTTTGGTTTTCAACCAAGTTTTTGAAGGTTAAAAACACAGAAAATGCTTCAGACTTCATCTTCAAGAAATACACTCAACAAAACCTTGAGTAATCATCAATAAATAGGATAAAATACTTGCTTCCATTTAAAGATGAAACACTCATCGGCCCACAAATATCAGAGTGCACAAGCTGCAATTTTTCTTTTGCTCTCCAATTGCTGTCATAAAATGGCAGCCTACATTGCTTTCCAAATTGGTACACATTACACACAACATCCACTTCATGAATAGTAGGCATATCATTTACTATATTTTTTGTGTGCATGTTCATCAAGGTTGAGTAGCTGAAATGACCTAATTTTTTATGTCATAAAACTGAATCATCAACTTTGCTGGTATGGAAGCCTTTATTTTGCATTTTTATAGTCATAACTTCATTCCCTAAAGGATCAATTATAGTGCATGACCTATTTTCAAAATGCAAGGAATAATTTCTTTCTAGCATTTGTCCAACACTCAACAAGTTTTGATCTATCTCAGGTACGTAAAGCACATCTGTGATTAGTATAGTACATGAGGGTGTGTTGACAGTTACTGCTCCTTTTCCTTTCACTTGCACTTGCTTCCCATCTCCAATTTTCACCCATGAGTTGTATGATTTGTCCAACTCATTAAAAATACTAGCATCTCTTGTCATATGATTCGTACAACCGCTATCGATCAACCAAGTATCCCCATGGCTGATTGTAGCATAACAAGTGGCAACAAAGAGATTCTCAATTTTTTGCTCTTGATTTTCAGCAACTTGAGCTTGAGTTTGCTGCCCTTGTTGATTTCCTTTGTTCTTGCAGACCTTTTCAACATGCCCGAATTCATTACAAGCTCGGCATTTAACACCGGTCTAAACCAACAAAAGTTTTCAGTATGACTTCTTTTCTTACAATGAGGGCAAGATGGATACTTTCCCTTTTTGCCTCCACTCTTGTAAGCATCATTCTGTTTCTTTTGTTTGTCTTTGCCCTTCTTGTCCCCAGATTGCTTTTTCCCACTCCCACTGCTACTACTTGAGAGATTTTCCATTTGCTTTTCAAGGAGTGCTCCTTCCGTTTGCTCCTCATGCCTCAAAGTCCTCCTTTGCTCAATTGCTTGAAAAGCATTAACAACTTCATTAAGTGTTAATGTTGACAGGTCCTTTGAGTCTTCAAGGGAAGAAATTTTTGGTTCAAGCATTTCGGGTACGCTGACAAGGACTTTGCTTACAATCCTTTTAGCATGTAACTCCTCTCCAAGCAATCTCAGTTTGTTTATAACCTTCATCAACCTATCAAAATGCTCTTGAACAGTCTCACTTTCAGACATCCTCAAAATTTCAAACTCCCTCCACAAATTTAACACCTGTATTTGCCTTGTTCTTTCACTTCCTTGGAACTCTTCCTTCAACTGATCCCAAGCTTGCTTTGTTATTTCACAATTCATAATTCTTGTGAATATTGCATCAGAAACTGAAGAATGAATGGCTGACAAAGCCTTGTACTTCTTTGCACTATCTTCACTATGTTGATGGATTTGAGCAATGGTTGGATTCTCTCTCAAAGGAGGAGGATCTCTACCCAAATCTACAGCATCCCACAAGTCAAAAGCCCTTAAATATGCCTTCATCTTCACAGCCCAAGCTGGGTTTTCACCATTGAAAACAGGTGGTGATGGAGCTGAATAACTTTTGGAAGCCATAAGAAATTTGATGGTTGATTTTGAGTTTTATTTAGGGGAAAGCCTTGCTGGTTTTCTCTCAATCTCTCACACAGCCCTTAAGATCAATGGGCTCTTGATACCATGTTAGAATTTAGATATATGCATAAGAGATGAAATCTGCAGAGAGCTTAACTTAATTCATCACATTAGATAATTTACATACACATCCAAAAAAGAAGAAAAAGGTGGAGTAGGTAGATACACCATACTTGCACCATACTTCAATATTATAATATTTTCTAGACTTAGGATAACCACAAAACATATTTCAAACTTTGACTAACATAATATATTATAAAGTATCTTAGACAAATCTCAATTTCTAACACTTCCCACGCATGACTGATGCTCAAAATCAATAACTTTATTCCTAACACTTCCGACTCAACAATAAAACGTTAAAAAGGCTCGCAGGACCACGGGCTGAGTCACATGATAGTAATAAATCCCTTGCGAAATAACAACCGAAAAGGAAAGTAACAAGAATAACAACTCAAAGCTTAATTACTCTGACAAGTGCACACAATTAATCTATGATACAACCTATTGAGAGTGTAGATAACATTGGGGAAGAATTGCTAATGGCTAGATATGGATATTCCAAGAGCGCCAATTAAAGCCAGCATCATTATAGCCAGCATCATTTATCCCATCTTTCAAAAATCAAAGCTTCATGATATATTCAGAATAGGTTATTAAAACTAAAGCTTCTAAAACCAGCACAGGATTCAATTACCAATAAAAATGTGAATAATGTAGACTAATCTATGAAAAACTGATAAGTTTTTTAGTCGAGCAAATTAATTGAAACTATATCAACGAAAACGCTGATTAATCAATAAGTTTCTCATTTTCTTGAAGAAGTCTAAAAGTTGTCATTGTGTCATTGATGAATGACCTTGATGAATGATGTAGCATTGTCATCGAAACCTAAGGAAACAAATGAGATATTTGGCGTACTATATAAACGTTGTAAAATCAAAGAGAATACCTGAAAACAAAACTGATTCTTGAGCAGCAGAACCACCAAAGATAGAAAATGAAGTGCTCATGACCACTGGTGTTGCATAACCAAAAGCAATTTCTTTAACTGAAGTTTGGTTGAGTTGGGATGTCAGTTGTGTACTGTTTCCACATCCTCTTCAGTCGTTGTCAGGTTGCCCCAATGCACCGCCTATTTTTCAGTCATGAAAGGATGGGCTGAAACTTGTTTATTGAACTAGAAACAAAATCTTAGGTTTGACCATTCAGCTCATACCCAGCTTACCTGTACTAATTAAAAAATGATATATTCAAATTAAAGAAGAGATTTGAAGAGCAGAGCCATGCCTATTTCAAAACAGATGACTTCTATATCAGCCACTGTTATGGGGTGCTTTCTCTTCTTTCGTCATTGGAATATGTCTAGAGTTAAGAGCCAATTAGTCAGCATATATTTCACAAATGGGATTCCCAGAGGTGTAGGCTACGACACAGGATACCCTAACCTCAAGCTTCATGGTTTAAAAATGTATGTGAACCAGAAATACTGACCTAAAGAAAATCTCTGCAGGTTTTACCTTTCACATCCAAGTAGGTCCTCCATAAAAAAGTTTGTCTGTAATTCTCTATTTTTGAAAATTCTACAGAAGTCATCCTCACCATGACAATGCTTAAAAACATTTTCTTTGCCTTTTCCCTTTCTACCAAAAATTTCTACTGAAATACAGCCCCAGGCCTTATTCTACCATACACATTCTAATACGTTTTGTAAAGAAACTTCTAGATATGATAGTAATGAGAGGACGTTGTAGATGGAGAGCGCAAGTAGCCATAGTGTATTCAAGATTAGATTGGGTATTTATGAAGTTGCTTAAGACATTTAAAGGTCTGTAGTTTGTGTGCAAAGATCATGACAACAATCACATGCAACCAGGATGTATGGAAAGATCAACAACAAAAGTTTCATAAAGTGAAGACCTAACAGAACGGTAAGAAGTACAGACCAATTTGAAGCTGTGTGCCAAAACCAGACAAGGGATTGCTTCCACGTTTCTGTGAAATACAATGTTCAGAATCATCTGCTCCAGCAATGCTTTAGATGGTTGTATTTTCTTAAAGATTCAACTAAATCATCATTACACGATTCATTCATTCTCAGCATTCTTTAAGCCTCATGCATACTTAATATTAAGTGCTTCATAAATCAACCGCATTATCTTTTTCCTCAATCATTTTCCTCACTCATTTGCAACTGCGCCACATAATATATTATTTTCATGAAACCAACATATAATCACAGATGACTTGTGTATGTTCTAGCTAGATACTATGTAACAGAATACCATAATCCCAAACAATTGACCAGCTAGTGCAGTGCAAAAACTGCCAAAAAAGGCAATATAAAATATATAATGTAATTCTATATTGTGAACCAAAAAGACAAAAATACAGTTGCAAATAATAAAATATTATCACAGAAAATTAATCCATGTTTCAACACACAGCAAGTCCCTGAAAAGGTCAGTTGGTGCAGTAAAATTCATCATTATTTAGCAGAACATATTGTGAACAGTGGTCTGCTTCACATTCTAATACACAAAAAATGATTCGATTATACATACAACTCAAATAATGCCCATAAAACTTAATACACTAAAGGGAGCACAAGCTTCTTCACTAGATTAATTTCTTCGAAGGTGAATCACACTTTAGTTCAGACTTATGCATGCACATTTTGCTACTACCTATGGAATTTTATTTATTTAACATATTCTATCCTCATCACACTCACTAGAAATGCGCTAGAAAATAGCGAGAATGATTAATGACAATAGATAATGACACAAGGTTCAGAAATGTGTTTAAAAGGAGCTTGAGAATAACCATTTATAACATTATATATTCATTCACCTCTACAAGATGCATAGTAGTTATCAATTCCAAAGTTACTCTTTTACAGATAATACAATCTTAAAGCAATCTAGCCCCAATTTATCAAAGCTGTCATTTCCATCCTTGCTGCATTTATTTGGTTTCACATGAAAATGCCTCAAATATTATTAACTAAAACAAATCCTAACTAGATTCCAACCTAAGATGCGTCATTGGACCGTCAAGTACCAAAAAAAGTAATTCATACCCAATTTATACATGCCTCGTGGTCAGCTGACCAACTTATTATAGTCACACTTGTTATAATCCGGCAGGTTGGACAAAATTATTAGGCACATAAGCTAGGGGGCATTAACTTAACCCAAAATCAGGGTTGAAGGTTAAGGGTTGGCCCCCACTTATATGCCATTCCACTTTTTAGTGTGGAACAGATGTGGGATATCATAACAATCCATCCCACATCGAACCGGACATATGGCACACATGCCAAGGCCCACAACTCAGGGTGCAACACCGCAATCCCTATCAGGCACATAGGCCCACCATCGGGTAGGCCCTTCCTGTGGCCCGTGCGGATCTACCAGGTCAGAACAAATTGATGTAGTCAAGGGTGAGAACAGAATAATAACAGAATAAGAATCATTATTTAACAGGAAACGTTCCACCCAAGCAAAACCCCGAATTTTACTAACAATATTCTTTAATACCTTAAGATCAAGAAGTAAACAAACTAATACTCTCCTGCGGCACAACCATGACAAGCCCATGGTTGACAAAACAAATAATAATTATTATTAAACAAGATACTAATGGGCTTTCACTTTCACTCTGCTGCAGCCTGTGATCCGCTGCAAGGGTGATCTATTCGTAACATATGCTATGATGTTTACAGTTTAAAGTTGACTGTGAAGCTACTCAGTAAGTAAATACAGCACTAGAATATGTTATCTAGCTCTTTTATCAGCTTTGAGACTTTTACAATGCCTACTCATGAGTTTCATGTATTGGTGAAAATTTATGGGCTGAAAAATTAATTTTATTTTGGAAAAGAGTTGAACAATATCAATCAGGTAGCATCCAAAGTTAATTTGAAGTTCAATACTAAATGATTAGCCATGTGATGGATAATCAAGATAACAAGATAATTGAAACAGATCACAGTGCTTAGTAACAAACCATTGAAATGGATGGTAAAAAATTTTGTCTGTGAACCAGCAGCTATGGACAGACTTCAGTTCATAGTAAGATGGAAATATAGATAAATTTATTAGAAATGTGTTAGAGATATTCGTAACAAAATGTCTTACCATGCTGGAGAGAAGTAATTTAGTAAGAATGTCACTTATCAAGAATATCAGAATTTGCTCATTTATATACTTTAAAGCTTTACCACTTTAAGAATGTTGAAGGATATTCTGGGCACTTACATAACATGGATAAATTAAAAAGAGTAGTCCAGACTGAGGTTGGGAAATCCAACAGTTTTATGGCTAGTCAAAAGAAGAGTTAAGCTAAAAGATCTGCTGGAAAGAAGAAAAACTATAAGCTATGTGTATTGAATTATTATTAATGTCGATTGACAGTGATATGCAGCTAAGAACCATTCAAAATAATGAATATATATCTTCCAGTAGTACTATCAGAAATTGCAGTAGTTAATGCTCATATATTGGAATCACACCATGACACTACCTACAAGAAAAATAAGATTTAGATCAACAATGCAACACCATTCAATTTAACTACCATAGTAGAAACTTATATAGTATAATGCAAGAAACCCATATGGAAAATGCAACTAATCCCCAATATTTTAAAAAATGCACAAAGCCGAGCTCTATGCGACGACTACAACAAAAATAAAATTTCAAAAAAGGGCATTATATTTAAAAACTATCTATGAAATAATCTATATTGTCCTAAAGATGAAAATTAAGTACAAGTAGCCGTCAAAGTTAAAATGCAAAATGGAAAACTGGAAAAAAAAAATTGCTCATAAAAATTAAAAGAAAAATATGAGAAAGACATAGGATCTCAACGTATTAAATTAGGCTTATGAAAATTTATTCACACCAAAATAAAAGATAAATTCTACAAATATTTGATGGAATTTGTGCCAAAATTTTCAGCAAAAACAAGAGAAGTTTTCACATTTTCTTTAACACAATGAGGATACAGTGTATATATTAATATATGGGAGGATTTTGTGCAAGATTTCTCATATACAAGGAGATTTGGTGAATTTTTTAAAACACGTGGGCATTTTATCAAGTTTTGTTTTTGCATTTCACCCAAAGCTTATATGTGCAGTTGACATAGTAGAACGATTGTACAATAGCATAATTTAATATAGACTTGACCCCAATGGTAGCTACTGAAACATTATTAAGTAGCAAAGATTGCATAGGTTCCATATGTGATTTAAAGAGCTTAATGAGCAAGGGAAAGATGCTGATACAGACAAACAACTTGCTATTATTAAACCTAAGATAAAAATTGCATTAAAGAAAGACACAAGGAAAAGAAACTTTGATAGATAAAAATGAGTAAAAATAAGGATAAATACTCACATCTGATCAAGAATGGAATCAAAAGAGTCAAAACTTTATATATTCTGAGGGAAATGACTCTCACCAGTAAGTTAAATTCTACAGCCATAAGTTCTACCGACAATACACTGGAAATGGCATACAGAATATGGTTACCAATCTAAGTCAGATACTTAGTCTTGGAGTCAGCCAAGAGTCAATGAGACTGCTCGGTTGCAGTGGAGTTCTGACTTTCCTAAGTGGACAATAGAAGCCAATCAGACTCGAAAGGTTGGTGAACTAGGTGAAGTGAAAGTGACCAACGCAGAGATAGAAAGGCCATTCCATTTTCCATTTCAAGGACCAGATAGCATCTGTTTATCTATGTAGATGACAATTGCCCAACTAGGAAGATTGCTGCGCAAGTGCTTCCATAGCCCACAAGGGCAAAGGTGCCTGAATCAAAATTGACTGACCTGTAATAGGATGATCGAAAGACAAGCTCTCGGCATGAAGTTCATGTCCTTCATACATCTTGTCTTTCCATTCATATACACCTTCATATTTTACATCTCCTCTAATAGGAATACCAAAGTACTGGCAATGCAAACGAATTTGGTGTGTTCTTCCACTTCTAGGGTATGCTCTCACTAGAACCTCGGCTATATCAATACAAGAGGTTATCTCAGATTTCTCCTCAACGACAATGACATTCTCAGCAGGGTTTTCTAATTCGTGAAAATCTTGGAAGCAAGCTTTCCCATTTACCAACACAACTTCAAATAATGTTTCCATATCTCGAACGACTGATCCACCAGGAAGTTTCCGACCAACATCTGAATAAGCATAGACTCGCCAGGCTCCATGTTTTGATCGACCATGACCAGATTTTATGATCATATTTTTCCATTTTGGTTTAACACCAACACAAAATGTAAGGTAAGTCTTTTTTACCATATGATTGGTAAATGCTTTCACAAGCTTAGCGGCTACTTTGTGAGACTTGGTAATGACTGTAACCCCACTTGTGTCACGATCAAGCCTGTTAGATAGATGGAGTTCTTGTAATTTTATTTGCTCACCTGAAAAACAAATATGTAATTAAATGAGAAAATTAGCATCAAGAATAAACGATACAACAATCTTTTCCTACTGATTTAGACAATGCTAACAAATATGGAATCCAGCAAGTGGATTTTGATGGATACAAATGCCTTCGCCAACCACTAAGTATAATTTACACTCGCTTACTCATATGAATAACTTCATTCAGCAGATTATTATTTCATCCCTTGAACGCAACATTACGGGGGCGAGTTAATCAACAATCAATCGAAATTCGGAAAAAATACAAAAAATTATTCAAATTCTGGTTCGATCTATCGAAGTCACTAGTTGACACAACAAGTACAGTGTGTTTCCATTTATTAATCGTTCACAATTCAGTCTGATAATCCTCGGGGAAAAAAAAAACGAACCTCTTTCAGTATCAAGGAGATTGCGAACAGAAGATAAAATGTTGTCGCAATAGATTCCCTGCGGTTTATTCACTGCAATGAGCCAGTCATCTTCGAATAATACATCACTTCTGGAGAGAGAAAAGAGGGAAGACTTTGAAGACGCTGTCAAAGCTCTGTTCAACTCCAGATTCTTCGATATCGGCGGGAGAGATGGAGAGAGCGGCACTGGATAATTCTCGAGTTTTTGTAGGGTGTTTTCTGACGAAATTTGGAAAGAATTCATGTGAGGTTCGGCGGCCATTAACGAGATATGGAGGGGTTTCGAGATTCCGAGGGGAAGGAGGGAGAATAACCCAGGGGCATTCTTGAAAAATGGTGTACCCACTATTAGGGGCCCACACCGCTTCTGCCCTGGGAATTGATGGAGGAGGATGTGCCTTGAGTGACTTATATAGAGAGCTTACTGTTAAACTTGTGCTTGCAAGGGGTCAAATCCATGCCAAAGGCAGGATTCGAACCCCCACCCTACAACAAGTAAGGTCAGTTGAAAGGTCTTTTCACCCTCCCCTCTACCACTGGAGCTATGCCCTGGGGGCACAAAGGCATTCTTGTCATGACAAAAGGATACGAGAAACATTGGAAATCAAATTTCTACGATTGGTTTAAATTTTGGAAACAAGTTCTTAAAACCCAAGCAAAATCATTTTCGTATGAACTTATAAACTTTATAATTATTTATGCATTCAATTTATATTTTTTTCTCTTTTTATTTAATTTTTTTCTTTATTTCTCCTTTCTCATCTCTATTTTTATATATAAATGAATACTCTTACACAAAATAAAATTAAATTAATTATATCAAAAACTCAAAATAAATATATATAACTATTCAACAAAGACTTGTGGTACCGTCTTACGTTACACCCTTATGTGTGACATATAAAAAGGGATGACATTTAATTATTATACCCTTACGTGTGACATATAAAAAGTGATAACATTATTAATGAGATAGATAAAAGGTAATAACATTATTAATGAAAAATAATACTCAATAGATGAAAAGTGATAGTAGTACAATAATTTATTTTATGAACAATTTATAATATAAATAAAAAGTAACAACATTTAATAGCGAAATCGATAATTAATTACGAAAGCGTAAAATGGTCTCACTGTTACGCGTTTTCTTTGCATACAAAACTAATCCTCAAGTATTAAGGATATTAATTGCAGCACAAACAAGAGACCAAGTAAAATATCAAACTCAAATGACAGTGTATTATCAATTTAATTATTATTCAAACTAATCAAGACAAATTTGCAATAAAGTTTTGTAGTATTAAATTATTAATCTAATAGACAAATTAATTAAAATAAAATAGCACTTAGAAAAATTTGCAATAAAGTTTTGTAGTATTAAATTATTAATCTAATAGACAACTTAATTAAAATAATAATTAAAATAAAATAGCACTTAGAAGATTTCACAGTTGTTTCAAGAATGGTGAATATGCAAAACTATGGTAATCTAGTTTAAACTCTTTAATTTTCCTCTCAAGTTTACTTCCCAACTCTATTTATAGATTATGAACGTATCACTAAATCATGCAAACTTACTCTATAAACACAAGTAAATAAGCGTGTAAAACCTGTGAATCACCTCAGAGCAAGAGATCTAATTTTACCCCATTTCTAGGTACTATGAGTATCAATTCTTTCCTCGGTCGTCTGGTACTCAAACCCGATATGATCTCTTTTTATAGGTACTACAAAATTACTCTCTTAGTCCTGCTTATTAACCCGCAATTTATGCAATTAACAAGCATTCATATTCAACAGTTCTAATGAAGCCTCGAGAGTATTGGTCCATCTTTTAGAATCATAACATGCAACCCTGTTCAGTTATGAGAGTGGAAATATACGTCTTTTCAGTCGTTTATTACCGTGTTTCTACTAGGATAATGCCATATTTTCATGTTGGAATGCGTGGTTTATGTATTTTACACGATTATGGTGCTTCTAATGGTGTTTGTGGAGTTTTGAAGGTTAAAACAGTGTAAGAATAAAGCAAAACCGAAGACGAAAAAGACACGAGCTAAAAAGGGGCTTACTCGAGTTGCATGAATCAGCACGACTTAGCAACTCGAGTCGAGTAAGGTGTCGTAGAGGTGCAGAATTGATCAGTGAGCCAACTCAACTTGTCTTGCGCAACTTGACTTGCAGCTCGAGTCGAGCTGCGTATGGGGCAATTAGAGTTGTATGTCGTGTGAGGCAGAGCAGCATCAAATTTTGTCCAGTGAGTCAACACGAGTTGAAAGGCGATGACTCGACTTGCTAGCTCGACTCGTATTGATGTACGGAGGAAAATCAGTTTCAGAGCATGACAGCTCGACTTGACAGACGGACGCACAACTTGGCAGCACGACTTGAGATGGGTTACTCGAGATGCATCATAAGGCAACTCGAGTCGTGTTGGAAACTCGAGTTGGTCACTACAACTCGTGTTGCGTTAGTTTGGGCCGAAAATTAGGATTTTTATATCCCCTGTGCGTGACAAACGTGATATAGAGCCCAGGAGAGTTAGTTTTCGTAGCCCATGATAAAAAATGGAGATCAGGACACTTGGAGAGGAGACCGATCATTCACAACAGAAACACATCGTGAATTCAATTCACGCACCATCCATCCACCCACTCACATCAAACCATTCATCCATCCATCCCATCGGTCCTGAGGAAGATTCAAGTGGGTTTTGAGAGGTAATCCAATCGGAGAGACGGGGGAAGAACGCGAACCACGTGACACTAGGGTTTTGTATCTTTTGTTTATTATTTTCAATTGTTGATTCTGTTATGAATTTGATAGCCATGAGGGTTGTGTGTAACCTCATGTGCTAAGTACTTTTACAGTTCTAAGGATTGAGGGATTAATGTAGTTGATTTGGGAACCTAGATTAACTTTGTGAATTCATACTGTTTATAAGCCTTGTTTATTTGATTTATCCAAACTTTGTTATACATTTGTAACGTCTTCATAGCATATTATTGATGTTGCCCGTGATGCTTGATATGGTGTGTTAGCTTGTGCATACGTGTTTAATATTATTTGTTTGCTAAGGATTATAGTAGTTTGCCCGTGAACACGATAATCCTAAGGGCTGGTAATCAAGGTACTTGAGTGTCTTAGTGGAACAATGCAATTAAGAATTCAAGTAGGAAGTGAATAGGTTTGAGTAGTACTTTCAGAGAATATATGTTAGTCGAATTGGTCATCCGGAGGTTTATGAAATTCGCATTATTAGTATCTAGGAAGGGGGTTCAAAACTATTAATGCATTATCTCATAATGTATTTCCATTAAGACAGTATGAATGAACAGTAAGACGTTAAGGAGACCAAAGCAACTGCATTAAACCTGATACCTTAGAGCTGTTATTTCTCTCTTGATTAATCTTGAATAATTCCTTGCTTTTATTTATTGTTTCAAGAATTTTAGATAGTAATTTATTCAAAACCTGGAAATTGGTTACATAATAATTCTAGTTGAATAGTTATACAAAATAAATAGATAATTGACTGTCTCAGTGGGAACGATATTTAACTGGGTTACTTGCCTCTGCAATTGACATCTCTACACTTGGGGATTTAATTGGAGTGCACAAAATTGCCTAACAAGTTTATGGCGCCGTCGCTGGGGACAGTAAATTATTTATTTGATTTTGTTACTTATTTAATTAGAATTTTTGCTTTGGGATTTAATTGTCTTCAATTTAAATTTTCTTGAAGTTGCATGCACACCAGGTCAAAGAAGAGAACTCAAAATCTTGAATTTGATACGGAGGTTGAAGCATCTGCAAGAAAGAGGAGAGGAGCAACAAAGAATTTCAAAGCACCTCCAAAGGTTGCTAAGGCACCAGTTCAGAAGAAGAAAGTGGATATACCAGAGCCTACAGAAGTCATAGAAGATGATAAAGGACAGATTGAGGATCAGACTATCCCAGAAGAGGCTCAATCAGAAGTTGAATCAGAGACAGTAGTAAAAACAACAGTTATGGGAGAAAGAGTCTCAAATGAGGACGACATTGTCATCCGGGAGACATTCAAGTCTACTAACTTGGGAGGATCAGGCGTAGTTGGAGCCATTCAAGCTGATGAGGTGAACGACATAAGGCCAGCCCTGATACATATGGTGGAGAAAAACCCCTTTGCTGGAGGCGTATTTGATGAACCCTATGGATATTTGAAGCGCTTCAACAACTACATGGATACAGTTAAAGCCGCTGATGCTACCAATGACAGATGGAATATGAGACTTTTTCAGTTTTCCTTAGTTGACAAGGCGAGGGAGTGGTATGACAAGCTCAAAGAAGACAGTTGCTCTAATTGGACGGAGTTGCAGCAGCTGTTTGTGGACCGTTTTATGCCGCCTGGAAAAATTCTTTTACTGAAACAAGAGATAAATCAATTCAAGCAGCGAAGAGATGAATCGTTTGGAGAAGCTTAGGAGAGATTTACTGATCTATTGAGAAGATGCCCACAGCATGGATTTAAGATGTCTCAGCTCATCAGTGTCTTCTATAATGGCCTCGACGATGACTTGAGAGTGTTAGTTGATGCATCTGCTGGAGGAACAATTTTCGGGAAAATGTCTAATGCTGTTGCGAAATTATTCGATGATATCTCTATGAACTCTAGAGATTGGCCTTGGGAGAGAGTACGTGGATCGTACATCCTTGGTAAAGTTGCACAGGTAGAGCATAAATTCTCTGAAGCAGATAAGAATGACAAGGTTGTCTCTCAGTTGGAGCAAATGAACAAACATCTGGTCACTTTGATACCAGGAAATACTGGGGGGAGGCAACCAAGGGCCAGCAAGTGATGATGTAGTAATGAATGTTCAAAGGGTTGAGGATGTAAATTGGGCCATGGGGCAGAGTCTCCAAGGTTCAAGAGCACTTCCAAATTGGCAGGGAAATAGATACCCCCAAGGAAATTCTAACTAAAGGAATAACCAAGGGGAAGGTCCCAGCAATCAAGCAGGCCCCAACAATCAAGGAGGATGGCAGAATCAGCAAAGGCATGAGAACTTTGCTTATTCAAATCCGAATAATGTTGTTCCATTCCCTCCTAATTTTGATCATGGAGTCAAAACTGAAGAGGGGAAGCCAAGTATTGATGATGTGTTGGCAAAATACATGCAGAAGAATGATGCTACCATCAACAAGATCAATAACTGTATAGTGCTCATGGACTCCAATATGACAAAACAGAATGAGGAAATGAATAAGCAGTTGCAGAGTCTCACATATTCAATGGGTCAGATCTCTACTATGGTAAATCAACAGCAGCAGCAAATTATGAAGGGAAAATTTCATTCAGATATAGAAATTAACCCGAAGGAGAGTGCAAATGCGATTACTTTGAGGTCCGGGAAGCAGTGTAGTCAAGAATTGATGTAGGACATGACAGAAATGAGGCAGGATGGAAGAGAAAAAGAGCAAGGTAACTTGGTCACTAGTTTAGTTCCTGTTCAAGCCGAGTCAAGATTGGGGGTGATCACGTTGAGCCAAACGACGTTCCTGTGAATCAGACAAAGCTTCAGGATGCCTTTCAACCGCATTTAGATACAAGCTCGCCTCCAGTAATTCCAGCATATCCAAATTCTGTTGTGAACCAATTTGATCAAGCTATTGCAGATAAAAAATAGCAGCGGGCAAAGAGGTTGAGAGAAATAGAAGAGGTTTTCGAGAGAGATAGTTTGGGACTTCCAAAAATAAGTGTACCACTTCTGTTTCCTCAAAGGCAGTTGTCGAAGAGCTTGGATGAGAAGTTCAGAAAGTTTGCTGAAGTTATGAGGGATGTCCAAGTCACTATTCCATTTTCAGAGGCCTTGGATCAGATGCCACATTACGCGAGGTTCATTAAGGAACTCATCTCGAGGAAAAGAAAGCTGAACAGTCTGGAGACAGTGAGTCTGACTGAAAACTGTAGCTCTATTATTCAGAAAAAGCTACCAGAAAAATTGAAGGATCTAGGTAGCTTCATCATTCTTTGTGAGCTAGGAAAAGGACCGTCAAGAAGAGCATTGTGTGATCTAGGAGCCAGCATAAACTTGATATCTTTATCAGTGTACAAGAAGCTTGGTTTGGGGGAGTTGAAACCCTTATCTGTAGCTTTACAGTTAGCAGATAGGTCGCTTACATACCCCGAGGGGGTTGTGGAAGATGTGATGGTAAAGGTGTCAGATTTGATATTTTCTGTGGATTTTCTAGTACTCAATATGGAGGATGAAAAGGATGGCACGCCTCTTATCTTAGGGCGTCCATTTCTTGCTACTGGAAGAGCTCAGATAGATGTATTCAATGGAGAGTTGAAGCTTAGAGCCGATGATAAAGAAGTGGTTTTCTTGTTGAATAAGGAGATGCAGTGGCCTAAAGATCAGCAGCAATGTAAGTCTGGGGATGTAGTGGACACGGAGTATGATGAGGACTTTGCCCTGTCTAATGCAGAGTTTGAGAGTTTGTCCAATGATGCATGTATTGACTATCTTAAGAAGTTACTTGCATTAGGTGATGCAAGGAATGAACAAAGAAGGAAGGGTGTTGATGACGAGAGAAGGAAACATGTGGCAGAGGAAGTTGAATATGAGGAGAAAAGAGTTGAAGTAGTAGAGGAGATCGACAAAGCTAGCAGATCTCTTACTTATCCTATTACTAACTCTGATGTTATGTTTGATAATGTTTTGGTTGCAGGAATCATGGATGATCCATATTTGAACCCTCCGGATTTACCTCTGGATTTTCCTACCTATATGGGTGTTGAAAATTCTAACTTGTTTAGTCTGTGTTTTGCCATGGAGGATCCTGTATTGGTGACGAAGAAAGGTGAGGTGGTTGTAGCGGCCAATGATAGAGGAAGGAAGTACTTGAAGATACGAATGCGAGGGGACTGTGCTTCAATTCAGTAGTTCGAGAAAGAGGTATCCGTCGTGACTCTCCGACGTTAAACATGAGCGCATGTTGGGGGCTGACCCTCCCATTTTATTTGATTTATTGAGTCTGTGTCAATGTAGAAATTTTATTAGGTGTTGCTCGACTATGATATACACTTCTTTACAACCTTATGCTCTCACTTCGTTTGATCTAAGTTTGGGGGATACGTGTACACCTGCGTCTTGCTGCACCAAGTAAAGTTGCTTCATTGTGTTGTGTGCTTGGATGATTAATTTTTTGCGATTTTTTGGTATTTTTGATTATATTGAGAGGTTGATTTTTTGTGATTGTCCAGGTATGTGTCGTTTGTGTATTTTTGTTGTGTGTTTTTCCTAGTTCAGTGTGGTTATTTTTGGGTTCTTGAGGATGATTGTTGGATCTTTTTATTGGCACTTGATTGAATTGAAATTGTGATTAATTGATAATGTGGTGTTGTGGTATAATGGTGATGATCAAGCTAGATATGAACTCAGATGTTGGAATACTTTTAGTTGTTGCATGTTTTAAAAATTGGTTCACTAACCTATGAAGGAGTGCTCATTATTCTATTATACCTATGTGAGATTTGAGCTTTAATAGATCATGAAATTACACATGATTGGTTTTATTCTTGAGAGTATCGTTCACATGCGTGTATTCTAGAACTTGACTTTTAATCTGCTTAAGACTAGATGATTGATTAGATGATGGGAAATTATCTTAGGTCATTTTGTTCTTTATTGAGTCACTAGCCAAAATTTTATCTTACCTTTTAAATATTATCCTTAGTTTCCCATTTGAGCCTTTAAGCCTTATTCATTGGAAACCTATAAAGATAGCCAATTAAATCCCTTAAAAGCTTTTAAATACCTATCCTAGTAGAGAAATAAAGGAGACAGATTGGTGTATTATGAAAAGGAAGTTGGAAGATGAATGTGGAGGAATGTGATTGAAGTGCAAAATAGTTAAATCTTGTGAAAGGGGGGGTAGTGCCTGAAACTGGTACCCCAGTTATGGGGTAGTGCCTGAAACTGGTACCCTATGTGAAAAGTAGAAAAAGAAATTAAGAGAGGACGTTGATCTTTTATGTAAGGGATGAGGAAAGAAAAAGAAGAAGAGAAGGAGATTGATTTGTCAAGAAGATGTGGTGATAATATATCTCTACTGTTGATTCTCTAATAGTGATCGAGTCACTTATCCCATATTTACCTACCCTTGTCCAAAGAGTCAACGTTACAACCCTTAGCAAGTCCTTTGTGATTCCATCGTTAAGTCTTTCAAATTAGTAGAGAGTTTAGATAATTGTCAAGCTTATGGTTACGCGTGCATGTGAATTGATTTGAGTGCGTATATTTTAGCCCTGAAAGTGTATATTTCACACTTGAGCGAAGAGTGTAAACACTATCCATGAGAGTGGATGATGAGCATTCTGAAATGGGGAATGACTGATTTGACATGCGTGTTCTCAATTGATAGACTTTTGACATTTGAGTATATTATCTTGGTTTGGATTTGTGAGTGATCCCTTATTTGCATTAGAATTTAAACTCTCATCTCTCTCGTGTTCTAAAATCGTTGTTCGGGGACGAACAACATGGTAGTTTGGGAAGTTGATTAGGGTAGAAATTTACGTCTTTTCAGTCATTTATTATCGTGTTTCTGCTAGGATAATGCCATATTTTTGTAATTGGAATGCGTGGTTTATGTATTTTACACTATTATGGTGCTTTTAATGGTTTTTGTGGAGTTTTGAAGGTTAAAACAGGGTAAGAATGAAGCGAAACTGAAGACAGGAAAGAAACGAGTTAAAAAGGGGCTTACTCGAGTTGCATGAGTCAGCACGACTTAGCAACTTGAGTCGAGTAAGGTGCCGTAGAGGTGCATAATTGATCAGTGAGCCAACTCGACTTGTCTTGCGCAACTTGACTTGCGGCTCGAGTCGAGCTGCGTATGAGGCAATTCGAGTTGTATGTCGTGTGAGGTAGAGTAGCATCGAATTTTGTCCAGTGAGTCAATACGAGTTGACAGGCGATGACTCGACTTGCTAGCTCAACTTGTGTTGATGTACGGAGGAAAATCAGTTTCAGAGCATGGCAGCTCGACTTGACAGGCGGACGCACGACTTGGCAGCACGACTCGAGGTGGGTTACTCGAGATGCATCATAAGGCAACTCAAGTCGTGTTGGCAACTCGAGTTGGTCACTACAATTCGTGTTGCGTTAGTTTGGGCCAAAAATCAGGATTTTATATCCCCTGTGTGTGACAAACGTGATATAGAGCCCAGAAGAGTCAGTTTTCGTGGCCCATGATATAAAAGGGAGATCAAAACACTTGGAGAGGAGACCGATCATTCACAACAGAAACACATCGTGAATTCAATTCACGCACCATCCATCCACCTACTCACATCAAACCATTCATCCATCTATCCCATCAGTCCTGAGGAAGATTCAAGTGGGTTTTGAGAGCCAATCCAATCGGAGAGACAGGGGAAGAACGCGAACCACGTGACACTAGGATTTATTATCTTTTGTTTATTCTTTTCAATTGATGATTCTATTATGAATTTGATAGCCATGAGGGTTGTGTGTAACCTCATGGGCTAAGTAATTTTACAGTTCTAAGGATTGAGGGATTAATGTAGTTGATTTGGGAACCTATATTAACTTTGTGAATTCATACTGTTTATAAGCCTTGTTTATTTGATTTATCCAAACTTTGTTATACGTTTGTAACGTCTTCATAGCATATTATTAATGTTGCCCGTGATGCTTGATATGTTGTGTTAGCTTGTGTGCATACGTGTTTAATATTGTTTGTTTGCTAGGGATTATAGTAGTTTGTCCGTGAACACGATAATCCTAAGAGCTGGTAAACAAGGTACTTGAGTGTTTTAGTGGAACAATGCAATTAAGAATTCAAGTAGGAAGTGAATAGGTTTGAGTAGTACTTTCAGAGAATATATGTTAGTCGAATTGGTCATCCGGAGGTTTATGAAATTCGTCTTATTAATATCTAGGAAAGGGTTTCAAAACTATTAATGCATTATCTCTTAATGTATTTCCATTAAGACAGTATGAATGAACAGTTGGACGTCTAGGAGACCAAAGCAACTGAATTAAACCTGATATCTTAGAGCTGTTATTTCTCTCTTGATTAATCTTGAATAATTACTTGCTTTTATTTATTGTTTCAAGAATTTTAGATATTAATTTATTCAAAACCTGGAAATTGGTTACATAATAATTCTAGTTGAATAGTTATACAAAATAAATAGATAATTGACTGTCTCAGTGGGAATGATATTTAACTGGGGTACTTGCCTCTGCAATTGATATCCCTACACTTGGGGATTTAATTGGATTGTGCAAAATTGCCTAACATTCAGCGATGAACACACTCAATCCACAACAAGAAATATATTTAGACTCTATATAACAGTTGAAGATACAAAAAACGATCGTGAATATGTGTTTAAAAAAGCACAATCAAATATAAAATAATCCACAAGTAGTGTTGTCGGCAAAGTATGATAAGAGAAGTCAATTAATTTGTTTAAACCTTCAAAACACTAATACTACCAAAGAGGTTCTAGCCTATGGTGTTACAAGAAAACACACATGGGGTTTAGATAGATCTTACCCATAGTCTGAAAAATCACAAGAAAATATAAAGAAACGAAGAATACCTTATATGGTGGTAGTCGTCACTTCCTCCTCTATCTTGAATCTTCTGGTCAGTTCTCCTTCTTGATTCGACAAACAAATCTTCATCGTGTCGGCAGATGATGGGATGGGATGGATGAAGGTAGGGCATGGCTCTTATGAGGGTGTTAGATCTGGATGTGAGTTGTGTGTCCTTTTATACTTGCAAACTCTTCTAATAGACCTTTAATGGGCTTTTTACATTAAAATACACACTTACACACACTGAGGGTGTAAAAAGTACAGATTTAGAGCATCCCGCGTGGCCGTCGACCTCAGGGCTTGGTCGAACGACACTTGAACAAAACATCGGAGATTTGATATACCTCAAGGGACCCCGTTCGACCAAGGCTGGAGGTCGAACAGTGGTCGAAAGGCTACCATCGGGTTCGAACGAGCTCAGAAAAAATCATTTTCTGATTTTGACCACTTTTGTCATTTTTCCTGCCAAAAATAACACAATTGACCATAATAGCATCTAATTCTTGATTATTTACTAAACAACCTAATTCAGGACAGATTAAAACCAAATCCTACACAATTATCAGGTAAATCATAGCTAAAAACATTTGAATTTTTACTCTCAATACTCATCGTGAGACGGCGTCATACAAGACTTCCTCACTATTTATTAGGTTTTCAAAAACAGAATTTAGTTTTCAAAATCTTAACCAAAGATCACTTAAGGTGATGTGTGTTGGTTGTGTGTCAACCAAAGTTCCACATCAAATAGAAGTGGGGATGACGATGAGTTTATAAGTATGGAGAAGACTATCCCTAATATGAGATCTTTTAGGTGTGAGCCCAAAGAGCAAAATAGTGCGGGTCAGTGAGCGGTCTAAAGAAGACAATATCATTCTATTGGATTGAGTGGGCCCGACTCCACTGGGCTGATAAACCCAACAAGTGGTATAAGAGTCAGGCGTCAGACTTAACAGGAGCAGCGCGGGAAATACTGCGCGGTTGGTGGCGAATCGGCACGCGTCTCAAACTGATATCTAGCCACGGGACTTTGTTTGAGGGGAAAATGCAGCGCAATTGGTGGGGTGTTCTCGAATCGGCACGTGTCTCAAACTGATATCTAGCCACGGGACTTTGTTTGAGGGGGAAATGCGGCGCAATTGGTGGGGTGTTCTCGCCTCAAACTGATGTCTAGCCACGAGACTTTGTTTGAGAGGAAAATGTTGGTTGAGTGTCAACCAAATTCCCACATCGGTTAGAAGTGGGGATATCGATGGGTTTATAAGCACGGACAAGACTCTCCCTAGTATGAGGCTTTTTGGGTGTGAGCTCAGAGAGAAAAACTGTGCGGGTCAGTGAGCGGCCCAAAGCGGACAATATCATGCTATTGGATTGAGTGGGCCCTGCTCCGCTGGGCTGATAAACCTAACAATGTGTTATTTTGAATTTTTGTAAGGTTAAAAATTGACTGAATAATTATATATGCTTCTTTTGAGTTTTTTATAGGAGAAATTTTAATTTTATATTAAGATAATATGTAAGAAGATATTAAATAATACTATAAAAGAAGAGGGAAGAGAGAGGAGATGTATAGAAGGTATATATGTGTGTCATAAAGTTTTTAGATGGATATAAGATGGTTTTTAAAATCAGTTTTGAAAACCAAAACTTGATTTAAGTTTTAACTGAGTTTAAGTTAATTTTAATTATCAATGAATAATATTACTTCAGGTTTATTTTGAGTTTTAATATGATGAATTTAAATTTGATGTTAAATTATTAAGAGAATAACTAGCCTATCGGTCATACCAATTTTTGGTACAATCGGATCCTACGGCACCTCCACATCTGTACATATGATTTTAAACGGGTAAACGGGCATCATCTCTCAAGAAAATACCCAAATTAAATCACCGATCCTCGCATCAGGCTGCCATCTCCTCTCTCTCTGCCACGAGCACCCTCCGGACAAGTACCAATCGCGCATCCCAACACAACAGAACTGATCTCGAGAGGGTTTTTGGCAAAAACGATTTCTGGTGGTTGGATGAGGTAACATGGCGGCAAACGTGGAATGGCGATTTGTGATGCTTCTTCTCCGAAGGCAGAGGACCAAACCTGCCATGGCAACTGTGACGTCGCAATTTTCAGTGGTCATTCGCAATTTTTGGCAGCCGATCTACAGCGCCGGCATTTCCAACAGAAGAGGACAGAAAAGGGGCAGTGTTCACTCGTCGTGCTGGTGGAGGAATTGAATATGTTGAAGATCGATTTATATGCTTATTACAAGAAGACAGAGAGTTCTAGCTATCTATCAACCTATGCATGTTTGTGTGTATATTCTTGGGTTAAATTGGTTGATTCCACTTCATTTGACTACCGAATCCTTTGTAGTCTAGAAAGAATGGCTTTCTATTTTGTCATATTTCAGACCATCTAGAAAAAGACCAAATTTTAAATCTGGTTATTTATAGATAAAAAGAGAGATCACTAGTTTTATGGTATTATCTTGAATTTGCATATATTTTCTTGTCTGTTGAAATTGAATAAAATTAGTTTATTTTAACAGCATGGTCAACTTGATCACGAAGCATGTGGTAATCTTGATTTTATGATCGTTCCTTGTTGTGGAGACTTAAGGGATTTGATTTTTATACTACTCTTATATGCTAGTGTTTTATGTGAGAGAAGAAAGCAGTGTCCATGTGGTTGGGACAGTATTTTATTAGCACTGCTTATTTGTAATTTACCTGCTGCCATATGCTGCTGCTCCTCCTCTGCTTTCCCTTTTTTTTTTTTTTTTTACCATAGGTATATGTGAAGTAGTTTTATAGATGTTTCTAGTGCCCCCAGGGCATAGCTCAAGTGGTAGAGGGGAGGGTGGAAAGGTCTTCCAACTGAGCTTGGTTGCTGCAGGGTGGGGGTTCGAATATTGCCTTTGGCATGGATTTGACCCATTGCAAGCACAAGTTTAACAGTGAACCTCTCTATAAACCACTTTAGGCACATCCTGCGATTTACCTCCTCCACCAATTCCCAGGGCAGGGGCGGTGGAGGCCCGGGGTACACCATTTTTATAGCTGTTTCTAGTACACCACTGCTTGGATCTCAACTTTTCTAGCCATTTCAAAAGTTTCAAGGTTGTTTATTCCCTACATTGCTCTGCTTGCTTTGCTTTTCAAAGAATCCAATGACCTAAATGTTCTCTCTCTCTCTTACAATGCCTGTGTTTTTTTCTTTTTCACAAGTTAATCTGGCTTCATGTAATTGTCATTGAGTGGATTTGAAATCAATTGAGTGTTCCTGTTTATGCCAAGAATTAGGGAGCCTGCCAAAAAAGAAAATGAATGTGAATTTGAAGTTAAAGAATATAATTTTTGACAAATGAAGAAGGCTCAAGTAGCTGGTTCCAATCCATAAACCACTGCCTTCTATCATATGGAAGTGCAAAGTTGAGTTCAAACATTACTTTTGGCATATTTCCTCCAACGAAACCGACGAGGTTTTCAAATATCTCAGCACTCTCTCGTATATGCTCCTCGTCGTGAGGGGTCGCTCCACAACTTGTTAATAAACTGCATCCTCCTATGTTTTCCATCCAATGCTACTTCCCATTTTATGTACAATGCTTCCCTCTCTTCTTTTGTCATACGCGTGCTCATCCTCTTTGCAGGAACTCTCTCTCACGCTTCAATGCTTTGATACTGAACAAATCAAGATTATGAAAGATGTCAGATATCTGAAGTTATGGTTATAGATGAGGAGTTGATAGTGATATAGCTGTTTCATTTCCCACATGAGCTGGGCTAGCGTTTCCAACCTCACTTAAGTGTTGTTGCAACCATGTTAAACGTCTGAGCTCCACTTCCACGTATATCTGATCAGAAGGTTCCCTCGTAGATAAAATTGGGTCTTGTGAATAATTGAAACATGCCAAAAGTCCCATAATTCGATGATCTGCTGTCTTTGCTCTTTAAAAGCCAGGTGCCGTGAAGCTGTGACTCTTCTGGAGCATTCTCATTTCAGTTTTTTGTGGTGATGATGATGATGATTTATGCTTGATTTCAGTTTCATCTTTTTGCTGCTGCCCTCATGAAAGAGTAATCATATTTATTAAAAAGAGTAACCCAATTCATATGAAAGAGTAACTAAAAGATGTTGGCAAAATATTCAAATTAAATAGCAACTTCATCTTAAAAAAAAACATATTATTATTATAAAGAATAACCTAATTAATAAGAAAGAGTAACTTAATTAATATGAAAGAGTAATCTAAAAAGATATTGACAAAATACTTAAATTAAATAGCAAATTAATCTTTTCAAAAAAAATTTTTATAAAGAGTAACCTAAGTAAAAAGAAAGAGTAATTCAATTAATATGAAAGGGTAACTTAAAAGATGTTGACCAAATACTTAAATTAAATAGTAACTTAATCTTTTCAAAAAAAATCTATTATTATGAAGAGTAACTCAATTAATAAGAAAGAGTAACCTAATGAATATGAAAAAGCAATCTAAAAGATGTTGATCAAATATAACATTATACATTTTACATGAAAAAAAAGTTAATATAAAGTATCACTCTAGTAATTAGATTACTTTTTTGTATTAATTAGATTACTCTATAGAAATAATTAAATTTCTCTTTATTTATTATAATTTTAATTTTCATTAACAACTATTAGAAATTTCATGATAACAGAATAAAAATACAATATGAACAAAGACATTTATTATATCATTTAGTCATGATAACATCTCCCGCAAGTATAAATGTTCATCTTTACCATTTATGAAATAATTTTCCTCAAGTTAGTAGAGAATCATAATTTTCTAATGACAAATTATTAATAAGATCCGGAGACTATTTTACAAATTTTCATCATTGAGCACTCAACAATAATTTGATATTAAGTAATCAAGATCATTTGTTACAAATTGATTCCTACACAGAAATCCCAACAAATGAAAACTACTTAATCTTAATCAAACCAAACACAAATATAAAATAAACTAATTTAAAATAATGACTACAATAATATGATAACTAATTTATTTCAAGAACATTAATCATTCAAATTAATCATACAATGATATCAGTTTTCAAGAATCCGTATTCAAGAGCTGGTAACTAGTTTAAGAGTAGCATTGAGTTGAATGGAATCATGGATGAATGGACCATTGAAATGATGTCTTATTTCACGGAGAAGAATTGTTGGCTGTAAAAAAAGATGCTGCTGATATAAGGTGATGATGAGCTGCCATAAGCCTAATCAATTTTGAATCATTGTGAGCACAATAGAAATACGCATGTGATTTGTTCAAATATTGTATCTTAATGAAACTTTAAGGATTTTCAAGTTGGATTCATGATGTATTGTATATTCAGATTTTCAAGTTGGATTCATGATGTATGTATATTGAAAGAGTGGTAAAATTAATTTCAAAGAGTGATCTAAGTAATTTAACAGAGTGATCTAATTAATTTCAAAAAGTAACTTATGCATATTCAGAGTCTCAAATCAAAGAGTTGTCCAATTAATTTTATAAAGTGATATATCTAACTTATTACTGATGACATACAATTTTTTATTCACTATAAATTACTTTATTTTTAAAGTAACCTAATTTATTATAAAGAGTAACATCAGTAAATAGAAAAGATTATTCACTAGAGTAACTCAATTTATTATAAAGAGTAACTCAGTTAATAAAAAAGATTTTATTCACTATAAATTACTTTATTTTTAGATTAACCCAATTTATTATAAAGAGTAACACAGTTAATAGAAAAGAGTAATCTAAAAGATTTTATTCACTATAAATTACAGTACTTTATTTTAGGGTAACCCAATTTATTATGAAGAGTAACTCAGTTAATACAAAAGAGTAGCTTAAAAGTCAATACTTCGTATTTGATTGTAAGCTTGTGATATATCTAACTTACTGATGACATACAATTTTTTATTCACTATAAAATACTTTATTTTTAAAGTAACCCAATTTATTATAAAGAGTAACACCAGTAAATAGAAAAGATTATTCACTATAAATTATTTTATTTTTAGAGTAACCCAATTTATTATAAAGAGTAACTAAGTTAATAAAAAATAATAACCTAAAAGATTTTATTCACTATAAATTACTTTATTTTTATAGTAACTCAATTTATTATAAAGAGTAACCCAGAAAAGAGTAACCTAAAAGATTTTATTCACTATAAATTATAGTACTTTACTTTTAGGGTAACCCAATTTATTATAAAGAGTAACCCAATTAATATAAAAGAGTAACCTAAAAGTCAATACTCCGTATTTGATCGTAAGCTTGTTTTTGCTCGATTTCTTGGGTATAGTTCCTGTCTGGATTGCTATGAACAGATCCCTGTCAGTTTTAGGTGCCACGTATTTGCGAAGCAAACGCCTAAGCACTCTCATTCTCCTCATCCAAAGCACCTTAATAGGCAACCTTGCCTCTCTGGTACCCTTGCGCTTATCTGAAAATTACAGAAATTATAGGTAAAAAAGAAAAGCACTATATTTGCCTCTGTTTTCTGAGATATGCTCTAAACAAATATACAAAATGAGAACACATAAAATCACAATCAGGAAAATAAGGAATTTCAAGAGCTAAAAACTGAAAAATTTTTGATCTAAAAGATAAAAACGTTAACAATAGAGAATAAATACCATATCCAGAGTGACGTCCCTTCCTCTTGGCTTCCTTCATTCGGCGAGCACGGGAACGAGAGTGGATCTTGGTTGGCTTCCTGATGATGAAACCATCCTTGACCAACTTCCTAATGTTTTGTCCTATATATAATATGAAAGCAGAATTTGAAATTTGTAAAATAAAGTTACGAAGATTAAAGAGAAAAAAAAACTGAGTTAAACATAGCAAATTTAGCAATATAGATTATCAGTAGCAGGCCTGATTACAATCAAAATTTTACTACTACTCATTCTAAATTTACAAGCGAAGTAAAAGTTCAACTTAAGTATTATAGTAACGGGATTGAACAGAAATATCTGTGGTAAAAATAGAGTTTTACCAACAATTTAATAGTCAAACATTTCTTGCAAATATCAATTCTAAATAATCAACAACATTTCAATCCTCTCTTCTGTGCTACTTTTCATCGCCAAAATCACACACACACACTCTCTCTCTCTCTCTCATCACTCCAAATAGCTAATGCTTATAAGCTTTTCTATCATTAAATCACCATTCACATTGCAAAATCGGCCATTGAAATTAATCAACTAAAGATAATGTTGATCCAATGATACAAGGTCAGTATCACATATTTAGTGAAAATCAAAAACCATAAGCATTAGATATTGAACAGATCACTAACATTCATGAATTATATGCAACAAGATCAGGTGTGATTCCCAACCTCTTCATCCTTGAAAAGATTGAAATTGCCTTTGAGTAGTCGCACAACTTTCGGGACAACTCAATCAAATTACAATACAAAACCAAGTCTCCAGGCACACGATCCTGTTCCATCTTCTGAAGCCAAGATAATGCATCATTAAGGAGGCCATCTTTCCTGAACTACGTAATCAGAATGGAGTAAGTATACTTATTTACACACTAATAGAAACAAAAGAAAAATTAAAACCAACATTGTAACAATCCCTAATTGACATATGGTACAAATCACAAATACACAAACCAAACTTGCATAATACTCCTATTAGTAACTAGAAGTTTAACAGTTGAAAATACACCATGGTTTATTAAAAGGTATTCAGGGGTCGTTAAATGGGGGAAAAATTGGGAATTATGTGGAGGTCCTGAGATTGGATCGCCGTTTCCTTGAGGTGCCACAAATGGTACAACTTGAGCTGAGTGTACGACAGAATGGCTGTGGCGCATCGGCACTCCAGAACTTAGAGAAGGCATCGTCGGCCTGTGTACCTATCCAAACTGAGAGCTTGTAAATCGCCAGAAATTCTATTCTGATCATCAGCGACGGCGGCTCCTTACAGGTAGTACGAGCTGTCTGGTGGGTTGCAAAACAACACATCGGAGAGATTGACACCGTCGAGAATTTTCTACGACTTCTGAGTGTTGAATTCACGATTGCTAAATCTGTATTTGTCCCCCAATTCACGCGACCCGTATTTTTAAATCTTAACCCATTTTCTTTTAAGATCCGGTCCTATGAAAATTAAAAAAAAAAAGACGGGTCTATTGTAGTTATTGTCAATTATTAATTGATGTTAAAGATAATATGAAAGATGATAAAGAAATGAATAAATGGATTTTTTTACTCTGATTTTAGTTGATTAATAATTAATGAATAGTGTTAATCCATATTATGATAATTTAAATTTTTTGTCAAATCAAATATTAATTATGTGAGAAAAAAAATGAAAGGAGATTAAAGAAAAGGATAAATATAAATGGATCAATGGAGTTGTTATGGTAAGTTTTGGAAATTAAAAAATTTTCAAAGACTAAATTACCATTTTAATATATAAGGTAGTATATTAATTATAATTTAGTTGAGAAATCTATCATATTAGTTTATAAAATAATATTAATTATAATATAAATATTAATCTATATTTAATTTATTATTATTAATTAAAATTATATATATATATATATTAATATTTAAAATATATATGGGTTTATAATTATTAGTAAATAATTATATTTATAATTTTAATAATCAAATTTCTTCATTAGTTATATTTATATACTAATAATTATATACACTTATATTATATATATATATATATATATATATATATATATATATATATATATATATATATATATATATATATATATAAAACTTAGTATAAATCCCGCGTATTATGTAAATTTTAAAGTTATAATTTAAAAAAATATATAAATATGCCGTCTATAAATATTTATAAATGTTAAATAATTAATTTAAAAAAAATTCAGTATATTATTAATGAAATTTTAGTTAATAGTTAATACTCCTAATAATTAATAAAAACTAAGAAATTAAAAGAAAATTTATAATTAACTTAGTAAGAAAATTTAAAAAAAAATAAAGTGAATATGACAATTAAAAAAATTATTAATGAACTAAAAGAAAAAAAATTAATAAATTTAATATTTTTATTAATAAAAAATAAAAAAATTATAATAAAATGTATTATATACATTAATCAAACTAAATAAAAATAAATATATATCTTTATCTACATTAAAATTTAATTAATAACTAAAATATACTAATAGATAATAATTCTGAGGATTCAACATGAAATTAAAAAATATAAAAAAAAGTACTCTAAAATTGTTCATAACATAAAAATAATAAAACTCTTACACCTCAAAAAAAAAAACTTAACATGTTAAAAATTTACAATTTTACATAAAAAAATAAAAATATCATATGTAACATAATAAATAAAGATTAAAAAAATTCTCACAACAATAATAAGAGAAAAAAATAAAGTTCTCATGAAAAATAAAATAAATAAAATAAATAAATAAATTGTATACAGTAAATTCTTTAAAATCGAAAGAAACCTAGGAAAAAAATTTCGCCGGGAGTGAATAAATAGACGTAGGAGAAAAAAATTCTCTTGGTAATCCGTTGGTAATTATCAACGGATTAAATCCCTTTAGTAAAATAAAGACTAAATTCGTTGGCATTCCGTTGCTAAAAAAAATGTCATTATTGTTGCTAATCTGTCGGTAATTACCAACGGATTAAATCCCCTTAGTAAAATAAAGAATAAATCCGTTGGCATTCCGTTGTTAAAAAAATGTCATTATTGTTGCTAATTTGCAGGTAATTACCAACGGATTGAATTTCGATGGTAAATTTTATGGTTAAAAAATAATTTTTTTGTAGTGTAAATCGTCCATGCCTTTTTTTTAATAAATAATTATTAATTAAAATTAATTATATATATATAATTTAATAAATCGTCCATGCCTTTTTTAATTTTTTTAATAAATAATTATTAATTAAAATTAATTTTAAATATAATATATAATATAAAAGTAATAAAAAGAATAATAATAATAATAATAATAAGATAGATATTAAATAATCTAGTTATAGTTTATTTATAGAAGAAAATTAATTAATCTAATTAATGAACTCAAATAACCTAAATTAATAGTAAGAATATAATAGTAATTGGATCTTAATAAAATGCTATTGATCCATATCAAATTGATCGAAATAGGAAGGTCAGAAAATTAAAAACTAATTGAGTATAGTTAATGCATGTTAAAGGGAATGATAACGGTGAGAAAAGAAATGAAAGGAGATTAAAGAAAATTAAAAATTAATTGAGCATAGTTAATGCATGTTAAAGGGAATGATAAGGGTTAATATAGTTTGTAGATATATATAAAAAAGATTTATTAAATAGAAAGAACGGTTACTACACTAAATTAGGTAGAATTGGATCTTGTACACTATATTGAGTAAAGCTTCCCCAGAGAGACATGATCTCATCCTTACCCACAAGCATTTGAAACTGTGTGCTGCACGGATAGATTTTAAAAAATAAAATTATATAGATATAGATTTTTTGTAATAATATATATAATATATATATTGTGGATACATACACACATATAATTATGTATTTCTTCAATCTCATTCTTATAATTACATATTTTTAAATTGGGTGTTTCATTTTAACTGTTATATTTTTTTTGTATGACACTCACACAATTAAGTAATTAAAATATCTTAAATGGACATATTCGCTACATTAATACAACCATCCACTATACATTAAAATATTATTTATCTCACCTCAATACACATTAAAATACTAAATTTCTTAATCCCCATACAAAAAGGAAATATTACTATTAGAATGGGACGAATGGAATACATATGTCATGAGATTTTGTATTGTGATTGTATGTATATTTAGTTTAGTTTTTTATGTGAAATGAATTAAATAGTTTTTAGTTGAATCGACGTTATACGACATTTATTCATTTTTAATGTATAATAAATTAATTTAATTATAAAAAACAAACAATTTAAAATTTTTTATTAATATTTATATTTCATTACGTAATCATGTGTTATAAAGAATTCCAAATAATGTCTAATTACTTAACCTTATTTTCAAATACAACCCAAAATTTTTCAATAATTACCTCAAATTTAAACAAATTTCAACATGTTAATGGATAAAAAAAATTTCAAATACAACCCAAATTTTCCCAATAATTAACTCAAAATTAAACAAATTTCAACATGTTAATTGATAAAAAAAAAATATGCATACAAAAATAATGTCTTTAATTTTAATTATTTTGTTGGGCATAAAATTATTAGGGTTAAAAAATGTGATAGTAAATCATCTAAATGTATTTATTTAAGGAAATAATAATAAAATGAGTGGTGAAAAATTGAGAAGAAGTGAGAAATTGAAGAGATTTTGACTCTAATTTGAGCGGGAAAAAGAAGTTGACTTTAGGTGTTTATATATATATATATATATATATATATATATATATATATATATATATATATATATATATATATATATATATATATATATATATATATATCAGGAAGGCTAATTATATTGTGCATTCACTTTAAAAAACGTATACAAATATAAATAAAAATATATACTCCCTCCGTCCCATATTTGTCTTCACAGTTACTGTAGACACGAAGTTTAAGAAAAGTTGCTTTTTGACCAACTTTATTGACTTTTAAAGGGTATTGTGATATTTTTAAGTAATAAATAAATTATAAAGTATGTTATATGTGTTAGGTGAGAGTGATATTTTTGAAATTAAGGTAACTTTTGAAGTTGTTGGTTAATGTGAAGTTTTATTTTTTGGGTGGTGAAAACAAATGTGAGACGGACGAAAACGAAAAGTGTGAAGATAAATGTGGGACGGAGGGAGTACAATTTAATTGTTACTCCATAAAAAATTGAGTATAAAAAAATTTATAATTATTAAAAAATGTGTATACACTATTGAATAAAAAGTTATACACATATGAATGTTAATTTTTTTAATGAAAAACTTAGTGTGAAAAAGTATACAATTATTAAGAAACATTAATACAAAATAAAATAATATATATGCAAAATAAAATAAAAAATTATACATATATGGGTGCACTCTTGCACCTAATATCAACTCTTTCACGAATTCCAAATTCATGTAGTCATTATCTGCTCCAAAAAATTCGGAATTCAGATCAAAGTTCTGAGCAGCGGCCTTGATTTTGCAAGCCTTTCCTAGACTTCTCACTCCGAAAAATCCTCTACATTTAAGGCTAAAACTTGTGTGTTTCCGTGCGTTCGGATACCCTTTAGTATTAAATGATACTTTCTCTGTTCCTCATTAAGGGGTATTTTTTGTTTTTTGGTATGTGGATTGAGAAGTTTATTATTTAATATGTAATGGATAGTTGTATTAGTGGGAATGTGACTCATATTTTAATTGTATTAGTGGGTGTGTGTGTGGGTCCCATATGTGTAAAAAAGAAATGAGACTCTTTGGATGAGACACCCAAAATGGAAAAAAAATCCTCTAAGGGGACGGAGGGAGTATACATTTTAATATAAGAATGTGTTTCATTTATTTCTCCAAAAAAAAAAAAAATTAATGAAAGTGTATACTCCCTCCGTCCCCTTAATACGTATCTATTTTTCCATTTTGATCCGTCCCATTACAAAGTATCCATTTCCTTTTTTAGATTGATGTGACCACACATGGCCCCACACTCAACACTAATACAACTACCTACTACACTTTAAAATATTATTTCTCTCACTTCAAAATATATTAAATTATTATACTCTTTAATCCAGGATACATTTCAAGGGGACAGAGGGAGCACTCTTTAAAATAAAATATTATACTATTTATAAATTAAAGTGTATACTCTTTAAAACAAAATGTTTTACCCTTACACACTTTATGCACCTAGCACACAAAATCAACTCTCTATTTAATACGATCTTACGTAAACACCGTATTACAATTAATTTTATCACTAAAATTTAACCTAACAACCCAATCCTCCCCTAAAGATAAGTATGAAAAATAGTACGAAAAAACTCAAAAATCTTCGCACAATTAATTTGGCAAGTTTCAATCATTAAATGTCGCAAGAAGAAATTTGTAAGTGGTTCGTGTCCAATTTAAATTAGAGGGCTACTCTAACATCCAATTAAACTTCATTTATTAATGGTGCATCTCAACAATTTCGGCTCTCAATATCTATTTTACCATCAATTTCCGTATTTTAATGTCAACTACTCATCTTCCAATATTACATTAATTATCGTAATGTATCAAATCAAATAACCTAACAACAAATTTAATTACCCTCTTTGCGTATTTTTTGGAAAAATATATATAAACATTAAACTACTTGTACTTGGTGCATATTTATTGATCTTGAAAAATATATATAAACATTAAATTATGTGATGATATTTTCAATATCGTAATCACGGTGATGGTTGTGTGTTTTTTATTTTGTCCGGTATGAATTTGTTTAACGGTAAAATTGTGTACATTTGTTTGAAAACTATTATTAATTTGAATGACAAACTATTAAATATCTCAACAAAATATAAAATTTAATGTGAAGTCATGGTTTGCCATTTATTTATAAGTGTAAAGTTCATAGCATAATTTTTTGGTTTATGGTCTATTTTGTGGTTATATTGAATTTAGTGTTAATTTTAAGTGTTTTATGTTTGCGGTTTATAGTTTATTTTAAATTTAAGATTTAATAATCATCCTTAGAACTTAGTGTTAATCATAAAAATATAATTATAATTTTACATTTTAATTCATGTAATATATTACGTATCTATCAATTTCCATAGATTTTTAGGGGTAATATTTACTCTTAGAATTTAATATTAAGTATCATTGTAGTATGACAAAAACAAAATTAAAAAAAAAAAACATAATAATATGCATGTAGAAGTGGTTGCACACTATACCAACTCTATAATAATAAATCGATGCTCAAAAATAATTTAAAGAAAAAAAAACTTTTTACGTTCCACATTAAGATAAGATATGTATTTCAATTCACTTTTTATTATTACAACTATATACATGGAGCTCAAATTTTATTATTGATACAAAAGTATGTATTTTTCAATATTAACCTTTCGACAACTTGTATATAACCTCCATTTTGGTACAACCTCGGTACAACCTCCTTTCTTCACCTTCATTGTGTGTTTTTTTTTATTATTTAATTTTAGAGATATAATTACAATTTTACCCTTGTAGTTTAGGGTATAATTGTAATTTTACCCTTGTGGTTTATGATATAATTTATCCCTAGAGTTTAGGGGATAATAGTCATTTAAATAAAATAAATTTAAAAATAAAATAAAAAACAATATTAATGAAGGAACAGAAATTAATTAAAAAGGATGGGGACCAAGAGTATACTAATTCAATTAGTACACCCGGTTGTACCCTAGTCCCTCTCTAACCTTTCATTTCATTCTATCAAAATGGGTAAAGATATTTTGATATCCCTAAAATCCTTCCTAATTACTTCGCTGCAGGATTATTTCTCAAATTTGTTGCATTTTTAAATTCCTCATTCGAAAATATGGGGAAATTGTTTGCACAACCGATAAAAACAGAGAATTTTAAAAATTAATCAAAATCTCATCTCTTACGAATAATTTTGCATAACTAATGAATAATTTTGTATTCCATAACATAATTTTTGTACATATTTTTCTGGGAACGGTTGTCTAAATAATTCTTCAAACATAATTTCTGTAAATATTTTTCCGACGAACTGTTATGGGGTGTATCTTGAGGAAGCAATGATGATTGAAGAGAGATGCGCATCAAATGAGTAAAGGAATAGACGGCAGTTCGATTTCCAGTTCTTTCACACACTCACGAGTTTGTAGTCCCTCTTCGCAATCTGCATTGATTCCACCAAATTACACTCATTGTGTGTTGTGTGCGTGTTTTGATCATGTGCAAAATTTGATGGTTATGTGCAAATTACACCAAATTACCTCTTTGGCGTTCGCATCATTGGTAGCTATGATTGATGAGAGATATACTAAAAAAAAGTGATGAATAGTTACGGTTTTTAATGCTTTGAGACAGTTTTGTGATTTTCTACAATTTGTGCCTCGATAATAATAGAGACGGTACCATCTCAATTTAAGATGATATTAGAAATGACTTATTTTGAGACAATATTTATGACGATTCTAAACCGAATATGTTCAATTATTTTTGAGACAGTATATTGCCGTCTCAATTAGAGATGGTTTGTTGTTGTCACTAATTGAGACAGAATAGACCGCTTCTAATATTGTTTCAACTTGATAACGTCCCTTATAGGCTTATACAATCTCAAAGGTAAATTTGTTATTATTGACCAATGGTCAACAAAAAATGCCGTCTGCAATTCATAAAACCGTCTCAAAAGCGGTCTCAAATAAAGACAGCTAATTTACCTTCTTTAATTTTGGTCTCTAACCAAAGCTTTTTTTGTAGTGATAATTGATATAGGAAAATTTAATCAAAAAAAAATTGGAAGGTGATTATAACATACTCCCTCCGTCTCCACTCAAAGAGGGTTTTTTGCTTTTTGTACGTGAATTAATTAGTATTATTAGTTAATGTGTGGTGGATAGTTGTATTAGTAGGAGTATGAGCCTCATATTTTAATTGTATTAGTGGGTGTATGTGTGAGTCTCATATATGTAAAAAAAAAGAAATGAGACTCTTTTGGTGAGACGTCCAAAATATAAAAAATTGACTCTTTAAAGTGTACAGAAGGAGTACAATTAGATAATAAACTTATTTTCTGATATATATGTTGAGATTAGAACTTTTTAAATATTCAATTGATCAGGTTGGAGTTATATTAGGTATATCACTTCATTTTTTATTTTGTGTTTATTATGTTATAGTAATAATAATTGTGTTAAATAGTAATTAATCCTTTTAATTAATAATAAGGAAATACTATATAAAATGTATACTAAGCAAAATTACACGTTACCATACGACATGAATTCTCATTAAATGTTTTTTGAGGCAAGAGGCAATGGTGGCTGGAGAAAGTGACTCGTCTTAAATTTAGGGAGAAAGTTTGATTTTTTCATGCAAGCACTCAAAAATTTACACAGTATTAATTACAATAAAGGACACGTAAATACAAATATGTATATCTTAAAAAAAAACTGTTTTTTTATTAATAGAATATTTTAAGAAAAAAATCTTAATTTAATTGTTAATTTGGTTTATCAATAGATTAAAAACGGAATTCGTTAGTAATTTTTTATTGATTGGTAAATTTTTAGCAATGAAAATTTAATTATGTTGGTAAATAATTCCATTAGTAATATTCCGTTAGTAATCCATTTATATATAGCAATAGAATTTATTTCGTTGGTAAAAACAGAATATATCAGTTGACATTTCGTTACTAAAAAAAATAGAAATTTTCTTTCGTTGCTAAAAATGAGTTTTTTTAAGGGTCTATTTATGTTTTCCACTTATATAAATAATATGCACCTAATCTCACATTCTTCCATGTAAACTGCAATACTTTGCTGTATTTTAATACCAATATATTTTGCAGTTACCTCATGGAATTCAAGCTTCTGCACTTTTTAGCATTTCTATATGTAAGTCTTAACTAACAATTAAAATTTGCTTTTTTGGGTTTATGTGTAAATGTTTATTTATTTTATTTAAGTGAAAATGATTTCAGGTAGCAATAATTGCAAGTGATGCAACTTTGCCATCAGAAGAATACTGGAATTCTGCGCTACCAAACACTCCTTTGCCAAAAGCTGTGAAAGATCTCTTGCAACCTGGTATTGCAACATTTCATTATTATTTTCTCAAAATATTAACTTCTACATTTTTTCTTTTTTAGTGGATTAATACTATAAAATGTTGATGATTATGCTTCAACTAAGCTTGGCTTGCTTCTTTAACTAATAATAACTACGGAGTATATGGATTAATCTTGGCTAATTAATTTTTGGATGAACTAGATCAGCATCATGGTTATAATTAATGATAATTCAGACTTAATTAGTTCTTTGTTAAGCAGAGTTAGAAATAAGAAATTGAAATTTATATTTCTAATCTTGATACACATGAATGAAAAGCTTTTACATTAGAAGCAAGTCCAGCAGTACCCCAATTTATGCTCCAGTAACTTTTACCAACTTTTCTTTTTTCATAATTATTTACTTATATTGATTTAAGTACATAATTTAAAATTATTTTTTAACAAAAATAAAATCTAAGTATTAATTATGGATAAAACTTGCGGGTACTAAAATGCACCGTGCGCCCCAGATTTGACGATCTCAGAAAGTTGTACTCTAGTGTAAAATTAATACTCCCTCCATCCTATGCAAATGATTGTTTTTGTTTTTTACATGTGAATTAAGGAGTATTATTATTTGATGTGTAGTGGATAGTTGTATTAGTAAGAGTGTGAGCCCAATATTTTAATTGTATTAGTAGGTGTGTGTAAAAAATGAAAAACATCTCTTTTGGTAGAATACCCAAAATGAAAAAAAAAGCTTCTTTGAGTGGGACGGAGGGATTATACTCATTAGACAAAGTCTCTTGTGAGACATTACTTATATGAGACCATTTGCATTAAAGTATGATTTTAGCGTGTTATAATATAATTTATTATTGACATACTTTAACTACAATTGAACATACTTTATATACTCACGATAAGCATACTTTAATGATGGATCGACCCGTCTCACAATCGTCTCACCAATAATCTGTCTCACAAAAGAGTGTCTCTACCCTTTAATCATTCGAAAAGGAAAAATATTTTCTTATTCAAACATTAATACAACTTATGTTTCAACAGACCCTGAAAAAATTAATACTACCATTAATGAATTAAAATAGTATAAGTATACAATTTTAAACAAAATTTTAATATCTTTTAACGTCTTGTACGCACTACGCCGAGACAAATTCATTAATTATTCAAGCTAATAAAATATTAATTTATTTTTAATCATGAAAAAAATGGCACTACATAATTATAATCAAAATATCGGCGTACGTGATTTAAAATTACATTACATGTGTTTAAACAAACAACATAAAATTAAATTACATTATATGGTATATAGTTAAGCATAAAATTACATCATTAAAATTTTAAAATCTATACATTCCAAATAATAAAATTATATTTTTTTGTATTAAATGAAAAATAAATATCGAAGGTGTAACATATTTAATTACGTTAAAGAATAAGATTAAATAAAGATTAATGATTTTTTTTTAAAAAATTGTGTAAAAAATGGTTCAAATTGTTGAAGATGAATTACTTCAAGACTATTTTTGTGTTGTATGTGAGGCAAAATTGTGTAAATTGGTGGGAATGACGGATGAACTAATAGTTTATATCCTATTATTAATTTATTACCCTAAACTTTATATTTAATTTAATTAATTCTTAAATATAATTATAATTTAATCTTTATAATTCATATCCTATTTTCATTTATAATTTATCTTTTAAAGTTTGGTATTAATTTTAAAAGTAGAAATGTAATATAATTATAATTAAAAATAATTTTAAAGTAAATAGTAATGAGGGATCAGTTCCGTCATAAGCAGAAGATTACCTATATATATATATATTTTGAAAGAGTGTATGGTTCACATTTAAGATAATAATACTCTATGTAGTTTAAAATTTTTCTAAAAATAAAAAAGTTAACACACTAATTATAAATTTTCTTCTAAGCTATTATTAGTTAAAAGCAAGTACCCAATTGGATGACATACAATTCTGACGCTCATAGTCTTTTAACATTTTAGTTTTTTAACCAAACCAAATACTCTCTAAATGTTATCCAATTCAGACACCGGAGTGGAGGTAGGACATGGTGGAGTGCGCGTTAACGTCGGCGGCCACGGCCATAACGTAAATGTGGACCCCTTCTTTTACAATTACGCAGCCACTGAAACTCAGCTGCATGACAACCCCAACGTTGCTCTTTTCTTCTTGGAGAGAGATTTGCATGCAGGCAAAAAGATGACCCTACAGTTCTCCACAGCTACAAACAAGACTGCTTTTTTCTTGCCTCGACAAGTTGCCGATTCCATACCCTTTTCGTCGGACAAGTTGCCGGAGATCCTCAACATGCTATCAGTGCAACCCGGCTCGGATGAAGCTGAGGTGATAAAGAAAGCCATTAAAGAATGCGAGGAAACAGCAATTAAAGGAGAGGAGAAGTGCTGTGCAACTTCTTTGGAATCCATGGTTGATTTCACCACGTCCAAGCTGGGGAAAGATGTGAGGGTAATATCAACAGAGGCAAATGATGGGGAGAGGAAGGTGTACCGCTTCGTTGGAGTGGACAGGGCACCTAGTGAGAAGTCGGGAGTCGTGTGTCACAGCCTGGAATACGCATACGCAGTGTTTTACTGCCACAAAGTGTACAGCACCGTCGCTTATGAAGTGGCGTTGCAGGGAGCTGGTGGTTCCAAGGCTAAGGCAGTGGCGGTGTGCCACAAGGACACGGCGTCATGGAACCCGAAGCACTTGGCTTTTCAGGTGCTGAACGTGAAGCCGGGGACTGTTCCCATCTGCCATTTCCTCCCTGAGGATCACATAGTGTGGGTTCCCAATAGTTAATTTGTGTGTGTCAATGTTTTATTAGATCGATATACTCGTATGCATGTTGAATGATGTATGGATAAGCATAAGTTGATGTACTGAAAATTATTCCATGTTTCAGTACACAGCAAATCCCTGAAAAAGTTAGTTTGTGCAATAAGATTCATCATTATTTAGCAGCATATTCTGATACACAACAAATGATTCAATTATTTATACAACTCAATGATGCCCATATAACTTAACAAACTAAAGGGAGAACAATCTTCTTCGAGGTGATTCACACTTTAAGTACAGAAATGTGTTTCAAAGGAGCTTCAGAATTACTAGTTATAACCATACGTCTACAAGATGCATATCAATTATCAATCCTAATGTTACTCTTTTACCAATACTAAAATCATACCGCAATCCAGCCCCGACTCCTCTTAGGTGTTCATTACCATCCTGGCTGCTTATATTCTGTACCACATGAAAATGCCTCAGTTAGATGAATACATTAACCTTACACATACTGATTAGATTCCAACCTATGACTTCAGTTCATAGTATGATGGAAATATAGATAAATTTATTAGAAATGTTTTACCATGCTGAAGAGACGCAATTTAATAAGCATGTCATTTACCAAGAGTAGCAGAATTTGCTAATTTATATTCTAAAAAGCTTTAGCAATTTGAGAGTGTCAAAGGATATTCTGGGCACATACATAACATGGATAAATCACAAAGAGTAGTCCAGACTGAGGATGGGAAGTCCAACAATTTTTTATGGCTAGTCAAAAGAAGAGTTAAGCTAATAAGATCTGCTAGAAATAAGAAAACTATAAGTTTTGTATATTGAAATATTTTTAAAATAGATTGACAGCTATATGCAGCAGCTAAGAAATATAAAAAAATAAAAAATAAAAAAAATGAATATTTATTTATCTTTCAGTAGAACTATCAGAAATTGCAGAAGTTGGTGCTCATATTTTCCAAGATTTTATGATCTTGAAGAAACTCTGCTGAGGTTTGGGCTTTCGAGGGGAACTCACACCGATCTCACAAGTCATCTCGCATATCAGTCTTTTGCCTAGACTGCAAAGCAAGGCGAGCATCTCTTTCACGCTCAAATTCTCGGTAATCAGTACGTTCTAAGAAAGAGACCTTGTCCAGATACTGATTCGAACTTTTCTTGTATGCATCCAATTCGTCTTCCATGCCTTTGTTTTCGTCCTTGAACTCGCCCCATTCCTTTTTCGTTTTATCAAGGACACTGAGTTTGGGTTTCTTTTTTATCTGTTCTAGTACAGCATCAACAGCAGATATGGTGCCTCCTGCACCTTTACCTTTCTCAGCATCAACTAATGTCTTCACTGCAATATCCTCCCCGGCAAAGTCTCGCACTTCAGTGACCTTCAAAATTAACACCAGACAATGTATGAACTATTTGCTCAAATAAAGATGAACAAAGTCTAAAATACCAGAATTCATAAACCCATAGGGATTTTGCAAAGGGATTATGTACGTCAGTAGATGACTTTGAGAAGTGAGAAGTCCCAATAGAACATACCTCAACTTTTCCTTTTCCTATGGTTGCAAAAGCAGCAGCATCCTTGACTGCTGAAAGAGCAGCTGCTGCAAGTTTTTTAGAATCGACATTGGAACCATTTTCTTCACCCACACCACGTTTACCAAGTACTACTTGTCCAGTAGATGGTGTCTTGCTCGATCCAAAGCCCAAATAATTCATCCAACCCTGAAAGAGGGGTGGGGGTGATTATGTTGGTTCCTCACTGTCAAAGTTTAGATTAAGATCAACATTGATAATGTTCCTATAAGTCACCGAAAGAGGCGTGAACCTAACTGTTGATGACTTCTGCACAGAATTTGGTCGCGAAGATTTGATTGTGGTTGAACTCTTTTTCTCTGAGATGGATTTAAGAGTTTTTGAAGAGACTCCTTTGTTCATTTGCTGCCATACAGCATCCACCTGAGTTTTTCTCTCTGTAATCACAAGGACAAATTCAAACTAAAAAATCTCATAGTAAGAGCTTCAGTGCAAACATAATGCACAGCCCTCAAAGTGGCATATAGAGAAAAGATAGAGATGGATAAAGGAACCAGCCAAACTAACCCATTTCCCCAGGATCAACCTGTTAGGTTGAACAATCTTGTTGAGAGGGCTCTGTTCTGCTCCCCTCCATCTTCTCTATATTTCCTGAGAAAAAAATTATCTAAACATTTGAAATAAGGGATTTGGTGGATTTCAAACTATCTACAACAAAAAAGCATTAAGGCAACATATATAATCTGTTGTCCATTAGCTTATTTTTGAGAAAATGCTATGTAGTCAAAGCCCCTGTTGTCCTAGAGTCTATTTATGACAATACATTTTATGTGTTGTCTTTGTGCGTTTTTTCTAAAAAGACACACAAAGACAACACATTATATTTGTTGTCTTTGTGCGCCTTTTTATTAAACTCTTTGTAAATGACAACAAATTATATGTGTAGTCTTTGTGCAACTATATTCATAATTATTTTTTAAATGACAACCGATTATATATGCTGTCTTATTTAGTTAAAATAACAAATATATGTGTTGTCAAATTTATTAATTTTTTTTATTGATTAATATATTTATTAACCTGTGGAATTGATAAAATTTAAAAAGAATTAAACGCATTCTATATGATCCACAATACACAACATTAAATAACTATCTCAAATCCAAATGTTGGCAAAAGCAAATACATCACATTAAGGAGTGAGGACATAAAGCAAATCGTATTTATTCAATAGAAGTACTCGGGAGTCAATACCCATGGACCACATATGAATGAATACACAATAGAAAACAGAAAGCGTAGAGCTTTAACATGTATAACATAGATCCGCTTCCGCTCTATTAAACTAGCCTACTGATTCTTTTATAATTTATCTATGTATCCCATACCAATTAGGATTCTAAATATGTATAATATTATGTGTCTTTATTAGTTAGTTTTAGGATTCTAATTATATATATTATATTATCTTTATCTTTATTTGTTTTTTAAAACAAGACAAGATATTGTGTTATAAAAGAACCTGGAAACTGATAATTCAAATAATTGTCACTTGTTTCTAGAAGTCGGATATCATTAAAACGATATATTGCATATCAATACCATATACTATAAGTTATAATAGAGAGTCTTCAGACTTCTGTTTCGTACACTTTAATCAATTTAAATGTTGAGAAAAATATTTATATATGTATATATTCAAACAAAACTCTCTCCCACTCCCCAAATCCATACTATTCCATTCATAATCCCAATTCAGGAACTTTGTTAAACCCTGCTGCCATCCTGCTGCTTCCGCTGTTTCGGCCGCTGGAACGCCGACTCCTTGCTTTGGCACTCCGACCTAAACCCCACGCCTCCGGGGAATTCTCCATAGCCGTCGTGCAGGTCAATTCTAGCCTCGAGGATCAGAGCCAGGTCTATACCTCGCCTTCCGCCACCTATGTCGGGGTTTACGACCTCCCGTTTTGTTAGCACACATCTCTTCCCTTATCTCCATAGTAATTTTCACTTATTCTAATTATCGTCTCAAATTTGCCGACTCTCTCTCTCTCTTCTCGTGTGTGTGTGTCTTTTGGGATTTATTTTTTTCAGTAGATTATTCTGTTTTCTTCCCCTTAAAGGGATTTATGTTTACTGTGTGAATAAGTTTTTGGGTTTTGGAGTTGTAATCTGATGATATCAATGAAATTCTGTTAAACAATTTTTAATTTGATGTTTATGAAATGAGATATTATTACTGCAATATATCCATGAAAAAACAAGAATGTTAAAACTTGTAACAATTTCACAATTCTTAGTAAAGAAAAAAGAGCTTTAATATGGAAATTGATTATTATATGATAAAGGATTTGATTATAGTCATCTACTAACTGATACACACACATGATAATCATTCAATAAGACAGCATAAAGTTCATTTTAAATGCTGAAGTGCTGCAGGCACCACGAATTCTGAGGACATCTTCTTTTTGGGGTCTCAAAATGAAAAACATGGTCACCCCTGTCTAGTAGTCCAGCTCTCCTACGAAGATTCTAATGCCTTGTTAGATTATTTAGCCTTTTCCTGTCTCTATATGGGTCTTCTAGATAAAATCATTGCAGTTAAATCATTTTTATCATGAAGTTGTACTTTTGATGTTTGTTAACGTTTAACATGTCACTCAATCATATGGGTTGTTAGGAGTCCGGATGTCTTCCTATATCTATAATAGCAAGAATGTTGGAACCAAATTATACTTAACACCAACTTGAGCAGCTCTAGCAGTTTAAGAACAGAGAGAAGGTTAAAAGATCAGCTTATGTGCACAGAAAAAGCCTAACCAAGAAACTTATTAAACAAAATGACCGAATTCAATACCCTCAAAAGCTTCAAAGAAGAAAAAAAACCAAAAGAACCATCGCCAATGAACAGATCTAACAACAGGAGATCAACATGAAAACAGAGTATTGAAATTTGTAATGAAAGATTAAATCACCAAACCTTAGAAAGATCAATTGGAAACAGGGGATAAACACTGCTCACAAATTCAGAAGAGTTAAGTTTCAAACCATACCAAGAGATTACAGCGGCGGTGGTCGTCAAAGTCGCGCGAGCAGGGACAACGGCATCGGCAAGCTGTTGGAATGGTGGTGGGGCGGCGGAAATGGGAATGACAGTAGTTAGGGTTTAGGGTTGAAGCACCATTTTGGCCTGGTGTAAGAACGGAGAAACATGAAGCTGCAGGTTTTTGGAGGGAGAACATGACTAGGGTTTCTCATTTCTTAACATTTTGAAAATAAAAAAATATAGAATATTAACTTTATTCAATTATAAAATACACACCTATTAATATATATTTTTAAAAAGTATAAATTATCCTCAATTCATTAAATACATACTTTCTATAAAATCTATTAATTGTTTTTAATCTCATATAACGAAAAAGAGTGTAAGATATTATCGACAATTACAAACAGATAATATGATGAGATAAAATTTCTGTAAATTGAAGAATATCTCAAGGTATAATAAAATGTAGATTTACTAAGTTTTAGATGAATTCAAATAGATATCAAATAATAACCCAAATGTAAGATATGAATAGGAAGGAATCTATATGATCTATGAGCAAAGCAGGGTTGAGCCTCAGAGCCAATAGTGACAAGTATTTCTCTCTATATATACTTTGGTTGTTGCAAGGGTAGTCCTTTCGAAGGTCGTCAACTAGTAAATCATTAAAGCATTATTCTGTAAGAAAATAACACTAAAAATCTGGACAGCAATGCTTTTGACTTGAGTATAATTATCAAAGCATATGTAGTCGACCACATCGCGACATTTCTGCTGCAGATTATTCGTAAAGCTCAAAGCTCATGTTGTTAATGTGAAACAAGTTGAAAGACGGAGGTAATGAGAGGATTATGAACTTGTGCTTTACAGCTTGTATGCAAATCATAATTTGGCCCATTATGATCATGATCATCATATACCATACTAATAATCGATTCATGTTTACATTCAGATATATCATGGTCGATTGATTTATTAAAATTATAAAGCCCGAATTCTTCCCCTCTATGCAATGGTATATATGTTTAAGGGGAAATATCAATTTTAGCCCTCTAAGATATGTCAAATTCAATTTCAGTCTTCAAATTTAGTAATTTCTCAAAAGTGATCCTCTTGTGTCCGAATTTAGTCCTTTTTGTCCTTTTTTCCGTCAACTTTAAGGAGCAAAAGTAGACAAAAATGACCAAAAGTGAACGAAAATGACTAAAATCGAACCCTGGATAATCACTGAGAAATTACCATACATTAAGATTGAAGTTGGATTTGACCTATCCTAAAGGAGCAAAATTGATATGTTACCTATATCTTAATGAGGTTCATAAGTTTGATTGAAACTTATATGAGCATTTATGATAATCTAATTACCTTGAGAATACTAAGTACTAGGGATGACTATTAAATTTGTTGATGATGGGTAATGCAAGTTAATTTAAAATATATTAATTTATGACAAATTTTTTTGTACATCCAAATGTATGGATACACTCATATTTTCTGTATTATAATTTTTTTTAGTGAGTATTTGCCCTTAAAGGTGTACTGTGTCGCAACCGTCATCCCACTTTGCCGCCGGACGTTTGTTCAAGCTCGACTATGCCCTCCGTCGCAGCCGGTCTCTCTCGAAGTCGCTTGCATCCCTTTTTTTCTCAGTCGTCGGAAGCCGCCGCTCCACTCACCACAGTCCATGCCGATTAGACTGTTTGTTGTTTGATGTGGAAAAAAATGCAGTGAACCGTGCTTTAAGCCATGACCATTCATAGTAAATCCCAAGTGAGTCAAGCTTGGTTCTGTTGAGCTCACTCGATGCTTTTCATCAACTTGTACAGTAGGCTATGTTACACTTTATCAGGCAAGAAGAAAAGTCGATGAAATTATTAAGTGTAAGTATAATCTTAAAATAATTATTGAGTGTGTATAATTTTAAAATTAAAAAGAGTAAATTTGGATTTTAATTAGGGGTATGTATATAATAAAATTAAGATATACTCCCTCCATTTTACTTAAAAAGTAGCTTTTGCTTTTTGCACTTTGATTAAGGAGTATTATTATTTAATATGCAGTGAGCAGTTGTATTAGTGGAAGTATGGTCCCATATTTTAATTGTATTACTGAGTGTGGGTGATTCTCATATGTGTAAAAAAAAGAAATGAGACACTTTGAGTGATGATACACCTAAAATGGAAAAAAATGGACTCTTTGGGTGAGACGGAGGGAGTAAAAAATTAAAGAGGATATGTATTTAATAAAAAATTAGGGAAAATATCAATTTTGATCCTCTAGGATAGGCCAAATCCAACTTCAATCCTCAGGTTTGGTAATTTCTCAAAAGTGGTCCTCCGATGTCCGATTTTAGTCATTTTCGTCCACTTTTGATCATTTTTGTCTACTTTTGATACTTAAAGTTGCCGGAGAAATGGACCAAAGGTGAACAAAAAGGACCAAAACATAAAGAACTAATTTCAGACACCGAATGACCATTTTTGATAAATTACCAATCCTTAGAATTGAAATTGGATTTGACCTATCCTATAGAACCAAAATTGATATTTACTTTAAAAAATTATGTGTATTTAAAAGCACTCATTATTATTTTATTATGAGTAGATCTATTGTGCAACAAGTGTACTTTAAAAACATAACCCGCATTTGAAAACGGTTCAAATATAAAAGGAAAAAAAATCAATTAACTCATTTCATGCTCATTCACTCCTCTCTTTCTTCTCTCCCAATTTGTGTTTCCTATCTCTTCTTTCAAGATTTCCAGTCAGAAACAACATATGGCAACAAACTTCAGCGACAAACAGTGATGGCTTGATTCCTGGTAGAGAGGTGACGGTTGTGATACTCTTTTTGGTGATGTATAACAGCGTCGGGGTCAGATTTGGAAGGACTGGTGGTCGGCGTCACGGTCAATGGGCTAATGTTTTGTGTAACGGTCGACGGGGTTGGTCACTTGTTGTCGGCAGTAGTGACGACGTCGACCTCGATCGGCTATTCCGATGGTCATGGTGGTTGGCTGCAGATAGTGAATGGTAGCAGCAATTTATAGCAGATTTCGACTGTGCTGTAGCTAGATCCGACATAGATTTTCAATCTCGATGTTAAGCACTAATGTAATATTAAACTGTATTACTTTTTTATAATATTATATTATTTATTACTTATTATTTAATGTATATGTGTTAAAGTGGTGGAGATGAGCGAAAGAATAATGAAGGGAAAAAGTTTGATGGAAATTAACGTTGAAAAAGTAATCCCTGATTAATTTGTTTATTATGCTTCAGATCAGTGATCCCTCTATTACCTCATATCTTTGTTATTAGATATTGTATTTTTTGTAATTTAATAGTGTACAAGCTTTTTTAATAAGTGTATTATGTTTTTTATTTTTTTAATATTTTTAGTTTTATACACTACTTTAAAAAAAGTAATACAATTGTAAATACAATCATATACATTAAATACCATCATTCTAAAAAACAATTAATATCAATTTGAATTGAATAAAAATTTTAAATTAATTCCAAAAATATTTGAATATAATGAAAGAGAGCGTGAAGAAGCTCTAGAAAATTAGGAGAGATAGTGAAAAAAATAAGGGGAGAGAGAAAAAATTAAAAGAAGGGAATGAAATAATGGGTCAAAATTATTTATATATATATATATATATATATATATATATATATATATATATATATATATATATATATATATATATATATATATATATATATATATATATGATGGATCATTGAATTTGAATGATGTGTTACACCTTAAAAATTGTTTCACACTAGTAATTACCTTTTAGGGTAGATCTTGCATGAGATCATCTCACATGAAATCATTTTATACATTTTAAAATAATTATCACTTTCGCTATAAAATGTTATCACTTTTTATTTATGCTATAAATTATTCATGAAATGAAATTATCATTTTTCATTAATTCAGTATTGTAACAACAAACTTTGTATTTATGAAGAAATAAATACAAATTGGGTACAAAGATAATCCAGACAGATTTAATTTGAAAGATGTGTAAGCGGATTTCAATCTCTAACCAATCATCTGATTCTTCTCTCGAACCACTTTGACCTTGACTTTGACTTTGATCTTGACTTTGACTTGATTGTATTGACTGCACTAACTATGTCGACTGCACTAACTGCGTTGACTATATGTGTTGAGCTGGATCTTCAGTTGAAGCTTGTCCGAACTTGAATTTAAAGTCTTATGACGTTAATCCGGAGGCGTCGAGCATTTGTTCAAATTGAGCGTTGACTTGAAGATTTCTTATGAAGAACGCCGTTCAATTTGGTAGAACACCGTTGACTTCATAAAAACTGCTAGATGAATCTGACTGGAAGAAACATCGAATTTGAGGGCTTAGCACCTTAATCTCAGGTCGAGTGTTGTTTCTGACTTGAAGAAAACCAGATCGAAGGGGTTTAGCATCTTGATCTCTGATCGGAGATTGTTGACTTTAATAACAGTGGATCGGAGGGGCTTAGCACCTTGATCTCTGATCGGAGGTTGTTCTTGACTTGAAGATGCCTTGAAGATTTTGAAGGGAGGCCGGACTTTCATCTTTGCTCGTGTTCTTCGGATATCTTCAGGTGTCTGAGTGTCTGGAATGAATGGATGAGGGCTCTTTATATAGGTGAAGGACGAGGAAGCTCCATATTAAACTCGCGGTCTGATTTGTTCAGGGCTGATTTGACATAATTTTGTGGGTTTGGGTCTTTCCATCTGTAATGCAGTTTGACTGGTCCATACTTGATTTGACCTAATTTTACGGGCTTGGGCCTTCCACTTGTTTAAACTTTTAGTCAAGCTTATTTGTCTTTTGGCTTGATTTAATTTGTCTGAACTTATTTAATTTGGGTTAGACAACCTTTAACTTTGGCTTGTTTGACTTGGGACAGTTCTCATTTAATTTAAGCCTCACTTAATTTGTTGGACTTAAATTAATTATCAATTATTTATTACTTTATTTTAGTTTTTAATTTATTTAAGAAAAAATTACTCGTAGATACACACTTTGTATTCTAAATTACTAGGAGATACAATGAGTTCAAATAATTACTCTCACATACAAAATATTAAAGTAAAATACTAAATATAACCTTAATTCATTATAATCTCATACACTTTTAAACCAAAAACCCTAAACCCCGCACCCACCCACTGTCGCCGTCGGACCATCGCCGCTGGCCGTCACTGGTAGCCGGACCTCCACCGGACTGCCGACACAGAAGAATAGGAGTATATAATTTTTTCGCTGCACATGACACTTACGATTCACACTTTTTTTGCTGCACACTTTTTTTACTGTACATAATTTTTGCTGCACACACTTTTTTTACTGCACATAACTTTTGCTGCACATGAACATTTATGTGCAGCACATTGTAAGGGTATAAATATCACTATATAGGAAAAATTACTCATAGGTACACACTTTGTACCCTAAATTACTAGAAGATACAATGAATTTAAATAATTACTCTCACATACAAAATATTAAAGTAAAATACCAAATATAACCTTAATTCATTATAATCTCATGCACTTTTAAACCACAAACCCTAAACTCCTCACTCACCCACTGTCGGACCACCGCCGGAGAGTAGGAGTACATAATTTTTTCGCTGCACATGATATTTATGATTCACACTTTATTTACTGCAAACACTTTTTTTACTGCACATAATTTTTGCTGCACACACTTTTTTTACTGCACATAACTTTTTACTACACACGAACTTTTATGTTTCACACAAACATTTATGTGCAGTACATTGTAAGGGTAATATTAAAATATCACTACATATTTATGTCGTTAGTAGTAATATTTTTGTATGTTTGTATCTCATAGTAATTAAGGAGATTTCAATGTACCTAACAGTAAGTACCCCACTATATATTTATGTAGTTAATAGTAATATTTTTGTATATTTATATCTCATATTAATAAAGGAGTTTTTAATATACCTAGTAGTAACTATCTCTTTATTTTAGTTCCAAAATAAATTATTTTAATCAGAAAAATTCACTATTTTATTGGACCGTAAATTTTAACTGCTTACAAGTATCACTTTCGTTATAAAAATTATCACCTTTCACCCATCTTGCTTAAGCCCTTACGTGAAAAGCGTCTCACACAAATCTTTACCTACCTTTTATTATATACGTTGATAATGTATAAATATATTTTAATCTCTTAAATTCTTAGTTTTTAATCAAAATAATTAATAAATTCTACATCGTTGTCTAATTTTATTTTTTAATACTAATTATTAATTATTTTCTATATCTTTAATATTAACTACTCCTTCCGTCCCATTTCAAATGACACACTTTCAATTTTGGGTTGTCCCACAAAAGTTTGCACACCTTTTTAAAATAGGAAAAAGAAAAATACAATCACCATTCCCCATACATTTTATTTACAAAAAAACTACCCTTACCAAACACACCTAACATACTTTATCATTTATTTATTACCAAAAATATCATAATACCCCTAAAAGTTATCACTTTCTTAATCTCCGTGCCGGATAAGGGGTGCAAACTTTTCTGGGATGGAAGGAATAGTTCATAATTTATTTTATTTAATTCGAACAATTTAATGTGGTTTATACTTTTTTATTAATATTTTTGTGTTGTGTGAATGTAAATTGAATTTACAAGTAAACTCTATTTTTTAAAATTATTTTTTAATACATAAAAAATTACTTTTAAAAATTAATATTTTTACACGAAAGAATAATAACTCATGTTTTCAAAGAGTAATTTTTCATTTACTAAAAAATAATCGATGAATTAGAATATACAAGAATTTGAAAAGTAATTTTTTAAGGTTAAAACTTGTGTGCCCCGGGGATACCGTGCATTTAGTATATCATTTAGTATAACGACGTGTACCTTTTATTTCCTGAAAAAAAAATTAATGAAAGTGTATACCTTTAAAATGTATAACCTTTTAGAACCAAATGTTATACCTTTACACACTCGTGCGCCTAGGGACACAAAAGACCAACTCATTTGTCTAAAAGTTATTTTTCATGTATTAAAGAGTAATATTAAAGTCAATTTCTAGCCGATTTCAAGTGAGCAAATTATGAAAGATATTCTTTTTAATATTAAATTATTTATTCTACTCTTTAATTTTTTATTTTTTTTTATTAACACGATCAAAATAAGGTAACATATTTCATTCATTTAACAATTGTTCAGAACTAATATTTTATTTCTATAATATTAAAACGTCCAATAGAAAATAATTCGTGAATTATTAAAGTGGACCATGGAAGGCGACATTATACCCTCTCCATAATTCTTTGGAGTTGACGCAGCGCTACAAATCAAGATTCGTCCTGGTGCAATCATAAGCTCAACATCACATGTGGAATGAGACTTTAGCACAACCCATATGTTCGGTTTTTATTTTTTCTAAAATTTATTTATAGTGTAACATAATAATTCTATAGGTTCTTAAAAATAAAAAAAAAATAAAAATAAAAAAAATAAAAAATAAAAAACATAATAATTAGATAAATGTTAAAATATTTTTGAGGTGCACCTGATGCATTGTATCCTAGAGTTTATTTATAAGATAAAAGTAAGGTATAGTGGGTAGTAATTAAATAAACTTTTAATTATTTTATTTTATTTAATGGTTAAAATTAAATATAAATCTAAATTTAATGATTTTGATTATCAAGTGCACTATTAAATTCTAAATTTAAATTTAAGTATAAGTATAGTGGGTAGTAATTAAATAAAATATTAATTATTTTATTTTATTTAGTGGTTAAAATTAAATATAAATCTAAATTTTATGATTTAGATTATCAAGTGCACCATTAAATTCTAAATTTAAATTTAAGTATAATTTATTTTAATTTTAATTAATTTTAAAATTTTGGTATAAATATATATTCTCTTCCGTAGTATAACAACTTTCATACTTTCCTCATTTACTTGTCCCACGATAACTTTCACACCAAATTTGTCACTTATTTTTCACATTCATAACATTTCTGTACACTTTATTTATTATTTAAAAATACTAAAATACCCTTAAAAGTCAATAAAGTTGGTTAAAATTTTTTTTAAACAACGTGGAACAGTAAACGTGAAAGCTATTATGGAACTTAGAGAGTTTTTTTTATATGTACACTTGTTTTATTATTTTAATTATATTATTAGTATACTTATAAAACTTTTTTTTATTAATGAAATTTACTAAAGGAATAAAAATTTGTCGGTAATTACCAATGAATTACCAACAAAAATCATATTTTTTCTTTTGGCAATAGAATTCCAATGAATTTATAATGTTTTTACTAACAGAATAATATTCATTGTTATTTACTACTCCCTCCATCCCACCGAAATGTCTCAATTTTAATATATTGGGTGTCTCATCCAAATGTCTTAATTTCCCACTTTTAGTAAAAAGACCCCACATGTGATCCACCACTCATTACTAATACAACTACCCACTACACATAAAATAATAATACTCTTTAATTCACGTACAAAAAACAAATGACCACCTTTCGTAGGGACGGATGGAGTAATAGATTACCAACTAAATCATTACATATATGGCCAATGAAATTATTAATAACGAATTTCCAATGAAAATATTTTCTAACGAAATTGAAATTTTATTAGTAAAAATTTACTAACCACTACTTTAGCATTGTAAATTATTAACGGATTTTATTGTTAAACTGTTAGTAATCCACTTTAACAATGAAATTAAAATTTTTACCAACAGAATATTCCGTTGGTAAAAATACTTTTTTTAGTATATTATATTATTGTTATACACGTTTTAATATTATTTTAATGACAAACACTTGTGTGAATCGTATTCACCTTATATCAAATTTACTCTTTAAAGATATATATGAACTTTTGCTCATCTAAATAAAAATTATTACTAACCTGATCGACATCTGTCGGTCCGCGTTTCAGTTGGAGTCGTTCCCCCACCATTTCGAGGGTAGGTTCCAGTCTGTCCCGATCGCTTCGAGGGTAGGTTCCAGTCTGTCCATCATTTCGAGGGTAGGTTCCAGTCTGTCCCGGTCGACATTTGTCGATCTGAGTGTCGGTTCAAGTCGGTCCCCCACCAACAATCTGACTGACATCCTTGTTTCGTCGATCTGGGGTCGGTTGGAGTCGGTCTCCCACCGACATCCGTCCCTCAGAGTAACGATTCTGATCGGTCTTCCACCGACAATGGACATATAATGTAGGAGGTGGGTGGTGGTGTGTTTATTTTGACTTTTTTATATAGGGTCAAAGTGTAATTTTGTCCCATTACATTAAATTGGTTAAAAATGATAAAAGTTATTTTTATGATGACAATAATTTTGTTCTATAAATAAATGGGTAATTTTCGTTTCTCCCTATAATTTAATAGAATTTGTGATAATTAAATTAATTTTAAATATATTCATTTAAGTATTATTTTATTTATTAGAGAAAATAGTTGGTTAGAGTGAGAGAAAGAATGAAAAATAAATAAAAATTAAAGGATGATGAGAGTTTGTCTCACAATGGACTAGGGTAAGGTGGGAGGGGAGTAGTTGATGTATAACCGTCGGGTATTAAGGTAAATAAAATATAATAATAATAATAATACCCATCTCTACGGGTCGACCCAGTTAGCCCTCGAGCCAATCCTATTAGCCCACGGGCTAATCGATTCGGGCTAAAAATTTCGATTGTTAAATGAGCCTAAATTTCTCGATCCAAACCCTAACTTTTTTAGAATTATTTGGGCTGAGCTCACGATTTTCAGGTTTTTTAACAACTCTACCCTCCTCAACCCGCAACTCCCTCACTTGCCATGTTTGCCTACCACCATTCCCTCTCTTAATATAATACTCTGTTCATCCCGTCCTAATAGTTATATTTTTTTTTGCATGAGGATTAAAGAAAATAATATTTTAATGTGTATTTAGGTGAAATAAATAATATTTTAATATATAGTGGGTAGTTGTATTAGTGTTCCATGCATGTAGATTTTTTAATTATTTTGTGTAGGTCCTATATATAAAAAATGGAAATATAGCCATTAGGATGAGATGCCCAAAAAGAAAATATGTAGCTATTATGATGAGATGGATGGAGTACTTTTTATATGATATACTCCCTCCTTCCCAAATTTATCTTCACGTTTACGGTAGATACGAAGTTTAAGAAAAGTCACTTTTTGACTTACTTTTGAGAGTAATATGATTTTTATATAGTGTACCCCACCAAAAGGGCCCCACCACCCCTACCATGGGATTGGTGGAGGTGGTAAATCGCAGGATGTGCCTCTGGTAGCTTATAGAGAGATCTCATTGTTTAAGTTGTGCTTGCAAAGGGTCAAATCCATGCCAAAGACAGAATTTGAACCCCACACTGCAGCAGCAAACTCAGTTGGAATGTCTTTCCACCCTCTTCTCTACCACTTTAGTTATGTCTTGGGGGCAATAGTATTTTTAATAAATGATAAAGTATGTTATGTGTGTTAAAAATGTGATGACAAATTTGAGATTAAAATATGTTAGAAGGATATTGATTAGCCATTTTGTAGTTGGGATGACCAATTTAAGAATTTATCGAACCACAGGGAGGAAGGTACTAGTGCTTGAGTGATCTCACGTTTCTTGCAATTTTATAGAGACGAATCATAAATGGATTGGATGATCAAACAAGGAAATAAAATCAATCAAAGCAAGCAATGATCAACAAACAAAATAGATAGAATGATGAAGGGTGGTTTTCCAAATTCAGTAAAAGTGAGATTAACAACAATTAAAAAGTGGAAATCCTAGGATAAATGCATCAGATTCATATGAATCATGAGTATAAGACTAAGGGTCAACACTAAGTTCACCTAAACTCCCTCTTGAGATTGATATGATATAAATCTCAATTAGCTCAATGGATTGGTTCTCACACAAATAATTTCAACTAGGTACTAAGCTTGAAATGAGAGTCCATCCACACGATTAATCAACCTCTCGATCTAACCAATCGGATGTCCTATCAAAGGATTCTAAATCCTAAAGGACATCTCTATCTCTTTAAGATCTATAATGCACATGAGGTGTATGACAAATTGATTCAATTAATTATCTTAAATATGTAATTGACTTCTCAATATAATCACATGTTTAAAACAACAAACCACACAAATCATCATAAATATCAAGATCTAAAACATCAATGATAGAAAATTAATTAACCAAATCAACATATGAATTTTAATACATAGATCCTAAAATTATCCAACAACTCTCATGTTGCTAATCTCACAAGGGAGATTATCCTACCATATTCAAAAGATAATCAACATAGACATTAAAATCCTTACAAAACATGATAAACAATAAGGTTTCAATACAAAGTGTAGATAAAAACTCCCTTTGGATGGCTCAAATGGTGATCTTCTTCTTTCTTGCAATTCTCCTCTATTCCTTACTTCTTTTCCACAAATGAATGGTGATTTTGATGGTGGGATGAAAGTAGATGGAATAGATGAAGTTGATGGTGTAAAATGGAAGGAATTGTGTGTGATGTGTGTGTCCAAGTGAAGCCCTTGTGGAATCTCTCTTCAAATGTTGAACTAAAGGGTATTTATACCCCTTCCAAACTTGGGCCTCGAATTTTACATCAACTGGGCTTTTAACACACATTTACACGCACTGGAAGGTGAAAGTCCCGAATTTTGGCCCAAAAGCATGCAACACGAGTTGGCCTTCCCAACTCGAGTTGAGACACGAGTCGAATTGCATTGCGTGTAACTCGTGTTGACCTAGCTCGACTCGTGTTGGCAACTCGTGCACTCGCATGTACGGTCGTGTTGCGAGGCTCTGAAACTTGACTGCTTTCGGAACCTCAACTCGACTCGAGTTTCAAGTCGAGTAACGACTTAACAACTTGAGTTGGCTCACTGGATGATTTTTGATGTTGCTCTGCCCCGCACGACTTGCAACTCGACTTGCTTCAGATGCAACACGACTCGAGTTACAAGTCGAGTTACCAATAATAAGTCGTGTTGGCTCACTGTATACATTCTGACCTTCTACGGACCTTAACTCGACTCAAGTTGCAAGTCGAGTTGGGTTGTTTTCAGCCCGTTTCTTGCTTGTTATCATTTCTGCTTCATTTTCACCTGTTTTTAACATGTTTAAGCTCATTCTCACACATTTTCATAAAAACACATAGCACAACCAAAATATACATAAAATATGGATAAAAAATAATACGAAAACAGATATAAAGAGACATTAAAATTTAGGTGAAAATATCACTCATCAGATATTAGTTAGTTGTTTTTTCCTTTTATGAAAATATGAAGTTGAATTTGAGACGGATCAAAACGAAAAGTGTGAAGTTGAAGTTGTGACGAATGAAGTATATCTTACTAGATTAATTATAGGTAAATTATCTAGTGCACACACTTTCAATAACGTATACACTTATAAAAAAAATATATAAGCTAAAGAATATAAATGTATACTCCATCCGTCCCTCACTAAGAGGGTCTTTTGCTTTTTGACACGTGGATTAAGTAGTATTATTATTTAATGTGTAGTGGGTAGTTGTATTAGTGGGAGTGTGAATCCCATATTTTAATTGTATTAGTGGGTGTGTGTGGGTCCCATGTGTATAAAAAGGAAAGAGGTCTCTTTTGGTGGGACACCCAAAATGGGAAAAAACCCTCTTTGAAGGGGATGGAGGGAGTACATTTTATTAGTTAATTTTCTGTTAGTTTTTTTTTTAATGAAAAATTGAAAGTAAAAAAACTATACAATTATTAAGAAACATATACACACTATTTAATAAAATGTTATACACATATGAGTAGTACCTGGGTGCACAGAATATCAACTATTAATTATATATATTAATACAAATAATATTTTTATGTAATGTAATAATTATAAAATCTTATTATTATTTATTGGCAAAGACTTGTATGAAATCTTCTCGCATAAGTCCTTATGTGATACGAATAAAAAGTACTAGCATTATTATTATTATTATTATTATTATTATTATTATTATTATTATTATGATCGGACAGTGTTAGTTGTTAGTATAGTTAGTAGTTAATTCACCAAGCACTCATAGTGAGAAATCCAGTGATAAAGTGAACTAACCCACCTGGATAAAAAGTAATAGTATAATTAATGAAAAATGATACTCAATCAATGAAATGTGATAATGGTGCAGTGAACTATTTCATGAATAATTTATACTACTCTCTCAGTCCCATAAAAATATTTACGTTTGCTTTTTGCACAGGAATTAAGGAATATAATATATTTTAATATGTATTGAGGTAAGAGAAATAATTTTTAATGCATAATGGATGGTTGTATTAGTGTAGTGTTGTGGGCTCTATGGAGAATATTTAAATATTTTGTACGGGTCTCATCTATCTATCTATATCTATCTATCTATACTAATATAAAAACAAAATGAGGTGGTCAAAATTGAAGCCAAATATTTCCCCCTTTTTTCCCACCCCAATCTTGGCCATTAATCTCTATAATTTTTAATCTACACCCTTGATTTTGATTACCAATTTTATTGAATCTCATCCAATCATCACAATTAAGGTTAGATCTTGATCATTAATTTTTTGGATACCTTATTTAATTTTTGTCATAATAATATCATATTTAACTAATTTTAAGATTTTAAGCTTCCTTCTTTCTTATTTCAACAAAAATTAATTCATAATTTATTTATGGTACTAAACAATTATAAGCCATTTATAAATTATTTTATTTATTTTTAACAACAAAAAATAATTCATTATTTATTTATGGTACTAATAATTATTAAGTTTATAATACGAATTTTTTTAATGTATGTATAAATATTTATAAGTCGTTATTATATTATTTTATTAATTGTTAACAATTTAAAATTTTCAGAATTTTTTGAAATTATAACGTAGTTTTAACAATTAATTCATTATTAAATTATTTTCTTCATTATTAATAATTTTTAATTAATATTCTTGGACATAACATCTTAATAATGTTAAATTATTAACATTAGTATTTTAGATTATTAAAATATTTTTATTATTAATTAAGAAAATCGGTTTACTAGAGATCCCAGTACGAAATGAGCTAGAGATCCCGGTTTACACGTAAATATACTAGCTACAAAATTTAATAAAAATTGCTACAAGCTATACATTAGATGACACGTAAATAAAAATAAAATAATTAAAGTAAAAATAATGGGAGGATTACTACTAGGTACACTAAAAAATCCTTAATTACTATGAGATACAAACATACAAAAATATTATTACTAACTACATAAATATATAGTGATATTCCAATATTACCCTCACAATGTGCTGCAAATAAATGTTTGTGTGCAACAAAAGTTCATGTGCAACAAAAGTGTGTGCAGTAAAAAAAGTGTGTGTAGCAAAAAAGTGTGGTGGTCCAGCGATCGGCCCGCAGTCCGGCGGCAGTCCGGCGGCAGGCCGGCGGAGGTCCGAGAATTTTTCGACGTCCGGCGGTGGGTGATGGTTTAGGGTTTGTGGATTAAAAGTGTATGAGTTTAGGGTTTGTGGTTTAAAAGTGTATGAGTTTATGGTTATATTTGATATTTTACTTTAATATTTTGTATGTGAGAGTAATTTTTTTAAATCAATATATCTCATAGTAATTATGGGTACAAAGTGTGTACCTATAAGTAATTTTTCCAGAATTAAATTGATTAGAATATCTTAATTTTTATATAAATTAAAATTAAATTAATAAAAAAAATCATATAATTAAAATTAATTAAATATTCTTTTAATTTTTTTATTAATTAAAATTAAGATTAAAATAATTAAATAATTATATGTCTTATAATTTTTATTGCTATATATATTGTAAGTAAATATTATTGTATTTACATAATTTTATTAATGAGGGATAAATATTTATACTCTATACTTATAATAATAATATAATAATAATAATAATAATAATAATAATAATATAAAAGCAGAGTGGATGGGTCAAAATTAGACCAAAAGTTTGACTAATTTTTTCCGCCCATTTCCCACTTCCCTTTTATCAATATTTAATTTTTATTCTGTCATCACTTTTATTCATTTAAACCCTAATTTAAATATTTTTTTGCCAATTTTGTTTTACTATAGTATAAAGAAACTTATTAATACCATTTATCAATAGTCGAAGATATTGATAAACGGGTATGAGATGGTACAAGTATCACAATAAAATTTTCAAAATTAAATAAAATTTTATTTTGTAAACCCATATATCTAAATTATCAATTTAAATTTCTTTTCAACAAATTATAATAATATTAATAACACAATGTTTAGTTATTTATTGTAAGATAAGAAATAATTTGATAAAATTGATCAATAAAATAAAAAAATACAAAACGAACAAATAAGCACTCAATTACACACATCATGTCTAGGGTTATCAATGAGACGAGTATTTATTGGTACCCGATCTACCTAAACTCTATGAGACGGATATGGGTAATTTAAATGGATTTAGGTAAATAAGTGATATTATTAAAAAAAGAATGAAAAAAAGAGGGGGAGGCAGAAAATTTTTTAAATGGATTTATGACGAGTACGAGTAGTTAAATAAAATCTCATTAGGTTTTGGGATGGGTACGGGTAATCTTTCGCTACCCACGGGAACACTTATATATACATATATATATATATATATATATATATATATATATATATATATATATATATATATATATATATATATATATATATATATATATATATATATATATGTGTGTGTGTGTATATATATATATATATATATGTATTTTTAACATGTTTAATTTATATATGTGAGGATTACTACTAGGTACACTAAAAAATTCTTAATTACTATGAGATACAAACATACAAAAATATTATTACTAACTACAAAAATATATAGCGATATTTCAATATTAACCTTACAATGTGCTGCACATAAATGTTTATGTGCAGCAAAAGTGTGTGCAGTAAAAAAAGTGTGTGCAGCAAAAAAGTGTGGTGGCCCGACGACCGGCCTGCGGAGGTCCGGTGATCGATCGGCGGTGGTCCGACAACTTTCCGGCGGCCGAACGGCGGTGGGTGAGGGTTTAGGGTTTGTGGTTTAAAAGTGTATGAGTTTAGAGTTATATTTGGTATTTTACTTTAATATTTTGTATGTGAGAGTAATTTTTTTAAATCAATGTATCTCACAGTAATTATGGGTACAAAGTGTGTCCTATAAGTAATTTTTCCTTTACATATTATGAGATATTTTATTTATTTTATTAATAGTTGTAAGTTTTATTTAATTATATTCATTAAATATTGATTTAAAAAAAAGAATTTATATTATACTCCGTCCGTCTGGGATGGAAATGGGATAGGTATTTTCGGATACCCGATCTACTCGAATCCTAATGGGACGTGTACGGGTAGTTGTAAACGGGTTTGGTAAATGTACGTATAGTTTTATAAAATTTCATTAGAATTTGAGACGGATATTGGTAATAACTCAATACCTGTGAATGCCCCATTTATGTACTCCATATACTTCATCCGTCCGTTTCAAAGGTAGATATCTATTTTTCCCTATTTAGTAAAAAAGTACACAATATGGCTCATCAATTCCCTTTAATACAACTATCCACTTTACATATAATAATAATACTTCTTAATCCACGTGCAAAAAACAAATGGATACCTTAAAACCTAACGGAGGGAGTATATTTAATTAATAGTTATAAGTTTTATTTAATCATATTTATTAAATATTCATTTAAAAAATAGAATTTATATTATATGTATTCTATATAAATTTTTATTATTATATTTTTTATTTAAATAATAAAAAATATAAATATATAAAATCAATAAATATTAAATGGATACATGTACCCGTAGCTATTGATAAATGGGTATGGAATGGGTACGAGTATCATAATAAAAATTTTTAAATGAGATATGTATGGGTAGGGGTAGTTGTTTTTTTGTTGGGTATGGGTACCCCAAAATAAGCGGGTACCCTACCCGTTGTCATACCTATTTCCGTTCTACATTTATCTTCACACTATGGGGCTTACACATAACAATAATACAACTACTCAGTATAAATTAATATATTATATTTCTCAATTCAACCCACTATACATTAAAATACAATATGTTTTAATCTTTGTACAAATAGTAAACGTACTATTATTCATGTGACAAGGGAAGTATAAATTTTTGTCCCGTGCAACGCAAAGTTAACAAAATCTAGTTTACTATAAAGGAAAATATAAACATTTTTATGGGATGGCCAAAATGAAAATGCATAAACGTTATTGCGAGATGAAGGGAGTATAAATAAAAATGATATCATTTTATGGCAAAAGTGATAACTAATTATAAAAGCGTAAAATAGTGTCAACGTAAGACGACGGTCTCACACGACTTGCCCTTATTTATTAATTAATATAAGTAAAGAGTTTAATTTAGTAATAAGAAATCTTTTAAAAAAAAATTTGTTAGTAAATAATAAATTCTAAATTTATTGATTTGAAAATTTATTTATAAATTCATAATAATACATCCAAATAAAATATTTCAAATGGATACAATTAAAATATCTGAATTCTAAATCTCTTTATTTACAAATTTATTGGATTTCCAATATCTCAATCTAAACATATTCAAAGAGTATATAAGACATAAATAAACTACAGTTCAAGAAATAATTCGCCTATAAAATCATATGCACCTCATCTCACATTCTTCCATGTCTTTGCTGTTTGTCATTTTAATACCAATATCTTCTGCAGTTATTTCATGGAATTCAAGCTTCTGCTCTTTTTAGCATTTCTTTCTGTGAGTCATGATTAACTATCAAAATTTTCTTTTTGGGATTATGTGTAAATGTTTATTTATTTAAATGAAAATGTTTTCAGGTAGCAATAGTTGCAAGTGATGCAACTTTGCCATCAGAAGAATACTGGAATTCTGTGCTACCAAACACTCCTTTGCCAAAAGCTGTGAAAGATCTCTTGCAACCTGGTATTGCAACACCTCATTATAGTTTTCTCAAAATATTTGCTACTATGTCCTGTAAAAAAAAAAAAAAAAAAAAAAAAAAAAAAAATATATATATATATATATATATATATATATATATATATAATTAATATTAGCTACTATGCATTTTTTTAGAGATGTATTTGAATCGAGTCAAGGCGCACACTACTAGACTTGAGTATCGTTTATTAAGGAATAATCGAACTCAAGCCTGAGCTCGAACTCGTCAAGGAAAAAATTATTGAACTCGAGCTTGAATTGAGACTATTTGTTAAAGCTCGCGAACGTATTTACGAACACGTAAAGTAACTTTTTCATAAATGTTTATTCATAAACATATAAATATTTTTGTCGATAGACATTAAAATAACATTTCGTTGATAAATATTTAATATTATTCATAAATAATAAACAAACCAATAAAAGTTAAAAAGGTATATTTAAATATTTAAATAATAACTTAACTATTATTATATTTATTTTTTTAATATAAATATTTAATTATTAAATAATAATAAATGTTCTCCCCGTCCGCTTTCAAAGGTATCATTTTTCCATTTTTGGGCGTCCGCCCCCAAGGGTCTCATTTTTTTTTATCCACACACACCCACTAATACAACTAAAAAAGGGACACACACCTCCACTAATACTATTACCCACTACACATTAAATAACAATAATCCTTAATCTCCGTGGCCAAAAGCAAATGACACCCTTAAATCCGGACGGATGGAGTACTACTTAAACATAATAATAAAATTTACAAACGCGTTTGCGATCCATTAACGAGTTTATTAACAAATATTCGCGAGCTTTTGAGTCGAATACTCTTACACTTGAGGTTAGTTTGATAAACGATTCAAGCTCAAACTTTAAGTTTGGTTTGACTCGTTAAGATTGAAGAACGAACTCAAATGAATATTTTAAGACCCAAATATTTCGCGAACAATTTGATTAGCTTACATCCCACTTTTTTTTTTAGTGGATTGATACCATAAACCGTTGATGATTATGTTTCAACTAGGCTTGGCTTGCTTCTTTCAACTAATAACTATATGGATTAAATTTATCAAATGAATTCTTGGATGAACTCGACTACCATTTCGTTATATGTAATTAATTCTTTACTAAGCAGCGTTGAGAAATAAGAGATTGAAATTCTTTATCCGTAATCTTGATTCACATGAATGAAAAGCTTATAGTTTAATAAATAGAGACATTAATGGATCATATAATCTTGATATTTTCTTGAGAGAGAGGGAGATTACTTAAACAATATACAGTAAATGTTATCAATCCAATTCTCTCATTTTTCTCTGCTTCTCCCCTGTAGAATGGCAGGAAAAAAAAGCCAGCGGAGTAGAGGTAGGAAATGGTGGAGTGAACGTCAACACAGGGAAACCAGGCGGCCACAGCACCGATGTAGGCGTCAGTAGCGAAGACATCTTCGTTGGTTACGCAAGGCCAGGCATCACTAGCGATGACATCTTCGTCGGTTATGCAAAGCCAGGCAGCAGCATGGGCATTGGCAAGGATGGGGTAGTTGAACGTTACCCCAAAATCATCGCCTCTGAAACTCAGCTGCATGACAACCTCAACGTTGCCCTTTTCTTTGTGGAGACAGATTTGCATGCAGGCAAGAAGATGAACCTGCAGTTCTCCAAAGCTACAGCAGAGACTGCTTTCTTGCCTCGACAAGTTGCCAATTCTATACCCTTTTCGTCAGACAAGTTGCCGAAGATCCTCAATGTGTTGTCGGTGCAACCGGGTTCGGATGAAGCTGAGGTGATGAAGAAACCAATTAAAGGAGAGGAGAAGTACTGTTCAACTTCATTGGAATCCATGGTAGATTTCACCACGTCCAAGCTGGGTAAAGATGAAGGCAATATCGACAGAAGCAAATGATGGGGAGAGGAAGGTGTACCGCATCGTTGGAGTGAACAAGGCACCAAGTGAGAAGTCAGCGGTCGTTTGTCACAGGCAGAAGTACGCATACGCAGTGTTTTACTGCCACAAATTGGACAGCACCGCCACGTACGAGGTGACGTTGGAGGGAGCTGGTGGTTCCAAGGCAAAGGCAGTGGCGGTGTGCCATAAGGATACAGCTTCATGGAACCCTAAGCACTTGGCTTTTCAGATGCTGAATGTGAAGCCGGGGACTGTTCCCATCTGCCATTTCCTCCCTGAGAATACCATAGTTTGGGTCCCCAATAGTTAGAACATCTAGCATGGTGTCAATTTGTGTACATGAATGTTTATTTTGATGTACTTGTATGCAAGTTGAACCCTAATGGTGGGGTACACCATTTGTATGCTTGTTGAATTATTTGATGTACTAGTATGCATGTTGAATGATGTATATATGGATATTATGATCAGGGGTCCACTTCAAATTCTGATACACAACAAATGATTAATTATATAAAACTCAATGATGCTCATAAAACTTAACACGCTAAAGGGAGCACATGCTTCTTCAGTGGATTAACTTCTATGAAGGTGATTCATGCTTTATTTCATCTTAATACATGCACATTTTGCTACTATGTACGATAGATAATGATCCAAGGTACAGAAATGTGTTTCAAAGGAGCTTGAGAATCAATAGTCATAAGTCATAACCATACGTCTACAAGATGCATATCAGTTATCAATCCCAATGTTACACTTTTATGAATACTAAAATCTTAAAGCATCCAGCCTCAACTCGTCTAAGGTGTTCATTACCATCCTGGATGCATATATTCTGTATCACATGAAAATGCCTCAGTTAGATGAATACATTAACCAAAACAAATACTGATTAGATTCCAACCTAAGACTTCAGTTCATAGTATGATAGAAATATAGATAAATTTATTAGAAATGTTTTACCATGCTGAAGAGATGTAATTTAATAAGCATGTCATTTACCAAGAGTATCAGAATTTCCTCATTTATATGCTTTAAAGCTTTAGCACTTTGAGAATGTCAAAGGATATTCTGGTCACATACATAACATGGATAAATCACAAAGAGTAGTCCAGATTGAGGATGGAAAATCCAACAATCTTTTATGGCTAGTCAAAAGAAGAGTTATGGTAATAAGATCTGCTGGAAAGAAGAAAAACTATAAGCTTTGTATATTGAATTATTACTAAAATAGATTAACAGCAACATGCAGCATCTAAGAAAAATTCAAAAAAATGAATATTTATCTTTCAATATAACTATCAAAATTTGCAAGAGTTGTTAATCATATTTTGGAATCACACCACACAACCCACAAGAAAAACAAGATTTAGAGCAACAAAGCAACCCCAGTCAATTGAGCTACCTAGTAAAACTTATGCAGTATATTGCAAGAAAGACATATGGAAATCTTGCAACTAATTCTGTATATTTTAAAAAATGCACCAAACCGAGTAGTGTACGTCTACCATAATAGCATTACTATAAAAATAAACTTTCAAAATAAAAACTATCAGTGAAATAATATATATTGTCCTATAAGTGAAAATTGAGCACAAGCTAGCCGTCAAACATAAAATGCAAAATGCAAAAGGCAAAAGTGGAAAAAAAAATTGATCATAGAATAAAAAGAAAAAAGATGAAAATGACATAGGATCTCAACGTATAAAAATTTATTTACACCAAATAAAAGATAAATTCTACAAATATTTTAACAAGAGAAGTTTTCACATTTTTTAGGAGAATGGAGACTCTGTGCATATTTTAAGAGGTGGGAGAATTTTGTGCAAGATTTCACAGATAAAAGGGGATTTGGTGCATTTTTTTAAACACGTGGGCATATATCAAGCTTATTTTTTGCATTTCACCCAAAGCTTACATGTGCAGTTGACATAGTAGCATGCTTGTACAATAGTATTAGTATTTGATATAGCTTGCAACCCCAATGGTAGCTACTGGAAAATTACTATTTACTAAGCTGCAAAGATTGCACAGATTTCATATGTGATTTTAAGAGCTTAATGAGCAAGGGAAAGTTGCTCATCCAGACAAACACTTGCTATTATTAAACCAAGATAAAAATTGCATCAAAGAAAGACATAAGGAAAAGACACATTGATGAATAAACCAGAGCAAAGAAAAGGTTAAAAACTCGCATTGGATCAAGAAATTAGAATGGAATTAAAAGACTCAGTACTTTATCAATTTTGATGGGAATTACTCTCAACAGTAAGTTACATTCTACTGCCATAAGTTCTACCGAAAATAACCAGAAAATGACATACAGAATATGATTAGCAATCTAAGTCAGAGATTTAGTCTCACAGTAGTCAAGAGTTAATGAGACAGCTCAGTTGCAATGGAGTTCTGCCTTTACTAAGTGGACTATAGAAGCCAATCAGACTCATAAGGTTTTTGAACTAGATCAAAAAGTGAAAGCGACCAACACAGATATAGAAAGGCCATATCAAGGACCATCTTTTTTTATTTATGTCGATGACAACTTCCCAACTAGAATTATTGTTGTGCAAGTGCTTTCGTAGCCCACAAGGGCAAAGGTGCCTGAATCAAAATTGACTACCTGTAATGGGATGATCGAAAGATGAGCTCTCGGCATGAAGTTCATGACCTTGTCTTTCCATTCATATACACCTTCATATTTTACATCTCCTCTTATAGGAATACCAAAGTACTGGCAATGCAACCAAATTTGTGTGATCATCCAGGGTGCTCTCACTAAAACCTCTGCTTTATCCATACAAGAGGTTATCTTAGATTTCTCCTCAACAACAATAACTTCTCTTCATGGTTTTCTAATCCAGTAGAATCTTGGAAGCAAGCTTTCCCATTTACCAACACAGCTTCAAATAATGTTTCCATATCTTGAACAACTGATCCACCAGGAAGTTTCCGACCAATATCTGAATAAGCATAGACCCCCAGGCTCCATGTTTTGATCGACCATGACCAAACTTTATGATCATATTTTTCCATTTTGGTTCCATAACAACACAAAATGCAAGGTAAGTATTCTTGACCATGTGATTGATAAATGCTTTCACAAGCTTAGCGGCCACTGTGTGAGACTTGGTAATGACTGCAACCACTTGTGTCACGATCAAGCCTATTAGATAGATGGAGTTCTCGTGATTTTATTTGCTCGCCTGAAAAACAAATACATAAATGGTATATGTTACTAAATGAAGAACACTAGCATCGAGAATAACCAATACAATAATATTTTCCTACTGTTTTAGACAATGCTAACAGATATGGAATCCACCAAAAGAATTTTGAAGGATATGAATGCCTTAGAAAACCACTGAGTAATGCTATGCTGATTTTGAATTGCAAGAGTTTCTATACATATGCATAATCTACAATCGCCTTTTCATATGAACAACTTCATTAGAAGATTATTATTTCATCCCTTGAACGGAAACATTACGGGAGCGAGTTAATTGACAGTCAATCAAAATTCAGAAATTATGCAAATTCTGGTTCTGTCTATCGAAGTCACCAGTCGATGCAATGATAACAGCATGCTTCCATTTATTACTCCTTCATAATTCGGTCTGATAATCATTTTTTTAAAAAAAAAGAAGAAAAAAAAAAACTCAAAAAAGCGAACCTTGTTCAGTATCAAGGAGATTGTGAACAGATGATAAAATGTTCTCGCAACAGATTCCCTGCGGCGTATTCACTGCAATGAGCCACTCATCTTCGAATTATACATCATTTCTGGAGAGAGAAAACAGGGAAGACTTTGAAGATGCTGTCAAAGCTCTGTTCAACTCTAGATTCTTCGATATCGGCGGCAGGGAAGGAGAGAGCGGCACTGAATAAATCTCGAGTTTTTGTAGGCTGTTTTGTGACGGAATTGGGAAAGAATTCATGTGAGCTTCGGCGGCCATTCACGAGATATGGAGGGGTTTCGAGATTCCTTTGGGGAAGGAGGTAAACAACCAAGGGGCGTTCTATTCTAAATGGTGTACCCCATCATTAGGTCCCACCGCCCCTACTCTAGGAATTGGTAGAGGAGTTAAATCGCAGGATGTGCCTCAAGTGACTCTGTTAAACTTGTACTTGTAAGGGCCAAATCCATGCCAAAAGTAGGGTTCAAACCCCTACCCTGCAGCAACCAAGCTCAGTTGGAAGGTCTTTCCACCCTCCTCTCTACCACTTGAGCTATGTCCTGTGGGCTAGGGGCATTCTATTCTAGTCATGACTAAAGGATTCGAGAAACATTTGTTAACGGTGCCAATGCAGCAGCATCACGACGACACCGTTTAACTTTTTATTTTTAGGGACCGACTATTTGCACCCCGAAAATACTAAAAGTACCCCAAAAATATTCAATAAGATATAATTGCCTTTATTAAATTTATATCTATTCGGTTGCAACAATCGAATAGTCAAGCCATCTATCTTATCTGTTCGGTTGCAACAACCGAACAAAACAAAGAATTCATCATTTATGTTCGGTAGCAACAACCGAATAATAAAGAATTCATCTTATCTTATATGTTGTTCGGTTGCAACAATCGAACAACCATCTATCTTATCTGTTCGGTTGCAACAACTGAACAGGATCAAAGAATTCATCTATTATGTTCGGTAGCAACAATCGAACACAATAAAGAATTCATCTATCTTATCTGTTCGGTTTCAACAAACAAAACAAGATTTATGATTTTTTTTAAATTCGTAGGTACATTATTGTCGATAGCGAGTCTTTGGAGATGACGTAATGATTATGTGGTTGTGATGTGTACTCGACTAATCGGACATAAAGGATGAGGCAGAGAAGACCAGACTTTCTCCCAACTCTTGCTCTCTGGGAGAGAATGTATTTGCTCTTTATTGATACGAGTAGTTGTACAGAGCTTCTTGTTGTTTCCATTGGGACTTTGGGCCTTTCTATTTATAGAAACATTTGGGCTTCATTTAAGAAGGTGGGTCTTATAGGCTTTAAATGAGGGGGATCGATGTGAGGCCTCTCATTGATGGGCTTTTATTCTGCCGATGGTATTTCGTCCTTCCAGTGGGTGGTTTTGAGACTGACGGGTCCCTCCAACGGAGTTGGGCTTTTGTTGATTTGGACCTTGATCTTCATCTTAATGGGCCGAGTTCATTCTGCCCATCCACAATTATTAAATAGATTAGATAATTAAACAAGATTTGTTATTTTTTTAATTCATATCTAAATTATTGAATAGATAAGATAACATAAAGTTTCATGACATCATCCATCTTTAAACAAAGATATGATGTAGATAAAACTTATCTATTGTTTAAAAATTGATGTGCATAAAACTTACTCCCTCCTTCCCATCCTTATTGTTACGCTTCCTTTGTAATTTGCTTTCTTTGTAAAATTACAAATGAAGCGTAACTATAAGGATGGGAAGGGGGAGTATCTGTTATCTTATATTGGTAATGTAGATATGAATTAAAAAAATCACAAATCTTATTCTGTTCGGTTGTTGCAACCTAACAGATAACATATAAGAATTCTTTGTTCTGTTTGGTTGCAACAATCGAACAGATAAAATAAATGTCTGTTCGATTGCAACAATCGAACATATATAAATTTTATAAGGATAATTATGTCTTATTAAATATTTTTATGGTACATTAGTAATTTCGGAGGTGCGAATAGCTGGCCCCTTATTTTTATTGTTTAACATTTATGTGTGACGGAGATTATTTTCGCAAAATGAATAAGAAATAATAACATTAATAAAGAGCTACAGTAGAAAGGAATTTGAGTGAGGATCTTGTATCCCGGGGACACCGTGTCTCTTTGCAATTTAAACTCCTAGCAATACATAGGTTTAAATAGAATATGAAGGGGAGGATTATATTTCCATGGAAGTACGGTGTGTCCTCGGGGCGCAGGAGCCAAGGAATTTTATCAACTATTCTCAGCATGAATGAATGAAATAAAGGATTGATCCTCCGTCCCTCCGGCACAAATGAAGTACATAGTTATTTACCTCCGTCTCAAATGAAGTTTATAGTTATGATAAATATGGAGTTCTGAAGATATTGCTTTTTTTAGTTAGGTTTAAGGATAGTTTTATATTTTTAAATATTATATAAATTATAAAATAAAATAGGAACAGTTGTTAAATATACCTTCATTTCAAATTAAAAATTATTGTCATTCAAATTTTGTATTCAGATCTTTCTACCTAAATAAATAATTTTTTGAAAAAATATCCCTTAATTTTAAAAAAAATGGAAAATGTCTCAAATTGATTCTTGAAAAAATATTTAGAGTTTGTTTACTTTGAAGGTTAATGGGGGTTATCCCTTCATTAACCCTAGTTAACTTTTGTTTACATTTCAGATTGTGACATAAGGATAACCCTCGGGCTGACAACGGCCCAGTATCAAAGTGAGACGTGGGAGGGTCAACTCAACCCTCAAAATCTGGAGGAATAATATCCAAGTCTCGGGTTTAAGTGAGGAATTTATTATTTTGCCTCCAGTTTGGCGAGCGTCCTCTTTCTGATCTCCTCCTCGGACATCAACCTCTCCACAGCCGCCCTCACCACCGCAGCTCCCACCACCTCCTCCCTCTGCCCCCCGTCCTCACCATAAAACCCGTTCTCATAAATTCCGTCATGAAAACGATGTTGAGTTGTTGGTCGCTATTCATCGGCCACGCTGCCACCGAAACCCCTGTAATGAAGCTCTTGTAACACGAGTTTCACCAACAGTGACTCACGAATCCACCAATCGACTCATAACTCAGAATTTCCAGTTGTGGAACCCAATCTCTCTCCACAATCCCATCTTCTCCCACCCTCTCTTCGAACCCGTCCGGAAACCCGACCCGATAGCCTCCCCTGCAAATACTTCGGCTCTCTCTGCATCCCTCAGCATCCAGATCTTCTGCTTGCGTTCTTCGAGCCCAATTGCAATTTCTCTATGTTCTTCGATTTGGGCATCTGGATTCCGTTGTTGAGAAGAGTTTACCTGATGGCCCATTGCTTCTTTTTCGCACCGAATTCTTCGCTCGCTAGCAGATCGAGGAAATTAGCTTCTATCAATCTACTGGTATTGTGTGTATCTCCCTCTCTTGCTCTAAGATCGTGAGACGAGCGGTTAAGGAGGGACAGAGGAGATTAAGTTAAAAATGGATTTCTGCGGGTTTAGAAATCTTCATCTTATTATTATTATTTTTTTGCAATAGATGGTTTTTAAATTTCTGATTGCCATTAAGTTAAAGAATTAAGCAGAATTTTAAGCTCATTGTTGCAATAATTAAGGTGAGAAATTTTATTAGAATATCTGCCAAATGAATTTATTTGTGTAACGTCATGTTAGGATCTGAATCCTATTCTTAATTCCTTTTCAAGAATTTGAGATCGAATATGATAAAAGGAAAAAAAAAAGTTGAGATGCAAATTATTGGAGAAATCAATCAGCTTTAGGCCTTCAGGCTTCAAATTTGGTTTGCCGAAGTGATGCAGTGATATTCATACTTCAGATTTTCTCTCTCTATAGAATCTGCATTGTTTGATAGAGTATTATTTAATTTATTATATTTACACAGGGTTATTGTAGTAAAATCGCTACAAATAAACATTCAAAGTAAACAATCTTGAGCATCATTTACCACAGTAATTAGTTTTAATCCAACCTCCCCTCAACCTTTACTCAAGGTTTCTTATCCCTAACCCTAACCTCAAAAGTAAACTAACTCTTATAGGTTATGTAAATGTTACTTTTTCCACCCTTCCAATATCTTTGGAGGAGTTTAAGACTCTCATTCCAAAAACGCAAACACTTTTATAAATCAGATTTACATTGTTTATTATGTGAATTCATGTCTTTTTTTACTCTAAACACCGTGGTTTCCCCTCCAATCCTATTATAGTCTATATATTGCTAGGAGTTTAAATTAAAGGGGGCCCTTAATAAGTGACGGAGTTATGAATTTCGTTCAGGGGCCCAATTTCTTAATAGTGTAATACTTTTAGAGCCGTCAATACGGGCCGGGGGGCGGGGCGGGTTTAGGCTGGTACGGACTAGAATTGCTAGACCCAACTCATTGCAAGGCGGATTGCGGGTTATGGCATGCCAACCCGCCTTTTTTTTATGATGATGATATATTATTAAAATTATAATTACTTGAAAATAAAATATTAAAATAATGGAAGCTATGGCAAAATAGTACTATAATGTTAATCAGATAATATAATATAAATATAGATCTTACAAAATAGCCCCATGAACATTTAACCATAAACAAAGATTATTAATCTAACAATATAAAGTTTACTAATTATATATACTTCTTATGAATCTCAGATAAAACAACATAAATTTAATTATCTTCATATAATACAAATTAAATCACAATAAGTTTACTAATTCTAAAGGTCAAACACAAAGCATATAACATAATTATAAAGTCTCTTCAAAACTCATCAATTTTAACATCATAATATAAACATCTTAATTTTCATGTTTCTCAATTATATCCTCGTTAATTTTTAAAGGATTAGATATCTTAAAGGTTTATTTTTTTGCATTATCATTTGCTTTTAATCCATATATATACATTTATATATTAAAATTAATTTTAAAATCAAGCAGAATTCTTATAATATTCATCTTATAATTTAATATATTATTTTGAAAAAAATAAGGAACTACAAATATTTGAGATATTAAACATTAGACCATCAGCAAAAAAAAATTCAAGGCGGGCCAAACAGGCCAAGCCGCCCCCATTTGGGTTGAGCCCGCCCAGGCCCGCCCCCGTTTGGGCCAAGCCTGTTTAGGCCCATCTCCAAATGGGATGTAAAATGTACAGCCCAACCCGCCTTTTTTAAGGCGAGGGCGGTCCGGCCCGGCGGGCTTAATCCGTTTTGACGACTCTAGATACTTTCTCTGTCTCAAATTAGAGTTTTCATTTTTATTACAAATAAGGAGTTAAAAAATGTACATTTTTTTTACCAATTATATTGACTTTTAAAAATAATGTGGTATTAAATTGTATGTTATAAATAAATGATACAAATGTATATAATATTTAATTTAAAAAGTTTAATAATATTAGAGTTGATATTAGGTGCACCAGGTGCAAGAGTGCATTCATATGTGTATAACTTTTTATTCAATAGTGTATACATATTTTTTAATAGTTATATTTTTTACACTCAATTTTTCATTAAAAAACTAATAAATAAATTGTATATATATTTATTCATAATTGTATACAGTATGTTTTTGTTCATAATTGTATACGATCTGAAAGTGGATGCACCGTATTCTGTGGTGCATCCAAGTGCACAGTAGTATTAGCCATAATAATATATAGTGTGTTAAAGAATAATAAAAAATCTAAAAATAATGTGGTATTAAATTGTACTACTATGTTATAAATAAGGGTGATTTTGGTAGAGTTGTTAAAAAGCCCGAAAACCGTGGGTCCGGACTGATTAATCCGAAAAAAACTAGGGTTAGGGCTGATAAATTTAGGACCATTTAATACCCGGGCTTTTTGGCCCGAACCGATTAGCCCGTGGGTTAAACGGGCTGGGCCGTGGGTTAATCTGGCTGGCATGACGGGCTGGCCATTTAAAAAAAAAAAAAAAAGTATACTGTAGCCCAGGCCTTAGCCCATTAATTTACTTAAACAAGCACAATAGCATTATAGCCTATAAGCAGTCTAATGTTGCCTAGGGCAAGTTTTCCCAAACAACTGAACCAGCGTGGCCCTCTCATTTTATTTCGGAGGCTCCCACTCATAAACTTTTGTCTCCACTGCTACAAGAGAGAGAGCTCTGCCCCCATAAGAGAAAGAGTTGGCTATGAAGGCGAAGAGATAGAATTACAAGTTGTAGATAGAGTGCTTGATGGGAAGATGAACATCGGCGGCGGCGGCGTGAGGAGGTTTGAGGTTGGCAGCGAAGAGGGAGAGCTCTTCAATGGCAGACTTGATCTCCGATTTGGACACACCCTCTTCTCTCTTTCTCTTCATCTTTAATTTCTTACATTAAGATTCAATTCTTAATGCTCTCACAGACAACTAATATGGTCGGCTAATTTGATTAAACCTATTTCTGCACCCCCCCACTCTATTTGTTTCTCTTACAGTAGTTAATTCAGTTTACTAATATTGTTTGTTTCTAGTATATTATCCTATAAATTTGACATTGGAATTATCTACTACTCATCTAATTTATAAGAAATAAGAATATTAATTTTCGTTATATGTATCTTTTTACTTTGTGGAGTAATTGTTGTCCAACACACAAGATTTGTATTCATCAAGGCGAATCAGTTTAGTTTATATAAATTTACAGACATGTTTGTTAGAGTAAAATAGTTAAAAGCATGGAAATTGATGATATTAACATTACAAATGAGAATACAAGTGAAAGCAAGTCAACGAACACAGTTTTTACACAGGAGTGGAATGCACAGTTTTCTAATTTTATTTTTGTTGAAATTCATTTCATATAAGGTCAGCTGGAGGAAGAAATTGTACCGGTAAAAGTGAGTGATAATTTAAGTTTTTAAGTTTTATATTTGAATGTAAAACAATAAGATATGTTATTAGATGTATGATTCAACTATAAATTAATGGTTATTCTGTGGTGCATCCGGTGTACCGGTGTACCTAAAGATTATTAATTTTTGTAAAAATTATTTTATTTAATTGAGTGGGTAGGATTAAATAAAAAAATGATTTAAAGGTTAAGAAGCTTCAGGTGCACCGTTGTACCAGGTGCACAGAAGTTAGACTTATAAATTAATTCTGTTATGAATTGTTCTTTTGAAATAACTTTTTTAATCTTTTTATTGTATAGCCCGCCAGCCCGATATGCTTAGAGTTAGGTTCACATATTTGTGGCCCGCTTAATTTGACCCGATTTAGTCCATAGCCCGTTAGGGCTGACCCTTATGTGTTAGAGCCAGCCCGTTTAACAACTCTAGATTTTGGGGTGCACTTCTATATTTATAGGTTAGTGGGTAGTTTTTTTTAAATAATTATAATATTTTATTTAATGGTGGAGATCATATAAACTATTAATCTAACGATTATGATTCTCCAAATGCACCGTTACACCATACTTAAAAAGTTTAATAATATTATATAGTGTGTTAAAGAATTACTCTCTCCGTCCCATTTCAGATGACACACTTTCTATTTTAGGTTGTCCCACAAAAGTTTGCACATTCCTAAAAAAACAAAAAGTTAAACACAATCACCCTTCCTCATACACTTTAATTACAAAAAAACCACCCCTACCTAACACACCTAACATACTTTATCATTTATTTATTATCAAAAAATACCTTAATACTCCTAAAAGTTATCACTTTCTTAATCTCCGTGCCGAAAAGAGGGTGCAGACTTTCTTGAGACAGAGGGAGTATAATTGTAACAACAAATTTTGTATTTATAATAAAATAAACACAAAAAGGTGAACAAAGATAATTTCAGATGGATTTACTTTGAAATATATGTAAACAGGTTACAATCTCTAATCAATCCTCTGATTATTCTCTCGAACCAATTTGGCTTGACTTGAATTTGACTTGACTTGTGGGTGTGTTGACTGTGCTGACTGTGTTGACAGTGTGTGTGTTGAGCCGAATCTTCGGATGAAGCTTGTCCGAGCTCGGATGTGTAGTCTTAACGTTGATCCGGAGGCATCGAGCCTTTGTTCGGATTGAATGTTGCTTGAAGACTTCTTATGAAGAACGTCATTCAATTTGGTAGAACACCGTTGACTTCACAAAGACTACTGGATGAGTTTGACTGGAAGAAACGTCGAATCTGAGGGGCTTAGAACCTTGATATCAGGTCGAGTGTTGTTTCTGACCAACGCCAGATCGGAGGGGCTTGACACCTTAATCTCTGATCGGAGGCGGATGACTGGAAGAATGCCGGATCGGAGGGGCTTAGCACCTTGATCTCCAATCGGAGTTGTTCTTGACTTGAAGATGCTTGAAGATCTCAAGGGAGCACTACTCGTATTCTTGATATCTTCAAAATCGTCTGCGGCTTCAGATCTTTTAGTGTTTGAAATGAATGTAGGAGGACTCCTTATATAGGTGAAAGGTGAGGACACCCTATAAATAACTCGCAGTCTGATTGGTCCAGGACTGATTTGACCTGATTTTGCGGGCTTGGGCCTTTCACTTGCTTAGGCTTTAAGTCAGACTTATTTGAATGGATCTGGCTTAATTATCAATTATTTACTCATTTATTTTAGGAATAGATTTATTTAAATTCCTTAATAAATAAATAATTAATTGATAATTATTGCATTAATTTACCACATATTTTCCTTTAATAGACAATAAAATTCAAGTGTCTACAAATGCTCCCTCGCATTTTTTCACTTACGCCTTTGTGTTGAAGTGAACAAATTGCGATAATCCATTCTTGATCAACATGATTGAATTTTATTGCTTGCCTCACCAACTTGATATGAATAGTCTGAATTATGACTGAACTTAGTAGAGTACTAAGCTGCCTACGTACCTCTTTGAAGAGGATCAAGTCATAACGTAGTTCAAGGAACCTGATTTGGTTTGAATGGGGGGTGTCGTACACATTTTATACTCATGCGGGCCAGAAGTAACATGCAGTTTAGGCTCGTGCGTTATGGAACGTTGAACTTGAATTTGTTGACATTTTATACTCGTATCAATGAGTCTTGAATTTGAACTTGTAGACAGTTTATACTTGTGTTAAGAAGCATTGTGTGGACTTTTTCACTCGTGTCGAGGAGTATTGTATGAACAGTTTTCGTTCGTGCTGAGGAGCTTTATGTGTAGAGAATTTATTCTCTTCCCAAGGAGATTTTATTTGATGTGTAGATAGTTTATACTCATATCAATGAGTATCGAACATGTAGAGAGTTTTGTCTCTTCTCAAGGAGATATGATTTGATGTGTGGACAATTTATACTCATATCAAAGAGTATAGTGTGGACAATTTTCGCTTGTATCGAGGAGCCTTGAATTTGATTTGTGTTAAATAATTTTGGCTCATATCAAGGAGCGTAACATATAGATAGTTTTAGCTCATATCAAGGAGCGTTGTGTGGATAGTTTTATCTCCTATCAAGGAGCGTAATGTGTAAAGAGTTTCGTCTCTTCTCAAGGAGATTTAATTTGAGTTAGACAGTTTAACCTCGTATAAAGGAGCATTGTGTAGATAGTTTTAGCTCATATCAATGAGCATAATGTGTAGAGAGTTTCGTCTCTTCTCAAGTAGATTTAATTTGAGTTAGAAAGTTTAAGCTCGTATCAAGGAGCGTAGCTTGTAGATAGTTTTATCTCATATCAAGGAGCGTAGCATGTGGAATTGAGAGATTTCAGATATTTTGAGCTCGTATCAAGGAGCGTAATGCAGACATTTTTCACTCATGTCAAGGAGCATTGTGTTTAAGTTTGTCAAATGTTCATTGCCCCAATCTTGGGATGCACTATTTTTTCTTACTTCAACTTCATTTCTATTAATCTTTATAGAAACTGCAGTCTTTGTTTATGGTTCCTCTTCCAAGGGCTCATCGAAGGACATGAATTCAAACTCGTAAGAGTCTTGAATAGAGGGCCATTCGATGTCAGGATTAACTCCATGTCGTGAGCTCTTGAAGCCAACTCTTCAAAAGTTTTAGGCCGAATTCCTTGGAGTATGTAGCTAAGATTCCATTGCATCTCTTGAATGCACATTTCTATAGCTGAAGTTTTTGATAGCTTTTCTTTGCAATTGAGACTTAGACTCCTCCATCTATTGATGTAATCAATGGCATATTCTTCATCACTTTGACAAGTATTTGTTAGCTCCATCATGCTAACAGTTCTCCGTGTGCTGTAGAAACGGTTGAGGAATTCTTTTTTCATTTGCCCCCAACTGTCAATGGAGTTGGCTTTCAAGTCAATGAACCAATTAAAGGCATTTCCTTTCAGAGATCGGACGAATTGCCTCACCATGTGTTCCCCGTAGGTCCCAGCATTATTGCATGTCTCGATGAAGTGCGCGACATGTTGTCTTGGATTGCCTTTGCTGTCAAATTGTTGAAACTTGGGAGGTTGGTAGTTAGTTGGCATCCTCAAGTTATCAATCCTTTTTGTATATGGCTTGGTGTAGGTTGAAGAAGATTTGGAGCTCCTTTCAAACTTATCTTTTATCGTATTTATCACGATATTCTTTAGTTGGTTGATAGGAAGCGTTCCGTCAGTTGAAACTTATATCTTATCCTCAGCTGACTTTTCTTCAGATGGATGGTGTTTCGCGGAGTCCTCATCCTTGTGTTCATCCTCAACTTATTTCTTATTTGTACGGCTTATCTCCGCATTCTCCATTTTTTCATGAGTTTGGAGATTTTTAAATCTTGAGCTTCCATTTGCTTGTTGAGTCCTTCAATGGCTTTAATCATACTTGCGAGTTGATCCTCAATGGTCATAGCACTTGTTGTCATCACTGCAGCTTCAGTTGAGGCAGGTGTTGAGCTTGACGTGGAGTGAGGAGTTGACCAGATAGAGTTATCATCACTATCATTATTGCCCTGCAATGGCTTATTGAGAGTAATCCCCACCACAAGGTTTGTCTTTGAGGAGCCTTCAGGCATACTTCTTGTAAAGTCTTCAACCTTGTTAGTTTGCAACTCTGGAGGTTTTGATGCAATAGGCCTTCTAATCTCAATCTTTAACGGAGTCATCATTTGAGTCTTCACAGCTTGCAGCTCTGAAGGCTTTGAGGTAGATGACCTTTTGATCGCAATCCTAAGTGGAGTCATTATATGTGTTTGTAGAGAGAAGAGATGAGAGGTAGAGACAGTCCCACTGGGCGTGCCAAAATTTGTAACAACAAATTTTGTATTTATAATAAAATAAACACAAAAGGTGAACAAAGATAATTCCAGATGAATTTAATTTGAAAGATATGTAAACGGGTTACAATCTCTAATCAATCTTCTGATTATTTTCTCGAACCAATTTGGCTTGACTTGACTTTGACTTGACTTGTGGGTGTGTTGACTGTGCTGACTGTGTTGACATCGTATGTGTTGAGCCGGATCTTCAGATGAAGCTTGTCCGAGCTCGGATGTGTAGTCTTGATGTTGATCCGGAGGCATCGAACCTTTGTTCGGATTGAACGTTGACTTGAAGACTTCTTATGAAGAACGTCGTTCAATTTGGTAGAACACCGTTGACTTCACAAAGACTACTGGATAGTCTGACTGGAAGAAACGTCGAATCTGATGGGCTTAAAACCTTGATCTCAGGTCGAGTGTTGTTTCTGACCAACGCCAGATCAGAGGGGCTTGACACCTTAATATCTGATCGGAGGCGGATTACTGAAGAACGCCGGATTGGAGGGGCTTTACACCTTGATCTTTAATTTGAGGTTGTTCTTGACTTGTAGATGCTTGAAGATCTCAAGAGAGCACTGCTTGTATTCTTGATCTCTTCAAAAGGGTCTGCGTCTTCAGATGTTTTAGTGTTTGGAATGAATATAGGAGGGCTCCTTATATAGGTGAAAGGTGGGGATGCCCCATAAATAACTCGCAGTCTGATTGGCCCAGGACTGATTTGACCTGATTCTGTGGGCTTGGGCATTTCACTTGCTTAGACTTTAAGTCAGACTTATTTGACTGGATTTGGCTTAATTATAAATTATTTACTCATTTATATTAGGAATATATTTATTTAAATCCCTTAATAAATAAATAATTAATTGATAATTATTGCATTAATTTACCATATATTTTCCTTTAATATGCAATAAAATTCAAGTGCCTACAATAATAAAAAAAAAGTATGTAATTTAGTTTCATAGTTAAAGATTTTAAATAAAAGGAATAAGGAAAGTAAGAAAAATAACTTAATAATTGTAAAGAAAATAATTAAGAAAAAGGTTAAATAAAAACTAGAAATGAAAAAAATATTGGAAGTGCCTACATTAAGTATCGAACCCATGACCTTGACGATATATAAGTAAAAAAATTTCTGGGGGGTAGCTAACTCTTCCGAAAAGAGCTTACCCCAAGTATTGGTGTTGTTCTCGCATCCGTTTCTTACAGAGATTTTAGACTAATGTTCATAGCTTTAAATTATACAAAGTCAAACTTGTTATCTTCCTTGAACGTACCCGTAAGGTTGAGTTAGGTTTTGCTCAGAATAAATTTAGCGATTGAGTAATTCTTGATGTTAATAATTTTGTCGTTCAATTCCAGTGTATTTATTACGGTGGCAACATTGGCATGTTGGTATATGATTTTCAAAAAAATAATTTTTAGGGACGGCTATTCGCACTCCAGAAATTGCTAAGCACACCCCATATATTAAAATATAATTCAACTAAGACAATTTTGCCCTTGGGATTATAAGAGAGGTGACAGTTCATAATTGAGTTGCAACGCAGATCCATGGCATCTCTTTGCCCACTTTTATCACCTTCACTCAACTTTATGGCCACCATTTCTACTTCGTGATACATCATTCCTACAGTGCAGACGTTGCTTTTGCCATTATTGTTGCTCATGGGAGAATAAATGGGTCAAAAGACGGCTCATTAACATTCTCTTCCTACTCGGATATCACCATTACAACTGAATGTACAAAACCTCAACAAAAATGCAATTTATTAATGTCAATGTGATTCAACCCAGAACAACTCATCTAGATAAAAAATCGATGTTTTGAGCTCATTCAAAGGTCCCATCAGCCTTCCCATAAGTGGTGGTCCAACAACACAGCCACCATGTCCGGAGAAATCATCTCAGGGCGGTCTTGAGTGGGGTCTGCCATGTTGGGCCATCTCGTAAGTTGACATCGGATGGGTAAAATTGCGAGCTTTGTGTGGAATCTGAATGAATGTATAATAAACTCTTCCCACCATGCTTTTAAATTGCTTCTGCAAGTATAAAATGTTGGAATACCATTTTACTGTCTCAAATATGATCTGATTAATTGGATCATAAACTTTTATTTTTATTCATAACTAATAAAGTAAGTTGTATTTATTTGAGTTCAATTCTCTTCAATAAATCCCAAGGATCTAACCTTAGTTGGACATCACTATATGTGAAAACCCATAAAGAGTTCTCACAACTACTTTAGTTGGAACTTTATTGAGACCATAAGCTGCAGTCTTTAGTAATTTTCACATTAGTAACCACATGTTGTGGAGTTCAATCATGTCTTTTAACTACAACATTCACACTTAACAATTTTAATACGGTGTATTATAAGATAATTCCACAAGCCTTTAGGAGTAAACAAAGAATGTACTTTAGCAGCTTTCTTAATGGGTTTTCTTGTATTGCCCTTATACTTTATTGAGACAAAATTTTCTTGAAGCCTTCTTGTCTTATCTTTATTGTTGAAGTTCTCATTATGTATGATTTTGTTGTTGACATAGGTTAAATATAATTAGTAGACTTCTTAATTATATAGAGAATTATTGTAAAATAATTTATCATGCTCGCATTAAACTTTATAATCTTTCAAATTTTAAATAGTTTAGAATCATCTTGAGGAATCGAGCACATCATTAGTATCAAGTCCAATGACAACAATACTAACTTGTAAGTGACATCCTCTACGAAGTAGTCAAATACTGACAATAAAACTGTCAAGCAATAGTCTTCCTTTGGACCGACTTATTACTCACATGTTAAATAAATAATTGTCACGTATTCACCACCACAGGTGCTTGTGTATTTCGGGCCAAATATTAATCTATCTTTGGGCCAATCAATACCCACATGAAAGTACACCTACACAATATTATTAATTGGGGACCCATCACAAGACACCTTGTGCAACATTAACCTCGTCTATGGACAAAAATTAACTGCAGGGGTAATCTTGGTGTAATAATCAAGTCTGATAATAAGTTCTGTCAAACAAAAGTCTATCTATGGACCGACTTATGTTCACATGAACAATTTAAATAATTATCACATATTTATTATCACATGTGTGTTATTATTCTGTCAAGCTGTGCCTACCTATGGGCCGAACACAGAACACATAAATAATTCCACACTCATCTATGTAATTTCAATAAAGTCTTTCTCCACACACAGAGTCTGCTATGACAACATGATACTTTGATTGACTAGATTAAAAAATTACTAGACCAATTAAACAAATATTTTTTAAAATATTAAGTTTAATTGAATGACATTAAAAAATATCTCCCCAATTTTAATTTAATTAAATTCCTCAACCAAATAGAAATTTTAGATGATTACTCTCATACTTAAAAATAATAAATGATTCTTTAACTTAATTAGGAATTCCAAATTCTAATTTAAAATAAATTAAATTAGATTATTATCTTCTACTTAATTATTCACCACTGAATCCTTTACCGAAATATGTATGCAATCATCAATAATTATTAACAATCAAACTAATCTACAATAACTTAATTGATTAAATAAAACAAAATCATTCACATAAGTACCGAAGTGCTTGCCAAAGGAAATTTCAATTCGATTACATGCAAGCATATGCTACTGAATCCCAACTCTTTACTTAATAAATTCAAAGCTAACCAAATGCTTTTTACCAATTTGCCATCACCAGTCTATTCTAATATACATGTATTCACATCCATTAATTACCTTATAAGGAATTTTGAATGTAATACTTTATGTAATTAAATATCCATATGAGGATCCGTAACATTGAATTTATTAAACTTAATTATGGATTTTAAATTCCAATACAAAATATGTTAAATAAGACAAATATACATTATCATATCATTGAAGGATATGCTTGGAATTATTAATTCATCGAAAGCATTAATCGAGAATAATTATTCTCATTACAAACCCAATTTACCTTTTGATTACAGAAGTTGATTTAATACACTCCAATTTAAATCAACAAATCAAGCCATCCAAAGTATAATTAACAATTCAGAAGGTTCATTATATCATAGAGCACTACTTAATCAATAGTGAAATTCATAATTCATACTAAAAGCATGACAGAATGCATAATGGCTCCACATTTCAAGATGAAGTTACATGCGGTAATATTAATGACATTCACAGAATTAATATAATTCCATATAATCATGTTCGCACGACCTAATAGTAAAAAAAAATAAAAAAATGGAACTTTATTTACCAATTGTAATTCCACTGAATCCGTAACGTCCAAACAATTTTTTTTTAAATCATGATGAAAAATTATTAAAGGGACTTTAAAAAGTCTGAAGTCTGGATGCATGTACATTAACTGAATAGGCGCATTAACATTAATCAGATAATGCCTCAATTCATAATTAATGGATTCAGTTATATTTTAATTAATCAATACATACAGAACATGATGGTGATAACACTATAATTAATTCAATTATCAAATATGCTCAAAGTGTAAATTGAAGGCGTATTAAGTATATGCAGGCCATGGGTGTGCATATAATTATTCCCATGCACTATCAAATAAAGAGCAATATTAAATTACTCATAAACATAACTAAAAGATCAGCATCAAATCTAAAATTTTTCTTTAACGTACCATAAATAATTTCCATGAAAATAAATATGTGATTTCACATAACGATTCAAACCAAAAAAATGTCATACCATGAATTACATTATCTCTCATCTCATAGTTAGATAGATTAATAATTAATTAATGGAATTAAAAACAATACTGAACCAATTCCATTAAGCATTCATGAGACAAAATAGAGAATAATATTGATGCTATAATAACCATAGGAATTGAGAATTATAATTGTTATCACACCTGGATTCAACAAACCGCAAGCAATAAATAATTCAATTGGCCATGAATATGCCGAACACATAATGTCACCTCTCAATGAGACTATTATCAAGTATGTTTAATTCCCAAATATCCATATTAACATGTGAATAATAGCATGTTTATGGGTTCAAAATAAGCAAATAAGCAACTAATCCACATCGCACAATCAAATAATTAAAAAACCAAAATCATGCAATGGATAATCATAGCAGTTCTCAATCATTCTCCAAAATTTCATTAAAATATTATTTTGAAAATAATAAATCAAAGTTTTAAAGTAATGAATTCATACTTAATACCATCTCAGAGAATCAGAGAATCATGAATAGGGTGCTCTGATACCACTTGTTGAAAATAAATCCATGGAACCTTAAACCTATTATGATTAACGAGATTTAAACCATAAAGCGGAAGCGTACCTTGGAATATGAACTCGGAGATCAGTAGGTATGTATTATAGTCTTCCTCAACTAAGCCTCCTTATTCCTTATGGGGACCGTAGCCTCCCGATGGAGAGAAGAAAAGACCATGTGCGGCTTAGTATATTGGGGACCATAACCTGTGAGCCTTTATATACTACACAACTGGGCCACCCATAATCACCTAATCATGATATATGGCCCACAATTAAATTATATAGGAAATTAAAATTTTCTTACATAAAATATTTATTAGTGAGGTGAAGAAGACAATATGCTGGCTGCAATCATCCAATATTGTTCGACTCATATTTCCGAACAATTAGTGTATGTTTGGTTATGAATTATATCTAACTTTTAATACATGGGGTATGTAGAGTAATTTTGGGGCGGTAGGAATGATGTATCACGAAGTAGAAATGGTGGCCAGAAAGTTGAGTGAAGGTGATAACAGTGGGCAAAGAGAAGCCATGGATCTGCGTTGCAACTCAATTATGAACTGTCACCTTTCTTATAATCCCAAGGGCAAAATTGTCTTAGTTGAATTATATTTTAATATTAGTACGAAGCCCGCGTAATACGCGGGATAATCGATTTTTTTATGGAATCGGCTATTTATAATTCTAAATTTGTTAAACGTACTTAGAAAATAATTAAATTAAATATTCATGATTAATAAGACATAAATATCCTAATAATTAAATTTTCATATTGTGTTCGATTAGAATATCCTAATAATATATGGTATATTTAGTTGGAGTACCCGAACAAATATATTCGGTTGGAGCAATGGAACAATATAATGACGGATATGATTATAACACATAACTAAAATATTAAGAATTTACATATTTGAAGGGTTAAACATAGACATAAAATATTTTTTCTAATAAATTTTATCATAACATGTCTTAAAAAATATCAATCTAAAATTGTATTTTAAATTAAATATTAATATAAAAAAAATTATAATTAACTTTAAATTTTTAAAGTATAATAATTAAATATATATATATATATATATATATATATATATATATATATATATGTGTGTGTGTGTATTTTTTACAGGGAACAAAACATGTAATATCGCTTTTATAAAAATGAGTTGATATCCGGTGCACCCGTGTGCACACTGCAACTACATGTATATAAGTTTTTATTCAAATTTGTATATATATTTCTTAATAATTGTATTTTTTTTACATTCAATTTTTCATTAAAAAACTAACAGAAAATTCAATAATAAAGTGTACACATTTTTATTCATAATTTTATATGTTTTTTAAGGTGGTTGCACGGTGCACCCGTGTGCACATAATAATTAGCCAAAAAAATTATGCTATTAATATGATTAAATAAAATTTATAACTATTAATTAAATATATAATTTTTTTTCATAATATATATATATTATAATATCATTCTTTTAATTATATAGATAAAATTGTGTTGTATATATATTATTACGCGTGTTGTTTTAAAGATCGTAAAAATATAGTAATTAATTTGAACTATTCAACATAAATCAGATGAAATCCTTACAAATATTTTGGGTGACTTATCACAAAAAATTCATCTACATCTACAATTATAATAATGACTAATAAATATTTCTAAAATATTTTCATGAAAGTAAATGATAATAGAAAGAAAAAGGTTTTAAAAAAAATTCACATATTAATATTTCAACCATGTTTTATGTCATTCAAAATTTTTATTTACACTAATATATTTTTTTCATACTACTCTTTTCTTTCTTTCTTAGTTTGTTTTTTTTTTACCTTCAATCTTTTAAAACATGGATTCTTTCTTTATTAAATTAAATTAAATTCACAATTAACCATTATGAAGTTTAATAGTTATTTTGAAAAACATATTTATTATTATATGACCTATCAAACAAACACATTCTCATTTATTGGAAGATCATATATGAAGATGGACAAAAATTTTTTTTAAAAAAAAATTATTTTCATATATTCATAATTCATCAATTTTCTATATTTTAAAATTTTTATATATCGATTACATGTAAAAATTCAATAATAATAAATTACATTTTATACGGTGAACTCAATCCATATTTAATAATCCATATAAATATTTCATCAATATTCTATATTTTATTTATCTATCCCTATTTCATCAATATTCTATATTTATTTCAATTATCATTAATTCTATATTTCTTTTCATTATCAATATTTTAAATAATCAATATTAAAATAATTATTCTTTCCACACTATATTTGCTACTCGATTGAATCTATATTTCTATATTTCATATATATTCTTTCGACCAAGTATTATTTCACTTTATTTCTTAATGTATTATTTCTCTGTATAAAAAAATATTTCATATTTACCAAGTATTATTTCAATCTATTTCTTTTGACATATTTAAATAATATTATATTCTATATTATTTCACTCTATGAAAAATCCAATAATTAATCAAATTAATTTCTAGGGAAGAAAACGATATTTACAGTAATAATATTTCAACAAAAATAAAATAATTAAATCTGAAAAATGACACATCACCTCCAAATTAACCTTATTTTGACATCTCATTAAAACTCAACCCTCCTTTACTTTAGTAAAAATATACTGTATTAAATATTTTTATTTGTTATTTTTTTAATTATCAACCAATATAAATATTTATCATCCTACCTGCAATCGAAAACAAACAACTACCAAAATCTTACTCCTCCAATATCTCAATTATAAATCATAATTATCATAAAAATAAACTTATCAACATTATTATTTATATTAAATAATAATATATTAAATATTTTTATTCACTATTTCTCTTAACTGTCTACCATTATTATTTATATTAAATAATAATATATTAAATATTTTTATACGAGTAAGGCTATTGTACCCGGAACACACAGACATATTTCTTAACTATCTATCAAAATATATATATATATATACTAAATATTTATTTATCATCTTTTTTTAACTATCAACCGATATATACTAAATATTTATTTAATATTTATCATCTTATCGTGTGTTGAGAACTCTAAGCACTTGAGTAATTTGAATATATACAAATCCAGAATAACGAAAATTGTGAGAATTTCAACTTCATCACGGCACATCTTGGGAGAATCACCGAGCAGATAAAATTGATCTTTTCTCCTAAATTCGGATTCTTAATAAGCTCAAACCTCAGTGGTCAAAATATGAGATTTGAGTCAATTCAAACTCAAATACACATTTTTAGAATAACACAAATAAATTCTTCAATTCAGAAGCAAGAGAGATGACTATCCACTTTTATTTTCAGCATAACCCAACAGCATTGCTAGGCCTCTTCCAGCTAGGCCTCTTCCAACTCTGAATACCTCCTGCTCCCAACATACTAAACAAATCCCCATTATTAATTGTACAAAATCCACATAACACAAAGGGAAAAAAACGCAGATTACTTCAAGTAGATTACTGATCGACAATTACCTTAGTATACGCCAATCTCTGCGACAATATGGAGTTTAGGGCAGGAGATTTGGGAGGAGAATGAAGGCAAGTTGAGATTTGGGAGGAGATTGAGGGCAAGCGTAGGTCAGGATTATTTTGCACGCCACAACTGGATATCGCCGGCTTGATTGACGGTGGAGGAGGACGCCAGCCACGTAGAGATTAGAAGGCGGAGAGAGAAAGGGTGGAGAGAGAGACTGCAGGTTGGGGTGAGATTGTGGTGTGCGACTCTGCGTCAATTGCGTGAGTTTGTCTTAAATTCATGAAATTTGCAAATCAACCCTAAAAAACATTGAAATTATGTGATGGGCACCGACTTCTTAACAAAGCAAACATAAAAAAAAATTCAAATATTTAAGAAAATGTCACCTCACCCTTGAATTAACGCCACTCTTATTATTAAAGTTAATACATTAATTTATAAATTTCATATATTCATGTTTTATCTATATTTTATGTTATACAAATATTTTGCTTACAATAAAATTAAAAATAGATTAAATTTCTCACTATTTTAAAAATATTTTATTTATTAATAAATTTTAAATAAAATTTATCTTTAATAAAAGAATTATTATTAAATTTAAGAATTTATTTCTCAAATCATATTATATTGGTAATATGGATGTCAAATAAAGATCATAAGAAGACGATTAATTTAACATAATTTTTAAATAAAATCAATTTAAAAATAAAAAAAACATTTAAAGTTTTAAGTTAACTTTTAAATAAGATAAAAAAGTGAAATAATTTAATTGGTTAATACACAACTCTTCCAAGTTTAGTAAAATAAATTTCAAATTCTAACAAAATGCCACCTCATCTTCAAATTATAGGGGTGTATTTAATGATCTAATATAAATTTAGATTTTTTTAAAATATATATTTTAATAATGTAATTTATTTTTAATAAAATGGGGGCGTATATATAAAATGAGTAACAATTTTTTAAAATTAAAGTAAGAAATGTAATACTGAAAATCTGAGCAATCGATGTCCGAGCAGCTGAAGTTAATAACTGTAGCAACATATGACTAATTATTTTTGTATCCTATGATGTACATGATGGAGTGTTTTATCTACCTGTTTTTTAATTAGATACCACATCACTAATTATTTATGTATCTACAGTTAGAATTTCATCATCCTTTTTTTAAGTACTTGACATATAAAAACAATAGATCAATTATAATGAATTTAAATTCTAAAAATGTATATGTAAATTATAATAATACTAATATTTATGAACCTTTTGACCATGAAATTGGTCGTTTTTAATATATATGTCCGAAACTTGTGTTATAACATTTTTATTGTTTGCCTCATGAGTTCATCATGTGTGGGGTGGAGCAATCTGGCAGGACATTAAGGTAAGGAAAGGCTTGACTTTAGTTTTATTTATTTTAAATTTTTATTACAATCAAATATTGTTAATTAAAGACTCCGTCCATGTATCCACCATCCACCTTTCTCTCATTTTTTTACTTGATTACTCAACCCTCATCTCTTCCTTTCCTTACAATCTTCTTTGTTTCAAAATTGATCTCTTCGGCTTGTTAATTGATTTTCTCTTCTAATGACTTTTTTTTTTTTTTCTTTCTGTTGACGGTGTAGGACACTGACGAATATGTCTTTCTATCTCCCCATTGAAGACCAACTTTGCGTCTATCATGCGTGATGATCCTTTATCATTATTTGAGTAGCATTGGAATTTCGGTTTCCTATAACAATTAAAAAACACATTATCATTATTTGTATAGGATTGTAATTTCGGTTTCCTATAACAATTAAGAACTACATTATTATTAGCATTGGAATTTCGGTTTCCTATAACAATTAAGAACTACAGAATCAATATCAATTATTTTGATATTTAAATTAAATTAATTTTTTTTCTCTCTTTACTCCTCTCACATACTACTATACTCAAAAATCTACCACTTAAACTTACTCCTCTCACATACTACTATACTCAAAACTCTACCACTTGCACATTCATTCCCTCACTTGTCTCTTATTCTCACTAAGCACTCATATCTCTTATGGTGTTTTTTTAACTAATAAGCACTCTAATCCTTAGTGCATATTTATAGCAACAGTCGAACCATCTAATATGTTTGCAGCTAGACATATTTAGAAACTCTACATTAGACCCATGAACATTCTAGACTACATGCTACACGCCTTTAATTACTCTTCACCACTTGCTAGAAGATTCCAGAATATTCCGGAATCGGTATTGATCTTCAACACCTACAAGGCTACCAACATTAGTGATGTGAGGTGTGAAAATGCAGGACCCCAAAAACCTTCCTACAACTTTCTCCAATATTCTACAAATTTGCCCGCTTCGATTGGGCCGGGTCCGTCCCGCCCCACACAGAGAATGGGGCGGGTCCATTCCACCCGTGCACGGGTCAGTTCGGGTCTGGGTCCTCGCCCCACCCCGCCCCATATTAAATTATTAAAATTTTTTATTTAAAATATTTATTATATAATATAATTTATTGATATATATTAAATATTATACATACATTTTTATTTAATTTAAATAAAAGAAATCATATATGGTAATTATATATAATATTACAAAATACTTTATTACAATGTTATATATATCATTAAATATATAATGTAAGAAAAAAAATTTAAAAATGAAAATAAAGTTTAATTATTTAATTTAAAATTTAAATTTGCTTCATTTTATTTTAATTTAAAATTTTCTATTGGAATGTATTCTAATTCATAAAAAAATAATTAAAAAAAAACAACAACACTAACGGGCGGGGCGAACCCCGCGCCGTAGGGATGAGGCATGGGTCCTCAATAGCTGCCCAGCAGCGGGGCATGGGGCGAGGGGAATCTGGGGATAGGAGCGCGGGGCGGGGCAGGCCACCTAGATACCGGCCTGCCCCGCCCCATTGCCATCCCTAATGGATCGGATAAGGAGATGAAGAAGCTTTTCAAATCTCTCATATAACTTGAAGACAAACAATTCAGTACAAAGCAATTCAGCTGTGGCTGAGCCAGCTTAATCACTTGGCCTTGGAGATTGAAGACTTATTAGACGAGTGTCAGATGATGAACGGCAAAGGTGGCAAATATATATAACTTGAAGAAAGGATAAAAGAAGTAGCCGAAAAGTTGAACGATGTTGCAGTAGATGTTGCAGCAAAAGAGAGGAAAAAGAATGGATTCGTGTGGAAGAAAGTAAAATGTGGAATCGAAGACAGTTCAATGTTTGCCAGTCCATACAACTACAATCGTTTGAGGATATATTCTAAAGCTACGTTAATATTGGGGAAAATTTCACATTTGATCCCATAAGAATTTCTTCAATTTAATTTTAGTCCTGTAGGAATGCACCGGTCCCATAGCTAGCGATTTTGATCCCATAAAAATATTATAACCATAATTAAACTACCAGAGTTTAGAGATTATTTTTGCAAATTATAGAATCAAATCTGCAAGTTGTTCTTTTGGTCATGCTAATGGCTAAGAATATTTCGTTAATTATTAACATATTTTAATGAAAAATTCCTATGGGACTAATTTGCTAGTTTTGGAACCTTTTTGACATTGAGCAATTCTTACGAGACTAAATCTGAATTTATCCCTTAATATTGGGAAGGCTTGCACGAGTTAAATAGGCAAGTTAAAACATTTGCGGTGCTTAAACGCTCTATTCGTATTAATTAGATGTATGATCCATCTCCGTCATATTATATTACAAGGATCTCGTTCGTTGAGTAATACTGATATGCCCTCAAAATTGGACAACCTGTTTCTCTAAAAACATTGAGTTTGTTCATAGTGGAGCACTGCAAGCACTTGAAGTGGGTCCAAAACCACATGGACACAAAGAAAGCAAATATTCTAGTTTGCGATTTGGTGTTGGATTGGCATGACAAAAATGATGGATCGATGATGACAAGGTTCTACAACCACTGGTAAATCTGATAACTTTGGCAATATTAGGATTTGAAGGCCTAAGTTGGTAAACCTTAAATTGAGACCGTGGAGATCATTTTATAATTTCGTAACTAGTTATCACTTATCCTATAAAATGTTATATTTTTTATTTGTACTATAAATTGTTCATGAAATATCATTATTACTTTTTATAGTATGTAATAGGCTCTCACACACATCTTTGTTAGATGTAAACTGTAAATTTTAATGTGGGATAGAAGTACTATACTTTAATAATGTTCTATCTGGGTTATTTGTAAATGCTTATTGATTGTGTCACAAAATTTTTTATGTCATTTTTGTGTATTATCTCCGGTATTATTTTTATAGTCCCTTCATTTCGTGTTAACGTTGACGTTTGATTTTTGAACGTAGATTAAGAAATATAATATTTTAATATATGAGTTGATATTCGATGCATTCGAATGCACACTTGCATCCATATGTGTATATATTTTTTTGAATAGTATATATATATATATATATATATATATATATATATATATATATATATATATATATATATATATATATATATATATATATATATTATAGTTTTTTGACACTAAGTTTTCATTAAAAAACTATTAGTAAATTTGCTAACAAAGTGTACATAATTTTATTCTTTACGAGTGTGTTTGGTTCACTAAGGTTAATAGGTAGGTTAATAAAGCTTGTAAATGTGATAAGCAATGAATGTGCATTAGAATTCCTTTAATTAGTTTCATGGGATATTGTAACACACTTCCCATTAATGTTGTATTTCACCGGGCCCCTTGCTTTTTATTAATGGGCTTAGATGAAAATTAAGCTCACATAAGTCCAATTAGTATATAAATTCTCTAATTTTTAGAAAATTTTAAGGCTCAATGAGTATTATTAATTCAAAGTTAACCAAACACACCCTAAGTGTTTAAGTTTTGAGACGGGGTACGATACAAACCAAAAGGAATTCGTAAATTTTAATGGGACAGATGGAGTATATTATTATTTCTCATATCATTAATTATATTATTAACACGTAAGATAGAAAATAAAATTCAATAATCAGAATTTATACATTTTCTACGGTATAGTTTTGTAGTTTAAACAAACCATGACACGAGAATCTGATCAATTGTTATTAATATTTTATTTTGTCCACGTAATTAAGTCCATCGGGACGGATAAAAAGTGATAATGGTGCAGTAAATTATTTTATGAACAATTTATATAACATTTCATAAAAACTTACGTGAGATCTCACAAAATGTTTATTTTATACATAACAAAATTTTGGTTTGTTCAACCACAAGTTTAATATTCTCATTTTAATTTGACCAAAAAGCAAGATCTCCAATGTATCCAAGAAAATCCCTTAATAGAAGAAAAAAAAAAAAGGGAGACATTAGAAAAATTGATAATCTCTACAATTTTCTCTAATAATCACCCTCTCTCCCTATGTATATGTAGTGTTGTCCTCTGGAGAGGTTTACAAGAAAAACTAAGTGTAGCTGTTGGATGGGTAGTGAACATCGTAAGAGAATCCAGTAGTTGGATTGGATGGATAGTTAACATCATCATTATAAGGGAATGGAGGTAGTAGTGATGACTGCATACCCACATTGTTGTTAGACTGTGGAGGCAGCATATCCCAGTCCACATTCTGATGTGAGTACAGATCACCATATTCCTAACCATGAATGTTGTTGGTCATGATCATGTTTGTTGATTCGAGGTTCGGTAGAGTTGGTTGCTCATGAGACGAAGATTCTCCTGAGTAATGGGTGACCATGTCATGATTTTGGTAGTAATTCTGTGGTGGCCAACTAAGTGAGTTCATCATGACTGTAGATTTATAAGATCAAGGGTTGGATTAATTTGATATATACATGATGAAAGTAGCATAAGTTGACAATGATAATTCATACCTGATGGATTGGTGGTGGATGAAGTTGTGGTGTGGTAAGATGGATAGGGCAGTGGGGCAGTAGGGAAATAAGCAGATGAAGATGCATTGGTGTTGAAACTCATGAGAGAGAATGGAGATATGCCGAACAATGTTGGATCAAAGTAGGGAGATTGTTGGCTTGGAAATGGCTTTTGGCTCAACTCAACAAGTCTTGGATCACATTGTAGGAGCCTCTCATAATGTTTATCCAACACTCCACCTTGGAATATCACCTGGTGCCTCCTATATATAGATGGTAATGAGAATAAAATTGAAGAGGACGAGTAGTGATTGAATCAATGGGAGTGATTAAGAAAATGAATAAATGATATGGTATATATATATATATATATACCTCCAAATGGGGGCTTGGCCTCCAGTGAAATCAGAAGCTGCTTGCCAGATGGTGTGTTTTCTTGGTTGAGGAGTGATTTCTCTAAAGAAGGAAGGGGGTTGGCTCAGCTGCACAATATACATACATTAATACATACTAGCTACTATAAGATTACAGAGAGACATAATTAATTACCTGAATATCAAGAATTCCCTGGGGTATGATGGCCCTAATGGCAGAGATATCAGACCATTGAATTTCAATCTTACTCTTCAAGGCACCATCCAACACCTCCCACACCAGCTTGCGCTTGGCATAGTATAGTTTCGCAGTCAAATCTCCTTCATGCCTGCTCACCCTCTGCAAATATGTATGTGTGAATATAATGCTCCTAGAGTAGAGACATACACATAATATACACTAACCTGCCAAGAACCTATTTTAATGGAATTAGCAGGGAAGTTAGAAGCCTTTAATTTCTCAGATTGATCCCTGGCTTTTGATAAACTGCTCTCCAACAATCTCAAGAAAGATGGTGTTTTTCTCAGTCTCAATCCAAGAGGCCTTCTTTCACCTTCACCACCTCCTTCTTCTTTTTCTTTCCCTCCCTACACAAAACAATCAATGTATCTTTAATTTCTTCACTTGTATATAGAAATCTTTTATTTCTTGAGGTATTACAATTCATATAATAACATGCATGAGGATGAGGAGAGTAGAAGATGGAGATCACCTGCAGTTGTTGGATAGAATCTGGAGACTCCTCCACTCTAATTCTCTTTGTAGACAATTCTGCATCACTACTACTAATACTACTTTGAATTCCACCCACCCACAAACCTCCCTCTTCTCTCTCATCCCAAACATACACACTCCTGTCTCTCTCAACCATCTCTAATTCTCTCTCTTCTTTAATTTCCACTTATCTCTCCTGTCACACCCCTACTAATGTGTTTATATAGGAGGAGTTGCAAGACGTGGATGAGAGAGAGAAATAGGGTGATAAGGGGGAAAGTTGGGAGGAGAGAGATAGGAAACAGAGAGCGCAGAAGTTAAAAACAAGTCTATTTCACTTTATTTAAACTATAACCTTATTCGGCGGCTTACACAAGTATACGGTAAAATAAATTATCCAAACTATATATTGCCCCTTTGTAATATACAATTTGTTTTTAAATTTAATTTTTAGGGTATAATTTATTTTAGTATTATGTTTTAGAATATGTTTTATTGTCATGGTTTATGACATAAGTTATTCATATTGGATGTCTGGTTGCTATTACATTTCCTTCTACAACAGTTGCATAAATATTATTATTTTTCCTATAAAATTTTATCACTTTTTATTTATATTACATATTATTTATAAAATATCTTTATTACTTTTTATTATAAAACGCAGTGTCGGAGCCCCCATTAGTTTTTTGTTCTAAGTTGAAGTATCGAAAAGTTAAAAGAGTGTATATTGGGTGCACCCGGGTGCAAGGGTGCACTCATATGTGTATACCTTTTTATTCTATTTTGTATACATATTATTCTATTTTGTATACGTGTTTTGTAATAATTGTATATTTTTTTCACATTAATTTTTCATTAAAAAAATTAACATCCATATGTGTATAACATTTTATTGAATATTATATATAATTTTTCATTAAAAAAATTAACAATTAAATTGTATACATTTTTACTCTTAATTGTATATGTGTTTTTTTATATTTATATGTGATATTTGTATGTGGGTGCACCCTATCATTAGGTGCACCCGGGTGCACACTATAAATTACCAAGTGAAAAATATTTTTTTGTCTTTTTTTTATAAATTTAATGTGAGAGTAGGGGTAGTTTAAATTTTTAAAAAATTAATAATATTATTTTATTTAGCAGTAGAAATTAATTAAAACTAAATCTAATGGTTAAAATCATTAAGGTGCACCGATACACCCGATGCACTCAACTAAAAATATATACGTTCTATAAATTTAAATTTAAATTATGGATTATTCTGGTGCACTTGGTGCACGGTTGCAACCCCATTTAATAGAGTAAAATAGGGGTAGTAGGTGATTTTTTAAAAATAAATTTAATTATATTAATTTATTTAATGGTTGAGATTAGATTAAGAATGAATCTGACGGTTGAAATCGTCTAGGTACACCGCAATTGGACTCTTAAATTAACATAATTTAAATATATACTCCCTCCGTCCCCTTGAAAGGTATCCGTTGACTTTTTGCACGTTGATTAATGAGTATAATAATTGAAAGGTATCCGTTGACTTTTTGCACGTTGATTAAGGAGTATAATAATTTAATGTATAGTAAGGTGAGAGAAATAATATTTTAATGTGTAGTGAGTAGTTGTATTATTGTTGAGTGTGGGTCATGTATACTAGTTGTAGGTCACATCAATCCAAAAAGGGAAATGTATACTTTATAATGGGATAAACCAAAATGGAAAAATAAATACGTATTAAGGGGACGGAGGGAGTACATGTATGTGTGAATTGTACTTTGAACTAATAAAATATTAATTATAAATATAATATATATATATATATATATATATATATATATATATATATATATATATATATATATATATATATATATATATATATATATATTATATCTTCTTACCGTTAAATATATCTAATAGATATAATTATATTTATATACATCTACTTACACATATAAATCTAAAACATAATATTATATATATTCATATATATATATCATTAATTTTAGGATGTAAGGAATATTTATTTCATGGTCAAAATATTACATGTATCCAAGTTCATCACAAGTTTATCAAGCGCACTCTTATAATATTAAAAAAAATACTCTTTTTATATTGATAAAGAAATTTGTTTTAATGAAAAATAGAATATGTAACACAAATTAATTAATTTAAATGAATTTAACAAAAAAAAAAAAAAAAAAATATATATATATATATATATATATATATATACACAGAGATAAACACTAGGAGTAAAATAATATTCTATGAGTCTAAATTAGTTATAAAAATTTTAAAAGATAATAATATAGTAAATTTTAATGAATAATAGACAAATACTTGGGGGAAACCGTCTCAATGATGTTAGTTCGTGAGACGATTATCCATTAGCTCATTATGTATATTTAAAGGTTCATGTTTGGTTGTAATCAAATTAGAAAATTGAAAAATTAGTTATAAAAGTAAATTAATTTAAAATTTCTTATTCATATAATTTATTTTTATTGTAAGTAAATTAATTTAAAATCTTATTCATATAATTTATTTTTATTGTAAATATTATAAATTTATAAAATGTGATACTCAATTGATGAAAAGTGATAAAAGTATTTTGAACTATTTCACGAACAATTTATATTGTAAATGAAAATGATAATTTTTAAAGAAAAGTGATAACATACTTAATAAAAAGTGATAACTAATTAAAAAATTGTATTTCAATAATAAAAAAGTGATAACATTTTTAAAATAAAGTAATTACTAACCAAAGAAAAGTAATATCCGTTTAATTAAATTATTTTACGAACAATTCATAGGAAGTGATAACATGCTTAATAAAAAGTGATACTACATGATAAAGAAAAATTAAGTGATATCTATTTAATTTAATTATTTTATGAACAATTCGTATGATTAATAAAAGTAATAATATTTTTAATATAAAGTGATATCTAATTAATAAAGTAATAATCGAACTATCTAATAAACAATAATAATAATAATAATTATTATTATTATATAATAGTAATTTTTTATTAAAATTGAAAAAAAATTAAAATGGCGTGAATTATAGGCACTGAATTGTACCGAAATTGAAATTATATGTTTAGTGGAAATAGTATCTTAATCAAAGGCCCTTGTTTAGCTTTAATTTTTTTAACTTGTCATATAAAATATATTTGGATTAACGGATAATTCGACTCATGAATTAAAATCTTTCACATGACCTACCCTAAATAATAATAGCTCTCAACCACATAAAAAATTAATAATATCAATGTATGGATGAATATAATTTATAACATACTGTACATTGGGAACTTTAATTTAAGTTTACGTACTTTAATTTAATAGAATTTGACGAATATTAGATTACCATTTTTATTTTATTTTTTCTATAATAATATTGTGCTTTTAACCTTTTGAATTTGTCTAAGGAATCAATCATCCTCTTAAGAGGATAGTGATATTTTTAAATGTTTATAATCATCCTGTTGTAATCATATCTTAAAATTTAATACTATTAAATTCTAAAAATTTGTGATATGATATAAACTATTAGGAGGTAGTAAATAAATTTTGCCAAACCTTTTTATTTTTTTCATGAATTCTTCCCGATTCAAGTGTGAATGTCTAAGATAATCGAATTGATGAGAAGAGATATAAAGGTGACTTTCTAATTTAAAATTTACACTTTATGAGGGATATATTTTCACCCACTTATTTATTGCAGAGTAGATTAGTGATAATAAATTTTAGGGAAATTTGGTATAAATGCTGAAGTACTAGCTATTAACTTGTCATATATTGAACCAGCCCTATATCTTATCATTATTAATACTGTTATAATTATTAGGTTAAAATAATTAATAATTATATGATTGAGGCTATGTGCTCAGGGGCGCACCGTGCGCCTTTAGAATTTAGTATTATGGATAAGAGTATATTGTTTTGTTCTAAAGAGTATACACTTTAATTAATAAGGGTATACACAATTTTATTGTAAATGATATACACTTTTCATTCATATTTTTTTATTTTTCTTTAAAAAATAAAGGGTAAACATCTTTATACTAAAGATTATACAATTTAACACAAAATTCTAAAGGCGCACGGAGTGTGGTCCGTGCGCGTATGTGCCTAATTATATTATGCTAATGCATAATATATTAATGTACTATTTAAATTGTGTTTAATATACGTCTTGAATTTTAAATTGTGAAATGTCGATAAGTAAAATATAATTGCATGGAGTAACATTTTTTATGAAGCAAAGAGTTGTGTGGATCAACTCACGTTAAGTTCTTGCATGATACGAATAAAAAATGATAATATTATTATTTCACTCGCAATAAAATTTTTTACTTTTGTTATAAAATATTATAGTTCATGAATTTTTCATTAATTGAGTATTATTTTTGTTAATAATATTATTTTTTTTTATTCATCTCAATTAAAGACTTACGTGTAACGATCTCACACAAGACTCGCTCTTTTTTTAAAAAAAAGATACTCCCTCCGTCCCAAATTCAACTTCACATTTATTGTAGATACGAAATTTAAGAAAAATCACTTTTGACTTACTTTTGGGGTAGTATGATATTTTTGGGTAATAAATAAATGATAAAGTATGTTGTGTGTGTTAAAAATGTGATGACAAATTTAAAATTAAAGATGTTAGAGGGATATTAGTTAGTTGCATTTTTCTTTTATGAAAATGTGAAGTAAAATTTTGAACGGACTCAAATAAAAAGTGTGAAGTTGAAGTTGGAACGGATGGAGTATATTTTTTGGGTATATACATATGCAAGAATGTAATTTTAATAATTTATAACAATCAAACAAAACTCTTTAAAAATCTTGTCTAGATCAATAGATTATCTGTCTCATGAATTAAAATCCGTAAAACGGCTAAATCTTTGTCCCTATTATATAATGAATAGGGATAAATTAAAAAATTAAAATAAAATGTAACATTTATTTATATATATATATATATATTAAATTGGTAATTTTTTAAATCTACTATTATTTAAATAGTTAGTTTTTTGTGTCCCGTGTGCACATAAAGGTATTTAGAGTATAACAATTTATTTCTAAAAGTATTATACATTAACTAGTAAGGGTATAATTTTTCATTTAAAAATTTGAGGAAAATATGAAGAATACTATAATATTTTATTAAAATAATTCAGTTTTTTTCTATGAAAATCAAATGTACCTATAAATTTTTATACTAATTAAAGAATATAAGAAGTATTACTAAATGATACAGTTTCAAAAAATATGGGCAAATATTTGTGTGAGACCGTCTCGCATAAGCCCTTACGTGAGACGGCTAGAAATTAATAACTTTTATGAAGGAAAGTGATAAAAAATAATGAAAAGTGATAATGTTATTTCATGAACAATTTATAATATAAATAAAAAGTAATAACATTTTATAGCGGAAGTGATAATGATTTATAGCGAAAGTAATAACTATTTTAAAGAAAAATAATCTCACATGAGACTTCCAGACCAACCCAAAAATATGAGATTTCTATGCGCCAAAAACACTTTTAGTATCACTAAATATATTTGACGATTTTTTCTATATTGTTTGCTCAAAAATTATCAGAGTTTTCATATAGTTGTTAAATGGGTTTAATATGATTATAAAAAGAAATTAAAAAGTAAGATAACTTTCATAATCATAATTTGTTGTAGTTTGTATTGAAAAGCGTTTTAAAAAGCTATGTAATGTATTTAATGATGAGCCGCCACGTAAGCTGCTGCCGTTGCTTGGGTTAATAATATAAGCATTAATCTAACGGCTAACCTTAATTATTGTTAATCTTCCTTATCACTTGAAAAGTCACATCCAATTCTTAATTTTTCTTGCACTGCAAACCTCCATGATTGATTGATATTTAATCTTTTTATCTTAAATTTATTTCGTGTTATTGATTACATGATTCACCCGCAATTAAAAAAAAAAAACTATTATTGTGCATTTGATTCATATTTTTTATTTAAAGTATAATTGGCTCATCTTAATTAATTGTAAATAATTTTCTTTATGTTCATGTTAATTCAAATATTTTATAAGTTAGATCTATTATACACAAGTGTACACTAATGTACCTAACTCCTATTCATAAATTGGTCAAGTATAAAAAATGTTAAAATCGGATGAAGACATCATTTTTCTCCTCACTCCTCACTCTTCTTATTTTTACTTTTTACTCATGTTTCTTCCCATTGCTCACTAATACAATTAGTTATTAATAAGTATACATTTATTAATAAAATGTTATACACTTGTTCAATAAAATTTATACACTTTAATTATAAAACGAGTTAAATTCAATCGAAAAAAAGTTAACATGAAGAATCGAAGAATCAAATCGAAATCCTTCAAGAAGAATTAGACATCAAAGAAGCAAAATTACCAGATCTGAATTGTGAAATATTTCAAAGAAAAAAATCAGCGACGACGCACGGTGGAGTAATGACAAGGATGGTGGGTGGAGGGTTCATATTCTGGAGAGGAAGTGGAGCGGCGGATCCTGAAAAGTTCGATCCTGGAGGAAAGGCTGCGGATCCTGGAGAGGAGATGGCGAGATCCTGGAAGAGAGACGACAGAGAAAGAGAGGGTGCGTAAGGATGATGCGTGGGATTGCAGGTGGTGGAGAGTGAAGAGATTGGTGGGGAGGGAAAGAGGAGAGAGAATGAGGGAGGGGGAAATGAAAACATTAGAGTTATATTTTTATTATACTAGTTTTTAGACATGCGATACACGTCGCATGCACGTCATACTTTGTAGTGATTTTCTTTTTTATCTTTATGTATTTATTTTGAAAACTTATATTTCAACATATTAATGAATAATTTAAGTAAATTATCAAATTATTAATTGCATCAAAACTTCTTTATAAACAATGTTTTTTGTCTTACAATGTTCATCCAATTTATCAATAATCATTATATAAACTATCAAATAAGTACTCCCCCTGTCCCCTTCAAATGACCACTTTTATCTTTTTTGAGCATCTCACCCAAAGTCTTATTTCATTTTTTATATACATGGGACTCATACACACATCCACTAATACAATTAAAGTATGAGTCTCACACATCCACTAATACAACTACTCACTACACATTAAATAATAATACTTCTTAATTCACATGCAAAAAACAAGAGCAACCCAATACATGGGACAGGGAGTAAATTGATGTGTGTATATTTTTTTGTCCCGTATCTTTTGTTTTTTTTTATTTTATACTACTTTGAATATTACATCTTCACTCTTTTAGTAATAACATTGAAAACCTTGATTTTTTGATTTGATAATTCATATACTCTCCATCTAAACTTATATTTCAACGTAACTGTAGATACATAATTTAATAAAAATTGCTTCAACTTTATTAACTTTTATAGGGTAATTTAGTATTTTTGGGTAATAAATAAATTTAAAAGTATGTTATGTGTATTCGATGAGAGTGATATATTTGTAATTAAGATGTACTTCTAAGGTTAAAGATTGATGTAATGTTTAATTTTTTGAATTGTGAAGTTTAATGTGGGAGAGACGAAAACCAAAAGTGCATAATTTAATTTGGGATGGAAAGAGTATATATTTTTTCTTAAATCTTTTACATGAATATTTTTTTTTATTAAAAATCCTTCACATCACTATACTAATTTGTACGCAATTCTCATGTTGTGATTTATTAAAAATTTCATATAAATGAATTGTTTAAATAAATGGAATATATAATTTTTTTAAAAAAATTGCCTATAGACAATTATATAGTAATAGTTTTGAAATTTTGAAAAGAAAGTTTAAGAGTAGTTCTTAATTTTATTTGCTTATATATTATGTGAAATACTTTATTATTTAATAACCCTTTTATAAACAAAAGTTTTTTTCTTTAACTGCGCATATGTATTAAGTAAAATGAAAATTTTGGAAGTATTATGGTACTGTTCTAGTATAAATAAATGATAAAATATGTTAGGTGTGTTAGGTAGAAATAATTTTTTTAAAAAAAAAATGTATATGAGAAATTATAATTGTTTTGATCTTTTTACATTTTTAGAAGCTGAAAATTTGTGAGTCTAACCAAAATAGAAATGGTGTTTTGTGAGTTAGAAGGAGTATATATAATTCTTGTGATATTATTATAGGGTAAACACTCGTGTACACTGAGTTTATGTATATCATGTGGTCTTTCTTTTCAATTTTATTATACCTTATGTATTGCGAGGATTTAAATTAAAAGAGGACATTTTCCTTAGTTGAATAAAACTTTTTGCTTGATCAAAAAAAAATTAAAAGAGGACCAAAGGTTTAACTCTTCAAATTCTCTTCTTATTTTAAAATTTATACTCAGCTATTGCAATTTAATTTTATGTAAATAATTTTCATTCAATTATTCATCTTTTTCAATTAAGTTTAGTATTTTAATGTTTTATTATAAGAGTTAACCGTAATAATTTTAGTATTAATTAGAATTTTTGTGATTAATTCTCTTTAGGACATATAGTTAATATTTTTTTACATTTTTACATTAAAAGGAAAAAGCTAAATACTCTCATTCACTTTTTTAAATTCCACTAACTTCATAATATTACAAATTTATTTATAACCACAAAAGACTACATCTCCATAACTAAGTTAACAAAAATAAAATAGAATTCAAGTTTTTGTATTAATAAAGTGTAAAAGATCTCGAAAATAATACATTATATATATTTAATTTAACAATGCCGTCACGTTTTTTATTATTGTAGCATACAATAATATGATGTTAATATTGATAGCAATGGGATATAACTCTTTACTATCCAAACAATGAAGAAAACAAAAATTAAAGATTGTTTTGTATCATAGGAAAAATGTCATATGTAAGTGTGAATATTACATTTCATATAGATTGGCATCCTTGAAATCTTACCACCTTCATAAGCATAAACATGCACTGCACTATCTTCCATTCTGAATAAATATTGTTTGCACATCATCCAAATAAATAAGCTTTACATGTTAAGATCACATATTGCGATCTTAGGATTAACCACCACCATAGCCCTCATGCTCGACGAAATCCCTCTCAACTGAGAAATAACATAGAGATAGTAAATAGATGAAACTATACAGGATAAACCTGCATTAGTTACGAAGCACACGAATTGTTAAATAACAATAAATAAACAAACAACAAATATATTGTAATATGAATAAATAAATATTAGAAAGATTTGATATCAAAGTCACCTATATGAACTCAAATATAGAGAAATAAAATTAAAGAAGGTAATGTAAATATAAGAATCCAAAGGACAATCAAATTCTTTATCTCATTGTAAGATGTTGATAAGTATATATAGATAATAAGAATACAACCAAGAGTCACATGAAATAGAAATTCAAGAGTTGCATTAAATAGAAAATTAATTATTATTTTAAATAGTAATCCAAGAGGTGCTATTCATGAATAAAGTTTAAATGAATCATGAATTATTAGTAAAAATTAAATTAATAAATTTACTAATATAATTAATAGGTAAAGGAAAATAGATGAGGGCAAAATTGAAAAAAAAAATGTTAACACTTGCTAAACCACTTTTAATATATTATTATGATATGATATGATTATGATATGTCGGTCATGTGTTTGGATCGGACCCTATTGGACCCTAACAGTGTAGAGTAGCTTTTGCCATATTTTAATCAAGAGTTGATACTCTATGCACATGGGTTCCCACGTGCATTCATATAAACTTTTATTTAATATATATGTTTCTTTATAACTCTATATATGTTTTTTACATTCAATAGAAAATTCGCTAACAAAGTGTATACATTTCTTTATAATTGTACTCCCTCCGGCCACTTAGAAGGTAACCATTTTACTATATTTGGCGTCCGTTTCAAAGGTATCCGTTTTCATCTTTGACAAGGTATGGTCCCACCAATACTATCTAAAACCCTTAAAATTCTTCTATCTACAAGACTGCCATCACATTAACATCATCTAACAATACTACTAATACTCATCTAAATTAAACATTTACTACTGATTATGCACAATAATTAATAATCACACACTTACTCTTCTATCGATTCAGTTCTAGAAACCCTAATTAGAACTTTGGGCCTCTCTCTTTGTTGAACTCTCTCTCTCTCTCAGCAGTTGTTCTTCAGTGCTTTCATTGACTGCTCCTTTAGCCAATGAGCTCTCTATCGTCTTCTTCTGTGTAAACTTTCCATCATCGTTTACTCTCCTCATATACTCTTCTGTGTTGCTTTTACTTTTCTTATCTTGAAAAGGATATGACTTCAGGAACTATTTATGAGTCTGTTTCCATGGTGGTCGATTCACAATCAGAAGCGATTTCCGACGAAATCCTTGAGATTTTTTCATTTTCTGACTATGGAGGTAGTAGATCTACTTTTTTCCTATCTTGTCTGAGCTTATCCGAGTCTGAATCCTATATATCTTCTGCGCTCCCCACTTTCTCAAGCTCCTTCGACTTAGATTCATATCGATCTACTGGGATCCCTGCATTTTCGGCCCTTTTCAATTCAAACCTGAGTGCTTAATTTGTCTCTGAATCTGTAGATATATACGCGGGGCTTGTTGTGCCTGATTCAGAGGATCAACTGCTGTGTGACCTCGTGAGCATGGTGGTGTCCGACTCTAAAGAGGAGTCAGTGTGTGACCCCATGAGGGAGGTGATGCCCGTCTCTGAGGAATCGTCGGTGCCTGGCCACAATTTTAGCAAAAGTTTTATGAGGGAATGTAGGTTCCAAATTCAGATGCTACAAATCTTGCGCCCTGCAGCTTTGAAATTACTCGAATATTCAGACGCGTAAACCCTAATCTATTATTTGCTAATAAGTGGGATTAGGCATTCATAAACTGATGTGATGATGTTTATGTGGTTTTAAAAATTAAGAGAATTTAAATTTGTCACCATGTATAATTATGAAGGCTGCATACATTGACATGCCACCAATTATACATTTAGGAGACAATTTTAGAAACACTTTATGATGAGATTTCTGTGAGAATGAAACTGAATACGTTCAGTTTAGGGTTTGGTGAATTTTCTATGTATGATGGTGTTATGAATGATGATACTGTGATTTCTAGTTAGTGATTGTTGGTACTGTGATGATGTGATCTATAATCTCTGATGTGTTGAATGGGTTATGATGTTTATCTAGATTGAAATAGTATGAGTATCCCTTAAATTTTTCACCATGCGTAATTATAGAGGCTGCATACATTGATATGCCACCAATTATGCATTTAGGTGACAAATTTAGAAACACTCTATGATGAGAGTTCTCTGAGAGTGATGATGTTTATCTGTATGATCTATGATATCTGATGTTGTAACTGTATGAATTTGTCACCATGCATAAAAATGGAGGCTGCATACATTAAATGTCACCAACTATGCATTTAGGAGACACATTCCCTTACACTCAATGATGATAGTGTTCTGAAAGTGATGTTTGTGCAATCTGTGAATAGAATAACACATTACAAACATTTTAGTCATATAGAGCAATGTTTACTACTCAAACAACTTCCAAAAAGAGTTATTTTAGCTATAAACAATGGCTTTTTCAGCCACAAAAATATCCCATTAACAGTCTCTACACATATGCATACTAATATGTGCACAAAACCCCCACCACCTATCCCTTTGACAATTCTAGATGCAAAAACCCCACCACCTATCCCTTAAAACCAATACAGATCATTCTATTTCCTCTAAACTATCAATGAGCTCTTCCAAGCCAGCCATTTCATTTTTCTGGATAAGATAATCAATATTTTCCTCTACCAAATCATGATCCACCTTTAGATCAGTTGGAAGATTTCCAGCTCTTAATAATGCTTCCTTTCCCATGTGTGGTGTCTTGTAATTATTTGCTCCCTTACAAGCTAGGATTTCCCTTAAGCAACCTTGTAAGCTTAGGAAAATTGCATTGAATTTGGTGTGACTCAATTCTTCATATGATGTGTTCACTGCCTTTAACAAATCATTCATTGTTTCTTCTACAATCTATACTTGTAATGATTGCAAAGCCCTAAACTAACCCAAATCCAAAACATTAGTGTCTGGACTTTGAGGGGGTTGAAAGACTAGATGGAATTTGAATCCATCTGAGCTTGCAGCCTCTCTCCATTCTGGGTCATTGCCCTCTATATGAGGCTTTGCATTATCTTGTTGAATAAATATTTCCTTACTTGCTCCAACTGGCCATTTAGATTTTATAGCAGGTAACACCTGAAATCAAGGTCACCAATAAGGATTTTACAATAATTCTTATTCAGGAGACTGATTTCAGGTGTAACAACTCAATGATGAACACAGTCTGAGAGTTACGCACACATAAATAAATATATGCAGCTTTAAAAGAAATTAAATGATTGATCAATACATTTTTTGTCACAATCTTTGTGACAGACATCATTGCCTTTGTTTCAATTGTACATGTCTCTCTGTTTTTTTAATTCCTTTTTGTTGGAACTTTTTCAGTGAATGGAAAATACCTATTTTTCCATCAAATATGCACTCACCATTAGGATCATAAGCATGTCTGGCCACTGCACATAGGAACATGACCTTTATAATGAAACTTTTGCTTTGACATGCTCTATATGGTTCTGTTTCCACTGTAGTTAAGTAGTATCTCTCTGATGCTCTTGTGATAAAGAACCACTTATCATCTATGTGTACAGTCTATGCCATGCTCTTAAACTTGATAATTTTGTCCTCTCTAATCACCTCTAATGCATCTAGATAGAATTTCATCCGTCTTATCTTGTTCTTCTCAGATATAGCTGGCTTGATTGCATTAGTATGTTCTCTCATCAACCCTTTTTTTACCCACTGACCCACAGTACTCTTAGACACCTTCATTTCTTTTGCTATGCTTCTATAAGTTATTCTTTTCATCAACTCAATGCTGCTCAACTTGTCTTTATCATACTTCTTGTATTGGCCATGCTCTCTCTCTATTTTTTTATTCACTAAATGAATAGCCATACCTGCTACTAGAGCCGACAAAAATAGCCTGGCCCGTAGCCTGCCATAAGTAGGCTAGGCTGGGCCACTAAAATATAGGCCCGAAAAGAACCGAACCGTTTTGGCTCGGCCCATCAAGCCCAATGGGCCAAATGACCTGGCCCGCTATTGGCCTGTTTTTTTGAGCTTTTTTTGCCCGGTCATTTTATTTATATTTTATTTAATATTTAATCATAAATTATTTGTGATGCTTGAAAATATGTACATATAAAATAATGTGATAAGTTGTGTATGAGATTTGATATTGTATATGATAGAAATAAAGTTAAGGAGAAAGAAAAAATAATAATTACTCTATAGAATGAAAAAAATAATTGTGTATGAGATTTAATGTTGTTGAAATTTATTAAAGTTGAATTTAAATTACATTATATTATAATAATGAAATAAGTTGGTTGCTAATTGTGAATAATATTTAGCCTATCACCCTTGATTGGTGATGGAGAGAAACAACTGTATATATACATCAAAGATACAACAAACTCCACACTTAGTGGAGATAAACAAGGAAACTTACATACAGAGATAAATCAAAGATATGAAAATAAAGTAATCTCTAATGAATAAAATATCCTCTAATTTCTCCTCTAATTTCTACTATTACCCCCCGTCAAGCACTGCGTGGGATGTAGACACACGCAAAGCTTGGATCGTAGAAACTCAAAGGCCAGACGGGGAAGACTTTTCGTGAATATGTCAACAAGCTGCAAGTGAGAGGGTACAAACTGTGTGACTAATCACCCAGAGGATATAAGTTCTCGAACAAAGTGATAATCAAGATCAATGTGTTTAGCTCGTTTATGAGCAATCGAATTCTGACTGAGGAAGACAGCACTCTTGTTATCACATAAAATGGTGGGACGAGACGAAGGCAGTACTTGAAGCTCATAAAGAAGATTCGTCACCCAAATAAGCTCAGCCGAGGCATTCGCCATAGCTCAATACTCTGATTCACAGCTAGATCGAGCAACAGTCAGTTGTTTCTTAACACTCCAAGTAACTAGATTCCCTCCAATAAAAATAGAATAACCATAGGTCGAACGCCGAGTCTCGGGACACTGAGCCTAGTCAGCATCAGAGTAACCTAGAATTGAAGAGTCATGATGGCGAGTAAACAAAAGACCATAATTGATTGTGCCCTTGACATAACGAATGATACGCTTTACTGCCTGAAAATGATCTTCAGTATGTGTATGGAGAAACTGACTAACAGAACTAACTGCATACGAAAGATCAGGACGAGTGATGGTTAAGTACTGAAGAGCTCCAACAAGAGATATGTACATAGTTGGATCAGAGAATAGAACACCATCATGAACAAGGGATTCACCCGCTATAAGAGGTGTGGAGACAGGTTTAGAATCCAGAATCTCGGCCCTTTTTAGAATGTCATGGGCATACTTGGCTTGACCAACAAAGATGCCGTTTGAAGTATAAGATACTTCAAGGCCAAGAAAGTAGCTGAGGCGCCCAAGATCTTTGATAGCAAACACTCGATGAGTGCGGGAAATAAAATCTTGTAATAAGGACGAGTCATTTCCTGTAACAACGATGTCATCCACATATAACAATAAGTAAATCACTGAGGGGCCTCTATGGAAATGGAATAGAGACGAGTCACACCGGCTCTGAAGAAAGCCCAAGCTAGAGAGGTCAGTGCTGAATCGGTGAAACCAAGCTAGTGGAGCCTGACGAAGGCCGTACAATGCCTTCTTCAATCGGCATACATGAGCAGGAAAACGAGGATCCACAAAACCAGGAGATTGAGCCATAAAAACCAGTTTGTCAAGTATGCCGTTGAGGAAGACATTCTTGAGATCAAGCTGATGAAGGGGCCAACTATGCTGGACCGAAAGAGCTAGAATGATTCGAACAGTTGCAGCCTTTACAATAGGACTGAAAGTATGATGAAAATCTGTACCTCAAACCTGAGTAAAACCCTGAGCAACCAAACGGGCTTTGTGACATTTAATAGAACCATCAACACAAAATTTCGTGCAGAACACCCATTTTGACCCAACAATATTAGTGTTTGGAGAACGAGGCACTAGATCCCATGTTTTGTTAGACCGTAGAGCATCAATTTCCTCTTGCATAGCAGCAAGTCATTTTGGATGCTTGACAGTAGACTTGAAGCCACGGGGTTCAGAGGTGGCAACAAGAGATGAGAGAAGAGCTGTGGATGCTAGGTCGACAGGGTAGCGTGGTTTAAACACACCTGCACGGGCTCTCGTGATCATTGGATGAGTAACTGGCGCCGGAGCGGTAGGTGTGGCTGGTGGCGTAGCAGCAAGCTGATCAGCTTGAATAACGGGCTCAGTAGGGTTTGGTGTAGGTGGCTGCGACAAGAATAATTTAGCAGGGTCTTCTGAAGCTGGCACTCGAACTGGTGGATTGCTCACAGGTACTGACTTAGCGGCAGCTAATGTGGATGAAGGAGCCTGAAGATGTTCCAATGCATCTAAAAAAGTAGAGAAATCCATCTCCTGAGCTGGGGCAGAAGATGAATCTTGGGAGAATGGAAATAAAAACTCGTCAAACTGAGCATGACTAGTGGTGTAAATAAGAGATGTGTTAGGGTCAAGGCAACAAAACCCCTTATAGATGTTGTTATAGCCCAGAAAAATGCAAGGACGGCTGCGGGGTTCCAGTTTATGAGCTGCATAATCACGAAGATACGAAAATACACGGCATCTAAATGGTTTGAAGTATATGCTGGGTTAGGAGATTCAACACCGGCGTCCGACGTCACAGTAGGAGATTGAACCACGGTTGATCTATCTAGAAAACTAATGAGATCGAAATATTCTGCCATGTGGATGATTTGGTGACGCCATGAGAGATAGTTGGTAGCGTCGACTTTGATCGGGGTCATATTGATCATTGTGGTAATAGAGAGAGGATCAACAGTAGTTGCAGCCATGGTGTCGAGAGGAATAGGCTGGAAAGTGTGCGAAATAGAGATAGAATCTGAGAGAGAAAGAAATAGAGAGAGGATCTTAGTGAGAAAGAAATGGCTGGAGGGACCAGTCCAACAAAAAACAGAAATCGGAGATGATTAGTCCGATGAGCAGCGAAAGGAATCACAGGATCGATAAGAAGGCTGATACCATGTTAATAGTATTTAGCCTATCACCTTTGATTGGTGATGGAACGAAACAGCCGTATATATACATCAAAGATACAACAAACTCCACAATTAGTGGAGATAAACAAGGAAATATACATACAGAGATAAATCAAAGATATGAAAATAAAGTAATCTCTAATGAATAAAATATCCTCTAATTTCTCCTATTACTAATAATATAATTTAATCATATATTAATCGTAATTTCAAATGTTAAATAGCTCTAATCCATTATTTAACAATACTTAATAATACAATCGACCCATAATAATAAATTCTAATTTATTTGATTTGACACAAAAATAATAATAATAAACTTGAATAGATTATTTACCATTTATATCTAATTATATATTTAAGGATAATATTCTATATTGACTTATATAATTATTATTACACGTATAAAAATAAATAAATTTTAATTTTTTAGTTAAAATTTTTAAAAAATAAATTAATATTAATGGGCCGAAATGGTCCGATGGCCCGGTGGCCCAGTATGGGCTAGGCTGGGCCACGCAAAATGAGGCCCACCAAAAATCGGGCCCGGCCCGGCCCGTAAATGTGCATTGGCCCTGTGGGCCGGTACCGGGCCGGCCCGGCCTGGCCTTTTTGCCGGCTCTACCTACTGCCATTTGTTGCTTTACTCTTGCCCATACCCTTCTAATAATTTTTCTTGATACACCAAATGTAGAAGTGGCTTGAGTGAGTCGGTCATGTGAATCTTTGCCATTTGATGAACCCGCCAACATGAATTGAGTAATAGCATTAAGCTCATTGGTACTTAGATTTTTTTTTCTCATTTTGTCACTTCGAAGAAACTGATTTTCTTTTTACAGGTGTTAAAGTATTTATAGTGTAAGTTTAGGAGGGAATTAGAACTTGTTTTGGAGGGAATTAGAAAATGATTTGGAGGGAAATTTTGATTAACATGTTGGTGAGAATTCAAAATGTAATCTAATCTAACATGTGTACTTTTATTTTGAATTATTAGACATGTAATGGAACTTTAAAAATGTACTGTACATTTAAATGTATGTAATACCATTTTTTTATTCTGCACAATTTTGAGTGGTTGATAGGGCCACTTTAATTTTGAATTTGATGTAAGGTACACAAATTTAATATTAATCACATTTTGATTGATTAATCACTTTAAAAGCAGTTTAAAGGAAGGGTAAATAAGTAAAAATACATCCTCCAACTACCCATTACATATATAATAATAATACTCATTAATTTACGCATAAAAAACAAATGGTTACCTTCTAAGTGGCCGGAGGGAGTATATTTTTTTTAACATTCAATTTTTCATTAAAAAATTAATAGAAAATTAAAATAGAGTGTATATTTTATTGATTAGTGTATATACTCCTATATTTACTCATAAGTGTATATGTTTTTGGAAGTCGGTGCACAATGCATCATGCACCGAATAATTAGCCTTAGTCAAATAAGTATCATTCAAATATTTTAGTAGTATTTGACTTTAGTCAATTCATTTAGGTAAAAACTTGTGTGAGATCGTCTCAATTGCTTACATGAGACGGGCAAATAACTTTTATAATGTAAAATGATATTTAATTAATGAAAAGTGATAATATTATTTTATGAAAAATTTATAGTATAAATGAAAAGTGATAACATTTTATATGGAGAGTGATAACATTTTATAGCGAAAGTGAAAACTATTTTAAAAAGTATAAAATTGAAAGCTATTTTAAAAAGTGTAAAATTATCTCTCGTGAAACAGTCTCACACATGACTTACCCATTCATTTATTACAAACACTTGAGTAAACCGCGTTCACGGTGTAAACCATGTGGTCCCCCCTTTCAATCTTACATACCCTATATATTAATAGGGTATTTAAATTAAGGGTTATTCTGTGGTGCACTTGGTTCACTGGTGCACCTGCAAAATTATAAGGTAGAGTAGAGGGGTAGTGGGTAGTTAATAATTTTTTTTAATTATTTTATTTGATTGAAATTAAATAAAAAATTGATCAAATAGCTATAATTATTCAAGTACATCGGTGCCCACACCATAGTTAGACTCTTAAATTAAAGAGGATAACAAGTTTATGATGTAAACCAACTAGCTTATCATTTATATCTCTAATCTCTATTACATTTCATGCATTATTAATAGTATAACGTTAAAGAGAGTATTACATATAATTAAAAAAAAAACCGATGTTACATAGGATTAAAAACAAGTATAATTTCTATTTTTATTTTCAGTTTTTCTTCATCTTTTTAATTTTACTTTATTTAGAAACCATTCAATCTTAATCTTGATCATTTATTTAATACTTTTGATCTCATCAATAACTCTATTTATATCAATAATATATACTTTTTAATTTTTAAATTAACAATATAAGTTTGGTAAAATATTTGAAATATTTTTGGTATATTTAACTCATTATCAATACATATATTAACTTTCAATAAATATATAAATCAATATTTAATTAAATGTTTGATTAAAAAAATTTAAAATTTTTTTTCAAGAAATAAAAGGTATACGTTTTATACTAAATAAAGGTATAATTTAAAAAAATGTGGGATTTGAAGGTACGGTATAACTATTTTTTATTCACAAGAGAAATAATTTATGGCAAAAACTTGTGTGCCCCGGAGATACCGTGCGTCCACCGTACGCTGAGATATCCTTTAGTATTAAATGATGTACCCTTTAGTATGAGGATGTGTACACTTTATTTCCTAAAAAAAGTGTATATCTTTTAGAATAAAACACATGTACCCTTATTAATTAAAGCGTATACTCTTTAGAACAAAATGTTATATCCTTACACACTTTATACACTTAGGGACATAAAAGACCAACTCATAATTTATAGTATCTTTTTCACTTTATTCTACCAATATAAAGTTCATATATGAATTGGCTTCACTAAATTTCACTCCAAAACATGATATTAAGCACAAATCTTTTTATGGTATACTAGGAGATTTCGTTTATCTTTCGTAAAAATACGATAACCAAATTTTTTTAAAATTAAAAATGCTTTTACTTTTTATTTGTACTACGTACAAATTACTTATAAAATAATTTATTTAGACAATTATTATATTTTAGTAATTAAATATATTTTTAATTAATATATATAATTTTTTATGCATGTCACTATACTCATTTTATTTTTGTCAAGAAAAATAGGAGTATGTAAATATTACTCCTTCCCAATTCGTTGAATATTTTGTCATTTTAATTGTTCTCGCCATTCTTTACTGATACAATTATCCACAAAATATAAGTGCAGATTTTATTGATGAATGGAGCGATTATAATAGAATGGAAAATTGAAGTTGTAATTAGTATCATCATCCGAAAAATTTGTCGTTATTATAAAGATAAAATTAAGTAGCAAATTGTCGTTATTATAAAGATAAAAGTGTGGGTCATAATTAGGTGTTAGAGATTTAATCACAAAAAGTAGTGCTTATAATTGGGTATGAGAATAAGTTATTATTTTCTGTTCAAATTCTTGGTAATCAGCATCCGGGTTTATGCCATGATCAGTATAGGCGTCCTTGGATTTCTAAAGAGTAAATAATAAATAAAAGCACGTGTGACATTTGATTTGAATGTATGGAATTGAAATAGAGAAAGTGGTAATTGGATGCCAAAATCTTTCATATGGATAAAGACCCGACCTCCACATCCTTGTACACTTGCATGCGCAAAAGCGAAAGATGACGATGCCTTTCCCACACTTATTTTATTTTTATTTCAAATTATCATCTTATAGGGTTAACTGTGAAGAAAGATGATGATGTCATTTCCAAACATTTTTAATAAATAATAGCATCGAGAAAAAAAAAACCACTTTTTAATTGTTAATTTTGAAAAATATCACTTATTATAATTTTTTTAGAAAAATGCCTTTTTTTTAAAAAAAAAAAAATTGGACATAATTAACATACTCTCCGACCTCATATGCGATTACACCTGCAACCCTATATAGTTATATGTACGACCATACCCATAATTTATATACTAACATATGTACGATCACTGTACGCGACTATATGTGCGATTATATATTAATTATATAATAAAGAGGGACAAAAAAGTCAAAAGTGACGTTTACCTTTTTCACAATTTCTCTAAGAAATACGGGTTTCACTTTCAATAATAGTATAAAACTACAAAAATTATACTTCCTCCATTTGTCGGATAGATACACATTTACTTTTTACACATAGTTAAAGAAGTATAATTATTTAATGTATAGTGAATGATCGTATTAGTAGAGGTGTGTTAGTCTCATGTATGTAGATCCTATGTATTTAAAAAAATAGATACTTTTAATGTAGATACAAAAACTGGCAAAATGTAACCCTTAATGACTGACGGGGGAGTACTTCAGTATACCATCTAATTTAAAGATAAGAGTTAAAGAATAAAAAGATTTTTTAAATTAAAGAACACAAAATATTATATTCTTTAATATACATTTAAATAAAATAAAAATAACATATAGAACATAAAATATCATACTGAGTAGGAAAAAAATCAAACGACCACATGTACAAGGGATAGGAAGTATAATAAGAAAAGTGTTGCAAAAGCACTCTTGATTTGTTAAAAATTCTCTTGGTGGGTGGAAATGTGACAAGGGAGTAGGTCCCATTTTTAGGCTACAAACATGCTTCACAGTCATATACCAGAGCCACCACCTTAATTGCAAAGAATGATAAGAAAATGACTCTTATTAAATTGCAATGGATATGATTTGAAACACCTTTCATCCATCAATTTATGATTGTCATCTAGGTTTTGCCGTTATGGAAATAGTAGCATTTAGATAGGTAAGATCATTCCACTTTTAACAAAGACATGTTTGTTTTAAGTCCAAATTGTATATTTATTGATAAATACTTCCTCCGTCCTGTCACCGTGATACACTATAAATAGTCATTTTTTTCCTCATATTGAACGTCTGTTCTAAAATTAGTCCCATTTTTTTTATACATATAGAACCCACACACTGACTATTTGGACAAAGTAAAAAGGACCATTTAAAGTGGACGAAGTAACTAGTATTTTGTATGAGCCCTAAGTCGATTAATTAATTATTTTGTTTGGGTCCCACTTAATAAAATAATATAAACCTTAACGAAAATTTAACAAGACGAAATGAATATTTGTATACAATAAAATAAGGTACGTACCACAAAATAAAAAACGAACATTGGATATAAAATAATACTCACTCTGTCCCATAACTGTCTTACTTTTTGTTTTCATCCATCCCACAATAACTGTCACACCCCAAAAATAAAAATTTCACATCAACTAACAACCTCAAAAGTTATCTTAATTTCAAAAATATCACACCTACCTAACACACATAACATACTTTATAATTTATTTATTACTTAAAAATACCACAATACCCCCCTAAAAAATCAATAAAGTTGATCAAAAAGTAATTTTTCTTAAACTCCGTATCTACAGTAACTACGACAACAATTATGGGATGGAGGGAATAATATTTTAATAATAAATGATATATAAATGATAAAAATAATAATCCCAAATAAAATAAGAGAGATTCTCTTGTGAGACAGATTTTTTGTGAGACGGTTATGAGACGGGTTGACCCATTATTAAAGTATGTTTATCATACAGCTAAAGTATGCTTATTGTAGTTAAAGTAGGTCAATAATAAATTATATTATAATATTCTAAAATCATACTTTAATTCATCATTCATCATACTTTACAAAACATACTTTAACAACCATTAAACATACTTTATCTATATAATGGACATACTTTAATACGTCTCATGAACGGTCTCAAATAAGTAGCTTCTCACAAAAGACTTTGTCATAAAATAATAATAATAATAACCCCAAATAAATTATATTTTATGAACAATTCGCAAAGTAAATAATAATGATACTCCTACCGTCTCAAAGAAATTAACATACTTTTCTTTCTAGGTTGTTCCAAATAAATTGACTTTTTTAAGTGCATGAGGCCCACATAAAAATAATTAATATAATCACATGTGTCCATACACACTCCACACTCACCACTAATATAATTACCAACTACACATTAAAATATTAAATCTTCAACTCACTATATATTAAAATGTTATATTCCTTAATTTTCTTTAAGAAAAAGTCATTAAATATAGAACGGAGGGAATAATTTTCTTACTGAAAATTACTGATACTAGCTACTTAAAATAATAAAAATATAACGACCTCAAGAAGTGTTGTTCATATTTATTTTATGTAAGACAATGTATTGGAGTGTCATTTAGAAACACATTATTTGTCATTAAGGTATAAAATTATTCACATATAAATCAATGCATTAATAAAATAAATGTCTGAGTAGATGCTAATTAAATGCATAATTATAATAGAATTCAGTATACTTGTAAGAGATCAAATAGAGTGAAATTTATTTTTGAAGAGAAAATGACGTTAAGGTAAAAATGGGTATAAAATGATCTCTGGAAGAAGAATGATGATCACTACAAAAATGTTGCTCGTTTGTGACGGTCTTAGTAACGGCTTGATGGGCTTTATGACGGTGTTAGTGATGGTTTCGTGGCCGTCACAATGTTGCTCGTCACTAATATTTTGTGACAGAAGACCGTCACAATTAAAAATATATTTTATCATTACATGAAATTATTTAATATGTATATGACAACCACCTCACATTTGGTTCTACACTTACCCACCAGGGTTGCCTTTTTACATGAATAGATAGAATTGTCCATTAATATAGTTCGATACGGTATAACAGTTTGTTGTAAAAAGTATGCACCTGTCACGCCCCAATTTTTCAATAAATATAAAGGGAGATTTATTCGCAATTCTTTGATAATATTAACCTTCAATACAGGCGTGAACCATAAAATAAAGTTAATAAGATATCATAAACAGTGAAAATTATACAAAAGTATATCATTAGAATTTATATAAAAAGATTTTGGCGTAGCGCATTAATAAAAAGGCTTTCACGCAACGCATCCGCCACGGTACGCCGTTGCAGCCTCAACTTGAAAAGGGTTTGGAGTGGAAGGGGTGAATGTCTGAAATACACTCAGTGAGTTAATTTAAATGATTGCATAGTTAAAAATAAATATTCATGCCAAATATATCATAAGATGTAACATATGCCAATTTTAATATAATTACTGTTGCACATTGCCGTTCGATAACTCATTGGAAATATTTTAGACCGAACCGTCGTCTGATAACTTGTGTTACTTGGAAGGCCCGGTAACAACCAGGTCTGGGTTTGCCGAATCTTGACGCAAGAGCGCTCGATCAGTGAGCTATTACGCACTCTTTCAAGGGTGGCTGCTTCTAGGCAAACCTCCTGGCTGTCTCTGCACCCCTACCTCCTTTAATTACAATTATTCATTATAATTAGTATAAATAAAAAATATGATATTAAAAAAAAAAGAACAGGTTGTAACATATGCCAATTTTAATAAAATTACTTTTGCACATTGTCGTTCGATAACTCATTGGAAATATTTTAGACCGAACCATCGTTCGATAACTTGTGTTACTTGGTCTGTGCGCACCGGGCCATCACCCCAATACGATGTTAGCATACTTTGAAATAGTACTAAGCCGACGTAGCCAGTAACTTGTGTTAGTTGGTCTGCGCGCACTGAGTCGTCACCCAGTACGATGCTAGTAGGAAAATATTTATCATCGAACTAAAAGCATACATGACACATAACATGACATATCAGTAACACATATCATACCTTAATATAGCAATCATGAAATAAAATGTAGCACTTGGTAAAGAGTGAACACATATCATATCAAATAAAATGTAGCAATCATGACATATCAGTAACACATATCATATCTTTATTTACTCATATACATTTTATTCTTCCAAATTTCTTTTATCACATCTAAAAGAAGAGAAGGTTTCAGATATTATTCTAATGATCTGTCACTCAAGCACACCTGCAAGGTGGGGAATTTATTTGTCATTTATTTATATCTGCTCGTAAGTTACGTTATATGAATATGCATGGATTGATTGTGATATGATCATGGGTAATGAGTCGCGATGTCTTACCAAATTTAATTTTCACGTGGAATCGATAAGGGGTTCCAAAATGATATGTTTTCATGAGATGTTCAAGTATGTGAGTATCTCTTCTCTTGCGAGTCTGTATTTAATAATGGATGAATATTATTTTCCACTGAACTGTGGTTCGCTCACCCCTTCCACTCCAAACCATTTTCAGGTTGAGGCTGCGACAGTGTACCTGGGGCGTATGCGTTACGTGAAAGCTTATTTTTAATTAATGCGCTGCGCCGTAATTTTTTTATATAATTTTTAATAATTTATAATATTTATTCATTTTATTAAATTGTTCACGCCCCCATTGAAGGTTAATATTATTAAAAGAATTGCGAGTAAAAAATAAAGGATATAAGTTATTATACTAAATGTATAATTTTTCATTGAAAAAGTCGGCTTAAATAAGAATAGTATAAATGTTTGATTTAAATAATTAAATTTTTTTCTTAAAAAATAATGGATATAAGTTATTATACTAAATGGTATATTATTTAATATTAAAAGTACTCCACAACTTTCAAAATGAATGGAATTTGAGGACAGAGTGTCACTGGAAGGATGCAGATCCTCTGCAGTAAATTCACTTAATTTCCTCTCACTGTGGCTACAGTACTGTAGCCACAGTACTGTAACTCTAAGAGGAAATTGAGTACTGTAGCCACAGTGGGAGGAAATTGAGTGAATTTACGGGAGAGAATCCAAGTCCGTCACCAGAAACATGCAAGTTTTAGCCATCATGATATTGTTCATACTTTTACTTATTCTCTTTAATTTTTGACAACTCGATGCTAATTTATATTGGGTAGCGTTAAACCGTCTCATGTATTAAATTAGTTACTTTTTATTAATGATCTTATTGTTATTTTTTAAAATGTTGTTACTTTTATTTTTACTATAAATAGTTTAGTGCATCATTATTACTTTCATCAAATGAGTATCATTTTTCATTAAAAATATTATCACTTCTTATACATCTCATGAAATCCCTTACGTGAGACGATCTCACACAAATCTTTGTTATTTTTAGTTTTTTTATTGAGTTGATATTATATGCTCCCGAAAGTAGATGTGCATTATGTGTATTAACTTTTATTCAATAGTGTATATATATACTCAATCCGTCCCACGTTAACGTTGACGTTTGATTTTTGCACGGAGATTAAGAAAAATAATATTTTAATATTTAGTGAGGTGAGAGAAATAATATTTAATGTAAAGTGAGTAGTTGTATTAGTGTTGTGTGAATAATTAATTGTTTTGTATGGGCTCAACTTAATAAAAAATAAAATATAAACCTTAATTTAGGACAACCCAAAATGAAAAGCGTAAATCTTAATGTGGGACAGAGGGAGTATTTCTTAATAAATATATAATTTTTTTATATTCAGGTTTTCATTTAAAAAATTAATAGAAAATTAGCTAACAAAATGCATAAATTCTAATTCATTAGTATATATATTTTGGGTAAGTTATGGATGAATCTATCTTGCGTATCTTAATTCGTGAGACGAATATATATTAACTCAATTAAATATATTTTAAGTTAAATTAAAAAAAATTAAGGAGAAAGAAAAGCCTTATCTGATTTCTATCAAATTTCAATTAATTATTATTTCCACTACAAAAAAGTATTTTTTTAGCGATCGAATTTACCAACGAAATTCAATTCGTTGGTAATTACCAATGAATTAGCAATAAAAATGATATTTTTATTTTAGCAACGGAATGCCAACAGATTTATTTTCTATTTTAGCAACGGAATTCAATTTGTTGGTAATCACTAACGGATTATCAAGGGAATCATTATATAAATTACCAAGGGAATCATTATATAAATTACCAACAGAATTATTAGCAATGGATTACAAACGGAATTATTTACAACCAAAATTGATTTTTCGTTGCTAAAAATTTACCAACCACCACTTTATCAATGGAATCTACCAACGAATTTCGTTGCTAATCCATTGGTAAATCAATTTAACAATGGAGTTAAGACTTTTACCAACGGAATATTCCGTTGGTAAAAAATAAATTTTTTTTAGTGTTGTAATAAATATTCATAATTAATTTTCTAATAACTAATGAAATTTTCATAAGACCGGTATTCATAATAAACAAACGTTAACCAAACAAGTGTTCATAATCCGTAAAAAGAAGAAAAAAATAGAAAAGAAAAGAAAACAAAGTATTCATAAGAAGAAAAACTTTGTTGTTTGTCTATGTTCTATGTTTAAAATATATAACTAAATATATATATATATATATATATATATATATATATATATATATATATATATATATATATATATATATATATATATATATAAATTTGGGGCCCTCGTCAGAGTAGGGTTCTGTGTAGCGGCTCCTCTGACACCATCCCAAGGTCGACCCCTACTAACTGATGACCAGTGTTACAGGTATCAAGATGATCTTGACACTACTAGTGATGGAAGAAAGAATATATATAAGTTTTTAGAGACGGGTAAAAGATAATCTCATTGCCTCTTGCTTCAAACAAAAAATTGAAACTCGTAATCTTTTGATACCATCCTATTCTATGAAAGATTGGAAGAAAGATGTGCGTGATGTTGGAAAAATACATGTTTTGGTGGAGAAGACAACATTCATGGTTGAAAATTCTGAAGTGGTTACCAACAGTTCCGCACCAGACCGGGAGGCGAGTGGAAGACATCTCTTAATATTAAGGAGGGTTTGTATGCATGAGTGGGTTGTTTTGTCGTTTGGGCTATCGAATGCTTAGAGCACCTTTATGCAGTTGATGACCAAGATTTTATTCTTGGATTACTTTGTATGTAGCGGGGTGTTGATTCCGTATTTGTGGTGGTGGATAGGTTTTAAAAAATTGTGCACTTCGTTCTTTGCAAGAAATTTTTGATGCTTCTCATATTGCATGTCTTTTCTTTTGAGAGTAGTACGGCGCATCTGCAAACTAATGGTCAGACAGAAGTCAATCGAACTCTTGAAAATCTAATTCGCAACATTTGTGGTGATCAACCAAAGTAGTGGGAGTACACCTTGCCTCAAGCAAAATTTTATATCAATAACTAAGTTCATAGTTCTACTGGAAAAAGAATCGTTTGCTATGGTTTACCAAAAATTTCCATGTCATTCTATAGATTTAGTCAAGTTATCAATGGCTGGTAATGTGGCTGCAATTAAACTTGCAAAAGATGGGTCAATAGTGCAGGCTGAAGTTCGTCAGTTAATGATAGAAATTACTCTTGATTCAAAACAGTTGCGGACAAATATCAATGTTTGCATGTGTTCAATGTTAGAGATATTGAGATCACTCGAGAACGAGTCTTTTCAAGTGGAGGGGACTAATGCGAGACAAGAAAGAAAACATAACCTTCAAAACTCCAATCTTGAAAGTTACAATCCTTATTTATTAGTGTTGATTTCTAAGTTTGAATGCTTCTTCAATTGGGTGGATCTTCTGTACTACTTTGGTGTGACATCTCTTGTTCCACTCAATTGGATAATTGACAGGTAGATAAGGGGAGGGCAACTATACCCTAAGTAAATGCTTAAACCCTTGGGGTAAGGGATTGAATTTCTCCACCCTACTACGTGTCATTCTCTAAAGAGATGTAACAGGATATATATGTCATACCAAAATGTCACAGGACATCCAGTGCCTCTTAAATTACTTTTCTTCCCTATAAATAGATGACTTGTCACTATAAGAAAATTGTCGAATTCCAAAGATGAAAAAACGTTGAAATATGCAAAAATACCATTGGAATTCATGATTTCAACAGATATTCCTAAGAATTTTTTCTGTTGGAAAAATGACCATTGGAATGTCATTTTTCCAACAACATTTCCAACGGTTTCAAAAATTCAACGGCAAAATGTCACAGGACATCCCGTGCCTCTTCAATTACTTTTCTTCCCTATAAATAGATGACTTGTCACTACAAGAAAATTGTCGAATTTCAAAGACGAAAAAACGTCGAAATATGCAAAAATACCATTGGAATTCATGATTCCAACAGATATTCCTACGAATTTTTTCTGTTGGAAAAATGACCATTGGAATGTCATTTTTCCAACAACATTTCCAACGGTTTCAAAAATCCAACGGTGAATCCAACGATATTTTTTTGTTGGAATTTTTTTATCTAAAAGTGATTCAAACATATTTCCAACTAATTTTCTTTTGGAATTAATGTTGGAATAAATTTCAATGATCTTCGAACTCCGTTGGAATTTTTCAAAGATAAAAAATATTTTTTTTGGATTTAAACCCTTGACCTCTTACGTATATCACCTTATCACTTACCAACTTAGCTAATATATACTTTATGTTATAAATTGTCATTTAAACTTATCTAAGTCTCTTTTTTCAATGGAATTTTCCAACGGCTTATGTTTAATTGGAATTTCTATTGGAAAATTCCAATGGTTTATCAAGCTATTGGAATTTTCCAACGGTTTAAATTTATATGGAAATTTTCGTTGGAACTTTCCAACAATTTTAGGTTTTATAGGAATTTTCATTGGAAATTTTCAATAGCTTTTCAGACTATTGGAATAAGCACTGAAAATTTCAAACAATTTAAATTTCCATGGGAATTTTCGCTGGAAATTACCAATGGTTTAAATTTCCATGAGAATTTTCACTGGAATTTTCCAATGTTTTATAAAAGTTTTATTGAAAAATTCTTTGGAACTCAAAATTTTCCAATTGATTTGCTATTCGTTGGAATTTTTCTGTTGGAATTTGACAGTTTTCTTGTAGTGTGTATGAAAGAATTTTAATTGGAATCATATAAGCAATAAAAAATTTGATTTCTTATTCTGTAAGTAGAGCGTTTGTCTTCTTTGAATTATCTTCTGTGAGAAAAATCCAATTTCGTTTATAAATATTTTTGTTAGTAATTTGTTGCTAATAATAATGTTGACAAATTATATAATAATTCAATTGGTAATCAGTTGATAAATAAAAATGGATATTATTCCCTTAATAATAATATTAAAAATTATAGGAATTTTGTTACTAAAAATCAAATGTAATATTTATTGGCAATTCATTGATAATTACTAACAGAATGAGTTGCATTGGTAATTAATTCTTTTGTTATAAAAGAGTTTTTTTAGTGGTTTAGAAAATGACGGCGTTATTGCCACCCAAAATTCTGCCGAGGGAACCTAATAATTACAATTTTTATATATATAATGTCAAATCTTACTCTTAAATCCAAATAAAATTAATATATTCAAAATAATTTTCTTTGCATGCACACCCAGCACGCCAAGTCACCCATCATAACCCTTAGGAACTTCTCCTTTTCATTCACCAATTTATCCAACTATGGCCAGAGGGTTTCTGGGTAGCACGTGATACTTTTACCAATATTTTTTGAGCAAAAATCATCCATTTTCCTAAACAAATTTTAATGAATGTTGCATCTTTTTTTTCTTTACTTCTTGAGTTGAGAATTGATACTGAAAATATCTGAAAATTTTGGATTCTATTGATTGCTAAAAACTAAAAAAGGAAGAAATAAATTCAAGTTGAAAATAAAAATTGGTGTTAAAGTTCAATTATAATCGAGGGCATCCAAGACACAAAGTTTATTACACTTAATTCAGAAAATTTTCACATATTCTTTCGCAAGTTGAATAAATCACATAAGATCTAATTGTGTGCTATTGGAATGGGTTTTATCCCTTCCTATTCATCTCCTTTTTTCTTTATTCTATGTCAATTGTCGAAATGGGGTTCTACCCATTTCCCTTCATCTCTCTCTCTTTCAGATGTCGCGTTTTCTTTGTTGTGCAAGTTATAGGTTATATTGGATGGGCAAAGTAGTTTATGTATAATGTGATAGGACCAGCCTTAATAGGCTGTAATAATGATCCATTAAAGGGCGGCTCATTTATTCCTTTGGACCCGAATATCTTCTATATCTAGGGGTCGTCTGTTGGCGTTCGATCGTTTGGTTAACATGAACCGTTAGGATTCCATGCTTTTCTAAATCAGCGGAAGCAAGAAGATAGAAACGTATTACCTTTCATTAGGGTTTGATGTAGAAATTGAACAGCTGCAGAAAACGACCTCTTGATCTTCTGCTATATTCCCAAATCTAATCTTGACATTGTGTGGGCGACGATCTTCAAGATCTTCTCAATCTGCTCTCCACCCTCTCTAACGTGTTTTAGGAGCATATGATTAAGGTTTCAGAAAGCTGAGATGACTTATTTATGGGCTATAGCAGGGACCAGGAGGAGAAATTAGAGTCGGGCCTCCATTGGGCTTAAGTATCTAATTTTAGCAAAAAACTTATACTTAAATCCAATAATAATAATATATTCCACTAAAATATTATTACTGCACTACCGCTCCAATCCCAAAATTACATTTTGGGCTCCTTCTTATTATGAGTCCGTTAGTCTCCCCATGTTTAAGATATACAATGCCCATTAATAAATTAAGTTACTGACAACTCCATTAATTAATATCTCATCCGAGAGTAGTACCACTCAACCTTGTTATCATGCCAGAATAAATCCACCTGCAGGGTTTACATGATAATCCTTATGAGCTCCTCAAGGGGACATCATCAACCTATTTAATAGGACACAGATTCCTTCTACAATCAACATCACACCATAGAGACATCACTATTTCCCAAATCACTGAGTTTATTGATTTAATTACATGTAAATCTCACCCATTGATGAATTAATGAAGTACATACTGCCCTACGTGTCGAGGTTACTGTCTAAGGATTAAGAGCACTAACATCCATAATAACTGAGATCAAGTTCTCCTATATAGTCAATATAAATCGAACGATCTCAAGCGGTCCTACTCAATACACACATAGTGCACTATTGTGATTCTATAGTCAAGACAAACTAATACCAAATAACACTACAACCATCCCGATAGAGAGTCTTCGTCTATCTCGATTGTGAGCATCTGTTTATACTTTATAAGGAAATCGATAATATGATCTTCCGCATGCTGTCGCACAACATATTATCTATAGTATAAAGTAAGTTGACTTTTGCAATTAAATTATAATATGCAAAATATTTGACCATATGATTCTTATTTCAAATTCATTGTTAAACATTGTTCATGCAAAAAGTTAGACTTTATTATACAATCTAACATCGTCCACGTTGAACATCGTGTACCCTATATCCAGGAAGTCGAGGGAAGTACATCATTTTGAAAAGGAGACATTGAAATCCGCGCCCTATATTCGGGAAACCAAGGCCCTTCCACTCAGATCTCGCTCCTTCCCGAAGGAGTCCGGGTCCATATTTTGCATCATTACCTATCATTACCTATCCTATCTATCTAGGAAAATGATGGTATGCGGCCGTAAAGCTTATTAGCTAACTCCTAGAAATTTAATGCATCTTTCATAGGGTGATTAAATGTCCTGAGGTAACAACATTAAATGCCTCGAAGTGACAGTAATTAATGCTCCGACATGACTGACCATTAATGCCCTGACAAGCATTAATGAAGAGAGAGAGGAAGAAAATGTATAAATAACAGTATCCTAAAAAATGTGTGGATCATGATAAAAAGCAAGTCCAAGTGACATAAGAGCATCTGCATTGGTTTAATGAGTTTAAACCAATTTCTTCACATATTTTACTTTAGAATGATTTTAAAAAAAAACTCAACCTTTACTCACTTTAATTGCTCAATATAAACTCACATCTGATTGAGCCCACTAGGTTTTCAGCTTCAAGTGTTTTTTTAAAGTGTGAAATACACCTAATAAAATTTGAATGTGTTACTCACTCTATTTATTTATATATTTTCCAATTGTCAATCACAATGAATAAAGCGAGTTCATTACTTTGAACAAGCAAAAAGGTAGGGGTGGATAAGTGAGTTTAATTATTACATTTTACATTGGACAGTTCATGTATTTTTGGGTAAAAACTGAAAAAAGTCATTCCAATGTAGATGCTCTAAGCTCAATACAATCACTATTTTCCCTTCTAGAGACTCAGAGATGTGGGAAAATCTTGAGTGTACCTTTTCCATCTTTTTCCACAAATTAATGTTTGATTAGTTGAGTTAATCTTCCTTAACAGCCACATAAATACCTCAGCAAGGGGATTATCAAACTCACTATCTACATATAATGAATTGATTTAGAATGGATTTAAGCGTGAAGTTATAATGGTCTTTTCATTTCATTTTTTTAATTATCGGATGCCCTCAACAAAATTTCGAGTAGTAATAGTAACGTTCTTTAAATAATTCATAATTCTAATATCAGTGTGTTTTTTTTAATAATCACTATATAAATATTGGTTGTATGACCGATCTATAAAGGGAATGTAATCTCATGATTACTCTTAAAATTTATGTTTTTATTATTTTAAGATTTAATTTTTCCTTTATCTCGTCATACCTTCTACAATATGGCATAATATCTCGTCACACCTTCTACAATATATGGCATAAAAAATATAAGGGTAAAACTTGCATGTATACAGGGAGATCGTATTCTCAAATTCAACACTTTTTAAAAGTTGTACTTTTTAATATCAAATTTTATTCTCTTAAATATAAAAACTTAGCGATTTTTAATAGTCACTTTGACTAAGTACAATTTTAAATAGTCACATCAGTTAAGAATAATTTTTAATAGCCACTATTTAGTGAACTCCCCAAATTATCCCCAATAACTGTCAGATAAAGGACGAAAATAAAGGGGTTATCATCATGTCAGTTTTGAATGCAGTAAATGGGGTGAATGGACCACATTTAAAATTGTACTTTGTGGGTTGGTGGACCACATTTAATGTTTTAAAATTTTTCAAATTAAAATTTTGGATGTGGGTTGGTGGGGTATATCATTAACGTCATTTTCATTCCAAATATCTTTCTTCTCACTCATCTTTCATCCAACATCCTCTCTCTTCCTCTCTCCCTTTCGTCCCAAAGTTCACAGAACAGTGCCACCCATTCGTAGTATCCCTTTCTCAGTCTCTCATCTTTCGAAATGACAAATTTTCAAGTATGTATGAAAGCAGTTTTATTTGCACTTTTAAATTGTGAGTTATTTGTTTATAATGTGTCCTACATTGAGTTTGTAGTACTCGTTTTCGAGGATACGTCGTACATTTTGTGTGGTTTTGTTCATATGTGTAAAATGTGAATTCATTGTGTATAATGTTTCTTACATATTGTGATTTAGAAATGTAATGTGTTGAATGTGACTAAATTGTGTATACATCATGTTTAAAATGTAGGACCGCAGTGGGGTGTTTATTTTTTTTTTGAATTTTTTGGAAATATTGGTTGGCCGAATAGGGCTTTGTGGTAAACTGAATGGAACAAATATGTAGGCCGAATAGAACAAGTGTAGGCCGAATAGAACAAATCTGTAGGCCGAATAGAATAAGTGTAGGCAGAATAGAACAAAGTATAGGAGTGTATTTTTTAGAATTTTTTAGAAATGTTGGTTGGCCGAATAGAGCTTTTTTGTAGGCCGAATAGAACAAATCTGCAGGTCAAATAGAACAAGTGTAGGCCGAATAGAACAAATTGTAGGAGTGTATTTTTTAGAATATTTGGAAATATTGGTTGGCCGAATAGAGATTTTTTGTAGACCGAATAGAACAAATCTGTTGGCCGAATAGAACAAGTGTAGGTCGAATAGAACAAAGTTCAATTTGAATAATGTGATAGCACTGACCTTGGCCGAATAGAGCAATATCCGTATGCCGAATAGAACAGTGTGTAGGCCGAATAGAACAAAAAGTAGGCGGAATAGAATAAATGATTGAGTGTGCCAATATTTGTTCAGTTGCTGCAATGAACTTATTGTTATTTGATATAATTATCACTTATTGTCTTATAAAGTAAGCTTGTTGAATTGATGCAGAGTACATCTATTTGATGTGTGTTACATATTATTTAGCAAAAAATTTAATTTGTGCGGGGTGAATGGAAGCGTCCAAGTATGCAGGGGCAGAACTACAGTATACATAATCACTGCAAACCTGGGGTTGCTATGCCAATTATCCGTAAGCAGTTAACAAAGGTTGGGGGTAATGCGGAGGAGATGTTTAGGAGATCCTATTTTGGTCATTATTTGGATCTTTACGACGATTGGAACGTGCATGCTAATCTCCACGGTCTCATGACATGGGAGATTATACTTAGCGGGGATGATGTCACTGCTAGATATTTTTAGGTTGGGAATGAGTGCCTTAGATTTAGTAGGGTAGAGTTCATGCGGATAATGGGGCTATGCTTTCGGGACAGAGTGAGGTTTGATCCGAACATGTCGTGTCATATCCCGCCTGGTGGGGTGTACGATACATATTATGGACAGGGCGAAAGACCATTAGTAAGTGAGATTGCCCGTAACTTTGAAGGTACAAAATTTAGTGGTGTTAGCCCCGAGAACGCGGTTAAAATTGCTAAGGTGCTGTTGTTGTACTATTTTCTCCTTTGATCGGATGTTACCAAGGTGAGTGTAGACAATTGGGTTTGGGTGCAAGAGGACGAGCGTAGATGGGATTTATTCACTTGGGGCCAGGTCAGTTATATAACTCTACTGCCTTTATAGACCACATTTTGACCGAACTTCCTGAAGGGGCAAACCCCAACAAGTACAGATACCACTTTTACGGGTGCACATTTGCGCTTCTGGTACATGTTGTAGTAGATCACTTAAACTTATAGTGTATTACTCGTTTAAGCAACAGTAATAATCTAACATATGTAGTTTACGTGTGACGGGTTTGGGCGTACGAGCGTTTACCTGCCCTTGCTGCACCGTATGGCCGTGTCCCTACTGATAGGGAAGGTGCAAGGCCACTTTTCGTAAGGTGAAGAAGATTGATAGGAATCTGTTTTCTCGGGTATGAAATCTAAATTTTTATGAATCATTAATCCATTTCGGTACAGACAAATCAGTGATATTGTATCTAACTGTATTTTTTTTAATCAGGATCTTGTAGTGGTGGATTTTCCGGTGCTCCCTCAGGAGCACAGAAAGGTTTATTCGATTAGAATAGATGATGATCCTTTGCAGGGTTTGATCATGGGTTGTACACCAAGTCATTTTCTAACCCCAGACGAAAGGTCGTCCGGGGGCCTGATTTCTCATATATGGAGCAGCAGACCACGAGGAAGGCATACGATCCTACTAGTAATTCATGGGATCAGCAGTACTATTCTGGTGTGGCTGTTGAGGATCGGTGGAATGGCCAGCGCACTGATGATCCTTCAGCTTGGGTGTCAAATTGGGATGAGCATTCTTACCGACCTCCCTATACTCCTAGCCCTGACCACAGTGGACATGATCCAGGAGAGACGAGGTATGCTGAGCCCAGCTCGTATGATCCTATGCATCATGTTCCTCCGTCCTCCGCTTGTAGCTGGCATGCTCGAGTTGTAAATGAGCATGATAGACATCAGAACTATGACACTGGAGTGGATGAGCCCCCAGTGTTTCGTGGGAGTGGGATGGGTGACGCCCACGGATATGATCAGGATTTCAAAGAAAGGGTCTTCCGTAGGCTGGATCAGCAGGATGAGTTGTTAATCCAGCTTGCATGTCATATTGTGTCTGAGCATCAGACATAGCATTTATTTCGACTTGCGCTTACATAGGAGTTCAAACGACTTCGAGCTGATATTTCACGGAACTGGGGTCTGAGTATGAGCCTTCGAGCTCGAGGTCAGGGGTTAGATCTCCCCCTTCTAGAGTGGTGGATCCTATGAGTCTGATGGCCCCCACACCTGGTGTCGCTCAAGATGGTTTGATGCGTGCTAATCGGCAAAGAAACCCAAGTGCAGCGTTGCCGCTGGCAACTGTACCAGCGATTTAAGATAAGCAAAGATCTGTAAGTGCTAATCTACTATTTTAGACGTTTTCATATATTACTTTAAATACTTGTGCTTTTTGTTAAAGAATTATTAAATTCAGGGTCGAAATTGGACTCGGCCATGGAGTGGGCAATGATTTTTTCACCGGGATGGAGGACCCTAGTGTTTGGTTTGACGATCAGGTAATTGAGAGAGTCTTCATGTGTATACTTAATAAGTACATATGTTCACAAATTCACAATATTCTGTAATAAATTTCTATATGTTTCAGCACCTGGATGCATACCTCCAGATATTATTAGAGCGACCGCCGGCCATAGGAATACACATCCATCAGGATATTGGGAACTACTGCATTCTGAACATGTAATTCTCTGTAAGTAACAACCACATTATAATGTATGAAAAAAAGTTCCAAGTAATTTTGAGACGAATCTTATACAATGATTTTCTTCTAAGGTCCGAGTTCAATCCGTATGGAATGAGGACACGAGGCGGTACAGAGATGATAGAATGACATTTGCCAACATAAGTGATGACTTGTTAACAGATCTTCGTGAGTACGCAGCAGGGAGTTTACCATGTGGAGAGGGTCCAGGCCATGGATAGAGTGTGATGTGGTATTTTATCTTAACCCATGATGTAATCAAATAATTATATCTCCTACTTTGACCAAGGATTCTACATCTAATATATGCATTCCTCTTAACTTATTTTGACAGATTATGTTTATAGTCCACACGTTTGCGCACTACTACCCATGTGCACTGATTACGAAGGATATGACCTTCTTCTGTTTTGACTCGTTCCGGCATAGATGAGATGACGAGCCCGACATGAGGGAGCATCGGATATTAGAGACTCTACCATTCAAATGTGTCATTCCAGCTTTGCTGCGCGAGATTGACTCCCATGGGGTTCCGTACACTTTTCTACTGACTCCAGCTCGCGCAGAGGTTTGTTACAGATAGGAGGACGACTCCATTTGCGGCCCAGCGTGTCTCAGGACCCATGACGGGTTATAAATGAGGGACTTTAACTGGAACACTCCTTATCACATGTTGCGTTACCGGAGGCATATTGCTTTCCTAATCTTCAGGCTGGTACCATTATTACCACAGCATGATGTACTCATATTAGAACTAATGAATTGGTTTGACATTTTGTTTCGTTAATTACAAAAAAATATTGATTATCGTTGGACACTTAATCGCTTTTTTATTTTCTTTTTATACGATAAGCCAATCTAAGTCCGGAACTGTCATTCCTAGGGATGGCAACGGGTAGGGTACCCGCTTATTTTAGGGTACCCGTATCCGTATCCGATTAAAAAAATAACTACCCGTATTCGTATCCGTTCCTTTTAAAAAATTTATTATGGTACCTATATCCATCTCATTACTGTTTATCAATACCCGCGGGTACCCATACCCATTTAATATTCATTTATTTTATATATATTTATATTTTTTTATTATCTAAATAAGTATAATAATAAAAATTACATTATTATTAATTAATTATCAAATAAATATAATATAAATTATATTATTTTAAATAAATATTTAATAAATATGATTAAATAAAACTTATAACTATTAATTAAATATATAAAATATCTTATCATATATAAATTATATAATATATATTAAATTTTATAAAAAAAATATATAATCTGGTTATCCACGGGTATTTGAGGAATTACCCGTACCCGTCCCAAACCCTAATGGTATTTTTCACAACTACCTGTACCCTACCCATTAGGGTTCGGGTAGACCGGGTACACGAAAAAACCCGTCCCACTGCCATCCCTAGTCATTCCATTCAAAGGGATCAGATATTGATAAAATTTTATAAGTTATACAGTACTGCTACAATTGAGAAGGACAACGTAGACGAGTATGTACAGTTTCACCACAAATGCCACATTTTTTCTATCTACGTATACGGGAATTCATGGCAGCCGTCGGAGGAGGAGGTGAACCGCTGTTTGACGATGAAGCTCCAGTACAATTTATTTGATTGTGACCTGGCTGTCGACAGAGCGAACAAACATGTTCTTTGTGACATCTAATAGATGACTCCACACCTGACCTTATCCGAGACATTCGTGGTTGGCCCGGCCTGTCTGTGTGGTAGCTGGGGGTTAATATTCTGTGACTTGACACTGTCAGGTATGTCCCATTGAGTGTAATGCGGTATAGACATCACTGGACTGGCCCACATCCCTAATATATTGGTGCGATGGAAAACGACACGAAGCTATTGGCTGGCAACCTGCAAGTACTGAAGAACGTATAATATAAGAATCACAAACTCTGATGATTGACACAAGTAAATAAGTCGTATGTTTACGTAATCGATTGCCTTCATCGCATGAATACATGAAATAAGTTCTTTCTGGAACTTCTCACATGTGCAACTACTGTCGTTCAAATCCAAAGTAAATAGCTGATCACCGTCTTTGATTGCATACTTATTTCCCAGGAGTCTCGATACTGGTAGCTTTTTGGCATAAGAAGAAAGTTCCACTAGCTCGTCATGGACACGCTTGCAAAAAATGGTACTCTCTTGCTCAGCTTGAGTTCGACGTTCGTAAAACCACCTCTCGGTGGTTATGCGGGCAATCTCTAACAGTGTGCATATAGGTAGCGTGAGCGCCCAGAGTATGACATTATTATACGACTCTACTGACATAGAGTTCATAAACTCGTACCGTTTCACAGGACAATGGACCCTTGACTATTTCTCATATCCCCACGACCCAAGTAATTCCATTAACTACTGCGACAACCGATGCCCACTCAATGAGATCATACTGCTGAAAACAAAAAATATGGAATGGGGAACATTAGTAAAAAATCCATTGAATGGATGAGATTCGTAAATGTAAAATTACGATGAAGTAGATTTGGAAGACTAACCTATCAATGTCCCTCGATAGGTATGCATCCATCGCACTCTGAAATCTATACAAAACGTTCTTTCCATAACCTGCCAACCTATTCTTTAAATGATAACCGCACAAACCGTGATGTGGATCAGGATAGATAGTAGAAATAGCATGTGTAATACTACGATGACCGTCTGACACTATCAAAAGATCTCGTAGACATCCGTATGCCTCTCGAAGCCTTTCTAAAAACCATGTCCATGACATGTTTCTCTCAACGTCTCCAACCCCTAAGGCGAGTGGAAATATCTGATGGTTTGGATCATTCGTAACTGCGACGAACACAATGCCTTTGTGTTTTTCCTTCATATGAGTCCCGTCTATGACAATGACTGGACGATCAAACTCTAGAAATCCCCACCTAGATGCTCCAAGTGCGTAAAATGAAAGCATTAAACGGTCCTCTTCATCAACGGAGATACAGGTGTGCGTATTGGGATTTGCCAACTCCAACTGATACATGTACGCAGGGAGCATATGAAATGAGCTGTGGTGATCCCCGTACGTGTGTCCAACAGCCAGGTGTTTAGCCTTTGACGCCACGTTGTAGCTAATGTCAAACCCAAAATCCTTCAAAATCTCTTCTCTCATCGCCTGGGGTCGGAGCCCAGTAATCTTATCAAATTTCCTAGCAGTAAAATATTGACCGATTTCGTTGGATGACACCTGTGTAGGAGTAGGCCTGTCTGGATCATTTAAACAACTGTGATGTTGAACGAATTTAACCACCCCCACAGCCCATAGCTCATTCTTGCGTGCATCGCAAATCGACAACCTGTTTTACCCTTGAGCTTACATTCCACGTTATATCTGATCGAGCTAGATCTTTCAACAATGGTCTCCACTATGTTTCCCAAGTTATACATTCCTACAGCATCTACAACTTCTTTTTTGTATCAAATACACTTTTCTAGTGAAGAACGCCAGATGCATCAAAGTCAGGGACAGTCATCTGATCTTCTCTGTCAGCTACAACCGGAATGCCTATGACCGTATCAGGTGCATTAGTTTAAAGTAGAAATTTACTTTAGTTCTATTCTAAATAAACATAGTATTCATACCTGGAATCAACTAAGGATGGGTGGTGGGCCGTATACTTTGAAAATCTTGTTGCTGTATTTCAGGACTGGACAAGTCGTGACTAATCGATTCAAGAAAGCTAGGGCCGCCTCTCTGACGTATGTAATCACAGACTTCTTCATACAATTGGATTATTCTCTCCTCAGCATCATCATCACTTTCGCTAGAAGACTGATTACAATCCTACTGTATATCATCTTCGTTGTTTTCATGTTCGTCTTCGATAGTCCTATTCCCGGGCTCAACATCATCATTATAAGCATGTACATCATCCTTACCCTCACCAGCATTGTCATCAGCTTCAGCAACTACAGATTCCCTATAACCAAACTGCTGCATCAATGAGGCCGTAATGTACGACATATTCAAATCAAAATCAGGCCTAGCACTAGACTGTGTCCTCGAACATGGATCATTGCTCAGACCAGCACTTCCGTCATTATAACCCAACCCTAATTCCAAACTATGCCCTGAACCTTGTGCAGGAGGTTGAACGAATGCATTGCCAATGACAGGAACGAGTGTCACGTACACCATTTCTACATCAACACAGTTGAAAACTTCTACCACACGAGCATCATTCTTTATCTTATATTTAGACATACGGCCATTGTACTCGACTAGAGAATGAACTTCATAACCCCAGTAATCCAAATCAACTTGTATTATGTTATGAATTTCTAAATGCAAACTAGTATAATACAGATTGTCATCCCGCGAGTATAACCAGTGAACCTGTCCACCTTTGTATAGTAACCCATCCCAATATCCACCTCAACTCATCCCGCTTGTTTATAGCTCATCTACACATATTTTCAAGAAAATGTAAATGACGACATCAAAATTAGTTGCAAGTATTCTATTCGGCCAACAATGTACTCTATTCGGCCAACGAATTATTTTATTCGGCCCTATACTGTTTCACTATTCGAACTACCTTCAAATGTCTTCAAAACTCTTTGTATGTTTTACTTCTATTCGGCCTACGTCTCTCTTATTCGGCTTATAGAGTTGTTATATTCGGCCAACCAATATTGTTCTATTCGGCCTACATGTTTTTTAAAAATAGAAATTAAATGTGGAAAATTTAGTTCTTCTATTCGGCCTACGTTTCTTGTATTCGGCCCATAAGATTGTTCTATTCGGCCTACAATACTTGTTCTATTCGGCCTACTTATTTTTTTAAAATAGGAGATAATTTTTTGGGCCTTTTCGGCCAACGTTTCTTCTATTTGACCTTCAAAGTTGTTCTATTCGGCCTACAAATCATGTTCTATTCGGCCTACTAGTTGCTAATTTAAAAAAATGAAAAAATGTAATGTGGATACATTTTATACTCCACTTACTCTATTCGGCATACTATTATTTCTATTATAAAACGTTGAAATACATAAAATGCACTCATGAGGCATGTAAAAATTATCAATTTAATGCATTCATAGCTGTTAAAACAAGTTTACAACATATCTTGTATACTGCTCCCCAAATTCTCACACCTCTAAAAATCTAGTTAAAGTTACTCCCCGAATGCTCAACCCTCGAAAAAAACTAGAACAATGAAAATGAATATATGTGTATGATGCAGCACGATGGTTGGACCGCTATTATATATATACCTCATTTTTTATAAGCATATGAGGGAACACATGCCTATATAGGTGTACTTTGACACCTTTTTCAGAAATAGAGAGGAATCGAATTCCCCTACTGTACTTTTCGTACTTTTGGTCACAAAAGTGAGGAATCTGATTCCTCAAACATGTGAAAAAGTGAGTTCCGTCAAGGATATTTTGGTCAATTCCATTAAAAGTGGCTAGAATAAATTGTATATAACATTTATGGGCACTTAAAATTACTTTTAAGTAATAGTGACTACTTTTTGCCATTTTCACTTATAAAAATTTATACTCTTAAATTTTTAAGTGACTCTTTTTCTTTTAATCAAATATTTATATAATTTATATTTCATCCTACCTTTCCAATAAAAAAAATAAAAAATTATACTTTACTAATTAAAATGTATATAATATTAAAAAAAAATATTAACCCCTTATACATCTTGTGTACTTAGAGGATACAAGAGATCAAGTGAAAAAATAATACTTCTAATCCCACAAAAGTTGTACAGATAATTTTGATCTATATCCAAATTTACTTGATACAGGGAATAGCTTATATTCATTAAAATTATAATTGGAAATCTAGTCATCTATATATTGATCCATTTGGATACTTGCATTTTTATATGATTTCCTTTTCATATCAACTTTAGTATGTTCTCTTTCTTTCATCATCACTAATTAAATTAACATCAATTTCTCCTACTCATCTTTTTTTTATTGGTATTTTTCCAAGATTCACACCATATTTAATTTTCATTTTTTTAAATTATAAATATCATCACCATATTGGGGGACCTTCTACCTCCTCATCTCCTGTCCACATCAAATGATCCTCCAATCACCAATCAACTTTAAATATTATTATCATAAATATTCTATAATTATGACTCATCAAATATAAACGCTTTAAATTGAACTTGTATTACATAAAGTTTGTTCCCTATGAAACTTCTTAATAATAAATTAGTATCTTCTAAAAATTATGATAAAATTAACTTTTATTAGAATAACAACAAATTTTGCGTGACACAGTGTTACGGTGGGATTATTTTACACTGAATTTTTTGCGCTTAAAGTTGGGAAATCATCGCATTTGATCACGTATAAATGTGAGAATTTTTTAAAGTCTCAGCATTAGTTTTTTCCCCCTAATTTTGATCCTAAAGTTGATTATCTGCGTATGTCAAATTTCTATTATTCCTTTGATTATTACAATTTTCAATTTTAATTTTTTTGGGTCCAAATTTAAAATTAAAAAAAAAAAAAATTATAATTAAAATCAGTAACAGTAATAATTAAAGAACAAATGTGAATTCTCACATACTTACATGATTAAATATAATAATTCTTTCTTAAAGTTTGATTGTCATGGATAGGAAAACGGGGCACTGGATCTTTAGTTATATATTTATATTACATTTTTTGTTGTACGGATTAGAATGATTTGTGTGCAGTAGAAAATTTTAACTTTTTAATATAAAGTTGATATTTTTCTTTTAAGATATATACTAAGTGTCATTTATCTAATTGAAGATGAATCATTAAAATGTAAAAGAACTTTTATAAAGTCGATAGTCTATGTACTTAATTCTATGACTATTATTTTATTGTAAAATTTCTATTAAAACCTTAATATCAATGTTAATTAATTTTAGGATATAGCAAGTTATTATATATATTTTTTTTCTATGAAGAAAATTTCAAAATAAAATCACATTAACTCAAAGTATCTATATAATATTAGTTCAACTTAACTAACTAAACACTTCTAAATAAGATTCTTAGAACATATAAAGTATTTATATTCTATGAAGAAAATTTCCAAGAAGCATCATTCATGAAATCTAAGTGGGCCACCTTAAAAAATTAAAAAAAGTTAAAAAAATTTAAGCATGAGAAAAGATTGGATTTGGGATTAGATTCTTTCATATATATGAGTGAAGCATGTTGTCTTTATTATGTTGTATAAGTTTTCGAATAATATTGTTTACTTAGACAAAATCTGCTCAATTATGAAATATGGGAAAATCAACTTTTTAAATATTTTAATTAGTGAAAATGATTTAGCTCAAAAAAAATCTTTCCTTTAATTTTACCCTAATGCATGCGAAAACAAATCATGGATATGATTAAATATCATTCTAAATCATGGATATGATTAAATATCATTCTAGATTATGCATGATTATATTTTATAATTCACCTTAATAATCAGGAAGAAAAGTTCAAGATACATGTACCCATGTGACCTTTAAAATATAATTGATGTGACCAATGTTCAACATAATTAATTTGTCATTACACGGTTACTATACTTGAAAAAAAATATAATAATAAAATTTACCAAGAGAATTCAATTCGTTATAATTATTGTATGCCAATAAAAATGATAGTAATTCGTTATAATTATCAGTATATTGTATGCCAATAAAAATGATGGTATTTGTCTTTTAGTAATGAAATGTAATAAAATTTTAATATTTTTATCAACGGAATTATATTTGTTTGTTATTTACCAATCAATTATATAAATTGTCAACATAATTATTAATAATATCAATAAAAATATTTACTAATGAAATTAGATTTTTGTTAGTAAAATTACCAACAATCGTTTTATCAACACAAAATTAGCAATGAATTATATTGTTAATTCATTGGTAATTCAATTTAACATTAAGTTTAGACATTTATAAAAAATTACTAATGGTGTGCATCATCTTATTAATAGCGGCACTTGTCAGTTTTAAAAAATTATGAAAGGGGTTTTAATTTAGATTGCATTTTTGGAGTATTATTTATTCAGATTGCATTCTTTTTGTTTTGTTTTTGTTTTTGTTTTTTAGTATTATTGTTTTAGATTGCATGTCTGATAGCATCTTGAGTTCTTCTTTTTCTAAAGAAAATATGTTGTAAAATAAATTGTAGTACAAATGGAAAATTAATTTAGTTTGAACCAATTAATCTTGCTAAATTTAAAAATATTACTGTGATGTTGTCCTTCTTTTTCCTTGCCTACATATGGAGTATATTTTTAAATGCAATTTTTTCGTGAGATAACATGATTATTAATGAAGTAGTAATTAATACGTTCAGAAAAAGTAATAAACATTTAATTAAGTTATTTTATCATGATTTTATAAATAATTTGTGAAATAAAATGTAACAAGATCTTTAATAAAGAGTGGAAACTTCATTTTGAACTTTTGCGTGTGTATATATGATTGCCTTTAAAACCTAATTCTAAGAAGTAGACAATATTCTTTAAAATAATTAAAAAGGAAAAAGGCAGAGATTTTAATATTCTTAAAACCTCTTAGAACTTATTCTCTTTTTTTATTTTTAAATAAATGCATCTAATTCTAATTTCTCAAATATATATAACAATCAATTGTAAAGTTTTTCTATAACGCACTTGATAATATAAATAATTAGATCGAGTAGTTATTAATATACATCGTCAAACCAAATTAAATAATAATAATAATAATAATAATAAATAATAATAATAATAATAGTAATAATAATAATAATAATAATAAAGGAAAACCTATCCCTATCCTACGAATTTGTACACAATTTTTTGTAATTTACAAAGCTTCAGTGCATAAATTAAATCGCATGACAGAAGAAGTAATAAACTTTAAACTCAAAGTGCCTATATATATACACACATGCCTCACAAACCAATCTTAAATTTTGAGGTGTAAACTTGCAAAACTTCAATATGCAGAAAATTTAACTTAAAAAAACTTTATTTCTAAACATTGTACATATTTTTATTTTGTTTAAAATAAAAAATAAATTTATAATTACTTTTTCATAGGCGCATGCCAATTTGCCACATAAAACTTTGACAAATTTGAATTTTCGAAGCTACATGACTTTTTCGACCTAACATGCAATGACTTGCCTAATTAATACTGAAATTTATTTCTCCTTGTAATATTTTGCACCAGTTTGATTTTTAGACAGGCATTTGAGAATGGCTATTTTCGATATTACGTACTCCTTCCGTCACTATATTTGTTTTTTTTATATAGAGATTAAGAGATATAAATTTTAATAGATAGTTAATTGAAAAATATAATTTTTAATGTGTAGTGAGTAGATGTTTTTTTTTTTGAAAAGGAATATTATTGTCATTAGGGTAGGAGGATTACCAAAAAAAACAAAGAGAATACAAATTACAAGTGAAAAATATCTATACTACTACCAAATACATCGTAAAACCACAAAACAATCACTGCTACCTGATCCGGTTGGATAATGCAAAAGTTGGTTGGATAGATTTCTTCTTAACAAGCACTGGATTGATGTTTGGCCAGAAGTTTATCAAAGAGGGTTGAAACGGGGGCTATGATCACTGCCCGATATTATAGAATTTAGGATGGAAAATTGAGGCCCTAAACCATTTCGGAGCCAGAATTCTTGGCTTTCACATCCTGACTTCTACAACTTTGTGAAGGAAAAATGGAGAAGCCATGCGGTGGAGGGATGGGGAGGCTATGTGATCAAAGAGAAACTAAAAAAACTCAAAGCAGATATCAAAGATTGGAGTGAGAAAGTCTTTGAAAAGATGCACAGCAAAATCACAAAGAGAAAGGAGAGAAAATTTGGCAACTTGACATGCTGGACGACACACTTGGCCTTGAAGAAGCGGAGATTATAGAAAGAAATAGGGAAAGAGCTCTTTTATTGTGCGGCATCAAAACTAAAAAGAGATTCCTGAGCCAGCAAGCAAAAATTAATTGGGTGAAATATGGCGACATGAATTCATCAGTTTTCCACAGGGTCATTAATGGTCGCAAGAGGAAGAATGAAATTAAAGGACTATAAATGAATGGAACCTGGACCCAAGAAGTCCGACAGTCAAAGAAGCAGTCTTTACATAATTTAAAAACCACTTCAATAGTGTAAGTATACAGAGACCGAAGGTTGGTAATGATTTCATGGCCAAGTTTATATAAGAGGAGGAAAACGAATTCTTGATGAAGCCGTTCTCGGAGCAGGAAGTCAAGAATATTTTAGACAACTGTGATGAACAAAAGAGCCCGGGGCCCGATGGATTTAATTTAGCTATCTTCAGAGATTGCTAGGATATAATTAGGGAGGACTTTATGAGGTTCCTCAACGAGTTTCACGCCAACCGAATTCTTACCAAGGGATTGAATCACTCTTTCTTAACTCTGATTCAGAAAGTGGAAAATTCAGTGGAGCTAAAAGACTTCAGACCTATCTCTCTTATCGGGGGTCCATACAAGGTATTGGCAAAAATACTAGCCAATAGACTAAGCATAGTAGTTCATTCTATTATTGCAAAGGAACAAGCTGCTTTTGTTAAAGGTAAAAGTATCCTGGAAAGCATAGTGGCCTACAAGAAATTATAGAAGATGTGAAAGAAAGAAAGAGAGCCAGTTTCTATTTTAAAATTGACTTTGAGAAGGCTTATGATTCGGTGGAATGACATTTCCTGGAAGATGTGATGAGAGTATTCAGGTTTGGAGAAAGTTGGATACAGTGGATTATGGCCTGTGTTAGAACAGCACATGCAGACGTTCTTGTAAATGGCAGTCCTTCTGGAGACTTTCAATTGAAGAGAGGTTTGAGACAAGGCAACCCGTTGTCTCCTTTCTTGTTCGTCATAGTGGCGGAAGTGATTAGCTTTATGATAAAATAGGCTGTCAACTTAGATTTGTACGATCCAGTTGAGGTGGGATTGAACGGGCTGAAAGTATCACACTTACAGTATGCGGATGATACCATCTTTGTTGGGAAAGCAAGTTTAAAGAACGCCATTTTCCTGAAATGAATTTTATTACTTTTGGAATGGGTCTCGGGTTTGAAGATCAATCAGGATAAAAGCACACTGATTGGCATGAATATGGAAGAAGGTCTGGAAGCTGACATGGCAGATATACTTGGATGTAAAACAACTAAACTTCCTATTAAATATTTGGGGTTTATGGTGGGTTGCTCCCACAAAAAGGCTGACGATTTGAGATATGCCATTGAAAATGTGAGGAGGAGAATAAGGAAGTGGGAAGGATGTAATATGTCGATAGGTGGTAGATCGGTTTTGGTTAACTCAGTCTTGTCTTCAGTGCCCACTTATGCGATGTTGGTTTTTCGAGCCCCTTCATGTGTGATCAAAGAGTTAGTTTCCTTACAACGTAACTTTCTTTGGGCGGGGAGAGAAAATTCTTGAAAAATCTCATGGGTCAAATGGAAAACTGTGTCCTTATCAAAAGAATATGGGGGTGGGTCTGGGGGTTAAAAACTTAGTAAATTTCAATAAAAGCTTATTGGGTAAATGGGTGTGGAGTCTGTTGGTAGATAAAGGAAGTCTATGGATTAAAATTTTACAGGTTAGATTGGGGGTCAAGGTAGGTTTGTCAGGGTTGTTGGTCTAGGGGAAGGGTATGTGGGAAAATGATGGTGGAGGGGGGTTTTGTCGTGTCTTAAGGATGACAAAGGGAATTGGTTCTTAGATAACATAGATAGAGTTGTGGGAGATGGGTTAGATACCTATTTTTGGAATGATGTATGGATTGGGGATACAAGTCTTAAATCATCTTTTCTTAGATTGTATTGGTTGAGTGAGAACAAACACAAAACAGTGATTGAGATGGGGAGTTGGGAAGGGGTGAGTTGGAATTAGAAATGGGATTGGAGAAGGGAACTAAGGGCGGAGTCTAACATCTTTTCTAATTTGTTATCTCTATTAAACAGGTTCACTCTCATTAAAGACAAGAAAGATGGATGGGACTGGAAGGCGAACAAGCTCGGAGATTACAAGGCCAGCAAAGCATGTGAGATAATTGAAGCAAGAGGGAGGCCACAGGATGCTACTAAGACACAAAGTTATAAGAGGATTTGGAAAAGCTATGCTCCTATAAAACCCAGATTCTCGTATGGAGGATACTACAAAAGAAAATACCAACATCCGTCGAGTTGAAGAGAAGAAAGAGCTTACTAACTAACACCTCTACCGTCTGTATTCTCTGCAAAAAGGAGGAAGAAACAGTAAGCCATTTGATTTGTTGCTGCAAAATTCTACAAGAACTATGGAGCATGTGTCTTTGTTGGCTTGGAGTTCAAACTGCGCTAGCAAATAATCTAACAGGTACACTATACAGTTTGGCAATTTGTTCCAAGACAAAGTTAAGAATAAACTTGCTTGCGATGTTTGGTTATGTACGACCTGAATCATATGGAGCAAGCGTAACAAAATTCTGTTTCAAGACAAATACTGGGACAACCACAAGATGTTGAATGAAATAAAATCACAAATATGGAGTTGGTGGGTTTGGAAGAAGAAAGGCTTAAAGAGTTGTATTGATTTCTCAGTTTGGAATAATAACCCTTGGTATTGTACTCTTAGATATGTTTTCATTCTTGTTTACTGATGGGAGACTTCTAGTGAGTTTCAACATGTATTATGTAAAATTTTTCGGGTAAAACTCTTACCCTCCATAATACACTTTTTCTTTTTCAAAAAAAAATCACTGCTACCCATTTTCAAACAAACACTTGCACGGTTCTACAAACCAGTCAGCGTATCTAACATTTTGAGACAAACATTTTTTCCTCCATATCCACCAACTCCATACTTGAACTTTTATTTCATCCATATTCTTCCTTAAGTTCCATTCAACATCATTAAAAACCACGTTGTTTCTACTTTTCCAAATAATCCACACCATGCACATCCATATACCATAGTGAGTAGATGTATTAGTATTGTTTGTGGGTACTATATGGAATTAATAATTGTTTTGTGTGGAAATCACATGACAAAAAATGTGTAAATCTTGGGACAAAATAAAATGGAAAACGTAAACCTTAACGCGGAATGGAGGAAGTATATAATTAATCATTGATGATTTAATTTTTAAGCTCAAACCTCAAACACTCGTATTGTAATACCGTTTCACAAAACCCAATGTTGGATGGATATAAAGTGATACATAATTAATGAAAGGTAATTTTATTTAAATAAACTATTTAATAAATAATTCTTAGTACAAATCTGAAGTGGTAATTAATTTAAAAAAAAATTAAAATAGGCCCATGATATTACACAAGTATTGCTAATTTCTCAAACAATCTCAAATAGTAACTCAATTTTAATTTCTCAATATTACTCCATTTGAGAACATTTATAAATGTTATATATATATATATATATATATATATATATATATATATATATATATATATATATATATATATATATATATATATAAAGATTTAAAGATTATCGTACTAAATCTAAATGGATAAAATTTTAATATTAATGTAAATGATTAAACAAAAGATAAAAAGATGTAAACATGCATGAAAATAAGTGCAAATCATTAATTTTACTCTAATGTTTAATTTTATAAGGAGCATCTCCAAAAATTTATTTAAATATATATATATATATATATATATATATATATATATATATATATATATATATATATATATTTTAAGAATTATAATTTAAAAATGGCCACCAACACGTTCTTTAATTGAATATTTAGAATTATAATTGATTTTCGCTCTTCAAAGAGACAAAATCACCCTTTATAATTTAATGGTATTCAATATTACTCTACTTTTTTGTATTAAAAAAAAGCAATAAATGAATATTAAAAAAATAAAAATAAAGAGTTTGTTGAAGAATTATAAAAATTTTAAAATGTAAAATTAACATTCTCTCTATCATATCAGTTACCTCCATTTTCAGGGGATTGATATAGGAGGTAATGACAAAATATGATAGTGGAAATTTTAAAATGTAAAACTAATATCTCTATCCTATCAAATTCTTTTCTAATGGTGTACCCCACCATTAGGGCCCCAACGTCCTTTTTAGGGGATTTGTGACGGAGCTAAATCACAAAATTTATCTCAAGTGAAAATTTTGAAATGTAAAATTAACATCCTCTCTATCCTATCAAATTCTTCTTTAATGGTATAACCCACCATTAGGGCCCCCACCGCCCTTTTCAGGGAATTAGTAAAAGAGGTAAATCGCAAAATGTGTCTCAAGTGGCTTACAAATTCAAATTCATACTAAAGACAAGTTTCGAACCTCTATCCTACAACTATCACTTCAGTTAGAAAGTCTTTTCATCTCTCTCTACTATTTTGAGCTATGTATTTGGTGCCCTATCAAATTCTCTCTAAATTTTAAAGGGTGTATTGGAGATATTCTATTAAGATTATATTCGTTTATACTTTAATAAATTGAATTTATTTGTAAATTAAAAGTATGTTAGTTTTCATCGGATTGTAAAGCATCTTACGAATGCACAAAATCCAAATTCATAATACCAACTAATTTTAATAAACTTTTTTTAATAATTTAAGTATACACTACCGGTCATATACTTTTTACATTTTATGATTTACTACTATTAAATCATCCGATCATTAACACCACTTTTATAATATAATATTCACAATATCATTTGATATTTCAAAATTCAACATTTCTATAATCAGACAAATCATTGTGACAATGTTAAATCTTTTTTTTTCTTTTTTGTAACTTTTTTATTATATAGTATTTCAGTTTTTACCATGTCAATTTTAAAGTATAATATTTCAATTTGGGATTAAATTATAAATAATGTTATTAAGCGGATATCATATAACTATGTATAAAGTATAAATGATGGATTACAAATATTTTTGTTTAATTATATGAGTATTATATTAAATTGAAGTTTAAACTTTCTAAAATTTTTTGGGTGATTATATATATATATATATATATGAATTACAATAACTTTAAAGTTTCTTTGCACGTTTTGGATTAAAAAAAATTATTTAGAAAAGAATAGCAAATAAAATATAAATAAATGAGCAACATGTGGAGTTCAACTTTGATGTGTTTGAGTGTTGACAAAGAGAAAAAGGAGGAAATCTATATATATATATATATATATATATATATATATATATATATATATATATATATATATATATATATATATGCATGTGTATATATATATATGCATGTATGAATTACAATAACTTTAAAGATTCTTTGTACGTTTTGGATTAAAAAAAAATATTTAGAAAAGAATAGCAAATAAAATATAAATAAATGAGCAACATGTGGAGTTCAACTTTGATGTGTTTGAGTGTTGACAAAGAGAAAAAGGAGGAAATCTGAAGTGAGCAATGAGTGATGAAACCAACCCACTTTAACTGCCCCATATATTTGTAAGGCCCACCCCCTTTCCCTTCAAATCTCACCACCATTCCATTCCTTCTCTTGCAACATCCACATCACCATTCTCTCCTAAAATACCAATCATTACAAGATTTGGATAACTATCAACTGATCTCTTTAATATGACTATTTCTATCCCTATCCCTATCTTACCACTATTGGTTTGAATTTAAATTAATATATACATTTATATAACATGTCTAGGTTTGTGTACATAGAATTGGGAAGATTTGTGAGTCGGTTAACATGAGATTATTTTTTCAGTTTTTTTAAATATTATCACTTTATTAAAAATAATATTATCGTTCCGTTGAAACGTACACATATACTTTTTGTATGTAGATTAAAAGATATAATATTTTAGTGTATTGTGAAGTGAGAAAAATAATAATTTAATGTAAAGTGAATAGGTATATTAGTATGATGTGTGTGCCCAAAGAGAGAAAAATAATTAATAGGGTACTTACTACTAGGTAATTAAAAACTCCTTTATTACTATAAGATACAAACTTACAAAAATATTACTACTAACTACAAAAATATATAGTGATAATTCAATATTACCCTTACAATGTGCTGCATATAAATGTTTGTGTGCAGCATAAAAATTCGTGTGCAGCAAAAGTGTGTGCAGTAAAAAAAAGTGTACAGTAAAAAATCTGTATATCCAACGGCAGTCCGGCGGAGGTTCGGCGATCGGCCAGCGGCGTTCCGGCGATGGGTGGGTGAGGGGTTTAAGGTTTGTGGTTTAAAAGTGTATGGGTTTAGATTATACCTGGAGAGTATTTTGCTTTAATATTTTGTATGTGAGAGTAATTTTTTTAAAATCAATGTTATTTCACAGTAATTATGGATACAAAGTATGTATTTATGAGTAATTTTTCCATAATTAATTTGTGTGGGCCTTTTTACCAAAAAGGCAAATGCACACTTTATATTGGGACGGATCAAAATAAAAAACGCGTACGTTTTAGTGGGATGGATGGAGTATCACTTTTTTACTATTAAAAATATTACTCTCTCTGTCCCTACCAAATGTCTTCATTTCCTTTTTGCTGGTGATTAAGAAGTATTATTATTTTATGTGTAGTGGGTAGTTGTATTTGTAGTGAGTGGTGGGTCATATGTGGGGTCCTTTTACTAAAAGAGGAAAATTTTGGATCTTTAAGTGAAACACTCAATATAATAAAATTAGGACATTTCGGTAGAAAGAAAGGAATATTTTTTTTGTATTTATATTACGAATTGTAGAATTGATCTATTGCAACATTAGTATTTTTATTAGAATGTTATCACTTTTTATTCTGTCTCACACAAATTTTATCATGAAATAGTGTCTTACAAGTCTTTGCGGTATTCCATATTTTTATATGATTATAACGGACATATATTCAATATCCCTAGTAAAGTGTATGTTTCAACTCGTTAAACTGATCTTAAATTAGTTTAATTAATAAGAATTATTATTGATAAGTACGCATGTATATAACCTAATTACTAATACATACATTGATTTAAGCGTCTATTTCTTTTCCAGTTTTACCCTTATTGACAATGTTAAATATTTCAATGTTTTCACTTAACACTAGTTTCATTTAATACTAATGTACTCTAAATCAAATAAAAACAATGAGTGAGAGATTTAAGGATAATTATAACAACCCTATTTTCAATTTAATTAATCGCGTATTTTTGTTTTTTCCTTAAAGATGCACACTAATGTATATTCGTAGGGTTCTTCAATTTAATTGCGTATTTTCTGTTTCTCTCTAAGAATGCACACTAATGTACTTAACAATAGTTTCAATAGTGTATTTTTTGTCTCTCTCAACGATGCACACTGATGTATATTTGTAGGATTTTTCAATTTATTCACGTATTTTTTATTTCTCTCTCAAGAATGTACACTAATGTACATTAGTAGAGTTCTTCAATTTAATCGCATATTTTCAGTTTCTTTCTCAATTGAATGTACACTAATGTACATTCGTATAAAAAACGTATTTTTGTTTCCATTTTAATAATGCACACTAATGTACGGATAGATATAGGAATTATGGGGAAAACAAAATATAATTTTGTATTTATCGGTGATTTTCTGAAGCGAATGTATCGCTTAGTAATTTTTAAATACGTTTTATACCTACTATTTATTGACCCTTAATTAATAGGAGTATTTAATTAATTACTCTAACACATCTCTTCATGTATTTTAATTTGTACTCAAGTTTTGAACTTTAAATTTTTTCTATATTAATGGACAGGAGTGATGTTTGAATTTTAGACTTTTATTAAGTTTTTTCTTTGATATCATGCTAAATAAATACACACATCATTTAAAATCTGCACCTAGGTTCTATAAACAAACCCTATATATACCTACCTACCTTATTAATCATCAATATACATACAAACGTATCATTCTTATACAAAAGTATAATCTCTACGTGTAGTAAGTTAAATATCACACATCCCTTTTCATTCGTTACGCGTTAAACTTTATCACAAAAAAAATTACATTAATCAACAATCCTAAAAGTATATCTTAATTACAAATTTATCAATCCTAACTATCACAATAACATACTTTATAATTTATTTTATATCTAAAAATACTATATTACCCTCTAAATTTTTTATTTTTATACATGTATGTAAAAGTCTATTTTAATCAAATTAGGCATAAAAGAGTTTTTTCCTAAAATAATACTAATAGAAAAGTATAACATTAAAGTCGGACAGCACGACATAATTTAACTCGATAGAAAAATCTTAAATATTACATGAAGCAATAGGTAACCAATTACAAACCCAAACCATCATTTCAAAAACTAATTACAACAATAGAGAAACAGAAGCAAGAACCAAAAGAAAGAATAAATAAAACAATACACTATTAAATTATTGTTTCTATCTTTAATCAATCCCAGATGCTCAACCCTTAAAACCTGAGATAACCCTGCAATAGCTAACCATAAAATGTACGAGAAACAGAGGTCTTGAAGACCATAATTTGGTCAAATGATCAAAATCGAACAGATTCAAACGAGCCTCTGGATCAGTAAACCACCAAATACGAGCAACAAGATAGGGCAATCAGTTTAGGATATCTCAAAGCAAAATTTGTAATTTTTCCTTTCAAACACGTATAATATAGTTTTTGAACATTACTGTTGTGCTACCTTCCATACACGGATGCAAGCATCCTCTCCAGACCTAACCAGTGTGTGGTCATCAAGGTAACCCAATCCGTAGACCCCTCCCAAGTGAGCCCCCTTGATCGTTGTCCGATCTGATGCTGGCTTGTTTCTTGACACCAATACTTTAACCTATATAAACTTTTGCTCCCTAAACTTTAATTTAAATTTTTAACCTATAATTTGAATCCTCTATTGTAGAATTGAGGGCGCCAAGCAAATAAATTGAAAATACATGGGGGCAAAAAGTTAAAAAATACTGTTCAGAAGGGAAAGTTAGAAAATAAAAATAAAAAAAGTACAAGGAGCTAAATATTCATTTTGCCTAAAAATTAATAGCCTCATTTCCATCAGGCGCAATCACACTTGCTGTCACAGTGAATCCCAGGTCAATAGTGGACACAACTTTTGTACCACGAAGGAGTGTTACACCAGTATCAGTTGAAACCAATACAAGCTTGGGAGAAAGAAGGGCGAGACTCAAGTCCTTTGGTTGGTTGCCAATATCAACAGATTCTGAATCTCCACATTGGTCTCCCAGTAGAGAAAATCTGCAGATCTTTAACCCAGAAAGAGAGAGAGAGCATTAACACCACACAACAAGCTGATACATTTTAGGCAACATTGATAGGGCATATAATAAACTATCTTCTCAACAAAAGCACAGATAAGTGCGGTTAATATTAAAAAAATGCCTAAGATCTTGTATACAATATAAAACATAAATATTACAAATGGCTGAAAATTCACATTAAAGGATTCTGCAAGTTCCAATTGAAGTTCATATAAAGAAAATAAAAAAGAGGCTTTCCACATTTTGCCCTATCATTTTACGAATAATGATATTGTTATATTATTGGGTATCTTATTTAGATTAGCAAGCCAGGATCATATACATAAAGAAGGGCAGTCCATCTGATAATTAAGAGTTCTAAATAGATATATTTCATATGAAGGTTTACTAAAGAAAATTATAAAGAGGTTTCTAAAGACAGGTACAATAGTTCCAATATAATTTTTTTCCCCTAAAGTTTCAAAATAACTAAACAGCTCTTATATGGGAAACTTATTTGTATCATTTACAGACAGAAAGATATTTCCTCTGTATCAACAAGTTCCAAATGGACAAAGTTGAATGCACAAGCTTTTAAGGAAAAGCTCATCTATCTTTGTGTACTTTCATTAAAAGAGAGTTTTCAACAACAATTCTAGGGCAAAGGGGAAAAAAAGTGCATACAACATAGACAGGGGAAGCAAGATTAACATAAAGAACTCAAATATAAGTAGCCACAGAATCATACAAGGATAAGCGTATTATTAAACTATATACAAACCTGGTTATCAAATCCTGATGACACTATTTCTTCATCAACAGCTGCAAAACATTTAATTTGAGTAATCATCTTCCTCTCTAGTTTCCCTGAGTATCCGACACCTTGAACCCACTTAACTATTAAGCCATCGTAACTGGTGGACAAAATTTCGAATCCATCGATTCTTATTCAGCACAGTTAGTGAATTAATATTTTTCATGTGTCCAGATAATTCAAGTGGAGCTTTGTTAAGATCGCTGGCAGAGTACAAATATACAGTGCTACCAAGAGAAACAGTAACGATGTGTTCATTCTGCCATAGACAGCCAACTAGCATGTCTTCTACTCCACCAGAACCAGGACACACCAACATCTTCACCACCTTCCCATTGTTATCATCAGATATCTCCCACACCTTAGCAGACTTGTCAGCAGACACTGTTAGCACCTGAAGTTCACGCATTCAGGTTCAAAGTCAGTACTGCCATATTCAAAAAAGAGAAATGATTGTTTGAATATCCGTTTTTCTATCTTCGATAAGGAGTGGGTACAAAAATGATGATGTATTCAGTATAAAATTGGACAAGTCCAAATGCGTTAATAAAGTATATTCACTTGAAGTAGTGTTCAAATCAAATTTGAGAAACAAGATTAGTATATGACTTTGCAATGATGAAACTCCCATATAGACTCGTAATTACAAACAAGTGGGTGATTGAAATTTGAGCCTTTGACAGAATGTCAGAATCAGTTTTATAACCTTCTGAACCAAGTTTTATAACCTTGCTATAAATGTATTTTTAGCTTATCTAGACCATTTTCAGACTTTTTAAGTAAATGCATGTTGGTGCTCTGAGCAGGTTCCAGAGTGTGTCTACCAATTTCACTTATGGCTTTTTACAGCTTATTTAAGTCACTAGAACAGAAAAATACTGGAAGGACAAAAAGTTTACGAGCATTATCATATCATCCGCTTTTAGACATTCTAATGCAAGCACATAAACTCACATATCAACAGATATGGACACACGCTACACATATGATCCTTGAATTTATAAAGAATCCCACACAACCACTCAGACCCAATGTTAGATAGCACATTGCATGATCAAACTCTAATTCACGCATAATACAAAATCTTAAAGTAGGATGAACTGGTATGATTAAGACAAAAAATATTACAAACAAAAAATAATAGCAACGTCAACAGCTAAATTGAATAAGGCTATAACCGGCCACATATATAACATAAATCACATTTGTATTAGTTACTATTATGTAGTCATTAATTTTCATTTCATTTAAATGTTGTGGTTAAAAAGATTGCAGCTATGTGTGTTTGATGAAAATTATTTGGAAACAAGGTGTTTGCTGAAACGAGAATCATGATTGTAAAAATGACTGTCATTTATACATATTAGCATTCTTTTTGTATCAGTTTCACATGAGCATCCAATCATGCGATTCTGGATTAATCTAATCTACTGATTTTGATTCATGTTGTGAGGTAGTATGCTGTATGCTTATCAGATGAAAGACCATATGACATTAAGCTTTTCAGTATAAACTGTAGTAAATCACAGAAAAGAAAAATGTTTTAAGTTATAATTAACACAGTAAGAACCTGAATTTCATTATTTCCAATTTACTGAGTACATTTGAGTAATCAAGAAGATTATCATACTGATTCTTTAGGAAGCTAATACTTTTTTATCACAACTTTCTATCTTTTAACATTAAAAGTTTCACATGGGACTAAGTGAATACAAGCACCAGAAAATGCATTATTTCAGTAAAATGCAAACATGAAACTACAATTTGCACTGCTAACCATATAAAGAAAATTAAACATGTATTCCTAATTCTCAAATATAGAGCTACATGATACTAGTGATCACTAAACAAAGACTTCCAGCTATTGGTATTGATTATGCTAACATTACCAGTTTACTGTCTGGACTCCAACTAGCTGCATATATGCTGCCTTTGTGACCATCATCAGAAGACAGCTCCCCAATTTTGTCTCCAGTCTTGGCATCGTATATTATTCCCTTTTTGTCAGAGCTTACGGTAATAAATCTATTCCCATCAGGAGAAAAGCGAACACAATTGACAAAATTTGAATGGTCCCTGAAGGCCAATGAGACACATGATTGTATCTTTTAGCCACGTAGCAATAACTACTAATTTATGATGGGAGTACAGTAGTTGAGATAGAGCCGAATACAATACTTGATAGATAAACTAACAAACAAGACACCCATCCACTTGAATTAAATGTATCAACCAAAAAGCCGTAGTGCAATAAGATTTGGAAAGCTTTCAACTTTTTATTTGAAAATCTTGCACCGTAAATTTATAGATTTTAGTTTTCTAGCTCCTTGAAACCTTGATTTTATCACTTAAAACTGAATTCCTTAAAAAGGGACATTAATGAATAATGATGAATAGATTAACAACCAAAATAAATGCGAACAGAGTAATATTAAACATAAACTCAAATCTTTAGCTTCCATAAACCCATAGGGTTGGTTTCAAGAGAATAAATGAAACTTCATACGTGTGCTGTATTTTTAAAAGAGAACATATGCAAAAGTAATGTGACATGCTTAAAACTCAACAAAGGGGTATGGTGACATGCTAAGAGCTTGATATGTCCATTGGGAAAAATAAGAATAAAGCAGCTATTGATGAGGGCATAAAATCATTTATAGATGCTATATGTTTCCGTGGTTAGGGTACATAAGAGTTTCAGGTTATATTCCAGTAAAACAGCAATGATATCGCACCTGTGTGATAGCTTGAACTTAAATGGAGGTCCTTCATAAAAGTTAACCAAAAAGTCCTCCCCACATGTTACAATTCTGTATGGTCTTGTTGGCTTAAATGCACAACTTAAAACCCTTCTTGAATGCCCATCAAACTCTCCAACATTGCTTCCTGAGTCCCACCTACAAGTAAAGTCAGATAAAAGAATTATGCTTTGTGACTTATGGAGATAATAACATCTTGATTTTATACAAACAATACACACATATATATAATTTTGTAGACAGTTTTCCCTAATTTTCCGATGAGTATATGAATAATAGTATATGCATGGGTTTTCAATTTGTCATTATGTTATTTATGAGTTATTATTATTTGATGTCTTGTGATTTTGGCCTTTATTTAGTTGGGTAAATATGTGTTGAGTTAGATATATTAACATATATATATGTTCTACAGTAGCATGTACCTTAGGCGCTTCGCGCCTTAGGCTCCAACAAAGCCTTTGCGCTTTTTTGCGTCTCTCGCCTTTATCAAGTATGGATCAAATTGAAATTAAATTTTTTTAATTACCTTTATTACCAGTTTACCATCTATTTAGTGATGCTCTGTATCTGACATTCGTCTAATATCAAAGGAAAAAATCTATGTTCCCCAAGATTTCTTCGTAAGCTTTGGTAAATTATAAAGTTGATCAATTGGCCATTCCTCAATCATATTCATAACCTTTAGAACTCTCCACTTGGTCATGTTCAAAGAGGCAAGGCTAGAGCAGGGGAATTCGTCAATGCTAACTCCGGTGAGAGCGCATTACATGTATAATTTCAATTAGTGATTGAGGTGGACTGTGTTAAATCTTTAACCACTATACCCATGTATTATACCGAATTCCTTTAGCAAGCACCACAAAAAAAATTCTTGTAACAAATAGTTTTCAATAACACAGACAGCATTAGCATTTAACAGAAGCAAGACCATTCTATTTCTACCACCCTCACTGTACAAGACATATGTAAATATATACAGACAAAAAGACGGAGAAACTACCCCCTTGTGGTTGCTCTTATGTATTGTTATAATATTTACAAGACTAAATTCTCTTAATGAATCATTTCCAAAAACACATACAGAATTAGTAATTAACAGCTGCAGAACCATACCACTACACTCACTTTACCAGATACATGTAAATATATTCAGACAGAAAGATGGAGACGCTAACTCCTTATGGTTACTCTGATTGTATTGTTATAATCTTTACAAACAATCATATTTATTAACAGTGCAAGGTGCACGAACATGCACTAGGCAAGCCTTGTGTATAATGATTAATTATGTATTTAAAAGATTCTAAACTAAAACTTAATATATTTAAGATATAATTACCAAACAAAACATAGCTATTAAAGTGTGTCTTGAAGAAGGCTATAGCTCATGCACCTTGAATCATGGTATCAAGGCTAACTAATCTTAAGGCAATCAGGACTTTGATGTAGATGGGGATGATTTTTTAGACTAGTTTGATGTTATTCCAAAATAATGGTGAACATCATATGCATGTTATTTGATTTCAATTATGATTGACTGATTTATATTCTGTGTTTAATTTTAGTGTATGTGTCATATCCGTGTCAATTGTTATATTATATGTTTATGTTATGTTTTATTGTAGGATATTTTTTTATATTTATTTCATCCTTGTACTCAAGACACGTGTGGCTTGCACCTCAAGCACAAAAATGGAAAATAATATAATATTAAAGCTATAATATAAGAAAATTCATCATAATTAAAATAACAAAACAAACCCATATGTAATAAACAAGACATTTTAAAAAATAGCATCAGACTAATTTAATAATCTTCCTGATCATCAATGCTAAAGTCCTCCTCCTCATCAAATAGCTCCTATTCCTTATTAAAGTCTTTATTCTGCTCGATTACAAATTATTTTTCTTCTTTAAAAAATATTGATCTTAAACCTTAGAACTATTTTCAATGTACAACTTCATTAATAAATGTAGTGAATAAATGAGTTTTATATATTAGTCCCTCCATCTCATAAAATCGTTCACTATTTTCTCATTTATTTATCCCATAATTTTGTTCCCCCAAAAAAATGAAATAACATCTCAATCTAAAATTGTCATCCATTTTCAACACAAAACATACTTTGAACAACTTTATTCATAACCGAGAAATAACAGATTACCCTAAAAGTCAATAACATTACTTATTTTTAACATCGTCCATCAGTAAAGGTGTGAACAATATTGTGAGGTGAAGGGTGTATCATATAATGGTGAAGTTCCTATTTAATTAACCAGAGTTGCTTTTTCACCAATATAAGGCCTCCAAAAAGCACTCAAAATTTTGGAAATTAGCATTAGCCTCAATCTAGCCTGAGGAGCAACAAACAAGGCACACAAGGGGTAGCAACTTAATGCCATGATTTTGAGGAGCAAAGTTAAAGCCTCAGCCAATTTTCCTTTTCATGCAAAAGTTCATGCATGTTCAAAACATGATGAATTTCTAATTACAACCACAAAGCTTAACATAGCACATATCTGCAGGTATTGAAAATATGGAAGATAGGCTCACATAAAAGCGCGAACGAGGGACTTCCCCTTTCCATCACCGGAGGCCACAATGCGCTGCCCATCAGGAGACCATTGAAGATCATTGAACCGACCCGACAGAACCCGGACTCTTTCTTCAGAACGAAATCATTGTGGGTCCCCCAGATCCGAACCACACCCGAAACGTCGGCGGAGGCGACCCACTCTCCGTTGGGGGAGTACCGCGCCACTGTAGCCGGATACGCGTGCTCCCCGTAAACTTGCACCTCCAATGGGCGGTCCAAATACCGAATGATGACAGATTGCCCATTACAATACAGAATTGAATTGGATTTTGGGTCACCTGAAATTAAAATTCCTCACCCAGTGTATAATTATAATTTTATCATTATAGTTTAGGTATAATTTACCTAGGATTTATGATTTAGGTTATAATAGTCATTTAAATATAATAAATTTAAAAATAAAATAAAAAATAATATTAATGAAGGAGCAAAAATTAATTAAGAAGTGTGGGGACCAAATGAGCACCAATTCAATTGGTACTCCTGATTGTACCCTAATCACTCTTTTATTTTTAAATTTATTATATTTAAATGACAATTATACTCTAAACTCAAGAGATAAATTATACTCTAAACTACAAGAGTAAAATTACAATTATATCCTAAATTCAAGGGATAAATTATACTCTAAATCACAAGGATAAAATTACAATTATATTCTTAAAATTAAATAAGTGAAAAATAGAAAAATAAAAAAAAAGTAACAATTAAAAATAAAAAACCGAAAACACACAAGAATGCGAAGGAAGGAGGTTGTAAATTTTAAAATTGGTGATACTTCTCACCCTAGTCATTGTCCCTGTAGAAATTGAAATGAATGTGCATTTTGAGCACTTATATGTGTGCATTTTGAGCACTTATATGTGTGCATTGCATCAAAATGAATTAAGTGGTTGGTGTGTCTTCATTTGCAGAATACTTCATCTCCAATGCCCATCATTTACCGTGGCACTTCTTACACTGCTGAGGAAGATCGACACCTTTGCAACGTGTGCATCAAACATTCAACTGTGAGAAGAGATCACTTCTGGGGTTCTGTTTTCACCATCTACAACTCTTCAAAACCCAACGATGGAATGCAGAAACGGAACCGGAGATCATTGCAGAGTCGCATGTATATTATCCAAGCTGCAGTTTCCAAACTAAATGAATGCGTACAACAAATTAAATGTAGACAGGTACCGAATGATACTGCATCTGATGCTGATTCCGACGTTGTAAATACTTCTTATGGTTTCTTTTCAGCTTAAAAAATTACTTTTTTTTTCGAATGTTAACGTTGTTAGAAATCAATTCATGCAGTTAAATCGTGCGAAGCAACTAATGAGGCAGGACCCCAAATACAGGTCCGGATTCAAGTTCGATCATGTGTGGAACATCATGAATGATTTTGATCAGTTTCCAACAAAGTATCAACGGCGTCGTATGAATCACGCGTGTTCGCTCCATCTTGATGCAGATACAGTGCCAGAGACTCCCACCCCGCCTCCTCCTGAATTATCTTCGTTTGCTGAGAATACGGGGGAAGAAAATCTCAGTGGGGATTCATCGTCACAGGAGACGAACAAGTCCAAGAGAACGAAAGGTGATGAAGGTCTCCCGGTACTGCAGAAAGATGATGAGAAACGTGGAGAGTTGTCAACGAGTAGAGAAGGATCGTCATTTCGAGCTACAAATGCAGAATTTGGAGCTACTGAGGCAGAAGAAAATTGAAGTAAAAAAGCTGAAGATTGAACAAGCTCAATGGATGGAAGAGAATAAAATTTTAATGATGGATTTAGACACGATTTCTGATCTTCGTCGACGCGACTACTTCCGCAAACAGCAAGAAATTATTATGCAGAAAAGAGAGGCAGCTATGGACAAACAGCATTCAGTCATAGCTTGAATGTGTTTGGCATCTCTTATTTATTTACTATTTTCTAGATCTTGGAAAGTACAGAATTTGCCTCTTGGATGAATAGATACAAATTGTTTATGTTAGGTACATATGTCCATCTCATTCATTTATTTGTTTACAATTTTCATTTTAATGTGATTCTTACGCTACCATATATTTTTGAACGAACACGCTGATTACGTCTAACGTGGTAACGTGGGGCTTTTTGAGGGTGAAGTTGGAATTTCACCATGTTGACAAATAATGGGATGTCTCATCCCACGTTAATGAAGGTCCGAAGGATGTACAATACTCACTTTTTTTTGACAAAAAAAATATTATATTGAAAGTCACTGGAAGCAGCTAGCACTGGTTGACATAATAAAATTAGAGGGGAAGCCAACGATCTCTCAAGAACAGTATTGGTTTTTGCATAGAAAGCGAATTCATGGGCAATTACATTATAGACACGATTGACCCAGCAAAAAGAAGCATTACACAAAGAAGCAGTCAAAGGCTGAATATATTTGAGTAAGGGATACGCGGCCACAGAACACTCCGATTTGCCAAGAGTACAAAGGATAACATCACGGGTATCGCCAATAATGGCAAAACTTGAAAGCTTGCGTGACACAGCTATTAGAAGAGCTTCGCGAAAGGCTAAAAATTCTGCTACCTCAGCATCCAAGATACCATCAAATCTTTTGCTAAGGCCGAATACAAAAGAACTATTTGAATGCTGGATATAGACACCAATACCATCACAATTTGAAGCACGATATATTGCACCATCAAAGTATATGCTCAAAGTATTTTTCGATGGTTGAAGATGGAGGGTAGATAAGGATGGAGAGTGTCTTTCAGGCCACACATTAGTAGATTTGAATTCCGAATGGAATTATTCTCCTGGTTCCATAAAAGAATTCTCAAATATAAGTCTATTACGCACGTACCACAGGTGATAGCTAGTAACAACGAACAATCCAATAGTTGTAGAATCATGTGAGAGAAGAATATCACGGAACCAAAGCTCAAAAACAGGCTGCCGGAAGTGATGAATGAAATTAAGTAAACCACAATATTCCCACAGATGTGTGGCAAAACCACAATAGAAGAATAAATGACCAGCATAACCATCACTTGAGAAGCAGAATTTGCAGAGTCCAACCATTGGGATACCTATCTTTTGCAGATTATCCAAGGTAGCTAGATTTCGAACAACAACGCCAAAGAAAATAGGCAATGCGAGGAGGGATTTTCAGCTTCCATAATTGTTTCCAAATAGGATGGTGTCCCGAACTTGAAGATTCTAGAGGATGGGTAGAAACATTGGCAATGCCACAGTCTATTATCTTATGGTAAGCAGATCTTACCGAGAATCTTCCATTGCAAGAATGATGCCATATCCATTTGTCCGGTGATGGGGAATTTCTCAATGGAATGGACAAGATGAGCTCTGCTTTATCCTGGTCAAACATCTGATGCACAAGATCTGCATTCCATGAGTGAGAAGCATGGTTAATAAGGGAATCCACTGTTGTTGAATCTGTATATGGCAGGTGGACTCTGCAGACAGTGAAAACATTCTCTAAGAATTTTTGTATTAGTACCAGACATAATAAGTCGTCGGCATCCCAGATATAGAACCTTTCTACCTTCTAAAATACTGCGCCAAGACCATGAAGGGTTGTTTCCAAGTGGTGCATCATGAAAAGAGCAAGAAGGAATGTATTTTGCCTTAAGTAAACGAGCAAACAAAGAATGAGGCTGGGTAAGTATTCTCCAACCTTGTTTACTTAAGAGAGCCAAGTTGAAAGCCTTCATATCACGAAAACCCAGCCACCCACAGATATACTAGTAGTCAGTTTTTTCCATGCAACCCATGAGTGTGTTGAGAATGGAGGTACAACTTTTTATGTAGATCATATAAACTTGAGCTTTAATGATCTCAAATGATATGTATCCATCAATTTAATATATGAAGACTAATATTCAAACACTGAATGCGTATCTCAAAAGTGGTAAAATAAGGTTAGTTGAGAGGATCTGAAAAAGGATACAAGTGTGTTGGAGAGAGAATATACGGTAGTCTTATATGGTATTGTGGTGTCGTATTCATGAGTTTGTTCAAAGTAATTAAGGTGTGGAGTATTTGGTGGTGCAGATGTTATATTTTTTATATATATCTTTATTAAAGATGGATCTACTCGGTGGACAAGAAAAGAGTAAATGAATTTACAAAGCAAACGAAAGAGAAGAAGAAAACTAAGTGATAGCAGGTTGTAACTAGAAAGAGATGAGTAGTTCTAGTCTTTTTTGCTCCTCATCATTATACTTATGCTTATTGCATATCAGTGGGTTCATTTATTTAGTGGGTCGACGCAAAATTGGAATTTTACTTTAATTCATTTCATTTTATATTTTATAAATGAGGAGGGCTTGAATTTGGTTAAAAAAATGATTCATTTTAAATAATCAAATTCTTTATGGGCCTATACAATTGTGTTGCTTTGTAATGTCACATTTATATTGTCTGAACTAAATTAGAACTTAAGAACAACTCCAAAGGGCTCTTCAAATAAAAAATAATGTATAATTTAAAGAGATATGCTTATAAATATACCTCCAAAAGCTTTTTTAAAATAATATTTTTTTACATAATGGAGTATTTGGTAAATATTTTTTTACTATGATTTTTTTAATATAATGCAACATTAATCTTTTACTTTGATTTTATTGTTAAAAAAATAGATTCTTCTCAAATTTTATTAAGATTAGATTTAAATAATATTAGTATTATTGGAAATTCAAAATTTTCAAAAAATTAGGAAGAAATAGTATGTTGAATTTTTCTTTTTAATATTATGAATTATAATTATTCCATGTTTAAAAATTATATAGAGCAAGAAGAATTCATCTGGAGAAAATTATAAAATAAATTAGGAGTAAATATGAAAGAATATAAGAAAAAACAAATGTAATAAATAAGTACTGGGAAAAGAAAAAATATAAAGAAGTTGTTGGAGATGAATAAAAATATAGCTCTCTATATTTTAAATATTCTTTATTTTACCTAAATTCTCTTCAAATTATACATAATCTCTTGCATAATCTCTTCAAACTAGGTAGACATTAATCATGTAATCATGATTAGTATCACAATTGAGCTTAAATAAAAAAAATTAATATTAACAAGAATATTCTTACACAACAACATTTGAATTTTTGCCTTCAGTTTGTGTGTTGAGACTCTCAGGGGCTGTTTGATATTTTAAAAGGAATGGGAACGGTAATGGGAATAACGGCTCTATTGGTATGATTGAATGAAATTATGATGGAATGGAATTAATTCATGAATATAATAGAGATAGGAAAGAAATGATTAAAAAGGACTTTTACCATGATTGGTATGGTTCTGGAATTACTCAAGGAATAGAAAATATATTCTTTAAATTGTTCCCATTTCATTAAAAATATTTTATAATTCTAAATTAATTTATATAAATCATTAAATTAATTAAAATCTTAATGAAAATTTTATATATTTTAATAATTATATAAAAAATTAAATTAATTTTTTAATATTATTAAAATATAAATAAAAAATTTTATATATTAAAAATATTTAACTTAAAAAAATTATAATTTACATATATATATATATATATATATATATATATATATATATATATATATCCAATTTAATTAATAATGATACCATCTAGGGACAGGATCGCTGACAAGAATCATTGACGACATTTTACAGAATGGAAATAGAACCGGCATCTTTAATAAAATCATACCCAAATAAAACCTCAGAATGCTTACAAACTCAGAATGCTTAAACAAAATAAATAAAAAAAACTGTAAATACTTACAAATTTTATACACTCAGAATGCTTCTTTTATTAATATATTTTACAAAGAAAGGGGGGTGCTCAACACATGAGCTTACAACTTTGATCAGAAGAGAGAAGTGAAGGTTTTCTGATCGATGCTTACAAATGAAAAATTCTAACCTATTTATAAACAAAGAAAACGCGTCCCACCAGTAGAAAATGAGTAAATGAACAGTAAAACCCGAAATTTTCGGTCTGCACAGTATAAAGTGCTACAGTAAGTCAATTTTACTATTGATGAACAGTGATTTTACTGTTGATGAACAGTGATTTGTCCGGCTGCTTTACTGTTTATGAACAGTATTCTGTCTGGCTGCTTTACTGTTTATGAACAGTATTTTACTGTTTATGAACAATATCTTGTCTGGCTGCTTACTGTTTATTCCGTAAGCAATGACATCATCTTCTTCAGGTGTATTATTTTCCTTTGTGAATTGATGATGATGAAGATGCTTCTTTTTTAGGAGTAAATTTTTCTATTAGAGTATCCTGAATTGCCATGAAGATTTCATCTAGATCCACATCATTTGGATCTTGTGCATCTTGCATTTGTTCAGAGACCATAGTAGACTCTGATTTATCATCTCCGAATTGAGATATTAAATCCTTTTTCATTTCTTCAATATAGGCAGCTATCATCTGCTCTTTTGTCAGATTTTCTGACTTCATTTTGGATTTCCTCAGAATATGATCGAATGGAGAAGGAGTATAAACTTCTCTATTATACAACTTCAATTTTTCCTCCAAGAGATTCATTGTCTCTATCCTATAAATCTGATTTGTTTTGGGATCTGTACATAACATTTTATCCCAAAATTTAGTATAAAATGTTCTGTATATATATGGAATTCCTGTTTCGGTATTACCTACTTCTGGAGACCATTTAAATATCCATGGTATTGAAAATTCAATAAAAAAGTAACATGAGGCCATTCCCTCAACGTACAATTTCAATTCTTGCTTCTTCAAAAGCTGTGGGAATATATCCACCCATTTATCAAATGAAATTTTTATTTTTTCTGGCAAAATAATTGAAGTGGGGCCAAAACAATAAAACCAGTGTGGGATATCATCCTTGTAAACATTCGAACATATCTTGATAAACCAAGTATGTTTATTTTTATCATTTTCATAATGAAGTACCTTTATAAAGGCATCACAATAGTCCCAATAATTATATTTCATTGGAACTCCTTTATTATTCATCACATTTTTTTCTCTTAATGGAGAAATTCCCCAATCTTCCAAGGATATAACCTTTTTAATTATTATTTTGCTGAAATTATAAATTTCATTACTAATTCCTGTAAAATGTGAAATTTCACAAGAACCAGTTTGAAGTAATATCTGTTCATACAGATATCTTGACTTATAAGTCCTCATTTGTATGGAATTATTATCCATATATCTATGCATTATAGTCCAGGGATCATTGATCCATTATAAATCTTTTTCTTCTAAAAGAAATATAATTTCTTTATATTTATTTTGAATAAATCCAATATTATCAGATTCTTCTTTCTCAACCATTTGAGCATATGATGTTGAAAAGTATTACTTTCTTCATTTGGTTTCTGCTGTTTATTTCTTTAATTAAGAAATTCTTGATAAGCTTCTTTCTCATCTCTGTTCATTGCTATAAGCTTTTTATTATCATGTTGAGATATTATCTCAGACATTTTTCCTCTGCCACCTCTTCCTCTATAAGAGGAAGATCCTCTGCCTCGTGCACTCATTCCTGAAAATATTCACGAGTTAAAAAATCTGGAAGACTATTATCTTCTCCTTTTTTATAAACAATGTCAAAATCAAATGGGGCTAAATGAGCCTGCCATCTAGCAAACATTTGCTTAGAAACATCATGTTTAAAATCTTTTTGAAACATAAATTTGGCTGCATTGCAGTCTGTTACAATAGTAAATTTCTGATTATAGAAATCATCTTGAAATTTTAAAACACATTTGACAATTGCAAGAATTTCTTTAGCAATAGTAGCATAATTTTTCTGAGAATCATTCCATTTCCCAGAATGAAATCTAACAAGATATGTTTGTTTATTATCAGGATTTATCTGGGTTAATATACCACCAAATCCTATATTAGAAGCATCTGTCTCTATAATCTTTTTCCAATTTGGATTACTAATCATTAAACAAGGTAGAGTTTTAACTCTAGATTTAATCTTTCTAACAGCATCAGTATGACTATTAGTCCATAGTTTAGGATTCTTCTTAAGTCTATCATATAAAATAGATGTGTCCTTAACCAAATTATGATAATAAGGAGCAATATAATTAAGACTTCCTAAAAATCTCTGTAATTGAGTTTTATCAATTATCTCATTAGGAAATTTATCAGCAAAATCAATGCTTCTATTAATAGGAATAATATTTCCTTTTTCAATAATATGACCTAAAAATCTAATTCTAGTCTGAAATAATTCCATTTTTGGTTTAGAAATTACTAATTCATTCTGAACAATTAATGATTTAAAAATATACAAATGTTTAAAATGCATTTCAATGGTTTTTGAATATATCAAAATATCATCAATGTAAACAATTATAAACTCACTATAAGGAGTAAAGATATCATTCATAATCTTCTGAAATTCAAAAGGAGCATTCTTTAAACCAAATGGCATCACATTCCATTCATAATGTCCTATTGGAACATTAAATGTTGTCTTGTATCTATCAGATTTATTAATCTGAATTTGCCAGTATCCTGACTTAAGATCAAATTTCGAAAATATTAGACTATTATAAAGTCTATCCAATAAATCATTTTTATTAGGAATTGGATGTCTGATCCATTTGAGAACTTTATTAAGAGGTTTATAATTAATAACCAATCTTGGTAAACCTCTTTCAATCTCAGAATGTTTATTAACATAAAATGCAGTGCATGACCAAGGAGATTGAGAGTGACTAATAAGTCCTTTATGTAATAAAGATTCAATCTCTTTTTTACACAATTCTAAATATTCTGAATTCATTTGACAAGGTCTAGCCTTTGTTGGAATATTCTTTTCATCAAAAGAATCCTCATAAGGTAAAGAAATAATATGTTTTTTTCTATCCCAAAAAGCATTAGGATGATCATTACAAATTTCTAATGAAAATTGATTTTTCAAAAGACTAATTTTATCATGTAATCTAGGATTTTTCAATTGATCATCAAGAGTAATAATATTAATCTCTTGTTTCAAAAAACTAATTTGATCTTGTTTTGCCTTAATATTATCATAAAGACTATGCAAAACTTTTGTAAAAGGTTCAATAATAAATTCAAGAAAAATATCATTTCCTTTAAAAGTACCAATAATACCTTTATTATCAATCTTTTTTATAGGATAAATATTATTTAAAAATGGAGTTCCAAGTATAACTTGGTTTGAAATATTTTTTGCAAGTATAAAACTTTGCGAAATACATTTGTTATTAACACACACATAAGCTTTAGGAAGCTTATAATTAATCTGGAGTTTATCACCTCCTGCATGCCATAATGTATGACTAGTTTTATGAAAATATCGAGTAGGTATTAACCCTTCCTGTATAATATTTAAATCTGCACCACTATCAACAAGAGCAGTAAATGTCTTTGTATAATGATTATCAATCAATAATTATATTTTTATATACCATTTCTGGGATATAACCATCTCAATAGTAGAAAGAAATGTGTCATTAAACATACTAGGTTTATTAACCTCAATATTCTGAGAAATATTCTCATGTGAAATATTCTTTCATTTATAAAATTCTTCTAATCTAGATATTCTAGATTCTTGAATAAGATTCTTATTCTTTAATAATTTTATTTCTTCTCTGAGATTATTAACCTCAATATGAAGATCTTGTAGAGATATATCTCTTTGAACCTGATATTTGGTTCTTAACTGATTCATGACTTCTGTCATGTTATAAGACTTATTCTTATTAAGAATGTCTTGAGTCAATTCTTCTTCTTTATTAGAAGAGGAAGCTTCATCTTTATTACCAATATCATTGATAATCTGATTCCTTAACAAAGGATCTTTAATCATTTTTAACACCTCAAAGATATTATCAGAGGTTAAAACATTAATAGTCATATCTGAGAATTGAGATATAATCTTATAAAACTCAGATTGATTATTATCAAGATTATTAATTTCTTTTGGACATATTAATCCATCTTTACTGGGCTCACATTCTTCTGATTCAGAAATGTCTTCATCAACTAAATTGTTGATAATTTCTTCTTCTGATTCAGAAGTAGATGAAAATTCTGATTCTGATTTATCAAATTCAGATTTTTCTTCAAGACTCTGTATAATAATTTCCTTGATATCATCAGGAATTTCAAGATTATCAATCTTTTTTTTCGTCCAACAAAATTCTCTGGTATGACCTTTTTTTCCACATATTTTACAGTATCTCTCTTTTTTCATATTATATCTCTGTCTATAAGACTTTTTCTGAAACTTTTCTTACTTTCTTTTATTCTTTTTCTCAATCTATCTAGGAGAATATTTCCTATGTTTAGGTTTATAAACCTTTTTATCACATTTGGTTTTACTGGATGAAGGATTATCCAAACCAAATTGTTGACAAAATTCTCCCAATTGTTTTTTCTCATCGAGATTTTGCCTTTTAATCTGTTAGTTTAGCTTTATTTCATTGCATAAAGCTAATCCTTCCTGAATACAAGTGTCTATTAGAGCACCATAAGTATAACTTTCATATGGAATCGTAATATTATTACGCTTTAAGGTTTTCCTTACCCTTTCAGCAAATAAGCTGGGTAATCCGTCAATAAATTTTGACTTCCAATGAATGTTATTACATTCTGGCAATTCCATCACTCTGCTTAGGAAAGTATCCTCATACCACCTAAAATCAGAGAGTGTTCTGCACCTCAATGTTTGGAGCAGTGTTCTAATAGTATCACTATTATCACTGAACCTTCCAGTGAAGTATTCAATTATATTAACTGCAAGTGTATAAATTGCATTTTCAGTAATATTATTACCTTCTTGTTTAACCATATTGAGAATATTATCTCTGTCATCTTGAGATAAATAATTATCCCACCAGCCTTTAAGCTGCCCAGTAAATCCAGCAACTATCATTGCTGCAATTACCTTATCAGAATTATTACTATTTTTACAAATAGTTGAGTACATAAGCATTATATATACTGTATTATAAATTTGTTTATTAGAATAGCCATCAATATTCCACTCATAGATTTTATTACCAGAATAACTGATATCAATAGTATCAGTGTATTCTTCATGTAATACATCCATGGGTGTTGGTCTATTATAATAAAACTTATTTTGTATTGGCTTATCAGCCCACTTAGTATTGATCTTATTGATCTGATTTTGAAAAACCTGCCTATAATCAGGATTTTCTATGATATTATCATATAACTCTTTATTAAGAGTTTTTATACTAAGTTTATTAAACTTTTCCTCAAGAAATTTCTCAAGCTCATATAATGGCTTGATTTTGAAATTAGATATGACTGGAGGTGGTTGGAAGCTTGGCAAAGCTTCTTTTCCCTTATCTGTAATTATTACAGGTTGGAGATTTTGTAAATCTTTTTTCTCCTTTTCTGTAATTATTACAGTAGGTTGACTATTTTTATTAATGACTGATATTATCATATCCAGTTTATTATGAATAGACTGGATTTGTTCTCCTAATACATTTAAAAACAAATTTGTATAATTTTGATTTTCAAACATAGTATTAATATGTTTACAAGTAATTTGTATAGTATCATCTTCTATAAGTTTTGCAAATGCTAGAAAATTATAAATTTTTCCATTTTTCTCAATATGAAAAGATTGTTGTGGCGGATATATATCTGTCACAACTGTGCCATTTTGCAAATTATAATTTCTTTCTAAAATAAAAATATAATTTTTTACATAGGTATTCATAAACCATGCTGCAAAAGGTATTAACATATTTTTTCTTCACAAGTTGTATAAAACTCATTTTGAAAACTTATAATCTCATTTTGAGTAAAATTCTCAAAAAACCATTTCTAAAAGGTGTATAACCTTGACTTTTAAATTCTTCAGAAATAATTTTTCTGGCTGAAGAACCAGGACTGAAATCTATTTTTTCATATAAATCCATAAATTATATTTTAAAATCCATTTCCGACATTGTCGGTTCTGACTCATCAATATGACGAGTATTGCCTCTCTGACAATATTATTCCTATTAATATATAATCTATCAGTAACATGAGTAAATATTTCAGAATTAGTATCTTCTCTTATCTGAGAAGTTGAAGTTCGTGGTAATTCCACTTTATAATCAATTGGAGAAATATAATTTCTCATTGAATTATATCTTTGGAGAGACTTATTATTCTCAAATCGTATATTAACCGATCCATCAGTATTCTGGAAAATATCAGAAATATAATTCTGATTTTGTACCTGTGTTTGAACAGGAATTGCTTGTTCAATAATCTAATTTTCTGGAAAGTCAATTTCTTCCCATTTAATAGGTCTTCTGGTCGTAATATTAGACCTACTAAAATTAGTTTCAATAATTATTGTTTCATTTTTCATTTTATCAATACGTTTACACTGAGGATTCAGTGTATAAAATGGTTTATAATATATTCTGTAACAGATACATATAACTTCTGTTCCAGGAATATAATTATAACCATGCGTTTTAACATTTAATGTTAAAGCATCAAGTATATTAACATCAGATAATGACAATTGCAAATTAGGATAAACATTAAAATATACTGGACCATTTGTCAAGCTGGATTGTATAATACCCATTAAAGATTGTTTCCAATTTAAATTTCTACCATCTCTTAAATCTGCTATAAAGCTTTCTGGTAATCCCTTTAAAGTCAAAGGTTTAAATGCAATCTGTACTAATCCTATATGAAGGAATTTATGAGTGTTGCTATAAGCACCTATATCTTTTTCAGATAATAATCTAATTATCATATCATTACTATCTAATGAAATCGATTCTTCAGTAGTTCTTACTACTTGATTTAAACCTATTTTTTCAAAAGTACCTAATTGATATATTAATCTAGGTTCTATCTTAGGAATTGTCCACTTATTAAGCAGATCTAAATTCTCTGGAATATCATATTCCTCATTTCTAATATTCTTAATATTATGTTTAGCCTAATAGGCTAAATTATTCATGTATTGATTCATAACTATTAATTGTGCTAGCATGGAACTTATATAGTTTATGGCTAGGATATTCTGATAAGAATCTAATGGGTTAGATAGAAATTAACTGGCCATAAAATAAAATGATACCTTAAATATGTTGCTCCTGTAAGTCCCAGTTTTAGCCGTTTGAAAGGCGTTGTGATGAGCATGTTGGAGGTTTTATTTGGGTATGATTTTATTAAAGATGCCGGTTCTATTTCCATTCTGTAAAATGTCCTCAATGATTCTTGTCAGCGATCCTGTCCCTGGATGGTATCAGAGCCATGGTAATTATAATTGATATGTTATGGATCAACACATAATTTATCATGAATTTCATGAATATGATTAATAAGAATAATAATATTAAGAATATTAGAAATGAGGAATATGATATTCCAGAGAATTTAGATCTGCTTAATAAGTGGACAATTCCTAAGATAGAACCTAGATTAATATATCAATTAGGTACTTTTGAAAAAATAGGTTTAAAACAAGTAGTAAAAACTACTGAAGAATCGATTTCATTAGATAGTAATGATATGATAATTAGATTATTATCTGAAAAAGATATAGGTGCTTATAGCAACACTCATAAATTCCTTCATATAGGATTAGTACAGATTGCATTTAAACCTTTGACTTTAAAGGGATTACCAGAAAGCTTTATAGCAGCTTTAAGAGATGGTAGAAATTTAAATTGGAAACAATCTTTAATGGGTATTATACAATCCAGCTTGATAAATGGTCCAGTATATTTTAATATTTATCCTAATTTGCAATTGTCATTATCTGATGTTAATATACTTGATGCTTTAACATTAAATGTTAAAACGCATGGTTATAATTATATTCCTGGAACAGAAGTTATGTGTATCTGTTACAGAATATATTATAAACCATTATATACACTGAATCCTCAGTGTAAACGTATTGATAAAATGAAAAATGAAACAATAATTATTGAAACCAATTTTAGTAGGTCTAATATTACGACCTGAAGACCTATTAAATGGGAAGAGATTGACTTTCCAGAAAATTGGATTATTGAACAAGCAATTCCTGTTCAAACACAGGTACAAAATCAGAATAATATTTCTGATATTTTCCAGAATACTGATGGATCGGTTAATATACGATTTGAGAATAATAAGTCTCTCCAAAGATATAATTCAATGTGAAATTATATTTCTCCAATTGATTATAAAGTGGAATTACCACGTTCTTCAACTTCTCAGATAAGAGAAGATACTAATTCTGAAGTATTTACTCCTGTTACTGATAGATTATATATTAACAGGAATAATATTGTCAGAGAGTCAAATACTCGTCATACTGATGAGTCAGAACCGACAATGTCGGAAATGGATTTTAAAATATAATTTATGGATTTATATGAAAAAATAGATTTCAGTCCTGGTTCTTCATCCAGAAAAATTATTTCTGAAGAATTTAAAAGTCAAGGTTATGAACCTTTTAGAAAATGGTTTTTTGAAAATTTTACTCAAAATGAGATTATAAGTTTTCAAAATGAGTTTTATACAACTTGTGAAGAAAAAAATATGTTAATACCTTTTGCAGCATTGTTTATGAATACCTATGTAAAAAATTATATTTTTATTTTAAAGAAATTATAATTTGCAAAATGGCACAGTTGTGACAGATATATATCCGTCACAACAATCTTTTCATATTGAGAAAAATGGAAAAATTTATAATTTTATAGCATTTGCAAAACTTATAGAAGATGATACTATACAAATTACTTGTAAACATATTAATACTATGTTTGAAAATCAAAATTATACAAATTTGTTTTTAAATGTATTAGGAGAACAAATCCAGTCTATTCATAATAAACTGGATATGATAATATCAGTCATTAATAAAAATAGTCAACCTACTGTAATAATTACAGAATTGGAGAAAAAAAGATTTACAAAATCTCCAGCCTGTAATAATTACAGATAAGGGAAAAGAAGCTTTGCCAAGCTTCCAACCACCTCCAGTCATATCTAATTTCAAAATCAAGCCATTATATGAGCTTGAGAAATTTCTTGAGGAAAAGTTTAATAAACTTAGTATAAACACTCTTAATAAAGAGTTATATGATAATATCATAGAAAATCCTGATTATAGGCAGGTTTTTCAAAATCAGATCAATAAGATCAATACTAAGTGGGCTGATAAGCCAATACAGAATAAGTTTTATTATAATAGACCAACACCCATGGATGTATTACATGAAGAATACACTGATACTATTGATATCAGTTATTCTGGTAATAAAATCTATGAGTGGAATATTGATGTCTATTCTAATAAACAAATTTATAATACAGTACATATAATGCTTATGTACTCAACTATTTGTAAAAATAGTAATAATTCTGATAAGGTAATTGCAGCAATGATAGTTGCTGGATTTACTGGGCAGCTTAAAGGCTGGTGGGATAATTATTTATCTCAAGATGACAGAGATAATATTCTTTATATGGTTAAACAAGAAGGTAATAATATTACTGAAAATGCAGTTTATACACTTGCAGTTAATATAATTGAACACTTCACTGGAAGGTTCAGTGATAATAGTGATACTATTAGAACACTGCTCCAAACATTGAGGTGCAGAACACTCTCTGATTTTAGGTGATATAAGGATACTTTTCTAAGCAGAGTGATGGAATTGCCAGAATGTAATAACATTCATTGGAAGTCAAAATTTATTGACGGATTACCCAGCTTATTTGCTGAAAGGGTAAGGAAAACCTTAAAGCGTAATAATATTACGATTCCATATGAAAGTTATACTTATGGTGCTCTAATAGACACTTGTATTCAGGAAGGATTAGCTTTATGCAATGAAATAAAGCTAAATCAACAGATTAAGAGGCAAAATCTCAATGAGAAAAAACAATTTGGAGAATTTTGTCAGCAATTTGGTTTGGATAATCCTTCATCCAGTAAAACCAAAAGTGATAAAAAGGTTTATAAACCTAAACATAGGAGATATTCTCCTAGACAGATTGAGAAAAAGAATAAAAGAAAGGAAGAAAAGTTTCAGAAAAAGTCTTATAGACAGAGATATAATAAGAAAAAAGAGAGATACTGTAAAATATGTGGAAAAAAAAGTCATACCAGAGAATTTTGTTGGACGAAGAAAAAGATTAATAATCTTGAAATTCCTGATGATATCAAGGAAATTATTATACAGAGTCTTGAAGAAAAATCTGAATTTGAGAAATCAGAATCAGAATTTTCATCTACTTCTGAATCAGAAGAAGAAATTATCATCAATTTAGTTGATGAAGACATTTCTGAATCAGAAGAATGTGAGCCCAGTAAAGATGGATTAATATGTCCAAAAGAGATTAATAATCTTGATAATAATCAATCTGAGTTTTATAAGATTATATCTCAATTCTCAGATATGACTATTAATGTTTTAACCTCTGATAATATCTTTGAGGTGTTAAAAATGATTAAAGATCCTTTGTTAAGGAATCAGATTATCAATGATATTGGTAATAAAGATGAAGCTTCCTCTTCTAATAAAGAAGAAGAATTGACTCAAGACATTCTTAATAAGAATAAGTCTTATAACATGACAGAAGTCATGAATCAGTTAAGAACCAAATATCAGGTTCAAAGAGATATATCTCTACAAGATCTTCATATTGAGGTTAATAATCTCAGAGAAGAAATAAAATTATTAAAGAATAAGAATCTTATTCAAGAATCTAGAATATCTAGATTAGAAGAATTTTATAAAGGAAAGAATATTTCACATGAGAATATTTCTCAGAATATTGAGGTTAATAAACCTAGTATGTTTAATGACACATTTCTTTCTATTATTGAGATGGTTATATCCCTGAAATGGTATATAAAAATATCATTATTGATTGATAATCATTATACAAAGACATTTACTGCTCTTGTTGATAGTGGTGCAGATTTAAATGTTATACAGGAAGGGTTAATACCTACTCGATATTTTCATAAAATTAGTCATACATTATGGCATGCAGGAGGTGATAAACTCCAGATTAATTATAAGCTTCCTAAAGCTTATGTATGTGTTAATAACAAATGTATTTCGCAAAGTTTTATACTTTCAAAAAATATTTCAAACCAAGTTATACTTGGAACTCCATTTTTAAATAATATTTATCCTATAAAAAAGATTGATAATAAAGGTATTATTGGTACTTTTAAAGGAAATGATATTTTTCTTGAATTTATTATTGAACCTTTTACAAAAGTTTTGCATAGTCTTTATGATAATATCAAGGCAAAACAAGATCAAATTAGTTTTTTGAAACAAGAGATTAATATTATTACTCTTGATGATCAATTGAAAAATCCTAGATTACATGATAAAATTAGTCTTTTGAAAAATCAATTTTCATTAGAAATTTGTAATGATCATCCTAATGCTTTTTGGGATAGAAAAAAGCATATTATTTCTTAACTTTATGAGGATTCTTTTGATGAAAAGAATATTCCAACAAAGGCTAGACCTTGTCAAATGAATTCAGAATATTTAGAATTGTGTATAAAAGAGATTGAATCTTTATTACATAAAGGACTTATTAGTCACTCTCAATCTCCTTGGTCATGCACTGCATTTTATGTTAATAAACATTCTGAGATTGAAAGAGGTTTACCAAGATTGGTTATTAATTATAAACCTCTTAATAAAGTTCTGAAATGGATCAGACATCCAATTCCTAATAAAAAAGATTTATTGGATAGACTTTATAATAGTCTAATATTTTCAAAATTCGATCTTAAGTCCGGATACTGGCAAATTCAGATTAATAAATCTGATAGATACAAGACAGCATTTAATGTTCCAATAGGACATTATGAATGGAATGTGATGCCATTTGGTTTAAAGAATGCTCCTTCTGAATTTCAGAAGATTATGAATGATATCTTTACTCCTTATAGTGAGTTTATAATTGTTTACATTGATGATATTTTGATATATTCAAAAACCATTGAAACGCATTTTAAACATTTGCATATTTTTAAATCATTAATTGTTCAGAATGGATTAGTAATTTCTAAACCAAAAATGGAATTATTTCAGACTAGAATTAGATTTCTAGGTCATATTATTGAAAAAGGAAATATTATTCCTATTAATAGAAGCATTGATTTTGCTGATAAATTTCCTGATGAGATAATTGATAAAACTCAATTACAGAGATTTTTAGGAAGTCTTAATTATATTGCTCCTTATTATCATAATTTGGTTAAGGACACATCTATTTTATATGATAGACTTAAGAAGAATCCTAAACCATGGACTAATAGTCATACTGATGCTGTTAGAAAGATTAAATCTAGAGTTAAAACTCTACCTTGTTTAATGATTAGTAATCCAAATTGGAAAAAGATTATAGAGACAGATGCCTCTAATATAGGATTTGGTGGTATATTAACCCAGATAAATCCTGATAATAAACAAACATATCTTGTTAGATTTCATTCTGAGAAATGGAATGATTCTCAGAAAAATTATGCTACTATTGCTAAAGAAATTCTTGCAATTATCAAATGTGTTTTAAAATTTCAAGATGATTTGTATAATCAGAAATTTACTATTGTAACAGACTGCAATGCAGCCAAATTTATGTTTCAAAAAGATTTTAAACATGATGTTTCTAAGCAAATGTTTGCTAGATGGCAGGCTCATTTAACCCCATTTGATTTTGACATTGTTTATAAAAAAGGAGAAGTAATAGTCTTCCAGATTTTTTAACTCGTGAATATTTTCATGAATGAGTGCATGAGGCAGAGGATCTTCCTCTTATAGAGGAAGAGGTGGCAGAGGAAAAATGCCTGAGATAATATCTCAACATGGCAATAAAAAGCTTATAGCAATGAATAAAGCTGAAGAAGAAGCCTATCAAGAATTCCTTAATATAAGGAATAAACAGCAAAAACCAAATGAAGAAAGTAATACTTCTTCAACATCATATGCTCAAATGGTTGAGAAAGAAGAATCCGATAATGTTGGATTTATTCAAAATAAATATAAAGAAATTATATTTCTTTTAGAAGAAAGAGATTTAAAATGGATCAATGATCCCTGGACTATAATGCATAGATATATGGATAATAATTCCATGCAAATGAGGACTTATAAGTCAAGATATCTGTATGAACAGATATTACTTCAAACTGGTTCTTGTGAAATTTCACATTTTACAGAAATTAGTAATGAAATTTATAATTTCAGCAAAATAATAATTAAAAAGGTTATATCCTTGGAAGATTGGGGAATTTCTCCATTAAGAGAAAAAGATGTGATGAATAATAAAGGAGTTCCAATGAAATATAATTATTGGGACTATTGTGATGCCTTTATAAAGGTACTTCATTATGAAAATGATAAAAAGAAACATACTTGGTTTATCAAGATATGTTCGAATGTTTACAAGGATGATATCCCACACTGGTTTATACACTGGTTTTATTGTTTTGGCCCCACTTCAATTATTTTGCCAGAAAAAATGAAAATTTCATTTGTTAAATGGGTGGATATATCCCCACAGCTTTTGAAGAAGCAAGAATTGAAATTGTACATTGAGGGAATGGTCTCATGTTACTTTTTTATTGAATTTTCAATACCATGGATATTTAAATGGTCTCCAGAAGTAGGTAATACCGAAACAAGAATTCCATGTATATACAGAACATTTTATACTAAATTTTGAGATAAAATGTTATGTACAGATCCCAAAACAAATCAGATTTATGGGATAGAGACAATGAATCTCTTGGAGAAAAAATTGAAGTTGTATAATAGAGAAGTTTATACTCCTTCTCCATTCGATCATATTCTGAGGAAATCCAAAATGAAGTCAGAAAATCTGACAAAAGAGCAGATGATAGCTGCCTATATTGAAGAAATGAAAAAGGATTTAATATCTCAATTTGGAGATGATAAATCAGAGTCTACTATGGTCTCTGAACAAATGCAAAATGCACAAGATCCAAATGATGTGGATCTAGATGAAATCTTCAAGGCAATTCAGGATACTCTAATAGAAAAATTTACTCCTGAAAAAGAAGCATCTTCATCATCATCAATTCACAAAGGAAAATAATACACCTGAAGAAGATGATGTCATTGCTTACGGAATAAACAGTAAGTAGCCAGACAAGATTTTGTTCATAAACAGTAAAATTTTGTTCATAAACAGTAAAGCAGCCAGACGGAATACTGTTCATAAACAGTAAAGCAGCCGGACAAATCACTGTTCATCAACAGTAAAATCACTGTTCATCAATAGTAAAATTGACTTACTGTAGCACTTTATACTGTGCAGACCGAAAATTTTGGGTTTTACTGTTCATTTACGCGTTTTCTACTGCTGGGACGCGTTTTCTTTGTTTATAAATAGGTTAGAATTTTTTATTTGTAAGCATCAATCAGAAAACCTTTTCTTCTCTCTTCTGATCAAAGTTGTAAGCTCATGTGTTGAGCACCCCCCTTTCTTTGTAAAATATATTAATAAAAGAAGCATTCTGAGTGTATAAAATTTGTAAGTATTTACAGTTTTTTTTATTTATTTTGTTTATTTTTAAATTTTAATTATGTTCATGTTTAGCCTAATAGGCTAAATTATTCATGTGTTGATTCATAATTATTAATTGTACTAGCATAGAACTTATATAGTTTATGGCTAGGATATTCTGATAAGAATCTAATGGGTTAGATAGAAATTAACTGGCCTTAAAATAAAATGATACCTTAAATATGTTGCTCCTGTAAGTCCCAGTTTTAGCCGTTTGAAAGGCGTTGTGATGGGCATGTTGGAGTTTTTATTTGGGTATGATTTTATTAAAGATGTCGGTTCTATTTCCATTCTGTAAAATGTCCTCAATGATTCTTGTCAGCGATCCTGCCCCTGGAAACAAACATATCTTGTTAGATTTCATTCTGGGAAATGGAATGATTCTCAGAAAAATTATGCTACTATTGCTAAAGAAATTCTTGCAATTGTCAAATGTGTTTTAAAATTTCAAGATGATTTGTATAATCAGAAATTTACTATTGTAACAGACTGCAATGCAGCCAAATTTATGTTTCAAAAAGATTTCAAACATGATGTTTCTAAGCAAATATTTGCTAGATGGCAGGCTCATTTAGCCCCATTTGATTTTGACATTGTTTATAAAAAAGTAGAAGATAATAGTCTTCCAGATTTTTTAACTCGTGAATATTTTCAGGAATGAGTGAACGAGGTAGAGGATCTTCCTCTTATAGAGGAAGAGGTGACAGAGGAAAAATGCCTGAGATAATATCAACATGGCAATAAAAAGCTTATAGCAATGAATAGAGCTGAAGAAGAAGCCTATCAAGAATTCCTTAATAAAAGGAATAAACAGCAAAAACCAAATGAAGAAAGTAATAATTCTTCAACATCATATGCTCAAATGGTTGAGAAAGAAGAATCCGATAATATTGGATTTATTCAAAATAAATATAAAGAAATTATATTTCTTTTAGAAGAAATAGATTTAAAATGGATCAATGATCCCTGTACTATAATGCATAGATATATGGATAATAATTCCATGCAAATGAGGACTTATAAGTCAAGATATCTGTATGAACAGATATTACTTCAAACTGGTTCTTGTGAAATTTCACATTTTACAGGAATTAGTAATGAAATTTATAATTTCAGCAAAATAATAATTAAAAAGGTTATATCCTTGGAAGATTGGAGAATTTCTCCATTAAGAGAAAAAGATGTGATGAATAATAAAGGAGTTCCAATGAAATATAATTATTGGGACTATTGTGATGCCTTTATAAAGGTACTTCATTATGAAAATGATAAAAAGAAACATACTTGGTTTATCAAGATATGTTCGAATGTTTACAAGGATGATATCCCACACTGGTTTATACACTGGTTTTATTGTTTTGGCCCCACTTCAATTATTTTGCCAGAAAAAATAAAAATTTCATTTGATAAATGGGTGGATATATCCCCACAGCTTTTGAAGAAGCAAGAATTGAAATTGTACATTGAGGGAATGGCCTCATGTTACTTTTTTATTGAATTTTCAATACCATGGATATTTAAATGGTCTCCAGAAGTAGGTAATACTGAAACAGGAATTTCATGTATATACAGACCATTTTATACTAAATTTTGGGATAAAATGTTATGTACAGATCCCAAAACAAATCAGATTTATGGGATAGAGACAATGAATCTCTTGGAGAAAAAATTGAAGTTGTATAATAGAGAAGTTTATACTCCTTCTCCATTTGATCATATTCTGAGGAAATCCAAAATGAAGTCAGAAAATCTGACAAAAGAGCAGATGATAGCTGCCTATATTGAAGAAATGAAAAAGGATTTAATATCTCAATTTGGAGATGATAAATCAGAGTCTACTATGGCCTCTGAACAAATGCAAGACGCACAAGATCCAAATGATATGGATATAGATGAAATTTTTATGGCAATTCAGGATACACTAATAGAAAAATTCACACCTGAGAAAGAAGCATCTTCATCATCAATTCACAAAGGAAAATAATACACCTGAAGAAGATGATGTCATTGCTTACGGAATAAACAGTAAGCAACCAGACAAGATACTGTTCATAAACAGTAAAATACTGTTCATAAACAGTAAAGCAGCCAGACAGAATACTGTTCATAAACAGTAAAGCAACCGGACAAATCACTGTTCATCAACAGTAAAATCACTGTTCATCAACAGTAAATTTGACTTACTGTAGCACTTTATACTGTGCAGACCGAAAATTTCGATTTTTATTGTTCATTCACGCATTTTCTACTGTTGGGACGCGTTTTCTTTGTTTATAAATAGGTTAGAATTTTTCATTTGTAGGCATCGATCAAAAAACCTTCTCTTCTCTCTTCTAATCAAAGTTGTAAGCTCATGTGTTGAGCACCCCCCTTTCTTTGTAAAATATATTAATAAAAGAAGCATTCTGAGTGTATAAAATTTGTAAGTATTTACAGTTTTTTTTATTTATTTTGTTTATTTTTAAATTTTAATTATGTTCATGTTTAGCCTAATAGGCTAAATTATTCATGTGTTGATTCATAATTATTAATTGTACTAGCATGGAACTTATATAGTTTATGGCTAGGATATTCTGATAAGAATCTAATGGGTTAGATAGAAATTAACTGGCCTTAAAATAAAATGATACCTTAAATATGTTGCTCCTGTAAGTCCCAGTTTTAGCAGTTTGAAAGGCGTTATGATGGGCATGTTGGAGGTTTTATTTGTGTATGATTTTATTAAAGATGTCGGTTCTATTTCCATTCTGTAAAATGTCCTCAATGATTCTTGTCAGCGATCCTGTCCCTGGATGGTGTGTTGAGCACCCCCCCTTTCTTTGTAAAATATATTAATAAAAGAAGCATTCTGAGTATATAAAATTTGTAAGTATTTATAGTTTTTTATTTATTTTGTTTATTTTTAAATTTTAATTATGTTCATGTTTAGCCTAATAGGCTAAATTATTCATGTGTTGATTCATAACTATTAATTGTACTAGCATGGAACTTATATAGTTTATGGCTAGGATATTCTGATAAGAATCTAATGGGTTAGATAGAAATTAACTGGCCTTAAAATAAAATGATACCTTAAATATGTTGCTCCTGCAAGTCCCAGTTTTAGCCGTTTGAAAGGCGTTGTGATGGGCATGTTGGAGGTTTTATTTGGGTATGATTTTATTAAAGATGCCGGTTCTATTTCCATTCTGTAAAATGTCCTCAATGATTCTTGTCAGCGATCCTGTCCCTGGATGGTGAATAAATATTAAATTAATTATATAAATTTTTATTATATTTTTAAGAATTTAATTTAATTTTATATTTTTTCTAGTGAGATGAGCATATAAAAATATATAATTTTTTTATTTAGATTTTAAATAATTTAATATTTTTTTTATTAAATAATTTAATATCAATATTTTTAATATATTTTAAGCAGAAAAATATTAATTTATTTATAATTTTTATAAATACATTTATATAATATGGTAAAAATTGAAAAATATTATTTATAACTTTTATATATGTTAGCTACGTAAATTTAAAAAAATAAAAAGTTGATTCTCAATAGTGTGGAATAGATAATATCATGGGGGTGGGATGAATCACTATTCCCATGTATGAGGGAATGGTGATTCCAAATGGAATCGAGATTCTCATTCCTTGAGCATACCAATCGTAGCATTAGGAATGAAATTAGGAATTGCGATTTCATTTCTATTCAATTCCAATGTACTAATCATGTTATAATAGTATTAAGGAATGAGAATGATTATAATGTTTATAAGTATATTGCTTGGTTGATAATAAGAATCACTATCATAGTTTTTTATTTTGTTTGATTTAAGTGGGAATGAAATCAATTATATTATATTATTTTTTTAATAATAAATTTTTTTTATAATTAATAATCTATTTTATTATATTAAATAATGTTTAATAATAAAAAAAATTAAAAATAAATAACAATAAGTATCTTACATCTCTCCTCCAACTTTGATTCCCAAAGTAACCAAAAGGGGAGGAATCATCATTCCTCACTTTTGATATATCATTTCACTATGGATGGGATTTAAAGTATTGAAACAAACATGACAACTCTCTTTCATACCCATTCCACACGTTAAAACCCATCAAACAAACATGCCCTTAATCTTTCTTTCAAAAATGTGCAAAAAAAAATATAAATTTACAAAACAAAATATGCAAAACAAAAATGTGAAAAAAAACTATACAAAACAAAATGTGCAAAAGAAATTGTGCAAAACAAAATGTTCAAAAGAAATTATGCAAAACAAATTGTGCAAAACATAGGGATAATTATGGTATATCACATTATAATTATGTAGTTGATAGTAATAATATTTTATACTTATACCTTAGAGTAATAATGAATTATTTTATGTACTAGTAGTAATCACCCTTTTTTTATATTTCGATATATCCTTGATATATCTCGACATCCAAAAAAATTGAACTGTAACAAAATGATATCGATATTGATACCATTTTTTTCGACAGTTTCTGATATTTTCTCGATATCAGAATGAAATATCTGTTTTCCCAATATCGATGTTGGTACTCTTCAAAAACAGATATATCGGGATATTTTAAAACTTGGATTTAATAAGGAGATGAAGATTGATTTTAAGTTTTTATTTTTAAAAGTAAAATGATATTAAAGAGAAATTATTGTAAACTACTTTCATTAAAGGATACTAACATATGCTAAATCCTAAATAGATTAAATTAGTAAAATTTAATTACTATATATATATATATATATATATATATCATAATTTCAAAAATAAAAATATATTTTAAAAAAATTATTAGGTGGGAGTTACTTGTTCCATATGAGTTCTTGATGGGAATCTCTGCCAATCTTCTCCAAATTATATTATGATTGAAATAGACCATAAAATTATTGGTACAATGTATATTTTCTCTATTCCATTTTCAAAGTAATGGGTAATCAGTCGTGTTAGTGTATGAAAGACAACTATAATAAATACAACTTAAAAATAAATAAATAAAATGAAAATACACATGAGAGAATTTAGCTGTGATTAGATTAATGTGAACACATTCTACCCTAAAACTTGGTGTGTGCAATCAACACTTACAAGCTATCAAAATTTCTGCAGAGTTTGAATGTCAAGTGGTCACGTTGTGAGTTGATTTCCTACTTAAATACTGAACCAAAATATCATAAACCTATCCCAATGAGAGTCCCTCATGATATAAAATTAGTTAGAGCAAAAAAAAAATATGAAAATATCTCAACTAATCACCAGAAAAGCTCACCAAAATAGGTCACTCAGTTAGTTTATGCCTTAGCAAAATAAGTGATTTTCTAACTTCTTTTAACTAACTTGTTTTTGGTTATGTTTTTATTTTTTTTTAATTATTGATAATTTTTGGATATTTTTTATATATCATCATATTTTCTCGATATATTTTGACATAAAAAATTAAATTTTTACAAATCGATATCGATATTGATATCAGTTTTTTTGATATTTTCTCGATATCAGAAAAGAAATATCTTTTATCTTTTTTCCCAATATCGATATCGGTACTCTCCAGAAATGGATATATTATTGAAATAACGAAAATATTTTGGGATTTTTAAACCTTGGATTTAATAAGGAGATGAAAATTGATTTTAAGTTTTTATTTTCAAAAGTAAAATGATATTCCATTAAAAACCATTCACTACACTTGGAACATACGATAGAACATCTTGTAGAATATGGAATCCCAAGTGATACTAACATATGCTAAATCCTAAGTAGATTAAATTAATAAAAATAAAATATGGGGCCACACATCCACTAATACAACTATCACTAAATATTAAATAATAATACTTCTTAATATATATGAAAAAAGCAAAAGACCCTCTTTGAATGGGTCGGAGAGAGTATAATTTATACTTCATTTTGATTTTTTTTAATCTTCGTAAATATTGTATGACTTATAAGCATGTAAATGGGTAAGGTAGGGAACGGATAGGACAAAACCACATGCAACCCGATACTATATTTACCCTACTCTATTATCCTAAAATTGAACATCGTAGGACACGGGTATACTCGTCGGGTACATGGATTACCTGCGAGTAAACGGATACCCACAATTAAGAAATATTATATGAATATCTACTGTTTCTAAAATTTATCCAATCATACCCGTATTAAAATTAAAAAGTATTTTCTTAAGTAAGAATATAAATTAGAAATTAAATAATGTACTTAGACATTATTAATTAGAAACTGAATAAATAATACATATACGTAATTTAAAAATTAACTAATATAAATAGAAATATATATATATATACATACATAATTAAAAATATATAATATTATAATTATAATTTGGGTCTATTATTTATAGGTACATTTTTATGTACTTATATTACTACTAGATACAAAATGCAAATTATATTACTAATCACTACAAATTGAACGCATCAAATACTACTTTTAACCCTATTATAAGATTAATTGTATTCATCGGTTTATGTGTTTACTCTTAGAGGAAGAGGAGCCATAATATGGAGGAGTGTAAAGTATAAATGCATTGCAGACTCTACCATGGAAGCTGAATATGTAGCAGCCTCTGAGGCAGCTAAAGAAGCAGTATGACTTAGGAACTTCTTAATGGACTTAGATGTAATTCCAAGTTTGCCCAAAGCGATCACAATTTATTGTGATAACATTGGTGCAGTAGCAAACTCGAAGGAACCACAAGCCCATAAGACGAGTAAATAAATTGAGCGCAAGTACCACCTGATACAAGACATCGTTAAAAAGGGAGGTCGTTATCGCTAAGATTGCATCTGAGGATAACCTAGCTGATCCTTTACTAGGAGCCTTCCAGCGAAAGCATTTGATGGGCATATAGAAGAAATGGGGATTAGATACATTTCAGCAGATATGACAGCATAATCTTTTAGTATAAGTAGGATATTGTTATATTGTATACTAAAAGTCTAGCTTTTGTATGAATAACATTTTAACAATTTATTTGAAATAAGAATTATATGATCAAATGTTATGCATATTATAATTTATTTATATGTCTGTGAAAAAGTCCACTTACTTTATACTGTAGATAATATGTTGTGCGGCAACACGTGAAAGATCATATTATCGATTTCCTTATAAAGTATAAATAGATGCTCACAATTGAGATAGACAGGAACAATCTATCGGGATGGTTATAGTATGATTTGGTATTAGTTTGTCTTGACTATAAAATCACATTAGTATGTTTTATGTGTATTGAGCAGGACCGCTTGAGATCGTTTGACTTATATTGACTATATAGAAGAACTTGATCTCTATTATTATGGATGTTCGTGCTCTTAATCCCTATACAATAAGCTCGACACGTAAGCCAGTGTGTAACTCTTTGATTCATCAATGGGTGAGATTTAAATGATAAATCAACAAACTCGGTAAGTTGGGAAATATTGCTACTCTATGGTGTGCTATTGATTGTAGAATGAATCTGCGTCCTATTAAATAGGTTGATGATATCCCCTTGAGGAGCTCATAATGATTATCATGTAAATCTTGCAAGTGGATTAATTCTGGCATGATAATGAGGTTGAGTGGTACTACTCTCGGATGAGATATTAATTAATGGAGTTGTTAGTAACTTAATTAATTAATGGGCATTGTATATCTTAAATATGAGAAGACTAACGGGCTCATAATAAGAAGGAACTCATAATGTAATTTGGGATTGGAGCGGCAGTGCAGTAATAATAGTGGAATATATTATTATTATTGGACTTAAGTATAAGTTTTGGGCTAAACTTGGATAATTAAGCCCAATGGAAGCCCGACTCTAATTTCTCCTCCTGGTCCCTTCTGTAGCCCATATATAAGTCATCTCAGCGTTCAGAAATCCTAATAATAATACACGCCTAATACAGTGAGTCATAGGGAGAACAGCAGATTGAGAAGATCTTGAAGATCGTCGCCCACACGATGTCAAGAATAGACTTGGGAATACCGTAGAAGATCAAGAAGTTGTTTTTTGCAGCTGTTCTTCATCAACATACCCTAGTGAAAGGTAATACATTTCTATGTTCTTTCTTCCACTAATTTAGAAACAAATGAAACACTAACGGTTCATGTTAACCAAATAATCGAACGCCAACAGCAAGATAACCTCATATTTGAGCAGAGAAGGTTTTTTTTTCCAAGAAGATAGAATGATCAACGAAAGATAGGGAAAGAAACCAATCGTGGAGGTAATCCAGGAGCCATAAAAGTTCACAACGAAAGGTGAACTAAAATGCCCAGAAGGATGGAGAGGAGTCGAAGCAATATTCGATATCACCAAAAAGGAAAACTCTATTTCTTGTGATGTCTTGTATTATCTTCAACAACCAATAATTGAGAGATACCAAGGATAGCTCAAACTTGGGGATCTTAAGCTAATAATCGAGGGAGTTGCAGAGAGATTCCCAGAACAACTACTACAGGGGTTGGAGTTTCTCGAGGATCATAAACCTTGAGAACGACTACAAGATGGAATGGAATTCACGGTCAAGGAAGAGATACAAGGTACACTAGTAGATGCTTGAGTTATAAGCACTGATCTGCCCATGACTACCAGTCCATTCTCGATATATTCATCATAGGGAAGATATATAAGGAGCACCGTGATGAATATTTTGAGGCATACATTGATTCAGGATCCGGTATCTGCACAACAAAAGAAGGAGTCTTTCTTAAAGGCTCAGACGAAGATTTACCAATCGTACTAGGAAGAAATTTCTAACAGAGGGTGTTAATCTTTAAAAGAGGAATCAAGCAACCAGAAATTATGATCAGTGGAGCAGATCGTACCCCATGGTACAAGGTGAAGGGTTTGAGCCGGAAAGACTTTTTCAAAGGAAAGAGAGAACTGCTCTGGGAAAATAAGTTGCCGATGAGTAGAGAAACTCATCAAAAATTTTGCAAAATGATCCACCAAGGAAGGTGGACAAAGAAGATATGTACCAGTTGCTCCACCTAGATTGAACAAGAATTTAGAAAAGGAGTACAATTGAGCATAGAGAGGAATAAGAATGCTGGACCCCTTCCAGCAAAAGGTACACGTGAAAAGAAGAGGGTAAAACCTCTTCAAAACACCCAAGAGCTGGAGGACCCTTCGTATACCATAGGGGAGAAATGACTCTCCAAAAAAGCAATAGCTAGATGACCCCGCAAGGAAACAAAGTCATGTGATCTTGCAACAAAGGGGCCAGAAGAAGTGGACCTGGCTAGCTCATAAAGAGAGCATACAATGCTGCCAGCAACTAAATGCATCCAAGACATAAGACGTAAGCAGTGACGTCACGAGAAGTTAGGAGGCTTTGGAATCTGGATTTCAAGTCCACAAGCCTCTACAAATAAAGAGTATGAGGAAGCAGAAGGCATCGACTATCACCCTCTGTTTTCTCTCATTCAATAAACATTGTAGTTTTCTTTCTTTTCTTGTATGAGTGTTTCTATTTCAGCTACGATAGGTAGCTAGAGAAATCTTCTCCTCTTGTTTAAGTATTATAAGTGTGTAATAAAATTTTTCCTTTCATAAATAAATAATCTTGGGATACTGCCCGAAACGTGTAACCTTTCATTTTTCTGTAATCTTAATCTTCATACTTTCCGATGAAAAATAGTAGCATCATGTACACCCGACATAGGAAACAAACTAGGATTATGCTGAGGTTCGCTGAAGGAATGAGATTGAACCATCACACTGCAGAGCGCGTGGTTGGCTGTGAGGAGCAGCTGTAAAACTCCCGGATACCCGGTAGATTGACGGTCAAAGAAGGCACTATTACTATTTTAAGTTGGTTAGTTATAAGGTTAATGTTGTTTCATTAAGGTACAGAAGCATGTTGGGACTGATATGATCATAATGGACTATGTCTATTTTGAAAACCTGAAACATAATATAAATCTGACAGTTTATAATAATATAAGTTAATTTGGGATAAAAATTTTCGAAAATTAGGGATATAATATTCTTGTGGGACCAAAACTGCTAGTTATGGGACCAGTGTATTCCTACGGAACTAAAATTTAATTGAAAAAATTTTTATTGGACCAAATGAGACATTTTCCCACTATTTTTATTAAGTAGGTGTAAAGTACCTTACTTCGTAAAGTATGTACTCGAGCTAAAAGGTGATTTATAAGGTACATTTGTGCTTTTGTTGTAATATAAAATTTGAAGGTATGAAAGTGTGATCAGATAAGTACACTCATTTATTTATGGACGAACAGATGTAACATATTCAAAAAGATGCATGTACACAAGTGAGTTTAAAACTATTTGAACTGATGTGAAGCTTATCTCTTTATGATATCATCCTTCTTCACATTGAAATCCCACAGATCACCATATTTCTCATTGAAATCCCATACGTCCATGGTGTTATAATCCCATATCAATTTATCATGAGCCCCTCTCTATGTTGTAAATCTGGGGTTCAAAGTTGTGCGGTTCGCTAGGGTTATCCATCTCAATGATGCAAAATACCACCATACAGATAGCTACATATACAAGTAATTTCCCTACAATAAAAGAAGCATACATTGTCAAAAACATATGTAGGTGTTAATGTTGCATAAATGTCGACTCTGGAATTGAGTACTGGAACGTCAAAGTACAGCCCTGCCGCAATTGAAGGAAGTAAGATCCATGATATGAGGCCTGAGTTAACCAGAGTTAGATAAATAATAACCTCTAGTAACAAGATTGTAGTGATGAAAGTGGTTAACATAAATTCGATACCTAGGAATCCTGTAGGAGGTCCTATTACTTCGTACTCTTTGGCTACTGATTTCCAAAAGGGGACTGAAAACGAAAAGTAGAAACTCAACATGAATGAACTTATTATCTAGCTAGTTAACACTTCTCAAGATCTGATTGTTTGCCTTAAAGTAACATAGGATTCGAGAAACTATATAAATGAAAACTGATCGAATTTTAGCCAAAAATATGCAAAAGCTATCCACCAAGTACATACACACTTCAAAACTCAAGAATCGGGCCTTAAAAGCATGAATTATACTCTCACATATGTAATAGGCACCATTTCAGAATTACCCATTGACTGCGTACATTATGAAAGAGTATTAGAGGTGTGAGAACATATTACATTCAGCTTCACAAGCATGAAATAACATTAATATTAGCGGGAAAAAGAAGAGCTCACAGGTGGAAGACAAAGATGACACAAATGTGGTAGAAAGCTGGGCCTAGAATTTGCTACTACATTACACAGTCAAAATAGCATAATGATGAACACAATATACATGCTCGAATTCCTATATAAAAACTAAATCTCATATCCAACATACTAACAACGGAGTTCCCAATGCATAATTATGTGGTGTGCAGCAAAGCAATAATGACAAGCATAACAATGATGAAGAACATAGCGTACATGAAGTTCGCAATACATTATCAGATAACGTGCAGTGTCAAAAGCAGAACAGTAAAGGAAAGCGCATAGTTAACCTAAAAATTAATATTCATAAAAATAAAATCTCATATCCGTCGTACTAACGACAAAGTTCACAGTATATAATTAGGTAACGTGCAATGGCAAAAGTAGAATTGTAAAGGAAAAGGTATAATTTACCTAAAAATTAATATTCTTAAAATAAAAGTAGAATCATTCAATACACAATCAAACATGCAACATTCTGAAATCCTACGCATAATAGTAAAGGAAAAGGTTAAATGAATATTCTTAAAATAAAAGTAGAATCATTAAATAAACAATCAACTTATACTATTCTGAAATCCTACGCAGAATAGTAAAGGATGAGGTATAATTACCCTAGAAATTAATATTCTTAAAAACTAAACCGCATATTTGAGGTACTATCAACAAAGTTCCCAATACATAAGCAGATAACATGCAGTGTCAATAGCATAATGTAAAGGAAAAAGTATAATTAACCAAAAAAATAATATTCTTAAAATAAAAGTACAATCATTGAAAACACAATCAAACATACAAAATATTCTGAAATCCTACGATTCTATTCTGGATAAATAAAACGTGCTCATCTTAAAGAAAAATGTTCACCATTTGCTAGTGGAAAAAACAGAAGAAAGGGTTCATATCATCTAAACCTCACCAATGACAACATTGTGTTACCAATATGCGCACTAACAGAGTGAAAAATAGTTCATCTCAATTCAGCACACAAAGCAAATAGAAACTTTCTTCAAAAAGGGATGCAATACCAATAAGATTTTATGAAAAAAAGAATAAAAAAGTACTAAGATTTTATGGAAGAAAGAAATAAAAAAAGTGAGGTTTAAGATTTTATGCAAAAAAGGAATAAAAAAGTGTTGAGAAAAGAAATCTAGAGGAGGAGAAGATGCAGAGCTGCAGTAGTAGATGGAATAGCTTCAAGGTAGAACAAAAGGCAAATAACATTCCCTTAGCCTACTAAAAGATAAAATGACAAAGGTTCAAGAAAAAAATAGATAAACCAAACTGGAAGCCTAGGTCATGTGTGGAAGGTAAATAATTGAAAGTGATAAGAAATTATTGGCTACTAATTTATCGTTGTCAATCTATGAAAGTATTTCTAAGAACTAAAATTAAACAAAAAAGTTATAGTGAATAGTACCACTTCAGTTGTAATATACGTAAGGACTCGACCGTCGGTGCCTCCCATGGCTATTAGCCTGTTACTTCTACGAGCTACGAACCTGCGTAAGATATATATTGTGCATCAGAGTTCAACATTTGAAGTGCGTCAGCATTGATGAGATTTTATGGGGATAAAAGTGATAATTTTCTACAGTAGAAGAAACAAACTGTTGACTACAATACAGAATTCATCCAGAAGAAATTAATAACAAAGGTTTTCTGGTTACTATTTCCTACCCTAACACAAGACATACATAATTACGAAGAGACAAAAAAGCAAGAAGACAACAAAAAAAGAAAATCACAAACAAAGTATGCAGTGAGATTGACTGTGAAATAGAACCTGTTACGTACATTAAGTTCACAAAATGGCTTCATTGAACCATTTTTATAATATAACATTGAAATTCAAAACGATCATGACAAAGATACAAGATTAATGTGGATGTTTTGGTAAGAATTGAAAATCATGTTTAACATAAACTCTATGTTGGGTATGATTAATTTTCTTGGTTGTCCAAGCAGCTTGACTGTAAAGAACATAGTACTTTCACACATGTTTTCTGAGGAGCTAATATTTTATTTGATAACCAACTCAGTAAGTAAATTGCTGAGATAAAAAGAATGGCAACAGATGTGACAATTAATTTCCATATTTTGTAATGAACTCCTTACCAATTTAATTATTTTACTACTTCAATTATTTTTACAAAATATTGGTTAGCTGATTTAACAACAAAGAATGTTAAAATTTTCTTATTCTTCTATCCCCTCTCCTCTTGTTCAATTATCTTTAAGATCATTCATTAAGGTCTATGAATTAAACCCAAAACACTTGCGGACTTTTAAAAAGTATCACCACAATAATCAATTGTCTAATTGAGCAGAAGCTACGTACCAAGATTTAGAAACTCTTAGCAAACAAGACACGACATATAGCCTAGCTTAGTTCAATTAATCTAAGGAAAACAGTAATTCAAATTTACAGCTACTCAACAAACAAAAGCAAAGGGGTAAAAGAATAGAGAAAATATCAAAATTGGTTCTGTAAGTATGACTTATTCCAACTTTAGTCTTTTTTCATTTGCAATTCTCAATATTGGTCCTTTTTTGTCCACGTTTAGTCCTTTTAGTCCAAACTTAGTCCTTTTCTAAAATTTAGTTTTTTTGTCCAAATTTAGTCCTTTATGTTAAACAATATCCAAAATTGATCCAAAAGCGTATAAATTTTAGACCAAAAGTGGACAAAAAAAGACCAAAATTGAGAATTACAATAAAAAATTAAAGATGGAATCCGTCATACTTACGAGAATAATTTTGATATTTACTCTAAAAGAATACAAGTGTAAGTTACATACATGTATGATTAAAGAAAAGAGATTGAACGATAAACATAGAGTAAATAGCAAGTGGAAAATGGAGAGGATTTAGGAATGGGAGAGACTTGGTAATCCAGATGGAAGGCGAAAGAGGTAGCTACTGTTGCACGTGGCGTCTTTTCCACGGAAGAACGGGTGGGCTACCGACTATTTACTGGACCAAATAGCAGAACTCGTGTTTTTATATTGTATAGATAGATAGATATAAATGTTAAAAGTGATAAATCGAGAACACATTTATCATTATTATAATAAGGGAAAAGTTCAATGGAATGATGAGCGTTTGGTCTAGGGTATGATTCTTGCTTAGGGTGCGAGAGGCCGTGAGTTCGATTCTCGCAACACCAAAAAATATTTGAGCAATTATTGTTGTTTTGCAACTACCTTCTCAATTCTACCTTAATTCCATATCTGTGAATTATGAATTCTCGATCTAAATAGTGAATTTAGTCAATTAATTTCTTCGATAAAAGATACGATGGCGAATGGCGGAGTGAGAGAGATGAGGCGGTGAGTGAGATAACAACGGAGAGAAAGAGATGATATTTTGAGAGCAAAGGACGACAGAGGATGAGATAACATAATGAATTAAACGACGATAAAGGATGGTGGGGAAAATGTGATGCAGTAAGAGGGTATATTAAAAATGATAATACGTAGAACAAACACTATAATCGGTTGATTCCTAAAGAATACCGAAAAATTGACTACTCAAATACGTTGATTCATAAGAATACCGTAAAAGAGGTTATGAGACAACTCTCATTTTCATTAAACAAATTCAACTCCCCAATACAATAATTTGACCACCTATTTATAGGTGGAACAAGATCTAACGTAATAATGATAATTACAAATAAAATAAAATAAATAAAACATTAATACTAATTATTCTAAATATTAAAGGACGCAAATCAAAATATTATTGAATTAATTATTCTAAATATATTTCCATCGTTCTCCTCTTCTCGAGAAGGATTCGCCCTTGAATCCTATTTAGTGTTATACCACGCCTAAAGGTTCGAAGACGTGCAGAAATATCCTTAAACTCTTGTAGCCAGATAACTGCAACATACGTAGATCTATCTCCTAAAATACCGGGAGATGTTACAATAAAAGACATCTTATCATCAATCTCCACGTGTTGATAAAAAGTCAAACTATAATTTTGACTTTGATATTCCACCTCAAAAACATCAACAACACCCACCTCCCACAAAAAATACTTCATCGGTGTCATTTTCACCTAAATTTTAGTATTTTTTATTATGTATTTTCATGTGTTTTAATCCGTTTTGTATATATTTTGGTTGTGTTTTATGATGAGATGGAGATTATTGCTTTGTATTGATAAATATGTGAAAATGAGTTTAAATATATGAAAAACAAGTGAAAATGTAGCAAAACGGAGTCGGGAGCTAAAAAGAAGAAGGAGAACAGAGCCAACACAATCACGACTCGAGTTCTACACACGAGTCGAGCTTGTGTTCGAGCTCGTGTCGTGCATTGAAAATGGCCTGTATGCAAGGTCGTGCACCAGCATCACAAATGTCTGCTTGCCCATGAGAGACCGTGTGCGAAACACAAGCCATGCTCCGTCAACACGCAGAACACGCCGAAGAATGTGAACTCAAGTCGTGCGCTGCTACACGAGTCAAGCTTGTGCAAAGAACAAAATAAGTTGTGCACGTGTTCTAGAAGCTTCCAGGGGGTATAGATACAAGTTTTGATCACAAAATACGAAAGAATCATTCTGGAACTGCTCCACACACATTTTACACCATATTTTCACACACTAACTTCATTCCATCCATCTCCATACCCTACATCCATCCAATCCACTCGATCTCCTCAAATCCATATACCATTCCATCAATCCACTAATCAAAGAAGGGGAATTCATCATTGGTTGAAGATTGGAGCATGTTGAAGGAAGAGAAAGCCTACTTTGAAAGGGAAGCCAACTTACCTTTAATTTGTGAATTTCTTCATTATTTTGCTCAATTGGAGCAATCCATGGATTGTATTGATTTTATTATGATTTGTAGTGGCTAATCCTCATGTGAGAGTAACAATATGATTGGTTAGGGATTATATAGATTTTGCACAACACATGTTTGATGAAATGATTGTTATGAATATTTTATATCATGAATATTTATTCTCATTTCATGTATGATTTGTGTTGTTAAATTCTCTATTCATAGTGTTAGGATGATCATTCCAATATTATGCTTGGTGGTTTAATTGAATCATTGATTGCATGAGGTGACTTAGTTAGTGTGAGGAGAGGTAAGTCATACCCTTCTTGTGCTTAGAATCTTATGATAGGACATTAGTGATGAACTAGTGAAGGGAACCCAACTTATGATCATAGTACCTTCATGGGAATTGAGAGTAACAGACAATCCTAGGAGATTTAAACTTGTAAAAGAGTTGAGAACCTAATTGCCTTGGCCATAGAGATTAGGGTACATAAATGATTGCCCTTAATATCATGACATGATTACCTTCAATGCATGTGTGTGTGAGTATACATGAGCCTTTTCCATGATGTTGTTTGTCTTACATACTTCTTAGATTGCTTATCTTCTTCCATCATCCATCTCATATGTATATTTTCTATCTTTAATTGCTTTCTTAGTTGTTAGTTTTAGTTAAGCAACCCCCTCCTTTATTGGTTAGTCCTTCTAGAGTGAAACATTTCTCAAACACGGATATATTGACTTTCGCTCTTGGGTTCGATATTATAAATTTTGCACTTGGTCACTACGGTCTACTATGCAATAGAGTCATATTGGAAAATTGTGTATCACCAGAACTATAATTGATAATGTCTACTAAATCAATATACTCATCGAAAATCGGAGGTTCATACCACAAACCTTCGTTGAAAATTGATGGGTTATCGTAATCATCATAGGAATTTTCTGAATCTTCTTCATCAAAGGTCGGTGAGCCATCATAGCCATTGCAGAAAACTCTATCATCTTCCTCATCAAAGATCGGTAGGCCATCATATACATCAAACGATATGGGATCAGATACCAACAAATCGTTTTGTTGGTAGATTTGTGTAACATTATCTTTATACGATGACAGATCATTATAAAAGGTATCATAAACCACTGAAAATCTCGAACCCAACATCGAGAATTTGGCTTTGATACCAATTGATTTAGCGAGAGCATATAATAAGAATGATATACGTAGAACAAACTCTAAAATCCGTTGATTTCTAAAGAATACCGGAAAATAGACTACTCAAATACGTTGATTCATAAAAATACCGTAAAAAAGGGTTATGAGACAACTCTCATTTTCATTAAACAAATTCAACTCCCCAATACAATAATTTGACCACCTATTTATAGGTGAAACAAGATCTAACGTAATAATGATAATTACAAATAAAAGGAAATAATCAAAACATTAATACTAATTCTTCTTAATATGAAAGGATACAAATCAAAATATTATTAAATTAATTATTCTAAATATATCTTCATCATTAATGGTAAAGATATGGAAGATTCAAAATAATTGTAGTATAGATTAATTAGATATTAATATGAATAAATTTTGATTTTATTTTATTTATATCTGTCATTATTACCTTTTATGTTTGTCATTGTAATAGAATTATCCATATAAATAGTTGGTCTAGGTGGTCATATTATTGTATCAAGGGAGTTGAATTTGTTTAATAAAAATGAGAGTTGTCTCATAACCTCTTTTACGGTATTCTTATAAATCAATGTATTTGAGTAGTCTATTTTCTAGTATTTTTTAAGAATCAATGAATTATAGAGTTTGTTCTACGTATTATCATCCTTTAATACGCCCTCGCTTCATCAAAATGGGTGAGAGTTGAGAGAGCAAGTGAGGGAGAATTATTATTATTATTATTATTATATGCACATTTTCAAATACTCTCTACGTCCCACAATAATAGTTACATATTGAAACTAATGCAATTACCACTTTACATTAAAATATTATTTCTCCCACCTCACTAAACTTTAAAATATTTTATTCCTCTGCCCTTGTACAAAAAGTAAATGTAACTCTTATTACGGGACAGAGGGAGTATGAATTTTACGTTAGTATACATCTAGCATATTAGATCAACTCATATTTTAATGGATAATGGATAAATTATAGATTTATTATTACCATTTACTCCCTCCGTCACGCAAATACTGTAACATTTTATTATTAATTAGGGTGTTTCATAATTATTGTTGCATTTCATGTTTTGATAGATGAGATTCGCACAAAATAATTAATATATGTTCATGTGACTATATATTACAATATTATGTCTCTTAACTCATTAACACTAAAATACTATATTCCTTAATCTCTATGCAAACCATAAATGTATGGGAAACTATCAATTTTTTTGTCTTCTAAAATAGACCAAATCCAATTTCAGTCCTAAGGATTAATAATTTCTCAAAAGTGGTCATTCGGTATTTGAAATTAATCATTTTATTTCACTTTTGGTCCTTTTCTCGTCGGAATTTACTAACTTTCGCCGGAAAATCGCCAGATTCTAGTGGAAAAATGATCAAAAATGGTTAAAAATGACTAATTTCGGACACCGAATGACTACTTTTTAATAATTACTAATCCTTAAAACTAAAATTGGATTTGACATATTCGAAATGAGCAAAATTGATATTTACCCTAAATGTAACAACATCGGGACAGATGAAGTATATGAATCAGAGTATTTTGGATCATCTATCCACCCACCTATTCCATCTTGTTTTTAAAATGACTAATTTCGGACACCGAATAACTACTTTTTAATAATTACAAATCCTTAAAACTAAAATTGGATTTGACATATTCGAAATGAACAAAATTGATATTTACCCTAAATGTAACAACATCGGGACAGATAAAGTATATGAATCAGAGTATGTGGGATCATCTATTCCACCCACCTATTCCATCTTGTGTTCCAATAGGTGGGTGAAGTGACGCATCATTTAATTTTACATCACCTAATTTCAAATTGTGTGATGTTCCAACTAATCGAGACTGCTAAAAAGTCATTTGACTTGCCCCAGCTTGACAACTCCTTTGATTTGCTTACTAAGTCCTTGCTTACTGTACTCTAACCGCCTATAGAGTTAAAGAATTAATAAAATGATCGATTCGTGGGAAGCTCAAAAGCGTCGAATGCAAACATCTCCTCCTACCTCTAGGGAAGGCAAAGCACTGACAGTAGCCGATTTCCTCTTTAAAGAGCCCGGTTGGTTGGTAGACGTTGTAAAAGGTGTCCGTAACATGTATCGATGATGCCAATGTCATTCTACTTATTTATTGAAACACAAGATGAAATAGGTGGGTGGAATAGTGAATCTCACTCGAATTACAGAGGTGACTTATTCTTTAAGATAAAGTTATTAAAAAAATGGAAATATTTATTTATACTAAAAAGGATCATCTTTATGAAGCAATTTTTCACATTAGTGTGCCCTAAAAAGTCCACGTTATCACTGGCTGGTAAACGTGGCTTAATGTAGTTGGTCTCAAACACGTCACTGTGACATTTATGCAAATTATGTTCAAGCCGTAAATATCTAAAGTTTTTAGCTACAAATAATATACTGTAAGTTATAAATATTACAACTCTCAATTAAAAAAAATTAGTTTATTCATTCAAATTATTGTGTACTCCGAGAATTCGATTTTGGACTCCTACAAATGCTAAATTCGTTTAATTGTAAAGACAATTTATAGTGTGTACTAAGGTGCACCTAAAATAGGGTGTACCCATATACAAATATAAACAAAAACATATACAATTAAGAGTAAAAATGTATATAATTTAATTGTTAATTTTTTTAATGAAAATTTGTATATAATATTCAATAAAAAGTTATATACATATGTATGTTAGTTTTTTTAATGAAAACTTAATGTGAAAAAAGTATACAATTATTACAAAACACATATACAAATATAGAATAATATATATATATATATAATAGAATAAAAAGACATACACATGTGAGTGCACCCAATATACACTCAATTGTAAAAATAAAAATAACACTTTGAAGCTTAATTAGATTATTATATATTATAAACTTAGAAAATGATATTAAAAAAATAATTAAAATTGAAATTGATATCTCAAGCATTCTCAATTTTAACCAGAGGGTGTAAGAACGTCTCAATCAATGACTTACATGAGACGGATGGATGATAATTTTTATAAAAAAAGTGATAAAAAATTAATAATGATATTCATGGAACAATTTATAATATTAAAGAAAATTAATAAAATTTTATAACGAAAATAATAATTATTTTAAAAGTAAAAAATAGTTTCACCTAACATATTTAAATATATACATGATGCAGCACCATTGAATATTAAAAGATGAAAAGTTTTTGGGTTTTGTTTTTTGCATCATTTTAATTTCTTCAAATAGTCTATTAATAATAATTTCAAAGAATTGCAACTTAATTCTAATTAGGCTAAAATGGAAAAGAATTTTAAAAAAATAAAATTCATTTAACGTGAAAACAATTAAAAAAAATAAAAAGAAAAAGGAGAGAGAGGGAGAAACTTTCTATTACTAGAAGCGATCTAAAAAATACGAATATCAAACGCTTGCCACGATAAATATCACTCCCACGGAGACAAAAACCTCTCCACAGTTTCAACTGCGAGAACAAACAGACGCGTTTCTGAGGATATGAAGATGCTTAGATCGCAGAAAACCTGCTTAGTACTAAGCTATTTTGCCCTATTCTTGTTCGTTTCGGCTTTTGCGGACGACGTCATTGTGTTGACAGAGGAGAACTTTGAGAAAGAGGTCGGTCAAGATCGAGGAGCTCTCGTTGAATTCTATGCTCCTTGGTATGTAATCTTCTTCATTTCTATTAATTTTGAGTAATGCGATGTTTTCAAGTTGATTATAGAAGTTCTGTGATTCATTTCTTAGTTGAGTTTCCGTTAGATCTGTGTGATTTAAGGCTTCAGTTGATTGATCTGTAGCTGACTTTGACCAAAAAAATTTCGTAGTGTTTTACCTAATTCTTTTAGATTAGGAACTGATTTCCTGACGTAATCGCAAGTTGGTATAAGACTGCTGGAATTTATCATTTTCATCTGTTGTGATTTTGAAGAAGAGTTCTAGATTTACAATACTATTGCCTGTAGGTGCGGACACTGTAAAAAGCTTGCTCCGGAGTATGAAAAGCTTGGTGCGAGTTTTAAGAAGGCAAAATCAGTTTTGATTGGAAAGGTTAGCTTATTTTGATTCATGGATTTCTCTAATTAAGTTTTGAATGTTGCTTTGCTATTTTCAACTTGTTTACGATTTCGAAGTATTGATGCCTTGTAGTCTATAGCTTCTCAGCATCACCTAGAAGTATTTAGTTTTGGTCTAAGAATTATAATCAATGTTTGAAGTTTTCTCCTTGAAAATTAGAACAATGAAGTTGCAGATAAATTTTTGTTTGGTAATTTCAAAGCTAGACTTACTTTATTTATGGTGATCAAGTCACTAATGAGAATGGAATTTATGTTGGGTTAGTCAAAAGAGTTTCGACATAGCTAATAAGAAAGTGGTATCATATGAATTAAAAAAAACTGTGACTGAAAAAACAACCAAACAATACTGCCTGCTAAAGATCCAGATTTTGCTTGTGTTACTTCAGAAGAGATGGAATGATTAATCAGATTGTGGATTTTTATATGCTTATATGATTCTTGATAAATGAAATTTTATATGGTTGTCCATAAATCCCAAGACTTCTTAGGATTTGATTTATTATATATGAAGATAGTGCTTGTAACTGGGGTTTTAATGAATTCATAAAAGTCTACTATGTTTATATTTTACGTTATGCAGCGTTATATTTGATGAGTGTTCCTATAGTCGAAACAAGAAAACATAGTTATTACTTCTTTGTCTTATACTGGCTAATTGTGGACAATAAGGTACATGCCTGCTTGTTTATTAGTACACGTATAATCTATTTAGTCAAGCCTTTGAAGCTGTCCAGAGAAATTTTGATATATTCCTCTCTAGAATTTATTGTAGAAATCCAAAACAATACTTTCTTCATGGTAATTGCTTAAGGTTCAGCCAAGTGTATGATGAGCTCTCTCTCTCTCTCTGTGCATGTGTGCGTGTGTATGTCTGCTGTACCTTTATTTTTACAAAACACTTTTCATCTTATGAAGTAGATTTCCTTTTGAAAAATAAAATCAACCTAATCAGCTCATAATAATCACATTGGTTTTCTTATGGCTTTGATTGGGTAGTCACTCATCATCTTAAATATACATGATATACATCGAGTGATTTCTCCATTCATTTTTTGGTTGCAAAATCTTATGTTGGCAGTGTCTGTAGTTAGTTACCAAACCTTGCTATTGTAGGTTGATTGTGACGAGCATAAGAGTATATGCAGCAAATATGGGGTTTCTGGGTATCCCACCATCCAATGGTTCCCCAAGGGGTCTCTAGAGCCCAAAAAGTAAGTAACATTACTTACATGATTTCAGTTTCTTCTCCCCTATCTGAAATAACAGTTTTCATGAATGAATTTCGTTTGATAGGTATGAAGGTGATCGCAGTGCAGAAGCGCTTGCTGAATATGTGAATAATGAAGGAGGTAAAATTGTTTAAAAGTATATATAATCGTTCATCCATGAGGAGACACATTGATTACATTAGTTACGCACCACCCTTAATAAATTTTATATTTTCTCCCATATCTAGTTTAATGAACTTGCATTATTTTATATTATTCAATCAAAGTGGAAGGCTTTTTTTTTTTTTTTTTGGGAAAAGAATCAAAGTGGAAGGTTACTTGCTTGTCAAATGTTTGAAGCAATAAACCTGAAGTCTTTCCAATTTTAGCTTTGTTTGGTTTAGTAAATAAGTGAACACCAATTTTACTTTTGAGTTCCACTAATCTCTATTGTCAATTTTTTTAGTGCCTATCAAAGCTGCTTTCTCACTGTAGTCCTTGTAAATGACATTCTGTATTTAGGGACAAATGTCAAGATAGCAGCAGTCCCTTCGAACGTTGTAGTTCTTACTTCAGAAAATTTTGATGAGGTTGTACTTGATGAGAAAAAGGATGTCTTGGTTGAGTTTTATGCGCCCTGGTTAGTACGCTAGTGTTACTATCATTGTACCCAATCTCACACCTGGATATATGAAGTAATCTTGAAACAAGTAGCTACGCGTATTTTATAGAATGTTTTTTGAGCTGCACTCTAAATAAATCTCATGTTTTTTAGGTGTGGCCATTGCAAGAACCTTGCTCCTGTAAGTGCATCTTTGATGCATTTAAAATTGGTATTGATTGAAATAGTTTCGTGTTATATCTTAATTAATTAATCTGCTTCCAATTTTAGACCTATGAAAAAGTTGCGTCAGCATTCAAGCTGGAGGAAGATGTGGTGATTGCAAATCTTGATGCTGACAAGTACAAAGATCTTGGAGAAAAGTGAGCGCGTTTTAATAATAATAATAATATTTATTATTATTTTTATACCCTGCTTTGATCATTTCATTGGAGCAACGACTTCCAACTAATGCACGTCTACTGATGAGCAGGTATGGAGTAAGTGGTTTTCCTACATTGAAATTCTTCCCAAAGAACAACAAAGCTGGTGAAGACTATGATGGTGGTAGAGATGTAGATGACTTCGTTACTTTCATAAATGAGAAGTGCGGGACTAGCCGAGATTCAAAGGGGCAATATACTTCCAAGGTTTGCAAAAATTAACTATCTTCTCACTTCTTGTGCTTGCTTCTGAGTCGAGTTTTGTTCTGTCTTCATAGGCTGGTGTTGTTGAGGCCCTCGATAACCTAGTTAAGGAATTTTTAACTGCAAAGGACGAGGAGAAGAAGGCTGTATTCAAAAAATTGGAGGAGGAAGCTGATAAGTTAAAGGGCTCCACCGCAAGGTCCTCGATTAATGCTGATCACTACATAATTGATTTCCTCATAAGAATATTAAAAATCAATCCTTGTTCATGATCTTTACTCTCGATTTGGTAGATATGGGAAGATCTATGTGAAAGCTGCTAAGACCTGTTTGGACAAAGGCTCTGATTACGCCAAGAATGAGGTTCTCCGATTGGAACGCATGCTTGCAAAGGTAAATAACTCATCTTGGACCATCAAAATTAAAAAGCTACATTTCTCAGCTCCCTTATTGTCACACACACATATTAATGGTAATCATCTACATATATATATATATATATATATATATATATATATATTGATCTTCACTCTTGTTATACTTGTCATTTATAAAGTTCCATTTGTGCTTTTTTAATTTCTTATTTGGAAAAATCTCTTCGTGGAAAAATCCGCACTTTTGTCGGTCCTGGTCATTCATATACTCCATGGAAAATCAACATTCTTAACATTTATAGAATTCACTAGGGAGTGTGAGAACCTTGCTTTTGAATAAAGATGCGAATTTAGTTGATTATATACGTTTTGTTATTCAAGAAAGAAGTATCTAAGAAGTCTGAGATGGTTCTTTTCTCATCGTTGATGCAGTCAATCAGTTCAGCAAAGGCTGACGAGTTCACTCTGAAGAAGAATATTGTATCAACCTTTGTATCAGATCAGTGAGAACGTCTCTCGTGGCCATTAATGCTTGTGGTAGAAATGTTCGACATTCCGTTTTCTTGGATTGTAGAGTTGCCATTAAGCATAGCAACTTTTCTCTTTTACTAATAATGATGTAGCAGTATCTTCACGTATAGACTATAGAGTTCACGATTATACCTTCTTTTTTGACAGATTACTAAAATTATTCAGAGATCTATCATTTTCTCTATTTGGAACTATAGCTTTATGTATGGAAGGTAATCTAATGATGTTTTGTTTTAAATATTGAATGAAGGAAAGTCTTGCATGTGCTTGAGCTCAGGATCTAGGTGTAGGCGTTCAACCCAGTCCAATGTTATATTTTGTGTATTGAATATAATAACATAAAAAATTGTATTTTTGATTCATGAAAAAAAATATATTTAATTAAATTAGACATAAAAATCCTTAATGTTTTAATCGATTTTTTCAATAAAAAAATTAATACTCTGGTTAATTAAATTGTATATCTTTTAAAATAAAATGTAATATTAGTGAATATATTATACACTTGTGAATAAGCGTCCAACTCAAATAAAGTAGGAATTGTGTGGAATTAGTTTCACGAGTAATCTCTATTAATTAATGGGTTTAGAAAATAATTATATTCTAAAATAAACCTTATAAACTAAGTGGAAACTCACTATCATTTTATGGTTATACCAAGGGGAGTGAAATCACTTATACCTTTAAAATTAGGGGTAAACTCAAGGGATGAGTAATTATATCTTTAGAATTAAGGGTAAACTCTAAAGATGAGTATATTACTTCAAAAGAGTGTGTTTAAATTATAATCATAAAATATCAATGTGATAATATATTAACGCAAAATCTACTCAGAATAATAATTGCTTCATATGCTTTTGCTTTTTCTCATAGATTAAAAAGTATTTGTATGCGTGGGGATAGAAGTTTTTTTTTTTTAAATTATAGTACTAATTAGTGAACACTTATTTTTTTATACTCCCTCCAACCCACTCAAATAACATCATTTTACTGTATTGGGCGTCCTGTCCAAATTGCACAATTTTCCTCTTTTAATAAAAAGTGTCCACCAATGGCCCACCACTACCCATTACATCTCTCTAATACACCTACACATTTTACAAAAAAAAAATAATACTCTTTAATCTACGTGCAAAAAACAAATGACACACTTTGACCAGGACGGAGGGAGTATGTTTCAACACTTGTGCACATTCCTAGAATTATAACAAATGCATTACAATACTACTCACTCTTTACACACAGTCTAACAATTTTACTTACATTTTTTATTAAATTATTTTAAATACTCACCTTTTACTACATTTTAAGAACTTTACACATCTTTATATATAAAAAAATAATTTTCTTAATCTCCGCAAATAACTTTTCTTAATCTTCAAGCTCAAAAATACCATAATGACAAAACTTATATTTTCAAGAGAATAAAGAGAGTACAATTATATAGTAATTGGAAACGCGTGAACGTGTGATATAATCAATGAAACCGTTGTATGATAATCGATGTGTTCAATGTTTGATGAACTTTATTGGATTCATACTAGTCCACCATTAAACCTTTTTATGGGTTTATACTAGTCAAAAACGATATTCCATCCAAAAACTACGTTTATAAAATTGACCAATAGTTGTTGGAAACTAAGATTTGCCCAATTGCCTTTTTGACTCATAAATATCTCCAAAATACAGAGTAGACTTAGACAAGTCGTCCATTTATTCCCTGGATTAAAAACGTATCAACACAACATATATATATGACTTACAAATATTTTTGAGATGGAATTCCATCACACAATCTTTCTCAATTAATGGCATCAAATAATTCTCACATGTCCATGCTCCCACAAGACTGCATTTCAAGAATCCTATCTCTTACATCTCCAAAGGATGCATGCACAATGCTGGCTGTGTCCAAAGAATTCCGAAACCCCGCAGAATCCGACGTCGTATGGGCCGAATTCTTGCCCAGTGATTGTGATATTGCTGCAGTTTTATCCACATCCAAGTTGAAGTTTTCATCCAAAAAACAACTCTTTTTTCTTCTCTCTCATTACATCCTTAAAGATGCTGGTTACAAGGTATATATACATATATATGCATGTATTCATATGTTCATGTTGTTTGTTCAATTTATAATTAATTCTGTCTGAATTTTAGCATATAACTAATGCTAATAATTATAATGGCTTATATTGTTGATTGGTGTAATGTTGGATTTGCAGGCATTTGCATTGGAGAAATCAAGGGGTGAAAAGTGTTACATTCTTTCTGCAAGAGAGCTCTCAATCTGGCACGGTCATATGGAAGCTAATTGGACATGGAAATCCTACCAGCAATCAAGGTACAAAATTTCTCATTCTTTCAATTTAAGAGGTAATTAAACAAAAATAAGGTTTAATGAAAGGTAAAATCTTTTTCCAGAGTAAAATTATAAAATTGTAAAAAATCTCTACAAAAACATCCTAACTCCGTCCCAATGGAGGTTCATTTTTTGAAATTTTTTTTTAAATGTAATATAGTCGGCTTTTAAAATATAATAAATATACGAGTTGATATCCTGTGCTACCGGGCACATTTATATATGTATTAATTTTTATTTAATATTGTACATGATTTTGATGAATGTAAAACTTTTTTATGTTTTATTTTTCATTTAAAAAACTAATAGAAAAATTTTCTAAAAATTCACTAAAAAAATATAAATTTTTATTATATATATATATATACTAGTATGTATCCCGTGTATTACACGGGTTGTACAGTTATAATTTTAAAAAATATAATTCAAAGTTTAATATAATTATTTATTAATTATAATCTAATATAAGTTTATATTGAAGAGTAAAATTCAATTTATATACACTAAAATGTGGTTTTGCTTTCGTTGATAAAAGCTTAATTTCGTTGCTAAACTAAATTACTTAAAAATTTATATATATTGAATTGATTTTTCAAATTTTGTTATGATTGTTGTTGCACAATTAAATTAATCATTAAAGAAAAAATTTATAATATAAAGTTTAATTAATAAAAAAATAAATTTAATATAAATCAATTTGATGAAATAAATAACAAAATTAATTTAATAAATTATAATAATAATCATGAAAGAAATTAATAACATAAAGAAATCAAAAGATTAAAAATATAATAAAAAAAATTAAAAGAAAAAAAAATTAAAACATTTTTTTTTTAAAAAAAGTTAATTACAAAAATTTGAAAAATATAAAAGAATTTGCATGAAACTAATTAATAGAAATTTTAAATAATAATAATAATAATAATAATAATGGATATTTTTTTTATTTTCAACATATAAATAGAATTTGAAGAAAATTTTTGTTCTTTACGTTTGTGTACAATGAATGAATAAAGAGTATAAATTGAATAAAGAGTTTTATTTATAAATAGAGAGTAGATTATTTGTACAAAAATTCATATGAAAAACTAAAAAAAAAACAGAGAAACGGATTACAATCTTTAGAGAGTGAAGATAGCTTTTACTATGTAAACGAATGAATAAAAAGTTTTATTATATGGGTGGGGAGTGATAAATAATTTTTTTTTTTATGTTTCTAGAAAAGATTTAATTTGATTTTTATTTAATCTAATCATATAAGTATTCAAATCTTAAGAAAATTTATGTTTTTATTACTAAATATTAATTAGTATTTATTAAAATTAAAATTAATTCGCGTGATGACACATCATTAAAGTTTAAAATTTTTTGTAAATTTGTTCAAGAAAAATATTTAATTATTTAATAAAATTAAAAGATTAAATATTACTAATAGAAAAATGAATTAAAACAAAAAATAAATAAAAAGAAAAAAATAATGTAAAGAGAAAATATATTAAAATAAAAATTAAAATAGCAATTAATAATTAAAAAACTTTTTAAAAATATGAAAGAAAAATTATAATAAAATTAACATATATTATTAAAAAATAAAAAATAAATTTATTATAAATAAATTTGAAGAAATAAGAAAAAAGAGAAATCATAAAAAATTAATTAAATAAATCTATAAAATCGTGAAACAAAAAAGGAATAAAGTAAGAAAAATTAAAAAATTACATACTAATAATTAAAAAAATTAAAACCAATATATATATTTCGTAAAATTAATTAAAAGAAAATGTGCAACATTAACCATGAAAAAACAAAATTTATTAAGTAAAAGAATTAAAACATAAAAAAATTACATACTAATAATTTAAAAAAACTAAAACAAAATAAATAAATAAATAAATAAATAAATAAAAATAATCAAAAGAGAATTAAAAACATATTAAAAAAAGTAAAAATAATAAAATATAAAATGAAATATAAAAATTTTACTAAAAAAATTGGTAAAATTAACCATAAAAAAATTTATTACATAATAACAATCAAAACATCGTAAAATCGCATACTAATAATTTAAAAAAAAAACTAAGACCAAAAAATAAATAAATGAATAAAAAATTAAAAAAATATAAAAGAAACAACAAAAATAAATAATAATAATAATAATAAATTCATAATTAATTTTGATTTGATAATATCATATCAAATTTTAATTAATAATTCGGATTTTTTTTAATTAAAATTAAAATAATTGAGATTAATTCTAGAGGCGACACCTCATCAAAATTAAATTCTCCTTTAGTATATTAAAGATATATATATATATATAATTAAATTCTAAATATGGGGACGAATTCGTACGCCAAATGAATTTGCCTAAATAAACATATATTATGTGTTAGGTAATTAGGGTGAAATTGTTTAAAATAAAATGTATTTTAGATGCTATCTGTGAGGATGCTTTTATAAAAAATAAAGTGTAATATTTTTAGGAATGTCAAATGTAGAAAATGCGAAATTATTTTTCCATAGGGCAAGGAGGTGTACTTAAAGTTTTTAAGAGTGCAGATATTAGCACCCTACATTATTTTAATTTCAACACTAAATTTAATCATTTGTTTCACTTTTTATTCTTCATTTTAGCATTTAGATACATGTTTATTGCACAACTAAAATCACAAGAAAATTAAAGTTGACCAAAAGAATTGAACATGGTGTGTGATAAAAATTGTACTTAAAAGACAACATGAATGGCAATAATTGTTGTCATTGAATGATCTCCAACATATGTACAGATTTCCTCAAGTGGCAGAACTGAAGTCAGTAGAGAGGCTAGAAATCCAGGGCAAAATAAGATCTCCCACACTATCTCCAAACACCAATTATGCTGCTTACTTAATCTTCAAGATCTGTGATTTTGCATTTGGGCTCGACTCGATTCCATGCGAGTTGTCCATCATTTCCAACGGCACCGTTTTAAACACCAACACGGCCACCTTATGCGACCCGGACGACAAGAAACGGAATCTACAGAGCTTGTTCTATGGAAACAGAGTGCAGAAGATGAAGGAGAGGCTGATCAACAAAGATAATGAAAGAATGGTAGGAAGGAGAGAAGATGGATGGCTAGAAATAGAGGTGGGAGAGTTTATTGTAGGTGGTGGTGGTGGTGGTGATAGGGATGATGAGATAACAGTGAGGGTGATGGAGGTTAAGGGTCATCAGCTCAAGGGAGGCCTCATTCTTGAAGGAATTGAAATCAGGCCTAAGCTCTGATTCACCTTTTATTTTTTGCTTATCAAATCTTTCTTGTGTTAAGTGAAGGATATAAATATAATCCTTCATGCTCCCTCCATCACCATAATTTACTCAAATATTTTATGTGGTGAGACTAAGAAAAATTATTTGTAGATGTATAAGATAATTTAAAGGAAGTTTTTTTTTTTATTTAAATTTTACTCACCTATTTTCATAGGCAAAGTCTTTTGTACATCCCACTATGTTCGTGCATCCAAATTTAATTTTATACTCCCTCCGTCTCAGAAAGGTATACATTTTTTTATTTTGGGCGTCCACACCAAAGATAATCATTTTTCTTTTTACACACATAAGACCCACACACATCACTAATACATTTAATATATGGGACTCACACAACCTACTAATACAACTACCTACTACATACTCCCTCCATCTCATTGAAACGTACGCGCTTCTTTTGTAATTTATAAAGGAAGCGCGTACGTTTTTAATGAGACGGAGGTAGTATTAAATAATAATACTCCTTAATTCACGTGCAAAAAACAAATGTATACCTTAAAGGTGACGGAGGGAGTATTTTTTAGTATTAAATATTATACTTCTTCAATTCAATAATGAAATTTAAAGTTATTGTGGAAACAGAGTTCTAAAAAAATTACTTTTTGGGTAGTTTGATATTTTTAAGTAATAAATAAATTATAAAGTAAGTTAAATGAGTTGTAAAAGGATGATAATTTTGAAATTAAAGTGTGTGGTGAGGTTGTTGGATTCTGTGTTATTTCCTTATTCGATGATATGAACTTGTTTATGAGGCGGATAAAAATAGCAAATGTGAATTTGTTTATGGGATTGTGGGAGTATTTTTTAGTATAAAAATTTATACCGTTGATTTTTCAGAAAAAATATCTTCTCCCTCCGTCTCGTAACAAGCTTCACTTTTACTGTTTCACGTTGTTTAATAAAATTAATTTTTTGATCAACTTTATTGACTTTAAAGGAATTTTTTTTAGGTAATAAATAGAATTGTAAAGTAATATCATGAGTGTGAAAAAAGATTAATAAATTTGAAATTAAAGTAACTTTTAAGGCTATTGAATAAATTTTTATTTCTTTTTTTGAGGTGAAAGATATTGTGGGATGGACCGATAAAGAAAATGTACAACCTTTTATTGGATAAAGAGTTTATGTTTTTTGTCAAACATTAATCCTCTTCATACTTAACCAACATTTTTAATGAAAAGATAATACCCTTATAACAAAATATTATACTACATCCGTCTCAAAGAGAAGTTCCCGGTTACTGTAGATACAAAATTTAAGAAAAAATTGCTTTTTGCTTTACTTTTACGGGTAGTTTGGTATTTTTAAATAATAAGTAAATTATAAAGTAAGTTATGTGAGTTGTAAAGGGGTGACAATTTTGAAATTAAAGTATGTTATAGGGTAATTGATTTGTGTGTATTTCATTATTTGGGGTGTGAACTTGTTTATGGGACGGAGGGAGTACATATGACCACTTTATGCAACGAGTGTACAAGAGACCAATTCTTATGTGAGGAGATTAAGAAATCTTTTCTAAGTGTATAAAATAAAGATAAAGCATAAGAAAAATGTAAAAAAAAAATTGGATTAAGTATAAAAAGTGATAATATTGTAGTATCGAAGATCATGCTGCACAAACTCTTTGCCAGCTGATGACAATCTCAGCCGTCGAGGCATTTATGTTGATAATTCCTTAATCTTTTGCTCAGTGAGTGTGGAGTCAAATACAGCTGGTCATCTCTTCTTCCGTTATACATTTGCGTCTCAAGTTTGGGAAAGCTCAGGCCTACATGCTTTTGTCCACCATTTCCAGCAACCCTCAAGTGACCTCTAGTTTAGGGAGATCTTACTTTCAGGTAATACCAAACATTGTGAACTCTTTGCAGTTATTGCTTCTCAACTATGGCATTCTCGCAACAAATGCATTTTTTATGATGATCATTTTGATTCCAAAGATGTCGTTCTTGCTGCCACTAGAATTCTATCTGATTTCCAACTAGCCAGAGGGTGGCAAGAAAGATCCATCATTTCTCTATCCTCTCTTCATCTTCGTTCACCGATTAATACTATTCGCATATACTTTGATAGAGCAATTTTTAGTCGTCTTAATTGTGTTGGGGTTGGTGTCATCATTTAAAATACTGATGATTCTTTTAAATGTGGATATACTAAGAGTTTCTATGGTATCAACGACCCAGAAATATCTAAATCTTATATATGCGCCAAGTTTTGATATTAGCAACCTCCTACCCGCTCTCATCTTGCTCCATCATAGGAGATGCTTGCAATATCATCCTTCGTGCCCTTGGAGAATCAGAATGCTCGTCAACAGCTCTCCCGATCCTGTGTGATATAAAGGATTTGCTCCGTTCCTTATCTGAAGTCAAATTGTGTTGGGTGGGTCATGCTTCTAATGTTATAGCTCATAAATTTACTTTCTTTGCTAAAAACAATATTGGTTGTGAAAGTTCATGGGACTTTCCTCCAAATTTTATCTTGCCACTTAGTGTTGGTTGTTTCCATCTTCATTAATAAAATTATTACTCTTCTTTAAAAAAAAAGTGTCTGGTTCATTCAAATTATTAGGTGAGTTAATAAAGTTTAAAAATATCATATACAATAAATGAATATAGGAATTCTCTTAATTTCATGAGTTATTGTATCTCATCTCTTCCTTAGATTAATAAAAAATTATTTCCAATTAGTTAATTACTACCTTACTTTCATTAATTACTCCCCCCTCATCATTGACATTCATTACTTTCATTAATTACTTCCCCTCATTCATCAATCAAACCCATTAATTATTAAATGATTTCTATTGTCATTATATTGTAGAATTTATATCAAGCATTCCCTAAATTTGATTATGGGGCGGCTATTTGCACTCCCTAAATTATTATTTGAACCTCAATTATTTATAAAATTAAAATATGATAATGTAAGAAGACATAAATACCCTTTTATAAATATTAAACTAAGATTAAATATAATTAAATTTCTAAACGCACCCCCAATAAGATTTCTAAATGCACCCCAAAGTTATAATCACTAAAACACGATCAACCCTAAACTCTTTTGTATCAGAGTAGTATCATGGAAGAAGCAAAAACTGAGAATGATGATCATCCAGAACAAGCAATAATAGTAAAGGGGGAGAATAATCATGATGAGGTCAATTTTTAATTTTAAAATTTAGAAGTTTTAGTTTGAAGAACAATAGATTGTATCGTGATTTCTTGAATCAAATTATCATATTCCACTGCAGCAAATAAATAAAGATTACGAGGGTTTAAGTTTGAATAGATTCACAAATAGAGATTACGAGAGTTTAGGTTTGAATAGATTCAAGTCGACTAATGTCAATATGTTGTTCGACTGCAGAACTCAGAACAGTATATTCTGTTCAACGGATCAAATGCCAACATGTTGTTCGACTACAGAACTCGAACAGTTTATTCTGTTCGACTACAGAACTCGAACAATTTATTCTGTTCGACTGCTTTGATCGAATAGTTGGGTCACAGTTGTGATCTATTCGGTTCCTTAAGTGTGTTTGGTTGTACTTACCAAACACCTTTTTTATCAATTACATTTTATGATTTTATTTTTAGATCAAATTCTACTTACGTGGTGATAATCAGATATATTGCTCATACCATGTAGATTTTTTATTGAAAATAACATAATATACTCACTCCATTTCGACTAACTCCATTTCGATTAAAGATATAATATATTTTGTGTTTTATACTTGAATAAAAAAGGGAAAGATTTGTGCACTTCGCCATGGAAACTGACTGCAAGACAGCCGAGGAGGTCACTGATGAGTACCTCATCGAACTCGTTCAAAGGAACTTGGTTCATGTTTCTGAATGGGATTTCGATGGCCGACTCAGAAATTGCAGAGTCCTATGCGTTATCCACAAGTTTATAAAGCAAAAATGCAAGGAGGAGAATTTTGCATCAATTTTCTCTAAAGGAAAGATGATCTGTCAAAGCCAGAAGATTAGACGTTTATCAGTACACAATGATTTCGATCATTTTGTTCGACTACAGAACTCAGAATAGTATATTCTCTTCGACGAATCAAATGTCAACATGTTGTTCGACAATAGAACTCAAATATTTTATTCTATTCGACTGCTTTGATCGAACAATTGGGTCACGGTTGTAATCTGTTCGGTTACTATAACCGAACAGATTTAAGTGTGTTCGGTTGTACTTATCGAACACCTTTTTTTTCTTAAAAGGATAAGATTGTCCTTGTATGGGGTGCATTTAGTAACTTAAATATGTATTTTTTTAATTTAAGTGGGGTACATATAGTAATTGGGGTTCAAATAATAATTTCGGGGGTGCAAATAGCCCCTCCCCCCCTTGATTATATATATGTAATTAATGTGCAAACTCTCTTATTTTTAGTAATTTTTAAGGACCAGAAATTATTATTAACTTAATGTAAACCAAACACTGCATTATGTATTGTGTGAGATTATTAACAGGGTCTATTACTATTAGGTACAATTTATGTGTATATATTATTAATAGATACAAAAATAAATTATATTATTAATTAATACAAATTGAATACATAAAATATCATTTTTATCCCTATTTTAACTGTATTCAAAATTAATTTAAAGGGTGTGATGCAAAAAGATAAAGTGTCCCACTAATTTCTCTACAAAAATAGGTGAGATATAACTATAACGTATCTGCATACAAATATTTCTGAATACATGATACATTTCCTACAACTATTTCTGAATACATTGCATACACTTATTTCTTAATACATAATTAGCTATTTGGGATTGATTCTTGTGGAGAGAGAATTAGAATATTGGGAATTAAATAATCACGTACACGTGATTTTTTACCTAACTAATTATGAATTATGTATTCAACTAGTTAGATGAAGGGGTAATTGAGACTTTACATTATATATTTTTATATCTGATACTAATATAATATATACTTTGTATCTAGTTGTAATATTAGTCTATATTGTATACCTATAAGTAATAATTCCTTAAAAATATTTATTTTTAATATATTTATGTTCAGAAATTATATATTTTGTGTTTAGAAATTAACTTATACATAATTTGGGGATCTATAGGGGAGAGAGATTTCAATGTGTGAAATAGTTTTGATATGGAAATAGAGAGAAAATTATAATGAAGGATATGATCCTCTATCATTTTAATTTTTAACATAAATATATACATATTTTATCTACATGATGTATTTAGGGGTAATTAATGGGACTATTCCTAGAATAATTTTTTAATAGTTAAATTTTTAACATAAATATATACATATTTTATCTACATGATGTATTTAGGGGTAGTTGGGACTATTCCTAGAATAATTTTTTAATAGTTAATAATAAAATATATACTCTATATCTACTAGTAATATTATAGTATATATATCTTGTACTAGACAGTAATAAATCCTTATTAATATTACATGATTTGTTACCTTTAAAAGTGTGCATAAATGGAGAGTTAGAAGCATATGCATCATTTTTTTAATGTCTTTTGAGTTTATTTATAAGGACAGACTTGTGTGAGAGCGTTTAACATTGGGATAATTTTACACTTAGTTATCATTTTTATTAAAAATATTATTACTTTATAATAAAATATTAGTATAACTTTTTATTTATATTATGAATTGTTCATGAAATAGTTAATAACAATGTTGTCACTTTTCATCAATTGAGTATTATTATTCATTATAAATATTATAACTTCTTATTCGTCTTATAGAAATCGTTTCATAAAAAATATCACACAAGTATTTATCTATTTATAAATGAGAATTTTATTACTTTTTTTTGTTTATACTTTATGGCAAAAATTTACAAGTATATTAAGCATTTTATTGAATTTACTTTTTGACATGAGAGGATTCTATAATATTTATCGTAATTTAAACTTTTATAATTTAGTTTTTATAATTATAACTTCGTGTATATTATGCAGGGTTAAACAAATCACGTTCAAAATTTGTACATTAATAAATAATACTATAGTATATTGTTATAGAGTAAATGATAATAAGAACAATAAGAGAAACATAGAGAAGAAGAGAAGAATACAGAGAAGCAGGAGAAAGAGAGATTTTATTAACAGTATTGATTTGAAGTGTACAAAACCCAAATATTCTCACTCTTTATATAGAAGAGAAATGGTACAGTGGTCAATAAACTCTCTTCCTATTCTAATGATATAAAGAATAATGTCCACATAAAATATTTCACAACACTCCCCCTTGGACATTATGACGTTACGACGTTATATGCATGCCTCGTTAAAAACCTTGTTAGAAAATTCATTGGAAAAAACCAGTCGAGGAAAAGGGTACATGTCTTATCATTTTAATATTTCATATTAGTTGTCTCATAAAAAACTTTCAACTAAAAAATCTCATAGGAAAAAACTTAATTAAAGAAAAAGAGTACAGTTTGGTCTTCACCCAATCTTCAGGATTATTTAGAAGTTATTTCTCCCCGAAGAGATTTAACTTGCCCGTTTCATTAAAAACTATCTACTAAGAAACCCTCTTAGGGAAAAAACTCAGTTAAGGAAAAAAGAGTACAGGTCCTACAATTTTCATGTGTTACTTTAGTTGCCTCATTAAAAACCTTAAAGTAAGAAATCCCAATGGGAAAAACTTAGTAGAGGAAAAAGAGTACAACTATTGGTCATCAGGACCTAATCTTCTGGATTGTTTAGAAATTACCGCACCCCCTCAAGATAACGGTATTTTGAAATATAACTACTGATCTTCAAGATCGAAATTTTAGAATTTACTTGAAATTATTACTCCCCCTGAAGACGACACTCTTCTGAGTCAACATAAAACAATACTACACACACATTAAAATATAATTTGGGAGTAAACTAAACAACGATAAATAATTCAGATCTTTACATAAGCAAATACTGTGTATAATATCTCATTGTTCTTCTGGAGCATATATAATAAATTTGTCATGTCTCGCATAATATATTAATTACTCATCAATGCAACACATAAGTTATTGTCTTATAAAAGACTGGGAAAATATATATTTTATCATGTCCCATGGGCTACAATTATATCAACAATTTTATCCTTACACCAATTTATGGGGATCATTCAATAAACATTCAAATCAATATACCAATGTCACATTAGTTTCTTATAAATAAACCAATATATTTTGTATCTTCGAGATACTTGAGGATATGTTTAATTTCATGTAACTTCTCTTTATCTGAGAGTTATAAAATCTTGCTAGCAAGTTCATCATAAGTGCATATCAGGCCTGATACAATTATGAGAAATGTGTACTTTAAAAGCACTGAATAAAGGGACTTCCAGACCAAAATATCCTCATTATATACTTCAAGTATATAGACATTAGTTTTCCAACTCAAGGGATAAAAACGACAATTGGCATACAACATAAATAGATATATCGAGAATTCATCTAAAACAATCATCAAATAAATTAACAGAAATTTAAAATTTAAAATATTCTCAACTGCAGGTTGAGACAACTCTTTGGATTTATCCAAATTCTTTCATTTCGAAAAATCCGTCATCTTAGCATGAGTTAGCTTATAAATTTCTTATACATTCCAAACTTAAACCATTCATATACACACAATTTTCATTCTTATTCGGGAAGAAATAACAAATTAAAATGTAGCATATCCTATTAATTGTTTCAAGGTCTTGTTATGACCAATAATACAACTATATGTTGTGATATTTTATTCTCATCCAAATTGAGAAGTTTTAGTCCTTCGTGGATTTTCATGTAAATCATATAATGATGTGTATTTAATGCATATCTAAATATATATTGAAACTGTTATATAAATTAAGTAGCGAAACGTAATGTATAATGAGAGAATATGTATCATTTATATATTGGACCTCTGGACAAATATTTATATTATTTCATATATTTAAAGAAATATTTAGCTAGTTAAGCTCAACCTCAATACTTTATTTGTCTTATCAAATATTCGTGCTTCTGGCACTTTGATATCATATGTTCAGGATCCAAATTATTATTTAAGACAATAAAAGCAATCAAAGAGGCAATGTATTGTCAACAACTTTCTATTTCAATTCATATTCTTCTCTCAACTTTTATATTGATTTCTATATTTATGTAACTAGATCCTCGTCATTTCCCAATACGTGTGGATCTAGCTGTATCGCTACCCAGTATTTTGATTATTTTGATGCACGTGCGAAATTACTAGGTATTTGTCTTCTGGACAAATCTATTGAAGAGGTTATCAAAATAGACTCTTCAGATAATTTTGGAAGTGACTATTTATTCTTAAAATTAATTTCTGCGGATATTTAATTTCAAATCATAAAACCTTTCACGCTTCTAGTTGTGCGTTTATTATTACAAATAATTATTTAAAGTATGATGTCCCTAGTAACTCTACTTCCAGTGGTGCGTTTATTATTACAAATATAAGGGACTTTGATAATTTGATAGTTTATTTGCTATTGCAAATTAATAATCTTTTGAACTCCTGGTTCAGTCAATCTAGTGGAAAAAAAATAGAATTTCTCGGCATTCACATAAATAGTGGGCTTTAATCTCCCCCTAATGCCGTGAAATAATTTTCATTAAATGTACAATTAGCGTACTAAAATATATATATTGATTCCCTATTTTGGGTTATATAGAAATTGACGGATAACTATCATTAGAATGCACATTAAAGTATTTTATGGTGGTGATATAAAATATCAATTGCACAACTCAAAATTTGCAGATGGGAAATGTTAAAGGCTTCTGACCATGATTAAGTAGCACTAGTTATAAATGGGTTATAATTATGATATGCATGAACCAGATATGTGTTTATTATTTCCAAGTTCCCCAAATATTAATTGTTGGAATAAAATATTCACTCTGTGTGAATATAAGACATTGGATGTTCCACTTTTTAATATTAATATCCTTTCTAATTTAGTAACTCAAATATTCAAAATTTGAGCTCTTCATGTAATTTTACTTATATTAGTACACTACGAATAAAATTGTATTTATTCAGTGGATACATCAATAAAATATTTTGGTCATCATTCTAATTTGATTAATTTTTCTCCTTGAATCTCTTGAACATATTAGGAGAAATAATTCCAATTTTAGTATGTAAATATCATATCATAAAATTTCCACACAAACTTAATAAGTTTCATTTCATATGTCATGATTAAAAGAATTTAAATTATCTAGCTCATCCATTTGCCCAAAATAACTCAATTACTCATGTCATATTTTAAAAATGGTTTCAAATATCAATATCACAACAATATATATATATATATATATATATATATATATATATATATATATATATATATATATATATCCAACTATCAACTTATAAGATATATGTATGATAAAACAAAATCATTTAATAGCATATAAAAATAAAATAATAATGTCATAGAAAAGAAATAATGTTTAAATAAATATTTTTATTCAGAGGAATATAGCTAAATTGTCTAGCATTTTAAGAAAATCTCAAATGTTGAAATCATACTTGGTCTCCTTATTCTTCAAGCTTAGGTCCAAATTTGTCATCATTAACTAGGTCAATATTTTTATTTTCTTCATGCAAATAAATATTTTTATTTACATCATTTTTATTCCACAAATACTTTTTTCACATATTTTTGATATTCCACAACCAAGGTGTGCCATATATATAAAAACAATAACTATTTTATCAACATCTATAATAAATTTGTTTATATTAAAGTGTTTGTCTATTTTCTTATCGAGGGAAACTTGAACTACCTCGAACACTTTGATAAGTCCTTTAATAAGTCCAATTTAAACTTCATCGACCACACTACAAGGAGGCCGATGTGAATTCACTCTTCCGCTATAACTATTTCTTACTTTACATATGCCCCTTCCACTCCAAGTATAATTCTGGTAGAATATACCATGTGCTTCAAGTACAAATTTCTGAACTAATTGATTTAGCATTATGGATTTTCATTAACAATTGATTATGTTTTTCAACTAACAGTAATGCAGAAATAAACTATTTATATCTAATATGATTTTTAGCTCTTTACTACTGCCGGAGTACGAGGTTAATAGCATCGAAGGTAAAAATATTTTTCAATCAATTCAGATTCTGTAATGTTCTGATGAAGAATTTATTTAAATCTTTAACCCCTATCACTTTGTGGAGACCAACTTGCACTATCGCGACCACTTTGTTAAAATCTTTAATGAGATCAATTTAAATTTTCTCGACTACTAAGAGGAGGCGTGAATTTACCTTCGACTATAACTGTTTCTTACTCTTCCTCTGTCCTTCTATGCCAAATATAATTAATAAAATCATTTAGGAATATAACATGTGCTTCAGGCACTAATTTTGAATCAACTAGTCTAACATTATGGTTTTTTTATTTACTATTAATTATATTTTTCTGCAACCAATATTGCAAAATAAGCTCTGAATACTTAATATAATTTTTTAACTCTTTACTGCTTCTGGAGGATGAGTTTGCTGGTATGGAAGACAAAATAGTTTTATCAATTGATTCTGATTCTGATTTTGTAATATCTGTTTACAGAGTTTTTTTAAAAAATAAGATGTAGAACAGAATTGTATCCTATTATGGATTTAAAATTTTTAAATCTTAGATTCAGCTCAATCACATAGGAGGATTATAATGCTAATCAAAACGATCCTTCAGGGATTGCCATAAAATAAGAGGATATTATTCTGTTAGATATTTTTTTTCCTAGATCTTTGTCCAGACGAACAAATATTAGTGCTTTAGCCTTCTGGGTAGGAGTATATTTATCTTTGAAATTGTTTCACTTAAATCATATGATACGAGGTAAATTTCAATATTTAGTGTCATGGTAAAAAAAATTGTTGCCATCTAAGGCGAGCGCGACAAATTCCCTTTTAGTGATGCCGAATATTTTCAATAAACTATATTTAATAAGCACATGTAATCAATTTGTACCATGTATGCATCAAGAGAGATAACAAATTTACTCAAAAATAATAAATAAATAAAGTTGAAAATTGCTTCTGGCATTATTTTCAAAATATATCGTTTTAATTTTAGAATTTAAACAAAAATTCAATATAATTAAATAATCAATAGATATACATAGTCATGTTGGATTCCAATTTTAAGATTTCAAAATTTGATAATAAAGACATAATGTAATATCATGAAATTCAAGGTCTCGCGAAAATCTAACAAATCTCATCTCTATGTATATCTCAAATATGGATCACAATTTAGAACATCTTAGATCAATTTTCTCCAAGCCAATAAATGTGAGATAGTGAGAAGCAATGTAATAAAATTAATAAATTATGTGAGTTACAAAAATAATTTAAATAATATATTTCAAGTTTAAAAAAAAAATCACGCATATTTAATCACCAAATAATTAAGGAAAAATCATGGATTTTAAATGTTAATGTAAATCCGTGAATGGGCATGATTAATTCAAATAAATATGGTATAAAATAATTCACCATAAAAATAATAATTTGAAAAAATAGAGATATCTTAATATGAGATCACATTTAATATATCTAATTAGGGTGCGTTAAGTACACTCCACTTGAATATGCCCATATGTTAAATATAGTCCTTAAACTCCATAAAAGGTAAAGATAGTGGAACATATTTTCAGATTTCAATCAAGTATATCAATCAAAAAATAAATTTGAGGCTCTATGAAAAGAATAATTCTATTTTCTTAATAGGTTTTGTTTTAAACCATACACATAAAATCTAATTATAATTCAATTAATGACCATCAAGATAATCATCAATTATTGCATCTATATGGATGAAAACGTTCAAGATCAAAGCCTCTCGATCTCTACATACTCACACACAATCAAAAGTATTATATTTTAATTCACAGGAAAATATTAAAAGGAGATATCCAAGGTTTATCCCAGTATTTAATTAGCATGAAATCTCTTTAGTTGTCATCAGAATTAATAATGAAACAAATTTCAATATATTTGATTCCAATCGAAAATATTTAAAGTTTTGATAATACCTCGCATAAAAGACACTATTCTTTTCTAGGGTTTTCTTCAATTGATAGTTCTGTTCGTTAGAGCGTGCTGATAACGTGTTGTAAAGTAAATGATAAGAAACAATTAGAGAAACATAGAGAATAACGTGTTGTAAAGTAAATAATAAGAAACAATAAGAGAAACATAGAGAATAACGTGTTGCAAATTAATCCTCACTTTTGAGAAATTGCAAAAAAAAAAAAACATCACCTTTAAGTATTGTTGCAAAGTAAATTAAAAAAACCCTACTTTTTGTCACAAATTGAGTTTATTTTGCAACAATACTTAAAGGTGGTAGTTTTTTTTTTTGTAATTTCTCAAAAGTGATGATTAATTTACAATATGTGTAAAGTTCGTGGTTTTTTTGCAATTAACCCATAAAATAAATATAACGTCTCATAATATATAAATTAATTATATATATATATATATATATATATATATATATATATATATATATATATATATATATATATATATATATATATATATATATATATATATATATATATAAGGGTACCCAATGATACCGAAGGATTACTCGTATTCGTCTCATAGGGTTCAGATAGATCGAGTACCCATAAATACCAGTCTCATTGTTATTTCTAGACATGATGTGTGTAATGGAGTACTTATTTGTTCATTTTATATTATTTATTTTATTGATCAAATTTACTAAATAATTTCTTATCTTACAATGAATAATTAAACATTGTGTCATTAATATTATTTTTAATTATTGAAAAGAAATTTAAATTGATAATTTAGATATATGGGATCACATAAAAAAATTTATTTAATTTAAAAAAATTTATTATGATACTTTTACTCATCTCATACCCGTTTATCAATACTCGCGAGTAATCTAAATTCGTTTAATATTCAATTACTTTTTGTACAGTTTATATATTTTTATTGTTTAAGTTAATATTTAATTGAAATTTTATATATATATTTTATTAATAGTTAAAAGTTTTATTAATTATTTTTACTAAATATTTATTTAAAAATTATACAAAATTAAAAAAGAAATTACATAATAAATTAATTAAAAAAATTAACGACGTATAATTCAATGGAAACATTAGAATTTGAATCAGATTTATCTTATAATGAATAATTAAACATTGTGTCATTAATATTATTTTAAATTGTTGAAAAGAAATTTAAATTGATAATTTAAAAATATGGGATCACAGTATAAAAAAATTATTTGATTTTGAAAATTTTATTACGATACTTGTACCTATCTCATACATGTTTATCAATAAATACTCGCGAGTAACCTAAATCCGTTTAATATTCAATTACTTTTTGTATATATTATATATTTTTATTATTAAAGTTAATATTTTATTAAAATTTTGTATATATTTTAATAAATATAATGAGTATTATTATAAATCCTAAACCATATAATTAAAAATTAATTCAAATTATTTAGGAATAATTAACATAATTTGAAAAAATTAATTCAAATTGTTTAGGAATAATTAACATAATAATTTGAAATAATTAAAATTAATAGTAGTTATGTATTATATTTAATGAAAAAGTAATATTCAGCACACATATTATGAATCATTTTAAATAAGACATCATTATTATGACAAAAAAATCAATGGTCAAAATCTAATATCATAATTGTGATGAATGGATGAGATTGAATAATGTGATGAACGAATGAGATTAAAAAGGTTTAGTAATCAAAATCAATGATATAAATTAAAAATTGGTTCAATTTTGACTTTTAAAATGTGTTTTATTATATATATATATATATATATATATATATATATATATATATCAAAACTAAGAATAATAATCTACCCACCCCTTGTATTGCCACCAAATCCACTGCCCACCCTCCTGATACTTTCATGGAAGTTCATGACTATATACACTTGCTGTCATGTCTAGATTAGGACACCCAAATCCACCTACATCATTCACACATTCTTTTATACACATTTTGTATCAAAGCAACATTACCTAGGTTTTTGGATGCGTCCATCAAATATTGATTGGTGCCTAATTTCTTATTGGCTCTTAAACATTCCAAGTATCAGCGAGATATATACTACTACAACATAATTAATTGTTTGTGGTAATACGGTGTATTTTCAAGATTAATGTAAATATTCTAACTCTATTGCATACCATCTCGATGCCTTCGACTTCATAAAATCTTTTGTTGGAAATTATTAATTTCCCTTATAATCTAAAATGTTTAAGTTAAGCTAAGGGAGACAAGTGCAGTCTCAATCAGGTACCCTAAAGTTAAACTAAAGATTTAAGAAATGTAGAAACATTCCATATTCATTGGTTGTTGGAAGTTGTTGTATGATGAGGTCTCTACAAGACCTAATTAGGCTTATGTTGTTGGTATATTAAGTAGACATTTAATTAACTCTAGTATGGATCTTTATAAAGTATGTATAGAGAACTAAGAATAATATGCATGTACATCAGGGATCAGATTTGAAGTTTCATCCACGTGATTGTCGAATAATTTTGGTTAGCAGATATTGATAAGGAATATTTACCTAATTTATTTTATTTTAAATTGAAATTTGGAATCCTTAATTAAGTTAAAGAAATCTTTTATTATTTTTAAATTAGTATGAATCATGATATTCCCATTTGATTGGGGGAATTTAATTAATTAAATTAAATTGGGGAGACAGTTAAATGTCGTTTAATTAAATTAAATATTTTAATATTTATTTAATTAGTCTAGTAAACCTTCAATCTAGTCAATCGAAGCACCATGTTGCCACAGCAATATCGTGTGTGCAGAAAAGCTTTATTGAAATTACATAGATGGGTGTGGTATTATTTATGTGTTCTGTGTTCGGCCCACATGTAGGCACAGTTTGACAGAATAATAACACACATGTGATAATAAGTATGTGATAATTATTTGGATTATTCATGTGAACATGAGTCGATCCACAGATAGACTCTTGTTTGACAGAACTTATTGTCAATACTTGATTGTTACACCAAGATTACCCCTGCAGTTAATTTTTGTCCACAGACGAGGTTAATGTTGCACAAGGTGTCTTGTGATGGGTCCCTAATTAATAATGTTGTGCGAGTGTATTTTCATGCGGGTATTGATCGGCCCATAGGTAGATTAATATTTGGCAGAAATACACAAGCACCTGTGGTGGTAAATATGTGACGATTATTTGTTTAACATGTGAGTAATAAGTCGGCCCACAGGAAGGCTATTGCTTGACAGTTTTATTGTCAGTATTTGACTACTACAAGGAGGTGCCACTTACAAGTTAGTATTGTTGTCATTGGACTTGATACTAATGTTGTGTTCGATTCCTTGAGATGATTCTAAACTATTTAAAATTTGAAAGATTATAAAGTTTAGTACAAGCATGATAATCATTTTGGATTAATTCTCTATACTATTAAAAAGTCTGTTAATTAAGTTTAACCTATGTCAACAACAAAATTATACATGATGAGAACTTCAACAATAAGAATGACCTAATAAGTTTCTAACAAACTCTGTATCAATAAAGTATAAGGACAACAAAGAAAAACCCGTTTGGAAAGCTGTTAAAAAAAACTAAAGTATAACCTTTCGTTTTCTCCTAAAGGCTTGTGGAATTGTTTTATAATACACCACATTAAGATTACTTAGTATGAATGGTGTTGTGGTGTAGTTAAAAGACAAAAATAGTACTCCATATTATATGGTTACTAATTGGAGAAATACTAAGAATTGCAGTTTATGGTCTCAATAAAGTTCCAACCAAAGTAGTTGTGAGAACTCTTTGAGTTTCACATATGGTGATATCCAACTAAGGCTAGATCATTGGGATCTACTAAAGAAAATTGGATTCAAATAGATACAAGCTACTTTATTGGTATTAAATAAAGATAATAAGTTTATGATCCAATTGATCGGATCATATTTGAGACGGGTAATACGGTATTATGTGAGGATGTTGATTTTGGGGGAAGAATAATATTAGAGACATTGTCCTTAAGGGGGAGTCGATTCGATCCCCACTTATGCTTTAAAGAATTGGTGCAAATTCAGAATAATGATATGACAATGTAAATAATATTTAAGGAATAACAAATTCAACAACCTCAAGAATTAATGTCACTAAGGAAACCACTAGAGTTGGGTGAAAGACAATTCGAATGATTATGTAGTTTTTCTCTTAAATAATGAGGACACAATGGAATTAATGGTAGAACATTCAAACAATGTTCTTCAAGCCATGCAAGGTCCAAATACTCGAAAGTTGGTTAATGCTATAATTTATGAGTTTAAATCAATACAAGATGATTAGGTTTGCATCTTGATATAGGATTATACTCAAAAGGGAAGGAAGTCATTATTATAAGATAATCGTGACATTAGTAGCACATTTTGATCTTGAATCATATTAGATGGATGTAAAGATAAAGTTCCTTGATCGCAACACTAATTATACGATCTAAATGGTTTAAGAACTAATAGGAAATCCGTCTATGCATTCAAGCAAATTTTTTTCGTAAAGGAATCACAAGTATCATCATGAAGTAAGTGTCTCATTTGGTTTTAAGACAAATGTAGATGATTATGTGATTCAGTGGGAGAATGTTTAAGTTAAGCTAAGGGAGACAAGTGCAGTCTCAATCAGGTACCCTAAAGTTAAACTAAAGATTTAAGAAATGTAGAAACATTCCATATTCATTGGTTGTTGGAAGTTGTTGTATGATGAGGTCTCTACAAGACCTAATTAGGCTTATGTTGTTGGTATATTAAGTAGACATTTAATTAACTCTAGTATGGATCTTTATAAAGTATGTATAGAGAACTAAGAATAATATGCATGTACATCAGGGATCAGATTTGTTAGAGATCATGAGGAATTCTGATTCTGAGTTTGTTGGATGTCAATACAGTATAAGATCCACTTGATGCTATATTTTCTGTTGGTCGGAGAGCTATACAAGTAAAAATATTAAGCAAACACTTTAGCTCATTAACCATGACAACAGAATTAGTAGCCAGTAAGGGCATTCAGACATGAAATAAAGGTTGCGAAGATTTGTCACATAAAGTTCATTGTGACAGTTAGTTCGCAGTAAAGTATTTATGACAAGAATACTTATAAGTCAAACAAATTGACATAGAATTCTTGGTTGTTAAAGAAAGTGTTTTGTGTAGATAAAATTTTAGAAGAGCATATTATGATAGACTCCAAATATGGATCCACCATTTATGTATTCAACGCCCTGCAATTTTATAAGCTAGCTAATCATGTGGGTGTTATATGGTTTTAGAATACATTAGTTCAGTGGGAGTCTATATTTATTGTTCTTTAAAGTTTTCAAGACACTTTGATTTGGATAATTCAGCTTTCTGCAGAATAAAGTTCATGACTTTGAATTCATTGTGAATTCACTTAAGTAATCAATTTTGTAATATTTTACATTATGGATTGATCTCACTAAAGTTTAAAGTTGGACCAGTTGGAAATAGACATGATGTTGATCACATTTGACATGTAATTTCCATGCTACTCACCATATTTGATCTATGTCATTGAGTATATTGATATTGGTAATTGTCGGGGTTTAATCACGATTTATAATGTGGTGAATGCCGCGGTAGTTCCATATTAGTATATGAGATGGACCAGATTGTTAAGTATAGCCTGAAGAGGAATAACATAAAGTTGCGCAACTAAGGACTCTTGATATAATTGCTAACGGAAAATATATAGCCCAAGTGGGAGATTGTTGGAAATTATTAATTTCCATTATAATCTAATTGTGGGCAATATATTATTATACAATTATATTAGCTATTCAATTATATTATGGACTTAATTAAGTGATCCAATTAAGGTTAGAGGTTCATGGGCTATAATAATAAATGATATGGGCTTATTGAGTAGATACCCAATACTACATGATTAGGTGATTATGGGTGGTCTAGTCAAGTAGTATGTAAAGGCTCCCAGGTTATGGTCCCCAATATACTAAGCCGCACATGGTGTTCCCTTCTCCCCATCGGGAGGGATTACTACGGTCCCCATAAAGGAATTAGGAGGGCTTAGTTGAGGAAGACCATAAGACCTCCAATCTTCGAGTTCGTATTCCGCCTAGAGACTCTTTGGATCAGGTACGCTTCTGCTTTACGGTTTAAATCTCGTTAATCATAATAGGGTTAAGGTTTCATGGATTTATTTCCAACATCTTTTATATAGAACATTGTAATAAGAAAAAGTAGAAAAAACCATAACAAAGAGGATGACAAGAAAGGTTGTTGCGGCAGACGAGCCATCAAAGGAGCTAGCTAAAGGAAATCAGACCGAAATGCGAGAAATAATATTTTAATATATAGTAGGTAATTGTATTAGTTATGTGTGTAGACCCCATAAAAATATCTTATTTTGTGTGAGTCCTATTTACTTATGCATCTCTCGTATTAGAACAAGTCAAAATAGCAAAATACTTCTCTCCTAATGAGATGAATGAAGTATATTTTTATTAATAAATGAGAGTATATGTTTAAGTTGTAGGTGTACGAATTTAAATTGTGTACCGGATACAATAACAAATACACAAGAAAATTTACCTCCGACACAAGTTAAATATATATAATTTAATTAGAAAAATGCAACTAAATCAGAATTAAAAAAATATAAACACAACACCATTAGCATTATCACACTTCAAGAAGCGGAAGAAAGCTGAAATTTTAGTTTTTAACTTGTGTTTCTATTTTTGAAATAGTACGAGATGAGGAATATAGCTGATTTATCGTGGTAAGCTTAAACTCCAAATTTACCTATTCTTATATTATATGGTTTATACTTACATAATTTGAAGTGTATTTAAATTTAATTCATAAGCAATAACGTTAATGCTATCCATTTCATAGGTCATTCTTTTTCTTATAATGATCACTATTTAAGTTTTCTATTTTTTTTACGCATTTGTTAACTTCTGATTGAAATATGATTATTACGTTTCTTTTTCATATGTGCTTGTTGACCTGTTAAAGAGTTTGACACTATAAAACACTAGATATCAGTGTTAGTTAAATTTAAATTACATTTAGCATGAATGATAAAACACCAACTCGTACTCCTTCCGTCCCGACCAAAGGTCACCGGTTGCTTTTTGCATGTGGATTAAGGAGTATTATTATTTTATGTGTAGTGGGTAGTTGTATTAGTAGTGAGTGGTGGGCCATACAATGGGACCTTTTACTAAAGAAGGAAAATGAGGACATTTGAGTGAGACACCCAATATAGTAAAATATGGACCTTTCGATGGGACGAAGAGAGTATTATCTTGTTTCTGATTTTAATTAATATTTTATGACATGAAAGTGTGGTCTTTGTGATTTATTATAAGTTTATAATTATTTTGGGTATTTATTACATAAAAAATTATAAAAAGATACTTCCCCACCCTAGACATGCACCAAAAAATTGGAACCGGCGGTTCGAACCGGAGAACCGCCGATTTTAACCGGAACCGGAACCAGCCAAAAAAAAATCAGAACCGGCTAAGGAAGGTTCGATTCCGATTCCTCATATTGGGAAAAAAACCGGCGGTTCCGGCTCCGAACCGCCGATTTTTTATTATTTTTATTTTTTACTTTTTATGCTTAAAACAAAAAAAATAAAACTGGAACCGGCGGTTCCGAACCAGAACCGTCGGTTCCAGAACCCAAACCTTCATACCCCTGTTCGGTTCCGGTTCTCCCTACCTTGGAACCGGAACCGGCGGTTCCGAACCGAAACCGGCTGTTCCGAACCGGGGTGCATGTCTACCCCACCCTGTCGAGAGGTGTGCATTTGTTTTTTTCACTATAATAATTTAATGTATAGTGAATTGAGATAAATAATATTTTAATGTAAAATGAGTAGGTGTATTAGTATGATGTGTGAGCCCATGGAGAAAGAAATAATTAATTTGTGTGTGTTCCTTTTACAAACAAAATTTAAAAAAAAAAAGAAAGATGCACACTTTGTATTGAGATAGATCAAAATAGCACAACATATATGTTTTAGTGGGATGGATGATGTATTATCTTAGCAATGAAAGTTACATATTTCATCACTAACTGTGTGGATTTTATCCAATTAAAAAAATGCAAATTTAATGATGAAATTAAATTCTGTTAGCCTTCAATTGCGATGAAATCTTATTTTCATAGTAAACTATAGCCATGAAAATGGAGTAACTTTTATTACAAATATTTAGTGATGAAATTAAATTGTTAATATGGGCAACAAAATTAATTTTTTTTATAGTTAATTATGTTAGCTCCGCGTCAAAGTGTAGGATGAGCATTTTTTTATAGCTAATAGACTTTAACGACGAAAATCACTAACTGTGTGGATTTTATCCAATTAAAAAAAATGCAAATTTAACAGTGACATTAAATTTTCTGTTAGCATTCAATTGTGATGAAATCTTATTTTCATAATAAACTATAGCGATGAAAATATAATTTTTATTATAGATATTTAGCGATGAAATTAAATCATTATTATTGGCAACAAAATTAATTTTTTAGCTAATTATGTTAGTTCCGCGTCAAAGTGCGGGATGAGCATTTTTTAAAGTTCATAAGACTTTAGCGAAAAATCCTGTGAGAAAACGTCATCGTAGTCAATTGGCACATTTATTTTATGACTGTATTATAATTGATCAAGTTTGTGAAATGAATTCAAATGCATGAATATTACTATCATTTTTTTTTAAATATGCACGACATAATTTATATTTTCTATAATAAGCTAAAATAATACCATACTCGTAAAAGTAAAGTGAAAAAAATACTTTTATTAATATGGCAAACATTAAATGTAAAAACAATATTATAAGTGACCCTTTGAGATTGCACATTTTTATTTTGGATAATTTCATAAAAGTTTATATTTTCTCTTAAAAAAATAAAAAGTAAAAAACAATTATCTTTTCTCATACACTTTATTTTTTTAAAAAAAATTCCAACCTAACACATCTAACATAATTTATCATTTATTTATTACCAAAATTATACATAATTTATCATTTATTTATTACCAAAATTATATTTTTTTAGTTTCCAATTAATATTACGTACTTTTCTTAATTTTTATGTCGGAACGCAAACTAAATGGGAGGGGGAGTATTTTATAAAAAGAAAATAAGTACCCTATTTAAAAATAATATTTTCAAGGAGAATCATTTATAATTAATTTGATATAATGACTTCTTTTTTTTAAATATAGAAAAATGACGTATTAAGGCCATCTCCAATCCTTGACCCTTTTACCCAAATTTTTGGGTAAAAGGGTTTTGTGACCCTCCAATGATTACCCCTTTTACCCAAAAAATTTGGATAAAAGGGTTTTGTGACCCAAATTTGGGTAAATTTGGATGTTACCCAAATTTGTTACCCAAATATTTTTTTTCTTTTACAATTATTTTTAATGCTCAATTTAAATATAATTATATTTATATATATTTTTAACCACTCTTAATAATTATTTTTAATTGTTAAATATATATTTATGTTTTTATATTTTATATAATTAATATAGAATAAATTATGTGTCATTAAAATAATTTAAAAAATTACTTCTTGCACAATTAAAATTAAATAATACATTAAAAAAAATTACATTGAACATTAAAAAAGATAGACATACAAATACATTAGACACTAGACATATAAATAAATATCCTAAAACTTAAACACTACGAAAAATAAGAATACAAATACAAACACAAACACAAATACTTAAAAAATAAAACAACATAATTTTTGTTCACAACCCACCAACCAGTCTCAACGGCTGAGATTGAAAGCCACCAACTTATCTCAACGGTTAGGATTAAAAGCCACCAACCATTCTCAACGGCTGAGATTGAAAGCCACTAATCAATCTCAGCGGCTAGGATTGAAAGTCACCAACCAAAATTGGATGGTTGAGATCGAAAGCCATCAACCACAATTAAGGGTTGAGATCAAAACCTCCAACAAATTTTTTATTATATAATGGGTGCATTGCTCATCAATCATACACATCATTTCCCATATTCTTCTCATCATTTACAATTATCTTATTTCTTTTGTCACAAAAAGCTTTTTAAGATGAACCCACAAAATTCAACTGGCCCTTCACACATATCATCCTCATCATCAGACTCTTCTAATGATGATGAGTTTGAAGCATTTCGTATTAGTGTCATCAATCAGCAACGATTGGCTCAACAAGCAATGCATAATAACGTTCGTTGGATGCAAATGATGAGGCAAAGTCGAACCAATAATTCTTCTGTTGGTGGTTCAGTCTTTGGGCATAAAATGGTCAATCGTGATCGAGAGACTGCAGCTGAAAATTTGTATAACGACTATTTTTCTGAAAATCCCACCTTCGATGAAACATTTTTTCGTCTGAGATTTCGAATGTCTCGAAGTTTGTTCATTTGTATTGTTAATGCAGTCCAAGATCATGATGCTATTTTATCCAACGAATGGATGCCATAAAGAGACGTGGGTTATCAACACTTCAAAAGGTAACAATTGCTTTTCGTATTTTGGCCTATGCAGTGCTAGCTAATGCAACTGATGAATATATCAAAATCGGAGAATCAACAGCTATTGAGTGTGTGAAAAGATTCTGTCGTGCAATTGTGGAGATCTTTGGAAAGCGTTACTTAAGATCTCCTACTGAAGAAGACGTTGCTAGACTCTTGTATATTGGTGAGCAGCGTGGTTTTCCAGGTATGTTAGGTAGCCTTGATTGTATGCATTGGAAATGAAAAAATTGTCCGATCGGATGGGCTGGACAATATGCAGGTCGCAGTGGACACCCAACTATTATTCTTGAAGTTGTTGCTGACTATGATCTTTGGATATGACATGCTTATTTTGGTATGCCAGGATCCAACAATGATATCAACGTACTAGATTCCTCTTCTATTTCTCTAATCTTGCTAAAGGTGTTGCTCCTCCCGCGCGTTATGTCATTAAATAAAAAGAATATGATATGGGGTACTATTTAGCTGATAGTATATACCCCAAATGGGCAACTATTGTGCAAACCATTCATGAACCACGTGGCCGTAAAAAAAACTTTTTGCACAAAGACAAGAAGCATGTAGAAAAGATGTGGAACGCGTATTTGGGGTTCTCCAAAGTCGATTTGCTATCGTCACAAATCCAGCACGATTCTGGAGCAAAGAAATTTTAGGAGATATAATGACAGCATGCATAATTATGCACAATATGATAATTGAAGATGAACGTGATCTTGATGCACCTATTATTGACCACGTAAAATCACCTGCTATAAATATTGAAATGGGGGATGATGACGATTCTCAATTTCAGGAATTTCTGGCTCAATTTAGAAAAATAAAAAATCGAGATGCTCACTATGAACTTCGAGATGCATTAATTGATCATATTTGGGAACTGTATTCATCTGAGGATTAAAATTTATGTCTTTCATTTGTATGTGTTGTATTATGCAATTATAAATAAAATGTGTTGTTCATATATTTCTTTAATTTCATTTTGATATTTATTTTGATGTAATTTGTAAAATTTATACAACATTAAAATTTAAAAATTAAAATTAAAATTTAAATATTAATTAATACAAAATAAAAATATATTATTTAATTAATAATTTAAAATTAGAGGGATAAATAATTAGAATATTATAATTATTTAAATTTAATAAAATAATATTTTAATAAGATTTTATAGAATATTTCCTTTTGTACCAAATTTTGGATAAAAATCATGATATGATCCAAATCATGGGTATTTGGTGATTTGAGTTAGGGTGCCTTAATAAATTCCTTGCTTCCAAAATTTAACTTTTACCTTCATTTATCTAACGGCTAAAATTACACACACACATGCGCGTATGTATATATAAATAACTGTGTGCATTTGTGTGCATTTAGAGAGAGAGAAGAGAGAGAGAGAGAGAGAGCAGTGAGTCTGTACGAAAGCTGTTTTGCTTATTTCAGCATTCTCTCTATACGACGGTACCCTGCCTTTCTCTCTCTAAAACTCCTAAATTTCCCCTGCGATTCCTCTTCTCGTTTATTTTACTGCTTGATTTCTGCCTTCTTTCTATTGGGATACAATCATCTGTTCGGTTTCTCCGGAATTATTGGTAATTATTCTTCTCTGCTCTGTTTATCTGAATTATTGAAGTTGAGATGCTTTTATTTTTATTTCTATTATTTGAAAATCGATTAGCTGCTTGAATATTGGTCGTATTTTTCCCTTTTAGAATTGAATTTGAATAAATTACTTGAGGGCGAGAAAGTTCTGGGTTTATTTCGATCTAGGGTTTGTTTTGGGGAATTATAATTTTTGGGCTGAATCAGATCGATTTGGTTAGTTTTGATTCTGTTTGCGGCTTACTTAGCGCATTTCTTTTTCATTTGGTTTATCTGATTGAGTTTGCATAGGAAAGAGAAGGGATCGAGAATCATAGCTGGTTGATTTAGTTACTTCAATTATTTTAGAGCATCCTTGTTGAGAAAATATTGATATTTTCTATTTATGGGAGGTTTCTTATTCTGTTCATGTTGTATCAATTACTGCTCAGTTAAATTGATTTATGACTGAATTGGTGAGCCATTTCTTATGGTCTTAGCTGTTTTGCTAGAGGAATTAAACAAGAATTAATGTTATTGTTGACAATCTGGATATGCAATTAAAAGCTTTTAAGAGAGACATTTCTTGATGTTCATAGCTGGATTTAGTTCTTTAGGTAGCAACCTGCTATGTATTTTAATTTCATATCGTTTCTGACTGTGGGTGCATGAGCAGATGGCGAGGGGAAGCAGAATTGGACACAAACGTCAGACTAGAAACAAGGTCTGGTTGGAGCAGAGGGGTTCCGATGAGTCTGACGAAGATTATAATATGGATGAGGATGGAGAGTTTAATGAGTCGGAAGATGATTATTGCTCCTCTCTTGCCGAAGATGAATCAGAAGAGAGTTTAGAGGATTTTGATGATGAGGAAGAGGAGGAAGAGTGGGTAGAAAAGAGGGTTAATAAGAAGGTTGGGAGGCCAGTGGTACGAAGGGGTATTCAAACGAGAAAGAGAAGTGCGATGGTTAAACCAAAAAGGAAAATGGTAGTCAACAGTGACGAAGGAGAAGATGAAGAAGATTTTTTTTCTTTTGCTAAGCAACGAAAGAAAAGTAAACTATCACATAAAGAAGTTGAAGTTGAAGATGAGGATGTTGGGATTATGTGTAGACCAGATGAGGAGGGATTTATTGAAGTGAAGCCAAGAAAGAAATCCAGGGTTCCAAGAACTGAGGTAAATGGAGATTCTTACAGTGAGTATCCTAAAGAAACAGATGGAATTCCATACGTGGAAGAAAAGGAAGATAAAGAAGATGATGATTTTGATGATGATTCTGATGATGAGGAATTCACCCCAGGTGAGGTCTTGAAGAGTACTCGAAGGAATCCAGCTAAGAAATGGGATTTGAGGACAAAGAATAGATCCACTCATCCCAAGGAACCAAGTGATAAGAAGAATCCTGCCATACGGAAAAAGAAAACGATTAAGGAATGGGGCTGGGGCAGGAGAAAGAAAACTGTTGTGAGTTCTGATTCAGATTTTGTGAACTCACCGTCATCTGATTATGAATTTACCATATCAGAAGAAGAGAGAGAACAGGTTAGAGAAGCTAATGAATTCTGTAGAAGGTTGACAACTAATTTGAGGGGTTCAAGCTCCGAGAAGTTGATGAAAGAGGAAGTATTAGTGCCTCCACAAAGAAAACGCCCAGGTAGAAAGGGAAAAGGAAAGGTGGTAAATTTAAAAATTGAGATAGGGAAGCAAGTTTGTGGGATTTGTCTCTCTGAAGAAGGGAGAAGAACAGTCAGAGGAGTCTTAAATTGCTGCAGTCATTACTTTTGCTTTGCTTGCATTATGGAGTGGTCAAAGGTGGAATCTCGATGCCCTCTTTGCAAGCAAAGGTTTACAACTATCAGTAGAACTGCACGGGCAGAAGGTGGGCATGATTTAAGGGATGCAGTTTTTCCAGTTCCCGAGCGCGATCAGGTAATGAGATATTAACTATCCTGGGATTTTTAATGAGCAAGAAGAGGTTGTTATATGTTGTTGTCTCTAAACTCAATAATCTCACTTTAACAATCACTGCAGGTTTATCAACCATCCGAAGAGGAGCTTAGGGGATATCTTGATCCATATGAAAATTTTCTTTGTACAGAGTGTCATCAAGGTGGGGATGATGCACTTATGCTTCTTTGTGATCTCTGCGATTCTCCTGCACACACTTATTGTGTTGGGTTGGGACGTGAAGTGCCCGATGGAAATTGGTACTGTGATGGCTGTAGGCCAACCGCTCTTGCTTCCTCAAATGCTCAGGGTCTGAATCCTGATCATGGAGCAAGTAACAATTTATCTGTTGGTTCATCACCCATTACCAGTGTTCGTGAAACTTTTGATCTCAACGAGGCATATGTACCTGAGACCCCATTAAGTCAAGTTAGTGGGCACTCTCAATCACCTAGGCATTCATTTGGTCTTTTTCAACCTACTTCACCTTCTGGATCTGCAGCGAATACTTTATTTGACAGACGAAGGATACAGCGCCAGATACATCAAATTCTTAATAACAGAAGTAGACAACCCGATAGTAGTGATGCTGTTGCCTCAGCATCATCCGTCAATCCTTTTGGTTCTTCAATTGGTCGTGGGGTGATGGCGTCTCAGAACACCTTTATGCCTTCTAGAATGGCCTCACAAAATATCTATCTTCAGGGAAGATTAGCAGCAGACTACAACACACCTTTGATGTACAATAGGGAAGCCTTTTCTCCAAGATTAAGCAGTTTGAGGGAGGAGGCCCTTCACAATCAAGCTTCCACATCCAATGGTCACAGTTTCAATGGATTATCACAAAGTGAGTTTTCCGGGGTAAGTACACGGATGGGCGGAGGTTTTACTCATCAGCAACTGCATCCCTGCAGTGCAACATCAAACACAGGGGCCGATGTCACCACATCGCCATTTCAATTCCCAGAGGTGAGCCCTGGAAGAAATCGAGTGTAATCATGGTCATAGATCTTATATAAATGCTCTTTGATATAGTTTGCTTTGCATTTTTCTTGAATATAAATTGATACTTCTATTTTCTTGATTTTTGCCTAAAGAAGTTCACAACACATCTTTAAATTCACTTTTAGGCAGCTTGCTTCTGTATGTGTTCTCTATTTGCATATTAACCATTCACATGAATTTTATCATGTAGATCAGATTGAATAATTGCATGCAATTTCTTTCTCTCTCTCTCATCTCATTCTCTCTCTATTCACTTGGATCTGCTATGTTGGTACAGGCTACTGGAGTACCTTCCAGGACACTACAAGGATCTCTGCACAGACCATTTTAGCTGCAGTATCACTTGAGCAGCTTTTTTTTTTTTTTTTTTACAATTTTTGTTAATTTATAGTAATTGGGTAGGGAGGGTTTATTTGTTCAACATTGATATTGACTAACAGAGGTAGAATAGGTGGACAACATTTGTGAATTGGAATGTGCACTATGGCTCCACGAAGGTCTATGTATAATTTATTTATTCATGGAGTTCAATTTGAATTCAAATTTTTCACTCCTTGTCAAGAAAATGATATTAATAATAAAATATGCACCCTTTGTCTTTAAATGATTTAAGAATTTTCTATTTGGATGTACCTAACTGTGAAATGATAAGAAAATTCAAGGGGGGCAGTTGTGAAACGTGATGAAGATTCTTTCTAATTTTAATTGGTTTGGGGGTGAAGTAGGGGGTTCATACAATTATTGGTTGTTGCTCATGTGACAATTAATTTTAGGTTGGCTTTTGATTGAAATTTTAAAAATTTGAAAACATGTTGAATTTTTAAAGTAAATTGTTTGAATTTTTAGTTTTTGTAAATCACGCTAAAGAATAAATATTTATTCTTCCCACAATAGCATTTATGTTGAAATATTTTATAAGGACATTACTCCTTATATCATTAGAATGAGAAGATATTTTATTTACAATTGTACATTTCTCTTCTCTATATAAAGAGTGACTATATTAGAGTTTTGTACACTGAAATATAGTTTATTTACAATTGTTTCATTTCTCCTCTCTATATAAAGAGTGAGTATATTAGGTTTTGTACACTGAGATATCAACGCCGTTAATAAAATCTCTCTTTCTCACTGCTTCTCATCTTTTCTATATTTCTCTTATCCTTCTTAAAGATAGTTTATTTACAATTTTAACATTTCTCTCTCTATATAAAGGGTGAGTATATTTCTCTTATCCTTCTTAAGAATAGTTTATTTACAATTGTTCTATTCTCTATATAAAGGGTGAGTATATTAGGGTTTTGTACACTGAGATATCAACGCCGTTAATAAATCTCTCTTTCTCCGTGCTTCTCATCTTCTCTATATTTCTCTTATTCTTCTTATCATTTACTTTACAACAAGTTGGACACTCGAAAGACGGAAACCTTAGAAAAGAATCGTGTCTTTTCTGTAAGGTAATTCAATAATTTTTATGATTTGAATATTAGTATTCATGATTATCTCTAGTAAATTTTATATGTTTAAATTAATGGTTAAATTTTAGAAATTTATTGAAATTTTTTTTTATTTGATTGCATATAAAATCGGTTACACTGCCTAATAATTTGATACATCCAATATATGGGTAAAGAATGAATTTTATACCATGATTTAAGAATGAATTTCAGTCAATTATTAGGATTGAATATAATTAATATTTTATCGTTAATATCGAGCAAAAAAATTTTACTTGAATCAATTTGCAATCATTCTTTTATTTTCTAATTTTTACATGTAGACACATTCATATGCATATAGTATTATTTATGTTGAGGATAAATTGATCCAATAATTATTTATTAAATATTTTAATCTTGCTGATTGTACAAGCTATGCATATATTCACTTGATTTTTTTTTTCGAAATTTTGTAGTAATTGTATATAGCATGCATGCCTAATTACAATTTCTTTTGTTCTATGATTCTCTCGACAAATTAGTATTGTCAAATCTTGAAAATATCTTAAAAATATATATGTTCGTCTTTGGATGTGTTTAATGCATAGTTTCAATTTAAAGATTTGATATTTTAAGAGATGATATCTGTACATGATTGCTTTTGATGTCCATACTTATTTAAGTTGGCATTGGACATTGAATTTCAACTCCTATGGTTTAAGTAAAATTATTGTTTCAAAATTTAAATGTACCCCTGCCATAGTTTGAATTTTTAGTTTTTGTAAATCACGCTAAAGAATAAATATTCATTCTTCCCACAATAGCGTTTATACCTTTTTATTTTTGGTGTCGCATAAAAAGTCTACATTTCCAGATAAATGAAACACACATAAAAAATTTTATATTATTTACCCACACAATAATAATTCAACTACCTATTATATATTAAAATATTACTAACTCAGTCTCATTTTAATATTTACATACTCCCTCCCTCCTACCTAGAGGGTTCCTTTATGCCATTTTGGTCGTCCCACCCAAAGGGTTATCTTTTTTTTTTTACACACATGAGACCCACGCACTTCCTCTAATACAATTAAAATATGGAGCCCACACTCCCACTAATACAACTACCCACTACACATTAAATAATAATATTCCTTAATTCACGTGCCAAAAAGCAAAAACAACCCTTTGGACGGGACAGAGGGAGTATTTTTAATTTGGACGTCACATTTCAATATTTATATTTCTCTTTTTGGTTGATGGGGCCCGCACAAATTAATTAATTATTTCTTCATGGGCCCACATATTACACTAATACACCTACCCACTTTACATTAAAATATTATTCTCTCGCATCATTACACATTAAAATACTATATTCCTTAATCTCTGTGCAAAAAATAAATGTAAAGTTTGAAACGGAACGGAGGGAGTATATCTTTCACTGAAATACTTACTCCATTCCACCGAAAGGTTTCCATTATACTATATTGGGTCTCATTCAAAGACCTTAACTTTTCTCTTTTAATAAAATGGTCCCACATAAAGCACATCACTCACTACTTATACACCTACCTATAGGGGCGTACCCTCGTTGATTGGTGAGGGGGCTTTAGCGCCCCTAAAAAATTTCCAAGGAAATACATACACAATTTTTTTTTATTAATAATGATTAATTAGTCTTTCTAATAATAATTTTAATTCCTCAAACTTTCTTCTAATTATTCATACACAATTAATCAAACCTTACACATTAATAAAGAAACATCTACCACTTTTTATTTCTATAATTTCTCATATTAAATCAATGAAAATTATTGTCTGCACTTCTTTTTTTATTTATAAATATTGGAAATTGTATGAAAATATCTCTAAAATTATTTTTATAGCAAGTTATGCTTTTATGTTACACTATTTTGTACTCCCATCCTCCCACAATTATCATTACACTTTATATTTTTATTCGCCCCATAATAACTTGCACCACTTGAAAAATAATATCACACCTTAAAATAAGTAAATTTTAATTTTAAAAATAATACTCTCACATAATACATGTTACATACTTTATACTTTACTATTTAGAAAGACTACATTATTTTTAAAAAACCAATAAAACTAGTAATAAAAATTCTCATACTCTGTATCAACGGTATTGATGCTAGTAAAAAAAAATATTTAGCGTTATTCTTAAAAAAAATCAATAAAGTTAGTAAAAAGAGTATTGTTAAATACACACTCCTTTTAATCTTTTATTTTCTAATTTTATTATATACACACCCCCTAAAATTTCAAAAATACCCTTTTAAAATTAAAATCATACACCCCAATAATCATATTTATCTAAACATGAGATAAAAAGAATAAGAAACGATTGAAATTAAATAAGTAAGCAACTAAAACTGCAAATTTCTCAATTGCTCGAATAAATCATGTTGTAAATATGTGGTTTCAGCTTTAATCGATCATAATAGAATACGCGGTGGATACAATTTCAGGGGAAGATGACCAGGAGCCCTTCCCATGACAATACGACAGCGTCGGCGCAGATTTGGTTATGGCTTTTATTCGATTTTTCCTGATGTTAGAAATATTAATTATCAGTCACCTGCGGCGAACTCCGTAAGGCGTCGGAGATAGTCTTGAGCATCGGCTTCCAATGCGTCGTCTTGCTAGTACACGTTTGTCTTTCTTCCTCCGCAGACAGACACGGCGTAGCTCAATCATGATCTAACTATTGAGATTCGATTTGATTCATTGCTTCTGAATTATTCCAAAATGTGTGTCTGCGGATGTGAGTATGAAAAATTAAATAAAATTTAAGATTAGGACCAGATCAAGATTCTTGAAAATTTTCCAGGAACATTACAAAATCATTGATTTAGATTCTAAATTTTAAATAAAATTGATGAAGAAGAAATAGGCACCAACAGAATACATAACATTCATCTATGGACTTGAAAATATTCAGTAATCACAAGATTATAATTAGCAAAGTTTACTTTGATATTGTCTACTGGGTTATTCAACAATTGCTTTTAATACGTTAACATAATGTGTTGATAGTGAAAAGTTCCAAACGAATAGGGTGGGAGTGAGATGGGGAACAAAATCTGAAACCTTCATAATACAGTATATTTTGGATTTTAAACAGAAAAACTTGAAGATCTTTCTACGGTATTGTATTAGAGTTTATAGTATAAGATAGTATAAGTGAGTTTATAAGATATAAGTGTGTATAAAATATAATTTAATTGTAAAAGTTATGTATTTAATAAATTAAGGATAATATGGACTTTTTAAAAATATATTTATTAATTACTCCCTCCGTCCCGGAAAACTTTTCACGTTTACTGTTCCACGTTGTTTAAGAAAAGTTGTACTTTTTGATCAACTTTATTGACTTTGGAGAGTATTGTAGTATTTTTAGGTAATAAAAAAGTATAAAGTAATGATATGTGTGTGAAAAAAGGAGTGACAAATTTGAAATTAAAGTAACTTTTGAGGTTGTTGGATAAAGTGATATTTCTTTTTTTGGGGTGTGAAAAGTTTTGTGGGACAAACAAATAAGGAAAGTGAAAAAATATTATTAGACGAAGAGAGTATATTATAATAGGGGTGTGTATTTAATAAAAAATAGTGTGCATTTAGTTGGACCCTAATAAAAATTCTTATACTCTATATCAACAGTACGTAGTGGAGTAAAAAAAAAAATTAACTCCCTAAAAAATTGGTCTAGCTAATCCCCTGCCTACCTACTAAATATAAAATAAAGAAATATTTTTATTTCAATTAGATTAGAGAACAAATGGATGGAGTGGAATACACTGTACATGACAGTAATCGAGTGTTGCGTGCCAATCTATTTAGCGAAGTGTAGCTTTGAGAGGTAAAGTTTCCCTCTGTAAAATTAATTTCTGGTATTAATCTCTCCTAGACTGTGGAATGTTGTTTAGGAAATGAAATACTCCCGTTGTACTCGAAAATATTTCACCTCTACTGTCCTATGATTTTTTAAAAAATGTCACTTTTCGATAAATTTTATTAACTCCAGAGGATAATATAGAATTTTAAGATAATAAAATAAAGTAAAATATTTATAAGTGGAAAAAAAATTTATGTTATTATATGATTTTGAATAAGAATGATCTTTTCTTTTATAAAGAATGAACATTTTAGGAGAGAAACAAATAAGGAAAAAATCAACGATTTTAAAGAATATTTAAAATTTTGTTAAACACTATATCCAAATTACTCCCCACAGACTTACTTATTTTCATTAAAATAATATGATTCATTATTTTTTCTTTTCTTTTCAACAGCTTGGTCTAGTTTACTATAGGTATTGAAGTTTGATTTTTCACCAATTACTGTTTTCATACACTGCATTGTAGTATATAGATATTGATGGAGTTAGTGCATCTATTTTATATGGGTGAGAAATCCTTTACGCTAGCTACGTGCAGTAGTGAAATGACAATACATGATATACTATGTTTTTCATATAATATTAGATTAAAATCACTACAAGAAAAGTGAGTGTTAATAACAAAAAAATTATGACAGGAGTTATTTTCTGTCATTAAAGACTAGTTTCAATGAGAGGAGTGAAAAGGTAGATGTTTTTAATGAGGAACTTTTATTTCTTTCATTAATAGTGTTTACCCTCTAATTAAATATATAAATAAATTATGGGCCTCTCATTATTGAGTTTAAAATATTTATCCGACTAATTTCCCTCCTACTTTGGCAAATGTTAAATGAAAAAATTAAAATAAAGAGAAAATGATGTATTCTATTGTCTACACCAAAATCAAATCCCCAATTCGAAGAACATGAGTAGTGAGCAGAGAACTTGCAAACTCGCCTAGGGCTCATCCCACCGTCGTTCATCCCTCTTTTCACTCTCCTAGGGCTCCATCTGCTTCTTCACCTATTCACAATCGGTCACCGGAATCACAATCTCAAAACTTGCAAACTGATGCCTTGACTTGCAAATCGCGATTTTGCGATGATAATCTTCTCCAGCCTAGGATGGCTCCCCCATCAATTCTTCCAACAGCCGCTCCCTCGCCCAAACTTAGGTTCATAGATGCTGTCTCTGGCCAATCGCTATCCTCACTTGTCCCACCTCTCAAAGGCGATTTGGCAATTCCTCCTTTTGATGGTTCTCATTCTGCGCCGCCAGGAGCTTTTTTTCCAACCTCCAAATCTGCCGCCATCTACTACATCTGCTCCGCTAGGTGTTTCTTTCACCCAAGTCATTCATGGTGGTTCTCGACCACTACACGGGCTCTCCGACCACGATTCGCGCCTCGTACACTGGTGTAGTATGGGTAAATCCCCTGCTTCTTCGATTGCCAGATTCAACTTGTCTTTCTTCAAGTGATCGAACCCTTCTGACATCTTTTCTGCAATCCGCAATGAAGATGTAATCGCTATCCCAATTGATGTGGAATACTACAACAATCGGGTTTCTAACTGCCAGCCCATCCGACTGCTCCAAGACAAGGGCCAAAAGCCTGTTTCCACATCTGATTTATCTCAAAAGATCAAGGTGTTGTGGAAATGGGAGGTCTTGCTTACTCCTCTGGGTAAGGGATTTTACAGTTTGTTTGTTGATGATGAAAACAGTCGTGAGAAACTTCTTAAGAATTGCATTTTCGATGTTGATTGTGAGAAATCAGAATTCAAAAATAGGTTCCTGTTTTTGATCTATACAAGGTCCGTTCTTCGGTTGTATACGTTTGGATTAGAATATATGAGCTGCCATTTGAATTAGTTTATCATTCTACTTGATTGTTTGGGTGTCTTTTAAGTAACTCATTGCATATCTAAGAACAAAATTATCACGGCTTCTGCCAGTTGCTCTTTTGTATGATGCTCATTTAACCTATGCATTAATCAATTGGTAATCACAATTCAAGTATGATATACCTGTTGACTGATTATATATCTCTTAATCTTGTAAATTTTTTTTATTTGAAGGTACAAAATGGAACACCTGCGCAGAAGGAAAAAGTATTTGCTAAAGGTTTTGCCTACATTTTTTTGGAACTCTTATTTAGTAACATTTGTCTTGAATTTCATATTAAAACATTAGGAGTACTTATTAAATGGACCATAACAACTGGAATATTGAATTTGATTCTTATTTTAATTTATTAAATGGTGTAATAGTTTATTTCTTTTTCTAAGAATGATGATTACCTACTTCTCAAAATATAATGCATATGAGTTTAAACCATAGTGTGATGCTATAGGTAGTCTAGATGATTAATTTGGTGGATTTAATTTCTAGTATTAAAAAGTTCTGCTTGTTTTCCTCTTGCATATTCTGGATGATTTGAAGGTACAAATTTTACTACTGCATTGCAAAATTTAATTTTTTTCCTGAAACTCTTTTTACTGCTGTGCTTAAATGAATTCACTTGTATTTTTTGTGTGCTCATTAATAAAGTGGAGTTTATTTCTGTTGTGCTAGCAGAGGGGTGGAATTTATATTGGGGCATGAACAACTTTCGATTCTTTTTTACATCCAGTGACAAAAATAAATCAGAATGAGCCTAGTCTATATATTATCATTGGCAGCTCATTGGAGATTGGATTATCAATTATTTTATTTTATTTTTTTCAAAATTTGCATGTGGACTTTAGCCTTTTTTGCTTCATACGGAGGGTCAGACCACAAACTTTTTCTGAAAGCTTGTATTTTATCCCTTGTGTGCAGATAGATTCATTTCTTTGAAAGTTTTCCTTCTAGATGATTATACTCATGAGACGCAAAATTCTAATGGATGAGAATGAGCAACCTCTGAAAATTGGGAGCGAGCTTGCTGTGTTGTCCTTAGTTTTGTAACTAATATTTCTTGTGGCATCTGGATTGGCATGAACTATAATTTTGTTTTGAAATAGATAGTAGATCAAAAATTATCTTAGTAGTCTCTTCATATATAATTATATGTGGGAACTTTCCATCTCTGTAGATACCACTGCAATGTTGCAGATTCAAGACTCCGTCAACATGTAGAAAAGGGTAATGAAGATGGCTTGTATATTGGCTGTGTGGCATCCGCATCAAATCTTTGGGCCTTGATATGCTGGAACAGGTTTTTCTTCGTAGGTATATGAGCTTTCAGATGTTTTTCTCCATAAGATTGTGCATCCCTCGTGCATCTTTTCTATCTTAGATTTATTATTATGAGCTTTCAGCTGTTTTTCTCCACAAGATTGTGCATCCCTCGTGCATCTATTCTATCTTAGATTTATTATTGTGTTCTCTATATTTTGGATGGATTCCTTGCACATGTGAAAGATATATCTTTATTGGATCTTGACAGGATTGGATTATGGAACAATGGGAGAAAAACTATTACATTAGTTCTATAGCTGGTGCAGCTAATGGAAGTTCTCTAGTGGTTATGTCAAAAGGTTCGTTGAGTCATCCAAGTAGTTGTCTCTATTTTTAAATTTAAATATTTACTTTTCACCCACATTCATCCTCCTTTGTTGAGATATGCTCCTTGCTTACAGATTCTCAGCAATAATTGAGAGTACATTACCATCATATTCATGAAATGATGTTTTTTCTTTTGAAATTCTGTGTGATCTTTAGGAACTCCATATACCCAACAGTCATATAAAGTAAGTGAATCTTTTCCAATTATTTATTTACATTATGATGCATCAGTTGTGGTCAGACTCAATATCACATATTAATGTTAAAGTAGGTCTATTATATCTTGATCTGCAAAGTTGCTAGATTTTCTACAATTCAACTTACAGGTTGCTAGAATTTCTGTTGGTTGTTCCGCTGGATTTCCGCTGGTATTATTTTGGCCTACAAGAACCGTTTCTCTAGTTTTCTAAGTGTTATAACCTGCTGGATTTTCTGCTATCCATACTACAATCTGTTGATTTGAAGTATGGTTGTTATTTTCTGTTTTGAGTTACTATTGTAGCCAGTTAGTTAAAATTTCTGCTAAGTGCATTAATGCTGGTGTTTTTATGCTGCGGATAGGTTTTTATTAGCTCCTGCTATTTTCTGATTTTGATGAGTTTTTCTTCGCTAACTTACTCAAACGTAGTAGCCTAGTTGTATATAATGGACATGTAGTTTCTGTTTGCTAGATTGTCATTCTTCCTGAGTATATCTATTGCTAATTTATGCTAGTTATACAATCTTGCAGCTGTATATGTTTGCTGCTATCATCTAGCTGCTAATTTTTCATTTTTCTTAGTTTCCTAGGTTGCTTGACTGCTTTATTTTATCTGCTGCCCTGCTGGTATATATATTTTTCTTGCTGGTAGCAATGATTCTCGTTGCTGTGATTTAGCTTTGGGTTGATGTAGCAGGTAGGTTGCTTTTCGCCGGCTACTAATGCTCGTTTTGGTTGCTGGATCCCTGGTTGCTGGATCCCTGGTCATTGCTGATACTCTATTACTCTTACTGCTGGGATAATGAATTGGGAGCTGAGGCCACTGTTTTCTGCATCAACTTTTGAAGCAATATTCTTTTGGTGTTATTGCTGATTGTAACTAAGCATCATACTATTATTAGTGGTTAGTTGCTAGGGATAGACAGTATTTTGACCTAGTTACACTTGGTAACTAGTTTTGATATTGCATTTTTGTGCTTACAATGTATTCTACTTTGTAAAGTTATTTTTATTAATATAATTTACCAATTTTCAGATAATATATCATATTATTAATGTAACTATTAGTGACAGAAAAATTGTAATTTAATGACAGGATAATGTGATTTAATGACAGGAAATAATATTAATTGAAAGATATTTTTAATGAGAGGAAAATCCCATCATTAATTGTAAAACGTCAATAATGACAAGACCTTTCCAGTTATTAATGACTTTTATCTAGAGAGTCAATAATGACACTCTCCCACTGAAGAGAATATTGAACTATACTCCTATATTGTAAGGAAATTTTAAATTTCCAAAGAGAACATTGAACTATACTCCTATATTGTAAGGAAATTTTAAATTTCCAATATAATCTAATTGTGGACAATATATTATTATACAATTATATTAGTTATTTAATTATTTTATGGGCTTAAATAAGTGATTCAATTAAAGTTAAAAGTCATAGGCTATAATAATATTGATATGGGTCAATTGAGTAGATATTCAATACTACATTACTATTAATTATGAGTGGCCTAGTTAAGTAGTATATAAAGACTCCTAAATTATGGTCCCACACAAAATTTTCTCTTCTTCCCCATCAGAAGATCAAGACGGTCCCATGAAGGAATAATAAAGAGACTTAGTTGAGGAATGTATTAATAAAGAAGCTTAGTTAAGGAAAACCATAATACCCCGTCTTGAGAACTCAGGTATGCTTCCACTTTACGGTTTAGATCTCAATTAGTTATAATAGGGTTTAAAGTTTTAGAAATTATGAATTTATTTAATATATATATATATATATATATATATATATATATATATATATATATATATATATATATATATATATATATATATATATGATAATTTATATAATTGTGTTTATACATGTTTGTTACACAATTTAATGTGGCTGTTAATATCGATCAATTCGGTTTATCTGACATAAGTTTATGTGAACGAAAAACAAAGAGAAATGGATAAAAAAAACACTCAAACTTAAAAGTAACCTAATCCATCACACGAAACAATTCATTGAATTAATCACGTAAATATGGATACAAATAGATCTAGCAGCAAAGGAACGAAACCATGTCCCTTGGATAGGCCGGTAAGCTTGTCAGTGATGACAACGGCCTCGAGAACTTGAAATGGTCTCTCATGGCATGGCTTCCCTTGTACGGTGCTGCCATTGTTGTTGCTCATCATCGTCATGGCGTGATCTTCTTGTGAGTAAACGGGGGTGGATGGAAGAAGCTCGCCATATTACTCAACCAAACGAGTCATAAAAATTGTTCTCATTGTAATTTATAATATAATTATGTCCAACATTTAGGTGTTCCTAAGACCATCCTATATGAAAGATGTATGACGTGTGGATATGAAAGCATGGTATATATGCAATATGAACGTCTGTACGAAGGGTAAGACGTAATAATTGAAAAATGAGCTTAGATAGAAACCAAATCCTAAAAGGAGAAAACCCATTACTAAGAAAATCATAGAAATAGAATAAAAACAGAATTATCTCAGAGTTGGCCTACATAAAAGATCTTATTCTAAAATGTAGGCTTAACTGAAGCCAATGCAAGTTGAATCTTATGGAATCTAGCCCTAACTACTCTCTTAGAGCATTAGGCCTAGCACAAGGACCTATATAGATTCAGCTCAGGGGTTTATGAGAGATTAGTTGATGGAGGACCTAAGCTAAACGTATAAGATTGGACATAAATCGAAGCCTACAGACCGGAGAGCAGATTAAATCCAAAACCAAGGAAACAGGCTATGTCGAAGCCCAATGCAAGCAAAGCCATAGACTACAAGTGGAGAAATGGGGTTCAACTAAGCCTCAACCCAAGAACCGAACCAGACAGACACATATTTTTTCCTTTTGTGAGGGTACTCCGAATAGTGGATGTGTCTACTGACATGGGGTGCTCTTGGGCTCTCTCCCTTGAGATGTGGAGTAAACTTCGACAATAGCTCCATACCGCGCGACCCAATGACCCCTTGAGTGTGATCTATAAAGACAGCATAGAATGACATTCATATAGTCAAGCCTTAGGAAAGGGTAGATTCCTAGTTCTATTTCAGAAGTGGGAATAATAGGACTACCCCCTTAAGTTGACATATAATGCCACTCTTACCATCTCTTTTCCTTCAATGAGGCAAGAAAGTCGAATAGTTAGCAACATTCTATGTTGCATAGATTGATCAGGTCCTTCACCCGGTAGTCCATCACTGGAGCAATAGGAGCTCTAAGGTTGTTCTTTAGAGCAATAAATCAAGGGGTCGGGAGGAGATTTAGAATTAGGAATTCCCGCACTTATATATTTTAATGAAAAGTGATAATATCAAAGTAAATTATTTCATAAACAATTTATACCATTAACAAATTAAAAGTATAAATGAAAATTTTGCCTCACCTTGAAACAATCTCACATTTCTACTCCTCATAACACACACAAACGTACATATATATATATATATATATACAATGATCTTTATAAAAACTTTGAATTAGTCTTATATGCCATGTGTTGGTTTTTTGTTTTTTTTTTCTCTCATCCAATTACAGGATTCAGAGATTTATTTTTTTTAATAAATTTGATAGATTTAAGTTATATATTTTTTTTATCAATTTAAATACTAATTAGATAAACACAAGCATGTTTAGCATAATCTAGATAATGAACAAAAATGTAAATCATGAGAAAATAATGCAAGAAGTTATATCATCTTCATCAAAGCATGAACATAAACCAGAAACCACAACAAAAACAAATAATATCAATCTTGAACCTAAAAAACTAACCCTACATAACATAGATTACATTTTATTACTAGACTTATTTCACTTTCCACGTCGATACAATGGCGATACAGCCACTAGCCGTCACCACAAGTCGGCGGCCCATCACGCACGCAGTTTCTCCTCCGAACTCAAAAATTATCGTCGTCAAGCATCACCGATAACAGCATTCCCTGGACGAAGTCACTTCTCTTTGTCTTCTCCTCCTGGTCCTTGATCGACATGGGAGGCTGAGCCACCTTTCTGTACAGCAGAATCCAATAACAGACATAAACAACTTAGTAAAATGATCTTCAAGTGATTCGTTAGGAAGAAGTGTAAACATGCAAAAAGGCTTTAGTTGTTCTGAGTCCCGATATGGATATACAGAACTCTAATTATTTCTCCTGTAAATCTAGAGCCTGTTAACTAGTAGGGAAAAATTAGCATCTACAATCACCTAACAGGGTGGGGTGAGAATTGTGGGGGGTGGGGGAAGAACGGGCTACAACACATATGCGTCCCTTTCCCACCCTCATTAGTTTCTCATGAACCTTATTTGACACCACTCTACAAGCAAACACATTAACAAAGTCATGCTCTATTGCCGACTTAGCAGGAATGCAGTACCCAGCATAACTTTGACATCCTCTATATTTTAATTTGATTTCTTGACATGGTTGATTTGAGACGTGAGAGGAATGTAACTGTCTCACCCTCAAAAGTACAGAATCAAGAATCAACAAAGAAGATGCACTAGAGGATAATGATTATGGAGATCTAAAAATTTAGGGACCCAGCTTTTGAATTGGAACAACACTCTAAGGTCTACAAAGACAACCACAGAACTAATGAAGCTCAGAATCTACAGATGGTCGAGGCTACAGGAAGCTGATTCAACACTAGGGGGAAATACTGTATAGAGCTGGTTATATAAGCAACAGACGGGGAAATGGAGAAGACCTAAATATTGATTTTTTACACAACAAATAGAATCCATTTGTTTTGTTATATCACCCTGAGTCCTGACAATGGCTATTCAACATAAATATAGGAATATAGTCAATAGACTAGGAAAGTATCATGAGAGAAGGGTAAACATGGAAGAGTATCAAATAGGAAAACACTTGCGTGAGTCCGTCTCATGGAATGAGTTCCGTGAGACGGATAAGAAGTTCATCCCTCTGTCCCACAGAAGTCGACAAATTTTCCTTTCTGGGTTGTTCCACAGAAGTCGACACATTTTCCTCTTTAAGTATATAGGACACACACAAAACAATTAATATATTCTCATGAGGCTCTCAAACACACAACTAATACAGTTACACATTAAAATAGTATATTCTCAACCCACTACACATTAAATATTATACTCTTTATCTCCATGCCAAAAAAAAAAGGCGATGACTTCTCTGGGACAGAAGGAGTATAACTTTTTAATAAAAAGTGATACCCTATTAATAAAAAGTGATAGTGGTGCAATAAACTATTTCATGAAGAATTCAAAGTATAAATAAAAAGTGATAACATATTTAATAAAAAGTAATAACATTTTCAACTTAAAGTGATAATTAATTAAAAAAAACGTAAAACGATAGGGCAGCACTTTTGTAGACCATCTCACAGTGAAATCGTTTACGTTTTGTTAATTAATTATCACTTTTTAATCGAAAATGTTATCACCTTTCATTAAATATGTTATCACATTTTATTAATACTTCGAATTGTTCATGAAATAGTTCACAGGGTCTCACTTTTTATTAAAATATTATTACTTCTTATCCGTCTCTCAATCCGTGAGACGGGCTCACACAAATGTTTGCCTATGAAGATACAGTATTACAAGTATTACAATTCTTACATCGAAAGGCCTAAGCTTACTCGAGGTGAAGGGGTGTTCATTAACCTGAAACGACATGATTTGAGAAACTAAAAAAATGAACAAGACATACTAAGGATTTGTGCTGACACAACACAATTCATGTTGACACAACACAATAACAACACGATAAGAAAATAAATTAATTTATCAATTAAAATAAAGAAAATAAATTAATTTATTAATAAAATTAAACACGATCAGAAAATAAAATTAATTTAACATATAATTTAACACGATTTGACATGAAAGAACACGACAAGAGAAAATTACACAAAATTACATGATAGTCTTTCAATCCTTCGCAAATACAATCTTTTTTTGGCAGCTATAACACATGACATTTTGGGGTTTTATTAGTAAAGGGTTGTAAGCATTTAGTCACCAAATAGACGGCATATCTGAACCAACACTTCTGATGGGAGGCCCAAACTAACACGAACAATCTAAATAAACCTAATGGCAGTTGACACAGTTGAACTTGAACTCCACTTATAACAAGAATATGCAAGTGAAATCAGCATAACCTATTTTACCCAACAAATGTAAACATGGTTGAACTAGTAATGGAACTTTCCATTGTCCCAATAATTAGTTCAAAATATGAGAGAGATTTCATTTCAACCATATCAAACCAAACCACCACCAATGGATTTCATATCCTTCCTCCAATTTTCAGACAATATAAAAATGCAACTAAATAAATAAATAAAGCAAAACAAAATCAACAAAAAAAGATTATAAGGAATACATTTCGCATCCAATGCTGACACATGAAAGAGTAAAACAAAAAGCTGGAAAAATGTAACAGCAAATGAATCAATTACCTCTCTGAAATGCTGGCAGCTACTACGGTTGTCTTGCCCAATGTCGAATCAGCTGAAGAGTGTTGTGGAACACTTTCATAATCTTCAACCATTGGCAGGATAAATGACGACAACAATGGGTCAGGGGCTGCATTAGTTGAAGAAACTATGCACGAAGACCCTCCAAAAAGGGATTGTAAATTCCCTTCTCTCAGCTCCCTCCTCAACAAAGATAGAGTGGAATGTGAACCAGATTTTCGTGATTTTCTCTTGCGCTGCATGTAATATCTAGTCAAGGAACGCATAGTAGGTTGTTAAATGGTTAAATGACAAAGAATGAAAGGGCATATGTTATAGAAATAAGAAAACACCATTTAAGTTCTGCATATTTGGCAGTTAGCACAATAGAAAAATGTCAAGGAGTTATGTTCAAAGCCACTCAAATAATTTAAAAGATAAATACAAATTTAACAGTCAGAAAAATTTTCCAATATTCGCAATGGACAACAAGATTTTAGGACAGACTAATTAGTAGAATCAATAGAAGATCAATAACTTTGAATGATGGGGAATGATAATTACAACTAAAGTACAAATAGCCAAAAATGCTAAGAAATTTAAAAAGGATATCTTAAAGATACTCCCATGTTGCAAGGTTATATGAGCTACCATATCAACAACCACCCTCATTGCACAAACTGGGCACACCTGCAAGGATAATAACTATTTTAATATTTTTTTCTCTGATAGATACCATATAAAAAATATCATAACATAAGAATTTAACATAAAGAAGCTAAAAAGTACACCAAGTTATAAAAAATTATACACGAAAAGAACATGTTTTAGAATAACATATAGGAAAAGAGTTTCATTTGGAAACAAATTAACTACATTACAAGAAAGATAAAAGGAGAAGCAATGAAAGAGCAGTATCCAGTAAGATTACCTCAAACATTAGGAGCAAACTTTAACTCAGAATTATTTATGTACTCTCTCAGATAATATTAATTATTTCTAAACTTCATAGAAACTACACACGAGAATCACCAATCAATGAATATATAGAAGAATAGGTCTCAGATAAACAAATTTGAAATTATGTAATGCAGAAGGTACTCCAACTGAACATCAATGGGATATAGTAATAATAATTCAAAATTAGAACTTTACCCCATTTCGGGCTTCTGTAGGATGCTCGTCGTCAATATGGCAACAAAGTCCCACAATATCAAAATAATCCGAACAAAAAGGGCATGCATATTCCTCCCTTATATCATCATCCATGTCTATTTCCTCAAAGCCCATTAGCATCTCCGCGTCCAAGCTGTCCCATTTCAGTCCTACAACAAAACAAACATGTGCAGGGTATCCATCAAACCCAAATTTTAAGTGACAAAAACACAACCTCAGTTGCAAGATTTAACAACCCCCATAAAAATCCAACCTTTAAGGTTAATACACCCATCCCTTAGAATAATAAGATTCCTGGAAGTATAGAACCCAAATGCAATTTGAATCATTCATTGACATATGACAACCCCCAAAATATACAACAGACTCCAAAAGGCAAACATAACAAACACAGGTATCTAAATTAAATTACTAATTCAATTGAAAAAAATAATAGATAAATCCGTGGAGAAATTATAAATATATGAATCAATTCATGAAACCCTAGATTTAAAAAATTAATATGATTATAATTATTAAAAAAATCAATCTTTGACACGGAAATTACAGCACAAACAAATGCAAAGCGGATATAAATGCATTGTTTAACCAAAACCAAATCAATTCTACATCCAACAAGAAGCCCAGATGAGAAATTACACATTTGAAATGTGAATAAGAGGAGAAGACATTTACCAGATCGAGATTGAAGAGCAGATTGATAACGCTTAGAAGCGGAAGATAAACGAGCAGCCCAAGAGTTAGCATCCATGGCTCACTTTTTATCCCAACCTCAAAACTCAATAAATTGGAAATGTTAGCAAATCTGAGCTCCCTTTTTCTCAAGAGCTGATTAACCCAATCAAGGGTGTGCCTATTCAGTGATATTCCTGCCCAGAAATTGTCTCGATTTGTGAATTTAGGTGAGAAGTGAATGAGATGTAAGCTGGAGGTGGGATGAGGGAGAAGAACAGGAGAGAGAGAGAGAGAGAGAGGAGAGGGGTTCGCCTTTGCAGGGTGAAATGAAAATCCACCGAAAGGGAGCAGAGAGTTGTCTTCCACACACTATTTATATTATTTTTCCCTTTTTTTTAAAATTTTATTTTATTTTATTTTATTGATTTTTGTTTCAGACAGCTTGACATTTGATCTTTCTCAATTTAATTGATCCGACATCTATGAACAACATTTCAAGGCAACCGTTGCTACTTTGGATTTTTAATTCAATTTTGTAATGTTTTTTTTTTATTTTTATTACTAAAATAATTACTACGAGTAATTTTTATTAATAATAATTTAATTTTGTTACCTAAAATTTATTATTTATTATTATAACAAAATGTCCTATGCTACTTCAGGTAAGCATTTTCCCACTCATTTTTCTCATTTCATAATTTAAAACATTGACTTAGTTTATATTAAACATTCATTAATGCATTCAAGCTTACATTAGTAATTAGGGGCGGTTATTTGCACCCGAACTTACTAAACCTACCCTAAAAATAATTTAAATCAAAATATTTTAATTAATATAACTTAAATACCCTTATGTAATAATTTATTCATAAATACATTACTAAATGTACTCAAAATTACCAAACATACCCTACTTTAATTATAATTACACAAAATGACGATGTTCATTATTCTTGTCGAAGTTTTAGTGTTTGATCATCTATGATTTTTATTTTTGTATGATTTCAAAATTTCACCTTGAATCAATTTCAGATAATCAATTATTTTAGGTTCTAAATTATCAATTAAGTACACATCTAGGTGCAGAATATGCCATTGAATAGTAATTTGTCATTTGGAAATGAGCTTCAGCTTTGTTATTCGATTCACAAATTAAAAAATGCATCTCATCCATATACAACTATGCGTGCACCAGTTGCAGAACATACAATACTTGAAACAAATCAAATTCAAGAAGAAAGAGTGTGGGGTGATCGAGATGTCAGCATTCCCTGTCTGCATATACGAAGCAACATTCGAGAATCAGGAAAGTTCTCATGTGGAATCTTATATTGCTAAGCGTGAGACAAAACATTCTGCTTTGAAATCGAGAGATATACTTATGACCACATAAATATGTGATATCCAAAGATCATAAGATTTCGAGGAATGATTATATGGCAAATTCTAAATATAACAGCGCTCCTAAGCAATTAGGTGAATGCAAATGTAGAATCTCATGCCTGCTTACAAAGATACACGCCACTTTGTGTCATCAATCCGATTACAGTCGGATTAGGAAAACATACCATCCTAGCATGAGTCACTCACTTTAGTGAGGAGCCCGCCTGGTTAAAAAAAAAAAAATTTACACATTTTGCTCTATTGTTACTTCTCTGCGATTTCGTAGCTATATTCACATAAGGGGAGAGAGATCATATGCTTTCGATTTTTGATGTAGAGTTAGTTCTTGCTTAGCCTTGCTAATACAAGAAAGCAAATATACCAACTAAAGTTACTAGATAGGGTTTATGCTTCAAGTGTTATAGTGTTAGGACATGAAAATTTCTTGATTAATTAAATTCTTTTATTTTTTAATTTTAATAATTAAGTATTTTGTTTTCTTTTTATCTTAAAATCAATGGGAAATTATGTGGTTTAATGGTTAACTATAAAAGTTGGCAAATTCTTCTGTGCATTCGGGCGAATGGACCACATTTCGTGCGCCTTTAGAATTTTGTGTTAAATTGTATACCCTTTAGTATAAAGATGTGTATCCTTTATTTTCTAAAAAAAATTATTGTGTGTATCTGGGCGCATGGACAAACTCCGTGCGCCTTTAGAATTTTGTGTTAAATTGTATACCCTTTAGTATAAAGATGTGTACCCTTTATTTTCTAAAGAAAAAATATTAATAAAAAATGTGTACCCTTTAAAACAAAATGGTGTACCTTTTATTAATTAAAGTGTATACCCTTTAGACCAAAGCAATGTACCCTTACCCATAATACTAAATTTCTAAAGGCGCACGAGATGTGTTTCCGTGCGCCCGGGCGCACGCAAGCCTCACTCATAAAAGTTTGTCTAGCACACAAGAAAGGGTATACTCTCTCCATCCCTTTTATACGTATTCATTTTTTAATTTTAATTCCTTCTAATATAAAGTATTCATTTCCTTTTTAAATTAATGTCACCCATCAAAAAATATTATCACACAACCCACTACACATGGCTTCACATTCAACACTAACACTATTACCCACTACACATTAAAATATTATTTATCTTATTTTATTACACATTAAATTATTACATTCCTTAATCCACTTGTAAAAAAAATAAACGAATACCCTTCTTTCAAGGGTAACGGAGGAAGTAATATTTTGTTGAACCTGAAAAGCATGTATTTTATTGCAAGTTCACTATATAGTTGCAAAGTACCACTCGCCTTTGAGCATGTATTTTGTTGCTAGTTCACTATTAATTGCAAAGTAACACTCGCCTAACCGTTTGTACTAAAATATTTCTCTATCAAGCTACAGTACAAGCAAAGCATCACCATCTCTCTCAAACACATCAAGTAATCTCTCTCAAACACATCAAGCAATCTCTTTGCATCTATAAGAATTTTTTTTAGAACACGGGATCAAGACTAGAAAACATGTTCACCAATCAGTAGAGCAAAACAACAAACTGTTTCAGTGCTCCATGCTTGACTAAGACCCAAGCAATATGCATGTTTGGTCGAATCAGTTCAACTGTTTCAAGTTTTATCATTTTATATGTTTTGAATCTTGAGTGTTTGTAAGGTTTTGTGTGTTCTTCACAACAATTGGTGCCGTCTGTGGGAAATCCAAATATACATCAAGCATTCAAGATGAATAATACAAGATTTGATGTTGAAAAGCTCTTAGAGAAATCAGATTTCAATCTATGGAAGATCAAGATGAAGGCAGTCCTAATGCAGCAAGGTTTGATGGATGCTCTCAAACCTCCTCCACCAGTGAAGACTGAAGTTATCAGAGATCCTCAAGCTGCAACAGGTCCTGTAAGAGCACAGATGGATGATCAGGTACTTCAAAAGGCATACTCTACAATAATTCTATGTCTAAGTGATAAAATACTCAGAGAAGTATCAAAGGAGACAACATCTATTGGGGTATGGAATAAACTGGAAGCCTTGTTTATGGTTAAATCATCTGCCTACAAGATGCATCTGAGGTAAAGGCTTCATGCATTCAAGATGACTGATGAAAGGTCTCTAATGGAGCAAGCTGATGAATTCTGCAAGATCACAGATGATCTGGAAAGTGTGGATTTCAAGCTGTCCAGTGAAGACAAGACTATCATGTTGCTGTCAGCATTACCAAGATCACAAAGGCACTTTAAGGATGTTGTTCTCTATGGAGGGAAGAATGTAGTACTACTTGAAGATGTATTGAAAGCACTTAGATCAAAAGATCTAGAGGAAGGGGTTGACAATAAAGAAAAATCTGGAGCAGAAGGACTCTTTGCCAAGAAAGGAAACCAAAACAAGAAATGGAACAAAGGAGGTAACTCTGATCAAAAGAAGGGTGCATCAGGTCAGTTAACTGGAAAGAAGTGTTACTTCTGTCATGAACCTGAGCACTTCAAGAAACAATGTGCAAAATGGAAAGCTAACAAGTCCAAAAGGGTTGATGCAACTACTGGAAATCAGAAGAATCAAGTCAATCAGATGTGTCTGTTGAGTGGGTACTTGATTCAGGGTGTACATTCCATATGACACCTATGAGGCATTGGTTTGAGGAATTCAAGCATCAAGAAGGAGGATCAATATTATTAGGTGATGATGATTCTTATGAAATAAATGGGGTGGGATCCATCAGACTGCTTATGTTTGATGGAGTTCAGAGGCTTCTAAGGAATGTTAGACATGTTCCTGGATTAAGAAGAAACCTCATCTCCCTTGGAATACTAGATACTCAAGGGTATGATTCAAACATGAGGAAGAGAGTTCTCACAGTGACTAAGGATGATAGAATAGTCATGAAGGGAATTAGGAAATTTGACTTGTACTTTCTGGATGGGAGTGTTGTTGTAGGACAAATACACAACACTAATCAGCAGGATGATGCCAAGTTATGGCATGGTAGGTTGGGACATGTTAGTGAAAGAGGGATGCAAGAACTGGCTAAACAACAGCTGATCAAGTTTAATGCTAATGATCAGATCAGACAGTGTGAGCATTGCATTCTTGGTAAGTCCAAGAGACTTAAGTTTGGTGAATCAGAACATACAACCAAAGGAAGGATGAATTATGTTCATTCAGACCTCTGGGGACCGTCAAAGACCATAACCAGAGGTGGAGGAAGATATATAATGACCATTATTGATGATTGCCCAAGGAAATTGTAGGTATATGTTCTGAAAATCAAGGATGAAGCATTTTCTACATTCAAGGTCTGGTTAACAGAAACAGAAAATAGCACTGAGAGTAGTTTGAAGTATTTGAGCACAAACAATGGATTGGAGTTTGTGTCTGAAGAGTTCAACTATAATGCAAGGAAAAGGGAATTAAGAGGCATAAAACTGTTCCTGGAACTCCACAGCAAAATGGCATTGCAGAAAGAATGAATCAGACACTTTTGCAAAGAATTAGATGCATGTTGAGCAGTACAGGCTTAAGTAAGATGTTTTGGGGAGAATTGGCTGCCACTGCAGCATACTTGATCAACTTATGTCCTGCTACAGCTTTGAATTTTAAAACTCTAGAAGAAGTCTAGTCAGGTAAGGTTCTAATCTATTCTCACCTTAGAGTTATAGGCTGTCAAGCTTATTCCTATGTGAAACAGGATAAATTGGAACCTAGAGCACTTAAATGTATTATGATTGGTTATCCAAAAGGTGTAAAGAGGTATAAACTGTGGTGTTATGAAGAGAACAGACTCTTGGTTAGTAGAGATGTTGTTTTCATTGAAGATAAGATGCCTTTGATCAAAGAAGATCAGAGTAGAGAGTCTGATCTTGAGGTGGAGCCTCAAAATATGAACAGGTTAGGTGAAAGTGAAGAGAACTTCACTAACAGAGATATAGATGAAGTATCAAGAGTTAAAGAACAACCTAATACTTATCAACTAGCAAGGGACTGACAGAAAAGGACTTTAATGCCACCTGCAAGGTATATGAAAGTTGATATAGTATCATTTGCACTATATACAGCAACTGAAATTGAAGCTTATGAACCAAGAAACTACACTGAGGCATTGGCAAGTCAAGATAGTAATAAGTGGTTGATAGCCATGGAGGAAGAGATACTGTCTCTGAATAAGAATGGAACATGGAGAATTGTTGACAAACTAAAATCTCAGAAGCTAGTTGGATGTAAGTGGATTTTCAAAAGAAAACCAGCATCTGCAGCTGAAGGTTGAGTCAGATACAAAGCTAGACTAGTTGCTAGAGGTTTCTCACAGAAGGAAGGAGTGGATTACAATGAGATCTTCTCACCTGTGGTTAATCATTGTTCAATCAGAGTATTACTAGCACTAGTGGCTCAATATGATCTGGAGCTTCATCAGATGGATGTAACTACTGCTTTTTTTACATGGTAAGTTGGAAGAAAGCATCTATATGAAGATACCAGAGGGTGTTACAGTTGAGAAGGCTGATACAAAGGCCTGTTTACTACTCAAATCTTTGTATGAACTTAAACAAAGTCCTAGGCAGTGGTATTTGAGGTTTGATGAATATATAATTGCCAATGGATTTCAGAGAAGTCTATATGACAGTTGTGTATACATCAAGGAAGAAAACAACTGTTATACATACTTACTACTCTATGTGGATGATATCTTGATTGCTTGCAAGAGCTCTCAAGGCATTGATGTAGTAAAGGAATTACTCAAATTGGAGTTTGAGATGAAGGATCTTGGTGAAGCTAAGATGATACTAGGTATGGAAATAAGCAGGGACAGATCAGCTGGAATACTTGTGTTGAAACAGCAATCTTATTTTATTAAAGTACTCAAAAGGTACAATATGGATCAGTGCAAACCTGTTACAACACCTGTTAAGCAAGGATTAAGTTTGTCTCTACTTGGTGGAGCTAAAACAGACAAAGAAGTAGCTGAAATGAGTAGAATTCCATATGCAAGTTCAGTGGGCAGTCTCATGTAAGCTATGGTTTGCAGTAGGCCTGATCTTGCTTATGTAATGAGCTTGATTAATAGATTCTTAAGTTGTCCAGGTAAACAACATTGGGATGCACTCAAATGGGCATTAAGGTATGTCAAGGGAACTGAACAATTTGGTTTAAAATTTCAGAAGAAGGAAGCAAAGTCAGAAGCTATCATTGGATATGTTGATGCTGATTTTGCAACAAATTTAGATTCTAGGAAAATGTATTTAATATGTATGGAAAATCAGTGAGCTGGAAGGCTAGCCATCAGTCTGTGGTGACATTGTCAACTACAGAAGCTGAATTCATTGCTTTGACAGAAGCAATTAAGGAAGAGATATTTTGTTGGTTTGCTGAAGGAATTAGGAGAATATCAGGATGCTGTAGTGGTATATTGTGACAATCAAAGTGCAATACACTTAGCTAAGCATCAGGGATATAATGAGAGGACCAAACATATTGATGTCAAGCTATATTTTGTAAAAGATATGGTAGATAGTGGATCTGTTGAAGTGAGGAAGATTGATACATCTGTAAATCCAGCAGATGGACTTACTAAAGCTTTGCCAACAACCAAGTTTGAGCTGTGCAAGACTTCAGTTGGTATGGTTTCAAAGTTAGAGGTTGCTGCTCCTTAAAAGCAGCAAGATGAGGAGGAGAATTCAAGTTTGATCATGCATACATCTAAGGTGGAGATTGATGATAATAGATGCATGCATGAGGGAGTTTCACATACGGAGAATGTTCATTGGCAACTAAATAATGACCATAACGTGATGCATGGTTGCTGGAAGCAAGAAAAGACAGTTGAAACAAGCTAACAAACCATAACTGTCAAACTGCCATTTCTGGTGCAGTGTTGAACAGCCGACTTTGGAGCGGGTTGTTGAGCTACTTGGAACTGACTAGATGGTTGCATCTCAACTACTAAGTGATGGCTATATAGTGGAGGTTTAACCAGATCAATAGGTTAAGAGAGTAGCAAGATATAAGAGCTCAAAATAGCTTGATCACAGCAGTTTTGCATTTTGAGTTTACAATTTCAGTTGCTTCGTTTTTCATTCTTCTTGTTGCAGATTGAGATCAATCCAATCTGGTGTGTAAACATTGAGTAATAATAAGAGTTCTTCTCCTCAAAGTGGATGTAGGTTATTCAAAACGGAACCACTATACATCTTTGTGCAAGATTTACTTTTCATTTCAAGTTTTATCATTTTATGTGTTTTGATTCTTGAGTGTTTGTGAGGTTTTGTGTGTTCTTTACAACAGACTCCATACTTCAGAGCCATTCTGAAGCAAATGGTGTGTTATATGGTGGTTGTTTTGCAATATCATTTAGATTAAAGAATATTGAGATGAAGAATATTGGAGTGCTAAAATTTCTTCATGTCTTCAAAAGAGGATTTCAAGAATATGGTCAATATCATAAAGGAGCATTCTGAAATTGGGATGAAGAATGGAATGTTAAAATTCCGTTACGTAGACTAAAAATAGTGGATTTCAAGAACATCGTCTTTGTCATAAAAGAGAATACGAACAAACACGGTGTTGAATGAGCTTCCGCCATCACTTCTTTCCGAATATCATCCACTTCAGGTAGACATAATCGACCTCCATATCGAATCACGCCATCATCTCCTAATTGGAAGTCAGAAGATTTTCCAGAGCTGATATCATTCTTTATCTTGTCAAACAACTTATCCTCCTATTGGCTCTGTCGAATCTTATCCATCAAAGTTGGTCGAAGTGTCAGAGCTGCCATCCTTGCTTCCAACGATCCTTCCTGAATGATCTCTACACCCATCCTTTGCAAATCAAGCAACTTTGGTTTCTGATTTATGGTCATAGCAGCTACACTCTGTATTGCCTTTCGGCTCAATGCATCAGCAACCACATTAGCTTTTCCCGGATGATAATTGATAACACAGTCGTAATCCTTCACCAATTCCAACCATCTTCTTTGCCTCATATTCAACTCTTTTTGAGGGAAAAAGTACTTCAAACTCTTATGATCAACATAGATTTCACAACGTTCCCCATACAGATAATGCCTCCAAATCTTGAGTGCAAACACCACTGCGGCTAACTCTAAATCATGAGTTGGGTAATTCTTCTCATACTCCCTTAACTGTCTGGATGCATACACTATCACTTTCCCATTCTGCATCAATATACACCCAAGACCATTCTTTGAAGCATCACTGTAAACCTTGAAGTTTCCTGTCTCTGTAGGAATAGTTAAGATAGGTGCTGATGTCAACCGTCTCTTCAATTCTTGGAAACTTTGTTCACATGTCTCCGTCCATGTGAACTTCACATTCTTCCTGATAAACTGTGTTAATGGTGAAGCAATCTTAGAAAATCCTTCAACAAACCTTCGATAATATACCGCCAATCCAAGAAAGCTACGAATCTCAGTGGGATTTGAGGGTTGTGGCCAATCATGAATTGTTTTAACTTACCTGGATCCACTGAAATTCCTTCTTCCGATACCACGTGTCCCAAGAAAACAACTCGGTCTAACCAAAACTCACACTTCTTGAACTTCGCATACAACTGCCTCTCCTTCAGAATCTCTAACACCTTTTTCAAGTGTAGAGCATGATCCTCCTTATTCTTAGAGTAAATCAGAATATCATCGATAAACACAATCACAAATTTATCGAGAAATTCTTGAAATACTCTATTCATCAAATCCATAAATGCTGCAGGAGCATTTGTTAATCCAAACGGCATTACTAAGAACTCATAGTGCCCGTACCTTGTACTGAATGCAGTCTTTGGAATATCCTCCTTCTTTATTTTCAACTGATGATACCCCGACCGTAAATCAATCTTCGAAAAGATAGCTGCACCCTATAACTGATCAAACAGATCATCAATGCGAGGCAATGGATATTTATTCTTCACCGTAACTTTATTGAGATCTCGATAATCAATGCACGTCCTCAATGTGCCATCCTTTTTTCGAACAAACAGAACTGGTGCTCCCCAAGGTGAGAAACTAGGTTGGATGAATCCTTTGTCTAGCAACTCTTGTAACTGTATCTTCAATTCCTTCAGTTCAGCTGGTGCCATTCTGTATAGCACTTTAGATATAGGGGCCGTTCCTGGTGGTAGTTCAATAACAAACTCTATTTCCCGATCTGGTGGCAAACCTGGAATATCATCTGGAAATACCTCCAGATATTCCTGAACTACTGGTACATTATCAAGAACTGGACATTGCTGCCCCTCAACATTCATTACACTCACCAGATACCCCTCACAACCACTTTCCAACAACCGATGTGCTTTTGCTGCTGATATCACCGGAAATCTGAAGCTTTTCTTGATTCCAACAAAAGTGAACGGTTCTCCTTTCACTGGTTGAAAAGTGATACTCTTCTTCTGACAATCTATTGTAGCACCGTATTTTGACAGCCAATTCATGCCCAATATGATATCATAATCATTCATACTTAACACAATCAAATTAGCGAGGAGTTGTCTTCCTTCAATAGGAATAACACAACCTCGAAGAAGTTGATTAGTTTGCTTTGACTCACCAGAAGGTATCATCACCTCATAATTAGCTTTTATCAAATTAGGTGTTCCACCCAGCTTCCTCACATACTCAGTGGATACAAATGAATGTGTTGCTCCAGAATCAAATAACACATAAGTAGAAGTGCCAAAAATAGAGAACTTACCCGTGACAACTGAGGGATTCACATCTGCCTCCTCTCGCGTCAAAGTATACACTCTAGCTAGAGCTCTTCCCTGCTGTCCCTGCTTCCCTTTCTTAGGACAAGTAGTAGTCACATGTCCTTTCTCCCCGCATGTGTAACACGTTCTCGAAGGAATTTGACACTCTCCACCATGTGATCTAAGATAATTAGGGCATATAGGTAGTGGCGGCACCGGTGACACCTTACCCTGATCGAATTTAGGACGCTTGTTGGGTTCTCCTTGTCTCTGTCCTTGCTTCATTCGAACATTCGGTTTCTGCCTCTAAAATGGCATTAGCCTCTTATCAACTCTCCCAAACTGCTGCACTGGTTTCTGCTGAAATTGATGTCTGATAGCCTGAGCTTGTTTGATCCTCATCTCCGCTTGCTCAGCAATTTGAGCCCTTTCTGCAACTTGTGAGTATGTTGCTCCATGCAGTCCCGCCATACTCACATCTCTGTAAGGTTCAGGCCTTAAGCCTTCCACAAATCTCTCCACTTTCAGTGCCTCCATACTCACCATATGTTCAACAAATCTCGACAACTGCTCAAACTTACGAAGGTAATCTGTGACTGACATGCCACCTTGCCTCAACTGTATGAACTCATTCATCTTCATGGCTCTCACTGGTGCCGTAAAGTACTTGTTTCTGAAAAGCTCCTTAAACCTTTCCCATGTCATAATCGTGACATCATCGATACTTTTAATCGTATCCCACCAGTGGCCTGCACTTCCTCGTAACATGAAAGAAGCACACAACACTCTGTCCCAATCTGGAATTCTACTGTATTGAAACATATTTTTCACCGTGCGTAACAAATCCTCTGCATCTGTGGGGTCTGCTGCGTCCTCAAATATTGGAGGGCTCAGCTTTCGACACCTCTCACAAACCATTTCCACGCGTTCTACTTGACGTCTATCTTGGTTTGCATTACCCTCTGGTTGTCCACCCATATCTCTCTGCTGAATAAGTTGCTGTATCTGTTGGGACTGGCGCTCAACCAGTTCCATTAATAGAGTAATCACCGCATCACGATTATTCCCTTCAGAAGGTACTGCTTGCTCAGCAGTCCTATCCCCTTCAGAACTTTCACCTGTGGCCCTTACCATTTTGTCTACTAACTATGCTTCCTACACCCCATGGCCAATATAATTTATAAGAAACATAACAATATAGATTGAAAATAACACTTACACGCAAGGCTGTGCTCCCAAGGAATGAGCTCATGTACATAGACAGTCTGCAGGACCTAAGCCGCGCTCTGATACCACTCTGACACGACCCATCTTACACAACTTATAATTCAAATACTATTTAACATAAACATCATCATTATAAAAACTGAATATAATTTTTTTTATATAATATGCTTATAACCAACACCATCACACCAGTTCAACATATGTAACTGGTTTCTAATACCACTTCAAACCAAACAAACTCGCGGCAATACTTATTATATTACATAACAAAATATCAGCGGAAATAAAATAAACCAGCCTAGCCCAACAGGTCGTCATCTATGTACATCCGCTCAAGACCCTGAAGGAGCTCCACAGCTTGCACAGTCACATCACAAACTCAATCATCAATAGGCTCACCTACAATGCATAAACTAGTGAGATAAAAATCTCAGTAAGTAGAAATCATGCATGTTGGTGCATGATAATGCATTTAGTTCTCTATCGCCTATTTCCTAATATTTCTAGTTGATCTCTTTTATTTTGAAAACTATTCGCATTGCGGGATCCCCACGACACACTTATGATATGCAACCCAAATGAGCTCAATGGGGATGATTTTTTCGAACCCCAAATAAAGTACCGAGAACGATTTTTCTGAACTCTGACAGAGTGTTGGGGATAATTTTTCCGAACCCCTAATAAAGTGTCGGGAATGATTTTTCTGAACCCTGACAGAGATGCATATATAGTGGTCGCACACACCATTAATATCTTATTAATTTTGAGGAAAACATTTCATGTTTATGCATGGTATGCACCCAAAACAATTAAATGTGCATCACAAACCATTTACAATATCAATATCAACATTTAATCACAATAAATCAATAATTTAACTTCAATTCGAACAGATCCACTTTTGGAATAACAACTTTACCTCGGATCCCACAGATCCTTATAACCAATATCTTCTCAAGTCATACAAATATATTTTCAACAGTTTCCAATCACACAGATCTATATAGGACAATGATATTATTTCAAATCACATAGATCCACAACTTATATCGCAAAATTATCACAAATAATTTATAAATAATAGTATTGAATATGAACCCTACTTTCTCCAAATCACATAAATCCCCAGCTTGTATCATAAATTAATCTCCAAATAATTCATAACGTAGTTAAACTAATCAAAAATAACACATAACATAATTATCACATATTAATCACAAATAATTCACAAACATCATTTTTATGCATTGTAGTTGGATTTCTACTTACCTGGATTCCGACAGTAATATAAACCCCGTAAAGAACTGTAACTAATTTGCTCCGACACGCACGTACTCTCGCTCCCCCTTCTCTCTTCTTCCTCTCTCTCCCCTCTCTCTCCATTTCTTCTCTCTCTCTTTTTTTCTTTTTTTCTGCTTTCAATTGCCCCTGAACATGGGTTAATATTATATATATAGAGGGGTGGGGTGAAAGTCGTACATGACTATCCCACCGCCCCAACTATATTTTTTTATTTTATTTTATTTTATTTTATTTTATTGTTGTCCATTCTTAATTTACGTGCAATACTTAATAGCTAAGATATAATACATTTACAAATTAATACATACGTGTACATTTTCTTACCACTATTATTATTACGAGAATACGTGTGATACTTAATAATTAAGAAAAGTGTATTTATACACATAAAATAATTTAATTATATATCCAAATAATTGCACGTAAATATTTATGTACACATATATTCACATACTGTCACAATTTTTATCACGAATGTCTCAAATAAAATGTAACGATAAATAAAATGTAAAAATAATTATCACATAATTGCCACATAATTATCACATAATTATAAAATGCACATAACACAGATTAAATTATATTGGCACATGAGTAGTGAGAAGCTCGGGTATCATAGGGGATTAGTTGTTGTGGTAGCCGCGGTAACTAATCTATATCGACTATATTTCCCATAGATATGTTAGGTTTCGAGTTTACATTGAATGTTTTCAATTGAAGTGATTCTGTTTAAGGCAACGAATAATGTTTATCGAGTCATGCATAGTATAATTATGTTATAATCAATTGATTTGATTTTATTTAATGCAACGAAGCTTCTTTATTGTCTTTGAAGTTGTGAAGATGCTTTGAGTATCAGAAAAGAGAAAGAGTTAAATACTCATATCCATTACAATGTCATTAATCATGGAATGTCATGCTGAGAAAAAATTGATTACTTCTACAAAAACTACTCGTAATCGATGGGTTATATAATAATAAGATCAATCTACAATCAACAAAGTGCTAAGATAATCATAACCGATCTTTTATAGCTTTAAGAGTAGCTTCTTGTTCTTCAACAAGGCCCCGTATTTCCTCTTGTTGATTCCTTGCAACTCTAACCAAGGAGAGTTGATCATGCTTCTTCACATCTTCTTCATCTGGTGAGATGTGTTCATCATTATTTCTTAAGTTGCTCAACTCCAATCGTTGAGTCAGAGGTTCAATGTAATCGCGCGGCATGATTTTACCATCATGCATGCTAGTAAGGAGTTTCCAAATGGCGTTTGGAAATGGCAATCTCTTTCTCATATCGATTTTCCCCACGAATTCCATAATATGATCATAAACAAAGATACCAAAATCAACACATTTACCAAGCATTACGGCATGAACGAACCTCCCTTGTTCTTGACTCAATCTTGAAGACTCCTCGCTTAGTATCCAGTTGTAGCAAGTAATTTCAGCCAATATCAGAGCATTTCCGCTTAAGCTGGATTTTAGCAATCCACCAGAGGGCCAATTCGATCCTTTAACACCGGTTAAATACTCTGCCACTATGTCCAAATGGACGGGGTAATCATTTGTACCAAATGAAGTTAGTCCTAGGGCGGAATTGATATGAGATGAAGAGAAATCAAAAATATGATTCCTACAGTAAACCTTCTCATATCTTCCCGACTCAAAATCAGTCATACAATTTGAAAGATTGGCGTAGAATTCATATACCACGTTTTACAATATAAGCGCGAATTACTGAGAGTATTTGTTAATGGGCACGCTCTATTAGATTCCATACATCTTTATTCTCACCCAAATTCGCCAAATATATGTCCCTCTCCGAAACAAAGGACATTTTCTTGATTATAGAATATCGATATTTCACTTGCCTATTATAGAATCGGTAGGATAATGCTCTGTCGACATGAATTACCTCATAGTCCTCGTTCGGCGATGGTGATCTTGAAAGCACACCCGATGAATTAGACATATTGCTGGTTTATCTGCGCTTAGGGTTTCAATTTGGGGATTTTAATGAAGTCTGGATTTGATAGAACACCCAGGTCGTTCAAGCTATAAGAGATGGACTCAATAAATTCATTGATTCAAAATGGGCCCTGTAGAATTTTTATTATGGGCCTTAAATAGAATCACGCTTGATATTTTTATTTCAAAAGTGTCAATTAGTGAATAATAGGCCTGAAGCGTATAAGGTATGAGTGGGTGGTGTGTCGAGGAAGTTTAAATATGGGTGATAGTATAGGTGAGCATGTGGGAGAGGCTCTAGGTGGGTGGTGAGTCGAGCAAGTTTAGATGTGAGTGACATTGTAGGTGAGCATGTGGGAGAGACTGTGTGTGGGTGGTGTGTTGAGCAAGTTTAGATGTGGGTGACAGTGTAGGTGAGCATATGAGAGAGGCTGTATGTGGGTGGTGTGTACAGGAAGTATAGATGCGGGTGACAGTGTAGGTGCGAATATGGGAGAGGCTGTGTGTGGGTGGTGTGTCGAGCAAGTTTAGATGTGGGTGACAGTGTAGGTGCGCATGTGGGAGAGGCAGTGTGTGGGTGGTGTGTCGAGAAAGTTTAAAAATGGGTGACAGTTTAGGTGAGCATGTGGGAGAGGCTGTGTGTGGGTGGTGTGTCGAGCAAATTTAAATATGGGTGACAGTGTAGGTGAGCATGTGGGAGAGGCTCTGGGTGGGTGACGTGTCGAGCAAGTTTAGATGTGGGTGACATTGTGGGTGAACATGTGGAAGAGGCTATATGTGGGTAGTGTGTCGAGCAAGTTTAAATATGGGTGACAATATATGTGAACGTATGGGAGAGGGTGGAAGTTTGGGTGACTGGTGTTTCGAGGATGTTTCACTGTGGGTGAGATATTAGGCGACAACATGGGATGAAGTGTATGTCAATGGTGTGTGAGGAAGTTTCTATGTGGGTGACATTATAGGTGATAGTGTGAGGGAGTGTGGGTGTGTGTAGGTCATCTTTCCTCCTTACTAAACCAACCATAAATCAGACGAGCCTGCAGTTTCACAGCAACTACACAACAGCAAACAACCCAAACTAGCAAGTCATAATTATAAAGGAAAATGTTGAGCAGCTAATATCCAAATATAAATAAGAAAAACAAGTTTCAATTGTGGAACACATTAATGTTGTCATTGACTGGTGGTTGATCTGGGCAAAACGACTTTGTGTGTCTCGATTTCTTAACTGGAGGGCCATCAACAGGAGGAGATAAACCAATATTATGACCTGTGCAAGTTGCCCTATTATGGTTAGAACCACAACAAAGTGAGCATCGGTGGGCTCGACGATCCACTGCCACCTCAACCGCACTCTGCGCTCTTTTGCGTTTAGGCAGACCAGCCTGTTTTGGAGCATCGGGTGGCTTGCATACCACATCCTTGATATATGTCGAAACATCCCAATCCTTGGGGTCGGGCACAGGATGGATAGGTCTGCCCCATATTGATCTCACATTTTCATTCTTGAAACAATCCCCAACATATCGATTAATATTATAATTATTTTTCCTGGTTCAGTCAAGTAAGAATGAAAACAATTAAAGGCATTATCAAACTATATATTTACCAAGTAAAAGCTTAAATGTGACATTTTTTCACCTTATTGCAGCCACAATATGATTGCATGGAATTAGTTCTGACTGAAAGTAACCGCATTCGCAAGTTTTCTGATCAAAATCTATCGTGTATGATGAATTTCCAACAACAACCCTAAATCGATCCCCAAATACCGGCTGAATAACAAGTTTGTCAGCATTATGAGCAATACCTCCAAGTAATTTTGTGACCCGTATGCAAATATCATCGCCATGTTTCTCGGCCTCACCACTTCGAGATGGAAACTAATCCTGGATTATTTCCTGGATTGACTCCAACAAATATATCACATGAAACCTTTGTCATCAGCAGATGACATTATTCCACGACTCTGTGATATTTGAAGTCATAAACTCATACATACGTATGGAGCAATGAAATTGGGACCAATGATTTTTCCTTGCAGTTCCTAGAATTCTGGATATGCGATTTTCTTATTCGAATCGGTTAAGTACGCCGACAAACCTACATATATTTGTACAATTAGAACGAAACGAGTATTGGAAAAGGGTTTATCAAAACAAGAATCCAGAACTAGGAATGAAAGGTTCCAAAACAACTGAGAAATTCACATTATGTAGTACAATGATAAGTAAGTGTAAAATTAATGAGTAAACCTGTCGTATTCAGCTTCCTTATAAGCATTAGCCGCTATTTCAAAAATATTAACAACTGTGGCACCAAAGGGAACAAATTTCTTGCTCAAGTGACGACGGCATAGCCCATGACCAACTCTATGAAATACTTGATCCATTGCCCGAAGGATCGCTGGATGTTGGTCAGACACAATTAGTAGTTCTGATGGGGTTCCTATCACTCTTCGTATCTGTGACAAGAAAAGGGACCATAGCTCATCATTTTCTTGATCGCCAACGCCAGTTGCTAAGGGAAAAATCTGTTTGTTTGGGTCTTGAGTAACCGCGACAAAAACAACCCCCTTGTAGTTCCCCTTAAGATGAGCCCTATCTACAACTGACACCGATCGTCCGAAGTGCTTGAATCCATTCACACACAACCCAAGGGCAGTAAATGCAAACTTGAACTTTCCATCGGGGTGTGTGATCAACTCCATAGTGCTCCCGGGATTGCACTTTTGTAAAACACGCATGTAAGATGGAAGCAAACTAAAGCATTCTTTCGGTGAGCCATATACATAAAGGTTCGTCTGATGGTATGCCAGTAAGCATGGTAATACTTTATATCAACCCCAAAATACTGTTTCATATCGTACTTAATACCTTTGGGTGTCGTGGATGTAGATGGATCCCTTTGTTTGTCAAAATACAACTTGGCAATAACTGTAGAATAACATGACGTTGGTTTGGAATGATCACCACTAAGCAAGCATGAATGTCGGGTGAACTCTGTACAGCTCCAAATCTCGTGCTTCCCCTTTGTTGTAAAGAAGATGTTACACAACTTTATGCCCTTGCATTTCAACTCCCACCTATTAGGGTCAGACCGTAAAACCCGAAATCCAGCATCCCGTAGTAAGTGATACATACTTACATCTTTAACCATTTCCTCCCTGCTTATCTTCTTTGTCGACATTTCATCGAAAGCGAGATCATAGTATTCAGAAGTTGTATTTATTAGTTTCGAAATAGGAACCTTATAGGGTATTCTCCAAACAGAAGGGTGGGAGTCACTATCTGCATAATTAAAATCTGTGTCTATGTTATCATTACCAATATCAGCGATTGGGTGATAATCTGTACATTCGATTTCTTGATCAAATTCATCTTAAGAAATATGACATTCTTCTAGACTTGCATCATCATCGGAACTGGATCCTGAATCAACGTCATCAAACTGTAATTCTTTTAAATATGACGATTCATCCCATGAATAATTGAATTCACCAATACTTCCTGCAGGATTCTCGGACCTCTTTTCATTAAACCAATCAACCAAACCATCATCTCATTCCTTAAAAGATCTTAAACCACATGCATCTGTACAGTTAAGGGATGTCATCAATTTCCTTTGATCCACATATATCTTGGGGGCTACTTCACTATTGAATATGAAACTTACATCATCATCATTCAGAATTGAGAGTTACATTGTCTTATCATTTACCGTACATAGTTGAAAAATGTCATAAATAACACTGTTGCAATTTGATTTCATGAATTTGTGGAGGAGCTGTGTTAAACGTTCTATGGTGTGATCGCTTGCAAGCATACGCACAGTCCCTACATTCCCACCGACATATTCGGCACCATTGCATACTCCATTAGTATGCACAACAACAATTTGATTCACCATATTTAACTGTAACTGCCAAGGGAAAAATAACCAACATCTTTTGTTAAGTACAATCACCTTGTCACCTACTTGATTTAATAAATAGTAGGTAGCTAAAATTTCCACTACAACACAGTGTAAGGGGATACCAACAACAAAGAAAATAATCAATGATTATTGTCGAATGTGAATGAGTTGAAACTATGTATCAAGAGTTCACTATCACCCGTCTACTTAAACAACTAATTTAATTCAAATGAACTCTGGAAGTGAAACTAAAATTGGCCTGTCACATCTTAAACATCAATTATCATCTATACACAACTTAAACAGAATCTCCATATTTTCCAAAAAGTCTAATAAACTACATTCTGTATTAGGGGCAGGGAACAATTACAAAAAAAAAAATGGGTGTACATCATACTAAATATCAAGGAAATCTCAATTATAAGAACAATAGATCGAGACGAGTGGTATTAGTTTAACAAAGAAGCAGATTCAGTCAAATCAACCTAGTAGTGCCAATAAGCAAATAAAAATAAAGAATTTGAGTTCTTATCAGAAATTGAAGAAGCCGACGCCCCTGATATTAGGTACGGTTGTAGATTTCTCAATGCACCTTGAGCCGTTGAACACTTTGCCGCCATGAACGAACTGGCTCTACACCTTGATTGTCGCAGATAAAGACCTAATGGAAAGCCGTTGACTATCGTCAAGTTCAGAGGCATTGACTACCGCCGTTGAATGAGATGTCGGCGACACCCAGTAGAAAATGATATCGACAGAGACCTTGGGTCGAGTGTGTTAAAATTTCCCATACGAGAAAAGAATCAGGTCAAAGCGGGGAGTGATGGATTGGAGTCGACGATAACCAGCGGGAGAGAAGAATCAGGCCAAGGCGACCACCTTTCGTCGACGATAACCAGCGGGATGGTGGGTTAGAGTGAAATCACGTGGTCAAATTTCACTTACAGCTGGGAGGGGCTTGTGGTCACGGGGGAGGGAGTGGAATACCAGCTGAGAGGGGGGTGTGGTCATGGGGGAAGGGGATGGAATACCATCTAGGAGGGGGTGTTGACACGGGGGTGGGTGGGGGTGGAATAACAGGTGGGGTGGGTGAGGGGTAAAAGGGTCCCTTTTTAGTATTTTGGTTAAAATAAAAAGAATGTAGTTTAAGTATTGGTATTGATATTTGATAGTTGTAAATTGGGTATATTTACCTATTGGTACTATAAAAATTTATAATATAAAAAAAGTGATAACATTTTAAAAGAAACGTGATAATATCTTTAAATAAACGTGATGACTAATTACGAAAGTGTATTTCATGAACAATTTATATAATGGATAAAATGCGATAATTTTTTTATATTAAGTGATTCCTAATCAAAGAAATATTCGTCTAATTGAATTATTATTATTTCACGAACAATTTGCCTGAATAATAAAAGTGATAAATATTTTTAATAAAAAATAATACATGATAAAGAAAAAGTGATAAATTTTTAATTAAAATATTTTATGAACAATTGTAAAATAAATAAAAAGTGATAACATTTTTAGTATAAAATGATATTAGATTAAGATAAAGTGATAACAAAATAGTTGAACTATCTAATAGTAATAATAAAAATAATTGATAATATTTTTTCATTAAAATAATAATTTAATAATAAAAATTATAATGCATTTTAAAAAGTATTTAAATTAATGATTAATCAAGCAGCAATGAGAATAAAATTAGAAATAAAGATTCCATTCCCACCCCCATTTTATCATACCAATCATGCTAGTATCTTTTTTCCTTGAATGAGATATACTTAGTAATATATTTTTAATAAGGATATTTATGTCATATTACGACTATTAATACCCCTGAAACTACTTAAAGTACCCCAAAAACATTTTAAATTATAATAGTATTTCTTATCAATATGACTTAAATACCTTTATTACTAAATATACTATTAGTTAAACATGTTTCATTTTTACTAAATATACTCCCTAACATTGATCTTAATGTGATGGTGTCTTCTCCTCTTCAAATCGTCTGCAAGAATTAAGAAGATTCATTGGATCTTGTTTAGAATGAGTAAAATCGAGTATTGTGACAGAGAATTGAACTTGGTTTCAATTTTGGTTAAATTGATTAGAGCAAGCGTACTCTATCGCGTAGTAGACCGTATTGACCAAGTGCAAAATTTATAATATCGAACTCAAGGGCGAGAGTGTGTAGCCGTATTTGAAAGATGTTTTACTCTAGTAGGACTAATCAATAAAGGAGGGGGTATTATACTACAAACTAGGGGGTATTATACTACAAACTAACAACTATGAAAGCAATTAAAGATAGAAAATGTACATATGATATGGAAAATGGATGAAGGTGAGCAATTTAAGAAGTATATAAGACTAGCAACATCATGGAAAAGGCTCATGTAGACTCATACACATATACATTGATGGTAATCATGTTATGATATTAAGGGCACTCATTAAGAGTATCTCCAATCATCACTATTCTTATAGGTACTTACAGATATTAATATACCAATATAGAGATATTATAACGAAGAATTTTCTCTAGTAGGCAGGGACGTTTTAAGGTCAAATGAGTCTTGGCTTGGGTCCTCTCATAATATCAAACACACAAGTAATTATCAATAATGTCCTATCATGAGATTCTAAGCACATGAAGGTTATGGCCAAACTCCCCATAAATTAATATAGTCACCTCATGCAATCAATGATTCAATTAAACTACTAAGCATAATATTGGAATAGTCATCCTAACACTATGAATAGAAAATTTAATCACACAAATCATACATAAAATGAGAATAAGCATTCATGATAGAAAATATTCATAACAATTATTTCATCAAATATGTGCTATGCAAAATCTACATAATCCCTAACCAATCATATTACTAGCTTCACATGAGGACTAGCAACTACAAATCATAATAAAATCAATACAATCCATGACATACTCCAATTGAGCCAAATTATGAAGAAAATAACAAAATAAAGGTAAGTTGGCTCCCCTTTGATGGTGAATTTTCTCCTCCTTGATCATGCTATAATCTTCAATCAATGATGAATTCCTCTTCTTAGATTGGTGGATTGATGGAATGGTGGATGGATTTGAGGATATCAAGTGGATTTGATGGATGAAGTGAAGGATGGAAGAGATAGAAATGAATGTGTGTGATTTAGGTGTCTAGTGTGTGTGGAAACTGATCTAAAATGATTTCTCCCATAATTTGTGATCAAAACTTGCATTTATACCCCATGGAAGCTTCTAGAACACGTGCACAACTTAATACTGATTTCTGCACGAGCTCAACTCGAGCAGCAGAGCTCGACTCAAGTTAGCACACTTTTCACGGCGTGTACTGCGTGTTGATGGAGCTCGACCAGTGTCCTGCACACGGACACAACATGGGTGTGTAGCTGTTTCTGATGCTTGCACATGGCCACTGTTATAGGCCCGTGCCCGGCACATGACACAAGCTCGAGCTTCAGAGCTCGACTCGAGTGTTCGAGTTCTGTCCACCTTCTTCATTTCAGCTCCCAATTCCATTTTGCTCATTTTTTACCTGTTTTACATACATTTAATCTCATTTTCACACGTTTATCAATTTAAAGCAATAATATCCATATCTTCATATAACACCATCAAATAATATACAAAATGAATAAAAACACGCAAAATATATAATAAAAAGACACTAAAATTTAAGTAAAAATGACATCAATCAAGAATTAGATTAGTTATGTTTTTTCTGCAAAGTCTTCATCTATTACCCTTTTATTTGAGAATTGTGTTTCTTGTTATTTCCACGGTATTTCACTTTTATATTTGTGAATTTAGTATAGAAAATGTGTTTTTATTATGAAAAGGGTAACTTAAATTTCATCTAGTAATAGTATGGATTGAAGGAAAACAGGGACATTATGGTTCAACTTCATATTACCTTCACAGAGGTAGAAATTAGAATTGGTGGCCTTCAAAATGCTAGTGGTATAGGGCCGAGCCACAATATCCATGGTTGTGGTCGCATGGTCCATCTATTGATTTAATAGACCATACCCATATTTTCAAGATTCTATTATATCATATCCCAGCATTCCTTTGTATCCTAATGTAGGGTGAGAGGCGATAGTGGTTTGAGTGGACGTTCATGGACAATCTCATGGAAATTGTTTTAATAGATGGTGCGTCCTTCCGTCCCGTGTTAACGTTAACGTTTATTTTTTTCATGGAAATTAAGAGATATAATGTATTAATGTGTAGTGAGGTGAGATAAATGATATTTAATGTAAAGTGAGTAGTTGTATTAATGTTGTTATTTAATGTAAAGTGAATAGTTGTATTAGTGTTGTGTATGACGTAAACCTTAACATGAGACATGAAGTATTAAGTAATATGGGGTATATTTAGTAATGTATTTATAAGTGTATATCTTTTTAGAAGGGTATTTAAGTCATACTCCCTACGTCCCCTTGATAAGCGTCAATTTTGCCATTTTGGTCCGTCCCAATACAAAGTGTCAATTTTCTTTTTGGGTTGATGTGACACACACAATAATATTATCATACTCAACTCACTACACTTCGGCCCACACTCAACACTAATACAACTAATCACTACACATTAAAATATTATTTCTCTAACCTCATTACACTGTAAAATATTATACTCCTTAATCCACGTGCAAAAAGCAAATGTACACTTATCTAGGGGACGGAGGGAGTATTAATTAAATAATAATAATTTAAATTCTCATTAATTTTGGGGGTGCGACTAGCCACAGTCATTAAGAAATTTTAAAGTTAATTTATTAGGTATGATTGTAATTTAGAGTGTAAATAACCATCCCTAATAAAGTATTATTTTTTAATAGAAAGTCGATAAAAATACATTCTGACTAATATTTTTGAGTTTTAATAAAGAGAAATTGTACGTATCTTGTACAGTATACATCCTCATTCTTAAAATACCTAAATAGGTCCCACGTAAAACCCACCTTACATTTCCATTCTTCTTGCGCTGAGCACAGGCGCAATTTCCCGCATCAGAAAAGAAAACTACCAAGTAATTTCAGCCCGAACCTTATTCCGGAGTCCATTGACCTGTTAATCCGACCCGTTCGGAGTCGGATGCTAAATTAGGGATTCCGCACTTTGCCATTCGCAGATCTACTTCCAACTGAAGCAATTTCAAGATTTGATCTTTGAGTTTCCGTTTATGTGTTGGAATTTTTTTTGAGGAAATTAGTACTTATACAAAACAAAATTAAATTTAATGGCGACGAGGAACAGAACGATTTTGTATAGAAGGTATCGGGATGCATTGAAGAGCGTGAGGGTTCCGGTAGGCTCGTCGCCGTCGACCTCAGTTGGCGGTGGAGGTCCAGTCATCGAGCTCTCAACGACGTCGTTCCTTAACCCTAACAGATCTTACGCTCCTCTAAGTACTGAAGATCCTGGAACGTCCAGGTAATTTCACTTCACCGATGATGTTAATGCGTATATGCTGTATGCTACTCGTAGTGGAACGTTGAGTGTCTGATTTGGTCTTCTACTTTCTTGAATGTTTTCCATGTGTTATGATCTATTCAACATTGTCCCTGTTTTTGAGTTAGGAGTTGGGTGACATTGTTTTGCCTATTGGATTAAAAACCAGAGACCAAATATGTTTTTCCTATTCCACATTCTGGCAAGTAGCTGGAAGTGCGCCTATGAATACGATCTGAGTTTCCTTACTGTAGTGTCTCATAGGAACCACTAATATGATTGTTGGATTAATTAAAATTTTGAAAAGTTCGACCTCAAGGCCTAAATCCTTGCAAATTCTTCAAGGCTTGCTCCACTTCTTCATTTAATATCTTAATTATTTTTCAGATGTCTGCTGCCTTGACTGCTTAAGTTGTTGGATTTATTAATTAGTTGAAGATGAAGGTACAGTAATTTTGAGAAGTTATGACCCCGCTGGCCTTGTAGAAACTGCAACCAGTAATGCATAATGTCAACTAATGGTTCTTTTTTGGTTGTGCATATTGTGGCCTGGGCATAGTGATTTATCGAAATTACCGTCATGCTAGTATTACCTATCCCTGCTTCTCAAAATTAGGTGTGAATTCCAGATTGGCCCTTTATTGTTATTCACACTCAAGCAGCATGATGATACTTAGCTCTGTTATAAGATAAGCAGTTGGACATTAATCTGTGGAGTCCTCAAAGTCTGGATGTTAATAAATTCTTTATTATTGTTGCATGCTTTCCTTTTTCTCATTACGATTGATAGTTTATGTGTGGCAACTCCAAAAGAGCATGCCATGCTGTAAATCTTATTAGGGTATCTGGTTCCATGAGTTGTATGACAATATCTATGGCTATATGGTTCCATGAATTTTGTGGTTAAAATGTTGAAGAAACCAGACATCTTACTTACATAGGGATTTTGAATTCTTTCGCTAAGCAAAAAGCATTTTCATCTTTTGGTAAACGAAGGACATTAGTATGCATGCATTTGGGATAATATATTTTTTTATAGTTTTCCATTATTTCATACTTATAAATTTTGAAATATTTTATGCTAAGAACAGGTTTACGTAAGGCACTATTTGACTAAGGTTTTGAAAACTATTAAAACAACTATTAAACGCCAACTTCAATTCTCATATTTAAAATCCATTTATTTGAAATTCTAGATTTAGAAATCCATTCATGTGGTGTTCCATCCAAACATGTGCCAGGAGTTTGAAGTATTGATTTATAAATACATATACAAATCCCTGAACCCAAATTGAGCCTTAAGCACCTATTTATTCAAGATGATCAAATAATCAGAGCTACTTGGGGAATATGCCTATGAGCCTTTCTACCATGGAACACAAAAGAAAGTTCTGCATGTAGATTGAAAATAGCACTTGCTTTATCTTTTTAGGAGGGTGGGTTGGTTGAGTTCCGCATCTGAATGTCAGTGACATCAACAAGCCACAGAGCCCACTTTACCAGTCGATTGATTCTTCCAAGTATGGTATCTGATGCAAGATCACTTGTTTTTTCATCTTGCAAGTTTGACCTATGAAATTAGAGTGGTGGAGCTTTCAATGCTAATTAAGTGGCTTGAAATATGAAATGCTATTGTAATTGTATTTTTATTCCAGGATATGCAATAATTAGATGTTCACGGATCAATTTCACCAAGTTTTCTTTGCTTTATTCTATGTAAAAGCTTGATTTCTATGGATTTTCCTATCGTAAGTGAATTGCTGTAGTAGTTGGTGTCTGGCCGTCTTAGGAATTAAATGTTGACAGATCTTAATTTTATTGCGCAATTGTGAGGTTGGTCTTGCGAGTTCTGACGGATGATTATCACATTTACTCTTTGGATATCCTGTTTATTAGGGCATACCCTTGATATGTCTTTGTGAGATGCGGTATGTGAATATCCATGTTAAAATGTGGTGGCAACTCAATATTTTAAATTGCTCTATATCAAACAGAGATTTAATATGATTTTTCTTAAATTTAGAAGTTGAAAGATGCAAATTGAGTATGCTTTAAAAATCTAGTGCTTTTTTGTTGTTGTTGTTGTTGTTGTGCTAAAAGCTATAGTATGAAAATGGTGCTTTCAGATCTTTGAACCATATGCAGTCTGAAACCCACCTTTTGAGTGTTGAATGCATGTAGATGGAAAGGCAAGCAAGTACTTGACTACTTGAAGTAACATGTGCGAAATGAGAAAAAGATAATAAGAGAATGTGACTGATTGAGCTCAATTCTTTCATTTACTTTATAACAGTTCTTTAGTCAGTCTGACCCATGATTCCTATGTACTGTTAGCTAAGACCCCCCTCCAACCTGGTCTAAAGTTTTCTCTTATAACAGTCGGGGGACAGTTGCAGTAGGTTTACCACCAGCTTGGGTTGATGTGTCTGAAGAGATTGCAACTTATATACAACGTGTAAGGGGAAGGATGGCTGAATTATCAAAGGCTCATGCCAAGGCTTTGATGCCGTCATTTGGGGATGGTAAAGAGGATCAACGCCATATTGAGGCACTTACACAAGAAATAACTGATCTACTAAAAAAATCGGAAAAAAAATTACAAAGACTCTCTGCTGCTGGACCTTCGGAGGATTCCAATATCAGGAAAAATGTCCAGGTATGATTCTTATATCTGAGTTCTATGTGACTGTAAGCAATTATGATTATCTTCTGTTTAATTGAACTGTGTAGGACTACTAACAAATGTGGTAGTATGACTGCACTGAGACGACTTACCTCATTTTATTGGTCTTTTATTAGTTATTGCACTTATGCTTTTGTCTGAGGAACATATTTATATATATGGATCCTTAATCTTAATGGACATATGTAACTGGTGCATATATCATCTTCAAGTATGACCTCTTCCTGCAGCTAAAAACTGATGTAGAGCAGAATAATAATGATTTGCTGACAATTACTATCTGTAACTGTAAGCATTGTTCTGATTTACATCCGAACTAACTGTTACTCCACTTGGCAAATGCTGCACACGTCATTTGTTTAGACGTCACATCTTCATTCTGCAACACTATTGATCTATGGTAGTCTTCGCTATACTTAACTTATGGAAGATTGCTTAGAGTGTATTGTTTCCTTTGCAGCGATCATTAGCTACTGACCTTCAAACCCTCTCAATGGAGCTACGGAAGAAACAGTCAACATATTTGAAACGACTTCGGCAGCAGAAAGAGGTATAATTTCCTTTTGCCAAATCTATATGCAAATATATTATGATGTCAAGTTCTGTTTCTGCGACACTCTTCTTCATTGTAATTAGAACTGATACATTTGATGTCTTACCTTTTGTATTTTATAATGCGGTTATATTGGTGATCCAGCAGCTTCTTGCCTTATCATGTCTTAAGTGCTTGTGTATGCTGCAAAGTTTTAAACGTCCTCCCATTGTGTGTAGGGTCCTGACGGGGTTGACTTGGAAATGAATTTGAATGGGAGCAAATCTAACAGGGAAGATGATGATATGGATGACATGGTAAGAGTATTCCATTATAGATTTTGACATTAACTTCTGTATGTTTAGTTTCTTACTCGGATAATTTTTTACACATAGATAAGTGATCAAAAGCTGAATGTGTGCATAGTAACGCACAGCAAATATAACATCTTACATATGTATATGTACATATGAATGTGTAATCTAGACCACATATTAGACTGTATGGTTGATTTCATTAGGGATGCATCTGTTTCATATGTTGGGTATTGGATGTAGGGTATGAATTGTTACAAAAAGTTTCCTATTACAAGCAGTGAGTATTCACGCATTACCTAGTGAACTGGCTGCATGCAGAGCTTTACATGTTACTTGGATGGCAACAATGCTAGGAATAGCTGATCTAGGGCAAGCTATATGACACGGACTAATTGCTTCAAAACGGTTTTATCTCAGCTGGATAAATATCTAACAACACCTGTCCTGTCTTTGTTTTGATATGAAAGAATTTTCTGACGTATGAGTAGTGGGCCTATCTTTGGGAACCTTGAACTAAATTAAGATGGTTTTTGTGGACAGGTGACTAAGAATTGAATTGTGTCAATCCTTTTAAGTAAAATTTCCATCATGTCCTCTGGCTGAGGGGAGGGGGTTGCTCTTTGGTTTATTTCACTTCCAACTGGCTTGCTTAGCAATATTCTGCATTTATCTGTTGAATTTTTTACTTGAACCTTAATTATTTTGCAAATATCACTGTTTAGGGGTTCAATGAACATCAAATGGCCAAACTGAAGAAAAGTGAGGCGTTCACTGCAGAAAGAGAGAGAGAAATTCAACAGGTGAGTTGAGAATTTAGATTTTTAGGACCCAAGATGATCGTGTACCTTAATTTTCTTAGGCATTTTTGGTGGTTCCAGGTGGTAGAATCAGTGAATGACCTTGCCCAAATTATGAAGGACTTGTCTGTTTTGGTGATAGATCAGGTTGGAAGTTATGTGCCTTTTTACATAACTGGTCATGTATCAAATTTACATTTTGTATTAAAAGTATGGCTCCAAACAGGGGACTATTGTTGATAGGATCGATTACAATATAACCAATGTTGCAGCCTCGGTTGAAGATGGTTTGAAACAGCTAGAGAAGGTCCACATTCCGTGTTCCCCCCTTATCATTTATCAACCTTTCCTGTGAATATTTCACATTTTATTTCAACTCATTTTTTGAACCCTTTGGCTCTGGATAGGGGAGTGTGTTTAATTTTTTAACATAATGAACCTATTGCAGGCGGAGAAAAGTCAAAAACAAGGTGGTATGGTCATGTGCGCCACCGTTCTTGTTATTATGTGCTTTGTCATGTTGGTTCTCTTAGTTCTGAAGGAGATCATCTTCTAAGCTATAACCATATCATAGTTCATATGGTTCTGTCCCTCCCGGTCGCTGTTCTACACACTCGATTGATTCTCAGACATCATAGACAATTGGGGAGGCTTGAGTTCCATGCTCTCCCAGTTATATCGTCCATGTCCATGTCATTTTAACAGAGGTTGAAATTCTCCAATTTATTCGATTTCTCTTTCTTCCACTCATCAGATTTTTTGGGGGTACGGTTAGTGGTGGTGGTGGTGGTGGTTATAAATATGTATCGGAATTCGGAGGAACGATAGACTGCTGCTCCCAGGACTATGTACAGTCTGGAACACTCGATTATTTTCTTCCCAGGAAGATTTTGTAGTTTTATGATGCGAAATCATGTGTTTGTAAGGTTGAGGTGGGAAAAAGAAAGAAACATTTTGTAGGAGGTACATATGATTAACTTGTCATTACATACTTACTATATAATATACACCTGAATAAATTACGGTGCTTGTTACTCCTTTCCTAGGGGTATTGTAATTTTGTTGTGATTTTATTTGTCAAAGCCTAAGGTTTTAAGATCGTTTCATACGTAATACTTTACAGAAAAAGATGATGGTATTCAGAAGCAGTCAAACAACCATATCTTGGAAAACATCCCTTTAAAAGAAAAAAATGTATGTAATAATCATATTTAAAATTGGAGTCAAACTACAGTTCACCGTGCAACTAGATAATTCAAACCATTAGATCCTAAATATATTTAATCCTAACAATTAAATAAAATAAACAAATTAAAATAGGTAAGTCTTGCGTGAGACCGTCTCACGTGTGATAATTTTTCACTTTTTTAAATAGACGTCACTTTCGCTATAAAACATCATCATTTTCGCTATAAGATGTTATCACTTTTTATTTATACTATAAATTGTTTGTGAAATAGCGTTATCACTTTTCATTAATTTATTATCACTTTTCTGCATAAAAATTATTACTTTCTGCCCGTCTCACATAATCCCTTACGTGTGAGACGGTCTCACACAAGTCTTTGCCTAAAATTAAAAACAACCTCCCACTAACTACCCCATTTACTCTATAAATCCTCAAGTGTATCAGTGCAATAGGTGCACGAATAATCCTTAAAATTGACAGTATTTCATGGAATTTAATACTTACCTCGTTCACGATTAATTTTATACTATTTATCCATGTCGTAATGAATTTTACTATCCGAAAGAAATGAAATGTCACATTAATTTCATAATCTTAAAAAACGTCTTAATTTAAAAAATATGAGTCTCATTTAATGCACATAATATATTTTATAATTTATTTATTATCTAAAAAAACTTGTATTCCAAAAAAATTAATGAAGTTATAAAATTCCAAAGGGGCCATTATTTGCACCCCCAAAATTACTGTATGTACCCAAAAAATATATAAATTGACATAATTATTATTGCAACCACCGAACAGAATATAATCAAAATTCATCTCTCTTATATGTTCGGTTGCTGCAAACGAACATAATGCGAATTGTGATTTTTGGGGATAAACAATGGTCGAAATCTTGCCTTTCTTCCCCATTAATCCCTTGGCGAAAGGATACACATGAGACAACACCTAGAAGCTGAAGAACACGCCTCCCACCAACTTACTCCACTGTTGGGATGGGTTATACACTATTCTCGATATTGCTGCTCCGATGGTGATCACGTTGAACATGATGATGGTGATCGGCGGGATAATTAAGGTCGTCCACCGGAACACATACAACTCTGCAAACCCATCGTCCCCTTCTTCCTCCGCTGTCGATTTCGATGTCAGCATGAATGAGATGTAAATTTCGACGATCACTTTTAGTAGACCTTGGATCAAGGCGACAGGGTGGGCGTTGGTTCCACTGATCTGCAAGAATTGTTCGTTCCTCCACCAAACTTATCACCAATCTGGCACAAACTGGTTGATGGTAAGGAAAAATCACAATTCTTATTCTGTTTAGTTGCCAACAACCGAACAAACCAATCTGGCACAAACTGGTTGATGGTAAGGAAAAATCATAATTCTTATTCTGTTTGGTTGCCAACAACCGAACAAATAAGATAGATGAATTCTTATTGTATTCTGTTCGGTTGTTCCTAACTGTTAATCTATAGAAATCTCATGAGAGAGAAACGAATTTCAATATATTGAATTTCTACGGTTACACACTAAATATATAATAGAGAGAAGGGGAAGTTAAGTACTCTACGTAACTAATAAAATATATACACGCATTACATGGTGACGTGGCAATTCATTACAGCTGTCATGTAACAGAACCATATCCTTCAACAACCCCCTTCAAAGTTAAGGTTTCAAGATCTTGAACCTTGAGTTTGTGTCGCATTAACCCAAACGTAGAGCTAGAGTTGGCTTTGGTAAGCAAATCTGCAATTTGATCAACAGCAGGTACATGACGTATATCAAGAGATTTCTGTTGCACCTTCTCCCACACAAAATATAAATCAAGTTCAATATGCTTCGTTCGAGCATGTAAAACAGGATTTGCAGTAAGTTGTACAATACTTAAGTTATCACACCATAAAATAGGAGTTTTAGAACTCTGAACCTGAATCTCACTAAGAAGCCCCTGAGTCCAACTTATTTCTGCCACAAGACTCGCCACACTACGATATTCCGCCTCAGTTGAAGACCTGGAAATAGTATGTTGCTTTTTGGATTGCCAAGAAATTTGATTTAGACCAAGAAACAAACAATATCCTGTCGTTGAACGTCTGTCATCCACATTCGAAGCCCAGTCTGCATCCGAATAGCCAACAAGATTAAATTGGTGAGAAAGATCTAGTGTAAAAGAAAGACCAAAGCCTATTGTCCCATTGACATATCGAAGAATGCATTTAACAGCTTTGAAGTGAGACTGAAGAGGTCTTTGCATGAATTGACAAACTTTGTTGACATCAAAAGATATCTCTGGGCGTGTGATAGTAACATATTTCAAAGCCCCTACCAAACTCCTATAAAACTGAACATTAGACACCATATCATCTCTATACGCTGATAGTTTTTCTCCGGTTGTCATAGGAGTGCTGATGCATTTTGCATTTTGCATATTAGCTTTGCACAAAAGATCCTTAATATATTTTGTTTGAGAGAGATGAAGACCTGCATTAGATTTCTGAACTTGAATACCCAAGAAATAATCTATTTCTCCCAAATCTCTCAAAATAAAAGTTGAGCTTAGTTGAGCAATTAAAGTCTGAATTTCTTGAGGATTACTACCAGTGACCAAAATATCATCAACATAGACCAATACATACAAAGTATCAGAATCGTTGTATCTAGCAAACAAAGAATGATAAGATTTTGTTCTGTGGAGACCAAAACTGAAGAGTGCTTGATAGAGTTTCTCGTACCAGGCTCTGGATGCCTGCTTTAACACATAAAGAGACTTATGCAATTTACAAACATAATGAGGATATTGAGGATCTTCAAAGCCATACGGTTGACGCATGTAAACTTCTTCACTGATATCACCATTCAAGAAAGCATTAGCTATATCTAGCTGCCTAATCTGCCATGTCTTAGTGAGGGCAATAATTAACACTATTCTTATCGTAGTCGGCTTAATAACAGGACTAAAAGTTTCTGAAAAATCAAAGCCTGCAACCTAACTGAAACCCTTTGCTACTAATCTAGCCTTAAACTTATTAACTGTACCATCAGAATTTTCCTTCACCTTGAACACCCATTTATGGCCAATAATATTCTTATGAGAAGGTGGAGGAACAAATTGCCATGTGTCATTCCTCATGAGAGCTAAATACTCATGTTGCATTGCTTGTTTCTACCTGTCATCCAACAATGCACTATCAGCATCAGTAGGTTCTTTGAAACTAAGAAACACCTTCGGTTTGAAAATACCATCCTTTCCTCTTGTTTGCATTGGATGTGCATTAGAGACAAGAGAACCACCTAGCCTGAGCAAATTGGAATGAGCAATGGATCTAGAGGTCGACTCAAGGGTAGAAGCAGGTGATAAATGAGGATGAGACTGTGGTGACTCAAGGGAAGAAGTAATGGAACATGAGTGGGTTGGAGAGACTGGATAATAGGCAAAGAAGTATGAATAGAAGGGCGAGGAATAGACGAACCTGAAGCTTGAGTAGAGCAAGTTTTAGAGAACGGAAATGATAGTTCATAAAAAATTACATCCCTAGACAGAAAAATCCGACCCGTGGAATCCATACATTTATAACCTTTGCGACTGAGACTGTAACCCAAGAAATTGCAAGGAGATTATTTGAATGCATATTTGTTAGTATTATAAGGTCTCAAATTTGGAAAGCATAGACAACCAAAGGTCTTAAGAAAATCATATGTGGGAGAAGAATGGAAGAGAACCTCTAAAGGAGACTTATTATGAAGAATGGGTGTAGGAAGCCTGTTGATCAAATATACAGAAGTTCGGAATGCTTCATCCCAATATTGAAAAGGTAAAGAAGCATGGGCTAATAGAGTAAGGCCATTTTCAACTATGTGTCTGTGTTTTCTTTTTACTAGACCATTTTGCTCATGAGTAAAAGGACAAGGTTGTTGATGAGAAATGCCTTGAGAAGTGAGATAATCAGTGAATGGTCTAAACTCTCCCCCCAATCAGATTGAACAATTTTAATAGCTGGGGAGGGATCAAGTTGAGCTTTGGGAAAGACACATAAGCCGTGCCGGAGATGGCCTTGAAGAAGGATAGAATGTGAAGGAACATCCTTGACAAGACAACAGTCAGAATGGAATTGTAAGTATACGGCATTATCCTTGCAAAACTTGGAAACACTAAGAATATTCTTTGTAATCTGATGAATATGTAAGATTTGGGTAAGTTGCAAAGTTTTAGCAGAATAAAAGGAGAGGTAAACGTTGAACCAATGTGATGAATTGGAAGACCCTTACCATTGCCCATTTTAACCTGCTCAAAACCAAGATATGGATCTTGTTGAAGAATGTTGGTACAATCAGCAGTCACATGATTCGTAGCACCAGAATCCGGGTACCATTCCTCTGTATCAGTATAATAAATATTATCATTATCAGCAAAATAATTGGCACTGAAATTACCTGTCTCAATAGGGGAATGAGACTGAGGAAGCTCAGCATGAGCTAGATTTCCTTGAAAAGAAGTACTTTGAGTACAAAGCTGAGACGATCCCTTAAATGACTGATCGAAGTGATAGTAGCAATCAGCAACAATATGGCCTGCTATACCACGTAATTGACATTGAATCCGATTAGAGCTGAATTCCCGAAAGCGACCTCGACCACGATTGAACCGGCCACCTCAATTTCCTCTAAAAGTATTTTGAGAAACACATCCTCTGCCATTTTGAGAATAAGGAGAAGGGTAGGTTCTGAATCCAGGATGTGAAACAGCCACATGAGCCATTGCAGACTCGACGGATCTCATATTCCTCTCTAACCGATTCTCATGTGCAAGAAGTAAGGCTTCAATTTCTGCAATTGTGAATGGCTCCACACGAGTATTGATAGATAGAACAAAAGTTTCATACTCCAAAGGCAAACCGTCAAGTATAGCATCAACATGATCTTTTTCAGCAAGAGGATGACCAACCAAAGAAAGCATATCAACACAATGTCGAACCTTCAACAAATAGTCATTGATTAAAAGAGAGTATTTCCTTTGATTCTGCAATTGAAGTTTGTATTGCCCAACATTCGCTCTAGTTTGCGAAGCAAAATAGATTCCAATAGTATTCCAAACCGCGGTAGATGTATCACAATTAATCAATCGAGAAATGATTTCATCACTGATTGAACAAGGATCCATGAGAGAATCAATTGATCCTGTTGCTCCCACTCGAGAAAAGCGGGATTGATAATACCATCAACTGTATCTTTATCAGTCAAATAACGAGGTGGTGGAGGCACAAAACTATCCAGAAATGATTGAAGACGATGACCACGAATTGCAGCAGAGATCTGTTTGCGCCAGATCAAAAAATTCTCAGAATTCAACTTAGAAGAAAGAGGATGCGCAAAGGTGACCGGAGCAAAAGACGAAGTAGTGCTGTCGGCAGCCATGGCAAAAGAAATCTCATGAGAGAGAAACGAAAGAGAGACAAACGAATTTCAATATATTGAATTTCTACGGTTACACACGAAATATATAATAGAGAGAAGGGGAAGTTAACTACTCTAATATGTACACGCATTACATGGTGACGTGGCAATTCGTGACAGCTGTCATGTAACAGACCCATAACCTTAGCCAACAATCGAATAAATATAAAATTTATAAGAATAATTATAATTCTGATTTTGTTCGGTTGGTGCAACTGAACAAATCACAATTCTGATTCAATTTCGGTTCGATTGCTACAACCGAACAAATAAGAGAAATGAATTCTGATTATGTTATGTTAGATTGTTGCAACCAAACAGAACATAATATGGAGATGACTATTTGCACCCTATATTAACTAAATATACCCTATAATTAAAGAAGATTAAAATAACCTTCATTAACAAGACATAAAAATTCTAAAATAACCTTCATCAACAAATACATAAAATTCCTTATTTAAAATTATTAATCCGATAGTACTTCCTCGTTCTTCATCGGCGGCGGCGGTGATTGGGCGTCGCCACTTATTCTCTGAATCCCCTTTCTCCATTTCGTCTAGGCACTGGCGGCATTCCAACAAAAACAACATACTACTCAAAAGCCCTAGAATCTTCTTCAACCTAATGGCTTCGATTTCCAATGATGCTGAAGAAGAATCGAAGAAACCTGGCTTTTCGTCGGCCTTGGCAACCCTGGAAAGCGTTACAGCGGCACTCTCCACAACGACAACGGACCACAATGTCACCCCAACTCCATTTCGTTCCTGTTCTTCCAAACCCTCCACCTCTCCGCCTCCGCCCACGGCGGCGGCGGCTCTGATTCGGACTCAGATGCGACGCATGCTCAGAGAAGCACAACCTCAGGTCTCGATCCTTGATTCGAGTGAAAATATGGTGCCTCATCTGGTGTTTGTGTGTACTTTTGCTAGTGGAATGTCGGCCTACATCATGAAATGGAACGATGGTCTTTTGGTGTTGGGGACGCAGTTTGCAGGAGGGCTATTTTTGGGGACTGTGTTGATGCATTTCAGCGTGGTGGTGATGATAATTAATGTCGAGGGTGGTCTTAAAATTAATTAAATGATAATGGCAAAAAGTAGACAATTTGACTTAAAATAAATTTTTTCTAGCCACCCATGTTAAGAGTAATTTTTTCTAGTCATTTTTTTATATTCAAGACCATTTTACCCCTAAACATTATTCAAATGCAATTTTAAATCAAAAATTCAAATAATTATCCGATTGATACTCGAAATGACTTATATATCCTATATATTTTTTGGTCCAAATAGTTGTTCTATTCGGCCTAGACGTATTTGTTTATTCGGCCTATACGTATTTGTCTATTCGGCCTATATGTTTATCTAATTTCCATCACTTTTATCACGTTTTAAAATGATATCAGAGTCCTAGGTTTATTTATTTATAAATGAAAAAATTATTATAAACTTTATCACTTAACGAGAGGAGAGTTTCAAAGAGATATGGATCCGAACGAAAGTTCGACATCCGAGAGTGACATGACTATTAGCCCTGTTCCAAGCTGGAGCAACCGAGACTTCTGGCCCGTTGGATATGATTAAACAAACAGTTCTATACAACAATATTATAATGTGTTGTATAGACAATACGTAGAGAAAGAGGACGAGGACGCCGATCTATTTTGGGAAAACCTCAATCGAAAATGGAAATTGGCGAATCTTGAGGACCTCACCAAAGAGGAACGTCTAGAAGAAATCTGCCAGACAGAGATAAATTGTTCCAAGGAAATTCCAAGGAACATAGTGGAAATCCGAAGTTTCATCGAGATTTATGGGCGAATCCCCAAACAAGAACAATGGAGGAGATGACCAAACCTGGGTCCGAGAGAAATTTGCAAGCCCTACCACTTTACGCATTGGAAAGAATGACAGAGTGGAGGGAGATCGAGGCAGATAACTCTAAGATAAACCAAGATCTTAGAGAATTGCATAATACAGTGAGATTCTTTGGAGAATATTGCCAAAGCATGTCCAAGACGATGTTCGAGATCAGCCTCAAGATGGACAAGGTCGAGAAATTGCAGAACAAACAATTCGACCTCATCATGAAGTTGATAGAACAAGTAAAGTCCCTGGAAACCAATGTGACAGGAAGAAGGCCTGGAGAAGGTTACCACTAACCTTTGGAATAGAACCCCTTTTACACCAAAAAGGAAAAACGACGGAGGTCATAAGGCCAAAGTCCGAAAGCGAGAAGATGATTGCTATCCTTCGAGGAGGCTCCACATCCCCAGATAGAAAGAGCAAATCTTGAAGATCTACAAGATCTATATGAGTCCTTCCAAGGATTATCAATTGTAGATCTAAAGATGAATGTTGAAGAAGCATCAAGTTCTCAACAACAGTCCCAGGCTCATCAGACTCAACAGGATTGGAGCCAAGAAGGAACCTCTGGATCACACGGAGTCCATGGGGCAAGACAAGAAGATATATTCCAACCACCAGGAAACTTCAAAATGAAGGTCATAGGAATGTCAACAGGAGCAAGCCGAGTTCGAGGATCTAATATACAAAACACCCCATATGGCCGGTCTCACCTTGAACCGATAAATCCATACAGGTTGATCTTAAACCTCGACACTATAGACTTCAAGAATAGAGAAGTCTTGATCGATGAATGGAAAAATGCCATGAAGATCGCAGGTGGCGCATTGGAGTTGGACAAAGAAGGGTTCATAAGATTCCTTACTATGAGCCTGGAAGGATCAGTAAAATGCGCCTGGGAAGAGCTCTCAGACGAAGTCAAAAAGGAGATCATGGAAGGCGAAGATCTAGGTAATATTGTCGATCGAATGGCCAAAAACTTCAAGATCCATTTCATCGGAGTAGGATACTTCGAAGGAATGGAAGAAGAAAAGAAAATGAGGTATAGGAATGCCCTATACAGCCTAGAACTACTTGACATTTGTCACGTAGATGAGTACATCAAACTCTTCACATAATATAGATGGAAATCTAAGGTCAAAGAGGAAGAAGTATTCCACCTATTCTTTGCCAAGATCCCGAGCCCATGGAAAGAAATATTGATCAAAGAGTATGGACCATGCGAACTGGATTCGATAGCAAGGAGAATGTCCTTCCTTAAAGCCAAGATTGCAGAATGGTGTCATCAAACGGCGCTATATAAGAACTACAAGAGATTAAGGGGAATCAACAAGACAGTCCCCTTATGTTGCGAAAGCAATGATCTTCCAACTATCATTGAAAGAAACTCAAAGAAGCAGAAAAGGATGAAGAAGAATCATCCTTACAATCAAAGGAGAGTAGGATGGAGATCCAGAAGACCAAGATCATTTTGGTCTACACAAAAGGCCCGAAGCTATAAATTAGGGCAAAGATCTGGACCATCAAGATGGAGTTCAAGAAGCCAAGTCTCATCCTCAGGGTCAAACCAAAAGAGCACAGGAAGAACTCCCACAAGAAAGACATTCTGAAGAGCGACCACACGAATCAACGAAAGATTCAAGGATTGCAACTGCTACACGTGTGGAGCAAGAGGACATATCTCACCAGATTGCCCGGAAAACCAGAAAAGGGGAGTACGACAGTTCGAGATAACTCCAGAAATGGAGGAAGCAGTTTACTTCCAAGACCTAGTACAGGTATATCAGTTCGAAGATATACCCTTGGACAAGAGCATCTATGAAGAAGAATTCTTTAGCCAAGACGAATCTTCCGAAGATGAGTCGGAGTGAAGAGGAAATCTTTAGGAAAGAAATACAAGAAGATATGACTGGATTCTTTTCCCAGACATCTATTTCTCATAAAGCCCTTATGAGAATCATGAGAGAGGAACCAAGGCTCAGCCTATACGATGGATTCACTATGGGAAAATTGAAAAAATTCTTTCCTAGTTTCAAGAAAAGGAAACACAACATCATATACAAAGTGACCGAAGGGGAAATTGTTATCCCAATGGAGCTCACAGGAAATATGATGGAAATGCAACTTGTTCCTTATGAAGAAATCAAGAAGGAACTAAGTAAACTCCCGAAAAGGATGTCCAAGACTATGTCTTGGGTTCATATCGGAGCTATTTGGATTCTTATCAAAGCTACATTCAAAGAAGGAATCGATACACCAATCGATATTGCTGTCTTTGATAAGAGAATCAAGAGCACAAGAGAAGCATGCCTAGGAGGACTCTCGGGAAATCTATACGCAGGAAAAGTAGCATCCTGCATTTATCCAAGGATCACATACAATCTAGCAGACCGAGATTTCAACAGGTCAATTACCCTTCATCAAGATTTTAAAAACAAAGACTTGATGAAGGAAGGGAACATGCCTTACTCTATCACATACAGTATCTCGTATGCCCTCTCCAACACTCATCATTCAGATCTATTCCAAATGAAGGAATATATTGAGATACCTGAAGTGTTGGAGAAAGTTGCATGTGCAACTAGGCCAGAAATAATGGAGCTACCACCAATTCACGATATAGATTTGCGGATCAAAGACAAGCTAATCTGGAGTAGACAAAACAGCCTCAGATTCGAGCAAAGAATAATTTCCTTCCAAGAAGACAAAATGATTAGCGAAAAATGAGAAAAGAAACCAATCGTGGAGGTGATCCAAGAACCGGAAAAGTTCACAACTAAAGGTGAACTAAAATGCCCAGAAGGATAGAGAGGAGTCGAAGTAATATTCGATATCACTAAAAAGGAAAACTATATTCCTTGTGATGTCCTGTATTATCTCCAACAACCAACAACTGGGAGATACCAAGGACAGCTCAAACTCGGCGATCTAGAGCTGATAATCGAAGGAGTTGCAGGAAGGTTCCCAGAACAACTAGTATTGGGATTGGAGTTTCTCGAGGATCATAAACCTTGGGAAAGACTGCAAGATGGAATGAAGTTTACGGTCAAGGAAAAAAGATACAAAGTCTACTAGTAGAGGCTCGGGGTTGTAAGCTCTGGTCCACCCATGGCTACAAGTCCATTTTCGATATATATCACCGTATGGATGATATATAAGGAATATCGTGCAGAGTATTTTGCGGCATACATTGATTCAGGAGTCGACATATGCACAGCAAAGGAAGGGGTCTTCCCGGAAGGATCAGGCGAAGAACTGCCAACAGTTATCGAAAAAGATTTCTCGCAAAGGGTGCTAATCCTTAACAGAGAAATCAAGCAAGCGGAAATCATGATCGGAGGAGCAGATCGTACTCCATGGTACAAGGTGAAAACTCCACCATTATATTTTCACGACACCGGAATAGATATTCTATTAGGAAATAATTTCCTACAGACATTCAAGCGTTTTACCCAAGAAAACGCAACTAGGAGGCTTATTTTCACAACCCTTTGTGAACATAAGATCATCGCACCAAGACTGCGTAATGCATTTCATCGAAAAATGCCAATTAGATTTCGCAGCAAGCGTGGTGATGAAGGAAAACTGAGTCATCCAAAGATGAATGATCAAAGGAGATATGGCGAAGCAGTTCTTCAGATGAGAACCGAGACTAGAGGAGGATGGAAGATGGAGAAACTAAAGGAGAACACAATCCACCTTCTCAAAGCAAGCTTGGGAGAAAAGGTATAGAGAGACGTCACAATCGAAGAACAAACATCTTTGGAGGACGTCAAGAAGAAGATACAGAGGAACTTCAATGAGGATCCTTTAGCCTGGTGGGATAAGAAAGTAAAAGAAGGAAAGAAGCATGAGTTCGTGAGATATAAGCCTATCCTAATGAACCAAGAGGATCGAAAGGATATGCAGCTAATACTTAAGGAACATCTAGACCTTAAGTTAATATCACCAGGAGTATCTCCATACAGCAGTCTAGGATTTCTAATTCGAAATTATGGAGAAGTCAAGCGGGGAAAGCCGAGACTTGTGATCAACTACAAAGGGATCAACAACATCTTGGAGTTCGATGGATACTACATACTAAGTAGGGAACACTTGGTCAACTGTATCAAGAATGCCAAGGTATTCTCAAAGTTTGATTGCAAATCTGGATTCTACAAGATTATGATGGAAGAAGGGAGCAAGAAGTTCACAGCCTTCTCCACACCACATAGCCATTATATTTGGAATGTTATGCTTATGGGCTTGGCGAACGCACCCCAGATATACCAAAGAAAGATGGATAATCTCTTCAAAGATTATTTCTCATTCATGTTTGTCTATGTGGATGACATCCTCATAGCTTCGAAGAACATGAAGGAACGTTTAGCACATCTGAAAATATTTTCAGAAGTATGCCACAAGGAAGGATTGATGCTTTCTGAAAAGAAAGCAGTAATAGCAACAAGGCAGATCGAGTTCCTTGGAGTAGAGATCGATTAATCCGAAATTATTCTACAACCACATATTGTTGAAAAGGTCCAAAGATTTCCCGAAGATTTCAAAGACAAGAAACAACTCCAAAGTTTTTTAGGAGTGGTTAACTTTGCCGGAATGTTCATCAACAATCTGGCGCAATACAGGAAGGTGTTTAGTCCTTTGTTAAAAAAGGATGCTGAATTCAAATGGGATGATTCACACCGAGCAATGGTTAAACAATTAAAGGAGGTTTGCAAAAAGCTCCCCAAATTAGCCATTCCTAATGACGAGGATGATCTGGTACTATATACAGATGCCAGTGACCATTGGTGGGCAGCGGTGCTTACAAAATCCACGACAGAAGGAGAAAAGCCATGCAAATACTGTAGCGGGCTCTTTACGGAGAGCGAAGCAAATAGATGGCACATCAATAAAAAGGAGTTCTTTGCAGTTCGAAAGGCGTTCAAGAAATGGCCGCTATTTCTTCTCGTGAAGAAATTCATCCTTAAAATTGATAACAGAAGTGTCAAAGCCTTTTTGAAAAATAAAATCGAATCTAAACCAGAAAAGGCAAGACTACTAAGATGGCAAGCAGAATGCCAATATTATGATTTTAATATTGTCATTATTAAATCTGTTGATAATGTTTTGGCAGATTTCCTGACGAGAGATGGAAGGAGCTGAGATAGGCTCCATCCTGACTGTTTCAAAGCACCTGATGGACAACCTTGAGTTGCTTCAGAGGGAATTCGAGAATCTTGCACTCAATGCAAGGCGTGCAGGAAGAATACAGGATAGTGATCAGACCAAAGTGTCTAATCGCATACGAGACTGTATTCGAAATGACGCAAGTCTGTTCGAAGCAACACCAGAGCCACTCCTCCGGGCTGTTGATAGCAATTGCAATCTACTAAAGGAGAGTAGTCGAGAACGGGGCTCTAAACCCGGAGCAAGGGATTCAAGTACCCTTAGCACAAGTCCTAGTCTGGAACCTCCAAGAGATGAATCAGACCAAGGAAAAATCGAAGACCTGAAGTCACATCTAGAGTCGACGAATCAACCCAGCACCTCTGGGGTCAAGAGGGAGAGATCAACCTTAGGCCTATAACGGGCACTGCTAAGGTTGGTATTAACTTAGTTAATTTCTCTTATTGGCAGGAATACCAGGTCAGCTGGGAGAAATTGAATACCAGACTAGGAATCCGACCGAAGAAATGTCAGGTGGATATATCTGGGGAATATCCCCGAGTTTGGATGAGAGAAGACTCAAATCCAATAGATGTAAAGCAGTGGTATGACTTTGGGGCACTAGCCTCGATCTATACTATTGCACCAGGTTTTCCAGAACTTGCAAAACTTCCAGAATGGCTGGGAGAAAAGGTTTTCAAGGCATGGGAGAATAACTCGACTCTCTCTAGAGGCGATGTATTAGAGCTGTACTTCACCAGTGCGGCCCTAGAACCAGTAGAAAAAGGCAACCACGAGGCCTTCCATTTCATCAAGCTGAGAAGACCTAATGTTTCAGCATCAAATAAGATCAAAAAGTCTTCTGGAAAGGAACCAGTCTTGGTTTCTACATTTTATGAGGAACAGATCTCTACGCGAAGAGCGAGGGGTTTGTATGTCTGCATCAAAGCAATGGTGGAGGTAAAGTTCCCATTCAAGTTCGAGCACAAGTCTTTGAATGGGTCTTTCCTGTTAAACACTTTAACAGGAAAGAAGACAATGTTCGCTGAGAAGGCTTTCCAGGAAAAATAAGAACTTCTCTGAAAAAACAAGATTCCGGTGAGTAAGCAAATTCATCGGAGATATTGCAACATGACCCATTTTGGGCAATGGACGAACAAGGTATGTACAAGTTGTTCCACCCAAACAGAACCAGAATTTGGGAAAGAGATAAGATTGAGCATAGGGATGATCAGAACTGCTAATCCACCCCAACAAAGGAAACACATGGAAAGAAGAGGGTGAAACCTCTTCGGAATACCCATGAGCCGGTAGAATCATCAGGCACCAAAGAGGACAAATGACTCCTCAAAATAGCAAGAGCCAAGTGACCTTCCGAAAGGGTAAGAGACATGTAACCGACAGGGAAGATGACCCACAATGGGGAATCCAATATAGAAACCAACCAGCTGCTAAAGTTGGAATCCGAGGTAGACGACGTAAGTGCTGACGCTAATGCAATTACGTAAGCAGTGACATCACAAAACATTAAGAGGCTTTGAAATCCGGATTTCAAATCCAAAAGCCCCTATAAATAGGTATGTTGAGGAAGCAGAAGGCATCGACCATCACCCTCTGTTTTCTCTCATTCAATAAACATTGTAGTTTCTTTTCTTTCTATGTATGAGTGTTTCTGTTCTAGCTACCATAGGTAGCTAAAGAAGTTTCTCCTCTTGTTTGGTGTGGATGAGTGTGTAATAAATTTCTCCATTCAATAAATAATTAATCTTTGGCTACTGCCCGAATTATGTAACCTTCCATTATAATCTGTAACCTTAATCTCCATATTTTTCGGTTAGAAACAGTAGCAGCATCCTGTACACCCGGTGTAGGAAATGAACCAGGGATGTGTTGAGGTCCGCTGAAGGAACGGGATTGAACCATCACACTGCGGGGTGCGTGGTTGGTTGTGAGGAGCAGCTGTAAAACCTCCCGAATACCCGGAGGATTGACGGTCAAAAAAGGTACTGTTATTATTTCAAATCGGTTAATTACGAGATTAATGTTGTTTAATTAATGTACGGAAACATGATGGGTCTGATATGGTCGTAATGGACTATGTCTATTTTAAAGAAGAAAATTGTGATGAAAAAAAAAAGAGGGTATTGAAAATCATATACGGATATCAATAGGGTAGAGGAAATAAAAGAATTTTTTGGTTTTAAAGAAAGAATGGGTAATTTTGGAATGAATAGTATAAAGTGGCTAGAAAAAATTTGTTATTATAAGGGTGGCTAGAAAAAATTCAACTTAAGGAATAGTAGCTATTTTAAAATTTTGCCGATTAATTAATGTGTATTACTCATTAATAATGTAAAATAAAAGGGTAAAAAGGTATTACAGGGGGTCATTTAGTAATATGTACTTATTTTATTTAATTATATTAGGGTATTTTAAAAAATTATGTATGTTTAGGAATATTGGGGGTGCAAATAGCCACTCCATATAAGATTTATAAGGATAATTATATCAATTTATATATTTTTGGGTACATATAATAATTTCCACCCCTTTAGTAATTTAGAGTGTTGGATGGAGTTAATAAGTTCGTGTATGCAGTAATTTGAGGTTGTGAGGTTATGAATATATTCACTTCATATCTTTTAGGGACTCCAGTGCTTTTAGCAATGAATCGGGAGACAATATAATGCATACGTAGAATTTGAGTACATGTCGTTTTATATATAGAGTTCATTTTTAAAAATGTCATTTATCATTATTTTTCTAAAAATATATTGGTATAACAATTTATCACTCTTCATCATTCATTCTATTTATGTTTAGTAGTATATAAAGCCACACATATAATTGAATGCAGGTTCGCGTGAAGAGCTGCATGAGGGATCACATGTATGTAATAATAATTTCCAAAATCTTAACAATTTGATTTATTTCCAAAAAATTATTTACAATAAGTAACAATACTTGTTTAAAATGAATTATTAAAAATGACATTTTAATCTATACTTTAATATGTTACAAGTGTATATGGATGAAGGCAAGCGCTTGCACATACCCAAATGAACGGTACATGATTTTATAATAATCTATTTTAGGAGTGGAGTCTTTAGGGTTTTTTATCATCAATTTATTAAATTGACTTGAGTTAATTTGAATGAGTGATGAATGCAGATTATTAATTAAATCATCAATGATAAGTTTGCATGGATAGTAGAAGTTGATCTAGTCTTAGATCAATTTGGATGTCATACAGTTAGTAGCAGTTATTATAAGTTAATTATAAACTATTCTGCCAGTCAAAGGAACTCAGTGGCAAAATTTAATAAAAAATTCTGAATATTCTATTACAAAAAAAATCAGCAAGAAACAGTTGACATTTCATCCAAACATAACCTTATATTTTCTTCATTGGTTAAGCAAATACAAGAACATCTGAAAATCCAACACTAGCCATGATGTTTGGTAAATTGAAATTATGTCTACCACTGTAATAAATATTCAGAATACAAATAGCACATAATCCCCAGTAATCATCCAGTTTCAAGGACAGGCTTGCTTGCTATACATCAACACAATCTAATATGGCCAGATGTTAATCATTAATAAAGAATGAGATGATGTTCCTACAACAAAGTGATTCTAGGACCTAGCAAACTAGTCATGCCTACTTAAAGGATCCTCGAATCAATTCCGATATCGGCATCTTTAGTTCGTGCGTAAGCCTCTGTAGAACCAACGCTAATGAGTGTACATCCGATAAAGCTCTATGTGCTGGTCCGATCAATGGAATTTTATAGTAATCACGGAGGGCTTGAAGTGATATCTTTGAAGGAACTTTTGATCCTGATAACCAAAAAACACTCAATTTCATAACCTCTATGTTCAAGCAGATATGAAAAAACTGGCATTCACACATATGTAGAGAGCAAGTAGACAAGTTAAAAACCTTTAGACTTCATTACTGTACGAGCCAGTGGAAGGGTGTCGGCAAACAACCAATCTGAGGGAATCTCATAGGAACAACGACTAAATTCCTTTTTCAAAAAAGGGACGTCAAATGTTCGGCCATTATGAGATACAAAAACCACAACTCCTCCAGGTAGCTGCCGGCTTCTGACATATTGAAGAAAGATTGGAATAAAGTCCTTCATCCTGCAGAGGAGCCTAGCTTGTCAAACTTGCTCATATGTTCATTCGGAGACAGCATATTTATATAGCAAAAGTTGAGAAGAATCAGGTGCCTAATATGAGAAGCATATGGTTTTTCATAAAATAAAGTGAGACATTTCCAATCAAATACAAGTAGAAAATCATAAGGAACCCAAGAGGTGCACAGATGAATTAAAACAAAAAATCACAAATATTTGAAAGTTACAGCATAAAACCAGCCTATATCTTATTTAATACTACAATATTAGTAAATGAGTTAATCTTAGTACAACGCATGTTTCATCAAGAAGCACAGCTAATACCTAAAAGTGAATGCAGTAAAAATTACCTAGGTACATCACGTCGGTTAACCATGCTGGTAGAAATTCCATGAATACGTTCATTGGGCACATCACGCTCTGGGTTCACTAGGGACTGCAAAGTGCAGTTATCACCCCCTCGAAGATCTTGTAATGCAATCTCAATAATTCTATCTCTTTCTCTGGCAAACCCAGTAGTTTCAATATCGAAACAGATAATGGTTGCGAGTTTGGCCAGGTTGGCATAATACTGATCTAAATCTAATCCTGTTGTCTCTGTTTTATACGTATTAATTCCAGTGCTTGTACTTTCAGAAATAATCTTGTTTCCAATAGTTACTTTTCTGGTCCTCTGTACCTTAGTTGTTTCTAGTTTATAACTATTGTTCTCACTGTTAGTTTCAGGAATAATCTTGTTCCTGATTCTTGCTTTGCTAGTTAAGCTCTCATCGTTTCCTTCGGTGTTCGTATTTATAGCTCGTTTTATCAACCTCCAACTGTATCCTCCTTCAGGCTCATAGTTAGTTGCGCAAACGACCCTGTAACTGGAACTGCCTCCACTTTTCCTACCTAAGTTGTGAAAACCCTCCCACCAATAATTAGCTAATGAATGAATTCTACATCGAGGAAACTGAGAGAGAGAGAAGCACATTATTTTCATCCAAACCAACAAACCACCACAGCGGTCGAGCTAAGTGGTGAACGAATAAACTGTCTTGACCTGCAGAGGATGATAGAGTGAATATATATGTTCAGTATGATAATTATTAACAACTTCTGATATTTCATTAGCAAGAAGTATAAGTAACTTCCGCAGTTATATGATAACACACTGATAAACATAGAAAAAGAGTAGCTTTAGTATGATGTTTGAACATAAATTAAAAAGAAATATGCAATTAAAAAGTTTGTACTTCTCAAAATTATTAGATTTCGTAAGAATACTCTTGAGACATAGAATAACATACATAAAGTTCGAAAAATCTAGTTTACAGCATAGAATTTTAGAAGAACAGAAACCAATACATAATGAATGATCAACCAAGATATTATATCAAAAATATCATCTTGGATGTTAATCTCCTAAAAATCAATATCTATCCTCATTAATTCAATTAATGTTGAGAATAAAATTGAGCCCTTTAACTTTCTTACCAGTAAAAGGTAAACAGTGACCAGAGAACAAACATATATACATTATTGCATGCAAAGGCATCCAGAAATTTAAGATATAGAAGCTATTTCTACATAGCTCAACCAACCCAAGCTTTAGTTGGAATAAGAACTCCAAGCATATAACATGTTCAGCACAGTTTTATATATTAATATCTGCTAATTTCTCGATGAGTGTAACAGCATTATGCAAACAGGTTAGCCAAATTTGGTTGTAATTTTAACAAACCATCAAAAAACAAATGCACTATGCACAGAATAATCTGTAAAGGATATACAGAACATCAAGGATAAATTTTAAAACAATAGGAAATCACTAAATAAGATATCACCATAGTTATTAAGGGCGCAATGCACCGAGGCGCACCGAGGTATATCTGTGCCTGAGGCGCGCCTAGGAATTAATGTATAATATGGAAATCACTAACAAAGATATCACCATAGTTATTAAGGGCGCACGGCGCACCGAGGCGCACCGAGGTATATCTGTGCCTGAGGCGCGCCTCGGAATTAATGTATAATATAACACCATTATTTATTCTACACTAAATATAACCCATTTACAACATATTTACCTAATAAAATAAGTTTAAAAGGCATATAATATAACAATTTATATGAGTATAACATATGAACTAAGCCATTTAAGCCAAAATTAAACATGCACATACGAAAATTCATAATATTTGAAATAAAATAAGTCAATCAAAGCATCACACAAAAATCTACCAGCAAATATATTTTAATTATCATCTCTTCATCATCAAACTCCAAGTCCTCATCATCAATTTGTTCTTCCTCATTAAAATCTTTTTCTCTTCAAATCCAACATTATCTTTTTCTTCTTCTTCATCCTCTTCATCTAATAATCTTAAAGTAGTTCCATTTTCCTTCGTTACTTCTTTCCCTTTCCTTTTGGAACTAGTGACAGTTGCCCCCGATGATTTCTTTCTAATTTTAAGGTTAATACTGGTTTGCTCCTGTAAGCCGGTGATGAAAGCCGGACAGACCGGCAGCGGTCGGAGGCACGGCGGACGTGGCGACAGTTGAAGGCTTGGAGGCTGGAGCAGTTGGTATGTGTATGTCGCGTAGGTGGAGTGAAGAGTGCAACCCTAACTTATATAACTCTCAAATCCCTAATTTAATATTTGGAATATTGTACCAAGGGCATCTTGATGGGTCTTAACTTAGGAGGATGAACTGGTAAACCCTAATTAAAAGTTCTATTTAGTGTTACTTCAACTATCAAAAATGAAAATCAACACAAAAACATGGTCATTCTCAAGGCGCGCCCAAGGCGCACACGTTGAGGCGCAAAAAGGCGCGCGCCTTGAAACTTCGTGCCTTGAAAACCTATATCGAGGCGCCAGGGGTATAGCCTTGGGGGAGGCGCGCCTTTAATAACTATGGATATCACACAATACACTCCACATAAGCCACCGAGGAGAATGACCAAGGAAAACAGTCATCAACACCTCAAAGGAAAATTTTGGTCCCTAAAAGCAATATTATGTTTCATTTAATATGAAAAAAGAAAGAATTGTATCTGTACTTTTTAATCAATGTTGTCTACCACAACAAGTTTCAGACATGATTCCTTCCCAAATCCCAAGCATATCTATGTCACAGAATATTTCCTGAACAAAAACAATCTTGTATAAATGATTTTAACAATCACAAAACTTAGTCTACATCATAAAGACAAATCAACATCAACTAGCAGAGATAGAATTATCAGTCCATTGTATATATGTAATGTAATGCGTCCTAATTAGTATATCCCACAAACCAAAGATGATAAAATTACAGACAAGCACATCAGTAATTGTGAAGTGTATTGAGTAAGAAGTGAAACGAATATAGCAACTAAATGTACAGAAATATGAATCATCCCTTCATCAAGCACTGAGAAACCCACAATAACTTGAGCCACCCACCTACCCCATCCCCCCACCTCCTTCCCCCCAAAAAAAAAAAACTTGGAAAAATATGAAATGTTACATACAAAATATACAGCAAATATAATTCCAAATTAAGAATAGAGATAGCCAAAACATTGCGAGCAGAAGAGCAAACAAATTAGTCCAGCTCACAATCTTTTACAAAAATGAAAATTTTAACACAAATGAATACACACAGGAGAAGTAATCTAGAACCCAATTTCAAACGCCAAAAAAATCTAATGAAAAAACCCAATAAAGAAAGCGAAAAGTTAAGATAAAAAACAGGTGAAGGCGTACTCGAAATGATTAGCATCCACTTCAAAATGTAATCTTGAAATCAGCTCATAATGCATATATATTGTGAAAGTAAATGAGCAGATTGAAGTGCGAGAAATGATGATTCTGGGAATTACTGGAGTGCAGGTGCAGCAAAGTAACGAAGAAGGCGTGAAAGATTATCGAGGATAAAAATCAAATCAATAAATAAATTAGAAAAATGGAATAAATAAGAAATTGGAAACGGAAAACACTGTAGAAACCTACCCGAAAATTGCGGATCATGGCACCCGATCCGTGCTTTTCGTGCCCCATTTCTCTACGAACGACCTCTTGACTCTTTATCCATTAATTTAAATTTCTCAAAATATCAAACCAAAGTAAAACTAGATGAAGTAAACGATAGTACAAGACCAAACTAGAGAAGAAAATGTAATTACCCTTGAATAAAACCGATGATAGTGATGGTTATAATACTTAACAGGTAAATTGAGAACATAATATTTTAATATTGTAACAACAAAATTTGTATTTACTCCCACATTCTATGATAATTGACATATTTTTTTGACACGGAGATTAAAGAGTATAATAATTTAATGTAAAGTGAAGTGAGAAAATTAATATTTAATGTATAGTGAGTAGTTGTATTAGTGGTGTGTGTGTGAGCTCATGTAAATATATAAATTATTTTTGTGTGGGTTCCATATCCTTAAAAGAAAATATGTCAATTTCTGTGGGACAATTGATGAGCGTTTTTCACAACACACAATATTAATCTCCAAGTATGAAGGATGCTATTGCAGCTTTGATAAGCGACCAAATGACTATCAAACTCAAAGGACGTATTATTATCAATTTAATTATATTTCAACTTATTAAGACTATTATGACAAAATAGTTGTGTCATTAAGTAATTAATAACTAAATAATTAAAATAATAATTAAATTAAATAAACAGTAGAGATTGAATGAAAGTGAATAAGTGAGAAGATAGGTAGTTCTTCGAGCCATCCAGTTTTACTTATTAATTTTTCTTCCGTGTATCAATGTCCGACTCTGCCTTGTGGAATATGAAAACATCACTAAATCATGCAAATCTACTCTATAGATACAAGTAAATAAGCGTGTCACACATATGAATATCCTTGGAGCAAGAGATATAACTCACTTCCCTTTCTAGGTACTATCAGTATCAATTATTTCCCGTGCATTTAGTACTCTAACCCGACATGATCTCCCTTTATAGGTACTATGAAGTTATACTCTTTATCTTACTTATTAACCCGAATACAATTCAATTAACAAATGTTTATATAAGATAGTTCTAATGAGACTTCGGAATTCATTCTCTTAGAATCATAACATGGAATCCTGCTCAGCTGCTCAGCAATGAACGCACTCAATCAATAATCAAGATATGTATTCAGACTCTAAATAACAATTAATGATGCACAAAATAACTCTGAGTATGAATTAAAAACGCATAATCTTATATAAAATAAACCACAAGTAGTGTTGTACGGAGTATACACACGGAAGTTCAATTAACTTATAAAATATTCATAAACCCTAGAACTATCGAAGCGGTTCTAGCCCATGATTGATCGAAGAACAATCATGGTGGTTGGATAGATCTTACCCATAATCTTGAAAATTATAAGATAAATTAAGAGGCGAAGTAAACCCTGGATGCGGGAGTCGTCGCGTCTCTCTCCGTCCCGAATCTTCACTTGGTTCTTACTTGATTCGATAGACGAATCTCTCTCCACAGCTCCATAGATGGTGGTAGGGTTTTGGATGTTGTGTAGAATGAAAGTGGTGCATAGCTCTCTTTTCCCTTGCGTGGGGTCTTCCTTTTATACTTATGAGCTCTCCTTACAGACCTATGATGAGATTTTCGAGCGAAACCACGCACTGAAGGTGTAAAAATATGGATCCGGACGTGTCCAGCGCATCAGTTCGACCAAAGAACTTGGTCGAATCACTTCTTCATGGTCGAATCACAGGTCGAACCGGCCTGTAAAGCACTTTCAGGTCGTCGGTTCGACCCGAATAGCACCTCGAATCAGCAGTTTTCCGGTCGAACAACAACTGCAAAAACTTATGCTTCTGGTTCGACCACGGTTTGACTAAATGGCTTGGTCGAACCACACTCCTGACGACTTCCCGACGCCTGGTTCGACCAGGGATATCGGTTAAACCGCCTCCCTGATTGGTCAAATCGGTCTTCTTCAGCACCCTTTCTCCAGTTCCAATCACTTCTAGTCCATTTTCCTTCGAAATCCACTCAAACGGACTCAAACGCACCTAATTCATGACTTTACACTAAACCACACGATTTATCTTGACTTATGATCAAATCTTACATCATTATCTCATGAATCAAGGCTCAAAACACGTGAATTTACACTCATCAAACCCCCAAACTTACATGTTTCTCGTCCCGAGGCAATGCAATCAAAACATAAGAGTCAGTGCAAATTTCACAAATCCATCTAGTCAAATACAAGTCATACCTACACATGCAACTCTATCAACTTAAAACAAGTATCACTCGCATCACATATTTCATTCATGCAAAACATCACTCAATTATAATGCAATTCGAAACACTAATTCATCAAGCTCACAAGATAAATGTTTATTTTCGCACTCAAGTGTAAAAAATATACACTTTAATGGGTTTGTATATATGCTCACTTCAATTCTTATTTCCGCGTAACCATAAGCTTGACAAAGGTCTCAAAAATAAACTTATAATCACTTCATTATTAGGATCACAAATGTCTTGCTTTTGGGTTTTAATGTTGACTCTTTGGTAAAGGTAGGAAAATATAGATAAAATAACTAATTCACTAGTAGAGAATTACCTTGGAATTTCGCTTTTCATTAAACAACTTCTTCTCTCCTTCTTATTCTCATGATCTCCGCGATTCACTTTTCTTTCTTTTTCTTGGCATCAACGTCATCTTTCTTCTTTTCAAAGTACAAGGGTACCAATTTCGGGCACTACCCTTCTAAGCAGTCGAGGTACCGATTTCACGCAATACCCCTAACAAGATTTAACAATTTTTCATTTTCTTCAAATTCATGCTACTCATCCCAAATTTTCTTCCTTTCTTCTTCAAAATCAAGCTAGCATTTATTTTTTCCAACTCTCTACTAACGAATATGGTACTCAACAAAGCTCAACTAAAGGATAATTAAAGGCTTTTTAATCAAGGCTTAAAAAAAAGCTTTTAAAGGCTTAAAAGGGCTCACAATGATTTATATAGTATAAGGGAAGGTAAAATTTGGCTAAATGACTCAAATAAACAATAATGATCTAAGATCATGTCCTAATAATTCACTAATCATAAGTCTCACACAAGACTCCAGGTCAAGTTCTAGAATACGGTCATATTAACGATTCTCACAAGAATAAACTATCATGCATATAACATAATTTCATAAGACTCAAATTCTCACATGGGTAAATAGAATCCTAAGAACTCCTTAAAGAATATAATCAAGATCAATTCGCAATGAACTCCACATATTTAACAAGTAATACATGCCTTTCATCAATAAAATCGACACATGCAAAATACGAATGCAACATACTTAGCAAAGAACCCATCATAACAATCCAAATCAAGTATATCCAACCACTCCATACTCAAGTAGCAAGTATCACAATCTCCATCCAACATCAAATCAGAATATAAGTATACATGCCACACACACCACAAATACCCATCTTGTAAAAAGAAAAAGAGAAGGGGGATGAGATGAAGCAGACAAAGGAAAAAACCTGGCGCAACCTACTCCTCCGGAGCATCATCCTCATTATCATCATCACTCATCTCCATGCGCCAACAGTCAAAATCCCTATGGAGATTATTCAGCTTCCTATGTAGCTCACGCTCATCAGCCTGCATCTTTCCCAATCTCCTATCCATCTCCACATAGTTAGTATGCAATGCAGTATATCTCATGTCATGCGCGGCATAACTAGTGGTGAGCAAGCCCAACTGGTGGTTCGTCTCCTACTGATTATTGTTCAAGTTGGCTAGATGCTTATTCAACAACCTAAACTGCTCCCTCAAGTACTCATCAGGACCAGCCCAATACTGCTGCTGTGGCACTGAGGAATGGGTGGTGGTGGCATCCCATGTTGCTGCGGAACATCCATCTCCGGATAGATCTGATCCGTTCCATGCATCCCGTGCTTATCATGCTGCTGTTGCGGCTCCTGTTGCCCTTTCTGCCCTTCGTCAACAATTCTCTACAACTCATAGTACATCCCTGCAGCGTATATCTGAGCTACAGTCCTCCAATCAGCTTTCCTCAATCATGTAATTGATATGGCCTCATGTGCCAATGAATTCATCAACATATTATTATCACCCCGGACCGTAGTCAACCCTGGTACATCATATGAAAACATAAAAGAGAAGGGCCTAGACCCTCTAGTGTAAAGCCAATCTCCATTACGATGGTAAGCAAATCCAGTCTTCACACAAGCGCTCATGACTAGATCTGGATCCTCCAGGATAGGTATAATACTAGTAAAGTCTATGTGGTAATGCTCAGCCACAGAAGTCAGTAATCCTCCAATATTCACTCGCTGGAATGTAGAACTCCTAAACTTGTAGAGCCGCTGAATCAAGTATGACCCCACATTGAACCTTACTTCATTCAACATGCACCATAGAACATACAACTCACCCCTCGATACACAACTCCCTTTAGACCGGGCAAATAGTGTGTTGCCCAATACTCGATCCATTTATCGAATCACGGGGTTCCTAATCAAGAAAGCACGAGCATCCTTGGTCTTAAAATCCATGTCCTCTCCAGAAATGGCTCTCAAAAAGTCATTCGCCTAGAAATACCTATTCTCATTTCTGGAGATCTCCCTCGGAGTCTCGAAAAGCACGTTAAAGTCCTCCGCTGACCATTTTCTCATCTCGTCCCCAGCTAAAACGAACACTCATAAGGGAGCGGATTAGAGCCTTTCTTGATAGTGATCGAACATAGGACCTCAGCAGTAACATGGAAGTACATCGGCTTCTTCAGCTCCTTGAAGTGACGAATCCCTACTTGATAAACATCTACATAATGTCATCTCGGATATTCATTGTAATCACGGCCCAATCATCCTGGTACCTCATTCGAGCCATCTTGTCAGATATATCACCCCATCGCTCCTTGATCTCATCCCAATTCTCCATTTGAATTTTGAAGTCCCTAGGTGGCCTCTCCTTCAGCCTTAGCTTCTTGGTAACTTCATCCTTACGGGCTGGCCTATCCTGCCTTTTGTTCGATCAAACTTCGGCCGCCTTTCCTTTTCTAAAAGAACAATATTTCAATACCAACAAAAAAAGAAAAGCAAACCAAGATAGTTCAAACTAACTAGGCACTCAACTCTACTCAAGACTTCAAGTTTTTAATGCATAATCTACTCCAAACAAGCATGCTTCCAACCTCATGAATCAATGACAAATCAATCCTCATGCTTATTTAGTTTCACCATAACATCAAACATCAAAGGCCAACTCAATTCACTTCATTCATCAACTCCTTGATATGAACTATTAACAACTCAAAACCCAATTCACTTTCTTAAGCATGCATCTAACAATTAACACTATTAACTCAAAATTCAACATGCTTTTCTTCACCACTCAAATTGCTCATCAATTTCACATAAACATCAAGGTCCATCAACAAATTAGCAATCAAAATCGGACCCATCACTTATTCATATGAAATTTCAAATAAAAATTCAAATTGCACCATGAACTATCATGAAAACGAGTTCAATCAACTTACCCACTCCAAAATCAAGCAATAGAACTTCAATCCTAGGGTAATAGGGTCAAGAGAACATAGCTTTTGATCTAGCCATGGCTTCATATAAACAAGTGTGAAAAATCTCCAAATTCGTCGAGAAACCCTAGTTTTGCAACTAGAACGCTCCAAATTTGTGACGAATCGATTGTATGTAGTATGGAATGTGGTTTAATTGAAGCAAAATCGAGTGAAATCAAAGTTTGTAAGAGAGAAATTCTTGCTTCGGAGAGGATTCGAGTGCGGGTGGTGTGCCAAGTGATCAAAACATGTGCAAAAATATACTTAAATTCGCGACTTACCTTTGTGATTCAACCTGAACAGGTGGTCGAACCACCTCGTCGTGGTCGAATCGTGCTTCTGGATGAGTTTCAGCATTTGGTTCGACCCGAACGGCTGGTCGAATCAAACTGTCGTGGTAGAACCCGCCTGTTACAAACTTTTAGGTGGCCAGTTTGACCCGAACTCCTGGTTAAATCGCCTATACTTGGTCTAATCGACCTGTAAAAAAATCTCTGATAACTGATTCGACCTCTATCGCTGGTTGAAGCCTGGTAGAACCACCTTGTGTTTGGCCGAATCGACATGTAACGAACTTTTAGGTTCATGGTTTGACTTGAGCTGCTCGGTTAGACCACTCTACTTGGTCGAATCGTGGTCGAATCAAGCTCATGTTCCTTCAAAATTTACTATTCTTCATCCCCTGCACACTTCATGCTCAAAAATGAACATTAGGCACCAAAACAAAGCAAAACTAAGTTAGAGAACCACTATTTAGACTCTTAAATTGTGTGTATATACTCTACATACGAATCAATATATAAAACACCACTAAATATTAGGCAAATTGCAAAAAAATTGACACGTCAAAACCGGTTAAAGTTTCAATATGCCACAAAAAATCAACTCCCCTAACATACGTTACAAAAAAGATTATAATTTCCGTGCTACGATGAGGTAAGTACATCACACATCCCTACTAAATTTGAAAGAAGATGTAATTTTTTATAAGTAAGCACGTCAAATATAAAAATTTCTTACTCACACTGAAGAAATAAAACAATAAAACAGGAGGGAAAGCCCCCAACAGGCACTCTTGTTTAACGTCGGAGAGTCAAGACGATGCCAATTCAATTCAAGGTATCCTCAAAGACGACACAAGCATCATCCGACAACTTATAGTGCTTCAATCGATGCCCATTCGTCGCTATGATGTCTCCGTCATTGTCCATGATTTCAAAACTCACCCCTCTACAGGCTCTATGGATAATGAACGATCCCATCCACTTCGATTTTAATTTTCCTGCAAAGAACATCAAACGAGAGTTAAAGAGTAGTACCTCATCACCTTGCTTAAATTCCTTATAAGTGATCTTTGAATCATGCCATTTCTTCATTCTTTCCTTGTAGATCACCGAATTCTTGTAAGCTTGATTTTTGAACTCGTCTAGATTATTAATTTGAGTCATCCTCAACTCCTTTTGATCCTTAAGACACAAGCTCAAGCTTCACAATGCCCAAAAAGCTTTATGCTGAATTTCTATGGGTAAGTGGCACGACTTCCCATAGAACATTTGATATGGGGACATATCAAGCACCGTCTTGTACGCAGTTCGTATATCATCGAGCGTCATAGCCCAATTCTTCCCATTGGTTCTGTCTACTTTCTCCAAAATTTGCTTCACTTGTCGGTTGGAGACCTCGGCTTGCCCATTTGCTTGAGGATAGGGTATAGTTATTATATGCTTCACACTGTAATCCTTGAGCACTAAATCTAGAAGTTTGTTGACGAAGTGAGAACCTTTATCGCTTACAAGTGCTAGAGGGACTCCATAGCGGGCAAATATATGTTTTTTCAAGAAAGACAACACAGTCTTTGAATCATTCAAGCAGGTAGGAATGACATCCACCCACTTAGAAACATAACCCACAGCAAGAAAGATGTAGAGAAATCCATTAGATGGGGGAAAAGGCCACATAAAATCGATTACCCATACATCGAAGATCTCTACAACAATGCTCGGCTAAAGTGGCATCTCATCTCTTCTACTTATGTTTCCCATCCGTTGACATCTATCGCATGTCGCTACATAGGATTCACAGTTTTTAAATAAAGTAGGCCAATAAAGAGCAGATTGAAGTACCTTGCTGCCGTCTTTTGAGCTCCGAAGTGCCCCTCGTTAGGTTGTGCATGGCAAAAGTCAAGAACACTCTCCATCTCCATCTCGGGCACACACCTACGGATTATAGAATTCGTACAGATTTTGTAGACGAACGGATCATACCATATGAAAGTTTCAACATCCCTCTTTAACTTCGCAAGTTGATACCGGTTGAGATTTTTTGGGATTTTTCCTACAGCAATGTAGTTGACATAATTCGCATGCCATGGATCCATTCCTTGAGTAGCAACTACACAAGCTCTTTCCGCTCCTTCAACAAACACCGCCATGATTTTCTCATCGGGAAACATCTCCTCAACGTATTCAAAGGAATCATCACAATGCTCCCTTGACTCCAATCTTGATAGATGATCTGCCAAAATATTCTCCATTCATTTCTTATCTCGAATCTCCATATCAAATTCATGTAGAAGGACCTATCTAATGATCCTTGGCTTCGCTTTCTTCTTCTCCATTAAGTACCGAATTGCAGAATGATCCGTATACACAATGGTCTTCATGCTAACCAAATACTGTCGAAACTTATTGAATGCATACACCACAACTAGAAACTCTTTTTCAATCACAGTGTAGTTCTTTTATGCTGCATCAAAAGTCTTACTCGCATAGTAGATGGTGAAGAACTTATTTTCATTCATCTGCCTAAGCACCACTCCAAGTGTTTGATCACTTGCATCACACATAAGTACAAACGGTTGAGTTCAATCCGGTGTGATCAAGATAGGTGCAGTAATAAGTGCCTCCTTTAAAACCTGAAAAGCTGTTAGACATCCTTCATCAAAAACAAAAGTAATATCCTTTTCAAGTAAGTGAGACAATAGTTTGGAGTATTTTGAGAAGTCTTTGATAAATCTCCTATAAAATCATGCGTGTCCAAGAAAGGACCGCACTCATTTTTCATTCATAGGTGGTGGAAGCTTCTCAATCGCCACCATCTTTGCTCTATCAACCTGCAATCCCTTAGCCAAAATATGGTGTCCAAGAACAATCTCATCTCTCACCATGAAGTGACACTTCTCCCAATTCAAGAAAAGATTAATTTCTTGACATCTTTTAAAATAGTAGATAGGTTAGACAAACAAATATCAAAGGAGGAACCAAACACAGAAAAATCATCCATAAACACATCCATGATATTTTCTATCAAACAATCAAATATGGCAATCATGCAACGCTGAAATGTAGCAGGTGCATTACACAATCCAAAAGGCATCTTTCTAAAGGAAAAAATTCCATAAGGGCAAGTAAAAGTAGTCTTTTCCTGGTCCTCGGGTACTATCATGATTTGATTATGCCACGAGTACCCATCCAAGAAATAATAAAACTCATACCCTGCAAGACGATCAAGCATTTGATCCATGAAAGGAAGAGGGAAGTGGTATTTGCATGTATTTTCATTCAGTTTTCTGTAATTAGTACACACGACATTCCGTATGAATCCTAGTGGCTGAGTCTCTCCATCATCGGCTTTCACAATAGTCATGTCCCCTTCTTAGCTACAACATGCAATGGACTCACATGGGGACTATTACTAATTGGTCGAACCATGATGATCGTGGTCGAACTGCGCTTCTGAAAAAAAGTATGCTCTAGACAGACCGGTTCGACCATGGTTCGACCAACAGGTTTGGTTGAACCAAATCGATCGTGGTCGAACCACTCAGTTTGGATCTCCAAAAGTTGTCCAGGTGTCTGGTTCGACCTTCTCAGTGTGGTTTGACCATATGTATTGGTCGAATCGAGGTCAATCAGGCTCTTGGAGCTTCAGAACTCATTTCCGCCATCATCGATCCCTCATACTATGTTCCAGATCTTAACGTGATGGCATGGCACTGCTTTAGATTCACTATACTTTGAAATTGGAACATGCCTTTCTCCATGGTTTGCGTCAATTGGTTAATATTCCTGGCCATCTCTCCCATCAACAACATCAAAACCTTCATTTATTTAGAAATATCCTCATGATTTGCATCCATTTTCTTTTCAAGTTTGGCCTCGAGACTTTATTCTTGCATCATTCATTGTCATGTACTTGTTCACTGTATCCTCAAAATCAGGTTTTCCTTCTTCGACCTTAGCACCCGATCAACACCAACAGGAGGTTGCACTGCTGTATTAGGATATCTCCATGAAAACTCCAGCCTCCTTGGTGTTGATAATTACCCAGGGCACCATGATTATTGTAGTTCCCTTGGTAATTTCGGGTTCCTTGATTTTGTAACCTCGTTCCTTGAATACTTTGACCCATGACATAGTTCGCCTCTTTCATCTCCTCTTGGATAGCTCCTTCATTACACACATCCTGCTGCATAATTGGTACTCGTTGAGCTATGTCAGTAATGTGCTTTTGCTGAGACTTATGTAACTTGTTGATACTAGCCAAACTAGACATGATCTCATCTTCCCTACTTGACTTCACCATCGTATGCTCAACCTGCGCTACTTTTCCAAGAACATAAGTGCCTCTCACTCTATCAGTTGGCCAATCTCTTGAATTCATTGAAATATCCTCAAAGAGCTTTTCGGCCTCAATGGATGACTTTGTAAGCAATGCTCTATTAGAAGAAGCATCTAGTAAAACTCGAGAATCACAGTCCAATCTATTGTAGAAAATATTGATGTATTGAGCTTTAGAAAGCCCATGTTGTGGACACTTTCGAAGCATGTCCTTGAATTTGTCCCAAGCCTGATGAAACTTCTCATTACCATGGATAGCAAATTGATTGATTTCTTGTTTCATCTAAAACACCTTTGAAGGTGGCATGTAACGCTCCAAGAATTTCAGTTTCAATTTCTCCCAGGTATCGTATTCAACAGCATTAAGATTATCGTACCAATCTCTCGCCTTTAACATTCAGCAAGAACTTAAACAAGATGATCCTCCTCGCATCTTCATGAGCTCTTGCATCTTTTTGTGTACTTGTATAACCAAGGAACTTATTCAGATGTTGCTGAAGATCTTCAAAGGTTCCCCCAGAGAAGGGACTTCTTTCAATCATGCTAATAAGAGCTGGGTGTCGATCAAAATCAACTCCAGCCCCTTGCTCCTAATAGCCCTACATTGCCTCCTCTGTTATTCATAAAGACTTCACGGATAGCAAGATTATCCGGATTCGCCGCCATGTTGACTGCTTCTGCTACCAAGTTAAATTCGGTTGCACCTTCAGTTGCTTACAGATTCAGCTCGTCAATTTCAACTCCTAAATTAAGAGCCACTATTGGTTCTACGTTCTTATTCTTCTTCTTCTTTCCCTTCTTCTTCCTTGACGATGCTCCAATCTCCGTATTATAAAGTTCTAAATCACCTACCTTTGACCTAGTGAGCATACACCTAAGAAAAATAAGCGTTAGAAATTAAAGACAAGAATAATACAGTCTTAATTAAACTAGAAATAATAAACTAATAATTAATGTCGTCCCCGACAATAGTGCCAAGAGCTTGATGAGCGTTTTCTCCACACACAATATTAATCCCCAAGTATAAAGGATGTTGTTGTAGCTTTGATAAGTGACCAAGTGATTATCGAACTCAAAGGACGTATTATTATCAATTTAATTGTATTCCAACTTATTAAGACTATTTTGGTAAAATAGTTGTGTGATTAAGTAACCAATAACTAAATAATTAAAAGAACAATTAAATTAAATAAACAATAGAGATTGAACAAAAGTGAATAAGTGAGAAGATATGTAGTTCTTCGGGCCATCCAGTTTTACTTATTAATTTCCTTCTGTATATCAATGTCTGACTCTATCTTGTTGAATATGGAAGCATCACTAAACCATGCAAATCTACTCTATAGACAGAAGTAAATAAGCATGTGACACGTGTGAATATCCTTGGAGCACTAAGTACTCTAACCCGACATGATCTCCCTTTATAGGTACTATGAAGTTATACTCTTTATCTTACTTATTAACCCGAATACAATTCAATTAACAAATGTTTATATAAGATAGTTCTAATGAGACTTCGGAATTCATTCTCTTAGAATCATAACATGGAATCCTGCTCAGCTGCTCAGCAATGAACGCACTCAATCAATAATCAAGATATGTATTCAGACTCTAAATAACAATTAATGATGCACAAAATAACTCTGAGTATGAATTAAAAACGCATAATCTTATATAAAATAAACCACAAGTAGTGTTGTACGGAGTATACACACGGAAGTTCAATTAACTTATAAAATATTCATAAACCCTAGAACTATCGAAGCGGTTCTAGCCCATGATTGATCGAAGAACAATCATGGTGGTTGGATAGATCTTACCCATAATCTTGAAAATTATAAGATAAATTAAGAGGCGAAGTAAACCCTGGATGCGGGAGTCGTCGCGTCTCTCTCCGTCCCGAATCTTCACTTGGTTCTCAATTGATTCGACAGACGAATCTCTTTTCACAGCTCCATGGATGGTGGTAGAGTTTTGGATGTTGTGTAGAATGAAGGTGGTGAATGACTCTCTTTTCCCTTGCGTAGGGTCTTCCTTTTATACTTATGAGCTCTCCTTATAGACCTAGGATGAGCTTTTTGAGCGAAAACATGCACTGAAGGTGTGAAAATACAGATCAGGACGTGTCCAGTTCATCAGTTCGACCAAAGAACTTGGTCGAATCACTTCTTCATGGTCGAATCATAGGTCGAACCAGCTTGTAAAACACTTTCAGGTCGCCGGTTCGACCCGAATGACACCTCGAATCAGTAGCTTTCCGATCGAATAGCAACTGCGAAAACTTATGCTTTTGGTTTGACCAAATGGCTTGGTCGAACCATAGTTTCGTGGTCGAACCACACTCCTGATGACTTCCAGATGCTTGATTCGACCAGGGATGCTGGTTGAACTGCTCTCTGCTTGGTCGAACTGATCTTCTTCAACACACTTTCTCCGGTTCCGATCACTTCTAGTTCATTTTCCTTCGAAAATCCACTAAAACGCACCTGATTCATGACTTTATGCTATACCACACGATTTATCTTGACTTAAGATCAAATCTTACATTATTATCCTACGAATCAAGGCTCAAAACACGTGAATTTACACACTCATCAACAATTCATAAAGGAAAGTGTGTCAATATCTTTGGGATAGAGGGAGTATTAAATAATAATAAACAGAAGATAAATTACAATTATAATGCAAGATGGAATGAACTTGAGAAATATAAAAACTATGTTTAACTATCCTCTGATTCCTCTCTTGAATTGATTTATTTGACTTTCAACTTTCGGAGTTGGATTTTAGGATTAAATTTATTCGGCACGGGCTTGAAGCATTATGAAGTTGATTCGGAGGCGTCAAAGCCTTTGTTCAGAACAAACGTTGACTTGAAGATTTCTTATGAAAAACGGCGTTCAATTTGGTAGAACACTGTTGACTTCACAAAGATGACTAGATAAACTTGATTTGGAGAAACGTTGAATTCGAGGGTCTCAGTACCTAGATCTCATATTGAATGTTGCTTCTGGAGTTTCCTGAGTTGAACTTCGTAGAACTCGCGAAAAATGCCGAAAAATTTGACTGGAATGATATTGGGTCTAACTAATTTAATTATGACTGGTGGGCTTGTTTGATTTGAATCAGGTCCACTTTCACATATTTTAGGCTTACTTGATTTGGGTCAGACCCACCTAGCTTGAATTGAGCCCACTTAACTTGAATTTTGGCTCAAATAATTATATTAATTATCAATTATTTATTTATTTTAAGAATTAATTAATTTAAAATTTTTAATAAATAAATAATTAATTAATATTTAATATATTTTCTCCGAATTTGATTTACTAGGCAAAAAAATTAATCAGCCTACATATGTATTTCATTTGTCTTTTACATGTACATTAAAAAATATAATATTTTAATGTATAGTTCGTTGAGAGATTATTTTAATATTTAATGAGTAGTTGTATACGTGTTATGTGTGGGCTCCATTTAAGTATAACATTCCAAATATATTAATGTTGAAAATATCTATGTAAATCGAGTTTACAAGTGCATTCTAACTTACAATATTCTTTAATACATGAAAATTTATTCTTTATAATAAAAAGAAACTATTATTCTCATAAATGAAAAGTATTACTCCTATAATATTTCTTGCACCCTATAGAACTTTTTAGTATATAAAAAATTAGTCTCTCTGTCCCGCCAAGCTCTTCACCTGCGGAACAGAGAGAGTACTTTTTAAAGAGATGAGTTATTACTCCTATAAATATGAAATATTACTCTTTAAATTCTATTATGTTGTGATTTTTATATTCCTTTTGAGATATTTTTCATTTAAAAAAGTGTCAATTCATCTAAATTATTTTTTAAGTATATTTTAAACTTCATTCATAAATTATTATATTATAAAATGATAAAACAACAAAATGTAGTAGGATGAAGGAATTAAATTATTATTAATATAATTATCAATAGAAGTATTTGTTAACATACGAATAATTATTATTAATATTAATAATTTAATATAGTAATTATTTATAAGTAATAAATTTAATCGTGCTAACATGTCCAGTTCTTTTAATCTGCGTGATGGGGTAGTTTTTAGAAGGTTCTAAATATTATAAAAAATGAAAAAATTATAAGGACACATATTGTGAAGGTTTTGATTATGTCATTTGTAATAGGATTAGATATCCCTGATATTTGGTCTTACTATATACTCCCTCCATAACAACTTTAACTTCACACTTTTCGTTTTGGTCCATTGATGAGTGATATTTTCACATAAATTTTAGTGTCTTTTTATGTCCATTTTCGTATTATTTTATCCATATTTTATACGTAATTTGGTTGTGTTATGTATTTTTATGAAAATGTGTGAGAATGAGCTTAAACGTATGTAAGACAAGTAAAAACAGATCAAAAATAGAACGGGAGCTAAAACGAGCAAGAAACGGGGCTGAAAAGACCCAACTCGAGTTGCAAGGTCTAACTCGACTTGCAACTCGAGTTGAGAGAAGATCGAGTTGGGGATTTGCAAGGTCCAACTCGACTTGCAACTCGAGTCGAGTTGGGAGCACGACAACGACCAAAAATCATCTAGTGAGCTTACTCGAGTTGTCAAGTCGTTACCCGACTTGCCACTCGAGTTGAGCTGCCTTCCGAAGGTTTTTCAGTTTCAGAGCCTCACAACTCAACCGAACAGGCGAAAGCACGAGTTGCCAACACAAGTCGAGCTAGGTCAGCTCGAGTTACACATATCCAACTCGACTCGTGTTGCAACTCGAGTTGGTAAGGCTAACTCGAGTTGCATGTTTTTAGGCCAAAAATCTAGATTTTCACCTGCCAATGTGTGTAAGTGTGTGTAAAAGCCCAATTAATGTTAAATTCGTGGCCCAACTTAAAGAGGGTATAAATAGCTTCAAGTTCAACATTTGAAGGGAGATTGGATATTCCACACAAGGGTTTCATTCCTACACATAGATCACACACCATTTCCTTCCATTCACACCATCATCTTCATCCATTCACCATCCATTCCATCTACCATCATCCCTCCATCAAAACCTTCATCCAATTGAGGAAAAGAAGAAGGAAGAAATGAGAATTGCAAGGGAAGGAAGGAGATCACCATTGAAGCACTTCAAAGGAGTTTTCATCCATACTTTGTAGTTAAACCTCATAGTTTCATCATGATTTGTAAGGATCTTAATGTCTATGTTAATTTCCTTTTAAATATGGTAGACTAATCTCCCTTGTGGGATTAGCAACATAAGAGTTGTTTGTTAATTTTTGGGATTTGTGTATTTTAATTCATATGTTGATTGGATTTATGATTTTCTATCATTGATTGTTAATTGCTTGAGTTGTATTGTTGATTTGTGTGGTTAATTGTCATGGGAATGTGATTAGATTGAGAAATTGATTATATGTTTAGGATAGTTGATTGAATCAAGTCATTATACACTTTATGTGCATTGTAAGTCTTAAACAGATAGAGATGTCCTTTATGATTTAGAACCCTTTGATGGAACATCGGATTGGTTAGATCGAGAGATCGGTTAATTATGTGAAGGGACTCTCATTTCAAGTTTAGTACCTAGATGGAATTCTTTGAGTGAGAACCAATCCATTGAGCTATTTTGGGATTCTTAATTGGATTCACATTCTATTCATTTCTAGAGGAATTTTAGAAGGATTTAGTGTTGGCCCTTAATCCTATATCCATGATACATATGAATTTGATACATAATTCCTAGAATTACCACTTCTTGATTATTATTAATCTCACTTTTAATCAATTTGGTAAACTGCTTTTCATCTATCCATCTTGTTTATTGATTATTGCTTGCATTGATTGATTTTAATTACTTGTTGAACAACCAATCCCTTGATGAATCATCTCTATAAAATTATGAAAAATGTGATATCGCTTAAGCACTAGTGCCTTCCTCCCTGCAATTCGATAAATTCTTGAATTGGTCAACCCGACTACAAGTTATGGCTAATCAAATGGCGCTAGTAGCTTGAAGAAGGATCATTTCAAGTGATCTTAATAGAGACATTTTTATTTTTGTTATTTGTATTTTCTTTTGAAAATTTTGATCTAACTTCTTTTACTTTTGAAGATGTATGCAAACAAGGTCAAAAAAGGGAAATAAGTTGAACATATTAATTTAGAGATTGAACACACTTTTCGGAGAAGGAGATAGGAGAACAAAACCAAAAAGAGTAATCAAATGGAGAACAATCAAGATGATGAACGTGTTGAGGTTGAGTATAATGGGGAATGTGTGCAAGACAACGCACAAACACCTCCATTCAATGCTAATCAACAACAACAAGGCTATCCAAATGTCGGAATTCCTAACAACCAAGCCCTACTCCAAAAAATGATACATCAAGCGTTTCTTCAACAAGGTTTGCAACAATCTTATGCGCCACCACCGCCACCTTTGGTGAATCGAGGACCTCAAGTAGATCCAAGGGTGATCAGGGACTTCTTTATGCAAAGGGTAATGCCACAGATGATGGGACAATCAATCAATGCCAACAACTTTGAATTTAAAGCGAGCTGAATTTCTATGGTGAGAGAATAAAAATTTAGTGAAACCCCGAATGAAGATCCTAATGCTCATGTAGCTCGATTTATTGAGATTGCCAACATCGTGAAGATGAATGGGGTGAGCGAGGAATGTATCAAGATGAGGTTGTTCCCGTTTTTGTTGAGGGATCATGTGCGAACATGGCTATCTACCATTACTCTGAGTACATGCAACACATGGGATGAGCTTGCACAGTGTTCTTGAACAAGTATTTTCCCCCTTCCAAGATGCTTCAAATGAAGAGCTTGATCACTCAATTCAAGCAAATGCCTCAAGAGAGTTTTTACGAAGCATGGGAAAGATTTAAGGATATGTTTCCCAAGTGTTCACAACATGACTTCCCGAAAAACCAACAAGTTGGGTTTTTCTACCAAGGTTTGGTGAATGGTCAAAGAGTACTTGTTGATGCTTCGACGGGTGGATCTATACTTGGAGTGACTCCGGAAAGGGCTATAAGATTTTTTGATGAGATTGCCACAAATGTCTACCAATGGCCATCAGAGAGAGTTAGTGGATGCTATGAGTTTGAAAGTTTCGATAAAGGGCAACAGTTTAGTGTGAAAAGTGCTAGTGTGGAACCAAGTATGCCAAGTGTTGAGATGATAGCGGCGGAGGTAATGAGACAAATGAGCTTGAGTCAAGGTGTGAATCAAGGAGTTAACATGGTGGAAGGGAAAGTAGAGCAGGGGTTCTTCCTTCGAATATTGTTAGTGGGGAGCAATGGGCTATGTCAATGTCACGTGTGGAAGATGTGCAATACATGCAAGGTAGGAATTACCAAGGTAATTATCAAAACAATTACCAAAGTAATTCCAACCACAACCAAGGAAACTATCCACTAAGGCAAGAAGGCTTCAATAGTCAAGCTAGTGGAAGCTCATACCCACAACAATAAAGGAGGAAAGATAATTTCTTTTATTCAAACCCGAGCAATGCGGTTGCTTATCCTCCGGGGTATCATCCGAGAGCAAATGCACCAAATCAAGAGGTTAAAGCGACAACTAAAGAGTTGATTGAGAAGTTGATAGCATCTAATAAAGCTCAAGATGAGACAAGACGAGCTCAAGATGAATTGAGAATAAAGGCCGATGAAGCTAATGATAAGAGGTTCAAGGCCTTGGAGTATCAAGTGGGGCAAATTGCCAATGCGTTGAGCGCAAATGAGAAAGGTAAATTTCCTTCTACCACCATTGTGAATCCAAAAGAACAATGTAAGACAATTACTTTGAGAAGTGGTATAAACTATGAGGGGTCTTCAATGCCTATGGAAAGTGACGGGGTAGAAGAGAAAAGGAATAAAGAAGAGTTGACTGAGGAAAAACTAGTGGAAGAAAGTGAAGTTGAAGTGAAAGCACATGAGGAATCAGAATTAGTTAAACCGGAAATTATTGAGAAAAAATAGGAACAGACTAAGACTACAAAAAGAAAAGAAGAAGAAATCGAAGTGGAAAGGGATAGTTGGAAAATTCCAAAACACAAATACCTATCCCCTTTCCACATCGATTTTTGAAGAAGGGGTTGGATGAGAAGTTTGCAAAGTTTTTGGAAATCTTCAAGAAGATCCACATCAACATACCATTTGCGGATGCGTTGAGACAAATGCCTCATTATGCTAAGTTTTTTAAAGATATAATGTCAAGAAAGAGGAGCTTAGTGGAGTGAGACCGTCAACTTGATGGAGGAGTGTAGTGCCATAATTCAAAAGAAGTTGCCTCCAAAGCTCAAGGATCCGGGTAGTTTTGTGATACCATGTGAGATGGGTAAAAGTGAAGTGCAAAAAGCTTTTTGTGATCTTGGGGCTAGTATAAATTTGATGCCCATGTCTATTTTCAAGAAGCTTGGTATAGGAGAAGTGAAGCCTACATCCGTCACGTTGCAACTTGCAGATAAGTCTTTGACCTATCCTAAGGAAGTAGTTGAGGGTGTTCTTGTTAAGGTTGGAAAGTTCATATTCCTGGTGGATTTTTAGGTTCTTGATATGGACGAAGATGCAAATGTCCCGTTGATTTTAGGTCGTCCATTTTTGGCTACGGGAAGAGTTTTAATTGATGTCCACAAGGGGGAGTTAACATTGAGAGTAAATGAAGAAGAAGTGGTATTTTCGTTAAGGAGTGCTATGAGGCATCTGGATGAGAAGAAAGAAAGTAGAACGATTGAAATGATTGATGAAGTTGTTCAAGAGAACTTGTCATTCTTCTTATCTAAAGATCCTCTCGAGACAAGCATAAGCAATTCTCTTACTTAATCTCTTAACTCCAACTCTTCTTTCTATTGTCTAGAAGATAATGATATAAATGATTGCTTACATAATTTGAATGCTTGTAGGAAAATGCAAGACAATGAAGCTAAGATGATGTACTATGGAAAGAGGGAATATCTTCCATTGAAAGTTGAAGGTGAAGAGCCCAAAGTGAAAAAGGGGAAAGATGAATTGGAGCCTTTACCCGATCACCTTATGTATGCGTATTTGGGGGACAATAAGACCTTTTCGATAATCGTATCATTATCATCTCTTTCACCTTTAGAACTTGATAAATTGTTGAAGGTGCTTAGAGAGCACAAAAGTGCTATTGGTTGGAGTTTTGATGATTTGAAAGGTATAAGCCCCACTATTTGCATGCATCGCATTAGGTTGATTGATGAGGATAAGACTTGTGTGCAACCTTAACGTCGTTTGAACCCTATTATGAAAGAGGTTGTTAGAAAGGAAGTTTTGAAATGGTTAGATGCTAATATTGTGTATGCCATAAGTGATAGTCGTCATGTAAGTCTTTTATATGTTGTGGCTAAGAAAGGGGGATTAACCATAGTTAAAATGAAATTTGATGAAGAACTTGCTATAAGGGTGAAAATGGGGTGGAGAGTTTGTTGTGATTATAGGAATCTTAATGAAAGTACTTATAAAGATCATTTCCCTTTAACTTTTATTGATCAAATGCTTGATAGGTTGGCGGGATACAAGTATTATTGTTTTCTAGATGGTTACTCAGGGCACAACCAAATCATGATAGCCCCCGAAGATCAAGAGAAAACAACTTTTACTTATCTGTATGGTACGTTTGCTTTTTATAAGTTTCCTTTTGGGTTATGTAACATCCCTACTAACTTTCAACGTTGCATGATGGCCATCTTTGGAGGATTGATTGAAAACATAATGGAAGTGTTTATGGATGACTTTTTTGACTTTGGATCTTCATTTGATATATGCTTGGCTAATCTTACTATGATTTTGCAGCAATGTCAAGATACGAACCTAGTCTTGAATTGGAAAAAATATCATTTTATGGTTCAAGAGGGTATCGTACTTGGGCATCATATTTTGGAGTAAGATTTTAGAGTTGATAGGGCGAAGGTTGTAGCCATTGAACATCTTCCCCCACCTAAAAATAAAAAAGGGGTTAATCGTTTCTTGGGCACACCGGGTTCTATCGACGTTTATAAAAGATTTTTCTAATATAGCCAAACCTTTGTGTAAATTGCTTGAAAAAAATGTTTCGTTTGAGTTTAATGATGAATGTCTTGAAGCTTTTAGGACGCTCAAGGAAGCTCTAATTTCTTCACCAATTCTCATTTCTCCCGATTGGAGTATGCCTTTTGAACTCCATTGTGATGCAAGTGATTATGCATTGGGAGTGGTGCTAGGTCAAGTGAGGGAGAAGAAGTTTCGAGCAATCTACTATGCCTCAAAGACGTTCAATGCTAATCAAAAGAATTACACCACAACGGAAAAAGAGAATTTTTCTGTGGTTTATGCTTTTGAAAAATTTCATCCATACCTAATTGGCACAAAAACGATTGTTTATACGGATCATACCGCCATTAGGTATTTTATGAGTAAGAAAGATGTTAAACCTATACTAATCCGTTGGGTTCTTTTGTTGCAGGAGTTTGATGTGGATATACGTGACAAGAAGTGAGTCGAAAATGTCATAGCCGACCACTTGTCATGCTTGGAAAATGTTGATAAAGAGGGAACCATGGAGTTCATTAAGGATGTATTTTCGGATGAAGAGATTCTTCAAGTTGATTTTCAAATGATGTATACTTTGTGTGAGACCAGGAGACCGTGGTATGTGGATTACGTGAATTATTTAGCTTATGGCCTCAAGCCGGATCATCTCACCGAATCTCAAAGGAAGAAGTTCTATCATGATGTCAAGGAATACTTATGGGATGATCCTCTTTTGTTTAAGAATTGTCTGGATGGGATCATAAGGAGGAGTATCCCGGAGGTGGAGAAGTTAAGTGTCATGGACATGTGTCATAGTTCACCATGTGGAGGACATTTTGGATTTCAAAAGACGGGGGGCAAAGATTCTACAATCAGGTTTCTTTTGGCCAACTTTTTTCAAGGATTGCAAGGAGTACATCAAGGGATGTGATCAGCGCCAAAAGATTGAAAGTATAGGGCAACGTGATGAAATGCCCAAGAGGAACATTTTTGAAGTTGAAGTGTTTGATGTATGGGGGATGAACTTTATGGGCCCATTTCCGCCTTCCAATGGTTACCTTTTCATATTGCTTGCGGTGGATTACGTTTCCAAATGAGTGGTCTTCTAAGTTAGACGATGCTCTATAGACTTATCGAACAGCTTATTAGACCGCTCTTGGATTTTTGCCGTACAAGCTTGTATATGGAAAGGTATCTCACTTGCCCATGGAGTTAGAGCACAAGGCATTATGGGCACTTAGGAAGTTGAACTTTGATGAGAAAGAATCCGGAAAGAAAAGATGCCTCCAATTGGTTGAACTAGAGGAGTTTAGGAAAGAAGCTTACTCAAACTCAAGGATTTTGAAGGAGAAGCTTAAAAGGTGGCATGATGAGAGAATTAAAACGAAAGAGTTTATTCCGGGGGATAATGTTCTTTTATTCAACTCAAGACTCAAACTATTCCCTGAAAACTTCGTTCAAAATGGACCGGCCCGTACTTGGTGATTGAGGTTAAAGATGATGGCTCTTTAAAGCTTGAAGGATCTGATGGGAATGCTTTTGTTTTCAATGGTCACCGGGTGAAACATTACCATTCTCCCTCTCAAACGGAGTTGGTATATGTTGATACTTTTACCTCTTGAAAGCTCGTATCCTTTTAGTAGTTTAGGTTTGTAAATAGTTTCTTTTGCTTTTTTTGTTGTTTGGTCTTGTAGGTGGATTGTGCTTGTGAGAAATGTGTATTGAAGAAAAGAGGAGTGCTTCATGGATTCGAGTAAGCATGTCGCACCACTTGTTGCAAACTTAATTCTGGACTCTTGTCTCGAGTTAAGTTAGGGGGCTAGTGCATGGTGGACATTGCTCAATTCGTTGGATGGATGCGTTTACTTCTCCACAAGAAGATCATCAATGGAAACAAGGTAAGTCTCACCACTTTTTGCAAACTTAAGTCTCAACTTGTTTCAATTTAAGTTTGTAGGGAGAGTGTGTGGTGTGACTCACCACTTGAGTGTGATTCTTGTAAAATTGGATCAATTTTAAAATTTTCTCATTAGTTTTGGTTGGATTTTGGTATGATTGGTGGTGATTTAAGTGCATGATAGTCCATATTTTTAATGATAGTGTTGAGCTAATATTTTTGATGAGTTGTTGAGCATGAATGAAGTGTAGTGGAAGCACGAATTGAGCCCGGAGATCAAGTCGAGATTCATTGTGTATTCAATCCGGAAGCTAGTGCCAACCATTTCCATTATCAAATGTCTATTGAGGGAGTTCACTCTATACTCTACCACTTTTAGTTGCTTAGCATAATTTATGATTTAGATTGATGTGATTAGCATGTTGCTTCATGTGTTATGTTTTTGGGAGGTTTATTTTCATAATTTAGGATTTTCTTTTCAATCAAGATGGGGATGATTGTGAGCTTACTTGATTATGGATGATATGAATATGTGCTTAATTTACTAATGATAGATGGTTTTGTTATTCATGCATGTTATGTGTTTTTGTATTGTTTCTTGTTTGGTGAGTATATTCTTATGTGTTTTGTGTGTTTTCTTATTCTTGTTTAGAGTTTGTTTGGTGGTTTATTTTTGGGATATTGTGAGTTATTTTTGAAAGTGAGTGATGACATGTTGTTGTGATAAGTGATGACAAGTTATGATTAAGAATCTCTACACTTTTGAATTGTGACATGTTTTACTTAACTTGTTCAATTTTGAGATGAATGTGGTGTAATAAGTTCCTTAAGGTCCAATGCATAAGCTTGTGAGCATTTGATTCTCAACCGTGCATACATGATTTTTCTTCATGAGTGGATCGATTGAGCGTTGATAAGCTAGAACTTGCTCAAGAACTATGTGAATGAGCCCGATTAGTGGAGATTAGTGACATGATCTAAGGTCATCCTTGTCACTAATAGTTATTGCCATATATTTCCTTACCATGAACATCATCCCTTGTTAATCACTTTGAGCCTTAAAGCCTTTTTATTGTAAATTTAGCAAATTACAAGCCTTGATTACCCACATGAGCCTTATATATTTATCCTTTTGTGTGAATAATTGATGAGATGGTAGTTAGAAAGGTTTGAAAAGAAAGCAAAAGAAGAAAGGAAATAGTAAACAAATAAGAAAAGATGAAAATAGTACAAACAAGAATGGACAGACAACCTCAAAATAAGAAAATGAGCAAAGCAACAACAAAATGTTCAATTATTTAAAAGTTCGAAGAAGGAAGCATGCATTGAAAGAAGCTCAATCTAAGAAAAGTTGATGATTAGTGCTTGTGATTAGCACATATAAGAAAGGAAGAAAGAAAAGTGAAGAAGTTGGAGAAATTGACAATCTCTTCGATTACTTACACATGATTAGTCACTCTTACCTATATTCTTCCTACCCTACCAAAGAGCCTATCGTTACATCCTTAATGAAAAACCTTTTTGATCACTAATGGAAACTTTGGAGGTTTGTGAATGTATTCCACGAGCAAGCTTATAGCAAGTCGAGCCAATCGATTGATGAGTGTTGAACTTCATAGAGTGTTAAGTGAAATTGATATCCGATGTGAGGCTTTGACCAAAAAGGGACTATATTACACTTTATTCTCTTTTGATTGAACTTGTTAATTTCTCATGTCATGAATTTAATGTTGTAGGATGACTTAGCATAAGTTTTGGTTCTTATTGCTATTGATGTGTTTTTACTTATGTTCGTTTAGTCTTTTCCTAGGTGAAAATCTCCACTTTTGGTTTATCATTTTCGTTGCTCAAGGACGAGCAATACTTTAAGTTTGGGGGTGTGATGAGTGATATTTTCACCTAAATTTTAGTGTCTTTTTATATTCATTTTTATATTATTTTATCCGTATTTTATACGTAATTTGGTCGTGTTATGTGTTTTTATAAAAATGTGTGAGAATGAGCTTAAACATATGTAAAACAGGTGAAAACGGAGCAAAAACGGAACGGGAGCTGAAACGAGCAAGAAACGGGGCTAAAAAGACCCAACTTGAGTTGCAAGGTCTAACTCCACTTGCAACTCGAGTTGAGAGAAGGTCGAGTTGGGGTCCAGAAATCGTCCAGAGATCTTACTCGAATTGCAAGGTCCAACTAGAGTCGAGTTGGGAGCAGGGCAGCGACCAAAAATCATCCAGTGAGCTTACTCAAGTTGTCAAGTCATTACTCGACTTGCAACTCGAGTCGAGCTGTCTTCCGAAGGTTTTTCAATTTTTGAGCCTCGCAACTCGACCCAATAGGCGGATGCACGAGTTACCAACACGAGTCGAGCTAGGTCAGCTCGAGTTACACACATCCAACTCGACTCGTGTTGCAACTCGAGTTGGGTAAGACTAACTCGAGTTGCATGTTTTTGGGCCAAAAATCCAGATTCTCACCTGTCAATGTGTGTAAGTGTGTGTAAAAAGTCCAACTAATGTTAAATTCGTGGCCCAACTTAGAGAGGATATAAATAGCCTCAAGTTCAACATTTGAAGAGAGATTGGATATTTCACACAAGGGTTTCATTCCTACACCTAGATCACACACCATTTCCTTCCATTCACACCATCATCTTCATCCATTCACCATCCATTCCATCTACCATCATCCCTCCATCAAAACCTTCATCCAATTGAGGAAAAGAAGCAAGGAAGAGAGGAGAATTGCAAAGAAAGGAAGGAGATCACCATTGACGCACTTCAAGGGAGTTTTCATCCATACTTTGTAGTTAAACCTCATAGTTTCATCATGATTTGTAAGGATCTTAATGTCTATGTTAATTTCCTTTTGAATATGATAGACTAATCTCCATTGTGGGATTAGCAACATGAGAGTTGTTGATTAATTTTGGGGATTTATGTATTTTAATTCATATGTTGATTGGATTTATGATTTTCTATCATTGATTGTTAATTGCTTGGTATTGTTGATTTGTGTGGTTAATTATCATGGGCATGTGATTAGATTGAGAAATCGATTATATGTTTAGGATAGTTGATTGAATCAAGTCATCATACACATTGTAAGTCTTAAAGAGATAGAGATGTCCTTTATGATTTAGAACCCTTTGATGGAACATCTGATTGGTTAGATCGAGGGGTCGATTAATTGTGTGAAGGGACTCTCATTTCAAGTTTAGAACCTAGATGTAATTATTTGAGTGAGAACCAATCCATTGAGCTATTTTGGGATTCTTAATTGGATTCACATTCTATTCATTTCGAGAGGAATTTTAGAAGGATGTAGTGGTGGCCTTAATCCTATATCCATGATACATATGAATTTGATACATAATTCCTAAAATTACCACTTCTTGATTGTTGTTAATCTCACTTTTAATCAATTTGGTAAACCACTTTTCATCCATCCATCTTGTTTATTGATCATTGCTTGCATTGATTGATTTTAATTACTTGTTGAACAATCAATCCCTTGATGAATCATCTCTATAAAATTATGAAAAACGTGATATCGCTTAAGCACTAGTGTCTTCTTCCCTGTGGTTCGATAAATTCTTGAATTGGTCAACCCGACTTCAAGTTATGGCTAATCATCCATCTCATATTTAACTTCACATTTCCATTAAAGGAAAAGATAACTAACTAAAATTCATCTAATATACTTTAATTTCAATTTTGTCATCACTTTTCTAGAACACCAAACATACTTTATTATTTACATTACCCAAAAATATCATACTCTCTCAAAAAGTAAGTCAAAAATTAACTTTTCTTAAATTTCATATCTGCAATAAATGTGAAGATGAATTTAGAACGAATGAAGTATTTGGAACGGAAGAATCTGAAGTAATGTTGTCAGAAACGGATCGAGGCCACTTCAATGGCAAATCCAAAAACTAAAAACTCGGATTTTAAGATTGAAACAGGTTTGATTGTGTTGTATCGATTAAAACTGAAAAAATATGTTAAATCAGTCCAACCAATTTCTATGATTTTTTTTAATTTTTTTAAATTTTAGATGTTTCCCTTTTATTTTTTATATTTTAGAATATTATATTTAAATGTTGGATTTATCGTATTTAATAGTCATATTTTAAACTATGTATCAAATGCAAAATATGAATTATAAGTATATTTATTTAATTACTATATTATTATTTAAATTGATTTTTTAATTTTGTAAAAAAAATTATTTGTTATACATTTTATATAAATGGTCATTCTATAAAATATAATAAAAAATCTAATTTTTTTTAGTGTTCAGTTGAATTTCGAAGCGTTAGCTCTACTGATTTGATTTTCGATCTGATTATAAGCATTGCTATGGAGACTAAAAACTTGGAAAATACTCCCTCCGTCCGTTTTCAAAGGTTTCATTTTACCATTTACGGTGTTCGTACCCAAAGGTTTCATTTCCATTTATGTACATTGAGGGACCCACTAATAATACTTCTACTAACCATAAATTATTTGCAAATTATCCATTTGTCCCTCTTCATATTAATAAGGTGGAAGGGTAAAAATGTAAAATTTACATATTACATACCCACTACATATTAAATAACAATACTCCTTAATTTTCGTGTCAAAAACAAATGATACCCTTCAAAGCGGACGAAGGGAGTATACTTAAAGAAGATGTTGAAGGTAGAAGAAGAGAACTTAGAAGTTGCCCCCTGCAAGAATCAAGAATACAATGAGAAGGAGAACTAGTTCTTAATACAATGAGTGCCACCTTTGTTTTCTCCATCCGCCCTAGATAAATATTCAGCTTTTCTTCTATTTGTACATGAGAAAAAAAAAACTTTTGGAAGAAATTTTTCTAGAAATAGAGGTAAAATATGTTGAGTTAAGAAATAGTTATATTTTAATATTATATTGAAGAGTTAGTTGTGCTTAATTGATTATGGAGTTAATTAAAACATTTATAAGACTTAAAACATAATTTTTTTTTGGATACTTTAGTGAAATTGAGAAGGTAACTATCAATAGTGTTGTGGGTAGATGATGAGAATCACCCCTTGAAATTAAAGGATAATTATCGAAATTCTGGCTCAGGCCTGGAGTTATGACGATAAAGAAGAGAGACTCTGATTCAGATCAGTAAGATACTGGGGTTTGCAAACACTGTTGCTAAAGAATTAACTTTACTTTTTTTATTCCTTTTCTTTACTTGCGCTTATAACTTAATACTTATAAGATTGAAATTCTAAAGATTAGGGAATATCCCAATCTTGATAACTGACTAATAAAAAGATAAATCCTACGCAAGGCAAATAACCCTGCCCAAAGTAAATATCCTAACTAATATCCTAATATATAAATATATTGATAAAATAATAATAATAATATAATAATAATAATATCTAAATACTCATCATTCTCATCCTTTCAAGAAGATTCTTGTCCTCAAGGATAAACTGGGAAATGCACTCCTTCAATTCAATTAACCTTATCCTAATATCTAAATATATTGATAAAATAATAATAATAAAAAAATAATAATAATATCTAAATACTCATCATTCTCATCCCCTTCAAGAAGATTCTTGTCCTCAAGGATAAACTAGGAAATGCACTCCTTCAATTCAATTAACCTTAATCGTCTGGTTCGTTGCTCTAATCAACCATGCTTGCTTGGATTTAGCATATTCATGCACAAACTTTTCGCACCAGTGAGACAAAGCCCCTTTCCTTCAGTTTCTTACGTAGCAAAATTCCATTTGATGGAATATTTTTTTTTGCTACCTACGTAAGAAACTGCATAGTTTCCTTTGTAGAAATACGGGCTTTCCTCGTAGACAAAAATGAGTCAGTATCAACATACACGGTCACATCATCTTCTTCATCGAAGATTGGAGGACCATCATAAACTTCATTACCTTCCTCGTCGAAAATTGGTGCACTATAGTAAGCTTCATCATCTTCCCCAAAAATCAGTGAATCATCACCATAAGGAAATTCATCAATTTTCTCATCAAATATCGGCGGCTCTTCATAACTTCCATAACCTTCATCATATTCATCGCCTTCATCGTAAAAAACTTCATCTTCTTCCATGAATTTAGTTTCTTCCAGTGGAATCTCTTTCTCGAGCTCTTTTTGCGATCTTTCTTTTTCTTCTTCTTGTGAATTTTTGTAGCCTACTCTCCATCTTTTTGCGATCTTTCTTTTTCTTCTTCTTGTGAATTTTTGTAGCCTACTCTCCATCTTATCTTACTCACTGATTGATTCAAGTTTGTGAAATCTGTCTCCAATTGATCAAATTTCACCTCCAATAATCGAATCCTTTTATGAGTTCCTATGATTTCAACGATCTCAACAATCCCACAACGACCTCTCACGAGAGCATATCTCAACAATCCCACAACGACCTCTCACGAGAGCATATCTCAACAATCCCACAACGACCTCTCACGAGGGCACCAATGATGAGAATCACCCCCTTGAAATTAAAGATAATTATCGAAACTCTGGCTCAGGCCCAGAGTTACGCAACTTAATACTTATAAGATTAGGGGAATATCTCAATCTTAATAACTGACTAATAAAAAGATAAATCTTACGCAAGACAAATAACTCTGCAGAAAGTAAATATCCTAACTAATATCCTAATATCTAAATATTGATAAAATAATAAAAATAATAACTAAATACTCATCAGTAGTCCCGATGAAGATACATTAATTATTTTGTGTGGGTCTCGTTTACCAAAAAAAATTATATCTCTTGTATTATGACGGATTAAAATGATAAAATGCATTTCTTTCGGAGAAACGGGTTGTAATAAAACTAAGTATCATTATAATTAAATGTAGCTTCAATGCATTTTAATGGATTAGTTTGGGAAAACTCTGTCAAAAAAGAAGCTGGTGGAATAGGTCCTTCGACCTAAAACTTCTTAACCCGACAATGCTTGGAATGTTTGGTTGGAGATTTATAGTTAACCCTAATGCCCTTGTATACCAAGTTCTCAAAGCTAAACCTTCCTAGGGTAGACTTTTTCAACACCAATGCTAGTAAGCATTGTCCATGTTTTTCTTGGATAGGCATCTCAACCTCTCAACATCTTGTCAAAAAGACAACTATGCTAGAATTCCATCCAACTTTAAACAAACAAACAAGATATAACATTTCACATTTATTCAAAAATAACATCAGCTGTTAAAACATTTTAGCTTTTACCAACAAACATCTTAATGTGAGAAAATAAATAAACCCAATCAACTTGAAAAAAATTGAGCAAATAATTTGATAACAATACACATAATAATCTTTGACAAAGCCATTACACATTGTCCAAAAGAAGATTCCTAGTTGGCCCTTGGAGCAGCCCATTCAACTCTGAGAATAAGATTATCATAGCCGTACCCGTTAAGTTTATTGATGGCCCTCTCCGCATCTTCTCGGTTGACAAAATTAACGAATCCGAATCCTCTACTTGTACCAGTCTTCTGATCAATGGCAACATAAACTCGACTCACAGAGCCAAAAGGGCGGAAAAGCTCAAGCAGGTCAGGCTCTCTTGTATCTTCTGAGAGGTTGGTGACTCTGACCGAGTTCTCCTCATTCCTGCGCCTCATGTCAGTACCACTCCTCTCAGGAACACCGCCTCTTAGGCTAGGAGGTACGTACGTGCTCTTTGAAGAGCCTGATGGAGCATTGGCTTCTGTAGGTGGCTTATCGATGAAAGTATCAGCTGGTTGAGAAAGATCCTTGTAAGGGCACCGTGAGGTCCAGTGATCACCCTTCTTCCCACAGGTCCTACAAACCATGAGTACAGCTCCTCCTTTCCCCATAGCAGCTAAAGGATCTCCAGCAACCTTAACTTCCTCTTGTTTAGTACCTGTATCCGATTCATATGAGGTGAAATTTGTTGTCCTTTTAAGTTGGAGAAAGTAGATAAGCGCTAAGAATGAACATTACAGATGATGTTTAACCGAGCTAGCTAAGCTTTTCACAAACCAAAATACAAAATACACTATAATAGAAACACATTTTGTGGACTAGTACCCAGTGCTATGAAGCACCTTCAGAACTTATTACACTGCAAGTCAATTGTTGAAATAACAAAAAACCTGTCACCTCTTGCTCTTAATCACAGGTGATAAGACAGAGGTGATGACAACGGTCTCAAAGAAGAAGTCAAAATGTAGGAGGTAATAGGAAACCAAGGAACAGAAAAATATATGAATGCGTATGAACAGATAAGCATCATTAGCTCAGACAACTAAGCATTCAAACAAAGACAGAACAAGAAGTAAACTCTTTAACAGGTCAAAAACTGTCTTCAAAAGGAGTTTCGATTTGAGATGGTATATTAACATCGCATTGAAACCAAAACAACCCCAAAGATGTATATCCTAAACATACATCTGGTCCATAATCCAGTGTTTAGGGTCATGGTAGTAAGTACATTGATGACAATAAGGATCTGCGCTAATCAATCTTTCTGTTTCTAACTAAAATTTGGGGCAAACAAGCAAATTGCTGCTGAAAACCAAATTCCAGCAATCGTTAACCCAAAAATATCTAAAGAAGAACACTTGCACATAATTATAAAAAGGTAAAAGTGTAAAACTAAGTATATAAACGCCCCTACTTCTCAACCAAATTCAAATTTACATCACACAATATAAAGCCAAAGGAATGACTTCACAAACCCGCATCAGTGTGAAAACCAAGACCCAAAAATGAAATTTAAATCGAGATTAGAATTAGAACAAACCTATTCCCAACTACAATCCCACGGCAAATTCATTCGAGAATGAAGTAGATAGAAAAAAAGAAGCATAAAACATGAATCGATAAATAAAAAATTGAAAGCAAGGACGGTCTTACCAGGCGCGCGTGGGCGTTCAAGAAGGATCTCTTCAGTGGACACCATGGTGAGACGGCTACCGACCTCCTCGTGCACTGCATCGCCGAACTTCGGCCATGAGCGGCGCTCAACGGCGCGCTTGCTGAGCCGCGCGTTGGCCAATTTACGGATGCGCGAGGTGGTGGTGATTTTCACCTTGTTTCCTTCATCGTTGAATTTGTACTCAATGACTTTCTTTATCCCGTTGTCGTCGGGACCAATCACCTGCCTCGGCGGCAAAAGAAAATCGAGATCCTCTCCGTCGTCTTCCTCCAGCTCTCCCCATCGTAGCTTGCTCGGTTGAGTGACCGTATCTACCACCATTGCTGCTTCACAGTGTTAGGGTTTGGGTCACTGTTTCAGGGGCAAGGATGGGAGAGAGCTAATTGGGGGTTTTCGCGTCCGCCTGTTTGATGATAATCATGTCATATTTATGTGTCCAAACTGATTTATCAGATTGTTAAGAGAGGCCCGTCTTGTGTAGGAGAAACAATAAGGCCCAATTATAATATTAAAAAGCCCACATATTAGTACTCGGCCTCGACCCAATATTTCAGTTCTTTTTGTACTGAGTACGCCCACATACTAAGGTGTAATGAGCGTACAATCAAATGAATTCTGACTGGGTAGTTTCAATTATCAACGATTATATTATTTATCACACCGTACAAAGGCTAATTATCGGCTGCAATCTAAGATAAGATGCACCCACCCTAAAAAATATATATGAATATAAATAAAAAATATACAATTATGAATAAAAATGTATACAATTTAATTATTAGTTTTTTTAATAAAAAAATTAGTGTAAAAAAGTAATATAAAATTATTGAAAAACATGTATACACTATTGAATAAGAAATTATACATATGGATGCTAGTTTTTTTAATGAAAAATATAGTGTGAAAAAAGTATATAATTATTAAAAAACACGTATACAAAAATAGAATAAAAAGTTTATACACATATGGGTGCACCCTTTCACCGGGTGCACCTAATATCAACTCCTGTAGAAAAATGAGTTATTCTATTGTAAATAGGGTTAAATCACAAACCTTTGTAAACTTTATTTCTCCCTTTAATTTAAACATCTAGCAATACATAGAGTATAATAGGATTGGAAGGGGGAGGGTTTAGGGTGAAAAAAAATCAGGATTTACATAATAAGTTATGTAAACCGGGTTTATATGAGTATTTGTTTAGAAAAATATAATACTTTAATTATTACTCCCACCATTCATCCTTATTCTATACATTTACTATTTTGGGTCGTTCACCCTCAATCTATTAGTTTCCTTTTTAGATATATGGAACTCACACCCTCCACTAATACAACTACCATCACACATAAAATAATAATACTCATTAATTTACGTGAAATAAGTAAATGGATTCATTAATGACGGAAGGAGTATTAAGTATTGTTAATGGCTATTTTTAACGTGTTATATTTAAATTAGTGATAAGCTTAGAGTAACATTAACAAAACACCTTAAACAGACACACCAAAGAGACAGAAGAATAGACAAAAACAAGCACTATCACTTTTATTCATGAATGTCAAGAACAACATACACATGCCCAACTCTCAACTCTCAAAATTATTAAGTGTAAAGTGAATAATCTTTCTCTCAAATCAAAGAAAAGGCTATTTATATGTTGTTATTTACTTTACCCTAATTCTCCACCAATGAGATGTCGCCACCTGTGAGGGAGCAGTGCTCAAGTTTACAGGTAGTGGTGGAGTCAAAAGTTGCCACAAATGAGGTTGTTGCAGGTGCATTTTGCCCTTTGGAAGCTTATCATTTGATTGAGGGAGTATGCTTTGAGATTGTTGTCCTTGTAAGAGTGATGTGGAGAGTGATGTGACGAGTCTGCCGACCATGGACGTAAATAAGTAAATTAATTATTTGTAAATAAGAAAATATTAAAAAAAATTAAAAAAATTACATGTCACCTTAAAGCTCTCTGGGACGATACACTGTTACAAAATAGTTTTGCTAACATGTATCTTTAAAATATTGATTTTAGACTAATTATAATATGCATCGTAAGATATTGTGCACTTACTTTAAAAAACGTATATAAATATAAACAAATATATATATAATTATGAACAAAAATGTACACAATTTAATTGTTAATTTTTTAAATAAAAAATTAAGTGTAAAAAAATATACAATTATTAAAAAACATGTATACACTACTGAATAAAAAGTTATACATTAATAAAAAAACTTAATGTGAAAAAAATATACAATTATTAAGAAGTATGTATACAAAATAGAATAACATGTATACAAAATAAAATAAAAAGTTACACTTATGAGTGCACCCTTACACACGAGTGCACCTAATACACGAGTACATGATTCTATATCTACCCATTTTTTTATTATTATTTTTGTTGATTTTTATTTTTTCTCAATATTTATGTTACCCACCAAAGAATCATTGCCATAAGTATATTATTATTATTATTATTATTATTATTATTATTATTATTATTATTATTATTATTATTATTATTTTCAATTTTTAAGTTATCCACAAAGAATCATTGCGATGAGTATGATATTTCTGAATTTATTTTTTCAATATTTATTTAAGTTACCCATCAAAGAATTTCATGGGGTTAAATTGCTAAATTTTATATATTTTTATTTTAATATTGCATATAATATTTTCATTTTTATTTTATATTATTATTTGTTAGTTTTTATTATTATATTATTGTTACATTTACAAATATTGTTATTATTATCGTTGTTACTTTATTTAATTTTATTTTTATTATATATATAAAGTACTGCACTTATATTTAAATATAAGTATATAGTATATGGATAAAATGGAAATATTATTTTTTTTACTTTGACTTTTGTCTAACCACAACGTGCATAACGGTATGTAATGCATCACCCTATTGATCTGTCTGGTTCATGACAATGTTTATTACGGATGGATATTTATTCAACCACCATCCCTCGACGAGTCAAGTGCTAAGGTTTGTTCTCTATCTATTCACCCACCATCCCTCGATAATTCCACGAGTCAAGTGCTGCGGTTTGTTATGAGGAGTGAGATTGGATTAACAAGAGAATAATGAGTACTGCACCACCTAGCACCTCATTGATTTGTTGGGTGACACATGTGAGGGTATTTCAATGATTTAAAAAAAAAAATTGATGATGGAATGAGTGGACACATGTGAGGTTATTACTCCCTCAAGGGAACCCATGTGTTTTTATCCAATTTTTCATTTAAGGATGTCTCACGTATTTATAATCATTTTATTTTTAAAAAAATACATAATATTTTATTATCTACTTTTTACAATCCCAACAACTTTAGTTACTTTTTTACACTTTATTTATCATTCCCAATAATTTTATTCACTTTTTCTTTTTAAATTACTAATTTATCTCTACTTTCTCTTACATTATACATTAAAAAAAATAAAACGTTTTAATCTCCGTGCCCGTACAAACGGATAAAAATACCCGGGACAGAGAGAGTACAATAATTTAAAAAAATGGATATATTTTTAAAATTTTAAAACATTTTTTATGATGGAAGAATCAATTTCGACAATCTTTCATATTTCCTCTAAAAATATAAAGTAATTATATGAATTTAAAAAATAAAGTAATAATATGAATTTAAAAAATAGTCAAATTTAAAATTAAAATAACTTTTGAATTTATAGAATAATTTTTTTTAATGTAGAAGATTTTGTGGGATAAAAATGAGAAAAAAAGAAAGTGTGAAGGATTTTAGAAGATGGAGGAGTATATATTAACTACTTCATCCATCTCATATAAGTTGACACAATTTTATTTTTGATTTATCCCTTATATGTTGACACATTTCTTTTTGAGTGTGACTTGGGTGAAACCTGTCCAACCAAATGAATTGGTGGAACATGTGGTTAGGGCTGTTAAATGATTTGAGCGAGCCCGAGTATCGCATACTCGAGCTCGGCTCGAGTAGTCATCGAGCCGAGCTCAAGTTCAGCTCGACTCGTTAAGCAAAAAAATTGAGCTTTATCGAGCCTTCTCGAACCGTTATTATATTAATTTATTATTATTAATAATATTATTAATTATTATTATTATTACTGTTGAGTTTTATCGATTCGAGTCGAGCCGAGCTCAGCTCGTTAACAAAACGAGCATAGACGAGCTCGAGCTTTAACGAGCTGAGCCGAGCTAAGTTTTCGAGCTACTCGTTTCGTTTAGCAGCACTACCAGTGGTCCCCACCCTTCTTAATTAATTCATCCTCCTTCATTAATGTTATTTTTTATTTTATTTTTAAATTTATTATACTTAAATGACTATTATACTATAAACTCTAAACTCAATGGATAAATTATATCCTAAACTACAAGGGTAAAATTACAATTATACCCTAAACCCTAGGAATAAATTATATCATAAACCACAAAGGTAAAATTACAATTATACTTTAAACTCTATGAATAAATTATACCCTAAACTACAAAGATAAAATTACAATTATACCCTAAACCCTGAGGATAAATTATATCCTAAACCACAAGGGTAAAATTACAATTATACCTTAAACCCTAAACCCTGGGGATAAATTATACTCTAAACCACAAGGATAAAATTATAATTTTACCCTAAATTCTAGGAATAAATTATATGTTAAACCACAATGGTGATATTATAATTATATCATAAATCCTAAGGTAAAATATACCCTAAACTCTAAAAATAATTTTTTTTAAAAAGGAAAGAAAAAAAACGATAGAAAAGAAAGGTTAATTGCAAAAAAAAACTCAACCTTTACTTTTATTGCAAATAAATCTCAACCTTTGAAAAATTGCATAAAAAACCTCGACCCTTTGGTTTCTTGCAAAACACACCCAACGGGCAGGAGAGGGTTGCCCGACGTCTGATATGATGTTGACCTTAGCCACGTCAGCTTTGAGACGTTTATTGCAAAAAAACTCAACCTTTACTTAAATTGCGATTTAATCCCAACCTTTAAGATTTTGGCAAAAATGACCATCAGATTTTTATTATATATATATATATATATATATATATATATATATATATAGATAACAAAAAATTTATACAAAAAATAGTTTGTAATTTATGTAGACTTAATTATAAACTCAGGGTTTTATACGGACAAAAAATAGTATTAGTTAAGTTTTAATATATACAAACCAAATTTTCATGTACTCTCTCCGACCATTTGAATCTTTACATATTTTTATTTTTGGCGTATCATTTCAATCTTTACGTTTCTCTTTTTGGCATATGACCCACCTAAAACAATTAATATAATACCATGAGACTCACATACAATAATAATATACTTACCCACTTGCATTAAATATTTCTCTATATCTTTAAACTCACTATGCATTAAAATACTATATATTCCTTAATCAACGTGCAAAAAACAAACGTAAGCATTAAAATGCAAGTTTTAAATATTACTACATAATAATTTTTTAAATATAATTTTAATATAAAATATAATTTTTTTATTAGATTGGTGCAATTTAAAAAAAATAAAAATTTGATAGTTATTTTTGTCAAAATCTGAAAGGTTGAGACTTATTTGCAATAGAAGTAAAGGTTGAGGTTTTTTTTTGCAATAAACTCAAAGGTGACCTGACAAAAGTCAACGCTATGTCAAACGTCGAGCAGCCATCTCCTGCCCGTTGGGTGCGTTTTGCACGAAACTTAAAGGTCGAGGTTTTTTTTACAATTTCTTAAAGGTTGAAATATATTTGCAATAAAAGTAAAGGTTGAAGGTTTTTTTGCAATTAATCCAAAAAAGAATGAAAAAAAGAAAGAAACTGTAAATTAAGCGCATACAGAAGTTGATCGCATTAGCATGGCATTGGATGAGAGAAATTGGGTGGGCCAAGTTGTAAAATTCAATCGTTAAACTTGTCCACCTAGTTATTGTCTTTTTGAGTATATAGAACCATTAAAAAATAATTAATTTATACTCATGGAATCTAAATACGCGTCTAATACAACAACTCATTATAAATTAAATATAATTTCTCTCACTTTATTATTCATTAAATTATTATACTCTTTAATTTTCGTGAAAAAAAATGTGACGCTTACTGCAGAACGAAGAGAGTAATAAACAATAAATTGGGCCTAGGTCTATTGGGTCATACTTTTAATTAATCCTAGACCTATTCTGACTCAACCCATGAAAAGTTATTTTCTGATTAGTTTGACTTCACACGGATCTTCTACGCTATTTTCGTCTATCATCTTTTGTGTCACTCGTTAAGTTATTGACACTTAAAATAAATCCAATCATTGCCCCTAAGATTTAAGGATTAGGGTATAGTTTGTCTCTCCTACTTGTTCTTCATCCAATGGTGAGTCATAGGAAATGATGTACGAAATGACACAAAGAATTCGAGCCGGTTTGACCTCACCAGTAACAGCTAGTAAGTGGAGTATTCTTTTGATTGCTCCTTATCTAATTTCCACATTCGCCATAAAGTGAAGAGCTATTTTTACCCATTATATTACACTATAAGGGAATGTAATTTAATGTGTTCTTTACTATATTTTAGTAGACTAATTAGATAGAGGAAAGGAAAAATGTCCATGGTCTGTTTGTGGGAGTGTGTGGTTTGGTTGCTATGGAAAAATAAAAATGTCATTATTTTAAAAAATGAATCAACCGTGTTGGAAAAGGTGGTGGAAGAATTTAAAGATCGTATGTGGAATTGGATTTTAGGGAGTTTTCAACGGGGCTGATCATTTTTATGAGTATTGGAGATAATGTCCAAAATTTATCATGTACTCCCTCCGCCCCCTTGATACGTATATATTTTTTCATTTTGGTCCGTCCTATTACAAAGTATCCATTTCCTTTTTCAGATTAATATAATCACTCAACACTAATACAACTACCTACTGCACTTTAAAATATTATTTCTCTCACCTCAAAATACATTAAATTATTATACTCCTTAATCCACGTGTAAAAAGTAAACAGATACATTTTAAGGGGACGGAGGGAGTAATAGTTTCTTGTTAATCTTGGAGTGGGACTATATTGTGAATCATCAAGCGTTGCTGTATATTTTTTGGGTAATTCTCTTACGGGGCCGACTATTCGCACCATTGAAATTACTAAAGCTGGCAAAATGGGTTGGGGGGCGATTTAGCCCAAACCCATCATAACCCGCTCTTCTGTGGACTCAAATAGGGTAGGTCACACGCGGATCAGGACACTTGCGGGTTGGGTCACTCGCGTGTCAGGTCATTTTCGGATTGGGTTGGGTCATTCGCGGGTCGACCCATGTGTTGGTCCAATTTTTTTATTAATATTTTTTTAAGGATATTTCACTTATCACCCATCCTATCCCCACCCACCCACCCCCGACCCCTTCCCAAATTATTTTTTATAACAATTTAATATTTAATACTTAAATATTAAAATTTAAAATTTATTAAAAAAATTTGGGAAGGGGTGGGTGGGTGGGTGGGTGGGGTAGACTGTGTGATAATATTTTTATTATTTTAATATTAAAATCTAAATTTTTATAAAATAAAAATTTGGGGGTGGGTGGGGGTTGGTGGGGTGGGGGTAGGATGGGTGGTAAATTATTGGGTTGGGGCGGGTTAACCCACGGCCCATTGTGACCTATTGTGTAGTGGACTTAAATGGGGTGGGGCATTTTGGGTTGGGTCATTTTTGGGGCAGTTTACTAACGGGTGGTTTTCATGGGTTTGCCCATTGAATTCAACCCAAATTGACAGCTCTAGAAATTACTAAACGTACTCAAAAAATATTTAATAAGACATAATTGCCCTTATAAAATTTATATCTATTCAGAACAAAGAATTCATATATTTTGTTCGGTAGCAACAATCAAACAGAATAAAGAATTCATGTTCGGTTGCAACAATCGAACACAACAAGATTAATGGTTTTTTTAAATTCATATCTAAATAGATAAGATAACATATAAGTTTCATGACATCATCGATCTTTTAACAAATATATGATTTCTCTTCTAGTGAAAGTAAGTAAGTTTCTGTTTATTCTATCAACGAAAGTGACAAATGACGATGGTAGTGGTTATAAATTCGTCAAAATAATAATCACTACCATTGCCACTTTCATTGATTTCAACAAAAAAAACTTGTTTACTTTAACTAGAAAAGAATCACCATCTTTGTTTAATGATTTATATCTATTAAATTTATCTGTTATCTTATATATGTAGATATGAATTAAAAAACCATAACTTGTTGTGTTTGGTTGTTGCAACCAAACAGATAAGATATATGAATTCTTTGTTCTGTTCGGTTATTGCAACCGAACAGATAAGAGAGATGACTGTTCGATTGCAACAACCGAACAGATAAGATAGATGACTGTTCGATTGCAACAACCGAACATATATAAATTTTATAAGGATAATTATGTTTTATCAAATATTTTTGGAGTACGTTTATTAATTTTGAGGGTGCAAATAGCCGGCCCCTTCTCTTACCCATGTTATTGAATACATATTTGTTTTTTCTGATTAAAAAATGTAATTTAATGTTGATTTTAATTTGTAACAAACATTTTAACCCGTGCGTGGGGATAGATTTTTTAAAATAAAATTATATAAATATAGATTTTTTGTAATAGTAGATTTATATATTTTTTTTTAGACACATAAATATATATAATTACGTATTCCCTCCAAATTCTCATCTTAATAATTACATATTTTTAAATTGGGTGTTTCAATCTAACGGTTATATTTTTTTTTATTAATTTCATTTTTGCGTATGAGACTCATACTATTTAGTAATTAAAATATCTCAACATGACTCATCCGCCATATTAATACAACAGTCCACTATACATTAAAATATTACTTATCTCACCTCAATACAATTAAAATACTAAATTTCTTAATCCCCGTACAAAAAACAATCCATGCAAAAATAAATATAACTATTAGAATAGGACAAATGAAATACATATGTATGAGGTTATATATTGTAACGGTATGTATATTTAATTTAGTTCTTTATCTGTAATGAATTAAATTGTATTTAGTTGAATCGACGTTATACGACCCTTATTTATTTTTCATGTATAATAAAATAATGTATTTAAAAAATCAATAATTTTAAATTTTTTATTAATATTTATATTTCATTACGTAATCATATGTTATAAACAATTCCAAATAATGTCATAATTATTTAACCTTATTTTCAAATACGTACAACCCAAATTATCCGAATAATTAACTCAATTTGAAACAAATTTGAACTTTTAATTGATAAAAAAATAAGCATATAAAAATAAAATTAAAACCCAAGAAGGAATTAATTACGTATTTTCATTACATAATCAATGTTATAACAATTTTAAATAATGGTCTTAATTACTTAACATTATTTTCAAATATAACCCAAATTTTCTCAATAATTAAATCAAATTGAAATAAATTTCAACATGTTAATTGACAAAAAAACATACAAATAATATCTTTAATTTTAATTATTTTGTTGGACATAAAATTATTAGGATTAAATAATGTTATAGTAAAGTACCTAAATGTATTTATTTAAGGAAATAAAAATAAATGAGTGGTGAGAAATTGAAGAGAATTTGAGAAGAAGTGAAAAATTGAAGAGATTTTGACCCAAAATTTTGAGTAAGAAAAAGAAGTTGACTTAAGGTGTTTTTATATATATTATATATAGATATAGATATAGATATAAATACTCTTTTCGTCCACCCTAAAGGTAGACATTTATTTATTGCACGTGGATTAAATAGTATTACTATTATTTAATGTGTAGTTGATAATTGTATTAATGAAATGTATAAGTCATGTATAAGTCCCATTTATTTATTGTATTAGTGATGTGAGTGAGTTTCATGTATTTAAAAAGATAAATTTATACATTTTATGCGGACGCTTGACAAAATATCCACTATCAGCGGACGCAGATCGTATTTGTTTCTTATACTGAAATGTAGTATTGACTATTCTCAATTTAATGTTGGCATTGATGTAATCCATATACCACTTTTCTCAATTTAATGTTTACTTTGATTTAATCCATATTACCAAAGTTTTTTTTCTTAAAAAAAATCATTTAAGAGTTTGAAATTTTAAAAACTATTTATTCACATTCGTAAATGTTGAATGAGTTAAAATAATTAATAATAACTTATATGTTAAATACTACTCCAGTCGTTTCATTTCAAACTTTACATTTGCTTTGTAAATATAGATTAAGAAATATAGTATTTTAATAGTTAGTGAAATGAGAGAAATAATATTTTAATATAAAATAGATAAGTGTATTTGTGTGGGTCTTATCCAGCAAAAAGGGAAATATAAAGATTGAAATGAGACGCCCAAATTAAAAATAGGTAAAGATTGAAATGTGACGAAGTGAGTATAAAAAATTTATTATAATTATCGTTATATTATTTTTAAAATTTTATAATTTGGAGCTTGGATTGATTTTCAGAATCTTGAATATGATACAAATCTCTCTCTCATCATGATCAAAGTCAACTCAATGCTGAAATGCAACTAAGAAATCACTTACCAAAAAAAACAGAAAGATCATAATTCTTGTAAACAAACCTATTTATAAGAGTTATAAGTGAAATAGTGTAGGTTTTATTTATTTATAATTAAAAACAGATGCAATAATTCTCAAACAATAGGAAAACAAATCATTAGCAATAAGGATCAAACACGTGATCTACACCTTGAATTCAAGGATGAAGTTGAATGTTTTCATAAGTAAGTTGAAATAGAAATACCCTTTGTACTTGCCTGGATTATACCCTCAACCAATTCCTCCCGAGGCTCTATCTAAACTGTTGTACGATGAATTCACAAAAAACGATTCACGAACTTTATGCTACATGCTCTCATACTTACTGAATTCAAACTTCTCAAACTGGCATATATACAAACACACACATGACGGGATGTTCTTGATATGACAGTGCATGCAATTTTGAATTATAGTAAAATTTGAAATACAAAATTAGTGATCCACATGCTATGAAAATGATTGTGAGATGTAAACCTTAATGCAACTTGTTAAGTGATGTTGGAAGTGTTTACTAGTGTTTCAGCTAGTGCATGAGTACGTTGCATATAAGAAACGGGTGCAACAAGTTCATCACTAGTTGAAGGATAACAAATAAGTTCACAGATGCATAAGTGTAACAGGACCTGTTCATGAGGTTTTTGGATGGCTAAACGGATCTGTTATCAAAGGTTATTGGTACTGCTTTATAGCTTGACACATAGTCTAGAAGTTAGAAGTTAGTTGTAGCAGTTAGATAACAGATTACTAGATGATCATGTGGCTACAAGATGCCTACTCAGATTAGTCCCATAACTTCCATTGCATGTTGTAGATTATTATATAAGTCTGATGCATTACTTAATTCAGTGTCACCTATCAATGTAGCAATAAGATCTCTCTCTTGTGGACGTAGGAGTTTCATCTCCGAACCACGTAAATCGTGTCTAGTCTCGTTTTTCTTTTGTTCCGTAATGTGAGTTCGTGTGTAGAGTTTTCTGCCAATTTCACGACAATGGTATTTGATATTACTACGTCAAACCTAGACTAATAAGTTGCTTAAGAAATTAAACACACAAAATCAAACATATCTCAATTCTCAAACAAAAATGTCTGAGGACTTGACACATCAGCACAAGAATGATAAGAAAGTGACATGTAGTAAAGATAAACCCTCTTTGGTTAAATAATAATGATGATTATGATATATTTTTTTGCGCATTGTGGTGTACAATTGATTGCTTGCACATGTTATACCCAATAAGTAATAGGCTATTTAAATTACGGGTAATTCTTGGGTGACCCGTGATCACTCATAACTCTTTCACATGAGAGGGTGGCGGCCACCCCTAATATATGGACCTCCACCCCCTCACATGAGGGGGTTATAGGTGACCACGGGTCACCCAAGTGATCCTCTTAAATTACTAATTTAATATTAATGTGCATAAATCGAAATTCAACCGAAATAAACAATTGTATGTATTAGCTTGTTTTTAATGTCTAAATGAAATGACTGTGCAGAATTTAAAATTCAACCGAATAGACTTATTGTAAGAGCTTCGATCTGTATACCGTGCTATGCATTTATATATATAATGCTGTACAACTTTATATATCATCGCAAATTTGAGAAAGAAATTTCTTGCGTGCCGTTATATGGTTAAGAGATTTATGTTTTACATCTTTTGTGATACTGAGATTCTCACTACTCATGTGTCAATATAATTTAATTTGTTTTATGTAATAATAATAATGTGACAATTACGTGACAATTATTTCTAAATTTTATTTATCTTTTCATTTTATTTGAGACATTCATGATAAAAATGGTGACAATATGTGCATAAATATTTACGTGTAATAATTTGGATATATACTTAAATTATTTTATTTGTATAAATACATAATTTTCTAATTATTAAGTATTACACGTGTTCTACTCATAATAATAGTGATAAGAAAATATACACGTATGTATATTAATTTATAAATATATTATATTTTAGTTATTAAGTATTGCACATATAATAGATAATAATAATAATAATAATAATAAATTTTACTTGCTAAATATAATAATTTACTATAAATATTAAGTAGTAATAGTTGAGGCGGTGAATTACAACATTGCCGACTTACTCTTCTTCAAGTATATAAATGATGATTTGTGATTCATTCTGGGTGATCACCCATTTGAGTTTGAAGTAGCGAGGAAAAAAAAAAGAGAAAGGAAGGAAGGAAAAGGAAAGAAAAGAGGAGAGGAGAGAAAGGAAAGGAAGAAAGGGGTGTGTTGAACCGGGAAGAAATTGATGTAGGAAATAAATTAATAAATTCTAATACCTTAAACCCTATTACGATTAACGAGATCAAAATTATAATGCGGAAGCGTACGTGATCCAATGAGTCTCTAGGCGAAACACGAACTCAGGATCAGTGGTTATATGGTCTTCCTCAACTAAGCCCTCCTAATTCCTTTATGGGGACCGTAGTAATCCCTCCCGATTGGGAGAAGGAAAGACCATGTGTGGCTTAGTATATTGAGGACCATAATCGGGTAACCTTTATATACTACTTGACTAGACCACTCATAATCACCAAATCACGTAGCATTGAGTTCTACTCATTTGACCCATATTAATTATTATTATAGCCCATGGACTTTTAATCTTAATTGGATCACTTTAATTAAGTCCATAAAATAATTGAATAGATAATATAATTGTATAATAATATATTGCTCACAATTAGATTATAATGGAAATTAATAATTTCCAACAATCTCTCACTTGGGCTATATATTTTCCTTTAGCAATTATATCAAGAGTCCTTAGTTGCGCAACTTTATGCTATTCCTCTTCAGGCTATACTTAACAATCTGGTCCATCTCATATACTAATATGGAACTACCGCGGTATTCACCACATTATAAATCGTGATTAAACCCCGACAATCACCATATCAATATACTCAATGACATAGATCAAATATGGTGAGTAACATGAAAATTACATGCAACGTGATCAATATCATGTCTATTTCTAACTGGTCCAACTTTAAACTTTAGTGAGATCAATCCATAATGTAAAATATTACAAAATGAAATTACTTAAGTGAATTCACAATGAATTCAAAGTCATGAACTTTATTCTGCATAAAACTGAATTATCCAAATCAAAGTGTCTTGAAACTTTAAAGAGCAATAAATATAGGTTCCCACTAAACCAATGTATTCTAAAATCATATAACACCCATATGAGTAGTTAGCTCATAAAAATTACAGGGCGTTGAATACATAAATAGCGGATCCGAATTTAGGGTCTATCTCAATATGCTTTACTGAAGTTTTATCCACACAAAACACTTTATTTAACAACTAAGAATTCTATGTTAATATGTTTGACTTATAAGAACTCTTGTTGCTAATACTTTACTGCGAACTAACTGTCATAATGAACTTTATGTGACAAATCTTCGCAACCTTTATTTCATGTTTGAATGCCCTTAGTGTGCTACTAATTCTGTTGTCATGGTTAATGAGCTAAAATATTTGCTTAATACTTTTACTTGTATAGCTCTCCGACCAACAAAAAATATAGTCTGAAGTGGATCATATACTGTATTGACATCCAACAAACTCAGAATCAGAATTCATCATGATCTCTAACATATCTGACCCTGATGTACATGCATATTATTCTTAGTTCTCTATACATACTTTATAAAGATCCATACTAGAGTTACTAAAATGTCTACTTAATATACCAACAACATAAGCCAAATTAGGTCTTGTAGAGACCTTATCATACAACAACTTCCAACAACCAATGAATATGGAATGTTTCTACATTTCTTAAATATTTAGTTTAACTTTAAGGCACCTGATTGAGACTGCACTTGTCTCCCTTAGTTTAACTTAAACATTCTCCCACTAAATCACATAATCATCTACATTTGTCTCAAAACCAAATGAGACACTTACTTCATGATGATACTTGTGATTCCTTTACGAAAAAGAAAAAAAAATTGCTTGAATGCATAGATGAATTTCCTATTAGTTCTTAAACCATTTAGATCGTATCATCAGTGTTGCGATCAAGGAACTTTATCTTTACATCCATCTAATATGATTCAAGATCAAAATGTGCTACTAATGTCACGATTATCTTATAATAATGTCTTCCTTTCCTTTTGAGTATAATCCTATATCAAGATGCAAACCTAATTATCTTGTATTAATTTATACTCATAACTTATAGTATTAACACACTTTGGAGTAATTGGATCTTTCATGGTTTGATGAACATTGTTTGAATGTTCTACCATTAATTCTATAGTGTCCTCATTATTTAAGAGAAAAACTACATAATCATTCGAATTGTCTTTCACCCAACTCTAGTGGTTTTCTTAGTGACATTAATTATTGAGGTTGTTGAATTTGTTATTCCTTAAATATTATTGACATTGTCATATCGTTATTCCGAATTTGCACCAATTCTTTAAAGCATAAGTGGGGATCGAATCGACTCCCCCTTAAGGACAATGTCTCTAATATTATTCTTCCCCCAAAATCAACATCCTCAGATAATACTGTATTACCCGTCTCAAATATGATCCGATCAATTGGATCATAAACTTATTATCTTAATTTAATACCAATAAAGTAACTTGTATCTATTTGAATCCAATTTTCTTTAGTAGATCACAATGATCTAGTCTTAGTTGGATATCACCATATGTAAAACTCAAAGAGTTCTCACAACTACTTTGGTTGGAACTTTATTGAGACCATAAGCTGCAATCTTTAGTATTCCTCCAATTAGTAACCATATATTGTGGAGTACTATTTTTATCTTTTAACTATACCATAACACCATTCATACTAAGTAATCCTAATGTGGTGTATTATAAAATAATTCCACAAGCCTTTAGGAGAAAACGAAAGGTTATACTTTAGTTTCTTTTTAACAGCTTTCCAAACAGGTTTTTCTTTGTTGCCATAATACTTTATTGAGACATAGTTTGTTAGAAACTTATTAGTTCATCCTTATTGTTGAAGTTCTCATCATGTATAATTTTGTTGTTGACATAAGTTAAACTTAATTAACAGACTTCTTAATTGTACAAAGAATTAATCCAAAACGATTATCATGCTTGCACTAAACTTTATAATCTTTCAAATTTTAAATAGTTTAGAATCATCTCAAGGAATCGAGCACAACATTAGTATCAAGTCCAATGACAACAATACTAACTTGTAAGTGGCACCTCTTTGTAGTAGTCAAATACTGACAATAAAACTGTCAAGCAATAGCCTTCCTTTGGGCCGACTTATTACTTACATGTTAAACAAATAATCGTCACATATTTACCACCACAGGTGCTTGTGTATTTTTGCCAAATATTAATCTACCTATGGGCCGATCAATACCCGCATGAAGATACACTTGCACAACATTATTAATTGGGGGCCCATCACAAGACACCTTGTGCAACATTAACCTCATCTTTGGATAAAATTAACTGCAGGGGTAATCTTGGTGTAACAATCAAGTATTGACAATAAGTTCTGTCAAACAAGAGTCTATCTGTGGACCGACTCATGTTCACATGAATAATCCAAATAATTATCACATACTTATTATCACATGTGTGTTATTATTCTGTCAAACTGTACCTACCTGTGGGCTGAACATAGAACACATAAATAATACCACACTCATCTATTTAATTTCAATAAAGCTTTTCTCCACACATGATATTGCTGTGGCAACATTGTGCTTCGATTGACTAGATTGAAGGTTTACTAGACTAATTAAATAAATATTAAAATATTTAATTTAATTAAACGACATTTAACTGTCTCCCCAATTTAATTTAATTTTATTCCACTAACCAAATAGGAATATTAGATGATTCACTACCTTATAATGATGAAAGATCTCCTAACTTAAATAAGAATTTCAAAGCCTTATTTACAATAAACTAAACTAGGTCAATATTCTTATATTTATGTGAACATAAAACCAAATCAAACTCATTATAAAAAATGGGAAATTAATCGAAAATAATTATGCTTGTCAATTAAATCAAATTAGATTTCATAATGAAAATAATATGAGTTAATATGAGTTACGATCCCAACCAAATAATCCCTAAATCATTAAAGAAGGCAAATATATATCCAATAAATCATATGGCATAATTCTCTTGGTTTCCAAAGAAATGCATTACTTAAGCATATGACAAAATTACTACCATAAATTAATGGTAATTATAAGTCACCAAAATCTAAATTTGATAACCAAAATATCTTGACAAAATTATTTATGCATCAAATTCTAATGATACATGCCACAAAGGCAACCCAATGCCATATCTATATGTTGATCATGAACGGATACAACAACATAATTTAAATAAACTCATCAAGGCGTCGTCAACTATATACCCAGAAGGTTCATTATGAATGAACTTCAATTACAAACATAATTTGGGTCTATGAAATCATAAATCAATTATAAATAGACCACACATGCATAATCAATTAACCACTCGGCCGAGATGATATGCATATTCATTAAATTGTGATTATAAATTCCAAATGACACCAATTGTGATTTAAAGTGAATAGGCATTATCATTAGTCCATTCCTCAATTAAAGGCCATGTCTGAATTTAATATCACGGCTTGATCCGATTTAAAGAAATATTCAACATACTAATATAAGCAATTAATATATAATATTCATGTTCCACAATTTCGCTGGTCCAAATCACGTTGCGCAAAAGTGATTAATTCAACCATAAAACCTTGATTAAACTTAATATTATTTATGAAATTATCGGATGACAAAAACCCAAATTTACAGATTTCAATACATTCAATTCAAGTATAAATATTGGTCAAGTATTATCATTCAAATCCTTACACACACATGTATCAAATTTCAAAAGATAGACATGTGATGCTATTAATTATTAAGTTGATCTAATCATTTAGATCCTTAAACGTTGAGATGATTTAAACACAGTAATGATACTTTAAGTAATTATCAATTCTGGAATCACTCGATATTTCGAGTGGCACAAGAGTTATATATGTAATGATCAAATACAAATATTTTGATCTAAACATAATTTTTCAAATCTCAGATAATCATCAATAGGGTGGCTCTGATACCACTTGTAGGAAATAAATTAATAAATCATAATACCTTAAACCCTATTACGATTAACGAGATCAAAATTATAATGCGGAAGCGTACCTGATCCAATGAGTCTCTAGGTGGAATATGAACTCAGGATCAGTGGTTATATGGTCTTCCTCAACTAAGCCCTCCTAATTACTTTATGGGGACCGTAGTAATCCCTCCCGATGGGGAGAAGGAAAGACCATGTGCGGCTTAGTATATTGGGGACCATAACCGGGTAACCTTTATATACTACTTGACTAGACCACCCCTAATCACCTAATCACGTAGTATTGGGTATATACTCATTTGACCCATATTAATTATTATTATTATAGCCCATGGACTTTTAATCTTAATTGGATTAATTTAATTAAGTCCATAAAATAATTGAATAGCTAATATAATTGTATAATAATATATTGCCCATAATTAGATTATAATGGAAATTAATAATTTCCAATAATTGATTAATTACAATTCTTCACTAGGTGTATATTATTGTAGAAGTCCAGGTAAGTAGTGGTCCAACATAAAATGTTATTTTGTGAATTACTTGTGATTTATTTGTGATATAAGTGATTATTTATGTGATTTGAGGTAAGTAGATGTCCAATTACAATGCATAAACATGTTATTTTGTGAATTACTTGTGATTTATTTGTGATATAAGTGGTTATTTATGTGATTTGAGGTAAGTAGAAGTACAACTACAATGCCTAAACGTGTTGTGTATGAATTATTTGTGATTAATATGTGATAATTATGTTATGAATTATTTGTGATTACTTTAAATACGTTATGAATTATTTGTAATTAATTTATGATACGAGCTGTGGATTTATGTGATTGGAGTATGTGATTAGTTTAAATATGTTATGACTTGTTTGAGATAAATTTATGATACAAGCTGTGGATTTATGTGATTTGAGGAAAGTAGGTATTCATATGCAACTAAATATTATTTTGTAAATTATTTGTGATAAATTTGTGATACAAGTTGTAGATCTATGTGATTCGAGATATATACTGTGTGATCGAAAACTGTTGAATATAGATCTGTATGATTTGAGAAGATATCATTTATAAGGATCCGTGTGACCGAGTTGAAGTTATTATTCGAAGAATGGATATAAGTGATTCGAGGAGAAGTTGTCTGGGTGAATTGAAATTAAGTGATATTTTATTTTGATTAAATATTTTTAATGATGTCGTAAATAGTTTATGATGCATAATTAATTGTCCTGGTTGCATATCATGCATAAATATGAAAAGTGTTTTCCCCAAAATTAATAAGATACTAATGGTGTGTGCGGCCACTATATATGCACTCTTTCAGGGACCGCTGAAATCGGTGCGAGTCATGTGTTGACTCACCCTATTCAGGGATTGCGGGGTGATCCGAGTCATGTGTTGACTCAACGAGTCGCTTGTCAGCTAACTTTTATTCAGGGATCGTGGGGCGATCTGAGTTATGTGCTGATTCAACGAGTCGTTTATCTGCTCATCTTTATTCGGGTTCGAAAAAATCGTCCCCAACACTCTGTCAAGATTTGAAAAAATCGTTCCCAACACTTTATTCGGGATTTCGAAAAATCATCCCCATTAAGCTTATTTGGGGTGCATATCATACATGTGTCGTGAGGATCTCGCAATGTGAACAATTTTCAAATAAAAGAGACCAACTAGAAAGACTAGGAAATAGACGATAGAAAACTAAATGCATTTTCATGCATTGACATGCATGATTTCTACTTACTGAGATTTTTGTCTCACTAGAGCCTACTAATGATTGAATTACGTGGTGTTTTGTGCAAGCTGTGGAGCTCCTACAGGGTTTTGAGCGAATGTACATAGTTGACGACCTGTTGGGCTATGCCGTGGATTTATTTTATTTCCACGATGTTTTGGTTTTGTAATATAATAATTATTGTTATAAGTTTTTCCGGATTGATGTTGTGTCATAAAGTGGTGGCGTATGTTAGACTATGATTTCAGTTATGAATATATTATGTGAGAAAAAAAGTATATGCAGTTTTTATAATGATGACATTAATACTAATTCTAAGTTATCTAAGGTGGATCGTGTCACCTCTATTGTTTATTAAGAGTCAAAGTAAAATGTTATTATATATGAAATATTATGATTTATTATAAATTAGAGAATAAAGATAATGTTGGTAAAATGTATTAATTAATATTCTCTTCATCCGATTTTAAGGTATCTATTTGTTTTTTTCATGTGATTAGAGAATATTATTATTATAGATAAAGTGTATAGTTGTATTATAAAAAAGTGGTGAGTGATATTGTATATTTTTTTACTAAAAATAGGGAAAATGGATGTGGCACGACCAATTTTTCTAACCAATAAACAAAAATAAATATTCTTTTTCCATTTCATTATATCATTTTTTATTATTATTTCTTTTTCCTTCTTGCTGCCTACCGATTTTCTAATCTCCCAACAAGGGGTAATGGAGCATGTATATCTATTTGGAGTTAATGGTTTCACCGCTCAAACTTAAATATTATTATTATTATTAATATTATTATTATTGTTATGTAATTTACCTAAAAGTTGGAGAGGGTGCTGAGTTTCACCACATCAAACCATTAAAACTATGAGCCATTAATTGGCCACGTATGGCTAACTTGTAATAAGTTATTATTATTATTATTATTATTATTATTATTATTATTAACCATTAATTGGTCACGTATCACATTGTAGTAAGTTATTATTATTATTATTATTCATTAAGAATATACGTTCAATATTTAATAATTAAGATATGATATATTTATAAATTAATATATATACATGTACATTTTCTTACCACTATTATTATTATTATGAGAACACGTGTGACACTTAATAATTAAGTAATAGTATATTCATACAAATAAAATAATTTAATTATATATATCCAAATTAATACATGTAAATATTTATGGACACATATATTCACATATTGTCACCATTTTTATTACGGGTATCTCAACTAAAATGTAGAATCAATTGTCACATAATTGTCATATAATTATCACATAATAATAAAATACGTAAAATACAAAATATATTATCACATAAATAGGAATAATTCTCGGGTATTACAGGATACCTTTGAAACAGACGCCAAAAATAGTAAAATGGATACCTTAGAAGCGAACAGAGAGAGTAATAATTTTGAATCAATATATTTATTAGTAATTAGACTATACATCTAATAATTCCTTAAGTATGATACACTTTAATACTATTTTGTGATATTGCGAGAATTTTAATATTATGTGTTAAATTATAATAATTTTTGGTTAAATTATACATTTTGTCCTTTTAATATCTTCTTAAATTATCACAAAATAAACATTTAATCCTTTAATTATCACAAAAGAGTGTAAGTGATTTCTACACCCCATCAATCATTCAATTTGCGAATAATTTTGAAATAACATTGGATTTTATACCCCCATCAATTTGAAGAAACTGAAATAACATTGGATTTTATACCCCGATTTGATAACTTATGCATTCATATGTGTAATAATTTTTGTTCAATAACATATATGCATTTCTTAATGAATGTATAGCTTTTATATATTCCGTTTTTTATTTTAAAAAATAATAAAAAATCGCTAACAAAGTATATACTTCATCCGTCTCCTTTCAAATGACACACTTTCCATTTTGGGTTGTCCTACAAAAGTTTGCACATTCCAAAAAAAGAAAAAAGTAAAAAATAATCACCCTTCCCCATATACTTTATTTACAAAAAAAATTATCTCTACCTAACATACTTTATCATTTATTTATTACAAAAAATATCATTATACCCCTAAAAATCATCACTTTCTTAATCTCCGTGCCGAAAAGAGGGGCTCAAACTTTTCCGGGATGGAGGGAGTAAATTTTTATTCATTAGTGTATATGTTTTTATTCATTTAGTGTATAAGTATTGAATGTGGACGGTGCATCCGGGTGCATAAGAAAAATTTGTCTTTTAAGAAAGGCAAAAGACTTATGTAATATAAGCCTTTACCTGAGACAGTTAAGAAGTGATAACATCATCAATGAAAAATGATAATGGTGCACTGAACAATTTCATGAACAAATAACATTTTATAGCGAAAATGAATACTAATTATAAATTGTAAAATGGTTTCACCGTGAGACGGTCTCATACAAGACTTACTCTTTGAAAAATATCTCTTTATGCTCAAATTGAGAAAAAAAACCTTTTACTCAAAAATATTCAAATAATATATTCGAGTTAAGATCGAACTAATATTCATATTTATCCGAGTTAAAACCTTAACACGGAATTATTAAGTTAATAATTCGAGTAATGCGAGTCAAAAGTTTTCAAGTTAACATGATTTGAGTTAATAAGTCGAATAAGTTCGAGTTAATGATCCGAGTAATGCGAGTTAATGGTTTGTCCGAGTTAAAATTCTTCAAGTTAATAATTTAAATAATTTCAAATTAATATCTCAAGTAAAACGTAATTTCAAATATATATATTCTAGTTAAGATTTGAGTAAACAAAAATTTCGAGTATTCGGAATTAAGATTTTTTTGAGTTAACATTTTCGAATTAATGATTCAATTAATTTTGAATTAATGATTCGAATAAATATAATTTTGAGTAAACATTCTTCAAATTAACCATTACAGTAAAGACAGTTTTCAAATAATACGACTTAAAGACTTTGGAGTCTACTCATTTGTACATGACCGTAAATGTTTCTCATAAAAATTCTAAAATTCGATTCTTAATAAAAGAGCATATTGCACTTCAATGAGTCGATGACAGCTTTTCATCCAAAATGTTAAAAGTGCATCTACTCATGTGTACACAACTATAAATAAATAAATCCATACCAACTATTTTTATATGTTTCAAGTTTACACTCTCAAATGAAGAAATGGACATAATTCAAAAACCACACAACATAATTTAATTTTAATTGTTAATTCTTTACAACTCATATAACTTACTTTATAATTTATTTATTAACTCAAATCCGCATTTATAATAACATATGAACTTCTTTATGAAATGGTCACACTAATTTATTTCATTTACTAGTACTCCCTTTGTTTTGAAGATTTACATTCGCTTTTTTATAAAGATAAAGAAATATACTAATGTTTAATGTGAAGTGAGATGAAAAATAATATTTTAATATAAGAAATATTCTCTTGTGAGATGGATGTGGGACAAGTCGACCCATTATTAAAATATGTTGTTATATAGATAAAATATGTTTATTAATACTTAAAGTATGTTTGTGGTAAATCAAATAGTATTATAATATTTTAAAAACATACTTTAATTTATTATTCATCATACTTTACGAAATATACTTTAACTACGAATTAACATATGTTACTAATATAATGAGCATATTTTAACAACAGTTCGACCCTTCTCACAACCCGTTTTACATCATTATCGTCTCACAATAAATTTTATTTTAATATATAATGATTAGTTGTATTAATATTATTTATGATTATAATATACTCCGTATTAATTATTTTGTGTTATTTCGTATATTACTTAGGGAGTGATTGGTATGTTGGAATGAGTTGGGAATTGAATCAGATTTCTCAACTTAATTCTCATTCTTACCGTTTGGTAAGAAATTAATAATGAGAATACTCATTCCATAAGAAATGTGTATTCCACAAAATTGGGAATCACCATTCCCATGCTTCATGAAATTAAATTTTTATTTTTATTTTTTTTACTCCATATAACATAAGATACATTAATAATTATAAATAATTTATTTCTATCTATATCACATCTCTTTTTGTATAATTATGAAAATAAAAAATAAATTAATATTTTTTCATATAATATATAATTTTCTTATTAAAAAAATATAATATTTAATTATTCAATGAAAATATTAAATTATTTAAAAATTTAAAATAAAAAATTCTTATAATTTAATACACATTATAATAAAAAAATAATATAAGAAAAATAAAAAAATAGTAAAAGAAAGAAAATTTTAAATTAAAAAATTAGTATAATTAATTAAATCTTTATTTTAAATAAAATTTATTAAATTATATACAAAATATTATAAATTAATATTATTTTTAAATTCAATATACATATATAATATTATATAAAATTTTATTTTATTTATAGAAATATTTTTTAAATTATATACAGATTTTTATTTATTAAATATTATAATTTTTTATTTTTAATTTTATAAATATTTATAGAATAATTATTAAAATATATTAAATTTATTAATTTAAATAAAATGAAATTTGATTAAGTTAATGAATGTAATTCAATTACCTTGTCTATTTCTAATCAATATCAATCATGAGAATAATTATTTTTTGTTATTCCTTCTCTATTTGTACTTCATTCCTGAAATCATTCCATTCCAACTTAATTTTATTTCGTTATACTTCATCCGTCTTAAATTCAAGTTCATATTTACTGTAGATACGGAGTTTAAGAAAAATCACTTTTTGACTTACTTTTGAAGGTAATATGGTATTATTGGCTAATAAATAAATGATAAAGTATGTTATGTGTGTTAAAAAAGTGATGACAAATTTGAAATTAAAGTATGTTAGAGGGATATTAATTTATTATTTTTCCTTTTTATGGAAGTGTGAAGTTGAATTTGAGATGGATCAAAATGGAAAGTGTGAAGTTGAAATTGGTACGAGGGAGTACCAATCATGCCATTAGAGAAATGTAAATAGCCCTGAATTAAAATATGGGAGTAGTATTATTTTTGGGAATAATAAGAAAAGGAGTAGAATTGCAATTGGAAGAGTGGTGGTGCAGCGATAATTGCAGGGAGCAGTACATGCAAGGTGACACGTGGGACTGCGCGCCTCTTTTACATTATTTCTTATAATAATTTTTTGGCGGGCATTATGTCATCGGACTCTTAGTTCAGGCCCTTTTCCGTCATTTCACTCCCCCCAATTAGGGTTCGTTTTCTGCTCTGCTCGTTGCCACCTTCCCATGTCGGTTCCTCTCTCTCTCTTGATCATACTCATACTGCTCTGCTCCCCTCTCTTTTCTCACCTTTCTCTCTCTCTCCCAACGTCATCTCTCGCTGATGTAACCCATTTCTCAAACAGAGCACCCAATTCGTACTCATTTCTTTTCTCTCTCTCTCGAAAACGGTGTCGTTTGTTAGGCTATGGAATCCAGCCACAAGGTGACGAGAACAATTTCTGATTTCTTGCATGAAGTCGTGTCGATTCATGATCGATTTGCTTGTTTTGCCACAGGAAGAGGGTTTACCATCGGAGAAGAAGAGCTGCTCCGACTGCAAAACCACCAAGACACCATTGTGGAGGGGTGGTCCTTCAGGCCCCAAGGTTTCGATTTTCCTTCAATTCCACTCCTAAATCTTCATTTCATTTCATTTCAACCTAATCGCAATTCCCTCTGCTTTCAGTCACTATGCAACGCCTGCGGGATTCGATACAGGAAGAAGCGCCCAAATTCCTCCGGCGGCGGCGGCGGAGGCCGTAACGATTGGAAGAAGAGCAAGATAGTGAAAACAAGGGGATTGAAGCTGAGGGATGCATTCAAAGTGAATCTGATGGCTCTGGGTAAGGAGGTGGAAGTGAAGAGGAAGCCAAGGCAGTGGGGTGAGGTGGAGAGAGCTGCTTTGCTCTTGATGGCTCTCTCCTGTGGAGCTGTTTTTGCATAGAAGATAAGAGAGGTTTCTTTCTTGGTTAGGTAAGGTGGGGGGTGGGGTGGGTGGGTGAGGGGTAGTATAAGTATTACATTTTTCTTAGTGATGTGGAGATCTATTAAAAATTAAAAGCCCTTTTTGGTGGATGGTTAGGGGAGGGGATGATGTTTGAAAATGAGTTAGTTTTTTTAGTGGATGATTAGAAGATGATGTGTGATGTTAAAAGGGATAGTTTTTGGTATATAGGAAAATAGCCCATGGTTTTGGTATCCTTTTTTCCTTTAGGTGTAGGAAAAAGGAAAAGTGTAAAAATCATATGGTATCATAATGAAATGGGTCTTTTTACTAATATATTGATGTGGGTTGTGTGCAAGTTCAATTAAGACTAGTGACATGGCATGATTGACTTGTAAGGATATAAATGTAGGCAATAACTTTAACTTTATAGTGAATGGGATGGGCTTCAACCCACCCAAAGAACAGGACTGCATATTTCAAATCCAAGAATCTAAACTTGAATAAGATTATAAACTCTCACTTGCAAGCCTTTTTAGTAACTTGATCATACATCACTTTGAACCTAAACGGAAAATATTTACTTCTATATAACATCATGGATTGGGTCTTTGTGTGAAAATAAAAACAATCTTTGATTAACCTCTAACGAGATCTAACTAAAAAAATACAAAAAAAAGTTCTATAGATTCTCTTATCTCTTCAAGATGAGACCAAGTAACAAACACACTCTAAATTTCATTCTCTCTCTTGCATCATAAATTCGGAAACACAGACGTATCAGCTCCAGACATCAATCAAATGGTGTAACCTGTTGTATTTAGACATTATCATATTCCAAGATGGGGGAGAAACAATCTTTTTATTGTCTTCATTCAAATCTAAATACTAATTCAGCTGCAACAGCCAGCCTCTACTGGGATGACACTCATCCCAGCTTCTGGCTGATCGAGCCCATACGATATCCCATAGTTTAATCCATCTTCATAGGGTTGCAAGGGGAGGAATGTAAACCTGGGTCACAGAACATATAACAGAAAATGTGTGGGGGCATAAAACTGACTTAAAAGAAGTAGAGAGTGCACAAAAAAACATCGCCCTGAATTTGACAGTCAGTTTGTAGTCATATGGTGCTATATAAGCTCAAACTAAGATTATCTTCCATGATTAGTGATGATTAAGGTGAAGAGGTGAGTGCGCTAGTTAGATGGAAATTTTAAGAAAACAGTTTATGAAATACTAGCATCAAAGACTATATTTTCTTCACTAAATTCTAGGAGCAACATGAACAAAAACAAGCAGATGATTATTAGTCAATGGAGAAGTCATAACAAGACACCAAAAGAATTATATGAACTATCTCAACTGTTGGTAGCAACTCCATCTTCTCCAAGGTCCATTTTTATCGATTAATAGGACTTTAGGACTGTGTTATCTGCCACATATCACATGCCCAAATTTGATTAGCCTATCGAATTTTCATATATTCTATGTGACTATGTTAACCTGCGCGAATTGCTGAAGACGTGATGATCCTGACATAATCAGAGAGGGATAATTTCATAGCTTTACATCACATAAAATCATGCATAAATAAATCAACCTTGCCACTTCATTAGCAATGGAACTAATTAAACAAAGATAGCCATTGGTTGTTATTTGCACAGTCAAAACTTTACACAGTGTTGATCAGACAACAAATCCAATCACAAGGGTGAATGCAAGTTTAAATTTTTCCAGTGCGAGATTAACTAGGCAGACTGCAAATCATAATTAATCAGGTCAATACGATGCAACCACACAGGTACCTGTATACTAAGAAAAAATGGCAGCCAATAAGTGGTACCATTTACAGTCATTTTCTCGAATGTGATGCATCGTATGCAAGGGCACCCGAGCTAATTTAACAATAAAAGTAAAATTGCTTAAAAAGGAAAAAATTCTATTTAAACTTTTAAATAAAAAAAATATTACTCAGTAGCAATTCAAAATTGCTTTTAACTTTTGAATTGATGATCTTGAAATATTTAGCAAGCAGCATGGATTAACTTAGGTAGATGCACTACAAAACAAGCCATTAATGTTACTCACAATAAGTTTATATCAACTCTGAGCAGGTTCCTTCCCATGGAATTTTATTCCAGCATGAGCAGGCACATAGATCATAATAAAATTCGCATGTTTACATGTCATTAATTACCTAAATAAGATTTCTTCAGTGAGCTTGAAATATAGAGAAATACCAATCTGGAAGCAATTAAGAACAGGAGCTCTTTTACTTCTAATCTTTTATTATTAGTTAGGGACAAACAATTCTAAATTCCAAATGGAGATAAGAATATTACCCCTCCATTCAAGTTACTGCAGAAAAGGTTAGTATTCCTAAATGTGATTCATTAATTAGAGCCTGCCCAAAAATGCGAAGGGAGAAAGCTTTATTTAGTGGAAATAAATACTATCAAACTAATGTTCCGGTTGTTGTGCAAAATATAGTTAAGGTATTCATTAGCATGCTACCAGCTTTGGATTGTATGAAATGATGAAATCTTTGAACATGAATATCGAACAAGCATTTCAATTTATTTGATTTCTGCTGACTGAACAAATCATCTTTCAACTTTATAAATTAAAAGCTCAAAATTTCCTTGTTAACTGTCCAATAGAATGTGTCTCTTGATTCTGAGCCATCTTCAATCAAGCAGTTATTTTAAGTTTGCAGCAACATTATTTTTTCCTTTTTCTTAATAACAAGAGGCGAATGATTTCATTCAAGGTTTAAGCTAAATCATTCAAGGTTTAAGCATCGAAGAACCAAATAAGGGTACAGGACATGTCTCAAAAACATGTTTACTGGAGGAGAAGAATTACACCATCTCCTACATACAGACTTCCCATAATGGGCATAGGTGGATTCACAGAATTCAACAACTAGACTAGTCTCTAATATACTCCATAACACATCAAATATTAAAAACCCCAATAGAAGTGCAATAACAGATAACCATGAGTTCATGATCCAAATAAAACTCTCAAGTATAGTATGAGGATAATTACATTGACACAGGGCACATCTAGAAAATCTTGATGATTCCATAATACCAAAAGAAATTAATGAAAACAGAAACGGAAGGATAAGGAGAAGACAGCATTATTCCACATACAGATACTCCAACTAAATATGTGAACCTCTCTCAGATATGTGTAGACATATATGGCAAAAAGGTTTAACTAAGCCTCTGTATTAATTCATTGGGAAAAATATTAATATCTATTACAAGTTAAAGCACATGCTGAATTTAGCTAGTTAACAATGGACAGAAACACATATTTCGCACATAAATTCTCCGATGAATAGAGGAAATACTTAGGCCATAAGCCTTTCGTGTAATAACATAATGCTCATACACGAGAAATTTTACCAGAAATGCCTTCTTCAGCCTTCTCTGTGTCATCATCATTCTTACTGTCCATTTGCTTCTGGTTCGAAGTACTCCCAACTCCTCCAGTGACAGATTGCTGATAGAGAACCCCTCCAGCAATAGTGAGGAGCAAACACACCAATCCAAAAGGACTAGCATGTTTATCCCATATAAACACATTGATAGCCACAGTCAAAAACTTATTCACCACTCCAGTAACTGTAAATGCAGTTGCAGAGATTGCCTTTCTGGCTGCAAAGCCAAAGAAACTAATAAGCAATCCAAACACACAAGACAAAGACACTGCAGAAAACGCAACGGGCTCAAACAAATCTCCTCCGGTTGATGATCCTAACGATGCAAACACATCAGCATACTCCCCAGTTAAAATCCAAAACAGGGGCGCCATCATCAACGACAACAGATTATTGTAATAGACGAATCCCCAAGTGTTCAATCCAAGATTAGTAACCATGTGCTTGATGTAAACCATCTCGGTCGTGATGGTCACCAAATACGCAAAAGCCCACGAATACGCAGTCAATGTAAACCCATTATCCGTAGCTACATATCCAACTGCACCACCCAATATAACAACCAAAGAGAGGAAGGTCAGCTTGGAAGGGCATGGCTGTTTTCTGAACGCAGTATCGGCGATGGCAACAAGAAGTGGGGTGAGAGATCTGAAAACTATGAAAGTATCCACATTTGCATGGCGAAGGAGATTCGTATTTGTGAATATAGCTAAGTAGAAGACTAATGCCGCAGGGAGGAACTTCTTGGCTGTTTCTACAGAGAAGGGATCGTGATGCAAGAACCCTAATTTACCGAGAATCCAGACACCAAGAGCTGAGGTTAAGTATTGAAGAGCAGTGAGCAAACCAGGGTAATTAAATTTGGTAATGGCAAATTTATTGATCACAGCAAGTAAGCTGGAACAGAGAGCATATCCGATCACCAAACTGCTGGTCGCATAGTATGGCTTGGACGCCTCCAATCGGATCACAGCCATTCGCGAATTTATTTTATCTGAGCGATTCCGGGAGACCCACTTGAATTAAGCTGAATCTGGGTCAAATCGAAGGGTTATTGTGGAGAAAATGAGAGGCAAATGCGAACCATAAGATTCACAGCGGTGATGAGTAGGAAACCCTAAAGATTTGGGGGAAGAAGAAATTGTGCACAAATTGAAAAGAAAATGTAGTCATATTAGAGGAATGAGGGTAACAGAGTTGACTGGGTAAACCCTAGGGATGAAATCAGCAAAATGAGGGATGTAAAAGGACAATAATGTGGGGGGATTGCATTAAATTTTGGAAGGTAAAAACAGTGTACGAGTGGTTAAAAACAGATTTGCAGAATGAGAAAGATGAAAAATATCTCGACGAAGAAGATTGCGACCGACACAAGAATCATGGATCCAGATGAGTGTTGGGGGAAGACGTAAATTATGTGCAGATGGGCTTGGTCAATTTTCTGCACACCAACTCTTCGTTTCAAATTTCAATTTCAAATTTTATTTTATTAGTACAAAAAGTAATTAATTTTAGTATAATATTTTCTCGTCTCACCACAAAGAGTTATATTTATTGTATATAAATAAAAATTAAAGAATATAATATTTTAATATATAATGTGTTAATAGATAGTATACTAATATTTAAGAAATTTTATCAATTCAAAACCTGAAAAATGGATAAATTATAAATTCGGGACCTGAATTATTTTTTTTATTCATTCGAGACCTGAAATATGCAAAAGTATCAATATATTTTATCAAATATTACCTCATGTTTCATCTAAGGGTGGTGCGGCCCCAATTTTTATAAATATACCCCATTTAGTCATTTACTTAGTAGACTCCAATAATTGTAAAAGATTTTTTCAATTTTATTATATATACCTTAATAATGTCATGTTTGCCCTTTTAATATAGAAACTTATTTTCCTCTCTCTCTAATCATTGAATGTGATTTGATAATTTTTTTTAAAAATAATACTCCTATTTAACTAAAAAACATAAAAACCGTCTCAATATTTGATTAATTTCTCAAAATCTCAGGAGGATGATACTCATATTTACACTATTTGCCATTTTCATTTGATCGCCAAGTAATCATATTCCAAGTGAAGCTCCAAATTCTCCAAATTGTACATGGAAAGCGTGACGGAAGAAGCTTTTGCCGCCATGGACGGCGGATCTCGGGTGGCCTTCGGTGTGGTTCCGGGTTTCAAAGTAGGTCAAACAGTGGTGCAAAGTCAGGTGTACCTATCCCCAGCCAAAAGATAAAATTTGGTATCACACGCCCCTTCACCAGGAGTTACAAATCCTGAAATTGGATCGTCTCTCAACTTAATCATTTTACATGATGGAAATAAATGGTGGTGTGAGGATACCTTATCAGAGCGGCGGCGCGTGAAGAACAATAAATTGGGAAAGGAAGAGTAGGATTAAAGGAGGAAGATACCATATATTCACAGTAATTAAGGGTCCGTTTACTTTTGTGGTTAGGGTTAGGGATATTAAACCTCTGGTAAAGGTTTATAGGAGGTTGAGTACAAACTAACTACTCTAGTAAAGATCATCCAAGACTGTTTACTTTGAAGTTTAACTTATAAGAATTTTACTATAATGCCTTCCTTTTTACTTTTATCATTTTCAATCTCAAATTCTTGAAATGGAATTGAGAATCAGATTCAAATTCTTTTAGATCATGATTTGTAAATATTTACTAATATATTAGAGATCTTCTAGATCATGATTTGTAATATCTCTAATACCCCCTTCAAGCAGAGCGGATGGGGACATACACAAAGCTTGGATCGAAAGAATTCAAATAACGGACGCGGAAGACTTTTAGTGAAAATGTCAGCAAGTTGGAGCGAGGAAGGAACAAATTGCGTAGAAAGACGACCACTAGAAACAAGTTCATGCACACAATAATAATCAATGTCAATGTGCTTCGTAAGTTTATGAGCTACCGGATTCTGACTCAAGAAGACAGCGCTCTTGTTGTCACTGAAGAGAATAGGTGGATTAGGTGGCAAAGCTCGAAGATCACGAAGTAGGTGAGTGATCCAAATGACTTCAGCAGCTACATTGGCCATCGCCCGGTATTCAGACTCACAACCAGAACGAGAAATAGTAGGTTGTTTCTGAGCACTCCAAGAGACCAGATTAGGGCCTAAAAATACAGAATACCCATATGTAGATCGTCGAGTATCCAAACAATGAGCTCAATCTACATTTGAATAGGCTAAGAGAGATGAGGTACCACGACGAAAGATAAGGCCATGATCAAGTGTATTTTTAACATATCGTAAAATCCTCTTAATAGCTTGAAAATGTTCTACTGTTGGAGCAGACTGAAATTAACTAACAGTATAGACTGCAAAGGAAAGATCAGGACGAGTAATCGTCAAGTATTGCAATGCACCAACCAAATATCGATAATGCGTAGCGTCAGAGAAAGGAGTCCCTGAAACCCGAAAAATTTCTGTGGAGGCTATTGGAGCGGACACTGGCTTAGCTTCAATCAAGTCTGCTCGCTTTAGAATGTCATGAGCATATTTAGATTGGCTTAAGAACAAGCCATGATCTGTGTAATGCACTTCAAGACAAGAAAGTAATTCAGACGTCCCAAATCTTTTATAGTAAATTCACGTCGAATACGTGCTATTAGAGAAGTGATCAATTAAGAACTATTGCCTGTGAGAATAATATCATCAACATAAAGTAGTAAATATAGCATGTATGAATCTTGAACATAAACAAATAATGATGTATCAACATTGCTGCATGTGAAACCCAAAGATAGTAAGAAGGCACTAAAGCATTGAAACCAAGCATGTGGTGCTTGCTTTAGTCCATAAATGGCCTTCTGAAGTTGACATACATGATTCGGGAAATGGGAATCAACATAACCCGGAGGTTGCTCCATATAAATAGGCTTATCAAACAACCCATGTAAGAACGCATTATTTACGTCTAGCTGATAAAGTGGCCAATTTTTCACGATAGCAAGAGCAAGAACAATACGTATTGTAGAAGCCTTGACAACTGGACTGAAGGTGTGAGTGAAGTCAAACTCCAAAATCTGAGTGAACCCTTGAGCCACTAATCGAGCGTTATTATTGGATTGTATACTAAAAGTTTAGCTTTTTATATGAACAATGTTAAGACAATATTTGAAATGAGAATCATGTGATCAAACGTTTGCAATAATGTTGTTGCAAAAGTCTATTTACTTTATACTGTAGATAATGTGGTGTGCGACGTCACATGGAAGATCATATTATCGGCCCCTTATAAAGTATAAACAGATGTTCACAACCGAGATAGACGGGGACTATCTATTGGTATAATTGTAGTGTGATTTGGTATTAGTCTGTCTTGACTATAAAATTGCACTAGTGCACTTTGTGTATCAAACAGACCTCGTTGAGATCGTTCAATTTATACTAACTAGATAATAGAACATGATCTCTGTTATTATGGATATTCGTACTCTTAATCCCTATAAAATAACCTCAACATGTAAGCCAGTATTTATTTATTTTATTCATCAATGGGTGAGATTTAATAGTTAAATCAATATGCTCAGTGAGTTGGGATATGGTGCTGTCTCTATGGTGTGTTGTTGATCGTAGAAGGAATCTGTGTCCTAACGGAATTGGTTGATGATGTCCCCTTAAGGAGCTCATAATGATTATCATATAAACCCTGCAGGTGGATTTATTCTGGCATGATAATAAGGTTGAGTGGTACTACTCTCTGTAAATATATTAATTAATGGAGTTGCCAGTAACTTAATTAATTAATGGACATTGAATCTTAAACACGGGGAGACTAACGGGCTCATAATATGAAGGAGCCCATAACGTAATTTGGGATTAGGGTGGCAGTGCAATAATACTTCTTTAGTGGACTGATTTATTATTATTGGACTTAAGTATAAGTTTTGGCCTAAATTTGGATGCTTAAGCCCAATGGAGGCCCAAACCCTAATTTCTCCTCCCGATCCCTGTTGTAGCCTATATATAGCCAATCTCAGTAGTCTGGTAATTCATAAGACACACTTAAACACGTGAATAAGCAGATTAGGGATTGTGGATTGAGATTGTCTTGTAGATCGTTGCCCACACAACATCAAGACGTGGCCTAGGAATACAACAGAAGATCAGAAGGTCGTTTGTTCCTGCTGCTGATGATCAACCTCTATATCAACGCTGGTGAAAGGTAATTTAATTCTATGTTTATGCTTCTGCTGTGATAGAATCACATGGAACCCTAACAGTTTACGCTAACCAAAAAATCTAAACGCCATCACTTATAATGATCAATGGAGCCATCAGGGAGAAACTTTGTGCGGAAAATCCATTTTGAACCAACGACATTAGCAGTAGAGGGACGAGGAACAGTACTCAAGTGTTGTTAGAACGTAAAACACGTAACTCATCATCCATAGCTGCAATCCAATGAGGTGACTTCACTGCAGAATTAAAACCTCGAGGATCCAAATTGGTGTGCAAGGCAGTAAGAAGAGCACTGTGAGCAATATGAGTCATATTAGGCGGATGATTTAACTTAAAAATGCAATCTTGAGCACCAGTACGCATCGAGTGAGTTCTAGTGGGTTTGGTTCGAGATGGCTGGTTATTTAGCACAGGAGGCGGAGATGGTTGAGCTTCATGCTGCTCTACAACTGGAGCTGGTGTGTCAACTTCTTCAATTGGTATAGTAGGAGTTTGATGGATAGTATCTTCAAGAGGACAAATCTAGTAAGGGGCTCGGGATGAACTGGAGAGGATAGGGCAATGATGCACATTTTCTTTGCACGCAAAATTAATCCCCAAGTATTAAGGATATCAATTGCAGCTTAAGTAAGCGACCAAGTGATTATCGAACCCAAAGGACGACGTATTATCAATTTAATTGTTTACTAAATTAATTAAGACAAGATGTGGCAATAACAGTTGAGTATTGGATTATTAACTACTAAACAATTAATTAAAATAACAAATAAGATAAAATATCACTAGAAAAATGCAAAAATGGATCAAGTAGGAGAATAGGTAGCTCTAGAAAAATTCAGTTTTACTACTTAACTTTCCTTCCGAGTGTTGGTGTCCCATGCATATCTACTCTATAGACACAAGTAAACATGCGTGTAACACGTGTGAATAACCTTAGAGCAAGAGATATAATTTCACCCCCCTTTCTAGGTACTATCAGTATTAATTATTTCCTTGACCAATTGGTACTCTAACCCGATATGATCTCCTTTTATAGGTACTATGAAACTATCCTCTTTGTCCTACTTAATAACTCGAATTCAATTCAATTAATAAGTATTCATATATGATAGTTCTAATGAAGTTTCGGAATCCATCACTTAGAATTATGACATGGAATTCTGCTCAGCAGTGAACACACTCAATCAATAATCAAGATATGTATTCAGACTCTATATAACAATTAATGATGCACAAAATGACTGTGAGTATTAATTAAGAAAGTACAATCATAAATAAAATAAATTCACAAGTAGTGTTGTACAGAGTATACACATGGAAGTTCAATTAACTAGATAAAACCTTCACAACCCTAGTTCTACCAAAAAGGCTCTAGACCATAATGTTGCGAAGAACAATCATGGGTGTTGGATAGATCTTACCCGAATGTCCGAAAAATACAAGATAAATTAAGAAACGAATAAACCCTCGATGTGGCGTCATCGCATCCTTCTCGCTCTTGAATTCTCCTCTTAGTTCTCCCCTTGATTCCACAAACGAATCTTCAAAGTGATGGATGGATGGAGGAAAGGAAGTGGATAATGGTTGGGGGGTGATCCCCCCTTGTGGGGTGTGGTATGGTTGTGGCCTCTCTTTTGGCTCTCTTCTTGTATTGTTTTTTTGTTTGATAATGGTGTGATATACACCCCCTTTTATACTCGTAAGCTCTCCTTATAGGCCTTGGAATAGGCTTTTTGGGTGAACACACGCATTGAAGGTGTAAAAATACGGATATGACAAGTTTCCGTACGTCAATTCGACCATCACAGTAGGTCGAATTGAGGTGTCGTGATCGAATTGACGCCTTTTCCGTCCGATTCGACCTCAATTGGACCAGCACATCAGGTCGAATTGACCTCTCCTGGTCGAATTGACTTGCACAGTCTCACCGTTTCACATATAACTTCCACATCCGAGCTCCAATTTGAGTGATTCTTGCGCTCACGCGATCTTCTCTTCCTTGGCTTTCTATCAATATAAAGAACTTATAGAAACTCCAATATTTGTATATATAATAAGTCATGCAAATTGGACAGTCGTTCTGAACAGGAACAGCTTGCGCGACGTCACCACTTTGATCATAACTCTCTCGTTTGGAATCCGATTGGGGTGTTCTTCATACCAAAACGACCCTTTCTTCAGTGGCATTCTAACCATATATTACATAAATAGTTTTGATCTCTACAACAACACAGAAAAATTACAAAATTTGGACGTGCGTTTTTCAGCATCCTTGCACAAATTGCACTTTTTTCTCCAACCTTGCACTTTTGATCCTTTTTCCACCTAAAACACAACAAAACATCTCAAGTGCACCTTATTCTCACATATAATGAATATAAGACCATTGTGCTAATATATGACAATAATTCCAATCAAGAAGGTGTTAAATTGGACAATAAAACACACTTATTTTCACTCTCATCAATCCCCCAAACTTACCCGTTGCTCGTCCCGAGGCAAAAAAATAAAAATAAAGAGAGAGAGAGAGTAAGAAAATTAGCGGAAAAAGAAGGACTATGACAAATACCCATCTTCAAAATACAATTGTTCTCAACTTAGGTCATGCAACTCTTATTGCATATAATAATCAATTCATATCATACAAGTTAAGAAAATCACCACCAATTCAAATGCTCCATTAACATGTTCTCACGGGAAGTATATAACACTCGCACTCAAGTGTAAAAGATGTACACTTATGGGTTAAGGTGTTTACACTCATATTCAATTCAAGTGCATGCGTAACCATAAGTTTGTCAATTGTCTCAACTCTCCTTTTACTTGTAGCAAGTGAATCATGGATCAAAAAGGTCTTTTATTTGGTTATAATGTAGGCTCTTTGGAAAAGGTGAGAAATAATGGATAAGTGACTCAAAACTCGGATCAATCAAGCTGCAGTGTCTCTCGATCTTTCATTCTTCCTCATCACTTCAATCAAGCACAACACTCTTCAAACTCTCCCATCTTTCTCCTTTAAGCACAACATAGTTTTTTCAACTTTTCCTAGCACTTCAACTCCATCATTCTCCTTTTCTTCACCCTTTTTTTCTCTTTTCTCTTTCGAGGTACCAATTTCGGGCACTACCTCTCATATCCTCCATAGGGTACTAGATTTAAGCACTACCCTAGGGTGTTTGATTCCATTAAGTACTACATTTGAGCACTACTCCAGGAATTTCTTTTTCATCCTTAAGATTTTTCTTTCATCATCCTTATTATCCCTCAAATCATCACTCTCTTCAATTAAGCTTTATTAGCTATCAAAAGAATGGATTTAAAAAGGCTCAACCGGACTGACTAGGGATTTAATGAATTCAGGTAAAGTATATGGGAAAATATGGGTTAAATATCAAAGATGGCCTAATATCATTTCCATAATCCACTATACTAATCTTGAATATTCAAGGAGACTCAAGGCAAGTTATAGAATACACGCACAAGAATGATACTCAACAGAAAAGAAATATCATATGATTATGTAACATGATCAACAAGGCTCAAAATCTCACATGGGTTTTAACAAGTAACAGAGCACTTTTCATGGTAAGCAATATCCCACAAGTGCACATAGAACTTAAAGTCGCATTATAACTCACGTACACTTCCTTCAACAATACAAAGAGCATATGAATCTAGGCATAGTTAAAAACATATAAGCTCACATGGATCACCACCATAAACTCAACCCATCACTCCATGAATTAAAAGTACACATAAGAATTAAAACAAGGGAACGAGAGCACTTGATTTTTCTTCAACGTATACACAAGCTCCTCAGTGTAGAACTCGTCTTGCCACTCTTTTACCTTTTTCTATCATCAAAGCTCAAACTCACTCATCATCACAGGATTAATAAATAATAATATAGGAGAACTATAAGAAAGAATCAATTGGCTATCTAATCGACTCTACACACTAGAAACACCACTGAACACTAGAAAAATCGCAAAAAATCGACACATCAAAACCGATTAAAGTTTCAACATACCGCAAAAAATCAACTCCCCTAGCAAACATTACAAAGAAAAAATTATACTCTTGGTGCTGGAATGAGGTATAACATCACACCCCCAAACTTAGTAAAAGCATAAGTCGAAACTAAGTTTGCAAAGAGATGTAATTGCCGATTAGTAAGTACCTAAAATATAAAAATTTCTTACTCACACGAATGAAATAATGAAATAAAACGGAAGGGCAAGCCCCCAACAGACGCTCATCTTTAACGTCGGAGAGTCACGACGGTAAAGTCTTAATCAACAAGAAATAATATAATCAACAATAGCAGCCGTCCTCAGCAACGGCGCCAAGAACTTGATGCGCATTTTCTTTGCACGCAAAATTAATCCCCAAGTATTAAGGATATCAATTGCAGCTTAAGCAAGCGACCAACTGATTATCGAACCCAAAGGACGGTGTATTATCAATTTAATTATTTAAAAAATTAATTAAGATAAGATGTGGCAATAAAAGTTGAGTATTGGATTATTAACTACTAAACAATTAATTAAAATAATAAATAAGATAAAATATCACTAGAAGAATGCGAAAGTGGATCAAGTAGGAGAATAGGTAGCTCCAGGAAAATCCAGTTTTACTAATTAACTTCCCTTCCGAGTGTTGGTGTCCGACTCTGTCTTGTGGAATATGGACGCATCACTAAACCATGCGTATCTACTCTATAGACACAAGTAAACATGCGTGTAACACGTGTGAATAACCTCGGAGCAAGAGATATAATTCCACCCCCCTTTCTAGGTACTATCAGTATCAATTATTTCCCTGGTCAATTGTACTCTAACCCGATATGATCTCTCATTATAGGTACTATGAAATTATACTCTTTATCATACTTAATAACCCGAATTCAATTCAATTAATAAGTATTCATATATGATAGTTCTAATGAAGCTTCGGAGTCCCCTCACTTAGAATTATAACATGGAATCCTGCTCAGCAGTGAACGCACTCAATCAATAACCAAGATATGTATTCAGACTCTACATAATAGTTAATGATGCACAAAACAACTGTGAGTATGAATTAAGAAAGCACAATCATATATAAAATAAATCCACAAGTAGTGTTGTACGGAGTATATACATGGAAGTTCAATTAACTAAATAAAACATTCACAACTCTAGTTCTACCAAAAAGACTCTAGCCCATGATGTTGCGAAGAACAATCATGGGTGTTGGATAGATCTTACCCGGATGTTCGAAAAATACAAGATAAATTAGGAAACGAATAAACCCTAGATGTGGCATCATCACGTCCTTCTCGCTCTTGAATTATCCTCTTAGTTCTCCCATTGATTCCACAAATGAATCTTCAAAGTGATGGATGAATGGAGGAAAGGAAGTGGATGATGGTTGAGGGGTGATCCCCCCTTGTGGGGTGTGGTATGGTTGTATCTCTTATGGCTCTCTTCTTGTATTATTATTTTTGTTTGATAATGGTGTGATCTACACCCCGTTTTATACTCGTAAGCTCTCCTTATAGGCCTTTGAATGGGCTTTATGGGTGAACACACGCATTGAAGGTGTAAAAATACGGATATGGTAAGTTTCCATACGTCAATTCGACAAAGGAGCCAGGTCGATTCTCCCCTGGTCGAATTGGAGGTCGAATTGACCTACTGGAAGCTTCAGGTGCTCAATTCGACCAGCACAGCAGGTCGAATTGAGGTGTCGTGGTCTAATTGACTCTTTTGCCATCCGATTCGACCTCAATTGGACCAGCACATCAGGTCGAATTGACCTCCCCTGGTCGAATTGACTTGCACAGTCTCACTGTTTCGCTTATAACTTCCACATCCAAGCTCCGATTTGACTGATTCTTGCGCTCACGCGATCCTCTCTTCCTTGGCTTTCTATCCATATAAAGAACTTACAGAAACTCCAACATTTGTATATGTAACAAGTCATGCAATATGGGCAGTCGTTCTGAACAGGAACAGCTTGCGCGACGTCACCACTTTGATCATAACTCTCTCGTTTGGAATCCAATTAGGGTTTTCTTCATACCAAAACGACCCTCTCTTCTGTGGCTTTCCAAAATTGTATTACATCAATAGTTTTGATCTCTACAACAACACAGAAAAATTATGAAAATTGGACATGCGTTTTTCAGCATCTTTGCACAAATTGCACCTTTTCTCCACCCTTGCACTTTTGATACTTTTTCCACCTAAAACTCAACAAAACACCTCAAGTGCACCTTATTCTCACATATAATGAATATAAGACCATTGTGCTAATTTATGATAATAATTCCAATCAAGAAGGTGTTAAATTAGACAATAAAACACGCTTATTTTCACTCTCATCGGGCGAAAAGGCTCTTTCAGATGTAAAGCAACAGGTTCAACAAAAGCCGCATAATCAAGTTCAGAGATTGAACGAGTAGAAGTTGACCCAGAGAAAGGAAAAAAAACTTCATCAAACTGAACATGTCGAGTGATATAAACCCAAAAAGATGTGGGATCCATACAACGAAAACCCTTGTGTTGGGAACTGTAACCAAGAAAAATGCAAGGTACACTTCTAGGAGATAGTTTGTTAAAAGCATAATCTCGTAAACATGGGTAAACGCAGCAACCAAACACATGAAAATTTTCATATGCAGGCAAAGTAGAGAACAAAAGTTCATAAGGAGATTTGTTACCCAGAATAGGAGTAGGTAGTCTATTAATAATATAGAAAGCAAAGCTGAATGCTTCAACCCAATAATCAGCAGGAATTGAAGAATGAAACATCATTGTCAAGCCCATCTCTGTGATGTGACGATGCTTTCTCTCGACTCTACCATTCTACGAAGGATTGTAAGGACAAGACATCGAATGATGAATTTCACATTTCATAAAGTGAGCCTTTAGTTTATTATTTGTGAATTCAGAACCACCATCAGATTGAAATGTTTTAATGTTGCAAGAAAACTGATTCTATACAAACAACTGAAATTGCTCAAAGACTGAGAAAAAATCAGACTTAAGGCGTAAGGGATAAAACCAACTAAATCGAGAGAAATCATCGACAAACACAGTATAATAAATATAGCCTGAAGAAGATCTTACATATGCTGGACCCCAGAGATCATAATGAACCAAGTCCAAAACATGTGAAGCACGTTTTTTTATTAATAGTAAAAGATAGATATTTGCTTTTCGCCAACTAACAAGAAGAACAAATAGTCGGTTATGGCAACAAAGAAGTAACATAAACAATTCCAAATGATTTAATAAGCGAATTATTTCAAAAGCTATATGACCAAGACGCTTGTGCCATAACTCAAATGATCTCCGAGCCTTCACATTTTTTAAAGCAGCAACAAAAGCAATCTGACTTTTCTCCGAAATGTAAAGACCATTCTCACGCCGACCTCTTGCTAAAGGGGTCCCTGTTTTTCTATTCTATATTTCAAAGGAATCATCAGTAAAGACAACATTAACTGGATAATCTTGAGTATGCTTACTGATGGATAAAAGATTCTTAGTGATATGAGGAACGACTAACATATCCATCAAAGATAAATCATGGGATATACAAGAAGAGCCAGTATGAGAGATAGAAAGCTTAGCACCATTACCAACAACCACTTTGTCAGAACCAGTATATGGAGAGACCATATCAAGAGAAGTTGAGTCATTAGTCATATGTGCTGATGCTCTTGTATCAACAAACCAATATGATGCAGAAGTAGAACCAAGGGAACATCTAGCAGCAAATGAGTAGGCAAGAAGCGTCTGAGGAGAGACATTGTGGAATAACGTAGTGAACAATACGTGGTATAGTGTCCAGGTTGTCTGCAAATTTGACAGGTGGGCTGAGAACGCCCTCGACCACGACCATTCCCAGAAAATCTACCACCACGTCCAAGAGAAGAAAATCTAGCACTAGAAGCGCCACGATTTTTACCAGTGAATGAACAATTTGGCCCATTACCACCACGATTTTGACGATGTGATTGTATCATGAACGCAGCTGTATCCATGTTTGTACCAGAATCAACTGCTTTCGTGAATAAATCATCAGACTCCGCCAAAGAAAGAAGGATCAGAAATATTGCAAAGGATCCATATTAATTTAGATAGAAGAGAAGCCATGAAATTCCGAGCCCAACCACGTAAGAACCAGTGGGATTTATCAGTTTCATCAACTGGGCGACCCATGGACGCCAGTTGATCACATAAAATTTTGAAAGCAGATCCATATTCAGAGACTAAACGATTACCTTTCTTGATAAATTGTAATTCATCCTTAAGTTTAATTCCTGGGCTTTGGATGAACGGTTGAATGCAATAGAGAGTGTGTCTTAGATTTCACGAGAGGATGAGCATCCAACAACAACAATAAGCGCTTCTTCACTCAGAGTGGAAGAGAGAAATACATGCACTATCTGATCGTGCACAAACCATTTCTTAAATTCAGGATGTATGGTGGATGAACCCTTGGAAGTAGTTAGCATTTTGGATGGAGGGAGAAGAGAACCATCAACATGACCCAAAAATTTTTGGGAGAACAACAGTGGTTGTACTTGACTGTGCCGAAGAAAATAATTATTGGAAGTGAGTTTAACCGTGACCATATGGGTCCTGGCTTGTAGAGTGAGGGAGGAGTCAAAGGGGGAAGAAGCACCAGTTGTTGTCATCGTGACCGAAATTCACAGGAGAAAAGAAAAAGAAAAATAGGTAGAAAGCAGAAGCAAAATAGTGCAAAAAGCATAATAGGGAGATAGGGTGTAAGGACCGATACCATGTATGAATGGAATATCTCCTCAATTGAGGGATCTGGATATATTACATCAATATATATAATGTATTTACAATTATAATTTAAGGAAATAAATAAATAAAAAAGATATAAAAAGATACACAAAATATTTACTAAAATATTAGAGATCTTCTAGATCATGATTTGTAATATATCTCTAATAACTGGAAAAGGATTGAATGATCAAGCAAAATTTGTATTTTTTTAATATTTCATATTATTATTTAATTTATATATTATTATTTGATGTAACCTCATCAAATTATCGCCGTATATGGGAAAATAGAGTTGAGACGAGAAGGGAAGATCATACTGCATTCTTCTTAAGTTTTGAGTAGGTAATTTAAACCTCTACTAATGACAAGTTAATGAATATTAACCACCAATGTGAAGTTTTCCGTATCATTACCAAAGCCAAAGTGCTTTTCATTATTCCGTTCATTATTGGATGTTCTTAGTCGCATTTCTTGTAAAAATGTGTAAGAGTAAGAGACTCTATCGTCGAGTAAACGCGTGACCAATTACAAAATTTATAATAATGTCGTCCCAAGAGAAAGTAAACTGAGACTTGTATTCGAATTTTTTATTGATTTGTGCTTTGTAAGAAAGATAGTTTGAAGGTTTTGTATATAAAACTATTACTTAATCCTCTACTTACTCAACTAGAATTTAAACTAACAAAGTAAATGATCAAACAACAAGCAAATGATGAATGGAATGGATGTAGAATTCACTTGAGAAGAGAGCAAGGCTAATCATACTCATGGTTAAGACTTGAGCTAGATATGCAAAACTCTTGATGGTAATTTTCATTAACTTGTGGACTAAAAGCAATCACGATTTTACCCCTAATCTCTATGGTCAAGGCAATTAGGTTCTCGACTCTTTTACAAGTCTAAGTCTCCTAGGATTGGTCTTAATCTCAATTCCCTTAAGGTACTATGATCATAAGTTGGTTCATTTCACTCAATTTCTTAAGTGTCCCCTTATACTAACATGCATGCACATTTCAATATATGATTCAATTAAACATCCACTCACAACATTGGAATGACCATTCTAATACTATGAATAGAGAATTTAATCACACAAACATTGAAATGAAACATGATTGATATTTCATAAAAGAAAGTCCACAAATCAATTCAAATCACTACTCAAGTTCTACATATCTAACTCTTCACCTCAACCATTCATATGATTAGTCCTACTATAGGACTAGCCACTAAACATGATGTTTAATTCAATACAAATCAAGCTTTGCTCCATGTGAGCCAAAATAAGAAGAAAATCAACAAATGAAAAGTAGATTGACTTCCCTTGCATGGAGAAACCTTCCTCCTCTTCAATTTATCAACTCCTCCACTTCTTGATGCTTCTTCTCAAATGATGGATGGATGGATTAGATGATGGATTTATGGATTGAATGTGGAGATTAAATGAAAATTGGATGGATCTAATGGATAGAGATGGAATATGGATCTAGTGTGTGAGGAAATGTGGTGTGGAGTGTGTGTAACTGCTATGAATCTGATCTCCCCTCTAAAATTTCGCACAAGTCATCCTTTTATATCACTAATGGACCTTCTAGAAGCTTCCGGAACTTTCTCAAAATTGCACAGGCTTTTGCACCTACACGGCCCGTGTAGGGCACACATACTTCGGCGTGTTGTGGGTGCTTCTGGACACTGCTCGAGCTGCAGTACACGGCCTTGGTAATGGCCGTGTAGCATTTTTTTAATGTAAGTACACAACTTTTTCTTACAGGGTCGTGTCCCGCACACGGGACGTGCAGCAACGCATGGCCCGTGCACCAGCACATGGCCTTCCTCCTGGACGAGCAGCGATTTCTAATGACAATACACGGCCACTTGTTACAGGGCCGTGTTCCGCACACGGTCCGTGTACAAGCAGGCCCTTTTCTTCCATCTCCGTTTCGCTACCGACTCCATTTTTATCCATTTCTTGATCTGTTTTACACATATTTAAGCTCATTTACACAATTCTATCAATTCATACCACATTTCTCAAAACAATAATAACTCCACTAAAATTTACAAAAATACGGATAAGAATATCCGAAAATCCACAAATAAAGACACTAAAATCTAGGTGAAAATGACTACTAGCATTGGCATAAGAACTTACCAATTTAACATGTTCGTAATCTTCTCATAACCTTTCAAGATGAAATCGTGGAAATGTCTCGTGAGAGACGGAACTGGGACGTGAGAGGAAGGCATTGTTGCGGGAATTTGGTTAAGATTTTTCGAGTATTTCATTATTGTATTTGTGAGGTATTCTACACTTTATCTCTTGAGTTTGCAATCTCTGTTTCTCTTTCCCATTATCCCTTCTTCTTTTTCTCCCGTGAAGAACAAAATAGCCCCAATTTTCAAAAGCCATGAAAGTGCATATAAGGTGTCGAGAGAATGCCTGAATGAATTGCTGGATTATTTTCATACTTTTACAGTTTACTTACCTGAGGATCTCATGAAATTTTAGTTCATAGGAAACATGATAGCCTCCCACAAACAAAGACTCTAGAGGGTCAAGGAATGCATCAAATTGGATATGTAGTCGTTCTAATCGGATTTGAAGGCCAAGGAAAGTTCTTCCAATGATAGAATCTCAATCGGATCAACCGATTGTCTTGATTTGGACTTGTACATTCATTTGTGATGAACCATTTAATAATCAAATAAATTTATACATGTTACCGCAATTTCTAGAATGATCACATGATTTGAATCGTGAAATGTTATTGTTACAGTTTTAGCAATTTCTAACTGATAGCTATATATGGACCTGTGAGGTTGATATTGATTACTCAACTAGTGCTGTTTTTTACATGAATTGGCGAAGGATTACATGCGATCGTAATGTGGGTTCGTCAAATATTAGAACTCACATATTATATAAATTTCAAAATTTGCAGTGAATACTATTTTCTTGAATTGAGACATTTACGATGGAGGCTGCAACATTTTGCAAGGAAAATGATGCTTTAAAGACATTATTGGCAGTATAATTATATACAAATGAACTCCAGGTATATTTGTGTTGTACCAGCAAAATAAGAATTGAATTTATTTTGAAGTATGCAATCAATTTAATCACCTAGCTAGTTTGTGATCTTGGCGGAATATACTTGAGGTTTTACCTTAGAGATTTAATGATGCAATAAGCATTTTACGTGGAATATACGTGCATATGCTTGATGTGGCTCATTTGATTAATTGTTTGTGTTGATACAAGTCTTGAAACTTACATTTGTTTGACAAGCTAGTAATTATTGATATTACCACAAAGTTGATGGTAGATAGTTATAACCTTCATGACGTTGAGACTGCAAAATTATTTGTTACATAATGATATTGCTCCTGATAATATTAAAATGATTGCTCCTGCATGTGAGGCATTATGCTTTAAAATTTTACCTTTGTCATATTAATCATTTATCATTGAATAATAGAGAAAACTCTAAATTCTCATTTTGAAATTTGAGTTTTTGGAAGGGCATGTGTTGAGAGTAGAATTTCACGTATTTTAGGTCTCACATTACACCGTTTTTGATTGAATGTGGCCATAATTTTATGTGGAATGACATGGTCTTCCTATCTTTCATAATTAAGATGCTACTAAGGTGTTTTGTTGAGTTTTGAAGGGTAAAACTAGATCAAATGTTCAAAGTTGGAATGAAGAGTGAAAGTGTGAAGGAATGCTGAAAAACACACCTCCACGTTATGTAATTTTTTTGTATTTGTGTAGAAGTCTAAATTGAACATGTGATATATGGTTGGAAAGCCATGAAAGAGAGGATCTTTTGGCACAAAAATCACTCAAATTGAAGTCCTTATGAGGAAGTTATGCTCAAAACAGTGAGATCGCGCAGTGCAGTCTCTGCCGCTCGGCTGGCAGCTCGGGGCGAGCTAGCCTGGATTGGCAGCCATTTTCCAGCGAGTGGGGTCCAAATGGGACCCAGATGACGTGGCAAGTCACCCTGTATCAGCTCGAATTCCACTCTGCTAGGTCCATACACAGCTTGGGCCGAGTTGGATGCCGAGCAGCCCTAAATCGGGCCCAAACAAGGCCTGTTCGATACAACACTGTATTTATACTCTTCAGGTCGTGTTTTGAGGCAGAATTGGTTAAAAAACAGCCCTGCAACAGTCTAAGAGAGATTAGGGGAGACCAATACACAATTTGGAGAGAACCCATCCATAATTCATCATCAATTCGCTCTACCAACACTTCCATATCAGATTTATATCTGATTTCATCCTCCATCCATCTCCAAGTGTGTTTCAAGTGCTAATTGAGAGACGGAGAAGGGATGCAGACTTACGCTTACGCTAGGGTTTCATGTTTCTAGTCTTTCCCTTCCTTTTATCTTGATTTTTGATATGAATTGCATAGCCATGAGTGTTGATCATAACCTCATGGGCTAATTTCCTATACAGTTCTAGGGTTTGATGAATTGATTGAATTGATTTGGAAACCTAGAACATAGATTGGGATTTTATGCAGTTGATCTTTTGATTTTACTTAATTTATTCAGACTTGCTTATTTGCTTCGTAACATCTTCATAATATTCTCATGACATCCGCTATAATGCTTGAATTATTGTGTTAGCTTGTGTGCGTTCATGATTGGTATTGTCTATCTGTTAGGGATTGAAGTAGTTCCGCTATAAACACTTTAATTCCATGAACTTGTAAATCAAATACTTGAATTGTTTAGTGGAACAATGCAATTAGACATTCAAGTAGGAAGTGGATAGAACCTTGTAGTAATTCCAGAGAATATCTTGTTAGTCGAACTTACCATCCGGATGTATTGTTGTTTGCTTTGATTAGTATCTAGGAATAAGGCTTGGTAATATTTGCGCACTCTAGGATTCAAACCAGAATATATTGTTAGCTTTAAATCAGATCATATTCGGTGGGTTAACGGGGCTACGTGGTGTATTTTTATTGAAACTGCATGAATGAACAATTGTAGGTTTAGTAACCCAAATTAATTTGTCTATACCTGATACCTTAAAAATTGTCGCTTATCTCTTGATTAGAACTTGATTTATTCTCATTACTTTTAATTAATTCAGTTATTTAATATTTCGTTATTTAGATTAATAATCATCACAAACTCGGAAATTTGGTTACTCAATTCTTCTTAAATAGTAATCTAGAATAAATAAATAATTAACTGTCTCAGTGGGATCGATAATTTAACTTGGGTACTTGCTACTATAATTGACATCCTTATACTTGAGGATTAAATTGGAGTGCGTAGAAAAAGCCTAACAGCATGCACTGATATTGCTATATACACACAAGAAAGTGATAATATACAGTCTCAAATTTTAGAATTCATGCTTTACACACGGCTGAGGTTTGTCATACAGACACATGGTTAATTTGAATACTTGTGAGGTATTATCTTATCTTCTATTAATTTTACAACTCAAACCTCAATGTTTTTATCAATCTTTTGGCTGTTAATCTGCAAAAGCTTTGTAATATTTACAAAGTTGAACTTACGTGGAAATTGGCATGTAGTTTTCACTTATCAAATTGAGAGAAAATCACTCATGCATTTGAGATAATAAAACTAATTAATTGAGATGTTCTAATTCTTCTATTGTTGGTACAGTGGAACTATAAAACATGCATACAAGATGGACCCGAGCTCGGAGAATGAGAAGACTGAACCCTATCATTGAATGTGATCAAGGCTACGAAGCCTGACATTGAGGCTAGGACCACGAGGTCTGATGCCTGGCTATGAAGCCCAATATTTGAGGCTACGACCATGAGGTCTGATGCCTAACTACGAAGCCATGATGAGATAATTGAGGCTACGACCACGAGGTCTGATGTCTGGCTACAAAGCTGTGATGAGATAATTGAGGCTACGAACACGAGGTCTGATGCCTGGCAACGAAGCTATGATGAGAAAATTGAGGCTATGACCACAAGGTCCGATCCTTGGCTACGAAGCCATGATGAGATAATTGAGGCTACGACCACGAGGTCCGATGCCTGGCTATGAAGCCATGATGAGATAATTGAGGCTAGGACCATTTGATTATTCACCTTTTTGCATGTATCATCAAGTGTAGGGAATCAATTGTAGCTCAGCATGTGACCATGTAAAAATATTGAACCCAAGAGATTAGCATTAAATGAGATACACACTAACTAATTCGCACCACTAATAATTAAGACAAAGTAACCTTTTCTGATTTTGGAAATTATTAAACTAATTATGTAGAAAAATAAATATTAAATAAAATAAATAAAAATAAAAACCACAAACAATCACAAGTGTTTCAACAGAGAAGACAAGATAGCTCTAGGAAATTCAATTTAAATTAGTCAAATTAAATCACTAGACAATCGGTTATAATTCCTGCAGATTTTATGGAAGCAATCACATAACTATGTTAAATCTCTCTTTTAAAGTAAACTTAACACATAAATCTGGTTCAAACCCTCAGAAGTAGAAGAATAATTCATATTTCCTTTCTAGGTACTTCATGCAAAATTCCATTAAAGGCTAGAGCACTAGAACCCTTTATAGGTACTTAAGAGTTAAACCTCGGTTCCCACCTAACAATCTAAGAAACCAAATCCTCTAGAATGGTAATTAATAAATATATTAAGTGTCCAATATTAATTATTCTAATGAATAAAGGTTATATGGTTTGATCCGTTTTACCCATAACAGATAGGTAAATATAATCACTTTATGGCACAAACAACAAGCATAAGTATGCATAAGACAATGACATATCATGAATGTGGGCAGACCATATAAAACAAAAATATAAGTCTCAATCAAAGCATTAATAAGGAAATAAGAATACTGCAGAAATCCATAACTTAGTCTATGTCATCAATTCAACCTTCAAAATCTAAAACTATCCAGAAAGTACAAGCTCATGGTGTTACAAGCAACAATCATGTCTATGGAATGAAACTTACCCATGAGTCTATAAATCAACAATAAGAAATTAAAGAAAGAATAAAAACCCTTGTCTGGAATAATTCTCCATCTTCTCTTTCCGTCTTGATGATCCTCCTCCGTTCTCCTTCTCAAATAACAAACACTGTGATTGAGTGTGATAGGTCAAGGCGGGTGAAGGGTAGAGATAGATGGCGGAAGGTGATGGTTTAAGATTTCGTAGCCCAAAGGATTTGGTAGAGAGTTAGGGTTTCTTCTGGAACTCCCCAAGGACTCCTTTTATAGTTGAGGGTTGCTAAAATTCGGATTCCTCCTCAAAATAGGGTTTTTTCACGTCAAAAACATGAACGGGCCCAAAATTGGGCCGCTGGGTCGTGCCACTCGTCGGCAGTCTGCGCGACCTCACGATTTTGCTCATAACTTCTTCATCCAAACTCCGATTGAGGTGATTTTTGCGCACACACGATCCTCTCTTTCTCAAATTTCTATTCATATAAAGAAATCACAAAAATTCCAATATTTTAAGGAAACAAGTCATGAAAAAGTGGCACGAGTCGTGTTGGTCGGCACAGCCTGCGCGACTTCACCGTTGTGATCATAACTCCCTCATCTGACCTCCAATTGAGGTGTTTCTTGAGCCAAAATGGCCTTCTCTTCTGTAGTTTCCAAACATATATCACATGGTTAGTTTGGACTTCTACAAAAGTACAGAAAAATTATGCAAATTGGACATGCGTTTTTCAGCATTCTATAACGATTTCACTCTTCATTCCAACTTTGCATTTTTAATCCGTTTTCCACCTAAAAACACAAAATAACACCTCAAATGCACCAATATATTAAATAAATAAAAATTAACCATTTAGTGCTAAAATACGAATATAAATACCATAAAACGGTTCTAAATCGGACCCTAAAACATGCATATTTTTACACTAAAAAACCACGAGGTCCAATGCCTGGCTGCGAAGCCACATTGAGGCTAGGACCACGAGGTCCGATGCCTGGCCGCGAAGCCACATTGAGGCTAGGACCACGAGGTCCGACGCCTGGCTGCAAAGCCTATCATCTCTTGATGGCGAGATAATTGAAGCTAAGACCTCGAGGTTCGATGCTTGGATACTAAGCCTTAACATTCCCTAATGATGAGATAATTGATGAATGGGAACCCTTTTAGACTTACCAACTACCCAAGGAATGTCATACGTAGAGGAACTTCATAAGCTTTGGTATGTCCTATCATTTCTTTTCATTACAATGTTGCAATGATGGATGATGTTGTTATGACTTGCCCATGGCAACTTGTGTGAATCATGCATTACATAATGATTTATACAGTTTTTTATGCATTTGGGGGTAATAAGAAAATAACATCTACACATTGCGAGATTAATGAACTATGCTTGCAAGGTATTTGATATGATCCCTAACAAGAATTGAGATGTGTTGTTAAAAGTGCTATTGCTAGCAGGGATTTCAAAGATGATATTTGGGCATCGATCTCTCATCAAGTTGAGGAGCGAGTAGAATCTATAATGGGTAATTGAGGTACCCCTTTTATTTCTATCTTGATTATGATGTTTCCAATCAATCTTGTGAGGCTAACAAGCTTGTGCAATCACAGTGAAGAGTTAAGGTATCATGTGATTCAGTTTTTGGTAAATAGCAATACAAATGTGATAAATTATCATTTGCGAATTTATATTTTGGTCTTTGCAATAGCCTTAAACTATTTGCTGCCAACTGCAAGTTTGCTTTAATTCTTCTGCCTAAGTGATAATCGGAGCCCTGGTGGCTGTGAGTATATGATTACAAATTGTTGTCCTGACACATACTCTGTTGCTTCTTGATGAGTTTGAGACTCAAATTCAATTCAAAGGTTTTGAGACTAGATTATATGATCTTTAGAGATTTTCTCATGTGATGGTACATGGATATAAATGGAAACTTGCTCATGCGAATATGTTTATGAAGATATGCAGGTGTGCATTTTCAGTTTAGATATGTTACTGCAACCCATGAATTTTCATGTAATTTTAGAGTTTGCATGATTTTCTGAAATTTATCCGTAAATTACTGCAATTTACTTGGTCAGATTCTAAACATGTGCCTTGTAGCTTTTTGTTAAAGTATATATTTGTGTAGCGTGTTATTTGGATATTTATCTTTGAATGTATTTACTCTGAATTATTTATAGAAATGAATCAGAATAGGGGGTGTAGAAAGATGTGAAAGTGTGATCAGAGGGTTTATTTCAAAGTGTGATTCCGTTCGTTTGCATTACGGATTTGTGGTGATGGAATGATGTTTTGACATGCCTACGGCAATTATTGTGTATCGTATGTTATAAATTTGCTTTGTAGTACATTTGAATTAATGAGTAAGCAATCTGCATATTCTGCAGGATTAATGATATGATATGTGCCCATGAGGTGTTTGTTGAAATACCTAAATGAAGTTTGGTTTGTTGAATTTATCTACAATCAAGTAATGCTTTGAGGAAAACTTCCAGTGAACAGTGGGATTTATGTGAAACTATTTTAAGCAGGGGAATACTGGGTGTAAATTAATTTATTCTCCGTTAGAAATGGACTTTACTGTTGTTTTGGTCTAAAGATGTATATTGATAGATGTACGCTTAATTAGTTTATACATTTCTAACTCTCCAATCTCCATAACTTGTTAGAGTAAGAGAAACTTAGAGATAATGGGCTAATGCTCACTCTCGCCTCTTGTTTGTGATGGACTTTTTCTGTTTTGCAAGTCGCCTATTGAGATGAGAAAGTTGCACCTGCATCATTTATCCATATGTATGGGTTCAGTGTTTTTAAAACCGGACCAGACCAGCCGGTTTGACCGGGAATGGGTCCGGAACCACCCTAAAACCGTTTTTAGGGTTTAATAAAACCAGTTAAAATAAAAAAATCAGTAAAACTGATGAAACTTGAAAACCGCCGGTTTTTTATAAAAATTGCATCATTTTCATACAAATTCTTCTCCTCATTGCATTAAAAGGATTGAAATCATAAAAAAAAAACCAGAATGACATTAAATACAAAAGTAATCACACATATCAAACGAGAAACATTTAAAATCCTCTTTTCGGATACTGATCTACAGAGGAAATATACTGATCTATTCGGACTTCGGAGGATAACATCGAGTCTGAGAAGCTAAACCACCACCTCCATGAATCTGCAGCAAATTTGGGGACGTCCACGAATCTGCTGCACACTTGGAGCCGACGAGCCCACAAAATTGGATGTGTCGTGAAGTATTTATTTAAGTTAAAAAAATATAGAAAAGAGAGAAGAGTAAGAGACGAGAGAGAAACTGAAGAAAAGCAGAAGATGGAGACAAAATGCGATATGAATGAGAAACGGCACACCAAAATGAAGCCCTAATAATTTTTAGTTGTTATTATTTATATATATTTGTAATAAATAACTTTGATGTGGGCTTTAAATTTTAAAATGAATTTTTTTTCCAAAGGGATGGGCTAGTTATGAACTTATGAGTTCAACAAATTATAAATAATTTATTTATTATATATCTATTTGATAATTATTTTAAAATATAATTAAAAATATATTAATTTAATTTTTCCGGTTGAACCAGTTGGACCTCGAACCGTTGTCTCCACCGGTTTGGTCTTCGGTCCGATTATAAAAACAATGTATGGGATAAAAACATATGAGATAAGACCAGAAGAAAACTATAAATTGCAGCTTTGCATAAAGTGTCGAGTAGAATTTTGATAAAATCCATTTCTAAGTGCAGTGTTATGACATCTATAATGATGACAGTATTACGTATATGATTTCCTTAATTATTATTGAGATAATTAATTCTGGCAACCCTCATTGTTGAGGTAACAATGATTTACTATTTTAGTAATATCATTAAGTTTGTTAATCTTTGAAAAATACACTCTTATACAAAATATGTGTTTGATAACATGCGGGAGAGAATTTTATATTTGGGGCTCTCCAAAATAACTTGCAGAATTTGAGTAGTGACTTCTCCATGACAAGTTACTTGCTCCAGGTTTTTTCCTTAATAATATTGCGTTTCTGACTTATGATATAATGGTGGATTGTATTTATGTACTCTGAATAATTGAGTAGTTGATGTGGATAAATATATTAATTATATTTATTAATTAGACTTGGTTTTACGGTTAACACCACGACAATAGAGAACGTGTGTTATCTGGTATTATAATCTTAGAAAGTACCCAGAGAAGGTAATTAGAATGATTACAATTTTGTCTTGAGATAATATAGAGATATTGAGATACAATACTGACTTGAGTGTTGGAGGATCTACGCCAGAGAGGATGTTAATTTTACAAGTGTATGTGGATTCTTGAAGAGCACTGGACTGGAAAAGGATTGAAGGATCAAGCCAATTTGTATTTTCTTAATCTTTCATATTACTATTTAATTTATATATTATTATTTGATGTAACCTCATCAGATTCAAATTCTTTTTCATTTTATCATTTTCAGTCTCAAATTCTTGAAACGGAATTGAGAATCCGATTCAAATCCTAAACCATTTTAGACATAGAAATTCAAATAGTGCATATTCTAATCAAACAAGAAATTCTTACCTTAATTATCGCAATAATCAAATCCTAAAATTCTTGGCAAAAATAAGATAGAAGATTTCTTGGCAAAAATAAATCCATTCTTTATTGATTCTGACAAATCTACAATAAAACGGATGAAATAGAAATCCTAGATTGTACATTACAGTGTTTGTCCAGATTTGCAACCATTTGAGATCATTTCTAGATAATTTTTGGAGAGACGATGATAAAGGAAGTCTGGAAGTCTCTCAAAAATGTAGAAAACCAAACCTTACGACCACCAGAGGATAAGAGTTAACGTGATATCTTCTCCGATCGATCTTCGATGGACCTACCGGTGGTAATCACCTCTGGCCCGTTCTTATCTGAACAACTTTACACCCAAACATCAACCACCGTCACTCGTCCCAGATCTGAGAATTGCCCTCTCTTGCCGGAACCGATCTCTTCCCAAACGTCTACAGCCGTCGGTCTCATATCTGAGGATTGTCCCTTCTTGCTGGAACCGCCCTCTTCCCAAACGTCAACCGCCTCCAGTCTGAGATCTAAGGATTACCCCTTCTTGCTGGAACAGCTCTCTTCCCAGACGTCAACCGCCGCCACTCGTTTCAGATCTGAGAATTACCTCTTTCTTACCTGAACAGTTTTCCTCCTATACCTCAAGCTGCTCGTCTCAAATCTGAGAAGACAATGTAGGTTGAAAGTTTTCAGGGGCAAAATGATAAATTTCATAATTAAACCTAGGGGTTTGATATTATCCATCCCAGTTTTGAGGGTTGAGTTGACCCTCCCACGTTCCTTCTTAACATCGGGCCTACAAAGCCCGAGGGTTATCCCCTTTCTTTCAACCTGCAATGTAAATAAAAGTTAACTAGGGTTAATGGAGGGATAACCCCCATTAACCCTCAAAGTAAACGGAACCTAACTTGTTTTGTTTAAAAATAAATTGTTTGGGGCAATTTAGTCTCATTGTATTAATTTATTTTAATCTCTATATTTATGGGGTGCATTTAGAAAAAATAGGGGTACGAATAGTCATGCCCTTTTATTAATTTAGGGCCTAAATTCAGGCTCCAAATTGATAGTTATATATATTTAGGTCTAGATTGATAGAAAAAATAATTTAGGCCCCAAATTGATAGTTTATCCATTTTTCAAGCCTTATATTATGTATAGAGCAGCGTGAGGGAAGAGGCCGCGAGTGGCAGAATGAAGGCAAAGCGGAGGCATTGGGGGTAGGGAGGCGGAGAGCAAAGTTGTTGAGCAGCGTGAGAGAAGACGGAGCGCGAGCAATAGAATGAAAGGGAGAAGGCAGAGCACTAGCGATAGAGTGTGAGTGCGAGGGAGAATCGTGGCCTAATTTTGCGCATGAGAAATTAATTACCATTCCCCTCTCCCATTTAGTTATTTAACACCAAGGGTTTTTACATGCATATAATATTTCACAATAAAATATGCAACCTAACATGCTCCTATTATGGCAAATAAGACAGTATATCACAGAGAACATGCATACATATATAACAATAATTAGATAATTAAATCAATTATAAACAGTTATATATCAGCGAATTCGATTGTTTGCCACCAAGCATAAAATTGAGCAGCTGCGACTATACGGGGTTCATCTTCCTTGGTGAGGTCACAAGAATCAACCTGTCTGGTCAGGTCGCGGGGTTTGGGGCAGCACCCCGAAACCTAAACGAAATTCTAGAAGAATCTTACGTAAAATATTCCTCAAATTCCTTGTCTGCCAACCTGCTCCACTAATCTGTCACCCTGCTCGACAACCACACGCCAAGATGTTCTTCCACCGTGTTGATCACCGAGCACACCGCACGACGCCCTCCAATCATATCTTCTGACACCGCGCATTCGTGCCCGGCATTCCACCCACCAACATGTCTGGCAGCGTGTGCCATCACAAGGCCATGCACCCGCCAGCGTGTGGCATCACACGGCATCCTCTGAGCACCTGCTGCTTGCCACCGTGCATACCGCACGGCTGCACAGGTGCCGCTCATTATCGTGAAACTTGACGGGCAACCACCGGGTGTATGATGCATGATGGCAGACGAGCGATCGTCAGGTGTTGGCTGCACGAACCGTGCATGATGCTGAGCGTGAAAAACGTGTTCTAGGCAGTATGGGAACATAGCGAGCAGGCAGGTCCAGCGCGCACGATGCGCAGAAGCTGGAGGGCACGAATCGTGCTGGCAGAAATTGCTGCCGGCGGCACGAAGCATTGCGCCCTGCTGTCCACAGACCCGATCGGCTAGGAATGAAGACTCGATCAAAACTGCCTGAAGACTCGACCGGAATGCCTGAAGACTCGACCTGAAACTCCTTCAGACCCGACCTGAAATTGGTGAGACCCACTCGGAAACGGCGTGACTCACCCCAGAACACACTTCAGACTCGCTCGGAACGGCCTGGGCTTGTCCAGGATGCCATCGTCGCCTTCACGTGAATGCCAGCCTCCGGTCATGAGCGCTGGTAGTCACATGGGTCTGCTGCTTGTGATCAGGCCACCTGCCGGCGACGATATCTGTTACCTGCTCCTGCTTATCACACTCCAGCAGCCTGTCATTGTTCAATCATGGCATCGCGGATCGCCAGTGCTATCGTGTCCCGGTGGGCCTCTCCTCCAGCGACTGTCTGTTGACGGCCATGAACAGCACCGCCGTCGACTTGCACCCTAGTGATGTATTGGGCATGAACGGCCACAACCGTCGTGTGCAAGCGGCCATGTCACCGCACGAACCCTTCATTCGCCGCCACTCAACTCCGCCCATTAGCCACCATCAGTCGTCGTTCATCACGATCCATCGCCGCATATTTAAAATCAGCCGTGAACGGATTATAAGGTTCTCATGGATAATAGATAATACAAAACCCTAACTATTTCATGTACAACTTCGATCTCTCACCGTGGTCGTGAATCGCCGAATTCAATCGACAACAGATATAGGGTTTTCATGGAAAAACAATTATACCAAACCCTAACAGGCTCACATGCGATTCTAATTTTGAAAATTAAATCACATCATCCACATAAAACCTAGCCTAACGTGTCACGCTTCACCACGAAAGTGAAGCTCTGAAAGTAATTGTTGGCATTCGATCGTTTGGTCAACGTGAACCGTTAAGATTCTATACGATTCTATAATCAGCGGAAGAAAGAAAATATAGAAATATATTAACTTTCACCAGGGTATATTGAAGAAGATGAATTCTCGCCGGCAGCATGCTTAGCTTCACCGTTTTGGGCATAACTCTCTCATCAGATCTCGAATTAGAGTGATCTACGCGCCATAACCATCATCTCTACAGTGGCTTTCCAACGGTGTATCACACGTACAGTTTGGAGTTTCACACAATTTTAGAAAAATCATGAAAGCTGACGGACGACAGCAGTATACAACCTTCCGGTCTTCTGTTGTATTCCTAAGTCCAATCTCGACGTCATGTGGGCGACGATCTTCGAGATCTTCTCAATCTGCTGTTCCCTCACCCCCTCACAGTATTAAGCATGTTCAAATTAGGGTTTCCGGATAGCTAAGATGACTTATATATGGGCTACAGCAGGGACCTGGGCTTAAGTATTCAAGTTTAGCCCAAAACTTATACTTAAATCCAATAATAATAATATATACCACTAAAATATTATTATTGCACTACCGTTCTAATCCCATAATTATATTATGGGCTCCTTCTTGTTATGAGCACGACAGTCTCTCCATGTTTAAGATATACAATGCCCATTAATTAATTAAGTTACAGACAACTCCATTAATTAATATCTCATCCGAGAGTAGTACCACTCAACCTCATTATCATGCCGGAATAAATCCACCTACAGGGTTTACATGATAATCCTTATGAGCTCCTCAAGGGGACATCATCAACCTATAACGGACACGGATTCCTTCTACAATCAACAGCACACCATAGAGACAACACTATTTCTCAATTCACCATGTTTATTGATTTAATTACATGTAAATCTCACTCATTGATGAATCAAAGAAATACATACTGTCTTACGTGTCGAGGTTATTATATAGGGATTAAGAGCACGAACATTCAGTGACGGAGCCAGGATTTAAATTTAGGGGGGGAGGGGGGCGACATAACATTGTAAAATAAAATATTCATTTCGTTCCACAAAATTGTTTATTTTATATATAGTTTATTGATTTATTAAATTTTTTAGAGGAATTTGATAAAAATTAAAAGAATATACATGTTCACATATTGTTTAAACATTTTAAAATCTTATTAGTCCACGTATTAACTTTTATGACTATATACGGTAATAATATTATACAAGTAAATGATTCATCAAATTACACGAAAGTTATAATATAAATAAAATCAATATAGAAAAAAATTAGAAAAATTTGAAATTTTAAATTAATGTTATATGAGAAAATGTGATGAAGAATAAAGAAGAGAGATTAATCCTGAAAATTATTAAGAAGTATCAATAAAACAAATGTTAAATAAAAAAATTACTACTAGGTACACACTTTGTATCCCTAATTACTATTAGATACATTAATTTAAAATAATTACTATCACATATAAAATATTAGAGTAAAATATCAAATTAATCCTAAACAAATACACTATTAAACCACAAACACAAACCCTCACCCACCGCCGGACCGCCGGCCGATCCTGGAATTCTGCCCGACTGTCGCTGGTCGGTCGCCGGAGCTCTGCCGGACCGCCAGAAACCTGCTACCGCTGCCGGAGCTCAACCGGTCGGTCACCGGACCGCCACCGGACCACCCCACTTTTTTGCTACACACTTTTTTTTACTGTACAAATTTTTTTTACTGCACACACTTTGCTGCACATGAACTTTTGCTGCACATAATATTTATGTGCAACACATTGTAAGGGTAATATTGAAATATCACTATACTCCCTTCGTCCCACAGCAAGGGTCCTATTTTCTATTTTTGTTTCTATACTCCCACTAATACAACTACCCACTACACATTAAATAATAATACTTCTTAATCCACGTGCCAAAAAGCAAAAACTACCCTTGCCGTGGGTCGGAGGAAGTATATTTTTGTAGTTAGTAGTAATATTTTTGTAAGTTTGTATCTCATAGTAATTAAAAATTTTTTTTTGTACCTAGTAGTAATCCTCCCTTAATATAAGTTAATTAATATAATAGGGACGGAGGAAGTATATTTTTGTAGTTAGTAGTAATATTTTTGTAAGTTTGTATCTCATAGTAATTAAGAATTTTTTTTTGTACCTAGTAGTAATCCTCCCTTAATATAAGTTAATTAATATAATTTTTGATTAAAATAAAAATACATATAAAGGCGGGCATGTCTATTCAGGAATCAAGAGTCGATCTTGTGTCCATGTATTTGGAGTGGGAATCCGAGCCACTATGCCATCTTTGTTACTTTGTCATAGAATGAATATATATAAATTAGTAATTTGTAAAATCCCAGGGGAGGCCAATGCCCCCCTGGTCCTATAGTGGCTCCCTCCCTGCGAACATCCATAATAACAAAGATCAAGTTCTCCTATATAGTCAGTATAAATCAAACGATCTCAAGCGGTCCTACTCAATATATCCAAAGGGACTAATGTGATTCTATAGTCAAGACAAACTAATACCAAATCACACTACAACCATCCCGATAGAGAGTCCCCGTCTATCTTGGTTGTGATCATCTGTTTATACTTTATAAGGAAACCGATAATATGATCTTCCGCGTGTTGTCGCACAACATATTATCTACAGTATAAAGTAAGTGGATTATTGCATCGAACATATAAATAAATTATAAGACGCAATCATTTTATCATTGATTCTCATTTCAAATAAATTGTTAAAACATTGTTCATACTAAAGCTAGACTTTTAGCATACAATCCAACAATCTCCCACTTATACTAAAAGACTATGTTGTCATGTCTTCTGTCATACATCTGATTCTCACTCCCACTACACGATCATTAAAAGCTCTCGCCTTATCCTCCTTGTAATGGATTTACTAGGTCATCATCCGATGCAATCTTGGCGATAACAACCTTTTCCTCATCATACGATTTCTCATAATAGTTGGTACTCGCGCTCAATGTGTTTAATTGCCTTATGGGCTCGTGATTCCTTCTAGTTTGTAATTGTACCATTATTATCACAATAAATTGTGATAACCTTGGGCAAACTCAGAAAACACATTCAAGTCCATCATGAAGTTTCTAGAGTCATATAAATACTTTGGCTACCTCAGAGACTATATATTTCTATATAACACACCTCTATCTTATGACTCTACTTCCTAAAACTAAACACATAACTTTTGAGGTGGATTTATTGTCGTCCCTATCTGATTTAAAAAATCTGAATTTATGTAACCCATAAGAAGCAGTGAATCTGTTCAGTAAGTCCACATATAATTTCTGGTCCTTTTCAGGTACATAAGTATATGCCTTACCACAGTTCATCATTCTTGTTTCGGGTTACCTTGATACTCACTGATCATGCCTTCGGCAAAATAAATATCTGATCTCATGCATAGCATTCCTTAGATTAATCTTCCTTATTCGCCGAAGAATAAAGAACCGCTTCCATCTCCTTTATCTTCTTTTGTGTCCTAAGACACAATTTCTTAGATAAAGTCACATGTTAAAACAAGTATGGATTGTATCATTTCATGAAGCTTGAGACAAGCATAACATCCTTTCTTGTGATCTTTATTACCGTGATCAAAAGGATATATCTTTCTTTTCTTAAGTCCTTCATTTCATACTACTTTATCAACCATACCCATACGCCCGACAATATTTTTTCATTATCTCCAGTGAGCAATATATCATCTACGTACAATACAAGAAATACTACCACGTTTCCATCACTCTTTTCAATACACAAGACACATCCCCGCATTGATTAAATCCATATGACTGGATTACCTCATCAAAACAGATGTTTCATGTTCTTGAAGCTTGCTTTAGTTCATCGATGAACACTTTTAAGCTTGCACACAAAATGCTCTTAGCCTTTTGCAATAAATCATTCTAGTTGCTTCACATAGACGTTTTCTTCAAGACTTCCAATCAGGAAAGCTGTCTTGACATCTATTTGTTGTACCTCATACAATATGAACAACAACAAATAAAAGAGTCTGGATCGACTTAGGCATAGCTATCGGCGAACATGTTCCCTCATAATCGAATCCTTTCTTTCTGAGTATACCTTTTCGCAACAAGCTTTGCTTCTAAGGTTTTCAACTTACCGTATGATCCTCTTTTATTTAGTATGACCACTTCCAATGGCTTTTACACCATTTAGTTATCCTACAAGCTCCCAAATTTGATTTAAAATCCATAGATTCTATTTCAAAATTCATTGCAACTTACTAAGATTCCGCATTTTGATCTTGTAGTGCTTCGTCGTATACGTGGGTCAATTCCATGTTTACTAGGGATCAAGTCTCACGACTCTCCCAAAACATAAATGTATCCGGTTGTAGAACAGCCCTCCCACTACGACAAGGCACTACATGCACTTGTGTATCAGATGTGACACACGATACAGTTTACTTGTTGTATTTTCTCTTGTACAATTGGTACTATACTTTGTATTTTCCTTCTCACATCCTTTAGAACAATTTATACATGGATTTATGATTTATTACATAGTATTTTTCCAAAAATTTAGTGTTTGTGTTAACAATCACCCTTCGATCTTTTGGATTAAATAAATCACCCTTCATTTTTCTAGAATATCCCACAAACAGACAAACATTCATATGAATTACTGTTTCTACGGTATATCCATAAAATGAATTTAATAATTCTAAATAACTCATCATTTATCTAACCATTTCCATAAAAGTCTCTATACTATTAGGATTAGAAGACGCGTTATTAATTTCAATTTGTTGCATCCGTGGGATAAACATAATTTAACATTGTACAAATTGTCACCAACGTACAATAACATATTACAGCTTCATTCCTTATTACTATGACCAAGTCATTTAAATTAAATAGAGTATCCATCCGTAAATGCATAGAAATGGAAATAAAATTCTTTCTATGAAAACATACGTAAAGACAATTTCTCATAATCAAACATTTATTCATATCCTTAGATAAAGAAACAACTCCCACTACAACCGCCACTACTCTTGTAGCATTACCCATATAATCATTAATATCATCATCACTTAGTTATTCGCTTTTAGTGATTCCAGTATCTATACACAATGTGTTAGTAGTGCCAGTAACTTAATTAATTAATAGGCATCACAGAACATCCTTATTGAGAACACATATATTTTCCTAAGCAGTAAAAATTAAATCCAAGATTCTTTTTTAATCTTCTAATTTTGGACTAGTAAATGTAATTTCTTTTAGTAAACAATAAGTGAAATAAACCATTCGAAATTACAGAGATCACGTAAATATATGCACCGATCAAATCTTCGAATTTATTTATTTATATTAATTCCCTCAAAACAATATAAAAATAAAATTCACCAATATCTCAAGCACCGTGAGTCTGCATGCCACATTAATGTGGACGTATACAAAGACGAATATTTACAAGAGAAAGTTTTACTCATTAATTTCATTTGTCAAACTAACCTCATGACAAAATAATTAATAGTCGGTTCTGTTGGTGTTCGATCGTTTTATTAACGTGAACCGTTAGGATTCCATACGTTTCTAAATCAGCGAAAGCAAGAAATAAAGAAACGTATTACCTTTCACCAGGGTATGTTGAAGAAGATGAATTCTCGTAAGTAGCGTGCGCAGTCTCACCGTTTTAGGCATAACTATCTCGTCTGATCTCCGATATGAGTGATCTATGCACCAAAACGATCCTCTCTTCCGTGGCTTTCCGTCAGTATATCACACATCCAGTTTTGACTTCTATACAATTTTATAGAAATCATGCAAGTTGGCGGACAGCAGTAAACGACCTCCCGGTCTTCTTCTGTATTCCCAAGTCCAATCCCGACGTCGTGTGGGCGATGATCTTCGAGATCTTCTATATCTGTTGTTCCCTAACCCTCCTCACATGTTAGGTATGATTAATCACTTAGATTAGGGTTTCCGGACAGCTAAGATGACTTATATATGGGCCATAGTAGGGACCAGGAAGAGAAATTAGAGTTGAGCATCCATTGGGTTTAAGTATTCAATCTTAGCCCAAAGCTTATACTTAATTCCAATAATAAAAATAATATATACCACTAAAATATTATTACTGCACTACCGTTTTAATCCCATAATTACGTTATGGCCTCTTTCTTATTATGAGCCCGTTAGTCTCTCCATGTTTAAGATATACAGTGCCCATTAATTAATTAAGTTACTGACAACTCCATTAATTAATATCTTATCCGAGAGTAGTACCACTCAACCTCATTATCATGCCAGAATAAATTCACCTGCAGGGTTTACATGATAATCCTTATGAGCTCCTCAAGGGGACATCATCAACCTATTTTGGACACGGATTCCTTCTACAATCAACAACACACCATAGAGACAACACTATTTCCCAACTCACCGAGTTTATTGATTTAATAACATGTAAATCTCACCCATTGATGAATCAAATAAATACATACTGTCTTACATGTCGAGGTTATTGTATAGGGATTAAGAGTACGAACATCCATAATAATAGAGATCAAGTTCTTCTATAAGTTAGTATAAGTCGAACGATCTCAAGTGGTCCTACTCAATACACACAAAGCATACTAATGTGATTTTATAGTCAAGACAAACTAATACCAAATCACACTACAACCATTCTGATAGAGAGTCCCCGTCTATCTCGATTGTGAGCATCTGTTTATACTTTATAAGGGAACCGATAATATGATCTTCCGTGTGTTGTCGTACAACATATTATCTTCAGTATAAAGTAAGTGGACTATTGTATCGTACATATAAATAAATTATAAGACGCAATCATTTGATTATATGATTCTCATTTCAAATAAATTGTTATAACATTGTTCATACAAAAAGTTAGACTTTTAGTATACAATCCAACAGGTTCCTCTTTAGCAATGCTAATAATAGCAGTGACTCTATTGGGAAGGATACTTATTATTTACCTCTAAGTGTACACCATTATTTGATCCCAAGTCCACTGCCCAAGCTTATGTGCCTTATTGTTGGAGAAGTACACACGCGCTCAGATAACTTCCTACAATCATCAATTATAAGTTTGTACCAATGAACCTTATATAAACTCATCTGTTAGGGATGAAGGCACTATAGCAAACGCGCAAGTTCATATGCATCACATTACAAATAATAATTATTTAAAGAAGTCTATACCAGTGATCCATGAATAAACTCATCCGTTGGGGAGGAAGACACTATAGTCGATGCACAAGTTTATTCACATCACTTACAAACCAATAATGGAGGCCCGCAGAAATTGAGATAATATAGAGATATTGAGATACAATACTGACTTGAGTGTTGGAGGATCTACGCCAGAGAGGATGTTAATTTTACAAGTGTATGTGGATTCTTGAAGAGCACTGGACTGGAAAAGGATTGAAGGATCAAGCCAATTTGTATTTTCTTAATCTTTCATATTACTATTTAATTTATATATTATTATTTGATGTAACCTCATCAGATTCAAATTCTTTTTCATTTTATCATTTTCAGTCTCAAATTCTTGAAACGGAATTGAGAATCCGATTCAAATCCTAAACCATTTTAGACATAGAAATTCAAATAGTGCATATTCTAATCAAACAAGAAATTCTTACCTTAATTATCGCAATAATCAAATCCTAAAATTCTTGGCAAAAATAAGATAGAAGATTTCTTGGCAAAAATAAATCCATTCTTTATTGATTCTGACAAATCTACAATAAAACGGATGAAATAGAAATCCTAGATTGTACATTACAGTGTTTGTCCAGATTTGCAACCATTTGAGATCATTTCTAGATAATTTTTGGAGAGACGATGATAAAGGAAGTCTGGAAGTCTCTCAAAAATGTAGAAAACCAAACCTTACGACCACCAGAGGATAAGAGTTAACGTGATATCTTCTCCGATCGATCTTCGATGGACCTACCGGTGGTAATCACCTCTGGCCCGTTCTTATCTGAACAACTTTACACCCAAACATCAACCACCGTCACTCGTCCCAGATCTGAGAATTGCCCTCTCTTGCCGGAACCGATCTCTTCCCAAACGTCTACAGCCGTCGGTCTCATATCTGAGGATTGTCCCTTCTTGCTGGAACCGCCCTCTTCCCAAACGTCAACCGCCTCCAGTCTGAGATCTAAGGATTACCCCTTCTTGCTGGAACAGCTCTCTTCCCAGACGTCAACCGCCGCCACTCGTTTCAGATCTGAGAATTACCTCTTTCTTACCTGAACAGTTTTCCTCCTATACCTCAAGCTGCTCGTCTCAAATCTGAGAAGACAATGTAGGTTGAAAGTTTTCAGGGGCAAAATGATAAATTTCATAATTAAACCTAGGGGTTTGATATTATCCATCCCAGTTTTGAGGGTTGAGTTGACCCTCCCACGTTCCTTCTTAACATCGGGCCTACAAAGCCCGAGGGTTATCCCCTTTCTTTCAACCTGCAATGTAAATAAAAGTTAACTAGGGTTAATGGAGGGATAACCCCCATTAACCCTCAAAGTAAACGGAACCTAACTTGTTTTGTTTAAAAATAAATTGTTTGGGGCAATTTAGTCTCATTGTATTAATTTATTTTAATCTCTATATTTATGGGGTGCATTTAGAAAAAATAGGGGTACGAATAGTCATGCCCTTTTATTAATTTAGGGCCTAAATTCAGGCTCCAAATTGATAGTTATATATATTTAGGTCTAGATTGATAGAAAAAATAATTTAGGCCCCAAATTGATAGTTTATCCATTTTTCAAGCCTTATATTATGTATAGAGCAGCGTGAGGGAAGAGGCCGCGAGTGGCAGAATGAAGGCAAAGCGGAGGCATTGGGGGTAGGGAGGCGGAGAGCAAAGTTGTTGAGCAGCGTGAGAGAAGACGGAGCGCGAGCAATAGAATGAAAGGGAGAAGGCAGAGCACTAGCGATAGAGTGTGAGTGCGAGGGAGAATCGTGGCCTAATTTTGCGCATGAGAAATTAATTACCATTCCCCTCTCCCATTTAGTTATTTAACACCAAGGGTTTTTACATGCATATAATATTTCACAATAAAATATGCAACCTAACATGCTCCTATTATGGCAAATAAGACAGTATATCACAGAGAACATGCATACATATATAACAATAATTAGATAATTAAATCAATTATAAACAGTTATATATCAGCGAATTCGATTGTTTGCCACCAAGCATAAAATTGAGCAGCTGCGACTATACGGGGTTCATCTTCCTTGGTGAGGTCACAAGAATCAACCTGTCTGGTCAGGTCGCGGGGTTTGGGGCAGCACCCCGAAACCTAAACGAAATTCTAGAAGAATCTTACGTAAAATATTCCTCAAATTCCTTGTCTGCCAACCTGCTCCACTAATCTGTCACCCTGCTCGACAACCACACGCCAAGATGTTCTTCCACCGTGTTGATCACCGAGCACACCGCACGACGCCCTCCAATCATATCTTCTGACACCGCGCATTCGTGCCCGGCATTCCACCCACCAACATGTCTGGCAGCGTGTGCCATCACAAGGCCATGCACCCGCCAGCGTGTGGCATCACACGGCATCCTCTGAGCACCTGCTGCTTGCCACCGTGCATACCGCACGGCTGCACAGGTGCCGCTCATTATCGTGAAACTTGACGGGCAACCACCGGGTGTATGATGCATGATGGCAGACGAGCGATCGTCAGGTGTTGGCTGCACGAACCGTGCATGATGCTGAGCGTGAAAAACGTGTTCTAGGCAGTATGGGAACATAGCGAGCAGGCAGGTCCAGCGCGCACGATGCGCAGAAGCTGGAGGGCACGAATCGTGCTGGCAGAAATTGCTGCCGGCGGCACGAAGCATTGCGCCCTGCTGTCCACAGACCCGATCGGCTAGGAATGAAGACTCGATCAAAACTGCCTGAAGACTCGACCGGAATGCCTGAAGACTCGACCTGAAACTCCTTCAGACCCGACCTGAAATTGGTGAGACCCACTCGGAAACGGCGTGACTCACCCCAGAACACACTTCAGACTCGCTCGGAACGGCCTGGGCTTGTCCAGGATGCCATCGTCGCCTTCACGTGAATGCCAGCCTCCGGTCATGAGCGCTGGTAGTCACATGGGTCTGCTGCTTGTGATCAGGCCACCTGCCGGCGACGATATCTGTTACCTGCTCCTGCTTATCACACTCCAGCAGCCTGTCATTGTTCAATCATGGCATCGCGGATCGCCAGTGCTATCGTGTCCCGGTGGGCCTCTCCTCCAGCGACTGTCTGTTGACGGCCATGAACAGCACCGCCGTCGACTTGCACCCTAGTGATGTATTGGGCATGAACGGCCACAACCGTCGTGTGCAAGCGGCCATGTCACCGCACGAACCCTTCATTCGCCGCCACTCAACTCCGCCCATTAGCCACCATCAGTCGTCGTTCATCACGATCCATCGCCGCATATTTAAAATCAGCCGTGAACGGATTATAAGGTTCTCATGGATAATAGATAATACAAAACCCTAACTATTTCATGTACAACTTCGATCTCTCACCGTGGTCGTGAATCGCCGAATTCAATCGACAACAGATATAGGGTTTTCATGGAAAAACAATTATACCAAACCCTAACAGGCTCACATGCGATTCTAATTTTGAAAATTAAATCACATCATCCACATAAAACCTAGCCTAACGTGTCACGCTTCACCACGAAAGTGAAGCTCTGAAAGTAATTGTTGGCATTCGATCGTTTGGTCAACGTGAACCGTTAAGATTCTATACGATTCTATAATCAGCGGAAGAAAGAAAATATAGAAATATATTAACTTTCACCAGGGTATATTGAAGAAGATGAATTCTCGCCGGCAGCATGCTTAGCTTCACCGTTTTGGGCATAACTCTCTCATCAGATCTCGAATTAGAGTGATCTACGCGCCATAACCATCATCTCTACAGTGACTTTCCAACGGTGTATCACACGTACAGTTTGGAGTTTCACACAATTTTAGAAAAATCATGAAAGCTGACGGACGACAGCAGTATACAACCTTCCGGTCTTCTGTTGTATTCCTAAGTCCAATCTCGACGTCATGTGGGCGACGATCTTCGAGATCTTCTCAATCTGCTGTTCCCTCACCCCCTCACAGTATTAAGCATGTTCAAATTAGGGTTTCCGGATAGCTAAGATGACTTATATATGGGCTACAGCAGGGACCTGGGCTTAAGTATTCAAGTTTAGCCCAAAACTTATACTTAAATCCAATAATAATAATATATACCACTAAAATATTATTACTGCACTACCATTCTAATCTAATAATTACGTTATGGGTTCTTTCTTATTATGAGCATGACAGTCTCCCCATGTTTAAGATATACAATGCCCATTAATTAATTAAGTTACTGACAACTCCATTAATTAATATCTCATCCGAGAGTAGTACCACTCAACCTCATTATCATGCTGGAATAAATCCATCTGTAAGGTTTATATGATAATCCTTATGAGCTCCTCAAGGGGACATCATCAACTTATAACGGACACGTATTCCTTCTACAATCAACAGCGCACCATAGAGACAACACTATTTCCCAACTCACCGAGTTTATTGATTTAATTACATGTAAATCTCACCCATTGATGAATCAAAGAAATATATACTGCCTTATGTGTCGATGTTATTGTATAGGGATTAAGAGCACGAACATCCATAATAACAGAGATCAAGTTCTCCTATATAGTCAGTATAAATCGATCGATCTCAATCGGTCCTTCTTAATACACACAAAGTGCACTAATATGATTTTATAGCCAAGACAAACTAATACCAAATCACACTACAACCATACCGATAGAGAATCCCCGTCTATCTCGGTTGAGAGCATCTGTTTATACTTTATAAAGAAACTAATAATATGATCTTCCGCGTGTTGTCGCACAACATATTATCTACAGTATATAGTAAATGGACTATTGCATCGAATATATAAATAAATTATAAGACGCAATCATTTGATCATTGATTCTCATTTCAAATAAATTGTTAAAACATTGTTCATGCTAAAGCTAGATTTTTAGTATACAATCCAACAAAATGTATATTAGAACTACTCTTAATTTTATTAAAATATCACCACTATTTGTACATCACATCCAATTTCACACAACTGTTTGCATCTTTAGAAGGTTTATATCTTCTCCCTTTTATTAATCTCTTCAAAGTATCATATGTGTAATAATGTGCCATATATGATAAAATACACCATAAGCTAACATGAAATCCAAACAAAAAATTGAGATCCAAAGTGATAGAGTGATTTAATTACTAACCAAACATCCCCTTTATACTTTTAAATTGATACTCCACTTGTGGTATGGACAACTTTCATTTTCACCATATATCTTGTTTATACCAATAACACACTTGCATCACATATAACCATATATCTCAATCCAATTTGCATGGTTGGTTGATATCTAAGTATTAATGAGAATAAAACAAATAACATGACTGACATAAAAAGCTTTTAAAGATCACTTCAACATTGATTATACAAAAGACACTAGATCCTATATACAAGAGGAAGCTAATTAACACGTACACACACATTTGCTGCCTCTCTAGACACCAAATCTTCAACTTTCGCGGTATTTTGACCTTACATACACTACTCGATCGAATAATTCTATGCAACACTCGTTCCGTGATCTTACACATAAACCGTGAAACATAGTGTTGGATAGAATTATCCGAAACCTATCCATACTTACAAACTATATGCACATATGTACAAAGCCTCATTTACATATTAACTATCTTACAAAGCAAACATCTTTCATGTTTGCCATTCTAATATCGTTCCAAGAACTTATAATGCTAAACAAATATCCGCCATTCAACCACCGTGGCAGGGTTGCGCCGCCTTGTATTGTGCTACCGTCCCTAGGGATAAAGTTTACACAATTAGAAGAAATTATACTAATTTCACTATTGATGCCACTAGAAATTAATAAAATATTAGTACTCTTTATAAGTTATATTATAGGGACAATTCAACCTCAAGAGTTGTCTCTTGTGAAATCCGGAGGCGATAACAGTGGCTCCACATGGTCGCCTCCGGACGCCCATGTTTGTCGTCCCGTGTAGAAACTCTCTGGAGAACCTCTCATACTAAAACCATTGTTAAATTTCATGAAATTTAGCTCTTGCATTTGTGAACTATCTCCAAACTCAAATGAGCTGTTTTCTTTTTCTATTTCAAAATCATTAGGTATGTTCATGTGCTTTCCTAGTTGATCTGTTCAAAAGGATCATTCGAGTTACTACAACGACCTTAAATAGACAACGGTTTTGACTGTTCAATTACATACCTTGCCCTACATGCATTGGGTTGATGTTAGGATAAACCTGATCATAATTATCCCAACTCTTGAGGTTTCTATAAGCAGTTTGCTTTACATCTTCCACCACTCTCTGAAAACAGAATTGGTAACTAAGTGAGTTCAGTATCAAGATTATATAAAAATAATGTTGAAATAGGAAGAAGTTGTGGAGGTAAAGAGTTTAATTAACCATCTCATAAGGATTGAGCATATCAATTGAATGGAAATTGAGTCCATCAAAGGTCACTTTGACAACCCTGTAGATGGAGTTGAAAACAAGACATGCCCTTTGATCAGTACTTCTATAAATGAATAGCTGGTCATCTAAAGGGCATGTTTTAGCATGTTGTGTGATTGCTTCCCATTTCTTGTTTGAAACTTTAGGAAGCATCTGCATAAATAAGACAACATGCAAACACCAAGATTAGTTTATAATTGTAGAATGTAAAGAAAAAGTGTGTGTCTGTCTTACAGCGCGTAGTGAGGCCTCGTTCGTGGTGTACGCCCTCAAGAAATCTCTAAGACAGGAAACACCACATGCAGAGAGTCGTTTGTGGGACGTGCCATCTTTCGCTATCTTCTCTAGCCGCCATACTTTGTCCTCCAACAACGGTGGATAGTGCTTCTGGTAATCTAGAAAGTGATCACATCTCAGTACTAAATGTATCTTGTATCATAATCAAGAAAAGACATACTTATTAATAAAACGCTTACTCTTTCCACGCTGGTCTTTAACTCTAAAGGCATTGCTGATTCCTTCTCTTACACTTGCGCCATCAGAACCCGGATAAACTTTAACTCCCAAACGGAACATGCAACTCCTAGTCCAGCTCGAGTTATCCGTGAAGCTGAGATCACTCACATAGCCTAACCCATCCTTCAAGGAAAATATGGATGACTCTCCTGTCACCAGTGGCCTTTTCCCTTGTCTATTTTGAATGATTTTGCTGTCAAAGTCATTCTTGGACCACTCTTCCGAAGAATCCAGGTCAAGATCACCCTCAAGCGCGACGATCTCCACCTTCATTGAAGAATATGGACCTGACCTCACTACATTTCTTGTAGCAGAGTCATACAGCATCACTTTCATTGGACTCTTGTCTTCGGACACAATCTTATTGCCTGTAAACACCACTCGACGCAACTTGTTGGCGAACTGCAGATGCAGAGGCCTCGCTCCAAAGCTCCCAATGCGACTATCAGAGGATCTACAATGTACATGGAATGTAAACATTGAAGTAAAACGACAGCAGTTAAAACGGAAATCAAGAATCTTAAAGGAATTAAACAATTTTGTTTAAATGGGAGGGACGGAGGGAGTACGTCTTAAAGAACTCACCTCAGATGGAGGTCGAGTGAACGGTTCACCTCTTCATTCACCTAGCAGATAATTAAGGCAAGAAGAAATGCATAATTATTTAGAACTGATCAATCATCTATTCTATTACATGATCAAATCACTGGTCTATATATTTTGACAAAATCATATGAAGTATCCAATTGACTCAAGGTTTACCATTTTAATTGTAATAACTACAAAACATGGCATGTCATGAGAGACTACTCATCATGTATTAAACATTTAGTTAGTGGCACATCAACTATGGTATAAAAAAAGACAGTCAAACAGTACTACTGCATCTCTTTGAACAAGAATATTAATCATAATAATTAAATGCATATAAAAAGATTAAAATCAAGAAAAGTTTCAAGACCCTTTTTTTCATGGGAGCAACTGTTGTTGAGCATTCAAATGAAGCCTGAGATCCAAACCCACCTTCACAACCTGCCAACCTGAAACTGATACTTCATACCATAGTAAATGAGTCCTCTCAATACATGTATTTATACATATGCAAATACCAACTTTCTACACTTAACTTGCAACAATAATATACACAACAAAACATTACAAGAAAAGAGCGAGAGAGATGAGAAAGAGAGAAAGATGGCATACCCATTTTCTCATGGTGGATTCCAAGGTAGGCATGTGGTCTTGAAGAATTCTAGCACTACTCAACATGCTGCAAGAAACCAATAATCCAACCCATGGATTTTCATTTAAATCAAGATTAAATTACAAGTAAAAAAAGATTAGTGGCTAGATTTAATTAATAATACGTGGGAAAAAAATATGGGCGTTTGTTGGGAGGGTGATGATGATCTGCCTCTCCACCAGCTGCCTCCCCAACCTGTCGTTTGAGTGCCATCAAGAACCAAATATTCTCGAATTATAGTAATTATAATTAATGATAAAAATTTTTAATTTGGTGTGTAAAGGGTGATCAAATATATGGGAGCTTAAATAGGTTGGAGAGTTACTATTACAAGAAACTACATTGAAGTTTCATTTGATGAGAAGTCAAGTTCATATACTTTCGTGACTATTTACAAATGGAATCTTTCTTTCTAACTATATTTCAAATTAATTTAACCATTTGGTGACAAATTCTATAACCCATATTTCCTAATATTTTTAGTACTTTTTTTTTTTTATCTTGGATTAATTTGGTAACTTTTGGTTGCATTGCATCTCCTTGGATCATGGAAAATTTTTTATGCTCATTCTTGTTTTAAGTACACATATAGCTAGTAAGACAAATTAAGATGGTTAGGAACAAAGTTTATATTGAAAATATGTATTTCATATATATATATATATATATATATATATATATATATATATATATATATATATATATATATATATATAGACAAGATGGTATCGTGATTCAATAAAAAAATCGATATTGCAGTATTGAAATTATATGCTACTGAAATTTTTGATTCAATAAAAATTATAAATATATTAATGTAATATTTAACTATAGTAAGCCGTAACCTATTTTATTGATTGATGGAATCTAACTAATTTATGGTCTATTTTACTAAGGGTTTAATCATTATTCTTAAAATTTAGACAAAGACTTGTGTGAGACCGTCTTACATAATGCCTTATGTGAGACGGTTAGAGAGTGATAATTTTTATATAGGAAAGTGATAATAAATTAATGAAAAGTGATAATACTATTTAATTAATAATTTATAGTATAAATAAAAAGTGATAACATTTTATAGCAAAAGTACTTTTTATAGCGAAAGTGATAACTATTTTAAAAAGTGAAAAATGGTCTCACGTGAGACGGTCTCATGGAAGACCTACCCTAAAATTTAATGTTAATTTCAGGCTAATTATACTGTGCATCCGGGTGCACCCTAAGATAGGGTGCACCCACTTTAAAAAACGTATACAAATATAAACAAAAACATATACAATTATGAACAAAAATGGGGTGCACCCACTTTAAAAAACGTATACAAATATAAACAAAAACATATACAATTATGAACAAAAATGTATACAATTTAATTATTAGTTTTTTTAATGAAAAATTAAGTGTAAAATATACAATTATTAAAAAACATGCACTATTGAATAAAAAGTTATACACATATGGATGCTGATTTTTTAAATGAAAAACTTAGTGTGAAAAAAGTATACAATTATTAAGAAATACTTATACAAAATAGAATAACATGTATATAAAATAGAATAAAAAGTTATACACATATGAGTGCATCCTTGCACCCGGGTGCACCTATTATCAACTCTTAATTTTAAAGGTATAATTATAATTTCACTTTTATAGTAAATTCATGTATTATTATTATACCCTTGTAGTTTACCGAAATAATAATTTTAAGAGTATAATTGTAATCTCAGCGGTAATGGATTGCAGTATAACAAGTACAATATTAATTTATACAATATAATTGCCTTTTCAACTTATAATTTATAATTCATGATAATTTATTAATTAAAGAAAATCTTTGGTTTAATTAGTATCATGAGTTCGAATCTTGTATATTCAAGACCAAATTTCAGATTTTTTTTAATGAAAATTAATAACATAACTAGGAATTTATGTCTTTATAGAAATAATAATATTGGAGCAGCAATATATTTATAAGCAGAAACGATACCCAAAATTATTTATAAGGAATAACTCTATCCCAATAATAGTTCAGTTCAAACCAACCAATGCACCACAAAACTCAATTAGACAACTTTGCAATAAAATTAATTGCAACTTTAATTAAAAAAAAATTGTGTTTCACTTGCACAAAGATTGAGATCTATATGTACAATAGTTGCACGAATTTAATTTCCGTACAATTGATTTCTGATTTGATCCAAAAAATTTAATATCTTTGCTGAGGGAATTTGTAAAAATTTTAATATCTTGAACTCACACTTGTAAAATTGAACCTAAATAGAGACTTAAAGTAAAAATTAGGTTAAATAAAACTATGGCAAAAACTTGTGTGCGCCCGAGCGCACGGGAGCACATTTCGTGCGCCTTTAGTATTTTGTGTTAAATTGTGTACCCTTTAGTATAAAGATGTGTACCATGGCAAAAACTTGTGTGTGTCTGGGCGTACGGGAACACATTAGGTGTGCCTTTAAAATTTTATGTTAAATTTTATACCCTTTAGTATAAATATGTGTACCCTTTATTTTCTGAAGAAAAATAAAAAATATTAATAAAGTGTATACCCTTTAGAACAAAATGATGTACTTTTATTAATTAAAGTGTATACCGTTTAGTTCAAAACAATGTACCCTTACCCATAATACTAAATTCTAAAGGCGCACGGAATGTTTTCCCGTGCAGCCGGGCGCACACAAGTCTCACTCAAAAACTATTTTCGATTAGTCTAAAGGTGATATATATATATATATATATATATATATATATATATATATATATATATATATATATATTCTTTTTTTTAAGGTTCCTTGTGCATCTGGATGCACTTTATTTTTACAAAATTATTTTTTAGTATGTGCAAAAATTACTATTATTTAGAGAGTTAAACTATTACTCTTTTGAATGCAAAATATTATGCATCTCAATAAGAATATAATAAATCATAATGTATCAGAATTTGAGTAGTAATATTTTTATTCGAAAGAGTATTAGTCTGTCTGTTATATATTAAAGAGTTATCAATAAATAAATGTACAAAAAAGGGGAGTAATATTTTTTTTATTTAGAATAATAAGAATTCATCTCTCTTTAAAGGTAATTTTTCATATAATGTAAAGTAATTGTGGATTGGGTGGACAACCAAAGTCTCATATTGGTTAGAAGCGTAAATAAATATGAGTTTATATGTGTAAACTAGTTAGACTATCCCTAGTATGAGGCCTTCTAGGTGTGAGCCCAATAATAAATCTGTGCAGGTCTATGGCAGCCTAAAGCGGACAATATAATATTATTGGATCGAGTGGTCTACTGAGTTCTTTGTTGGCTCAGATCTCCATGGGCCTATAAACCCAACAATGGTATCAGAGTGTTCGCCTCAAACTGTGGTCTAGCTCATTCGTTGGTGGCTCAGTGAGACTTTGTTTGAAAGAGAAATGTGGGTTGAGTGGACAACTAAAATCTCACATTGATTATAAGTGGGGATGACTATGAGTTCATAGGTTATAATGATACACATGAAACCAATCCACACAAGTGTTTATTTATTATTATTTTTTAATATATAAATGAAAGTAACTAAAGGTGTTTGATTTATTTATGGTGTACCCCACCATTAGGGGTTCACACCACGGCCAAATCCATGCTAAAGACATGATTCGAACCCCCACCCTGCAGCAATCAAGATCAGCTGGAAGGTTTTTTCACCCTCCCCTCTACCACTTGAGTTATGCGGGCATGTTTGATTTATTTATTGCAATATTAGTTGTATTGTTGGTACACATACAATATTCTCATCATCATTACTCGTATCGATGATTTATGCTTTTCTACCATTGGAAAAATAAAACAAACCGAATTATTACATTTTATTAATGATTTAATTAAAGTGAAAACAAACACAAGGTGGTGTGGATGAGAGAGAGAGAGTAACGCGGTAAGTACACATGGGACGGAAAAGGACTCCGGAATTCAACTGACTGAAGAACGCGGTGGTACACATCGGATAGACAATGACTGCCGCGTTTTATTCCAAGTCCTTGCTAACTCTTATTACTCTACAAATACTTTCAACTTTCAATGATAATTCTATTATTAATAACTAGGAACGAATTATTACTAATAACCATATACTCATAGGTGTGTTAAATATTATTTAATACTGTATACTCCTCTGTTATAGGGCAGATATATAGTATTTGTTTTTTAGGAGTATTATTATTTAAAGTGTATCACATAGTTAATTAATTGTATTAATGATGTGTGGGTCTCATTTATTTAAAAAGGGTAATCTGAACCTTTTGTCCTGCGAACGGAGGAGTATGTGTTTTTTAATAAATATATAATTTTTTTCCATTCAATTTTTCATTAAAAATTCCTAATAGAGAATTTACTAACAAAGTGTATGAACTTTTATTCATGAGTGTATATGTTTTTATTTATTAGTGTATATGTTCTGAATGTGGGTGTACAAGTGAACTTGTAATTACTAATAGATAAATTAATCCAAAATATTACTGATTAATACTTGGTATTATGTTTTTTTTTTACCAAAACCCTTTTTTCATACTTCCTCCGTCCGCCCTAAAGAGTCACAATTTTTCATTTTGGGCGTCCACCCCCAAGTCAAAAGACTCATTTCTTTATTTACATATATGAAACTCACACACACACACATCAACTAATACAATTAAAATATGGGTCAACACACCCACTAATATAACTCTTCACTATACATTAAATAATAATACTACTTAATCAACATACAAAAAATAAATAGATCCGTATTTTAGGATAAATCATATTCCCTCCATCCAGAGTATTTTTACTCATTTATACGGGCACGAAGATTAAGAAGTGTTGTTTTATTAATTTATAATGTAAGAAAAAGTAGGAATAAATTGGTAATTTTGAGAGAAATAGTAAATAAAGTTGTTGGAAATGATGAATAAAGTATAAAAAAGTAAATAAAGTTATTGAGATTAATGAATAAAGTATAAAAAGTATGTAAAATGTATAGTGTATTTTAACCATTAATAGAATGAGTAAAAATCTTAATGGTAAAAGCGTGAGACACCCCAATATGGAAAGTGTGTAAAAATATGTGAGATAGAGGGAGTAATATTTTACTCCTTCCGTCTCGCGTTAACATTGACGTTTATTTTTTGTACGGAGATTAAGATATATAATATTTTAATGTATGGTGAAGTGAGAGAAATAATATTTAATGTAAAATAGGTAGTTGTATTAGTGTTGTGTGTGGGCCCTATATGGAATAAAAATTTGTTTTGTGTGGGTCCAACTTAATAAAATAGAAAATGTAAACCTTAACTTGTGATAAATCAAAATGAAAAACATAAACGTTAACTAATGGAGGGAGTATATATAATGACATCACACGTTAAATTTCAATGACTAATAAATACATGAAACGTAAATCTCTCGACCAAATAACGGCAAACAAGAAATCTCTCTTAAACTTACAAAGATATATATAGTAATTTCTATTAAATTTTAAATCTGCACATGAATGTTTATTTTTTGAGTTGACATAGTGTACAATAGTTGTTAACTAATAATGGATCCATATTTTGTAAAGGGTCAAGTATAAAAGATCTCGGACTCGGATGCTGACATCACGTTTTCGGATGCTGACATCAATTCTTTCAATTATCCTCACGTTTCCTCTTACTGTACACTAATAAAATTAGTTATTAATAAGTATACATTTATTAATAAAATATTATACACTTGTTCAATAAAATGTGTACACTTTAACTTTAAGTATAAACACGAGTAAAAATCAATAATTCTTCCAACACAATTCTCATTATGAATATGGTAAAACTATTCATCAATTGTAGCCAAATTACTCTTCGAACACCCCCAAACTATTTATTAATAAAAAGTTATACACTTGTTCAATAAAACTATACATTTTACTCCATATTTAAAAAGTATACATTAATAAACATAAATAAACATTGGCATCCAAACAACTTTTCCAACTAATGAGACACTAGATCTGACCAAAATTTTGGAGTAAATCAGAAAGTCAAAAATTCAACTAATCAAATCTAATCAAAAACGTTGTAAAAATTTTGGAAACGGAAGATAACATGAAAAATCAGAGAATCAAATTACGTGTAGCAAATTTGGAATTTGAAAATAAGAATTAGAAGCATAACTTTAAAATTTAGAATCCAAAATCACTGATTGCGTCTTGAGAAGCAGCAAGATCCCCAACGGCATCGCCGTCGTCTTCCACCACCTTCGTTCTTAGCTGTAGGCAGGATCTCAAATGGCATCACCGTTGTTTTCTTCCGCCGCCTTCATTCTCGGCCAAAGGCAGAATCTCCAACGTTAACACCGTCGTCGTCTTCTGCCGCCTTCATTCTCGGCTGTCATCTTCTCTGTTGATAATTAAAATGAGAAGGAAGAATGGATTTTGAACAGAGTGACTGAGGGAAGCAAGGGAATAAAAGTGAAGGAGAGAGAAATAAAATGAAATTAGGGATCCAATTCTATTTTATATGTTGGGTTAAAATTTGAATTTGAGTAGAGTTGACCTATTATTAACATACAATTAGGGCTAGGGCAAAATATCAAAATTTCAGTATACCGCTCTTACCATATCGAAAAATACTGATTTTATCGAAATTTTAAATATGCCGAAATTTTTGGTAATGTATGATACCGTATTGAAAATTTTGGTACGATAAAGGTATATAAATTATCAATACCGTAAAATATTCAATTTTTTGGTAATATGATACGGTATAACATGCTACATGATTATGCAAATATAGTTATTATTTATATTATAATTTTTAATTAAATTATATATATACACTATTTAATTGAGAGATTAAATCTAAAATCCTCTTGTAGATTTCATAATTATAAATGGGTGATAAAATTGGATAGACTTTCATGATATCTTTTACTTCTTTCTTAATTACGTAGTTCTATTATACTATATGAAAATTTAAAAGTGTTAATTTTAATATAAGTTCCATATAATTCTTGTGTAGATCTCTTTGGTACTATTATTTAATTTGGTCATTTGTGGATTGTCGTATATTTTTCTTATTATGAATTGAATTTGTTATCTATTAGAATTTGTTTTATAATTATCTTTCACTTTTCTAGTACAGTTTTTAATTAGATTTATTGAATTTTAGGTGAATAACGACATAGCACACTATCTATTAGAACGGAATACACTGATATTTTAGGTATGATACGTTATACCGAAAGATCGGTAAGCAGAAGGTATACTATTTTACTATACCGAAATATCGATATATCGAACTCTGATATACTGAAAGTTTAGGTAAGGTAACAGTATGATTTTTTATATACCAAAAATTTCAGTATGATATTTGGTATGACTAAAAATCTTCGGTATGATATTTGGTATGACCAAAAATCTTCGGTATTTCATCCCGTCGAACCCTACTGATACAATGATGGTATATTAGAAATTGTCTTATTTAAATATAAGAGAAACAAGTTAGTACAGACAACTCTTTATTTACGTTGAATTTCGATTTCTTCATATTAATATTTATTTAGTTATTTAAATATTTTATTATCTATTTGGCATAATATCTACAGACATTAAATTGTTCATCTCGGTACAATGCAAAAAATATAATGTCACATATAGCCAAACACATAAACATACATAATCAGCTATACATAGTTGTACATCTCATAGAAACCAAGAATAAATCGGTGAGAGATTTTAGGAATAAGCTACCTGCATTTTTATACATTTTGCACATTATAGTTAATACGAGTAGTTTACCCTCTCAATTTATGTAAATTTCTTGTAATCTGTATCATCCAATTATTATCTACAAAGGTGAATTTGTCATATCACTAAGAATGATGTAAGAAAAGTAGAATTACAAGCGATAAAATTATTATTTAAGATTTAATTAAATAAAAAGGTTTTAATAATGGATGACATGTCAAGTTGTTATTGGTGAAGATAACGGTTAAAAGAAATTCACGTACTTGAGAGACTAAGAACGAGAGAGGATCCGGATCCAGTTGGAATCATGAATCCCAACGTTTTTTAACTATTATAATTTGACAATTTTATTGTGGTTTTAATAATTATTCTACAAACAATTTGGTCATTACATTGAGTCATTGACAAAGAAAGCTTATATTTTTATCACAGGCTATGTAATTTCTCATTTTAAATTTATGAAAAGTGTCACCTACACTTTTTTTTAAAGATTTGTACATTAAGAATTATTAGAAAATGTTACTCCCTCCGTCTCAAATTCATCTTCACGTTTACTGTAGATACGGAGTTTAAGAAAAATCACTTTTTGATTTACTTTTGGGGGTAGTATGATATTTTTAGGTAATAAATAAATGATAAAGTATGTTATGTGTGCTAAAAAGGTGATGACAAATTTGATATTAAAATAAAGTAGAGTGATATTAGTTAGTTGTTTTTTCTTTTTATGGAAGTGTGAAGTTGAATTTGGGACGGACCAAAACGGAAAGTGTGAAGTTGAAGTTGTGACGGATGGGGTATTTTTTTTTCTTTAACAAAATATGCTTTTATATTTTTATACTCTCCCATCCCATAAATAAATTTCTGGATAAAATGATTTATTGGGTGATGATGTAAGAGAGGATAGGAATATTTTGAATAATTTAGCGAGATAAAATTTTGAGATTATTGACATTGATCAAATCAAGTGTGAAAAATTGATAATATTTTTGTAGTATATTGTAATGATGTTAATATTGTGTTACAACGATTTGAGAGCATGCAAATTATGTTATGAGAAAAAAAAAGTGTGAATGTATAAAGGAAATGGAGGAAGTATATTATTTAATGGTATGTGGGTTGGGTGGGTCTATAGTCTCACATTTATAAGGGTAGATTAGACTCTCCTTAATATGGAATTTTTTTGGAGAAAAAGTCCAAGAGTAAGTGCGGGCATTTGATAGCCTATAGCCGACCATTAGGGATGATAATGGGTAGAGTACAGGTATGGTAAACCAACATACCACCCTATACTCTATTCTATTACTCTAAAATATAGTTTCTTGTAGAGTATCGGTATATCCATTGGGTATACGGATAATCCGTGGGTAAATGGATACCCGCAATTTGGTAGATTTTGCGGATAATTCACAGTTACTCGAACTCACCCGACCCTACCCGATCCATTTTTTTAATCCAACAAAAAAATAATTATAATATATAAATAAATAACCTAAAATAAAACATGCAAATTAGAAAACAAAGTCAATATCAAAAACGTTAAGTCCATTAGCATTAACTAGAAAATATCATAAATTCATAGTTAGTCAAATAAAATCATAAAACAAGCATCATAATCCAATAATTGCTTCCAAGTCCAAGGTTTAAGTATAACAACTTAAAAAAAATAATTATAATTCTCAATTAATGCATATAAGTGGTATTATATTATTTTTAATTAAAAATAATTATAAATAACACATAATATTATAACATAGGACAAGATTTATCATAATTCTTAATTACTTATATTTATATTAGGACAAGAATATAAATTTTAATTAAAATATTAAGCATATTATAATAAATAAATATTAAATACATCATAAATTTTACATCAACATTTATACATTTAATTATATATATATATATATATATATATATATATATATATATATATATATATATATATATATATATATATTCGAGTCGGGTACGGGTAAAAATAATAGAACTCGTACCCTACCCTTACCCGCATAGTTTTCTTTCGGATTCGGGTACTACCCCATCTGTTACCCGATTTTTTCACACCCGATATGCGGGTATCCATCGGGTAACTCCACCCGACGGGTAAAATTGTCATCCCTACCGACAATATCATCTTAAGGGATCGAGTGGTCCATTGAGCCCTTCGTGGGCTCCGACCCTCAATGGGTCAAGTCCCAGACTTAACCAATGGGGTGGGATGTTTCTCACCTCAAACTATAATATAGCCCATTAGTTGGGTGGGTTAATGAGACTTTATTTGAGTGGAAAATGTGGGTTGAGTTAGGGATGTCAACGGAGCGGGTATCTCAGTACCAGGACTCGACCTGTTTTGAAAGTGCTTGCCCCGGACCCGCACAGGTCCTATTATGCAGCCCCAGATCCAGACCCAGACCCAAACGGGGGCGGGTTGGCCGCGACCCGCTCTTTTTTTTTATTAATTTTTTTAAGAGTTATGTGACACTCATAAATTACTAACTCTTTCATTTCATCATTCTCCATAGGTTCAAGTAATAATTATGCAATAAAAATAAAAATGAAATTCAAATAATAATAATAATCATAAAATTAGTAGTAAAAAATGTTTCATTATAAAAATCATGTTTTTGATTACTTTAATCTATTCTTCCATCGATAAAAAATCAATGACTGCCTAAAACTAAAGGATCTTAAAATTGGACTTGTACATGCACGATGAATGTACTTTACACAAGATCAACTATAATTATATTAAAATAAATAAATAATTTTGAACTGGCGAAATAATGAATGTACTGTACGCATGAAGATGAACGGTACATGCACGTTTAATAATTTATTTTACACATTACTTTATACTTAATTTACATTAGAATATTTAATTTATATTCATATATATTTAAAATAAATGGATATTAAATGTGTACGGATAATTTAGATCTTGATTATTAGGTTTGAGACAGATTAATGTATATTTTGTAAATAGGTTTCGAATGGATATGACACATATTTAAATTGCTAAGGCAATAGGGGATGTTTAGTTGGGAGTATTGAGTGGAGAATGAAAATCGAGGTATATTGATTCTTATTATTAATGCTTGTTTGATTTAATTGAGATCAAAATTTCTTAATCATTGATCAAAATTTCTTAATCATTCTCATTGATTCAATAATTACTCACTTCCTTTAATCATCTTCAGTCTCATTGTGATTAACCTCCTTAGTGATACTAATTACCATTCTGATTGAAGAATTCCAAGCCCCTAGATATTTAAACGGTGCGATTCAATATTGTCATCCCAGAGCTTCATGAATTCTATTCGATTTTTAATGTTGATGGTCGATTTTTACCGAGTTTATTTGTGGGAAATGAGATATGAAATGAATTGTAATGATATATCGGGCACATCAAATATGGTGTAATTTTTTCCGTTGCCCATAGGCTAGGAGCTCTTTCATATTCATTGATCTTTTTCTGTATTGTTCAATGGAGGAACAATATTTACATTGTAGAGAGAGAATTTTGTAAAGAGTGAAATATATATGGATGTAAAGAGATAAATAAGAATGGTGAAGATGAAATTGATGTGAAACTATATAATATCTTCACACTTTGTGCATGTTATTTCATGGTCGGCTGTGTATACTTTTTTAGTGGACTAATAATAATTCTGATGGGCTGAGCATAACGGGCTGAGGATAGTGGACCGAGGGTAAGGGACCAACCTTATCCTCGGGGTTGGCTTCTTCTACCTTCTGTACGTACTCTTCTTGTCTGAAGGCTTAGATCAGAATTTGAACCTTGATAGTGTGAGAATTTATCCTCGGTATGGATTAGGATATCCTCAAGTCAGCTTATCTTTTGACGTCGAACTGTTTCCCCAGCGCGTATAAGTCACGGTTCATATAGGTGTAGAAATATCTATAACAATATAAAAGAACAAGTGTAACACAATACATGTAAAAGTATCACTATATATATATATATATATATATATATATATATATATATATATATATATATATATATATACTCCCTTCGTTCATTTATATTTGTACCTCTTCTTTGTATTTTATAAAGGAGAGGTACAATTTGAAAAGAAACCAAAGAAGTACTATTAAAAAATTATATTAACTCATGATCATACTTTAAAGTGTATCGTGTGATATATTTATCTGTATTATGTGACAATTTAATTTAAAAAAAAATAATACTCTTAGTTTTATATATTTAATACTTAGCTTTAAGTTGCAGGATTATATCATGTAAAAACTTTCCTAAAATTTAGAAATGATCATCGGTTAATTTTGATACTTTATGACGCCTCGCATGACGACTCGTATGATGCCTTGTATGACGCTTCTATTTATATTATGTGATACCTATTTAAAAATAATTAAAATAATTAGAATATAAATGGATCAATACAATCCCACGTGGGCAAAGATTCCATGTGAGACCGTCTCACGTAAGCCTCTACATTAGATGAATAAAAAGTTCATGTAAGCCTTTACATTAGATGGATAAAAAGTTCATGAAATGTTATCACTTTCACTATTAATTATTATCACTCTAACTATAAAATGTTATCACTTTTTTTACACTATAAATTATTCATGAAATAATTTACTGCATCATTATTACTTTTCATCGATTGAGTATCATTTTTCGTTAATGATGTTATCATTTTTTATCCGTCTCACAAAAGCTCTTCCGTGAAATGGTCTCATACAAAACCTACCATTCCATGTGATACCTATTTAAAAATAATTAAAATAATTAGAATATAAATAATGCTATTTTTAGAGGTATAATTTTTTTTTAACACACCCAATTTTTTATAAAAGGCTTTTAATTTGGTACTATTTATTTCGACAATCTTACACAAACGCGATAATAATAATAATAATAATAATAATAATAATAATAATAATAATAATAATAATAATAATAATAAATTAAGTACTTTTTTTTCTTTTTTCGGTCGGTACACGAATAAGAAAAATATGGAGTAATATTTAATAAAAAAAAAACTCAACTAATTATTGATAAAAATGGATAATCATACTATTAATTAATAATTTTATGAATAATTCATAGTAGTAGAAAAAAATACTCTCTCTGTCCCACGTTAAGGTTTACACTTTCTATTTTTGGTTGTATCAAGTTAAGGTTTACATTTTCTTTTTAATCAAATTGGGCCCACACAAAATAATTAATTATTCCATTTAGGATCCACACACAATACTAATACAACTACTCACTTTACATTAAATATTATTTCTCTCACCTCACTATACATTAAAATATTATACTCCTTAATCTCCGCACAAAAAAAACTTCAACGTTACCCTGGGACGGAGGGAGTATTTCTTTTGTTTGAATAAATAAATTTACACTTGCTGTTTTTATTTGTCTTATATGAGTTCATACACTCAAATAAGAAAATAACACACAATCTAATAATTCCACAGCACTTAATTTCAAAATCCCCTTTAAAATTCACATAAATTATTTTACAATTTACTTTTTTTACTTAAAAATATCAAATTAGGCCTAAAAAATATTTTTAAGAAAATAACTTTTCTACTACTACAGTAACTTTGAATTTCATTAAGTAAAATAAAAGTTATAATATTTACAGTAACTCTGTAACTTTATATTTACATTAGCTTTAATTAAAAGTGGTTATATTTTTAATAAAAAATAATTATTAAAAAAATAAAATAGTGTTATCATAAAATTGTGTCACATAAGTACTCCTACGTCCCACATATTTCTTCATATTTATATGGGCACAGAAATTAAGAAGATCTATTTTTTTTAAAATATACTGCATAAGGTAAGAAAAAGTATGGGTAAAATTGATAATTTAAAGATGAAAAGAAAATAAAGTTATTGGCAATGATGAATAAAATATTTCAAATTAAATATAATTGTTGGGATTGATGAATAAAATGTGAAAAATAGGTGAAATATATAATGTATTTTTATTATTAATAAAATATGAATAAATACGTGGGATATCTTAAAATAAAAAAAATATGAATAAATACGTGTGAACTGAAAAATATTATATTGCTCTTTTTATATTCATTTCCCTATTAGACATGCATGGGTAGAAAAAACCAAGAGGCATACCAACATATCTTTGCCAATCATGTCACAATCAACAAATCTAAAGGTTGCGTGCTTCAATATTCTTATTATTTCATATCACCCCAATCTCTCACATAACTCCAACCGTTTTGAATGGAATTCAAGTCTTTGTGGCAATTACTTTTTGAATTCTTCTAACTGCCCCTTCTTATTATATACTAATTAATAATTAGCGTCATGCATGCCAACATTAGTTTATGTAATATTCATGTGGTGTCTTAGTCAACTAAGCTTAGATTGTCTCTTTAACCATTATTGTTTGGTAGCACATGCATAACTTTGGGCACTAATTAATTAATTTGACCATCATTAATTAAGAAAATTATATTTATTTACCAATTGAATGAAGTTAAATATGAGTCCATCATACACAGTCATCTCGACTATATTTCCACATATGTTGATGATGGAAAGGAACATGCATCGTAATTGAGCCAAGAAATGTTGTAATATTGGGGATACGAATATGAGTCAATGACAACGAAAGAATTTGGGTGCTTTTAATCCCTCCAAATTAATCTTAGTACATGATGAATCATGATTTTATATGGATTGGGATGAATAATTAGAAAATTATAAAGTTGTGGAATCTATTGGAATCTTTTAACACATAAGATCTTTCGACAGTATATGGGACTAGCGCACCGCTCCTGTATTTTCATACTCCCTTCCTCAGATCAAAGTTCATCATTTGTTTTTTACACGTAAATTAAGAAGTATTATTATTATTTTATATAAAGTGGTATGTGTATTACAGAGATGTGATGAGTATTGGTTAGCAATTTTTACTACTTGGGTGGGACAGAGGGAGTATATTAATTTTTGTGTCACGTTTTATATGGTTGTGTTATATGATTAACACGTAAGAGATAAAATAAATTAAATTGACCCTAAGGTTTAAACTTTCCGTTTTAGATATAATTTCCCTCTCTATCCTTCTTATTATCCATATAACGGTGTGACAAATGATGAATTGATGTATAAAAATGGAACAGAGAATCTAAACTGATATTGGCACTCACACGTAATATTCTGCATCATTTTTGTACATTATCTTATATACCATAAGTTATATGAATGACATGTAAAAAGGAAAAGAAATCCGATTGCGTCTTTACAGCTCCCTCCGTCTCATTGATATATAATCTGTTTTTTTTAATGTAAATTTTATGTGTATTGAATAGATTTTAAAGGTTTTTTATTCTTTTGTTCTTTTTTTTAAATTTATGACTACATTAAGTACTCCCTCCGTCCCGTGTTAACGTTTACGTTTAATTTTTGTACATGTATTAAGAGATATAATATTTTAATGTGTAGTGACGTGAGAGAATTAATATTCTGTGTGAGTTCTAAATAGAATAATTAATTATTTTGTGTGGACCAAACTTAACAAAAAAAGAAACGTAAACCTTAACTTGAAACAACAAAAATGAAAAACGTAAATCTTAAGTATAATTTTAAATATTATACATAATATGATTCACTACATATAAACTTATTATTTTAACCATTAATAAATATATCTTTGCTATTTAATAAATATATTTTAATAATAAGCCACCCATTTTACAATTCATTTTACATATATAAATTTCACGGTAGAGCCATGATAAAATAGCAGAGTGAAGATAAAGCCCAAAGAATCAATATTAAATTGCAAGGGGCGGCTTGTTTTCGATTTTAAGAACTTATGTATTTTTAGAACCCTGGATTTGTTTTAATTGAGATTTTTATAATTTAATTTTAGTGATCCTTAAATATACATATAACCTATTGATGATCGATTTAATAGTTAACTTTCTATATATTATCTCCTCAATTATCTTCTCTTCCATTCCTCATATCTTCTATCACACTATTCAATCTTTTATAAAAACCATAACTCTTATCTTTTAGAAAAAAAATAATTTTTTTTAATGAATGACTCGATTATTACTATTTATTTAATTGCAAATACTATTCTGCAATAGTTTTTAAGGTACAACATGATCCATTTTTACCAAATGACCTGGATATAAATACATAATAAGTCTGGTGGTCATTCATTATTTCACTTTCTCTCTCCTCAATCGCTTTCTCTCCCTCTCTCCGCCTCCTCTCCCTCATTTCTCCGTCTCCTCTCCCTCTATCCACTCCTCCGGCTCGCATTCTCTCTCTCCCGCGTCTCCGTCTCCGTCGTCTCGTTCAATTTCTCCACCTCCTTCCATCTCGTTCAATTTCTCCGCCTCCTTCCATTGAATCACCTAGTTTCTTCTCGATCGACAACATGTGTTGAATGATTTCTCTCGTTCTGCTTTTATCTTCCAGCCTACACGGCGCCTCTCCACGTCCACATCAATATCTCCTTCCCACGTTCCAAATCATCTTTAGGAAGGTTGTGTTCGAGATTCCCTTTCCACGTTCTAAATCAACCAGGCTGTGTTCGAGATTTAGAAAAGGGCCAATGACTATGATTCGATTTTACAATTCCTTATTATCTTTTTTTCTCAAAATTTTTAAGATAAAGTCATGAGTGATATAATTCAAATGCTGTAAATTGTTAATTTTTCTTCAATTCTTCATTTCATTTTATGTGGTTGCTATCGTATTTGCTGCTACGAAACTGTAGAAATGGTTGGGAATGGGTGGAGATAAAGTTTTTTTTTTTTTTAATTTGATAGTGTATATGTTTTATCATATAAATGTATTACATTCTACTCTTACATGTATCATTAAATTTATATAAAAATTTATTAAATTTAAATTGATTTTTTATATGCAATTTCATAATCAAATGTGGAGTGGTTGTAATTAATAATGTTCATATTTCTCTCAATACATGTATTGTTTTTTGTCAAAAATAATATTGATGTTATATTTATCAAAAAAATTATCAATATATTATTAATTTTAGTTATACATTTTAGTATAAAATGTTATACATTTTTGTATAAGATCTAATATATTTATTATTTTTTAATATTTTTGTCAATATATTTATTAATTTTAATTATACAGGTCAATATAAAATGTTATACATTTTTGCATAAGATCCAATACATTTATTATTTATAAAAAAATTCAATATATTATTAATTTTAATTATATATGTTAGTGTAAAACGTTATACATTTTTGTATAAAATCTAATACATTTATTAGTTATCAATATTTTCGTCTGAAAGTTTTTTATATAGATGCATAATACATTTATGAGAGTAAATATATACATCAATTAATTAAAACTTATACAGAATAAGTTCTTATGATACATATCTCAATTCTATTAATTCTGGTTCTCCACCTACGATTGTGATTCGTTTCACTGGTTCAAAGCAGCTTTTTCCACCCAAACTCATAACTCAGCTTCTTCCACCCAAAAACTCTTAGAGATCTCAGACCTTACTATGGATCAGTACTGAAAGAGCTCTCAGTGAGATAGCTTCTTCCACCCAAATCTATGCTTTATTCATTCTCAATCCTGATTAACGCAAGAATTTAATTCAGTCAAGCCACAATATCCTGATTAACGTAAGAATTTAATCCAGTCAAGCCACAATATCAAAATCTAATCCTTATCCCTAATTTTGGCCCTAATTCTAATACATCAACCAATATCTTTAATCGAAGGAGATAGAAGAGAGAGATGCGAGAAGCGACGATGGAGCAAAACGGCGGCAGCGGCGGTGAGTGGAGAGAGATGAGAGTTCGAGAGTGGGAAGAGAGAAAGGAGAGAAGCAACGGCGGAGCAAAGCAGCGGCGGAGAGTGACAGTAGAGAAGCGGTGGCGGAGCGAAGCGACGGCAGTGACGAAGAGTGGAGACAGCTGAGAGTTCGAGGGTGGGGAGAGAGAGAGAGGAGAGAAGCTTCGGCGGAGCGAAGCAGCAGCGGCGGAGAGTGGAGAGAGACGAGAGTCCGCGTGAGAAGAGAAGATAAGAGAAGAGAAGAGAAGAGAGAGAATTGTTGTGTCAATGACCCATTTAGATTTATTTGGATTATATAGTTGATTCATTTATTAATACAAATCAAGTTTTTAGTGTACACCAATTGTACAGTAGATCAACTCTTATTTAATTTTAGAAATCAATTTAAAAAACCAACAAAAATCCAAACAAACATAAAAAAAAAAAAACAAACATTTCCTAAATTTTCGAATTTTGAGAAGCTTGGATTCCCTTCTTTGATGGAGGAAGAACACATTTACCATTAAAAGTTTATTGGACAGTTGGTTTTGTTAATTAATTGGTTTCAATTTAAGAAGATTCTTCATTTAATTCAGGAGATTGTCGCCTTCAATCTCTTTGCCGTGATTCCTATAACTTCTAAGGAGTGTGATAACTCCACGTGGCACCAACGTGGGATTGAACTTTGCCGTGAGTTTGCTTTGTAATTCTAGTTTTAAAAAATATACAGTATATATGTTGTTTGAACATCTTACAAAATGATTCTCATGAATAATAATCTTAATAATAAAAAGTGATATCAAATTAATAAGAAAAAAAAAATAATGATGAGTTTGCTTTGTAATTCTAAGTACATTTTTTTATACATTTAGAATTATTTTGTTAAATTTTAAAAGTTGATGAAAATCAATTTTAAAATTTTAAAATATCATAAACTTATTTCAAAAAAGACAAACATGGGGACTAAAAAGTTATTTTTTCTCCATGTCAATGTGTGCCACATGGCCATTGGCATTACTGTTGACGACTTGCTCCATCCGGTAAATGGACTAAATTTTCGAATATTCAAAATTAATAGATCAATTTCAAAAACTCAAAAACTTATGAATTAATTTCAAATTTTGATAAAATTAATAGAAAAAAAAATTATTTACCCTATTTTTAAATACACATGATTTTATTGTTTTATTTTATTTAATGTATAATATACATCATCATTTAACGACTTAAATTGTCTAATTACATTAATATTCAAAATGCACCCAATGATACATTGGTGAGACCATTTAACGCTTGTAATTATTTATTTTTATAAAAATATTATCATATTAAAATATGTTATCACTTTTATTTATAATGTAAATTGTTTGTAAAATAATTCATTGCACTATTATCACATTTTATTAATTGAATATCACTTTTCTTCAAAATATTATCATTTTTTATCTATCTCACAGAATGACTTCCGTGAGACGGTCTCACACAACTCAAGTCTTTACCTCTATCCATCCCACTGAAATGTACGTGTTGTCCCATTTTCGTTCGTCTCAATACATAGTTTCCATTTTTTTTTTTTGGTAAAAAGGACTAATATAAATTAATTATTTCTTTCTCTATGAGTCCACATATTACACTAATACAACTATAAACTTTATAATAAAAATATTATACAGTAATATCTTTTAATTTATGTGAAAAAAAGTATATGCATATCTTTCAACAGTTTGAAGGTAGTACTTTTATTTAGATAATAATCTTTTAATCCTAAAACTTTTTCTTTTCTATTATTTATTTGAAGAATAAATACTCTTAAAGTAAAAGTATTGTTTGAGGTTATTATAAGTTTTAAAAATAGTGAATAGTGATGCTTTATGTTATGTTTTGAATTTTTATTACTATAAATTTTAATTTTATGTTAAACTAATATTTAAAAATTGTATGGTGAAAATATTATTTTATGTGAGGATTAAGAGGGCAAGTGAGTCTCCTATGAATCGAATTTATGATGTAAATCATGTAATATCTCTTTAATTCAAATTCTAACAATATATAAAGTATAAAGGAACCATAAAATTTACATCGTGAACTAATTTACTCAAATAAATCATAGGATTTATAGGTGAAACGGAGCCATTATATAACCTAGGGGGCATTTGACCCCTGAGATTTGGAAAAGATTAGTTTATGGTTCTCTGATTAATTAATATCTTTAAAGGTCATGTTCCAGTATTTTAGCCCTTTTTTTTTGGATTAATTAGATTTTTTTTACTCTTTGGCCCTTTTGTGTGGATTAATTATATTTTTTCCCCTGGGATTAATTATATTTTTTCCCCTTTGCCCTTTTGTCTGAATTAATTTTATTTTTTCCTGTTATCATGATTTTATTTAAGTTAAATATTTTTTAAGGAATAATCTGCTTAGTTTAATCTTTGGTTAATTACGTTAAAAACCACGGACTTTCAACTTATTGCAAATTAATCCCAACTTTTATAAAATTGCAAAAAAAATCATGATCTTTCATGTTGGTACAATTCGCACCCATCGGGCAGCTAAGGCCTACCCGACCGCTGACGTGGCGTTGACCCTTGCCACGTCAGCTTTTAATTTATTGGAAGAAAAATTCCAACCTTTACCTAAGTTGCAATTTTAATCTCAACCTTTGAGATTTTGGCAAAAAAAACCATTAATTTTTTTAATAAATTGTACCATCTAATAAAATTTATATTTTATTTTTATATTTAGACTCTAAAAAATTATCAAATAAAATAATAAAATTATTATATGAATAAAATATTTATTATTATATTTATAAAATTAATTATATATATTAAATTAGTAAAAAAATTTTATAACCTTTAAGTATTTAAATTCTTTTAATTTTTAAAATAAAATATTTTATACATTATAAATTTTTTATAATTTATAAAATCAGAGTATTCGTTAACATGACTCAGTATCTTTTCATAATTTTTCATTATATATAATATGACAAATATACCTATGAGATGTTTAAGGAATTTTATTATTTATATAAAAAAATCATTTAGAATTAATTTTATAAAATGTTATAAATTAATTTATGTATTTTGGGGTAATTTCACAGCTTTACTCAATTTTATTTCAAGGAATTGATGAAAAATACATCATATATAAATTAATATAAAACATTTTATAAAATTAATTCTAAATAATTTTTGTATATAAATAATAAAATTCCTTAAACATCTCATAGGTATATTTGTCATATTATATATAATGTGAAATACGAAAAGATACTGAAACATGTTCACGAATACTCTAATTTTATAAATTATAAAAAATTTATAATGTATAAAATATTTTATTTAAAAATTAAAAAAAAAATTAAATATTTAAAGGCTGTATAATTTTTTTACAAATTTAATAGATATAATTAATTTTATAATTTTAATAATAAATATTTTATTCATATAATAATTTTATTATTTTATTTAATAATTTTTTAGAGTTTAAATATAAAAATAAAATATAAATTTTTAATTGATGGTGCAATTTAAAAATAAAAAAAAATTTGATGGTCTTTTTTGTCAAAATCTCAAAGCTGGATGGGATTAAATTGCAACTTAAGTAAGAGTTGAGGTTTTTCTTGCAATAAATTAAAAGCTGACGTGGCAAGGGTCAATGCCACGTCAGCGGTCGGGCAGGCCTTAGCCGCCCGACGGGTGCGAATTGCACCAACATGAAAGATCATGATTTTTTTTGCAATTTTATAAGTTGAGATTAATTTGCAATAAGTTGAAAGTTCATAATTTTTAACGCAATTAACCATTTAAAAATGCATAGCTGCAATAACAGTGTATAATCAACTCCTCTATATTTATTTAGTTTTAAAATTTACTGTTTAATATTAATTTAAAATGAACTGAACATATTTTAAAAAATACATTTTTAATTTAAAATTTTCATACATAAAATATATTTTATACATTATTTATTATTAAAAACTAATTACTCTAAAAAAATTATTAAAGTGAGTAAAAATGTAATTTCTTTTAAACAATGGAATGGGAGTATTTTGGATCTCTGAATTCAATTCCTAACTTCGTAATTGTTTATAAGTATATATAAATGTGATTATTATAATTCAATCTAAAGTAAATGAATTTTGATATCCGTAAATTTTCGCTCATAATTCGTTCTTAATAGGAATCGAACTTGGGTCAGGTCACATTAGTGAGGAGCCCAATTAAATTATCCCACCTGGTTCATAAGATGGTACTATTTACTATTTGATAAATTTTGGGTTAGACCATCTTATGTATCTCTTTATGCCATTAAACTAAAATAGCCTTGATAAATTTATTAACCCCTATTTAAATCTTAAACATCGGCCTGTAGTAGTTCACGCCTATCACCACACAATTCGAACACTTACACTTTTCAATCTTAAATACTCCCTCCGTCCCATATTTGTCTTCACAGTTATTGTAGACACAAAGTTTAAGAAAAATTGTTTTTTGACCAATTTTATTGACTTTTGAAGGGTATTGTGGTATTTTTAAGTAATAAATAAATTATAAAGTATGTTATGTGTGTTAGGTGAGAGTGATATTTTTGAAATTAAGGTAACTTTTGAGGTTGTTGGTTAATGTGAAGTTTCCTTTTATGGGTGGTGAAGATAAATGTGGGACGGACGAAAACGAAAAGTGTGAAGAAAAATGTGGGACGGATGGAGTATTATTTACTCTCTCAGTCCCCCGAAGTACTTCACGTATTGTTGTGCGCGGAGTTTAAGAAAAAATTATTATTTTATGTATAAAGTAAGAAAGAGAAGAAGTTAAATAGGGGTTAATAAATTATTACTTGAAATAAAAATTCGTAAGAAATTATTTTCGTATGGATTTGCATCTTCATTTCACTATTTATTTTATTGATGATTTATTACTTGAAATAAAAATTCAAGTAAGAAATGTAGGAAATCATTTTCTGTATGGATTCGCAGCTTCATTTGATGTTTTGTAACTTGAAATAAAAATCCAGGAATGTAAGAAATCATTTTCGTATGGATTTGCAGCTTCATTTCACTATTTATTTTATTGATGATTTGTTACTTGAAATAAAAATCCAAGTAAGGAATGTAAGAAATCATTTATGTATGGATTCGCAGCTTCATTTCACTATTTATTGATATTTTGTTACTTGAACAAGTGAATAAAAATCCAAGTAAGGAATGTAGGAAATAATTTTCCCTATGGATTTATAGCTTAATTTAATTATATCTCCATCTTAGATCCTGCTCCCATTATTTTTTTGCAGCTATTTGATACTGTTAACGATTCGCCGGATCCAGAATCAGATCCCTTTGAATCTGTGGTTTTCGAATCGGTGGACGTGTACGAGGGGCTGGTGGTGCGGACTCCTATGATATGTACGAGTGGTTGGTGGTGACCGACTCTTATGATATGTACGAAGGGCTGGTGGTGCCGGACTCATATCCCTCGACCCCTGAAACAGCTGCGGCCTCAACTTATGAATACTATCTTGATCCTGATCCGTTTGCGATCAGTTTTCTAAAGATACTTTACCCTGCATTGGCAAAGTGTCCCGAATATACTGATGTGGTATAATAGCTGCTCTTTCATTGTGCATATTAGGGTATAAAATGATGATTATAATTAGAGGGGAAGGTGTAGAAATATAAAGTGTCACCATGCATGATTTGTGGAGGCTGAAATTTATTTTTCATGTCACCAGTTGTGCATTTAGGAGACACACACCCAATGATGATATTGTTCTGAGGGTGAATTATGCAAATATTGGTTATTTGTTGTTAATTTGGTGAATTGAAGCCTGCGAGCTTATGATCTGTTGGTACATATTTGCTGTTGGTATGGTGATTTGTTGTTTGTGAGCTTAGTGAAGCCTGTGAGCTTATTTATGATATGAAGCCAGTGAGCTTATGAAATTGAACCTGTGAGCTTATTTGTGATGTGAAGCTTGTGAGCTTATTTGTGATGTGAAGCCTATATGATTATGATCATTTTATATGCAATGATAAGCCTGAGTGCTTATGATTAATTTATATGCACTGATCAGTTTACAAGTGTTACCAAATGGCCATGTTAGGAGACAAATGATCATTTATTTGTCATCACATAATCATTTAGGTGTCACACAAGCACTCTATGATGATTTTATAATCTGAGAGTGTATTGTATGTTGCTTTATGTGGTACATAGGCTTTTTTTATAGGCACAACACATACACATGCTGCATGATGACTTCATAACCACTCAATGATGATTTTATAATCTGAGAGTACAATAACATAGTTCAAACATGCTTACATAGTGGGGGCAGACTGTTTATTGCTTAAACAAACTACTGAATCAGTTTGTTTAATAGTAGTAAACAGTCACTTTTGCATCCACAACCTATCCATAATTAAGATTCTACCCATTTCCATATTTATACATCTAAAATAAGCCAAAAACCCTCCCCACTTGCAAAAAAAAAGCCTATGTTTCTTTCCTAAGGCTGGATATTATCTATTTCCAGCCTTCAAAATATATTCCATGCTTTCTACCTTTTCAAAACAGTGTACGATGTCTCAAACCAATCATTTCACACTCTCAATGAGTTCTTCTAAGTCATCCACTGCATTCTCCCCAATTAGATGATCAATACTTGATTGAACTAGATCTAGTTCCACTTCCAAATCTGTAGGAAGAGTCCCTTCCCTTAATAATGCATTCTTTCTCAAGTGAGGGATCTTGTATCTATTTGATTCTTTGCAAACCAACACTTGCCTCATACATGCTTGTAGGCTTAGAAATACTACATTTAGTTTAATGTGACACAATTCTTCAAATGAATTGTTAACTGCTTGCAACAGTTCATCAACTGTTGTAGTAGCAGTTTTTGCTTGCAATGAATCAAAGCCCTAAACCATCCTAAATCATTCACTTTTAGATCTGGGTTATTAGGAGGTTGAAATACCAATTGCATATTAAATCCATCTAAACATGCAGCTTCTCTCCACTCTGGATCATTATCATTTATGTGTGGCTTGGCATTATCTTGTTGAATATTGTTGACGGCTGTTCTTGGCTTGTAATTTCATGTATAAAGGATTAAGATGTTTGATAACGAAACTAAGAATGAACACGATCAAACACAATAAACTGTAAAGAAAAGGACCACAACCAGTAGAAAATCTATTCCACCAAAGAACTCAACCGATTTTATTACTCTCCCCTTCTTAGAACAACACTTGTTCTTCCCCCTTTCTTACAATTATAATGTCTGAAGTGAGTATTAGTGACCTGCCTCTCTCCTGTGAGAGAGGCTATTTATATTGTTCCAAAACCCTAAAATCTAGTCAATCGCCTTGCGCCATTTGGAAGAAGACAAGTCGCCTTTAATGAGGCCGCCTGGTACGTCGATCACGCGCAGGGGGAGTCAGGGCGCCATTTGTTGCAAAGTATGGATTTGCAGGGTGTCTCCGTCCTTTGCTGGCCTCCCATTGGTTGTTGGAGTAGGGTGTGCCAGTCAGTCGTTGTCTCCTAGTTAGAATTGTTACTCAAGATACCTTTTCTTCCCGTTAGTGTTGTCTTCTAGCCTGTAGTACTTGTTCTTTTTCATTTATGGTGTCTGTTCTTTACTGTCCCAATCTTTGCCGCCCTCTTTGGTCTTCAGATAGGTTGGCTTTCGGTGCTGGGGTGCTCATCCGAGCTCTCGGCTAGGGGAAGGATGAACGCCGAGTTTCCCTGCCGAGGGCGTTTCTTAGCTTCAGCCTTGACACGACACACCTTACACAACTTATAATTCAAATACTATTTAACATAAACATCATCATTATAAAAATCTGCATATAATTTTTTTTCACATAATATGTTTATAACCAACACCATCACACCAGTTCAACTTACGTAACTAATTTCTGACACCACTTCAAACCACCCAAACATGTGATAATACTTATTATATTACACAACCAAATAATCAGCAGAAACAAAATAAACCCACGGCCTAGCCCAACAGGTCGTCATCTATGTACATCCGCTCAAAACCTTGAAGGAGCTCCATAGCTTGCACAGTCACATCACAAACTCAATCATCAACAGGCTCACCTACAATGCATAAACTAGTGAGATAAAAATCTCAGTAAGTAGAAATCATGCATGTCCATGCATGAAAATGTATTTAGTTCTCTATCGCCTATGTCCTAATTTTTTTCTAATTGATCTCTTTTATTTTGAAAATTGTTCACGTTGCGGGATCCCCACGACACACTTATGATATGCACCCCAAATGAGCTCAATGGGGACGATTTTTCCGAACCCCGAAAATAGTACCGAGAATGATTTTTTCGAACTCTGGCAAAGTGGTGGGGACGATTTTTCCGAACCCCTAATAAAAAATATCAGGAACGATTTTTCTGAACCCTGACAGAGATGCATATATAGTGGCCGCACACACCATTAGTATCTTATTAATTTTGAGAAAAAATACTTTTCATGTTTATGCATGGTATGCACCCAAAACAATTAAATATGCATCATAAACCATTTACAATATCAATATCAACATTTAATCACCATAAAGCAACAACTTAATTTCAATTCACACAAATCCACTTATGAAATAACAACTTCACCTCAATCATATAAATCCATTTATAGAATAACCACTTCACCCTGGGATCACACGATTCTCTTTTTAGAATAAAATTTCATCTTGGATCCCACAGATCCTTATAACCAATATTTTCTCAAACCATATAAATATATTTGCAACAGTTTCCAATCACACAGATCTATATAGGATAATAATAATATTTTCAATCACATGAATCCCCAACTTGTATCACAAATTAGTCTCCAAATAATTCATAACGTAATTAAACTAATCAAAAATAACACATAACATAATTATCACATATTAATCACATATAATTCACAAACAGCATGTTTATGCATTGTAGTTGGACTTCTACTTACCTAGATTCCGACAGTAATATAAACCCCGTAAAGAACTGTAACTAATTCGCTCCGACACGCACGTTCCGGCGCGCTCCCTCTTCTCTTTCTCTTCTTCCTCTCTCTCTCATCTCTCTCCATTTCTCTCTCTCCCTCTTCCTCTCTTTCTCCTTTCCCTCTCTCTCTTTTTCTTTTTTTTTTTCTTTTAATTGGTGCTACTGCTCACCAAAATTAACATGTATATATAGAGGGGTGGGGTGGAAGTCGTATACGACTATCCACCGCCTCAACCTTTTTTTTTATTTTATTATTATACATTCTTAATTTACGTGCAATACTTAATAGCTAAGATATAATACATTTACAAATTAATACACATACATGTACATTTTTCTACCCACTATTATTATTACGAGAACACGTGTGATACTTAATAATTAAGAAAAGTGTATTTATACTTCATAAAATAATTTACTCATATATCCAAATTAATGCACGTAATATTTATGCACCCATATATTCACATATTGTCACCATGTTTATCACGTATGTATCAAATAAAATGTAAAGATAATTAAAATGTAAAAACAATTATCACATAATTGCCACATAATTATCACATAATTATAAAATGCACATAACACAAATTAAATTATATTGACACAAGAGTAGTGAGAAGCTCGGGTATCACATCCTCCCCACCTTATAAAAATTTCGTCCTCGAAATTTACTTACTTGAAGAGGTCTGGATATTTAGCCATCATCTCATCCTCTCTTTCCCAAGTAGCCTCCTCAACTAGCTGGTTCCTCCATAATACTTTTACTAATGATATTTCTTTATTTCTGAGCTTCTTCACTTCTCGCCACAAGATCTCAACTGGTACCTCCTCATAATCAAATCTTCTTTCAACTCAACTGGTTTCTGTCTGAGAACATGAGATGGATTTGGAACATACTTCCTCAACACAGATACATGAAACACGTCATGTACTCTAGACATCGATGCTGGTAACTCCAATTTATAGGCAACACTGCCAACTCTCTCAATGATAGTGAACGGACTAACATATCTTGGACTGAGTTTCCCTTTCCTTCCAAACCGCATTATCCCCTTCATTGGAGATACTTTCAGAAATACCTGATCCCCCACTTCAAATTCTAATTCTCTCCTCCGTTTGTCTGCATAACTCTTTTGCCGATCTTGAGCAACTTTCATCTTCTCTCGTATACGGGTAACAGCTTCTGACATTTCACGAATCAAGTCTGGACCCAAAAGTTTCCTCTCTCCAACTTCATCCCAATGTACTGGAGATCTACACTTTCTCCCGTACAATGCTTCATATGGAGTCATCCCGATGGTAGACTGATAACTATTGTTGTACGAGAACTCTATCAAAGGCAAAAATTTACTCCACTGACCTTGAAAATCCAACACACACGCTCTGAGCATATCCTCCAAGATTTGTATTGTACGCTCTGATTGACCATCTGTCTGTGGATGGAATGCTGTGCTGAAAGATAACAGTGTCCCCAACGCCTTATATAAACTCTTCCAGAAAGCAGACAAGAATCTCGTATCTCTGTCTGACACAATGGTAAGTGGTACTCCATGGAGTCTGACAATCTCTTGTATATATAGTTGGGCATAACGATCCATGGAATACGTAGAGCTAATAGGAAGAAAATGAGCTGACTTAGTCAATCGATCCATAATAACCCAAATGGCATCGTGACCTTTTACTGTCTTCGGTAGCCCGATAACAAAATCCATCGTGATATTCTCTCACTTCCATTCTGGAATAAATAAAGGCTGCAAAGTTCCTGCTGGTCTCTGATGCTCGGCTTTGACTTGCTGACAAGTCAAACATTGCTCCACATATCGAGCAACATCTCTCTTCATCCCTGGCCACCAATAATGTGCCTTCAAATCTCTATACATCTTAGTAGCTCCTGGATGTACAGAGTAGGGTGTTGAATGAGCTTCTATCATCACTTCTTTTCGAATGTCATTCACTTCGGGCAGACATAATCGACCTCCATAACGAATCACGCCATCATCTCCAAATTGGAAGTCAGAAGACTTTCCAGAGCTGATATCATTCTTTATTTTGTCAAACAACTTATCCTCTTGTTGGCTCTATTGAATCTTATCCATCAAAGTTGGTCGAAGTGTCAGAGCTGCCATCCTTGCTTCCAACGATCCTTCCTGAATGATCTCCACATCCATCCTTTGCAAATCAAGCAACTCTGGTTTCTGATTTACGGTCATAGCAGCTACACTCTGTATTGCCTTTCGGCTCAATGCATCAGCAACCACATTGGCTTTTCCCGGATGATAATTGATAACACAGTCGTAATCCTTCACCAATTCCAACCATCTTCTTTGCCTCATATTCAACTCTTTCTGAGTGAAAAAGTACTTCAAACTCTTATGATCAGTATAGATTTCACAACGTTCCCCATACAGATAATGCCTCCAAATCTTGAATGCAAACACCACTGCGGCTAACTCTAAATCATGAGTTGGATAATTCTTCTCATACTCCCTTAACTGTCTGGATGCATACGCTATCACTTTCCCATTTTGTATCAATACACACCCAAGACCATTCTTTGAAGCATCACTGTAAACCTTGAAGTTTCCTGTCTCCGTAGGAATAATTAAGATAGGTGCTGATGTCAATCGTCTCTTCAATTCTTGGAAACTTTGTTCACATTCCTCCGTCCATGTGAACTTCACATTCTTCCTGGTCAACTGTGTTAATGGTGAAGCAATCTTAGAAAATCCTTCAACAAACCTTCGATAATATCCCGCCAATCAAAGAAAGCTACGAACCTCAGTGGGATTTGAGGGTTGTGGCCAATCATGGATTGCTTTAACTTTACCTGGATCCACAGAAATTCCTTCTCCCGATACCACGTGCCCCAAGAAAACAACTCGGTCTAACCAAAACTCACACTTCTTGAACTTCGCATACAACTGCCTCTCCTTCAGAATCTCTAACACCTTTCTCAAGTGCAGTGCATGATCCTCCTTATTCTTAGAGTAAATTAGAATATCATCGATAAACACAATCACAAATTTATCAAGAAATTCCTGAAATACTCTATTCATCAAATCCATAAATGCTGCAGGAGCATTTGTTAATCCAAACGGCATCACTAAGAACTCATAGTGCCAGTACCTTGTACTGAATGCAGTCTTTGGAATATCCTTCTTCTTTATCTTCAACTGATGATACCCCAACCGCAAATCAATCTTCGAAAAGATAGCTGCACCCTCTAACTGATCAAACAGATCATCAATGCGAGGCAATGGATATTTATTCTTCACCGTAACTTTGTTGAGATCCCGATAATCAATGCACATCCTCAACGTGCCATCCTTCTTTCGAACAAACAGAACTGGTGCTCCCCAAGGAGAGAAACTAGGTTGGATGAATCCATTGTCTAGCAACTCTTGTAACTGTATCTTCAATTCCTTCAGTTCAGCTGGTGCCATTCTGTATGACACTTTAGATATAGGAGCAGTTCCTGGTTGTAGCTCAATAACAAACTCTATTTCTCGGTCTGGTGGCAAACCTGGAAGATCATCTGGAAATACCTCCAGATATTCTCGAACTACTGGTATATTACCGAGAACTGGACATTGATATCCCTCAACATTCATTATACTCACCAGATACCCCTCACAACCATTTTCCAACAACCGCTGTGCTTTTGCTGCTGATATCATCGGAAATCTAAAGCTTTTCTTGATTCCAACAAAAGTGAACGGTTCTCCTTTCACTGGCTGAAAAGTGATACTCTTCTTCTGACAATCTATTGTAACACCGTATTTTGACAGCCAATCCATGCCCAATATGATATCATAATCATTCATACTTAACACAATCAAATTAGCGAGGAGTCTTCTTCCTTCAATAGAAATAACACAACCTCGAAGAAGTTGATTAGTATGCTTTGACTCACCAGAAGGTATCATCACCTCATAATTAGCTTCTATCAAGTTAGGTGTTCCACCCAACTTTTTCACATACTCAGTGGATACAAATGAATGTGTTGCTCCAGAATCAAATAGCACATATGTAGAAGTGCCAAAAATAGAGAACTTACCCGTGACAACTGAGGGATTCGCGTCTGCCTCCTCTCGTGTTAAAGTATACACCCTAGCTGGAGCTCTTCCCTGCTGTGCCTGCTTCCCTTTCTTAGGACAAGTAGTAGTCACATGTCCTTTCTCCCCGCATCTGTAACACGTTCTCGGAGGAATTTGACACTCTCCACCATGTGATCTAAGACAATTAGGACATATAGGTGGCGGCGCCGGTGGTACTTTACCCTGATCGAATTTAGGACGCTTGTTGGGTTCTCCTCGTCTCTGTCCTTGCTCCACTTGAACATTTGAATTCGGCCTTTGGAATGGCATCGGCCTCTTATCAACTCTCCCAGACTGCTGCATTGGTTTCTGCTGAAATTGACGTCTGATAGCTTGCGCTTGTCTGATCCTCATCTCCGCTTGCTCAGCAATTTGAGCCCTTTCTGCAACTTGTGAGTATGTTGCTCCATGCAGTCCCGCCATACTCACATCTCTATAAAGTTCAGGCCTTAAGCCTTCCACAAATCTCTCCACTTTCAGTGCCTCCGTACTAACCATATGTTCAGCAAACCTCGACAACTGCTCAAACTTACGAAGGTAATCTGTGACTGACATGCCACCTTGCCTCAACTGTATGAACTCGTTCATCTTCATGGCTCTCACTGGTGCCGTAAAGTACTTGTTTCTGAAAAGCTCCTTGAATCTTTCCCATGTCATAGTCGTGATATCCTCGATACTTTTAATCGTATCCCACCAGTGGCCTGCACTTCCTCGTAACATGAAAGAAGCACATAGCACTCTATCCTCATTTGAAATTCTACTGTATTGAAACATGTTTTCCACCGTGCATAACCAATCATCTGCATCTGTGGGGTCTGCTGCGTCCTCAAATATTGGAGGGTTCAACTTTCGAAACCTCTCACAAACCATTTTCACACGTTCTACTTGACGTCTATCTTGGTTTGCATTACCCTCTGGTTGTCCACCCATATCTTTCTGCTGAATCAGTTGTTGTATCTGTTGGGACTGGCGCTCAACCAGTTCCATTAGTCGAGTAATCACCGTATCACGATTATTCCCTTCAGGAGGGGCTGCTTGCTCAACAGTCCTATCCCCTTCAGAACTTTCACCTGTAGCCCTTACCATTTTGTCTACTAACTACACTTCCTATACCACATAACCAATATAATTTATAAGACACATATCAAGACAGAATGAAAATAACACTTACTTGCAAAGCTGCGCTCCCAAAGAATGAGTTCATGTACATAGACAGTCTGCAGGACCCAAACCGTGCTCTGATACCACTCTGACACGACCCACCTTACACAACTTATAATTCAAATACTATTTAACATAAACATCATCATTATAAAAACCTGCATATAATTTTTTTTCACATAATATGTTTATAACCAACACCATCACACCAGTTCAACATACGTAACTAATTTCTGACACCACTTCAAACCACCCAAACATGTGATAATACTTATTATATTACACAACCAAAACATCAGCAGAAATAAAATAAACCCACGGCATAGCCCAACAGGTTGTCATCTATGTACATCCGCTCAAAACCTTGAAGGAGCTCCACAGCTTGCACAGTCACATCACAAACTCAATCATCAACAGACTCACCTACAATGCATAAACTAGTGAGATAAAAATCTCAGTAAGTAGAAATCATGCATGAAAATGTATTTAGTTCTCTATCGCCTCTGTCCTAATTTTTTTCTAATTGATCTCTTTTATTTTGAAAATTGTTCATGTTGCGGGATCCCCACGACACACTTATGATATGCACCCCAAATGAGCTCAATGTGGACGATTTTTCCGAACCCCGAAAATAGTGCCGAGAACGATTTTTCCAAACTCTGGCAAAGTGGTGGGGATGAATTTTCCGAACCCCTAATAAAAAATATCGGGAACGATTTTTTCGAACCCTGACAGAGATGTATATATAGTGGCCTCACACACCATTAGTATCTTATTAATTTTGAGGAAAAATACATTTCATGTTTATGCATGATATGCACCCAAAACAATTAAATGTGCATCATAAACCATTTACAATATCAATATCAACATTTAATCACCATAAAGCAACAACTTAATTTCAATTCACACAAATCCACTTCTGAAATAACAACTTCACCTCAATCATATAAATCCATTTATAAAATAACCACTTCACCCTGGGATCACACGATTCTCTTTTTAGAATAAAATTTTATCTTGGATCCCACAGATCCTTATAACCAATATTTTCTCAAACCATATAAATATATTTGCAACAGTTTCCAATCACACAGATCTATATAGGATAATAATAATATTTCCAATCACATGAATCCCCAACTTGTATCACAAATTAGTTTCCAAATAATTCATAACGTAATTAAACTAATAAAAAATAACACATAACATAATTATCACATATTAATCACATATAATTCACAAACAGCATGTTTATGCATTGTAGTTGGACTTTTACTTACCTGGATTCCGACAGTAATATAAACCCCGTAAAGAACTGTAACTAATTCGCTCCGACACGCACGTTCCGGCGCGCTCCCTTTTCTCTTTCTCTTCTTCCTCTCTCTCTCCTCTCTCTCCCTTTCTCTCTCTCCCTCTTCCTCTCTTTCTCTTTTCCCTCTTTCTCTTTTTCTTTTTTTTTTCTTTCAATTGGTGCTACTGCTCACCAAAATTAACACGTATATATAGAGGGGTGGGGTGGAAGTCGTATACGACTATCCCACCGCCTCAACTTTTTTTTATTTTATTATTATCCATTCTTAATTTACGTGCAATACATAATAGCTAAGATATAATACATTTACAAATTAATACACATACGTGTATATTTTTCTACCCACTATTATTATTACGAGAACACGTGTGATACTTAATAATTAAGAAAAGTGTATTTATACTTCATAAAATAATTTACTCATATATCCAAATTAATGCACGTAATATTTATGCACCCATATATTCACATATTGTCACCATGTTTATCACGTATGTATCAAATAAAATGTAAAGATAATTAAAATGTAAAAACAATTATCACATAATTGCCACATAATTATCACATAATTATAAAATGCACATAACACAAATTAAATTATATTGACACATGAGTAATGAGAAGCTCGGGTATCACAGCCTTGTCAGGCGGGTTCGCCTTTATCCTTTCTTGGGCTGGGCCTTCGAGCTGTCGTGAACCCTTCTGGGCTGTCTTTATTCCCTCCTCATTTCTGTCCACTGTTTGAGCCGCCAAGGGATTGGGCCTTCCTCTTCAAGTATAATAGATATTATTGGGCTTTTTGGCCTAACAAGCATGGGGGATATAATACACATAACATTAGCCCCTCGAGCCTGAATAATTTTCTGACTTGAGATTTTCAGGGTCGAACTGTACTTCACGGGTTATATCCCTCATGCTTCGATGCCTGTGATATTAGGATTTTTTCCATCTCGGCTCCTCGTAGTTCTAGATCGCTGCCTTCGTCTTGATAAGCCCCTGCCTTATCGGGTTTTCTGCGCCATTTTTAAGATATTTTCATTCCAGTGGGGGGTATATCTGGTATTTGGGGTGTAACTGTTTATTTGAAATTTGAATTTTGAATCTTTTTGTCAGTTTCTCCTTCTCTTGCTTCCTCTTTCTTCTCTCTTTGATTCTGCAGGTTGTTGGCCTTCCTTTTACTCAGTAAGTTCGCTTTCCTCTTTCAGGTATTACTCTCCTCTCCTTTTTCTTCTTTTATTCCTTGCCCTTTTTCTTTCGTGTCTCTAAACCTGTCGTTGCTGTAGCTTAGGGTTTTCTCCTTCCCCTGTTTCCGTATTTTACTTTCCTTTATGATTATCTCGATATGGCTTGCGAGGGGTCCTCTTCTCTTCCTTGATCCCCTAGATCTCCTTCCCGTTCGACTGATTCTTCGCTCGGTGGTTGTAGGTCACTCTCGTCGTCGTCTTTGGAGGATCGTTTGGATCCTCTATCTCCATCTCGGATTGCCTTTAATCAAGGGGTTATCGACTTTGTTTCTGCTTTTACACTGGAGCCAATCCTGAGATTGCCGACGCGGGTCTTGAATTGCTGGGCCCATCTTGGAAAACATCTGTTGTGGGATAAAAATAGCCCCTTTTCTGCTGCTGAGGTTCCTTCGACTCTTAACGACTCTTGGTTATGGAAGAGCCTGTTATTGCTCTTGGCAAGTTCCAGTATGGGGAGGGTATCAATTTCTATCTTTCTTCTCCCGGCGCGCGTATGTGCTACGCTCCACCAAACGCTGTGGCAGTTTATGAATTGCAGCTTGAGCTCGGTCTTAAGTTTTCTTTCCACCCCTGTGTTGGCGCTTGGATCGTTTGGTTAACGTGACCCGTTAGGGATCCATACGTTTCTAATATCAGCGGAAGCAATAAATCATAGAAATTATTACCGTTCACCAGGGTATGTAGAAGATGAAGGATTCTCGCTGGCAGACTGTGCAGTCCCACGAGAACGGCCATAACTTCCTCGTCTAATGAGGAATTGAATGATCTTGTACTCAGACGATCCTCTCTTCAACGGCTTTCCGCCGTATATTGATCATCAAATTTTGAGCACTGTACGATTTTATATAAATTTCGCAAGGTGGTGGACAGCAGCAGCAAACTACCTTCTGATCTTCTACCGTATGTCCTAAGTCCGATCTCGACGTCGTGTGGGCGACGATCTACGAGACCTCATCAATCTGCTCTCAACCCTCATCACACGTGAATAATAAAACAAAATTAGGGTTCCAGATAAGCTGAGGTGACTTATATACATGGGCTACAGCAGAGACCAGGAGGAGAAATTGGGTTGGGCCTCCATTGGGCTTAAGTATCCAAGCTTAGCCCAAAGCTTATACTTAAGTGCAATAATAATAATATATTCCACTAAAATATTATTACTGCACTGCCTTTCCAATCCCAAAATTACGTTTTGGGCTCCTTCTTATTATGAGCCCGTTAGTAGTCTCCCCATGTTTAAGATATACAATGTCCATTAATTAATTTAAGTTACTGACAACTCAATTAATTAATATCTCATCCAAGAGTAGTACCACTCAACCTCATTATCATGCCGGAATAAATTCCACCTGCAGGGTTTACATGATAATCCTTATGAGCTCCTCAAGTGGACATCATCAACCTATGACGGACACGGATTCCTTCTACAATCAACAGCACACCATAGAGACAGCACTACTCCCTACTCATCGAGTTTGTTGATTTTAATTACATGTAAATCTCACCCATTGATGAATCAAAGAAATACATATTGCCCTACGTGTCGAGGTTATTGTATAGGGATTAAGAGCACGAACTTCCATAATAACTGAGATCAAGTTCTCCTATAAGTCAGTACAAGTCGAACGATCTCAAGCGGTCCTGCTCAATACACACAAGTGCATTAATGTGATTCTATAGCCAAGACAAGCTAATACCAAACCACACTACAACCATCCCGATAGAGAGTCCCCGTCTATCTTGGTTGTGAGCATCTGTTTATACTTTATAAGGAAACCGATAATATGATCTTCCGCGTGTTGTCGCACAACATATTATCTACAGTATAAAGTAAGTGGACTATTGCATCGAACATATAAATAAATTATAAGATGCAATCATTTGATCATATGATTCTCATTTCAAATAAATTGTTATAAGATTGTTCATACAAAAAAGCTAGACTTTTATTATACAATCCAACAATCTCCCACTTATACTAAAAGACTATGCTGTCATGTCTTCTGCCATACATCTGATTCTCACTCCTACTACACGACCATCAAAAGCTTTCGCTTTAAGGTCCTTGTAAATGGATTTACTAGGTTATCATCCGATGCAATCTAGGCAACAACAACCTTCCCATCATTATACGATTTCTCGTAGTAGGTGGTACTCGTGCTCCATGTGTTTAATTGCTTTATGGGCTCGTGATTCCTTCGAGTTTGAAACTGCACCATTATCATCAAAATAAATTGTGATAACCTTGGGCAAACTTAGAATCACTTCGAAGTCCATCATGAAGTTTCTAGAGTCATATAGATACTTTGGCTGCCTTATAGACTCCAATTTATCATCTTTCCATGATGGAGTCCAGAGTCCGAAATATATTTCTATATAACACTCCTCCATATTATGGCTCTACTTCATAAAATTAAACACATAACCTTGAGGTGGATTTCCTGCTGTCCAATCTGACTAAAAAATCCAAAATCTACGTAATCCACAAGTAGCAGTGAATCTGCCCTGTAAGCCTACATATAATTTGCAGTCCTTCTCAGACACTTCATATATGTCTTACCACAGTTCATCATTCTTGTTCCGGGTTACGTTGATACCCACTGTTCATGCCATCGGCAAAACAGATATCCAATCTCGTGCATAGCATTCCTTAGATTAAGCTTCCTCATTTGCCGAAGCATAAAGAACCGCTTTCATCTTCTTTATCTACTTTGTGTCACAAGACACATTTCTTTAGATAAAGTCACATGCGAAAATAAGTAAGGATCATATCATCTCATGAAGTTTGAGATAAGCATAACATCCTTTCTTGTAATCCTTATTACCGTGATCAAAAGGATATTTTTGCTCCTCTTAAGTCCTTCATATCATACCGCTTTATCAACCATACCCATACGCCCGACAATACTCTTTCATTGTCTCCAATGAGCAAGATATTATCTACGTATAGTACAAGAAATACCACCACGTTTCCATTACTCTTTTCAATACACAAGACCCATCCGATCATTGATTAGATCCATGTCACTGGATTACCTCATCAAAATGGATGTTTCATGATCTTGAAGCTTGCTTTAGTCCATGAATGGACATTTTTAAGCTTACTATCACAATGCTCTTAGCTTTTTGTAGTGAATCACTCTGGTTGCTTCACATAGATGTTTCCCTTAAGACTTCCAATCAGGAAAGCTGTCTCGACATCTATTTGCTATCCCTCATATTTCATATGAGTAGCAACATATAAAAGAGTCCGGATCAACTTAGGCATAGCTACCGGCGAATAGGTTTTCTCATAATCGAACCCTTTCTTTCTGAGTATACCTTTGCGCAACAAGCTTTGTTTCCAAGGTTTTCACCTTATCGTATGATCCTCTTTTATTTTACAGAGCCACTTTCAATGGCCTTCACACCATCCATGGTTCTACAAGCAACCAGATCTAATTTAGAATTCATCGATTCTATTTCAGAAACCATTGCACTTACTAAGATTCAGCATTTCTATCTTGTAGTTCTTCGTCATATCCGTGGGTCTATTCCATGTTTACTAGGGACCAAGTCTCACGACTCTCCCAAAACATATATCTTACGGGTTGTCGGACAACCCTCCCACTACGACAAGGTACTACACGCAATTGTGTATTAGACGTGATACGTGTTGCAGTTTACCTTGTGGTATATCCTCTTGTAAACTTGGTACTTATACTTTGTGTTTTCTTCTCACATCCTTTAGGACAACTTATAAATGGGTATGTGATTTATTACGTAGTCCCTTTCCAAAAATCTAGTGTTTGTGTTAACAATCACCCTTTGATCTTTTAGACTAAATAAATCACCTTCATTTTTATAGCATATCCCACAAACAGACAAACATTCAAATGAATTACTGTTTCTAGGGCTTATCCATAAAATGAATTAAGTAATTCCAAATAATTCATCATCTATCTAATCATTACCATAAGTGTCTTATTCCTTCTATCCACCACACCATTCAGCTGGGGCATGCCTGGTGTAGACCACTTGAGATTTAATCTCAACCTCTAATTAATAGCTCCTAATTATCTTAAGAGGTACTCGTAATGACGATTAAATCGTCATTACTTGATATATTTTACATGATGCTTTACTGTACCAACCTTGCAATTCTTGAATAAATCAAAGAACTTAGACATGCAGTGCATCAATTAAATATATCGGTATCTAGAATAATCTTCGATAATTCATGACCACGTCTCGCCAGGATAATATTAGGTCCGCTTGAATCAGAATGAACCAATTCTAACATATATATCTTTGGCTCTACACCCCTTTACCTTGAAAAGGTAATTAATCATTTTTACTTCCATGTAAGACTCGCAAGTCCGATAGTTTCCACTTCAGATAAACCTTACGGTCCATCTGATATCAACTTTTGAGTCCTACTTAAGTAAAATGATCTAGTCTTAGACGTCAAATGCATGTTTAGTTCATCTCCGAAGGTTCCTTTCTCTTACTAAGATCAGAAGATGCATTATTAATTACTATTTGTTGCATTTGTGGAATATACAAATTGTTCACCAACGTACCATAACAGATTACAACTCTATCCTTCATTATAATGACCATGTCATTTAAATGAAATGGAGTATCCATCCATTAATGCATAGAAACCAAATCAAATTCTTTCTATGAAAACATACGTAAAGACAATTTCACAAAATCAAACGTTTATTCATATCGTAAGATAAATAAACAAATCCCACTGCAACAGCCACTACTCTCGTAGTATTACCCATGTATAAAATAATCTTATCCTCACTTAGTAATAAACATTTAGTGATTTCGGTATCTACACAACGAATCAGTAGGTGCCATCACTAATCATGCTTCAACGACTAGCAAGTAAGATTCTATCCTTGTTCACTCCTTTAATGAAATTGTATTTCCTTTATCACATGTTTTGTCAGAAGTTTCCCACCATATACAACCTCTTGTAATTCAGGAGAAACTTACTCAAAACATCTAGGCAATTATGAAGAATAAAATTGACTTAGGTTTCCCCTTCAACTTCTATTCCATGTATTTCCAATTCATTCATCAAATTCAATCATGACCTACCGCCTTTTAACTTACTCAAGTATCCGAAGAGTTACATGAGACCATCATATTTCAATGAATCTCTTATCTCTTCACTAGAGACTTTAATATGCATCATGATAAGTCTTTTGTGAGAACACACATGTATTTCTTAAGCAGTAAAATTCGAATCCAAGATTCTTTTCTAATCATATAATTTTGGACCAGTAAATATAATTTCTTTTAGTCAACCATAAGTGAAATAAAATTATTTGAAATTAAGAGAATCATATAAAAATACACCTATCAAATCTTTGAATTTATCAATTTATATTGATTCACTCAAAACAATATAAAATATAAATTCACCGACATCTCAAGCACCGTGAGTTTGCAAGGCACGATAGTGTGGACGTTTACAAACCCAGACATTCACAAGAGAAGGTTTTACCCAATAATTTCATTTCTCAACCTAACTTTATGACAAAATAATTAATAGTCGGTTCCTCTTTAGCCATGCAAATAAATGCAGTGACTCCGATTGGGAGGATACTTATTATTTACACCTAAGTGTACACCATTATTTAACCCCAAGTCTATTACGCGAGCTTATGTGCCTTACAGATGGAGAAGTACACACGCGCTCGGATAACTTCCTACAGTCATCAATTATAAGTCAGTACAGTGATCCGCATATAAGCTCATCCGATAGGGAGAAAGGTCTATGCCAACGCGCAAGTTCATATGCATCACATTACAAACATAATTATTTAATGAAGTCTATTCCAGCAATCTATGAATAAACTCATCCGATGGGGAGGAAGGCTCTAATGCCGATGCGCAAGTTTATTCACATTACTAACAAACCAATAATGAAGGCTGTGGGAATTAATTACCAATCTCCTCTCCCACTTAGTTATTTAATACCGAGGGTTTTTGCATGCATATAATATTCAAAAATATAATACCCAACCTAGCATGCTCCTATTACGGCAAATAAGGCAGTAAATCAAGTAGAACATGCATCCAATCCAAATATATAATAATAATTGACAAATAAAACAATAATATCAATTATATATAAGGAAAGAAAAATTGCCAAATATAAGGGGTTGACTCGGTCAACTTATCAAGCAATTGGATGAACTTGTGCTCCAAGAAAACCAACCCTCACGTACCCACATCAACCTAAAACTGCTCCACACGCGAAGACTCCCACCGAAAAATCTAGACAACCGGCGGGCAGGGGGCACACCAGCTTTCCGACGTAAGAACCAACCCCTGGCGTGTCTAGTCGCCGCCGACTATTGGCCATCACAAGTTTTGCCAAACAACCATCGCTGCAGTTCATCGCGACAACACTAGAAAAATATGTGATCAGCCAAAAAATGTGCTGCCGGCGTTGACCACCGAACGCACTACCCTTCGCCAGAAAACACGCTGGAAAACCATGGCCGCCTGTCATGCAGCTTTTCTTCCAGCCATGGTGTCCGGTGCTGTCTCCCTCAACAACTTGTCAGACTGCTGAGCGGTTCGCTTCCCAGCCATACTGGTGATTTCTGCCAGTTTCCACGCTAGCCACCGCCTGCGAGCCGACAACACGTCCACCTACGTGCCGGTGAACACGCCAGCAAACCCAGAAAGTCGACCGGCTGCTACCAGCGTGCCCAGCAATATATTTCCAGACCAGGCTTCAAACTTATCGTCGTTTGAACCACCGGCTACGCTCACCCACAACCATGCACAGTTCGCCGTCGTCCTGTTCAAAATAAGATTCAATCGGAACTTTGCAAGGCCCGATCAAAACCTAGGCAAGACTCGATCGGAACTACACCATGGCTGCTAGAAACGCCGCCAGGCTTCATCGCGACTACATCAGGCCTGCCCTGCACCACTGCAGGGAACGCATCTCAAGCCACCGGGACTCCATGCCTGTCTTCATCGTGTCACACGCGATTCACCGCCCCGGAACTCCACAAGACTAACCCAATCTCCTGCTCTTGCTGTGGAATGTCGTCTCTCCAGCGTGGATTCGGTGGCACCCATCAGCGGCTGACGCAGACTTCCGGCATTCACGCCGTCAGCAACAGCCACCGAATTGCATACCACTGCACGCCAACATCACAACTTTCTTGCTATACAAGACAACCCTGCCTCTCTTCGATCACTGTTGTTCACTGGAAACACCTCGAACAGGTCTCCTGGTCACGCCTGAGTCCCGGCCACCATGTGGAGTCCCTCCAGCCGCAACCTTACTGATCGGGCTGCAGCTTTCAACGCTTTCACCACTTCATCCAGCGCGCGGCTTGACCCGTCGATCAAGCCACCATCGCCGTCCTCGTGCCACTTCCATTCACTCACCATCGTGCCAGCACGCGACGACGTGTGTGTGCCATCGTGTACAGGATAGGGGTATTCAACAAGAAACAAAATTCTAAACCCTAAAATCACATATGGCACAACAAACCCTAGCCCAACATTTCACGCTTCACCACGAAACCGAAGCTCTGATACCAATTGTTGGCACTTGGATCATTTGGTTAACATAACCCGTTAGGGATCCATACGTTTCTAATATCAGCGGAAGCAATAAATCATAGAAACGATTACCGTTCACCAGGGTATGTAGAAGATGAAGGATTCTCGCTGGCAGACTGTGCAGTCCCACGAGAATGGCCATAACTTCCTCGTCTGATGTCGGAATTGAATGATCTTTATACTCAGATGATCCTCTCTTCAACGGCTTTCTGTCAGTTTATTGATCATCAAATTCTGAGCACTGTACGATTTTATATAAATTTTGCAAGGTGGCGGACAGCAGCAGCAAACTACCTTCTGATCTTCTACCGTATGTCCCAAGTCCGATCTCGACGTCGTGTGGGCGAAGATCTACGAGACCTCCTCAATCTGCTCTCAACCCTCATCACACGTGAATAATAAAACAAAATTAGAGTTCCAGATAAGCTGAGGTGACTTATATACATGGGCTACAGTAAGGACCAGGAGGAAAATTGGGTTGGGTCTCCATTGGGCTTAAGTATCCAAGCTTAGCCCAAAGCTTATACTTAAGTCCAATAATAATAATATATTCCACTAAAATATTATTACTGCACTGCCTTTCCAATCCCAAAATTACGTTTTGGGCTCCTTCTTATTATGAGCCCGTTAGTCTCCTCATGTTTAAGATATACAATGTCCATTAATTAATTTAAGTTACTGACAACTCAATTAATTAATATCTCATCCAAGAGTAGTACCACTCAACCTCATTATCATGCCGGAATAAATTCCACCTGCAGGGTTTACATGATAATCCTTATGAGCTCCTCAAGGGGACATCATCAACCTATGACGGACACGGATTCCTTCTACAATCAACAGCAAACCATAGAGACAGCACTACTTCCCAACTCATCGAGTTTGTTGATTTTAATTACATGTAAATCTCACCCATTGATGAATCAAAGAAATACATACTGCCCTACGTGTCGAGGTTATTGTATAGGGATTAAGAGCACGAACTTTCATAATAACTGAGATCAAGTTCTCCTATAAGTCAGTATAAGTCGAACGATCTCAAGCGGACCTGCTCAATACACACAAGTGCATTAATGTGATTCTATAGCCAAGACAAGCTAATACCAAACCACACTACAACCATCCCGATAGAGAGTTCCCGTCTATCTCGGTTGTGAGCATCTGTTTATACATTATAAGAAAATCGATAATATGATCTTCCGCGTGTTGTCGCACAACATATTATCTACAGTATAAAGTAAGTGGACTATTGCATCGAACATATAAATAAATTATAAGATGCAATCATTTGATCATATGATTCTCATTTCAAATAAATTGTTATAAGATTGTTCATACAAAAAAGCTAGACTTTTAGTATACAATCCAACACCCTGTATTCAGGATATCTTCGAATTTTAGGGTATAGCCCCTGCTCAACTGGCTCCGAATGGTTGGGCTGCCTTGATGGGAATTTTAGTCCTTTTTCGGAAAAGAAAATACTCCTTTTTGACTACCGCTGAGATCAACTTTCGGTACCGGCTCACCCCGAATAACCGGACGAAGGGTTATTACTATTTGGTACCGCGCCATACCAATCTGTTTGCTTCCCTGCCCAGTTCCGTTAAAGGGTGGAAGGATTCCTGGTTTTGGGTTCGTGGGTCTTGGAGAGGGGACTCTTTATATGACCTCGGGGACCCTCAGAATCCTACCATGCTCCTTCAAAGTTCTTTCTTCAAGCATGTCCTCAGTGCGTGTATGTTCTTGTTGGCTCTCTTCTTATGTTATATGGGACCTTCTAACATTTCCCTTTTTTTGTGCAGTAGGGGATACATGTGCCCTCGAGACACTGTCGGCTGAATTTCAGAAAGCTTTTCATCGTGTTCGCAAACTCTCCGACACGAGACGTAGTTACCAGTGCGTTCTCTGAGGGAGAAACCTTTTCAAAATCGGCTTTACTACCACGTCTATAGCCATACCAGGTAGTCTATCTATGATTATTTCTTTGGCCGGAGAGCTTGTTGTATAGTTCTTCGTCTTGTATTAATCTTTCTTCCTTCTTTTTTGCTACGTTCAAGGAAAGGGAAACGTCTTATGCCCGACACTGTTCGCATGGGTACTCTCCCGTCTGCTCACCAGCGGGTTTCCCTTTCTAAAGGGAAAAAGAGAGCTTCCCAGACTTCTCCTCCGAAGACATCTGGAATCCCTCTTGCTATGCAGCCCCTTATATCTGTTAGGATTAGAGAAGCCTCGGATCTCATCTCTAGAAGGTTGGAGGCTGATCTCACTCGGGTGTCTGATTTGGGTCCTCGGGAGAAGGTTTCTAGGAAAGCCCCTGTAGCCCCGAAATCCAAGAAAGGGGCATCTGAGATCGCAGGCCCTAGGCCTATTGCTCCGAAATGGAAATATAAATTGGTGGATGAGACTTCTGAAGAGGATACTCACGATAGTACTGCTCTTACTACCAGCCCTCCAAAGAGAACCAGGGATGATGATGTGGGTGCTGTTGTCGTTGGTTCCTCTGCAGCTCGTCAGGAGACCATTGAAGTTTGCGATATCAACTCTTCCCCCTCTCCAGATACCCTTGTCCGATCTTCTTTTGTTACTTTTGGCACGTCGCGAGGCGCCCTTCCGTCCGAGGCTCAGCAGACCTTCGGTGGTACTTCCTATGATCTGGCATCTCACTGTTCCCCTTTTGAGATGTGGCAGTATTACCGAGGGAAGACTTCCTTGCGGTTCTGGTCATACGGCGGTCCTTTTTCCGAGGGTGCCTCTTTCGCTCTGCCTGTGTCGGATGATGCTACTCCATTCCTCCCCGTAGATCCTGTGGTTGATCAGGAGCTATCACAGAAGTATGGCCACTTGGATGAGGTCGGGAAAACCTTCGTCCGAACTCAGAAGCTCTAGTTCGACTTTGATGCTCCCGCGTGTTTGGCTCGTGCTGCCACCTTCTCCTTTATGGGGTGTACCCGTGAACTCCTTGAACATATGGAGAGTATGTCTGCCAAAGATTCTCTTCATAGCATTTCTGGCCATGCGGGTCGGCTAGCATTCCATGCTGTTAACGCCTTATATCGTATTTCTGAGCTGGAAAGAAGTAATTTCCGTTTGCAAGATGAAGTTACTTCGTTGGCTCAAAAGGTGAGGGACTATGAGAGAATTATCCGACACAGGTGCGGCTGAGGTTCTGATCAGGGGCCAATTGAGGGTTGAGCAAGACAAGAGAGCCGAGCTACAGGGAACCTTTGATATCCTCCGTGCTCGGTATGATAGCCTGTTAGCCAAATCCGAGGATGAAAGGAGCGCTTTGGAGCTCCTGATTAAGGTGTTTTGGATAAGATTGCAGCTTCGGAGGTCAAACACCAGGAGGAGATCGCAGTAAAGGAGAACCAACTCCAAGCCGAGCTATCCCGAGTTCAGAGTAACTTTCATGCCCTCTGGATATCTTCCGAACAGGAACTTAAAAAGGCGCGGCAAGAGAGGGAAGCGTCAGAGGTTTCTTACACTCAAAAGATTAAGGCATCCGAGGATGTTATGGCAGAGGTCTTGAGGGAGCGTGATACGGCCTTGGCTGAAATGGAGCGTGCGAAGGATGCTTTCCTTCTATTAGAGGCGGATAATCTATACTACGGGGAAGTTGTCCTTCCGAAGACCAAGATTCACTACTTCTGCTCTTGCGCCTCCGCTTTTGCCCAAGCCTCCGCTCAGAGACCCTATCCTGATTGCTTCGATGACGTGCGCAGCATTCTTCATCAAGCCATTAGTGAGGAGAAGATGCCTCCTAGGGAGACTCTGAGGGACGACATTGATTTTGGGGTGCTCGGTGAGTATTCTGACTTCATCACTGACGTTCCTAAGAAGTCTACCGAAGGGTTCGAGGAGGGTCAATCCGATGAAGAGTTTGCCGATAATGTCTTAGCTCTCGCCATGGTCAATTTTGGGGTTGAGGATCCATCCGCCGTGGTTCCCGCTGAATCTGTAAGGAGACCTACTCAAGAGTTTCCCGCTGAGCCTGAGCTTCCCATCCTCGGTGGTGCACATGTTCCCGGTCAGGTCGCTACTGTCGAGGTTTCTACAGCTCTGCCTACCGAGACTGCTACGGCTCTTTCAATTCCCCCAGCCTCAGAGATCGCTCTTGTCTCGGATCGTGCCGGGGATGTCAACATTTCGTCGAGGCTGATGACCTCCGTGGCTCCCTTGAGTGCTTCCGAAGATATAGTGCTGAGAAGCGGGGATCCGCAATCTACATAGGTGGTCGGTTCCAAAGCCTACCTAGCTGATCAATGAAGCGTCACTAAGCCTCTAGTGTCGAATAGGGTGTTTTTTCCTTGTTCAGATATTATGTATCTTTCTTGTCTTCCTTTTATTCATTGTTTAATAGGACCTTGAATTACTTTCGCTTTCATTGTAACTTATTTATTCGTGAATAAAGTGTCTTCTCTTTCCTGTCCGTTGATCTTGCAAGGGTGTTTTGGTAACTTGCCTCTAATTTCAAACACAACCGCCATTTTTCTATCGTGGGTTGTCACGTCTTTGGTCAGGTGTCACGTGGATTAATCTGGGCCCTCCCTTTTTCTTGGGAGTTGTAAGGTCTCTTCGTCCCAGCTGTTGGATCTTAGCCTTTTTATTCCATAACTTCCAATGATGATACCTGCCACGCCTCACCTTGTCAGACAGTTTCCATTTTAATTTTTCGAAATTCAATTCCGTATCCTCTCCCCTATATTTTCATTTTTTCTTTAACCTAATTACCCTAATATCTTCGCGACTTCTCAACATTTCACTATTTGTGTGCATTATGAGAATCCCACTTTCTTCCTCTATCTTTTCGCCAAACCCTAATTTTCAAATCCTCAGTTCGAGTGAACAATGTCTGGTCAAGGTACTCCACCTCCGCATGCTATTCAAGAAGTGAATACTTTCGATGATTCGCCGATGCGGCGCGCGTGGCCTAGTATCCACAGTTCTAATCGCCTCCGTAGGATGCCTCGTCCTAATTTGAGGGATTTATCTTCGTCCTCCTCCACGGGCGGGAACCAGGCTTCTGTCCCTTCTCCTGACCGGCAGCCGGTCCCTGATGTGCTGGCCGCAGGTGTTGGCGGCGCCGTGATATTCTTCGACGCTGATTTAGGCGCGATATTTTCTCTTAACATGGGGGATTATCTTCTTGGCCGTCGAGATATTGGTGACCAGCGTCTTAGTTGGGTGCCTGCTTCCAGGTTATCTTCGGAACGATTGGAGGAGCTTCACCGGCGATACGGTAACCCTAATATCATCTTTGAGCTCCCCTTGGGTGGAGTTCCCATTTCTTAGCCTCCTTCCTGTCATACAGCGTTCTATTACTCTCTCTTTCTCGCTGGTTTGTGTCTTCCCCTTCCTCCTATTGTTGGCCTACTGTTGCAAAGGTGGGATATGGCTATATGCCAGCTGTTGCCCTCTTATTGGTTGCACCTAATCTCCACCATGTCGCTATTCCATGTGCTGGGTCACACTATTCGAGATCCATTTGAGTTAGAGTTTCTCTTTTTTACGCTGCGTCCGGCAGTTCTGGCGGTTTCTACCACTTGTTTCCCTGCAACAACCATCATTTTGTGGGGGCTTTTGACGTCATTGGTCGGAGCGAGCCTGGTTTTGGTTAGGCGGTGACTACCGCACTCGCGTCAATGATGCCTCTGTGACTTTTCCTGTTTGATTTCTACCGTAGGATAAGTGTATGATCCTTTCTTGTCTCCTGAGCTCTAGCTTATATGTCTTTCGTAGTCTCTGATGTCACTTTTGGGTAGGTCCTCTCCCTCGTGCCTTCGAACAGTTAAGCGATGGCTTTCGCCGTGTCTATGAGATCTTATCTCATGGGGGAAATACCTATCAGGTCTCTCTACTGCTTTCCGAGCCTATCCTGGTTTCGGCTGGGCTGTCCACTTTTGGCCACGGCGCAACCACTGGTGTTTCTCTTTTCCTAGCCTGTTCTGTTCTTCTTATTCCATGACTAACCCTTTTTTTAAGCGAGCTCCAGAATGCATTTTCTCCCATGAGATCGACTGGTTCCGTGGCTAGTTTGTCATTAACCCCGTACAAATATGTTTATCAATTTTCAGATTATGAAGCCGATCCCGATTATCCTGCACGTTCTCCATCTGCCGACGAAGATAAGGAAAGAGATGACCTGTCTGTTGGGTTCGAGGACATGAAGCTTGGTGAAGATTTATTGGTTACACAATTTACCGAGCATAGGGTTTTGCTCCCTTTGTCGCCTCCCCATCAGCATTTGCGTTGTTCTCTCGTTGTTCCTTCTGGTGTTTCTACTGTCCCCGATTCTGGGTCTGTTTCTTCCTCCCTGCTCGAAAAGAGAGAAAGAAGTGTTTACGAGCATGGCGGGCCTTCTCATTCGACCGAAATCCGCTTCATGCCTCGTTCATTCCCTTCCATTGGTGAGTTCGATCTCCTCGCTAAAAGATTAAGAGGAATAATCACCTCCATTGGAGCTTCCTCATCATTTCCATGTTTATTGCATTCTCACTCGTGCTACTCTTTTGCAGATCCTCCTCCCATCCCATCTGAGGTCGAAGTGCTGCCTGAAGAGGATCTAAAGGAAGATTTGGAAGAGGACCCAGAGGAGGATCCTGAATCAGTGGAGGTTCCCGAAGTGGGGATTGGCAGTGGCTCGGAGACCGAGGATTATGACATGATGGTTGGTTCGAGGAAGAGGTCTATCCCCGGAGCCGATGTCAGTTCTGTTCCCTCAACCTCTCGAGCCATTCCGACAGTTCCTTTTTCCAGTTCGAATCTAGATAGAGCAGTTGCAGCGACCGATCCCACTGATATTGATGTTGGAGCCTCCAGGTTGGCCACCGAAAGAGCTCGTGAACGAGGGAAAGGTAGGGCTGAGGAAGGTGATGAGTCTGAGGAAGATAGGGCTCCAGGGTTTTGTTGCGGGAGTTAGTTCTCGGGTCCCACATCAAGCTTTTCCAACCGTCATCCCCAGCTCTCTTTCCCAAGACTCCTCTGGTTTAGCCGTGATGGCTGGAGTTACCATCGATTCTCTAGCCTCTTCTCTTCATTTTATGGATCGGTATCGTTTGTTGGCCAGCCGGCTTATCGATCGTTTCGAGGGATCTTCTGCCAGTTTTGAAGAAAGAATACATGCTCTGGAGGTTGAGAATACCGAGCTGAACTCTCTTATGGCGCACAAAAGAGAACGATTGGTTGTTTCGGAGTTTGAGATCGATATGGGGCAGGCCACTGTAGAGTCCCTGGAGGCAAATTTAACTGAGGCCAAAGTTTCCAGGGATGCTGCACGGGTCGAGGCTGCTGAGGCGCGTGCTGGATTAGTTAAAGCCGAGGCTCGCATTCGAGCCTTGCAGCAGCGTATTCCTCATCCCAGCTCAGTAGAAGAGAGGGTCGTTCGCGCAGAAGCTCAGTTGAAAGAAATAGAGGATAAGATGACGAGCATTTTTCATTCTTTCAGCAGCCGAAAGAAAGATTGATGTTCTCCACATTTTCTGTTCACTGGTTGATTCCTGCTTTGCCCCCGTTCTGATGTTGTTTAAGACTTTTTCTTGCGATGGCTTCGTAGATTTTGAATACTAACTGCTTCCATTTATGTTTTGCCCTTGTTGGGGGGTTATGTCTCATGTTGGTTTTTTCTGGTATCAACCTTTGAAGAATGCCGATTGTTTAATGTTGATGTGTGTACCTGTTGTGTCTTTGTATATGCTCGTCCCTACTGTGCTTCTTTGCTTGTTTATTCCTCCTCTGTGTAGATGTTTATTCTGCTGTTTAGTGAATCCTTGTTCTCGCATGACTGTCCGCAATTCCGAGGTTGTAACCCTATCTCCACGCTCTACTCTTTACTTTGTTTTGGCTCCCGAACCTCCGAGTACATCTGTTCCATTTTATACTCTGTCCCGAAGTTCTTCTCTCCATCGGATCCTGATATCCCGCTCCCGAATTTCTTGTACATACCTGTTAGGTATAACTGCACGTATTTGTTTCCCGCGATATATCAAAGAGATTTCCCTTTACTTTAAATCTAAAATTATGATCCTTGTACATATCCGTTCTATGTGCCCATCCACGTTCTATTTTGAAGTCCTTCCGAGGTCGATCCTCCTATACCAGGAGTCCTCCCACCAGCTTTTTAGTTTTATTTTTCGATACCTTGGTTTTGACTTCCCAGCCTGATGCTTCGGCATCTTTTTTCCAATTTCCCGAATCCAGCATTTTCGCCTTTTCTTCCCAGTTTGATTCTGCCTTATTAATCTGCCTTGCCTTTCCATTCCCGATGCCTCGGCATCTTTGTTCCCATTTTTCGAATCCAATGTTTTCGCCTTTTCATCCTAGTTTGATTCTGCCTTTTTAATCTGCATTGCTTCTCCTTTTTTTTTCAGCATGATGTTTACATCTTAGTATTTCCCGGGGCCATGGTATCCCGACACATGAATACTTTTTATCATTTGTGAGGAGCATGTTGATCCCTTTAACCATACATAAACACTTGGACATCCTTAACCATATACCATTAAAAAGATTTCCATAGATTGACATCCTTAACCATATATCATTAAAGAGATTTCCATACACAATTTGCACCTCCATATAGTATGACCTAATGACTTGATTAAAAGCTGTAAAGAGTCGTGTCACCAACCTCATTCGACATCGTCTTCTTTCTCTTTTACTGATAATATTTCTTCAAATATTGCGCATTCCACGGGTGAGGTATCTTTTTTCCATCCACTTCTTCCAACTCATATGCTCCTCCTTCCAGAACCCTCTTAATTACGTAGGGACCTTCCCAGTTTTGGCCGCTACTCTGTGCCATTGGGCTCAATATTTTCCGCAGCACCAGTTCTCCTCCTTTGAACCTCCTCAGTTTTATCTTGGAGTAATAAAATCTCTCTGCTCTATGCTTGTAGATCGCATTATGTAACTCCGCATTCAATCTCCTTTCTTCCAATAGGTCTAAGCTCTCTCGGATCAATTCATCATTTGTCCCTTCTTGGTGGAGGGTGACTCTAGGGCTGGGTTCTCCTATGTTCACTGGTATCACCGCCTCAGCACCAAAGGCCATTGAGAAATGGGTCTCATTGGTGGATGTTCTCGTATTCGTCCTGTAGGACCAAAGCACTTCCGGTAATTCTTCTGGCCATTTCCCATCCAGCTTTTCCAACCTGGCTTTTAGTGTGTGTTTGATGATCTTATTCACTGCCTCGACTTGGGCATTGGATTGCGGGTGGTATGATGTTGAGTACCATTTCTTAATGCTGTAGTTTTCACAAAACTTTCTTAGCTTGTCGTTGTCAAACTGCTTGTCGTTGTCCGTCACTATAGCAAACGGTATCCCGAATCGGCATATGATATTCTCCCATATGAACTTCTCGACCCTAGCCTCGGTGATCGTCGAGAGGGGCTCTGCCTCCGCCCACTTTGTGAAATAATCTACTGCCACGATGGCAAATTTGTTTCCTCCTTTTCCAATTAGAAATGGTCCGATTAAATCAATCCCCCATTTCGCGAAAGGCCATGGGCTGAACACCGAGGTCAGTTGTTCCGAAGGTGCTCTCATTATCGAAGTCAGTCTTTGATATGTCGCGCATGCCCTCGCATATTGGGTGGTGTCATTTTTTAACATTGGCAAAAAATAACCTTGCCTGATCACCTTGTGGGCTAAGGCGATCCTTTCCATATGGTTTCCGCATATGCCTTCATGGATCTCCGCTAGCACATAGCCTGCTTCTTTGGGGGCTAGGCATTTCAAGAATGGTGCTGAATACCCTCTCTTGTATAACTTTTCTTCCATCAAGACGTGCCTTGCTGACCGAAGCCTGATTGTCGGGCTTTGTCCTTGTCCGCAGGCATCCTCCCTTCTTCCAGATATGCCCTGATTGGGGTCATCCATGACTCCCCCGTTAGTTGATCGTGTAAGACCCACATGGTGGCGTCCAAAGGGTTTTCCCGCCTCACTATATTGATGTTATTCAGATCCTCGTTGTTCGAAGCTGTGGCGAGCTTAGCCAATGCATCTGCCCCCATATTATCTTTCCTGTCAATGTATTCCAGGAATACCTGTTTAAACTTCTGCAATATACGGCAGCTAGCACTCTATAGTGGCTCATGTGCTCGTCCTTAGCCTCGTACTCTTCTTTCATCTGGTTCACTACCAATTGCGAGTCGCTGTATATCATTAGCTCATCTGCTCACATGGCCAATGCCATCTTCAGACCGTTCAGCAGGGCCTCATATTCTGTCTCGTTGTCGGTAGCTAAAAAACCGAATCGAATTGCGATCGAGAATGTTTCCCCGGATGGAGTTCGAATGATTATTCCGACACCCGACGCCGTTGCTGTTGCTAAGCCGTCCACGTGCATAACCCAAGGTTTCCTTTTTTCCTCTTCAGTTGAGACTAGGAAAGTTAGCTCCACTATGAAGTCTACCATGACTTGCCCTTTGACTGCATTCTTCGGCAGATATGTTATGTCGAACTGCCCTTATTCCACCGACCACTTTAGCAGCCTCCCCGCAGCGTCTGGTCTTTGGAGTACCTGCCTTGAAGGGAATGTCGTCAGTACATTGATTGTATGTTCCATGAAGTACGACCTCAGCTTCCTTGAACTCATGACGAGAGCATACGCTATCTTCTCCATTACCGGGTATCTGAACTCTGCGTCTCTCAAGGATTGACTTATGAAGTACACTGGTTTCTGATTCTTTTATTCTGTTTTGACCAATACTGAACTGATTGCGTTTCCCGACATTGCTAGGTATAGCTGCAATGTTTCACCTGGTGAAGGCTTGGAGAGGATCTTGGGATCCGATAGCTCTCTTTTTATCTCATCGAATGCCTTTCCGCATTCTTCTATCCATTCAAACTTAGCTTTTTTAATGACGTCGAAAAAGGCCTTACATTTATCCGATGCTTTTGATATGAATCTGTTCAGAGCGTCCAACCTACCCGTCAGATTCTGAACCTCTTTCATGTGCCTCGGAGAGTCAATTCTTAAGATTGCTTCCACCTTCTCTGGGTTCATCTCGATCCCTCTTGAGCTGACCAAATATCCAAGAAAGCTTCCCTTGCTCACTCTGAACGTGCATTTCTTCGGGTTTAGTTTCATTCCGTAGTGTCGGAAGATTCCGAATACCTTTCTCAAGTGGTCGAAGTGGTCAATTCTTTTCAAGCTCTTTACTACGGTGTCGTCGACGTAGACCTCGACTATTTTCCCAATATCCTCCTCAAATATTTTGTTCACCAATCTTTGATAAGTGGCCACCGCGTTTCTCAGGCTAAACGGCATGTTGTTCTACTCATAGATTCTATTTTTGTAGAAGAATGCGGTATTTGCTTTATCATCTAGGGCATAGAAATCTGATGGTACCCTGAGAACGCATCTATAAAACTTATTGTCTCGTGTTTCGCCGTAGCGTCGACCATCTGGTCGATCGACGAGAGTGGGTAGCTATCCTTCGGGCACGCCTTGTTTTAATCGGTGAAATTGATGCATAGCCTCCATGATTCTTTTTTCTTCTTTACCATAACCGGATTTTGTACTCTTAGGGGGTGCTTACATTCGTTGATTCTTCCGCTCGCCAGCAGTTTGTACACTTCCAGTTCCATAGCCTCATTTTTCTCCGGGCTGAACTTTTTTTTCTGATGGAATGGTGGGATGCTGGGGTCAATATTCAGATTGTGACAAGCGTACTTCGGATGTACCCCTTGTGTTTCGTTTGGGTTCCTAACGAACACGTCTAGGTTTTCTTTCAGTAACTGGGTTAGCTTTTCTTTGAATTTGCTTTCCATTCTGTTCCGATCTTGACCTTGATAACAACATTTTTTGGGTCTAGCTGTGCCACTTCTGTGTTTCCAGCTGCCGTGACCCCTTCTTTCGATTTCATTCTCGGATCTTCATCTGGTGTTACCTACTTTTGCCTTAGCACCTTTGCCGACACTTCGTTCTTTTTTTGCATCTGGATACTCGGATCCGGATGTATTCCCTTTGCCACTACCGGTATCTCATTTCCTTGCCCTTCTGTTCCTTTTCTCCATTCTATTACCAGTATCCCTTCCGGTTCCTTATCCTCTTGCTCCCTTTCCAGAGCTCTTTCAGTTTCCATCAATATTTCTAGATTCTCTCCCTCTTTCATGATGTCTTCGAAACTCAGCATCTCATAGTCCATGTCATGATAACTTAGACCTTCTGTCTTTTCTATGAACGAGCATTCCCTCGCTCTCCTCTGATTTTCTATTACCATCGCCACCCTGCTGTCTGCCGTGACAAATTTGAGACATTGATGGAGGGTGGATGGAATAGCCCCGAAGGCATGGATCAACGGGCACCCTAGTATGCAGTTATACGTGGAGACTTGGTCCACGATCTTGAATGTCAACTGTTTCTGCATCCGAGTTTTCCCATCCAGACCTTCTAGCAGAACTGATAAGTCAACCTCCATAGTAGGTCTGGTCAGTGCATTGCCGAATCCTTTGATCTCATCACTGCAAAGCCTCACCTTGTGATGACGTTCTCCTCCTAGATTTTCGAATACTTCTTTAAAGATTATGTTGGCATATGCTCCAGTGTCTACCAAACATCTATGAACTTGTCCCCCGAAAGTATCGACGAAATGACTAAAGGGTCGGAATGAGGGGTACTTACCCTATATAATTCGGCTTTGGTGAAGATGATGTCCACTTCCGTTATCCCTTTTGACACTGAGGTTAGCGACCATACTTGCGGGATCTGTTGATTTAAGTCTCTCAGCTCAGCCTTCCTCTTCGTCTTGGATGTCGTGGTGAATGCTTGGGAAGTTCCAATGTAGGGGATTTCCTCTGCCGGCTCCATCATGTGTATTTCTCCCTGTCTATCTCCTCTAGGGCTAGCCCTCCGATCCTATCGAACACCGGTGGACGTCCTAGAGGTGAAAGGGGTAGGGGCATCACTCCATCATTCTGCCCTCTACCTGGGGACCTCGATCGACCCGGGGGAGGGAGAAGATTAGCGTCTCTCCTGTACACCCTCGGCCTCGGGGCCTGCAGCATCCCTCTTAACTTTCCTTCCTTAAACAACTTCCACAGCTCCGTGATAAGATCTCGGCATTGTTCTGTATTGTGCCCATGTGTCAGGTGGTACATGTAATATTTCTGAGGGTTGGTAAGCTCCGAGGTCCGAAGGACGGGTCTCGGCGTCTGAAGGACTTGTTGATCTTTAACATAGTAAAAGACTTCGGCAATATTCAAGTTGGTTCCGGACTTCAGCTCTTCATACATTTGTTGTACCTCGGTATCCTCCGTAAATGGTTTGAAGGTGGTTGGTGCTTTTATTCCTTCATTCCTCCAGTGTTCACCCTCTTTTTTGCCTCATCACGGTGATGGGAGCACTGCACCCGGAGACTATGCTGCCTTTCACAAACAAATCTCCGGGTGCAGTGCTCCTATCACTGTGATGAGGCAGGCTTCGTCTCCCATGACTTTCCCCATTGACCTCTACTCATTGAACCTTTTCAGAAAATCCTGCAAGCTTTCTGTCGAGCCCTGACGGATGTTAGCCAATTTGTGCTTTGGGTCCTTCGGTGCCCCCAAATATGAGTATTGCATTAGGAATACCTCCATCAACTCTCCTCAACTTTTGATGGAAGCTGTCGGGACTGCTCTAAACCAAGCGTGAGCCTTGTTTCCCAAGGTCAGCGGAAACATTCGGTATAATGTGATCTCATTCACACCTTGCGCTCTCATCCACATCAGATATTTTTTAATATGTGAATATGGGTCGTAATCACAATCAAAGATCAAGCTAGAGGAAAACTTGATTCCCTGTTGTCTAGGAGCATTGCTGATCTCCTCCGTGAAAGGTGAAGGAGCTACCGAGGTCTGAAGGATTCCCCCTGCTCCAGACATCTTCCTTTCCAGATCTGCGAAGCACTTGTTCACCTCTTCGTTTATCAGGGCTTGTAGATCTCTCGTTTGAGCATTCAGAAACGTCTCTCCCTTCTCTATTCATGCTCCCATTCGGGCTTCCTTTCATCCCATCCCTTTTCGTGAAGTAGATTTCCCGTTCTTTTTGGTCCGAGATAGAGGTAACTCAGTTGCAGGTAGGTCTTCCCATGAAAGATCTAGACTTTCGCGTGAGCAGGGTACCGAGGATGAGCACGATCTCTGGTTCCTCGGACTTCTACATCGTTATGTCTCCTTTAGGAGATAGATAGAGTCCTTCGTGGAACTTCGTTCTCCTCCGGCATTTCCAGAGTTGCAGGTCGGCCCCTCCTTTAGTTCTGTGAATGAGATTGTTGAGACTCTGCCCTTCTCTGTCTATCGCTCGTCGGATGGTTTTCAGCCTCCTGATTCCTTCTGGGTCGTGGTTGTGCTCGAGCTCTATCCCCTGGCGGTACCTCCGGCGGCGGGGGATTCATTCTCTCCGGATTTTCTCCATGGCAAGGTTGCCTTTGAGTTCCCGCTTCTGGGCGACAAAAGTATTCGCTTTGCCCACCTTCTAGTGGAGTCTCATTTACACTCCTTCTTTCTTCCACGTACCTCCTCGTATGAAGTTAATAGTCTCTCTAGCATCCCCTCTGCTATGCTCCTTTCTGGCATCCTTCTTTCTTTCAAGGTCCTCCCGTAGATTGCCATGGCTCGATCCATGATGGCCGCTGAAACTCAACCTCGCCGGTTGAACTGGGGGAGCTTTTGTGTCGTACTCATCGATTACCTTCTAAGTTTTCTCGTTCAAATCCCTTATCTTCAGGGGATCGCTCAAATTAGGGACATGAATAGACCTTGCCGGAGTGGGTATCTCCATGACTGGTGCGCTAATTTGGACGTTATTTCCACTCCTTGTGATGTTTCGCTGGACTCTGGAACATTCTCCTCTCTCTTCATGTCCATGGGTCACAAATCCTTCACCTCCCATCTTGGCTTTCAGACGCAGGACAAAACTCAAAGATTTCCCTCACAAAAACAAACCCTAACTTTGCTGAGATAAAGAACAGAGATAGCTAATCGTAGTGTTTTTCTCAGACGACGCCAGATGTTGACGGCTGTTCTTAGCTCGTTAATTTCATGTATAAAGGATTAAGATGTTTGATAACGAAACTAAGAACGAACACGATCAAACACAATAAACTGTAAATAAAAGGACCACAATCAGTAGAAAATCTATTCCACCAAAGAACTCCACCGATTTTATTACTCTCCTCTTCTTAGAACAACATTAGTTCTTCCTCCTTTCTTACAAGTGTAATGTCTTAAGTGAGTATTAGTGACCTGCCTCTCTCCTGTTAGAGTGGCTATTTATATTATCCCAAAACCCTAAAATCTAGCCAATCGTCTTGCGCCATCTGGAAGAAAACAAGTCGCCTTTAATGAGGCCACCTGGTACGCCGATCACGCGCAGAGGGAGTCAGGGCGCCATTTGTTGCAAAGTAGGGATTTGCAGGGTGTCTCCGTCCTTTGTTGGCCTCCCATTGGTTGTTGGAGTCGGGTGTGCTAGTCAGTCGTTGTATCCTAGTTAGAATTGCTGCTCAAGATACCTTTTCTTCCTGTTAGTGTTGTCTTCTTGCCTGTAGTAGTTCTCTTTCATTTATGGTGTCTTTTCTTTACTGTCCCATCTTTGCCGCCCTCTTTGGTCTTCGGATAGGTTGGCTTTCGGTGCTGGGGTGCTCATCCGAGCTCTCGGCTAGGGGAAGAATGAACGCCGAGGTTCCCTGCCGAGGGCGTTTCTTAGCTTCAGCCTTGTCATGCGAGTTTGCCTTTATCCTTTCTTGGGCTGGGCCTTCGGGCTGTCGTGAACCCTTCTGGGCTGTCTTGATTTCCTCCTCATTTCTGTCCACTGTTTGGGCCTCCAAGGGATTAGGCCTTCCTCTTCAAGTATAATAGAGATTATTGGTTTTTTTGGGCCTAACAAGCATGGGGATATAATACCCATAACAAATATAAATGTGTTTACTTTCTCCACTTGGCCATTTAGCTTTGATGGCTGGTATTACCTAAAGTAAATGTTAAGAATTACACATTTTGCATGAATTCTAATCTAGGACAAGTTTTAGGTTTCATAACTCAATGATGCATATAGTCTGAATTCATGTAGATAATAATGAGAGTTTACCTTATTGATCAAGAGATCTTTAGTCACATCCTTTGTGATTGATTGCACTGTTTTGGTCTCGATTGTTTCAGCTTCTCTGTTTTTTGAATTTCTCTTTACTGGTACTTGTTCAGTAATGGAAAGATACCAATTTTCCTATCAAATAGACATTTCCCACTTGAACCATACAAAGGTCTTGCCACTGCACATATAAACATGACCTTAGTGATAAACCTTTTACTTTGACATTCTCTATGTGGTTCTATTTCAGTAGGCACCAAGTAGTATCTTTCAGTGGTTCTTGTAAGATTGAATCACTTCTCATCTATGTGAATAATCTGCTGCATGCTCTTGAATTTGATTAAACTATCATCTGACTTCACTGCTAAAGCTAATAGGCTGAACTTCATTCTAATTATCTTGTGATGATATGTGAGAGCTGGTTTGATTGCATTGGTATGAGACTTGATCAATCCCCTTTGTACCATTCTCCAACTGTGATTTTGCCTACTTTCATCCCAGTTGCAATGCTCCCAATTATTCCCCTCTTGCTGAATGGAATAAGTTGCAGCTTCTCTGGATCAAATTTAGTAGATTTGGTAGGTGCGCGCAGCTTTTTTGAGTTGACTAATGAAATAGGATTACCTTCTTCCATTTGTTGCTTTGCTCTTAGGGAGATATTACTAGGGTGTTTTGGAGGGAATTTTAGGTTAAATCAGCAATTTCATGACTTATTTGGAATATGTGGAGGGAATTTGTTAAATTTTTGGAGGGAATTGAATTTGTAATGGATATGCAGCAGGTATTTTGTGTAAGATTTCTTAAAATCATTAATAGTATTTTTTTTTATAAAGTTGACGTCAATGTCAGCTTGGATGTACTTTTTTTTATTTAGTTTTATCTTTACTGCTTTTACTACTTAATTAGAAGATTAACACTAATTAACAGGAGGGGTAAAATTGTAAAACAAACACTTCATCTACCCACTACACATTAAATAATAATACTCCTTAATCAACGTGCACAAAAGCAAAATGCCTTCTTTCGGGCGGACGGAGGGAGTACTATGTATTGTTAGTAGGCAAAAGCTCCTGCGCCCTGGGGACACGGTCCGTGTCCCAATGTGAACACAACTATTCCCCTCTCTATTCTATTTAAACTAATGTATTGCTAGTGAATTTAAATTGTAAAGGGGCACATGAATTGCAAAGGGTTACGGATCTAAATCTGTGTGCCCGAGCGCACAAGAAACTTACTCTTGTTAGTATTTGATTTAGTATGGTTGGGTGTCGATGGGAACAATCAGAAAAATGTGAAGTCTGGTGGTAGAGAAGAGAATATGCGAATTAGGGCCCAACTTTATATTTAAATACTAATAAGGCCCACGATTTCTTGATATATGTGCCAAGTGATATTTAAATGAGATACCCATAAACCTGAGGCCCAAAATATCATAGATTACACGATGGAGAGGTTAGCTGGTGAGCTAAGTAGGATGTTAGCTGATCAATGCTTGCTATGATAATATCAATGCAAATCACCAAATGTTAAACAACAAAAATTATGAGCGAGATTTCTTCCGGGGTTGAGAGTGCGGTTAGGTATCCTTATTCCGAGTGCTTCAACGACGCATAAAAGATATCCTAACTAGGGTGACATACCGTATCGAATCGAAAATATTTAAGTTATATCGTACCGAAATCGTCGGTATTAAAAAATTCATACCGATGCCATACCAAAAGTATCGAAATTTCAGTATATTATAGATCAATACTGTTTCATACCGAAACACTCTCTTTTATCGAACTTTACCAATTCATACCGAAATTTCAACATACCAATTTAATATTAAAAGTTTGGTATACCGATTTACACCAAATTATTAAATAATATTTGAAATAGTTTTATCAAATAATCTATATTAAATATAAAAAATTATTATTTTGATATTTGAGCACAATATATACCGAGATACCGAAATACCGATATATTTTCGGTATATATCGAAATACCGATTTTTTAAAAATTATATATCGATATCATACCGAAAATATCGGCACGGCACCATACCGTACCAAAATTTTCGGTATACCATTTTTTTCGATATTTTCGATATTTTTCGATACGATAACTGCGATATACTGAAATTTTGGTAATTTTGTCCACCCATAATTCTAACTAATTACCCTTTACTCAGACATAAGATAGATGATATATAGAAAGCAAGAAAGATCGGACTAAAGTTTGGAAACCGAATGGATGAAGCATTACGTTCTATTTTGAAAATTTTCCAAAATCAAGTGAAGACAATGTTCAGAAGATTTTCGGAGTTCGATAAAGTGTTAGATGTTTTCATTTCAAAGAAGACAAATAACCATAGTCAGAGATATGGCTTTGTACGCTTTAGCAACAATGCGAACGATCCGACAGATTGAAGGTAAACTCAACAACTTATGGTTCGACTTCTTTAATTAAACTAATTTCAGAGGTAGAGCTAAGTAGATGATGTTGCCTCCATGTGCAACAAAAATCTACATTTTCCCATCCATAAGTTGCCAAATCTGGTCTAATTTGAAACTAAAATAGGCAAGGTTGAGATTTTGACTGTAACTAAAAAGTGAAACTTTTATAATAAAAATATTATAACGATACTCAATTAATGAAAAATGATAATTCATGAACAATTTATATTATAAATAAAAAGTGATAACATTTTGAGTTGATATTCTGTGCACGGGTGCACACATGCATCTATATGTATATAAATTTTTATTCAATAATATATACTCTATATGTTTCATAATAATTGTATAATTTTTTACGTTCAGTTTTTTATTAACTAGTTATGATAGACTTTACACGTCACAAACACATCATACTTTGTAATGTTATTTTAATAATTTTTAAATCTTAATTTTCAAGTAATATTAAATTAATTTAAGTAGATCATTTATTTATTAAATACTCCATATTAAAACTTCTTTATATATATATATATATAGTAATGTTTTGCGTTTATGAATCTCTATCTAATCCTAAAATAGTTTCATATAAACTCTCACAATAAAATGATGTAATGTTACTACTCATCTCCGACCAATAACAATTAGGTCAATTAAAACTGTTAAAAGCAAAGACTCAAGCATGGCCTAATTCACATTGAGTCTATTCTGCACTCAAATTCACATTTATTGTTTTTAATAGATGCTAATAAAATTCTTTTTGATTTATATTATGATGATAAAATACTAAGTTATAAAATATACCATGTGTACCATGGGTTACAAATTAATAATCATTAAAATACTAAGTTATAAAATATACCATGTGTACCATGGGTTACAAATTAATAATCATTCATTAAAAAAATTAATATTGTAAGTTGTAAAAAGAGATGACATGCTAATGAGGGGCATCCTAAAATATTCTAGTATATGTATTATATTGATAATAATATAGAAAGATAATGACAATATAAAACGCATAAATACATAAAGTTGTAATGATAATAATATTTTAGTGAATTTCTCAAATATTTGTGCAACTAATCTTAGAAATAAATCACTTTCCCAATGTAATGGAACACTCTCTCTTCGCTTCAATTTGTTTGCACTGCTTATTTCCATTAAAATTGTGAGATTTTCCTTTTCATTGGATATACTTATAGATACCTTTATCTCCTCTTCCGATTCTCCTTTTTATTGGAAACACGCGTAGATGTCGTTGTTTTCGCATCCGTGCCCCTTTGATGATCATCTAATCGATTAGCTGAGAAGCTCTTCATTTATTTGAGGATTTATTTTGGGACTCTATCTCTGGCGTCCCATTACTACCGTAAGTCATTCTACAATTTATAATATTTGATTTGTCTTTTCGTACTACTTGAATTTAAAAATTCATTAATGTTATCATATGAAAAGATTGTGTGCATGGTGGAATAATTAAATATAGTTCATTAAATTATGAAATAATTCTAATCATAAATAATCTTTTAAAATTAATATAAAATTACTAATAATAATATTCTTAAGTATAAAATTTATTTAAAGTATTAATTATAATATATCATTAATAAACTATTAAAGTAAAATACCCTTTTTATAAATAAATTCTAAAATATGGGTTTAGTATTTGATTAATTTGGCATTTATAAGAATTAATAAAATATGAGGTGTAAACATTTTAATATTTTGGAATTTATTTATGAGGGACTAATGTGAGTTGATGTGAGGTTTGATATTTTTTAAGAAGGTCTTGTTTCGAAACTCCATGAATGCGTTATTTTATTTGATTTTTTCAGTTTATATTTTTTGTTTTGAAACTTCATGAATGCGTTATTTTATTTGATTTTTCCAGTTTATATTTTAATTAATTGAACTTATTTTTAATTCTAAAAATCTATTTTTACGCAAAGAGGTTTCCATCAACTCAATTTTTGAAAGGGAACGGCTATTTACACCTCTAAATATAACAAACGAATCTCATAAATTAATAAATTAAAAATATATTTATGTGAGAAGACATAATACCCTTATATAAATAAAATAAAATTAGTTATGACAAATTGTAAACCCTAATTAAATTTCTAAATGCACCACAATTAAATCTCTTGATAATGTATACTTCACCTTCAAAATTAGCTACTAATTGCCAAACCCTAAATCAAATGGAGAACTGCTCTTTCCCCAAAATCAAGTTCAGAACCAAGATCACCCACCAATGCGACCTAGTTTCGGGAGAAGAAAGTCTTAAGGTTCAATGCATTGTCAATAATGGTGGCTGGGAAGAAGAAAAAAGAGCCTCAGAGAGGAATGGGGTGGAGATCTGGAGAACCTTCGGATGCAAGAAGGATTGACGAAAATGACGGAGATCAACCACCAACCTTTCACAGATCATCTTCCTGATCCCAGTGAATTTCATGGTGATGAACAACGCGCTCCAATCGCTTATCAGCTTCCCATATCCTCCCAAATGAATCTAAATCAGAGTGCTTATCTAGGTTATCATGGGCAAATGACTGTTGGACGTTTACTGAATTCCGATTGAAAATTTGGGATTAATTAATTGTGGGTGTATGATTTTTATGGTACGAATGCTGTTGTTGATTTATCTCTACACTACTGTAATCGCTTTTGCTTGATTTATGTAATATTCATCATCGATCATATAATTGTTGGTGCTTATTGTTCTTTTGTTGTTTGAGATTCTATAGTTGTGTGATATATATATATATATATATATATGTGTGTGTATGTACAGATCGAGAGAGAGAAAGAGATGATGATCAAAACTAATTTGGATTTGAATTGAAAGACTGTTTTTGTGTTTGATTAAGAAGGAATTTGTGGTCATACATATGAACATGCAAGAGAGAATAGAATTTAGATTGACTGTTCCTGTATTGGAACATCAGGAAAGAAATTGTAGTCAATCTCGTTGGAAGAAGAAGGAATTTTAATCATTAAAATACAATTGGGGTGCATTTAGAAATTGGTCTTAACTAATCTTATTTTATTATTTATATAAAGATATTTTCATCTCATATCAGCATATTTTAAAATTTTAAGTTAATGAGATTCATTTAGTAAATTCAAGGTGAAATAACCACCCCCATTTTGAAAACAGTCAGGATTAAAACCATTATCATCATCCTCAGTCACTGTTTGTGCTCAATAAATGTAACATGCATGATGTAAAAAAACTAAAATTAAATCACAAAACCAAGGGGTATTAAACAAAACTGCAAGTATATGGTACAATTTTTTGATGTAATTCTCCGAGTATTAAAACAAAATGCTTCGAAAATACAAACTTGGACCTAGACACTGGTTACATCATAAGCATTTCCATAAATTTCCACTAAAAAAAATAATCCTACTACATGAATGATACTGCATTGCACTTTATCACCATAACATTTTTTATTTCCACCAAGCTTCTAAAATAAGGTAAATAATTCAATTTTGACTTATTAAATGTTCGTATGATCAGAGTTCTTTTTTCCTAGTGAATGCAGCGATTATTTTATTCAAGTTTGAAATTTTTATACATGATCTAGTTGTTCCGATGAATAATAATAAACTATAAAAACACCCCTAAATTACAATATTAAAACAATAATAATAATATTATTAATATTGTGATTTATGGTTCTTTTCAGTTTATCTTATTTTTTCTATAAAATTTTTTATTGTTATTTCAATTAAATTTAAATAGAAAACTTAAGATTCACAAAGATATATGAAACGTGCATTTACCTGCAAAAAAGAGTATTTCTAATCATTTGTCCCTAATTAAAATCCAATCACATAATCATAAACATTCTATCAGCTTAATTCATGAGTGCATAGATTTCATAGGATAATAGTATTGCTTACTAGAATCTATTGACTGACATAGCAAACATCATGAAGCCACTTCAATAGATTTAGCTGTATCAGCTATGATTGATAACTCATAAGTGAGATAAATATTAAGGATGTAAGTTCAAAGGTCTCTCAAAATCTTAAGAGTCGCAAATAAATTATTGTAAACAGGTGACTTGAATTGAATTTCAAGGTTCTAAAGAAAATTTATTGATACTTAAAAAAAAATTATAGTTATTGATTGATTAAAATAACTAATAAGGTTATAGAAGTAAATAGAGTATTAATAAAAGGATAAAATGGGAAGAAGATGTTTCTCAAAGTATTTGTATTTGTACTTTTAATATACTAAATAAACTAGATAGACTAGACTGGATTTATATACTAACGTGCATTGGCTGGTACGTTGCAATTAGATATCATTATTAAATCTTACTATATGCACATAATTACACTGCATACAACATCAGTAATCAACCGTTTTTCCTAGTCTATAATAAGCACAATCCCTGCAAAATATTTTCAACTTAGCTCCAATCATAAAGTTATTCCCATGAGAGAATTAGAGGATACACGAATGATCTGTCCAGGAAATCACTTGTTTGCTCTACCAATTTGAACATCATTCTGATGAAATTTTTAACTAAGCATAATGTAATAATTTAACTAATGCCAATGAGGCTGTTCTAAAAAGTGAAAAATCATCGCCATGGATTTAAGCACATTCGAGGGCATGACAAAGTTTCGAAAAGCGTCTTTGAAGAGGTGGCTCTAATCTGAAGGAAGAGATGTTTTTTTCTGCCTTGTTTTAGCTTCATTCATCTCATTCCATGCCTGTACTATGTTGAAATTCAAACTTGTCATGATGTAATTCATTTAGTTTAATCTGAAAGGAAAAAAAAAAGATATAGATATATAAAGAATGTTCATACCTTCCAATGCAGTGTAATTAGAACCATGATTCTTGATCATAACAGCAATATCAGATGAAGAAGCTCCAGCAAGTTCAAACTTCTCAAAAACAACTTCTAAGCATTTTTGCCACAGAAGTCCTAGTTTGGGATCTGAAGTTAGCTTGTTCCTCGATTTCATCAGCAGATATGCTTTTGAACACGTTATCCAGCTTCATTTTTTTTATTATTATTATTATATGATATGATTAGTTTAGTTATATATACAACTAGGATAATTAGGGTAAGATGTCTGATTAGATCTTTTTAATTAGATTTTTTTTTTAAATCCACATCCATATTGATAGTGCAGTGTTGGAAAATAAAATATTCCTAGAGTATGATAATTTAAAAAAATACCATGAAAAGACTATTATGACCCCACACTCATATTTACTTAAAATTCACACAATTAAAAAAACACGAACACATAAGCATTTTTTTTCTTCACAAGATTCAATTAGTTTTCAAGCATGAATAGGAGTAGATTTTTGACCATCAAGAGATTAAGAATGACTCCAAGAGAGCAAACAATAGATGATAGTGAGATATAAATTAAACTTAAATGTTTAATGAATGAGAGCGATGAAAGCATTGAGATCTAAGGCAGTGGATATATATTGGGAAAGATAAATAAAAAATTTTTAAAAAAATCCTGTTGCAGTTTAGAGCTGGGAAAAAGGAGGAAGATGATGATTTGCAGATCTCAAATTCCATAAAATTGTGTATGTCTTTCCAATATATTTTTATTTGCAATCCCAAATTCCCAATAAACGCAATGTGTCACTGATATGGATAAATATATATCTATTTTATATATTAATAAAAGTGGCTTAAGCCTTAACGGTTATGTCTATATGAAGAACGTGAAAGAGAGAAAACTCTGATATATTTTCAATATACTATTATTATAACGATTCTATCTATAGTTTATCTTAAAGATAATTATTTTATTGAGATCTCATACTGACTTGAGCGTCGGAGGTTATGTTCATTGTCGTATGAGGAGAAGTTTTGAAGAACAATGGAAAAGATTGCAGAACTCAAATTAGTTTTGTATCTGACTAACTTTCCCGTTAATCTTTTACATTATTATGTATCTTCATCAAATGGCGCCGTCCGTGGGAAAATTTGAGTTGAGTCGTGAGTAAATTCTTACTAAATCTTAATTGAGTTAATGCTTACTGAACTCGTGAGGTAGTTTTAATCCACGAAATTTAGTTTTCCTTCTCCTTTCTTTTTCTTTAATTGAAAGGCTAACGAAATTTAATCCACCTAATGGTGCTTTTATCTCATTATTATTGCCAAATTTTTCCCCTTTTCATCCCCTGATCATCCCCTGAGTTTTGAATCTATATTTCTTTTCCTCCCATTTCTTCTATCATAAATTACAAAACAATATTCTGCTTTATTTTCTACTTCCCGTTTGAGGGGAGTGTGCTAGAGTCGAGAGTCAAAGAAAAATTACCTCTTATGATTCCTGCCAAAATTGCAAGAAATTGCAAGAATTGAGCTGTTGAGACGCAAGAACTAAAGGTATGTCCTGCTTTCACTTTCTTTGCCTGACGAATCCATAGTGTTGAGGCGCTGTTGACGCTGCTTTCATATAGCAATTTACATGGCGTTTTGGAATGGATTGAAGTGGGAGAGTAGTATGTACACTTTTGTGAGACAAAGTGGATATGCACATGAATTGTTTGATAGAATGCCTAATAGAAATTCTGAATTTTATTAGGCCTTTATAAATGCATGCAGTGTTTAAGTATTTTGCATATTAAGAAGTGAGATAGGGAACGGAGTTGCGTGCTTCACGTACAAGTTGTGTAGACCTAGTGAGAGATTCTCTATGGAGTTTTGATTTGAAAATCATCGTAAATCTTGTTTTGATTAAGAGTTTAAATACTCATGATTCATTCTTAAAGGGCTAAAGCTAGCGTATTCGAGAGAGAGGGAGAAAGAAGCATGTGTTGCCTTTCTATAATAGGATGTATGAAAAATGAAACTAGGTTGAGTATAAAATCCCACGTGGATATTAAAGTAGGTGTGCAAGAAAAATAGGAATACCTAGCTACGGCTTATAAATGCTCACTAACCTGATTTTTTAAGTTTGATCCAAATTATCAACCAATGAAGCATATCTTATGTTGCCACTCCAACCTACTCCCTTTCCAATTACCCTATAATAACATGAATGGTTGAATGTATGATTTGGACATAGTTTCGACCCTACATGAACAGAATTCTCATATATTAAACTCACGGATATGATTGGACAGTCATCTAATTAGAATTAGGCATGTCCCGTTCCTTGTATTTGTGTGTGATATTTATCCTCAGGAGAAGGAATGGAGTTAGCAAACTATCGTACCGCATGAAAGTACATTCTCAGAAATCATAACGCTGGTTGCAATCAAGAACGCCAACTGGCCAAAAATTTTATCCAATTGGATACACTTTTTGTGCTACTCAACTTAAACGCCAAGAGAAGCCTCTCCATTCATAAGAATTCCAACCGGTTCAAATCCTGGTGGTCTGTATTCTTCACTGTTAAAGAAGCTGGCCAATAACCTGGTATGAATAAAATGAAACAGTACATCGATCGGTAAGGCGTATTTTCTCTTAATAAATGCATGACTTGAATTGGTTCTTGGGAATTCATTTTGAGGTATTTCCCTATAGATAGCATGAAAATTACATGAAGTATTAATATGATTTTATTTGAAACTCCTTACAATTTACTCCGTTTCAATTACATGGAGTTTATAATTATCAGCTTATTGCAGCACTCTGCAGTGGATATCATGATGTATTTGGAATATTATGGAAAGTATGATCGTACACCAATGAATTCCTGGAAATGTTGTTTTGTGTTGTCCTTTATTTCAAACACACTTTCCCTGTCTGGTTTAGACATATTTGATTAACGACACACTGCTGCTACTGAAAAGGGAATTATCCATAAAATTTCATGTGAAATAGTTACACCAATTTCAGTGATAGATGGTATATGAATGTGTTAGAAGATACTTGAGGTTTTGCCCTAGCTAATTATGTGCTATAGTTGGACTTACAGATTTCGAGAATGAAATAGATGCTTATAGCATTTCCTCTTTCTTTGATTCAAAAGAATATGTAAGAAAGTTAAATGTCTTTAGAGATTTAATGATGAAATAAGGCGCATCTAGCGTGGTATTTGCTTGCACATACATGACGTGGCTTATGTGATTAACGACCTATTCTTTTTTGTGTCTATAGAATTCTTTTTTGAATACACACTTTTTTAGCAAGCTAGTCACGACACGTATTACCCCAAATTTATTTTTGATATATAATGATCTTCAAGAATATAAAGTTGTGAAATTATTTGATCATTTGAGCAATGGTGAAAGCTAAATATTCTTATTCTGAATTATGAGTTTGAGGAGGGGCAAGTGATGGTATTGTCATCTATTACTTTTAAGACGAAAATGAAACACCAAAGTGTGATGAGTGTATAATCTCATGTTTCTGAAATAAGGCTTTACAACCTATTGAGGCTTCTTGTTTAAACATATGATTAATCTGAACATTTGTGACTTGTGAGGCATTATCTAATTTTGCATTCACTTTGCTACTCAAACCTCAAGGTCTCATCAATCTTGTGGTTGTTAATCTGTTAAAAGCTCTGTGATATTTACATAGCTAAGTTTACATGGAAATTGTCATGAAGTTTTCACCTACTTGATTAAGAGGAAATTACTCATACTTTGAGATTATGAAATAAATTATTTGAGATACTCTAATATTTTATTGATACAGTGGAGCTGATAATCATACCCATGAGAAAAATTAATCTGGGTCCATTCTTCAATCAAGAACAAAGAAGCAGAACCCATGAGAAAATGTGTGGAGCGCAAAAGCCCTACGGGCTATAAAAAATGGCGAGTCAATACTCGCAAAAGCCTACGGGCTATAAAAAATGAATGTGTGGAGCGCAAAAGCCTACGGGCTATAAAAAATGGCGAGTCAATACTCGCAAAAGCCTACGGGCTATAAAAAATGAATGTGTGGAGCGCAAAAGCCTACTGGCTATAAAGAATGGCGAGTCAATACTCGCAAAAGCCTACGGGCTATAAAAAAGACGAATCAATACTCATAAAAGCCTATGTGCTATAAAAAAGACGAGCTAATACTCGCAAAAGCCTACGGGCTATAAGAGATGCAATGTCAATGCTAGCAAAAGCCTACGGCTATAAAAAATGCAATGTCAATGCTCGCAAAAGCTTATGGGCTATACAAGAAAACGAGTCATTACTCGCAAAGCCTACGAGCCCACAAAAGACGAGTTAGACTCGTAAAAGCCTACGTGCTCTCAAAAAAACAAGGCCTTACACAGAGTGAGTTGGGTTATTTTGAAATTCACTTGAAAATAATTGCAATTTACTTGTGTTTGTATCTTAAACACAAGTCTTGAGGCTTTTCTGTTAAAGCGTCCATTTGTGCAGCGTCCATTTGTGCAGCGTCTTATTTGGATACATATCCTTGAAAGGCATTTACTCTGACTTATTTATACAAATTAATCAGAGTCGGGGGGTGCAAGAAGGTATGAAGAGCTATATGTGATCGCACCATCATGCCATGGCATGAGCATTGAGGATGAAAGAATGTTGTTTTAATCTCTCTCTATAACATGTCAATATTTGAGAATAAATGTCAAGTTTCAGAATTGTTGAAAACAGAAATTATGATCTTCTCAAATCTAAAAATGATAAGGCAATTTGCAGCATTTTCTATACAATATATGTTTAACACAACTTTTGTTGTTGATATTCCTTCAACGAATTGTACAACATTTATTTGTGCAGTAATTTCACACTTCATGTAAATTTTCAGGACTAAAAGCTAAGAAACATTAGAGTGGGAAGCCTGAAAATATGATTTAAATCACTGATGTCGGCTAACAAAGTTTTTGAGCAGGTGTTTTATATAATGCACCCTTACAAGAATTGAGGTGTATCATTACGAGTGCTACTGCTAACATGGAATTTCAAATATGATATTTGGGCATTGAGCTCTCAAGTTGAGGAGCGGGTAGAACCTATAATGGGTAATTGAGGTATCTCTTTTACTTCTGTCTAAATTATGGTATTTCCAATCAATCTTGTGAGATTAACAAGCTTGTGAAATCACAATGAAGAGCTAAGGTATCATGTGGTTGAATTTTTGGTACGTAGCAATACAAATGTGATAAGTCATTGTTTGGCATTTATGCTTTGGTTTATGCAATGGCCTTTTATCTGATGGAATTATATTATTCTGCTTGGATCTATGTTGGCATTCATTTACAGCCATATACAGTGTGCTGCCATCTGCAAACTTGCTTTGAATTTTCTGTCCAAGTGTAATCGAAGCTCTGGTGGCTGATTTATGTCATTGAAATATGTTCACTTGGATATTTACCCTTGAGTGCATTTACTCTGACTTATTTATAGAAATAACCAGAGTAGGGGGTGCAGGAGGATAGGAAAATGTGATCTGAGTGTTTCACGAACATTGGCGTGTTCTGTTTCCCGTTTCTTTTAAATGGATTTGTGGTGGTGGGACCACGTATTTACCTGCTTGCAGGAATTAGTATGTATCATGTGTTGCATACTTGCTTTCTAATACTTTTGGATTAATGAAGAAATAATACGCATATACTACAAGACTAATGAACTGCGCCTATTATCCTATAAGGTGTTTGATTTAATGTCTTATAGATGTTTTACGTGTCTATGTGATTTTCTTGATCATAGAAATTAATGATCATGCCAGTACTAGATACTCGAAATAATTCATATGAGTAGAAAGAATTAATATGCAAAGTGTGGAGGCTTTGACATACAAGTTTTTACATCCTGGTTTATTCTTTGCATTTAATTATGTACCTGCTACAAAACGCAGTTAAGGACAGATGGAAACTGAGCTAAAAGAAAGGGAGATTTCATAAACTGAAGTGAAATGGTATTGCTTTGCTCTACTAAATTGCAGATTTATTGCCTTCATTTCTTCAAGATGTGGAGCGGGTATACAATATCTCCACTCTCCCCTTGAGTGATCCAGGTTGTTTAATTTTGGAATCTAGAATGTTGAGTTTAGTCAAATTTATACATCATTACTGAAAGTTATTAGTGTTTTCATTGCTGGAGGTCATGAGAGTTGACACTGCTATGTTAGTAACAAAATGTTAACAATCAGAATTCAAACGAAAGATTCGTTTGCCCAAATAGTCAAAGCGGCTCCCAAATTCAATATATGATCAATGATAATCCAAGATAGTTCATCACAAGGTTTAAATAGCAAACAACCCTAAGCCCAAAGACACGGGCTCAACTACGTAATTATAATAATTAAGCAGAACAGCAAAGTCATATGACTAAAAGACTTGGGCTAATTCACCGCCTGACCCTGCCGATGCCGGCACCGATAAACCAGCAGCGGCCCAGGCGCGAATTCCTCCCCCTCCGCACATCGCTCCATATCAATTCCCTTCCCCTTAGAATCAACCTTGTCCTCAAGGTTGAACCAGGGAAACTGACGCTGGAAATCTCCAAATCCACCCATTTAGCCTCTTCCACAGGTAGCGTCTCCCATTTCACCAACAGCTGATCAATCTCCTTGCCTCGCTCTGTCGCTCTACTCCTTGCCAACACCTTCTCTGGCTCAAATATCGGCATCTCTGGCAATTCCAAAGTCTCTGGCAATATCGCTTCCACTGGGTGGTCGCCCACCACTCGCTTAAGCTGGGACACATGAAAAACTGGATGTATGCGATCCAGATGGAAGCTCAAGTCGATAGGCAGCCGGCCCCACTCTCGCCTCAACCACGAACGACCCATAGAACTTGGAAGTCAGTTTGTGATGTTTGGTTCCCGCCAAGGATAGTTGCCGATGAGCCCTCACTTTTAAGAACACCCGATCTCCAACCTCGAAATTTATTTCCCGACGATGTCGATTGGCAAATCGAACCATTCGACCCCTTGCAACCTCCAAATTCGTCCGCAGCCTCGCCAATATCACCGTTCTACTCTAGAGCACCGCCGCTACGTTACACTCGCCAGGCAAATAAAGCCGTAAGGTCGGGGGCGGCCGGCCATACACAACCTCGAATGGGGTAACCTGCGCTGCCGTCTGAAAGGCCGTGTTATACCCATATTCCGCCCAGGGTAACCAGCTAACCCACTTGTGAGGCTACTCACACGCGAAGCAAAGCAAATACATCTCCAACACCCGATTTAAAACCTCCGTTTGCCCATCAGTTTCTGGATGATATGCGGAGTTGAATTTGAGCTAAGTACCGGACATCTTAAACAACTCTTTCCAGAAGGAGCTAACAAATAGGGGGTCGCGTCGCTCACGATGGTGCCCGGAATACCATGCTGCCGTACGATTCCCCTCATGAAGCCCTCGGCCACACTCCGAGCGTTATCTTTCCCTTCATAGCTATGAAATGCCCATATTTCGACAGCCGATCAACCACTACCATAACCGTCGAGTACCCCTGAGATTTTGGCAACGCGGTGATGAAGTCCATAGATCTTCCCATATCAACTCCGGAATGGGCAGCGGTTTCAACAACCCCGCCGGAGACATTGCCTCATACTTAGCTTTTTGGAAAATTAGGCAGCTCGCGACATACTCCCTCACAGCGCGGAACATGCCGCGCCAATAAACACTGGCGGCAAGGCGATGCTACATCTGCAGGGTCCCGGCATGACCCCCGGTAGGAGTGTCGTGGAACTCCTGTAGCAGCCTCGGTATCCACTCCGAACAGGCCGCTAGCACTATCCTCCCCTTATAAAACAACTTCCCTCCAGCCATCGTAAACCCCACTCGACTCGACGGGTCCCTCTGCAGATCCTTCACCACACCCTGGATAAATTCATCTGTCGATTGCTCGGATAATATATCCGCCATCTCACCCCAATCAGGATCGCTGAGTGTTAACAAACTTCCCCCTTTCTCGTGGCGCGAAAGCGCATCGGCAGCTGAATTAGCCGCACCCGGTTTGTACTCAATTTCGAAATCATAACCCAACAGTTTAGCCACCCAGATTTGCTGTGAAGGTGTCACAATTTTCTGAGATAACAAGTATTTCAGACTACGGTGGTCCGTTCGAATGGTAAACTGGCGTCCCACTAGGTACGGGCGCCAGTGCTGGACCGCCAAAACTAACCCTCTTTCGTAAGCCGATTTAGTAATCGTTCTATCTGCCAACGATTTACTAAAATAGGCAATCGGATCCTCCCTTCTTGCATCAACACAGCTCCCAGTCCCGACCCAGATGCATCACACTCAATAACAAACCGTTTCTCAAAATCAGGCATTGCGAGAACTGGGGCCGTCGTCATTGCTCCTTTCAACGCCCGGAAAGCCTCCTCTGCGGCGGCCGGCCACTTGAACTCCTTGAGCGCCTCCTTCTTAAGAAGGGCCGTTAGCGGCCTTGCCAACAACCCATAATTCCTCACACACCAGCGGTAATAACCGGTCAGCCCAAGGAACCCCCTAACTTTCCGAACGCTGCGGGAACAGGGCCAATCCATCACCGCCTGAATTTTCACAGGATCCATCTCCATGCCAACCGCCGAGATGATGTGACTCAGATACTCCGCCCTTAGACAACCAAACGAACACTTCTTCTGATTGGCCTTATACTGGTTGACCTGCAAAATTTGAAGAACCTCCCTCAAGTGCTCTGCATGCTGCTGCTAAGAACGACTGTAGATTAGAATATCATCAAAGAAAACCAATACAAATTTTCTCAAATAAGGCCGGAACAAGTCATTCATAGTAGAATGAAATGTCGTCGGTGCATTAGTTAGGCCGAAAGTCATAACCAAGAACTCATAGTGCCCGCTATGAGTTCGGAAAGCTATCTTGTGAACATCCCTCTCAGCTACCCGAATCTGATGATAACCGGAGCACAAATCGATCTTTGAGAATAGCACTGCCCCCGCCAACTCATCCAAAAACTCCTGGATTACCGGAATTGGATATTTATTCAACACTGTTGCCTTATTCAACTCACGGTAGTCAACGCAGAACATTCAACTACCATCTTTATTTTTGATGAGTAACACCGGGCTGGAGAAAAGACTGGAACTCGGTGTAATTACTTGCGCCAACAACATGTCGGCCACCAGCAGTTCAATCTCATCTTTCTGTATGTGACTGTATCGGTAAGGCCGCACAGACACCGGCCCGGACCCCGGTAGTAATTCGATCCGGTGCTCCGTTCCCCTCAGCAGCGGCAAACCCTCAGGCTCACCGAAAACCTCGCTGAATTTTCTCAAAATGGCCGCCAATTCGCCGTTCTCACCTTCGTCAGGTGCCGGCTCCCCCAGTGTCAGCGGCCCCCCTCCATCACCATAACCCAGAGTTCGGCATCCTGGATCTGTATCAGTTCCCTGATTCCGATTGGACTTCGACACAATGCTGGATCACCCTTCAACACCACCCGCTTCCCCTTATGATGAAATGACATAGTCATGCGGGCCCAATTTGTGCTGACATCTCCTAGAGTAGAAAGCCACGCCACACGTAGAATAACATCCACTCCTCCCAGCGCAAACACGTGGAAATCCGCTTCTATAGACAGTTCTACCCACAGAAATTGCCAACTCACGACAATACCCCTCAGATTCCTGTCGCCGTCCATCACCCAATTGAACTCCAAAACTTCTTGACCTGTCAGGCAATAAATTCAGTTTAGCAATCAAAGAGCTGGAAATGAAATTGTGACTAGCCCCACTATCTACAAGGATAGTTATATTTTCCCCTTGCAGCTTCCCTCCGAAATGCATGGTGCGCGGCCCCGTCAACCCTGCCATGGAATAGATCGACAGAGCCCCCTCCTCCTTTTGCTCTAGAGTTACGGCCGTCTCTCCTTGCTTACTAGCATCAGGAGCCTCGAAGAATTCAAAATGAATCAGGTCAAGCACTTCTTCTTCCTCAGCCAACAGTACATTAAGCTGTTGCATTGGACATTGATGCTCTTGCGACCAAGTCTTCTTGCAGCGAAAACACAATCCCTTGGCTCGTAGCTCTGACATCTCCGGAGGAGACATACGGCCAAACCGAGGGGAACCCGCTGATTGCCCAACTGCGGCTGATCTGTCTGGCAAAGCCCAAAACGGCAGCCTCGTTGCCGACGATGTCGACGACCATATTGGTGAGTTATAGGGTCGCGGTGTCAAGCCGAACCCCGCCGACACCGGCACGTTGGAGGAACGGCTGTATGATGACGGTCGGCCAGCCGAAACTCCTCCAAACTTCGGGGCCGGCTGCCCCCGGATGCCCCGAGGCTGAACTCCACGTCGCGTGCCAAAACCATCGTCTTTTCGAGATCGAAGGGTTGCAGAAGACGCAAGTAATTGCGAATTTTCTCATTGAGTCCGGTCATAAAGTAACCAAGGTAGTGCTCATCACTGAGCCCCGGTACTTGGCTTGCCAGCTGCACAAACACGGACACGTACTCTTCCACCTACTCCATTTGTCTGACTGAAGACAGACGTTCAAACGGACTCCCTCTAAATCCAGAGTCAAAATGGCTTTTAAGGGCCTCCGCATATTCGTTCCAGGTCATATTAGGTTTCCTGGTTTGAATCCACGAAAACCAATACAAGGTCGTGTTCCTCCATGGCCACCATGGCGGAGGATAATTTCAATTCTTTCAGTGTCTGATGCGATTTAAATTGCTGATTGGCTCTCGCAAGCCAACCGATCGGATCAGTACCCTCAAATGGCGAAAGAGTCAGCGGGGTCGGCGACTTCGCCTCCACCGACCCGAAAGTGATCCCCGACTCTTCGACGGCCGCTCTCGTCGTCTGTTTCACGGTGGGACTGCCCTCGAGGTGGACCCCCCACTGACTGCGCCAGATGTCGAACGCAAGGTTGAGTCCGACAGCACAGACATCGACGTGGCGAGCCCCGACATGGTGGTAGCAATCTCCTTCAATTGTCGCGCCATCTCCGTATGTTCGGTCTTCATCCTCTCCTGTTCCTTCGACATCCTTCCCAACGTCTCGACGATCTCCTCTTGCCCCTTCTCCAAGTCCTCAATCTTTTGTTCACTACGTGTAATCGTCATCGCGGGTGAAAGATCCGGCAGGTCGGACCAATTGTTAACACTCAGAATTCAAACGAAAGATTCGTTTGCCCAAATAGCCAAAGCGGCTCCCAAATTCAATATATGATCAATGATAATCCAAGATAGTTCATCACAAGGTTTAAATAGCAAACAACCCTAAGCCCAAAGACACGGGCCCAACTACGTAATTATAATAATTAAGCAGAACAGCAAAGTCATAGGACTAAAAGACTTGGGCTAATTCACCGCCCGGCCCTGCCGACGCCGGCGCCGATAAACCAGCAGTGGCTCAGGCGCGAATTCCTTCCCCTCCGCACATCGCTCCATATCACAACATTACTGTAGTTAAATAACATGCATATGGAGATGGAAAATCTTTGAATTGTTAAGGCAAATGGACTGAACTCATTAAATCATCTAGGTGTCCCATGTTTTGAAATATATGTACATACATATGTGTGAAGGTAGTTGCTGGAGATGCACTAAAAAATCCATAGAATCAGAAAAGTGGTTAATATGATTTATGAAAGCATTGTCGTCTGATGTAAGTTATTGTATTGGTTCCTTACACACATTCATTTTTTGCCAACTAGCCACAAAGAAATGCTATGACAAGCAAGAATTCATAATGAAACAAGCGATGTAAAAGATTTGCTGACTTATTGCACATTTATCCTTGAATGTATTTACTCTGATTTTATATATAAAATCAGAGTAAGGGGGAGTAGTTGAGGTGGATAAATATATATATATATATATCTATTTTATATATTAATAAAAGTGGCTTAACCCTTAACGGTTATGACTACGTGGAGAACGTGAACGAGGAAAACGCTGATATATTTCCAATACACTATTATTATAACGATTCTATCTATATACAGTTTATCTTAAGATAATTATTTTATTGAGATCTCATACTGACTTGAACGTCGGAGGGTCTACGCCGGAGATCCTCTTCGGTATACTTTTGCAGGTTATCTTCATCGCCTTATGAGGAGAAGTTTTGAAGAACAATGTATAGAGAAGATTGCAGAACTCAAATTAGTTTTGTATCCGGTTAATTTTCCCGTTAATCTTTTACATTATTATATTTATTTATTCTTATTTGATGTATCTTCATCAGTCACAATTCCATAAGAATAATGTGTATGATCTGCAAACCCAATAAACACCATGGGTCGCAAATCTGGATTTACCACATGAAAATTTCATTATGTTACGATTTCTTGTGAATGAGCAGGAGTTTGTTAATTTTTTTATGTAGGGTTATAATAGTTTTTTTATTACATTTTTATTGGAACATAAAAAATGCAAACAATTATAATGAAAGAAGGGCAAATACTAGAATACAACTATACTACCAATTCCAAAATGTACAACCTCTTACCTTCCAACTCAAATCCCCTATTCCACTCTAGTATTTCACTCTCTATTCCATAACTTATTTTTTATTAAAAAATTATATCCTAGTTAATAACCAGTAAACCCTTGGGGCATGTAGCAAGATAATAATACATACATGGAATAGGAGATGAAACATAGAATGAAATAGTTGATCTCATTTCATTACCTTCACCTTCAGTGTATATATTTTTTTTACGTTTTTTTGTTTTTGTTTTATTTGAGTGAGGCTCTTGTGTCCCGGGGATACACCGTGTCCCCATGTAAACATACCATATTAAAACTTTTGTGTTCACATAGGGAAACGGTGTGTCCCCGAGGACACAGGAGTTTTTGTCTTTTTTTGTTTTTTATTTGTTTAATTTTAAGGATATAATTTTAAGGGTAAACCCTTGTAGTTTAGGGTATGATTGTAATTTTACCCTTGTGGTTTGGAGTATAATTTTCCCTAGTTTTTAGTGTTTAGGGTATAATTATAATTTTACCTTTGTAGTTTAGGGTATAACTTATCTTTAGGGTTTAAGGTATAATATTCATTTAAATAAAATAAATTTAAAAATAAAATAAAAAATAACATTAATAAAGAAGCACGAATTAATTAAGAAGAGTGGGGCAAAGATATACCAATTGAATTGGTACCTTGGTTGTACCCTAATCCCCTCATAAAAGAATTAACTTTATTTATTTATTCCTTCATATTCTTACACTTGCCACTCATACTTATTAAAATGATATCCTAAAGATATATTAAATAAATAACTTCTAAATATCCTAAATACTCCTAAATAACATTCTAATATTTAAATATTGATAAATATAATAAAAATAATATTAAATTCTAAGGGTACTTCATGAGTTCAAAGGTACTTCATGAGTTCAAATTTTGTGTTCCTCAATATATACGTTGCAGCTAAAATTGATCTTTTAAAATCCAAACACTACATCCAAACTATAAAAAGACTCAAATTCCATATACACCTATTTATATACATTAGTTTTCCATTTTATTTATTTTCTCAACAAACCATTATATAATAGTTAAATATTTTTATTATTTTTTAGTTTAATATTATTGGATACGAACCAAAAAAATCTTTTATTTTTTCTCTTAGCAAACTTACAGACATATATATATTGACTAATTATCCGGTGCACTCGAATGCATGGTGCATCCACTTTTATAATATACACAATTATGAATTAAAATATATATAATTATAAATAAAAATGTATACTACTTTCTAAGTAAATTTTCTATTATTTTTTTTAACAAAAAAATTGAATGTATAAAAACTATACAATTATTAAAAAAAAATATAGGAGTATATACTATTGAAATCATCATGTCGAACTAGAAACACTGAATTTAGAAATTGTCCGACGACACCTTCAAACATCACAACGTCATCCTGCCGAACCAGAAACAATGAATTTGGCTGACTCCTTCAAACATCACAACTTGAGGAACAATCACAAGATTTTGCACATAATTTGCAGCACAATTGACGAAGTACTCAACTGCCGAGACCTCGAACACCTGCTTGAATCTCCGCTCTGCCCTGTAGTCATCCAATAACCATTTATCAATACCCACGAGAATATCAACTCATATATATTAGTTAATTTTTTTTATCATTCCTTACCGTTTTTATTTAATATATCCTTTTTTAGAGTTAAAATATATATATATTTCTTCTCTCAACAAAACCATATATATATGGCTAATTATAGTGTGCACCTGGGTGCATCCTAAGATAGGGTGCACCCATATAAAAATATAAACAAAAACATATGCAATTAAGAGCAAAAACGTATACAATTTAATTGTTAGTTTTTTTAATGAAAAATTGAGTGTAAAAAATATACAATTAGGGAAAATTTCATTTTTAATCCCATAAGAATCAACAAATTTCAAAATGGTCCATTTTTTGGCAAATTTAGTCCCATAAGAATTTTAAGCCATTTTCCGTAAGTAACTAACGGAAAATAACACGACTGTTAGTATATTTATTATTTTGAAAATTATAGAATATTTAAAAATTGGAATCCCAGATATAATCTCCCTCCCCCCAAATCCTAGGGTTTGCAGAATCCTTTCCGGCGACGCAGAATCTTTTCCGTCGACCAAAAATCACCACCATGGGAAGAAAACCCAAATCATAACGCTTCCGACACCTCTTCGGAGCTCCATCCACGCGAATCCAAAAATCGATCCGCATTCAGCATCAATGCGTCCAACGCTGATTGGTTATCCAGCATCACCATTTCGCCGAAGCTGAAACATCGACGATCTTCTACACGTTGGATTCAACCCATTCATTTTCTCTCAAACCGACCCGATTTGGTTGATGTAGTCATCTGCCAATTTAGGCTCGGATCTCGGCATGTGTCCGGTGAAGACGACTCGGCATTTTGTAATACCTATCCGGTGAAGACAAAGAAGATGACGATGAGTTCGAAGTCCTGCGGCGACGATCCAAGGCGGCGTCGCTCTAGAACTCCACCCATCGCGTCGTTTTTTTGCCCCATATAGCATCTAAACTCCTTCGGGTTGACGACCCGGCTGATCTCCAGATTTGATGAACTTTTGGTAAATTGAAACTCAATTTGATGATGTGCGGTATTGTGTAATTAGATTTGTCTTTTCTGGATACTAGATTTCTTGATTTTGTTAGGGCTTTTACTTTGAATTTGATTTAATTTGGATGAAATTTTGTTTCTTTGTCATCCCTTTATGAAATTCATCTCTAAATAATTATGAAAATTTTCTTTTGTTCCTTTGCGCGAGTTGAAGCATCTCTCGTCTCTTCATTTCTCTGTTAATTTTCAAGAATATGTGATTTAAAGGGTGATAGATGAAATTTAGATTTATTTTGACAGGGAATACAATTTGAATCTTGAATCTTGTTTAAGCTCAATTGGTTCATTAGCTTTAAGGAATTAGATAGATTTTTTTTTTCTTTATAAATTGAATTTGATAATTTGTCTGAAACTAAGCTGTATCAATTCATTGGTAGTATTGGTAGACAGTAACCCAGAATACGAGGCTTTATGCTTAGAAAATTATTAAGGTTGTTGTTAATTACTAATATTTGGCAAAAATAATATTCTTATTTCTTTATAAAATATTTGTTATTCTTTTTTTTTAACTTAACGATTCCTTCCAAAATTTAACGGTTTGAGACTAAAAGTGCAACTTTTAGGACCTGTTTATAGGTATGAGACTATTTTTGTAAATGAAGAATTCTCTTGGGACTAAAAGTGAAATTTTCTCTATATAATTATTAAAAAACATGTATACACTATATATACATATATAGATATTAGTTTTTTTAATGAAAAACTTAGTGTGAAAAAGTATGCAATTTTTACAAAACACATATACAAAATAGAATAACATGTATACAAAATAGAATAAAAAATCATACACATATGGGTGCATCCTTGCACCCGGGAGCACCCAATATACACTTTATATATATATAGGCAAAACTTTAAGGGGATGTTTGTTCCGGGTTTTGAAACCTCGGAATTGGAATTCCAATTCCACATCCAAATTTTAAAAATCACCCCTACATATACCTATATACATTTTCTTTCCTTAATTAATACACTTTCTATTTTTATCTCTCATCTCTCATCTACTTTCTTAAATAAATTAATACATTCTTACACATTGATTTGACATAAATTTAAAACATACCCTATCAAAAACCCAAAACAAGCACAACATTACTATTCATGATTTTCAAACTCTCCAAAACCCCAAAACAAACCTCACCTAATACAACATGCTTTTTTTTTTATTTGGTAGGACTGGATCTTATACCCGATTCTTTTCGCAGAAATCGAGCTCTGATTCTGAATACTGAATCAAAATCAATCCAACGCGAATCCAAAATTTTAGGGCCAACAGATACAGCATCGATGCCGTCGGGATGAGTGAAATTAAAATTAGGTATTATCCGTTTCAGAGTGTGGATGAGATGGAAGCGAAAGTAGCGCATGGGGAGACACGCGCTATAGCGGACGATGAGAGGTTGGAGAAGGGGATGGAAGCGAAAGTAGGTCATGGGGACTATGAGAGGTTGGAGAAACCGTCGGAGTTGAAGGGCGGAGATGCCCCTCCAGTTCGTGAAGAAATTTTAAAAATTGGATTTTAGATGCTTGAGATTCTGAAGCTTCAGGCTCTGATTCTTCCTCCTTTTGATAGGAGTTTTCTCTATTGACGAATTCAGCAGTGTGTTTTTTATGGTTTTGATTCTTTCAACTCTGAATGGCTTCAATATTTGGTTTGGCTGCATCTGGGGCGGGGCCGTCAGGGTTGAAGTGGGTGTCCAATGTGATCGGAGTGGGGGCCAGTTGACGTCACTGTTGGTGTCTATCCTTGGCCAGGCTCGGTACATGTGTGTGATCGGAAGGTCGTGTGTGGTCCTCTCTTGGTTCGCCACTCCACCTCCACCCCTGTCAAAGCCTCCTCCTTTCTTGATATACCTTTCTCTCACTATACCCACCCCCACCCAACGGGCCATTTTTAGCCAATATTAGATTATCTCTAATTATTTTGTATACATGGTGTCACTTTACTTTGTAGTATAACTGATTTAGGGAAAACATTTTAGAGGAAAAGTGTTGATCTTGGCTCTTTGGGATTCATTTTTGATGATTTAGAGCTGTTGAAACATAATGCGAACACATTTTGGTTCACATGGTTCATATGATTGATGGGTCAATCTTTGATTTACTCTCAGGTTTACAAACATGGGATTCAAGACTTCATTATAATAATTAGATTAGGACCTTACAATCACGACAAGACTGAACAGCCCGACCTCAAATGCTCTTTTGTTAATGCTTCATGTAAAAAGAAAAGTATTACGTGTCATTGCTGCCATGCTCTTTGTGAGTATTATGTGTTAGTGCTCATTGATGTTTTGAATTTTTTTTTTCATCATCTTTCAAGTTACACTTCTTGCTCAACTGGGATACCTTTATAATAAAATGAGTTACTCTTTATAATAAAATGAGTTACTCATTGAAGTTTTGAATTTTTTTTCAGCATCTTTTAGGTTACTTTTTTTTAATAAATTTGGTTACTCATTGAAGTTTTGAAAAATTAAATTTTTTTAATATCTTTTAAGTTACTCTTTTTAATAAATTGGATTACTTATTTAAGTTTGAAAAAAAATTTTCAACATATTTTAGGTTACTCTTTTTTAAGAAATTGGGTTACCCTTTCCTATTAACTAGGTTACTTTTTCCTATTAATTGGGTTACTCTTTTTAATAATTTAGGTTACTCTTTAATTTAATATTTAGATTCAGAAAATAAAATATTGTTCTATTTGATTAACATTGTTTAGATTACTCTTTTATGTTAATTGGATAACTCTTTTTAATAATTTAAGTTACTCTTTAATTTCTTATTCGGATTTCAAAAAATAAAATATTATTTTATTTGGTTAATATATTTTAGGTTATTCTTTTTTATTAATTAGATTACTCTTTAAAATTAATTAGTTCACTCTTTGATTTAATTTTCTAATTTTTTAAATAAAGTTATACATTGTTTAATTAAAGTTATGTATTGTTTAGAAAATTAAGTTATCTCCCAAGAAGGTGTCTCAATGCTTTACAATGACCAATGACGATACTATGGTGCAAAGTACTCAACTAAAACAATACCATTAGAATTAAGGATCTAGATACCACAATCACAGAAGCATTAAAGCACGGTTCATACTTTCACTTGAATCAAAATGTTAGCTATTCTGCACCAGTTCCATAATTACATAATCAAAACTATTTTGCCATCTCAATGAAATTTAAATCAATAAACCACCAACCACGACAAAAGCAATAATAATAAAAAGATTAATACTTTCAAATTCAAATAATATCTCAATTAGGGACAAATAGATTTATAGCAAGGTGAATGTACAGCGAGAGAAATTACTGCAAACTCCTCCATCATTATCATCATCAAAATCGTCGATGGTGCCCGCCGAAAGGGGATGGATTACATCTCTCCCGCCGTCTCTCTCGTAACATTTCCTCCGATGTGGTCCAATTCTGGGAACCTTTATTCCTTTCTCGATTTGATTGATCAGTTAATATGGCAATCTTCCTGCTATTTAAGGTCATCTGCAATAAGTATTACTCCACAAATTAGCTTAAACATAGCTAGAATTAATTCAATTCAATTATATTTTTATTAATTTATTGAAGAAGGAGTTCCATACTTGTTTCCAAGAAGACTATCAAGCCTGATAATAATCTTCATTGGTAGAAAAATTGCCCCTCTTGAGATCAGGCCTCAAATAATTAATCCATATCGAGGTAATCCTACAAAAGAAAAGCAAGAACTGATCAATTTCAAGAATTTAGAGGGAAACCGCTGATACAAAGGTTTCGCCTAGTTCAGCGCCTCTGTCAAATTGAACTCTTCCAGTTGCTGATTCACCATCAACCATTCGCGATGGTTCCCCAGTCCACAAATTGGCGCCCACTTGCTCGGTTCGCGATGGTTCTTCATTCCCCAAATCGGTATTGCCCGGCGTCCCTTTCGCTGAATTCGCCCGACATAGCTGTTTGATCAAGGCTCTGTCAGGAAACCACAGAGCGGTTGCCGCCGATTCTTGCTTTGGAAAATCCCTAATTTCCGATCACCTTCGTGACAAGACCGACGCATCTGATGCGTTTCCACTGAACCGCTGTGGCGGCGGTGGAGAGGGAGAGGAGGGTAGTGGCGGTGGAGAGGGAAATTGACCATCTTTTGATTTTTGTAGAAGGCATTGCCACGGAGGAGGAGAGTGATGGGCTTGATGGCTGTTGAGAGAAGGGGAGATGCCACGATCGAATTTAACCCATTTGGACCCAGTAATTCAATTAAGCAGAAGAAAGGATCCGGTCCACCAAAATTTGGTAGGAACGGTCCTATCCTAGTCACTCTCATATATATATATATATATATATATATATTTCCACCGCAATTGTCTAAATAATTCCGTGGTGAATATTAATGGCCCAAGGTGAGTATTATGAGTATTAATGGTTCAATTACTTATTGATAAAATTCTTTTTTTCCCTCATTTTGCATTAACTAAATGTATATTCTTAGTCCATGACTAAACACTTTTTGTTCTTCTTTCTTTTGTTGCAATTATTATTGGTTCAATTACTTATCAATAAAATTCTTTTCTCCCCATTTTTTTCATTAACGATTTCCTTTCTTCAAGTCCATGACTAAAATTTTTTTTTCTTCTTTGTTTTGTTGTGTCGGTGTGTGTCGTTGTGCCCATGCCCTTCACAACCGTTGATAAAAGTTATTTTTTTGATAAAAGTTTTTTTTTTCCTTTTTTTTTTTGATATTGTTCGTTCACATTCCACGCCTATTTCATGTTCGTAACTAAATTTACTTTTTATAAAAGTTTTATTTTTCATGCCCATTTATAAATGTTTTTTTTTCTTTTTGGATATTCTTCGTTCACATTCCACACCTATTTCATGTCCGAAAGTAAATTTTTTTTTACAATGTTCGTTGATAAAAGTTTTATTTTTCATGTCCATTGATAAATGTTTTTTTTTCTTTTTTCTGGATATTGTTCGCTCACTTCCCACCCTATGAAAATGTTCGTGACTAATTTTTTTCTTTTTTTAATATTTCCAATTGTGCATAGTAATAAATAAAAAATTGAGAGATAATAATTAATACATGGGTTAGTTATATGTCCGGTGAAATAAATTAAAAAAATATACTCATGTCCTGTGATAGAAAAAAAATATTTGGTTCATGTCTGGTCATAAAATAAAAAAATAAAAAATTTTGTTGGGCACATTAGAAGAAAAAAAAAGTTGACGTTTACAATTCTCACGGATGAAAATCCTAACTAAGTAATCCAACAATTACTCTAAGAATTCACAACCAATGCTAAAATTGAGAACAAGAAATTGATCACATATGATAACAACTATGAATGTGTGTGTGTGTGATTGAATGAAGAAGAAAGGGTTTATATTGGTTCAGCTTGTTTTCACAAGCCTACATCCATTGTGTGAGAGAGATCTATTATTGATTGAGAGAATGAAAGTGTTACAACGAGCTCATGCATAGATTACATCATTATATACACTCTATGCATGCACAGCAAAGTTACAGGACCAATTTGTGTAACCAACTTCCAGCTGGGTTTCCAAGTGGTTAAATCGAATCTTTTCGGTTGCAACTGACTCCATCACACAACCTGCGTGACGAGCTATCCATCCATGTGCGTAACCTTCCAGAAGCCGAACACATGCCACCTGTACAACAGCCATAAATCGCCCTGGTCTCTACTTGCACACATGGCATTGAATTGTTGCTGATTTGAGCTGATTCAAGTCATTTGTTGTTGCTGCATCCGTTTCACACATACACCAGCATCAGTCTTGACCTTGAACACGCACTCATCACTTCCTAGTGTTGATCAAGCACTAGTATGTAGTTTTAATCACAATTCTCCACCTAAAACTTCATACTCAATCATCACCAATCACTCCTTCACTCCACTATTTTATCAAGACAACAAACTTATGCACTGCTTTTATGAGAGCAGCTGAACTCTCCACTGATATGTTCAGCACACATTGATAAGACTATTGCATAATTCAAACTTTGAACTAGGCAAGGCCTTAATAAGAAAATCAGCTGGATTCTTTGCTGTATCAACCTTCTTGACAACAACCTTTCCTCCTTCAACTAAGTCTCTAACAAAATACATCATTACATCTATGTGCTTTGTCCTTTCATGATAACCCTGATGTCTTGACAAGTGTATAGCACTAGAGTTATCACAATGCACCAATACTGACTCTTGTAATACTCCAAACTCAGACAAAATTCCCTGCAACCACAAGCCCTCTTTTACTGCCTCTGTAAGTGAGATAAACTTAGCCTCAGTTATAGACAATACAACCACTGACTGATGTGTTGATCTCCAACTTATAGTTGTACCAAACAAGCAGAATACATAGCCTGATAGTGACTTCCTTGTGTCTAAGTTTGCAGCATAATCAGCATCTACATAATCTGCAAGAAAATCAATGTTAGAAGTAAACTTATTAAAATGCAAACCTGTTGTCAAGCTGCCTCTGATGTATCTCTGAATCCACTTAACAGCTTCCCAGTGATCTTTCCCTGGATTCCCCATAAACCTGCTCACCAAACTCATTGCATGAGCTAAGTCTGGCCTGCAGTACACCATTGCATACATGAGACTGCCAACTGCATTAGCATAAGGAACCCTTTTCATCTATGATACTTCTTCACTTGTTCTAGCTGACTGCTGAGCTGATAGACCCAACCCTTGCTTCACAGGAGTAGTAACAGCTTTGCTTTGATCCATATTATACCTCTTGAGAACTTTTTCTAAGTATAAACTCTGATGTAGTACTATAGAACCAGCTGATCTGTCCATCTTGATCTCCATTCCCAATATAACAGTAGTTTCACCCAAATCCTTCATATCAAACTCTGATTTCAACATCTCCTTCACAGCTGTGATCCCTTCCATAGACTTGCAAACAATTAAGATGTCATCAACATATAATAATAAGAAAATATACCACTCACTGTCTTGTTTGATGTACACACAACTGTCAAACTTGCTTATCTCAAAACCACACTTGATAATGTACTCATCAAATCTGAGATACCTTCTCCTAGGACTTTGTTTCAATCCATATAGTGACTTCAGAAGTAAACAAGCTTTAGTAATTGAGTTTTGAACTAAAACTCGCTCTGGAACTGTCATATAGATCTTCTCCTCTAAATTTCCATGAAGAAAAGCTGTAGTCACATCCATCTGATGCAATTCCAAATTAAAATGAGTAACTAATGCTAACAATATCCTAATGGAACAATGTTTCACAACTGGAGAGAATATCTATGTATAATCAATGCCTTCCCTTTGAGAAAATCCTCTGACAACTAATCTTGCTTTAAACCTGACACCATCAGTCCTCTCTGGTGAGATCTTTTTCTTGTAAATCCATTTACAGCTCACTAACTTCTGATCCTTTGGTCTCTGAACAATTTTTCAGGTCTGATTCTTCTGTAATGAAAGCAACTCTTCTTGCATAGCAACACTCCACTTTGCACTATCCTTACTGTTCATTGCTTCCTGATAGCTTCTTGGTTCATATGAATCAATATCCTCTGCAGAGTACAGTGCAAAGGACACAATATCAGCATCTGCAAACCTAGCTGGAGTCTTAATAGACCTCCTTTGTCTATCCCTTGCCAACTGATAGCTGTTGAGCAGCTTATCAGTATTAGATGTGATCTGATCATCTTCAGTTGGTGAACCAGTCCCTTCTTGCACTGTCTCTTCTTCAATTCTAAACTGATACTTCTGAATCTTGTTCATAAGCTCCACCTCAAGCTCAACTTCATACTTATTTTGATCTTGAGGTTTCAATGGCATAACAACCTCATTAAAGGTAACATCCCTGCTTATCATAAACTTTTTACCTTCAATGTTCCATAGTTTGTAAGCTTTAACACCTTTGGGATATCCAATCATGACACACTTGATAGCTCTTGGAGCTAGCTTATCTTGTTTAATATGTGCATAAGCTAGACAACCAATCACTCTGAGCCTAGTATAATAAGCAGCTTTTCCAGTCCATACTTCCTGAGGTGTTTTGAGTTTAAGAGGTGTTGATGGACACCTATTGATTAGAAAAGCTGTTGTACTAACCAACTCTCCCCAGAAGTCTTTTGAAAGACCAGAACTACTTAATATACATCTTACTCTATCAAGTAAAGTCTGGTTTAACCTCTCTGCAACACCATTTTATTGTGGTGTACCTGGTACTGTCTTATGTCTCATGATCACCCTCTCCTTACAAAACTTATTGAACTCATCAGAACAATATTCAAGACCATTATCAGTTCTTAATATCTTAATCTTGTTATTGCAACTATTCTCTACCTCAGTTAGCCAATTCTTGAAAGTAATGAAAGCTGCATCCTTAGATTTCAGTATATATATCCATATCTTCCTACTGTAATCATCAATAAATGAGATAAAATACATGCCTCCACCTTTTATTAGTGTTCTTGTAGGTCCCCACAGATCTGAATGGACATAATCAAATCTGGATTTGCTTGTATGTTCTCCAATGCCAAACTTCAGCCTACTAGCTTTGCCAAAGATGCAATCCTCACACTGATCCAGCTTGTCTGTTGATCTGATACTGATAACATTCTGTCTTGACAATTCTTGTAATCCTTTCTCACTTATGTGAGTTAGTCTTCCATGCCATAAGTGAATTTCATCACTTCCAGTTGAGACAAGATTCTATCCAACCACTGTGTGTCCATCAAGAATATACAATCCATTTTTTCTGATTCCTTTCATCACTTCATACTCATCTTTCTCAACAATGAGTACCCCTTCCTTTGATCTATACTCATAACCTGAAGCATCTAAGATACCTAAAGAAATCAAGTTTCTCTTGAGTTCTGGAATATACCTCACACCTGTCAGAATCCTGGTAACTCCATCATGCATCCTCAATCTGATGGATCCAACACCTCTGATCTGACATGTTTGTTCATCCCCTAACAATACTGATCCAGTATTCTGCAACTTGAGATCAGTAAACAAATGCTTCATAGGAGACATATGGAATGTACATCCTGAATCAAGGATCCAATCCATGGATCCTTTTGATGATCCAACCACCAGTGCCTTAGGATAATCAGTAGCCTGATTCTGATTATTTACCACCTGATTTGCTTGCTCTCTTTGTTGTCCATCTTTACCAGCATCTGTTTTCCTTTTCTTTTCTGTTTTGAACTTGTAGTAGTTCTTCTTATAATGGCCTGGTTCATGGCAGTAAAAACACTTCCTTCCCTCTTTATTTGAGTTTGACTGATCAGTCTTGTTTCCTTATTTCTTTGAATCAGAATTGTCTTTCTTGTTATTCTTATTACCATGATCATTCCTCTTGATCATTAATCCCTCTCCAAATGATCCCTGTTCTTCAGAAACTCTCTGAAACTTCTTTGTCTTCAAAGCAATTTCAACCTCATCAAGACTTATAGTTTCTCTATTTCCAAACAGAAGTATGTCCTTGAAACTTTCAAAGGACTTTGGAAGGGCTGACAACAATATTGAGGCCTTATCTTCTGTTTCAATTTTAACATTAACATTTTCTAGATCATCTAACACCTTATTGAATTCATCAAGCTGCACTAAAACTGATCTATCCTCAACCATTTTAAAGGAATATAGTTTCTTTTTTAAGTATAAACTGTTAGCAAGAGATTTTACCATGTATAGATCTTCAAGTTTCTTCCATACAACTCTTGGAGATGTCTCTCTCTGTACTTCTCTCAAAGCCTTATCACCAAGACATAATACAATAGCACTTAATGCTCTTTCTTGAGTATCAGCTTCTGCAGTGGCTTCTATGACTGTTTGTGCATCTTCTGCAGTTGTTGCAGACTTCTCCTTGATGGCATCTGCTAATCCTTGTTGTACCAAGATAGCTCTCATCTTGATCTTACACAAACCGAAGTCAGATTTCTCAGTAAACCTCTCAATATCAAACTTGGTTGCAACCATGATGTCAACTTCCTTCAACTGCTTCTTGATTCCTCCTTCTATTGATTGCTGATCTTGTGGCCTAGTTTCCCACAGACGGCGCCACTTTCTCACGGATGAAGATCCTAACTAAGTAATCCAACAATTACTCTAAGAATTCACAACCAATGCTAAAATTGAGAACAAGAAATTGATCACATATGATAACAACTATGAATGTGTGTGTGTGTGTGATTGAATGAAGAAGAAAGGGTTTATATTGGTTCAGCTTGTTTACACAAGCCTACATCCACTGTGTGAGAGAGATCTATTATTGATTGAGAGAATGAAAGTGTTACAATGAGCTCATGCATAGATTACATCATTATATACACTCTATGCATGCACAGCAAAGTTATAGGACTAATTCGTGTAACCCACTTCCAGCTGGATTTTCAAGTGGTTAAATCGAATCTTTTCGGTTGCAACTGACTCCATCACACAGCCTGCGTGATGAGCTATCCATCCATGTGCGGAACCTTCCAGAAGCCGCACACATGCCACCTGTACAACAGCCATAAATCGCCCTGGTCCCTACTTGCACACATGGCATCGAATTATTGCTGATTTGAACTGATTCAAGTCATCTGTTGTTGCTGCATCTGTTTCACACATACACCAGCATCAGTTTTGACCTTGAACAAGCACTCATCACTTCCTAGTGTTGATCAAGTACTAGTATGTAGTTTTAATCACAACAATAAAAAGAGAAAGAAGAATATAGAAAGAGAGAGAAATAGGGAGAGAGAAAAAAAACACAATAGGATACAACAAGAAAAAAAATAAAAATTAACACACAGATTTCCTTCGTATTCAGATAACTTTTACGTTTACATTTTTACTAGTTTTATTAGTGTTAGGCAAAAAGTTGTGTGTTCTTGGGTTGCGTTGTGCGCACATTGTGCGCTTATACTATTTAGTGTTTTATTAGTGTTAGGCAAAAAGTTGTGTGTTCTTGGTTCGCGTCGTGCGCGCACTGTGCACTTATACTATTTAGTATTAATTGTATATATTTTAGTATAAAGATGTGTGCAACAACAAAATTTGTATTTATTATAAAATAAATACAAGAGAATTACAATAATAATCCAGGATGGATTGAACTTGAGAATTTGAGTAAACAACTTCTATTTATCCTCTGATTCCTCTCTTGAGTTGACTTTTCTGACCTTATCAACTTTCGGATCCGGATCTTCGGATAAAGCTTGTCCGAGCTCGAGTTTAAGGCTTTAAAACGTTTGTCCGAAGGCGTCGAGCCTTTGTTCGGATCGAAAGTTGACTTGAATTTGTTGTGAAGTATGCCGCTCAATTTGGTAGAACGTTGACTTCACGGAGTCTGTCGGATGGATTTGGTATGAAGAATGCCGGGTCAAAGAGGCTTAGCACCTTGATCTCTGATCGAGGACTATTCTTGACTTGAATATAACTTGAACTTGACTTGAATATCTTGAGTATTCTTGACTTGAAGATATTAAACTTGATCTTCTACTTGGTCTTCAACTCGACTTGGTCTTGACCTTCGCTTGAACTTGATATTGATCTTCAACTTGAACTTGATCTTCGTCTTGATCTTCGCTTGACTTGATCTTGATCTTCACTTGATCTTTGCTTGATCTTGATCTTCGCTTGATCTTGATCTTCAAAATTCTTCACTTGACTTGATCGAACTTGATCTTCACTTGAATCTTCAAAATTCTTCAGGTTTTCAGGATTTTTAGAGTGAATGGAATGAGGACTGAAGATCCTTATTTATAGGTAGAGAAAATAACTAATTGTGAGATATTTTCTCCTTGAAAAGATAAGTTGGGCTTTTCTCCTTTAATTAAGTCTGCTGGACTGGATACGAGTCTATTTAATTTAATTAAGCTTGTAGGATTTGATTTGGGCATATTTAATTTAATTAGGCCTGCTAGACTTAATTTGCTAGACTTGTTGACTTGAGTCAGACCAACTTGATTTGGATTGAGCCCATTTGACTTGAATTGAGCCCATTTGACTTGAATTTGGGCTCAAATAATTATATTAATTATTAATTATTTATTCATTTATTTTAGGAATTAATTTATTTAAATTCCTTAATAAATAAATATTTAATTGATATTTAATATATTTTCTTTTACATTTATATTTATTAGGCAATAAAATTTAATTGCCTATAAATGCCCCTGCATTTTGTTCACTGAAATTTATTATTGAAGTGTACAAATTGCAATACTTACCGTGCAATATCTATCCACGAGACTAGCACAATTGTTGAACTTAAATAAAAGGTGAAATTTATTATTGAAGTGTACAAATTGCAATACTTAGTGTGCAATATCTATCCACGAGACTAGCACAATTGTTGAACTTAAATAAAAGGCTTGTAGATGACCCAATATATGAATGAATTAAATCTTCATAATTCAAATCCCATCTTCTTTTCAACAGTAATCCATGCCACGTTTCTTTAAATTTAAAACGCATCCTTTCATTCATTAATTGGATTCTTCACAATCGTATATATTTGGAAATGATTGTTGGAATCCAGATATAATATCCTCAAAATTTAAGAAGTATTCAAATACCCATGAAAGATAAACTCAAATATTCACCCAACCTTCGATTCAAAGTTATCCATCGAAGCTTTTAACACTATATAAGGAGAGCTCAAGCAATCAATTTTCACACTTCCTCCATCTTATTTCTTTCCTGCTGTTTATTTTCCTTCCTACTGACTTGCCGTGTTTCTTTTTTTTGCTTTCTTTTGATAACAGAAGTGGAGCTCATCTTCTCAACATTCCAACACAAGGCCCTTGAAGACCATTAATAGAACAAACCCGCTTGAAGACGATCGGAGCAGTAGTTACAGACCCGCGAGGTGGTAGTTACAAACCCGCTTGAAGATGATCGGAGCGGTAGTTACAGACCCGCGTTTGCGAGGGCTGCGGTGGGTGATGGCGAAGGCTGCGGTAGTTACAGACCCGGCGATAGCGAAGGCCGCAGTAGTTACAGACCCGCATTGCCGTATTGGCGAAGGCTGCGGTAGTTACAGACCCGCGATGGCGGAGGTCGCGGTAGTTACAGACCCGCGCCTGGTGGCACTTTCAATTTGCAATCGTCTCTATCGGTGGGGCTGTTAGCATTGAGAAACGAGCAGTCGGTTCGCGAAATCGACAGCTAAGGGTGAAAGCCGGCCGTGAATCGATCGTTGTTGGAAGTCAAGGCCGGTGGTAGCGAAGGCGGCGTGATTTTCGGTGAAGGGCTGCATTTCCGGCGGCAGCAGTGACAGATCTGGTGGTGGTGTTGGCTGTTCGCGATTGGTCTGGGTCGCGATTTTCCGACGGAATGCACAGCCTCGACTTCGGTGTGAGGAAATTTGGCAGTGGATTTTAATGGAAGAAAGAAGAATTCCCGTTTTTCTTGCGGAGAGAGAAGCAGCCTTTGGAGAAAACTTGATTTGAAGATTGAAACTGCCATTCACGTGTTTTCCTGGTGAGATGGATTGGAGATTTGACTTTCCTTATAGAATTTAATCATCAGACTCTTATCTTTGGCTTTGGCTGGTTTCAATTTCCTTCAACCAGCTTGGATTTCATCAATTTGGCCTTCATCATATCCACCATGAATCACTTAAGGTATACTAAATTTAAGCTTGTTTTCCTAAGCCCAAAACACGAGTTTAAATTTAATTGCCCCTTTAGCATTTAAACTTTATCAAATAAATTTTACTTTGAACTTAATAATTAATTGATCTCATAAATTTATCATGAGTCCTTTAATTAAAATTAATTAAATTCATAATTACAATTTAATTTGAATCCACCGCTTGCTAATATTAATCCACTTGCCACATATAATGTCATAACATGGCTCACTTCACCAATGCAAGAATTTTGGAATTATTTCAACACTCCAAGAATTTGAGATCTCCTTTAACACTTCAATGATCCTTGTCAATTCTACTTCTCAACTCACTCATGCTTCAACTTATTGCTTGATTCACAAAACTTGGTGCTAACCTTTGAAGAGGATCAAGTCATTATGTAGTTCAAAGGGAAAATGATTTGGTTTGAATGGGAGGTGCCGTACATAGTTTATACTCATGCGGGCCATGAGTGACTATTCTTTAACCTCTTTAGACAAAGTAGGATATTTAATGTTTTAACCACTTAAAATACCTGAGTGGGGTGAATTAACAGTTTAGCCACGTATAATTACCTTTGGTGGGTGTCGTACACAGTTTATACTCATGCGGACTAGGAGTTCGTCATACACAGTTTATACTCATGCGGACCAGGAGTAACATGCAGTTTAGGCTCATGCGTCATGGAGCATTCCTTGGGTTTGACTGGATTACGCTAGTAGCATATCAGGAATTTGCCATTTATAGGGCCAACTCCCACACCATCTTCCGATATCAACTTGTATGCACTATTTATATATACTTCTTTCACAACATGTGGGCTATCCCACTTGGGTAAGAACTTATTTCCAACCCGGTGAGTGATGACAATAAACCTTCTCACTGCAAGGACTAAGTCTCCGACTTGAAAAGAACGTATCTTCACTTTTTTGTTAAATGTTCTGGAAAGGCGAGCTTGATAGCACTCAAGCTTCTGTTGTGCTTCCAACCTCTTCTCATCAAGTGCTTCTAACTCTTCGAGACGCAATCGTGCGTTCTCTTCTTCAGTCAAACCTTCCTATATAGCAATTCTCAAAGATGGAATTTGCTTTTCAAGGGGCACCACAACTTCAACCCCATAGACTAAGGAATACGGAGTAGCTTGAGTAGGCGTTCTATAAGTGGTTCGATACGCCCATAAAGCTTCATAAATCTTTCATGCCAGTCTCGCTTTGACTTCAAGACTACCTTCTTCAACAGGCAACATAGCGTCTTGTTGAAGGCTTCAGTAAGCCCATTAGCTGCTGCATTGTACATAAAAGATTTTTTTTGTTTGAAGTCAAACTTCTCACAAATCTTATCAATCAAAGAGTTACTGAATGACCTTCCATTATCAGTTATGATGTATCGAGGCACTCCATATCTATATATGATGTTGATGCGGATGAAATCAGTAACATTTTCTTTCTTCACTTCTCTCAATGGTACAACATCCGCCCACTTGAAAAAGTAATCAATGGCAGCCAGAATATAAAGATGGCCTCCAGAAGACTTCGCTAATGGCCCTACCACCTCTAAGCCCCATGCAAATCGGAACTTGGAAATGTGCTTCAGGTATTGCTATGGTTGATGCTAGCTTTGCCAAAACATCGACTTGCTTGTTCTTGCTCCTTGGTAGATGTTCAATTTCTACATCTCCAAGCCAACTCATAAGCCTTTGAGTATAGTTATAATATAGAAGTAGCTCGGTTTCTTAACCTCATATATGCCAAGCAGTTGGTTGATTATCAATAACGAATCTCCATATACCTTAAGGCGTCGTTACTTTACATCTACTGCCACTCCAGACCAAGTATAAGAGCTTGGTATTCAGCTACATTGTTAGAGCAATTTTCAGTTAGACTGAATGAATATGGCAGAACTCCTCCATCTGAGGTCACAAATACCACTCCGGCACCGGCTCATTCTCTGTGAGCAATTCCATCAAAATACATCTTCCAAGGAGGACTGATTTTAATAGCCAATATATCTTCATCAGGAAGATCATTAGACAACTCCCATTCGGCAGACATGGGATGGTCAGCCAAGAAATCCGACAATACTTGATATTTTACCGCTTTTTGAGGAATATAGATAATTTCAAATTGCTGCAATTGAAGATACCACCTTGCGAGCCTATCAGAGAGCACTGGCTTTGACATAACAAACTTTAATGGGTTGGCCTTTGACACTAAGTAAACAGTATAAGCTTGAAAGTAGTGTCTTAATTTTTAAATTGCAAAGATGAGAGCAAGACAAATCTTTTCAATTGGTGAGTATTTCAACTCATTTGGAGTCATTGTCCTACTCAGATAGCACAACGCACACTCCTTTCCTTCATCATTATTTTGCGCAAGCAGGGCTCCAACTGATCTTTCTTGAGCAGATATGTAAAGAATTAATGAACTTCCGGCTATTGGAGCAACCAACACTGGCGGCTTCATCAAATAAGCTTTAACGCTGTTAAAGGCATTAGTACAAGATTCATCTCATTCAAATAGGCTGCCTTTTTTCATAAGATGGCTAAATGGTTAGCATCGGCCGGCCAAATTTGATATGAATCTTCTTAAGTACGCCAGCTTACCTTATAAACTCTTGAGCTTATGCATGTTTCGGGGCACCTGCATCTTCATGATTGCATCAATCTTTGCTTTGTCAATTTCAATACCACGATGTCGGACAATGAATCCAAGGATCTTTTCAGAAGAGACATCAAATGCTCACTTAAGTGGGTTCATCTTGAGTTGGAATTTCTAAGACGCTCAAATATTTATCTTAAATCTTGGAGATGGTCATTTTTCTTCTTTGATTTCACCACGATGTCATCAACATAACATTCGACATTCTTATGGAGCATGTCATCAAATATCTTTTTCATGGCTTGTTGGTATGTGGCACCAGCTTTCTTCAAGCCAAATGGCATAACATTGTAGCAATATATCCCATTTGGAGTGCGGAAGGCTGTTTTCTCTTGGTCTTCAGGAGCCAGGCTAATTTGATTGTAATCAGATGATCCATCCATGAATGAAATGACTTCATGCCCGGTTGTTGCATCAATCATAAGTTCAGTAATCGGTAGTGGAAAATTATCTTTCGGGCATGCCATGTTCAAATCACGAAAGTCAACACATACTCTGAGTTGCCCATTTGTTTTCCTCACCGGTACAATGTTAGAAAGCCAAGTGGGATATTTAACTTCTCGTATCTTGCCAGTCTCAATAAGCTTTTAACCACAACTTTAATCAATGGAACCAACTCTGGCCGAAATCGGTACTGCATTTGTTTGACTGGTTTGGTTCCTTCCCTTACTGCTAAATTATGTACTGCCACTTTTGGATCTAATCCGGGCATTTCCTTGAATGACCATGCAAACACGTCTCTGAACTCTTGAAGAAGCTCAACGTAAGCTTTTTCCTCACCAGCTGTCAATAAAGAACTTATATAGGTTGGACGTGGGTCATTAGCATCGCTCAAATTAATCTCCTTCAATTGATCAACAGTAGCTTTGATACCCTCCTCAAATTCTGGGGGAGCATCATCAGCGTCTTCCTCTTCAGTTGAGGTCTCCTCTCATATAGTGACATGATTTATAGTGGCAACTCCCTTCAGGAATTCTTGCCTTTGAAAACGTGAATTAGACCCAACTTGCTCATATTTCCCCACTTTAACAATGCTCTCCACTACATAGTCATCTCTCCTCATTTCGATGATCTTGCTTCGTAGATCTCTTTCTGCATTATGTAGATCTGTTGCATGATAATGGAATGGACAACATCTGATGAGCCTACACTTTCACAATCATCTTCTTCACTTCGAGTGAAGATTATTGTTCGCTTCTTAGCTTTCAACATTGTGTCACGTGATGTAGTCAGAAAATGTCGTCTTTTATGCAAGATGGGATCCGACTATGTATCTTTGGGAACCTTGGGAACTTGGTAGTCTCGGATCTCCCGCTGGTCTGAGTCTTTCAAAGACTGAGACTCTCTCTGTCTTTCTTTACTCTTTATAAGATTCTTCTTCTTCAGAAAGAATTTCATCTTCAGTAATGTAGTTCGTGTTTGCCCTTTTTATCGCAATGCGAATAGGTTTTTACGGAATATATCCCAAACCTATTCTAATATACTTAGAAGTGCGACCATTATTTTTCAATGTCTCTTGAGTGGTGTTAAATCCACTAGGAGTCTTATGAGACGATTCATTTATCACAGCTTTTTCTTGAGGGTCATAACCAGCTTTCACAAGAAGTTTGTAAGCTTGTGGGCTATATGATTTGAAAATTGCTACATCGAATACATCTCCATGCTCAGTTTTAGCCTCTTGAATTGGGCGAGTGAACCCTTTAAGTAGAGGAGGAGAGGGCTTCTCAGTGTCAACATTAGTCAGAGGTAGTGTCAACCCTTCTACAGTCTTGATCAGTTGTTCGCTTTCATTAGATTATATAGATGAAACATAATCTGCATTCTCTCTTTCTTGTTTATCATCGCTTTTCTCTTGCGATAAACTTCCTTCTTGCTTGACCGCTTTGCTACTTTTCAGAAAATATCTAGCGTCTAAAAAAAATGACTTGGCTTCTGTGAATGACCTTTCATCACCAAGCACCTTTTTTATGTTACCTCCATCACAGTATTTGAAGTATTGATGTAGCGTAGAAGGAATCACTCCATTTTCACGCAACCATGGACGCCCCAAGAGCATGTTGTATGATGTTTTAGCATCAATGACGTGAAATAGAACTGTTGAGACCATCTCATCTATCATTAAGTCCAATATTGTCGTACTAAGTGTTCTCTGGCCTTCTTGATTTAACCCATGAATCGTCAATCGACTACTGCCGAGGTAATTGGTTGGAATCCCCAACTTCTTTAATGTCGTTAGAGGCAAGATATTGACCGCTGAACCTCCATCAATCAATATTCGATTCACCCTTCGCTCTTGAGTATAACCAGTTACGAACAAGGGTCGGTTGTGAGATTGTGAACCAAGCAGTAAGTCTTTCTCTGTGAAGGTAATCTTCATAGCATGGGTCTCGCTTTCAATTCCAGGCTCAACCTTGTGTAGTTGAGCTTCGCTTGCCATATGACATGAATCATTTTCACCATCTGCAGAAGTAGAATTTGCAGTTGCATCTTCATCTAGAAAGATCTCCCCTTGCTCTACCAATCGCATAACTTTGTCTTTAAAGACAAAACAATCTTTGATAGAGTATCCCACCAGTCTATGATACTTGCAGTATTTCGGATTGTCAGTTAGTCCCGCTTCTTCTAGTTGCTTCATTTTAGGAAGCTCGATAAGTTTATCTTTGAGCAGATCATCAAATATGCCTGGGACATCTGAATCCAAGAATGGATACTTTATTTCTTGCATCTCTTTCAAGGTCAATCTTCTTTGCCCCCTTTCCTGGGACTCATTCTTCACTGTATCATCTTTTTCATTTTTATTCCTTCGGAACTTGACAGTTGATGCATTTGTTGCCATAGACTCTTTTTCGGAAGATTTATTGTAGGGTTTGTCCCCTTTCCTCGCCTCTTGCTTTTCTTTATACTTGTAGGATCCAGGAATCGGTGGCTCTGTAACTCCACTCATACTTAATTCCATGTCGTGAGCTCTTGTGGCCAAATCTTCAAAGGTTTTAGGCTTAATCCCTTGAAGTATGTAACGAAGGCTCCATTGCATTCCTTGAATGCACATCTCAATGACAGAAACTTCAGACAGCCAATATTTACAATTTAAGCTCAAATTTCTCCATCGATTAATGTACTCAATTACTGGCTCTTCTTTTAATTGACGGGTGTTAATCAACTCTATCATGCTAACTGTTCGCCTAGTACTATAGAAACGATTAAGGAATTGATATTCCATCTGATCCCAACTGTCTATAGAATCGGCCTCCAAGTCAGTGTACCATTCAAAAGCATTCCCTTTAGAGAACGAATGAATTGTCTCACCATATGATCTCTGTCAGTTCTAACATTATTGCACATCTCAATGAAATATGCTATATGTTGCCTTGGATTACCTTTGCCATTAAACTGTTGGAACTTGGGGGTTGATAGTTCGTTGGCATCTTCAAGTTATCAATCCTTCTAGTAAAAAGCTTAGCATACATGAATGAAGGCTTGGAGCTCTCTTCAAATTAGTCCTTCATTGTCCCAAGTATAATGTTTTTTAGCTGGCTGATAGGAACCATTCCATCATGGGAAATGTTCAGTTCTTCTTCACTTACCTTTTTCCCCGTCGACTGACATTTCGCAGAGTCATTTACTTCATTTTCAGCATCTTCATCTTGCTTTTCATTTGCCTGGCTTGTTTCAGCACTAGCCATTTTCTCCATTAATTTGAAGATCAAAGTACTTTGTTCTTGATTCTGTTTGGCAAGTGCAGCAACGGATTCAGTTAAGCTTGTCAATTGTTCTTCGACAAACGAAGTGTTTGTTGCCATAGTCGAGGCTATGGATGAATCTGACGATGGGCTTTCTTCAGATAGAGGAGTTGAGCCAGTAAGGTTACTCTCTTCATTTTTATCATCCTGATCGTCATAAGGTATTCCTTTGGGGATAACTCCCACTGAAGAACTTCTCTCTAAAAAGACTTCAGACCTCACATTCTTTAACATACTTCTTGTTGTAACATTAACGTCTTCAACTTGTAGTTCCGAAGACTTGGAGACAGAAGTTGATCTGTTGACTTTGACTCTTAGCGGAACCATCTTACTTTGCTAATGTGAAGAGGAGATGAGAGATAGAAACTATCCTACCGGGTGTGCCAAAATTTGTAACAACAACATTTATATTTATTATAAAATAAATACAAGAGAATTACAATAATAATCCAGGATGGATTGAACTTGAGAATTTGAGTAAACAACTTCTATTTATCCTCTGATTCCTCTCTTGAGTTGACTTTCCTGACCTTATCAACTTTTGGAGCCGGATCTTCGGATGAAGCTTGTCCGAGCTCGGGTTTAAGGCTTTAAAATATTTGTCCGAAGGTGTCGAGCCTTTGTTCGGATCGAACGTTGACTTGAATTTGTTATAATGTATGCCGCTCAATTTGGTAGAGCATTGACTTCACGGAGTCTGCCGGATGGATTTGGTATGAAGAATGCCGGATCAAAGAGGCTTAGCACCTTGATCTCTGATCGAAGACTGTTCTTAACTTGAATATAACTTGAACTTGACTTGAAGATCATGAGTGTTCTTGACTTGAAGATATTAAATTTGATCCTCTACTTGGTCTTAAACTCAACTTGGTCTTGACCTTCGCTTGAAGTTGATCTTGATCTTCAACTTGAACTTGATTTGATCTTCACTTTACTTGATCTTGATCTTCGTCTTGATCTTCGCTTGATCTTGATTTTTGCTTGACTTGATCTTGATATTGACTTGATCTTTGCTTGACTTGATCTTGATCTTCGCTTGATCTTGATCTTCAAAATTCTTCACTTGACTTGATTGAACTTGATCTTCACTTGAATCTTCAGAATTCTTCAGGTCTTCAGGATTTTTAGAGTGAATGGAATGAGGACTGAAGGTCCTTATTTATAGGTAGAGAAAATAATCACTTGTGAGATATTTTCTCCTTGAAAAGATATGTTGGGCTTTTCTCCTTTAAATAAGCATGTTGAACTGGATACGGGCCTATTTAATTTAATTAAGCCTGTAGGATTTGATTTGTGCCTATTTAATTTAATTAGGTCTGCTGGACTTAATTTGCTAGACTTGTTGACTTGAGTCAGACCCACTTGATTTGGATTGAGCCCATTTGACTTGAATATGGGCTCAAATAATTATATTAATTATTAATTATTTATTCATTTATTTTAGAAATTAATTTATTTAAATTGCTTAATAAATAAATATTTAATTAATATTTAATTTTTTTTTTTTGCATTTATATTTATTAGGAAATAAAATTTAATTGCCTACAATGCGTATTCTTTATTTCATGAAAAATTTAAAAAATATTAATAAAAAGTGTATGCCCTTTAAAATAAAATAATGTACTCTTATTAATTAAAATGCATACTCTTTAAACAAAATGATGTATCTTTATACACTTTGTGCACCCGGGAACACAAAAAACCAACTCTTAGTGTTATGTATGGGTCCTACATGAAATAAATAAATAATTTTATTTTGGCCAACTTAAAAAAATGTAAACCTTATTTGGAACAAATTAAAATGAAAAATAAAATGTAAATTTTAACGCGGGAGCGAAGAAATATATATTATCGAACAGGGTATATAGAATTAGAAGGGGATCCTAGGGTTTATACCGTGAACCCAATATGTAAATTTAGATAATTTATTTTTATATGAGAAAGACTTGTGTAACATAATACTGAAATTCTATCGTGAGACATATAAATAAGTGAGATTTGAGAATATTTTATTGAGAAATGATATTTAATTGATGAATAATTATTTCATTATCAATTTATAGTATAAATAAAAAAGAATAATATTTAATAATAAATAATAAAAATTTTATTTATAGTAAAAAAGTGATTAGTGTAAAGGCGCCAAATATCTACTGAAATTCTACCCCTCTTCTTTTACTTCATACACCCACTTTCTCTTTATTTACAAAAATACCAACACTAAAAATCCCAAGACACCCTTAATGAACCTCACACTCCCATTATAATTTAATAATCAAACACTTAATACACGCACCACATAATACATCCCTAACTTTAAAAAAAAATATTTTATACACCTCTCAACCCTTCTCTTCCATTTACCCCCTCTGTTCCAAGTTAAGAGGGTCATTTTACAATTTTCGTCGTCCCACTTAAAGGGGGTCATTTCTGTTTTAGGAATGTGAGGATCCCACCACTAACACTTCATAACAATACTTTATATTTTCAAAAGACAAAAATACTCCACTACAAATAATGGATTAATTAGGTGAAAGGGTAAAAAGGTAATTCAAAAATTCCGCATACCCACTACACATTAAACAATAATATTTCTTAATCTACGTGCACGAAAATATTTGACCCTCTTAGCTTGGGACGGAGGGAGTATTTTGCAAGAGTGAGTGAGAGTGAACCCCTTCAATCCCTTCCAACTCAAAAAATACATAAATAAAGTATAATGTCGGATGAAGAAAGCAGCAAAGAAGCTTAAGATGCATTATTTTAAATATTTTTACCATTTTAAATGTTATTTTAAAGTATTTTTTTTAAGCTGACGTCGAGAAAATTTTGACCAACCAGGGACAAAAGTTACAAGATTGTTCGATCATCACTAGACGTTATCCACATCGTTCAACCAGCACTGGACAAACAAAGCAAGATCTATCGGCCAACATTCATTGATACTATGGAGATTATTCGTCCAGCCTTGGTTGAATAGAGCCATATCCGACATTTTGTCAGGGCCGAACATTATGTAGCAATTACTATAAATTATCATGCTAATCTCGATGACCTAACAACTAAAACATCCTATTTAGGTAGGAAATAATATACTCTATGTGATTAGATGAAAATTTTAAAATATAACTTTACGATTAAACTATGACAATGTAAAGGCTTGAAAGAGATATCAAGTGATTGAAGTCTGAAGAAGGAAGAGAGATGTGTTATTCGAAATTGGGCAAAAGTGTGACTGTATGAGAGTGGGTGTATTTCACTCCAGAATTTGCTGGATGTGTAAATTAAATTTAGGACAAATGTTATTTAAGTCTTTTAATATTTTGGTTTTTTTTTAAAATATGTAAAAGTGGGTGTATTGGGTAAAATTTTAAGTGTAGATATTAGAGGTCTAATGTAAGATGATAGTAAGATGATAGTAGGACACTTTTTATATTGTACTAGCCATCATAACCCACGCAGACATGGTTGATATTTAATTAATTTATTTATTTATTTATTATTATTATTAATATTATTATTATTATTATTTTTACATATACCCCTCCGTCCATTCTAAAGGTCCTTATTTTACCATATTGGGTGTTTACTTCAAATGTATCAATTTTCTTCTGTTAGTAATATAATCTCACATATGACTCACTACTCACTATATATACAATTACCCACCCCACATAAAAAAAATAATACTCATTAATACATGAAAATAAATAATGACCATCTTTAAAGTAGGCGAAAGGATTATCACATTGTAATTTTTTGAGATCAGAGGTTTGACAATTGATTAAATTATTTAAAGGGCTTGTAATTTATTTAAATAATTTGAAAAAAAATTAAAATATTATTTTAAATATAATATATATATTATATTTAAAATAATATTTTAATAATTTAAAAAATCTGTAATTTATTTAAATGATTAAATATTTTTTAATGTATAATTTCAATTTTGTGGTACATTAAGAGTGTTAATATTATACTATATATTATTATGTGCATAAATTTCGAAATAAACAAAATAAAAGTGTGAATTTATAGTATGTAGGAATAGAGATAGCAACGGGCAGGGTACCCGTATTTTTTTATACTTTTAATCGTATCCGTTTATTAAATTCTCATTTATGTACCCATCCTGTTAAATATTTTATTATTAATTAAATATAATATAAATTCTCTTTTGATATTAAATTAATTATATTTTAAACAAAGTTTACAATTAAAATAAGTTTTTAAAATAAGAAAATATTTTGGACAATAAAATTAATAATACATAATAAATAAAATATTATAAAGATAAAAAGATTGTGTAAATGATCATATGTATTCGCGTTAAAAACAAAACAAAAATATTACAATAAAATAAAAATAATAAAAAAAGAAATTTACCTTTAAAAATAAAAAAATAATTTAGATAAAGATTGTCCAAATGATATTATGAATTCACGTAAAAAAATTACTCAGATACATAAATAATTAATTGACATATATATGTTATGGGAAGCTAAGAAAATGAATGGATGAGATAAAATAAAAAAAACAAAATAAATGGATGTGATGTTGTTAAAAATTGGTAATCACAATCAAGGAATGAAATGTTACAATAACTATACTATAGCAGAAACTTTTCTGCCTACGTATCGTCTTTAGAGCGCTCTGTTATGACGTGTAATTTTCTCATTTTTTTGAATTTTAAAATAATTTTTTAATATTTTCCTTATTTACTTTTAATTAACTTCCTTATTTAATATATTTTTTTTAAAATTATGAGTTTCTTATTTTTAATAATAATTAAATTTTAATATTTTATATATTTATTTGACTATCATTATATATATATATATATATATATATATACTAAGTATACTATAGCAGAAACTTTTCTGCCTACGTGTCGTCTTCAGAACGCTCCGCTATGACGTGTAATTTTCTCATTTTTTTGAATTTTAAAATAATTTTTTAATATTTTCCTTATTTACTTTTAATTAACTTCCTTATTTAATATTTTTTTTAAATTATGAGTTTCTTATTTTTAATAATGATTAAATTTTCAATATTTTATATATTTATTTGGTTATCATTAATTAAATACTAAATTTTTTAATGCAATAAATTAATTAATATCAAATTAAATCATATACATAAAAGAAAAAAAGAATATTTCATATAATATTCTCTCTTACCCCACTTATAAATAAGATTTTTTGGTTATTTATTCTAAATACACATTCTATTCGATCTCTAAGAGGAATAAGAACTTTCTTCAAGTTACTCTAGAGAATTGATTTATGAAAGTATAAAAATTTATTTCGATAGAGCGAAGAATCAAGTATAGATTCGATCTACCTCTAAAAAATCGATTCAAGTATTCTTCAAGAGGAAGAGAACTGATTCAATTATTCTTGAATTGATTTACCTCTTAAGAATCAATTCAAGTATTCTTAAATAAATTTACATCTTAAAAATTAATTTTTCAAGTGTAAGAGGATCGACTCAAGTATTACATCTTAAGAATCGATTCATCTTAAGAATAGATTCTTCAAGAGGAAAAAAAAACAATTCAAGTATTACTTTTAAGAATCAATTCAAGTATTCTTTAAGATTTACCTCTAAATTATTTATTCAGGTATTCTTCAATCAAAGAGGATCGATGATTCAAGTACTCTTGAATCAATCGATTTACCTCTAGAGAATAAGACTTTAAAAAACTATATATAGAATCGAAAGCTTAAAATCTTTAAGTTAAATCATTATTTCATTTATATCAAATAATATTAAAATTGAGTTTGTAAATATTTGTTAATTTTTTTAAATTTAATATATTAATATTTATTTATTTACATATGTATTAATTATTCAATTATGACATTTAAATTATAAAATTTATTTTCTTTAGTTGTTTATATAATATAATTTGAAACTAATAAAATTTTAAAAAAATATATTAATAAATTAATTACAAATTTATGAATACACTTTTCATTTTGGGCTGTCCCACAAAAGTTTGCACCTTCCAAAAAAAGCAAAAAGTAAAAAACAACAATCCTTCCCCATACACCTTATTTACAAAAAAATCATCTCTACCTAACATACTTTATCATTTATTTATTACAAAAAAATACCATTATACCCCTAGAATTTATCACTTTCTTCATCTCCGTGCCGAAAAGGGGGGCGCAAACTTTTTCGGCACGGAGGGAGTATATTAAGTATATATTTTTACATTAATTTTTTAAAAATAACTATTAATGTAAATAGAATTATTATTTATATAGTTAATTAAAAAGACACTTCTATAGGACCGTCTTTTTCTTAAAATTAGTACAATCAGATCCTTTTATTAGATATGGATAAAAAAAATATTAAATGGGTAAGGCATGTGCTCTCTTTCTCTTCCCACCTCCTCTCTCTCCCACATTCTCTTTCTGTCTCTTTCCTTTCTCTCTTATCTCTCGCGTCCTCCTCCTCTCTTTCTACTTTCTATCTGTGTCTTTGGTAGCAGCAGACGAAATTCGGCGGCGGCCATCAACAGCGAGCTCCAGCAACGACGAAGGATAGTGTTGTGGCTGGCCGGTCCGACGGTGTGATTTCTGGCGTGAGCAGATCTGGCCCTACAAGCCGAAGAGATGGTGGGGCTTGACGGAGGAGTACAACCCAGATGTTAGCAATATCTATATCGCAGTCGAATGTGGGTATGTTTGGGGAGATGGTCTATGCAAAAGTATTTGACAATTCACAGAGTCTATACACATACCCAAATTCGTACCAATCAGTAAGTAGGTCACCAAGATTAAGAAAGCAGGAGTTGCACGCTGATGAATCTCTGCACACAGTCACAATTTTCTTATTCTATTTTTTTCCTTCTATGCCTACTTGTATTCTGATTTTATTCCAGAAATAATGTCTCACTACTTTGTATACAATGTACAAATACACATTTTGTCTCACGTAGCAATACTTTGTATTCTGATTGCTATGCAATCTTCTGCCTATAAATACAAAAAAACTACACAATTAGATGATAAATTTATATTTTAATTGGAGCGTTGATGCTTTACAAGGATTCATGTTTATGTGTCAAATTAATTAAATTACTCTTTATTATAATAGATTAAATTAAATTACTATTTCTTATTAACTACAATTATTTTTAATTAGGTTACTCTTTATAATAATTTGGTTACTTTTTAATTTGAGATTCTAATTTCAGATAATAAATTAATGTATTCTGAAAAATCTATTTGGTCTACAATTTTTTTATAAAAAAAATTAGGTTACTCTTTATAATAATTTGGGTTACTCTTTATGATAATTTGGATCACTCAAAATGTGTTGTTAACAAACACATTGAACGTATCAACATACTTAAATAAAAGGAAGTACAGATCATATCAGCAACAATGGGTGCACGTGGTTGAAGTCAAAATTGGTGGTCAAAATTGAAGGAATCATCATTCTCTCCCAAGGAAATGAACGTATTTCTCCAAAGATTGAGATCTGTCATAAGGAACAGAAATCCACCTCCAACCGGAGAATCTGCCATAAGGAACAAAAATCCACCTCCAACTGGAGAATGCTGCCCATGACTGCTGCCGGCGAAGACTTCCAACCCCAGCTGCCAATGTCGCGAACGGTGCCTCTTATTTTTTAGCTACAACCACGCCGACAGCAACGCTTGCAGGTTTGAAAAATAATCGCCGGCAATCGACTCCTGTTCCCCAAAAAGCGTGCCACCAGCGACCACGCACCAACCCCGTCAACTACCGAAGGTCGCGTCGTCTGCTGCAGAACAAGAGGCCAACAAAAATTGCTATATCATCAAATTCCATTGCCGCTGCCGATTTTAATGCCGCCGTCGGAGGTCTAAGCCAAACAAGGAAGGGAGAGGGGAAGGCAAAAGACAGTAAAGTTGGGTGGGGAGGGAGAGAGGATTCGAGAAATTGAAATAGGGATCCGGTAGTATGGAGAGAGAGGATCCGAGAGATTGAAATAAGGATCTGGTCCTGATTGTAGTGTAGTCATTCTCATTAAAAAATACTAAATTATAATCATGAGTAAAAGTAATACTTTATTTAAATATTATTTACAATATTACGTGTGTCTATATATATATATATATATATCTTTAATATATTAAAGGGAGTTTAATTTTGATAAGGTGTCTCCACCAGAATTAATCTCAATTATTTTAATTTTTAATTAAAATTAAAAATCTCAATTAATTTTATTATTAATTAAAATTTAATGTAGATAAATACATATATTATTTTAAGATTTGAATATGATATTATCAAATTAAAATTAATTAAAAATTAATATAGATAAATACATATATTTATTTTAAGATTTAGAAAATTTATTTCTTCTACACTATAAATAAAATTCTTTATTCATTCATTCTACACACATAATTAATATATCAAGACGAACAAAAGTTTTCTTCAAATTCAAAAGAAATGTACTCATTTTTAATTAGAGTTGATACTAGGTGCAACCGAGTGCAAGGGTGCACCCATATGTGTATAACTTTTTATTCTATTTTGTATACGTGTTTCTTAATAATTATATACTTTTTTCACACTAAGTTTTTCATTAAAAAAACTAGCATCCATATGTGTATAATTTTTTATTCAATAGTGTATACATATTTTTTAAAATTGTATATTTTTTACGCTCAATTTTTCGTTAAAAAAACTAACAATTAAATTGTATATATTTTTATTCATAATTGTATATATTTTTGTTTATATTTTAATACGTTTTTTAAAGTGGGTGCACCATGTCTTTGAGTATATTCGGATGCACAATATAATTAGCCTTTTAATTAATATTATTCTTATTGATTAATTTTTGTTGTTCTTATTTATTTTGTATTAGTTTTTTTATTGTTAGTACGTAATATATTTTATTATTATTTTTTCATTTTTTTTAAATTCTACTTTTTAGTACATAATTTTTTTTTAGACAAAGTTTCTTGTGAGACGCTACTAATATGAGATCGTTTGTGAGACGTGTTAAAGTATGTCTATTATATAGATAAAGTATGTTTAATGATTGTTAAAATATATTTTGTAAAGTATGATGAATTAAAGTATGATTTTAGGATGTTATAAGATGATTCATTATTGACATACTTTAACTACAATTAAGCATACTTTACCTATATGATAAGCATACTTTAATAATGAGTAAACCCGTCTCATAAAAAACTCGTCTCACAAGGGAGTCTCTCCATTTTTATCTTTTGATTTTTACATAATTAACTTTTGTTGCATGATTAATTTTACAAATTCTTTAATTAATTTTATTATGTTTTAATTTTTGATTATATATTTTTATTTAATTTTTTTAGGCTGATTTTTTTTTAATTATTAGGATGTAATTTTTAATCTTTTTACGTTATTAATTTTTTTTTTCATGATTTTATAAATTTATTTAATTGATTTTGTTATTACTTCTTTTTCCTTTTCTTATTTCTTTGAATTTATTTATAATAAATTTATTTTATTTTTTAATAATATATATTAATTTTATTATAATTTTTCTTTTGTATTTAAAAAAAATTCGTTATGTTTCTTTTAATTTTATTTGTTTTAATTTTTTTAAATATATTTTCACCAACTTTAAAATTTAATGATACATAAAAAATAAGATGGAACAAGGATGTGATATTTTTTTGTTTTATATTTTTTTCTCATTTTTTAAATTTTCTTTTGATTAACTCTTATTTTTATTAATATATTTTAATTCTGTTATTTTATTTTTAATTTTTTATTAATATGTAATTTTTTAATCTTTAGTTTTTTTATATTAATAACATTTTTCATTGTTACTTTTATTTTTTTTAATTAATTTTGGGAGGATTACTACTAGGTACGCAAAAAAACTCTTATTACTATGAGATACAAACATAGAAAAATATTACTACTAATTACAAAAATATATAGTGATATTTCAATATTACCCCTACAATGTGCTGCACAAAAATGTTGTGTGCAGCAAAAGTTCGTGTGCAGCAAAAGTGTGTGCAGTAAAAAAAATGTGTGCAGCAAAAAAGTGGGGTGGTCCGGCGACCAGCCGGCGAAGCTCCGGCGGCGACGGCAATTTTCCGGTGGTAGTCTGGCGGAGCTTTGGCGACCGGATGGCGGCGATCAGACAGAATTCCGGCGGCTGGCCGACGGTCCGACAGTGGTACGTGACCGGCCGGCGATGGGTGGGGGTTTAGGGGTTGTGGTTAAAAAGTGTATGAGTTTAGGGTTATATTTGGTATTTTACTTTAATATTTTGTATGTGAGAGTAATTATTTTAAATCAATGTATCTTATAGTAATTATGGGTACAAAGTATGTACCTATTAGTAATTATTCCATTATTTTTTTTATTTCTATTTAGATTATTTTTCTATTTATTTAATTTTTTTGTTTTAATTTATTTTTTAATTTTTAATCTTTTGATTTTTTTTTACATTATTAAATTTTTTACATGGTTAAATTTACTAAAAATTCTAAGGGTGAGTCTCATGTAAACCGAGTTTACATGTAAATCCTATTTTTTAAAATTCTCTTTAGTTTATAAAAAAATTACTATTTGAAGAGTAATAATTTTTATACACAAGAGTAATAATTCATGTCTCTAAAGAGTAATTTTTTATGTACTAAGAGTAATTGAAAAATCAGGATTTACAAGAATTTGAAGAGCATTTTTTTTATTTAGATGAGTAACAATTTATGTGTATTATAAACGTATGTAAATTCGATTTACACAAGTATTTGTGAAATTTTAAATTTTAATGATGTTTCGTCACTTGAAATAATTTTAATTTTAATAATTACCGTGATAAATACATAAATTTTCATATAAATTTTCTTGAAGATCCGAATATTTATATGATTAGATTAGATCAAATAAAAATTCAATTAAATCTTATTTAGAAACATAAAAAATAAAAAAAATTGATTTATAATAAGACTATTTATTCATTCGTTCACATAAATTATTCATCGATATTTTAATTTTGGCTAATTATAGTGTACACCCTAAGATAGGGTGCACCCATATATAAATATAAATAAAAACATATATAATTATAAGCAAAAATATACTCCCTCCGTCCAGCCCTCATGATTACGCTTCCTTTGTAATTTACAAATGAAGCGTAACCATTAAGGTGAGACGGAGGGAGTATACAATTTAATTGTTAGTGTTTTTAATGAAAAATTGAGTGTAAAAAATATATAATTATTAAAAAACATGTATACACTATTGAATAAAAAATTATACACATATGGATGTTAGTTTTTTAATGAAAAACTTAGTATGAAAAAAGTATACAATTATTACAAAACATATATACAAAATAGAATAACATATATACAAAATAGAATAAAAAGTCATAAACATATGCGTGCACCCTTGCACCCCGGCGCACCCAATATACACTCTTTAATTTTTTATATATTTACATTATTTATTTTTTCCATAGTTAATATTATAATTTTTTAAATTGTTTTTAAAATTTATTTCTTTTTTCTTTATTTCATCGAATTAGTTTATATTGAATTTATTTTTTTATTTTTTATTAATAAATTTTATTATAATTTTTTTCAATGATTAAATTAACATATTTTATTTTTCTTATTAATTTAATTCTGAAACAACAATCATAACAAAATTTGAAAAACCAAATCTATAATTTTTTTAGTAAATCAATTTAACAACAAAATTAAGCTTTTATCAACGAGATTAAATTCACATTTGAGTGTATATAAACTGAATTTTACTCTTCAATATAACTTATAAATATTAAATTATAATTGAATAATTTGTTATATTAAACATAAATTATATTTTTTAAAATTGTTGAATAAATAGTTATTTAGATTTAAATTATATATTTTTTAAATGGTAACTTTATAATCCGTGTGTTACACGGGATTCATACTAGTATATGTATATATTAATCAAATATAGTATAGCAAAGTCTTTTTTGCTAACGTGTTCACGGTCTAACTATTTATTTAGGATAGTTACAATTAATAAATAAATCATTCGATATAAATAAATTAATTAGTATCAAATCAAATTATATATAGAAAATAAAAAATAAATTGAGATTTTTTTATATATAATTGAAATTTATTTTAAACAACCAGTAAAATTAAGAATTTATTTATTTATTACTAAGAGTTATATACTTTGATCATAGTTATACTTAAATATAATGAAAAAAATGTAATACTAGCAGCTATATGCATATACAACAAAAAGAGAAAATTGACCCTAGATTGCACATTTTTTAGAGAAATAAGAGGAGTAATAAATAATTTTTAATTATATTATTATATTATAAAATAACATTTAAAAAAAATAATACGAGTCAAGATTTTTTCAAATAAGTAAATATATATAAATATATATTAACTTTTTAACACGGAAGATTTAATTATAAAAATAAGTATAATACAACGTTAGTTTCATAATATATATATATATATATATAAGATAAAGATAATGTGAAATTAAGACATTTGACAAGCGCAGGTTTTTGTGATTCTTTAATCTTTAGTTCTCAAATTATAAATAAGAAAACCGGTTCTTTAGTTATTTTGCGTTGTCAAAAATGTCTACCGGTTCCTCAATACCATCAACCACCACCGTGGCGGCAACCACCGACGACAACCTTTTCGCCGCCGTGGACATGGGCACAAACTCTTGCAAACTCACAACCGTTCGTATCGACCCATCTTCTGGACGATTCCTCACCGTCAACCGCGTGAAAGAACCGGTTCTACTCGGCCTCGACACCACCACCTCCTCCACCGCCACCGCCATCTCCGATGCCTCGATTGATCGCGCAATCTCCGCCCTTCGAAATTTCCAGCATCACATTCAGTCCAACCCCCTTCACACTTCCCACCTTCGCCTCGTCGCCACGTCAGCTGTTCGCGAAGCTTCCAACAATCCCCAATTTATTGAATCAGTTAAAAAAACCCTAGGCCTTCACGTAGAAATTATCTCCGGCGACGAAGAGGCCCGCCTCATTTACCTCGGAGTTCTACAGTTCTTCCCTGTTTTCAGCTCTACGATTCTCACGATTGATATTGGCGGCGGCTCTACTGAGTTCACCGTGGGATTTAAGGGGAAGGTTTTGTTTTCTAAATCATTGAGATTAGGGCATGTGACTTTAACCGAGGAATTTACGGATGTTGGGAAAATGCGGGAGCGTATTCGAAATGAATTAGAAACATCAAGCTTGATCGAGGAGATTCATGAGTTCAAATTAGATAATGTGATAGGTTCATCTGGCACAATAAAGGCTATTGAAAAGGCAGTATGTAGAGGTTACGCGTGTAAGGTAGAAAAAAATGTGGGTGTGCTTGAGGAATTTGTTAAAAGGGAGTGGGGATTCACTAGGGGTGAGTTGGGGTTTTTGGTGGAGAGTTTGTGTGGTTATGAAAAGGAAATGGAGTGGAGGCTTAAAAGGATGGAGTTTTTTAAGAGGAGAGCTCCGTTTATTATTGCAGGAACTGTTTTACTTGATGAGATATTTGAGAGGGTTGGGATTGAGGAGATGCAAGTCTCAGGGTATGCATTAGGCGAAGGAGTGATTACGGAGATGATAGGGGATGTTTTCCAGGGGTTTGATTTGAATGCAAATGCACGATGGAGGTCTGTTATTAGGCTGTCTTCAAGGTTTAATAACAAGAAGAGGATGAAAGCTGCTATGATGTGTGCGGACATTGCAAGAGTGAGAATAAATTAAATAGATTTTCGGTGTATGATCTCCTATCCTATTGTTTATAAGCTTGAATTATGCAGGAGGTTTTTGAAGGTGTGAGGAAATTGAATGGAATACACAGTGGTGACAAGGATGATAATGATCTTTCAGTATCATTGGATGGCAGGGATCTTGAATGCCTCGGTGCTGCTTGTTTGATACATAATATTGGCTTGTATACTGGCAAAAAGGGTTATCACAAGCAGTCTTATCACGTGATAATGGTATACACATTGTACTTCATTTTCGCTGTGTTTTAGTTTATCTTAAGGCTTGGGGGAACTCTACAAAAATTTATTCTGAATAGCATTCTACTATATAAAGAATATCTTGATGGCTGTGACCTTCAGTCTTCTTAGTTGTGTTGAACCAACAGTGATAATTTGTTGCTCAAATTTAAAGCAATGTTTTATTCTTTGTAGTACTGAACTCTGTCTATATCGGATATAAAATTTATGCATTTTAGTTTTCATGATACACTGTGAAATGTAAATGTTTTAGTAGATTGGATTTGTTTAGCTTGCTAATTTTGGCAATGTTTCATTGCAGAATGGGAATGAGCTCCATGGTTACACAAAGGAAGAGATTAAGGTACATTCCCTCTTTGTAAATTGGGATTTCTACTTTACTATACTCTTTTGTCAGTCTTTTAATGTTAGTGACAGATCAAGCTTTCAGGTGATTGCATTGCTAGTGAGATATCATAGAAAAAAATTCCCAAAAAATGATGTTCTTGAGGGATCTGCTAAAGAGGTATCTAAATCTTTGTAAATTATAAAAAATCAATTTTTGGTTGTGTTATATGCTATTGTTTATCAATTTTCTTGATTGTTAGGTTAAGAAGAAATTCAGAATTCTTTGCACAATTATGCGGGTATCTTGTGCAGTGCAGCAATCTCTTCCAGTGAATTTTCAATTCATGGAATTTAAAGAAACCCCTGAAGGTATCAAATTGGTAAGTTTGGTCTCCATAATACGCCGGCTATCCTTTATTACATTTAATAGTATGTGTTTTGACTTCTTATGTGAAAGTTTAAATGGTAGCATATGGGAATTGGGAGGTAATCCCTATTGTACATAAAAAATGGATATGATGAATGATCTATTAATCGTCATTACATATATGGATGTAGAGATCTGATTCATTATAATTGAAGTTTCTTTTTTGTATTATATGTTTCACAAAGGAGGGCTTAATGTTCTCTTTAAGATCTACATGATTCTCGAATCTGAAGACAAATCTGGATATTCTGTTAATATTCATAAATTTGATTGTTGGATGTGCAGCAGCCAAACAGCAATTCAAAAGGTTAAGAAAGTTAGATCATTAGATAAAACCATTGGTGCTTTTATAAGTTTGAAGCTACCTCATCATACCATCTTCTGGTGAGGATAGTGAAATGGCCTTTGAGATGTGTCGCAGCAGGAGATTTTTTATGATAGTGGTTTAATTCAATCCTGACAGACAACAGTGTGGTGGTGAAAAACTTGACTGCCTTAGTCTCTTTTTTTGAGTTTAAAAGATAGATTCTTCCCTTTTTGTTACTTGGATGAGTTGTGTCCACATACTGCACATATTCAAGAAGATCATTCCTTATATTCTAGTCAAGATAGTAAAGGTACATGATAAGACCAATTTTCAGGAGCCTTTCCCATACAAGACCATTCTAATTGGGCTTCCATGAAGGTCTACGGGCTTTACCATTTTTTCTGGGCTAGGCTCATTTGAACTTTTATAGTTCTCTTCATTTTGTTGAAGAATCTTTCTGAACACTTGTGGTCTACCCATCCTTTATTTTCTTGTTCACTAATATGCCACCTTTACTTTTATCTCCTGAATTTACAGTTTTTCATTACCTTGTCATATTTTCTTGGTTGTTTGGGAAATTATTGGGCAAATGGTAGGAACATATGCTAAACAGGGGAGTGATGTATCATTCCAAGTTAGGTTTGCAATTTACCTTTTTTTCCCTATTATAGCGCTGTTTTTTTCTTATCTCTTGTCATCCTTTTATGTTTGCCTTCTTTCTTTATTATAGCACTGAAAATTGAGAAGATGATTGACCAGCAAAATGTAAATAATTTAGTTGTATTTAATAAATAGACTTGTTTCTACTGAGAATGATTTTTGTATAAAACAAAGTATTAATAGGTTGGTTTATTAAATCTGTGGAGCGTGTTCCATACATCACTTTGTGAAGCATGATGACGTTATGAGGCTTATATTATGTATTTTGATTAGAAACCGTGACCAGGACTTCAGGATTACCATGAGAATTACATAAGTTATAAGTTTACGATCATGAGGAGTTTTCAAAGTTTTGAAATACATAAAGAATCTTGGTAAATTAACATTAACCTTCTTGAGGTTTTTCAAATTACTTAATTTAACTCTGTTGTTTGAATAATTATTCCATATTTCTTCTTGAAATTTGTCTTAATTACTGAACATACCCTGTAGTTTGAATAAAATCACAATAATCCTCCGTGATTTGAAAATCACTTCACTTCACTGCTAATCACGGGATTGGTCTGGTAACAACCTTTTGGGTAGATTTTTAGTGTTTAATTTTGTGAAAACTTGTAATATATGTGTTATGAGACTTGTAATTTGTGTAATGAGACTGAAACAATGTCTCAGAAGTCCACATGATATGACTTCTTAATGGACATAGAAGACGCAAGTAAGGGACTCTTGTTGGAGCACATTAAGATACAGGGAACATTGATATCATACTTATGTTTGCCATTAGTATTGTTAGAGACTTACTAAGCAGACAACGGATCAAGTTTGATGATGGATCTCGCTGGACTGTAGGAGTAGGCCCTCAGACTGCAGCTGTTGTTTCATGTGATGGCTCCCTGGTGGATATAAGTTACTCAAGGGGGGAAGTCTTGTTCGGAAAAATGAGAATCTAGAGATGTTGATATCATACTATGTTGGCCTTGTGATAAATGAAACGTTTAAGAGCCCAATGAAATAGAATGACAATGTATTGATAATGAAACTGGTATGAGGGATTTGTTGATTTGTTTTATTTCTTCACTTATGAAAAGCATGTGCTTAGTGGAGTTAGTCTCAAGCAACTGCATTCCTATTAGTCTGATTATTTTCCTGTGTGCTTAGCTTTTTTTTTTTTTTTCTCACAGCACATAATTTATTTAATCATTTACGATCTTTTTCGTGTGTCCTTGGAAATGTTTAGAAAAAAATGGGTAAAATGTATATTTTGACTTAGATTTTTAATTATTTGCATAATTTTCAGGTATTTAGCGAGGATGAGGCAAGAAAGCAATCGAGTGGCACCATACAACCTTTAGCCACCATTATACAACAATTAGGTGTGGATTTCAATGAGTTTGTAGGGGAAGAGTTGGAGCAATTTAGATTGGTAATGCTTAGTTAGTTATGTTGATTTATGTTGAATTCATCTTTTTATTCCGTCCCACATTCATCTTCACATATTTTATGTACAATTTTACAGGTTTTCAAAAGGAAACTGTCTATTCTAGTTTCGTCAAGCATAATTTCTTGATGGCTGTTCAGTTCAGTTAGCTGAAGCCCTGTGAATCTTTTCAATGGTACGTTCATCATTTGTTTAAATGAATTAAATTAAATTGAATACAATCTGCAACTGAAAATATGCTTATTTGGAAGCTTCTTGTTTAGTAATAATTATTCTTTATCTGTAAATACACTCATTATATTGCATATCCAAAATATGTAAAACATAACATAATAACGAATTAACTATGACTTTTATCTCACTTTGTGGAGTTGGCTAAAATATCATCATCCGAAAACATTGCTTAGCTAGTCTCTAGTGGAATAGGGATGATAACGTGCACCCTCTTGTCATTTATGGGTTGAAAAAAACAATTATACTTCTGAATACTGTTAATTACTTCATCTAAAAAGTTTAAATTTATAGAGAGAAATATGTCCCGACTTTGATACTTGTTAAATGATAATAAATTAGGCCTGAAATTTTCAATGTGGGCCAAAATCGTCCTTTAATTGCAAAAATTAAGATATAATGTTTAATAATTGTCATCCCGAGAATATAGTGTCCTAAAAATGCGAACACCCCTAAATTATGTCTTATAATTATAATTTTCCCTCTAATTTTCTATTGTATTTTTTAAATTGATGTCACACATACTCAATTCTCTTTATTGATGTCAAGTGTAATGTTTTAATTATCATTTTTAGGGTGTAACAATTTAATTAAAAAATGATTTGGAATATGAGGTGAAATGCCGTTATTAATTATATATATTGAGTCATGCTGAAAATTAAGGGTGAATGAAAAAGTTACTTAAAATATTTTCTATTAAATTAAAGTGTCTCTATGAAGAGATAATGTCTTTTATAAAGAGATGCTTGAATTTAATTTAAAAAACCACTCCAAAAATTGCATTATATATTCATGAAGATATAGCTTAAAATCTATATAAATAGTCTAAATAGATACTCCCATTAACATAAACACACTCTTTCGTATAATTCACACTTGAAAAACACTTAAAACACAAACATAAATTGACACACAAGTGGTAACACAACATACTTCTTCAACACTTCAATCTAGTCAAATGAAAATTAATTGTCATAACAATTCTATTCTTAAGTCGTCATACTCTAAAGCGAGTTCAAAATACATACACAAGAATGAGATAATTTTATCTTAAAAAGAGAATGTTTTAACTCTTGCCTCGACTGAAACCTCTTCCTATAATTCTAGTCAAATTTCTACTCAACATAATTGAAACCAAATATACCAAACAATCCGGACTCTGACTAATTAATTTGTTATTGAGTTAACCATTTAGACTCAACAAATTTGTAAAACCTACTTTAATTAACTTTAAAATGGACAAAATCTCTTGTGAAATGATATTTATCTGAAACGGTTTGTGAGACGTTAAAATATTGTTGTTATATAGTTAAAATATGATTATTGATAGTTAAAACATCTTTTTCTAAAGTATTATAAATAATGTTTTTAAACTTGATTTTAACGTGTTATAATATGATTTACTACAAGCATACTTTATCTTTCAATAAACATACTTTACGTATATAATAAGACAAAGACTTGTGTGAGACTGTCTCACGTAAGGGCTTACGCGAGACGAATAAAAAGTAATAATATTTATAATAAAAAGTGATACTCAATTAATGAAAAATGATAATGTTATTTCATGAACAATTTATAGTATAAATGAAAAGTGATGACATTTAATAGCGAAAGTGATAACTAATTTAAAAGGTGTAACATGGTCTCACGTGAGACGGTCTCATGCAAGACTTGTCCATATAATAAAAATATTTTAATAATGTGTTGACCTGTGTTACATATAACTGTTACACAAGAGAGTTGATGAGCATAAACAATTACTAGAAAATATGGTTCATTTTTAGTTAGTTTTTATATAATTAAGGTTATTTTAGTAATTAATTTATTTAATTTCTTTATTTTTGTGAAGATTGGGGTTTTGATGAAAATTGCAGGATTTAGTGTTTAAATGGGATTCGTTAGGCCATTATGAAGGCATGGAGAAAAAATGGGTATTAATTTAGAGTTCAAACGAGCAAATACGGGCAAAAACGGAAAAGGCACGCAAGCTAAAATTTTCAACTGGCTTTTGTGCAGCCCAGCCCATTCACTTACCGTAGCCCAACTAATATATTGAAGCCCATGGCCATATATCATATATTATAGACTATAGTTGAAAAATGGCCCATGAGCATTTCAATCCAATTAAGCCCACTTGGAAGAGCACTTAACCACCAAGGCACCACTACAATACTAAGGTGATTAAATTAGGGAAATGGCAATATTTGCCCATTTTTTATTGCCCTACCTTTTACATTACATTTAATTTGCTCAGTTTTTAAATATAATGCCATAAATACCCTTAAAGATGGCCCATATGTTGGTAATGAGAATGAGAAGTACTGTAAATGAATTACATTCTTGTGTCAGAATGTACTTTTGCTTAATCAAAAATCACATGAAGTAATATTAAATGAGATTTTCAATTTAAATCCACATCGGACACATATATGAGATTTCTCTGTGGACATGTGTAATATTTTTTATTCAATTACTGTGATAATAAATAATATTTTATGTCCATGACCGTTGATAGAAATTTAAAAAAAATGTAAATGAGTTTATTTTAAAAAAAAAAATTGGCGGACACGCCTTAATTCCCTTTTTCTCCAATTTTCTTTCGATGGACACAACCCATTTTCTCTTTTGACGCCTCTCTTTTTAAAATAAATAAATAAATAAAATGTAAATGATTTTTTTTTAAATTGGCGGACACGCCTCAATAATTCCCCTTTTTCTCCAATCTTTTTCTCTCAGCGGACACCACCTATTTTCTCTTTTTCTTTCCTTTTTTCTAATTTTATTGAGTTTTTTTTATTTGTGGACACACACTTAATAACTTCCTATCTTCTTAAAAAAAATTACTGTAATATATATGCATGTCCTGTAATGGGAAAAATTCTAAATCTTGTAATATACATTTTATTAATAATATATATGCATGTCCGGTAATATATATATATATATATATATATATATATATATATATATATATATATATATATATATATATATAATTGTGATAAAAATATTTAATTATTTTAATTAAGGATGTGTCTGCCATGTCCGCTTGAAAAAGAAATGTCATGTCCACCAAAAAAAAATTGCTGTCCGCTGTACAAAAAATAAAAAATCTCATGTCCGCTGATTCAAAATTGCAGCATGTCCGCTGACAACCATTGATGTTAACTGAATATATTCGCATGCTATCAACTTCAACGCATAACAATCCAATTTCTACAAGCACACACACCTCTCACAATATATTGATGTATGTACAACAATAAAGAAATAACAAAAAAGAATAATGGATTTGTTAAAAATGTATAATTTAAACTTGATTAATTTAAATAATGGATTTGTTATATTCGTTCTTGATTAAATTAAATAATGGATTTGTTATATTTGTAAATATGCAACCATTATAATTATCTTTTTTTATTTTTTATTTTTTTTTATCAATATATCTTATTTAAAATTGGACATTACATAAATATAAAATTATCATGTAATTACCTAAATTATTGTAATGCGAAGAAATTTTTTGTGAAGAAATTTTTTATAACTGAGCATGTGATATCCTTAATTAATTATAATATTATACTACTTTTTGTTGAATATATATGCTTGGTGATGATGGAATTAAAAAAATAAAAAGAATCTTTGAGTAATATAAGATATGTTGAGATAATAAATAAAAAAAAATTGTATTTGGCACATGTCCGGCGATAGAAAATTTTTTTTGTTGGTGTCCGCTAATAGGAAATAGAATTATATTGGTGTTGACGATAAAGAAATAAAAAAAATTGTATTTGGTGCTTGTCTGTCGATTAAAAAAAATTCAGTTACATATCAGTGATAAAGAAAGTAAAAAATAAGTGTTCATATTATATATATATATATATATATATATATATATATATATATATATATATATATATATATATATATATATATATATATATAATTATATATTTGTACTAATAACTTATTATCATTATTTATACTATAATTTATAATTGTGTTTGACGCATGTCCCCCATGATTTTTTTGTTTAATATCTTATCTGGGGTATGTCCGCCAAAAAAAATAAAATATGCACCATAAAAAATAATTTTGTTGTTTATTATCTTGTTTGGGCATGTCCACCCATAAAAAAAGGAATTTTATTGGTGTCCAGCAATAAAGAAATAATTTTATTGTTTATTATCTTGTTTGGGGCATGTCCGCCCATAAGAAAAAAAGAATTTTGTTGGTGTCTAGCAATAAAGAAATAAAAAAGAATTGTGTTGGGCGCATGTCCGCCGGTAAAAAAAAAAATTTTGTTGGTGTCCGCCGATAAAGAGATAAAAATTTCTGTTGGTGTCCGCCAATAAAAAAAATAAAAAAGAATTATTTTCGGCTCATGTCCGCCAATAAAAAAAATTTTGTTGATATTCGCGGATAAATATATAACAAAGAATTATGTTTAATACAAATACAACAAAAAAAAAAATCAAACTAACAAGATAGGACATGCATATATATTACTCCACTATTTATTATCACAGTTCAATAAGAAAAATTAAGTTTCAATAAAAGATCCACGTGACGTCTCCTAATGTGTATATATATATATATGACATGGATGACAGGAACTCGTGTCCGCCGTGCCGTGATGCCCTCAAAATTTAAAAAAATAAAAAGTTTAAACATGATGAAAATGTAATATGACATGAAACTACTCGTGTCTGCCGTGCCGTGACATGGAATTTTTATTTTTATTTCATTGGACGTGAAGAATATATATATATATATATATATATATATATTAGTCCCCAAATCTTAATTGGACATATCCCATTGTTTAAAATTGATGTTTGATGTATTTATATGAGAATGAATTAAAATTGATGTCCACCCATTTATTTGACATATAATAACTTATCCAGCCAATGAAATTTCCAAATCTTAATTAGACATATCCCTTGTTTAAAATTGATGTTTCAAGTATTGGTATATTTATATGAAAATGAATTAAAATTGATGTCCGCGCATGTATTTGGTATATAATAGCTTGTCGCCAATGAATTAGATGTTTTATAACTTATCCAACCTTGAAATTTTATTTAAATAGTATGTTCATTGTTAATTTGTCATCTACTTTATCTGAAATATTCTGTCCACCGATGTAATTCTAATGAACTAGTGTGTTCGACAATGATATATTATTAACATAGCATGTCCGCCAATGTACTTCAACTCAAACAACGTGTCCGGCAATTCTATTGTGTTAGTCCGTTGGTATATGTTATATGAATTTGCATGTCCGCGAACTTATTTTCTTGAAATTGCATGTCCCTTTCTTTAATTGTGATGAAATAGTGTGTCCAACGAAATTTTTAATAACATAACATTGTCAGCTTTTTTTTAATGAAAAATAGCGTGTCCCCTTATTTTAAGTATCTTTCGAAATTTTAATTTTTTTTTATTTCGCACTTATTTGAGGTTCTTATTTTTAAAATTTTATTTTTAAATTATCAATGTGATAGGCCGATCCATTAATTAAATATTATTATAATATAGATTTAATTTGTAATTAAATGAGAGCGGTGGGAGAGGAAGAAATCCAAATCTGCTGTGTAAATTATAAATATATGGGTCAAAGATTCTCTAATTTCAACGCCTACTAAGAGTAAAATAAAAATTGGTAACTGCTTTTTCAATATCATTTTTCCAAAAAATCTGAGAGTAAGTTCTGTGTAGGTGGATGGGGTAGTTCAGAAAATTGAATGAAAAATAGGACAAAATAGATGTCTTTACAATGTTAGAGCAAAATTAATGTACCACTATTTAAATGAGGCATTTTAAGTGTTATCCCATTAAATTATGTTATCTCCATCAATTTGTGGGTCAATCATTTGAGAACAGCCTGACAGCCATGCTGATCATTTTCTATTATAAAAGACTTCAACACATTTAATTGATTAAATTATTCCATGGGTTGGATTATTTAAATGAACAACAACAAACCCGTGAGCAATACTTCATTTCCCCTCCTCCAATTCATTCATCCATCCATTGTCACCAACTCCACACATTTAATTGATTAAATTCTTCCATTTGACAAGAAAGAAGGGGATTGAAAATTGCAAGAGAAGATAAAAGCTCCAAGTAAAGAAATTCAAGGGGATAATTTATTTAATTTTTGTAATTTTCTTTAGTTGATTCATGGAATTTTGTAAGACAATTTATTTTGCTTTATTTGAAACTATGATAGACTAATCTCTTTTATAACGTTAGCTCCATGGAAATAACGTTTGAGAATGATTCCTACTATGGAAACCAAGGACTCTGTGGAATTCCATTGATAAAAAGATGTGAAGACAAGATTGAGCAGAGTTCACATGTTGCATTCCCTCATGATGAAGATGATGACTCTAGTTTTCTTGATGGCTTTACTAATTGGCAAGTTGTTATTTTAGGGTATGCAAGTGGTTTTGCTATAGGAGTTACTTTTTGCTATTTTTTGGCACCAGATGTCTTGTTATATTTTGATGTTACATATCTGTTATACAAGTGACATGTGTGGGTTGATATTTTCCTTTTAAGGTATAGATAATTTGTCTCCCACTTATGTGTCATCATTCAGCAGTTAATTTGCAACAGGAAATGTAACAGCTTATTCCCGGGAATACAAGTTCAGCGTCTTGCTTATGCTTGGCTCTTAAGTTCTTCATCACGATTTTTGTTAATATTTTGCATATATCCTCCGTTTCTCCAGCGCGTAATGTCACGCCTCAATATGTGTAATAACACTCATAACATTAGCCCCAAGATTGCTTCTTGTTGTAAAGTTACAAGGAGCAATCTCGAATCCGAGTTGTTAAGAATATCATAACTCTGTACGTAGATGGGGGTATTGCTAACAACCGCATCGACAATTTCTCTTTTCTATTGTAGGTTGATTTCTAATCTTTTCTCAAGTTCTTTACTGTTAATCTTAACTTTTGAGTGAAAATAATTCTGACCTCGAAATGAAGATTGGTATTGCTGTCGTTTATTTCTTCAACTGGTTGAGATAAAACATAGAGATTGACCTCTTCCTCCTCGCTTTAATCAACTGAGCTATGTAATTTTGATCTTTCCTTTCACGAAATAAATCTTTAGCCTCGAGCCCCGAGCTTGAGTCTCAAGTCTTAAACTTCTTTAGCGACAGCCTTCGTCGGTTCCTCATCTTTATACCAAATTTTAGAAGTTGTCTATTCTACCCTTTAATCCACAGCTATCTTGGGTTTAATATGCAATGACTTTTTTTATTCCCGTAGAAGATTGCCTCAGTTATTTTATTCTCTGGATAATTATTCTCGCCTGTTTACCTCGGGTCTTCTAGAATATTTATCCTCATTATCCTCGGTCATTTTATCCTATGGATAATTATCCTCAGATGTTTAGCCTCGGTTCTTCAATCTGTGCCTTCTTTTGGTAGTTGTTTTCTTCTTATTTTCTGTTCACGCACGCTCTAACCAACTGAGCTATCACTTTTCTTTTCTTTGGGATCGTATCTCCAGCCTCATTGCGCATTCAGCCCCTGATATTAATTCTCGGTGTTATCACTTTAGTCCTCAACCTCGAGATTTATTCTCGGGTTGATAAATTCTCTTCAGCCAACCTTTTTTTTTATCCTGCCAAAAATCGGTTAGTTGTAATAAAATTGAGAGATTTCATCCAAGTATAAGGGAAAAGAAAAGAAGACAGAGCCGGGGATATACTGGCAGGAAAGAAAGAAAAAAAATAATAATAAGTGAGCAAGAGGAGAAGTCAGAAAAAAGAACCGAGGATAAGATTCCCAAGAGAAAATCAAGCTTGCCCAAAAGATTAAAGGAGGAAAACTTAAAAGGTTAAGCCTCGTCGCCCACGTGGCACAATCCAAGGAAGTGAAATACCCACAATGAAGATTGCGAGTAAAGAAAAGTCAGAGGATATATAGTCGAAAAAAAGAAAGAGAATTGAGGGATAGATTCACGAAAAGTCAGCAATACTTAAAAAAAATCACGACAAAAAGTCGGCAATACTTAAAAAAAACACGACAAAAAGTCGGCACCGACGATATCAAAGAAAGAAAAATAGAGGAAAGAGTTGAATCTTAAAACTAGAGGAAAGCACGGGTTTAGGCCCGATAAAAAAGAGGAGAAAACCAGAAATTCAACTCAAGAAATTGATTTTTAAGGTATAAAGTAGTTTGCCAAAAGGTTAAGGTGGAAGAATTATGATCTTCTACACTATTGAGATATTGCCGAGAAAGAAAGCTGAGGGAGTATACCCGAGAGAAAAAAATCAAGTGATATGCTCGGAAAAAAGCCAGGCAATAAAAAAAGATGAAGGGAAACATAGCTCAATGGGCAGAGCATCAGACGTTAGTTAGCATTCCAAGAAAAGTAAGAAACCGAGGCTCCATGGAAAACAATATTGGAGTAGAAGAAGAGGAAAAGAAATATTGTCGTCATACTTTTGACGTAAAAATCAAATTGGGTCAGTGGAAATATCAAGCAACCAGGAAACTGAATAAGTGGGCCGCGGAGTCAGGGGAAAATATCAAGCAACCAGGAAACTAGTTTTATGAAAGGCACAGGTGGAGCAGATTCTCAAGAAGAATCAATGACAGCATCACAACCTCAGCATAATTAAAATGAGTAAGGTTGATTCCCTCCAATAGCTCTGTGGGTTAGAGCGTCTTTATAAGCCGCCGAAGATTTTAGAATATGTTCCCCAGGATAGATTTATCAAGAAGGAAGAACATTTCCGAGATTAAACCTTGAGGGAAGAAGGCAGGAATCTCAATGGATATTAAGCTCGGCAATGAAAAAGTAATAACAGTTTTCTTTTTCTTTAACGACGCTTGATCTAGATATAAGTTCAGAACTCCACGTCAAAGCTCGTAGTTTACAATAGCAAAACGTTGGAGAACGCCGTTATCACCAATTCCATCGTTGTTTTTTAGATTGCTGGTAATAAAATCCAATAATCTGTCGATCTTTCTCCCTGAGATTCAAATATAGGCAGGACATAATGATCAAAATTTTCGATCAGATTTTTAAGATGTCTGATGGGAAGGGAGTCATCCCAACTGTTCTTCTAAACATGATACACCCAGGGTATATTTGAAGGCAAATTAAGAGTATAATCAACTGACGATTGGACTTGATGATTCTTTCAGCATCTAATAATTCATTGGGAAGAAGAAGAAAAGTTAATGGCGCAATAAAATAGCATGCAAGGAGAACGTGGGAAAATCCAATCCAATATTTCTTAATTAAGGAAAGAGAGCCAAAGATAAGTCCAGAAAAGGAAGCAAGAGAACCCGACATTGAAATCTCGAGGGCAAAGGAGAACCCGAGCATAATTAAATGAGACTCGGGGGCTGAACAACGGAGAAGGATATTGTTGTTAGTTAGAACAGGCGATGGCCAACTTCTAAGGAATCAAAATTCCACCCATTTAGGATGAAAGAAATTAAGAATATTCTATCCAGCTGATGTTTGAAGCCAACGTCTATGTACGCCCTGGCTAAATTTCCAGCGAAAGATGAGAAATCAAGATTCTATCCAGCTGATGTGTGAAGCCGACGTTTAAGTAATCATCGGTTAACTTTCAAGCGAAAGATATGAAATTAATATTACATCAATATGGGAAGAAGGAATTAAGATTCTACGTGATTGAGATGTGGAAGTTAAAAATGCATCCAAGATAAGGTCGAGGCTCTAGTTCTCACCCAAACAAGAAAGTATGGAAGAAGTGGCGCAGTTGTTAGCCCATAAGAGTGAATGTTAGAATTGAAAATTGGACGAGGAAGCTACATATCAGAAAGAGGATATGAAATCAGGTAAAATGTCACGTGGAGAATAATACTGATCTTTCTTCATATGTAAAAGCTCGCGGGATTAGAGCATGTGGTGTGACCAGTTTCACTTCGAGAAGTAACTGCCGAAATAAACAAAATAAAAGGGAAGATCTCAGTTTTGTTACCGCATAAGAAAATGTGCCGGAACATAATCTTGAAGGAATGAAGAGGAAAGTATGGAGAAGATCTCCAAAAAGGATGGTGTTGCCATCGAATAACTCATCTTATCAAATACAAAAGGCATCCGAGAAAATAAACAAATAAGAAAGCACAAGGTGAAAAGAAGAATACAATGTCAGCTTTTCAGGCTTTTCAAACATCCGAGGATAGATCATAAGAGGAAGAAAAGATACAGCGGAGTTTAGCTCGGTTGATTAGAGCATGGCAGTCAACTGCTAAAAAAGGATAATCTCATCCAAGAGAAAGAAAAGAAGAATATAAGTATGGAAAAAAGAGAAAGAAGTCGACACTTTTGTTAGCCCGTTGTCGGTTAGTCGGCTAGAAAAGTGAAGAAGATAATTGTAACAAAAGATGGAAGGGATAGCTACGTTTGTTATAGCGTGGCTATTAATCGCAGGGTATCCGAGGATAAAAGTCCAACTTTGTTGTTTAGACAACTACCAACACCACATGGATTGAGAAGAATTTGGTGTTATATTCCCAGAAAATAGGGAATATTTCTATAAAGGAGAAAAGAATAGAGGATCTGAGAAAATTTTTGAAAGATTCACAAATCAAAATACCCAAGGATATATCCTCAGAAAGAAGAAGTCCAGCTGATACGAGGTTATATCCTCGGAAAGAAAAAAGAGAAAGGGGAAGAAGTCAGAAATTGTACAAATATATATATATATATATATATATATATATATATATATATATATATATATATATATATATATATATATATATATATATATATATATATCAAAGGTGGCTACGTTTGTTACAGCATGGAAGCATGTGGATAAATCCAACTTTGTTGTTTACATAACTATCAACGGCTCAGAGTTCGGTGTTAAATCCCCGGGAGAAAGGGAATATTTCGGCAAAAATACCCGAGATTATATCTTCAGGAAAAGAGAAAGGAAGGCAGATTCAACCTCAAGAAAAGGTATGATCGGCCTTAATTTTGCTTCAACAAAAGAAGAGAAAACCGAAATGTCGAAATCTCAACTGAATCAACCAACTTCAGTAAGAAAAGAAGTAATGCAATGGCGCAATTCTCTATCATGTTCAACATCGGTATATGGAATCTTCATAATTCAAAGGTAATCCTTTCCAACTGAAGGTTTTCAGAACTATACTGAAATTGTTTTTCTCTTGGGAAAAAGAAAGCCATGATAATAGGCGAAGAAAGAAGGGCGCCTATTAAAGTAGTGTTCTTGTGGCGTCAACTTGCCAGAAAAGAAAGGTCAAACTCAAATCTGCACGGAGATGATGATGCAATTGGCTAGCGCGTAAGAATTGGAAGAGGGAAAGGATATACTCTCGGTGATAAAAAAATTAATGGTAAACGTGATTTGAGAATTCAGAAGGGTTGAGCATGAATTGAGGATTCATGCAAGAAAAGATGAGCGCCAATTCAGTCATGCAAGAATAAAAAATTCCGGGTTCATTCTTCATAAAAAAGAGAATCTGATTTAACTGGACATAAAATTCCAGGACCAACCATCAACCTTGAAAAGAAGAAGAAGAGAAGGAGAAGGAAACTCAAATCTTCGGCGGTGCAGTTGGTTAGCGCGCAAGAAGAAAAGTGCAAAGGATATACTCCCAGCAAAAAAAAACTGAGGGTTATGTCGGGCAAAAAGAGAAAGGCCCTTTAGAGGTCCAACGGAAAGAAAGGCAATGAGCCAACTAAAAAAGAAAAAAAAAGTCTAGGCTATATGCCAGGAAAAGAAAAGAAAGAAAGGCCTTGAAGCCCATCCAAAAAAAAAGTCTAGGCTATATGCCGGGAAAAGAAAAGAAAGAAGCCCGGAAAAGAAAAGAAAGAAAGGCCTTGAAGCCAAAAAAAAGAGGAGTCTAGGGTATATCCCAAGGAAACTAAAAAAGAAAGGCTTTGAGCCAATTGAAACGAGGCCAAGAGCCAATAAAAAAACAGAGGAAAGGGGCTATATCCCCGGGAAAGATAAGAAAGAAGTCCATGAGACAACTGAAACGAGGCTAAGAGCCAATAAAAAAAATAAACAGAGGAAAGGGGCTATATCCTAGGGAAAGACAAGAAAGAAAGGCCATGAGCCAAGTGAAACGAAAGGCCTTGAAGAAAAAAAAAAGAGGAGCCCAGTGTATATTCCCGAGAAAGAAAAGAATGAAAGGCCATGAGCCAAGTGAAACGAAAAGCCTTGAAGCCAACGAAAAAAAGAAGAGGATGATGGAATCCAAATTAAAAAAAAGGGCTTTGATCCCACAGGATGACGGAATTCATTAGAAAAAAGGGCTTTGATCCCAAAAAAAAAAGAGAGAAAGAGGCTTTGATCACTATTTCTATTTTATTACATCTAACTCAATTTTTGCAGGAGAAACAAGAGAAGAGAAAATCAATGATAAAATTTCCGCCAAGGAAAAATTATCAATACCCGAGTATAAATCTCGGGGGATGCTGAGGACGAGAAGAATCTCGGAGGCTTCTGAAGATATTACACTCGGGGGCTGGATATGCAAATAGGCTGAAGATATGACCTAAAGAAACAAAAATTCCTGAGGTAAAACCACTGAGGTTAAATTTCCTGAGGATAGATGTCTAGAGGCAAAACATCATAGGATAACAGAGGATAAATGTCCTGAGGAAAAGCACCAGAGGATAAAAGTCTAGAGGCTAAACAACTGAAGATAAATGTCCAGAGGCTACACAACTGAGGATAAATTTTTTTGAGTACTCAAGGCTAAACATCAGAGGATAATTCGTAAGCACCAACACAACTAGGAGGAGGCAAACATAAATGACATTGCAGGTCAGGTTTATAATGTAACTGGATAAAATACCTGGCCCAAAATGCAACAGTGGAAGTACAGTACGATAAACCCAGTAAGTAAAAGATCCATGAAGAATTAAAAGCTCAGAAAAGATGCAAGGACAAACCCCTAAGTACAGGGAATAAACATGGAGAATACTAGAGATAAAGCCATGGAAAACAAAGAATTATACCTAGGATTACTGGGTATGCAAAAAGAAATAACCTCAAGAGATAAGGAGCATCAGCAATAGCAGATATAGCAGGATTGAACAAAGAAATATGTTGCGGCCTGACTAAAAGCGAAGACCTGAGGCAATCCTCAGTCCAAGTAAGAAAGACGATGCAATCATCTATCAAGAAGAGTAGCTTAGTAAGTTAGAAAGTGGCAAAGGATTTTGAAATTGAAGAGACACGACCGCTGTTGAAGATGTTCAAGACCCGAGACTCAAGCTCGGGGGCTCGAGGCTAAAGATATGTAATCGTGAAGGAAAAATCAAGTTACATAGCTCAGTTGATTAAAGCAAGGAGGAAGAGGTCACCTTATCAGTATTCCATCTCAACCAAGTGGAAGAAATAATTGGTAGCAGCATACCAATCTTCATTCCGAGGTCAGATTTGTCTTCACTCAAAAGTTAAGATTGTCACAAAGAGTTTAAGGAAAGATTCAGAATCAACCTACAAGAGAAAGGAGAAATTGGTGATGATGTTGATAGCAAGACTCCCCGTTTACAATTAGAGTTCTAATACTCCTTGCAACTCATATTCGAGATTGCTCCTTGTAGTTTCACAAACAAGAAGCAATTTCGGGGGTTAATGTTATGAGGTTATTACACCTATATGAGGCGTGACACTACGCGCTAGAGAGACAAAGGATATTTGCGAAATATTAAGGAAAAATAAATGTATGAAACATCCGAAGAGGATAACCTTCGTTACAGCCAAGGATAAGAAAGTCGGGGTTTAGCCTTAAGTTGGGGGATAAAGTCAGCTCATCACTGAAAATAAGTCATTCCTACATTTTCAGCATAAGGGAAGTTATCCCCATCCGCTTATCCCCAGTCTGCAAGGGGATAAGCCCATCCATCTATCCCCATACACAACTAGTTAATATTATGCTCAACTATAGCATGGAGGAGCACATCCCCTTCATCAATCACGCATCAAGATACACTTTCAACCAATGTAGAGGGTTTGAGACCACTCCCATAACAAATTGATTATTCTCCACCACATGGCAACACCTAATTGGCACACTCAAGAATCCAAGGATCAAAGCTTGAGCCTCATGAAGGACACGTGAATATACAAGGATAAAAGGGGAGGAATTCCACATTGGGAGGGAGACACTTCATCATCTTCTTCAACAAACACACTCCTCACCCACAAAATAATTCTCTCTCTACACTCTCTACATTTCTTCACACTGTAAATTGATCCTCACTCATGGAGTGTGAGATCTCTCCTTGTAAACTTCATCAATAATAGCTCTCTTTCGACTCCCATGGATGTAGGTTCTATTAAACCGAATCACGTTAAATCCTTTGCATTTATTTAATTTTCTTCAAGTTCTTGCTTATCTACAAAAAGCTTCTGACGACGGTGGAGATCATTCGTTGTTTGTTCTTGTTTAAGTCTTCATGACAAAAACGAGCCACAACAATATGTCGATTAGGCCATCAATCGATCTCCAATGTTCAAAAATTTTATCCAGCATGCATGCAATTACTCTATTTTAAAAATCATATCTATTGAATTTTCTTTCTTTCTTTTTTTTTTTCATTTTAAAACATAACATGTTACAATTAAATTAAATAATTTGAACAATATTTTATCATGATAATCTTATATTCATGATGAAACACAAAAGAGTTGGTACTCAGTTGCATGAGGAGTAGTATAAATTATTAACAGGTAGTAATATATATCTATAAACAAATATGGGTTTGGATTTTACTCATTATTGATATATTATTTTTAAGGGGGTGTTTTGTTAATATTAAGTTAATACTTCTACTCAATGAATTTTAAAAATTTACGAAAATATACATTTAAGTGGGCTTAATTTACTTTGAAGCCTACTAGTTAAATGCACGGAGTATTACAATTTTAAGAGGAAGTGAGTTACAATGTTTCATAAAATTAATAAAGAATAAGACAATTCTCATGTTTATTCTAAATTTGAAGCTTTTTCACCCAACTTGAGTTAAGCACGTAATCGTGCTATGACCATCAAAGATCAACCAACATATATAAAGTATCATACACTAAATATAATATAAAGTCACTTTTATCTTACTTATTATTCATGAAATAATTCAAATGAACGGTTATCGCTTTTTATCGATTAATATTTATTATAAATATTACTCTTTTCATTCATGAAAATTGTTCACTCTTTTCTCATTGATTTATCCTACATCATTATTCACACAAAAGAAAAGGAAATATTATCATTCTAATTTAAAATTTTAAAAGTATACATTAATTTAATAAATGACATCCCTCATTCTCATACATAACATATTTTATACTTTATCTATTACATGAATTATCAAATTACCCAAAAAGTTAATAAAGTTAATTAAAAAGTGACTTTTTAAAAAAGAGTAATATTGGTATATTATTATTAAATGTGAACATTGTTCGGGAATGGGGGGAGTATTCTTTCTCGCGTATCCATTAATTCCATGATACGATGTTGTCTAATCTAAATACCGGGTATACCCTATGCGGACCCAGCCAACGGTACTCCAATAGTTAATTATATTAGTTAAATGGTTGACACAAATTAACTACCCACACATGATTATTTGTGGCATTCCTAATTCTTCTGCTACTTTGTTTCCTCCTATTCATCCAATGTCTAATCTTTGTATTTCACCTATTATACCTTCCAAAATAATTCTCTCTACCTCTCAAGACAAAAACAAAAAACAAAAAACAAAAAAAGGTCCAAAAAAGAGAGAATTGTTCGGAAATTTCCTTGCTTCTCGTCTCTCTCTACACATAAACGTAGAGAGAGATAGAGAAAGGAGGGGAAGATCAAGAATTAAGACGTTGCATAGACGTGCTGAGGGCATCATAATGACGAAGAACACTCAAATCACGACGTATAACGATTTCCATCCAAAAACGGATCGCGTTCCGCAGTTGTGGTTCTGTGATGCAGAGTTAAAAAGAAAGAAAAGGGTGACCAAATACAAGTTGTATGCGGTTGAAGGGAAGATCAAGAAGAAACTGAGGAAAGCATTTCGTTGGTTCAAGAAAACATGTTCAAGAATAGTGCATGATTTCTAAAAGCCCAAAATATATTCATTCCTGCCTAAATTCTTTTTCTTTTTCTTATCACTCAAAATTATTTCAATTAATTTTATGATCTCTTTGCTCGTTGGTAATTTATTGTAAGAAAAGATCATGGAAACTTAACTAATTTAAGTTATAAAAAAATGATGAGGCCTTTGTTGATAGGAGTATTGATGTCTTCAGTGAAGAATATAGGAGTTTTTTTTTTCTTTCTATTGATTTGTTTCTAGACGCATTTATGTACGTAGCATGTGCATGACACGATGTTGAAGTAATATAATGAAATGGAATTAGATTCATAGTTGACATCGAATTAATTTAGATTCATACATATATATATATATATATATATATATATATATATATATATATATATATATATAAATAAGATTACACACTCTACATATGCACAAGAACACACATTACGAATAGAATAAAGAAATCGAGATGAGACATGATTTACGTGGTTCGGAGATGAAACTCCTACGTCCACGGGAGAGAGATCTTATTGCTACATTAATAGGTGAGGTGATTTCACTTGAATAAAGCTGTGAATACAGCTTTATATACACAACTTAGTTGAAACAGAAAGTTACGGGACCAACTTGCTGAACCGACTTAGAGCCTACAGTTGGTGTATCAAACGGTTACCAAACTAACTGAAACCGATCCCAACTAACGGCTGATGTGTCAAGTTTTCCAGCCATGTGCTCAACTGCTCCTAACTGATCTTTTTAGCCATCCAAAAACCCTCACAAACAGACTCTGTTACACTTATGTACCTGTGAACTTATTTGCTATCCTTCAACTAGTGATGAACTTGTTGCACCCGTTTTTTCTATGCAACGTACTCATGCACCAGCTGAAACACTAGTAAACACTTCCAACAACACTTAACAAGTTGCATTAAGGTTTACATCTCACAATCTCCACCTTAAACTTAATGCAACATACATAACCAAGAATTGTAATCTAACTGATGAAGATGATTGTGTTTTTATTCCTCTTAAACCACACCGGTGGGTTTTAGAATCCATCAGCAAACTTCCAGTTCAGTTCCATTCAGTTACAACTGACTTCCATGTCATCAACCATCAGCTAGAAACTTCTTTGTAAACATTCCAAACACAATCAACCATGTGCACAGAGATTTACACTCACAAACCTCCACCTAAATCTTATACAAACATAGCAACCCTCTACTCCATTCCACTGCTTTGTAACAAGTGCAGCAAACTTCACACTACTTTGAAGAGAGTAGCAGAACTCAACACTATTCTTTAACGAGTATAACAAAACTCCATTACACTACTCCACCTTGAGTAGCAACCGAACCACAACAAGTTCAAACTAATTTCCTAACGAATGTGTCGTCTCTTGAAGCCTATTCAAAACCTCTATGATTACCGATGCTTTCTCCCACTTGCCAGTTGTTACCACATCACTCTTTACCGATGTAAGACGCTACCGAGACCAAGTAGCCACATCTCCTATCTTACCGTTGAATCACTACTTCCCCCGAATACCATTCACTATCGAAAATCCCTTTCACAAACCTTGTTGAGCTGACTTGTCCATGAGATATACCAAGCTGGTGATTTCACCCTATGGTAAGCCCATGTCCTGATAATCTAACTCCACCTTCAGGGGAGTCTCATGCTATTGATGCATCACTTTTTCATGCAATTATCACTACCTTGTACAGTAAGAACCAACACTGCAACTTTCAGCCACTTCTTCATGGAAATTCCAAGCTACTGTTACACTGATTCCACTTCCTATACATGTAGTACCAGGCCACTATTCCTTGTTTTCATGAATCTTGTAATTTGACCATCACTGATAGTGTGTATCTGAACAGCCACAAGCCCAAAACTACAAACCGTTGTCGGAAACGATCCTGCTGGAATAGCGAATAACCGTCGGAAATTTAATCCTCTCGACGGAGAAAAATTGCTATCCTGCAGTTCTGAATCACTGCTGAAATTGAACCAACTTCCTCGTAGGAAGATCGCTGATGCATTCCTCAGCATCGTCTAGTTCTGTCGAACCTCCTGGTGTACACTAACTGTCTCAAAAAAATTCACAAACCAATTGCCAGAGAGTGAAGTATTTGTGAACCAAGAATCTTGCCAGAAAATCCACCCCTCTCGCCAGAGTAACACCGTCGTTGAAGACCTATCTTCCTCCGCCGCATTGGTTCCTCACTGCCCATGAGAATCAGAACCTCTGCCACCGCGCGAGTTCGTCTTCCACCGCCAGGGATAGATTCCACTTCCGTCGAATCATGCACAGAGAACTCCTCTCTTGAAATCACGACACCGCCACATTCTGGAACACCGCCGGAAACACCGCTTCCCTAGTTTGCATCCGCCACCGCTGGATCCCTGTGCATTCATCATAGACCAGATTCCCAACGCCGAGCACACCAGAATTCTATCGCCTTCTGTCGAGAATGTCTTCTTGGAAACTCCTCCACCGGTTTATTGGTCTTCACTGCTTCCCGATCTTTTCACCTCTAGGAGATCACTGGTGTTGGCAATCACCCCCTCATAAACTTCTGATCCTCCTCTACTATAATCGGAGACCAATGCCTCGCTGCACCATCAGAGCCCGCTGATTCTCCCAACTCGAACCGCTGCCAAAGGCTTCTTCCTTTCATCATACCCGAATATCCTCTGTTCTTGACATCAAACTGGTGTGTAGATATCCTCTTGATCTTTTCGTTTCTGCCTTCTTCCCACAGACGGCGCTAATTATCGTGAAATTGGCAGAAAACTCACACAAGAAAGACTACACACTCTACATATTCATAAGAACACACATTACGTATAGAAGAAAGAAATTGAAACGAGACACGATTTACGTGGTTCGGAGATGAAACTCCTACGTCCACGAGAGAGAGATCTTATTGCTACATTGATAGGTGAGGTGATTACACTTGAATAAAGATGTGAATACAGCTTTATATACACAACTTAGTTGAAACAGAAAGTTACGAGACCAACTTGTTGAACCGACTTAGATCCTACAGTTGGTGTATCAAACGGTTACCAAACTAACTGAAACCGATCCCAACTAACAGCTGATGTGTCAAGCTTTCCAGCCATGTGCTCAACCGCTCCTAACTGATCTTTTTAGCCATCCAAAAACCCTCACGAACAGGCCTTGTTACACTTATGCACCTGTGAACTTATTTGCTGTCCTTCAACTAGTGATGAACTTGTTGCACCTGTTTCTTCTATGCAACGTACTCATGCACAAGCTAAAACACTAATAAACACTTCCAACAACACTTAACAAGTTGCATTAAGGTTTACATCTCTCACACACACACACACACACATATATATATATATATATATATATATATATATATATATATATATATATATATATTATGTCACAACCATCCATTTTGAAATTTTTGTAACTTAATTTATATATACAACAACTTCATGGGAATTGTTCAATCAAACCTACTGCAAAAAAAAAAAATTCCACTTCAAAAAGGGAGTGTAACTTTTTTGCGGAAAAGAGGGAGCAATTTGGTAGAACTTGCCCCGCCCCATATCAATCAACAATTTTCAATACTTATGGAGTACACTTTTTTTTCTTTTTTTTAATTTAATTTTAAAAGTATAATTGTAATTTTACCTTGGTGTTTAGCGTATATTACACCTTTAGGATTTAGAGTTTATGGTTAGAGTATAATAATTATAATTTCACCTTTATAATTTAAGATATGTTTAATTCCTAGGGTTTAAGGTATAATTAGGGGTGAAAAATAGGTATATCGAAAATACCGATACCGTACCGAAAATTTCGGTATGGATTTTTCCATATCGATACCGAATTTTCGTTATACTGGTTTTCAACATACTGAAATTTCGATAAATTTTAATTCTATTGATATCGTACCGATATTTATACTATATCGATTTTTCGATAAATATCGATTTATACCAAAAATTTTATATCATTTCATACCGAAATATCGGTATACCGAAAAAAAATCAATATATCGAGTCATACCGATTTTTTTTTTTAAATAATTAAATATTATAATTAAAAAAATCTAACACATTGTCTATTACAATTAATGGACATGATAATTATTTAGATAATATTTATATCAACTACTAATGTATTAAAATATAAGTATATAAATTTATTTATTTTTTCTTATACTATACTATTTTAATATTAAGTGTAACATAGTTTTATTAATAAGTATTAGGGTGTATTTATACATTTAACAAAAATATATATGAATAAATGTGATGCATAATTACACATATACATTTTATTATTATAAGATAAAATTATATTTAAATAAAATTTTAAACTACATATATAGGTCATTTGTTCTTAAAGTTAGATATATAAGTTTTAATAATATAAAATATACTAAAAAAATATTATACGGAGTATATAATTAATTTTTTTTAAAATAAATATAAAAATCTAAAGTATTCACGGTATGGTATACCGATACCGAATACCGAAATACCAAAAATATATTTCGATATATCGAAATACCTAAAATTTTGAAATATATTATCGATACCGTACCGAAATTTTCGGTACGACAACCATATCGTATTGAAAAATTCGATATACTTAAAATTCGATATTTTTCAATAATTTTCGATACGAAAAGCTCGGTATACTGAGTTTTCGGTCCTCACTCCTAGGTATAATGGTCTTTTAAATATAATAAAAATTGAAAGAAAAAAACTAAATTTAAAATAAAAATAAAAAATATTAATTGAGGAGAGCACCACATATTAATTAAAAATGATCATGTGCTAATTAATTAGGGGGAGTTAGGACCAAATAATTTGGTAAATAAGGTTCTACGCAGGGTTTAAAATATTGATATCGATAAAAAATCGGTATCTCAATTTTATGGATATATCGAATATAGATATCGGTAATAATTAAAAATTTACAAAAATTGAAAAAAAAGAGAGAAAATTAGTTATGTAGTTTTAAAATATACTTCCTCTGTCTCACACTTATTTTCACACTTTCTGTTTTCGTCCGTCTCACATTTATCTACATCACCCAAAAAAGGAAACTTCACATTAACCAACAACCTCAAAAGTTATCTTAATTTCAAAAATACACTCCCACCTAACACACATAACATACTTTATCATTTATTTATTACCTAAAAATACCACAATACCCCTAAAAAATCAATAAAGTTTGTCAAAAAGCAACTTTTCTTAAACTCTGAATCTATAATGTCGGTGAACTTAATATGGGACAGAGGGAGTATATTATAACTAATCCTATATATAAATAAAACTTAAAATCTCAATAATACTCATAATATATGATAAGCAAATCATATTTAAATAGTCAGAAGTCATATAATAATAGTTATTAATTGTTTAATATAATAAAAAAAATACCAAAATGATGATCTATGAGGTTTAATTGTAAAACATGTTATGTCGTCTTCATCTAAATAATGTTATGTGAGAAATAAAACATAAAATTATTATTTACATGTGCCAAAATAATTATATTTTTACTTTAAATGTGTTTCATGTAAATCAAAGTGTAATGTATACGTGAACCCTCTTTATTTACTAGTGATTCATGATAACATTTTTAATAAAAAAAGGCAAGACTTGTGTGAGATTGTCTCACGTAAAGGCTAGCGTGAGATAGATAAAAAGTACTCCCTCCGTACCACCGAAAGGTCACAATTTTACTATATTGGACATCTCATCCAAATATTCTTATTTCTCACTTTTAGTAAAAAGATACCACATGTGGCTCACCACTCACTATTAATACAACTACCCACTACACATAAAATAATAATACTCCTTAATCTACGCACAAAAAATAATCGATGACGTTTGGGCGAGACGGAGGGAGTAATAACTTTTATAATAAAGAGTGATACTCAATTGATGAAATGTGATAATACTATTTCATGAACAATTTACAGTATAAATGAAAAGTTATAACAGTTTATAATGGAAGTGATATTATTTTATAGCGAAAGTGATAACTAATTTTAAAAAGTATAAAATATTTCACGTGAGACGGTCTCACGCAAGACTTATTCTAAAAAAATATAACTAATTAAAAGAAATGTAAAACGGACTCAACATGAGACAGTTTCAGCAACTATTACTATTTTTTTCAAATTTAATTAATTATTGAAAGCAAATGTCTTTAGTTAAAAAAAATATAATTAAAAATCATAAAAAAATAATTTTTTAAATATTTTTTTTATATTCTCCATATTTTATTGACATTTTCTCAATATATCTCAACATTAAAAAATATTGAATTGTTGCAAATCGATATCGATATTTTCTCGATATACGAGAAAAAATATATTTTTCTTAATATCGATATCAGTATTTTTCAAATATAGATATCGTGAAAATATGAGAATATTTCAAAAAATTTTAAACATTGGTATTACCTCATTGACGTGGCAAGGAAACTCATATTCCATTTAATGGACCAGGCCCATGGATTCCCTCCCTCCGTTATCAGGGCAGCTCTGCATTCATTCCCTATTATTCCAAGAAGGCACGCCCAAGCGGTCAGAGAAAGCTTTGCAGGATACTCCTAGTGCATCACCATGTACACAAAATTATCTTCTTATTTACATAATCGAAAAGTGATTTCAATTGCGTGTATATCTGGAAAATCATAAAACATGTCGTAGCCAACGTTTTGAATGCAAGAATGATAGGACCCTTGGCGGTGAAGTGCGGACTCGCGTGATGGGTGTGAGTACGATGCTACATCGGCTATGGTAAATGGGATATGTGGCCCGGTGACTAGAGTCATGATTACTACACTGCCAACCGTGTTCAAAGTGCTTAACACTTTTGCATGAACACGTATGTGACACCACGGTAGCCGCTCCAACCTACTATAGATACGAGAACTTATTTCAATGATTATACTGTAAATTTACATATTAACTTAATATTATGTTTACCTGAGACAAACTGTCATCACGAATGAAACCGCAGGTAGAATATTTGTCATCACCGCAGTGTATGTCGCACTGATGTATTTGATGCCTAGAAAAATCAGGTTTTTAGCTACTACCGCCCTTTCAAGAAGAAACAGTGGTAGATTAGTTGACAAAATATGTTACAACATATCAGTACTTATCAATTGAAATAAAAAACCCTCACCCCACTAAACTCAAAAGTACCATCTTTAAAAAAGTAATCAAGGTCATTCTGGCATTCTTCCCCTATGTAAAGAAAAAAAAAAGAAGTAAAAAAAGAAAAAAATCTAAAATTTTATAGAATACTATTTTATTTTATAATTGTATCCCTTTCAAGAAGTATGGCCAGAGTAGTGATGGTGCGTAAACGTGTGTGAAACAAGCAGGTGTAACCAAGGTTTAAAATTTTCTGAAATATCCTCGATATTTTTATGATATATTCGTACTTGGAGAATACCGATATTAATATTGGAAAGTAGGATATTTTTTCTTTGATATCGAGGAAATATTGAGATATATCGATATCGGTTTGCCACAATTCAAAATTTTTCGAATGTTGAGATAAATCCAGAAAATGTCAATAAAATATCGAGGATATATTAGATATATCGATATCGGTTTGCCACAATTCAAATTTTTTCGAATGTCGAGATACATCGAGAAAATATCAATAAAATATCGAGGATATATCAAAATATTAAAAAAATCCATAATTATAAAGTAATTTTTAATGATTTTTTTATTTTTCTTTTATCAGCTAAATATATTTTTTATTAATTAGTTAAATTTGAAAGAAAAATAGATTAATAGTTGCGTGAAACCGTCTCATATTGAGTCTATTTTATGTATTTTTTAATTAGTTATCACTTTTATTAAAATCAATTTCTTTAGTACATAAAAGTGGCATTGCGCTGCCCTATCCTACATGAAGTAGTAAATTATGATAATTCAACTAAATAATAATAAAAGTTATACTACCACCCTTCTGCGCCGCCCTATCCTACATAAAGTAGTAAATTATGATAATTCAACTAAATAATAATAATGGTTATACTACTACCCTTCTGTTCAATGACGCAAGTTGTCATTTTCAAATATCCGGACTGTTGCATTGAACTCGTCAAGATTCAATTTCAATAGGAACAAAATAACTGTAAACATAAATGGATCATTTAGTAGGCCACTTTCCAATTGGGCCGTCGTTAATACTAAAGGCCACGATCTTGTGGACTTAGGTGGCTCAAATTTTTATTTTATTAAACGACGGCGTTTCGAAGTTCTTTACACGCTAAACCACGCTTGCTCTTGCAACGCAGCACTGAACTCCAAATTGAAAGCGCGGGAAATTCTTGGTAAGGTGCTCTGGTGGAAGAATTACTTTCGGTAACAAAATGGACGATCAGGATTTGAAGTTGGAGAAGGCGAGATTGATTAGCTTGGCTCTGGAGTTCGGATTCGATGAAGACTCAGCCAACAAGTACTTGGATCGCCTCGTTCACCTCTACGGTGAATTTCTTCGTTCCATTTTGGGGCCCAACTCTAGATCATGCTCTTCCTGAATATCTCTGGGTCGTTTATCATTTTTTTATGATTTTAAAATGAACAATTGAAAGTTTACAGAAATTATTGGAGATGCTGAATTAAATTCTCTATATTTTCTGTCGTAGTGCTTGCTTTGAACTGAAAGTAGTGTATATCCGTATTATAGGGCGAGTTAGGATTCTATGGGCTCCTGATTTTCCACTTTCATATGAATACTCCCATGGTTATTCCCATTTTAAGTAATGCGAGGCTTTAATTGGCATTCTTAAAAGTGAATTTTATTAATGATATGATTTATAAACCTGTACTTGCGGTTTAAGATTGAGCTATGATAATGAGAGTAAGTGTGTTCTGATGACACAAAAAAATTTCGAACATGTACCTAGACATAGGTCCCTGATCTGTGAATTTTGCTTAAGCTTTACTCTCAGGACTACTGGAAATCTTCTGAATTGTCACATTGCTGCTAGAATTTGAAAATATTTCATATCCTAGTAACAATTAAAGAAATTGTATTTCTACGTGTTATTTTATTTTATTTTTTACATCTTTTTGGTGAAAATGTTCTATTTTTATAATATTCTTGGACTTTTGCATAAAAGTTCCAACTTGGGTTAAATAAGTAATGGACTTTACATTGCTTTTACTTCAAAACGTTTTAGTGAAATGTTCATGAATCTCTTAAATTTGAGAGAAGGGCACTATTTCCCTTTCTTCACATCTACTTCTGGGATTATATAGTCCATCGATCAATACAATTTCACTATAATAATTACTGTATTCTTCTTGTAAGGTGAGGATGGACGGGATTTTATCACTGTGGAGCATTGTGGTGATGACTATCTGGCATCGCTTGCGGAATTTATGCAAGACACTGAGGATTGGGATGATGTGCTAGCCATGGAGTCAGAAGCTTGTGGTGCTTTGGATGAGATTTTGGACAAGGATCTTCTTCAGAATAATGATTCAGAAATCTCAAGAAAAAGAAGCAAAATTCATGTCATAGAAGATTCTCCTGAATATCAGAAGCATCAAAATGTCATGCATTTGGACTCTTCAAGTGAAGAAGAGGCTCATGAAAATATTTCCAGAACACGCGTCACTCCTTCCTCTAATATTTCTGTAGATGGCAATGGTCATGGCCCATCCCCAAGTTCGATAAAACCTATGCCAATCTCTGTAAGAATTTTTTTTTTTTCCTGATACCAACAACTCTTATATTCTATGGAATATGGAACTGGTACCTTAGGGCTGCAAAAATTTGCTTTGTCAGTTGCAGTACTACATCATATTAAAAATGAAAATGCATAACCGTAATAAATATAGGTTTCATCATAAAAGTTTTACACTAGGGTATTAAGGTAGAGTTCTAATGGATTTTAGCATGTCATCTAGTTGCTTAAAACCCACCCTTCTTTTCTTTACCTAGAAGACGGAGACGAACAAATACATTGATATTGCACCACTGTCAGAGTACTAATATGCTATCTTTTTTTAAGGCCTGCAGGAGTGGTCCAACTCCAAGTTCAGGTTCATTCGTACACCCAAACCCCGGGTCATATGAAAATACACGTGGAACTCTAACATATGGAGAACTGCAGAAACTTGATGATTTTGAATTGGCAAATGTTGTCGTATTTGGTAATAGAAGCTTCCGACCATTGCAGCATCAGACTTGTAAAGCATTTCTTGCGAAGCGTGATTGTTTTGTTCTTATGCCCACTGGAGGTGGTAAAAGCCTTTGTTACCAGGTCAGTCATGTTGCCTGTTGGTGGAATAGATCTTCTCTTTCCTATAAGATTTTTCTTGATGGCAAATGAAACCCCATCAGTAAAATTATTTTGTCAAACTGTAGTCTGAATACTTAATAAACCCTATGCCCATCGGTTACTTATATTAATTTAGTCATCTTGCATGTCTCCTTTGTTAGAATTTAACCAGGTTTCTTGGCCATTTGATCAATTGCCTTTTCTTATTGCTAGAATGTAGGCTAAGTTTTCTCTAAGGGAGAAACAACCTTCCATGGTAATATTATTAACACATAACGAAGCAACTGTTATAGAATCACATTATATTAGCATTTTTTTAGAGTTGCATATTCATTATAATCCATAAGGTTAAATTAGACATACTTGATCAAAAAATTGTATTTTCACTCGTGATGCACTCTTGCCTCAAATTATCTATTATTCTGCCCAATTGCTTCTTTTAGATCTTTTAGTAGAATATTTGGAAGAACTCAAGTTTAAAATACATTCTAAAAGAATTTATTCAGCTTGACAAGTTAAACTAGGTGGCTTGTTTCAGATCTCAGTTTACAAGAATAAAAATTTTGCCATTTTAGAGTGAGTCGGTCTTAATGACAGATTTATTTCAATACACAGTGTTCTATAATGATAGGGTATATAATCTTATATTAGTGTCTTACTTTTGTATGCCAAACTGTGCAGCTTCCGGCCATTCTCCAGGCAGGTGTTACGATTGTTATATCTCCACTTCTTTCCCTCATCCAAGATCAGATTGTTACGCTGAATCTCAAATTTGGAATACCATCCACATTTTTAAATTCTCAACAGAAGCCATCACAAGCGGCTGCCATACTTCAAGAATTGAGGTAATGACAGTTTATTCTCAATACATACTGATTTGTATTACAACTCTCCACTCCTGTCAAATACTCTCAAGCTGTGCATGCTGCTGTTTCAATCTCTTAAAACAATCAAACAACCAATTTTTTCTTTAGAAAAAGTACAAAAATTGCTGGCTACTACTAGATGCAAAATATATGTTGATTGCCTACTAATATTGTTTTGTCTTTATAACTTGTATATGAATGTTCTAGGAAAGATAAGCCTTCATGTAAACTTCTGGATGTAACTCCAGAAAGGGTTGCTGGAAATTTGTCATTTCAAGAGACTCTAAGATGTCTTCACACAAAGGTAAACTCTGATTATGGTACGGAACATAATGTCAAATTTTGATGATATGCACTTCAGTCTGGAGATGCTCTTCTTTGACAAGACTGAATATTTAAAGATAATATCTCGATTTCAGGGACAGTTAGCAGGATTTGTTGTTGATGAAGCTCACTGTCTGAGGTATGCCATTCTTTAAAATATGCATTTTCTTCATGTTGAAGAAGTTTGCTGAAGAAAAAATTGTGTTAAAGTGGAAAATTTTAAGAAATACAAATGTTCCAATTCAAATTATTATTACTCTTGTATCTGTAGAGCATGTGTTGCCTGTTTATGAATTTAAATAATATGGTAGGTGATTAAAATTATATTCTAGTTTTAAACTGGGTTCATATAAAGACAGTATATATACTTGAGGAACAATTACCAGGATTTATTTTTGATGAAGCTCACCGTTTGTGTTGTGCCAATATTCATGTTGAAGAAGTTTGGTTTTGATTAAAAAGCAGATTTTGTGAAATATAAAATGCCAAATAAAGATTCTTATGGCTATTGTGTCTGTAAAGCATTTGCTGCACATGTATGAAACCAAATTAGTTGAAAATTACTTGATGATATGGTAGATGAATATAATCTTGTATGCTACTTTGAAGTCAGGGTTCATTTTAATTGGAATGACATATTTGATTCGGGCATTTGTTCATGATCTTGCTTCCTTCTCAGCCAGTGGGGACATGACTTTCGTCCTGATTACAGAGTGTTAGGATGCCTTAAGCAGAATTTCCCAAATGTTCCTGTGATGGCTTTAACTGCCACAGCAACCTGGATAGTTCGACAGGTTTTACTTGTGGTACACCAATATAACAGAAATGCCTATAATTTCCCTTTTAATGCTCTAAAGTAACATTTGTTCTACAGGATATCTTAAAATCTTTGAGAATCCCTCATGCAATAGTGCTCGAGAGAAGTTTTGATAGACCAAACTTGAAGTACGAAGTGATAGGTAAAACTAAAGAACCACTCCAGCAGCTTGGGAAATTACTAACAGATAGATTCAAAAACCTTTGCGGAATTATATACTGCCTCTCAAAAAATGAATGCGTAGAGGTTTCAAATTATTTGAATGAGAAATTGAAGATCAAAACTGTGTTTTATCATGCTGGTTTGGCTGCTCGTCAGAGGGTTGCTGTTCAACAGAAATGGCATAGTGGAGAAGCCAATGTTGTTTGTGCTACTATAGCTTTTGGGATGGGAATTGACAAACCTGATGTTGTGAGTTTTTCTAATCTATTTTCATTTTATATTTTCAAAATCAACTAACTATAAAGTTTGAATATATAGGTAAATAAAATTGATCATGCATACAAATTTCCGGATGATTAGAAGAGTATTTGACAGTACCTTTTTCAATTATACTTGTTTAAATGTTATCACAGGCCATGTACTGAAATTACTGCATCATCCAAACAATTGAAGTATGATGAGCTAAGAATAAATATAAATGTTCTAATCTGTACATATTTTAGCGCTTCGTCATCCACAACTCCATGTCCAAATCGATCGAGAGTTACTATCAGGAATCCGGAAGGGCAGGACGAGATGATCTTTCTTCAACATGTCTTCTTCTCTACCAGAGGAAGGATTTCAGTAGGGTCGTATGCATGCTCAGGAGTGGACAAAGTGTTAAAAGTGAAAGCTTCAAGCTGGCCATGACTCAAGCTCGAAAAATGCAAAGTTACTGTGAACTCAAGGTACCAGCTATCTGATTTATAGGGATGAATAGAAGACCGATGTCCAAAATTTTCTTTTTAAATGTGTAGTTTTCACTCATGCAGGATGAATGTCGTAGGAAAGCTTTACTTGAGCACTTTGGAGAATCCTTTGATATGAGTGCCTGTAAAAATGGTTCTAATCCTTGCGACAATTGCCTCAAGCTATCTTCATGATCCGGGTGCATGAAATTACACATTTTTCAGTATACACATCCTTCACTTCCAGATAATTACTCTTTTTACTCTTGCAATCCTCCAAATAGTGGACGACATTTCCTTTAATCATAAAACGGTATACCCCACCATTAAGAGGCCCACAACCCCTGCCCTGGGATCGGTGGAATATCACAGGTTATGTTTCAAGTGGCTTATAAGTTTTTTACCATACCGTATGTAGAATTGAACCCTCCTGCAACTACTACTTGAATTGGAATGTTTCTTCATCCTCCCTTCAACCGTTTGAGCTATGCTCCACGCAGTTTTCTTGTAATTATCTCACTATGAATTGAGGATTTGAGAAACTTGGACTTTTTTCTTTTTTTTTTTTTTTAAAGTTGGTTGATTAATGCTTTTAACGTGCAATTATCTTTGTGCAATGCTAGTCTCTCCATTAGTAACACTGAACTTGGGGCTACATCAACCCCCTAGAATTTGTGAAGCCCAGGCTAACTCAGTTGTAAATATTCTACAATAGAAAGTATTAGTGTCTACCAATATTGGAAGGATTTGAGTAATTTTGTTTGAAATCCATGACCTTATTTCCAATTTGGTTTGAGTGAGTTTTAGTATTTATGCTTTTCTCAATGCAGTTCAGATTCTCTATATCATTTTGGTACATCATCTCCCGTGTCTCACCATTTGATGGATGATATGTAAGAGAGAGATGGAAACTATGCCCTAAAAAGAAATGCTTGAACCTTAGGGATAATGTTTGGATTTCTTTCTCCTCCTACTTGTCAATCATATAAAGTGTGATGCAAAAGATGATGTACGAAAATAATGTAGAAAATCCAGTGTGTTCTCAGTGAACTTGAATATGTATACACTCATATTTTTCTTTTTTTCAGGGTGCTCATGGTTGTTACATTAGGATTTTATATAGTTTTTCATGTAGAGATGGTAGGTTGAATATTTAAATGTGGCCAAAGACAGAAGGAAAAACGTGTTTGACCAATATGGGCAAGCCCAGCTCTGCCTCTATTCTTGACTGATTTGTTCTTCAAATGTTTGTGCTGGTCGGTAGGGTTCATTTAATGCTGATAGCTATTTGGATTAATTAATTATAAGTTTATTATTAATTATTTGGATTAATCTGGGCAGTGCAGTTTTATCATTATATGATGCAGAATCTTTTTTATGGCGCCCACATTACAAATCTAGCCACAAGGATTTCAAGAATATAGAATTGTTGACTAATGCACATGCAAACAGCCTGCCATTTGGTATGATTATAAGTTATAACAGCTCCTTTTCCAATAATTCATTAATTTATCTTAATCTTCTTGGGTGAATTACATACCTATCACAGCAAATCACACCCCAAATTTAGGGATTTCATTTAATATTTTTTATATTGTTATTCCTAACTAATTTTAACATCCTAACGAACAAAATAAAATGGGTCCTACATTTTTTTTTAATCTGGTGTTCAGTTACAGTTATTGTATAGTATTGAATGATTGAATAAGTCTTCTAATTTAATTGTTTGTGAGATGGATAAAGGTAATTTTTTTTAATTTTCTATTAAAAGTATATATTTTGAGTGAGTATGTTGTGAATTGGTTTCATATATGGATGTTAATTTTGTAAAATTACTCTTAAATACTAAATTTTTTTAATTCATAAGAATAAGTTCATTTTTTAAAAGAATAATTTTTCATCGATAAATCAGATGTGCAAGAATTTGAAGAGTAATTTTTTCATTTAGAAGAATAATATGTTATTTATCCAAGAGTAATTTTTTATGATTGAGGAGTAATCAATATAAACAGTTGTTTTTTATTTTCATTGGTATCATTCTTTTAAAAGGCAGACTTGTATAAAATCGTTTCATGATGAAACCATTTTACGTTTTGGTAATTAGTTATTACTTTTTTATTAAAGATGCTATCATTTTTATTTTAGAATATTATCACTTTTCATTCATATTATAAGTTGTTCGTGATATTATTTACTGTGCTATTATCACTTTTTATTCATTTAGTATCACTTTTCATTATAATACTTTTTATGTCAATTGTTATATGGTTATTTTACACCATAGATTGGCCTACGACCAATGTAGCACCATCAAGGTGATGATTTCGAAAAGAGACACTCTCTTGTGAGACGGGTTATTTGTGATACGGGTGTGAGACGGGTTGACCCATCACTAAAGTATGTTTATTTGTAGTTAAAGTATATTAATAATAAATTATATTATAACACGTTAAAATCATACTTTAATGCATAATCTAACATACTTTAGAAAACACTCTTTAACAACCATTAATCATACTTTATCTATACAATAAATATACTTTAGTGATGGATCGACCCGTCTCACAAGAGACTTTATCATTAAATTATAAAATGCACCTTAAGTCAATTGTTTTATATATATATATATATATATATATATATATATATATATATATATATATATATATATATATATATATATATATATATATATATTAGTATAGTACCCGCGTGTTACGCGAGATTGTAAAAGTTTTATTTTACACTTGAAATATTTTATTTAATAAATATCAATGTATTTATATACTATAGTTAACTTTACATCTTTAATAAAAATAAAATAAAATAAAATTTTACACATATTGTATATTTTATTTTATATATTTATTACATTCTTTTAATTTAAATTACTTCCTCCCTCCTATTGAAACGTACGCATTTTATCATTTTTGTTTGTCGCAATATAAAATATACATTTCTCTTTATGGAACCCATATAAAATACTACATATCTCCATAGGGTCCATACAAAAATAATACAATTACCCACTTTACATTAAAAAAATATTTCTCTTACTTTTACGACATATTAAAATCTTATATCTCTAAATCTAACTGAAAAAAATAAACGTTCACGTTTCTATAGGACAGAGAGACTATTAATTGATATCCTATATGGCTAAAACTTGTGTACCCCGAGGACACTGTGCATCCAGATACCCTTTATATTAAATGGTATAACCTTTAGTATAAGGGCGTGCACCCTTTATTTCCTGAAAAAAAAATTAATAAAAGTGTACACTTTATCAAACAAAATAATTTACCCTTATTAATTAAAGTTAAAACAAAAATTTGCACTTCTATAGAAGGGAAATAAGATAATATAAAAAACACCATTTACAATAAAAAAAAAAACTATCATTATCTAACATATTTTTACCATTTTGTTATAACAAAAATAGCATAATACTCTTAAAATTAACCACTTTTCTTAATTTTCATATCGAATAAGGCGTGCAATCCTTTAAAGACGGAGGGATCGAGGGAGTGTGTTTTTATTATATAAATAAATAGAATAAAATAACATTAAAAATGAATTCCATTATTTAAACTTATTTTATGTCAAATTTAATGGAGTATTTATTTAATATTTTTAAATAAGAAATTATATAATATACGAAAAAAAACTCATGTACCACGATTTTTTCTTATACATTTATTTATATAATATAATTGTGTAAAATTTTATTTATTATTCATATTTTATAAATAAAATTTTGATTATATATATTATTATCTTTAGAAAACTTATAATACTATAAATTTAAGATTAGAATAAAAAAAACAAAAGTTTTTAATACATGTCTTAATTAATATTTCAAAGTAATTAATGATATATTAAATTGGATTCAACCAATAATATATCAACATTTGTGTTTTTAAAGTCAACATTTTATGAGAGAGTGCCACATATGTTTTTTTTTTTAAATTATATAAGGAAACTACTTGTTAATTATACATATACTAGATAGTATGAATCTCATGTATTACATCGGTGGTAATGTTACAATTTTAAAAAATATAATTTAAGTCTAATATAATTATTTATTCAACAATTTAAAAAAATATATAATTCAAGTTTAATATAACTATTTATTCCATTATAATCTAATATGAATTTATATTCAAGAGTAAAATTCAATTTATATACACTCAAATATAAATTTGCTTCCATCGGTAAAAACTTAATTTCGTTGTTAAATTGATTTACCAAAATTTAAAAAAAATATATTGAATTGGTTATTCAAATTTTGTTACGAAAATTTACCAAAAAAATTACTCCCTCCGTCCCAGGAAAGATTGCACCCCTTTCCTGGCACGAAGATTAATAAAGTGGTGACTTTTAGGGGTATTATGATATTTTTTTTTGTAATAAATAAATGATAAAATATGTTATGTGTGTTAGGTAGGAGTGATTTTTTTGTAAATAAAGTGTATGGAGAAAAGTGATTGTGTTTGACTTTTTGTTTTTTTAAAAATATGTAAACTTTTGTGGGACAACCCAAAATGAAAAGTGTGTCATTTTTTCTGAGACGGATGGAGTATATGTTAACTTAACTATGGATGAAAATAATTTTATAATAAAGTTAATTAATACAAAAAATCAATACAAATCAATTTGACGAAATAAAAAATTATTTAACAAAAATTAAAAGAAAAAAATAAACAAATAGAAAAATAATCTAACAAAAAATCATAAAAAATTAATTTAAAAAAATAAAAGTAACCATGAAAAAAATTTATTAATGTAAGTAAATAAATATTAAAAAAATTTCATACTAATAAAATTAAAAAAAAACAATATTAAAACAAATAAATAAATAAACACAAAAGCTAATCAAAAAAAAATTTGAAAAATATAAAAGAAAGAGCAAAAATTATAAAAATAAAAAATATCACATTCATATTCAATTTTAAAAAAATTATTTATGTATCATTAAATTTTAATGTTGGTGAAAATGTATTTAAAAAAAATAAAAAATTAAAAGAAAAAAAATAAATAAAAAAAGATAAAAAGAAAAATTATAATAAAATTAATATATATAATTCAAAAATAAAAAATAAGTTTATTGTGGTAAAATTTGAAGAAATAAGAAAAAAAAATAAAGTCATAACAAATTAATTAAATAAATTTGTAAAATCATTAAAAAAAATTAATAAGGTCAAAACGATTAAAAAATTACATACTAATAATTTAAAGAAATTAAAATAAAAAAATTAAATAAAAAATATAATAACATATAAAATTAATCTTAAAATTTGTAAATTAACTATGAAAATAAAAAGTTAATTAAGTGAAAAAATTTTAAAAAACAAAAAAAATTACGTACTAACAATAAAACACGAAAAAAATTTATATAATAACAAAAAATAATCGATATAGAATATAGAAAATATAAAAGAAACAGTAAGAAAAATATAATTAAAAGTGAATTAATAAAAAATTAATTAAAAAATTTTGTAAAATTAACCATGAAAGAGAATTTAATTACGTTAAAAAAATACTATAAAAGATTATAAAATTACATACTAACAATTTTTTAAAAAACACTAAAACCAATAAATAAATAAATAATTTATAAAATATAAAAATATATAAAAATTAATCAATAATAATAATACTAATAAAAAACGAATACCTTTGTTTAAAATTTTATTATAAATAAATTCAAAGAAATAATAAAAGAAAAAGAAGTCACAACAAAATTAATTAAATAAATTTGTAAATCGTGAAAAAAAAAATAACGTAAAAAAAATAAAAAATTACATACTAATAATTTTTTTTTAAAAAAAGCAAATTAAAACAAAAAAAAAATTTAATAATAAAATATAATCAAAATGAAATCAAAACTAAATTAATTAAAAAATTATAAAACTACCCATGAAGAAAATTTTAATTATGTAAAAAAATCCAAAATTAAAAAATTACGTACTAATAATTAAAAAAAAATAGAACTAAAAAAATAATAAAAAAAGAATGTAAAAAATATAAAAGAAACAATGAAAAAATAATCAAAAGTGAAATCATAATATTTTTTTTTTGTAAAATTAACCACGAAAAAAAATTAATTACATAAAAAAAATTCAAAAAATTATAAAATTACATACTAACAATTTCTTAAAAAAAAACTAAAATCAATAAACAAATAATTAAATTAAAAAAATAAAAAGAAAATAAAAATTAATCAATAATTAATAATAATAATAATAATAATTAAAAACAAATACCTTTCTTAAAATTTTGAAGAAAGTTTTTGTTCGGCAGGACTCATGATGAATAAATTATGTGTCTAGAACGAATGAATAACGAGTCTTATTTATAGGTTGGGAAGGGATAACTTTACTAAATCTTAAAGTAAATATATGTATTTATCTATATTAATTTTAATTAATAGTAATTAATTTTGATTTGATAATATCATATTCAAATCTTAAAATACTATATGTATTTATTTATATTAAAATTTAATTAATAATTAAAGGCAAAGACTTGTGTGAGACTGTCTCACGTAGCTCTTACGTGAGACGGCCAGTAAGTGATAACTTTATGAAGGAAAATGATAATAAATTAATGAAAAATGATAATATTTTTTCATGAACAATTTATAGTATAAATAAAAAGTGATAATATTTTATAGCAAAAGTGATAATGATTTATAGCGAAAGTGATAACTATTTTAAAAAATGAAAAATGATCTCACGTGAGGCGGTCTCACGCAAGACCTACCCATAATTAAAATAATCGAGATTAATTCCAGTGGCGACACCTCATCAAAATTAAACTCTCATTTAATATATTAAATATATATATATATATATATATATATTTGTTTTTTAGGCCAACACAATAATCTCAACAAACTCATTTTTGTTAGACAAGTTTAAAAAAATAATATTTTAATAAAATGTAATATTGATTAATAAAAAGTGATAATCGTTAAAATAACTATTTCATGAAACATTCTTAATATAAATAAGAATTGATAATTATGGGAATTATGGAAATGTAAATTGAGAGATTACTTAAAAAATAAAATAATAATATTAAGTGCACATTATTTAACTATACTAAATAAGAACTTGTATATATGGAACAATGGCACCACATGATTTTGTTTGGAACTTTTTTAATTCATTTACTATGAGTTTAAGTAGATTTAATAAATTAATTCATATTTGTTTGGATTTTGGTAATATGAATTTGAATTTTTATCCAATTAATGTGCAAGAAACTATTAATTAATATGATAGATGAGATGAAAGAGGATAGAGAAAAGAAGAAAAAGTATTAACCGAGAAATATAAAGTATGATAGGGGAAGTTCAAAATATTTTATTTTTATGATTCATGATATATTTTATCTCTCAATCCACAAAAATATTTTATTATAGTTTATGTAATATTTTACTTATGATTTTATCTTTATCTTTAAGGTGTAGGACTATTACTAAATGCATGATTATAATTTTTCATTAGTGATTTATGCAATATTTTACTTTATAGTTGATGACTTATATTACCACAAATTTAGAGTTTGCTATTAAAATGTAACACTCTTATGTAAAGATATACATTTTGCATTTTTATTTATTTAAGGTATACATTTTTTTTCAAGTGGGGCCTCATATACAGTATTTCTTAGTAATATTACACAATTTAATATCGATTTGAATTACTACTAGGCATAAAAGGGTAATTATAATTATAACACGCATACTACGTATTAACTATTAAAATATTTTGTATTTTTTTTATCTACTTAAAAAATCAAATTGTATGTTTTAATTTGATGGAGAGTGCTAATTAGTTGAATATAAATATTTTTTAAATCCTTAATTAGCTATGTATAACTAAAAACCAATCCCACACATTCATGCTCTTAACATTTATTTCAATTGTAGGTTGATTAGTATGTAGTAATGGTAGTTACCATCAAGAGTGTTGTCAAATGATGATTAATTAATAGGTTCTTAAAATGTGTGGAGCCCAACTCCCAAACATTTGATGTTGTAATCTTAAGATTATTGCACATAATTGTGGTTGAAGAGGGGCCTAGTAGGCCCCACCAATGATGCAAATAGGAAGCATGAGAAAGACCAAGAAAGTATGCACAATCAAAGGAGTATATTTGTGACTTTGTATCAACACAGAAACATTCCATATGCACAATCAAAGGAATTATGAATAGCTACAGAGGCAGAATAGGTCATGACTTTAATATGTGGGATACACAAATGTCCTCCACTTCATATATGATGTTTAATTATATACAAAATATGGACTCGTGATTTTTTATATTATTTTCTTGTATCATGTATCATTGATTTTTTAATTAATATGTAAGTGGAGAATAAAGTTCAATAATTATTTTTAAAATTTATATTTTATTTTTTAGGGTTATAATTTCCTTATCTCTTTTGTATGTCATTCATTTGACCACAAAATATGATATCTTAGTTGTCACATTGTTGTAACCTCTACTAAGACATAAAGATGCACTGATTATTTATATTAGTGAAATTTTGTGAGTAAAAACCATATGGATTTATCATTGGACTTCTCACTTAAGTAAGTTGCCCAAATTCTATTTTTTTTGAAAATGAATTAAAGGAGTAATAAGGGTTTAATCTTTGAGTATAGATGTTTGGTGAACTAACTTCTAACTACCAACAATTAACATTTACAATTAAAAAAAATATATGGCTTTATAATTCCTAATGTAGTCTTAAATACACTTATACTGTACTCGTTTATTAGTATGGATCTGAAGTGAAAATGACGAGAATTTTTAAAAAAATTCCACGTGAAAAACTTTAGTTGTACAGTGTGAGAGTCTCACCCAATTAATAAAAGGGACGGCTATTTGCACCCCAAAATTACTAAACCTTCCCCAAAAATATATAATAAGAAATAATTACCCTTATAAAACTTATATCTGTTCGATTGCAACAATCGAACATGCATCTATGTTTATCTGTTCGGTTACAACAACCGAACAGAACAAAGAATTCATATATCTTATCTGTTCTGTTGTAACAACCGAAAAGTCATCTATCTTTATGTGTTCGGTTGCAACAATCGAACAGAATAAAAAATTCATATATTGTTCGGTTGCAACAACCGGACAGAATATGATTTATTTTTTTAATTCATATCTACATTATCGAATAGATAAGATAAAGATAATTTTGATGGACATAAATCTTTAAAGAAATATGGTGACTCGTGGAAGTAAGTTTCTACTCTATCAACGAAAGTGGCAGTAGTAGTGGTTATAAATTCGTCTAAATGATAACCACTACCACTTCCATTGATAGAGCATAAACTTACTTACTTTCATGAATCACAATATTTCTTTAAAGATTGATGTCCATGAAAATTATATGTTACCTTATTTATTCAATAATGTAGATCGGTTGCTGCAACCGAACACATAAGATATATGAATTCTTTATTCTGTTCAATTGCTGCAACCGAACACATAAGATATATGATTCTTTATTCTGTTCGGTTGCAATAACCGAACAAATAAAGATAGATGACTGTTCGGTTGTTATAACCGAACAGATATAAGTTTTATAAGGGTAATTATGTCTTATTAAATATTTTTAGGGTACGTTTAGTAATTTTTGGGTGCGAATAGCCGCCCCTTAATAAAAACTCTCATTATTGAAATGATTTGAATTATTAAAAAAATTTCACGTGCAAGATTTTGGTAGCATGGTGCGAGAGTCTCACCTAATTAATGGAAATAACAAAACTCTCAACCAATGAATAAAATTCTGATTTTCGTGTAGTTTGTAAATAAATAAATAAGTCGGCAATGTGATATATATATATTAGTATATTGCAATAAGCAAAATTCTTGATTTATTGTAATCTAAAGATCATAAACTTGAATTATTGTCAACACATTTTACCATTTCATATGAGCCAAACTAACTCAGTGCAGACATCTAATTTGCAAAGTAGTTGTGGGTAGAAATGACAATGAACAAGACATTTATTTATTTAGGTTCTCATATTCATTAAATATAACAAATTCCAAATCAATTAAAATAAAAAAACTTGGAGTAATATTCTTACCATCCAAAATTAAATAACCAATTTCATAAAAAAAAAAAAAATAAGCAATACAAGTGTGATACCAAAACCATTTAATATTTACGTTCTCTTCTTCCTTTTCTTTTATATACTTAATGAAAATCTTGTAATTAATAATTAAATATTGAATAAATATATAAAAAATCTCAAATGTGAAAATTTCACCTTATAAGCAATTTATTATTATTTTTTTTAAATATGTGTATTATAGGTGTTTCTACACCAATATGAGGAGTGATATATGAGCGCTAGGGGAGACATTCCAACCCTTAGATGAGAAGCCGAGGCTCACACCCTCAAGACCGAAGTGAGATTTGATCCTCACTACCAAGGCAATAATATATGCAAAATATTAACAAATATTGCTGATACAGTACCTAAGAGTGGAAGAGCCAAGGTTAAAACCAAAAAAAGAAATGGCAAAAGAAAATAAATGAAGTGTGAATCAAAAGACATCTCAGTCTACCCTTAAAGGGTGAAAATGAATAGTGGGTAAATATTTTTAAAAATATTATTTAATGCCAACTTTTTATAAGTATGTTTAAAAATACCTAAAATGACAGAAAAGATATTGATTCGATAATGACACGATTATAATTTTTGAAAAAAGTTATTATCAAGTCAGTTTTTTTAATTACTATCGATGATGATTTTTTTCAAAAATTACAATCATATCATTAGTCAAGGTATTTTCTATAATTTTGAATATTTTTAAACATACTTTTAAGAAGTTGGCGTTAAAAAATATTTTTAAAATCTCCAGGGCGGAGGGATTCATTACTTCCTCCTATTAATCTGGATAGGGTCTTTCCATTATTCTCAGCCTTTAGGAAAGAGGGGTCAGCCCTAACAAATAAATAAGGTCCAACCATCAACATCACACGTTAATCTCACTTCTAAGAGGATGTGATGCTCTTTCAATCAATTATAAGTCTAAAAAAGAATTGATATCATTTGAGTTCCTTACAACACATGACAGGACTATGATTTAAATTTTTTTTATTAAAAATACTATCTCCCTTTTATTCGACTTATAAAATGAGTTTTCTATGCTCGTTATGCACATAATAGGTAAAACAATGTGCATTCACAAATTCCAAGATAACACCGTATAAAAGTATAGATATGTTACTTCAAAATTATTTTGGCACGCATATATACTCACTTATAATAATAATAACACTTGTTTATTTGCACTTGGGAGAAGATATTGGGTAGAACCTACTGCATTATCCATTTACATTACCCAAAATTACTATTAAATCATGTTATGTTAGCTATTAAATACTATGAAATTCCAAAAAAAAAAAAAAAATCCCGACACATCCCTAAAAGGCATTTTCATAATAATATTAACAAAAACTCTTATTAGCTACATATTTCACATTAAATGATGACAAAAATTTATGTGAGATATCTTTTCACAAAAGTGATTTTTGTGATACGGATAAAAAAATAATATAGTAACACTCAATTAACAAAAGGCAATAATGTTGATAATGTTACAATGAATTATATAATAAATAATTTATAGTATAAATAAGAAATAATAATATTTTTTAAAAAGTGATAATATTTTTAAGGGTAGGTCTTGTGTGAGATCATCGTGAGACCATTATTCACTTTTTAAAATAGTTATCACTTTCGTTGTAAAATATTATTGCTTTCGCTATCAAATGTTATTACATTTTATTTATACTATAAATTGTTAATGAAATAGCATTATTACTTTTTATTAATTTATTATATTACTTTTTTTATAAAAATTATCATATTTTGTCCGCCATAAGCAAGCATTTACGTGAGACAGATCTAGTTTTGCCTATTTTTAATAAAAACTACTCATAACTAATTAGTGCATTACCCGTACCTCTAAATAATTGTGTGGAGTATAGAGGAAAATAAGCGCATAAATGTAAGGTTTTAATTTCATACTTTAAATGAAAATAAAATAAGATGATATGCATATAAAAATAATTGTTGTTGCGGTTCACACCTAATTTGTGGCCATCATAATTAGCAATACTATCTCTAAAAATAGCAAACTTATTGGACTTTTGTTATACTCCTATATAAGTCATAGTCCTTCCACTTTGTGTTTGCTTTCCGCTAAAGAATAGCGTTGGCAAACGTTCTATATTTAGATTACGCTCTTAAATGAAAATGAAATTTCAAATTTATTAATGAGTTGGTTTGTTGTGTTTTGGTGTATATAAGATGTGTAAGGTTATAACATTTTGTTTTAAAGGGTATACACTTTAGTTAATAAAGGTATAATTTTTTAATGAAAAGATCAGCTGAAAATATGAATAGTATAAATATTTTATTATTTTTTTTTCAGAAAATAAAGAGTACACGTTATTATACTAAATGATATATCATTTAATAATAAAGGATATATATCTTTTGAAAAATGCGGGATTTGAGAACACGCAAGTTTTAGCCTTTATTAATTCTAATCCATCTAAAACTTATTATTAATTAAATCATGGGCGTTTTAAGCGAGGCCGTCTCATCATAAGATCATTTTACGCTTTCATAATTAATTATTATTTTTTATTAAAAATATTATCAATTTTCATTTATACTAACATTTAATTTTTGCATGTAAATTAAGGAGTATAATATTTTAATGTGTAATGAATTGAGAAAAATAATATTTTAATGTGTAGTGAGTAGTTGTATTAGTGTAATGTGTGAGCTCATGTGTATATAATAATTATTTTGTGTGGGTCACATTTACAAAAAAAAAATGTATATTTTGTTTTGGAACGAATCAAAATAGAAAAATGTATACCTAATTGTGGGACGACGAATTATCACTATTTATCATTTTATAACTCACATGAACTTAAACAAACATATCCTATATAAACTAACATGTTTGTTTTGGATTTATATAGATTTAATAAATTATAAAGAGTATAAGTGATACTCCCTCCAACCAATTATAAGGAATACATTTGCTTTTTACAAGTGGATTAAAAAATATTATTATTTAATATGTAGTAGGTAATTGTATTAGTAGGGTGTGTATGTCCCATATATTAATTGTATTAGTATTTTGTGTGGGCCCCATGTATCTAAAAAGAAAATGTAATCATTTGGTGCGGACACCCAAAATGACAAAATGTATACATTGCCGATGGATAGATGGAGTATTTGTTTTGAGTTTAAGTAGGAATGGTTGATTTAAAATTAAGTGGATTTAGTAAATCTAGCAAATGATGTTAATCTAATTTTGTTTTGAGAATTTAAATAGGATAAATTTTAATTTTATGTTAAATTAATGTGTAAAAGTAGAGTATGAGAGATAATGACATTTATGTAATATGATTTTATTAAACCTAAATTAGAATAAGGAATGAATTACGTAATCCTAAACCAAGACTAAAAATCGAAAACAAACGCAGAACGTTACCGGTGATGTTTAGTTTAGGAATGGAATTGAGATTTTGGGATTTGAAAATCTAATAAATTGTGATATATGTTTGTTTTGAGTTTTTGGTAGGTAAATTTTAATTTTATGTCAAATAAATGTATAAGAAAATATTAATTTATTATAAAAAAAAGAGAAGAAAGAGGAGAGATAAAGATAGAAAGAATACTTAAATTATGACAGAGAATATATTTTGAGGATTGTAGGATTTGTAGGTGTATATAAAAGTGATTTTGTATGGATTTTAAAGTTCATTCTCAATTTTCAAAATCAAATAACTTTTCATTAAAAATATTAATACTTTTTATCTGTGGTGCATAAATTATTATGTTAAATGATCTTAAACAAGTAAATTATTGTTGGCTCAAAATGTATTTCTAACTTACGAGATTTAAAAAGATTAAAAAAAATAATAATAATAAACTGATAAAACGATAGAGATTTCAATTTGCTCACTTATGTATACTATACTATCATGCACATGAATAAATTGATGATTGTATTTTAAAAAAAAAATAATAAAAAAATCAATGAGTAAATAGGAACATGATGGGCAATGAGATCCCATGATTTATATAATATACTATCATATGAGAGTAGTCTTCGAAGCATATTCATCCTGCACTTATTCCATACACTGCACAATCAAAATATTTACATAACATAAACACTTGCATTCTAGTAAGATTTAATATTCTGTTCTCTCTTAGTTCGCCGAAGTAAGATCTAGTCATTATTTCTCTTATAGTTCGCCTGAATTCCTGTGATTACGGTGGTACCTTCACCAGAAACAAGAATTCGTTTCACTTTTAAAAAAGATCTGCAAAGATCGGAGCGCTACCAGGATGTATTTCTTCTTGAGGGAAATTATGCTCGACTCGACTTCGACATTCCTCAAGACATAAAAAAGAGTTAGAAGATTGTTAGCTTCTACTCTTTCTATTATTTGTATTCTTTTTTACCATTACTCTTTTCTACATTTCTACCCATATCATTATAAATTGATTGATTGGTATACTATAAATCAACATTAATCTCATTCATTTTATTTTGCAATGAAATTTAACATAAATCTTTTGGGGGTTACTTAGTGACCCTTGGTCATCACTAAGTAACCCAAGTAACCCCCTCATATGGGGTGTGCACACCCTCACATGGTGCACATTTCATGTGAGATCGATGACCACGGGTAACCTAAGAATTGTTCAAATCTTAGTGATTGGATTTAAATTAAAAAAAATACTCTAAATAATTATGATTCATGCGAATTTTTATTTGTTTTTACACATTTGTGAGTGTAATAAATCCTATATGTATTTTATTAAAGTATTTATATTTAAAATAGGAAAAAAAAATCCATCTCATTCATTACTATTTATTTAGGGGATGATTGAATTTTAAATTCATATTCCATTTTTATTTTGTCGAAGTGATAAATAACGATGACATAAGAACTGAAGGAGAATAGATCCAAATCAAGAGTTGACATTATGTGTACTCAAAATACTGGATTTAGAATATACTATTCCAAATATTTTTCTTCGGAAGCTGTGTTAATCTTAATTCAATAATGTGCAGTGTATTTTGGTGAAATGAATATGCACCTGTTTTATAATAAATTAAGAAGAAATGAAGAAAGTAAATGGGATATTTCATTTTCAATAATTTATATATCCAAACACTCCCTAACAAGGCCAAATACTGAAAACAACAGTGCACATTTCTTCTTTCACCTTTTGTAGACAATGGGTTTTTAATAATTTTCCAGAAACAAAAGCATGTGGAACTCTGAACATGGAATTATTATTCATGGGATTTTAATGGACTTATTATTATTTTGCCATAATATTATATTAAATTATTCTAATAAATTCATTTGAAAAGGACCATAGCTTAAAACAGTTAAATCTCAATTCAATAATCAATAATTAATACTCAATGCGTAACGCTGCCGAGTGTGACTCTCTCACTCTCCCTTTTCCTCCCAACATTTCACTCTCTTTTTTTCTCTTTTTTTTCTTTCAAACTTCTCTCTCTCACTTTCTCTCTCTGCCCACTTCATTGTGAGATCGAAATTCAAAATCTATAACAGCTTCTTGTTTAAACGACTTAGATCTTTGCTGGGGCTCTCATTTTTGTTACTTCTTTATCGCCGCTGCTGTTCTTGAGCACCAAGATTTGAGCTTTGAAACTCTTTATGGAGACTTCTTGACATTCTAATGATGTGTGGATTTTGGGTATGAGCATTGCAGGTGTGTTTGTATTTTTCGTTTCTTTTTTTGGTATACTGAATGTATTGGTATATTTCTTTTCTTTTTTTGGTATACTGAATGTATTGGGGGCTGGTCAGTTCAAATGTAGTTGTATACTTGTATTGTGTATGTATATGTTTGTGTGTGAGCACAATTACCTGTAAAACTGGGATATAGTATTTTAAGTGGTGAAATTAAATGCAGTGTAAAATGGTTTGACCATTTGGTTTAGTGGGTTTGTCTTGTTTCAATGGGAGGTCGGTTTTCTTTCTTTTCTTGAATTTGTTGATTTCTGTTCTTGAATTTGGAGATTTTTGAGGAATGGAGTTTTTGGTTGATCTGTGTGGGGTGATTTACCTAACAGATTATGATTTTAAGTCTCTAGTCGTCTATGCTTGTATAAATGCACCAACTGTTTAAAGATTTTGTACATTAAGTATATGCATATTATTTTGTGGAATGCTGCTTTAGGGTTTCATCGAACTTGGTTTTGTGTCTCATTTTTAGGGTTTATATGAGTTATAACAATTTATTATCGTTTCTCTTTCGATTTTTGACTGGTGGAGCTCCTTAGAGTAAAGATTTGAAGATTTTTTTTTCTTTGCATTGCTGCAGATGGGGGTTTGTCTGGTGTTTTTGTAAAGAAGTTTCAAATTTAAGAAAATGGAGGTTGAAAAGAGAGGGGTAAAGGGAGGCTTTTTCCAGTTGTTTGATTGGAATGGCAAATCTCGGAAGAAGCTCTTCCCAAGCAAATCTGAATTACCTGGTAATATTTGTCTTCACTGAGTACCATAGTAACTTTCCTTTGTTTCTGTCTTCATGATTTATTGGTGTTCAAATTTAATTTTTGGTCTTGTAATGCAGAGGATTCAAACCCAGGAAAAGAAAGTTATCATGGTTCCATCATTGCACGGAGGCAGTTGGTATTTCTCTTTAACTTCCTTCCCTGGTAGTTGGCTCCAAAATAACAATCTAAGTATGTGGTATTTGACTTTATGCATTTGTGTTGTATGAAGGGGCTTGAGAAAGGATATCCTCAAACTGCTACGGGTCACAATGATTATCTCTATGCTTTATCAGCAAGTTGTGACTCAGACTATGGAAAAAAACCGCCTGGGGTTGTGGCACGTCTTATGGGACTGGATTCGTTGCCAACGTCAAATGCTAATGAACCTTGTTTTACCACCCCATTTGCTGAGTCTCACTCATTCAGAGATTCTAGTTACTTGATGGCTGCTCCTACATTTCAAAGTGAGCATGATATCGTAATCTTTGAGAGTGTGCGAAATAAATTGGATGGTTCAACTAGGAATCCTTTGGACCTGAGGGGGCCAAAGATGCCAAGCCGACCATTCGAGAGATTTCAGACAGAGGTGTTGCCTCCCAGATCTGCTAAGCCCATTTCTGTTACTCACAACCGGCTCCTATCTCCTATCAAAAGTCCTGGATTCGTTCCACCTAAAAATGCTGCTTACATAATTGAGGCAGCTGCCAAAATTATGGAGCAAAGTCCACGATCAATCAGTAAAGGAAACTTTCCATCACTTGGGTCGTCTTCTATTCCATTCAGAGTTCGGGACTATAAGGAGAGGATGGAGGCTGCTAAGCGATCATCTCGATCAGTTGATCCATCCCAAAAGTGGAGAGAGGAAAATTCTAAAAATATCAAGAAACAAGTGAATTCCAGGGTTAAGGGCCAATTAGAAGATAGTTATCTATATAAGGGCCCTGAAGAATCCAAAAGAACTAGTTCTCAAAGATCAAAGAGTAAGGAAAGGTCAGTCTCTCTTGCAGTACAGGCAAAATCCAACCTTCAAAAAAGAGATAGGTTGAATTCAGCTGGTAACAGAAATTCTGAAAAGCAGAGAGAACATGGTGATGCTAAAAGTATCAGTGTCAATAGGGATCTAGCAAGTACACAAAAGAAAGTGGAAAAGCAAAGTTCATCAAGAAGGCATTCTGAGGTGCTGAGGCTGAACAATCAGAAGCAGAATTGTGCACCTGCCAAGTATGAAGAAAATGTCGAGACATCGTGTTCCCAACCAAAGGAGAGAAAAGAGTTGAATTTGTCCACCAATAATGCTAATGCGCGGACTAATAAGAGTGTTGATAAGATTGTTGTTAATAATGTGATTACCTCTAGAAAGACAAATTTTGTAGCTGCTGATCCTGGAAAAGAGGTTTCTTCATCTAGAGCAAAGACAACCTCGAAAAGGAGAGTGCCAATCAATGGGGTTGGTCATTCTGGAGAAAGTATTTCCCAGAAAACGATAACTGTGAAAGATGAAAAAACTGTCAAATGCAATGTTGCCTTTGAAGGTGATTCTAAATGGGAAGGATTGGACAAGAAAAGTAATCTTGATGTTGTCTCATTCACATTTACATCTCCCATCAAAAAATCTGTTGGATCCAATTCATGCAGCAGAATCTTGGAACCAACTAGCTCATCTTCTCTCAATTTCAATACTTGTACGCATGAATCCGAATTAAGTTCTGCTGCATCATCTTCAGGGTTTAATGCTATTGGTGGGGATGCTCTGAGTGTGCTTTTGGAACAAAAACTGAAAGAACTGACTTCTAGGGTTGAATTTTCCCAGAAAGATATGTCAGAATCTGGTTCTTTGTCCAGTTTCACCAACTATGGAAACATGAGTCCTGCATACTTAATAACAACCCCTCCATCGGATGATATATGCAAAAGTAAACTGGAAAATGAGAATGTCTCTGATTGTTCTTCTACTAACAAACTCTGGCTCCTACCTGGAAACGAAAACAAGGTAACTCATCTTTCTTTAGCACGTCCTTTTGCAAACCTCATTTATGCATCCTTTACTTTTTACAGTGTTTTATTTAAGTCAGGATTGCACTATCGGTGTGCTTTCGGATTTCTTGCATTGGATAATACCTGAATGTAGTTACTTGTGAGTTTCATCAAGGTTATCTTTATACATGAAAGCATGAGGTGAAAAAAGAAAGACTGCTTCGTTTGTTAATGTCTGCATTATACAAACCCGGCAACTGGCTCATTAGTTCACTACTACAAAGTCCAAAGTGGCTACATATCTGAATGATTATAATTTTTTAATCACTCTTTTTGAGCTTTGTTTCACATTGTTGCTTGTGAATAAAATAGATATTAATGTGATTTGAGAAAGAATAATGTATATTGGCATAACCAATTTGAAGGTGCCTAAACTATCAACTTTTACTTCAATAGGTCCTTAATTTTTATTTTAAAACTTCTAAGTATTATATCTACTCTTTGCAAGTGGTTTTGTAAATCGTCAATTTTTAGGAAATTGTTGAGTCATTCTACCAGTAATGTTATACCTCAACTTTTGCTTGTTATAATTTTTTTTTCAAATTTGTTTTCATAAATTATTAAGGGACTTGTTATTTTGAGAATTGTTGTATTAAATTGCTTATAATAAACACACCTAATATTAATAAAATTAAATAAATATTTATGTGATTTAAAGACACTTTTAAGATGACCCAAAAATTTTCGTAAGATCTCTTCTCGAGGGATCTCATTAAATAAAATTTCAATACTTTAATGACTTTTTAAAGTTAAAAAATTGTTTAGGGACCTGAAAATAGTTTGGGGGTCTTTTCATTGCATGCCAATAAAAAATAATATACATTATGTTGGTTATAGATGCTGTTGTTGGCAATGGTTGTTAAGCCAGATCAGGACATTTAACCATTACAGGCAAACTGTTGTTTATCATAATTATCCTGTTCAAAACATGGTGCTGGGGATCATGGAGGGTTATAGAAAGCCCATTTTTTAGAATTGGATTTGCATTGATGCATTATTATCCTTTACTGTATATCTTGTGGTTTTCTGAGCCTAATAAATGTCTTTTCCATAAATAAGCTAAACAATTAAGAGTCCATAGCCCTCAAAAGTATAACCTTAACATATCTCAAGCATAACCTCAAAGTGTGGCTTTCTAAAATCAAGTGAGGATTTTTTTTTTTGATCGGAAATCAAGTGAGGATGTTGAGGCATAAAGTTTTTTTGTTTTCTTGTTAAATTTATATGTTGGCAAATAGATAAATATGCGTCCTTGGGACGTCTGAGCTTTAAGGAAAATATTGTACTGTGCTTTGTCTGGGAAGGATTGCCCATTCAGAATTCAATCCTTAAAGATTTCATATGTGATATTCACTACACTAGCACATAGATTATTCCTTGAATTGGGCACTTATCTTTCCTTTATATTACTCGCTCAGAATTTGACATCTTCATTTTAGTTTGACTGTTTTTCTATTTAATTGCATCCGTTGTACTCCTGTAATTAATTTACTTTGATTTTCAGGGAGTTGAATACTATGAAGGGGGTGGTGATAACAACACTACTTCTCCAAGATATCTTCACTTCCAAGGGTCCGTGTCAGTTGCTAGCCAGCCTTCTTTATCAGGAGCTAGTTCTGATTCGTTTGATGTTGAAAGAAGCTCGGGTAATGAGGGTTTAATCACAAATCCACTTTCTTTTATTCTTTAGATTAATTTTGTCTTGGAAATGAACTAGATCTTATGGAGAAATGTGTGTGTAGCTCTGGGTAATCTGATATTAACCTTGAGACGGAAGCTTTAACACTGTAAAATTGGCTAAAGGTCCCCAAGCATGTCAACTGAAAGCAAAGCGCAAGTGATGTTCAGAACGATTGACTAAATTTGACCACTTTTAGTAGAATGTGGAGTATAAAATATAGGAACTTGTATCTTTACCTTGATGATTTTTGGCTAGGAAAGCTTAGTTAAGGAATTACTGCTTGGTGTTAAATTTCCCCTCATTTATTTATCTTATTTTGTTATAAAAGTCAAATGGTGTGATATGATCTATGTAGCCGATCCCAGAGTCAATTAGTCATGGTAAATAATTCCTCGCATCCGTTACATGTAAACCCTAGTGCTTCATATCTCATTTTGTCTCTAGGTTTTAATCTTTATCTTTAAGGTTAAGTGTTAATTCCTTGGCATAATTGTAATCTTTTTCTTTAGGATTATTGTTGATTTTTCGAATATAATTGTTTTTTCAACACATAATTTGAAAGGATTCATGTGAATTCAGATTCACACAAGACAAAATCTATAGTCAAGTGTGGACTTCAGTTTTTGTATGTTGGTTACTGTGGTCAGATTCTCATTGGTACATTGACGTTCCAGGTCGCTTGGCATGTATATCACTCGAATCCTATGAAGGAATGAATAGCAACTTAACTATGAAAATGCACATAGCTGAAGGTGATTTGGAGATCTCAGATACTGCCTCATCACTCTCTGTTGGGACTACATTTGAAACCATTTCATCTAGCTTATATGCAGCAGATTCTAAGTATACTTCTAATTGGGAAGTAAAATATATCGAAGAAATTCTTAGCCATGCTGAGTCCTTGGTGGAAGATTTTTCTCTGGGACAAGCCCACGGGATCATAGCTCCAGATCTCTTTGACCAATTGGAGAACAAAAAAATGGATTCGTACAAAGTTATGGAAGAGCACGTGCTTGAACGTAAGGTGTTGTTTGATTGTGTGCGCGAATGCTTGGAAGTCAGATACACTCGGCTTCTTGATGGTGGGAGTGTGTTCTGGGCTAAGCAGATGACAATGCTGAACAGAAGGCAATGGCTGGCCGATGATATGTATAGAGAAATATCGAGTTGGAGGAACATCGAGGAGATGATGGTGGATGAGCTCGTGGACAAGGACATGAGCTCTAAGAACGGGAAATGGATCGAGTTTGATACTGAGGCGTTCGAAGAAGGTATAGAGATAGAAAATAGTATACTAACTTCTCTAGTAGATGAATTGATTGATGATTTCTTGTTCTAATTGATTAGTGGATGTGTCTGTATTGGGAGGCTGCCTTATGATTCTTTCTAACTCATGTTTTAAAGAAATTATTGTGTGCCAAAGTCAAGAAACAGTAGATGTGTTTTGTCTATAGAAAATGTATCTTGGCTCCGATTGGCATATGCAGCTTCTCTCTCATTTTCTTGATTTTCATGGTGTATGATTTTGAACTCATCATCTTTCACAAAGCTAGCATTTTGATTAATCACGTTACAAAGTTGCATTAAATGAATGTTGCACTGTGAAATGTTGTGTGGAAAAAGTGATTTGTTTAATTGAATTATTTTTAGCATAGATAAAAAATTGATACTTCCTCTATTCCGCTAATTTGGCCCACTTTGTATCTTTAGGATTAATTTGATATTTTTATGTAATAAATAAAGGTTAAAACTTGCATGCTCTTGGAGATACCGTACCCTTAAATTCTAAATTTTTCGAAAGTTATACTCTTTGATATTAAATGACATTCCATCCATCTCACTGAAAGGTTCTTATTATGCTATATTGGACTTTCTATTCAAAGGTCCTCATTTTCCTTTTTTAGTAAAAAGTCTCACATATGGCTCTCACCACTCACTACTAATAAAATTACTCATTACACATAAAATAATAATACTCCTTAATTTACGTGCAAAAAGCAAATGAAGACTTATGACCGGGATGGAGGGAGTATATCCTTTCTCAAATACTCTTGTAAATCAGGTTCACGATGTACATCATGTGGTTTTCCTTCCAATCTTATATACCATATGTATTGCTTGAGTGTTTAAATTAAAATCTATCCTTTAATTCCTGATTATTTTTTTTAATCAAACATTTATATTATTTATATTCAGACGATCTTTTAAATAAAATAATTATATCTATATTAGGTAAAGTGTATACCCTTTTAAAACAAATTGAATATACTTACACACCTAATAAAATACAAAATATTTTATGTGTGTTACGTTTTTAGGGTAGGTCTTGTGTGAGAAAATTTTTCATCTTCTAAAATAGTTATTATTTTTGCTATAAAATGGACCCCCCAACTCGCTCTTTAAACGGGTATCCTTGCTTCAACCCTGCTAGTTCGCTATTCATAATAGGGAGAATTTTTTCTGATAATTCGTCTTTTTTACACATTCAAAGAGTGGCCAAGCTAAATAAGCAAGCCAGACAAGTTCAGCTTATAGAGTCACAATTTGTACTGTTAGCCATTGAGCTAAGTCTCAGAATTTACGAGCTTCCATTTTAATTATGGACAGAAACATTTATGATATCTGTTGCCAATCTCATTGGCTCTCCGATGAAAGAGCAGGTACTGCTACATCTGATACATTGCAGTCTGATGTGCTTTGTGCTGAGGGAAACGCGGATGATGTGTTGATGACGAGAGATTGGAGTGATTTAGATGAACTTTGTTCATCTTCAGTAGTCTTTTTTGGGCTGCCTGTTGCCTTATTTCTACTCCTTTTCCCTTTTCATTTTCTTTTTATAATAATTGGTGCACAGGAAGAAATACATGACATGTTGGGGAAGATATCTCCCTGGGAAAAGACATCCAGAATCCAAGTCCATTAGAGCTGGAATGGGAAAAATTTGCAGACAAAGTGGGCCTAGGATGATAAAATTGTGAGTGAAAAATGGAATATGAGTGGTATTTGATGATTGAAAAACATTGTATCAATCTAAGCTGATGAGTTTGTACTTATTTCTCAACCATACCAATTATGAAAACATCACCATCAACTATAGTCTTTATCACATTACCAGAATTAAACTAAAGAAATTAATAAACAGAGATTGCACAAAATCTTAATAAGCAACATGTCAATTAAAAAAATCTTTAAAACCTTCCTCAGATATATATCATCATTTCTAGATTGTGACAACATATTAATCTATTTGTTCTGAAAAATATGCTTAATTCATTTTTAACTCCCTCACCCCACAAAGTAATCAGTCCACCTAATTGGTTACAACATTACTATAGATCTTCCACCGAATTGTTTAGCCATTAGAGTTTAAGTTCAACAGATGAGTTTTCTTTCTGCTATCATCCCGCACAATAACAAAATCTGTTCTACCTTTGCAACAGGCTGTGGCAAAAACATTGACAATACCTCAGCTAGCCTATCTCAAGGAACAGTTCACATTACTAGGGCCAAACCGAAGCGGATTTCAAATCCGTTTGCTTACTCTCTCTTGCTCAGTGAATATCTGTCCTGTTTCTCACTTCACCCTCCTTATATCCCTAAGTAGACATTAAAACCAGCATCAAGAAATCAATTAATATGCATACACAAGTACAAGTACATGAGGAAATAAGAAATCAAGAGCATGGATAACAAGAATAATTAGCATGATACTGCTTTGACAGATGAAATATCACATGATTCACATCATACAGAGAATTACAAAGAAACACCAGACATATGGAACAATAAGAGAAGTTGAATAAACAGGGAAAGTAGCATTAATTGAATTTAAAGTTTGAATGGAGGGGAAATGTCCCCATATAAATTCTGTTCTCAAACAAGTGAAATAAACATAAGAGCTAGTTCATCATGTACAAGAACAGTATTGTAAGAGGTAAGAAATAGAGGTTGAATAAAGCTGTGGAGGAAGAGGATGTAGCTATCTGAATAGTGAAATTGCAATTCGCTTGAGATATATTCGCTTGAGTCACCACGGCCAGACCCTGAAAGTTGCAAGCCAAATCTTTCTGACCCTGAGCCTGAAAATACATATTAAACGCATACGATGCATTGCCGTTGGCATCTAACCCATTGCAGGAAGAACCATATCCAAGGGGAGTGCAATCTGAAAATGTACAAGCAAAGTCTATATTGTCTGCAAGTTTGTCGAGATTCTTAGCATCCTGCCTCAGCGTACACCACTTGTTGGGGAGATAATTGACATTTTGAGCTCCCACGAGATACTTGTCCAAATTCTGCCCTGATAAGTCCATAGGAAACTTAGGTTGCCCATCATACCTAAAGATTCCCCAGTGACGCTCAAAATTTCCGGGTGCAACGCTCTTTGTATCCTCATCAAGAAGGCCAAACAGGTAAACTTCTATGTATGTGGGGCGAAGAGGGGTTCCTTTATTGGAAGCCAGTCTAGGTAGAAGCCCTTTGTAGAACCTCAAAGCATAGTTTATATTGGCGTTTCTGTCTCCGTCCGTAGGCCACCCTACCTCCCCTACAATAATCTCCATATCACCAAATCCCAGTGCTTTTAGTGAAGAAACCAATGTGTCAAAATTGGCATCAAATACATTGGTGTACTGAATTCCATTATCAACAATGGGATTGCTCACCCCATCAAAGAAGGCAAAATCAACTGGGAAGTGTTCGTTGGCATAAAGACTTAAATAAGGATAGATGTTGACAGTGAAGGGCGCCTTATTCTGGTTCAAGAATTGAACAATCTGGGTCATTTGATCAGTTATATCTACCCGAAATCTTCCAGCTGATGGCACGGGATTGGAAGGCGGTGAACCATAAACATCTGCATTCAAAGGCACGGTTGCTTTAATGCTGTCACCAAACCCAGCTTCGTTTATGGCATTCTGAATGTTCCGAAGAGCCGGAAACGTTGTATTCACGAATGAGCCGTTATAAGATTGGAGGAACGGCTCGTTGCCTACTGCAACATATCTGCAAAATTGTTGAGCATCAATCCATACACACCAAAGCAATTTCAAGAAGCGTTCAACTCATATAAGAACAATGATCTTGTTGGGAACCAAAGCATCCATATTACAAGAAAATAACAATAATGGAAAACAATATCCCAGTAGACCCACTCAATTAGCAACATTCCAAAGCACAATCATATAATAAATAAACAGGTCAAGTGTTGGTGTAGCATACAAATCGAACCAAAACCAAGAAAAACATATAAACTAGGGGTCAACATCTCAGATTGAATCACCCAAAAACAGATGAAAGAAAAGTCATACTTGATAGTAACTCCGCCTTTGAAATTGTAACGGGTGACATTACGCCTCACCCACTCCTTAGCTCGATCGTAACTTCCCATGGCGGAAAGCTGGTCATTAGGGATTGCAACCATGACTTCAATGTCGGTTCCTGCAAGAGCGCTCATGGTGGATTCCTCTGCATCAAATAGCTTCACCTTTTTGATTCCATTGTCTTTCTGCATTTGCACCACTACCTTGGGAGGCAGCTTGTGGTTAGCCATGGTGCCCCAATTCACACCAAGGCTTTCAACATTATCCAAAACACCCCAAAACAATACAACATACACCAAAACCCACAATCTCCACATTATTTCCGCTTTTTTCCCTCAAAAAGCGATTCTTCTTTTAATCTTCAAAACCCTGAAAAGATGAGACTGTATATAGCGTAGGGTAGGGGGAGAAAAGGATATTGGATTCTTATTATCCTCGAAAAAAAAAAGAAAAGAAAAATAATTTGAATGTGGATGAATGGGAGTACGGAACGTGCAGATAGCTTACTTCGTGCGAACTGCCGAGAAGGCTCCCTACGAGGTAGTGGGGGGACTGGAGAGAGAGGGGAGTGGGGGTTAAAGTAGGGAGCAAGGCTCCTTTGCTGTAAAAAATAAGGAAAGAAAAGAAATTGTAATTCAATTACAAAAACAAAATTCACTTCCCCCGCGAAAACATTGTACAAACCACTGACGTCGACCTATGTGAATCGAATAACGGCGGATGTGCTCCAGTTTTTATTTCAATCTGAGAACAAGCGTGTCCACACGTTTCACGCGTGTTGTGTTTGATCAAGTCACTAAACAAAATTGGAATTTAATACATAAGGAAATTGCTCATCTATGTCTATATATCTAGGTAAATTATATAAAAAAAAAATTCGATTTGTTCAAATTACTAAATAAATTTCGTGATTTGAAAAATTACCAATTACCCCATTTAACTTATTTTTTATTTGAAAATTAATAAAAATGCCATTTTTTTTTCTCAAAATAAAAAAAAGTGGAAATGAAATCAAGACTCATATATTTAATATTGTATTTTTTTTATTTTTTTAAATGTAGAAAATTTGGGATAGAGGGATTTATTTAACATGAGAATGACATCAGTACCCATATATTTAACATTTATTTTTAAATTTCACTATTTATTTATTTACTTTTATTTTTAAATTTCAATACCTAGAAATTAGTGAAATTTACTTTTATTTTTAAATTTCAATATCTAGAAATTAGTGTATGCCTCGTTCCACTGAGATTTACAACAGAGCATATAAGGAGGGGATGACTTTTTTACAACACCCTTCAATTTCTCTTTATTATCTAGACATGCATATTTTAACCGGAAATCGGCGGTTCCGGAACAGGTGAAAATCGAACTGAAACTGGCTATATATCGATTCGGTTCCGGTTCTTCATTTCGTGAAACCGGAACCGACGGTTCTGGTTAAAACCGGTGATTTTTCAATTTTTTTTTTATTTTTTTACGTTTTTAGGTTGAAAAACAAAAAAAAAATTAAAAAAAAACCGGAACCGAAACCATCATACCCTCGGTTCGATTCCGATTCCACATTTTTCGGAACCGGAACCGCCGATTTGGAACCGCCATGCATGTTTATTATTATCTTGCTCTTAAAATGAAAACTCTAATGGGAATGATTGTATTATATAACATTCATCATTAAAGTGACTAAAGTCTCAAGAATAGAACCGCATCTCGTATATAAATTCTAGCACACTCAAAGTGACTAAAGTGTCATTTGCATTTAACACCTCTACTTTAAGGGTGATTCTTAGCTGACCCAAGGTCACACATGACCAAGGTAAGCACAAGTTCCCGATCAAATGGGCAACGGTGATGTCAGCACTGCAACTTTTTTATCGTTTCCCAATATAGTTATCCACTTCTTTGATTTCTGTTGATTCAATATCTTTCAATCTCCCTTAGTGCATCAAATGTTCACACTGAATAACCCATCAGTACTTATTTTCGAAACTACCCTTTTATCAACCCCTATGCACTGCCATATCCACTATCGTAACACCCCATTTTCCACTCATTTCCATATTGGTGGATATAGGGTGCTCACCTTATATCCCATCTGCACCGCGATGGACAATATTTTACTGCGTCCCCAGCACTGCGTCCCCAACACCGCTTCGTTGTAACCATCATCATCACCCCACACTGAATATTTGTATCAACTCATGTCTCCCCCAGTTCCGCTACTAGTACCTACCAACCCCCCCCCCCCCCAATGTCATGTTGTCATCAAACCATAGTGTATGAGAATATTTGTTAATACTGATCACTTTATCGTTTATATTACTTTTAATATCTTAATTTCTATGAATCTAATCATGTTTCTTGTATGAATATTGTATGTATGAGTATAGTGTTTTCACCATATAATTAAAAACCCTTAGTAACATTTTTGCATTAAACACCAACTGTTAACTTAGCCAATTTTAACATCTTTTTTATCCCCACTCTCACATAAACACTTCACCCTATAGATATATTTTCCTTTAATTTGTTCCCAATTTACGTTGATATTATTAATTGTTTTCTGAAATAGTTCATTCCACGCTTATCACTTATAATTTCGGATACAATTGTAATATTCACTAAGAAATGTCACACAAATCTTTGCAATCTTAAACTGCAAGATTGGAAAATAGTTAATCGACATTCAAATGTCCTTCAGTTAAAACAAAGAAAGAAAAAAAAGGAGTTTTACCCAATAACTTCTGTTACTGCTACTACTACTACTACCTGATAATTTCCAAAACATAATCAACATTCAAAATAAAAGCTTTGAAACATAATAGTAATAAATAATTTCAGAGCACTAGTTTGGCGATGAAAAAATAATTCCTTATTACTCTAATAGCAATAATCTTTTTATAATTTTACATAACTAGTTGAAATCTAAATGGACAACATAACAGACCACTTAATGGTGATTATCTCAACTCAAAATTGAGTTGATGGCGAAATGCATGACGTCTATTAATAACTTGACCAAAACTTCGAATGACAATTAACAGCAACAGACACATTGAAAACTTAAAGTATTCATAAAATCACAGCAGCATAAAGAGCAGTAGAAAGTTTCTAATAAAAGCATCAGAGGTTTAATTACATACTGTCCACACGATGGTACCAGATGCATCGACAACACTTTATTCAAAAATATCATTGTCTTCGTCATCCTTACTAAGGTACACATTAGGAGGAATAAGACCAGAATCCACCGTGCGATCCTCATTCACATGTGGGCAATTGGATTTATAATGTCCAAGTTCTCTGCATACACCGCATCTCCTCGTTTTTCCCTTATTTTGTTTTGTCTCTGCCTGTGTGCCCTTCGTGTTAGCAATAACAGGGTCCTTAACCACATTACTAACATGTATAGTTTCACATTTAACATCCGGAGTAGCGATGCCATCCTTATCCAAACATCCTCTCTTTACCTGTAAGTCAACTAACATTGAATTTATACCATCTATTACCGCCCTGTAAAGTGATTCTGAACTAGACCTAATGTTACATAGCTGGATCTCAGATCATTCTGATTACATGATGACTCATCAAGATCCATGGGTACTTCACTGCACGTCTTTCCCCATCTTTTGTGAAGCATAGCTTTCGGAATAGAGGACATGTTGGAAGCTTTCAGCGAACAAAAGATGTGACTACATGACAAGTAACAAGTCTCAAATATTTCACAAGTACATTTAAACTTTTACCCGATTCATCCATCGTAACCGTACTCACGGTACCATATCTATCCCCATATTTAGATAGTTCAAACTTCTTTATACCATGGTCCCATATAATATTTACTGGTGTGTGCTGGTGTGTGCTTGCAATCCCGTTCAATCTCATCACGTACCTGCATGATCAGTGGGCGTCAATCACAGGACACTTAAATCAAAACACGCAACATACATTCACACACAAGTACCAAATTGTAATCACCTTTCTAAACATCTTTGTCGTATAGAATCCTCTTGCTGAATCTTCAAGGTCCCTTTTTTTTCCGCAGTTTTGTGACTCTGGATGGCTGGATGAAGCCTCATGTATTTTAGCCAAGTATGTCATCAATTCACTTAACACGGGAAAACTTTGGTCAGTTTTTAGCATTTCTTGGTCTTATCATATGAATGATGTGCGAGTTTGAATAGAAGATGTGCAGAAAATATGAAACTACACTAGCAGAAATTCTACCCGCCTATTGGAGTGCCTGGATCAGGTGAATCGCTTGGCTAGAAGTAGTTGTAACAGTGACGTGATCAGGAAAGATGATCATAGGTTACGACTTTTCTGTGAAATTCCTGTTGTTGTTAAGTTTTAAGCTACACAAATCAATGGCTATTCATGTTTTCATGTCATTGGTATATGTGTCTCAAACTTTTATAACATATTTGAACTTGTTCCACCCCTGAACTAGATGAAAGTAAGTGATGGATGCTATTGAAATGTTCTGTGATTACATGTACACTTTAACCAAAAGTACGCGTACATAATAACATGCATAATAAAGGATGTCTAGCAGATGTTCAATATTGCATCTACCTATCTTATATTATTGGAATAAATTTTTTTAATGATTTCAAAGGATCCTTGATTGAGATAAAAAATTATTAAATGGATGGTTAAGATTAAAATTGAATTGTTTCTAAATTTAGTAAAATTAAAAAGATCGAGAAAAATTGAAGATAAAAATAGAATTTTTAGGTTTATATATAGATTTAGGGGAGGATTCGAGAATATGATGCGTAGGAGGATGTGTGGAAGGAATTGACAGGGGTGGAGAAAGGGTTACCCAAGTTCTTTTGACAATTGTGAGAAGAAAAGAGTAGTCCATTAGCGTAAATTCAATATGAAAATTGAGAGATCTTCTGCGTTATGAGAAGGTTTTTTTTGGGTAACATAAGAAATAAACTCTCTCTCTCTCTCTCTCTCTCTCTATATATATATATATATATATATATATATATATATATATATATATATATATATATATATATATATATATATTCTTATATTATGCATATTTATATACTGATTGTGCAAAAATATATCAAATTGTGCAAAACATTTAATGAATTATGCAAAATATATCACATTATTTAATGTGTTGTTCAACAATATAACTATATTGTGTGACAATTTAATTAAACAGATTTATAAGAAATTGTTTCTCTATGTAAATATTTTTATGTTGTACAGATTTATATACTGGTTGTACAAAAATATACCTAATTGTGTAAAATATTTAATTTATTTGACAGAATATATCATTACAATTTAATGCACGAAGCATAGCGGATTCACTAAAAGAATAATATTTACAAAATATTTCAAAATGCAATATATTTGAAATTTTATATTATTTTAATTCTACATGTAATAATTAAAATATTTTACTAATGATAAAATTGAGTGAAAGGTATCATTGAAATTGCACAATATAATTTTGTACCTTATTATAATAATTTGAGGTTTACATGTATCTAGTAATAATTAGAGGGAATGCATTGTAATTACTATTAATATACTCTCCTAAAAAATTATACTAGTATTTTCTTTTCTTTCAAAAGTAGTAACAGTTTTGGCCCAGACCCAAGATGCTGTTATGCTATGAAGTCGGGCCTTGGCCTATAAAATACTATCGGCCCAACCAAAAAGCTGGTATTGGTTATTGGAAATGGCCCAATCCATGTGAAAATTAGCTCTAATTTCTGAAACCCTAATCTCAGTCCCTGTCCCTCTCATACGTACTACCGCCACACCCAATTTTTCACTCATCCCTCCACCCTCACTGCGCCCGTGCGCCGTTCCCCAACAAGAATTGAACTTCATTTCCTTTATTTAGAGATGAAGAATCTCGTTCTTCAATTTTGTTTCTTTTATTCAGGCTGATTGGACTATGATGAACATATCTGTGATAGGTCTCGTTTGTCGTAATGGCATCTGTGTGCCTTGCCGACCATCCTGTTATATCACCACCCATAAACCGAGCCCTAATTTCATTTACTAATTCATTTTGAGGTATAATTTTCATGCAGTAAATTTTATTGTATTATCTCTGATTCCCTTTCCAGATTTTGATTTATTTTTTCAATTTTATTTGTTTAGTTGTTTCAATTTGTATTCTACCTTTTCGATCGCTATTCATATGGTCATGTGATGATCGCAAGCATAATTCAACTGAATCACTTGTGATTATAAAATTTTGATAGTCTTTCGATGACTCTAATCTATTTGCAATTAATTTTGAATTTTTATTTTATTTTTATGAGGGTTCAATGATGACCTTTGCTTTATATTTCTGACACCTCTTGTATGAGAAGAGTCTACAAGGACTCTTCATTGAGCACAATATGCAACCCTCTGAGTCCCCTTTATTTTCTTGATCAATTTTCAATATTCAATCTTGTGGTTTGATTTATTTCAAAATCTGGCTTCTTCATCTGGTGGCATGATGTTCTGATATCATGTTAACTCGTTCCCTTGAAGCAACAGTGATCGTGTTGCACCATTCTTTATTCAATCCCATTGTTTCAATTGGAAATCTTTTGGGGCAGCTATATTATTCTATTTTCACATTTGGTTTTTGTTGATTTGGAATCAACAATGATGAGCTCTACAGACCTGTAATGATTGTGGAAATGATCGCAATTGTTATGAACATCTAAGGGACTGAGTTGTTTTGACAAATACTATTTAATTTTGATTTTACATTTATTTTAAATCAGTTTTGTTTTGTGCTTTACTTGTATGTTTCCATTGTGTCATCTCATGCATGTTTTATTTTGGTGTGGCAAAGTAGAAGTGAAGTTAGAAAAAATGTTCCTCTCGCTATCCAGTGCTACTCAATTAGTGCATTTGGACGTTGGGGAACTACATTTTTCATATTTTATTTTGATCAATTTTTTTCTCAACAAAGGTATTTTTATTTTTGCTGCATTTAGATTCAAAGGCAAATTACAGCCCTGTTTTCATTTTCAATATAAGTAAGAGTCGCCCATAGCTGTGGCAGTCTGACATTGTATGAACAACCAAGACAGGTAGTTGGTAGAGTAAGTGATGATTATTCAAAAATTTAATCTAATTAACTTAGAATTGTATGTATTATATTATATTTGTTGCTTTTAATTAAAATTAATAATTAGTAACTATATTTGAAATTTATTTTATATATTTCAATTATATGGTTTGGACCAACCTAAATTCTTAAATTCATCCCCACCCTTCAATTTGTTAGCCAGAAACGGCTGTAAGAAAATGGAAGAGGACAGCTCTCCAAAATGGTCGCCCCTGCAATCTCTGATGCGAGAGGGAGGGGATGTTTATATGGATTTATGTATTGGTCAATGTGAAATTCAATTTATGTTCTTTATTTCATTAGTTTCAGGAGGATTAGTGTTATTCAGAGGGTGCTGTTTGATGTTGCTTCTTGAATAACGATATTCTTCTCATGAAAGTGAGTTTTAGTTAGTTGATGATCCTAAATTTTACACTTTGTATCATTATGCTTTTTTGCCATTAAGATTAGTGTTATTCTGTGGGTGCTGTTTGACGTTGCTTCCGCGAACAACGATATTGTTCTCATGAATACGAGTTTTAGTGAGTTGATGATGCTAAATTTTACACTTTGTATCATTATGCTTTTTTGCCATTAATTCATTCATTCATGTCACTTGATGAATTCTAGTTTTAATGTAAGTAAAGATTTGGTTGTGGTTAAGTGGAATGAAGGTATATTGATTCTTATTATTGATGTTTGTTTGATTTAATGACAATTGAAATTGCTCAATTATTACTATTTCTTGCCCTTCAATCACTCATTTTTAATCCTATTGTGATTGACCTTGATACTCGTCCTTCCAATTGAAGAATTCAAAGTGGCCCTTAAATTCCTGTTAATTGTTAGTGATGTTGATTCTGATTGTTTTTCTCACATGAAGGAAAAGCTATATGATGGGATGATTGAAAAGCATTCATCTTGTTTGAATTTAATTTCTTTGTGGAATACTAATTGAAGGATTATTCCCTTTGATTTATTTTTTTACTTAACGAATTCTGCTTAGTTGACTAATGACTGGAACTAGGACTACGACTTTTAAGACTTAGGGAGGAGATTATTTTTGCAAGTCATCAATTTTGTAAGAGAACAAAAATAAATTTTCTCAATAACATTACTCATCGGTTCCAAGAATAAATTCACACTTTTCATTTTGGTCACATCCCAAGAATACTTTCATAATATACCATATCAATAATCTTACAATATTACAAAAATGTCATTTTCTTTCTACATATAATCTAGTTAAAGTCAATTATATCGTACTCCCTCCAACCCACAACAAGAGGTGCATTTTGCCATTTTCGTCCGTCCCACCACAAGAGGTGCTTTTTGGTCGTGGATTAAGAAGTATTATTATTTAATGTGTAGTGGGTAGTTGTATTAGTGGATATATGTGTCCTATTTTTTAGTTGTATTAGTGGGTGTGTGTGGGTCTCATATGTATAAAAAAGGAAATGAGATCCTTGGGGATGGACGCCCAAAATGAAAAAAATGAGACTCTTTGGAGCGGAAGGAGGGAGTATATGTACTCCCTCCGTCCTCGGCAAACAACACTATTTGTTTTTTGCACGTAAATTAAGGAGTATTATTATTTTATGTAAAGTGGGTAGATGTATTAGAGAGATGTGATGGGTAGTGGAGGACCATTGGTGAAACCTTTTTACTAAAAGAGGAAAATTGTGCAATTTTGACGAGACGCCCAATATAGTCTAATGGTGCTATTTGAGTGGGATGAAATGAGTAATGATTATAACTAAAACTCTTTTCTACCGAAATGACAAAATTAACTTTGCACCAATTCAAATACTTTAAAAACAATAATATTGTAGAAATATTTTAAAAATAATTTACTCGAATATAAATGTCTAAACTATTGAATTTTGAATAGTAAAATTGAGTAAAATATTAATTTAATGATTAGCTCGAAATATATAGTACTCCTTCCCAAATAGCATAATTTTATTATATTGAGCGTCCTGTCCAAATTGCACAATTTTCCTCTTTTAGTAAAAGGGTTCATTAATGACCCACCATTACTTATCACATCTCTCTAATACACCTATACACTTTAAATAAAATAATAATACTCCTTTATTTGCGCAAAAAGCAAATAATGTTGTTTATCTCATTAATTCATCACATATTCACGCACAAGTATAGAAAATTATATATACACCCTTAATATTAATTATTATACAAATATAGAAATTTTCTGCACATCATAAAGCAGATTTTTTTATAATGAATTAATTAATTAAAGACAGTTGAAGTGTTAAGAGCCTAATAATATAGTTGGTAAGAATACCAAGCTTTTCCTAAAGAAGGTCAAAATTAAAATTTTCACAAATTATGAACCCAGAGTAACTGTTAATTTTTTCACAAAGAATTCACCTAGAGTATTAAATATTGATTAAGTTTGGTAAGATCGAAGTTTAAGATTTGGAAAATTATAAATCAATTTTATTAATTAATTATTTTTATTTTTTTAATCATAGTCATCACTCCTATGATTAATTTACAATTTAGATAAATATTTATATCCTCCCACGGGAAGAGTTTTATTGGACGAAAAAGGGGTGATAACATTTATATAACTTTAACAACAAATATTGTACTTTCTCCGTCCCGTTTCAATGTTTACATTTGTTTTTTGCACGTTGATTAAGGAGTATAATATTTTAATAGATAGTGAGTAGAAATATATAATATTTAATGTAAAGTGGATAGGTGTATTAGTGTTGGATGTGACATGTGGGGACCATGGTGATATATTAATTGTTTTAGGAGAGTCTCATATTCCAAAAAAGAAACATAAATATTGAAATGATATATTAATTGTTTTAGGAGAGTCTCATATTCCAAAAAAGGAAACATAAACATTGAAATGAGACACCCAAAATAGAAATTTGTAAATATTGAAATGGGATGGAGGAAGTATTTATGATGACATAAATACAAATTGAGTACAAGGATAATCCAGATGGATTTAATTTGGAAGATAGGTACGGGTTACAATCTCAATTGTGTTGACAACTTGTGTGTTGAGCCGAATCTTCAAATGATGCTTGTCCGAACTCGAATTTGGAGATTTGTAACGTTGATCCAGAGGCATCGAACCTTTGTTTGAATTAAACGTACTTGCTGTGGGAAACACTTGATCTGGGGGCTTAGCACCTTGATTCCGGATCGTATGCTGTTCTTGGCGCAAAGAACACCGAAGATCTTAGTGTATGAAGAACGCTTGATTTGGGGGCTTAGCACATTGATCCCGAATTGTATGTCGTTCTTGACTTGAAGATGCTTGAGCCTTGGGGGCTTAGCATCTTGATTCCGAATCGTATGTCGTTCTTGACTTGAAAATGCTTGAAGAGCTTGAGGAGCGTTGCTCGTGTTTTAATCACTTTAGAACGTTGGTGTCTTCAAGATGTCTGAATGTGTGGAGGAGGACTCCTTATATATGTGAAGGATGGAGAAGCACAAAAATAACTTACAATCAGATTGATTCAAGACTGATTTGACCTAATTCTTTTGACTTATTCCACCATTGTAATTTGTTTGATCAATATTGATTTAACCTGATTCTGCATGTTTATCCTTGTAATTTGATTGGTCCATATTGATTTAACCTGATTCTGCAGGTTTTAACTTTTTCAGACTTTGTTTGACTTTGACTTGTCCAATTATCAATTATTCACTAATTTATTTTAAAAATTTAATTATTTAATTTCTTTAATAAATAAGTAATTAATTGATAATTATTGTATTAATTTGCTTCAAGTGCCTACAATAACAAAATGATATTCGAATTAATTAAATATAACTTACTATTTGTTTATTTATTTTATCACGTTACCTCATTATTTCATCACACATTCACGCACATGCAGTAGCTCTCACATCTACTACAATCTCAAAATTTATCCTTCTTTCTCACACGTACACTTTCAATACTGAAGTTAACATAGTCCCTTGTTCACGATCATCAATTTTTGCAGAAATTTATGTACATTTTTTTTTAATAATTATTGCGAGAAAATATCTGAATTAATTTTACATTTTAATTTTAGTCTTTTTTTTATATATATTTGTAATTCTAATTTTGGTTATTTTTTGTTTGATTTTTGTCATTTTTATTCAAATTTAGTCGTCTTATCAAATTTAGTCTAATTTATTTTTTCCAAAATTAAAAGGCTAAAATCAAACTAAAAAAAGACCGAATTTGAGAATTGCAAATAAATAACTGAAATTTGAATCAATCAAACTTAAAAACTAATTTTCACATTTTCCCTAATTACTGCACTAATTTTACTTGGTGATTTTAAAGATACTTTCAAAGTATTGGAGCCTCATTATAGTTGGTCAGAATACGAAGCTATTCTTACGAAGGTCAAAAATAAAATTTTCACAAATTAATTATGAACCTATGGTAATTACCTGTTAATATTTTTTAATGGAATAGATGAAGTATGGTTCAAAAAAAAATGGAATAGATGAAGTATGATAATTATATTAGGTCTGGTAAGAAGTTTAAGATTTGAAATTTATTAATCATGTTTTAATTAAGTAATTCTACTCCCTCGGGAAAAGTTTTCAACCTTGACTGGAAGTGGAGATTAATAAAAATGTAATTTTTTTTGGGTATTATAGTATTTTTATGATTATAAATAAATAATAAAGTATGTTTGGTGTGTTGATATGAGAGGGATTTTTTTTATAAATAAAGTATTTAAGATTATATTTTTTTCTCATTTCTAGTGAGTTGAAAATTTTTGTGGGGTGTATCAAAATAGAATTGGTGACAATTTTTTTGGGACATATGAACTACAAATTTTTTTTTTTAAAATTATAGTCACTATCTAGCTCCTATAATTAATTTACTGTTTGATGATAGACAAGTTTTGGACGAGACAATTTTACGCTTTCATAATTAGTTATTATTTTTGTTATAAAATATTATAATTTTTTATTTATATTATAAATTGTTCATAAAATAGTTCACTACATACATTATCACCTTTTAACAATTGAATATCACTTTTCATGTTATTACTTTTTATCTATCTCAAATAACTAAGATGATCTCACACAAATCCTGTGATAATACTCAACCAATTCTCATTTTATAATTCGAATTATTAATATGTCTACTTTTCGTGCAAAGGGATAACTTGATCAGCTATAATTGATAGAAATTTGAACAAGGACGGGCGTTACGAAAATAGTTGGAAAAGGAGCACATCACACTTCTATTTAACGTGAGCAGTAGACTGTAGTGGAGTTCCCCAACATATAGTATACAAATTATTAACTTTATGTAATATGTATATCACATGGATATACATATGTCAAGAAAAAAAGTTTGAGCGAGTGTTCCTAACTTTTTTTTTAATAAAACTTTATAATTACTTAAAAATTGAAATATTTTATTATCAATTAGTTCGATAACTAAAAAAAATATCTTTAATGAAAAGTGTTATATAATCTAGTACGATAACTAAAAAAAACATCTTTAACAAAAAGTGTTGCATAAACAAAATAGGGCAATCTTATAGACTTGCCGAGTTTAACTTTGTAAAGCGAAAACCTATTCGTATTATTTATACATGCGTACGAAATTAAAAATGGGCAAAAACCCATATTTATACATGCGTACGAAATTAAAAATTGGCAAAAACCCCTATACTCTTTAATGTTAGATAGTTAATTGAAAAAAAAAAACCTAACTTTTCATTTTATTGCAAATAAATCCCAACCTTTGAGAAATTGCAAAAAAAACATCGAACTTTAAATTTCGTGCAAAACGCACCCAACGAGCAGGAGAGGGCTGTCCGACGTTTGACGTGGCGTTGACCTTTGCCACACCAGCTTTGAGTTTATTGCGAAAAAAACCTCAACCTTTACTTAAATTGCGATTTAATCCCAACCTTTGAGATTTTGGCAAAAAAGACCATCAAATTTTTATTTTTTATTTTAAATTGCACCCATTATATTTTATATTTAAAATTTAAATTCTAAAAAATTATTAAATAAAATAATGATTTTAGGGTGGGCTTTAGGGTGGAGGGCATTACAGTAATTAGTCGGGGTCGATGGATAGTTATTATATATATATATATATATATATATATATATATATATATATATATATATATATATATTGAACAACAATGGTCTATCCGATTCCGATATGTCACTGATTTACTTAATTATTATTTTTTTATTTTTTATATGTGTTTCCCAAAATTTATTTATTGTCATAATTTATTTTTCCTAAATTAAAGGAAAATGTTTTAGGTTTTATATTGTGTCAACTTTATTACTGCACTGCAGAACCTTTATTCATTTCTTCAATGTGTAATAATATTTTTTGAATAACTTTATACTTAGAATAAGTCCAATAATAATGGCCATATCTTTTGTCTCATTGTTGTTTCGTATTTTGAAGTTGTCATCGTTCTTACGGAAGTTACTTGTTATGTTATGAATTTCGAATTATGAACGTCCCCTACTCAACCAATATCAGGTATTGAGCATTGTCGATAGGTACATGGTTTGTTGTTATTATTGACAGTACGGGTGAATCTAAACTCGATGATTAGTGGTAGACACGATGTGAACTTAGTTGGATAAATCATCAAGTTTACTTTCCAATACATATTGTGTTCGGTGATCGTAGCAGAGGATATGCATATATATGTTTATGAATAGCTATTTATATGGCTGAAAGTGTATTTCGCATGTTTATGATCAACGTAGTTTCCGCACCCACGTTGAACATGTAAGATTAATCGTTGGCTCTCTAACAGTCTCGGCGGACCGGATATAATACACTCCATCCACAGTACTAATAAGTGTCCATTTTGTAAAATTCATTGATTGCCAACTCATCATATCCATGTACGTATGTTGTTTGATGCAGCACACCAAACAAGATTGAAAATACTAATGCCACCAATCACGGTGTCCACACGCGGTACACATTAAAATACAAATTAAACATTAAAATATTACTTCTAATGGTATGACCATCGCGCTATGATCATTAATAATATCATCCCCTTTCTCATGGTGTGCACACGCTGTGGTCGTACTTGTGAAATTGATATAATAAATAGATTCATCGAAGTATCGTCGAAACTGATATAAGATACACCATCCATGCCACTAATTAGTGTCCTTTTATCAATTGTTGTTAGTGCCAATAAATCATATCCCTTCACGTATGTTGTTTGATGTAACAAACACGATGAGATTGTATACCATTTACCCTACCACTCACGGTCTCCACACTCAGCATATACATAAATAACAACTAAACATTAAATATTATTGTCAACAAGAAGTTGCAATCTAGATTACTATTACCATTATTCTATTTGCAAACAATACTTGGAATTTCCTGCGGTGGACGGGTGACTTAATAAACATGAACACTGTATAGTATACCATACGATATTATCGGTGGCCTTTGTGTCAAAAGTTTAACACTGTATATTATACCATACGACATTCAGAAACGTGTAATACGACTCCACACCATATTAAAATATAAGGGCGCGACATTTCATCCAGAAAGTTAGCATATAACTAAAGCCTCAAACATTGACTAAAATGTTTATTCGGATATGAATGATACCTTCGCTCAATTAGGAGTCATCAGATATATAAAGTATTAAAAAAGAAAGCGATTTGTTATAATATATATACTCATCTTAGCATAATAATATTAACATTACGTATTATTATTAATAATTAATTAATAATTGAGCGTCACTCAATCATTAGCTTTTGTTTGTACGAAATTATTGCTTCATTTATTTACCTAATATATTAACTTTAATAATATACAACATTATTAATTGTGTTATTAATTATTTAAAATATTGTATTATTCATTGGTGATACTAATAAAAAGAATATATATATATATATATATATATATATATATATATATATATATATATATATATATATATATATATATATATATATATATATATATATATATATTTTGGCATTAGCTAGACAACAACTTTGTAAATTTCATCCATGAATCTGCGGAGTGGTTAGTCAATTTGGTTGTCAATCACGGTTGCGTCTTAGTGATGAGCCTACTGCTGGGTTGCGTATGATTTGTCGACTTAGCATAGCATGTGGCTTGTGGGTTAATCCCGAATTTCCATACATATTTCAAACCATCAATACCTATTTTAGGCGGGATGAAAATGACTTTCAAATTCCACCTGTCAAAAAGGTGACCGGTCGAATTAGTATATTCGAATCATTCATCCCTATCCACCGTGTCTAATTCAGAATCCTAATTCCCAAATTGCGCCTCTGCAAATTTTCTCCCAAAATACCCACCGGCGTAATCAACAAACGAATAACAACATCAATGGCAGAATTAAAAGCCTCTCATCCGTCGTCTCCGCGTGATGAATCAAACCGATCGTGAAATCTGGTCTGGTGATATCCTTCGAGGAGATCATCGACAAGGCGGCAGATCCAAATAGCATGCGAGCGGTCTTGAATAAATTGCGGCGAACAACAATGGGTGAACTAATCGCTCGTCATCCCTTGATGTATGACGAAGCACTTGCAGTAGAGATTTATGAAACTGCACCGAAGGACTTTGTGGAGGAGGCAACAGAATTCTGTGTAAAGGTAGGTGGTAAGGACATTGTTGTGTCAAAAACCACTCTGACGAAATATTTGGGGATATCATTGGATGGGAGTGTGTTCAGGGAACTGAATTTCCAAACCAGCGTTGAAGAAGACTGGCAAGTAGTGCACACTGCGAAGGCGCTAAACGAGTTCCCTGGATATTCCAAATGGGATAATAGAGATTTAAAGGATGAATACGCTGCACTATATGATATAATCACAAAGACAGTGGAGGGGAGAATTGGCGACCATGACAAGGGAAGTAAGGGCAGGTGGAATTTGATGATGTGGAGTAGTTTCCTATACTATAGATTGCTCGAACAAGTTAGGAAGAGGTCTCAGAATAGGGGATGCGGAATTATAATAAATATTTTCCATAGAGAGCATGGTATATCCTTAGCGAAAGGTACGACGATAACAAAGTTAAGGAGGATGGGCGTGGCTAATTTACAAAAATTGAAGACGACGTCGACAAGAACGACCTCTGACTTAGTGGAGAAATTAGATGTTGTCAGCAGCAAGCGCATCAGGGATGATCCCAATCTCACCAAGCCATGGTCCTGCAAGAAACCTCGGACTAGAATCAATAAGGTGGCACGTGACTCCACATCATCATTGTCAAACGACAAAGTATCAGTTACTTCCGACATCTTAGCGACTAAAGATGACGCGGCCATCGATTCTAAAGGGACCGAGGATGACGAACCACTTGCCAAGGCCTTCAGGATCAAATTAAGATCATCGTTACTAAGCCCATGACTCCAGTTATCCCTAAGCCATCTGATCTTGATAAGAGAATGGATACAATCGCAGGAAACATTGATGGTAATGAGAATGTTAAAAGATTCAAGATTTGGAAAACCAACCGATTTAGGAAATATGTGGATGAGATTGCTGGATGCAACACTCTTAGTGAGGAGGAAAAGTGGGTGAGAGAAGTGACTGGGTGCCATATGACTCTGAGTTGCTTAGACGAGATCCTAAATAGGCTCCGATATCATGCACTGGGACACATGAAGCATTGGCTGTTCATACGGCACCCGAAGAGGTAACTGATGTAACTGTTAATACTAAAAGTTCACTTGATTGTTTGGCTAAAGCGTCAGTCAACCCAATGTGCAATGACCTTTACACTATTAAAGTTCTGAATCCTCTTAGTGACATACTATCCATTGTACAATCATTTGAAGCTGGGGGTATGCAGGGTGGACCAGTCATGGTGCTGACTCAAAATTGTACCTGTACAACACTGCACTACATGATGATAATGTGAATGATGGTGGTGTGCCAATGCCACTTCGTGATAGTATACATGAGGGCGGAAATGTAGGATCAATAAATGAAGCACCTATGACAGATTGTTTGGATGTTGTAGAGTCGAGGCAATTGGTGGACATGTCCGTTAAGAAGGTTGATCCAGATCACAATGAGGTTGGCATTGCTATGTTCGCCCCGATCCAAATCAAAGTAAGGGGTCTCATTCGTTGGATGTTGCTTGTAGCAGTGCACACCCAACTCGTACTCCAGACTCGATTGATCCAGTAACATCTGTTAAAGATGGATGCCTGGGAATGTACCAGCCTGTTGACGATTTGATCAATAATACGATCATACCCGGTGGCACTATTGTGCATCGGACTCAAGCACCGCTCCCCGGGGTACACGGAGATGTCGATGTTCTTAAGTTACAATTAGAATCTGTATCCTATGGAATTGCAGATGTTCTTAAAAGGATGACGGCGTTAGAGTTTAACAATAAACAAGTCATAGATATGCTTGCTAGTAACAGTAAGTGGGATGATACCGGGTTCAGGGAATTGCTAATGCAATCGGAAAGAAGATTGCAGAGCACATAAAGACATTGCTTCAAAAGGGCCAGTTAACACATGATTAAACTTCATAAATATCCTAAAATAATCGACACAGGACATGCTATGTATTGCTTTTTTATTCTTTTTTTTTCTGACTTTTTTTTCCTCTTTATTATTTTTAACTTTAGCATGCCGTATTTTGGAATTCAATTTATTAGTTGTTTCCTTTTTTTTTCTTGGATGCTTAATACTTTTTTTTTTATTTTTTATACCTTCTTATTTCTTCAATCGATATTTCAATCTCATTCCTGATATTATTGAGAATCCGTTACCCCAAATCATAGACAACACATCTTTGGTACTGATTGAATGTCAGTGAGGTGAGTTTGTAAACAACCATACATGCATTTTGGTATATACACGATTGTATATTGCTAAGAATAAATATTCCTAAAACCATGTTTGATAATGTCTTTAAGGTAATATTTGCCTACTACATAATCAAACAACAATTCAGTAATTTGATTGGCTATACTAGACTCTAAACCATGTAAAATATGTCCTATAGTCGACATCTTTGGTATTTCTGGAATGGGTATTGAAAACTCCTATGGACTGAAGCTGAAAAAAAGGGCTCACCATTCTCCCGTATTTGTTTGTATAGTGGGTAATATACCTCTCTGGATATCTTGTACCTATCATCGATTTTAACGACCCCCTTCTCTATATCGACCAAGCTGACACCCGACATGTTTATGAAGAAATAAAACTCCTAATGTCCAGTGGGGTAATTCGAGCCTTAAATCGACATTCATTAAACTGGTCTACATTGCAACCCATCTGTGCATCACTCTCATGTCTTTCAGGTCTACACCTTTATCGATTGAATTTTTTAGACACTGAACGACGAAACGTTATTCTTTCATCGACCATTGTCTTCCATGATAAACTGAGAAATCCATCAATGCACCGAATAGAGGATGTTATTATTTCAAAAAGAACCCAGTAAAATCATTTTTTTGCAGGGTGTGAACAATGTATTTAATGCATCGGGGATTGAGCGCCGTTCCACTCAGAATAAAGTTCTAATATAGGGATGCTGCCTATGGAGACATCTCAACCGTTGAAGTACCTTGTATTTAATGTTAACACGTGGCGATCTTGTGATGTGCATCCGTAGTGTTTAAAAGACTCAACTGCTTTTTACAGGAAACGAGAATATTGTTGACTGAAGGTTAAAATATAGTATATTTTTAAATAAAAAAGCATAAATATAATGTGTGTTCTACAATAAATTGTACGAGACTATAGTTTGAATGATTGTGAGTTGTATGTAACATTGATAGAATGTTCAATATTATTCCTATAATATAACACATTGATCACATATGCGTATAATAAATAATAATAGTTGCGTCTACGTAAATACTGATCCATGAAAAATCTGTAAACTATTAAATCGGGGCTTGAATAATTTTCTCTGTCAATACAGGGCTGATTCATGTAAACTATTAATTAGGGACATGAACTTATGCTATAAATTGATAGAATATAAGATACTATCTGATAAATTCAGCCACTGTATTAGTACATTTTCACATTTCAGTCCCCTGATTGATAGCAAAAATAATTCAATCCCCAATTTGATAGTGTATCCATTTCTCATGTGATGTACTGATACAATTACTAATTTATTTGGTTCACGATCTATTAGTACTGTTATATGGAATATACTAGTAGTCAACTACTATTTTTAATTTTACTTCCTTTCTAGGTTTCAACATGATTTTTACCTCAATTCTTCAGTACCCATCGAATAATGATGCTCAATACATGTCATATTTTACCCCTAAAACCATGGATAACAAAAAAAACATTCTAATACATGAAATGTTATTATTTAAATAAATCTAAAAACACAAAAAAGGAATCGAAGAAAATAATAAATATTACAAAACAAAAAAAAACATAGAATAAGGTTGTATTCAACTTCAATTTTTAGGACGATCTTCGCTCATCAGTAGTTGGTTATTAGTAGTACTTAATTAAGTAGCGAGTCTCAAATGGGGCCAAAAAAGCCAATGACTTATTTATAAAATATAGGAGACTATGGAATGACTGGTTGTACAAACAAAAGTTTGCCGTTTGTCATTATTAGCAAACCAGGAACGCTGCGGTGTTACTTCTTTTATATTTAATTATATATTCATAGTTGAACAACACTTTAATGCATCATTATAATGTTGGGAAATATCTTATATGTGCAATTATAATACTCCATCCATCGACATTTAGAATACTATTTTGTTAAGTCCATCGATTGCATTATCAGTTAAGACAATTACTTACAAGTTGCACGTCTAGGTAGGGCTATTACATGAAATGAGAAACTCGAATAGGTCGGATCTGACCCTAATATAACGGGACAAATTGCAGGTCATGGCGTGCCGGGAAGATTTTGACATCCCTACATATGTTTATCTATAGCACAAATCTTTATTGTGTTTTTTATTTAGTATTACTAAGTTTTTATTGTGTATTATTACCTGTAATAACTTATTAATTTTGAATATGTATTACACTATTTATTTATTTTTTTAATAAATATTTCTTCTACTTTCTTAGAATATCTTATCAATGTGATATTTATTCGATGTCGTAACGACTGCCTTACTATTTAATATCATGCTTGCTGCAACATTACGTGAACTGTCAATCTATATTGTATGTGAGTATGTGAGCCAACGTGGTAGTTTTAAATTGTTATCACACCTAATTTGGGCGGGATAATATCGTAATTCAAATGCCACCTGGCACAAATCCGACCGCCCGATTAAACTATTCCAATTCCTCTTTGTGTATTTAGGAAGCTAATTGAGAACCCTAATTTTCCTTGGAACTAGACTGTTGATATAGATTTCCCTCGGTGTTCGCCTTCATTAACCAAAATTTTACAGCAATGTCGAAATTCAATGCATCCAATCCATCGTCTCCGCAAGAATTAAATAAGACCATTGTGAAGTCTGGTCTGGTGATATGTTTTCAGGAAATCATCGACAAGGCGGCAGATCAAGATAGCATGCGAGCGGTCTTAGACAAATTGAGGCAGACAACAATAAGGGATCTAATCACTCGCGATCCCTTAATGTACGATGAAGCAAAAATAGTGGAGTTCTATGAAAGTCCAGCTAACGACATTGCAGCTGATGCCACTGAATTTAGTGTGAGTATTGATGGTAAGGACATTGTTGTGTCACCAGCAACTCTGTCGAAGTATCTAGGTTTATCAAACTACGGGAGTGACTGGAAAGGATTGAATTTTCATAAAAGCGTCGAAGAAGATTGGCAAACTGTGCGTACCGCTAAGGCAATGAATGAGTTTCCTGGGTACTCCAAATGGAGCAATATGGATTTAAAAGGCAAATATGTTGTACTGTATGATATCATCACGAAGACAGTGGAAGGGAGGATCGGCGGGCACGATAAGAGAAGAGAGATAGGTGGAACTTGATGATGGCCATAATCAAATGCGTTGATATTAACTGGAATAGTTTCCTATATGATAGGTTGCTGGAAAAAGATAGAAAGGGCTCACAGAACATGGGATATGGACTTATAATAAACCTCTTCCTTCGGGAACACTATATATCTCTGGAGAATGGTTCGGCAATCACAAAATCAAGGAGAATGGATGCTGCTAACTTACGTAAATCAAAGGCCACAGTAACTCGCTCTATCACAGAAATAGAAGGAGAATCAGAACGTGGCACAGGTAAAGGAAATAGTGCATTGTTGAGCACCGAACAACCTTGGTCTGGGAAAAGGCCCAGGAGCATGGGTGCAAGAACTGCTTGTGATTTCACATCATCTTCATCAAGTCCCAACGATGTATTTACTACAGATGTGCATCTGGCTGAAAGAGATCGGAAAAAAGATCAGCAGTGAATGAGGAAGAAGAATCAGTCGCTAAACACTCGAAGGTTAAAGTGAAATCATCCAGAAACAAGGTCAATAGGAACATCAATAGTCCCAATCCGGAACCAGTTGACATGGACATACTGATAGATGGAATCATTCAGGAAATTGGTGGTGATGAAACAGTTAATATGTTCAATCGATGGAAAACAAATAGGTTTAGAAAATGGGTGGAGTCATTTGCTTTCTGGCACACACACGATGAAGAGGAAATATGGGTAAAAGACGTATCTGGATGTGACGATGTCACTATGTTATTAAGTAGTGCATACGACCCTGATGTGCTTAGAGGAAAGGAAGATAACGTATCTTTGGGAAGCACTGCGACCACCACATGAGTGGTTGGTGATCGTGAGAATTGACGTGAGGAAGTATTACCCCAATCGTATATGACGCCAGTAGCCACTTATAGTACTAGTGAAGCAGATGCTATTGAAGTAAGAGACAATATCAGAGTTTCTTTGGATTGTCTTGCAAATGTATGTTCTGGTCAAAGTTGCAAAAAGATTGACAGTACTAAGTCGTTGGATCATCTTGAAGGAGTGCTTCCCAATGTGAATTCTGATGATCAGGACGAGCTGCAAGAAGGTTCGTTTATTGCACAGAGTCTCTGTGCTGAAGCAATGGTATCACCGCACACCATACAATCACAGGATGGTGTCAAATTAAGCAAGGATGTAGAAACACTGCAGTATCAGTTTGTCTCTGTTGATGAGGCTAACCATCTTGGTAATATGGAAACGGGTATCGCTAGTGGGGGGTATGCAATGGCTAATGATTACATGACAGATGTGTTGCCTGAAAAATTTGATTAGCAAGGATTAAATAAGGCATATGGGACGAACAATGGGCTACTACAAGTCGCTGGCGTTAAATCTTTGGGACATGATGAGTGTGGGAGTCCTGCAACAAGCCAACGTAAGCAGTGTCCTGTTTATGCTGATGCTGCGGTCCCGCGATCCGGCCTTGTGCACCAGTTATCTGCCAGTACGATGGATAGTGACGCAATCCCAATTGAAACACCAAATGCCATTGTTTTGCACCAAATTAATGCACGACCACCGGTAAGTAATGAAGACTTCCTATTCCTCAGGACATAATTGGTTTCTATGTCTCGTGTAGTTGGAGATGTCCTTGTGAGAATGAGTTCTTTAGCGGCAGATAATAAAATGCTTATTGATATGTTGAGCGAAAAATAAAGAGGGGATGCAGATATGAACGATGAAATTGCAGATGTAATCGGTAGGAAAATAGCAGAAGAGATGAAGATATCGATGCAGCATTCAGCATAAGGTGGGATGCTAAACGACATGCTCACCTATGTGCCATTAACATTGTACATTTTCTTCAAGTATTTATCATCATTTTAATACTCATCATAATGTTATGCAGGAAAGCATTTGTCTTAATCGATGACTTTAACAGTTTCACCTAGTCAATATAGTCCTATTGTTTGTAGACTGGTGGTAAATGGTGACATTTCCATCATTGTATCCATTGTAAATACAATGATGGTGCATCGTATGATACCGTTGGTGTTCATTGATATTAATTTATCCATAAGGTTTCATCACCATATTACATGTTGTTGACTACAAACATACATACGAGTAGTTAATATTAGGTTTCTTTTAATGATAAACAAAGTGGCTAGTTGTAGTCACATTCCAGTGCTTTACTTTGCCTTCACATATGTAACTCAACCTAATAAGCAACAAAAACCCATCACTGCTAACTTAATCAAATTGATTTGTGTTGGAATGTTGTTTAAATAGATGAGATAGTTTTCGAATCCCCATTTAAGTATTTGATCAATAAGTATTCATAAAGACAATAATGAATCTGACTTCATTGTTCGATAATTGTTAAGAGACAGAAGTTAACACATAAAATTGAAGAAAATATAAAAAAAATAATACAACATTAATACGCCAATGCATTGGTAACAACATATTAAAATTGTGACACTAGAATGCATACCATTTAAAAAATATCCAATAATCAAAATCTATATTTTCAAGTGACCCAATATTAGTGAACGGGGACTGAAAACTTCAGCATTACCAGTTGTGGTCCATATGGTCGAGTTGATCTTCTACAACAAACTGAAGTTGATCAAATAGTGACTCGCCATCCTTCCGCTTCTGTGTATGATATGGGTAATCAATCTCCATGGATACAGGGCACTCATCTCCGATGGTTAGCATCTTATCCTCACTGTCGTAAAGCATACCAAGAAGGTTTATGAAAAAAAACTTCCAATACCTGACAACAAAATTCTTTAAAAGCGATACAATGTCCATGGGATCGATGTCAATTCTGAATTTGTTCCTCATCAGAGTAGTATGCACCGCCACCCATCGATGCATCAGTCGTGCGTCACTCACATTCACCCCTTGAACAATTTGAGTTGTTAAGACACTGTATGACGAAGCGCTGTTCTTCTAGTGACCATCGTCTAGCCGGAAAATAGTTGAATCCATGTAGATGTTAATGTTCAACCCATACACTGCAGAACTATTTCAGATATATGTTATCTGAAATAGAGTGCACATGATGCAACGCTTTGGAATACGTGTGTTGCAGATAATATGATTCAAAAATAGGGCTGCAGACTACCTTTAAATATCAACCATTGATGTAGTGTGTGATTAGAGCTTTGTTGATCCGGTGACTGGAGGCGTCGGTCTATCTTGTGGCGGTTCAATGACATCTACTAATAAAGGTTCAAATCAATGCTTAAGTGGTCAATGCATGATACCTGCACACCAAATAATAGCAACAAAGAATTTCTCTTTTATATTTTTTTAATTTTTTGTTTCGTAATATACCAATTGTTAGCAAATGTAAATAGACACGTGCATTAAATGAAGTTATGTTGAGGTGTGTAGTGAAATCCCAATCTTAATTAATTGTACTAATTACACCAAAAAAATAATAGTGTAACACATAGTCCACTGCATAAAGAAGGCATAAGAGTTTCAATAATTGTTTGGTTAATTGTTGGGAGATTAATAGAAAGTGAAAACGTATAAGAGGAAAATAAATGAACAAAAGTTTAAATAAATAATCGGACAAGAGTTGTATGACTTTGGCCCTATTTTATGTATTGAACTGTATATGCAATGGATATTCGTATCAATACAATAGAAGTCACCTTATTGTATAGTATATCATGCAAATAGATACAATAAGAATTATAATGGTCAAACTCGACCCGAGTATTATAAATATATAGCGTTACCAATTTTCAAACCATTTTGAATTTATGTCACATAGATCACATCCAATAACAAGGTGCGAAATAAATTGTACGAAAGATGATCAAATCAGAGTATTATTACCCAAATCGAGCATGCTATCAGGATAATATTTAGAGGAGATAATAGATGAGTAATTCCAAGGTATTATATAATTCATAATGTAAGAGACATACGCTTCAAAACGACTGAAAAATATCCACCGACTTGATGCACCAGTTTCACGATGCAATACATACCATAAACAAATAGTGAACATCAAAACACCATCATAAAAATAGAAAAAAACAAAATGAAGGATACACAAGATCATAGAAGCCATTACATAAACCCACATTCAAAAAAATACAACCAGAAATCTTGCCAATGAGAATGTTGAATTCTTGATCAAGGGATGGCAAGCCAGTCTTGTTCACCAAGTTCATTGAGTTCGCCGATCCATTCAATGTTATCATTAGTGGCGATCATACGCATCATCCAGTCGAAGTCTATGCGCTGCATACCATACACCTTAAACACCATTATAACTAAGGAGAAATGGGGACATCCCTGTATATGGAACATGGCTTGCTGCAAGTTCTCCTGAATCGTATTTAACAATAGTCAATTTGTATTAAGAACACAACTTTAAGGGGACTTGTAATTTGTAAGGATAACTCAAGCGGTATCATCAGAGGCTCAAAGAAAACTTCTCTAAGAAGACAGAGTCAGATCTACAACACAGTCGGTAAAAATATTATAATCAATGAATACACAAAACAAATAAAATAATAGCATGAATACAATCATGGAAAACATTAGAATTTCTTACACCAGTTACAAATCCATGATACTCATCAGTAACGAAGACAAAGTTGATATGAAGGTCGTAATGGACGCCCGGCTGCTCCAAAAACTATAAGAACCCAATAAGCGATCAAACATTCGAATGAGTTCAACACCCACGTCCTCTGCACTGCGGAAGAGCATGAAAGCACTGCTCATGTGGTCAGCAGTGTCTAGTACCAGGTTTACCACTTCTCGAGTGTCTGTGAGATCCTTCGGATCCTCACACTCTGGTGTACAATGAAAGAACTAGAGTATGTACACATGTTCCATTGGAGAGAAACTAGATGGAGCGGGGTGAATATCCATATCGCCAAATGCTTATATGAAATTCTTTTAGCCGGTGTAAATTTAGAGAGGGAATGTGTGCTAAGTTGTTTAACAAAGTGGCTAATATATTTATGTATGGAATTGTTATATTACCGTGGCTAATGTATATAGATTACATGAATAGTTGTGTATAACTGACAATTTTGGACCTAAAAAAGGCGTGCGTCGGAGCTCAATCACATCACTGCGTCGAATATGAATAGTCACACCTAAGGACTGCACTGCTCACCCCGTTTTCTGTTTTTCAATGAAAAGATTCACATTTCCCTTATTGGATGACGCAAATTATAAAATAGACAATAATGAAAAATATAAAATAATCTTATTAATTTTTCAAGTCTAATGTATAGGTTTGGATGTTTTTTATTGGCTTAAACACTCCACCCATTTTTTTTTGTATAATCTTTTTAAAGCACTTGGAATGATGTTAGTGCCAATGTCAAACCTTGAGAAAAATGATAAGCAGATATGTTATACTAACAGGAGATGCCAAAATGGGTGATATATATCCGAATAATGTAGACAAGTGAATACAAAAAAATACACTGTAATAATGAATATTAATACACTGTTTACTCAATGTATTAAGTAAATCTATTGACAAATTACTCAACGTGTTATTTCAAGTATTGCTTTTTTTGTTTTTAATAATTAACACTACTTTAACTGTTTACTTGGTACGTTGGGGTACAGTACACATTGGCTTACCGATAATGCCAATACATATGATGTCTGAAATATATTGTTATTACATAAATCCTTAGTTTGTTTTAATCACATAATGCCATCGATGAAAGTTACGGTTTAACAAGAAAGTGATTAAATATTGTTACCATTGGCACCGTGCTCTATGAGACCATGTGATTAACAACACATTTAATAATGCATTACGAATTTTTATATAGGCTAAATATCAAATGACTATAGTTATTGTTATACGAATATATATACTAGAGTCGTATGGATTGTTTATTAATGTCTGTCCACTAAAGTCGTTATATTGAAAACATATTTCTTTCTGGTAAAGAGAAAAAGACATTACAAAAAATAAATTTAAATTATGGGATTAAATCATCTCAAAGTGAAACTGTGCGATGGGAGTAGGTTCCTATTAGTAGATTAGCGGCTAATGAAGTGCAGGCGTGATAGTTGCATGAAGGACATGGTTGTAGATGATCATATACAATGGACGACCAGTGATATGTTTAAGCACGGTGAACACAATGATATACACATATTGATAACATACTATACATATATGCTGAATACAACATCCACATGGCATCTAATATGAAGGGATGAATTAACCATTAATTGATCATACGATACACGACAGAAAAAGTGATGCATTAAAGAAAGAGATTGCGGCAAAAGTTGTTTTTTTCAGAGAAGACTCTGTAGATAATTTGTTCAAGTGCAAGAGAATGTGCTGATGTAGGAGCCAATGTGAAGAAATAAGAACCATAACTAAGGTCTACAAACCTATACATTTCAGTGATTGGGTGTTGCAAATGACTAATAGAGCAGTGTCACACGCGTAGGACAAGAGCAACATGCCACTGATATCAAGTATATCTATCATCTAACATGTGTGTTGTCTTGCCAGATAATGACCATACACAACTTTTGAATACTAGAACAAGATCCATACACCATCAATACATGTTGAGCAAAACCGGGTAATATATAATGGACATTACCCTCACCATAACCTTAAACCCTAAAACTCTAAAAAACCCAAACACCCCTGAAAAACAGTAATAGAATTCTTACTACCATTTTCTTTCAACGCTTAGTCCCAACTAGCCCATATAACGATACCATACGAGAAATGGATTTCCTATCATACGTACCCCAATATGAAATTTACAACGATTACCCATTCTATGTGCTGAATCATAGGGAAGACAACCATATCGATAGTGTTTTTATCCTGGTTGATGAACCAACCCAGTCAATGCCGTCGCAAGCATTCGATAACAATCGTAAAGATTTGTTCAAAACATCTACAGAACTGGAAGCACCTGTCGATTATGGAAAAGGGCACCTAAATGGATCCCATACAGTTCGAGAGACTCCTGATGTGTTGAAAGAAAATGCGGTTGAGAAGGAAATGGATACTCCAGCGATTCAGACGAGGATCTCAGTCAAAAAGTTTTCAAGTGTGGTTTCTACCTTTAACACACAAAAGATTTTCGTTGTCAAGGCAATCAGTTTTGGAAGACACTTGGAGTTGAAAGAATGTGCCATAAACAATCCATTTATTCATTATCTAGTCGAAGTCTTTTACACTGACACATGTGCCATCACAGTGGGAGGTGTTGCACACCATCCGAGGTCAACAGACTTTAGCAAGATAATGGGTGTACCTGAAGGTATAAGTTAACACAAATGATTTGGCAAAAACAATTTTTGTGTTACGTTACTTGTTCTTCTGTACATATGATGTTTGAAATGGAAAATTGGTTGTCTTGGAAAAGTTACTAGTGGAAGACTGTCAGAGATTGAAGACATCCGAGGTAAGTTAGCCACAAATGTGGGGAAAAAATGGTGGTCCAGGGAGTTGACTTGGAGGAGATCATTTGATCAGAGAACGAATGTGGTGGTGACTTTTCACGGGCATTCGTGATGTACCCTGCCGCGAGCGTACTAGACACCTCTAACAGTAGTGATCTTAACCAAAGTTACCTGTTCGCCGTGAAGAGCATGGAGAATATTCCACGTACGAACTGGGCTGGGTACTTCTATGACAGGATGATAGATGGCATCGTGATGCATAAGTGCTGCAAGAGAAAACAGTCGTATATAACAAGATGCGCCCTCTTCCTGCAGGTTAGTATCTCTGATAGATTCACACTCAAACCCTAAAATCCCAATCAGCTGATCCTAGATGAGATATGCGCAGAAATACTATATAACCATTCAACTCGCTGGCGGATTATGTGTAGAAAAGCAGTTGGCGCAGTTTGGGATAATTGGAGAGCAGAATCGCCAAGAAATTGCTAGGACGATTAAACATGACAGATGATCAAGACGGGAGATGGTGAGTGTATTATTATATATGTAAACACATTTTGTATATATATAGTTGTATAATTTTATTAGGGTTAGCATCTGTTACTCTGTCCGATAATATTCTAGAAATAATTATGACAATGCGTATTGGTGCATGAAAATAAATATTGTTATTATTACTTTAACTACTCAGTAGATGTAATTAAAATTATGAAGTATACTGTGACGCTCCCTCAGGCATATAATATTTCCTTTCAGTATTTACCTGTGATGGATTACAAAATGGACAGAATGTTGCCATGTAATATCGACACGCCAGGTGCTAATAGTTTGGAAGTCAGTGGAATAAGCAAATCATTGAACAACCTATGCACTGCAGTCAATGCCTTGGCTGAGAAAGTCAGCTGTCTGAGGGAGGATATGCATCATCAATATGCATTATCAATCTGGCGCAATTACTGCACTGCGGACTACAATACCCAATGCAGTGTTGATGCTGTTGCGTGATATCCCAAATGGTGATATGGATAAAAAAAGGTCATTGTGGAATAGGAACACTGAAAGATGAATGGGCAACGAGGGAGCAGTTTGAGCCTCCAGAGTATAAGACTCCGGCACATCCTACTAATTGCAAGGGAACATCTGGAGAGGGTGGGTGGATGGCACGTATCCCTCGACCAAAAAGAAATTGGCCAGATAGAAAGTTAAGCTTTTAAAGCATATCCAATTCCAAACTCCCACACCCCTAACCCCCAACCCCCGTGGTGGGTCCAGACTAATAAGAAGACATGTTTCTTTTGTATTGAGATATTCTCCTCATTTTTTTAATTGTTTTCCATCTGATTTTTTTTCTTTCCAACTACAAAAAATTTTATTAAATAAAAATTGAAATGAGGTTTTCCATCTTAATTTACAGTATTTCATTGACATTATTTGCAGGAAAGGTGTCTCACCGATAAGAGCAAGTTCGTGGAATACAGTAAACTGATGGGAATAGTTAACGAAAGCGGAAGTGCACGTAATGAGATCGTGTAACCGGGTGGGTGCATTGAAACATTGACCCAAAGTTAATTCAGTTGAGGAAGAAACATTAGACGTTAACAAATACTTCATTTCATTGCAGATGTATATCCCATTATTCACACATAACCCAGGCCATTATAGTTTGATCATTGTGGACTGTAGTTCCGAGAGTGTTCAACTTGTAGATTCGAATCCAGAAATACATACATTAACGATGCAATGATGGAGTCAATCAAAGTCCTGATATGATGTATAATGTTGGGAGCAGTATCATTTCATTGGCTATTATTACATTTCCACTTATAAACATCGTTACGTTTTGTAGTTGCTAGGATTGGATGAGTTGTTCAGAATGGATGTAGCAGCTGCAGGTGTAAGGCCATTGCCAGGATTCTTCATTATCCAAAAAGTGACTGGTCCGAAGCAGCGTTGATGCGCGTTTTCTTTGCACGCAAAATTAATCCCCAAGTATTAAGGATATCGGTTGCAGCTTAAGCAAGCGAACAAGTCAAATATCGAATCCAAAGGACGACGTATTATTAATTTAATTATTATCTAAATTAATTAAGATGAAAGACAATAAGAGTTGTGGAATTAATTAACAACTACTAAACAATTAATTAAAATGACAATAAAATATCACTCAAAGAATACGAAAGTAGATCAAGTAGGAGAATAGGTAGCTTTAGGATAATCCAGTTTCGCTCATTAATTTCCTTCCGTGTGTTGATGTCCGACCTGCCTTGTGGAATATGGACGCATCACTAAACCATGCATATCTACTCTATAGACACAAGTAAATATGTGTGTAACACGTGTGAATAACATCAGAGTAAGAGATATAATTCCACCCCCCTTTCTAGGTACTATCAGTATCAATTATTTCCCTGGCCGATTGGTATTCTAACCCGATATGATCTCCCTGTATAAGTACTATAAAATTATCCTCTTTATTATACTTAATAATCCGAATTCAATCAATTAATAAGTATTCATATAGATAGTTCTAATAAAGCTTCGCAATCCCCTCACTTAGAATCATAACATGGAATCCTGTTAAGCGGTGAACGTACTCAATCTACAACCAAGATATATATTTAGAATCTATATACCAATTGAAGATGCACAAAACGACCGTGAATACGGATTAAGAAAGCACAATCATATATAAAATAAATCCACATGTAGTGTTGTGCAGAGTTTACACATGAAAGTTCAATTAATTCATAAAAACCTTAACAACCCTAGTTCTATAAAAAAGGCTCTAGCCCTTAATGTTACAAAGAACAATCATGGGTGTTGGATATATCTTATCCATATGTCCGGAAAATACAAAATAAATTAGGAAATGAAGGAAACCCTAGACGTGGGTGTCGTCGCGTCCTTCTCCTTCTTGAATCCTCCTATTGGTTCTCCTCTTGATTCCACAGACGAATCTTCAAAGTGATAGATGGATGGAGGAAAGAATATGGATGATGGTTGGGGGGTGATCCCCCCTTGTGGGGTGGTGTATGATTGTGTTGTGTTCTCCAATCCAATCTAACTAATCTTTATTCTAATGAATAATATGTGATCTACATCCCTTCTTATACTTGTGAGCTCTCCTTATGGACATTGGATGAGATTTTTCTTGGAAAATACGAAAATACATGCAATGGGATGTAAAACACGCGATACACACTGAGTGGTGTAGAAACATGCACAAATTCAGAAATTCTCGGAAATTCTCTCTGGCAGCTGCGCGACTTCACAATTTTGAGCATAACTTCCTCTTCATAACTTTTTCATTTGGATTCCGATTGAGGTGTTCTTTATGCCAAAACGATCCTCACTTCTGTGGCTTTCCAACCATATATCATACTTTCAAGTCAAAGCTCCACATGAACACAGAAAAATTGCACAAGTTGGATGTGCGTTTTTCAGCATTCATACACAAATTGCACATTTTCTCCAACTTTGCACTTTTGATCCTTTTTTCCACCTCAAACACAATAAAACACCTCAAGCGCATCTTTTTTCTCACATATATTGAATATAAGATACTTTTCTAATATATGACAACAATTCTCATAAAAAAAGTGTTAGATTGGACACTAAAACACGCTTATTTTCACTCCCATCAAGCGTAATGGGTAATTTAAGTTTTATCGTCACTAAGTGATTTAGCAGCATTAATGAAATAATGCGTAACACGACATTCATCTTGATGTGTGTAGGTATGACTGCGGAGTACTAGTAATACAAAACATGCGATTTGCAAGGTGTGTAAACAACATTTCTGGAGAATTTACAAAACAAGTCAGCAATCCTGAGGTTTGTAAAAACGTCGATGTGGTATAGTAATCTTATAGCTCAAAGCGTATCAACAATCATCTTTATCCTAAACTAGAATATTTATTGACTTTGTAATAATTCACAGTGTTCGCTTATCCTTTAATTGTAGCAGGTTTAAAGCCAACAAAATAGAGTCAAGATCATATGGTGGCTTTTGAGACATCGTCATAAAATGATTGGGAAAATACACTTTTGGTCCCATACAAGAAGTTCATTTTCAATTTTGGTCCTTTTGATGCCCCGTTGCTTAATTATTGTTATTCCATCAGTCTAAGTAACGGAAAATACTCACGATTGCTCACGTGGCCATAATGGATTAATTTTTTTTTAAAATATATATTTTTGATCTCCTCTTTCTTCTTCTCAATCCTTAATTTCATTCAAACCTTAATCACTGAGATACCCGACGTTGGGCGATAGGCAGTGCATTCAACACTCGACGTAGCCACCGTTATACCCCATTTTTGGCGAGAAATTTGCCGAAAAAGTTTCTTACAGCTGTGTACCAGTGTCGTAGCCATGGAAATGGAGGACATGTATATGCCATCCACAATGGTAACCACTAGCAGTAGCAAAAAATATCAGAGGTGAAAGTAGAAGACCAATTAATCCCTTTCTAAACGATTGAATCCATGATACATGGAACTTAAAGAAATTAGAGGTATAATTTGTGTAAGATGCTCTAAGAAGCCCCAAGTATGAGAAGTAAGGATAAAAGCATTGGTGGGACTAAATCTTGGTCAAAGTATCAATTGATGTTCAATGTCTCAAATTACAACACTGGTAATGATACCAGAATGAGAAATGCAGACCTGAATGAACGACAACAAGAGGAACTAGCAGATCTGGCATATCATGATGTTGATTAACGTGTACACCATTCAGATGCAAATCTGAACCATGCCAACTTGCAGGGTGTTCTTGTGAAATAACTCTCATTTCTCTTAGATCTCACTCTCCGCCACCTCAACTCTAACAAATTAACGTCCGACAATGCCAGAGTGTTCAGGATGATTCCTTTGGGAGCTAATCTTGGAAACACATCAAGAAAAGTTTAAGTACACTTTCTTTGATTTCCTAATTGGGTTGAAGAATTCGCTGTCGGTTCTATCCCTCCGGCACGTCGTAGATGTACCCTGCCAATGCTTTCTTGTTGGAGTTCTCACCGTAGCGTCCGTAGTTGGCGGCGGTGCAGTAGTACAATTTGTAAGCCGTGGGTGAGTCGGCTAGGGAAGTAGCAGAAGTGGCGAGGATTGTTGTGGCGAACGCTGTGGCAGTTAAGGTGGCTATTCTGATGGGTAGTTTTAAGGGCTCAATGGTGAGGTGAGTTTGGATAGTGGCGGAGCAAGTCGTGGTTTGGTGGTGATGGAGGAGAGGATGGCGGTAGGCGAAAGATCGATACCAACGCGTCCAAGTCTCTTTCTGAATAAAAAAATAATTATTTTTTAATTTGACTTATTATTATTTTATTTTCTTTAGTTAATATTTTTTGTCAAATAATTAACGAAAGGGACCAAAATCATAACTTTTGGGACCAAAAAAAAGTTAGGGACTAAAAATAAAAATGAACTTCTTGTACGAGACCAAAAGTGCATTTTTTCCTAACATGATTGCTGATAAAGTTGCTCAATCGGCAATCGAGTGGCATAATAAAGGTCTAATATGGTGTCAAAAGAGGAGCTGACCCTAGTAAGCAAAATAAAGGAAAAGTCAAGTGCTTGGTCTTTTACGCCATGTTTTGGGAAGAAGAAGTCTAAACATTGATCTCTCAATGTTTTATGGAAAAAAAACTTTTAGTTTTGGAAAAAAAGAAAGCTACAATATGATCATTGCCCTTTTCTAGGATCCGAAGTCTCAGTTTATTTGGGCGAGAAGAAGTCTAGAATAGTGATCCGAAGTCGCAGAACGCTATACCTGATGTTTGGGAAACTCCAGTACCATCCCAAGGGCAGAATACTGAGCTTATTGTGGAAAAAAATGAGAAAGAGCAAAGAGGTTGAGAGCCGAGAAGCTTAGACTGCAGATGGATAATGAAGATGTGGTTATCTCTCTTGATCAAGCCATGGAGATGCCATGGAGACTCAATCATGGAAGAGCATAGATGTGATTTCTAACTTGTTTAATCTTGATTTTAATAGGATAAATGATTCTGAATTTGAGTGCAGGATTGATAAGAAGGAGTCTAGACAGCCATGTGAGGAAGGTAATTCCAAGGATCATATTTTCATGACCAAGAAAGGTGAGGTGTTAAGTGTAGACAAGAAGAGGGAAAGAAAGTACTTGAAGGTGAGAATGCGAGAAGACCGCCATCCGATCCAGTAGTTTAAAAAGCAGTATTCCATCGTGACTCTCCGACGTTAAATATGAGCGCCTGTTGAGAGCTTGCCCTTCTGTTTTATTGCTTTCGTGTTTCTTTCGTGTGAGTGAGAGTTATATTTGAAGTGCTTCACTTCAACAATTATATCTCTTTTCAAACTTAGTTTCGACTTGCATTTTTACTAAGTTTGGGGGGTGATATACTTACCTCGTCTTATGAGCACCGAGGGTATAATTTTTCCTTTCGTTGATTGTTTGTTTGTTAGGAGGTTGATTTTTTACGGCATATTAATACTTTAACCAGTGTTGATATGCTGATTTTTTGCAACTTACCTAATGTTTAGTGTGTTGTGTTGTGTTTCTAGTGTGTGGAGTCAATTAGATAGTCAATTGAGACTTTCTTATAGTTTTCTTATTTTATTATTAATGAATCCTGTGATGATGAGTGTGCTTGAGCTTTGATGATGAAAATAGAAAAACTTAGGCTTTGACCTGATCGAGTTGGACAACTCGAGGAGCTCGTGCATACATTGAAGAAAAATCAGGTGCCCTCGTTTCCTTATTCTAATTTTAATGTGTGCTTTTAATTTATGGGAGTGAAAGGATTGAGTTTAAGGTGGTGATCCATGTGAACTTAAATTTTTAAATTGTGCGTAAAATTCATATGCTTTTGAAATTGATGAAGGAATTGTACTTGAGTTATATTTTGATATGAAGTTCTATGTGTACTTGTGAGATATTGCTTACCATGAAAAGTGCTCTGTTACTTGTTAAAAACCCCCCATGTGAGATTTTGAGCCTCGTTGATCGTGTTATATAATCTCATGATATTTCTTTTCTGGTAAGTATCATTCTTGTGTGTGTATTCTAGAACTTGCTTCTTGTCTTACTTGAAATTACATATGTGTTAGATGATGGAAGATGATTTAAGGTCATCCTTGAATTTATAAGTTACTTAGCCAAATAATTCCCTACCGAATGATGTTTATCCGTAATTAGCCCCATTGAGCCTAAAAACCTCATTTTTTGACAACCTACGAGAAATAACCATTTTGAGCATCTGAATATTTTTTAGCCTTGATTGTCCTTCTAGAAGAGAATTAATGTCTTTTTTTCAAAGTGTGTTGATGGAGTTTGATAATAGTTTGGGAAGGAATAAAATTGGTGTTGAAACAGTGATTGAGCTTGAAAATGCATCGAAGGAAAATCGTGGAGTAGTGCTTAAATCTAGTACTCCATTGAATCAAACACCCTAGGATAGTGCTTAAATCTAGTATCCTATGGATGATGTGTGAGGTAGTGCCCGAAACTGGTACCTCGAGAGAAAAAAGGAGAGAAGAAAAAAAAGGAAAAATGTTGTGCTAGAAAGAAAGAGAAAAAGACAAAAGAGTTGAGGAGGATGTGTACTTACTTGAAGTAGTGAAAAAAATGAAAGATCATGATAGATAGCGACTTGATTGATCCGAGTTTTGAGTCACTTATCCATATATTTCCTACTTTAACCAAAGATCTAACATTATATCCAAAAGAAAAGTCCTTTTTGATCCTATTATCGAATAATACTTTTAGTGGTGGAGAGTTTGAGACTTTTGGCAAGCTTATGGTTACGCATGCACTTGAATTGAATTTGAGCATAAACACCTTAACCCATAAGTATACATCTTTTACACTTGAGTTCCAGTGATATATACTTCCCATGAGAATATATCAATAGAGCATTTGAATTGGTGGTAATTGTTTTATCTTGTATACTATGAATTGATTATTACATGTAATGAAAATTGCATGAACTAAGTTGAGGACAACTGTATTTTGAAGGGGTATTTGTCATAATCCTTATTTCCCCACTAATTTTCTTACTCTCTCTCTCTCTTTATTTTTATGTTATTGTCTCGGGACGAGCAACGGGTAAGTTTGGGGGATTGATGAGAGTGAAAATAAGCGTGTTTAAGTGTCCAATTTAACACTTTTTCGATAGGAATTGTTGTCATATATTAGCATAAGTCTCTTATATTCCATATATATAAGTGAAAGGTGCGTTTGAGGTGTTTTATTTTATTTTAGATGGAAAAAGGATCAAAAGAGCAAAGTTGGAGAAAAGGTGCAACTTGGTGCAAGAATGCTGAAAAATACACGTCTAACTTGTATAATTTTTTTGTGTTCTAGTAGAGCTCTGAACTAGAAAGGTGATACATAGTTGGAAATCCACAGAAGAGAGGGTTGTTTTGGCGTAAAAAACACCTCAATTGGAATCCAAACGAGAAAGTTATGATAGAAATAGTGACGTCGCGCAAGCTGTGCCGAATAGAACGGTTGTGCCACTTTGCATGACTTGTTACACATTCAAATATTGGATTTTCTATAATTTATTCATATGGATAGAAAGCCAAGGAAGACTGGATTGCGTGAGCGCAAGATTCACTCAAATTGGAGGCCGGATGTGGAAGTTATGCGTAAAACGGTGAGACTGCGCATGCAGCTCGACCAGTAGTTCGACCAGAACCAATTTGGTCGAACGGAGACATGCAGATCTATTTTTGATGGAATTTTCACTCCCTTTGCGTGTATTTTCGTGTTTTCCAAGAAAAAGCCCATCCAAGGTCTTAAAGAGAGCTTACAAGTATAAAAGGGGATGCGGATCACATTATTATTCATTATAGAGGAAGAGCAACATAATCATCCTATACCCCACAAGTGGGGATCACCCCCAACCATCATCCACATCATTTCCTCCATCCATCCATTACTTTAAAGATTCGTCTGCTGAATCAAAAGAAGAACCTAGAGGAGGATTCAAGACAGAGAAGGACGCGACGACACCCAAATCTAGGGTTCTTATCGTTTCCTAATTTATCTTGTATTTTTCGGACATATGGGTAAGATCTATCCAACCCGCATGATTGCTCTTCGCTATATCATGGGCTAAAACTGTTTTGGTAGTCTAGGGTTTTGAAGGTTTTATGAATTAATTAAACTCTCTTGTGTGTCCTCCGTACAACACTACTTGTGGATTTATTTTATATATGACTATGCGTTTTTAATTCATACTCAGAGTTGTTTTATGCATCATTAACTGTTATGTAGAGTCTGAATACATATCTTGGTTATTGATTGAGTTCATTCACTGCTGAGCAGGATTCCATGTTATGATTCTAAGTGAGTGGACTCCGAAGCTTCATTAGAACTGTCATATATGAATGTTTATTAATTGAATTGAATTCTGTTTGAATATTTATACTCACTTGCAAGAATACTCGGTCGTTGTATAAATATATCCCAAGAAATAAAATTATCGAATTCGAAGGAGTTTAAGTTGGGATTAATAAAATACATCAGCTCATGTTTATATCACTTTTGTAAGGACGATCGGGATTTTTAGATTGATTTTCAAATAAACAACTAGAACAAGTAACAAATAAATAAAAATAGCAAGAGGAGAAATGACAAAGATGAGTGAAAATAAAAGAGAATAGGTGCAAAAGTTCAAATATATAAAAAACATAGGATTAGAAACATCCAAGCACATTCAATTCATATTATCATGTAAAGGGAATTCAACTCACTTGATGTAGATTAAGGGTGATTACAAATGTATCCAAAGCTCCCTTTCGGGTTACAAAGGTTGTTGATCCACTAGAGACTCCCAAAAGCACTTAAGATCAAAGCCCAACATTAACCTCTTCCATCTAGGTACTAATTAATTCTCAATTCTCCCTTAGAAGGTACTAATTAGAATTAACTCTCTCTTTTTGTGTACTAAAGCTAACGAATGGATTGGTTCCCCTCATCGAGTTCAAATATCCTCTCGGTCAAACCTAAACTCGATGTCTATTCATGTTTTTTTAATACTTAAGAGGTCATTTTCATCTCACTCCAAGCAATACACATGAACATTATAATAGCACTTAATTACCATAAATCATCCATTGATCAACAATCTATTAAACCAATAATCATTCATGAATAACAAACTATGCTATCACAATATCAAAACAATTAAAACCCATGAATAGAAATCAACAACAATTAAGTCAAAAACCAATTTAATTCACAAGATAATATAAACATAATGTGCTTTTCATATCCCTAATCCCACTAGAGGGATTAGCCTAACATGATTTTGGTAACAAAATACATAAATGATTAATTACAAACACCCATAGTCTTAAATTCAATAGAAAAACAAAAGAGATGTAAATCTTCCCTAGCTTGTAGAGAATCTTCAACACTCCTTTGATCTCAACCTCTAGCTCTTGACTTCCTTGAGTTATTCAACACCAAATGATGAAAGGTATGGAAAATGAATTGAAAATATGGAGTGAAAGTGTGAAAATGCTCTAAAATCACCTAAGGAGTGGATGTGCTCTGTTCTGGCTGCCTCCAAATTCATATATCTGCTATTTATATGGTGTGGGGTGGCTGCTAATGGAAAATTAGGGCAACCTTCGATGTAGCAGATTTTGTTCAAAAATTCGGCCAGAATATGGAATATTCGGTCGAAATTTCTGAAAGGCATGTTAACGCTTTTGACCGAAATCGCAGAATCTCACGTTTTCATGAAATTCGACCAGAATTTTTAAGCCACTGTCAAATTTCTCATCCTGGACAAGTGCCCCTGTATTCCGCCACACTAAGAAATTCAGACGGAATTTTTCTCTCTCGGATATTCGACCCGAATATGAGAAATTCGGGTCAAATTTCCTAATTTTCTGCATTTTTATATTTTTCAGCGATTTCTCCCAAATTTCTTGATGTCCTACTCTTCGAGTTTGATCATTTTAATGCCATTTCCTATAAGAATTTCACACACAAATAACATTTCTCTTACAAACATCAATCCAACATCAATATGAAAATAAAGACTAAAAAACACATGAAAATCACTAAAAAACACAACAAAACAACTTTAAATTTATGCCAATTTTGACACTAAACAAATCCGTGTTAGTAAGCAGGATAAAGAGGGTAATTTTATAGTACCTATAAAGGGAGATTATATCAGGTTAGAGTACCAATCCTATGGGGAAATAATTGATACTGATAGTACCTAGAAAGGGGGATGAAATTATATCTCTTGCTTCAAAGTTATTCACACATGTTATACGCATGTTTGCTTGTGTCTATAGAATAAATATGCATGGCTTAGTTATGCGTCTCTATTCCACAAGGCAGAGTTGGACATTAATGCACGAAAGAAAATTAATTAGTGAAACTGGATTATCCTAGAGCTACCTATTCTCCATTCTTGAGTCACAGTCGTATTCTTCTATTGTTTAATTTATTATATTGTTATTTTAATTAATTATTTAGTAGTTGATAATTAAAATTCTCAATCTTTATTGTCGCTTATCTTAATTAATTTAGGTAATAATTTAATTGATAATACATCGTCCTTTGGGTTTGATATTTCACTTGGTCGCTTGTTTAAGCTGCACTGATATCCTTAATACTTGGGGATTAATTTTGCGTTCAAAGAAAACGCGCATCAACGGTTTCGGCCAATTAAGTGGAATTAGATACTATGCCTTAAGTGGCATTGTCAAGGGTGAGTAGGACCACTTAAGACTTAACTGATGCGCACAGTTTCAACTTAGTATGGACAACGAGGGATATTTAACAAAACATTGAACATACTATATGAAAACAGCTTTGCTGAACAAACAACTAATAAAATAAATATATTGTAAGTACTGCCGATCTAATGGCAATCTATTTTAAATTCATTGCAACTAATTATTTCCTCACCTTTCATGACTCGTATATAATCCTCCATATTAAATATCTAAAAGCATGTGAACCACGGGTGTGGAAATTATGGTGAACTGAATCCTAATACGCAACTTAAATAATTAATAAAATAGACATAATTCAATTGAACAACATAACAAAACAAAGTAAAGTTTCAACATGAGCAATTTTAAAATAACAAAAACTAACAATAAAAGGTGCGAATATTAAAATTTGAAAGATACGAAGACGGATCATTGCTTTTCTTCCTTCACCTTTAGAATTTCCTGCAAATCATGGGGTTGCTTGCGTGTCACACGCCAGTGTATGTCGTTGTGAGTAATATTTCTTCCAAACTAGACAATTTCGCCCTGGTCTAGTTCAAGTTCGCGGGTGACACCGACCTATCCCCGAGTGAGTCTGTATATCGGAGGTTGTCCAGGTCTAACCAGATGACATTCGTAACAGACAGTGTGCTTCCTTCCTGATGTGCCGACTTGAACTATCCAATCATCGGTCTGGTTCCCCAATAGTGTACCAATACGTTTGGAGATTGACTACATACAACAAAATTTAGTGAGTATGGATCACGTATACGGATCATACCAGAAATAAGACGTTCAGAAAATGCACCAATCGACATGAGGCTGACTCAAGCGTCTTATAGTGGACCATGAATTGGTCGATTCTGGCCTTGTGGGGATCCATTTCGTCAGCGGAGCATTTACAGTGGACCAGAGTATTGTTGTGGATTTGTTTCTCTGCAAGAAGAATAAACGTTTGGGGCTTCCAAATTAATATGAAGCATTGAGAACTCCCAACCGTCATTTATGTGGGCATCCCTTCTCGAGAACCCTTGGAATTCGCAAAGTGAATTGAAAAAATAAAAAAATAAAAAACTATCGAATTCTTAAAATATTTTGCGAATGGGTGTTACGGGCAGAAAGAGAGATTGGTCTCAATTATGTTGATAACAATAGTTAGAGTATCTCCAAGAGTCTCTCTAAAATTTGAAGAGTATTTTTATAAAATAGAGAGCATCTTTTAATTTTAAAGAATCGTATTTCATTATGCTCCAACACATTCTTTATATTTTTATTACCAATGTTCATTTATGATATATTTTCTCTATTATACTCTCTCTCTCTTAAGAAAAAAATACAAAGAAAATGGAGTAACATTTAATGTAATAAATTATGAAGAGTGGTTTTTGCTCTTCCAATTTGAAGAATGAAAATGATTCTTTAAACTTGAATGTTAAAATAAAGAGTGTGTTGGAGCCTATTTTTATTGAAATCCTCTTCAAATTATACATATTTTTTATTTTACATTAGCTCTTGGAGATGTTGTTATGCATATATAACCAAAAATTGACCAAAATGTATTATTACAAGTTCTCTTTACCATATTTCATAAATGTTTGCATTATCAATTTTGACACTTTACTAATTTATTCTAGTATGTTTGTAATACGAATATTCCTGACGACAACGTGTTCGTGTAGATAAACTATTACTTTGGAGTTTATGTAGAAAGAGCACTTCATCTAGTAGAGAGATGAACCGTATAATACTTAATCAAATCACTCTAACATGCCCCCTCACATGCAGGCGGGGAATTTTAGCCTCAAGCCTAGCATGAGGAATTTTCTTATAAATGGGTGACGGTGAGGTTCGAACCTGGACCTTTGTTAACCATAGGCTCTGATATTATGTTAAGCGACCACCTCATCTAAAAACTTAAGTTAGTAGAGAGATGAAACATTTAATAATTAATCAAATCACTCTAACTGTTTATATTATTTTTTCTATGGGCCTAAAATATTATAAAACTATCAGTCTAGGGCCTGAGTTTGTCAAATATTATAATCTATTGTCAAGCAAATTATGACATAGAATAAGACCTCGAAATGATAGTTTTGCATATATAATGGCCCTAATCGATATAAAATAAAATATAATTTTAGTGCCGAATTGATAGTTTACCCCTTTTTCAGGCCTTGAATTTATAAATTTCCTTTAAATGTATTATTATTTATTATACATATAATATTTCATTTAATATTTTATATTGCATATAAAGTAATTCGTATATTAGTTTTTGGACCGTCAAGTCAGCAGTGCACCTGTTTGCATGTATGTGGTGATGGTACTGAAAAACATGAATTGCGGAAAACTCTTTTTTTTAAACAAGTAAGCAGTGCAACGGTTAAAATAATGAGTTAAGTTAATGGATATCAATAATGCTTTATTTTTAATTTTGTATTTCTTATATATAATAAAAGAGATTATCATTATTAATTAGAAATAGAATTACAATTAGAACATAACGTTGTGGCTATTATGGAATATAATCATATTAATTAATTGGAAGCCAATCATATGCACCGCGCTCAATAGGCTCACCAAGCCAATCGTCTTTCCCTTCATACTGGATCTTGCGCAGCAGCCACCCGAAGTCTATCCTTTGTAGGCCATGTTGTTTGAACACTCTCCTCAACATCACGTACAATAGACATTCATTAAGTCGAAAACTTGTGTGCTCATGAGACTCCTTCTCATAATGCAGGTGTTACAGAGTGCTAAGTGTAGAACATAGATCACAAGAGTAAATGGGACATGACAGTGCATCCCATTGAAAAAATATAAGTAATGCACCTTTAAATATATTAGATTACCTCTTCGATTGGTACGCCATATACGTATGTTGTGTTGATTGTATTGGTCGCGACAGAGTAATGGACTCCTGGATGTGCCTTGAACCAGATGAATCCCTGCAGACTAGACAACATCCGCTGCAACTTGAGTGCAACGAAACAACGATGGATAGAAGAATTGAAGATCTTCACCCATGTGCTGTGTGATTTCCCTCACGAGGGTCAACACCTTCCGAGTGTCCGAGAGGTGCTGTTGGTCAGTGGTGTCCGATGCGCTCAAAAGGAATCCAAGGATGTACAACTGCTCTGAATCGGAGAAACATATTGCGTATTCACCATTCTGCATGGTTCTTTTTTTATCAAATAAACATACGTAAAAAGGATGGAATTTGATAGAGGTTTTGGAAACCAAGATTGTGATGATATATATAAACTATGGAGTGGCAGAGTTGAATCCATGAGGCGAAAGGTTGCGTTCTTGGGGTACAATAATTCGATGCGTCACTTCCTAATTCAAGGTGTGGAACCGCTCGACATACAATAAGTTAATAAAATATGAAGTGTCGTGTTTGTTCACATAGATTAAGTTATTATTTAATATTATTAAATACTATAAAAAGATACACAAATGCGGTTAACTGGCTAAACGTTTATACATACATCATTCGTATTTAACTTGATTATTTTTAATTAATATTAAGGTTATAGTTGATATGTAGATTAATATATACCACAATGACGTTTGATTTTTATCTATTATCTTTTTTACATCTATGTCAAGATGTGAATAAAATAATTATTTCTCCCTGAACTCAACTACATTTTCCTACTAACTCTAATTTTTTTCTAATACCTTCTAATATTGTAATATGAATTTTATTATTAACAGTATATATTATACTGGTAATGGAGTTAGATATATAATTATGTTGTTTTAAAATTTTAATGTATAGAATTTATGTATATTAAAAGTTAATGGTTCAATAATTATTCTTGAATGTATATAAGAAAATTAATTATTGTTTTAGTTTATTGAAATATTTTTTAAATAAATATTATTTATTATACGTAAAATGAAGGTTGTTATGCGTTGCATGCTCATACTTGTTTTTCTGCGAAATAGACTTTACATGGTGCTGGGGTTGTTAAGAACTGCGTATTTGATGGACTGCAGAGTATGAATTTTGCACTGCATAGATCCGGATACTTAGGGAAGCTGCATACCCTGAATGATCCTTAGGCGCTGCAGAGTTGGTTTATTCAAGTGCATAGGTGGAGGTTCGTTTGAGGTTCGATGGTAATCACTGAAGTGTTTAGTAACCATCCAACTCAAAAGCCATATTACTGACAGCTTTAATGGGACAACGCGCCCTTCTCTCTTCTGTGGTGAATGGGCACACCTTCTCGGGATTGCACCGTTCTGCCTCCTTTACAGTGTGAAAACCTGCTGGCAGATTGCCTTTAAATAAAAAATATATTTTTCTGATCGAACGACTATAATTGAATGGAGATTGATCCAATGGTCAGAATTCACATGGGTCATGTATGAGCCTGAGTCAGTTAAGTAAGGCTCCTACTTTGAATAGATTCAAAAGATTTGATTTTGAGACTTCTGATGCTATTGAGCTCGGACTTTATCGCTTAGAAAATTAAAAAAATATATGTATCAAAGAAAAATAATTCAAATATCATAATCACGATTAAAGCTCAAGAACTGTAACAAAGATTAACTCATAAGAACATAATACATTAACATCCAGCCAACTCGTTTCACAACAATACTCAAACTAATAGAGAAAAGGGCTAAGTGAAATTCTTGGCATATTGCTACTATTTATTACTAAGTATATATATTGAATCAATTATTAGAATAAAAACTGAATTAACAATAAATGCAGTATATTTAATACTTTATTTCAAGAATGGAATTATCTGTGGAAAACAATTACCTCATCATTTGTCACTTCCTCGTCTAGGACAGCATGAAATAAAACTCATGATTTTCCAAATACGTAGTCAGGTCAACCTTTGTCATGATTCCCATGTAATAAACACACGGACATACTAATAAAAATCTAACATTAAAAAAGAAGTATGAGAATGTGAAGATGTTGAAAGCATTTTTAGACCTTTAACTTGGGTTCATAAACAGTTAAATAGGCATCATCATACACAATCACAATATATTCTTCTCTTTAAGCACAGTTTCCTTCTTGTTTAGAATCCTCTTATGAATATGAACTCATAGAAATATATACTATATCTTCATAGTTAATAAATCAAGAACACCAAGAAGCACAATTTTAGCCACAACACAGAGAGTTAGCATACTACATGTTTCTCTTCAAACTAATAAAAATTTTGCAGCAAGAAATGGCTCTCCTCTCCCTCTCAAATTAATCATGTCAAATACAAATGGAGTGTTGAAAAACATTCAGAGATAGCAAGAATTTCCTCAGTGAGCTTGTCGTCCTTCCCAATCTTGTGAGCCACAAATCCCTGGAAGTTGTTCTTAAAAAGCAAACCCTCAGCAGTGTTTGTAAGCCTTCTTATCTGACCACTGCATTTCCACACCCTATCATCATTTTTATAAGACTTCAATTTTAGCCACATTATTTTCCCTTGTATAGATTTCTTTAACATTAGCTGATGATGCAATAATATTTTCTGCATCTAAGTGCCAAAATATGAAGAAAATATATAAAAAAAATTGTTAAAGCTAAATAGCAAGTGAACGTGTTTCAACTCCAGATGATCAACCAATTAAGTTGACCATAGAAATGAGAAAATATTAGCAGCAATGAATGTCAGAAGTTTTTCATTTTAAAGCACGCATAGAAGCGACCACCGGTACTCCAAAGTTTTCCCTTCCTATTCCCTCACCCCCACTCATGCTTCTTCACCTTTTTTCAATAAAAAGCAACAATTAACTACAAATAACTCCAAAAAAACCAAGAAAAAGAAGGTGAAATATATGGACCTTAAGCTTCGGGTGCCTACACTCCACCAAACAGGTTCCACAAAATTGAATGCTTAATTCCTCCTAATGATGCCAATTCTCGTTTCTGCAAGAAGAAATGTATTAATATAGTTCTAGTTAGCAAAATAGATCATGAACTGAAACGGGTATGATTGTATTATCTCTTAGAATACAACATTAGGAGTATATCATTTCTTAGAATTGCATATTAATAGATTAGGCATTGCAGACATGCATTAGCAGATTGCAATTAAATTTCATGCAAACTATGCTAAATTCTGCATAACCAAACATAAAGACTTAATAGAAGCATCAAAATAAAAAATAAAAAAGGTACCCGATGTGCAAACTCCAAATACAAATTCATTAATAATTTTAATATCAACCAACCTCTCCATTAAGCCAATTAAATGTTCTATCAAAGAGTTCTAAATCTAGAAGGATATCTATATCTCATTCTAAATTAATACACATGAAGTGTATGATGAAATGATTCAATGAATATCCTAAACACATAATTGATTTCTCAATCTAATCACATGCTCATGCCAATTAATCACATATATCATCATATAAATCAAGCAATGAACAATGAATGATAGAAATAACACAAAGCTCATTCAAGATCAAAATTCAATTGCATAAAAACTAAATTATCAAACACCAATCATGTGGCTAATTTCACAAAGGAGATTAGACTAACATAGTATCAAACAAAACAAAATAAATTGTCTTACAAAATTTCAAAATAAAATAAATCCCTTAAATTCCTACTTATTTTTTTAATACCCTAATCCATTTATTATATTTAAAAAATTATTTTGTACATCCATACACCACTACACCTAAAACACATACCAAAAACATACACTCACACCAAAAACACATACTCACACACACCACATGCTGCACAAGAGAGAGAAGCAAAGCAAAGAGAAGAGAACCTCAATTTCACACTCAAACATTTTTAATAGGGAACAAGAAAAGTAATTGATCAAAAGTAATTTTATACTGTATTCTTTTTAAAATCATACTTTGATTATAAGGTTTATGGATTAGTGAAATTGTATAATTAATTACAAATTATTAATGGATTCGTAAAATTATAGTTGTAATTTGAGTTTAAAATATAATAGCAAAATAAATTAAAATTATACATGGTTTGGGTCTTGAAAACCACGGGTTTAAGAATTGAAGACTGGTCCATCGAAAAAATTATTTTCGGCTAGAGGTGACTGAAAATTTGTAAGAAATTCATTAGCTTGTTGCCGAATTTTATGTTTAAAAATTTAATGGAATTCTTGAAATTTTGAGGGAGTTTAGCACAACTTCATAAGCCCAACAATGATTAGATCATGTTAAACTAACATTAGGCCTATTTATAAAAATTAGTTTTAGCTCTCCAAAATCCAATTAATGACCTGTAAATCTTTATAGAAGTTGTCAAATTTTTTACATAAAATTTCGGTCACTTATCATTGAAATTTTATAAAAATTTCAGCTACTCCTTGTCGAAATTTGTGATTTTTTTCAACAAACCACACATGAATTTTTTGCAATTTTCAACGAAAAAAAATCACATAAAACAAAAAAAATTAGGAAAAAATAGCGCAAAATTTACAATTTCCACATCTTCATAAAACTAGAGTGTTTAAATTTTAAACTATGGGTCACATTAATTTTGGTTGGATAAAAAGAAATTTTTTGAGCATTAAAACATCTCTGTATGTTTGAACTCATTTCATAAATTTGTAAGGATAGTGTCATAGTGGGGATGAGTGAGGTGCGTCTTTCAAAAAAAAAATTCTTTCTTCTTCTTTATTCCTTCTTGTATCAGCTTGAGGTGTGTGAGATTAGTGTGTTTTTGGTGTGAGTGTGTATTTTTAGTATTTGTTTTAGGTGTAGTAGTGAATGGGTGTAGAAAGTAAAAATGTGTTTCTTTGATGTAATAAATGGGTTAGGATTTATAAAAAAATAGGTGAGGATATAATTGAAATTTCACATATTTTTTGTTTTTAATACGGGTGCTTTCAGCAAAATATCGGGTGACAATAGTGTCGCCCTTATTGCAATTGAATGTTGGCCACCAATTCTAAATGAACAGTAGCAACGTAGTTGGAGTGACTGCACCTCTTCTTTAATCATTTGAATTGGGCTTGAAAATCCTTGGGCTTTGAAATTAATTCACATGGGCCTAATCTTTTTTTTTGGGATGGAAAATGGAAAATGGTCGCCCAAATACAAAGCTGAAATTTTCAGCTTGCGCGCCATTATCGTTTTAGTCGTTTTTGCTCGTTTTAACTTCTAATTGAGTTCTGTTTTTTTCCACGTTTTCGTTATTGAATGAAGAAGCTCATTTAAGCTCAAAATTCTGCAGATTTCACCAAAAGATTCCACTCCACAAAAATTAAGGAACTAATGAAATTAAACACTAAAAACAACCTTAATTATATAAAACCTAGCTAAAAATTGACCATATTTTCTAGCCATTTCAAAACAAGATGGTGTTTGAATTTTTTAAGTTAATAGAAGTTGAATCTAGAGTGTTTATTAAATAGTTAGATTATCTGGTGAAATATCATTTGTGCACTTATATCACAAAATACACCATTTAAAAAAAGTGACTTATGGAAAATTTCGAGTAAAATTTATACAATAATTAAATTATTTTCTCGTAAAATGATATTTTTCTATACTCAAATATTTAAGATCTATTGCAACCATTTTCAAGACACGAACAGATGTTGGAAACTTTTGATATATGTAAAGATAAAACTCTTATGTTGTGTTTGGATTCAAATCCAATTATATTGAAAATGATGAATAGTGGATTTATGAAAGAATTTTCAAATTTATAATTCTACATGTATTTTTTAATCTTTAAAATAAAATAATATTTGATAAATAAAAATAATAAAATTTTATTATATTAAATACTAAGTATATATTTTACTATTTTTAATATCCACTTTAAACATATCCATTTTCCATCTTAAAATTTGGAAAAAAGATCTCACACACGGTCACACCTATTCTAACGATTCACTACACATAAAATTATATTCATTTTCCATTATAAAATTTACACTTTTTATTTTCATCCATCTCAGAATAAACTTCATCACCAAAAAATGAAAAACATCACATCAATCACCTTAAAATACATATTTAATTCAAAATTATCATTCACACTTAATACATAAATATATTCAATACTTAATTTATTATCTAGAAATTAGGGATGTTAAACAAGTCAACCCTAGCCTATTAGTGTAAGCCCTATTGGGCTTAGGGTAAAACAAGCTTCAGGCTAATTGTGTATGTTTAAACGGGCTACTAAAAAATAAATATAATCCTAATCTTAATGAACTTTGGGCTAAACCGGTTAGCCTACAGGCTATACAATGAAAACTACAAAAAAATTTATTACAAATTTAAAATTAAATTAATAATGCATAACACAATAAATACAAAATCAATTCATTAATATTTTAGGATAAAAAAAATTAAAATTAGTGCACGAAAAAAAATTATTAGAGAGTATTATTATTTGTGATGGAATTTGTGATAATTGAAATTAATTTTTCATATTTTATTTATTAATTAAATTATTTTTGTATAGAGTAAAAGTGATAAGATAGAAAATTTGTGATGATTAAAATTAATTTATAACAACTCTATTTGTGTAGAGTGGGAGGAGGAAAGTGAAGAGGGGGGAAATAAAAAGGAGTGAGAGAATGTGTCACGGCTGTCACCGTGTCAGGGAAAAAAGATGAGTGTGGGAATGTGTCACTGTGTCAAGGGAGAAGAGGAGTAAGAATATGAGATAGAGAGAAAAGGGAAACAACGAGATAAGAAAAAAAGTTCAATTCTATGGGCCAATTCGATTGGCTCTTGGGCTAACCCTATTAACACACGGGCTAATCGATCCGAGTCAAAAAAGTTTGGTTTTAACGTACTGGAAAGCAACACCCTAACCCTATTTTTTTAGGGCTAATTGGGCCGACCCTATATGCCACATGCTTTTTAACTATAAATACTACATTACCCTCAAAAGTCAATAAAATTAATTAAAAAATAATTTTTTTCATAAGTGCAAATTGATTTGGGATAGAAGAAGTAATACTTCATTATTTCATGTGGGAAAAAAAGTATATGGTCACTTTATCAACGGACATATGGAGTAACATTCAATCCAATAACCCCACAATACAGTTTAATTTCAAAATTAACACTTCTTTTCAACTCATATACTTACTTTATAATATTAACTAAAAATACTAAACTACTCTTAAAAAAATATCAATAAAAACATCTTTCTAAACATTATATCTAAAGGTTGTAGGAAATAAATATATAAATCCATAAAGCCTTAAACCCTATTACGATTAAATGAGATCTAAATCAATCCAAAATGTAAAATATTACAAAATGAAATTATTACTTTAGTGAATTCACAATGAATTCAAAGTCATCAACTTTATTCTGCAGAAAACTGAATTATCCAAATCAAAATGTCTTAAAAACTTTAAAGAATAATAAATATAGACTCTCACTGAACCAATGTATTCTAAAACCATATAACACCCACATGAGTTGCTAGATCATAAAATTACAGGGCGTTGAATACATAATAGGTGGATCCATATTTAGAGTCTATTATAATGTGCTCTACTAAAATTTTATCTACACAAAACACTTCCTTCAACAAAAAATACTCTTGACTTATAAGAATTTCTGTTGCTAATACTTTATTGCAAACTAATTGTCACAATAAACTTTATGTGATAAAGTTTCGCAACCTTTATTTCATGTTTGAATGTCCCTTAGTGTGCTATTAATTCAGTTGTCATGGTTAATAAACTATAAGTGTTTGCTTAATACTTTTACTTATATAGCTCTCCCGACAAACAAAAGATGTAGCCTGAAGTGGATCTTATACTGTATTGACATCCAACAAACTCGGATTAGAATTCTTTATGATCTCCTACAAATCTGATCCCTGAAGTGTAAGTATGTTATCCTTAGTTCTCTGTAAATACTTTATAAAGATCCATACTAGAGTTACTTAAATGTCTACTTCATACACCAACAGAAGATATATTAGGTCTTGTACAGACCTTATCATACAACAACTTCCAACAATCAAAACATTTAGAATATTTCTACATTTCTTAAATGTTTAGTTTAACCTTAGGGCACTTGATTGAGACTGCACTTGTCTCCCTTAGTTTAACTTAAATCTTCTCCCACTAAATCACACAATCATCTACATTTGTCTCAAAACCAAATGAGACAATTACATTATGATGATAGTTGTGATTCCTATATGTGAAAGCTTTACTTGAATTGATAGATGGATTTCCTTTTACTTCTTAAATCGTTGAGATCGTTCCATCAATGTTTCCATAAATAAACTATCTTTACATCCATATAATTTAATTCAAGATCAGAATGTGTTACTAATGCCACAATTATCCTATAATAGACTTTCTAAGACCGGATAGAAAGTCCCTTAGGACAAAGCCTCATTTTTATTTTGAGTATAATCATTTATCAAGATGCAACCATGATCATCTAGTGTTGATTTAAACTCATAAATTACATTAACCCACTTTTGAGTATTTGGACCTTGCATGGCTTGATGAACATTGTTGGAATATTCTACCATTAATTCCGTAGTGTCCTCATTATTTAGGAGAAAACTACATAATCATCCAAATTGTCTTTCTCCCAACTCTAGTGATTTTCTTAGTGACATTATTTTTTGAGATTGTTGAGTTTGTATTCCTTAGATATTATTGACAATATCCTAACAATAATTGTATTTAGAGATTCTTAAAAGCATAAGTAGGGGGATGAATCGACTCCCTCTTAGGGACAATGTCTATAATATCACTCTTCCCCCGAAACTCAACATCCTCAAAGAATACAGTATTACCCGTCTCAAATATGATCCGATTAATTAGATCATAAATTTTTATCTTTTTCATAATCAAAAAAGTAGCTGATAACTATTTGTGTCCAATTTTCTTTAGTAGATCTCAATGATCTAGCCTTAGTTGGACATCACCATGTGAAACTCAGAGAGTTCTCACAACTACTTTAATTAAAACTTTATTGAGACCATAAGCTGAAATCTTAAGTATTTCTCCTATAAGTAACCATATCCTATGGAGTTCTATTTTGTCTTTTAACTACACCATACACACCGAATAATCTTAATGTAGTATATTATAAGACAATTCCACAGGCCTTTAAGAAAAAACAAAATGTTATACTTTAGTTTTGTTTTTAGCAGCTTTCTTAATGAATTTTCTTGTATTGCCCTTATACTTTATTGAGACCAAATTTTCTTGAAGCCTTCTACTCTAATCTTTATTGTTGAAGTTCTCATCATGTATGATTTTGTTGTTAATATAGTTTAAACTTAATTAGTAGACTTCTTAATTGTACAGAGAATTATTGTAAAATAATTTATCATGCTTGCATTAAACTTTATAATCTTTCAAATTTTAAATAGTTTAGAATCATCTTTAGGAATCGAGCACATCATTAGTATCAAGTCTAATGACAATAATACTAACTTGTAAGTGACATCCTCTATGTAGTAGTCAAATACTGATAATAAATTGTCAAACAATAGTCTTCCTTTGGGTCGACTTATTACCCACATGTTAAATGAATAATTGTCACGTATTCACCACCACAGGTGCTTGTGTATTTTGGGCCAAATATTAATCTACCTTTGGGCCAATCAATACCCGTATGAAGATACAATTACACAATATTATTAATTGGGGACCCATCACAAGACACCTTGTGAAACATTAACCTCGTCTATGGACAAAAATTAACTTCAGGGGTAATCTTGGTGTAATAACCAAGTACTGATAATAAGTTCAGTCAAACAATAGTCTATCTTTGGACTGACTAATGTTCACATGAATAATTTAAAATAATTACACACACTTATTATCACATGTGTGTTATTATTATGTCAAACTGTGCATACCTATAGGCCGAACACAGAACACATAAATAATACCACACCCATCTATGTAATTTCAATAAAATCGTTCTCCACACACAGAGGTTGCAATGGCAACATGATGTTTTGATTGACTAGATTGAAAATTTACTAGATCAATTAAACAAATATTTAAAATAAATATTACGTTTAATTAAACGACATTAAAAATGTCTTCCCAATTATACTTTAATTAAATTCCAAATTCTAATGGGAATATTATATGATTCTCACAAATTCAAAAAATATTGAAAATCTCTTAACTTAATTAAAAATTCCAAATCCTAATTTAAAAACTAATTAAATTAGGCAAATATCCTTATCACATCATTAAGAAATATGTTTGAAATTATTAATTTTCTGAAATCAACTATAAATCGATAATGTAAAATTCTCATAAACCCACTTAATCATTTGATACAAAAATGAATTATTATTAAAATTGATTTAACACCCACTCTTATTTAAATCAACAAATCAACTAAAGTCATCGTTAACTATGTGGAATGTTCATTATGAATGAACTTCAATTACTAATATAATTTGGGCTCATAAAATCATAAATCAACTATAAATACACCACGCATTCATCATGTATATTAAATTATGATTATAAATTTCAAATGTCATCAATTGTGATTTAAAGTGCATAGGTATTATCAGTAACACATTCCTCACGCCTCAAATAATAAGCAATTTTGTTGGCAATAATTAAATGCTCCAAAATTATTCATGTAGATGGAACAATATATCTTTTACGAATGAATCAAATGGAATCAATCTAAATTTTAAAATCGAATAATAAACTTAACAGAAGTTCCCAAAACCAAGGCTAAATATATCCTTTTGGAAATATATTCCAATAATGAAATTATAACTAAAGCCTTATATTACCCCAGAATGAAACATTTACATGATCATGATAATTGTGAATTGTTGGCAATTAATTAAAATTGATTTTAACAATCGTACATGTCCATAAGCATGTACATTTAAATTGCTTAATTGCCATAAAAAATTTATTGTATGTGACATAAAAACTCAATTCCAAATATAGATCTCAATCAAAATTGAAATCATTGCCAAGAAAGGAATGTGATGACACAAACAATATCACATAATTAATGAGAATTCAAGAGTCCAAAATTTTATTAAACAGGTGCACAGATTATACTGCAAAGATGCATATGCAGGCATGTTCTATAATGCATAACATCAAACTGCATACACAAGTATATATTAACTTAAAATGAATAACATTCTTAATATCCCAATTTTCTTAATTAAATTAAGAAATCGAATCCATAAATAAAAGTTATTAAGCAACAAATTTGAGGAAGTGCACCATTAAATATCCATATTTAAACCATTTTCGAAGCTAAACATTCGCATAAGCTCATGAAATTTCAATTATATAAAATAAATTGAAATCTAAAATAATCCTTAGGAAGTCGAGATTAATAAAGATTAATTAGTATGCAAGTTAATCAAAATCTCAACTATAAAACATCAATGTCCAATTCGATTCAATAATCTAAGTTTTATGTAACAGAATTCAACCAATTAACATATTCATTGCAAATTATTCTGCCATGATAAAGATGGAGCTAAAATCTCAAGCTCTTAATCCTTAACTCATGTAATCTGGAGTCATCATGATAAATAATTATTGCACTCATATCATACTCTACATTTACCAAATTACATAAATACAATAACTTAATCTTTAATGGGCGTATATGTACATTACAAACGACAAAAAATTTCAGATTGACTCAATCAAGAATTGAATCAATTTACCGACTGATATAAACAGGCATGATGGTGGTAAAAAAATATATTTAATGTTCCAAAAGATATTAAATTACCATAAATGACCCAATTCATACCATATAGAACATTAGTTTGAATATAAACTAATAAAAAAAATTAGAATATTAAGCCAAAATGAGAATGTTGGCACATGTCTCTGCAAATATGTATATATACATAATCACACAATTTGACATTCTCAAAACAATTCACGTATAGTAATTCTAAATTGAATTGTCAACACGCACACCATTAATAAAATTTTGGTTATTCACGAATATACCCAATAAATAAATTATAAAATTATATGAATTATTTCTTAATACTCTGCTAGAGGTCAATGCATATATATCAAATTTCAATAAATTGACCATATACTATAATGCAGAGATATACAAACAGTAAAAAAAGGAAATAATCGCATTAATTTTTCTTAAGCATCCGAATAATTTCGGAACAATTGAACCAAATAATAATTCAAGATCTCAATTATTAAAATATAATATTTTACCGATCTCAAATAATCATCAATAGCGTGGCTCTGATAGCATTTGTAGGAAATAAATATATAAATCCATAAAGCCTTAAATCCTATTACGATTAAATAAGATCTAAAACGTAAAGCGGAAGCGTACCTGATCCAATGAGTCCTCTAGGCGGAACACAAACTCAGGATCAGTGGTTTTATGGCCTTCCTCAACTAAGCCTCTTTATCCCTTTCCTTATTCCTTTATGGACAGCAGCAATCCTTCCTGATGGGCAGAAGGGAAGACCATGTGTAGCTTAGTATCTTGGGGACCATAACCTATGAGTCTTTATATATTATACAACTGGGCCACGCATAATCACACAGTCATGTAGTATTGTGTATCTACTCAATTGGCTCATATCAGTGTTATTATAGCTCATGGACTTTTCACCTTAATTGGATCACTTAATTAAGTCCATAAAATAATTGAATAGCTAATATAATTACATAATAATATATTGCCAACAATTAGATTATATAGGAAATTAAAAATTTCCTAACAAAGGCACCATATATCCTGTTTCACTTTGGTATTACATCCTTTATTACATGCATTAAATGAGTGACCAGATGTCCCACTTTATTTTTATGTTACATCTCCTATTACACGCATTATATAAGTGACACATGCTCGGTAGGAAAATCACAACCTTGGCAGAAACTCATGTGCCCCCGGGGACACAAGGTGTCCATGTGAACACAAGAATTTTAGTATAAATTTCTTGTGTTCACATGGGGACACGGTGTGTCCCGGGGCACATGAGACCAACTCCACAACCTTTACATTTTTTAAATGTCTTTACATATTTTAAAATGTAGGGGGTGTTAGGAAATTTTTAATTTCCTATATAATCTAATTATGGGCAATATATTATTATGCAATAATATTAGCTATTCCATTATTTTATGAACTTAATTATGTGATCCAATTAAGGTTAAAAGTCCATGAACTATAATATTTTGATATGGGTCAATTGAGTAGGTACCCAATATTACATAATTGTGTGATAATGGGTGACCCAGTTGTGTGATATATAGAGGCTCACATGTTTGGTTCCATATACTAAGCCGCACATGATCTTCCCTTCCCCATCGGGAGGAATTATGAAGGTCCCATAAAGGAATTAGGAGGCTTAGTTGAGGAAGGTCAAATACCTACCGATACTCGAGTTCGTGTTCTTCCTTAGAGGACTTATGAATTAAGGTACGCTTCCGTTTTACGGTTAGATCTCGTTAATCATAATAGGGTTAAGACATTAGGATTTATGAATTTATTTCCTATAAGTGGTATTAGAGTCACCCTATTTATGATTCTCTGACATCTATTAAAATTGTCATTAATCATTAAAGTTTTGAATTACTGATAAATTTTGCGGATTGTTATATGGAGACATATATGTATTGATATGATCAAAATTTAATATGAACATCTCCCCAATTTTAAGGTTTACTATTCGTAAATCCTAGCGGCTATTGGAGCATCTGAATATAAGTGAGTGAAATTCTTATTCTTATTCTATGAATTCCATTAAATATTGCCGCATATTGGATGATGAATAGTGGATTATCTCTACACAATTTGATTTGGCAATAAGGAAATCTTAACTGGAATTCTGTCGAATTTGTGCTTGCTGCTGCATAATTTGGAGAATACATGAGCTTTTTTTTTAGTCAGCAATCAATGCACTTTTTTTATTTATTAATCAATTGATTAATTTAAAAGGGGAATTACGGTAGCTTGGTAATACCATTAATTAATTGATTAATTTAAAAGGGAAATTGTCATAACTTGGTAATACCAATTTATGAATTAAGTCGACTTATTGATACTCATGGTATATCGGCTTATTAGTGCGCTTTTAATTTAATAAGAATATTTGTAAAATTCAGTTTATATTAAAGTTGGGTTTCAGTGTTTTGAATATGAAATTTAACTTTAATTCATTTACTATTGTGTACATGAGTCACTTACGATTTGTGATCAATTTGATGAGGTGTTAATAAAGGGTCATTTATTGGTTGTGGCCTTGGTTTAATGTGTTACTCTAGACATTAATTATAATTGGTGATAGATTTGTTCTAATTCCAATTCCATAAAGTAATTTGCACTAAATCCATCCATATTACTAGTTCGATTCAAAGGAATTATTATCAAGTCTAAATCACTCTTAATTGAATTTTGAGATATATATTTGATTTAAATATTTTATCATATGAAGCCCAATTAATTGATATGTGAATGAATGATTCACCTTATTTAGTTAATTTTTTATCCCATATAATTTTGTGATGTCCACTGGGCATGCAATAGGTGGCAATTTAGTGAATTGCATATTTTTTTCTTAGACATCACTTTATAAAAGGAGTTTTGGGCTTGATAATAATAATAAGTTTCATGCATGTTGTATCAATTTGTTGATACATTTGGTCGACTTCTTATACTTCATTAGTTATGGTTATTTCTTATGGAGATAGAAATAACTTGAAGTATATGTAATTGAGCATCACAGAAATAATAATTTATTTATATGGCTGATTTGGCAAATTAACATTCATGTTTGTCAATTAAGGAAATTGAAATCTAATTTCTGTATCACTTAAAGTGAATTGTTTTGTGACAATTTAGTCATTCTTATGTAAATGCATATGGAGACGTATGTTTGATTCTAATTAATTTTGAATAATTTATGATTGTGTGGCATTTAGCATGTTCCATTTTGTGGAGATACAAAGTTTTAGTTATAATTATGTTATTGGAATATATTTCCGAAAGGATATATTGATTTGGCCTTAGTTTGTGCAAAGCTTATTGTTTGATTTTAAAACTTAGATTGATATCATTTGCTTCATGTATGAATGAAAGGCATATTGTTTATTTACGTGAATAAAATTTTGAATTTAATTGTTGTCAATTAAAGTGATTATTATTTGAGGTAATTGGAATGACTAATTAGAATTATTAACAAAGGATATTTATCTAATTTAATTTATTCTAAATTAGGATTTGGAATCCTTAATTTAAGTTAAGAAATCTTTCATTATTTTTAAATTTGTATGAATCATCTAATATACCCTTTAGATTGTGGAATTTAATTAAATTAAAATTGGGAGACATTTTTTAATGTAGTTCAATTAAATATAAATATTTATTTTAATTATTTGTTTAATTGCTCTAGTAATTTTTTAATCTAGTCAATCAAAGCATCATGTTGTCATAGCAGCCTCTGTGTGTGGAGTGCGACTTTATTGACATTACATAGATGAATGTGGAATTATTTATGCGTTCTGAGTTCGGCCCATAGGTAGACACAGTTTGGCAGAATAATAACGCACATGTGATAATAAGTATGTGATAATTATTTTTAATTGTTCATGTGAACATCAGTCGGTCCATAGATAGACTTCTGTTTGACAGAACTTATTAACAGTATTTGATTATTACACAAAGATTACCCCTGCAGTTAATTTTTGTCCATAGACGAGGTTAATGTTGCACTAGGTATCTTGTGATGGGTCCCAATTAATAATGTTGTGCAAGTGTATCTTCATGTGAGTATTGATAGGCCCAAATGTAGATTAATATTTGACCCGAAATACACAAGCACCTGTGGTGGTGAATACGCAACAATTATTTAGTTTGACATGTGAGTAATAAGTCGGCCCAAAGGAAGACTATTGTTTGACAGTTCTTATTGTCAGTATTTGACTACTACATAGAGGGTGTCACTTTCAAGTTAGTATTGTTGTCATTGGACTTGATCTAATGTTGTGCTCGATTCCTCGAGATGATTCTAACTTGTTTAAATTTTGAAAGATTATAGAGTTTAATGTGAGCATAATTAATTATTTTGCAATAATTCTCTGTACAATTAAGAAGTTTGCTAATTAAGTTTAACCTATATTAACAACAAAATCATACATGATGAGAACTTCAACAATAAAAATGAGACTAGTAGGCTTCAAGAATATTTGGTCTCAATAAAGTATAAGGGCAATACAAGAAAACTCATTACGAAAGCTGCTAAAGACAACTAAAGTACAACCTTTTGTTTACTCTTAAAGGCTTGTGGAATTATTTTATAATACACCACATTAAGATTACTTAACATGAATGGTGTTGTGGTGCAGTTAAAAGACAAAAATAGTACTCCACAATATATAGTTACTAATTAGAGAAATATTAAAGATTGCAGCTTATGGTCTTAATAAAGTTCCAACAAAAGTAGTTGTGAAAACTCTTTGAGTTTCACATATGGTGATGTCCAACTAAGACTAGATCATTGGGATATACTAAAGAAAATTGGACTCAAATAAATACAAGCTACTTTATTGGTTATGAATAAAGATAAAAGTTTATGATCCAATTAATCAGATGATATTTGAGACAGGTAATATGATATTCTTTGAGGATGTTGATTTGGAATGAAGAATAATATTAGAAACATTGTCTTTAAGGAGGAGTCTATTTCAACTCCCACTTATGCTTTTAAAAATGGTGCAAATCCAAAATAACGATATGACAATGTTAATAATGTTTAAGGAATAACAAATTCAACAACCTCAATAATTAATGTCACAAAGTAAACCACTAGAGTAGAGAGAAATACAATTCAGATGATTATGTAGATTTTCTCTTAAATAAAGAGGACACTATAGAATTAATTAATGGTAAAACATTCAAACAATGTTCATCAAGCCATGTACGGTCCAAATACTCGAAAGTGGGTTACTGCTATAAGTAATGAGTTTAAATCAATATAGAAAATGATTAGGTTCGCATCTTGTTAAATGATTATACTTAAAAGGAAAGGAAGACATAGTTTTAAGGGATTTTCTATCCGGTTATTGAGAAAGATTCTTGTAAGATAATCGTGACATCAGTAGCACATTTAGATATTGAATTAAATTAGATAGATGTGAAGACAAAGTTCCTTGATGGCAACACTGATGATGCGATCTTAAAAGTTTAAGAACTAAAAGAAAATTCATCTATGCATTCAAGAAAGCTTTTCCGTAAAGAAATCACAAGAATCATCATGAAGTAACTGTCTCATTTGGTTTTGAAACAAATGTAGATGATTATGTGCTTCAGTGGGAGAAGATTTAAGTTAAACTAGGAAGACAAGTGCAGTCTCAATCAAGTGCCCTAAAGTAAAACTAAAGATTTAAGAAATGTAGAAATATTCTATATGCTTTGACTGTTGGAAGTTGTTGTATGATGAGATCTTCAAAAGACCTGATTTGGTTTTTGTTCCTGGTATATTAAGCAAATAATTAAGTAACTCTAGTATGGATCTTTATAAAGTATTTATAGAGAACTAAAAATTACATGCTTGCACATAATAGATCAGATTAGTAGGAGATCATAAAGTAGTCTGATTTTGAGTTTGTTGGATGTTAATACAGTATAAGATCCACTTCAGGATACATCTTCTGTTGGTCTGGAGAGCTATACAAGTAAAAGTGTTAAGCAAACACTTGTAGCTCCTTAACCAAGACAACAGAATTAGTAGCACACTAAGGGGCATTCAAACATAAATAAGGTTGCGAAACTTTGTCACATAAAATTTATTGTTACATTTAGTTCACAATAAAGTATTCAGTAGCAACATGAGTTCTTATAAATTAACCATATTGACATAAAATTCTTGGTTGTTAAAGAAAGTGTTTGTGTGGATAAAATTTTAGTAGAGCATATTATGATAGACTCTATATACGTATCCACCAATTATGTATTTAACGCCCTGTAATTTTATGAGCTAGCTACTCATGTGGGTGTTATATGATTTTAGAATGCATTAGTTCAGTGAGAGTCTATATTTATTGCTCTTTAAAGTTTCAACACACTTTGATTGGATAATTCAGTTTTCTACAGAATAAAGATGATGGTTTTGAATTCATTGTAAATTCACTCAAGTAAATTTTCATTTTGTAATATTTTACGTTTTGGATTGATCTCACTAAATATTAAAGTAGAACCAATTGGAAATAAACATGATGTTGATCACATTTTACATGTAATTTCCATGCTACTCACTATATTTTATCTATGTCATTGAGTGTACTAATATGGTGATTTTCGGGTTTTAACCACGATTTGTAATATGGTGAATGCCGCGGTAATTCCATATTAGTATATGAAATGGACCAGATTGTTAAATATAACTTGAAGAGGAATAGCATGAAGTTGCACAATTAAAGATTCTTGATATAATTGCTTTGAGAAATATATAGACCAAGTGAGAGATTGTTAGGAAATTTTTAATTTCTTATATAATCTAATTGTGGACAATATATTATTATGCAAATATATTGGCTATTCAATTATTTTATGGACTTAATTAAGTGATCCAATTAAGGTTAAAAGTCCATGGGTTATAATATTTTGATATGGGTCAATTGAGTAGATACCCAATACTACATGACTGTGTGATAATGGGTGGCCTAATTGTGTAGTATATGAAGACATGAATGAACTTCAAATACTAATATAATTTGGGTTCATAAAATCATAAATCAACTATAAATACACCACGCATGCATCATGTATATTAAATTATGATTATGAATTCCAAATGTCATCAATTGTGATTTAAAGTGCATGGGTATTATCAGTAGCACATTCCTCACGCCTCAAATAATAAGCAATTTTGTTGGCCATAATTAAATGCTCCAAAATTATTCATGTAAATGGAACAATATACCTTTTATGAATGAATCAAATGGAATCAATCCAAATTTTAAAATCGAATAATAAACTTAACAGAAGTTCTCAAAACCAAGGCTTGCTCAAACACATCATGTTCAATTACAGAGTGGCCGGTATCAGCTACCATGGACCGTCGGAGGAGGAGATGTGGGTGTGGTGTTTGTGGGATGGCACCGAGGAGCCTTACAATCGTCTTACTTTAAGGTATATAATTTTGACAATCACTTTGAGCAAGATGTTGCACACAATTTAATTGTAGTGTGCTCTGGGAGATAAATTCAAGAGCTTGAAATGGTGAAGTAGAGCGTGGTGATGATGATTATTAGAGGGCGAATAGGAGGGGTAAGGTTGTGAGTGGTATTGTATTACTCATTAATAATCTTACATATCTTAAATAGGGTTCATTTAGTAATATATTAATATGTATATATCTTATTTAATTATAGCGGGGTATATCTAGAAATGGGGTACGTTTAGTAATTATTGGGGTGTGAATACTTGACCCCTTTAATTAATTGTTTACATTTTATATACATACCTTTTTTACTGTAGGAGTTTGATCCTTTTTGACACGAAAAGTTTAAAGAATTGCTGGTTAAAGAAATGATGTTTAAAGTGTCTGAGAAGTTCCCTGATGTTGTCTTGTCAGCTCATTTGAAAACCAAGATCTTAAAGTTCAATTGAATGTTGAGAAAATCTACACCAAAGAGGACATCATATCCAAATATTCTGTTAACATGAAACAGAGCTAGGAATGAGGTTTTTTTTATTTTTTTGTTTAAATAATACTCTCTCTGTTCCACAAAGTACTGCATGTTGCGCGCTGTGTTTAAGGAAAATTTATTTTAACGTATAAAATAAGAAAGAGAAGAAGTATATTAGATAATTTAATGAAAAAGATGTGTAAAGTTGTAGGGATGTGTGAAAAGTAAGTATTATATTGGGATATGCGTAAAAAGTAGGTATTATTGTGATGTATTTTTTACTATTTTTAATAAAAGTAAAGTGTGAAATATTTTGAGAGACTGACTGAAAAGGAAAGTGTGAAATACAATGGGGGACGGAGGGAGTACTCTTGTATGTGTATATTTTATATAAAATATTGGTATACTATATTTTATTTAAATAACTAAAAAATATTTTAAAAATGATATATTATTATTTTAATTTTTGGAGTAAAAAATGGAGCAAATTATTGGAGATGAGCTATTGAGTTAATTGCATTTTATAGTTGAATGTACTGTAAAATAGAGTCGACTGGTGAAATGACCTAAACAATAATAATTATATGAATAATTTGTTTGGAAGTTTCAAAACATTTGTTTCCTGAATTTTGATGAATATTATTTGTTTTGAAGTACATTTCTTAATGTTATTTTCTTTGACTTTTATAGTTAAATTTTGTTCATTTAAGGCTGAATTGCGCTCAATTTTCTTTATTAATTTTACATACATCAGTTTTGAACTCTACTATCCAACAAATGATACTTATTGTATTTTTATGAATTTTTTTAACATTGTTGACATGTAATTAATTATTTAATCTTTAATATATTTAGTTAAATAAAATCATTATTAAAAGCAATCCATTACATTTCAGAAGTAAATTCTTGTCATGGTTTTTAAGTTAAAAATTATTTTTTAGTGAAAGTATTTGAATTTTCTTTTCTGAGTATGTAATAAGACTGAATTTTCTTTAAAGATGAAACCTGCCTAACTACTTATTCATATTTCAGTCTTGTGTGATTCTTCAATGTAGGTGCATTCGTGCATCTAATGGTTATAATGTAAAATTTAGTGTATAGTCAGTAGTTATTATATTCATTTTATAATTTTACGATTATAACTTTATGATTATGGTCCCGTTAAGATTGAAACACATCTGATCGAACTTTCTTAAAATGCTTACCAATCAAAATAACTCTATTTATTTATAAATAAAATTTATCAAAGTCTTATTCAAAATAGGGTTAATTGAGTAAAAGTCTCCACATTTACTTTAATTGCAAATTAATCTTAACCTTTAAATTTTGGTAAATAAGTATATCACCTTTGCAATGGATTGCAAATTAAGCCACCGGTCAGATTTTAACCAATTTTAACTATCGAAATCCAACGTGGAAAATAAAAATTTTTAAAAAAAATCTTTTTCCTGCAATGGCCTTCCTTTTCCACTTCCTGATTCCACTCATAATATATCTAAGAATTTCGCAGGAAGGAAATCAGAGCAAGGAAACTTGAAAGGAAACAATTCTGAATCTCCAATGGTAGTTTCTGTGCTTGTTGATCCAAGAGAGGTAGGTGATGCTGATTTGGATGGTGTGATGGGCCCGAAGTCCATCTCACGAATTTTTGTTGTTGTCTTAATTAACAATGTGAAGTATACTGATCTTATATATCAGGAAATTATATGTGACAGTTCTTAATAGAGAACAGAGTGGGAGGCGGCACCAGCGCGTGACGGAGATGGGTGGATTCGATCCGGCAGATCTAAAGCGGCATCGATGGCGCACGTCAGTGGTAGCGCGACGGGCTCCAGACGTCTCAGCATTCGTGACTGGACTGAGGCAACGTGAGCCGGCTGCCCATGGTGGTGGCGGTCGGTGGTGCTGAACTCCTTCCTGTGGTGAGCGACGAGTATTCTCCTGCAGGAAGAGGCCTCAGCCTTCGTTGGGCGGAGAGTTGTCGAGGCTTCCGGCGATGAGCGGTTTTCGGCATCAGTCTTTTCCGGTTGGAGGCTGAGCTAGCGGTCAATGGAAATTTGAGAGGATATGGAAATTTGAGAGGATGAAAAGTTGAGACAGGAAATTTGGAGTGGAAAAGGTTTGGAGGATTTTTTTTAAAATTTTATTTTCCACGTTGGAATTGGGCAGTTAAATTTGGTCAAAATTTGACCCATGTCTTGATTTGCAATCCCTTGAATAGGTGATATACTTATTTTCTAAATTTCAAAAGTTTAGACTAATTTGTAATTGAAGTAAATGTGGAGATTTTTTAAGCAATTAACCCTTCAAAATATAAATAATTTCATTTATAAATTTCCATATATCTATGTCAATTTATATAGGTATGGTATGTTTTAATCTATCATAATTATTTGATAATTTGTATTTTAGTCTTTATCAAACAAGCTAATCACATTTATGTTAACAAATTTTACTAATCAAATCAAAATTTCATTCAATCAACACAAAAAAATTCCTACTTTCTTTATTTATACTTATAACATGTCTTCTACATTGTTATATATATTATTTTCTCATGGCAAGACAAGAGAACATTCCCAACTTCTTTGTCGGATTATGAAGAAAATTCAACGATCTACCATAATAGGAAGCAAACGTAAAGAAGATGGTTCAAATGATAGAGGTTAGATTTAATAAGTTCATGTTGTTTAGAATTAAGCTTATACTATTAAATAAGATTTGTTAACAGTTGTTTTAATTTGTAGTTTATAATGAAGATATTTCTTCTACAAGTTCGAAAAAATTTATTTGCGAAAGTTCAGCTAACTATAATAGCTCTTCACTATATGAGATCCCCCGTTACACAAGGTGTTACATCTTGTGTTACAGGGGTGTGTATGGGTGACAAGTGTCCCATTTCACACACAATCAAATTGTCACCCATACACACCCCTGTAACACAAGATGTAACACCTTGTGTAACGGGGGAATTGAATTGCTCTAACAACGTCACCTAATATTGGTAAGAAAATCAGAATGATTCATACTTTATGTTCCCTTTGGTGTTACATGATAAATCTTTCTTCTCTAATTTTGTGAATAGATAAACAACAATCTGGAGAATTTTTTTATCACCAAATGCTGTATAATCAATCCTACAATCAAACATCTAGAAGTACTTGCTATTAATGAATCTGTAGAGATTACATCTTTAAAAAATCTGTTGAGTGAGGAATACTTAGTAGATGTCCCTATTCATTATGATTGATGTTAATTTGATTGAAGATTCTAATATTCATAATGAACATGTTAATGAAACATTTGTGGAAGTTGATACTGCACCCGATGATGCTGATGAAGGAGGATATAAAATATGAACATGTTAATGTAACATCTGTGGAAGTTGATACTGCACACGATGATGCTGATGAAGGAGGATATAAAATGTGTAAGACGAAATTTAAATTCATAGATTAGATTAGATTGTTTAGTAAGTTTCTTTTGATTAAATAAAAGTTTTCGTTTTGTATGTGATAGCTTCAATGTACTGAGATATTGTTCATCATACTTAGAAAAAAACATGCTTCAATAATCATTAAATATATTCTCTCCGTCCCACATATTTGTTCACGTTTATACGAGCACAGAGATTAAGAAGTGTTGTTTTTGTAATATAGTACTCCCTCCGTCCGCTTTCGAGGGTATCATTTTTCCATTTTGGGTGTCCGCCCCCAAGGGTCTCATTTCCTTTTTTTATCCACACACACCCACTAATACAACTAAAAAATGGGATCCACACCTCCACTAATATAACTACCCACTACATATTAAATAATAATACTCCTTAATCTCCGTGTCGAAAAGCAAATTACACCGGAAGGAGGGAGTATAATGTAAGAAAAATAGGTGTAAATTGATAATTTAAAAAGAAAAATAAATAAAGTTATTGACATTGATGAATAAAGTGTAAAAAATGATTGATGAATAAAGTGTGAGAATTTTGCATTTTTAGTCCCGTATGACACATAACCTCTTCAAAATAGTCCCAATACTTTCACTTTTAGTCCCAAACAATTATTTTTTTGCAGACTTGGTCCCATAAGACTTCAACTTAGCAAATTTAGTCTCATTCAATTGCACTATTGGTCCCAAGAAATTAAATTCATATTTTATTTTATTTTATGTTTATTTAATAATAATAATAATATAAATGAGTAAAAAATAAAAATCTAACTTTAAATAAAAAATAAATGAGTAAATAAATAAATAAAATTAAATATCAATCTAAATTCTTATAACCAATAGTGTAACTTTATATCATGGAGTATTTATTTATTATTTATTTATTATTAACATGTCTTTTTTGAAAACAATAAAAATTTGGTAACATTAAAAATAAAAAAAAGTGTTCATTACTTATAGGTACAATTTATCTATCTATATTACTAGCAGGTACAATATTCAAATTAAAATATTATCCACTACAAATTGAATTCATCAAATATCTATTTTAACCCTATTATAATTTTAATTGTATTAAGAAATTAATTAACCATTATTTTCTCCATGAAAATAGTAAATAGGTTGGGATTAGTTAATCCGATAAAAAAGTTTCACAAATAATAGTTTTATCACATGGTATTCAAATAATATGTTGTGTTCAACTTCAACAAATACATCGAAACATCCGGCGATATTAGGGGAGTTCATATTTCAATACTCAAATGTTATTTTATTTTTCAATTTTGATAATTTTTATTTAATTTTTATCTTTTTAAGTTCGAAATTTTTAAATTTGATTGGAATTCAATTTTGTATTTTATGGAAACGACTTGTTTGCATGTAATCTGAATACATTATTTAAAATTTCTGAATACATAATGTTAATCTTATAATGTTATTTGATGGATAAGATAGGAATCCCCACCCACAAACATTGAAAACGTAAGAATTATTTCTGCATACCTATTACAATTCTGAATACATATCATAAAACATGAAAATCCGAATATACAAAGAATATAAAACAAAATAATTAAACCAGCATTGAACACTGAAATCGTCAATGAAAATTCCAGCAAATTGAACCCCACATATACGAAGAATTTCAAAATTCTAGGAATTGCATACGAAGAATTAAAAATCCAAATATATGAAGAATTGAATACAGAGCAATTGAACCCTCATAGAACTCCAAAATCGAAAATGAAAAACTCAGTAAAATAAATACGAGTCATTGAGTATGAAGAATCAATGTTTCATTCTTCGTACTCAATGACTCGTATTTATTTTACTGGGTTAATTAATTGAATACGATTAATACAACTAAATCGAAAGAAAACTTTGTAAATGGAAGAATTGAATACGAAGAACTAAAAAACCCTTACATTGAACTCTAAAATTATCGTAGATGAAAAATACGGCAAAATAAACACGAGCCATTGAATACGCAGAATTAAACATCGCACGAATTGAACACAAAAAATTGAATAAATTACCAAATAAATCCTACTATTCGAAATTTAATCTGTATACCTATTCTGCAGATCCATTTCTGGTGCACGCATACACATTGATTTCAATTTTCATACTCAATTTGAATAACTCAATCTGCATACACAATTTGAATACCCACAACTGGCGGATTTTGACCGTGCTGAATTGCGATGCGGGAATGACAAACAACGGTTGCTAGTTGACAGGTCTTCTTTTGCGGCAGTCTCAGCGACACATTCACATTTTCAGCAGTCGACGAGCAATTGCACTGCTATCAGCGCTGAAATCGAACAATGGTTGTGGCAGCTCAAGATTGGATCCAGCAGAGGAGCTTGCGGTTTCAACGGCTGGAGTGCGTCAGGGTTCGATCGATGTCACGATCAGTGATTGATGGCGTAGGGTAGAAAAGTTTCGATGGGAAAACAACAGCAAAGGTTTGCGTTTCCTGTTGGCAGATCTGATCGGAGATCGTGGCGCATCGGTTATAAGGAAGAGAAAATAATTATTTATTTATCTGGTGTTCAGCTAATTGCTATATAAAACATGATTATATTGCGTAAATTATGGATATTGTTACGTGAAGGATTAGTGGGGAAGGTCATATTGATAATTTCATCTCAATGTTTGTATCTATTAGTAATATTTTTATCACAATGTATCTATTAATAATATTAATATATATTTTGTACTAACTAATAATAAATCCTAAAAAAAATAAAAAAGTAAGTAAATAAATAAAATAAAATATGAATCTAATTTTTTGGATAAATAATACATCTGTGTAAGACTAACTATGCAAATTAAAATTTTATCGGACCAAGTTTGCAAAGATGTAATTGTCAAATAAAAAATAAATTAATAATAAATAAGTAAATAAATAAATAAAATAAAAAAATCAATAGTGTAACTCAGCGTGTCTTTTATGAATTTAATGATAATTTGGTAACATTAAAAATAAAAAATAAATAAGTAAATAAATAAATAAAATAAAATAAAATATGAATCTAAATTTTTGGGATCAATAATGGAGTTGCATGAGACTAAATATGCAAGGGTGAAGTTTTATAGAACCAAGTCTGCAAAGAAATAATCGTTTGGAACTAAAAGTAAAAGTATTGTAACTATTTTGAAGAGGTTATGTGTCCTACGTGACCAAAAATGCAAAATTCTCAATAAAGTGTAAAATGTATGAGATGTATAGAGTATTTTTACTATTAATGAAATTTGAATAAATATGTGGACGCCTCAAAATAGAAAGTGAGAATAAACACGTGGGATGGATGATACTCCATCCGTTCCATTCAAAGAGGGTCTTTTTTTTCATTTTGGTCGTCTCACCTTTCCTTTTCTTTTTTACACATATGAGACCCACACATCCTCTCTAATACAATTAAAATATGGAGCATATATTCCCACTAATACAAATACTCACTACACATTAAATAATAATACTCCTTAATCTACGTGAAAAAACACAAAAACCCGAGGATGGAGGGAGTATATAATAAGTAATACTATACTTTAATACGCCTCGTATGAGCAAAATTTCATAAGAGATTTTGTAAAAAAAAAAATTGTTGAATTTAGCGAAATGAAAATAGTGAAAATAAATAAAGTAATTTAACTTTCTACTATTATTTTTAAATTCTGTATTTAATCGAAGTGTATAATACTACTCTTCAGAAAAACGAGCATAATAGATGGGGAGATGAAAATGTTTAGCACGTGGGGGCCACTACTGTATAAATTTCCTAATTCATGACCCATTAATCGAGTATTTCCATAAATAAATATCACACTAAACCTCTCCCCCAAATCTTCGCACACAGAAATGGAAGAATATCTCAAGGATCCCACCACCTCCGTGGAAGACGATTTCGCCGACGACATGGACAGCTGTTGCTCCACCCCTTACGTCAGCGCCCCCTCCAGCCCCGGCCGCGCCACCGGATTTTACTATAGTGCCCCTGCCAGTCCCATGCATTTCGTCCTTTCCACCACCGCCCTCAAATCCTACCCCTCCGCCGCCCGCCCTGCTCCGCCGGACTCCGCCGCTTCCTTCCAGTTCGATTTCTCCTCCACTCTCCCTTCCACCGCCGCCGCCTCCCCGGAATCGATGACCTCCGCCGACGAGCTGTTCTTCAATGGCCAGATCCGACCGATGAAGCTCTCCACTCACCTCCAGCGCCCTCAGCTGCTCGATCCTCTGATCGAGTCCGACGACGTCGTTGACGACGACCAATCGTTCTCCCGCGGTAGGGATTTGAAGTTCCGCGCCGGATCCCTTCGTCGGCGGACCAGATCCATGTCGCCGATGCGGAGCCCAGCGCCGCCGTGTCCGTGGGAAACCGACGACCTAAATTTGCGAGACGGAAAATGTCACGCCGCGGCCGACGAGAAAGGGTCGAACGAAACGACGCCGTGCGCGTCGAGGTCTTCGTCTGCAGGAAGGAGTTCGAAGAGATGGGTACTGTTGAAGGAATTTCTGTACAGAAGCAAGAGCGAGGGAAGAAACGAGGGTCAGAAATTCTGGTCATTCTCGCCGGTGAAGGAGAAGAAGGTGGCGGCGAAAGAGGAGGGCAAAAGGGCATCGGCGGCGGTAACTAAGGAGGGCGGAAAAAGTAGGGGCGTATCGGCGCACGAACGGCACTACACGGCGAAGAGAGCGCAGGCGGAGGAGCAGCGGAAGAAGACGTTCCTGCCGTACCGGCAAGGGTTGTTGGGGTGTTTGGGATTGAGCTCAAAGAGCTATGGCGCCATGAACGGCTTTGCTCGAGCTTTTGGCACTGTTTCTTCTAGGTGAGGCCGGGCCAGGCCTGACCCGGCCCTGATATTGTCTTTTTAGTCCTAATAAATAAGCCAAATAATGAGTGAGATTCTGTGTATAGAAGAACGTTGGAAATAGGATCAAGTGTTCATCATGTATTCTTTAATTTCCTAAACAAATTAAATACTCCCTACTTCTCTTTGATCCATCTTTTCCACTTTTACTTTAGATTAAATTGTACTTTTGTTATTGATTTTTGTTTATGTCTATACTATATTCCTCCGTCCAAGATAGTGGAGTATTCCCACCACGGTCTTCCCAAAAATAAATTCACACTTTCTATTCTTCTCTTGAATAAATAAATAAAAAGTGATACTCCCCCCAACCATTAATAGGTTTTTTTTTGTTTTTTGCGATAAGATATATATTTTGTCATTTTAATTATCTACTCTAAAGATACCAAAATTTCTCTTTTACCAAAAGAACTCCACGTGACTCTGACCACTGATACAACTACTCATTTTATACTCTCTCCGTCCCCTTAAAACTACCCACTTTTTATACTCTCTCCCATCCAAATTGCACCATTTCCCTCTTTTAATAAAAAGGGTCTACCAATGGCCCACCACTACCCATCACATCTTTCTAATACACCTACCCACTTTACATAAAATAATAATACTCCTTAATCTACGTGCAAAAAGCAAATGACACACTTTAACTAGGACGGAGGGAGTATTTTCTGATCAACATATTACTCCCTCCGTCCCAAGTTAAGAGGATTATTTTTCCATTTTGGTCGTCCCATCCAAATAGTCCCCTTTCTTTTTTTACACACCCCCTCTAATACAATTAAATGTTGGGACCCACACTCTTACTAATACAACTACCCACTACACATTAAATAATAATACTCCTTAATCTACGTGCCATAAATCAAATGACCCTCTTAAGGAGGGACGAATGGAGTATATCGAAACACAAATATAACTAACAAATTGTGCGTAATTCCCATTAAAATTTTATTTATTTTGTATAGTTTACATCTACCAAAAAGTGAAATGCAACCATTGAAGTTTGTTGATTATATTATAGTTGCGTATGAGTCCATTAAAATATTACTACCTCCGGCCACTTACAAGGTAACCATTTGTTGTTTGCACGTTGACAATTCTAAGGTCTTTATTTGCTTTTTGCACGTGGATTAAGGAGTATTATTATTATAAGTAAAGTGGGTAGTTGTATTAGAGAGAAGTGGTGGATCATATTGTGTACTTTCTTTACTAAATAGAGGAAATTGATACCTTTGAATCGGACGCCAGGAATAGTGAAATGAATACCTTGTAAGGCTGGATGGAGGACTTGTTTTGTATAGTTTACATCTAATAAACATTTAAATGTCCATTAAAATATTACTTCCTTCGTCCGTTCGAAAAAGGATTTTTTACTTTTGTGCTTATTGATTAAGAGGTATTATTATTTAATTTGTAATGGGTAGTTGTATTAGTGGGGGTGTGGGCCCCATATTTTAATTGTATTAATGGGTGTGTGTGGGTCCCATGTATGTAAAAAAGGAAATGACGCTCTTTGGGGCGGACGACCAAAATGGAAAAAAAACTCTCTTTCAAGCGGACAGAGGAAGTACTATTTTATACTATAGTTTACATCTACCAAAAAATAAAATGTAAGCATTAAAGTGAGACGTTTAAATGAAGAATACTTACAATTAAAATAAGACAAATGTAGTATATATGTTGAACAGAATTTGATAACAATATAATAAAAACGGTCTCATACAAGTGTTGCTTTTACATTGTTTATTAATTTGGAAATTTCATTTATGCTAATTACTTAATTATGCTTATATATTTTATTTTAAGATATTAAATTATATTAGAGTTTATTTTTGAATATTTATTTAAATAATATATTTAATATTCTTTAAATTTATTAAATATTAGTATTATTTAAAATTTAGTCATATCTTTATTTTAAGAAAATATTATATTTTGATATTTTTCAAAAGTTTAATTGTATTCAAATTTTACTATTTTTTATTATTATTTTTTTTATTTTTTTATTTAGATTTTTAAAATATTCTTTTTATGATTTATTTAATTGAATTGACATTTAAACTTAACATACTCCCTCCGTCCTACCGAAATGTCCTCATTTTAATATATTGGGCGTCTCATTTAAATGTCTCAATTTTTCACTTTTACTAAAAAGGTACCAGATGTGGCCCACCACTCACTACTAATATAACAAGCTATTCTACATAAAATAATAATACTTCTTAATATAATAAAAAAAAACCTATGACAGGAGGGAGTAATTGGTTGAAGATTGTCACACATGTCAGTCACGTGATTTGAGGATTTTGCTGTCAAATTACACTAAGAATTTGGAGTAGTTTAAAAAGTGAAAAGATGAGGTAATGTGAGTGGAACATCAAAGTATAGCAATGGAGTTTCATTAAAATGGAATAAAAGTGATATTTAATGAGGTGAGAAAGTTTAGCCAAAAAGTGAGGCAGATATATTGAGATAGAGACAGTGACTACTCGGGAAGAGATACCATTCTCTACTAGATTTGGTAATCATGAAAGTGAATGTGGTTTTGGTTAAATTAACTTTTGGCCCCATTTTACTTGGACATGCACATAGTACATGATCAACGTAAAAAATGATATTTTCTCCTACTTTCACGTTTTGATTTGAATGTAATTCAAGAAAAATTACTTTTGGTTTAATGATATATATAAAAAAAAGTAAGGTTTTTAGGAAATCCAATGATATAGTTGATTTTAACTAAATTGTATACATAAAGAAGATGACATTTTTGTAATATTGTACTCCTTCCATTCCTATTTCAATTTCACACTTTTTGTTTTGGTCATCCCAATTTTAACTTCGCTCTTATATAAGAAAAAAACTTTCTAACACACTTTAATTTTAAATTCGTCATTACCTTTTTAATACACGTAACATACTTGGCCAAGCAAAGGAGCCCCAAAGAAAACCAGAAGATTGACTTATAGTAGAGAATCCAGGGATAAATGATCAAGCATAGGAAACGAGGCATGACCAAGGATAAAATCCAGGATAGTCGAAAATAGCTCGGACTTCCAGGAAAACCACACTAGAACCCTTTTAGACAAGAAGGAAGAGCAAATGCAAGGTTCGACTGGCCAAGTAACAACGAATTATGACTGGAGGCACTCTTCAAATCAAACTAACTCACACACATGCACCTCACACTTTTGATTTTCTCTCCATCAATCACAAGCAAATAAATTAAATGACATCAAATTAGTTGGTTAAGGATTCCCTTAGTGACACATGGCACAAACTCATTGGAGGAATTATTTAGTTATGAATCAAGTATGGGACGACCCCATCCAATCAAGAGAAAAGTATAAATAGAACAAGATATAAAATCATTCATATATATATTTTTTTGAGTATTTATAATTCTATACTTCAAAGAAAGAGATGATAGGTTGTGAGTACATGTTATCTTTAGAGCTCCTAAGCTCAAATCAATATAAGATTGTTATCCCTTCATCTTCCATGATTCATCTATGTTTGATATAGCTGAGTCGCATCTGAAGAAAGCATCCATCAACCATTATTATCATTTCAGAAAGATAAGATTTATCATGAACACAAAAGTTAAAATTACAATTGTAAAATCTAGCACATTCGTAAAAATAAACATTAACTCACAAAGTAAAATGAATATAAACCACTAGAATTTACACTAGCTGTTTGGTACAACCTTGCAAGGATTTTATTGTACACTCCACATGCAATGAGAATGGAAATTAATGCCTCTCTTAGGTGTTGAAGGACCCTACTAATATTATAGATGCCATGAAATAGCCAATTTGCATGTGTTCTCAAGTGATGGGATTAATAATTGTAGGGTTATTATTAATAATGAATTCACAGAAAACAAAAATAAATAAAAACAAACAAACAAGCAACGTACTAATGTTGTGTGTATATATATATATATATATAATACTCCACTTAACTCTATCTGTAATAGTACAATAAACTAGAATAATTAATATAATTTAGAAACATTGAAGTAAAATTGAAATAATTTCAAATTATAGGAAAAATAAATAATTAGGATAAGTGTCCTTTCTTATGTGGGGCCCTTGGCCTTACTGCAGATGGAAGGTACAAAAAATCACATGTGGTGGAGTCTAGACATATGTGGTGGCTGATTACTTAATTGTCTCTTAATTATTGCTAATAGACATTCATATGTTCCTTGGAGCATTTCTTGTTAGGGTTATATTACAACTATGATTGTAATATAAGAGCTGGTTTATCATCAAAAAATAAATAATGGGTTGTTCTTAGTTTTGCTCATGTCATTGTCATTCTTGTTACAATTTGGAATTTTTGATCATATGTGATAAAATGAAATATCATGTGCACCATCTGTACGGATCATATTGATTCGTGTAATTGATCATACGATCTGAAATAATTCATTAATAAATAAGAAGATAATAACTTGTAAAGAAGAATTTTAAACCAAATAAAGAATTTAATTAAATAAAAGACAAACCAATTGTTGAAACATATATCTGTACGCAGTATCACCCGAAAGTAATGAAATACTTTATTATCCTGTATCTAAAAAATATCATTTTTATGCCCGAATTGATCTAAATAAAAGATATTTACAGTTAGAGAGATCTTAAATACATAATTTCCTATATCCACTTATTTTTTAGGAAAATATTTATGCATTTGTAGCCTTTACTCAAATATTCGAGTAAATAATCAAATAATAATTCAAGTAAAACTGAATTAATATCTAAAATATTAATAATTCAAATATGTTACTTGAAAGCATTGCAAAACACGAATACATTTACTCGGCACTTATATAATTAACTCAATTATTACTCGAATGCATTGTTTAACTTGAATACGTTACTTGATTAATGTCTTCGAGTAAATAGTATTTTCGTCATTACAAGTATAAAAAGAGATTTTATTAAAATTATGATAATTTTTTTTCTTTTAACTCGAGGGTAAATGCAATTTTTCTTTTATTATTATTATTGTTAGGTGGATGCGGTCGTCATCTCGTCGGAACGCCATCACCGGAAAAGATGGAGGAGGGTGATGAACTTCACGGTGCTCAGATTCCCGTTCAAACTCATATAGAATTTGAAATCCACGTTCTACCCATTAGGGTTCACGGATGGTGTTGATAAGGGCCAAAAGGTGCAAGGCTATGGGCCATGTTTTAATAAATTAAAACAGACCCAATACTTAAGGAAATGAGGGCCAGCAATTTGGGCCAAAACCCAACGGGCTCAACAAATCTCCACCTTGTCCCAAATTATCCAACGTCGTGTTCAACTACATAGGAATTCATCATCGCACCTTTTCTCGGACACCAGCAAAAAGAAAAATACAAAGTTAGATGCAATTTAAGAAATTTGACAAATACAAAGTAAGTCAAAGGAATTGACACACAGTCACAAATGTTTAAATTATCACGAGGACAAATAAACTGAGCACAAAGCTCAAGGGTGAACAAACAGTTCAAGGGAAAAGAATTGAATACAACATGCCTCAATCAAGAGAGTCAAAATTTAAAGTCCTCATGCAATACCTAAATTTTTCAATGGAGAAGCATTTAGTACCCATATCAGCAGGATTAAATTCAGATGCAATCATTTCCAGGTTAATAATATCTTTTTCCATAATATCACGAATGAAATGATACCTAACATCTATATGATTGGTTCTATCATGGAAAACATGATTTTTGCACAACTGAATCACAGACATACTATCAGAAAACACAGTGGCACATTTATCAAGAAAACCTATTTCTTTCATAAGGCCTTGCAGCCAAATAACTTCTTTTAAAGCATCAGTAATAGCCACATATTCAGATTCAGTTGTAGATAGAGCAACCACATGTTGTAAGTCAAAGGAATTGACACACTGTCACAAATGTTTAAATTATCACGAGGACAAATAAACTGAGCACAAAGCTCAAGGGTGAACAAATAGTTCAAGGAAAAAGAACTGAATACAACATGCTTCAATCAAGAGAGTCAAAATTTAAAGTCCTCATGCAAGACCTAAATTTTTCAATGGATAAGCATTTAGTACCCATATCAGCAGGATTAAATTCAGATGCAATATTTTCCAGGTTAACAATACCTTTTTCCACAATATCATGAATGAAATGATACCTAACATCTATATGCTTGGTTCTATCATGAAAAACATGATTTTTGCACAACTGAATCGCAGACATACTATCAGAAAATACAGTGACATATTTCTCAAGAAAACATATTTCTTTCACAAGGCCTTGCAGCCAAATAGCTTCTTTTAAAGCATCAGTAATAGTCACATATTCAGATTCAGTTGTAGATAGAGCAACCACATGCTGTAACTGAGACTTCCAACTTATACAAGAACTAAACAAAGTAATCACATAAGAAGTGGTAGACTTCCTATTATTCCTATCATTTGCATAACTGGAATCAACATAATCATTCACCATTTGCAGATTTAGAAAAGCACAAACTTACCTCCATGGAGCCCTTGAGATATCTCAAGAGCCATTTCAAAGCCTCACAATGAGGCGCACCTGAATTTTCCATATACCTACTTAAGCAACTAACAAAATATGCAATATCTGGTCTAGTGCTAACCATAAGATACATAACAGACCCAATAGCATTAGAATAAGAAACTTTTTCCATTTCAGCAATTTCAGAATCTGTCTTTGGAGACTGATCCTTACTTAACACAAAGTGAACAGCAAGAGGCATATTCACAGTTTTAGCAGACATCATAGAAAACTTACTCAAAACCTTTTCAACATATAAAATTTGATTAAGCAAGAGAACATGATTCTTCCTATCTCTATCAATGTTCATACCAAGAATCCTTTTAGCATCTCCAAGATCTTTCATATCAAAATTATCACATAAACTCTTTTGAACATGCTCAACATATTTAAGATCAGAGCTAACAATTAGCATATCATCCACATAAATGAGCAGAAAAACAGGAACAGAAGTATCAATGTTGAAGTAAAGACAATTATCATGCGAACTTCTCTTAAACTTCAAAGTTGTTATGCATTGATCATACTTCTTATTCCACTGTCTAGGAGATTGTTTCAAGCCATATAAGGATTTCTTAAAAAAACACACATGATCAGGATTTTTGGGGTCCATAAAGCCCTCAGGTTGTTTCATAAAAATCTTTTTGTCCAAATCACCATTAAGAAAAGCAGTTTTGATATCCATTTGCTTTAATTCCCAATCAAAATGAGCAATTAATGCAAGCATTATACGAACAGTGGTGAATTTAACAATATGAGCAAAGATTTCATTATAATCAACCCCTTCCTTTTAAGTAAAACCTTTTGCTACCAATCTTGTTTTAAATATAACATTTTCAGGCTCATGTTTCACTTTGAAATGCCACTTGTAATCAACAACAGAGCAATGAGTAGGTTTTGGAACCAGAGTCCAAGTATGAATAACATGCAACGATTTCATTTCATCTTTCATATCATTTAACCATTTCACAGAGTAATCAGATTTTAAAGCCTCTTGATAGGTCTTAGGTTCATTATCAACACTTTCAAACGCATTAAAAACATGAGTATCAATGTGAAAATCATCATATCTAGCAGGAGGCCTAATGTTCCTCCTAAGTCTATCCCTAGGCAAACATAGTCATTATCTTCAGGAACATCATGCACATTTTCATCATTGATAGCAGGTTCATTGGTAACAAGTTCTTGATCAACAGTAGTGTCACGTAAATTTTCAGCATCAGATAACAAAGGAGACAACTCCACCTCACTAGAAGAAGTGGTAGGATCATGTAAAGGCACAACATCAGGCAAAGAACCAAATAAGCAAGGAAATTCAGATTAATTGAAGATCACATCCCTACTAATCACAATTTTGAAACCAGATTCAGAAAAATCCCACAGCCTATAACCTTTAGCACCCTCAGGATAACCAAGAAAAATACATTTTCTACTCCTAGGATCCAATTTGTCATGTTTCTGACGCACAAACGCAGCACAACCAAATACACGTAGCACAGAATAATCAATACTTTTACCAAAAAACACATAGTCAGGGCACTTAACCTTTAAAGGCACAGAGGGGGATTTGTTTATTAAAAAAGCAGCAGTAATAAACGCCTCACCCCAAAACTTTTTAGAAAGTGCAGATGACACCAACATACTCCTCACCCTTTCTAACAAAGTCCTATTCATCCTCTCAACAATCCCTTTCTGTTAAGGAGTGTAAGGAGCAGACTTATGTCTCACAATTCCAGATTTAACACATAAATCATTCATGACATTATTGCAAAATTCAAGTCCATTATCAGTTCTAAGATACTTTATCTTTTTACCCATTTGATTTTCAATCAAAGCCATTTTTTGAATTTTTCAAAAACATCAGATTTGTTTTTAAGCAAAATCACCCAAACTTTTCTTGAAAAATCATCAATAATGGACAGAAAATACATATTTCCACCTTGAGTTGGCTCACCAGATGGCCCCCACACATCAGCATGTAAATACTCAAGTATATCACTACACGAAGAAGTCTTAAGGTACGGGAAAATAGAGAATTTCACCTTCGCATGTTTGCCTTGCGAACAAGAGTCACAAAAAGGAATTCATGTAAGCTTATCATTACCAAAAAAACTAGCTTTATGCAATAATTCAAGACCTTTACTAATCATGTGACCTAACCTACCATGCCAAATATTTGTTTTATCCTATTTAACAGTGTTAGCAGACATAACAATAGATTTAGCACATCAAACATACAGGTTATTCCTTTTTTCAGCATTAAAGACGGGCACAGAACCCTTTACAATGGACATGCAACCCTTTGCCCACCTACCCTCAAGATCCTCATCTTCTAGTGCAGCACAAAAAATTAAATTGTTATACAAATCAGGCACATGTCGCACGTTTTTCAAAGTGAATACAGAATTATCTTTAAAATGCAAGCAAATGTCACCAACACCAAGCACATCACATCTTTTTTTCATTAGCCATAGACACAGAGCCGTGAGAAACATTTTTATATGAAGAGAAAAGATGTTTAAAAGGTGTCATATGAAATGTACAACCAGAATCCACTAGCCATTCATTATCACACAAGGATGAATGCACAGAATTCACACAACTTTTAGAAATTGCAAACACATCACCATAATTCACAGATTTAGAGGCAACATTAACATGATCATTAGAATTATTCCTCTTAGGATGAGGACACTTATTCGCAAAATGTCCCTTTTCATGGCAATTAAAACAATTTCTGTTTTTCTTGTCAACATTCTGATTATTCTGGGGTTTTACATCAGAATTTTTGTCCTTATTCTTATTCTTGTTCTTGTTCTTGTTACGATTGTTATGAGGTTTTCCCTTAACATGCATAACCTCCCCAAAATTCTTAACACCCCATTATGTTCTAAATCATGCTATTTGCTTTTTAAGGCATTCACCACAACATAAAAAATAATGTCATCATGACCATACTTTATAGCAGATTTGACATCACAATAAGACTCAGATATAGCATTTAAAAGCACAATAGGGGTGTATTCATCAATATGCTTGTCACCCGTTAGCTTAATATCTTGAATCAACTTAGTGAACACATCCAAATTTTCTTCAATATTTTTGTTTAAATCAAGTTTAAAACGAAAGAATTTTTCAAGAAGAATCATTTTACTAGGCAAAGACGTTTCAGTGTACAACTTATCCAACTTTTCCTACAAAGTTTTAGCAGACTCATGCACACCAACTTTTCTAAGCACAGGATCAGAAAGATTCAAGATAATCGCAGACAAAGCAAGCTCATTCATCTCAACCTTTTTAACATCTGTTTCATCCTTATTATACGTGTGATCTACGACTTTGAATAACCTTTATTGGATGAGTATGTACTTCATTTTCTGTTTCCAGATGCTAAAGTCACGCTTACCATCAAAAGGGGCTTGTCCAAACGAAGAAGACGAAGCCATGGGTATTTAAAGTTGAGTAGAACACACTTTGAATGGAAAAAATACAGAATTTAAAACAGAGTAACAATCTATCACACAGCAGGTTGTATACTACTCTAATCATACACAAAGCGAGAAATGGAGCAGTATAACACACAAGGACATATTTTCAGCATCGGAAAATGGAAGACCAAGATGACAATTTCACATAAAACAAACAAGAACAATATAAGAGGATCAGCCACCTCCGGACATCATTGACAAGAGCAAATAAGAGGACCAGCAATTTGGGCCAAAACCCAACGGGCCCAAAAATTATTATTATTATTATTTAAGTTGTTTCTTGGGCACCGTATGTTCCCTCTATAAATACTCACTACTGTCGCTCCAAAAATCAAAATTTATAGATTTTTTGCACGCTTTTGTTGGTGTTTTTCTTTTCTTTGCAAATTCAAAAAATAGTGAAGCCACCCTAAAAAAAATTCAGAAAAGAATTATTCAATCTTAAAGTTTTTTTTTAGTTTATTAATTTATATATTGATATTTTAAGAATGTTACGAGTGGCTAATTTGTGGGAGTAGATATGTGGATAATTTTTATGCATGATTTTACGTATGCAAATTAAATATTTTTTCTTTTAATTATTAGGAGTCTTATTTTTAATCATGATAGATTACTTGCACTATATGAATTTGGTTTTTTAGTACTAGGTGGGTCAGCTCCTGTATTTTGAGCTAATTACTAAAGTGAGTAATCAGATTTGATTATCTTTGGAAATCAATTAAGAGTGGTCAATAAACCAACTTCTAACTACTAACAACTAACATTTACAAAAAAAAAAAAGAATTTAGTTCATTAATGGCTGATTGACACTTTCTTGTGAGATGATTATATCATACTGTTTGGTTTAAAGTATAATTATTATAAGTAAAAAATAGGGAAAGATTTGTGTGAGACATTTCACATAAGGGTTTACGTGAGACGATCAGAAAGTGTAACTTTTATAATGAAAAGTGATATTATATTAATGAAAAGTAATAATTATATTATAAATGAAAAGTAATATAACATTTTATAGCGAAAGTAATAACTATTTTAAAAAGTGTAAAATGGTCTCACGTGAGATGGTTTCACGCAAGACCTACCCTAAAAAATACTCCATTCGTCCATTGTCAATCTTTTTTTTGCACGTGGATTAAAAATTAAGTATTATTATTTTGTGTAATAGGTAGTTATATTAGTAGAGGCATGATCCCATATTTTAATTGTATTAATGGAGGATGTGGTTCCCATAGTTTAAAAAGAAAAATGGATAGATTAAGAATAGACGGTCCTAATAAAATGAAAGATTAAGGATGGATGGAGGGAATATTATTGGGTCCAATTTTTTAGTAGCCACTATTAACAAAGTACAATTTTAAATAGTCATATCTCTTAAAACCAATTTTTACTAGTCACTTTTTAGTGAACTCCCCAAATTACCCTCATAATTGTCAGATAAATGACGAAAATAAAGGGGTCATCATCAAGTCAGTTTTGACTACAGTAAATGGGGTGGGTGGACTACATTTAAATTTGTAATTAGTGGGTTGGTGGATCACATTTAAAGTTTTTAAATTTTGGATGTGGGTTGGTGGGGTATATCATTAACGTCATTTTCACTTCTTTCTCTCCCTTCTTTCTTTCTCTCTCATCTTTCGTCCAACATCCTCTCTCTTCTTCTCTCCCTTTCATCCCAAAGTGTCAAGCACAGTGCCACTCCTTTCTGATTTCTGTTCTCCATTTGCGGTCTCCCACATTATCCATCGACCGGAATATGCGTTTCCGACTAGGTGCATTTCGGTGAATTTTGTAAATGACAAATTTTTGGGTATGTATAAAAGCAGTGTTATTGGCATCTCTAAATTGTGAGTTATTTGTGTATAATATTTTCTACACTGATTTTTAGTACTCGTTTTCGAGGATATGACCTACATTTTGTGTGGTTTTGTTCATATGTGTAAAATGTGAATTAATTTTGTATAATGTTTCGTACATGTTGTGGTTTGGAAATGTAATATGTTGAATGTGACTTAATTGTGTATACATCATGTGTTGAATGTAGGACCGCAGTGGGGGTGTTCATTTTTTTTAATTTTTTTGAAATTTTGGTTGGCCGAATAGGGGTTTTGTGTAGGCCTAATAGAACAAATCTTTAGGCCGAATAGAACAAGTGTAGACCGAATAGAGCAAAGTGTAGGAGTGATTATTTTGATTTTTTTTTGAAATTTTGGTTAGCCGAATAGAGGTTTTTTGTAGGTCGAATAGAACAAATCTTTAGGTCGAATAGAACAAGTGTAGGCCAAATAAATCAAAGTTTAGGAGTTATTTTTTTTATTTTTTGGAAATGTTGGTTGGCTGAATAGAGCATATTTGGTAGGCCGAATAGATCAAGTGTAGGCCGAATAGATCAATGTGAAGTGGGAATAATCTGATAGCACCGATCTTGGCCGAATAGAGAAATTTTTGTAGGCCGAATAGATCAGTTTGTAGGCCGAATAAAAGGAACTGTAGGCCGAATAGAACAAATGTTTGAGTGTGCTAATATTTGGTCAGTGGCTGCAATGAACTTATTGTTATTTGCATATAATTATGAGTTTCTGTGTTATTAAGTAAGCTGGTTGAATTGATACAGAGTACATATATGATGTGTGTTACATATTATTTAGAAAAAAATTTATTTGTGCGGGGTGACTGAAAGCGTCCATCTATGCAGGGTCAGAACTGCAGTATACATAATTACTGCAAACCGGGGTTGTTATGGAAATTATCTGTAGGCAGTAAACAAGGGTTGGGGGTAATGCGGAGGAGATGTTCAGGAGATCATGTTTTGGTCATTACTGGGATCTCAACGATGATTGGAATGCGAATGCTCATATCCACACTCTCATAACTTGGGAGATTATATGTAGGGGGGACGATTTAACTGCTAGATATTTTCAGGTTGGGAACGAGTGCCTTATATTTAGCAGGGTAGAGTTTATGAGGATAATGAGACTCTATTTTCGGGATAGAGTCGTGTTTGATTCGAATGTGTCGTATCATATCCCGCCCGGTAGGGTGTATGATACGTATTATGGTCAGGACGAGAGACCATTAGTCAGTGAGATTGCTCGTGACTTTGAGGGAAGAAGATTTACAGATGTTAGCCCCAAGGATGCGGTTAAAATTGCCAAGGTGCTGTTGTTGTACTATTTTGTCCTTGGGTCTGATGTTACCAAGGTGATTGTAGACAACTAGGTCTGGGTACTAGTAGAGGACGAATAGAGATGTGATTTATTCCCTTGGGGGCAGGTCAATTATATGACGCTACAGCTCTTTATGGACCACGTTTTGACCAAACTTCCAGCTGAAGCAAACCCCGATCAGTACAGATACCACTTTTACGGGTGCACATTTGCGCTCCTGGTACGTGTTTTAGTAGATTACTTAAAGTTATAGTGTATTATCAGTTTCTGCAATAGTAATTATCTAACATATGTAAGGCGTACGAGCGTCTACCTGCCCTTGCTGTATCGTATGGCCATGTCCCTCGCGATAGGGAGAATCTAAGGCCACTTTGCTTGCGATGGATTTTTCATAAAGTGAATAGGGTTGATAGGAATCTGTTTAATCGGGTATGAATCATTAATCCATTTTGGAGACTACAAATCAGTGATATTATACTTAAATGTATTGGTTTTTTTTGCATTAGGATCTTGATGTGGTGGATTTTCCGCGTGTCCTCGCTAATGAGCGTAGAAGGGGGTATTGGATTGCATAGAGGATGATCCTTTGGAGGGTTGATCATGAGGATGTACACCAAGGCATTTTCTAACCCCAAACGAAAGGTCGTCCGAGGGCCTGATTACTCACATCTGGAGCACCATACCGCAAGGGAAGCATACGATCCTACTAGTAATCCATGGAATCAGCAGTACTATTTGGGCATGGATGTTGAGGATCGGTGACAGGGCCAGGGCACGGATGATCCTGCAGCGTGGATGTTAAATTGGGATCCGCATTCGTACCGACCTCCCTATACTCATAGCCCTGACCACAGAGGACATGCTTCAGGGGAGACGAGGTATGCTGAGCCCAGTTCCTATGATCCAACGCATCATGTTCCTCTTTCCTCCGCTCGTAGCTGGCATGCTCGCTTTGTAAATGAGCATGACGGACAACAGCACCATGACGCTGGAGTGGATGAGCCCCCAGTGTTTCATGGGATCGGGATGGGTGATGCCCACGTAGATGATCAGGAAGACCACGGATATGATCAGGATTTCAAAGAAAGGGTCTTTCGTAGGTCGGATCAGCAGGATGAGTTGTTACACCAAATTGCTTGTCAGATTGTGTCTGAGCGTCAGACAACACATTTCTTTCGACAGGCACTTACGCTGGACTTCAAGCGTCTTCGAGCTGATCTTTTCCGGATCCGGTTGTCTGAGACAGAGCCATCGAGCTCGAGGTCAGGGCTTAGATATTCCCTTTCTAGAGTGGTGGATCTTGTGAGTCCGATGGCCCCCACACCTAGCGTCGCTGAAGATGATTTGATGCATGCTAAGCGGCGTAGAAATCTAACTGCAGCGTTACAGTCACCATTCACAACCACTGAACGGGAGCGCCGCTGGCAACTGTGCCAGCGATTTAAGACAAGCAGAGATCTGTAAGTGCTAGTCTACTATTTTAGACATTTTCATATAATCCTTTAAATACATGACACCTGTTGTTAATGCATTGTTGAATTCAGGGTCGACGTGGGACTCGGGTATGGAGTAGGCAGTGATTTTTTCACTGGGATGGAGGACCCAGTGTTTGGTTTGACGACTAGGTAATTGAGAAAGTGTTCATGTGTATGCTTAATATGTAAATATGTTCATTATTTCACATTTTTCTGTAATATATTTCTATATGTTTCAGCACCTGGATGCATACCTCTGGTTATTATCAGAGCGACCAGCTGATATAGGCGTACATGTCCAAGAGGATGTTGGGTCTTACTGCATTCTTCTTCGACAGTCCTATTCCCGGGGTCATCATCATCATTATAACCATCTACATCATCCTCACCCTCACCAAAGACGTCATCGGCTTCAACATCTAGAGATTATCTAAAACCAGACCACTGCATCTCTGAGGCCGAACTGTATTCCACATTCAAATCAAAATCAGGCCTCCCGCTAGAATGTGCCCTCGTATGTTGGTCATTGCTTGTACAGCACTTCTGTCATCATAACCCATCCCTGAAACCATACTACTCCCTGCATTAGCGATAGAACGGAGTGTCACGTACACCATTCCTACATCAACACAGTTGAACACTTCTGTCACACGTGCATCATTCTTTATCTTATATTTAGACAAAAAGCCATCGTAATCAACTAGAGAATGAACTACACAACACCAGTGACCCAAATCAGCTAGTACTATGTCATGAATTTCTTTTAGCAAACTACTATAACACAGACTGTCCTCTGACATGAATAATCAGTTCACCACTCCACCTTTGTATACCAACCCTTCCCATGCTCCACCCCAACACATCCCAACTTTTTTATAACTCATCTGCACATTTTTGCAAGAAAACTTTAATGACATCAACATTACAACATTAGAAAATTAGTTGCAACATTAAAACATTAGAAAATTACACTCATATTGTATTCTATTCGGCCAACAGATTAATATATGCAGCCCTACACTGTTTCAATATTCGGCCTACCTTGACACACCTTAAAAAGTCTCAGTATGTTTCTCTTCTATTCGGCCTATATTTCTTCTATTCGGCCCATAAGGTTCTCCTATTCGACCTACTACTTTTCTATTCGGCCTACGTGTTTTTAAAAATGAAAAATTTCTGGAAAATTTAGTTCTTCTATTTGGCCTACGTCTTTCTATTCGGCCTACATTATTTGTCTATTCAGCCTACTAATTTTCTAAAATTGAGAAATTTTTGGCCTATTCGACCAACATTTCTGATATTCGGCCTACAAAGTTGTTCTAATCCTCCCACAAGTCTTCTTCTATTCGGCCTACTCACCATTGTTTAAATATTTGACAAAATCTAGGGTTAGTATGTAATGCACCGGGTGCACTTAGTACTTTATAGACTAAATATAGGGTGTAGTGGTGAAGATTAAATATAAATACAATTTAACATGAGTTGTGAAGATTTAATGTGGAAAGAATTTTGAATGTGACAAAATTATTCTAATCGGCATACAATTTTTTCTATTACAAAATGTTGAATAAATAAAATATACTCTTGAGGCGTGTAAAAATTATAAAATTAAGGCATTCATAACTGTTAAAACAAGTTTAAACATACCTTGTACACCTGCTCCCCAAAATCCCACACCTCTCTAAAAACTAGAAATTGCTCCCAAATGCTCAACCTCTAAAATAACTAGTAGAAATTTTTTTAATAAATGTTGGACCACCATATATATATATATATATATATATATATATATATATATATATATATATATATATATATATATATATATATATATATATATATATATATATATATATATATATATATATATATACACCTCATTTATTTTGTATGGATATGAGGAGCACATGCCTACATAGGAGTACTAGGTATTATGTATTGTACTTTGCCACTTTATTCAGAAATAAAGAGGAATCAGATTCCTTTACTGTACGTTTGGTACTTTTGGTCAAAAAGTGTAGAATCTCATTCTCCAAACATGTGAAAAGTGGGTCTCCCTAAAGGGTATTTTGGCCAATTCCTTTAAAAGTGGCTAGAAAAAATTATATATAACACATGTGGCCACTTAAAATTACACTTAAGTAATAGTGACTACTTTTTGCCATTTTCACAATATTATTTGCTGGTTAAAGTATGATTTTATAAAGTATGATAAATGATATTGCATTTTAAGTATTATTTGAGGATGTTATAGTATTATTAATTATTCAGTAATTATACTTTAGTAAATCATACTAAAATACTTAAAATTATATCTTAATACATTATTCATCATGATTGTTAACATAGTATATCATATTTTACCGATATAATAATTAATAACCTCACTTTATTAATGCATCAACTCGTCTGATATAGTTGCCTAGACTTAGTTTAAAATAATTATGAAATACTCCATAAGGGCATTGCAAATAAATTAGATTAGATAATCCATTTAACATTTTATTTATTAAATAAAAAGATTACATTACCTCTAATATAAATAAAAAGTTAGTTAAAATAGATAATATTTCTACATTTTCGGTACAAATAATTTCGAGACAAAGAGAGTAGTATAAGTTATTAAAATTATATTTTATCTTACCCGCATTAATATTTACATTTGCTCTTTTTACTAACAAATATAATATTTTAATACGTAATGAGTAGTTATATTAATGTGGTGTTGAGGCTCCATATAAAAATATTAATTACTTTGCATGCGTCTCACTTTTTAAAAAAAAAGTTTTAAAACAAAATCTAAACTTTACCTCAAAACGGAAGAAATAGTAAAGATTCTTAGGGCAAAATAGTGTGGAATTCTGAATTGTACACTATGGCGATAGAATGTGTTATCTCAATAATCTCCCCAAGTTGCAAATTGCAATAATGGGTAGACAACATATTAAATAAAGGGTATGATTATGTTGGGCCTGTAAGAAGATAACTGTGAAAATTGTCTACCATTAATATCCAATCCAACAACCTGCAATAGCCACCTTTCCCTTCAATTTTATTGTGCAGACTCCATTGACTTTGGAGAAATTAAGGTTAAAATTTCATTAATTTACTCAGGGTTGCAGTTGCAGACAGCTTTTTTTTACTAGGTATAAGAGAAAAAAATGCTTGTGCAAGCAATGAAAAATAAGTAGGAATATGTTAGGACATATGAGAGCAAGAAAATGTGATGACGGGTGAGAGGGTTGGGTTGGACTTTTTGCAGCTTTTCTGAATTTCTGCCCCAGCAATAATAGCCGGTTTCTGCAGATGCATGGGGCCCTGTTCAAAGCCTTACCCTCCATCCCAACCTTCATCAAACTATTGGGTATGGTACCCATAGCTGCATATGATTGTAGTATGAGAGTCACTTTATCCAAATTTATTTATCTTAACCAAATACTCTATATTACTTTAAAAAAAATATATAAAAAATCACTTTTTAGTCATATTTTTGTTGGTTGAGAGTTTGAAACATTTGACAAACTTATGGTTACGTATGCACTCGAACTAAATTTAAGAGTACACACTTCTATCCTATTTGTGTACATTTTATACACTTATCATGAGTGATTTAAACATTTCTATGAGGATAGACCAATGGAACATTTTCATTGGTGGTAATTGTTTTATCTTGTATGCTATGAATTTATCATTGTATGTAATGAGAGTTACATAGCCTAAATTGAGGAAAATCGCATTTTGAATGACCTAATTGTTATAGTCTTTGTTTTTCATTTGATTTTCTCTCACACACACTCTCTCTTGTTCTTTTTTTGTTGTTCTGACTTTTGGGACAAATAATACTTTAAGTTTTGGGATTTGATAAATGTGAAAATCAAAATGTTTTAGAGTCCAATTTAATACTTTTTGTAAGGATTGTTGTCATATAATAGCATAAATCTCATACACTCCATACATTTTATAAAAAAAATGCATTTGAGGCGTTTTATTGTATTTTAGGTGAAAATCAAGAAGGTAACGAATGAAATAAAAAAAATAATAAAGTTGAAATGGTTGAAAAATCAAGTGGTTTATCATACAAATTGATTCTGATGAAAATACAAAGAGCTTCATCTAGATTTCCTTATCTAGTTGGAAAGCCATGGAAAATAGAACTTTTTGAGCGGAAGAATCATTTGAATCAGAGTTGGGATGTGGACCATTATGTTCGAAATGATGCAGTTACGCAAGCTAACTTGACTTGTCCTGCCCCAACTCGAGTTGACAACTCAAACCGAGCTAGAAACTAGATGAAACAGAACTTCAACTCAGCTCGAGCTGGAGGGTTATAAATAATATTTAAGTGAGATGGTCTCACTCTATTGGTTTTTTAATTTTTATTAACGATAAAGGTTAAATACTTATAAACGAATTATAGTAATTCAATTTTAGTGAATTTTTATCTTTAAAAAATGCTAATGTAAAATGTAGTTAAAATTTAAATTATACTCTCTTTGGCCACTTACAAGGTACTCGTTTAATTTTTGCGCGTGGATTAAATAGTATTATTATATGTAAAGTGAGTAGTTGTATTAGAGGGAAGTGGTGGGTCACAAGGTGTATTTTTTTACTAAAAAAGGGAAATGGATACATTTGAAATGGACGCCAAAAATGGTAAAATAGATATCGTAAGTGGCCGTAGGAAGTATATAATACCTCTTTAAATATTAATGAATTTATTATTTTTATTTTTTAACTTAATTTCTTAATTTCAAAATACATTAAAGATAACAAATTCTATATTTCATATGTGATAGAATAATCAAAATATATATGAATAAGTAACATATAAGAATATTAAGGTTAATTGTAAGAAAGAATTACGAAATTTACTTTTATTATAAATTAATCCACACCGGTAAAAAGTTGTAAAAAAGAATACTGCATATAAATATGGTTGCAAAATGCTCCTAACGTTTTAGTATCACTTGTAAGGTTAATGTGGAATTAAAATGCTAAGTTAGTTGTTGAGCAAGCATTTGCTACTTGTGGTACGTTTTGCAACAATACTTGAAAGTATAATTTTTATTAATAAATTTTCAAAAATAGAGATTAATCTAAAATTCGTAATTTTTATTACCATTAACCCTAAAATTATTTATAATTTAATGGAAGTGGTGCAAGTAAAATTATTCAACGGGAGAAAGTATAGCGTTTGGATTAATTAGATTTAATGCGATTAATTGACAATAATTTTTTTTAAAATAATACTCCATTTAAAAGAAAATATAAATTGATAATAAATAAATTTGACAAAGTCTCTTGTGAGACACTATTTATGTGAGATCGTTTGTGAGATGTTTTAAAATATGTCTATTATATAAATAAAATATGTTTAATGATTATTAAAATATGTTTTGTAAAGTATGATAGATGGTGAATTAAAGTATGATTTTAGAATATTATAATATGATTTATTATTGACATACTTTAACTACAAATAAGTATACTTTAATAATGGATTAACCCGTCTCACAAAAACATGTCTCATAAGAGAGTCTCTCAATAAATTTTGTTGATTCATTTTAATCATCGTCTCACAAATCGGGCACAGATCGAGTTTCACAATAAAATTATAAATAAGAAGTTACTCACTTTTTCTCATCCAAAAGTTTCCATTTACTTTTCGTATTATAAATAAGGAGTTACTTCCTTTGTCCCATTCAAAATTTTCATTTACTTTTTTTACATAAATTAAAAAGTATTATTATTTTATGTATGGTTGATAAAATTTTATTAGTATGGTGAGCCATAGGGGTTCTTCCTTTTCTATAAAAGGAAAATAAAAGACAATTTAGATGAGACAAACAAAATGAAACTTTTTAATCAAGAAAATATTAAGTGATCCACCCAAGATTTTGCTCTTTAAATGATAAAAGTTTTAAAGAGATAATGTAATATATGATGATATTAATCTTTATTTATATATGTTTTTTTTTTTAAAATTCTATGTGTGTTCATATATGTGTTACTAGATATATGTATTTTTAACTCACCAACCAGATTTGGTAGGTTTAATTGAGGTTTGTGAAATCATTTTTTTTTCTCTAAATTGCGATTCTGTAATACAACAAAAGAATTTTTGTTTTCAATCTTGCTATTTTTTTTGGCTGAAAATCTTGCTATTTATTTAGTATTTTATTTCAGTTTTTTTTTAAAATTTTTTTTTTAATTTACATATTATAACCTGTTGATAGTCGTGTCCATGTTAAAGTTTACATATTACATTTCAAATTTGTTCCAAAATTTATATTTTCTTTTGTCAAGTGATACCCACACAAAAAAATTACTCCATCCATTTCAGGTATTTTTACTCATTTGTACAAGTACAGAAATTAAGAAGTGTTATTTTTTTAATATATGACATAAGAAAAAGTAGGGATAAATTGATAATTTTAAGAGAAAGTAAATAAAGTTGTTAAAAATGATGAATAAAGTGTAAAATAGTAAATAAAGTTGTTGGAATTGATGAATAAAGTGTAAAAAGTTTGTAAGATATAGAGTGTATTTTTACCATTTATGGAATTAATAAAAATACTTGGTACACCTCATGGGTAAAAATACATGGGATGGAGGGATTAATATATGGAGTATTATAGAGAGACTCATATACAATACTAATACAACTATAATTAAAATATTATATTCGTCAACCCAATACAAATTAAAATATTAGTATTCCATATTTTTTAATCTCCGTGCAAACGTAGACGTTAATTAATGTGGGATTGAGGGAGTATATTTTAAATGTTATATACTCCCTCCGTACCGGTGTAAAAGGGGCTTTTGCTTTTTCACGTAAATTAATAAGTATTATTATTTAATGTGTAGTAGTGGGTAGTTGTATTAATGGGAGTGTGGACTCCATATTTTAATTGTATTAGACGGGGTGTGTGAATCCCATGTGTGTAAAAAAGAAAGGAACCCTTTCGGTGGGACGACTAAAATGGAAAAAAGACCATCTTTAAATGAGACGGAGGGAGTATAAAATTTTAAGGGTTAATTGCCAGAAAAGTCATCACCTTTACTTTAGTTGCAAATTAGTCTAAACTTTTAAAATTTTGCAAAAAAGTATAAAACTTTCAAAAGAGATTGCAAATTTAACTACCGGTCAGATTTTGACCAATTTTGACTGCCCAAATCCAACGTGGAAATTAAAAAAATATTCAAGTTCACGTTTACTGTAGATACGGAGTTTAAGAAAAGTCACTTTTTGACTTACTTTTGAGGGTAGTATGATATTTTTGGGTAATAAATAAATGATAAAGTATGTTATGTGTGTTAAAATGGTGATGACAAATTTGAAATTAAAGTATGTTAGAGGGATATTAGTTTGTTGCTTTTTCCTTTTATGGAAGTGTGAAGTTGAATTTGGAATAGACCAAAACGGAAAGTGTGAAGTTGAAGTTGGGACGGAGGGAGTAATAAAAATCGTGCAACCCTCTCCATATTTCCATCCCAACTTTTCATCATCTCCGTATCTGAAGGGAAAGATCCAGCGACCGCCATCTGTCGTCACCCAACCCCATCAACTGCCAAAAATCGCTCTGCTGTCGAAGCCACCGCCAATGACCGTTGTCCGTCGCTCAGCCTCCAGTTGCTGCCGGTGAGATCCTTGCTCGGGAGATAAATAATTATTTTAAAGGAAATGAGATGAAAAATAAAAGGGATTAGAGAGTACCAATCTCCAGTAAGAATAGTAAAATAGTCGGCATGATTAGGAAAAGAAATAGGGATTAGTGGCCTACTTAAGATTTTAATCCCATCAAATCCACAGCAGCTTTGTGAAATCCCAAAATGAAAAATAGAAAAAGCTTCCAATTTGATCCTCAGAATGTACGTGAAATTCTTGCCTGGAGAAATTGGGCATGTTGTTCCAATTAATCCATATTTACATGAATTCCTCCCATTTTAAATTCCATTCCTTCAAACTAGTCCACCTCGTACTTATGCCTCCTTCCACCATATACCAGATAAAGGTGAAGGAAATGCAGATGCTGGTTTGAGTGCGCCATTTTTACGTCCACAAGCATGAGTGGTCTTCTCGTTAGGCATGCACCCCAGTTCGGAACCACCGGTTCTGGTTCCAAGGTAGGGGGAACCGGAATCAGAACCGAACCGGGGTAGGAAGGTTTTGGTTCCGAAACTGGCGGTTTCGGTTCCGATTTGGAATCGCCGGTTCCAGTTTTAATATATTTTTTTAGTTTTAGCGTAAAAAAGTTAAAAAAATTAAAAAAATCGGCGGTTCTAACCGAATCGCCAGTTTTTTATCCAATGAATGAGGAACCGAAATCGAACCTTCCTTTATCGGTTTTGATTTATTTTTTACCGGTTCCGGAACCGGCGGTTCCCCGATTCGAACCGCCGATTTTGGTTTTTTGGTGCATGACTACTTCTCGTCAGAGGAGGAATTTGAATCGAAACCAGCTCTTTTGCTTCCGGTAAATACCAAAACCAAAATTGTGTTCTCACGGCGTAGACACGGTGGGTGAGGCTCAATCTCGTTAGAAATTGATGGCGAAAGTAGTCCGATCCCGCCTGAAATTGATGGTCGAAGTAGCCCGCCACCGGAAACTGAGTCAGAAATTGATTCCATTGTGGAGTAGCCGAATCCAGCACAAAAGTGTTATTCCCTGAGATGCGAACTATTTCGTAATTATCTTTCCCTTTGGATTGGAGAGGATGAAAAGTTGGGAGGGGAAATTTGGAGAGAGAAAGAGAGGGGATTGCAGGGCAATTTCTTTTTTTAAATGTTATTTTTCACTTGAGATTTGGACAGTCAAAATGTGAGCGGTAGGTCAATTTGCAATCTCTTTTGAAAGTTATATACTTTTTTAACAAATTTCAAAAGTTTAGACTTACTTGCAATTGAAATAAAAGTGAGGACTTTTTTAACACTTAGCCCAAATTTTAATTGAATTTCAGATATAGAGAGTGACTAATGATTTTATTTTTTTTCTTTTTAAATGTGACATAATGATTGGTAGAATAATAATTTTCATTGCTATGTCAGCATCACTCACAGGTCTCAGCAAGAAATGACAATTCTAGAGAAAATTAGATCAATATTAATGAAAATATAGTTACAGGACCAATTATAAACAAATACTCCCTCCCATCATCAATAAAGTAATTATTTGTTTTTTCATGTGGATAATAATACCATGTGTGAGTTTCTTATGCCAAAAAGGGAAAAAAACTTTTAGGGTGGACCACCAAAATGACATGTGTACAATATAGACATGCATAAAATAATCGGAACCGGCGGTTCCCTTATTTTTTATTTTTTTATTTGCGTTGTGAGTGTAAAAAAAGAAAGAAAATCGGAACCGGAGGTTCTAAAATCGAGCCGAAACAGCCCTAGGATTTGTTCGATTCCAATTCCATATTTTCGGGAACTGGAACCGGCAGTTTGGAACCAAAATCGGCATGCATGTCTAAAATAATAGTACCATGTCTGAATTTCTTATGCTAAAAGGGAAAAAAATACTACTTTTGAATATATACCACCTCTAATTGCATCTTGAATACCCACTATTGGTTCAGTCCATCATCCAACATTGAACTTAGATTTGTCAACCTCAGCCGCTAACCCGTTAGACAATTATAAAAGCACAAACACTCATATGAATCCGCTTTACATAACTTATTATGTAAACTCTTATTTTTTTCTCACTTTAAGCCCTCCCTTTCAATTCTATCATACCCTATGTATTGTTAGGGGTTTAATTTAAAAAGAAAAATAGGGTTTACAAGGGTTTGTAATATAAACCGATTTATAATAAACTAACTCTAAAAACAGAGGAGAGAAAAAAGTAGTAGTCCGTGGATACCATACGAAAGCTTTTGAAAATATTTGGATGAAATCATTTGCTTCTTGGTATGGAAGAAGCTGAGGCTTTCATAAAATTAATACAAGAACAATATTCTAAAATTTGACACATGTTAAAATAGAAATCACAAAGTGTGAAGAAATTTACTAATTCTGATGTTTTATTATTTCTTAAAGAATCAAATAATAGTAGACTCCATCTAAATCCAAATAATTCATGGGAACTTAGTGAAGATTAAGGAATATTCTGGAATCCTCACAACAAATCGGCAATCTTGATGAGAGCAATTTGAATTAATTAATTTAATGTGATGATGACTTATGTAAAATAGTCTACAGAGTAACGCAAGACTTAATATAAACTAGAATATTTTATTTATGTGGAAATGTATAAAAGTAGCTACTATTACTTAAAAGTAATTTTAAGTGGTCACATGTGTTACATACAATTTATTCTAGCCACTCTTAATGGAATTGGCCAAAATACCCTTGAGAGGGACCCACTTTTCACGTGTTTGAGGAATCTGATTCCTCACTTTTTTGACAAAAAATACCAAAAGTACAGTAGAGGAATTCGATTCCTCTCTGATTCTATAAAAAGTGTCAAAGTACAACTATGTAGACATGTGTTCCCTCATATGCCTACAAAAAATAAGGTATATATAATGGCGGTCCAATCATCGTGCTGCATCATACATTTTTCAAGTTTTTGTTCGAGGTCTTAGCATTTGGGGAGCAACTATTTTTTCTAGTTCTTTAGAGGTGTGAGAATTTGGGGAGCAGTAAGATATTTTTTAAACTTGTTTTAAAAGCTATGAATGCATTAATTTGATCATTTTACATGTTTCAGGAGTGTATATTATTTATTAAACGTTTTATAATAAGAATAATAGATTGCCGAATAGAGTAAGTGGAGTATAAAATGTTTCCACATTAAATTTTTTCATATTTTTAAATAAGAAAAAAGTAGGCCGAATAGAACATGATTTGTAGGCCGAATAGAACAACTATGTAGGCCGAATATTAGAACGTTGGCCGAATAGGCAAAAAAATTATCTCTTATTTTTTAAAAAATAAGCAGGCCGAATAGAAGAACATTTGTAGGCCGAATAGACAAAATTTCTTGGCCGAATAGAAGACTCGTCGGCCGAATAGGAGAAAAATGTATCCACATGAAATTTTGTCATTTTTTGAGAAAAGTATAAGTAAGCCAAATAGAACAAGTATCGTAGGCCGAATAGAACAGTCTTATTGGCCGAATATAAGAAATGTAGGCCGAATACTAGATCTAAAATTTTTCACATATGATTTTTATTTTTAAGAAACATGTAGGCCGAATAGAACAACCTCATAGGACGAATAAGAGAAACGTAGTCCGAATAGAAGAAAACATACTGAAATTTTAAAAGGCATCTCAAGGTAGGATGTGCTGTCGTCATTGGACGAATATAATAGTTGCAATTAATTTTCTAATGTTTTAATGTTGTCTTCATTTACATTTTCTTGAAAAAATGTGCAGATGAGCTATGGGTTACTATACAAAGGTGGACAGGTTTGGTAGTTATACTTGCGGGAGGAGAATCTGTATTATACTAGTTAGCTATTAGAAATTCATAACATAATACAAGCTGATTTGGAATATTGGGGTTATGAAGTTCATTCTCTGGTTGAGTACATTGGCCGTATGCCTAAATATAAGATAAAGAATGATGCACGTGTGGCAGAAGTTTTCAACTGTGTTGATGTAGGAATGGTGTACGTGACACTCCTTCCTGTCGCTGGCAATTGATTCGTTCAACATTCTGCACAACGTTCAGGGCATACTTTGGATTTAGGGTTGGGATTTAATGACAGAAGTGCTGGTCCGAGCAATGATTCATGTACGAGAGCACAGTCTAGTGGTAAGCCTGATTTTGATTTGAATGTGGAGTACAGTCCGGCCTCAGAGATGCAGCGGTTTGGTTTTAGAGAATCTGTAAATGATGAAGGTGATGACAACACTGGTGAGGATGAGGATGATGTACATGCTTATAATGATTATGTTGAGCCGGGTAATAGGACTGTCGAAGAAGAATATTAAAACAACGAAGATGATATACAATAGGATTGTATTCAGTCTTCTAGCGGAAGTGATGATGATGCTGAGGAGAGAAGAATCCAATTATATGAAGAAGTCTGTGATTACATACGTTAGAGAGGCGGCCTTAGCTTTCTTGAACCGATTAGTCGTGACTTGTCCCATCCTGAAATGCAGCCACAAGATTTTCAAAGTATACGGCCCACCACCCATCCTTGGTTGATTCTAGGTATGAATACTATGTTTATTTAGAATAAAACTAAAGTAAATTTCTACTTTAAACTAATGCACCTGATACGTTCATAGGCATTCCAGACCAAGCTGACAGAGAAGATCAGATGATTGTCCCTGACTTTGATGTGTCTGGCATTCTGCACGAGAAAAGTGTTTAATACGAAAGAGAAGTTGCAGATAGCTATAGGAATGTATAACTTGCGGAACGGAGTGGATACCATTGTTGAAAGATCTAGCTCAACCAGATGTAACGTGGAATGTAAGCTCAAGGGTAAAACAGGTTGTGGATTTGCGATGCACGCAAGAATGAACTATGGGCTGTGGGGGGTGGTTAAATTCGTTCAACATCACGGTTGTTTAAATGATCCAGACAGGCCCACTCCTACATAGGTATCATCCAAAGTAATCGGTCAATATTTTGCTGCTATGCAATTTGATAAGATTACTGGGCTCTGACCCCAGGCGATGAGAGAAGAGATTTTGAAGGATTTCGAGTTCGACATTAGCTACAATTTGACATTAAAGGCAAAACACCTGGCTGTTGGACACACGTACGGGGATCACGAGAGCTTATTTCATATATTCCCTGCGTACATGTATCAGTTGGAGTTGGCAAATCCTGATACGCACACCTGTATCTCCGTTGATGAGGAGGACCATTTAAGGTTTTCATTTTATGCACTTGGAGTATTTAGGCGGGGATTTTTAGAGTTTGGTCGTCCAGTCATTGTCATAGACGAGACTCATATGAAGGGAAAGCACAGAGGCATTGTGTTCGTCGCAGTTACGAATGATCCAAACTATCAGATTTTTCCACTCGCCTTAGGATTTGGCGACGTCGAGAGTAATATGTCGTGGATATGGGTTTTAGAAAGGCTTCGAGAGGCAAATGGATGTACACGAGATCTTTTGATTATGTCAGACGGTCATCGCAGTATCGTACATGCAATTTCTACTGTCTATCCTGATGCACATCACGATTTGTGCGGTTATCATTTAAAGAATAGATTGGCAGGTTATAGAAAGAACATTTTTGTATAGATTTCAGAGTGAGATGGATGCATACCTACTGAGAGATTTTGATAGGTTAGTCTTTCAACATCCACTTCATCGTAATTTCACATTTACAAATGTCATCTATTCAATGGATTTCTTTACTAATCACCCCCTTTCCATATTCGTTATTTTCAACTGCATGAACTCATTGAGTGGCCACCGGTCGTCGCAGAAGTTAATGGAATTACTTGGGTCGTGAGGATATGAGAAATGGTCAAGGGTCTATTGTCCTATGAAATGGTACGAGTTTATGAACTCTATATCAGTAGAGTCGTATAACAATACCATACTCTGGGTGCGCACGCTACCTATATGCACACTGCTAGAGATTGCATGCACAATCACCGAAAGGTGGTTTTACGAACATTGAACTCAAGCTGAGCAAGAGAGTACCATTCTATGCAAGCGTGTCCATGACGAGCTAGTAGATCTTTCTCTTGCTGCCAAAAAGCTACCAGTATCGAGACTCCTGGGAAATAAGTATGCAATAAAAGACGGTGATCAGTAGCTGCACATGTTAGAAGTTCCAGAAAGAACTTATTCCATGTATTCATGCGATGAAGGCAATCGAGTACGTATTCATACGACTTATTTACTTATGTTGATCATCAGAGTTTATGATTCTTATATTATACGTTCTTCAGTACTTGCAGGTTGCCGGCCAGTAGTTTCGTATGGACCATTTTCCATCGCACCAGTTTATTAGGAATGTGGGCCGGTCCAGTGATACCTGTACCGCATTACACTCAATGGGACATACCTGACAGTGTCAAGTCATAGAATGTTAACCCCCCGCTACCACACAAACAGGTCGACCGACCACGAATGTCTCGGATAAAGTCAGGTGTGGAGTCATCCAGGAGACGTCACAAAGAGCATGTTTGCTCACGCTGTTGACAGCCAGGTCACAATCGAGTAAATTGTACTGGAGCTTCATCGTCAAACAGCGGTCCACCTCCTCCGACGGCTGCCCCAAATCCCCGTATACATAGAGAGAAAAATGTGGCATTTGTGGTGAAACTGGGCATACTTATCTTTGTCCTTCTCAATTGTAGAAGTAGTGTATAACTTTTAATTTTTATCAATTGTAGCATTAGTGTATAACTTATAAAAAGAAAATAAAAAAGCAATTAAGTGTCCAACGATAATCAATATTTTTTTTGTAATTAACGAAACAAAATGTCATCCCTTTTCATTAGTTCTAATATGAGTACATCATGTTGGCAAATGGCGTTCTATCATCTCTGTGCCGCCTCATGTGCTCATTCCATACGGATTGAACTCGAACCTTAGAGGAAAATCATTGTATAAGATTCGTCTCAAAATTACTTGGAATTTTATTCATACATTGATAATGTAATTGTTACTTACAGAGAGTTGCATGTCCATAATGCAGTAGTTCCCAACATCCTGATGGATGTGTACGCCTATCGCCGACGGTCGCTCTGATAATATCCGGAGATATGCATCCAGGTGCTGAAACATATAGAAATTTATTACAGAATATTATGAATTAGTGAACATATGTACTTATTAAGTATACACATGAAGACTCTCTCAATTATCTGGTCGTCAAACCAAACACTGGGTCCTCCATCCCAATGAAAAAATCACTGCCCACTCCATAGTCGAGTCAAACATCGACCCTGAATTCAACAATTCTTTAACAAAAAGTTCAAGTATTTAGAGTAATATATGAAAACATCTAAAATACTAAATTAACACTTACAGATCTTTACTTGTCTTAAATCGCTGGTATAGTTGTCAGCGGCGCTCCATTCAGTCGTTGTGAATGGTGACTGTAACGCTGCACTTGGGTTTCTTGGCCGCTTGGCACGTATCAGACCATCTTGAGCGACACCAGGTGTGGGGGCCATCGGACTCACAGGATCCACCACTCTAGAAGGGGGAGATCTAACCCTTGACCTCGAGTTCGATGGCTCATACTCAGACCCCCGGTTCTGTGAAATATCAGCTCGAAGACGCCTGAACTCCTGCGTAAGCGCAAGTCAAAATAAATATTGTGTGTGATGCTCAGACACAATATGACATGCAAGCTGGGTTAACAACTCATCCTGCTGATCCATCCTAGGAAGACCCTTTCTTTGAAATCCTGATCATATCCGTGGGCGTCACCAATCCCACTCCCATAAAACATTGGGGGCTCATCGACTTCAGCGTCATAGTGCTCCTGTCCATCATGCTCATTTACAACTCGAGCATGCCATCTACGAGCGGAGGACGGAGGAACATGATGCGTGGGACGAGTTGGGCTCAGCATACCTCGTCTCCCCTGGTTCATGTCCACTGTGGTCCTAGGAGTATAGGGAGGTCGATAAGAATGCTTATCCAAATTTAACACCCAAGCTGAAGGATCATCCGTGCGCTGGCCAGTCCACCGATCCTCAATAGCCATACCCGAATAGTACTGCTGATCTCATGGATTGCTAGTAGGATCGTATGCCTCCACCGTGGTCTGCTGCTCCACATATAAGAAATCAAGCTCCTGGACGACCTTTCGTCTGGGGTTAGAATATGACTTGGTGTACAGCCTCATGATCAAACCCTGCAAAGGATCATCATCTATTCCAATCCAATAAACCTTTCTGTGCTCCTGAGGAAGCACCCTGGGAAAATCCTCCACTACAAGATCCTGATTCAAAAAAACATTACAGTTAGATACAATATCACTGATTTGTCTGTACCGAAATGGATTAATGATTTCATAAAAATTTAGATTTCATACCCGAGAAAACAGATTCCTATCAACCTTCTTCACCTTACGAAAAACCCTCCGCAAGCAAAGTAGCCTAGCATCCTCCCTATTGGTAGGGACATGGTCATACAGTGCAGCAAGGGCAGGTAGACGCTCGTACGCCCAAACCTGTCACACGTAAACTACATATGTTAGATTATTACTGTTGTTGAAACTAGTAATACACTATAAGTTTAAGTGATCTACTACAATACGTACCAGGAGCGCAAATGTGCACCCGTAAAAGTGGTATCTGTACTTGTTGGGGTTTGCTCCTTCAGGAAGTTCGGTCAAAATATGGTCCATAAAGTGCAATAGTCATATAACTGACCTGGCCCCAAGGGAATAAATCTCATCTACGCTCGTCCTCTACTAGCTCCCAAACCCAATTGTCTACACTCACCTTGGTAACATCCGATCTAAGGAGAAAATAGTACAACAATAGAACCTTAGCAATTTTAACCGCGTTCTCGGGGCTAACACCACTAAATTTTGTACCTTCAAAGTCACGGGCAATCTCACTTACTAATGGTCTTTCGCCCTGACCATAATACGTATCGTACACCCTACCAAGCGGGATATAATACGACACGTTCTGATCAAACCTCACTATGTCCTGAAATTAAGCAGAGCCCCATTATCTGCATGAACTCTACCCTACTAAATCTAAGACACTCGTTCTCAACCTGAAAATATCTAGCAGTGACATCATCCCTGCTGAGTAAGATTATCCGTGTCATGAGGCCGTGGAGATTAGCATGCGCGTTCCAATCGTCGTGAAGATCCCAGTAATGACCAAAACAAGATCTTCTAAACATCTCCTCCACATTAACACCAATCTTTGTTAATTGCTTATAGATAATTGCCATAACAACCCCAAATTTGCAGTAATTATGTATACTGCAGTTCTGCCCCTGCATAGATGGACGCTTCCACTCACCCTGCACAAATTAAATTTTTTGCTAAATAATATGTAACATACATCAAATAAATGTACTCTGCATCAATTCAACCAACTTACTTAATAAGACAATAAGTGATAATTATATCAAATAACAATAAGTTCATTGTAGCAACTGAACAAATATTGGCACACTCAATCATTTGTTCTATTCGGCCTACGCACTGTTCTATTCGCCCTACGTATATTGCTCTATTCGGCCAAGGTCAGTGCTATCATATTATTCAAACTATACTTTGTTCTATTCGGCCTACACTTGATCTATTCGGCCTACAGATTTGTTCTATTCGATCTACAAAAAATCTCTATTCGGCCAACCAACATTTTCAAATATTCCAAAAAATACACTCCTGCAATTTGTTCTATTCGGTCTACACTTGTTCTATTCGGCCTACAGATTTGTTCTATTCGGCCTACAAAAAAAACTCTATTCGGCCAACCAATATTTCCAAAAAATTCTAAAAAAACACTCCTACACTTTATTATATTCGGCATACACCTTTTCTATTCGGCCTATAGATTTGTTCTATTCAGCCTACCAAAAAAGCTCTATTCGGCCAACCAATATTTCCAAAAAATTCAAAGAAAATACACTCCTACACTTTGTTCTATTCGGCCTATACTTATTCTATTCGGCCTACATAATTGTTCTATTCGGTCTACAACAAAACCCTATTCGGCTAACCAACATTTCTAAAAAATTCAAAAAAAAAAAAAAAACGCCCCACTGCTGTCCTACATTCTAAATATGATGTATACACAATTAAGTCATATTCAACACATTACATTTCCAAACCACAACATGTAACAAATATTATACACAATGAATTCACATTTTACACATATGAACAAAATCACACAAAATGTACGTTGTATCCTCGAAAACGAGTACCACAAACTCAATGTAGGACACATTATAAACAAATAATTCACAATTTAAAAATGCAAATAAAAGTGGTTTCATACATACCCGAAAATTTGTCATTTCGAAAATTCACCAAATTTACCTCGTCGGGAAACGCCTATTCCGGCAGATGGAAATGAGAGACTGAGAAAGGGGTACTACAAATGGGTGGCACTGCTCTCTGTGCTTTGGGACGAAAGGGAGAGAGGAAGAGAGAGAATGTTGGACGAAAGATGAGAGAGAAAAAAGATGGAGTATTTGGAATGAAAATGACGTTAATGATATACCCCACCTACCCAAATCCAAAATTTTAATTTGAAAATTTTAAAACTTTAAATGTGATCAACCAACCCACTAAGTATAATTTTAAATGTGCTCCACCCATCCCATTTACTGCAGTCAAAAGTGACATGATGATGACCCCTTTATTTTCGGGGTGTGGATCTTCTGTGCCACTTTCGTGTGACATTTCTTGTGTCACTGCATTAAATGAGTGACACGTAGGAGAGATAAGAGATATTATACCCTAACCAATAAACTCTTAGGGGTAAGGATTTATTCAACCTGCCACGTGTCACTCTATTAAGAGATGTTACAGGAGATGTCATACCAAAGTGTCGCAGGACATCCCGTGCCTTATTTTCGTCCTTTATTTGACAGTTATTGGGGGTAATTTGGGGAATCCACTAAATAGTGGCTAATAAAAATTGTTCTTGACAAATGTGGCTATTTAAAATTGTACTTAATCAAAAGTGCTATTAAACCATATTTTATCCTAACTAATGTGGAAGCTTACCACGACCTATGAACATCTATAAAAAGGGGCTACAGAAGAATTAGTGAAGCAAAGTATATATGAGTGCATAAAGTGTGAGTGAGTTGTAGCTTAATAGTTATTAATACAAAAAAGAGACAGGAAACTTAATGGAGAGAGTCTTGAGTTGAGTATGATCAGAATTATATTACGTTTAAGAGAGAAAATTTAAGGGTGTATAATTAAATATTACATGAAATTTTATAATTATAAATCTAACCATAGTTTAAAAAATGAATTATTATAAAAATTACATAAGTAATTTTCAATGTTCGGTGTATTTACGAATCCCTTAGTTAACAATATAAAGAAGAGAAATTCCACAACGAAAGGAAATTCCACCCCGGAAACCATTTTATCAAGAGTGAATAGTTGAGAGTAATGTCATACTTCACTTTATCCCTTTATTAAGATTGAGACCTGGTTGACTGAATTGGCTTTCGAGCTAAGTGTAGCTGAGGAAATGGCCCGGGAACACATACTAGTTTAATATTCATATAATAATGTATTTGAAGCTTATGTGAATTACAATGATATATAATTCACATTTCAACATAATTTAAAAGATTATTATACATGAAAGACTTAAAAAATGTTCAAAGAAAATGATTGAACGCTTCCAAGAACAATCATTCTCCTTCGATCCAATTGTGTAGGAAAGTTGTCATAATTGGTCTATTCAATTTTTTTCTTCTTTAAATTGAGGTAAGCTCTAACTCAATTTTGTTTTCGGGATGGGGTGGGAGAGGGAATAGGAGGAGGAAGGAATGAAAATTTGGAGAAAGGATCGATTGGGACGATGATATAATGGAAGGAGAGATAAGTGTAAAAGTAGTGTTACTTTAGAGAAATATGTAATAGTTTATAATGATAAATTAATTGTTGTACCTTTCAAATATATATCAAATTATAAATTATGAACATTTATTGAATAAAAAATAAAATTTGAAAGGATTAGAGAATAGTAATTTATAACACAATATATTCATTCACATTATTACAAAAACTTCTTTTATCTAATTTTCATATTTAATTAATTAAGTGATGTGTATGATAATTATCCATAGGCAAAGAGTGTGAGACTGTCATGTAAGCTCTTATGTGAGACGAAAATGATAATATTTTTAATGAAAAGTGATATTCAATTAATGAAAAGTGATAATGTAATTTCATGAACAACTTAAAATATAAATGAAAAGTTATAACTTTTTATAGCGTAACTGATAACTAATTTAAAAAGTGTAAAATTGTCTTATGTGAGACGGTCTCACGCAAGACTTGCCCATTATTTATATAAGAGAAAAACTTGTACGAGACCGTCTCACGGATCACATTTCGTGAGACGGGTCAAATACAAGTCCATTAAAATGTCGCGGATCTAAAATCCACGGCCAACCTGATGCCGTCAACTTCTTTTTGCTGTCAACCTGATGCTGATTCAACTAAATGCATGCACAACTTAGTTAAACCATTCACTTCTTTTTGCCGTTTTATTTTTACTTTTTTTTAATTGAATTAGGTTTTGTTTTGTTTTATAATGTACGTATTAGAACCTATATTGTTATTGTTTATTATATATATATAATTATATGTAAATAAAATAAGAGAATATTTTCTTAAATAACACAATTAATATAATCGTGTCAAAATAATATATAATTAACAAAAAAAATTGAATGAGAACTATATTTTTTATTTATTAATTATCACTTTTTATTTATTATATTAATAATTAATGGAATAATTCATTTAAATAATTATTACTTTTTCTTTATAAGATATCACTTTTCATTGAAAATGTTATCACTTTTTATGTGCATGATAAAATATATTATTAAATAATTTAATTGGATGTTTATCATTTTTTTATTAGGTATCACTTTTTATTTTAAAAATGTTATCACATTTTTTAAAAATATTATCACTTTTTATCCGTCTCATAAAAACTTCATTTAATATTTAACTGAATGTGTATCACTTTTTTCTTAATAAAACAGGAGTATCACTTTTGATTGAAAATGTTATCATTTTTTATTAAAAAAATTATCACTTTTTATCCATTATCACCTTTTAATTTATGAAATTTTTATAAAAAGTGTATCACATTTTATTAAAATCCTATCACTTTCTTAAAAAAATATTATCACTTTTTATACGCCTCATAAAAACTTTATTTAATATTTAATTGAATGTGTATCACTTTTTCTTAATCAAACAGAAGTATTACTTTTGATTTAAAATGTTATCATTTTTTATTTAAAAAATTATCACTTCTTTATAAATTATTTATCAAATATTTGATTAATCGAATATCATTTTTTATTTAATATTATTTTTTATTAAAAATATTACCACCTTTTAATTTATGAAATTTTTATGAAAATATCACTCTTGAATTTTAATCTACCACTTTCAATTTTTTTAAAATGATCATATTATATTTTAAGTATTTCTTGCCCTTTAATTAATAAATTAAAATCATTAGACGAAAAGGAAATAGAGATTACCTTGATTACTTGAACATTACTTTTTTCGAGAAGTTGCGGAAAAGATGCAGGTAACCGGCTACGGCTGTCTTTTTATTATTTATTTATTTATTATATCATATTATTTAGTTGATGGATAATTCGTCTCACAAATTGTGATCCGTGAGACGGTCTCATACAGGACATACCTTTTATATAAATTACACGTAACTTTTATTTATTTTTATTTACTTTTTTATTTTAAATTAGAATCACTCTCAAGTGAGATAGGTATATGTAGTATAAAAGACAAATACTAGTATGCACCAGTTTTTAAGATGCAATAAGGTCAAACCTATCCAATTTAAATTTTTGATCCATCATATATAATAGATTTAGAACCCTAATTTCAATAAGTTTTCGCGTTCTCTCTTTAAGGTTCAATAGGGTTAAACCTACCAAATTTAAATTTTTGACCCATCATATATAATAGATTTAAAATCCTAATTTCATTAAGTTTCCGCGTTCTCTCTCTTTCACCTACGGCGGCTGAACTCTCCTCTCCCTCTCTTCCCCTGTGTTCTCACGGCGGCTCCCTCTCTTCCCCTGCTCCTGCGTTCTCTCACACATGGCGGCTGAACTCTCCCTCTCTTCCCCCGCGTTCTCTCACACAATTTAGGCATGGACTCTCTCTCTTCCCTCTCTTCCCTGCGTTCTCTCGCATAATTAGGCTTGGAGACTCTTTCTCTTCCTTCCACAGCATGCTAATTCCAGCATGACAGAGTTCTTAAGGCTGTTGAGGTAATGATCTTCTTCTTTGTTTTCCTTCCTAACAAATTATGCCCTAATTTATGCCCTAATTTTTATTTCTGCGGTGATGTTTGTGCCCTAATATTTTAGGATAAGCATCTTAATATTATTGGGCGCTGAATCAGAGAAGGTTTCAAATCGAAGGGATTTAATAATTGTGATCTTCGCATGGGTTTCGATCAATGATGTTGAATTGAAGGATTTTGTTAGTCTATACTCTTCACTCGGATGAAACTCCCACAGATTATCTCAATCCATCCAGGGTCTAATATTGTAGCTTGCACATGGAGCTTCTTTTTGTATATGGGATTTGTAAATGCATAATATTTTATTCATGATGGTGGAGCTTCCTTTAATATTGTATATGTGATTTGTAATAAATGTATAATATTTTATTCTTAAAAGTATATTAAACATAATATATTCTATTGATTTTGTTATGCACATCCTAATAATCATAAATATTGGTTATAATTAAATAGTGTATACACGTTATTAAATAAATGTATCACTTCTTTTAAAAACTTGCTATATTGATATTCAATATCAAATTTATACATCTTAGTTTAAAAAGTTATACATTTATTAAAAAATGCATATACACTAATAATATATTTGAAAACTAAAAAAACTATTTGTAAAATCAAATAAAAAGTAATGCAAAATCATACTACTATTTGTTTTGCATAGGTTATTATGCATGCTCTCTTTCATTTTCTTTCCTCGTCAGAAATTGTATTTTTTTTTAATTTCATAGTGTATAAGTTTTTTCTAATAGGTGTATTACTCTATGAAAAGAAAGAGTATTGGGAGATTTGGTGATGTAGCTTTGAAAATTGACATTAGCAAGGCTTATGACAGAGTTGATTGGAGTTATCTTGAACATATTTTGTTGAAGTTGGGTTTCTGCAACAGTTGGGTAAGATGGATGATGTTATGCGTGCAATCAGTCACCTACTTTTTCTTAATAAATGATGACACGGTTGGACATGTTACTCCTGGTGGAGGCTTAAGGAAAGGTAACCCACTTTCACCCTACCTATTTATTTTTTGTGCAGAAGGCTTATCAGCTTTAATTAATAGAGCAAATTGGAGAGGTTTACTTCATGGAAGTAGAGTTTGTCGAGTTGCGCCTACGATAACTCATCTATTATTTGCTGATGATTGCTTGCTGTTTTGTCGTGCAACCACTCAAGAATGTAGAACACTGAAAGAAGTCCTTATGACTTACGAAAATATCTCAGGTCAAGCTATTAATTTTGGAGAATCAGGCATCTTCTTCGTAGAAATGTGGGAGCTCAGAGTAAACTTGATATTTCTGCTATCTTGGGAGTCTGGCAACCTCTAAACACTAGTCGCTACCTCGGTCTCCCTTCACTAGTAGGTCGGAAAAAAAGAGAGATTTTTAACTATCTTCGAGACAGGCTGTGGAAGAAGTTACATTCCTGGAAAGACAAAAACATTTCCAAGGCAGGTAAGGAAATTCTCATTAAATCTGCTGCTCAGGCTATTCCTGCATATTGTATGAATACATTCTACTGCCTTCCACATTGGTTGATGTGCTTCAGAGAATACTCAATTCGTTTTGGTGGGGTAATTGTAATGACGCTGCAATAGGAATTAAATGGATGAGTTGGAAGAAACTTTGTGTGGAAAAAAGAGTCTGGTAGAATAGGCTTTCGTAATCTACATCTTTTCAACCTTGCAATGCTTGGAAAGTTTGGTTGGAGATTTATCACTGGCCCTGATGCCCTTGTTTGCAAAGTTCTCAAAGCTAAATACTTTCCTATAGGAGATTTTTTAAACGCCAATGTTGGGCAATGTCCAAGTTTTACTTGGAAAGGCATCTGGACTTCTCAAGATATTGTCAAAAGGGGGAACTAGATGGAAGATAGGAGATGGCTATAACATCAGAATTTGGGATTATCCATGGTTATACAATGCTGAAATTTTCTTTATTAATACACCAGTTAATCAGATACTGTTTGATATCCGAGTTGCTGATCTTTTTATTTCAGGATGTCGAATGTGGGACATTGAATTGTTTGAGGAATGTCTACTGTCATGTGATGTTAATCATACCCTACAGACTCCGATTCACCTCCAGGTCACTACGATAAATTGATTTGACATTTTACTCGTGACGGATGATATTCGGCGAAATATGTTTATAAATTGGTAGTGGCTTTTACCTCAAATTCAGATGAAGAAGTGGCAGGTAACTGGAGTAAGTTGTGGAGGATACAAGTTCCACCCAAGGTGAAAATGGTAATGTGGAGGATTTGTAGAGATTGTTTACCAAATAGGGACAATCTAATTAAAAGAGGTTTGAACGTGAGTAATTCGTGGCCTATTTGTTCAACTGTTTGGAGAATGCTTGGCATACATTTGTTAGTTGTCCATATGTTATGATTGTTGGCTTGCGGTGGGTCTCGGAAACTTCATCAATACAGCTTCCCTCGGAGTTTCATCAATCACAAATATTTTCTTCTTGTTATTTGACACATTGAATGAAAAAAGATGTAAGAAAATTTGTGATGGTAGCATGGCAGATTTGGAAGTAAAGAAACCCGGCTTTATGGAGAGGAACTACTTACAAGCCAGCAATTCAAGCGGTTAACGGGGCATGTTGGTTCTTCCAAGAATGGGAGTCAGTGCGGGGTAGAGGAGCTTCAAGAAAAATATCTTATGCATGTTTAGATTGGCAAAAACCACCCATCTCTTTCTTAAAACTAAATATAGATGCAGCTTTCTTTGGAGACAATTCTGAGATTGGTATTGGCATGATTCTGAGAGATGATACAGGAAGTTTTGTAGTATGTCGTTCACTTGTGATACCTGGAACATTTCGAGTGGATGAAGGAGAGATTATGGGTGTGTATGAAGTACTGTCATGGTTAAAGGATTTGGGAATGGAACGAGCGGTTATAGAAACAGATGCAAAGATCGTGGATGATGCGCTCCAACACCCAACTGTGGAGGACTCGGTGTTTGGGAATTACGTGGCAACTTGTAAATAAATCCTTACTTCAATTCCATCATTCTCAATTCATCGTGTTAATCGTGTTGTAATAATGCAGCACACAAAATTGCTAGGGTTTCTCGTGATTATTCAAATCCTCATGTATGGGTCGAGCCTCCAAACTTTATGGATGACCTTCTCTACCATTATTCTTCGTGTTATTAATATATAATATCTCTATTTTGTTTCAAAAAAAATTATTTTTAGTTTTATACAATTCTGTAAAAAAAGTAATACAATTATAACTATAATTTCCTATAATAATACGGCCATTAAAAAAATTAAAATTAAAAATTAAATTCAAAAACTTTGAGGCAATACACCGAATTTAATTTATTGCCACAAATTACACGAATCAACTGATCCAAAAGAATTCCAAAAATTGTGAAATTTGATTACAATCACCAAAAAAATCTACTCAAATTGGCATGAGAATCTAATAAGATTTCATCCTGCAGCAATTACAATCGCAGATTCTTTTCAAAATTTAAACCATTTAAATTGGAATAGAACACAAAAAGCTGTATACAGATTCAACAAGAGTAGATCTGATTAGATCTGTAGGAGTTGAGAAGAGGTTACAAAATTGAAATAGTAAACGTAACAGAGGACAGACATAGATGAATTGAGAACACCGTGTGGAGCAAGATGGAGACAGAGGTGGAGCTGAGAGACTCAGCGGCAGAAGGGGGCGGCTCCCACCTACGGAGACGGAGGAGCGTAGGAGGAAGACAATGGAGGCGGAGCGTAGAGACTCCGTAGAAGGAGGCAGCTTGATGGAGTCGTAGGCGGTGGCAAAAGGAGACGGCTCCTCTTACGGAGATGGAGGAGGAAGACGATGGAGGCGGAGTGGAGAGACTTCGAGAAAGAGGTGCGCGGCTTGACGGAGTCGTAGGCGGTGGAAGGAAGCGACTTGACGAAATTGTGAAGGAACGGCCGAGTGAAGGAACGTGAGGAGAAATGACCTAATGGGTTATTTGGATCTTATATACCCGACCCATTTATAAATATGGGTCATGTTTTTAACGTACACTTGGTGTACAATAGATCAACTCAGTATAAAACAGGTTGTGAGACCGGTCATTCATTATTAAAGTATTACGGTATAGATAAATTATGTTTATTAACAAGTAATCTAAGTATATTTATAAAATCATACTTTAATTACCCCTAACAAAAAAATCAGAACAACTAATAATGTTCGTCATACATTTTATTAATAAAAATATCATTCATATTCAATATACCAAACATAATTTATTATTTATTCATTATAAAAATATAAATAGCAAAATGAAGAAAAAATATTCTTTTAACACATGTTATTAAAGAAAAGAAAAAAAAGTGAAAACATTGTTGGGATAAAAGTGTAATACTCTATCCGTCCACTTTAAAAAAGATTCATTTATTTTTTTTACGTGAATTAAGGAACTTTATTGTTTAATTTATAGTAGATTGTTGTATTAATAGGTGTGTAGCTTCATATTTTAATTGTATTAGTGAGTGTGTGAGTATCATATATGTAATAAAGAAAATAAAACTCTTAGGAACGACGCTCAAAATGGAAAAATGAAACATTTTGGACGGACAGAGGAAGTACTATTTATTATTAGCATCAAGTATTTTATTTTAGGGTTAAGAGTATGAAGGGGATAATTATTAATGAATGAGTTTAATGTATGCAGTAATCTTATGAGATGAGTATATATGAGACGAGTTGTGAGACGGATCGATTATTATTAAGTATATTTATTATTATAGGGAAAGTATATTAATTGTTAGTTAAAATATGTTAGTAATAATAATATCATAATACCTTAAAAATAATACTTTAATTCATGATTCATCATACTTTTGAAAAAATATAATTTGCTACAAAAATTATAATGCAACAAAAATTAAAAATTTTATTACAAATATTTGCAACAAAAATTTATTACTTCATTGCAAAATATTAACGATAAAAATTTTTATTTCATCACTAGCATTTGCTACGAATACCTATACAAAGTCGCCAAAATTTAACTATAAAAATTGAACTTTGGCTGCAAAAATTTGCAGCAAAATTGATACATTTCACCATAAATATTTTGTTATGTAATTTTAATTGCCGTAGCAAATATTTGCAATGAATCTTTTACTTTCATTACATTTTTTTTGCAACTAGTAATAAAAATGATTTTTTATCACAAATTTTGCGACGAAATTACTTTGTTCGCCACTAAATGCATGTCTTTTTTAATTCTGAAAATGATAAATATATTTCATTTCCCGTCTACAGAATTAATCAATTAAAATTAACTCGGAGCAATAACAAAATGTTTAACTCATTTAAAATATTCAAAAGTCTAAAAGTTTCCACAAGTTAATACTCCTTCCATCTCATTATAATATTCACACCTCATTTGTAATTTACAAAGGAGTTGTCAAAATTCTATTGGGATAAAGGGAGTACTATAGTATTCAATAAAAAAAAGAGAGAAAAGTTTGTATCTCAAACCTCCGAAATAACTCAAAATTAAAAGGATGGTCTCAATTTAAAGCTAGAAAAAAACCTAAGAAATCCAGAAGTGTTTCATTTATTCGCAACCTGAAAAAATAAAAGTTATGCAGCAATTTCTTCCTTCACCTGACTTTCTTTCCCACATCCTCATTTAATTGTTCTTTTTCCTATAAAGATGTCAAAAGTACATACATGAAACATATATTATTGGAAGTAATCAAGCATTCTGTGGTGAAATATTAACTTTAAAGAAAAAAGAGATACAAACATCCTAGGAATGAGATAATCAAGCTTCAACAAAGGACCTTAAGAATTATTAATTTTTATGTTTGTATACATTTTAACCCACTGAGAATCAACAGCTACCATCACAATCTTTGGGTACAAGAACTTGGAGATATGATCATCATTATCATCAAAGCCCAAAATGCTTAGAAATCAATACAAAAGGAATCCCACCTTAATTGAAACATCTCATGCGTAATAATAATAATTAAAAAAAAATTAAAGCACTTGCACCTCTCAAAAGAAAGGATTAACAAAACTTTTAAATAAGAACTTATAGAAAAACTATAATTGAAAACCTTAAAAATCACATGTGAGATTTCAATAAAAACATTTAAAATAATAATAAAAATAATAATATAGCCTGTACTTATCATATACAGTCTACACATATTTTAACAGACTACTTCAAATAGAATAACAAATTAAAGAATAGCACACATAAGGTTGAAATGGGAAAAAACAAATATTCATAAAATTAAAATTCAAACTCATATATCGTTGTTCATGTCTTTAATTAAATTTTACACGGAATACCAATAAAGAATAGAAATATGTGACCTCAATAATATACTTACTTTGAAATTACGTTGACGGGTTTGGAGAGGACAACTTTTTAAGAATGAATGATAGGTAGAATGATAAAACTTTCTAAGCAATTTCATTGTAATTCCTAAATTTAATTTAAACTTGTATAATAGAATCAGTCTCCCGCCGCATAAGTTGAATGCAATTTTAATGTGTAACGGACTGTAGATAGTTTTAAAGTAGTAATTTTATATATATAAAAAAAATTAATTCTCAAATAGTAACAAATTATAATATATTGAAACTTTTTAACTGTTTTAAATAAACCTCAAGCTTTTTGGTGGGGTGTATTCAGTAAATGTTTGTTTTGGTTCATAAAATAATACGTTGAATAATAAAATATGTAAATATAATAAACATGATATGCATCATATTCATATCCCTCCCATCCAAATATGGCTCATGAATGAAGAAATAAACATGGGCTGAGTCAATGGGTCGAAATAAGCCCAATAAGCGATTAGCCGATGATAAAACATAGGCCCAAGATCGAGTTAGCTATTCATACAAATTAATCTTGGTAATAGACTTAGGTGTTGAATTCGAAAATGACAAAAGTGAATTGACTTGGAACTTTATTTTTGTTTTAATTTTAATTTTTTTTTTAATTTTTTTTTGTCATTTATACTCATATTTTAAATAAAGGGTTGATCTTTAAATTGCATTTTTATTAATTATATATAAAATAAAATAGGGGTTTTAATAATTTTTCACACTTATTAAATCATGGCAAACAAGCCAAAACATTTCGACAAGATCTTGACAAGTAACTTCTTTTATCATTACTTGGGAAGTCAATTGGGATCATCTATTTCACTCCCGTGTTTCAATTGGGATTCGGATTGTAAGTAACATTGCTCAGCAGATCAAAACTTAAGTGATAGTCAATTCAAGATTCTTCATTACAGTTGTTATCAAAGATTGCATTATGTGATCTTCAAATTCTTGTAGCAGTTATTTGGATTACTCTTCAGTGTGGAAGTTCTCAAACCCTATATAGTGGAATGCTCGATTGCTTGTTATTTATCAAGTTTTGTTCCACAAATTAAAAGATAATATAATCTGAATTACAACCATCAATTTTGAAATTAATCATATATTGGAGTAATTGAATCATTCTCTTTCGAACGGCGTTGCAAAATAGGTTACAAACTATTTTAATAGTTCAATGTGGTAATGATTTTGTAACAACATTATATAATTATATCAATTAATTAATGAGATAATTAAGGTAAATTTTAGAATGCATTCGATGCATCATATGTAGATCATACCGGTTTATATTTTTTTCTCCATTAAGATTAATTACCTTATAATACACAGTATTCAATGTTAAGACTATAAAATAAAATACATGGATTCAAATTAATTATTACTAGATATTACGTGCGTTGCACGAAAAAAATTAAGTATATTACAATTATATACTTTTATATTTAATTTTTGACAAAGACTAGAATAGGCCCGTCTATTTCTTAAAAATGGTACAACCGGATTGTACACGTCATATATTCTAATATGGGTCAAACTCATTTCTCTGTGTAATTTCGCTGATCTATCTCTCTCCTCTCACTTTCTCTCCCCCTTTCCCTTGTCTCTCTCAGTTTCTCATAAACAGGACTCTTCTCACTTTCAATCGGTGCAACCAGATCTTATATACCTACTAATCGGATCTGGAACGCATATTCATTCAACAATTCTGTTTCCCAAATCATGCCACATCGCAAACTCAGTCCCAATCTTCGATAAAACCTTGATCCGAATTTGGATTTCGGATCTGGTTGCCACGTGGAGGCCTCCTGCGGGCGGCGTGGTGGTGGGATGAATTTTTGGAACCGGTACATGGGAGATGGGCGGGCGTTCACAAAATCCGGCGGAATGGTATTCGCCGGAGAAGAGTACGGCGAGGGTGTGCGGTGGAGGGTGAATAAGGAGATGGAGGGTAGTGTTCTGAAATGGAGGATTGGTGGGGAAGTGTGGCTGAGCTACAGGATGAATGAAGTGCCAACTTCATACTATGAGACAAGGTGTATTGAGTGGTGTGACGAGGTTTATTTTGGTGGGGTGGGTGGGGTACTCAATCTGTTTTGCTCATCGGAAAGCTCAGCACATCCGGGTGCTTCTTCTTTTCCATCGACCACTGGCTCTCCATCCTGCCGGAACTCCATGCTGCTTCAGCCGCAATAACTTTCAGCGCCTGCTGTCGCTTTGGAGTGTCCGTGTAGTTGCATACAGCAGGTCTGCAGCCTTGCAGCAAGTCCCGTGACCTGGCCCCTTTTGGCTTTTTGCCATAAGTAGCATGGGAGATATTTAATGTCTATATCTCTAGCTCTCTCTTTTGTTGTTTTGGTGAACTACTTTCGGCTGGTCCCTCACCTCTACTTCATAGGCTTTGCTTTTTGGTTGACTTGGGTTTTAGAGCCCCACCATCACTCAACATGCTTCTTTTGCTCCTGCTGAAATAATTAGATTACCTTTATAAAAATTAATTTGATTACTCAAATAAACAAGGATATTCTTTGATTTAATCATATAATACTCCGTATTTTAAATGAAGTCATGTTAATAGATTATTCTATAAAAATAATTAGATTACTCTTTTGAATAAATAGGGTTACTAAATAATTTAATATTTTTATTTTTTAAAAAATGAAGCCATGTTGAGAATAATTAGATTATTTTTTAAATTAATTCGATTATTCTTTGGAATAAATAGAGTTACTTTTTGATTTAATACTTTGATATTTTAGAATGAAGACATGTTGATAGATTACTCTATAGAAATAATTAGATTACTCTTTGAAATAAATAGGGTTACTCTTTAATTTAAAACTTATATATTCTTAAATGAGGTCATGTTTATAGATTACTCTATATAAATAATTAGGTTATTCTTTGAAATAAATAGGGTTACTCTTTGATTTAATACTTATATATTTTAAAATGAAGTCATGTTGATGTATTATTTTATAGAAATAATTAGGTTACTCTTTGAAATAAATAGGGTTACTCTTTTAAAAAAATAGGGATACTCTTTGATTTAATACTTTGATTTTTTTAAATGAAGCCATGTTTGGTAAATAATTAAGTTGTAAGCAATACATACATATATAAATTGATAGGAAAAATTAGATTAATATTACAAGGGGTAGCTAGCTGCTTTAAAGTAATATCATAAAGAAAACACTATTTCAACTATCAAGCTTTTCTGAACACTATTTCAATTTTCAGTTTCCACCTCCCAACATTACAAGCTTCTTTCATATTTCTGATTCAAATTCTCTAGAAACCTACATGATAATTCATTAAAAAAACATAATGAAGAACACCTCATAGATCACGCCGGCGAGCCCACCTCCGATTAGGGGCCCGACCCAATAGATCCAGTGGTGGGTGAAGTCGAAGCTCACCAGAGCCGGCCCGAAAGCCACTGCGGGATTCATCGCGGCTCCGGTGAACGGGCCGGCGGCAAGGATGTTTGCTCCGACCACCAGACCAAATGCAAGCGGTGCAATGATGTCGATTTCACCCTTCTTCGGGTCAACGACGGTGGCGTACACCGTGTACACCAGCCCGAACTTCAGCACTATCTCGAACACGAAAGCGTTCCATACTGATATGCCGGAACTCCATGCTGCCTCAGCCGCAATAACTTCCGACGTCTGCTGTTGCTTTGGAGTGTCTGTGTAGTTGCATACGCCGGAAATTGTGAATATCGAAGCCGCCGGTCCCGCCACACTGCTTCGTCGGAGTTCTCTGCCATATCATTGGGTTACGCCAGATCTCCTGCTGCCACGCAACGCTGCCACCACCGCGCACTCCTGCCCTGTCGAGCGCGCGTCCGCCTTCCGCTATTGTCGGAAAATGCAAGGCTCCGGTGGAGAGAGAAGAAGGGCTTCAGCCCTGGGGAGAGAGAAGAATGGGTGGGGAAGAGAGTAGAAGGGGGCGATGGGTACTTTCGTTCCGCTCTAGTTCACGTGATTTCAATAAGAAATTGATTCGGTAACAGTGCACATAGACCCGCGAGATTTAATTAGGGATGTCATTTAGGATCCGATTCCACCAAATTTTGGTAGGACCTGTCTTACCCTAGTCTTTCTCATAATTTTTTTTAAACATAACATTATGTATGTATATAAATATAATTATTTATTTATTTATTTATTTGAATTTATGTATTTTATAAAAACTACAACTTATTTATGTATAATATATAAATATTTTTTTATAACATAAAGTAATTTTATATGTATCAATTAAATCGCATTGTTTATACGCTTATTTTTTATAACATTAAATTTAATTCGGTATTTAAGATAAATAGAGTATATATTAACTTCCTATTATTAATTATATTAAAACTATTTTATTTTAATTGATATCAATTTATTTATTTATTTTAAAAAAATTATAATCTCCTTTTAAAACTCAATTACTATTTTTTAAGAAAAATATAGTATACTATAATTTATATTTTATTTTTAATTAATAATATATGGATAAATAAAATATAAAATATTATTTAATATAACAAATTAAACATATTGAAATAATATTTATGGAGACGATCTTAATGAAAATAAAATAAAAATTAAATTAAAAATTAAAATAAATCACAAAATTTTAAAAATAAATTTCATACATTAATCCTAAAGATTAAATTAAAAGAATATTTATAGAGACGATCATAATAGAAATATAATTGAATGAAAAATTAAAATAAAATACAAAATTTCAAAAATAAATTTTATACATTAATTCAAAAGATTAAATAAAAAATATATTTGACATGTGCTTTGAATATACAATTCTAAAATTTCTAAAATAAATTATAGATTGTCCAAATTCATCACTCCAAACATTGACGATTTTTTTTATTAATGATTGAAGATGCAAATAAAATAAAATAAAAATAAGAATAATAAGGTTTAATAATAATAATAATAATAATAGATTTTATAAATATAAAGTAAACAATAAAAACGAAGAAAAAATCATAAATTATAGAATAAACGAATAAAAAAAGAACTATATCCTCAAAGGAGAATGATTGAATATGAAAATAAGATCAACTAAAAATATAAAAGATAAAACAAATTAAAGTATAAAAATATAGTTTATAAAATTATAAATAAAACATTCTGAAATTAATTATTGATTGTCCAAATTCATCACTCCAAACATTGATGATTTTTTTAATGATTTAAGCTGTAAATAACAACAAATAAAAATAAAATCAATAAGATTAAAAAGAATTTTAAAAATAGGGTTTATAGAATTTGAAAAATATACAAAAGAAATGAAAAAAACATATGATTGAGCTTGTCCGCCGATTTTATGCATTTTTTGAGCCTGTCCGCCGAATTTCTGAGCATTATTTAGCATAATTTTGCCATTATTTCTGCATAAAATAACTTGTCCGCCGATTTTGTGCCTTTACTGTGCTTGTCCGCCGAGGAATAAGTCCATAATTTGTGTCACTGGTGATACCCGAAGTAATAAATAGTCTGTCCGCCGTGTTTCTTAGCATTATTTAGCTTATTTTGGCATTATTTCTGCATGAAATAGCTTGTCCGCCAATGTTATGCCTTAAATGAGCTTGTCCGCCGATGAATAAGTGTTTAATTTGCATCACCACTTATTCCTCAAGCTTTAAATAGCCTGTCCGCCGAATTTCTTAGCATTATTTAGCATAATTTGCCATTATTTCATCATAAAAAAGCTTGTCCGCCGATGTTGTGCCCTAATTTAGCATGTTCGCTGAAATAAGTATTCAATTTGCATCACCGCTGAATATTCAAGCCTTAAATAGCCTGTCCGCCAAAGTTCCTAGCATTATTCAGCTTAATTTGCCATTATTTCATCATAAAAAAGCTTGTCCGCCGATGTTGTGCCTTAATTTAGCCTGTCCGCAGATGAATAAGTCTTCAATTTGCATCACTGCTGAATATTCAAGCCTTAAATAACCTGTCCGCCAAAGTTCCTAGCATTTTTTTAGCTTAATCTGCCATTATTTCTTCATAAAAAAGCTTGTTCGCATATGTTTTGCCTTAATTGAGTCTGTTCGCTGATGAATAAGTGTTTAATTGAGGTTGTCCATGGAATTTTTTAGCATTATTTAGCTAAATTTCCCATTATTTCTTCATAAAATAGTTTGTCCACTGATTTTTTGGCTTAAGTCCGACGATGAATAAGTTTTAATTTGCATCACCGCTGATACTTCAAGCTTTAAATAGCATGTCAGTTGGTAAATTAAGGCGTAATTTTAGTGTAATTTGATACCTATTCCTAAAAATGTAGGAATATAATAATTTTTTCAATTATTTTATATCAGAAATTTTTATGTATAAAATGTAGTCACGTCTTATATCTAATCGAGTTGGCATGCACTGTAGTGGAGCTGGAAACGACGTGGACTTCAATCTCGAAAAGTTGGGATTAAAGGTTATTATAGGCCTTCCAAAGCTCTGAATTGCATACGCGATGTGCTTACAAAGAGTGGCGATCAAACAGTGGGAAGGTTCAGAAGATCTTGTTTCGGGCATTTTTGGGATTTGGATTCAGATTATGGGTCTCTTAAAGCTTAATTTCAGCTGATGCTCAGGAGGTTGTAATCCCTGGTTCAGATATGTACTCCCGGTACTTCAGGGTGTCTGATACAATTCTTAGCTTCACACCCATGGAGTTTATGCGTGTTATGGGACTAGGGTTTAAGGATCGTGTGGATATTGACCCGAATGATTCATTCTGCCACCAGCAGACAGTTTGTTTGCTACCTTTCGTTCGAAGAGGGTCCTGGTTGATGAACTTATGAGAAGATTCAATGAAAACAAATATGAACAAGTACACTCCCTTAAATCAACAGTAAAGTTTCTTGAGGTGGAAGTGACCTGGAATGTTGTCGCTGTAAGATTCTCCACTTTAAGTTTCCATGCCTCAGCGTTCAACGCAGCCAATTCGCTGTATACTCGTGTGCAAAGAATATCCCGACTGTTCTCTGCACTCGTTCTTCTTTCATAAAACCATCTTTGAATGAGAGCACGTACAACCTCTAACAAACTACAAATGGGTAGTGTCCTGGCCCAGAGGATGGCCTTGTTAAAGGTTTCAGCTGCGTTCGATGATGTGAACTCGTAACGAGTGACTGGACAGTGAAACCTTGACCATTTATTGTAACCCCACCCCTCCAGCAAAGCCATCAATCGAGCATTATTATGGTTGTGCAGCTTCCCTTCCCATCTGTGCAGCACGGTAATGTGATAAATCAAATAAAAACTGCATACTAATACTAAAAAGTGACCATACCTCTTAAATTCACGGTTCGTGTATGCCTCCAAAGCCATATTGAACTGAAACAACACATCCTTTTCGAAACCTTTGAGCCGTTTCTTTAGATGATACGAACATAAACCATGGTGTGCCTCAGGGTACACAGTATGTATAGCGTGTGATATACTTTTATGCGCGTCTGAGACAATAACTAGCCCATGCGGAGCTCCGTACGATTCTTTCAACCTTTGAAGAAACCAGCACCATGACTCATTATTTTCAGTGTCACCACACCAACGGCCAGGGGAAAAACATTGTGGTTGTCATCCTGAGTGACTGCAACGAACACGATCCCATGGTACTTTGCTCTTATGTGTGTACCATCAATGACAATCACGGGACGGCCGGCTCTGGCAAAACCCCGTATCGAAGCAACAAGTGCGTAGTAGACATACCTGCATCGAAGTATTTAGTACACCTATATACCTCATAATATAGAAGGGTTGTGTATTGACTTACTTGAAAGAGTTGTCATCTGCAGTTGCCAATGTTGTATGCGTGCCTGGATTTTCCAACTTTAGGTGATGTAAGTACGAAGGTAGGGAACTGAATGAAGAACTATGGTCTCCGTACGTGTGTCCCACAACAATATATCTCATCTGCCATTCCAGCAGGACACAATGCTGTGGTTTTATTGAACTGTCGAGCTGCATAGTATCTGCCAACAGTTTTCGAACCAACTTGTCTTGGCGCATTAGTGTCTGGGTTCAAACGACATACATGTGGAGGTTCGAACTTGATTACCCTTCATACTCTACCTAGGCCACTAGAATGCATCTCCAACATACAACCCTGCTCCACTCAGTACTTGTAGACGACGTTGAGCCTGTAGGTGTCAGATTTCTTGACCCGTGTCTCAACTTGATTCCGCAAGTTGTACATACCTAACGCATACTAGCAATCACCTTTTTTATCGAAGGCACTTTTTTCATGAATCTCCACTGAAGTATCAATATTGTTGTTGTCTTCAACTTCATTGTCCACAATGCACTGTTCCAAGAACCCTGCAACGATGGATTAGTTATTCTTCAATTGGTATTAGAATACAATAAGGTGCAGTAAATTACCGGTTACTATATTCAACACATACCTGGAATGCTCCATAGACGGCTGCAAGACCTATATGTGTCTTGACTAGGACGTACCGATGTGGGCATCTGTATATGTGTAGTAACGGGTTCCAGAAAACTCATTCCTCCTTTGGCTCTGATGTAGGAATAGAACCTCTCGAATAGAGCAGTTTCAGGATCCTCATCTTCAGTATTGAGTTGATTACCATCGCGCCCCTCATCTTGCGAAGCCTCTGCGCCCTCAAAATTCACACGCTGTAGACCCTCAAATGAATCATACCCGTGGCCTTGCGATCCATCGGACCCATAGTCTTGAGAACCAGTAAAACCATCAAACCCATCACCCTCTGAACCCTCAAACCCATCAGAGGAGCACATCTCATCTCCATTCTCCACCTCTTCTTCATCCTACTGTTCGCTAGCGAACTCACTGTTCAAATCAATATTTGTCGTACGACTCGACACGCCCACACCTATACTCGTACTCGGTCCGGCCAAATCTACGGGACTATGAATATTGACAGATGAAATTTGTGAACGAAGCAAGTCGGTCCGATAACTGCTCCCCACTGGCGCCGCACTAGTGCAACAATTATCAATTGATTGTTGTGGTATGGCCTTAACTGTGACAAACAGCATCGACTCATCAACCTGCTGATACAACCCCCTAATATCCATATTATCCTTCACCTTATGTTTTGTTATACAACCACCGATGTTCACAAGTGTGTGTATAATATATTTAAATGATTCAAATCGGCGTAAACTAAACTGTGCACATGCCCAATAATAAAATCCAATGTCAGCTGATCTGAATTTAAAACTAAGCTCTTGTGTTGGCCACGTACATACTCTAAACCTTGCCACCAGCCGCCCCACCATATAAAAAAATTTCTCATTTCCAATCCAAGGACTAAACCTTTCAACAAAAGGACAATTAATTGTTATATTGATACAAGATTCATTAAAGTATTTTTCTGATACGCCAATTTAGTAGGTACACACAAATTAAGCATTAAATTATCAAGCACACATGCAAGTTAAACATTAAGTCGTACGTACGTAAACAAGCTCAATTAAGGTCCATAAATCGACGAACAGGTCTATTATACTAAAAAAATAATGACTTACATGCTGAATTTTGCTCAAACTTGACGGACATGCTCAGGTAGCCAAATATAATCGGAGGGCATGATATAATATGCTTAAAAAATGGCCAAACATGCTCAATTATGCATTAAAAATCGGCGGACATGTTCAAAAACCAGTAACATTTCGGCGGACATGCTCAATTAGGGTCAAATAATCAGTTCACATGCCCAATTACGGTGGGAAAATCGGCGAACATAATCTATTACGCCCAAATAATCGGCGGACATGCTCAATTAGGGTGAAAATATCGGCGGACATGCTCACTTAGGAAGGAAAAATCGGCGGACAAGACCATTTCGGGTGAAAATATCGACGGACATGATCAATTAGGGTCAAAACATCGGCGGACATGATAAATTAGGGTGAGAAAATCGGCGGACATGCTCATATAGGGTCAAATAGTAGGCGGACAGGGTCGTTATGGTACAGATTCGGCGGACATGCGCAAATATGATGAAATTATCGGCGGACAGGCTCATTTATGGTCAAATCATCGGCGTGCATGCTCAATTTTCGGTGGACAGGCTCAATTTTCGACGGACAAGCTCTACTGGGCAACTACTTTTGGCGGACACGCTAAATTGGGCTACTAATTTCGGCGGACAAGCTGAATTACTGTCAAATAATAGGCGGACACACTCAATTAAGCCACAAAAATCGGCGAACATGGACGATAAGTCTCAAATAATGGGCGGACAAGCACAATTAACCATGCATATTAGCGGACAAGTCTACGATGGGTGTATGTAGTGGTATTCATGCATATTACATGCATACTTCACCATTTTTGTCGGCGGACAATCATATTATATGCATACTTCACCATTTTCTTTGGTAGACATGAATATATATAACCATTTCACTTAGCGGACATTCATTTTTAAAACCTTAAAGCCCTAAAAACCCTAAAACATTAAAAACCCTGCGACCTTTAAATAAATTAACAGCAACATTGAAAAAAAACAATAAATAAAAGACATGGATATCTTACCTTTGGCTCTAACTATGAATCCGTCGACGACAAAAACGGTGGGTAAATAGGGGAGCTGATCACCTTTTTATGCTCCAATAATTTGTGGATACAGAGGAATGAAGTTTGAATCCACTGTGCCCAATTTTTTTGTTTGTTGATGGTGAAGTTATTTGGTTGGTGGGGATAGTTGAGAGTTTAATGTGACAAGAATTTACATAAATGAACTGATTGTGAACACAGTGCCTTAATTTTCACCCCATTTAATGAAGTGTGTTTCAGTGGAGTGGTAGGTAGTTAATTTTGCATGTGTTTAATCACCTAATTACTGCATGTGTTAATTAATAAAAAGCCTATTATAATCTAACAATTTAAGGAATTTAAAAATTAAATTTCGTGAATTTTAAATTGTATGTGTGCGCTTAAATTTGACTTTTTCACTTCATTCAACTTGTTCGCCAAATTAGGGGTTATATTTTAATAGATTTATTTATTTCTTCTTTAATTAATGTGTCACCCCTAAATAATCAACATATTCACTGACACATCTATTTTGCATGCAACTGTAGTTGTCAACTCATTCCCAATACAAAAAGATGGACCATCATTGAGGGTATTCATGGCATTGCATGTATTTTTAGGGCAATTTAGATGTATTAAAAAAAGTAGGGCAAAAAAGATGTTGACTTCCCCATATAGGGCAAATTGTGGTATTTCCCATAGAATTATTTCAGACTGGCCATATTTTAATAATTTTTACAGTACAGCTATAACCAGCAAACCTATTTTTCCACTGTAATTCTGTATGTATGGGAAGTTGGGAGCTAAATTTTAGCTTCTTCAAGAAGCCAAATTTTTCCTATTAAAACAGAGGAGAAAGACCAAAATTCTGTAAAGGTCTTTCAAATGTTGATGAGTGATATCTACAAAGCTTCATCGATCCAATTCTTTTTTATTGAAGGAATGCGCATGAGATTATCTGTGTTTCAATGTTATATATCCAAAAATACTTTAAAAGTCATAAAGATTCAAGTTGAACCATATACTATATGTGGAAGAAAGCGAAACAGAGGAATGACTCAAAGAAAGTTTCAAAAGATAATATAAAAGTATTAGTTCATCATTTTCGTGGACAATGGTTAAAACCATTTCACAAACTCAGATAGAGCTGCTATGTATACTAAGTGTAAATTAGCAAAGAGATTGGATAAATATATAGTTTTACATGGAGTGTGAGAGGATAAGAAAAGAGTGATGCTATAGTATTCCAAATGTCAATAACAATGCTCGAAATGTTATATCCAAATTACATAGCAAAAGTGATACTTTACCGCATATGATTCTCATTTTATTACAGAAATGATGGGATTGAAAAGCGATCTTCAAGGTGGTGAGGAAAAGGACTCTTCTCTGCATCGCTTTATGAAGAAGTAACGCCACTCTCAGTTTTCATGGATGTTTTTGGAAGCATCTGATCCAAAACCAATGTTATCGAAAACAGTTCGTTTAATTGATAAGAACAATGCACCAAATCCCTGCCAAAACGGGGCTTTTACTACAGTTAAGAAGAAATTGAAGCAAGTGATGGATTCAGCAAACAAAACATAAATAAACAAATCACCCTAGAAAGAGATTACAATGCTGCCATTAGAGAGATGAATGAAATTCGGGAGAGGAGAGAGAAGCACGGCTGTGACCGTATTAGGAGGAGAGCCCCGCTCGGCGGCGATCCAAAGCGACGGAGGCGCCGGAGACGGAGATCCCGATGGGGGTGGGGACGGCGGGCTATTGCTGGGAGTACCTTCTCCAACACACTTCTCTCTCTCTCCTTCCCCTGTTTCTCCCAATCTCAATTCTGTACTTCCTCTCTGATGCAAAAAAAAAAAAAAAAAAAACTGTACTTCCTCTCGCTTCTGGATGTTCACGCCACTATCATTCCAATAATCTAATTAACCCAAAAATGGGTCATTAAATTGGGCCATCAACTTAAGTTAATTTTTGTGCCACAGGGGCTTCTTTAAGTCAGAGGAGACGGCGTGGGTGGCGGAGAAATGGTAGGAACGGGCGGAGGTGGGCTTGAAGGAGGCGGGATAGCGGCTAGAATAGTGGGGCTCGCTGGTGGAGGAGTGACTACAGCTGGAGGCGGTATGGCGACGGCAGGTAGCGGTGCTGTGTTGTTGGATGGCAGCGAGAAGGGCAGCGGTGCGGAGCCTGATGCCGGCGACGACATTCCCTAAAACACTTTACAGGAAAAATGGGGAAATGAAATTAATTAGGGAAATAAATTGTGCACAGAGAGTAAGAGATTATTCATTCAACAAATTTAATGCAATGTGATATATGGGAAGAGAATCATCTAAAATTTAAAGATGAGAGAGGGAGAGAGTTGCGTGGATAAAAAGATGAATATATGGCATTAAATTGAGAAAAGAAAAAAAAAAGAAAAATAGATTTTTTTGTCCGCTAACTTTGCCCAATTTTGAATTTAATCCTTAAGTTTTTCACTTTTTGAAAATCGTCAATTATATTTGCAGAATTTTGAAAATCGTCCATTATATTTGAAAATTTTGAAAATCGTCCATCATGTTTACCAAGTTCAACAAAATCGTCCATTTCAACAGGTCATTAGCAGGTTATTCTAAAAAATAAAAATAAAAAATTTGTAATATATATATATACTATTTTAAAAAAATAGCCTCCACTAAGAATTTATATTATACTTTCTCCGCCCGCCCGAAAGAGGGCATTTTGCTTTTGTGCACGTTGATTAAGAAGTATTGTTATTTAATGTGTAGTGAGTAGTTGTATTAGTGGGAGTGTGGATCTCATATTTTAATTGTATTAGTGTGTGTGTGGATCTCATGTGTGTAAAAAAGGAAGTGACCCTCTTTGGAACGGACGACCAAAATGGAAAAAAGACACTCTTTCGAGCAGACGGAGGAAGTATCAATATTTAGTCAAATTTGCTCCACTTTAGTAATGAGATTAATATTGTTTGTTTGGTATACGGAAGTGAAAAATGAAAAGTGAGATAAAATTAATTAAATAAAAATATGATATAGATTAATTGGGGTGAAAATATTCAAATGACCAGCCATAGCAGGTCAAATGACCAAAATGTTAAATTTTATGAAGTTAATGGACTAATTTCAAAATTATTATAAAATTAACGGACTAATTTCAAAATTAAAAAAGTTAATGAACTAATTTCAAAATGAATGAAAATTAACTAACGAAAAAAATCTATTTTCCCAAAAAAATAACTTTTAAGTTTTCACACTTTGGGAAAAAATTGTTATTTTGATTAACTTTATTGGAGTATTTTTAGGGGAAATACATACTTATATTTGTGTACACTATGATATTTATCTCATCATTTTTTTTTCACTACAAAATAAAATTATCTTTATTGGATACAAATTCAATTAAAAGGCCAACATATACCCCATATAAGTCAAATTCTGTTCAACCTGCAGACTACAACATATATACTGTTAATTTGTACTTCAAATATTTTTTAATATTTTTTTTAATAGCGAATGTAAGCATTTAAAATAAAAATAAAAATCTTTATACAGCATTTAAAATAAAAATAAAAATCTTTATACACTATATTTGCATTTTTTAAAAATCTTACTCTCTGTTCTCTCTGATAATACATTATCAATGCAACATATTTTAAAAAAGAAAAATAAAAAATAATGCTAATAATATCAAATGCAATCATTTCTTAAAAATAAAAAATAAAAAAAATTCGAATTTAGCAAAATTAGAATTAGTATTAATTTTACATTTTTTTAATATGCTATTATCCTTATAATTGGAAGAGTAGTTTTTCATATAGTGAACAAAATTTAAAAAAAAATAATAACATAACATATCAGAATTTGATAAGTAATAATTTTTATTTAAAATAATAATAGTTCATTTCATCCTCAAAGGTTAATTTTATTTAAATAGTCGGTTAATATTTTTTATTTAAAAGAGTAATAGTTCATTTTTTTTAAAATTATATTTTCATATTTTAAAGAGTAGTCGGTTAATATTTTTAATTCAAAATTATAATAATTCATCTCTTTAATTTTTTTTATTTTAAAGAGTAATTGGTAAATTAATATATCAGGATATAAGGAGTAGAATTTTTATTTTAAAAAAATAATTTATTAAAATATAAATTTTCATTTAATAAAGAGTAACTTGTAAATCGGCCCACGATTTATGCCTTTTTAATTAGATTTTTCTATTCATATTTTTAGAAAAATAATTAATAAGATTGTTTATTTTACAATTTTATTAAAATTAATAATAATAATAATAATAATAACTAAATTTTGGATGCCATGAATGAAAATACCAAACATATTGTATTGGGAGCGACTATTTGCACCACTAAATCTACTAAATGAACCCCATTAATTTATAAATTTAAAATATATTTATGTGAGAAGACGTAAATACCCTTTTATAAATAATTAAATTAGATTGGTTATAACAAATTATTATATAGACCCCAATTAAATTTCTAAATGCACTCCAAATCCAATGTCTCTTCTTAAATCCAACACATCTTCTTTGGCGTCAAAATCCAAAAGCATCACTCCGGAGCTTCCACCCGAACCCGCCCTGCCTGCCGGAACAGCACCAGAACCATCCGTTGGATGCCCAGCTGAGGACCCTCATAACTCACCACTTCGTTCCCTAGAATCCCTACACGTCATCAATCCCTATCAATCCATTTCAACTACCTAATTAATTGATTATATTACTTATGAAATTATATATATATGCCTCACCGAATGTAGTTCGGTACTTCCCGGAATGTCACTTACCAATCTTTATACTCATTGTATATGCAATTATTAAAATGAAACGAAAGTTTGGGTGAACTTTGAGTTAGCCAATCCACCATCAACTACCTCAATTTGCTACACCTCTTTCTATTGTAGTATACTGTTCGACAACAACAGTCGAACACTTAAATATGTTCGATATTTGTGATCGAACAGTTGGGTATTTCTCATGACTGTTTGCTTTCTATGATCGAACGGATGTACTTGTGTTCGGTTGCTGTCGTCGAACACCCTATTTTTTCCCTTTCTGTTTCTTTTTTACGGCAACTACTAAAGAACACATGGAAGTTGGACACGCAAGAAATTAAAATTAAAAGAATGAATTCTATAATGTTAAAATTATCCGAAAGGAAATTTTATTCTTGATTATAATGAATTAATATATACTTATTAATCCCAAATTATGCCACATAGATTTCTAATGACTTATCCAATTCTTATCTTCTACAATCCTCACCTTCGACCTTTTTTTATACTCCCTCCGTCCCAACTTCAACTTCACACTTTCTATTTTTGTCCGTTCCAAATTCAAATTCAAACTTCCATAAAAGGAAAAAACAACAAACTAATATCCCTCTAACATACTTTAATTTCAAATTTGTCATTACCTTTTTAACAAACATAACATACTTTATCATTTATTTATCACCCAAAAATATCATACTACCCTCAAAAGTAAGTCAAAAAGTGACTTTTCTTAAACTCCGTATCTATAGTAAACGTGAACTTGAATTTGGGACGGAGGGAGTATTTTTTATTCTTTCTCCCTTCTCTCCTGAGCAATCGTAGCAAGGAAGACACAGATCTGTTCCTTTTTCTTTTTCAAACCTCAGCGACGTTTCTTCTTCATTTATTTAATATTGTGATTAATTTGTTTTTTTTTTAAATTTGGGTAGAGTTAATTAAAAGGGTAAAGTTGTCTTTAATTTAAATATGTAATCTTTAATTTCATTGGGGTAAGTTTAGTAATTGGAGTTCATTTAATAATTTTGGGGGTGCAAATAGCCGCCCCCTATTGTATTTGTTTTTAAAAAAAAGGAAATTATTCTGTATTCAAATATATTAATACAGTTGACATTTATAAATTAATTTTTACAATTATTTAACATTATTTGATTTATTTTATATATTTATTTTTTTTAAATTTCATAGCTTGACCTGACAATCAAACATCAATTAAAGTGAACTGCATGACTTTTATTAAAGGGGTATTTTGATCTTTTAAGCAATGTAGACAAAAAAGATGAATAATTTGTAAGTGAACAAAAATGAAGTAATATACTTCAAAGTGTAAAAAAAAAAAGATTTTCCCCTATTTTAAATTAAGTTTTTTAAGCATTAAATAAATTATAAAGTATTTCACTTGTAGTATAGGATGTGAATTTTTTAAAAAGTGAACGTTAGTGAAAGAATGTATTCCTACCTTATTAATTAATGAATATCCTAAAATTATACTTTAATATTAATTATGAGTCTGACTGCTGTGCATCTGGACGATTTACATACTTTAGGTAAATTCGTCTCACATAATCATTATTTTACAAGAGATTTAAATTATTTATTTATTTTATAATATTCTTATTATTATTAATTTTAATATAATAATTTACATAATATTTGTCTGTGCGATTATTCAGCGCGAGTAAGGCTTGCATGCGCCCGGGTGCACGGGAACGCATTCCGTGCGCCTTTAGAAATTTAGTATTATGGGTAATGGTACATTGTTTTGGTCTAAAGGGTATAAACTTTAATTAATAAAAGGTACATCCTTTTGTTCTAAAGGGTATACATTTTTCATTAATATTTTTTTTCTTTATAAAATAAAGAGTACACATTTTTATACTAAAGGGTATACAATTTAACACAAAATTTTAAAGGTGCACGCAGTGTTGTCCATGTGCCCAGATACACACAATAATTTTCTTTAGAAAATAAAGAGTACACATCTGTATACTAAAGGGTGCGTACGAAATGTGGTCTGTGTGCCCGGGTGCACAGGGGTTTTTGTCATTCAGCGCATTGCGCGGGGTATTACTAGTGATAAGTAATAATATAATTAATCTCATAATTAAATGTATTTGACTGTATATTGAGAAACAAATTAATTTTTCCCTTCTGGAATTTTTTTTATAAATGGATGTCGATGGCGTTCGAACATTGACTTTTGATAGGTCTTGATTCTGATACCATATTAAATGATCATCCATCTAAAAGTTTGATAGGTCTTGATTCTAATACCATATTAAATGACCATCCATCTATAAGTTTAAGTCGGTAGAGAGGTAAATAGTTTAATACTTAATCAATTCACTCTAACACTCTTCATACCCAAAAAAAAAATATATCACTTTACAATCTCAAAAGTTACTTTAATCTTAAATTTTTCACGCATTTATATTTTTTAATTACTTAAAAATACTATAATATTTAATAAAATCAATAAAGTTTGTCAAAAAAGAGCAATTTTTCTTAAATAACATGAAATAATAAACGTGAAGTTTGAGTCTTTTTTTTTATCGGAAATTGAGTGAGTATAATATATGCAATAATATGTGCATTTTAGTGGACCAAATATAGGACTTCTTCATAAAATAACTACATTAAATCCCAAACTAATATATCAAATATTATAAGGAAAACAATCATGCATATGATACTTGAGGGGAAGTACAATAACCGAATTTGAAAGAAAAAAAACTATACATTGACGTAGGATTTCAACAAGACTAAATAAAGTTGCTTATAATTTTGTGTTATTAATTTTATTAATTATGAAATTTTATATAAGACCATCTTACGCGAAAAGAGGAAACTTTGTTCAAGAATTAGCCTCCTCTTTTGGAATTCACTAATTTTTGGGTCGGGTTAGAACGAGATGGAGGGACCTTCCTTAGGCTTCGACGTTCCATAGCTTTCGTCGGCAGCTGCTCGTCTCCTCCGATGATCATATTAGTTGAAGAAAGGAGATTTCTTGGCAACAAGAAGTTAAGTTGATTATCATTAGAAGAAGAAGAGAAAACAAGTGAAAATAGAATGAAAGACAAGAACAAAGCTAAGATTTGGTGCTTCATCTTCATCCTAATTAAATCATGCAATTATGAGCAAATTGTTAGAAGAGAATTTATATATATATATATATATATATATATATATATATATATATATATATATATATATATATATATATAGTGAGATTAAGGTGTTATATATGAATATCTAAGAATTAATATATAACTAACTATTTAAAAAATATATTAGATTCCATACTCACTCAATAATATGTATTGTTGCTGTGATCTTTTTTTTTTTTAATGGAACAGGTTGTAATTTGGAAAAATGTATGTGGAGGTTAATTGACTATGATTTCCAACATTTTTTGGGTTATTATTAGTGAAATATAGATTCAAAACTATATTTCATCTCTTATTATAATGGCTAGGTTGCTAATGATTTATTATGTTACATTTAATTAATAAGGAAGTCAATGTTTCATAAAATATATTCAACAAAATTAGTTTAATTTCTAGACAAATTCTCTTGCGAGTCATTATATATGTGAGACGGTTTGTGAGACGTGTTAAAGTATATCTATTATATAGATAAAGTATGCAGCTTAATGGTTGTTAAAGTATGTTTTTTAAAATATGATAAATGATGAATTAAAGTATGATTTTAGGGTGTTATAATATGATTTATTATTGACACACTTTAAGTATAAATAAACATATTTTACCTATATAATAAGCATACTTTAGTAATGGGTCAACCCGTGTCACGACCGTCTCATAAAAAATCCGTCTCACAAGAGAGTTTCTCTCATTTCTAGGATGGTTCCTGTTTACTTATCTTGATCAGATAGTTTATATGCTTGATTGTATATAGTGTAAAACAAATATATTAGATTCCATATTCACTCAATAATATGCAATATTAATATTATTGTGATAATGTATGAACTAGTTGGATTAATTTAGAAAAATGTCATGTGGAGGTGGTTAATTTACAATGATTTCCAACAATAATGTCATGTTACTGTATTCTTTAATTTTCAATAATTGAGAGAATCATTCAGCTCAAATATGTACATCATAATCTATTTCTTTAATTTTCAATAATTAAGAGCAGCATTACATCTCATATTGTTCTTCTTCCTCTGCATCAATGGTTTTATAGATCCTGTACCAGCATTTCATCCATCCAAGGACCTGTTATTATAAACTTCTTATCTTATTAACAGTAATAAACATGAGATGAGTACATAGGCAGCATAGGAAAGAGGGGGTAACTTTCGGAGTTTCGGTAATTTTTGGAAATCCCGTCGGCAAAATAAGTCTATCTCTCGGTTTAGGGCATAACTTTCTCATCAAGACTCCAATTTAAGCAATTCTTGCCCCCAAACGATTCTCTTTTCCATGACTATCCATACATTAAAAGAAATTTGGAAAATTTCACTGTTAGAGTATCGCTCGAGCCTCGACGTCGAGCATGTAATTTGCTTTCTGTGTTCTGTTCTCTTCCTGTTTTCTCACTCGATACCAAGCATGCATGCTTAGTAGTCATCGATGTTGTGGAAGAAGACCTATCTAAAACTAGGATAGACAATATGCAAAGATATTTTTGGCACAGTGAAAATCCCAAGATATCAATGCTCTAAACTTGTAATCAGCAAGAAACCTGCAGAAAATTAACGGAATCAACACCAACAATTTTAACGTAAAAAACCCCAACTTGACAGTAAAAACCACGGAGCTCTCGTCCATGAAACAATCTGCTAAATATCTCTATTATAACAGGAGAAGAGAATACATAAATAGTACAAAGAGAAAATGTGACACCCGATTCTCGTTGCTCTTCTCGAAGGTGTCTTCGATCAATATGTTGAGGATGTCGTCATGAACTCCTTTTCGAAATTTGAAGTGAAACGGTGAATAAATGGATCCCCAAAGTGAATACCTTCACTTCTCCTTCTCTCTCCTATGTTTTGTCTCACGCACTCTCTCTCCTTGGAGAAGCCCACGCCCTCAAGACGTGGCCAATTGACGTGCTCCTTCCCTCGCATGGGAGGAGGAATCTCTAATTAATCTATTTCGCGGCTTAGGCATTACCGAAGAGGAAAACTATATATATTACTCTCCATCCGCCACAAAGGAATATATTTGTTTTTTGCAAGTGAATTAAGGAATGTTATTATTTAATGTGTAGTTGGTAGTTATATTAGTGAGTGTGTGGAGCTTATTTTTTGTATTAGTGAATATATGTCACATATGTAAAAAAAGAAATGAGACCCTTGGAGTGAAAGTTCAAAAAAATTAGATTCTTTGAGAATAAAAGAGAGAGTAATCCAAATGGTGGTTTCATTTGGGCTTTTCTAATCATCCCCATGCTACTGGACGTACTGCTGAAGAAAGAAAACAAATTCAATTAACCCATAAAATGGGTAACAACTGGGCCACACAAGTTCATGGGTCACTTTTTACATAAACTTTGGGCTTCTTTTATACTCAATTGGGACGTCCTAAAGAAATTATCACATATTTTTTTGCACGAAAACTAAATAATATGATAATTTAATTTAAAATAAAGTGAAAAAAATAATATTTAATATATAGTGGGTAGTTGTATTAGAGGTATATGTGGGCCCATGAGAATAAAATAATTGTTTTTGTGTGGATTCATGTACTTAAAAAAATATTAATTTTTATGAGACAAATCAAAATGAAAGTGTGTTAACTTTTATGGGACGGAGGGAATATATATTTTTCCTAATATACTATACTGATACTGGGCAAACTCAAAAAATGAGTGTTATTCTTTCGTCTTCAAATCTTCCAGAATGGCCGTTCGACATCGAGCATTCTCAGCTTTGCGTTGCTCTGCATCCTCCCTGGATTAATTTCAAGATACTTGATTTTCACAATACACAAATATATACTCTCTTCATTCCATTCAAAATGGTAGTTTTTTCTTTTTCACCTGGATTAATGAGTATTATTATTTAATATGTAGTGACTGATTATATTAGTGAGTGTGTGAGTCCCATATTTTAATTATATTAGTGGGTATGTGTGGATTCATGTATGTAATAAAGGCAAAAAATTGGGTGAAATGCCCAAAATAAAAAAAATGAGCTCTTTGTGTAGGATGGAGAGAAGGGAGTAGTTGATATTATTTTAAAAAGAATGAAATAAAGAAATTAATAATATTATATTAATGACGTACTTCATAAATCGATTGTAGGCATATGGAAGCCTGTGCTTCTTCTCTGGACCTGCAATTAATTTTTACTGATTTATAATACTCCCTCCTCCCCCGAATACCCATGGATACCCATGGAGTTTAAGACTTGTTATTTTTTAAGACAAATCTCATTCCACGTCACATACAATTTATGCAAGATCTGGTTTCAATATCCGATCATGGATACTTGCGCACACACGACATCGCAATGGCGCTGGAATCATCGACCTCCATAATGGATTCGCTTTCGAAGAAGCTCAGGCTCGATGACCCATGGACCGGATCCTTCGCTACAACCGCCTACCACTGCTTCAACTTCGACACCTTATCACTCAGCCACGCCAGTGTCGTCGAGTACGTCGACTGAGCTCGGTGTATCGAGGGGAGAGAGAAAGTGAAATTTCGTTTAAACAGTTCTCAAAGGAGGAGAAATTAACGAGGAAGATTAGGGAAGCGGACACCATTTTGAGGAATTCTCGCAGATGGAGTAGCCCACCACCACCCACTCATGAATTCAATTTCGTAAGCATTTTTCTTACAAGAATACACATTCCAGCTGGAATTTCATCGATGCAGAAATCAAATAATAACAATTCCGACGAGTCAATTGGAATCCTGATTTTGTTGTCATTTTTTTAGTGGAATTGTTTAACTGGTGCAGTGAGATGGCTCAGCCGCCAATTTTTGTTAGCTTTTTCTTAATATGTATGTTCTAGGGATTCTTAATATTAACCACAAGGGGTGATTGAATTTTCCTTCCTCAGTAGCAATTAGTTTTTACTCATTAATTACTGTCATCATAATCTGATGTTGATTATAACATATTATATTAGATGGTTGAGAGAAAAAGGGGAGCTTAGGAGCCATAAAGTTCTTGGAGGTGGGGCCTGCAGAGAAGTAGTCAAACTCTATGTTAAAAAAAATGGGTGATGGATTGTCTACTTATTTTTGGTACAACAAATGGGTTGGCGAGTCTTGTCTTAAAGAGTCTTTTCCTACATTATTTTCTTTGTGCTCTAACAAAGAGATCAAATAGGTGAGTCGGGCTGTTGGGTTAATGGTGTTTGGCGTTGGGGCCTTAATTGGCGACGAGAACTTTTGTCATGGGACTCAGATATAGAAAATGAATTATGGTCTTCTCTTGAATCATTTCTTATTCAGGTCTTTGGTGATGATGCTTGGATATGGAAATCCTCAAAAGATGGACAATATATTCTACATGGAGTGCTTATCAATGCCAAGTAGCTCAAGTCTCTGTTTTCTCGAATATTGATGAAGATACTTGCAAAGCTCTATTTAGGATTTGGAATAAATTGACTCCTATGAAATTTTCGGGACTCGCCTGAAAATCCTTAGACGTCGGCTTCCTATTAGATCCACGCTTAAGAATATAAATGTTTTGAAAGATGGAGATAACATCTCTTGCAGCTTTTGTGGCAATCATGAAGAGACGGTGATGCATCTGTTCTTTGAATGCAACTTTTCCTATCAAGTTTGGTGTCTTTGCTACTCTTGGTTAAAGTCTCCCATGCCCTGTGCCTCTGATCCAATGATGAATTTCCTACAACATTCTGGCGTGCTAGGTATGAAACGAAAAAATACATTATTGAATGCATTTGGTGCTGTGCAGCTTGGTTCATTTGGAATGCCAAGAACAAGAAAATCTTTGAAAACAAGGAAACCAATCTAATGAGTGACATTTTCACCTAATTTTTAGCATCTTTATATGTCCATTTTCATATTATTTTATCTGTATTTTATGCGTAATTTTGTTGTGTTATGTGTTTTATGGACATGTGTGTGAATGAGCTTAAACGAATGTAAAACATGTGAAAATGGAGCGAAAATAGAGACGAGAGCAGAAACGAGCAAGAAACGGGCTGAGGGGACCCAACTCGAGTTGCAAGGTCCAACTCGACTTGCAACTTGAGTCGAGTTGGAGTCCTAAAGTTGCCCAAAATCATCCAGTGAACTTACTCGAGTTGCAAGGTCTCCTCGAGTCGAGTTGGTGCTAAAAAAATATTAAAAATTGTCCAATGAGCCAACTCGAGTTGCAAGGCATTACTCGACTTGCAACTCAAGTCGAGTTGGGAGCAGGGCAAACTTAAAAATCATGCAGAGAGCTAACTCGAGTTGTCAAGTCACTACTCGACTTGCAACTCGAGTCGAGCTGGCTTCCGAGGATGTTCCAAGTTTCAGAGCCACGAAACACGACCGAACAGGCGAGTGCACGAGTAGCCAACACGAGTCGAGCTACTTCAACTCGAGTTATACACAACATAACTCGACTCGAGTTGCAACTCGAGTTGCATGTTTTGTGGGCCAAAATCTGGATTTTCACCTGTCAATGCATGTAAGTGTGTGTAAAAAGCCCATTTGATGTTAAAATTCGTGGTCCAACTTGAAGAGGGTATAAATAGCCTCAAGTTCAACATTTGAAGAGAGATTGGAGATAGCATCACAAAGGTTTCACTTGGGCACATAGATCACACACAAAATCCTTCATTCCACACCATCATCTTCATCCATTCACCATTCATTCCATCTATCATCATCCACCATCAAAACCTTCATCAAATTGAAAAAATGAAGCAAGGAAGAGGGGGGAATTGCAAAGGGAAGAAGGAGATCACCATTGGAAGCATTCAAGGGAGTTTTCATCTACACTTTGTATTGAAACCTTATTGTTCATCATGTTTTGTAAGGATCTTAATGTCTATGTTGATTTTCTTTTAAAAATGGCAGACTAATCTCCCTTGTGAGATTAACAACATGAAAGTTGTTGGATAATTTAGGGATTTGTGTATCTAAATTCATATGTTGTTTGATTTATTTGATTTTCTATCATTGATGCTTGAGATCTTGAGGTTTATGATAATTTGTTTGTTTGGTTGTTCTAAATATGTGATTAGATTGAGAAATCAATTATGTGCTTAGGATAACTAAGTGAATCATTTCATCAAACATCTCATGTGAGTTATAAATTGTAAAGAGATTGAAAAATCATTTAGGATTCAGAACCCTATGATAGGACATGTGATTAGTTAGATTGAGAGGTCAATTGATCATGTGAAGAGACTCTCTCTAATTGAACTTAGTACCTAGTTGAAATAGTTTGATTGAAAACTAACCTTAGAGTCATTTTAAGATTGTGTAAATGATCTACATCCTATTCATTTCGAGAGGAAGTTTAGGTGGAATACGTGTTGACCCTTAGTCTTCAACCCTTTATACATATGTATTTAATGCATGAATCCTTAAATTACAACTTCATTAGTGTTGTTAATCTCATATTTGTTCAATTAGGAAAACCACTTTCATTTATCTATTCTATTTACTTGATCATTGTTAGTTTACTTGCATTGATTACTAGTTAATTATTTGTTTGATCAATCAACCTTTGATGATTCGTCTCTATAAAATCATGAAAAACGTGATATCGCTTAAGCTCTAGCACCTTCCTCCATGTGATTCGATAAATTCTTGGATTGGTCATCCCGACTACAAGTTATGGCGAATCACAATCCTGAAAAGACGTTTGAGGAAATTAGAGTCAAATCATGGTGCATTTTCTCTACACATTATAATAGTGCTTTATCATTTTTAGAATAACGTAACAACCCGAGAATGTGTTATAAATAATTGGGGGTCTCTCTTCACAGTTATTGGTGATATGTTGTCTTGTAAACCTGTAAATTCTGATCCATTGAGTACTTCTGGTACTCCTAATAATATTTATTTTTTCCTTCCAAAAAAAACATTTGCAATCAACAACGGATTGGATTAATTTGCAATTACAGGTGGAGATGTGGGCCTCTCAGTCCCTTTCTCTTTCCAGCACCTATTAATATCAAGTTTGGACTTTAAAATGGGTTTCTAATATGCTAGTGGAAGGTGGGTTCTGGCCTCCTCAGAATATGCTCTGCAGATTTGAACTTGTTAAACGTAACGAGTTAGAATACAATTAACCTCCCAATGATGAAATGGACAAGCAGTTCAAGGTGGTGGTGCCGAGAAACTTCATGACTATATGCGTCCGCAAGTCTCCGATCAAAATAGAAGGAAACCATCTGGTGGCACTTTTTTCTTGATGTATTTTGATGCTTTACTCCAAGATAGTGAAGGGTGGGCTGCTCGCGATGTTGCCGAAACTCAGTATACTATGCTGGAACTTCAGTTGCCTTTATCAATAGTCTCGCTAAGAACCCTATCTTTGAATTTGGGGGAAATCTTGAAGTTTTTGATTTAGAGGTAAGATAATTGATCAGACATGGGATTTCTGACATTAATTTTAATCCTTTTTAAAATATAGATCAGATATTATATTATTTAATTTAATTCTAAAATAATAAGTGATGTGTAAAATATATATCAAATAAGTATTCCGTATTAATATGTGGGTTAGCAGAATAATTGAGAATTTTATTATTCTGTGCCATGTAGGAAAATCTAATCGGAAACCCCTAATTTAAACCATCACATGGGCGGCACATGTCAAAATTTAGTCAAAAAATTAATTTCCGACGATTTTAGAACAAAAATTGACCAATATCGAGAGTTACGAGATTTAATAATTTTTTTGGGACATAATAAAAAATTTATATTATTATAGGATAAAAATGATTTTAACTCAACATAGAAGCTTTCTCCGAAATAGAAGAAGTAGTACTTTTAATGAAATTGGGCGATTATCTAAAAAAAATTTAAAAAAGAATTATGCCGTTTCGTTACTAGTTTTTAAAATAGTGTATCCAACTATGTGTTTAAAGAGTGTATGATTGTTAATCAAATAATGAGCCTAAGTTCTCCTTGTTTAAGGTTTTTTTTTTAAATTTTTTTAATTTTTCCTTTTCTAGTGAGTGTCTTGTGCAATTTGGTGCACAAATATATTCGAAAGTAGAAATTTTATTCTATAGAGTATTTATTTTAGTTAATAAAGGTATTATTTTTTCAATAAAAGAGTATTTTTGAATATGGTTAAGAATTTTTTTATTTTTTATATTGAAAAACCAAGCGTATAAGTTATTATTTATTAAAGGTATGACATTCAATACTAAAAGGTATAACTTTTGGAGTATGTCAATTCTGGCCGCGTTAGGGGCGGACAAGTTTTATCCTAACTTTTTTTTTACTCTACTTTTAAGGGTACTTTTTAAAAGAATTATCACTTTTCATACAAAATACGTAAAATATTTTTATTAGATTAAATTAAATTTTCATGAAAAATTACTTGCATTATGAAGATTATTTCCTTCGTCCCACAGAACTATACACAGTTTCTTTTTTTTTTTCCCCACAAAACCCTATACCAAATACTCTCTCTGTTTCGAAGTTAAGTTCAACGACACTGTAGATATATAGTTTAAGAAAAGTTGCTTTTTGACCAATTTTATTGACTTTTCTTCTCTCTTTATTTTAAAAACAGATATTTTTATCAATGTTCAAATTAAATACAAGTCAAATGTGATAATTGGTAGTTTTTCAAACCACGAGATTTATTTGGTAGTTTAAACAAACTTTGAGAGGGGTTGTAATTTACCCTAATGATTAATGTGATGTTCTTTTCATAAGTGATGAAGATAAATATAAGATTAACAAAAACAGAAAGTAGAAAGTGTGAAATGAATGAGTAATAAATATGGGTGGGCACATTATGGAGATTGAAAGATAGTGCATTTGTGCCAAGAAAATTTAGGGTGATGTTCTCTTGCGTTCCTCATTTTCCATTTTATTTTATCCTACATTAAGGTTTTTATGTATTTGTGTTAAGTTGGGCCCACACAACAAATTAATTATTTCATATATTACGTACACACAAAAATAATATAATTAATCGCTTCATATTAAATTTATTTTTCTCACTCAATATTAAGATATTTTATACTATTTCCTCGGACTGCTCGAAAGAAAATCTTTTTTCAATTTTGATCGTTCGCTCTAAAGAAGGTCATTTATTTTTTTTTACAAACATGAGACTCATATACACCCATTAATACAGATGGATAGAGTATTTGTTAATCTAGATGAAAATGCAAAAGTAGATGTTAATTGGGAAGGAAGGGAGTACACACTATGGAGGAAGTTATAATAGATTCTTGTCTAAATTATTGTAAATATTAATCTAATTAAGAGGATCACTTGAGTGACCCGTGGTCACTCATGACCCTCTTACATGAGGGGTGGGGACCTACATATCAGGGGTGACCCCCACCCCGTCATGTAAGAGGGTCATGAATGACCACGGTCACCCAAAAATTACCCTCTAATTAAATGGTTGATATTGTAGAGCAGAAACATTGTAACTTTATCTTTATAGTTTATGTGATGTGTTTAATTAATGCTTTTGTAAGTTATTTTTTGGCCTCTTTTATAACATATATCAGTCCAAACTTCCCCACCAAATTTACGTAAGGGATAAAAAGATGAGTTGACTGACCCTGGTAGAAAGTTGTCCTTCAATTTACATGATATATAATATTGCACCTATATATACACTAAATTTCTTTAGAAATCTGTCACAAACTTTCCTTCTAAATGCAACTTCTTGTTTCCACAAATTAATATGGGGATCCACCTATTCTATCGTCTCGATTGTCGGAAAAGATAAATTACACAATGCGTTTTAAGTGATTTTTAATCTAATTATTATGCTTGCAAAGAGTTTTTTTTTAAAAAAAGATCCGCATAATTAAAACTCACATCCTACTTTCAATATAAATAGTTTTTCACCCTCACACAATAATAATTTCACCTTCAACAGTGCATCAATGATCAATTAACCTTTAAAGAAAACTCGTAAATTTAACTGCACTTGCAAGAACCATAAAGACATGGAGTAACATTTAATTACCATTTCGTTTAATTACACGAAATTTATAAGATGTTGAAAATTATAAAATTATATAAATGTTGAAAATTATAAAAATTTATAATTATAAAATTTTATTTTTGGACCTATGCCGTTACTAACTTACTGTTGCCCCAATATATATAGCCCAATAGAATAGTTATGGAGAAGTCCAAAGTTTAAATTAAAAGATAACATAAGCCCTATAATTAAAAGAATTAAAAGCCCACCACATTAAATTAAGATATAGGAGATTTAGTGGTCTTAACTTAATTTCTTTGTCACCTTTGTCTTATTTTAAGATGCAGTAGTATTCAGTTTTGATCATATAGTTGATGGTTATATCTACAAGCTTTGTTTTTGTATTGGATTTGTGATGAGAAAGAAAGTTGATCCCCTCACCATAAATCCAAACATTAAAATTTGGAAATCACACTGTAAAACGCATTGGTTTATGCGAAAGAACTTGGAAAGGATTAATTAGATTCAGTTGATCTTAATCTTATTTTCAATAAATCCATGAGTTGAAAGAAATTGATTAATTGTAATCAATTTATCATAATTATGGAAAATTGATTGGTTTATTGCTTAACTTTTCACACATTAGTGTTAATTTCAATTTCTTCAAACCACTGCAGATTTATTTAACAGTTATTAATCAATTTCTCTAATTTTCCAATCGTGTTTTGCAAGTACTAATATTATAAATTGACGTAGCAATAGGTTTATCACGTTCTTCCATGTTTTCTTCAGGGATTGGGAAATACGCTGAATGATCGATCACCTTTAAAGATGCATTGTGTGTTTGATATATATTTTACACATCACTTATTATTTTAGAATTAAATAATCAAATTTTAAAAAGGATTAAAATTAATGTCAGAAATCCCATGTCCAATCAATTAGGTGAATTAACTTCATATCTAAACAACTAAATCACGAGCTTACCTCTAAATCAAAAACTTAAAGATTTCCCCCAAATTCAAAGATAGGGTTCTTAGCGAGATTATTGATAGAGGCAACTAAAGTTCCAGCATAGTGTATTGAGTTTGGACAACATCGCGAGCAGTATATTGGAGTAAAGCATCAAAAATACATCAAGAAAAAAGTGCCACCAGATGGTTTTCTTCTATTTTGATCGGAGACTTGCGGAAGCATATAGTCATGAAGTTTCACCACCTTGAACTGCTTGTTCATTTCATCATTGGGAATTGCTTGCAATTGAGTTTGGGTCCCTACTGTTCTTTGATTTCAAATTGATTTGGATATACTCCTTCTGTACCGTGATTATTGTTACGTTTCCTTTGTAAATCAAAGGAAACGTAACAATAATCACGTGATAGAGGGAGTATAAATTTGGTTTCTTATCACAGCAAACATATTTATTTTGAATTTTAATCTTTTCCTTTTTAATTCTTAAAATAAGTTCATTTATTTTAGAATTAAAAATATGATATGTGATTTAATTTTAGAAGAGATGGTGAATTGGAAAATGATATTATACAGTATTTATTAGGATATGAGTTGGCAATATGATTGGTTAAATTTCATTTTTCCTACGGCATGTCGGACGAACCACCACAATCCCCAAATTTAAACCATCACGTTGGAGGCACATGTCTAATTCAGCGAAAAAATCAATTTCCAACTATTTTAGAACCAAAATAGGACAGTATTTAGAGCTATAGGACTAAAGTGAAATAATATACTTTTGTAGACAGAATAAAAAATTTCATATTATTATGGGATCAAAAGTGATTTTTAACTCCTTTGCGGTTATTATTCCATGTTATTAAAAAAAATTATTTTTTAATTATTTTTTTTTAACTTTAGATGATATTATAATATTTTAATTTATATAGTAAAAAAAGTACTCCCTCCGTCCCATTTCAAACTTTACATATTTCTATTTTGGACGTCTCATTTTTCAATTTTTGGTAAATGAGACCCACAGAAATTAATTATTTATCTCTTCATGGGCTCACACACTACACTAATACACCTGCCCATTTTACATTAAAATAATATTCTCTCACCTAGCTACACATTAAAATACTACATTCCTTAATTTACTTGCAAAAAACAAACGCAAAGTTTGAAACGAGAGAGGTAGTATACAGTATCGGTATGTTTGTGTAAAGGAATGAGAAATTTAAAATTAAAAGTACTTTTGAAATTGTTGGATAATACACTCATTCCTTTTTTATTTATTTATTTATTTGTTTATTTGTTTGAAAGATTTAAGAGACTAGATTTTGAGATGTGTGAGAAATTTTGCAAGATGGCACAAGTTGAGTGGTGCTTAACCAAATTGATAACACATAATTATAGAAATTTCTTGAGTGCAAATCCAATACGTAGAATCAAATACAGCATTGTTTTCCGACTCAAATTGAAATATATATATATATATATATATATATATATATATATATATATATATATATATATATATATATATATATAATCATTAAGAAAAATAATAAATATGTAACAAGTGCAATTAATACTACGAATAAATACTAAAAATGTATATTTTTTAATTCATCAAATCTAAAAAATTATTACATCCCAAACTGATTAAAAAAAAAAAAGGATCGATAATACTTAGGGCGAAAATATTAACTAAAATAAATAAATATATAATGAATTTTTTTTTTGAAAGCTTCATAAATAAATATAATGATAACTATTACAACTCCTATATATAATCCCAACTACTCCAACTCTAGCAACTAAACCAAAAGAGTTAAAAAATGTTAAGGAGATTTGGACGGTCATCCTCCCGAGCCGCTGGTCGAGCGGCAGCAGCCGTGGATTCCATCTCTGAACAATTCGCTTCATCGGCAAGCATTACGCACATTGTCAGAGAATATCCGCTGAAGAAGCCCAAGAGATACAAAACCTCAAGTGAGGTGGAGGTTGCTACTAATGTGCCTTTCCGAAGAGGGCTTGTGAAACACATAAAGGATATTAGCTCCGAAAATCCATCCAATCATCAGTGTCGCGACTGTGGGAACGTGTTCGAGGGGACGGTCGATCCAAATCACATATGCATTGCCAACGACGATGATCTGAAGGATGACTGGAGTAGGAGGAAGGACTAATTAAGGTGAACATTATTATTGGTTATATGGTGTGCAGGGGATCGTTGGGTGGTTTGCGAGGTTTAGGTGTTTGTTGAAATCTCCCCAAATTTGTTATAACTATTGTAATGTATTGTTTAATATTCCCATTGTAATTTCGCCTAGGTGTGTTCTAATTTCGCCTAAAAGTACTTGGTGTTCATTATATGCCTTTGCCCATGTTTTGTCAACTTTATGTATGTTGGTCTTCATATGTATGTTATATGCAAATTAATGAAAATAATTGTTAAATAAATCCGCAGTGGTTTGAAGAAATTGAAATTAACACTAATGTGTGAAAATTTAAGCAATAAACCAATCAATTTTCCATAATTATGATAAATTGATTACAAATATAATTGTTTATAAAAACACAAAATACACTTTGTAACAAATTGTGTGAATGTACCCCACAAGTATTACTGCAGAGGGTTATGAAAAGATTATATTCGTGGAATAAAAGGTTTTTGATCATTTAGCCCTCAAGTTTGGTAGCTCGGCAGAGATAGACCCAATCATAGAATTAATCAAAATCATATCTTTAATAAAAGTTATACAGAGAAAAAAAAATTTATAACTGACTAATTAAATTATTTTATTGTCAGTTCCTAGCTGCTGCATGCTTACGATGCCTGCTGTGTAGCTTTCTATTTTAGTAATATTAATTGTAAGCATCTTCATGGGCCTTTTTATAATTGAAAGCATCTTTCATGCGCCAGGGTAGGGTATGTTGCATGTGTAGCTTTTATTTTTACCTAAAAAAGGTGTAGGGTGAAAATATGTACGGATATATTGTTACATAAATTTAATGAACAAATTGGAAATTGCATCTAACTTTTACTTTTACCTAAAGTGGAATGGGAGGAAAATATGTACAAAATTTGTTGTTTGATCAATTTAATGAACCAATTGGAGGGATGTAGATGAATATTATATGTTTCCATATTGCATGTATTTATTATCCCAGTTTCTACATCCCAATTGCAAATCACGCTTAACAATTATAAAATAGAAACTAATTGGGATCTTGTGTAGGAATAGGGGCTTACTTAATAATTAAAGTTCAACTAAATTAATTTACTTTGGTTTCATTATTATGGTCTCCCTTATTAAAAATTATAGTGAAAGAGGTAACTAATTTAAAGGTATATAATGATATCATCAGAAACGGTCTCGTGCTCTTGAAAACAAAAGGATATTCAAGTCATAATTTGAAAATTAGGAAAGGGGACTCTTTGGTGGGACGACCAAAATGGAAAAAAGACTCCCTTTAAATGGAACAAAGGGAGTATTATTTAAAAAAAGTTTATCTTTTTAACCATATTTGTTAGGAAGTGTTGTAGTATTTTTATATAATATGAAAATATACAGTAATGATATGTTTATGAAAAGTGAATGAGAAATTTGTAATTAAAATTACTTTTGAATAATTTTCTTGATAAATTAATGTTTTCTTTTTATTTTATTTATTTATATATATTATTTATTTAGAATAGGGTTTTGTGGGGAAAAAATAAGAAAAGTGTGAATAGTACAAAGAAAATATCACTTATTTTTTTTCATACTATTGTGTAATAATAATTCACCACACCACTATCACTCTCTATTAATCTATCTTGCAATAGAGATAGTATCACACAAGTGTTTTAGATATAGTTTAAGAATGGGCTGTTGCGGAGGAAGAAGAAACCCTAGTGCGGCAAGCTAACGCTCCACCGCTCGATCAAGTTGTATTTGTCGCCATCTGACGTGCTCACCATGTTTTTTCAGGTTTGTGTATATGTTTTTCTGTTTACCTCTTGTGTTGTCTAGTAGTTATTTGTTGATTACGTATATAACCTTTTTCTATTTAACTCTTGTGTTATTTGTTGGATATGGGGTAGAACTTCAACAATTTAAAAGGTGAAATTTTGGAGTCTAAGTGTGTTTTGCACCTCCTCTATTTTGTTTATGAATATTGGACAGATTTAATGTGGATTTGAAATGGTTGAATGTGCCAACATTTGAATAAATTTTGTTTTGAAATGAAGAAAATTACATTATACTGTATATTGACAACATTATAATATTTTCTTATTATTTGAACCAAGTAACCTAAGTTAAAAGATATGTAAATTTTTTGTGCATTTAACAACAAAAACTTGGCTAAACTCCTCAAATTTAGGCGTAGCTCATAGAAGTTGATTCAAGATCCAAATTGCAAAGAGTTACTATATCTCTCTTCATTTGTTAATGTACATTAGTTGTTTATCCCGTTAGTAATTATTGGTTAGAAGCAAAAAGAAAGAATAAAGATTGATATTAATTGATGATATAAAAATTTCATAAATGGAGATTTTATAAGCTCTAAAATCACATAATGAATGTGTTTTGCTGTCAATGGATCATCTGAGATATTGTTGTGTTTGTAGACATTGTGCTATTGAGAGGAGTTTCATGTAAGAAAATTAACATGTGATAACTTTGCTATTGAGACATTGTGCTTGATTATATTGAAGTCCCAACTATGGTCAAGTGCTTTCCTACAAAATTGAGCTATTGTTGAACTCATTTTTTGGGTAAGTAGGATTTAAAAATAAAATTTAATTTTTTCTCATTATAATTATTATTTACATTATGTTAACACATAATAATTTAAAAAATGAGTAGAAAAATTTGCAAACGGCTCATACATTAAATGGAGAATGGCTATGGCAAAACAAAAAAAAAGGTGGAAATTTACCAATCCAAAGAGGTCGTCATTGGGATATTTATCGAGTCGTCTTAGGTATTGCACATGTATCTTATAACAAAACATTTTGCAAATTTATTCTTTTAGGAACTTTGTTGAGTTATGAACTCAAAACATTATATACTTAGGTATTTTGTTTGAACCATTGCCTTTATATGTATTAGAAATTCCTTTAATCATTGTTTTTCGTATATTATTAGACGTGCTTTCAGATTTAGGATTGTAATGTTTGTGCGAGAGTTCCTTTACTACTTGTTTCAACCATGCAAGTATGGGCTTCTATTATGAACAATCTCATGTGCAACCAATTATGTAAATGCTTAAGAGATCACACATGCGACCCTGCATGCGACTGTTTGTTCGACTATGGGCAAAAATACATAGTTGTATATTTGGTCGCACAAGTAGTTGCACGAAGGGTCGCATGTTACAAGACTAGACAAGTGCTTTACCTATGACTATTTGTACGACCTATTATGTGACTATGCGCTTCTATTGTAAGCAATTTCATATGTAACTTCTTACGTGACCATACACGCGACCCTGCATGCGACTGTTTGTGCGACCTACTATGCGACCCTGCATGATACCTTTTGTACGACCAATTGTGTGATCTATTATGCGACTACATTGCAATATTTTATGCTACTACTTACGAAACCACACACACGACCCTGCTTGCGACTGTTTGTGCGACTAATAATGCGACTATGTGCAAAAGCCATAGTTGGTCGTACAAATGGTTGCACGCACGCGACCCTAAATGCGACAATCTTTGCGACCTTTTATGCTACCAAAGTGCGATATTTCATGCAACTTCTTAGCATATAATACACGCGACCATTTACGCGACTGGTTGTGCGACTAACTAGTAAAATGAGTGAAAAGAGAGTGGTATTCTAGTTTAAGATCAAGGGTAATTGTGTCTCAAAATTTTTACGAGTGGCATTTTTCCAAATATTTTATGTTGGGTAGCAATTTTAAAAAAAGAGTATTGAATGGGGCATTTATGAAAATTTCCTTCATATATTGACAGAGTTTATTTAAAAAAAAAAATGCTTTAGAAAGCATTATGATTCACCGATTGATTACTCTTTAGTACATGAAAATCACTCTTTATGAAAAATCACTCTTTAGAGATATGACTATTAATTTTCTGAATGAAACATATTACTCTGCAAATTTTGATGTGTTATGATTTTTTGTATTTTTGTTGAGATAAAAAATATTTTTATTCAAAATGGTATTAATCATCCCTTATAGAGTAATAAATCTTTCTGTTACTAAAGAATAATTTTTCAAAAATAGGGTTTATGTGATAATCGGGTTCACAAGAGTCCGACTCAGTCTCAGTTGGAAGACATAGTTGTGGCGATTAAGAAGTAATAAAATTTTAATAAAAAGTGATACTTGAATTAATGAATAGTAATAGTGGTGTAGTGAGTTATTTTATTTTATTTTTGTAATGAAACAGTTATACTATTTATATTTCATCCTATCTTTTCAAAGAAACAAATATATCCTTATTAATTAAATTGTATAACATTTAGAACACAATGTTTTAGCAACACACACATTGTTACCCGAGACACAATAAATCAACTCATACACATTAATTCATCACAACATTATTTTAGGAGATTTTACGGAAATGTGCACAAGTTAATTCATCACAGCACTTTCACGGAAATGCAACCGCATGCCATCAAATTTCAGCATCAACACACACAATGCATCTTTAAAGGTGATCATTCAGTGTATTTCCCAATCCCTGAAGAAAACATGGAAGAACGTGATAAACCTATTGCCACGTCAATTTATAATGTTAGTACTTGCAAAACACGATTGGAAAATTAGAGAGCAAGTATATATATGTCCCATCTAAAACTCAGTAGTTTTTTAAATTATAAGATATTTGGGTTAATCAAATACCTAATTTGATCGAGTAGGTTGTAACTTTATTCAACCTGCAAAATATAATTTTAACTTACTCCCTTTGTCACATTAAAACGTGTGTGTTTGCTTTTTGCATGCAAATTAATACATAAGTAAATTAAGACTTAAGATAGAATGTTTTTTTTAATTATATTTAACGAAATAATAGAAATAATATTTTAATGTCATATGTAGAACTCTTTTGTACAAAGAAGAAAACATGGAAGAATGGTGAAATTGAAAGCGTGAATGCATGGGCGATGGGTGAACATGTAAATATTATTGGTGAATGTGATAGATGCAAAGAAATACTATTAAATTATTATTTCATTCACCTCAATACACATTAAAATACTATATTTATTAATTCACGTGCAAAAAACAAACGTAACCATAAGGACGGAACGGAGGAAGTATATATTTTACACATCACTTATTATTTTAGAATTAAATAATATAATATCTGATTCCAAATTTTAAAAAGGATTAAAATTAATGTCAGAAATCCCATGTCCAATCAATGAGGTGAATTAACTTCATATCTAAACAACTAAATCACGAGCTTACCTCTAAATCAAAAACTTCAAGATTTCCCCCAAATTCAAAGATAGGGTTCTTAGCGAGACTATTGATAAAGGCAACTGAAGTTCCAGCATAATATACTGAGTTTGGGCAACATCGCGAGCAGCCCACCCTTCACTATCTTGGACTAAAGCATCAAAATACATCAAGAAAAAAGTGACACCAGATGGTTTCCTTCTATTTTGATCGGAGACTTGCGGAAGCATATAGTCATGAAGTTTCTCGGCACCACCACCTTGAACTGATTGTCCATTTCATCATTGGGAATTGTTTGCAATTGAGTTTGGGTCCCTACTGTTCTTCGTGAGTTTGGTGAATTGAATTTCAGATTAATTTGGATATATAAATTAGGTTTCTTATCACAGCAAAAATATTTATTTTGAATTTTAGAATTAAAAATATGATATGTGATTTAAATTTAGAAGAGATGGTGAATTGGAAAATGTGATAAAAAAATATTATATATATTAGGATATGAGTTGGCAATATCATTGGTTAAATTTCATTTTTCCTACGCCATGTGGGACGAACCACCTCAATCCCCAAATTTAAATCATCACGTGGGAGGCACATGTCTAATTCCGAGGAAAAAATCAATTTTAGACGATTTTAGGACCAAAATAGGACAATGGTTAGAGTTATAGGACTAAAGTGAATAATATCTTTTTGTAGACAGAATAAAAAATTTCATATTATTATGCGATCAAAAGTAGGATAATAAACACCGGATAATTCTTCCGTAGCATCATTAAAAATTTGCAAAACATCACATAGAGTGTAACATGTATCCTATTGATCAGCAAACAAGATTTGACCACCCGCATCTTGTGAGTAAAAAGCACAAATATGATCTTTATAATCAAAAGAGTCATGCAACATTTTATACGTCGAATTCCAACGAGTTGAAAGATCTAAAGGAAATTTTTTTGGGTGAATGTTCACAGATTGACAATATCTTTTCCACCTTTTAGTAACGGAAGATTTTCTCATTATATACCATATAGCACTTTTAATAGGTTGAATGAGTGTTTTCAAAGCACTTATATCATCTTGAACACATAAATTCAATATATGACAAATACATCTAACATGAAAAAATCTACCACCAATTGAGGGTTTGCAAATATCAATAAGATTTTCTAAACTAGCTGTATTAGCACTAGCATTATCAAATGAGATTGTAAAAATCTTTGTAACTAAACCATATTCTTGCAAAATAGTACTAATTTTGTGAGCAATATTAACGGCGGTATAAGAAACATCAAATGATCTATAAGCAATTAATCTTTTTTGCAAATTCCATGAACTATCAATCCAATGACAAGTAATACCCATATAATCCGCTTTTTGCCAAAAATTACTCCAAATATCCGAACATATACACTTTATGAGGTAATTATTGCAAAATTTGTTTTAAAACCAAACCATACTCTTTAACAACTTTAGCAACACCAAGTTTACATTTTATTACGATGCAAAGGTGGGGCTTGAGGATTTAAAGTGAGATTTACCCAATCTTGAAAAAAAACATTATCGGCAAAGTTAAATGACAAATGTTTGGTGCACATAAGTTTAAGGTATAATCTCAAATAATTAAATTCATCAAATTTAAAAATAGTGTTACCCGGCGCCGATGAACCTTTTCCTCCGGAAGAGTCCGTGAACCCTCGTCCTATTTGTCTTTGACCGGTTGAGATGTCAATCTTGTCCAGATGCTTCGAGTTGATGTGCTTGATGAACTTTCCATATCCTCCGTCATGCTTGAATTTATAATTCGTGCTACAATAGTTGCAAATAACTTTGAATTCAATCGAATTCTCAATCGTCTCCTTCTTGAAATGAATGGAAAATATATCGGAACGTAACACTTGTGGAGAACTTCGAGTCGATCATCCGCCTCCGCTAGAGCCTCCGGCTCCGTCTCCGGTATCCATACCACCCGAGGTTGGTTGACTTCCACTCGTCCTTTGTTGTGATTGACCTTGAATATTATCGCTGTCGTCGTCGGAGGGGAAATCATCTTCAAGTGTCTCCCTAACATTCAAGTTGAACAAATGAGGGGAGATTTCTTCATCCGAAGGAATATTTTCAAGTTCAATATCTTCTAGAGTTGGTGGAAGTTGGCGTGGAGGTGGTGGAGGACAATTTAAGGTGTTGGCCCTGTTGGGTATGGATTTTCTTCTAGAAGAAGAAGGTGAGGCACCGGATGAAGAAGAACCTTTTCTAGGCATTTTTTTTAGATTGAAAAAACTAAAGGATGAATATATAGGATTTATGAACTAAAACTAAGAGACTAGAAGTAGAAGTATACTAATTAGTAGTATATGTGTGGGAAAGAATAGAAAATGATAATGAGATAATAGAAATGAAAGTGATAATAAGAGAATTGAAATAAAAGACTACAGCTTTTTTTTTAGTTTGATATATATGAACTAAAAAAAGAAACTTGAGAGTTGAGATGAGATTGAGAACTTGAGTAGTTGAGTAGAAATGTAGAATCAATCAAGAATGTGGAATAGAAGAAGAAGTAGTGTAGAGAAGAGAGTGTAGTAGTAGACTAGAAGTAGATTGAATGTGAATGTTGTGTGCCCAAATTGATCATACTTGGGGGTATTTATAGATGATTGGAAGTGATCTCATCCATCCATTTCAAATTTTAAACACAAAAAAATCTCAACCCTTGAATTTAAAAAAAAAAAATCCGGCGCAACCCCCGGTTCCGCCCTCATCTCAACCATTGATCTTCAACGGTCACATGATCTCGGCCGCACGTTTGAATTTTCAAAATTAAAAAATTCCCGCCCAAAAAAAAATTGATGAACCGCCGGTTTTAACCGTGAACCGGCGAACTGGCGGTTTGAACCGACGGTTCCGATAAACCGGCGGTTTGAACCGGCAGTTCCGGTTCGTGTGAGGCTGGAATCGAAACTGAACCGTGTTCTACCGGTTCCGGTTCCTTTTTTTTGGGTTTCGGAACCGACGGTTCCGGTTCCGATTAAAATCAACAGTTTTCCGGTTTGAACCACCGGTTCCGTTTCATTTGTGCATGTCTACGAACCACCTCAATCCCCAAATTTAAATCATCACGTGGGAGGCACATGTCTAATTCCGAGGAAAAAAATCAATTTTCGACGATTTTAGGACCAAAATAGGACAATGTTTAAAGTTATAGGACTAAAGTGAAATAATATCTTTTTGTAGACAGAATAAAAAATTTCATATTGTCATGCGATCAAAAGTGATTTTAACTCCTATGGGTTATTATTCCACGTTATTAAATAAAATTGTTCTTTTTAATCATTTTTGTTAATTTTAGAGGATATTATAATATTTTAATTTATATAGTAAAAAAAGTACTCCCTCCGTCCTATTTCAAACTTTAGAGAATTTTGCACTTTTGGTCCCGCAGGACACATAATCTCTTTAAAATAGTCATAATACTCACTTTTAGTCCCAAACAATTATTTCTTTGCAGAGTTGTCCCATAAGAATTCAACCAATCATATTTAGTCTCATTCAATTACACTATTGTCCCAAGAAATTAAATTCATATTTTATTTTATATTTATTTTATGTTTATTTATTTAGTTTGTACTTATTATTATTATTATTATTATTATTATTATTATTATTATTATTATTATTATTATTATTTTGATCATGCTTTAAAAAGTAATAAAAATCTAACATTAAATAAAATAATAAATAAATAAATAAATAAATAAAATAAAATATGAATCTATAACACTTATAACCAATAGTGTAACATTATGTCATATTTATTTATTTATTTATTTATTATTATTATTACTATAATTATTATTGTTATTATTATTATTATTATTATTATTATGAACATATATTTTTTGAAAATAAAAAAAAATTGGTAACGTTAAAAATAAAAATAAAATATGAATCTATAATTTTTGGATGAGTAATGCATCTGTATAAGACTAAATATTCAAGGTTGAAGTTTTATGGGACCAAGTTTGCAAGGATTTAATTGTCAAATAAAAATAAAAAAATAATAAATAAGGTAATAAATAAATAAAATATATTCATATTTTATTTTATTCTACTTATTTTTTTCGGCATATCTTTTTTGATTCTAATAATAATTTGGTAACATTAAAAATAAAAAATAAAGAAATTAGTAAGTAAATAAATAAATAAATAAAATATGAATCTAAATTGTTGGGATCAATAATGAAGTTGTATGAGACTAAATATGCAAGGGTGAAGTCTTATGGGACCAAGTCTGCAAAGAAATAATCGTTTGAGACTAAAAATGAAAGTATTGAGATTATTTTGAAGAGATTGCGTGTCCTACTGGACCAAAAGTGCAAAATTCTCTCAAACTTTACATATTTCTATTTTGGGCGTCTCATTTCAATGTTTATGTTTATATTTTTGGTAAATTAGACTCACACAAATTAATTATTTCTTTCTTCATGGGCCCACATATTAGATTAATACACCTACCCACTTTACATTAAAATATTATTTCTCTCATCTCACAACACATTAAAATACTACATTCCTTAATCTACGTGCAAAAAGTAAACGCAAAGTTTGAAACGGGTTAGAGGGAGTATACAGTATCGTTATATTTGTGTAAAGATACTGAGAAATTTGAAATTAAAAATACTTTTGAAATTGTTGGATAAAGGGCTCATTCCTCTTTATTTATTTGTTTGTTTGAAGGTTTAAGAGACTAAATTTTGAGATGTTTGAGAATTATATTTGTGTAAAGGAATGAGAAATTTGAAATTAAAAATACTTTTGAAATTGTTAGATAAATGACTCGTTTCTCTTTATTTATTTGTTTGTTTGAAGGTTTAAGAGACTAAATTTTGAGATGTTTGAGAAATTTTACAAGATGGGACAAGTTGACTGGTGCTTAACCAAATTGATAACACATCACGGATAAATAATTATAGAAATTTCTTGAGTGCAAATCCAATATGTAGAATCAAATACATCATTGTTTTCCGACTCAAATTGAAATATATATATATATATATATATATATATATATATAATCATATATATATATATATATATAATCATTAAGAAAAATAATAAGTATGTAACATCTAAATACATTAAACAAGTGCAATTAATACAACGAATAAATTCTAAAAATGTATATTTTTTAATTCATCAAATCTAAAAAAATATTACATCCCAAACTGATTAAAAAATAAATAAAAAATAGCATCGATAATACTTTAGGGCGAAAATATTAATTAAAATAAATAAATATATAATGAATTTTTTTTGAAAGCTTCATAAATACAATGATAACTATTACAACTCTTATATATAACCCCAACTACTCCAACTCTAGCAACTAAACTAAAAGAGTTAAAAAATGTTAAGGAGATTTGGACGGTCATCCTCCCGATCCGCTGCTCGAGAGGCAGCAGCCAGCCATGGCAGCGCCGCCTCATCATCCAACGAAGCTGGCGCCGCCGTGGATTCCATCTCCTCCCAAGCTTCACTGGACCGGACTTCAATGGACATTTCTGAACAATTAACCTCTCGAGGTACCGCAACGAGAGGATCCAAAGCAAAAGTGGGAAAATTTTGGTGTTATCATTGTATGCATGATGATGAGGAAAAGAAAGACATCCATGTTACAGACATTGACAGAGAATATCCGCTGAAGAAGCCGAAGAGATACAAAACCTCAAGTGAGGTGGAGGTTGCTACTAATCACATTTGCATTGCAAGTCACGAAGATCTGAAGGCTGACTGGAGTAGGAGGAAGGGATAAGAAGGACTAAGGTGAGCATTATTTTAAGATTTTAATTTGGATTGAGTTAAATGTTTGTCACTTATTGGTTATATGGTGTGCAGGGGATCGTTTAGGTGTTTGGTGTACGTGTGTCTAATCTCCCCAAATTTGTTATAACTATTGTAATGAATTGTTTAATACTCCGTATAGGAGAAGTTATCATTTTTTTGGCACGGAGATTAATGAGTATAATAATTTAATATAAAGTGAAGTAAAGTGAAGTAAGAGAAATAATATTTAATGTGTAGTAAGTAGTTGTATTAGATGTGATATGTGGGCCTATGAGAATAGATTAATTGTTTTTGTGTGGGTCTCATGTATTAAAAAGGAAATATGTCAACTTTAGTGGGACGAGTCAAAAAGAAAAGTGTGTCAACTTTTGTGAGATGGAGGGAGTATAAGTTAGTACGTTGAACTTTGAATATTCCCATTGTAATTTCGCGTAACTGTGTTCTAATTTCCGGTAAAAGTACTTGGTGTTCATTATATGCCTTTGCCCATTTTTTTGTCTTCATATGATTATTATCAACTTTATGTACGTTGCAAATAAACTATATATGCAATTAATGAAAATAACTGTTAAATAAATCCGGAGTGGGAATGAAGAAATTGAAATTAACACTAATGTGTGAAAAGTTAAGCAATAAACCAATCAATTTTCCAAAATTATGATAAATAGATTACAAATAACAATGTAGCATTTTGATAGCGCCCATTATTATATATTAAGAAATTATAATAAAGATTGAAATAAAATCACTAAGTTAATAATTATCTCAATTTAATTCTTATATTTTTATTACTGAATGATTTGTATTTCACGTATACTTTTATTTCAATTAAATTTAATGAACCATAAAGTAGTTTATTATGAAATAAGATTATTTAAGACAAAACAATTCGAAAAAATTAGAGAAAAGTTTTGGAAAAAAAGTAGGGAAAAATAAATAAATCAATAACTAGATATCAATAATTGCATACCAACACAATAATATTTTTTTTAATTTTACACGATAAAAAAATAAATCTTCATAATAATATTTGCAATTTATTTAGTTTTAATTATTATTATAAATTTTCTATTTTGTCACCTATGAGATGATCTCAATAAAAAAAATAATTAAATGGTTTATCAACAGAAATAATTGTTTATAAAAAAATATAAAACTCTTTTATGATGAAATACACTTTGTAACAAATTGTGTGAATGTACCCCACAACTATTACTGCAGGGTTATGAAACGATTATATTCATGGAATAAAAGGTTTTTGATCGCTTAGCCCTAATGTTTGGTAGCTGGGCAGAGATAGACCCAATCATAGAATTAATCATAATCATATCTTTAATATAAGTTATACAGAGAAAAAAAAAATTATAACTGACTAATAAATTTTTTTATTAATGATTATATGGATAAAAATTAATAACATATTAAAGGAAAATGATAAGACACCAATTGAACTATTTTATGAATAATTATAGGACGGATAAAAAGTACTAATATTATTTTTAATAGAAAGTGATATATTATAGATAAGTATTGATAATTGTTCAATTGAACTATTTTATGAACCATTTGTGAGATAAAAAGTGATACTCCCTTCGTCCCACCACAAGAGTGGCGAAACTTTTTTGCATGTAGAGTAAGTAATATATTACTCCCTCAGTCCCGGTGAAATGCAAACAATACATTATTATAAATATTAGGTAACTATTCGCATTTCACTGGGACGGAGGGAGTAATATTTAATGTGTAGATGAAGAGAGAGAAATAAGGTGTATTTTAATGTATAATGGGTAGGTGTTTTAGTGTGGTGTGTGAGTCCCATAGAGATATATTAATTATTTTGTGTGGGACCTATTTACAAAAAAGGGAAATGCACCTTTTGTTTTGTGACGGACGAAAATGGTAAAATGCACTTCTTGTGATATGACGGAGGGAGTAATACTTATAATAAAAAAATAATATCCGATCACTAAAAAACGCAGTCAAATAAAATATTATATGATCAATTTGTAAGATGAATAAAAAGTGATAACATTTATAATAAAAAGTGACACTTAATTATGATTTTTTTAATAAAAATTAAAATATATAAATTTTTTATAATTAATAAAATAATTTATTAAATTTTATGGGAAACAAAATTTATGGCCCAGCAGCCCGTCGTTCCTTGCTTTTATTTTTAAAAGCGGGTGATTTCATACTTAAGTATAATTAATTGGGATTATTACTGTTGGATATACCTTTTTAAGCTTAAATACTATTAGATAAAAGGGAAACAAATAATTATTTCTCACTATACAAATTGGGAACAAAGTGATCAAATTATCCTTTATTAAAACAAATTAAATTTGAATTCATGTTCATACACGCGCTGAATTCATCTTCTACAAACTGAAAATGGGTCTAAGCTTCATACGATTTCATTCATCAATTGTAGAAATAGCGGGAATCAATCCGTTTATATTCACTCCGCTATACGAGCCTGAATTCATTCACTCTGCTCAATCGAATTCATTCTCTTCAAACCATGCAATCTTACTCTGCTCAACCTGAATTCATTCTCTCTACTCAATCGAATCTGATCGCGGGAAGCTATTAATCTGAATTTGCAGAAATTGATTTCATACGTATGTTATCGATATGATAATTCGTTGTTTGTCTATTCATTACGCAAGCTGCTTCAATTCAGGTGATTTCTAATTTGGATTTTTCTTTGCTTATTAAACAGGGAGGGTCATCATATATGGAAAAATCTTCTATTATTCTTACTGTTGAACACACTGAGCACTGTAAATTAATTGCATTACTGTCCAATACTTCTTGACTCGAACACGGCATTCTAATCTTGTATATTTGTGGACGTGTTTCTGATATTGTGGGTTTTGATGGTTATCATGGCAATTCTTTCTGCTGTAGAAGTCGAAGAAGTCATTTCATTTTGCCAAGAAGTAGAATGCATTACAAACACTCTTCTCTCTGTCTTCAATTACATTGCGATGACATATTGTGGTAATAACATGTGGTAGATTGGTGAGACAAGCTACCAATACATTAGCTATCATATGCAGTTGCTCGAACAGCCTTTTGTCTGTTTGCTCATTTTTTCTCCGCAGTACAACATAATTGTTCTGAGTGATTACATTCATCAATGCACTTCAATATTCAATGTGGAATCAGATAGTGTGATATTATGAATTGTAAAGATGGGGAAAGTGAAGGTATTTTCTATTGGGAGGTCTGATGATACTTTAAGTAATAAACTCTGACATATGTGTTTAGTTGGTGTGCAGATGCCTTGCATAAAGCATCAATCTAGAAGATATCTTTTTTACTTAATAGAAGATTCATTAGTAATTTCTTTTGGTTATATCACTTCTCTTAGAAAGACCAAGTGATGGTGATTTTCTGAAGACTGTACTGAGTAGTACTTGTATGAATAATTTGCCAAAAGGTGCATGGTGAAAATTATCTAAAATCAATATGGTTTTTCCAATACTAAATCTTTGACATAATTTAATTCTTTCGATGTATCTGTATTTATTTTCAAAAATTATAGTCTAAAATTAAAAAAATATTTCTATTTATTTTAAAAAGTAACCTAATTATTTTTATAAAGTAATCTAAGATGAATTTTATTTTTAGAAAATCGTAGTCTCAAATCAAAGAGTAACTCAATTCACTGTAAAGATTAATTCAATTAATTCCAAAAAATAACCTAATTATTTTTATATAGTAATTTAACAAAATATATATTTATGACTTTATATTTAGAAAAAAATTGGAGTCTCAAATCTAAGAGTAACACAATTCACTGTAAAGAGTAACCCAATTAATTTTTCAAAGAGTAACCCAATTAATTTCAAAGAGTTACCTAACAACGTATAGATTTATGATTTATATTTAGAAAATCGGAATTCAAATCAAAGAATAATCCAATTAATTTCAAAGATTTATCCAATTATTTTTATAAAGTAATCTAACAACATATAGATTTATGACTTTATATTTACAAAATCGGAATTTCAAATCAAAGAGTAACTCAAGCAATTCCAAAGAGTAACCTAATTATTTTTATAGATAAACAACGTATAGATTTAGTACTTTATATTTAGAAAATCAGAGTCTCAAATCAAAGAGTAACTCATTTCACTATAAAGATTAACCCAATTAATTCCAAAAAGTAACCTAATTATTTTTATAGAGTAATCTAAGATTTATAACTTTATATTTAGAAAATCGGAATCTCAAATTAAAAGTAGCTCAATTCACTGTAAATGGTAACCCAATTAATTCTAAAGAGTAACATAATTATTTCTATAGAATAATTTAACAACGTATAGATTTATAACTTTATATTTAGAAAATTGGAGTCTCAAATCAAACGCTTAATTAGACGACCCATTTTTGTCATGCATAATATTTTTCTTGCATGTTTATATAGGATTATTTTTGTTGGCAATTAAAAAATTTTATTGCGTGAAATTCAACTGATTAATCAATTATTATCTTTAAAGAAAGAAAAAGAATGGTGCACATGCACCGTTTCGTCACACACCACACTCTTTGATGACTCCAATATTAATTTCCAAACCTTTTATTTCACCATAAATTATGAACCAAAAGTAATGTAGTAAAAGTATTATACTACTCTTTGGAAACACAAACAAAGTGGTTTGAAAAATTGTATGATACAGAAACTAAATCTAACAGTTTGATAAGTAGGAATCACTAAATGTTTGATCCTATTTCTTGGAAACATTAACGATAGTACTTAATTCCTGAGTTTTCAATGCATTGTAAGATGATCCCCCTTCTTTAACAGTCTTTTCTGTCATTTCTCTGTAGTACTCCACTTCCCTTTTCATCTCCGCTGCCACCATCACCCGCTCCACCGCCTTCGCCACCGCCTCTCGCCCCACTCTTTCACTCCCCACCCTCTTCCATGTCTTACTACCCCACAAGAATACCCATCCCTAAAATCTCTGTCACCAGCTTCTCATTGAAGAATTGCTTCGCCGCGACGGGCCATGCCACCATGGGCATGCAGGTGTAGATTCCTTCCAAAGTCGAGTTCCACCCACAGTGTATCACGTAAGCCCCTATGGCCGTATGGTTAAGAATCATCACCTGGGGTGTCCACCCTTTTATGATCACCCCCTGCCTCTCATTCTAGCGACACTCAAAGATTGAGAACGAAGATTGATGAGTGTGTAAATTCACGAATCTTGCGCATGAGTTTGTGCCATTATGAGGTGTTTAAAGGTTATAATTGGTTGAAAACTGATGTATATTGTGTTAAATCACGAATCAGGAGTTATTAAAGCCATTTTAAGTGGTTTTTCGTAGGAAATCAGAGTGGAAGTGTCAAAAACAGAAGAAAGAAAGTCGAAGTCATTCATTTGGGCGAAGAAGAAGTGCAATTGGACCAGAAAGAGGTCAATTTGACCAGGCCTTCTGGTCGAATTGGAGGCAGAAAACGAGCAGAACCTGGATTCAACCTCGTCAGCTCAATTCGACCTGAGCACCAGGTCGAATCAATGTCGAATTGAAGGTCAGAAATGCCAATTCGACCTCGACACATCATTTTGACCTGGGCATCAGGTCGAATCAAGGTCGAAGTGATTTGTAGAGAAGTTGATTTGACTACGCCATCTCAATTCAACCAGGACAACAGGTCGAATTGAGCACCTGAAGCTTCCAGTAGGTCGATTCGACCTGGAAGAATTCGATTTGACCTGTTTGGTTGGTCGAATCAAGTATCTGGCACTTACAGTAGGTGGATTCGACCTGGAGAAATCAATTTGACCAGGACGGCTGGTCGAATCAAATGTCTGTTACTTGCAAAAGTCTAATTCGACCTCCGATTTGACCTGGGGGAATTCGATTTGACCTACTTATTTAATGCACAATCTACGTGGAAAACATGAGCAAGTGGGAAAGCAGTGCACACATGGGCACATGGGGGAGTAAAGCACCATCCACATAGAACACATGAAGCACATAACACACAAATATATTCCAAAGGTATAGAGGACAAAGATGGATAGCACAAAAGAGGAGACAAAGGATAGAGGAGCAACATGGACAGCAAACAAAGAGGAGTGGCTGCATGTGGAGCTGCAATAGGCAACAACTATAAAAGGGAGGCAGATGCAAGAGTATTAGAACAGAACACAAGAAAGAAAAATGTGAGTAGAGGCTGTAGGGAGGTGCTGCAAGGTGCAAGAAACAGCAACGTATGAGGCTGCAATCAAGTAAGAAAGGAGAGGAGGAAGAGGAGAACGTGGAGACTCAAGTAAGATCAGTCCAACCTTGATCTGCTGGAGATTCATGGAGCTTCAAGTAAGATCATTCCAACTAACCATGATTGTTCTTAGATCAATCATGGAATAGATCCTCTTTGGTAGTTCTAGGATTTTGAAGGTTTCATGATTTAATTTATCTTTCGTGTGTAAACTCCGTATAACACTACTTGTGATTTATTTTGTATAAGATTGTGCGTTTTTAATCCATACTAACGATCATTTTGTGCATCATTAACTGTTATGTAGAGTCTGAATACAAAACTTGGTTATTGATTGAGTGTGTTAACTGCTGAGCATGGTTTTATGTTATAATTCTAAGTGAAGGGATTCTGAAGTCTTATTAGAACTTTCTTATATAAATACTTATTAATTGAATCATATTCGGGTTAATAAGTAGGATAAAGAGTATAATTTCATAGTACCTATAAAGAGAGATCATATCGGGTTAGAGTACTAATGCACGGGAAATAATTGATATTGATAATACCTAGAAAGGGGGGTGAATTATATCTCTTGCTCCGAGGATATTCACACGAGGCATACGCATGTTTAATTGTGTCTATAGAGTAGATATGCATAGTTTAGTGATGCGTTCATAAATCACAAGGCAGAGTCGGACACCGTCACACGGAAGATGAATTAATAAGTGGAACCGGATGATCTTTAGAACTACCTACTTTCTTACTTGATCACAGCTACATTATCATTGTTGTTATTTATTTGTTATTTCATAATTATTTGTTACTTAATCACAAAATCACAACCATTATAATTACAACATAGTCTTGGTTTACTAGAATATAAATTGATATTTATTCCGTCCTTTGGGTTCGATATTCACTTGGTCACCTTTCGATACTACAATTGATATCCTTAATCTTGGGGATTAATTGTGCATTGAGAAAGCGTGCGAAATCAAAGATGCAGAAGAAATAAAGCATAGAAAGAGTCAGTTCTTAATTTATAAAGCTATGTAGAAAGCAGAAAGAAGAAGGCCATTATGGTTGAGGGTGAAGATAATTTATGAAATTGATAGCTATAATTTCTCTCATTTCTGCAGATGGTTTAAAATTATTTCTCATATGCAATAACAAAATCAAGAATCCATGGAACACTCATATTATGAAGAAGCTAAGAAAAATGGCAATAGACCCTCTCACTCACACCCGCTACTGCCATCTACCGAACACCAATCGCCGCAGCAGGAACCGGTGGCTAGCCCACATCACTGCACCTTTTTAATAATTCCGACTCAGAAAATGACGACAAAATCAGAATCTCAATTGACTCTCTGGAATTGTTATTAATCGATTGCTGCATCGACGAAATTCATTACCCCATAGAATTCTGCTTTCATGGAACGAACACTCGCTGACTTCTTCTTCCTCCTATACCTCGTCTCCTCTTCATCTATGAATGGCGGCGGCTCGTGGGTGACAGACGCACTCGGAGACCTCAAATTCTCAATCAATTTTAAAGATTATTGTGAGGATGATTTCATCTATCAGAATTTGGGGCTAAAAGAAGAAGAATAATGTGCTGCTGCGCAGCATAAAGAAGTCTCATTTCACAACTTAAAATCCAGTTGTACAAATTAAAAAAAAAAAAGACTGTTCTATTCTAGTTTTTATCTTTAAAAAATTATGATAAAGGCTGTGAGTTAGATTTTAATTTTTTTTATTTTTATTTTAATTTGTGACGTAGCGATTTTATTAAAAAAAATTGCTTGGATATCCAGGTCAGCAATCCTCGTCAGTTTTCCCCAAATTCATCTGTCACGTGCACGTGACCAATTTCTAACGAAAATCTAGTGTTCCGACAAAAATTGGACAAAATTGAAATAAAACTCATAGTTATAGGACAAAACGATACAAATATTTTTTTTGGACAAAATCTAAAGTTTTAAAAGTTATAGGACAAAAAAAAAACTTTTAACTCGCATTTAAAAACTATTTGACGTTATAATGCATAAGTACATAAAGTGAGATTATTCAGAGTTCTATGTCCTTGTAAATTGGTATAACGATAGGGTAAAAAATCATTGTACCCTAATTTAAAATATAATTTTCTATTCTATCCTAAATATAACACACTTTTTTTTGCCTGAATTGTCCAAAATGTCCTTTACTCGAATATTCAAGTAAAGCAATAAAAATATGAAAAATCATAAAAAACATTACTTAAAATACATTACTCGAATATAACACTTTTACTCGAATACATTACTCGAGGAACACATTACTCGAAATTGCATTACCCGCTTACTCATATTACTCGAAATTATATTATCCGCTCACTCATGATACTCGAAATTGCATTACTCGCTCACTCATGTTACTCGAAATTACATCACCCGCTCACTCATGTTACTCGAAATCACATTACTCACTCACATTATTCACATTACTCGAAAATTACATTACTCACTCATATTACTCGAAAATATTACTCGAAGATTTTTTATTACTTGAATTTCTTTTTTTTTACTTTATCATTGTTTTACTCGAATACATTACTCGAATGTATTCGAGTAAAGGGTATTTTGTCAATTCGGGCATAAAAAGATATACCCTTAAAATTAGGATAGAAAAGTAATTTGTAAAATCTGATTGGGCACTGCACCCAATTTCCTCTAACTGCAAATAGACTAACCAAAACCCAAACTATCTGAACCTTCAGAATGTAGTTTACAGAAGCTTTTCTGTCATCCCTTCCATTCATCAAGAATAAATGACAAAACAAACTGAACTGATTATATAAGTTGCATAAACGGTTCAAAAGGCTACTACATTATTAATATGGTAAAATATGGAGTGCACCCTATAGCTCTATACGTGCATGTAGAAAAGCTTTTCCAACGTGAAGGAGCAATTTAAAAATATGTTCAATATCCTTTAAAATCAATAAAATTGATCATAAGGAGCAATTTTTCTTAAATAACCTAAAATAGTAAACGTGAAGCATTTCGTAGAATTGAGTGAATATAATATATGCACTTTTCATCTAGTCATATGAAATAATATGTGCATTTAGTGGACCAAATATAGGACTTCTTCATAAAATAACTACATTAAATCCCAAAATAATATACATCAAATATTATAAGGAAAACAATCATGCATATGATATTTGAGGGGAAGAACAATAACTGAATTTGAAAGAAAAAAAATTATACATTGACGTGGGATTTCAACAAGACTAAAGAAAGTTGCTTATAATTTCGTGTTATTAATTTCATTAATTATGAAAGTTTATATATGACCATCTTACGCGAAAACGAGGAAACTTTGACTAGTTGTTCAAGAATTAGTCTCCTCTTTTGGAATCCACTAATTTTTGGGTTGGATTAGATTGAGATGGAGGGATCCTCCTTAGGCTTCGTTCCATAGCTTTCGTCGGCTGCTCCTTGTCTCCTCTGACGATCAAATTAGTTGAAGAAAGCAGACTTCTTGGCAACAAGAAGTTAAGTTGATTATCATTAGAAGAAGAAGAAGAAGAGACCAAAACAAGAGAAAATAGAATGAAAGACAAGAACAAAGCTAAGGTTTGGTGCTTCATCTCATTCTAATTAAATCATGCAATTATGAGCAAATAGTTAGAAGAGACTTTATATATAGTGAGATTAAGGTTTTACATATGAATCTCTAAGAATTAATATAATTAACTATTTAAAAAATATATTAGATTCCATATTCACTCAATAATATGTATTGTTGCTGTGATCATGTTGGAACAGGTTGTAATTTGGAAAAATGTATGTGGAGGTTAATTGACTATGATTTTCAACATTTTTTGGGTTATTATAGATTCCAAAATTATATTTTATCTCTTATTCTAATGGTTAGGTTGCTAATGATTGTTATGTTACATTTAATTAATAATGAAGACAAGGTTTCATGAAATATATTCAACAAAAGTTTAATTTCTAGGTAGGTTCCTGTTTACTTTTCTTGATCAGATAGTTTATATATATGCTTGATTGTATATAGTGTAAAACAATCACTAGATTCCATATATACTCAATAATACGCAATATTAATATTATTGTGATAATGTAGGAACAAGTTGGAATTTGTAAAAATGTCATGTGGAGGAGGTTATTTTACTATGATTTCCAACAATAATGTCATGTTACTGTACAGAGAGAAGCAAGTCATCAACTAATGTATTTCTTTGATTTTCAATAATTAAGAGAATAATTCAGCTCAAATATGTACATCATAATGTATTTCTTTAATTTTCAATAATTAAGAGCAGCATTACATCTCAGATTGTTCTTCTTCAACTTCATCAATGGTTTATAGATCCTGTACCAGCATTTCATCCATCCTTATTATAAACTTCATACTAACAGTAATAAGCATAATTGATGAGATAAGCACATGGGCAGCATAGGAAAGATGGGGTAGCTTTGGGTAATTTTCAGAAATCTTGTCGGCAAATTGCGTCATCTCACGGTTTTGAGTATAACTTCCTCATCAATACTTCGATTTAAGCGCCCCCAAATGGCCCTCTTTTCTGTGGGTATTGAGCATGTAATCTGCATTCTGTTCTCTTCTAGTTTTCTCACTCGATACCAAGCATGCATGCTCAATAGTCATCAATGTTGCGGAAGAGACTCTATCTAAAACTAGGATAGACAATATGCAAAGATATTTTTGGCACAACTGAAATCCCAATAATTAATATCAATACTCTAAACTTTTCCACTCAAATATAATTTAACGTAGAAAACCCCTTAGATTGAAGGGTAAAAACCACAGGAAAACTATATATATTAATCCAAATGGTGGTTTCATTTGTGCTTTTCTAATCATCCGCATGCTACTGAACGTATTGCTGAATTCAATTAACCCATAAAATGGGTATCAAGTGGGCCACACAAATTAACAAATTCATGGGCCACTTTTCATATAAACTTTGGGCTTCTTTTATATATCTTTTCCTAGCCCACTGGCAAACCCAACAATCTTAGTGTTATTCTTTCCTATTCAAATCTTCCAGAATGGTCGTTCGACATCGAGCATTCTCAGCTTTCCCTTGCTCAGCTTCCTCTCTTATTTTCACAGTACACAAATATATAGTTAATGTTTTAAAGTGAATGAAATAAAGAAATAAATATCACTCCATATTAATGACGTACTTCATGAATCGATTGTAGGCGGATGGAAGCTCTTCTCTGGAGCTGCAATTAATTTTTACAGATTTATAATACTCAAAAACTCATGTTATTTACTCCATAACAGTAATACCGAGCATAATGTAATTTCTCTCACCTCCATTTTTTCTATCGAGCTATTGAGTTGATCTCTTGTAAATTGAATTTACATTTTAAATCTTTATAAATTTTATGTTCTCTTTAATTTAAACACTTTAACAATACATAATTTCATAACATTGAAAGGGGAATCACATGATTTATATTGTGAACCTAGTTTAGTTTATGTTAAAAATTACTCCTATATCCCCTCCATTTTCTACATACAAATTTAAGATCTAAACATATGGAATTTATGAAGCTACAAACTTCAATAATTAGGAATTATAGAGAGAGAGAGGGGAAGGGGGAAGGGTCACGTAGTTTAAGTAAATTAATTTTTGATGTAATGATGTAAGAAAAATGTAGGGGGTTCTGGGTGATTTAATTGAATAAAATGTATTTTCTTCGTTCCATTTTAAATGTTTGTTTTACTTTTTCATGAATATTAAAAAATATAGTATTTTAATATGTAGTGAGGTGAGAGAAATAATATTTTAATATTAAGTAAGTATGTTTATTAGTGTGATGTATGGGTTATGAAGAGAGAAATAATTTATTTATGTGAGTCTCATCTACCAAAAATGAAAATGTAGAGATTAAAATGAGACGTCCAAATTAAAAATATTTAAAGATTGAAACGGGACGGAGGAAGTATGATATAATTGAATTTGACAAAATTGTGTAAAAAGAATGTGATATTTTTGTAATATTGTAGTATTGTAAGGGTTTTTATATTGTAATTCATCCGTTCCACCGAAAGGTCTTCATTTTACTATATTGGGCATTACATTCAAAGGTCCATATTTTCCCTTTTACTAAAAGGTGGCCCCACATATGCTCACCATTCACTACTAATAAAATTATTCACTACACATAAGATAATAATACTCCTTAATCTATGCAAAAAAGTAAATGAGGACCTTTGCTCGGGACGAAGGGACTATATTGTTTCCATTTTAAGGATGTGCAAGTCTTTTTGAGAAGGTAAAAAAAAAAAAAAAATGGGCAAGTAATCTTGGGACAAAGGAACTAATGGAGTATTATTTTCTAGATAGAAAAATTAATTGCCTCATATTGGATATTTTTCATTTATGTACTTAATTCTTATTAAATATAAACGATATGTTGAGCCCATTCAACTCAACTCAACCCAATTGGAAAGGCAAGTGAGCATAAGTTTAATAATAAAAGCCCAAACGTATACATATCAATTTCCTCGGCGAGTTCAAATGCAAGTAACCTGTCATTTAATTAATGGCTTCATTTATCCAAAAACGATTTTTTAGAAAAATAATTTATAATTGAAACCATAAATATATTTTCGAACTTTTTATTTATCTGCTGCCTTGCAATTCACATAACAAAACCATAAAAAAATCACAAATCCAGGCTTCCAGCCATAACAAAATCCTATGAAATATCAATTCCAGCCCATGTTATATATGAGTGAGAGATGCGTGTAACAGTGGACACGTGTAATTTGAAATAAAATGGTGCACGCTATACATGTTTATCGTGCACACACTAATGGGACCCTTCCAAGTTTGAATAGTTTGATTAATCTGAAACATATGGAATCCAATTCAAATGATTTATAATCCATTCATAAATCAGTATTTACCTTTAATATAAGCTAGAAATCTCCATATACATGAGAGTAACCTTTAATGCACGCACTAATTAAGTAATTAACAATATAAAAAAACATATGTATGTGTTGTTTAATTAATTAATACCTGATAATTAATTAGGTTAGTTGGATGATCGATTATTATCCTTGAGGTTGAGGCAGCTTGGTGGTAAGATATGAGAGTGGTGCAATATCCACATTTGACTTCCAATAATCTCTTACATGGAATTCCCACCTAACAAATTCACGTATGATCACCTACTATACAACAATCTTAATTATATATTCAGTTAAATTTCAATTTTTACATATTTTCAATTTAAACGTCTCATATAAATTTTTATATTTTTATTTTTGGTAAATGAGACTTATATAAATTAATTATTTCTCTCTACATTGGTACACTCATCACACTAATACATCTATCCACTCTATGTTAAAATATTATTTTTCTCACCTCACTACACATTAAAATATTATATTCCTTAATCTACGTGTAAAAAAACAAACATAAAGTTAGAAACGGGACAGAAGATATATGCACCAGTACTAAATGAAAATCAAGAAGGGCAATGAATCGGATTCATAAACCCTATGGTAATGCTGATTTGTTAACTTTGATCTTATAATGGTTTTTAAATATTGGTTTTGAAACACCAATTAGTGCAAGTGTAGAATTTTGAAACTTAAAACCAATTTCATAAATTAGAAACAAACATATTTCATCAAAATTCTCGATCGATGTCATTCTATACCTCTATAGTAATTTGGTGCTTTAATACCATTTATTGAGGCTTAACACACAAAATGAAAATAGTAATAGGAAATACGAGAATTGTCAACCTAGTTTATTTTTGGAAAGAATACTTTGGGGACAATGCCAAGTCATGCATTTTCACTATAATTTTTTATTCACTTAAATACAAATATAATATCATAGCTAATTTAATCCTAACTCTAATGGGCTTGGAATTCCTAGACTTCAGATTCTATTATCTAGCAATATTGAATTTGGACAAGGTCCACTAGATAATACTCCATATAGTATGAAGTTGAGATATATGCAATTAGCTTGCTAAAAGTATTTGCAATGCGCCATAACATACCATATTATAACTACTTTGAAATTTTAAAATTAAACGTGATGCGTTTTTAATATTATATATGATAACCTACTATACATAAAATTAAAAAATAATGTCAAACACGTAAACGCTTATTTACCGATTATTATTTAGTACATGAAAATTTAATTTTTTTTAGATATTAGACTCTTTTAAATAAATTTTTTTACTCTTTAAAGAGCTGATATTCGGTGCACCTGGGTGTAAGGGTGCACTTATATGTGTATAACTTTTTATTCTATTTTATATACATGTTATTTTATTTTGTATACATATTTCTTAATAATTTTATACTATTTTCACACTCAATTTTTCATTTAAAAAAACTAGCATCCATATGTGTATAACTTTTTATTAAATAGTGTATACATATTTTTTAATAGTTGCATATTTTTTACACTCAATTTTTCATTAAAAAACTAACAAACAAATTGTATACATTTTAGTTCATAATTGTATATGTTTTTGTTCATAATTATACGTTTATGAAAGTGGGTGCATTGTATCTTGGGGTGCACCCAAGTGCATAGTAGTATTAATCCTCTTTAAATTATTGTACCCTGATTTACGAATTACTCTTTAGAGAGAATTAACTATTACTCTTCAGAATAAAAATAATAATATTACTCTTTAAATTTTGATATATTGTGATTTTTTATATTGAGAAGTATTTTATTTTTTATTCTAAAGAGTAATAATTTATATCTTTAAAGAGTAATCTTAATGTGCTAAAGAGTAATATGAAAAACACTCATGAAATCATTCTACGCAAAATTTTACTTTAAAATTATATTGTATTCTATTTTCGTCTCGTGTTAAATTTACATTTTTTATTTTGATTTGTCTCAAATTGAGGTTCAAATACATTTTCTTTTTTGTCAAGTATATAACTAATTACTACATATTATATATTATATTTCTCAATCTATTATTCATTAAAATATTGTAACTCTTAATCCATCGTTTAAAAAAAAAAACTTGAACCGTAATGCGGAAGGTAATATTTTAAAGCAATACTTAGAAAATAAATTTATTAACCTCACAGTGAGAGGGCTCTTCAAATACCTAATCAAAATATAAGTATCTAATTTTGGGCAAAAGATATTTTTGCCCATTCATGGGACCAAAAATAATGTAATCTCTCTCATCCATATGCAACATAAGAACTTTTAGCAAAGCTAAAACAATTAGTTACAAGTAAATGTCAAACCCCTCAACCCCACCCCCACCCTACTCCAAAAAACTATCAATAAACAAGCATTTGTCAAATTAGGTGAACAATTCATGTGAAGTCTATTTCCAAAGTGTGGATTAAATAGACCACCTAAATTTCCAAATTTATGTGAAATCAATCCCTAACCATGCTTTAATTGGGCCCTTATAATCCATTAGCCCCATTTGGGCCACTCCCTTTATCCCAACATTGTTTAGGAAATGTTTGTTTAAAGTTGGAATATTAGAGTGAACTTTTTTTTACCAAAAGTTTTTCATTTATTTATTTATGATGGAATTGATAGCATCATAGTTAAGGATGATAACTTATTTTACAATTATGAAAGGGGAAAGTAGTGTTGAATGGTGATGAGGAGTTGGAATAAAGTTATTCATGATTTTCATATAATTATAATAAAATATTTATAATCAACCATAAAAATAATAATTGGGACCTCTGCCTTAAAAAGAAGAACATCACAATTGAGGAGTCTCATAATCTCATTGCTAGATTTAAACTCTAACTCTAGATTCAGTGTACCATGGGTATAATAATTTGGCAAAGTAATTTGGTGTGATAGGAAAGAAAAAGGGCTCTCTCTAAGCTTTTTCAAGTTCAAATTTAAAATAGCATTATACATATATATGTGTCTAAAAATTTATTCAATAATTTAGAATGATTAATTTAGTCCATAATATATATGAAAAATGACTCCACTGTTTGATTTATATCTTACAATAAAAATATTAATGATTATGAATGCAAAAGCGATTATATAGCTTTTGAATTCTTTAAACTTATTGTTGTAATATTATGTTTGATTTTTATATATCAATTTAAAATAAATATAAAAATACAAAGTTTATTAAAAAAATGAAATAACAAGCCCCATTTATATTTTTAATACTCCTCATAAACTAACTATATATCAACAAATAAAATTTGTGAAATTAATACTTAATAATCATTTAATCAAAGATGAGTTTAATACACATCATAAACTAATCACGAATAATTTTTTTGAAATTATTACATATAACAAGAAATAAAATTTGTGAAATTATTAATTAAAGCATACACTTGTATAAATCGTGGGTTTATAGTGTAAACTTGTGGTCTCTTCTTACCCTCCTATATTATATCCTATGTTTAGCTAGCATGACTATATGTTTTCAAGGTTCACAAAAACTAATTCATAAAAAAAAAAACTAATATTTTAAAATTATTGGTCAAACCATTAAATTTAGGGTAATTTTAGAGTATGTTCAGTACACGATTACACTATAAGATGGCGTCCAGGATAGTGTGCTCCCAAATTCCGTATTTTTTTAGAGTTGTACTCTTTAATATTAAATGTTGTACCCTTTAATATAAAAAATATATTTTAGCATAAGAACATATACTTTTATTTTTCTGGAAATATATTTTAGCATAAGAATATATACCTAAAAAAAATTGAATTTTATTTGTCTTCCATATTTTCTTATCAGATTTTAGGCTTTATTTTCTTCAAAAAAAAATAATTTTATTTGTTTTCCATATTTGTTTTGTTCTTATCTGATTTTAGGGTGCATTATTGAGATTTTGTAATTATTTCTTTTTGTAAATTTATGATTTTTTTAAGATAAACTCTCATGTGAGACGAGTCAACTCATCATTAAAGTATGCTTATTGTAGATAAAAAATATGATTATTTGTAGTTAAAGTATGTTAATAATAAATTATATTATAACACGTTAAAATCATATTTTAATGCATTCAGCATACTTTACCAAACATACTTTAACAACCATTAAACATACTTTATCTAGAAAATAGACATACTTTAACACGTCTCACAAACCGTCTCACATAAATAGCGTCTCACATAAATTCGTGTGAAACGAGCATCTATGATGTATGCAATTTTCAAAAGCCTAATATTTCAGTATTCTGAAACTTTTAGTAAGATAAAGATATGAAATTTCTAAGTATAGCTCAAAATTTTCTATATTCCGCCATCCTAATTAAAATAGTATTCATGATATTCCATCCTAATTAAAATAGTATTCATGATATTATTCATGATATTTCATCCTAATTAAAATAGTATTCATGATAGTATTCATGATATTCCATCCTAATATAGTATTCATGATATTAAATACTATTCATGATATTACGGTATAATGTGTGCAATTTTTCAATATCAAAATTTCAGTATTTCCAAACTTTTAGCATGGTAAAGATATTAAATTTCTAAGTATACCGCAAAATCTTCTGTATATTTTTTCAATACCAAAATTTAAGTATTTCCAAGTTTTTAGTTTTTCAATACTAAAATTTCAGTATTTCCAAATTTTTAATACGATAAAGATATAAAATTTCTAAGTATATCGCAAAATCTTCTATATACCGCTCATCCTAATTAAAAGTATATACTCCTTTTAAGAAGTTCTTATCCGATACATTGTTATGGGAAGACATTTCCTTTAACTTATCCGAGTTATGGGACATTTCCTTTAAGAAGTTCTTATTGGAAAATTTGTTATGGCAATACATTTTATTTTTACTTATTAGTTATATGTATAAAAATATGAGTGTCAATTTTTAATTTTATTTGATATAAAGTGGAGGACAAAGTTTAAGATAAATTACACCTCACTTCAAATTTGTTATTATTCGTCATCAAAATGATACATGCTACCACCTATTTATAATAATTACAGAACCTCTCACACACTTCCTAAAACATTCTCACAATTTCATCTAGATATTAAATCTTTTCACCTAAAACATTCTAACTAACTATCACAATTTCATCTAGATATTAAATCTTTTCTCCTAAAACATTCTAACTAACTATCACAATTTCATCTAGATATTAAATCTTTTCTCCTGAAACATTCTAACTAACTATCACAATTTCATCTAGATATTAAATCTTTTCTTGATATTAGTTGTAATATGTTCTCATATTTCTAGAGAACACTAGTTTCGCAAACACATTAACTAATCTAGAATTTTTTATTTTATTAAACAGTATCACAAGTTTTTACTGTCTTTAAATATATAAATAAACAAAGTATGGTATGGAACCTTACGAAATGAATCCACATACAATTTTATGTATTATTTATTATCTTACTGATAGTACTGTTTAGTATATATTATAAGATTTAATATTAAATTTTATGTTATAATCGTAATAACATTGTTCACATAATATTTTATCATTAAAGTTCATGATGTATTTTACTTTTGATTTGTAAAACCTTGTGATTCATGTTCTTTTATTCCTATGGTTTAATTTTTATCATTATGATTTAATATTAATTTTAAAGATATAATTGTATTTTCTTATTTGTAGTTTATGTAATATTTCACTATTATTCACGTAATATTAAGATGTAATGATTTATAATCTATTTTATCTCGGCGTATATTAAGTAATTGGGGCAAGTGGCCTAGTAATTTCAATGAGCCGGACGCTCCTCGCAATTTTGGGGGCCTTTTTGGGCCCTTATTGGGTTTTGGGATCATCAAGCCCAATGGATGAACTGGGGGAATGGGAGCCCAACTTCGAGGCCCTACTACATTAGCCCCTAGGTTTCGTCATCACTAGCGCGTGGCGAGTGGAGGCGGAACCTTCCTAATACACGCGTGTCATAATCTTGAATTTTGAATTTTGGAAGTGACGTCTTGGAAAGGTTAGGGATCATGAAATAACGTTTCGAGATCTTGGGGTGTTTTTCGGCGCGCCTTTTCATCATTTAGGCTACGTTGGGTAAGCTCCGCATTAATTACTTTCTGAGCAGGAGTCAGGTCGATTGGGGAGATGTGCTATAAAAGTGGCCTTTCGTTGCTTTGATTCATATTTTCCCTTTCATCGTTTCTGCTTCCAACTCGTAATTCTCCTTCGACTCTTCTCCTAAAGCATGAATCCTGGTGATCATCCTGCGAGCCAGTCGGTCCTCCGAAGGATGGCAAGTGGTGGAGAAGGAGTATCGGAATCCCTAGAGAGGGCATTCCAAGACCTGCAGGAAGAGACTGAAGTTTCTTCGTCGCGCCGAAGGCTTCCAGCGGCGACCCGCTCTCTACCTTCTTTGATTGCTACGACGGAGAATGTGTCGGATCCTGAGAACATCCAGGCATGAATTGCTTCTCATGATGGGGCCCACAATGGGATGTGCGCCCACTTCCAAGATAGCACTATTCCTCAGTCCTAATTTGACGAATTATCTTCGAAATATGCGGCACCGGGAGTGGAATTTATTATGCTGACTGAGCACGAAAAGGCGAGCAAGCCGACTAGAGGACGAGTGGAGGTAAATGTCCATATGTTAAAATTAGGGTTCTGTCTGCCTCTTCATCCGTGCTTAGCGGAACTTCTTAACTATTGGAATTTGGTGCCACATCAGCTTTCTCCGAATGCTTGGGCTACAATAATTGGATTCATACTCATGTTTTGTAAGAAGGGATATCGTCATCTGTCACCTAAGAAAATCGACTATTTGTGCTGTCCTTCGGAGGAAAATTTACACAAAGGGTTTTATCGACTCAACCCTTCTCGATGATTGACTCTCTCAGGGAAGTCTACCTCCATAAAGAATTGGAAGGAATGGTGGTGCTGGGCAACGGGCGTATGGAAGCCGCTGCAAATTAGGGTTCCCTCGACCTTCCAGCTAATTCGTTCTCGCGGAGGTATGTCCTCTTATCTTTGTCTTTTATTTGTCCGAGAGGTATAGTCGTCGTGTTTTTCACCCTGATTTTCAGATAGGGACACCCGTCCGGGTCCCCTTCATTCTAAAGAGTTCTTGGAACTGGTGAGCGTCATTATTAGAATGAATGCTCAAGAGAGGAGCACCGATATCATTATCGACGAGCTCTTAAAAAAGTACGGGCTCATGGTGGATTCTGGTGCGCCGGTCCCTTTGTCGGTGGTGACTATTGCTGCTCACGTTGATGCCGATTCAGAGCCCCCGGGGGCCTCCCTCGTTGATCTAGACATCCCTGTTGGGGTAGCGGTGATTCCTATAGGGTCGTTTATCTCCCTTGGTCAAGCGGAATTAAGGCAGACGCCTTAACATATATAATAGAGGTGGATGAGTCTTCACCGACAGAGACGAGCCCTCGGACTTTACAAGAAGATGTAGTTGCACCAGTTTCAGGAGCCGGTGATTTCGTGGAAGATGATGTCATCGTGAGCCGCGAGCCTGTTGACGCTGTGCCACAAGGAGGTTTTGATGATGTGATGGTCACTTCGGAGGGAGGGCGTGGAGAGGATTTTTTGCTTCACGACTCCGGCTGTTCTTCTCCTGTCGTCCGCATGGTGCAACGGCGTCCCGGGGGTCCAAGTGGAACGACTGCAGATGATCAGTCGGCACCTATCAGCGGGCCTTCCGAGCCCCCAAGCAAGAGGGTTAGGGTTGATAGTTTTGGCCTTTTTTCTGGTGGTGTCGCCTTGAGAGTTCCTTCGACCGATACCCCTATCTTGGTTTTAAGGTTGGTGCCTCTACTCCTGAGGTTCGCTCTCTGCCATCAGTGCTTCGCAGTTTGTACGGGTCAAATCCGTATGATTCCAATCAATCCACTCTTCCCGCATATATGATAAGAGCAATGGAGTCCATCCCTGCTAGCTTCACTCAAGAAAAAAATGATATTATAGGGGCTTTAAACCCCGAGGACCTTATCTATGCAGTGATCGGGTATCACGCACGGGCTTTGAGCTATTCATGCCAGGTGTCCCTCCTCCTGGCTCGCTAGGGCAATAATGCGGCTCAATCTATTGCTTTGGGTCGCCAGCGGGATGCAGATCTAGCCCGAATAAGGGAGGAGGCGGAGAAAGCAGAGCGGAGGCACTCGGAAGAGATTGAGGCAGTTAAGGTGGAGGCCGTCCGCCAGCATAAAGCTTTGGAGGATGCCTTAAAGGCAATTCAGGAGGAGTTGAAGCTGGCCGAGGAAAAGCTCTTTCCAAGTGAAGCGTTGTTAAAGGCCGCCGAGGGAGTTCTAAAAGAGTTGGAGAAGGGAAAGAGTCGGCTCGTCCAGGAGTTGGACGAAGTGAGGAGGCGACTGGCTGATTCTCAAGAAGAGCTGAAAGTCAAAGAGGCTGAGGTATCCGCCTTGACTCACTAGTATGAGGCGGTTTTTTCGTCCTCAATCAATTTCGAGAGAAAAATTATTGGAAAAGTGGGTTTTGCCAAGGCTTTGGCGCCTTGGCGCGGTTGGCCAACGGGATTGGCGCGACGGTTCTTCTAGAAAATTTTCGCCAAATGTTGCACGCCCGTATCGCCGCCTCAGGATTGCCAGCTGGCATAGATTGGGAGTCTGAGGGGATGAACTTGGCTCCATAGGGACTTGTGTTCGATTTTTCCATTTCCAAGCTTTCCCAACCAAGTGGCCTCTCAACCATCTATAGCATTGACTTCCGCAATGTCCCCTTCTCGTTCTGTTCCCGGACCAACTAGTTCTCCTGTCGGGGCTTAGTTTCTAGGGTAGAATATCATTGTAATTTCTCCATTTCTCCTTTGTTAGTTTTCACCCGGCTTGTAATTTTGTTCTTCAATAGAAATCATTGTATTTAATAGTGGCTCTGACATGTATTAATTATGCATTTAATGCAGTAGATCTCCTATATCTTCGCCACCAATTTTTCTCGAACTGTCACGTCAGACATTATTCTTCCCACAATCTTTAAGCCTGATCTCGTCCACGTGTCTTAATCCAATGCTCCATCATCTCTCCTTCAACTGGACTCTTCGAGTTCTAGGAGGGGGACAGTTATTGGGCCTCCACCTTCTTTCCCTATTAAAGGGATTGGCTAGGCGAACCCCTAAGGCCACACTTGAACTTTTTACCCTTCTATACCTTTTTGTTTGTGTTGAACTTGTGAAAAAAATGGCGTTTGTTCCTTTTCTTGGGTTGTTTATACTTATTTGTCTACTTTTCGTTGATCTAATTCCTTCGCTTACAGCGGTCGACTTGAGATCCTCGTAAGAATTCCTTAGTTCGGAAGAGGACGAAGAGCCAAGTAATGTTAGGGTTCCTCCTGTTGTCCCTGTGACATGAAGTGGCCGCCGCTCAGTTCTGCCACCTCCGTGTTATGAAATTCTTTAGGAGCCCATTCTTTATGGGGAGGGATCATCGCGGCGGCGCGTGGTCCCCAAGACTGAAAGTCGAGCCTCTCATTCTTTTGTGAACTTAGAGGATTCCGCCAATCCTAACAGTGTGAGCTGTCCTTCCAGTCCGGGCCGCGCAGTAACTAACTCTACTTTGAGGGGTTACTCCACTAGCATGCGAAGTGAGGATGTAGATGGAATCTTTATCCTGTACAGTTATCATGGGATTGAATTTGGTACACCTGGGCAACATAAGCGTCCTTGGAGTGGGGAGCCCGACCATGCCGTTTCAATACGGGTATGTTTGCTGCTAGTGTCTGGCTACCTCTAGCTCACGCCATTGGCCGAGAGTTGATTAATTGGGGTTTGGCCCAAATGCAAATAATATCTTCAGCCTGGGCTAATTTGATAGGTCTACTAGTATTGCTTTACGAAAACGGATGCCCCTCTCCTTCTGCCCGGGATATTGATTATGTCTATTGCTACATTCGTGATACAGGTTGTCACGGTCATTACTATCTACAAGTGCAGCGAGGCGTTCATTCTATATTCAATAGGAATTCCATTGGTGATCAGCATTCGAGGCGCCAATGGTTTTGGGTGCGAGTGTTCGAATGTCGAGATTCACTCAGAAATTATTTGTCTGTACTATGCGCCTTCTGGACTCCCGAGTCTTGTAAGTTTTATTACTGCCTCTTTTCGCTGTGCCTTTATTATTTCCTTCTCGTGATTTTTCTCTGCATTGTGCTTTTTGGTAGCTCCGCTTCGTCTAGCTGAGGAAGAACTATCTCTCGGATTTCACCGAGCTTTCGACGCGATCAACCGGATGACTCTTCCTCGTGACGTCTCATCACTTCTGTCTGACGAGAGGCTCTCGGGGGAGAACCTCTATCAAGATCCGACTCGGGCTCTACCGGTAAACTTCGAGGGAAGGGTAAGTGATAATTTCTCATCTTGGGACGCCGCTCTTGAAGAATTTTTTTCTGATCAGGTCGTGTATCCTCTGCCTCAAAGGCCCCGTCAAGAAGCCGGTCCGAGTCTAGTTGTGGCCGAAGATACTTCCGTAGCAGTGAGGGGAAGGACTGGGCTCCGTGGTGTAGTAGCCGTCAATGTTGACAGAACTGAGGAAACTGTGACGGGGGCGACTCAGGGTGGGGTTTCCGTGGGCGTTGGCGAAGCGGTATGTACTCGCGCCATCTGACAAGGGGAAGGCCCCAATGAAGGAAATAGAAATACAAGAAAGTGACACTCTGGAGGTGAACATTCTGGAGGCTACTCGTCGTGCTAGTCGGGGCACCAGCGTTCGAATTAACCTGATTGAAGACCCGCCAAGCACTAGTCAGCCTCAAGTTCTTTACCCCGTCAGCGACCCAATTCTCAGAGGGGGAAGACTTGATAGTGGTGCCCAACAGCGGACTCCTCCGGTATGGGAGACTCATGCCATGGGAGGCGGCATTGGTGGGGGTGTTCCTCTGGTTGCCTTGGAGGAGTTGTTGCGAATGAGGAGTATGGGTGATGCACGGTCAGCCATTGAATCGGAACTGAGTGTCTCGGAAGCCGGCTTCGTTCCCATTTGTTCATGGAACCCCATGCTGTCTCGCTGGTTGCAAATTACTAGGCCTCATGAGATCGGCAACGGTGCTTTGGTGAGTGTTGGACATGCGCTTACTTTCTTATGCTGCTTCCTTCTTGTGACGGAATCTGGGCAATCCATCCCTCTGGCGGTCGGCCTTAGTACGGAAGCTTCTACTCGTGCTGAAGAGCTCTCATCGGTGACGGAGACCCAACAGGCTATGGTGGCAGAGAAGTTTATCACCGATGCTAATACTCGAGCCACAACTTACAGGGAGAGGGCACGTTTGGCTGAGAGACAAGTTCATCAGTTGGAGGTTGTTCGCTATCTAGCCGAGCATGAATTAGAATGGGAGAGGGAGCGTGTTGCCCAACTGGAGGTGGAAGTAGCATGGATGAGGAGCCTTCTCAACTTCTCTGGAGCTGGTGGTGGCGCGGGTCCTAGTGGCGCGGGTGGCATGGTGGTGTCGGGCCCAGCAGTGTCGGTCTCCGTGGTGCTTGACGGGAGGCCCTTTTTATGTTTATGTTTTTTCTGTAAACTTGTTTCTTGGGTTACGATGTTGCAATAGGTCCTTTTATAAGACACTGTGCATTTTATTTCTTGCACTTTTGCTTATGGCCTTACAATCTTGTGGCCTTACTATTTTCTTTACAACTTGTGCACATGGTGATTCGTTTAAGTATGTTCAGGCATAGAAGCGCTTTAAGTTCTGAGCGTTCCACGGATGTTTGATACTCTCGCCATTGAGTTCGCCGAGCTCATATGCCCCGTTACCGAAGTTTCATTTTACTATGTATGTGCCTTCCCAATTTGCACCAAACACTCCACCGCCTTGTTGGCAGACATTCTTCATTACCAAATTTTCGACTGTGAAATCCCTACTACGTACCCTTTTGTTGTATTGGGACTCTAGTCTTGATTTGTATATCGAATGCTTTTCCACCGCCTGTAGCTGAAGTTCTTCCAATATTAAGATTAAGTTCAATGGGTTCTGAATTGGTTCCTTCTCCTTTATGAGACACGCGAAAGGTTGGGTAAGCTACTTCTGCGAGTATAACCGCTTCTGTATCGTACGTTAAGGAGAAGGGGGTCTCTCCGGTTGATGTTCTGGCGGTGGTGCGGTACGACCAAAGGACTCCAGGTAGTTGAGGGGCCCAGTTTTTCTTTAGTTTTTCTAACCTGGTCTTGAGAGTATGCTTAATTACTTTGTTTACTGCTTCTACTTGTCCATTTAACTAGGGGTAATAAGGCGTTGAGAATAATTTTTCATCCCTAGTCCGTCACAATTCGGGATTACTCCCGGCAACGGTGCCAAAATTTAGTGTGCTGTCGCCGGCACCCAAAAATAAAATTTATAATTTTTCCAAACAAACCCACTAAGAATGTAATAGGGTAAGTAATGGTCGAACCCACAGAGAATAATCGAATTTAAATTGAATTAATCGTGTTTGTAAGAAAGTAACAATGGGAGATTGGATTGAGACTAACAACTAATAGACATAAAAATAAATAATTAAAATAGCAAAAACATAAAATTAAGATAACAAATAAATTGAAAACCTAGTCCAAGGATTTGATCCTCTCCCATGTCCTAACTCACATGTATGAAATTTCTAAAACACCAACAAGTTCATAAACTCAAGCCCCTAAGCTAACGGTACGACCAATTAACTCGAAATATTCTTAAGTTTGATAACCTAGGGTACGACCTCTAGATTAAACTATTCCCGAGTGACCCTATGGATTCGAACTTGACAATGCATTAGGGTTTAGATGTTAGGACTACTAGGCTATGAAAACGGGGGTAGCGAATCATACAACCTAGATTTCGTGATTTCAAGAGGTACTCCCTCATTTTGCTACTCGATTCACAATATTATAACAATTACAGATTACAATATATAAATAGCTATTGAAAAATCAATCACCTATTAGAGGAGTAGTCCAAACAAGCAATTGAAAATTCAAGATTCACATCAAAGTCAATCATAAAATAAATTCATAAAACATGTTGGTAATTTTATTCCTAATCAAACATTAAAATTAATCTATGGAGGTTCACAATCCTTGGACTAGAAATGAAATTACATAATTGAAATAAAATAAAATAAATTAAAAAGACTAAACCGATATTCTAAGTGGTGGAGTTCTTCCCGTCGCCTCCTAATCTGCTTCACAACGTGTCTGATCCGTGAGTGTGTGATCTCCTAAGATTAATATATTCCATAAAGAATCATGAATTAATTTATCTTTGACCTTCCTTCTTGAAGAGTGTCCAAGTTCATTGGATCTTTTTATCTTTGCTAAGTTTTCTTTTGCTCTCCGAATCAAATCCCTCTTTATTTTGCCTTGTCAAAATCTTTAATTTTCCTGTAATAAAAATTATTGTATCAGTAACACAAAATAAATTATTGTGACTATACAATTTATCTTAATTTTGGCCTATTTCAATAAGAAATAAAATAATTAAATATAAGTGTATAAAATATATGTAAGTCGTAATTAGTATTAAATAATTCACAACTCACGCGTAAAGAAGTGAATTACATCCAAAATAATCATGTAAAATTACGACTTATCAAACTACTCACACCTAAACCTTTGCTTGTCCTCAAGCAAAATAAGATCAAAACAAGGCATAGGAAAAATAACAATCATGACACTTTCAAAAGAGACCAAATAAGGTACACCAAATACAAATGAGTGATAGAATATCTTAAAAAAATTTGCGACTTATGTAGAACATAAAAATTCAAAAATTCATGGCCTCACAGTGGTTTCGCTCAATAACGCTCAAGTATATGTGAGGGGTAGCGAAACACTCAAAATTAAATAAGATAAGACATTACCATAAGCTTGCTCCCAAATCAAATCTCCACCAAGTTCAATGAGCATTGTGCAAATATCAAAAGGACTTTTAAAATGGTTGTAATGGGGCTTAGGATAAGGTGGGATAAAAAGGATTATAAATACTATATTTACCACTTTGCAAATTGTGTTAATCATATAGGGCATATATTAAAGAGATATATCTTGCCATTCTCAATTTTTTCCACATCCACTCCTTCATTTTTCTTTGTTGATAATTCTGATTTTTCATCATACATCCCCTACCCATACCTGTTCGTTTTCAAAATCTTGAACAGTAGGACACTGAAGGGTTCAATGTCTTTAAAAAAAATTCTGCTATAATTTCCAGCTTCTGCCAAATTTTTTAACATCCAGATTTTTTCTTCCTTTCTTTTTTTTTCCTTTTCAACCATTTTTTTTCTTCCTTTTCTTTTCCTCTTTTTTTTGTTCACCATTTTTTTTTCACATCAACTCTCCTTCATCTTCAATTCAATCTCAACAAATGCTTCCAATGATTTCTATAATTTGCAAAATAGTAGGGGTTCAAATGGAAGAATTTAAGAAAGAAATGGAACATGGCTAATTGATATGCTCATTCAATCAAGAAAATAGAGCTTATATAGTATGAATAGTTGTTTAAGACGCAAAGCTCACAACAATAGAGTAATTTTGCCATGAATTCTCAAACAAAAAATTATTTCACATTCGTCACAAAAATAACAAGACAACTCCAACAACTCACAAGTATATATACATCAAATCTAACTCTCTTGTCATGCCAAATATTTCACATATCAAAGGCACAATCTTAACATAAATTCAACACCAATTTCACATGTGCACAAATGTAAAAATATGATTCCAAATGAATTACTATGCACGTGCAATTAAATAAAAAAAATTGCAACCTCAAGTACCACTCAATACACCTAACCTACCCACACCTAATTATTTTGATTGCCCTCAAGCAAAAAAATAACAATAAAATTCAAGGGAAAATCAAGTGTAAGAGTGGAAAGAAGTCACCGAATGAAGTTCATGAATTGACCATATGTTGGGTTTTTTTCTCTTCTCCAAAAACGTCACCAACACCATCATCGTTTCACTCTATAGCCTATAATTAAGCACACACCAAAAGAACAAGATTATTTATTAAGAAAATAAAATTAAAAATAAAAATACGAACCTATGTTGGGTTGCCTCCCAACAAGCGTCTTTTCCTTATCGTTGTTGGCTCGACGTTTACTTCCCTTTCACGTAATAGGAGTAAAATGTTAAAACCAATATAATGATCTTATTGGTTTGCGAGAAGTGTTCTCTCCCTTCAAAATTATATGGTTCTTGGTCAGCCTTAACATGTCAAGCTCCACAGAAAATTGTTTGATCGCCACAAGAAAATGATCTTTAATCTCATCAATGCGAAACACTTCAATTGTCTCCTTTACTTGAGAATCTTCAACCTTTGGCAACCTGTATAAAGATGAAAATGAATCAGAATTAGTAGAATTTAATTCGGGCAGCCTTTTCTCATTTTCGTTTCCAACAGAACTGACACTGAAGGCTTCAGTGTCAGTTTCTGCTACCAGAATTTTCTGCACCAATTCTGCAGAATTTTCAACACACTCAATCTCCTCAATTTCTGACTTAATCAAGAATTTTTCATCATTAGTGGACTCCACGACACGTTCCTCATGATTTGCACTTTGATGTGCAACTAAACGTTCAACCTCAGTCCTTAATTGGCTACATTGGCGCTCCAAACTCTAAAGACTCAATTGGGTTCCTTGTTGAAACATCAAATTACTAATTTTCATCCATTTTATCAAGGACTCCAATGAAGCCTTCGAACTTTGTTCATCACCATAATACCCATCATCCTCATAATAGCATTCACTATCATTGAAGGATTGATGTCTTTGATCATAGTAGCCACGCCTTTGAAAATTATGTGGTTGATCATGATAATGGTCCACATATCGGGGATGATATGGGTTATGCCACCCTTGATTGCAAGTGTTGACATATAGTTGATCATTCCAATGTCTTTGTGGATTAGCACTCCAATATTCATCTCTTTGTCTCACCACTAATATATCAATCAAGGATGGACAATCATGAGTGGAATGAAGTGTGGTTGCACAAACTCTACATGGCTGAACATTCTGACAATAATAACCATGATATCGATCCATTAGAAGCAAGCCTACAAGGAAAAAAAGTGATTATCCACGAAAATTAGGAAAAACGAAAACAGGGCAGACCTGGCATTGAAGGGTTCAGTGTCAGTGCACTGCTGGGCAAAATTTCAAAAATAAATAAAATAAAATTACAAAAAATTCAACAAAAATTTGGGATTACTCCCCAGCAACAGCGCCAAAATTTGGTGTGCTGTCGCCGGCACCCAAAAATAAGATTTATAATTTTTCCAAACAAACCCACTAAGAATGTAATAGGGTAAGTAAGGGTCGAACCCACAGGGAGTAATCGAATTTAAATTGAATTAATCGTGTTTTTAAGAAAGTAACAAGGGGGATTGGATTGAGACTAACAACTAATAGATATAAAAATAAATAATTAAAATAGCAAAATTATAAAATTAAGATAACAAATAAATTGAAAACCTAGTCCAAGGATTTGATTCTCTCCTATATCCTAATTCACATGTATGAAATTCCTAAAATGCCAACAAGTTCATAAGCTCAAGCCCCTAAGCTAACGGTATGACCAATTAACTCGAAATATCCTTAAGTTTAATAACTTAGGGTACGACCTCTAGATTAAACTATTCCCGAGTGACCCTAAGAATTCGAACTCAACAATGATTAGGGTTTAGATATTAGGAGTACTAGGCTATGAAAACGGGGGTAGCGAATCATACAACCTAGATTACGTGATTTCAAGAGGTACTCCCTCATTTTGCTACTCGGTTCACAATATTATAACAATTACGGATAACAATATGTAGATAGCTAGTGAAAAATCAATCACCTATTAGAGGGGTAGTCCAAACAAGCAATTGAAAATTCAAGATTCACATCAAAGTCAATAATAAAATAAATTCATAAAACATGTTGGTAATTTTATTCCTAATCAAACATTAAAATTAATTTACGGAGGTTCACAATCCTTGGAATAAAAACGAAATTACATAATTGAAATTAAATAAAATAAATTAAAAAGACTAAATCGATATTCTAAGTGGTGGAGTTCTTCCCGTCGCCTCCTAATCTGCTTCTCAGCGTGTCTGATCTGTGAGTGTGTGATCTCCCAAGATTAACATATTCCATAAAGAATCATAAATTAATTTATCTTTGACCTTCCTTCTTGAAGAATGTCCAAGTTCATTGGATCTTTTCATCTTTAGTAAATTTTCTTTTGCTCTCCAAATCAAATTCCTCTTTTATTTGCCTTGTCAAATCTTTAATTTTCTTGCAATAAAATTATTGTATCAGTAACACAAAATAAATTATTGTGACTATACAATTTATCTCAATTTTTGCATGTTTAAATAAGAAATAAAATAATTAAGTATAAGTGTATAAAATATATGTAAGTCGTAATTAGTATTAAATAATTCACAACTCACGCGTAAAGTGAATTACATCCAAAATAATCGTGTAAAATTATGACTTATCAGTAGGCCAGAAATATCCTTTCCGAATTATTTTTAACGCTAGCGCTTGACCTCCTGAATGGTTCCAACAGACTCCTTCGTGAACCTCTATCAACACTTTGGCGGCTTCATTTTTGTCCAGACATCTCAGCAGTGGCATTAAATATCCTTTCTTATACAACACGTCATTTATCATGGTGTACCTGGTGGCTCGGAGTCATAGTCGCCTAGCTTCCGCTTTATCTTCCGGCTTATTTCCTTCTCTGAGGAAGGCCTTAATGGGAGTCATCCACGTCTCTTCTTCGTTGATCTGCCAGATTGCCTGATCGCTTGGGGCTTCCTGTCTTATTATGCTGACGCTTCCTAATTGTTCGGCATTCTCTGAAGTCGTCAGTCGGGCCAACGCGTATGCCTGGGTATTTTATAGCCTGGGAACCCGCGTGATATAGATGTGATCAAATTTTTGGATCATGTCTGCTACTTTGCGGTAGCCGACTAGCTGTTGGTCTTTGTCCTCATAATCCCCCTTTATTTAATTTACCTTTATTTTCAAGTCGCTGAAGATCATTACTCTTTTGATCCTGATCGTTAGTGTCATTCTCATGCCGGAGAGTAAGCTTTATATTCGGCTTCGTTGTTGGTCGCCGGGAATCCAAATCTAATCGCCGAACAGAATGTCTCTCCGGTAGGGCTTGTGAGTACCACGTCCGCTCTGGAGGCATAAGTTGTAGACGATCTATCTACGGACATCTGCCACAGTTTGTTGATCACTTCTCCTGGTAAAATGGGGATGGTGAGTTCTGCTATGAACTCGGCTAGGGCTTGTGCCTTGATTGCCAATTGGGGCACATACTTGATATCGAATTGGCTTAACTCCACGGCCCACTTCATAAGCTTTCATGCTACATCTGGTTTTGAGAGCATTGTCTCAGTGGGAAGGATGTTACCACCTTGATTGGATGTCCCAGAAAGTAGGGTCTCAATTTTCGTGCACTCATTACTAGGGTGTAAGCGAGCTTCTCAACTGCTGAATACCTGAGTTCAGCATCACGGAGCAACTGACTCACATAATACACAAGTTCCTATTGCTTCTTTTTGGTTTTGACCAACACTGCGCTTAATGCAGAGTCTGAAGTTTCTAAGTACAGACTGAGAGGTTTTCCCGATTGTAGTTTTTTCAGGGTTTGTGTGTTAGCCAATATGTCTTTTGATTCTTCAAAGGCTTTTTGGGCCGCAGGCGTCCAATCAAATTTTTCTTTTCGAATCACATCCATGAGGGGTTTGCATTTATCGAATGCTGCAGGAAGCGACCGAGAGATGCGATCTTGCCGGTTAATCTATTCCTCTTTTACTTACCATATACCCGAGGAATTTTTCTGCGGATACTCCGAACATGCACTTTTTAAGATTAAGTTTCATCCTGTATTGTCGTAGGATGTCAAACGCTTTGCCCAGGTGGCGCACATGGTCATTTTTGGCTACACTCTTTACCAGCATGTCATCTACATATACTTCCATAGTTTTTCCCAGCTCTTCTTAGAACATCTTATTCACTAACCTCTGATATATGGCACACGCATTTTTCAACCCAAATAGCATCATTACCCAGCACAGTAAGTTCCTTTTAGTATAGAGAGCTATTTTTTCTATGTCGTCCGGATGCATATGGATTTTGTGGTAGCCTGAATATGCGTCCATAAAGCTCATTAGTTAGTGGCCGGCCGTGGCATCTACCATTTGATCGACGTGCGGTAGTGGAAAGCTATCCTTCGAGCAAGCTTTTATTGAGATATGTAAAATCGATGCATAATCTCCAGGACTTGTTTGCATTTTGCATTAAGACCGGGTTAGCCACCCATGAGGGAAATAAAGCTTCCCTCACAAGATTGTTCATCAACAGTTTCCTGGCCTCCATTTCAATAATTTCATATTTTTCGAGGCTGTACTTTCTTTTTTTTTTTTGTTCCACGGGACGATAGGATGGGTTTGTGTTGAGCCGATGGCACGCGTTTTTTGGGTCTATTCCTTGAATGTCGCTGGGTGCCCAGGCGAACACATCCAGATTTGACCTTAGGAACTCGATTAGGGCCGTTCTGAGTGGCTCTTTCAACTGTGACCCGACATATAATTATATGCCCGAGTTGCTCGGTTTCATCCTTATTGCCTCGACCTCTTCGACCGGTTCCCTTCTTTTTTATTTTTTTCTGATCTCGGATCTTCGTCGGTTATTGGGTAGGTTGACTTTCTCATCGTCGAAGGGCCGGAGCTTCTGGTCATTCCTTGACTTTGGGTCTACGGTTATTGGGTCATCGAGTGGTGGGGCTTCTTCCTGATTCGCTTTCTCTTCTTGATTCGGTCGCTCCATCATCATTAATTGAAAACTTGGATCGTGATAGTTGAGTCCGCCTCCTTTTTCAATAAACAAACACTCACTGGCCTTCCTTTGCCTGCCTCTAACGGTGCCAACTCGGCCGTCAGTGGTTACAAACTTCAGGCATTGGTGAAGCGTGGATGGAACGAAGTTGAACTGGTGAATAAATGTCCGTCTGAAGATGCAAATGTAAGGTGACAGGAGATCCACTACTTTGAACTCGAGAGTGTGTTGGGCTTTCACTGCTAGTCTTTCGTCCAACATGTGGATCGATAGATCTGTTTGCATCAGGGGAGTAGTGTGATACCCTAGCTTCTCACAACTCAGTGTCAATATAATTTAATTTGTGTTATGTGCATTTTATAATTATGTGATAATTATGTGGCAACTATATGATTATTATGTGGCAATTATGTGACAATTGTTTCTACATTTTATTTATCTTTACATTTTATTTGAGACATTTGTGATAATAAGAGTGACAATATGTGAATATATGTGTGCATAAATATTTACGTGTATTAATTTGGATATATGAGTAAATTATTTTATGTGTATAAATACGCTTTTCTTAATTATTAAGTATCACACGTATTTTCATAATAATAATAATAATATAATAATAATAATATTAAAAAAATGTCAAAAGTTGATGTTGTGATGTTACATGTTGAATTGGCTTTGGCAGCCAAATTTGAAATTTGCATGCATGGCTGCCGTGTTTTTTATAAAAAAAAAATTATTGGCTAGGGGGAGCCGTGTGCTTCCCACTCACCCCAACCCTTCTGCCAGTATATATGGGTGTTGAGGAATTCATCACCTCACACCCAAAATCAATCGAAAAAAAAAAAACGTGTGTGTCGGGATGTGCGTGCCGAAACGGGAAGGAAGAGATTAATTACGGTTCTTCAAGGGTCTATAGTGTTACTATTGTCGGAGTTTAGGTAAGTAGAAGTCCATCTACAATGTATAAACATGTTGTGTGTGATTTATTTGTAATTAATATGGGATAATTATGTCATGAATTATTTGTGATTAGTTTAATTACGTTATGAATTATTTGAGATTAATTGGTGATACAAGTTGTTATTTTATTATGATTAAATATTGATAATGATGTCGTAAATGGTATGATGCATATTTAATTTCACCGGTTGCATACCACGCATAATCATGAAAAGTGTTTTCCCCAAAATTAATAAGATATTAATGGTGTGTGCGGCCACTATATATGCATCTCTGTCAGGGTTCGAAAAAATCATTCCCGATACTTTATTCAGGGTTCGAAAAATTATTCCCAGTACTATATTTGGGGTTCAGAAAAATCATCCCCAACACTCTGCAAGGGTTCGGAAAAATCGTTCTCGGCACTTTATATATTTGGGGTTCGAAAAAATCGTCCCCATTGAGTTCATTTGGGGTGCATATCATAAGTGTGTCGTGTGGATCCCGCAACGTGAATAGTTTTCAAAATAAAAATGATAAATTAGAAAGACTGGAAAATAGGCGATAGAAAAGTAAATACATTCTCATGCACTGTCATACATGATTTCTACTTTCTGAGATTCTTGCCTCACTAGTTTATGCATTGTAGGTGAGCCGGATGATAGTTGAGTATGTGGTGTACTATGCAAGCTGTGGAGCTCCTACAGGGTTTGAGCAGATGTACATAGATGACGACCTGTTGGGCTAGACCGTGTGTTTATTTTGTTTCTGCTGATATTTTGTTATGTAATATAATCAGTAATGTCAACAGTTTGTGTGGATTGATGTGGAGTCAGAAACCAGTTACGTATGTTGAGCTGGTGTGACCGTTTGGTTAATAAATATATAAAAAATATGCAGTTTTTATAATGACGATGTTTATGTAAATTAGTATTTGAATTATAAGTTATGTAAGGTGGGTCGTGACAAGTAGTAACTGCATTACCGAAACCTCGAATCTCGTCATCGCACGAAGATGTCTTATGGTAAGAGAGCCCTCCTATGGCTTCGAACGCCTTTTTTAATATAATATTTGTGTATGCACCTGTATCGACTAGGCACCGGTGCATCTTTACACCCGAGATCATAGCTGAAATCACTAGCGGATCGTTGTGGGGGGTTCGCACTTCAGCAAAATCTTCTTCAGAGAAGAATATGTCGGCTTCGTGTAGAGGCGGTCGAGGACTAGCCTTGAATACATGTTGGTACCTGTCGAGTTCTCATAATTCGGCTTTTCGTTTCCTTCGCGACTGAGTAGTGAGGGCTTGTGAATTTTCCACGTAGCTTTCGCCCATCATGTATACCTCCCGAGGTGGTGTGGGCAGATGGTCTCTAGGTCCTATCTGTCCTTGTGGATTTACTGGTCCTTTAAACCGTTCGCCCGTCACTTCTCCTCTCTACTTTGGGCCAGACACCAGTCGGTCCAACTTTCCATCTTCAAATAATTTTAGTAATTCGACCAACAGGTCCCGACACTTGTTGGTGTCGAGTCCGATGGATTTATGGTATTTACAGAATTTTTTTTTATTTAGCTTGGCTGGATCTGCGCGCATTTTGGACGGGGGACTCAACAGGTTGGTGTCTTGCATCTTGCCAAATATCTCTTCGGGGGTGAGCTCGAGTACCTCGGTCATTTCCTGGATTTTATCATCGTTCGATAACGGTTTGAAAGAAGACGGAGCTCTATAGTCCTTTTCTCCTTTTTTTTCTTATCGCCTTCCTTAAGATCACCTTTAGACTTCTTGTATTCTTCGAGAATTTCTTTGCTATGGATAAATGCTTGAGGCGAGGCCATGAAGGCCGCGTAACTGCCTGGTAACTTCTGTTGGCAGCTAGTCCATATGGGCGACCATGGGAGTAAGGCGGCAGTTACCAAAATGGTTGATGTTTCATCCGAGACTTCCTCCATGTTGGCACGCTGCTCATTGAATCTCTTCATGAAATCCTTCAGGGACTCCTTTGGTCCTTGCCGTAGGCAGGCCAACTTCTGCTTTGGCTCCTTTCCTTGCCCCAAATATGAAAAGTGGGACGAGAAGGCTCTAGCGAGTTGCGCCCACGAGTTGATGGAGTTAGCGGGAAGAGATTCGAACCACGAGTGTGCCTTATTGATAGGCGTTTTCTCAACACACAATTAATCCTCAAGTATGAAGGATATCAATTGTATTTTCGAAGGTGACCAAGTTATATATCGAACCCAAAGGACGGATAAATATCAATTTAATTATGTTCTAGTAAATTATGACTATGTTGGTAATTGTAATGGTTTTGGTATTTGAAATTAAATAACAAATAATAATCGAAATAACAAGTAAAATAAAAAGAAGAAGAGATAGTAGGTTGTGATCAAGTAAGATGATAGGTAGTTCGTCAGGTCATTCAGTTCCACTTATTAATTCATACTTTCGTGTGACGGTGTCCGACTCTACCTTGCAGTTTATGGACCCATCACTAAACCATGCAAATTTACTCTATAGATACAAGTAAATATGCGTATGACACGTGTGAATATCCTCGGAGCAAGAGATATAATTCACCCCCCTTTCTAGGTACTATCATAATCAATTATTTCCTGTGCACTTAGTACTCTAACCCGATTTGATCTCCCTTTATAAGTACTATGAAATTATACTCTTTATCCTACTTATTAACCCAAATATGATTCAATTAACAAGTATTCATATAAGATAGTTCTAATAAGACTTCGGAATCCCTTCACTTAGAATTATAACATAAAACCCTGCTCAGCAGTGAACGCACTCAGCCAATAATCAAGTTATGTATTCAGACTCTACACAATAATTATTGATGCATAAAACGACCGTGAGTATGGATTAAAAATGTGCAATCTTATATAAAATAAACCACAAGTAGTGTTGTACGGAGTTTACACACGAAAGATAAATTAACTCATGAAACCTTCATAACCCTAGAACTACCGAAGCGGCTCTAGCTCATGATTGATCTAAGAACAATCATGGTTAGTTGGACCAATCTTACTTGAATCTCTAACGAAACTCTGTCACAGCCCCTCCGGATGACGGATGATCGATCTCCTCCCAACTCTACGTCTCCACGTCTTCTTGTATGATAGATTCTTGAATGAATGCATTGATGCTGCATAAGCCTTCTTTTATATTTGTAATCACATCTTCTGGACTTGGAATGGGCGGTTAGCAAAGCTGCGAGTGAGACGGCCGGCTGGGAGGGGGAGCCGCCCTGCCCTTCCTCTAGCGCCAAATGTAGCTTGTCGGATTTTATCCCTTATTAATGATAGGTTTATGTGGCTGTTATGGGATAATAGAAGGATTATCCGTACTAAGCACACATGAAAATGTGGAGAGAGGTTTGCTCCCTAGGCAGTCTTGTGCCATTTTTGAGGGGGTAAATTGGTTATGTTTATTGTTGTGGGTTGTCCCCATATTTATATTAGGTAACCTGACGTCATCTGGATCTGAATGATTCGTCAGGCCACTTGGGCAATATATACGTACAGTGCGAGCATTAAATGCGTTTCGCTTCCCGTGACTTCCCTTAGGATCCGACCTAGGATATCCCCTAGGTAGATATCTCAGGGAATCTCGGCGTATCTTAAGTAATGGGGGCAAGTGGCCTAGTAATTTCAATGAGGCGGGCGCTCCTCGCAATTTTGGGGGCCTTTTGGGGCCCTTTCGGGCTTTGGGATCATCAAGCCCAATGGATGAACTGGGGGAATGGGAGCCCAGCTTCGAGGCCCTACTACAAATAATATTTTATTAAAAAATTATATTCAATTTTAATGAAAAGTGATAATGATGCATTGAATTATTTCAAATAAACATTTAATTATATAAACCAGTGTTGCCCTAATTTTAGTACTCATCCGTTCATCACTAAGATATCCAATTTGTCATTTCGAGTAATCCATCCTTAAAGTATTATTTTTTCCTTTTTTAGCAAAAGAGTCCACACGTGGCGCACCATTTCCCACTAATACAAATACCTATTTTATATAAAATAATAACAGTTTTTAATTCACGTGAAAAAATAAATAAATACGTTTACAATATGTGGGGAGTTATTAAATAAAAAAATCATAGAACCGTCTCAAATAACACATTTTCGAATAATACTCTCTTCATCCCACCCAAAGAGTCTCTTTTTCTATTTTGGACGTCTCACCCAAAGAGTCTACTTTCTTTTTTTTACACTTAGGGCCCACATACACCCACTAATACCTTTAAAATATGGGATCACACTCACACTAATACAACTACCCACTGCAAATTAAATAATAATACTCCTTAATTCATGTGCCTAAAAGCAAAAACTACTCTTGCCATGGAATGGAGGGAGTAAAATTCTTTCACGTTTTGTTTCTTTGCGATTAAATGTTTCTTTGCGATCAATTTAATGAGTAGTAGTATGCCATTTTCAGTGTAGGATAGTACAAACTACAGATGAGAAAATATCAATTTTGATCTTGTATCTTTTATCAAATCTAATTTTAGTGTTATAACTTTTAGTATTTTAATTTTAGTCATTTTAGTTTCAATTTTGATTCTGTAACTTTTAAATTTTCAATTTTAGTCCTATAAGTTTCAAATTTAGTCCTGTATTTTTTTTAATTATCAAAATTAGTCATATATCTTTTGAAATATGATATAAATTTATAGGATTAGTTTTGATAATTAAAAAAGATATAAGACTAATTTTGAAACTTATAGGACTAAAATAGAAATTTTAAAAGTTATAGGACCAAAATTGAAACTAAAATGAATAAAATTAAAAATACTAAAAATTACAGGACTAAAATTGAATTTGATAAAAGATACTAGAGCAAAATTGATATTTTCTCAACTAGAAATCATTGTTAGATGAACCCTTTTGAACATTTCATATTGTATGGAGAACTTAACACGTGGAAGATTCTCTCTTTTCTTCTCTTTCTCTTCTCTTCCTTTTTCTTGTTTTAATTTTTTTAAATAGATTTCATTTTCCTTTTCTAAATTTTATAAATTTATTTGAATAATCTAATTGTGGTTAATGCGTTAAGAAACAAAGCAAAGCTCTTCAAAGTAAAAGTAAGTTGAATGAACAATCGAAGTTCACATTAAATAATAAGGAAATGATTATGAACTTATAAGTTGGGATGAGTCCACAAACAAAATTGTAGGTTGTGTTTGGATGAGAGATCGGTTGTGTTTGGATGAGAGGATTTGAGGAGAGATTTCCTTCAAATCCCTCTCTCATCTTATTTGAATGATATATTAAATCAACGAATTTATAAATTATTGATTTTAAATAATTTCAAATCCCTCAAATTACCCCATTCCACCAACACCACATGACTCTCCCAAAAAAATAAAAATTCCCCCTACATTTATATATATTAATATAAAAAATATTATTATTTATTATTATAAATAAAATTTTAACTTTTGAAATTAAAAAATAATTGTTGAATTATAAATTTGAAAAACATTTCACAAATTCATAATACATCCAAACAACTTAATTCAAATAAATTGATTTAAAATTCATAAAATTTAAAATCTATTCATTTTCAAATTCATATTGAAATTCAAATAACTAATTCAAACACAATTTAAGAGTTTATGTCAGTTGAAAATAGACAAAATCGTACTAATGGATTGACCAATTAAATATGAATTGGGTGTTCCACCAAGCTTTTTAGGGATCATGCCTCTTAGTGAACCTATAAGACCAACAATAATTAATGATAATAAGGGTTTTAAGTAATTTAATCAGTGATGAGAGAAGACAAACTCCATTAAACGTTTAGAATTCCTTGATTGAAATGTTAAGAAGAAAACAAAGGGAGAAGATAAATATAAATAAGGATACTTTCGTAACTATACATTATGTTTTCTTTATTAATTTAAATATTTAATATTACTCCACTTAGAATGCATATTAAATATTTATTGACCTTAATAACCTTTAGTTGGGGATTGAGGGAGTAGTCATGATTCTTAGAAGTGGGATCATTAACAACTAAACTTATTTAATGAAATAAATAAGTATAATTTTCTCCGTAAATTTTGAAATAGTTTTATTAAAAGGACGATTAAAAAATTTAAAGGACATCCTTTATTTAATTGCAAATGGGTCCCCATGGAGAAAAACATTTAGCAAAGTAGACCCTGGAATCTTGGAGCTTTACTATTTGGGTTTGTCGTGACATGTCTTTTGTTGCAAGAGATGGGCAAAGGGCCACAATTCAACTATTGCAGTTTCCAGATAATAATAATAATAAAATAATAAATAATAATAATAATCTAATTCTAACAATTAATTATTATTTTCGTATTACATATACTAAACTCAGCGCAAATACGTAATTAATAATGGCGCCTGCTATACTCTCAATTTGCTAAGTATCCCAAAAATAATTAATTTTAAATACTCATAATAATTAATAAACATAAATACCCTTATAATGAAAATTTTATATTGTGTTCGGTTTGAATATCAGAGAATACATTGTGTGTTTAGTTGGGGTACCCAAACAATAAGTGATGTGTACGGTCATTGTGTGTTCGGTTGGAGTATTTGAATAATACAATTGAACGATTTAGTATTTTTCTCTCCATTCATTTTGTTAGAGTGGTTTAATTAAATATTAAACGATTTTTTTCTCTGTAATTTTAAACTTTTTGATGAGGTGGTCATTTAACACGTTTAAACTTTAAAGCTCATATTCTACACACAGGGCATTGTGTCATAACATACGTATTTAATATAATTTTTTAAGATATAATTTATCTTTTTAATCCATAATTAAAATACTCACATTGTATCAAATTATAAATTAAGCAATCACAATAATGATAGGTGCATGTTGAGAGGCATATAAATTTCTCATTTATTTGGTTCCATGCATGCTAATTATGCACACCGCCCACTGTTCATCCCCGCCTACACACACAAAAGAAAAACAGCCGAAAGAGAGAAAGAAATTGATTTATTTTTTATTTTTAAAAAGAGAGAAATTAAATATGATTGATGAATCATGACTAGTGTTTCTATTAAATAATATAGACCTTTTATGTTATCTATCTATTCATCCCATCCATTATTCGAAATGGAGTTATGATCCCACATTACACTTGAAAATTTTGCTTCAAAGTAATTTTTTACATGGTCATACATATAATCACGCCTCTTTTTTTTTTTTTTTGCAACTAAGGATAAGCAAGTACTTTGTAAATGGGATATTGGATGTAAAATGGTATTTTTCTAATAAAATCTGAAAATCAAATTTTAGATTTCAAATGGGATAAGTAAGTACCTCCCCCTTCTTCCTTCCTTTCTTTCTTCTTCTGTATTTATTTATTTATTTTAATCTTTCGTGATATTTTTTACACTTTTTAAATTACTTATCACTTTCGCTACAAAATATTATCACATATTACATTTTATTTATACTATAAATTATTCATAAAATAGCATTATCAGTTTTTATTAATTGCATAATAATTTTTTTACGTGAGACGGTCTCATACAAGTCTCGTCTTTTTTTTTGTCGTCTCACACAAGTCTCGTCTTTTTTTTTACGTTTTATTTACGTAGATTAGGTAATATAATATTTTAATATGTAGTGAGGTGAGAGAAATAATATATTGTGAAATGGGTATTTATATTAGTATTGTGTTTGACCCTATATAAAATAATTAAATAATAATTTTGTATGAGTAATATAAATCTGAACAAATCAAAATGAAAAAAATGTGGGAGTATAATAAAAAAATGAAATAATCAATTTGACACAAAGTAAAAGTTCATCATACACTAAATTTTTAAATTTTATCCACACATATACTATGTAAAATACTATTTATGGTATGTTTGAGTATTTTGTGGGAGTATGATAAGAAAATGTGGATGGTAAGTGAGTTAATTGTCTCAATAATTGATTGGTCTCGAGTTAATTGTCTCAATAATTGATTGGTCTCTATTTCTGTTAACACATTATAGATATTTTTTTTATCCCTTGTAAGATTCAAACCTCTATATATATATATATATATATATATATATATATATATATACGTGTAGTTAAATAGCAATATATTATTAACGAGTAACTCTCTTGTGAGACGGGTTATTTGTGAGACGGGTTAACTCATCACTAAAGTATGCTTATTGTATAGATAAAATATGCTTGTTTGTAGTTAAAGTATAACAATAATAAATCATGTTATAACACACTAAAATCATACTTTAATGCATAAAAAATCATACTTTAATACATAATTCAGCATACTTTAGAAAACATACTTTAACAACTATTAAACATACTTTATCTAAGTAATAAAAATACTTTAATACGTCTCACAAATCGTCTCATTTAAATAACATATCACAAGAGACTTTGTTATTATTAACACATAATCATAATATCTGTATTAATGAGTGAGCATTCTTAATATCTAAAATAATTTGTAAAAATAAATATAATTGTTAATTTTTATTGACTCATTTAAAATGTCACAATGAAGTAATTTAGACATATTAGATATTGGTTAAATTTCTTTTAGTGATAGCAAAACTCAAAATAATTATATACACCCTTCGTCCCGGTCAAAGCGTGATATTTAATTGTTACACATAGATTAAGGAGTATTATTATTGTATGTAAAGTGGGTAGGTGTATTAGAAATATGTGATGGGTAGTGGTGGGCCTTTTTTTTTACTAAAAGAGAAAAATTGTGCAATTTAGACGGGACGCTCAATATAGTAAAATGGTGCTATTTGGGCAGGACGGAGGGAGTATAGCAAAGTCTCTTGTAAGACGGTGCTAATGTGAAATGGTTTGTGAAATGTATTGAAATACTCCCTCCATCCACTGTTAATCTATCAATTTTACTATTTTGGGTCGTCCACTCTCAATCTATCCATTTCTCTTTGTAGATATATGGGACCCACGCTCTCACTAATACAATTAAAATATGAGACTCACACTCTCCACTAATACAACTACCCACTATACATAAAATAATAATACTCTTTAATTCACTTCCAAAAAATAAATGAATACATTAACAATGGCCGGAGGGAGTATATAATTATCATATAAGTAGAGTATATTTATTGGTAGTTAAAATATATATTTTTAAAGTATAATAAATAATGCATTAAAATATGACTTTAGTATGTTATAATATACTCCCTTCGTCCCACCAAAGATCTCTATTTTACTATATTGGGTGTCCTCTCCAAAGGTCCCTATTTTCCTTTTTAAGTAAAAGAGCCTCATATATGGTCTATCACTCACTACCAATACAACCACTCATTATACATAAAATAATAGTACTCCTTAATCTACGCGCAAAAAATAAATGAGGACCTTTGCGTTGGCGTTTGATCGTTTGGTTAACATGAACCGTTAGGGTTCCATGCATTTCTAAATCAGCGAAAAAAGAACATAGAAACATATTATCTTTCACCAGGGTATGTTGATGAAGAATAGTTACAGAAAACAACCTTATGTTGATGAAAAACAGCTGCAAAAAACAACCTCTTGATCTTCTGTTTTATTCTCAAGTCTAATCTTGACGTCGTGTGGGCGACGATCTTCAAGATCCTCTCAATCTGCTGTTCTTCCTATCCAAGTCGCGATTAAGTGTGTCTAACTAGAGCTTCCGGACAGTTGAGATGACTTATATATAGGCTACAGTAGGGATCAGGAGGAGAAATTAGAGTAGGGCCTCCATTGGGCTTAAGTATCCAAGATTAGCTCAAAATTTATACTTAAATCCAATAATAATAATATAGTCCACTAAAATATTATTACTGCACTGCCGCTCCAATCCCAAATTACGTTATGGGCTCTTTCTTATTATGAGCCCTACAGTCTCCCCATGTTTAAGATATATAATGCACATTAATTAATTAAGTCACAGATAACTCCATTAATTAATATTTCATCCGAGAGTAGTACCACTCAACCTCATTATCATGCCGAAATTAATCCACTTGAAAGATTTATATGATAATCCTTATGAGCTACTCAAGGGGACATCATCAACCTATTTAATATGACACGAATTCCTTCTACAATCAACAGCACACTATAGAGACAACACTATTTTCCAACTCACCGAGTTTGTTGATTTAATATTTAAATCTCACCCATTGATAAATCAAAGAGATATATACTGGCTTATGTGTCGAGGTTATTGTATAGGGATTAAGAGCACGGACATCCATAATAATAGAGATTAAGTTCTTCTACAGTCAGTGTGAGTCGAACGATCTCAAGCGGTCCTGCTCAATACACACAAAGCATACTAATGTGATTTTATAGTCAAGACAAACTAATACCAAATCACACTACAACCATCCCGATAGATTGTCCACGTCTATCTCGATTGTGAGCATCATGTTTATACTTTATAAGGAAATCGATAATATGATCTTTTGCGTGTTGTCGCACAACATATTATCGACAGTATAAAGTAAGTGGACTTTTGCAATAACATATATATATATATATATATATATATATATATATATATATATATATATATATATATATATATATATATAACATATTATCGACAGTATAAAGTAAGTGGACTTTTGCAATAACATATATATATATATATATATATATATATGCAAAATGTTTGATCATATGATTTTCATTTTAAATAAATTGTTAAAACATTCTTCATACAAAGCTAGACTTTTAGTATACAATCTAATACTTTGCCCAGGACGGAGAGAGTAACATTCTTTAAAGACTAATCAATAGTATACTTTACCTATATAGAGTACTCCCTCCGTCACGCCCAAATAGAATCATTTTGTCATATTGGACGCCACGTCCAAATTGCACAATTTTCCTCTTTTAGTAAAAAAGGCTCATTAATGGCCCACCACTACCTATCACATTTGTCTAATACACCTACACACTTTAGATAAAATAATAATAGCCCTTAATTTATGTGTAAAAAGCAAATGACACACTTTGACATGGACGGGGGAGTATACTTTAATAATAGATCAACTTGTCTCAAACTCATCTCACATTTATGCATTTTACAAAAATGGAGTATACTTTAATAATAGATCGACTTGTCTCACAACTCATCTCACATTTATACATTTCACAAAAATGTGCCAATTTATACACTATCAATATTTATAATTTTAAAAATTCATATAAATCTGGAATATACAAAAATCGATCAAATCAAAACCAAAAAATGATCAATATTCATTCTCAAAGTTCATAGTATAAACTTGTTCGAGACATAACATAATGCAGAAGTGGGAGGTTTAAAAAAATCTAGTAGCAGAAGGTTAAAAAAGAATTAAATATTTTTAAAAATAAATAATAAAATGAGTACTAAAAAGAGAGGGAAGAGAAGAAAATGGATAAATAAGAAAAGAAAAAAAAAACTATAATAATAAGAAAATGAGTAACTAAAAAAAGAGGGAAAATAAATAAATCAAAGAAAATGAAAAGCAGCGGAAGCCATTAAAGAGCACAAAATCGCGAAAAAAAAATAATAATAATAAAAAATCAAATAATCGAATTCTCACTAGTTAATAATTTTTCGATTTTGATTATCTGTTGCGGGCGGTTTCTCCACTTTTGTTCCTATAACTCCCCACCATTTCTCTCTCTTCTCCTTCCAACAACCGCGTCTCGCCATTTGCTCTGTTCTGTTCTGTTATTCTTCCGGTGGAAGTATGCGATTCTGTTTCCGCCTTCATGTATGCGGAGCTCGTGATGCATGTACGGGCCGGCATGCATTTTGATTCTTGAACACATTTTTTCCGAGGGAGTTTTTGGTGGGGTGTTTGGGTTTAAGCATCATTAATGGCGTTGCAAAACGACGTCGCATCGGTGGCGGAGGATGCGCAGGACAACTGGCTGAACGACATTGATTTCGCCTCCAGGAAAGCTGAGGAAGCATGTATGAATACAATCCCTTATTTCCATCGTGATCACGTTTTACAATTTTCGCAATTGGTCGTTGTTTTATTAGAATTTTGGCCCTGATCGTGAATGTTTTGATGTTGATCGTTGATATGAATGTGAATTGCTAATTTCTTTGATGTGTGTGAGTTAGAGATTGTCTTACAATTGGAATGCGTATCGTCGATATTCGTTATTAAATTTTTTGATTGAGAGAGCTGTGTTGCAGCATTGAGAAGATATGATGCCGCCGGTTGGTTAAGAAATATGGTCGGAATTTTAGGAAAAGATTTTCCGGCACAGCCGTCTGAAGAAGAATTTAGACTTGCTTTAAGAAGTGGGATTATACTTTGCAATGTACTTAACAGGATTCAACCAGGTGCCGTACCAAAAGTAGGGGCCATTTTCCTCTCTTTTCTGTCTATCCCCTCACTAAATTTGTTATCTATGTACTGCAATTTGATTGTTGGTTTAACTTCTAGGTAGTCGAGGCGCCTTCTGATGCCGTAGTTGTTCCTGATGGGGCTGCTCTCCGTTCGTTCCAATATTTTGAAAACGTTAGGAATTTTCTTGATTCTATAGAGGAAATGGGGATTCCGGGTTTTGAAGCTTCTGATCTGGAGCAGGTATCTAGTTTAGCTTTTTTGTTTATACCAAGAGAAAAGTGCCTATGTGCTTTTTGGTTCATCCATTCAGTGGGAAAAAAAAAAGAAACTAAACTATGTGCATCTTAAATATTAGGGAGGGAAATCTTCAAGAATTGTAAATTGTGTACTTGCCATGAAATCTTATAATGATTGGAAAGAAGGAGGTGGAAAGGGATTTTGGAAATTCAGTGGAAATTCAAAGCCCCCTTCAGGAGGCAAGCAATTTGTCCGGAAAAATACTGGTCTGTTTATGAATTCGCTCTCGAGGAACTCATCCACTGTGGAGAAGGCTTTTGATAGCTTGCTGATTGACCAGAACTCAGTTGATGATCTTGAGGTGGATCTTCATGAAATGGTTTGTATGCTTACTCTTCCCATATCTACTATAATAGCTTTTTTGTATGCAAAAGAGCACCTAATTAAGCTATATCATTCTTCAAATTTCAGGATAACTCTGATCCCTTGCACAAATTTGTGCGTCAACAACTTTCTGATAAGAAGCGAGAAGACATCCCATTGGTAATTAATCTTTTGCCATTTTAACTAACAGCAGAGATATTTGGTCTATCATATTAGCATTGTCAGTGATCAAGTATTGTAAATAAAATTGTTTATAACTGTATTAGGTTGCAAACAAAGCTTAAGGAAAGCATGGGTGAACTACTTGTTAATAAGCGAAGGTTTATAGAATAGGAAATTAAGCTGCTCATTTGCTTCTGTGTGCTTATTCTCGCTTAATATCAGCATTGTTAGGGTGGATTACAACTTGCAGAAGCGTTCAACTCTAGCACCAAGTTTCCATACATAGATTGCAAAGGTGGTTTGTTTGTAGGACACTAAGCAATTAATGTGCTTAAATGAGAAGATATAATTAATAAACTAGAGGAGGTCAAGATAAAATGTAGCCGAATTTAGTGTAAGCTGAGTTTCTTTTAAATTAGAATCAAAATTTTGTGGTTGCCTTTTATATGTACCGGAAAAGAATAAAGGTTTCTATTCATCAATACACATTAGTTCACAAAATTATCTCCATTAGAACATTTATTGCTTTTCTGAAACTCACTGGATAAGAATGGTCCTCGCCTCCTTGGACTCGTAAATTGTGTATTTTCTACTTCTAAGAAACTCAAGCTGTTCAATTTACAGACTGTGGAGAATATTCTAAGCAAAGTTATGGAAGGACTTGAACTTCGTTTAGAAAGCGAAAATGAACAGGTGAACCTGATACTAATCTATATGCCTTAGTTTTTCCATTATTTTATTCCTTGTGACTGTTTATGACATGATACATCTTTTTCTATATAAAGCGATTACATTTAGTTAAAAGTTGCTCTGCTTAACTTTTTTTTTTCTCTTGCATTAATTTGGAACAACAGGCTGTAATGACTTCAAGAGATGTGGATGTTCCAAGTCCCAATACGCATGTAAACATGGAGGTTTGATTTTATTCTGTAACTTAATTATAGATATAAATCTTATCACTGTGCATTGTTTTGGTACAGCAGGTACCTTCAAGAGATATGGATGATCCAAGTTTTAACAAGCATGTAGAGGAAGAGGTTTTTTTCTTCTTTTTCTTTTTGGGGCATATTTTAGATTAGATTCTGTATCGTAATTAACCTATCTTAACCACATTTCATTGCTTGATACAACAGCCTGGAATGACTTTAAGGGATGTGGACATTCCAAGTTCCAGGGAGGATGTGGAGCTAGAGGTATGGTCAGGATCATTGGAATATGAATCTATATGTTATTAGATTCATTTCATTTTTTATGGTACTACAGGCTGGAACGAATTTGAGAGAGAGAGATTTCCCAAGTCCACACAAGCCTATGGAGGTAGAGGTGATTAGATTTTGCAACTTAATCATATTTATAGATCTTAAGCTAATGTGCTGACCTTTTCTGTTTCTATGCTAGGTTTCAAATCTAATGGAAGATTTTAAGGATGATATTCATGATAGAAAATCAAAACAACTTGCTTTGAAGCGTCTAAAGCGCCAAAACTTGGTTGAATACCATCAAAGAAGCATACAGGTTGTCTACAGGAGAAATTACTGTAAAGAAAGAGTTTTCCTTCCAATTTGGACTTTATAAGAACATTTATTCTTTATGCAGGAACTCAAAAGTACACTTGATTGTACAAAGCAAGACCTGCAAATGCTAAGCATGAGGTATCAAGAAGAAGTCCAAAATCTAGGTACGTATTTGTTTAGTAGTCTTACTATGCATTGTAACAACATAAGTCAATAGCGTGATTTGGTTTTGTTGATAGGTAAACACTTGATTGTGCTGGCTAATGCGGCTGCTCGATACCAAAAGGTTCTTGGGGAAAACCGCAAACTTTACAATCAAGTGCAAGACCTCAAAGGTAGAACTCTCTTGGCATGTATGCTAAAAGGTGCATGAGTATATTAATAGTGATGTTTGTGCTTGTATTTATGTGTGACAGGAAATATCAGGGTATATTGTCGAATACGACCTAATTTGCCTGGGCAGCCTACTGGTTTGAGCATTGCTGAAGCTGTAGATGAACAAACTCTCTCAGTACTTACTCCTGCTAAAAATGGGAAGGTCAAGAAGTTTTTCACGTTTACCAAGGTTTTTAGTCCATCTGCAAGCCAAGGTGAACCTTTTCATCTAATTTTTCTATAAGTACCCTTTAGAAGATTTTCTTGAAGTACCAACATTTTTTCCCTTTTGTTTCTTCCATTTATGCAGAAGACATATTTTCAGACACCCAGCCATTAATTCGTTCTGTCCTTGATGGTTATAATGTTTGCATATTAGCTTATGGCCAAACTGGTTCAGGAAAAACATATACTATGGTAAGATTATGGTTTGTTAACTAAATAGTTAATAATTAAGAAAGTTTATGGATTAAAAATTCAGCACTAACTAGACAATATGGGAGGATTTAAAATCCATTTGTTTGACGTCTTGCATTTTAAACCCCTCAATCCTAACACAACACATGAGTTTTTTTGAGTTTCTACTATTTTAATTACCAAGTCCCTTTAACTTAAATCTATCCTATACTTCACAGACTGGACCGAAAGAACTTACAGCAGAAAGCTTAGGTGTAAATTACAGGGCACTCAGTGATTTATTTTCTATCTCCGAACAAAGAAAAGATAGCATTTCCTATAATGTCGCCGTTCAGATGATCGAAATCTACAATGAGCAAGTTCGAGACCTCCTCGTGAATGATGATGGTATCATTAAAAATATCCTCGTGTCAGATTACTCATACTTTGTCATTCTTTTCTTCGTTCAGCTTATGATTTTTCTCCTTGCTCCTTTGCACTTTAGGGATTTTCAACAATCCAAGTAATGGTACCAATGCTCCAGATGCAAAACTTGTACCTGTTAGATCAACATCCGATGTGATCAATTTGATGAACCTTGGGTGTAAGAATCGTGCAGTTGGTTGTAGTCGTTCTCACAGGTGTGGGCTTTTTTACTATTTTCTTGGTTTGGTTTTTCATTTTCTCATTCATTCATTCTCTCCCTATTTCCTACCGGAATCCCCTAATCCAAAATGGTATTCCATTTCGAGTGATTGAACTAAGATGTGGGCAAGGGCATGCTATATTGCATGTGCTTCAAGGTATGGGTCAGGGCTTCTCTCTGTTCGATAATAGGATTGGAACTTCTAAAAACTCAAGGTGGATTTAGATTAGTAGTGGTATTAATATATTTGGAAAGCTGATAAACAGCATACCCCTGACTTAGGAGATAGGGGGCCTTGGTCTATCCTCCCAAAGACAGAGAGATGTATCATACTATGGGCTTTTTTAATCCAGTTTAGAAAGCACATTAGTCCACTTTGAAAATAATGTGAAGGGAAAATGATATTAGATGTGTGTATATGTTCCATTGTTATAAATTTACATAATTTGTTTTACGTAAATATTTTAAATGACTGAATGAATACTAATTGAACATTCACATATTATGCATTCTGTATTGTTGTATAAAGTAATATCATATGACTAAATCTATGTATTCGCTTAATCCATTAGACTAGTAGAAACCTTAGCTTATACATAGGTTTTTTTCCTCACAAGTAGAATGAATCAATTGATGTTCGTACATTATGTTGTATGCACTCAACTACATGGAAATACATGTATGTCAAAACTGCCCTTTATTATATGTATACATACTTTATTTTCTGTATCATTGCTGTTGCTGTCTGGAAAATATTGTAAAAGTGTAGTGGACTGCTATTGATAAAACATTTATTATAAGTTAGCTGACTGTGAATTAATGAAACTGCAGTTGTGTCACTGTTCACGTTCAAGGAAGAAACTTAACATCTGGAAAAATTGTTCGTGGGTGTATGCATCTAGTTGATTTGGCAGGAAGTGAAGTTGCTGATCAAACTGATGCAGTTGATGACAATTTGAAGGAGTCCCAACTTGTTAATCGGTCTCTATCTGCTTTAGGTGATGTATTATCCTCACTTGCACGGAAACAATCACATGTCCCTTACAAAAACAGTAAGCTCACTCAGTTGCTTCAAGATTCACTCGGTAAGATATAACTTCATTTCTTATGTGCGTTATTACTCTATCCTAGCACTTAGTAGTAGATATTTATCCATGTGTTGTGTAGGAGGTCAAGCAAAGACTCTAATGTTTATTCACATAAGCCCAGAAGCTGATGCTCTTGGAGAAACAATCAGTACTCTAAAATTTGCTGAACGCATTTCAGCTGCTGAGTTTGGTGGTCGATCAGGCAAAGATTCTACTGATGTCAGAGAACTAAAAGGACAGGTTTGATAAAATTTCCAATTTTTCATATTATCTGTGTAATTCAACTCATTTCTTGTATCCGTTAATTGTTGGCTCTTTTTTGAATTATGGCTTAAAATTAAAGACAGATCTGTCCCTTGTGTTAGCATTTGTTTATTTAATTCATGACCGTAGTCTAATTACATCCAGATAGCTAGCCTTAAAGCAGCCTTATTACGGAAAGAGAAAGGAGAATCAGGCATTGTGCAATTAAGATCAATAAGCCCAGATAGAGTAACAGTTGGATCTATTGCATCTTCTCTATCTCCATCACCATCGTGGAAAAGTACTGGAGATGTCAGTATTGCAGAGGTATGATAATCAACCAGAAATATGTAGTTTCATTACAGTAATTGATCTCTTGGATAAGTTAAGTTCTAGTTTTTTTATCAGAAAGCAGTTAAGAGTTATATTTACTACTGGGATTCAATAATGCGTAAATGTGTTCAGTCGATATTTAAATGATGAAATATTTAGCTGGAGCATATACATGGATTTTCGCCTTTAAGCTGAATAAAAAAAGCTGTGGAAGGGAAATATTCTGTTATTATAAAATACCACATTCAACTTGTAGTAATATATCTAAAGATTAAATTCACATGCAGGGACAAAGTGACCTTTCTTCTATATCAAGAATGCAAAGCTTTGATCCTCAGGACTTGATAAATTCCCCACCTTGGCCTGCAGTTAGCAATTCGGGATCGTTGGATGAAGACAAATGCCACTCAGGTGATTGGGTTGATAAGGATATGGTGAATTATAATACTTTCAAGGTATACCCAGAACAACAGTTGCAGAAGGCTTCTGCTAACAGAAGCCTGGGTAACGGTTTGAGTAGGACAATGCATGATACTATAGATACAGATTATCAAGAAGCTGAAACTAGCGATTCTTCAGAGCTAGATTACCGGTTGCAGATAAATGTTTCTAAATCCGCTAACACACCTACTGGAGGGGGACTAAAAGCAAAGAAACTTAGTCCGAAGCAGACAACAGGTCCAGAAATAAGGTAATACTCACTGTTACCAGTATAAATAATTCCATTTAAGGGAAAGCTCTTCTTTCTCTTTAGTATTCTAGCTTATTTGACATCTACTTTTATACAACGATAGTCATATGCATAGTTGATCAGATACACGTAAGAGTGCGCAAATATTATTCACTTACTTCATAGATAAAACATCATGTGGTGTGCAGATAAGCATTAAACTATGTACTTGCTTATCCTTGAGAAGAATGCATGAATGTGTGTGTGTATAATATATAAATGCATTTTAAAATGTATTTTAACAAGTAAAACCTCCTCAAACACCTATAGGAGAATATTGAACCCTTAATGATTAAAGATTAATGCATATGACTTCAATCTTGATCTACATTATATTCTTCCTACTTGCTCGCCTCATGTACGTTAAATTTGTTTCCTCAATAGGAGCCTAATTCCTCCGCCACCAACTAGGAGAGGCGCCAATGGTAGTCATTCGCCTTTGCAGAAATCTGGAAAGAAATCAACTTCTGCTGACGGGAAACGAAAACCTGCAGTCATAGGAAAGTGAGAGCTGCAGGGAAGCTTGATTTCACTGAATATGTATATCTACATACCATCTTCTTGCCTTGGATGTGACTGTTTTTTGACACCCTATTTTGCCTTTGAATTAGTTAGATAGTTATTCATTAATTGAAATGAAAGGCTTTCCATAGTAATGGCAACACTTCTCATTGCCATTTTTCTAATTTTCAAATTACTGTGGCGATTTATGTTTTTTTTCTCTATTTTTTTGATGGTCCCACTGATAAGTGTTCTTCTTCTTTTTTTTTTAGTCTGTACATGTTCTTGTAATTCTTTGGCTGTACAAGTATATAAAAATATGGTTCAAAATTAGCTTCTCTTTCATTTTGCTGAGTATTACGTGGCGTTTTAGTCAGTGGTGGTTTATTGATATGAGTAAATAGTTGAATAAATTGTGGATAAAATTATACAAGTTAAATTTGTTTTTATTCTCAATATATTTTTGGATGTCTTTCTCCCTTGTTAATTCCTTCTCCAGTGGTTTCTTAATTTTTTTAGTTTCTATAGTGTTCCATGGAAGTAATGTAATTTTCTAATTATTCAACCCCATTGCATTGCATTCCCATTCTCTTAGGTTATATTCTTCCAACCAATTACTCTCAATGTGTACACTTTGACTGATCTACTGAAGGTCGCAGGTGATTGCATGCAATGATGCAAATGCAACACACAAAAGGATGTCCCTTGATTACAGTCACATCTATTTCTCTTTTTTTTTTTTTGAACAGCAAAAATAATAATAATAATAATAATATTATTAAGATAGAGGGGGTAATGAGATATAACCAAGCATCAATTTGGATTACAAAAACATATGAGAAAATTAACAACACTCCTAGCCACCTTTATAAAAAAAACACCTAGTCACCTTCAAAACCCATCACCATCATATGAACTACATTCTTCAACAATCTAAGATGAACTACATTCTTCAACAATCTAAGCCAATTTATGAACTACATCCTTCAATAATCTAAGATGAACTACACTCTTCAACAATCTAAGCTAATTTGCAGATATTATTAAGATAGAAAAATCTCCTCCAAACTATATCTCTCATGTCCTCCTTACCACCAAAATCGAAAAATGATTATGATAAAAGAGGGTATTATTCCTACTTCTAATCCAACTCCATATCCTACACTTTATAGGTGCAATTTGGGTCGAATTCCAAATGAAATGATATGCTATTATAATTATTGATTAGTACTTCCCCCACAAAGATGAACTACACTCTTCAACAATCTAAGCTAATTTGCAGATATTATTAAGATAGAAAAATCTCCTCCAAACTATATCTCTCATGTCCTCCTTACCACCAAGATCGAAAAATGATGATGATAAAAGAGGGTATCATTCCTACTTCTAATCCAACTCCATATCCTACACTCTATAGGTGCAATTTGGGTCGAATTCCAAATGAAATGATATGCTATTATAATTATTGATTAGTACTTCCCCACAGTGAAATTTAGAGTTACTATAAATTTGAAGTTCTAGGAAATGTAATTTTTTACTTTACTTTTAGGGATAGTTTAATAATTTTAAAATAAATAAATTATAAAGTTATGGAATTGTAAATATTAGCAATTTTAAAATTAAAATGTTTTGTTAGGTTATTTGATTATGTGTTATTTTCTTATTTGGGAATGAATATGTTTACATGACGGAGATAAATAATAAATATGAATTTGCTTATAGGATAGGAGAGTATAAGTCACTATCAAATTCCAAAATGTTCTAGTTAGATATCCATCGTCCATGAGTAAGGTATCATTTACTTTTTTTTTTTTTGTATCATTTACTTTTTTTTTCACGTAATTCTTTTTTATATTGGTGGAAAGGGATCATGAGTGAGATTACTTTTTTATAATAATAATAATAATAATAATAATAAATTTTTAGAATGAAAGACGAAAATGATAAAATAGATATCACATATACATTTAAGTCGGTACTATGGCTATGATAGTGATCAAATATATATAATCTCCCTATATATAATTAATATTATATATACATACTCAATAAAAGATTGCTTAATTTACTTTGCTTAATTTACTGATTGATTGGGACTAATGGGACTCTATATTTATAGGTGTCGCGTTCTTATTAATTTATATTATTTTTGTCCTAATAATTATATGTCATTTCTATGTACAAAGTTTGTGGGCTTTCTGAAATATTTTGTACATTTTGACGGTCTACATGAAGACTTCAGTTTTATCTAAAATTATGTCGAAGTTCCTACCACAAACAACTCCTATCTAAAATTATGTTCAAGTTCCTACAGCTGCTAAATCTCTAATTGTTTATACTACTTTCTAGAGATTTCTAGTACATCCTTCAAAATGCTCAAGATCCTACTACAATTCTACATGGTTCTATTATAGAATGTGCATGAAAATCCCCTTCTCGTTCCTTAATAATGTGAATACTTTTAGTGAATTTTATTATTACATGATCAAATAAAATAGATATCACATATACATGTATAGGTATTCTTAAAATGTTCCCTCACCATCTATTTCTTTTAGGGATTGCAATGGGGGCGGGGCAAAGTGAGTGGCAGCATACTTATATTCTTGCCCATACCTATTCTTCTTTTACAGGTTTAAGTCGCCCCTTTCCCAATTTAGGGTATACTTTATTTATTGATTTAGATTGTATTTTATCTTTAGGGTTTATTATTTGTCCTTAAAAGTTTATGGTTCATTCTAAGAGTATAGTTATTTCACTCTTATAGTTTATGACATATACTCCATCCGTCTCGCGTTAACGTTTACGTTTACTTTTTGTATGTAGATTAAGTGATATAGTATTTTAATGTGTAGTGAGGTGAGAGAAGTAATATTTAATGTAAAGTGGGTAGTTGTATTAGTATTGTGTGTGGACCCTACATGGAATAATTAATTGTTTTGTGGGCCCAGCTTGATAAAAAAGAAAATATAAACCTTATCTTAGGACAACTCGAAATGAAAAATGTAATCATTAACGTGGAACGGAGGAGTATATATATTTCACTCCTAAATTTTTGGGGGTATAATTATAATTTCACCATTTTGGTTTAGATTATATTTTACTCTTTAGGTTTAGGATTAACTCTAAGATATAATTATAATTTTATCATTGTGGTTTAGGCATATTTTACCCTAGGTTTAGAGTCAAGGTTTCGGAATTTTAAGTTAATTTTAAGAGTGTAATTATAATTTCACTTTTTTTTTGTTTAGGGCATATTTCAGTTTAAAGATTTAAGGTATAATAATAATAATAATAATAATAATAAATAGCATTAATGGAGAGAGACTACAAATCAATTAACTATGGGGAGTGTGACCTACAGATTCTATCTTAAAAAAGGTGAAACTGATTCTATGGTAGCCACTTTCTATTATTTAATTTAATAAATCTTCTATATATACGCAATATACTTGAGTGTGTTTGATTCATTAAATTTATTAGGCGGGTGAATAAAGTTTTAAAATGTCATAAATAAGGAATAAGCATGTGAATTGTTATAATTATTTATTAATTTCATGTAATATGGTAACTCACCTTCTCTTAATTAAGTTGTAATACATCAAAGGCAAAAACTTGTATAATATTAGGGCACCATGCGCCTAGTGTGCATACAGATATCTTTTAGTATTAAATTATATATCTTTTAGTATAAATTAATGAAAGTGTATACATTTTAGAGCAAAAAGTTTTACCTTATCAATTAAAGTGTATACCATTTAGAACAAAATGTTATACCCTTACACATTTTGTATGTGCACCTAGGGACACAAGAGACCAACTCATACATCAAACCCCTTGGTTTTAACTAACGGACTTAGAAAGAATTAAGCCCGTTTAAATGCAATTATTATGTAAACTATCTTATTTTTAGTAAATTTTTAAGGATCGAGTGTTATTAACACAACATGAATCAAACAGAAATTACAAAATATATTAAAATTTATCTCACCCCTACCAATTTTTATCTCTCCTCAATTAATATTTTCATATTTTTATCATCTTTCATCGCTTCCGCTTTCTTCAATTAATACTTAGACATAAAATTTAAATCTATTATATTAAAATAAATAAACACGGATTAATATTATTTATTAGTTTATTAAATCCAATTAAACCAAAATCAAACATATCCCATATTTTGTTTCTAATATGCTAAATTTGGGGTCAGTCTTGTGTGAGATCATCTCATGTAAGTCCTTAATTACGTGACACATATAAAAAGTAATAACATTACGAAAAGTAATACTCAATTGATGAAAAATGATAATGGTGCAGTGAATTATTTCATTAATCATTTATAATATAAATAAAAGGTGATGTCATTTTATAGTAAAAGTTATACTATTGTTAGAGGTAGTCTCTTATAAACCGGGTTTACATCATAAATCCTTGTAAATTTTGTGGCCCCCTTAATTTAAACACCCTAACAATACATAGGGTATATAGGATTGGAAGGGGATCACAGAGTTTTATCCCGTGAATCCAGTTTACACAAGTATTTATGATATTATTATTACTTCTTCTCTGTGTCACGTAAAGACTTACATGAAACGGCCTCGCACAAGTCTTTGATGTAAATTTGTAAGTCTTTGTCCTAAATTTGAAAGTTTGGGGCAAAAATATAATAAAATAGAATAATAGAAACATCATCAATTATTTCTTGCCCATTAAAAATGTTAAAGTAGTTATCCTAACGTCCCATAAATAGGTTCTCAGAAAATACGGAAAAGTTAAATTGGATCCACATTTTATGGGTCCCAATTTTTCATTTTCGCTGAATTCACATTATAAGCTGTAGTAATTACGCATTAATAAATTTTCATGCAGAATCCTCGTTTTCTAATTTCACTCAACCGACCAAATTACGATTCTCAAAATATTTTGTGTAAAGATCTCATATTTTCTCTATTCTCTTTTTTTTATTAGCACTAACGGCTATACATGGAATAAATATTCGATTTATTATTCTAATAACACACTTATTTTTATTATAGGCGTCACATCTATATTAAATGTGAACGTTTATCAATGGTGGAATACACAAATAATGCCAGTCGTTAATTTTTAGAAACGAGATGAAATGTTTTTTCGAATAAAAAATTTAAAATCTCATATGGAAAGAAAAATTTTATAAGACCAGACTCTAAAATTAAGAAATTAAATAATTACTGAGGTAATTGCATGGATCGATAGAATCAATTAATCCTTAATAATTAATATTGGTATACATATATATAAGATGTTACTTAGGAGGTAGCCATTGAAGCTGAATCCCAAAATTCCATTCATCTACACTTTGTTGAGGTTTGAAATCCACCACGGAAGCCTCCAACCCTAACCCTAATATGTCGCGAAGCAATCGACGCGTCCTTTAAATACGAGCAGCATAGCACGTCACCGCACTCTATTCCCTGTTCCTTGAACAGCCTGCACGGGCTGGTCGAGGAACAGTTCAAGGGGGACAACAAAAGGTTATCCGAACAATTGAACAACATCACGGTGTTGATCTTCGATATGTTGAAAGGGGATGCATCATCGATTCTTATACCGTTACGGTCGATATCCGATGATAGGCAAGTGTGTTGTAGGATTGTCGGTGGCCGAATAATGAGCCGGGAGTCCTCGGGGTTGATGCTAAGGACTTTGTAGGAGAATTTATCGGCGGAGACGAAGACGAGCGTGCCGTAGTTGCATGTGAGATTGTAGCTTGGCAGGCCACAGTCTTGGCTAGTGCTGAGGGCACCCTCATGGAGCCACATTTGGGGCATTCATTTTGAGGAGATGAGAAAGATAAAGAGAGGAGAAGGGTGAAGAGTAATGGAACAATCAACTTGTTTGTTTTGGAGTGTTGAAGAGGCTAATGGGAAATGGGTAATATATATATAGGCCAAGAGTGTACATATGTCAGACTAAACTAAATACCTCGTTATATATAACTAAAAATTATACACACAAATGCCTCCTTATATATATGTTAAGATTGTATACATTTATTTCTTTTATCTGTTGAAATGAGCAAGGAAAAAAGAAAAATCTAAGTATAAATGAAGAATCTCCGTATATTGAAAAGATAGGAAATTTTTGTTAAGATTGAAAAAAGAAAAATCTAAGTATAAATGAAGAATCTCAGTATATATATAGAAAAGATAGGAAATTTTTGTAAAGATTGTACATATTTATTTCTTATATCTGTTGAAATATTGAACAAGGAAAAAAGAAAAATATTAAGTATAAATGAAAATTCTTGGAAAGGGTAAAACTTGTGTGCGTTGGACACCGTGTTCCAAATTTCACATTTTTTTAAAAGATACCTTTTAGTATTTAGAGAAATATTCGTGTAAACTGAGTTTTAATCTATGTAAATCATATTACTCTTTAAGAAAAATTATTCTTTAGAAAAATAAATTATTACTCGAAAAAATTGTTCTTCAAATTCTTATAAATCCTGGTTTATCGATTACTCTTTATTATATAAAAAATTACTCTTTAGAGACATAAATTATTACTCTTCTGAATAAAATTTAATAATCATTGAAGAGTAATTTTTTATGTACTAAATAGTACTTCCTCCGTCCATCCTTGATGTATCCATTTGCTTTTTGCACGTGAATTAAGGAGTATTATTATTTTATGTGTAGTAGGTAGTTGTATTAGTGGAGGGGGTCTCGATTTTTATTTGTATTAGTGGAGGGTGTGGGTCCCATAGTCCAAAAAGGGAAATTGATAGATTAAGGATGGGCGGTCCAAAATGGTAAAATTAATAGATTGACAGTGGACGGAGGGAGTAATTTTTAAAAATAGGATTTACATATAAATCCGGTTCACAAGAGACTAAATCTAGTATTAAATGGTGTACCCTTTAGTATAGGAATGTATACCTATATTTTTTGAAAACTTTAGTGTCCAATAACACCATGCCCCCAAATTCTGCATTATTCGAAAGGTATATCCTTTAGTAAATTGTATATCCTCTAATATAAGAACATATACCTTTTATTTTTTGAAAAAAAATACTCATTTTATTCAAACATTTATATTATTTATATTTCAGTTGATATTTTCAATAAAAAAAATATACCCTTATTAATTAAAATGTATATTTTTTAAAACAATATATTATACCTTATAGACCTTGTGCAACGGAACACAAGCCCAGAACACAAGAAATCTACTCTAGTGAAAATTTAATTTGTGTTGATTTGTTGAGAATAATATGGGATTTATTTTTTACTAGCAGGTAGTCAATTTATTTTTAAAAAGGAAAAATAAAAATAAAAAAATAAACGGTTAAAGATAAATATGTTATAATCTAATTAATATACACTAATAGGTCAATTATAAAATCATTATATAAAGTTAGAGTGAGGCTTGCGTGTCCCCGAGCACACCGTGCGCTTTTAGAATTTAGTATTATGGTAAGGGTACATTGTGTAATAAGGGTATATTATTTTGTTCTAAAGGGTATACATTTTTTATTAATATTTTTTACTCCCTCCGTCAGCCGGATAGGTGGACATTTTGCCATTTTGGACGTCCGCACCAAAGGTTTACATTTCCCTTTTTAAAAACATGGGATCCACACACATCACTAATACAATAAATATATGGGATCCATACACTCACTAATACAACTACCAACTACACATTATATAATAATATTTCTTAATCTATGTGCAAAAAGCAAATGTACACCTTTCGCGCGGACGGAGGGAGCATTTTTCTTCAAAATATAAAAGGTACACATCTTTATACTAAATGATATACAATTTAATACAAAATTCTAAAGACGCACTACAGACCGAGTTCACTTAAGTTTTTGCCATAAAATTATATATTCGAATAGTTTGAATCTCACTTTTTTAAGTCTAATGCACTTTTATTTTGCCATTTCATAAATGTTAAAGAGGGTTGGAAACCAAAAAATGCAAGTAAAATAAAATGAATCTCCACATGCTATAGGCTTTTCCACACACTCATCGTGATCGTGTGTCTTAATACTAATGTTAATATAAACACAAGTCCTAACACTAGCATGCCCACTTCGGTGGGTTCGTGCATCTGTACTTTCAGATACGACGTCGTATATACACGATGGTGGGAGTATCACGTGGAGCCAATTTCATGTGGAATTTTTGTCCATTTTATTGTTATTTATAATTATATTTTTAAAATTAATATTAATTAAACTCTATAGACAAAATATCATGTGGAATTTTTATCCATTTTATTGTTATTTATAATTATATTTTTAAAATTAATATTAAACTCTATAGACAAAATAGGTCATAAACGTAACAAGATAAAAAAATAAAAAAAATAAAAAAAATTAACGTAATATAAAATTATGTAAAAGTGTCTCAATAATTTTTAAAAATATATATACACTTGCACAAGTGTATAAGATATAACTCTTCATTATCCCGAACAACTATACTTGGAGAAATATTCGATATTAAAATAAAGTTAATGGGTTAATAAAGCTTGTATATAAGATAAGCAGCATTAAAATTCTCTTAATTACATATTAGTTTCATATATATTTTAACTCACTTTCCCTCAAAATTGTATTTCATCGGCCAAAGCCCAATAAACATTATTAACTCAATGTGAATCAAACACCCCCTTATTTATTATAGGCGTCACATCTATTATTAAATGTGAACGTTTATCAAAGGTGGAATACACAAATAATGCCACTCGTTAATTTTTAGATACGAGATGAAATGTTTTAATCGAATAAAAAATGTAAAATCTCGTGAATTAATATGAAAAAGGACATGGAAAGAAAAAATTCTAAAATTTAGAAAATAATTTCATGGATCGATAAAACCAAGTGTTAATAATCCTTAACAATGATCACATATATATGAATTCAATTAATATTGCTATACATATATTTATTATAAGATGTTAATTAGGAGGTAGCCATTGAAGCTGAATCCCAAAATTCCATTCATCTACACTTTGTTGAGGTTTGAAATCCACCACGGAAGTATAAGCAGTGCACCCTCCAACCCTAACCCTAATCCGTCGCGAAGTAATCGACGCGTCCTTTAAATACGAGCAGCATAGCGCGTTCCCGCACTCTATTCCGTGCTCCTTGACCAGCTCGCACGGGCTGGTCGAGGAGCAGTTCAATGGGGACAACAAAAGGTTTTGCGAACAATTGAACAACATCACGGTGTTTATCTTCGATATGTTGAAAGGGGATGCATCATCGATTCTTAGACCGTTACGGTCGAGATCCGATGATAGGCAAGTGTGTTGTAGGATTGCTGGTGGCCGAATAATGAGCCGGGAGGCCTCGGGGTTGATGCTTAGGACTTCGTAGGCGAAGTTATCGGCGGAGACGAAGACGAGCGTGCCGTCGTTGCATGAGAGATTGTAGCTTGGGAGGCCACATTCTTGGCTAGTGCTGAGGGGGTAGGGCACCCTCATGGAGCCACATCTGGGGCATTCATTTTGAGGATATGAGAAAGATAAAGAGAAGAGAAGGGTGAAGAGTAATGGAACAATCAACATGTTTGGTGTGGTGTGTTGATGAGGCTAATGGGAAATGGGTAATATATAGGCCAAGGGTGTATATGTCACTTTATTGACTATAATCTAATTATATTGTATTTTTTTGGATTTTTGTGTGTATATATTGGTGTTCTCATTCTCATAAGGAAGTGGGGTTGATTTTTTTACCCTAAATTAATCACAGTAATTTGTTGCTTCCTACTTTATGTTGCTTACCAACTAGATCACGGCAAAACTTTATTCCAAGTTAAAATGTAAAATTCCTAAAGATGTGATGCACATCTAATTCATATGATGTGTGAAATTAAAATCTATACAAGATAAAATTTACAATAACATGTTCACACTTATTTTTGTAAAGTGTACTTTGTAAAATTACCTAGTAATAACATGTTCATACCTATTTTGCAAAGTGTACACCAATTTTTTTTCTTTTCCTAGATTTAATTCAAATTTTCTTACCATAAAATTAAGGAAATAATTGATAAATTGTTTCCATTTTAAATAATACATTATTGATAAGTTTGTTTCCAATTTTACATGTTAAATTACTGACTGGTTTCTAATTTTATAAATAAATAAATATTTTTCAAATTAATTAAATCACATTATCTTTCTATTTTATTTCAGTTTATTAGCAATTTTTTTCAATCTTAAAATCCATAATTAAAACAGATTGAAAATTAAAAAATCATTTCACTTCACATTTAATTTTTCTCTTTCAACTCGAATTTTTTAAGTGTTTATTCAGTAGGTTAATGTGAAATCATATATAAATAATAAAATATTATTGAAAATGTGCCAATACTATTATACTGGGTTGAGGAGTTGGTAAAAGAACACGGTTAACACAATTATAGATAGGTGTAATCTCAGAGAATTATGCACATAATTGAGCAAAGTTATGATTTGTGTGCATGCTACGATGATCATGTAACCAGATTAAGAATAATATTGCCAAAATCAAGAAGGTTGTCTACTTCATGTCACTAAGAAACAATGTAAATCGGTGATTCTGCAACTCCACCGTGTATTTGGACCAAAAGATAGATAGGCTCGAGATGAGTAAGGCTAACCTAAAAACGAAGTAATATACATCCCCGGGCCTGGCTTCATCCTGAGAATGTGCAGATGAAATCAACATACTCGCTCATCACGTCATTATTTGTTGGCTCACACGTGCAGATAGTGACGAGTCGCATTCTCAAGATAGTTAAAACAATCCTTCACCTGCAAGCAATAGAACAAAAATTAAGAGAAACAATATTGCTTCGTGACAATAATATTAATTTAAAAAAAGAAAACTGGATTTTTATTTCCATCTCAGCTTAAGCAAGCAAGTGGAGGAATTTGATCACAAGTGAATATGGGTGGAAACAGACTTACGCAGCTCATCAATAGAAATGTTACTCATATTCTCCCCTGCCTTTATGAGCCGAACTCTTCCTGCAAAAGTATCAAACCACAAATGAGACTTGTGGAAATGGAACAAACGGATAAGCCCAATGGGAAGCATCATATAAGCCAGCGGCCATATATGTAGACATGCACGCCAGTTTGAACCGCTGGTTACGGTTCCTGAAAATGAGGAACAAGAATTGAACCAGTCCTAGGACGGGAACCCTTTTTTTTTTTTTTCAGCCTCAAAACCGTTAAAAAATTTTAATTAAAAAAAATTTGAGGAACAGCCGGTTTCAGTTACATTTTGACCGGTTCTAGACCTAATCCCAGTTCCAATTAAAACCGACCGATTCCAGTTAAAATGTGCATGTCTACATATATGCAACTAATAAAGCTTTTAACCATGAACCACAATGTTTTCATACTATTCTACAAAAACATTAATTTGTAAATACGGAATTTTAACTAAATATCTCACATTTATCATCCATTACTCAACCAAATTATATACATCTAATGTTGGCTTTTGGCCGACCAACTGCAGCAACAATGATAATTTATCGAAACTTAACTAATTTTAAAGGATTAAAACAGTAAAAGAGAACATATTAAAACGGTAAAAGAGAACATAACAAATATGCTAAGTAAATTAGTTTATATAAGTGGTCAGAAAAAGTAAATCAAGTTTGTTTGCTTTTACATCATACATGAGTTATTCCCACGTGTTAAAAAGAGCCATATGTGCATTTATTTCTAGACTTCTACTCCAACCCCAGAGACTGAAATAGACTTAATAGCTAATGCTGCAGTACTTGGTGTTGTCACCCCCCCCAGTTTTTAAGGACAATTGTCTTTTGGACAATGAAGTCACATATTTTAGACTTGGATTGTAATTTAAACAGTAAATCTCCATCTTTAATGGCCCCAGCACATATCCTTATAGCAACTCAGAAGTTTAAACTTTTTCATGTTCCTCAATATTCGCAACTTAGAAATCTTGGGGATTTAGATGGCAATGGTCTGTTGGTAAAGAGGCAATCTGATGACTGCTGACAAATTAAGCTCATGATCTTTGTGGTACATCGAACTCCAAATTATTAGTCCTAAATTGATGAGCACTTGAGCTTAAACTTCTTCATTGTTAAGGTTACAATAACAGATATAGGCCCCAAAAAGGAGGGGAATTTTTATTAAAGGCAGTTGATAACGACTAGAAGTGCAACATATAAGCCTACAGGAGAACACAACATTTCATAACAAAATTAGTTAATTACTCTACTCTTATAATTGTTTATGTATTAGAACATTAAGATAAAACTTGACCTGATGATGGTTTTAGCAGATAACAAAATTTAGATTCAAGTGTTTATATGGAATGGCATGCAATAGTGAATCATAATCCAGGTGGCTCCTTTTCTTTTGAAAATGGTTAGTTTTTTTAATAAATACAAGGAGTGTATATCAGATTAATGGTGGCGTGACATTAAAATACACTGCACATATTTCACATAGCCAGCAATGAGAAAAGGTTCATCATTCTTTAAGCTGCATAGACAAATATAACTTCTTTCTCACCAGCCATTATGAACAGATAAAACAAAGTTTTGCTTGTGTGTCACTTTGGGTTAGTCTTTTCAGTTAATTATTTACAATTTGTAATAGGAGATACATACCTTCTTTCAATTATTATGTACCCTTATTTCTAAACTCCCATTTATGGTTCCTATATGCCATTGTAAGAAATTCAGATTCAAACAAGTCAACAAAGTGAAATCCTGCTCTCTAATTACAGATAACTTTTTTTCAAGTTGGGAATTATTATAAATTTTAATGCATACTCAGATAAATCAACAAAGTTGAATCCAGCAAAAGAGAAGCTAGCAACAAGCAGTCAAAAGTCGTATCAGAATGTTTCTGGGTCAATGGTTACAGAATAAATCACTAGGTTGTGGAGACATAGACTAAAAAGGCACTTAATATCCAAGGAATGCAATATCAAGAGCATTCCCAAAAACTGGAGGCAAGATAGTACCATGAAAGAACATAAATATACCTCAAACCAAGACAATTTTTTTTTTTTTACAAAGTGTATTAAATAAGCAGTGTACAGATACATGTATAAGATTTTGTAAAATAAACTGGAATTTTGAAGATTAATGGCAAGGTTAAATATTCTAGCAGACACACCAAATTAAGTTATTCACAAGAGATTTGATGAAACGTTCTAATGACAATTAAATTCAAGTTAAACGGGTGAGAGAAGCAGTAGGCATGTTAAAACACCAAATGACCAGACAATTCGATGTTCAAATTATATACCATCACGGCGCACACAAATTTCTGGTATGCTTTTTATGTCTCCATTGATGCTGTCATTGTAGACTCGTGTCTCAATATCACCCTCAACATATACAGAAGAGCTGCAATATAAGATCCACTTATTAGACAAATCTTCAAAATCAGGCATAGGAGGGAGAGGGTTTTGTAAAAAGAAAGAAAGATATTGCTAATGTTCAATTCCTACTTTTTCACAATTTGTTGAACAGCATAGGCTCCGAGCATAGGGTTATGTACTGCTACGCGATGCCATTGAGCAGGTTTCGGCAAGTCCGCTGACCCTATGATCCGCTGATCAAACATCCCTCCAGTTCCTACAGTAAAAGTGGTTACAGTTCTACCATTTCTCAAGATCTTTTGGATGGGGGCTTGACCAACTTTCCCGCATACAATAGCCTGGCCAAAAAGTAAAGATTGAACACAGCCAATATTACTTTGTAAACAACTCCACATTACAGAATAATTATACAAAATGTTGAATGAAGTAACCTAACATAAGAGTTGATAGAAGAGGAATTGCAATTTCACCCAAAAAAACGAATTCAACACTAAGGTACCTTGTGGACACCACGAAAATTCCAGCCTTTTCTGGGATCAACACCCTGGAGCTGTAACTCCGGCCTCTCAGGTAGAAAATCGTCATCATTTATTTCCTCACCGCCTTCTGCGCCCTCATTATCATTGCCATTGCCCGAGTCTAATGATCCAGTTGAAAAAAATACCTTGGAGCACCCTTGCACACCCATAGAAAAACCAATTAATTCCTTTAATTTTAAAATAAAATATTACTCACAGGCAATGTTCAACTTGTGCTAATCGATCCGAAATCAAAACAATGGTTGAATATTGAAATGATTCGACGAAGAACACAACACAACAAATTCAGTAAAGAACATAACGCATTCTGAAATTGAAAAGATGAGAAAAGAAGATACAAGGAGGGAGCAGCGAGCTTACCGGTGGGGAAGGAGGAGAGGTGGTGGATACGAGGAACTCGGAGAAGACTCAGAAATTTGGGTGCGAGTGAACTCATGAGAATTAGAGTGAGAAAAGAGGAGGGTAGGGAGAGAAGAGTAGGGCTTAACAGAGATTGAGTGAGTCGACTCGAGGACGGCCGAAGGGTTTAGGAATTAGGGGTTTGATTCGAATTTCATGATCGAACGTCAAAGAAGCAAGGCATCCCGATCGTTGGCATTCTTAAATGAGATTGTTTACTGTAATTACTTTCATAGTTAATTTCTAAGTTACTCATTTTAAAAATATCTATTCATTTTTATTTTTTTTATAAAAGACTCCACATTTTATCTCACTCACTAATTATATAATTATTCCAGTCACACAGTAATTACTTTCATAGTTAATTTCTAAGATCCTCATTTTAAAAATATCTATTCATTTTTATATTTTTTTTAAAAGACTCCACATTTTATCTCACTCACTAATTATATAATTATTCCCATCTCATAAAATAATAATATTTCAATTGACCATCTTAAGAATAATAATAATCCCAATAAGAGTAGACAAAATGAGTAATTATTAAAGTTGTTATTCGACGGTACTCGAGCTCGACTTGTTATGTAAATGAACCTATAACGAGCTCAAACTCATTTGAGTAATTTTCAAGTCGAGTCGAGCTCAATCTCGATTTGAATAATGAAGCAAATTTAGTCGAGTTCATCGAACTTTATCGAGTTGATTTTAATGAATACTATCATTTATTCATTATTTAATTTAATATTTACTATATTATTATATAAAATTATAATTATTTTTGTTCATACTTAATCTATTCATTTTACTATTTTGAATCGTTCATCCTTATTCTATCAATTTCTCTTTTTAGATATATGAGACTCACACACTCCACTAACACAACTATCCACTGCACATAAAATAATAATATTTTTTAATCCACGTGTAAAAAGTAAATTGATATATTAATACTGAACGGATTGAGTATTTATTAATATTATTATTATTAATTTTTATTATCAAAATAATCGATCTTTATCGAGTCGAGCTTTGATCGGCTCGTTAAATAAATGAGCATAAGGGGAGTTCGAACTCAAATTGACTATCGAGCTTCTCACTAAGATGAGTGACCCAAGTTCGATTTCATTTGGAAACAAATAGGTGAGGAGACATGAGGAGACTGTGAGAAAAAATATGTATGGCTATTTAGTAAACTAACTACTAACTTTATACAATAAAAAAATAAAATAAGAAAAATTCGAACTCGAACTCTAGTAGTCACGAGTTGAGTCGAGCTTGAACCTTAACTCGAGCACAACTCATTTATTTTAACCGCTCCAATAATAACTAAGCGTAAACGATCACATTTAATAATGCCACATAATGGATGCCTGATATAAAAATATATTAATTATTTTGTGCAAATGTACACTAACAAAAAGGAAAATATCTACTTTACCCAAAAACAATTTTAAATGACAAAATACAAACCTGGAGGCAGTATCAATTGTTTAACTCGCTAGGCACAAACTACTATTTTTAATGCGGGTGGGTTCCACTAATATATTTGGGGTTTGCATGTTATGCGTTAGAAATTATAGCACATCAGTAGTTTAAAAACTATGACATGTAGCTCTCAATTTAAACGAGTACATTTCAGTAAAAATGACACCTGTTTTGAAAATGAAAATAAAAAAACTAAGTGAAAGATTTTCTAAATATAAAATCAAGAAAATGCTAAACGAAAAGCTACATAACTGCTATGCCCAAAAATAGGCCATCTTTCAACATCCAACATTCCCACTTCCCACCAGTCTACCCATCTTTCCCACTAAACAGAACACTCCTCGACCTTAATAATCTTTTCATCACCATTCAAAACTATTCCATTTTCAATCAACCAAAAAGAAAAGACACATTACTGAATGCAATTCAATACGAAGATGATGGTACAGAATAGAGGTAGAGACGGGAGAGATGCAGATGGCAAAACAAGACGAAACGAGCCGAAAAGTAGAAGCATTATGGTGTTCAAGATCAGTGCTATCTTCTCCAGAGCTTGTGGCAGCAGAAGAAGAGCACCAAAAAGGTCTCATCAAAATGGCTATAAGGGAAAAGAGAGACTTGTTTCTGAAGAGCATGGACTAGCATTGAAGAAGACTCGAGTAGCCAGAGCTGATGTAAGAAAACGTCCCACACATCATCTCACATTCAGTCTTTCTAGGATTTTAAGAACCTCCTCTGGTTTTAGTTTGAGGAAGTGGAAGATCAGAGCTAGGTCTGCTAATGGGGTTAGAGGCTCATTTTTGAAGCCCGGTTTTCGGAGGATTATCGGGAAAGGAGATGAGCGAACGAAAAAAGCAGAAGAGGCTGGGCGAGATGAGCTTTGTAAGAAGAGGATACTGATGGGGGAGAAGTGTAGACCCCTGAATCAATCAGGCGTTCTGCACTATGATGAACAGGGAATCTTACTGCCTGAAGATTAAGGTAGTCATTAAAATAGGACATCATAGTTTGTACTCTTGAGATTTTCAAGATATTGTGCACCTTAAGACACATTTAACATTCTACAGATTTGAGTATATTAGCAAAAAAATACTAGCAAAAGTCTGCATCATATTTCACACCCTCAGAGGCTTCATTCCCAGAGATGCCCTGAGCCTGTTTTGTTCAGCAATCTCAGGATCTGGATGATCCGTTCCATCGTCTTTCTTCGCCTTCTTCTCTTTCTTCTTTTTTGGAGGCTCGTCTTGAGGCTCATCCCCACGCCTTTTAGGACTAGTGCTCCGGTGTCTTCTGCGGCGATCGTCATCCCGATCCTTGCGATCTCGGCTTCTACTTCGGCTCCTTGAATGGCTCCTTCTCCTCCCACGGTCCCTATCTCGTCTATCACGTTCTCTTCCTTCTCTCTCTCTCTCCCGGTCTCTCTCACGTCCATAATCTTTTTCATCTCTTAGCCGGTGTCTGTCTCGGTCTCGATCTCTGTCACGTCCTCTTCCACGATCTCTATCATAATCCCTCTCGTAGTCCCGATCTCTATCATAATCTCGATCCCTGTCATAGTCACGATCCCTGAAAGAAAATGTAGAAGCTATAGTCAAGCAGGCTAAAATTAACAATAGTATGATAAAACTGAATTTTCTCTCAAATCTCCAGCAAATGCCATGATTTCAAGAAGAGGTGTAATCACAAATAATATAAGCAATTTCTAAAAATAAAAGAAATTTGCAATTCAAGCTCTGGGGAATCAAAGCAAAAAATTATTAGAATAGAAGGAAAGAATTGAACAGTGTGACGCATTTCCTGACAAATGCAGAATAACACAAAATGACAAAATGCTAGTACACTGATTATACGAGCTAACCTAATTTTTATTTCAGATTTGTACAGGAAAGAATCATGCTTCACTGAGGAAGCAGCAATGGATAACAATTAAAAAGCAAACAGGGTCCCAAGATAGCAAGTTATTCGCATCATCAGCAAAAACCCCATAAGCATAACTCTGATATGGCTTCACATAAGATAGATAAGATGAGAAAAAAATCATACAAAAGCCAGAAAATCATCTTCATGGAGTAAAATGTGTAATTATATGATCCATAATACATCTCAGCTGCATTGCCAGTGTAGGACAGTATTTTAATCTTGGATGCTGTTAAAGGCTACCAGGACATGAAATGCCATGATGGTCAGGCAATCAAATGATCAATATAAAGTGATGTGTACCAACCGAGTACAGGTAATATTCAAATAACAGCCTCCTACAGTCTATAAGAGAACAGATTGAAGAGCACAAGAAACACAATCTTTTTGCTCCACTACATTACAAAAGTGGTTCGCAAAAGTATTTTATGGAAAAAAGAATTAGTACCAACTTGAAATTTGGAAGGAACATTTTTTATTTTGGTTGTTTAAAAACAATCACATCAAGCTTGCCCTAGTAAAAAGTAGAGCGATGTGAATTGATATAGAAAATGAACAACCACAATATCATGGAGTTTAAATTAAAAATTATAATTAACATTCATATTTCAACTGATCCAACATAATCTTTTGTTCTCATAGATCACCAAAATATGTTGAGGAGGAGTGCAAAGTAATCATATTAAAAGGGTGACAACCAATTTCCCAAAATATGATTTCAAGCACAATTTTCTTCCAGGGTTTGCAAAATTAAGTTCTGGACAATAAAAGCAAGAATTATTTCAACAGAAAGAATTAAGCAATGAGATGCAATTCCTTTAAAATTAATTCTATAATATTAAATGAGCAAACTTCAACTTCTCAAACCAGCACATGAAGTAATCATATTTTACCAAGGATAAAATGGATTGCAATAGATTTTTTTTTTTAAAAAAATGCCAATTATTTTTTAGTCTATATCCTCTAAAATAGCTTCCAATCAGACAGAAAGCAAAAAACTGAAACAAAATCATGAAGATCAACTTTCATGTAATAACTTTGTAAGATCCATCATACTTCTCAGCTGCACACTGCCAGTGCAGAGAAACCTGGCAGGATCATATTGTTTTAATTTAGGATGCTGTTAATAACCATTCAAGGCTTGAAAAGCCATAATGGTCAGGGGATCACCGTGAAGTGATGAGTAACAATTGAGAACAGAAAAGATTCAAATAACAGCCTCCAACTGATTTCTCACTAAATGGGAATAGGAAAACAAACTAAAAAACACAAAGAAAACCAGTTATTCTCGCTCCACAATACTCTGAAAATGGACACTGAATTAAATTACTGATATAAAAAGCACCACTTGAAATTTGGAAGGAATTTTTTTTTTCCTAATTCCAAATACAATTCCATCAGGCTTATCCTCTCAAAACCAGCCTGATGTGAATTGAGGACTTGACATTGAATAGAGAAAAAATAAATAAATAAATAAGGATGAAGTGATCCATAAAAAGCCAAACAAGACATAACCCAACTTACATACTCCATAAGAGCTCCTCAAAGAATAACATGAGAAACATCACAATCAAAGATCCACATAACTAACTCAGATCAGGAGAAAAAAAGAATATATATAATGAAGCATAAAGAGCAACAAACTACTCATATTGGGGAAAAAGAAAAATTTACAAGCATACAAAAGAGCCAATGCAACAATGCAAACCTGTGTCTGTGACCATCATGTTTCCTATCTCGATCTTTATCCCTGGTTGGACTTCGTGCCCAGTAGTAATCCTGCAATGCAGGATAAATTAATAACAGAAGGAAACTAAATAAGCAATTTGGAGAAAATAAATGTATCACACCATGAGTAGAGACTACTGAACCTTTTCATTGCCACCAGAATCTATTCCATCTACTAGTTGTTCGTCTTCATCTTTTTCTTCTTCCTCCTCAAAATCATCTTCAAGAGCACTTCTTCGAAGTTCAAGGGAACCAAGTTGCTCAAGTGTCCATCTTAGAGTAATAAAAAAAGATGATATTACACAACTTGAAACCAAAATCATGCCCACATCAACAGACAGGAAGACGACCAAAGAGAACTAAAAAGTGTGAATGTAAATGATGAAATAATGGAAGAACCAATTATTTTTAAAATCAGAACACAAATATGCTATAGAGAAGATGGATCAACCTGAACTGCATGAATGAACAAAGGCAAGTCACAAATTATTAACCCAATAATGTCAATGATCTAATGCAAATATAATAAAGGTAAAAGAACCAAATAATAGAAAAGAAGAGTAACGTGTTCGATACCCCCTATTGAGGGGAAAATAATTGGTTCCCATAAGTTGGGAATCAGAATTTGTAGAAGGGTAAAACGGAACAGTTATTTTAACTACCATTTCCCATACCCAAAACCAAACACCAAAAATAGTAGTTTAAAATTGGAAATATTATCTTCTAGTTCAAAATTGATATAATTTTATTGAACAAACTTCAACAAAATTCTATTATTCCATTCAGTAATCAAAATATAAATAGAAAGGTCACAATTTTTGTTCAGTTGTCTCAATCACATAATTATGGCAAGGAAACCAAGTTCACCATTCAAAGAACTTTGTATTGAAGATATCGCAAAGTTCACATAAGATTTAGTATTTTAGCATTAGTGGGAGGGTATCACCTCCAAACTTCTCAGCATGAGAACGAAAAGAGTTGAAAGAAAAATTTATCCAAGGCAAAGATAGGTGAAGAAAAATCAACTAATGAAAACAAAAAACACGAAGGAATTACAGTTTCAGGTACCTTTTTTTAATTCGAGGCAGTGCAATATCACAAGAGTAATCTTTTGTTAAAAGCTCATCGATATACTCATCAACATGCGTCAGTGTGAATCCTGTTTAATTCAAGCAACAAATTAGAGAAGACTAACAAGTCATCACAAACAAGAGAACTCAGGTATTAATAATATGAAGCCATCTTAACATTACATTAGGCTTGTTTGGATAATGTCGTATTACAAGAATAATAGATCTCGAATCCTTAAAAAACTGCAAATCTGCTATGTTCGTTACAAATTCTACCTGTTATTCAAGTTCTTCATATCCTAATTTCCAAATGTTTTCCTACTATAACCAATTAGATAAGACAAAAAAAAAAAGACAATCGTACTTCCATCGTTTAGCTTGCTCCTCAACTTTCGATAATCATTGTACAAAGGTTCCAGATAACGATAAACATCAACATCTGTCCCTGTAAGTCTCAAATAAAAAGCTCCAAGCACACGGACGTATCTGCAAGCAAAATTCATAATTATAAGCCTAAAACACACAATGTCATTGATTATAAAAACAGAAACCATATATTGCCAAAACAAATGAGAAGAACACTTCATTCATTTAAGCTTAGAACTCCACGAGCTCTTAGTGGATAAAAATCACACTCACAAAAATGAGTATTCATAAACCAAAAGGAGATTAAGTATAAAGCAAATCACGTTCGAATATTTACAGATAGTCGCATAAATCTACCAAACAAACCATACGATGCACCAAGAAATAATCGAATATTTTCATACACAAGGTAGAATGGGAAAGGAATGTACTTGTACTCGGGATTTTTGATGAACTCAACAACAATTTCCTTGTCAGGTTGGATCTGAAGCATCTTCATAACAAGACACATGAAAGGGGTGGGTTTGCGGGTGCCGCCAAAGGTGCCGCCGAGGTGGTCGAGCTCCATGGCCTTGTCAACCAGCGTCTCGGCGGTGAGGCCGAAACATTGCTCCTTCCAGTAAGTGTTCTGATAAATCTTGGTACGCAAGATCTTCTCCACCAAATTTTGCGGGTTCGTACCTCTTATGCTCTTTGCTAGCGGGTCTGTTCGATTCGCCATGATAGACAAAGGAGAGGAGAGCTCGAAAACCTAAAACCCCAAATCACAAATTGAATGCAATATTATAATTGACCAAATGAGCGAGAGTGTCCCTCTTTATATGTTTGAGTGTATATTAGGTTCAATAGTTGCATGGATACTTATGCATTTTTATTCTATTTTATATATATATTAGTATTCTATTTTATATACGTATTTTGTAATAATTATATATTTTTTTTATATTAAGCTTTTATTAAAAAGACTTAATATTTATATGTGTATAATTTTTTATTAAATATTATATACAATTTTTCATTAAAAAAATTAACAATTAAATTGTATACATTTTTACTGTTAATTATATATGTTTTATTTATATTTTTATATGAATGCGTCTATCTTTAAGTGTACCTGGGTGCACACTATAAATTGCCTTTATTTTTTATTTAGGGCTAATTATAGTTTGTATCACTTAAGATAAGGAGCATTCATATACAAATTTTAAAAAAATATATACAATTATGAGCAAAAATATATATAATTTTACTGTTATAAAAAATGCAATTTATAGTATGCACTCTGGTGCACCTAAGATATGGTGCACCCATATATAAATATAAACAAAAATATATACAATTAAGAGTAAAAATGTATACAATTTAATTGTTAATTTTTTAATGAAAAATTGTATATAATATTGAATAAAAAGTTATACACATATGGATATTAGTTTTTTTAATATATTTGAATGTTCATCTTTCTAAAGGGAAAATTAATTCACATTATTTACCTTCATGATGTGCATATTGCACATTAAAAACTTTTGCCTCAATAAATATGATTCAAACTGTATCAGAATTGCATAGCTAGTTTGTCATAGTTGATCTCATATAATCTGTACTGAAGTTGACATTTCTTGTGCTCTAGCACACACTTCATGTTTTCAGGTGTAGTATGGTCATGTTATTTATCAATTCTTAGTTGGGTTTCATAATTTCATTATATTCTATTATATTCAGGGAGCTGATTGTGGATCATCCGCTTGAGTGACGGAAACCATAAATGTTTTACACTATGTTCTTAGGCATTTATGAGCTGCCTATGAAAAGAATAGGAGACATTGTTGGACATATTTCTCCAGGCGAGAAAAAGTTAAAAGTTGTGATTTTCTATGTGTGCTGATGAAAAATGCTAAATCTCACTTTTTGCCATCTATTCAAGCATTTACAGAGGAAGGCAAAGGCACCTAGTCTATCCTCGTTCTTCGTTCTTGGCCAAAGTCCGAAAGTTTCCTTTGCATATTATTCAAGAACCCTTGATCATCATCCTCAACAAGGACAAGATAGATATGGAAAAAAGAACCAAGAACGAGAGAAGAAAGGAGAAGTGTCTATTGGCTCTCCGGCTCAAATTCAAAAGCTTATAGCTTCCCAGTCAGATCCACTCCTTGCTAAGGAAATCTTTGACTTAGCTTCACATCATGCCAATTTTCGGCATTCATATGCTACCTACCACACCCTCATTCTCAAACTTGGCCGTTCTCACCACTTTTCTTTTATGCAGTCCCTCCTCTCCAGCCTCAAGTCGCATGATTATTTCATTTCCCCATCCCTCTTTACTCACATCATTAAAATCTACGGCGATGCGAATAAACCTGAAAAAGCTCTCAAAACTTTCTACACAATTCTTGAATTCAACATCAAGCCCCGTACGAAACACCTCAATTCCATCCTTGAAATCCTCGTTGTCAGTAATAACTTCCTCTGGCCTGCATTTGATCTTATTCAGATCTGCCCATAAATATGAAGTCTCTCCCTACACAAAATCTTACAACATTTTAATGCGAGCCTTTTGTTTGAATGGTGACTTGAGCATCGCTTATTCTCTGTTCAATCAGATGTTTAAGCGGGATGTTCTTCCTGATGTGGAGACGTATCGAATTCTAATGCAAGGATTGTGTAGGAAGAGCAAGGTGAATAAAGTCGTTGATTTACTGGAGGATATGTTGAACAAAGGGTTTGTACATGACACTTTAAGCTATACCACTCTATTGAATAGCTTGTGTAGGAAGAACAAGCTCAAGGAGGCTTACAAGCTTCTTTGTCGGATGAAAGTGAAGGGATACAATCCTGACATAGTCCATTACAATACTGTCATCTTGGGGTATTGCAAGGCAGGCCGTGGCGCTGATGCATGTAAGGTCCTAGAAAACATGCCTTCCAATGGGTGCTTACCGAATCTGTTGTCGTATCACAACATAGTTGGGGGCCTGTGCAATCAGGGTATGTATGATGAGGCGAAGAAGTATATCAAAGTGATGATGTCCAAGGAGTTGAGGCCACATTTTTCAATTGTTCATATGCTTATTAAGGGGTTATGTAGATTAGGCAAAGTTGAAGATGGTTGTGAAGTTTTAGATGAGTTGTTGAGGCATAGTAATATTCCACATCTTGGCACGTGGGGTGAAATTTTACCTCATATCTGTGAAGCGAATGAAGCCGAAGCAATAGAAAAGATTATGAAGGTGGACGTAAAGCCAGATAGTAGAATTGTGGATGTTGGTGTTGGCTTGGAAGAATACTTGAGGAGGAAAATAAAGAGGCAGATGAAGAAGCAGTGATTATTGATGTTATGTTTACATGGTTGGATGCAGTATCATGGAGGTAAATAGTTGATATAAATGGTCTTTTGAATGAGGATGATGTAAGAGATGGAGTTATCACCTAATGGTGGTCAGATCAGTTTGAAATGGGAAGTGGTGAGATATAGCAGAACAGAACAGAACAGAGCATTATATTTCATCTCTATGAGGTAATCTCAGCATCCATCGTTCACTCTTTTGTATGACAAATGTCAATATTACTCTTGTTTGTGACAAATTATTACATTTTCAACTTCATATTTTGAATAGTAATACTTTGACATGTTCCAGGAATAATGTTTTTGAAAATGAATTTATGAAAGCCAATATATTACTTTAGGAAATAAACTTATCTAATAAACACTTCAGAAAAGCAATGATGATAATGATATGACTTTTGAGAATATGCGAAATTGTCATTTTGTTAAAAAATGCAACATGCAATGAATGATTAGGAGTGTGCCCTGTGCAGTCTCACGAGTGATCCACGATGGATGGGTGACTGAAAAATCCATAAGATGAAAGCGTGTGGCCCAAATGTAATTAATCAAGATAATGGGGGTTAGTTTGCCAAATGGATTTTTGTCCTAAGGGAACCAATAACCCATGTGCTCCTTTACCAATCATTCTTTGCCCACTCCTTTTAATTTTATATTAGCTAAAAAATTTTCAATTTTACCGGGGGTTTTATTGAATTTTTCGATTTATTTAAGATTTTTAATTTTATCAAAACTTTTTATTTTTGCAATAATATAGTATAATAGTAAATAACACTTATGTAAATATGATTCACGGTGTAAATCTTTTGATTCCTTTCCAATCAGATATAGTATTAGAAATTTTAGATTATTTTAGATTTTAATGATGTGAGTAAAGAGGTATGGGGAAATGGAATAATCATGCAACTTGAGGATGGAGAGGAGGGACTGCATAAAATAAAAGTGGTGCGAACGGCCAAGTTTGAGGATGAAGGTGTGGTAGGTAGCATATGAATGCCGAAAATTGGCATGACGTGAAGCTAAGTCAAAGAGTGGATCTGACTGGGAAGCTATAAGCTTTTGAATTTGAGCCGGAGAGCCAATAGACACTTCTCTTTTCTTCTATCGTTCTTGGTTCTTTTTTCCATATCTATCTTGTCCTTGTTGAGGATGATGATCAAGGGTTCTTGAATAATATGCAAAGGAAACTTTCGGACTTTGGCCAAGAACGAAGAACGAGGATAGACTATGTGCCTTTGCCTTCCTCTGCAAATGCTTGAATAGATGGCAGAAAGAGAGATTTAGCATTTTTCATCAGCACACAGAAAATCACAACTTTTAACTTTTTCTCGCCTGGAGAAATATGTCCAACAATGTCTCCTATTCTGTTCATAGGCAGCTCATAAATGCCTAAGAACATAGTGTAAAACATTTATGGTTTCCGCCACTCAAGCGGATGATCCACAATCAGCTCCCTGAATATAATAGAAATATAATGAAATTATGAAACCCAACTAAGAATTGATAAATAACATGACCATACTACACCTGAAAACATGAAGTGTGTGCTAGAGCACAAGAAATGTCAACTTCAGTACAGATTATATGAGATCAACTATGACAAACTAGCTATGCAATTCTGATTCAATTTGTATCAAATTTATTGGGGCAAAAGTTTTCAATGTGCAATATGCACATCATTAAGGTAAATAATGTGAATTAATTTTCCCTTTAGAAAGATGAACATTCAAATACATGATGATGTTCCCTTCAATTAAAAATAGTCAACAATTGTTTTTTATTCTGGATTTGTAGAAAGATTGAGAAATTGAGCTACTGGAAGAGTAAAATCGAAAACTTTAGCCCAATTAAATCCACAATGCTACATCTTAATTTTACCACAGTAAATATAATTTCCAGCTTCATCTCCAGTCAGAATGAAGGTGGAATTTTACTGCTAAGGAGAAGCCACCTGGCCTCTGATTTCATTTTCGACACATAACAACTCGAATATTATTAAAATAATTTTTATATCCTTTTAGCCACATTCTCATAAAAGAAGAATGATAACGTGAACAAGAAAGCTACCACATAAGCAGAGAATTAAAACTACTAATTGGAGTATGAAAGTGATGAAGAAGAACAGATATTAGAAATTTTGCTGAAAATGAAGGGGGAATAGCAAACCTATAGGAGTCCGAAGAAACGACTTCGGTTAGCAAAGGCAGAAAATGACATAACCTGCATTTCTTCCATTAATGGGGGAATTCAAAGCAACGTTATCGACGGAGATGATGATTCTGTGTTGGGTTGGGCAAAAGAAGAAATTCTGAGAAGCTTTGAATAATGGGCTTTCTTAATTTAAATGGGCTCAGTTATGCAATATATTTGTATTATATGACATAACAACATGAAGCATTATATTTGCAGTTTAACAATTTCAGCACACATTATATCACCAAATTCCATAATTTAATACCTCAAAAGGGACATCAGAAAAATATCATCATTAGGAATAAGGCCAAGCATATAGCACCATAACACATTTGTCACTTCATATATAACGCACACATTTAAGGTCTTAAGTAGGGATAATGATTCCTATATCAGATCATTTTTTAGGGAGATGAGGCATTATAATTGCAGTTAAAAAAATTCAGCCCACATTCCATCAACAAATTCAACCATTCAACACCTCCTTCAGAAAAATATCATCTTAAGGAACAAGTCCAAGCATATAGCACCGACACATTTCTCACTTCAAATATAACTCACATTCAAGATGTTAAATTGCAATAATGATTCATATTTCAGATCATATATAGGGACATGAGGCATTACTATTGCAGTTAACAATTTCAGCCTCAAAAGACACGTTCTTCAGAAAAATATCATCATTAGGCATAAGGCCATACATATAGTACCATAACACGTCTTACTTCACATATAACTCAACACATTTAAAATCTTAAATAGGGGCAATGATTCATATTTCAGATATCATCTACAAGAGCCTAAGCCAGCACAGAGGTTGTATAGAGATTAATGAAAACTCACGTCAGTCTGGATTTCCAGACTGCTCATTATATTTTGATTGAACGTCTGAAACCTTTAGAAAACCTATATCAAACGGCTCTATATCCAGGTGAAGGGTCCGTTTATTTTGGGAAAATGTACCTCACTTTCCATGGTTTCTGGGATTATAATATAATGGTAATCGAGATTATTACAATGACAATGCAGAACCAAATTCCTTCTTCCTGCAAGCAACCTCTACAAAATTGTATTGTACATGAAGCAGGATATAAGGCAAGGAGTGAGAATAGATTGTTTTCAACCCACAAACTGGAAGATTAGCTACTAACAATTCTTACCCAATTATTGGACCCAAGAATCTTGAATTCTTGATTTTTTTTGTCCCAAGAATCCAAACTAATTGGATTAACGAAGCAAAAATACAGAGGAATAGAGTGTGTGTGTTAGGAGGTACAGTGGCAACTCCTAGAATCAATCCTAAATTCAATGAAATCGATATGCAGATTAAGCATCCTAAATTCAAGGAAGGGTTTTTTTTTTTTTTTTATATATATTAGCAGGAATCAATTCAACAGTCTCCGAGATCACACCAAATTTATGAATAAACAGTTATTTTTCTTATCTTGAAAAAATAATTAACGTTAGGTTTCCCCAAATATTAATTGTAGAAGTTATTACAAAATATTATGACATCATGTCCAAAATCAGCCACTTACATGAATAGAATGAAGAGGATATTTAGGGTTTATGGCGTGACTCCGGCGTCACATGTGCACGTTTCTTCGATTCACGGCGGCGCCGACGCTCGGCTGTGGAGAACTAAAGTGGTCGTTTTCTGAAGTTTGTTTGCCGGCGGGCCCTTCTATAATTGAAGAGTTTTTCAAGAAATAGTGTGAAGAGTGAATTCTTGATTTCAATTTTTAGGTTTTTATTTTCTTTAACCTAAAAAATTGAAAATTTAAATTAATTGAAAATTACTCCATTAATTGAAATTTTTAAAAAAGTAAAGTATAATACATTTCAATTTAAAGAGTTGGTTTGAGTTTCCAAATTTAAATTACTCTATTTATATTAAAAATTGTCTTAAACTGGACACCGGTGTACCTAAGATTAATGGATAGTTTTTTAGGGTATAGTTATTTTTATTTTTTAAAATTTTAATTATTTTGTTTGACTGTAATTATGAGGTGGTTTTTTTACGATTTATATTAACTATGTGCAATAGTGTCCCGATTACACCCTAGTTTAACTCTATATATATATATATATATATTTATTTATGTCTCTAGTATTTGTTATTTAAAGAATTTTTCTATTGTGTACACCATTACAAGTTAATCTTTAGATGGATGTTACAGAGTAGCTTGAATTGGTTTCAAACTTAATATTTTATTTATTGTACAGAACAGAAATGCAAACTAGTTGACTCGAATTTTGTTTTTACATAAACTATGATCCACAATCTTTACATTCTTTCAGTATAACAAACAAGTAAAAAGAAGATATTGATACATGTAGTTTGGTTAGAATGCTGCTACTATTTACGAGGAAGTGAGTAAGAAGAATGATCATCTAACAAGTCACTATAACGAGCTGAAGACAAGTAGGTTGCTTCAAGAGGCTGCAATGAATCTGCAATCTCCTGCGGCTCCTACTGCACCACCAGCACCGAGAACTTGAAATCCGACGTCGCTAGAATGTCTCCGATTAGCCCCAACTCCGGACACTCACTCCAGTCGTTGAACCCCACCAGCAGAGCTGAATCAGGATCATGGTATCTTCCCACAACACATAGATCACACCCGTAGTCTTTGATCAAGTTGATCACTCTTGTTGTTCCTATTGAGTCCTCCACCACCTCCTCTCTGTATCTAATTCTATCATCCCCTGCACTCCTTGCTCTGAACTGGTTCACTAGCTTCGTCTCAGTGCTCGTCTAGCCTTTGTTGTGCTCGTGGTCCCATGATCAAATCCAGAGGAAGGTGAGGCTGATCTCTTGGTTCTCGATCATCCTAGTGCAGTATGTGAGTGCCTCGTAGTCGTCTAAGCCGCCTAAGAAGAGGAGTGTGATGTGGAACATGGGGTGGACTTTTAGGACGGATTGTGTCGTGTGTGGAACATTGATGCTAATGTTGTTTGTTTGTTTATTAATTTTAGCTTGTGGTGTTAACAAGTTTAAGTTTATGTTATTGTATATTTTGACTGAATATGTGGGTGTTGTATTTAGAAGCTTACAGTGGTTTGGGGCTGGATAACTCTTCTATGAAGCAGTTACATGTGAATTCAGACCCGTATGTCACGCCTCCAGGATTGTTACATTGTGGGCAGACAAGAAAGTGCAATCGCTGCTTCGTATCTGTGACTTTGAATGTGCCTTTGACCCAGAAGGATTTAGCCTACGCAGATACATGAGGTTATTTCAAGACTGTGCGATATAAGTGACAACATACAATGTGTTCTTATGTGTAAAAGAATTATGTACTTTTACAGGTTGATTAGTCATATCCCTGATAGTTTTGATTTGAAAGGGAAGGGGACGATCTTGAATTTGGTGTTTCTTTTCATACAGTCTGTCGTCAATGATCTTTTGTACATAATTTCTGTTGGATTGCAACCTGCGCATACATATACTAATATCTATAAAATGCGATGAATTTAACACAGTAAATGTAGTTAATGAGATTTTTTTGGGAGTTAATATAATATTTAAATTTACTGTTCAGCAGGACATGTGTGTCGGTGTAAGTGTAGGGGAATATTTTTTGTGTAAAGCATTTAAATTCATACAAAGAAAAGGTAATTTATATGACAATGGATGATGCCTGTAGTAATAGTAATATGACAGCAGAAAATTACCAGGTTCTAGTTCTCTAGCCTGTGAAAGTGATGGGTCAAGCAATATGGTGTTGCTTGAAAGTGTTCCTACTGAAATCCTTGTGTATTGTGGTAACATATGATTAACTTTTTTAGTGAAGACTTGATATAGTCTAGTAAAGATTTTTGGGTGAGTTTAAATTTGTAATTTTTTTTGTAATAGTTAATAGAAAGAATATTATTTTACCACGGTATGTGTTCACGCCCACTCGCATTCCTATAATAATTAGTAATCTGGCAATGTGTTTTTCAAGCATTTTCCCGTCGGTGTTCAAGAAGTCATCCCATAAAGTGAAAAGTATGGGCCTGCATCTATTGGATAACATAAAGTATTGAGTTTTTGTTTAAAATTGTGTACATAAAATGCAAATCATGTGTGTATAAGAAGACTAACGTACTCTTTGTTCACGATAACAAAGTCCTAGACATTTTTATTGACTTTTTCGATGTATCTTCTTGGAAGTGCATGCACTACGCTGCTCAAGAAATCTGCAACTAAATATGTTTAGTTAGATACAACATTAACAGTTTGTATAATGATAAATACAGTGTGTCAGTTATTAAATGTACTTAACTGATCTTTGTGTCTTTGCAGTCTACGTAACAATGGAATTGCTCAAATGGCGTGAGTGGATACATGCATTCAACAAGTAGGTTTGCATGTGGGCTTGTACGTTTAATGTAGGTGTTTCTGGTTAGGACTATTTGATATTTTGAAGCAGCGTACGCTGGTGCGTTTGTAGGAAACACTTTAACTTTGGCTATACTAATGTAATATGTTTCGTACAGCTGTAGCCTTATGTTTATATTCTCAGCATCTCGGTCGAACACAACGGATTGCATCCTATAATCCTGTTCGACACAAGCAATGCATTTATAATTGTACACTGTAGCTGAGTTGAGCGATTGAATTTACCTCTTCATCGACAAAGAGAAGTTGGTAATGCCGTCCTTTGGCTGTCGAATTGGCCTTTTTTTGCAACAAACAATTTCACCATCCAATCTTCGGATGCTGGAGTTAGATGCTTCAGCAGGCTATACTTATGCTCTATTTCATTGCGTATTAATACAATTGGAACATATTTACCTATTAAAATGAAGTTTAAAAATAATCACAATGACAATTGATACAGATATTGCAAATCTATTAAAATTAAACACACAATATAAGACAACACATTGTAATTAAAATATAATAACAAATCAGTTACACATTCTTGAAAATTTTAAATTAGCAATAGACTAATCTAATAATCATCTCTCATTAACACTGAAGTTTTAATTATAAGCTAGCAGCAGTAAAGAGTTGTCCACTGGAGAGCGGAAAATGATAGTGGCCTATGAAGGAGTGGAAGCTGTCTATCAAAACCTAAGGCTATTATATAAACTCTAATTTTCTGTTTTGCCGAATAACATATATTCTTATTTACCAAGCTTGCTGTTTCAATAATAAACTAACTTAATAAATTAGTCTTTTAAAATCCGGGCTGATCTATTTTTATTAAATTTACATGTGTATTAAATTTCGGACTGATCTATTTTTATTTTATTGGTTATAAATTATTTACACATCGTCGAAAATATCGTTCATACTAAATCATAATGCTTCTTTTTGTTTCAAATATCAAAAGTTTCATTTTCAGTCCATTAAAGATCCAAATTTACTATCTTATCTCTATTTTTAGTTTATTAAGTTAACCTAAGATAAATATAGTTTCATTGTAGATGAAAAGTAATTACAAAGACAAGAATTTTCATCAGCATTCAAGTACATCCATTCAACATCAATATTATTTCCAGGTGGGGAAATCTAGACTTTGTCTATTGTATGTGCTTATGTGTTTACGTTGATAAGTTACTGCTTGCATTGCATTCATAGAGTATTACTCGTAGTATTATCCACAAACATAGAGTATTCATAATACTAGTCATAGACATGTAGCTAGGGACCGTGACATAGGTCCGGGACTGATAAAAAGATATTCGGGAATACTTGGATTGTAAAAGGTCCTTGGAAGGCCCGCCGTGCTTGTACATTCATTTAAGTCAGGGCACTTTCAATTGTCTGGATTTTAAATAATCCTCGGGTAACGCCCGCCGTACTTCATGATCATTCATAGACATGTTCACAGATAAGATTTACGTGTTGTTTGTGATTTATTAAAGTTTATACGTGAGTTATATATTGTAGACAAATATTTTCCCACTGAGCTGTGGTTTACTCATCCCATCATTTATACATTTTACAGATTAAAGGAGATGGAGTATGGAGAGAGGGGTGATCGGTGGTAAAACAATTATTTGATATTTATTTGGGTTTATTGTTTCATTGTTTATATACATTAACATGTTTATCATGATAAACTCATTTTATACTTATTAAATATTCAGAGCTACCTAATTATTTATTTCATTAGAGCTGATTCAATTTAATGAGAATCTTTTAATGCATTTACCTCAACTTTAAATAAAGTGCTTAATTCTTAATTTCATGATCATTTATTTTTGAAAGAAACCTCTCATTTCAACTATGCAATGAAATATGGTTCATTTTTAATTATTATTATCTTAATTTAATTCCGCTGTAAATAATTTTATATTTTCCTAAAATTTGTCAGTCTATTTTAATTAAATCTTATTGGTTTTAAAATTTTCTCTTAGAAGGTTATTTATATTTTTATGATAAAGTGGGTCATTTCATAAAAGTTCGTGAGTGATTTTATTTATTTATTTTTGGATAGGTTTATATCTTGGGGTTCAAGGTCTTTTTATAATACACTCACTTCGTTTCATCGAACATTCCCTATTTTATTATATTGAGTGTTTAATTCAAAGTTTTCTATTTTCCTTTTTTAATAAAATGATTCCATATATGACCCACCATTCATTACTAATACAACTATTCACTACACGTAAAATGATAATATTCTTTAATTTATGTGTAAAATTTTAATGGGGACTTATGAATGGGACAAAATTAGTATTTGTTAAGTGATCGGATACTGTTAGTAATATTCCGAGACTTATGAATGGGACGGAATGAGTATTTAATAATTGATTGGATACTGATAGTAATATTCCGGTAGCAATAGTGCTACGTTTAAACAATTCATAATTATGTCTATATTTTCTAATGATCATGACATATTTTCAAAGGATTATCTTTCTCCATACATGGTATATATACCATACTCATTTGTACCATATTTTCATTCAATTATCTTTTTCAATACTTTGTATATATACCACACTATTTAACTTCTCATTTGAGCATGAGTGTGATAGAAGTTACATAGAGTATGATACAAATACAAATATAGAGAAAGATAACTTTAAAATATATCAAGTGCAATACAATCAACTCAAATAATAATAATAATTAAAAAAATAAAATCAACCCTTAAGAAAGGTTTCTAGAATAAGATTAAATGTTCCAAGTGTCTTATAATGTCATTAAATTTATAATAATAGACCTTGGTTTGTCATTAAAAGAAGATCAAATTCAGGGGGGTGTGAGGCTAGCTATAGGGATGCCAATTGCATCCACAATATTTTAAAGCTAAATTAAAGGTTGAGGAAATTAGATGAGACAGAATTTTTCACTAATCTACCAACAAGTGGAGGTAAAGATTAACCTTTAAACAACTCATACATCTACCGTGATAGATTGAAGACTCGATTAGTTGAGCTACTAAAGTACTCAAGAATGATTGATGTGAATCATTGATAAAAGAAATCATGCAAACCATTAATTACACTGTACTTTTTTAAAATAATAATTATTTGATTTAAAAGAAATCATTTTACTAAAATATACCAATTTCATTCCATTTTAGTTTTTACTTTTTTTTTTATCAACAAAAAATACTTCTATTATAACCCTTAAATTATAAGGTAGTAAGTAATAGCCCTACAGAATATTTATAATTAGGCTAAATATATTGTGCACCCGATGCACTTAAGATTAGGGTACACCCATATACAAATATAAATAAAAACATATACAATTATGAGAAAAAATGTATACAATTTAATTGTTAATTTTTTTAATAAAAAATTGAGTGTAAAAAATATACAATTATTAAAAAACATGTATACATTATTGAATAAAAAATTATACACATATGAATGTTAGTTTTTTTAATGAAAAACTTAGTGTGAAAAACGTATATAATTATTATAAAACGCATATACAAAATAAAATAATATGTATACAAAATAGAATAAAAAGTTAATACACGTATGAGTGTACCTTGTACGGGGTGCACCCAATATACATTCTTACAATTAATCTCCAAGATAAAATAATTTATAAGTAATCAACTAATTTTGAATAATTGAACTTGAATTAAATATAAGTATTAAATTATAGTAGGATATTTTTACATTTATTTAATTTGGACATTTCATTTTAATCTTTGTATTTTCATTTTTGGTAAATAGGTTTACATAAAATAATTAATACTTACTCTCTCCGTCTCACTTCAGATGACGCACTTTCCATTTTGGGCTGTCTTATAAAAGTTTGCACATTCGAAAAAAAGCAAAAAATAAAAAACAACCATAATTCCACATACACTTTAATTACAAAAAAAACAATCTCTACATACCATACTTTATCATTTATATATTACATAAAAATACCATTATACCCCTAAAAGTTATCACTTTCTTAATCTCCGTGCCAAAAAGAGGGGTGCAAGCTTTTTAGAGACGGAGAGAGTATATCTTTATAAGACTCATACAAAATACATATAAGTATAATACTCCATCCGTCCCACGTATTTTTACCCATAATCCCATTAAATATTATAATATTATATCAATTTCTCTATTATTCAATATTAGATTGTTGCTTCTAAAATTTATAATTAATTTTAATTTATAATAATTATTGTTAATGTTACTTAATTTTGAATCATTTAACTAAATTTAGAAAATAATGGAGTATAGCTTTTCATCTATTAATCTATCTATATAAAAATAAATCTAAATTCTATTTTTTTAAATTTTCTCGATTTTTTCAATTTTATTATATTTAGAAATTATTCAATTTCAATTTGATAGTTTATTTAGTTTTTTTATTTCAACTAATAACACGCTAATAATATTTTTTTTAATGATGATATAAAAGTTATTATTATTAGAAAACTATTATCTTACACTACTATAAAATAATATATAATGTAATTATCAATATGACTACTAAATACTTCATTCGTCCCACACTTATATTCACATTTTTCGTTTTTGTGCGTCTCACATTTATATTCACCACCTAAGAAATAAAACTTCACATTAACCAACAACCTCGAAAGTTATCTTAATTTTAAAAATATCACTCTCATATAACACACATAACATATTTTATAATTTATTGATTACCTAAAAATACCACAATACCCCTAAATACTTTATAATTTATTTATTACCTAAAAAGTACCACAATATCCCTAAAAAGCCAATCAAATTGATAAAAAGGAATTTTTCTTAAACTCCATATCTACAGTGTCGATCAACTTAAGTTCGGAACTGATGGAGTAATATTTGTTGAAACATATATACTTTATCAATCTATAGATTTTATATAATACATTTGTAATTTGTAATGACAAAGCAGTATTCGATATTTGGACAAAAACTAGTAATCTTTGTGGTATCTGATTTGGCACTTTCTCTTTTTGGTAATGTTGTGTCTTAATTTATTTGGTCCCAATTGCTTTCAATAATTTAGTCAAAATCATGCAATCTTATCGAATTTTCAGTAATTATCACAAAAGTCAATCTCAAGAGAACGAAAGTGATGGGTATTTATCTTTGGATAAAACTTGATTGCTGTCGATGCAAACATGCCAACTATTTCCTTTGTTTGTTACAATCCACTCTTATCCTTCAACTTCAAAATTATAAAAAATGAGTAATAAATAAATAACTAGTCACTGCATTATATTTTAAGAAATATCTTTCTTAAATTCTATATCTGCGACAACAATAAGAACTAACGAGAATAATTTTTAGGGTTATTTTAGGTTGTACCGGTACACTTGAGAATTTACAAGGTAAATTTTAAAAGTAGTGGGTAGTTATTGAAATTTTTATTAATTATTTTATTTTATTTAGTGGTTAGGATTAAACAAAAAATTGATCTAACGGTTTATATTATCCAGGTGCACCGGTGCACCCGGTGTACTGCAGTGTGACTCATTGGGGGTTATTCTACAGTACACTGGTACACCTGCAGTTAGTGGGATGAAAATAGGGGGAATGAGTAGTTTTTTAAAAAAAAATTAATTATGTTATTTTATTTGATGGTGAAGATTGAATTAAATTATAGTCTAACGGTTAAGATCGTCCAGATGCATCGGTGCACATCAGTCGAACTCATAAATTATTTATGAACTAGTTCACTTCAACATTATCTTTTTTTTTATAAATTGTGTATTAATTTTATTAAAATATTATCACTTTTTATTCGAAAACATTTCATCTCGCTAAGTCTTTGCCTTATTATGCATATCACATCACTTTTTTCTTTTTTATTGATATAATATAAAATTAAAATATATCATATTAAAATTCAAAATAAATATAGATTATTTATCATTACGGAACCTATTCCGCGACAGCTTATGGCTTAAAAGTTTCTTCCTTTTTTATTGATGGTGAATTGTTCATAATTATCATATGCATAAGATTTTGATTTTGAAAAGATTCTAAAGTAGTTGTGGTACTTAATTATAAGTCGATCAATATTTTTAGAATGTTCACGTGTGGTGTGAGCAAATGATCAAATCCTTGTTACTTGTTAGCTATATATATATATATATATATATATATATATATATATATATATATATATATATATATATATATATATATATATATATATACTTGAGCTTCTATTTATGCGTTTTCAATTCGAGACTATAGTTTAATTTATTTGTTTATGAAAAATCCAATAAACATTGAGAGTTTTTATTTCATTAGTTTTAAAAATTAGGTTTTAATTTTCAAACTAATATCTAAAATTTAAATATAACCTTATATGCACTTATAATCCTATATATTAGTCCTTAATACTTTCAATTTTTATAAAAGATTATTAGCAAAAAAATATTACTTTTAATAATTCATTTTGAGAAAAATGCCATTCATTATAATTTTTTTCATAAAAAAAGCTATTTTCTTAAATTTTAAACAAAATTAACCTTTTTTTAATCTCTTCTGCTACTACGCGCGACGCTACACACGATTACATGTGCGACCATTTACATGTTTTATTTACTAACATATTTACGGATACTATCCGCGATTATATGTATGGGTATATATTAATTATACAATGAAAGATGAGTAAAAAAAGTCATAAGAGGGCATTTTTAAAAAAAAAAATTATATTAGGTGACATTTTTCAAAAATTAACAACTAAGCGAAATTTTTCACAATTTATATTTTATAAAATCTCTTTCTTCAATTAATTTTTCTTTTTCTTTTTCTTTCTCTTTCTCTTTCATTTTTATCTTTTTTTTTTTTTAATACAAGTCTATTATTGTATGCATTTCATCCTTTGAACCCAAAACAAACATAATTCAAACAAATACTTATAAATTTTCTTTCTTCAATGAATTTTTCTTTCTCTTTCTCTTTCATTTTCCATTCTTATCTATTTTTTTGTTTTTCATATAAGTTAATTATTTTATGTATGTCATCCTCTTAACCAAAACAAACATAATTCGTGAATTAAGTTCACATGTGAATCCTGATTTTACCAATTACTCTTTGAATTAATAAATTATTATTTTTCTAACTGAAAAAATTACTCATTCAAATTCTTGTCCACTTTTATCTATAGATAACTTTCTAATACATTTACATAAACATTATATGTGAACCCGGTTAATATCATGTAATTTACTCTAAATCACTCGATGAAAAGATATTCTCACCTAAAATAAATAAATAATGAAAAGAGATCCATGATAGGGTAGCACTGTGATTTAGAAAGTGGGGGACACTAGGTGTCCAAGAAATTACTTATACACGTACATCTTTACTATATTAAATATGAGTAATATCTCTGCATAAAACCATCTCCAACCAAAGCACCAACATAAACCTTTTGATGCATCATCTCTCCATCTCTATCTTTCTCTCTCTTGATCTTTCCCACTTTGCTCATACCCTTATCACTTTTAATTTAAAATCCTGCTTCTTATATTACACTTGTGAGTTTTTAGATTTTTAGTTTTGTTTGGTGGGTTGGGAAGGTGAATGAACAATTGTTACCATTTTCAGCTTAATCATAATCTCTCTCTCTTTTCTGGAAGATTGTGTAAAGATGAGTAAAGTTTGTTAACTTTTTCTAGTTGACTATAGAGTAAATGTTTTGCATTAGTTGTTTACTTTAGAAACATTGATCAATGAATTTTGGGTCTTTTCTACAACATGCAGATTATATCGTTGGAATCAATCTTTTTTTGGGTCTCATGCAGATCCATTTAATCAAGCTTAATGTGATCATGTCACACCTACAAATATATATACACACACATTACTACATAGAGTTTGTTAATGATAAAAAGTTGTGGTTTTGTAGCATGGGGTATTTGTCATCAATGTTTAATGGGTTGGCAAACTCTCTTTCCATCAAGAGAAGAAGAAAAGTTGGATCAAGAAAGTGTGTTGATGGTCTGACTAAGAAAAATGAGTTGATAGATGAGTCCAAGAATGTGGCTTCAGTTTACTCCAAGAGAGGAGAGAAGGGTGTGAACCAAGATAGGTGCATAGTTTGGAAGGTACAACATATATACTCTCACCATTAGTTGGTTCTTCCAATTGTGGCCTCACGGTTCATGTTGTTAGGACTTTGGATGCGAACGAGACATGTTGTTCTGTGGGATATTCGATGGGCATGGTCCATGGGGGCATTTCGTGGCGAAGGAAGTGAGCGTGTCGATGCCTTCGTCTCTCCTCTGCTACTGGCAAGAAACACTTGCTGAGTTTGGTGAAGAATCAGAGGAGAAGCTTCATAGATTCAACATGTGGAAGCATTCATATCTCAAGACATATGCTGCCATAGACAGGAAGCTGGAACATCATCCCAAAATTGATGCATTTCACAGTGGAACTGCTGCTTTGACAATTGTTAGGCAGGTAGTAAAGTTCATTATTAAGAATTTGGTTTGAGTGGTTTAAATTAAGTTGACAGTAAGAAGCTTTGCTCCATTATTGTTTAACAAAGGGGACCATCTTTCTTGCATTATTTATCTTGATTTAATGTTCTTTTGAGTTTTGAATGAGATTTGATTATGTTCAAAACCACCCAGTTGCAATCTGTAATTATTGAAGAGTGTTTTGGTTCATTAAAGTTATTAAGCGGATTAATAAAGTTTAAAAATATCATAGACAAGGAATGAACATGAGAATTGCCTTAATTTTTTTATTAGTTTCATGTGATATTATAATATATCTCCTCCTTAAGTTTTGAAACAACAGACTCTTTGGTTTTAACTAATGGGCTCAGAAGGAAATTAAGCTTGTTTAAAAGTATAATTAGTGTGTAAACTCCCTTATTTTTAAGTAATTGTTTAAGGCTCATGAAATATTATTAATTCAATGTGAACTAAACACTCTCTTGATGTCGATGTGGTACTAGGGCGACGATATTTTTGTAGCTAATGCTGGGGACTGCCGTGCCGTAGTCGCCACTTGTTCCGACAATGGCGACTTGGTGGCTGAGCAGCTTACCACTGACTTCAAGCCTAATCTGCCTAGTTAGTCCCTCGTATGACATGTGTGACCACTTGGATTTAATTCCTATGAAAAAAATAATAACTAGATAAAGACTTTGTTGTGTGTTCAAACAGAGGAGGCAAACAGGATAAGTGAGTGCAATGGTCGAGTCTACTGTCTGCGCGACGAGCCAGGGGTCCATAGACTCTGGTTGCCACACGAGGAATCTCCGGGACTAGCCATGTCCAGAGCTTTCGGGGATTACTGCATCAAGGATTTTGGACTTATATCTGTGCCTCAAGTTACTCAGAGGCGCATCACTAGTAAACACCAGTTTGTCGTGCTGGCAACAGATGGGGTGCGTCGTCTGATCTTTTGACAATACACTTCATCATTTGAGCTATATATAATGCATGTAAAGTTCTATCTTCTGTGAAGGTTTGGGATGTCATATCTAATCAAGAAGCGGTGAGGATCGTATCAGCAAGTCGTGATCGGGCAAAATCAGCTAAGCGTCTGGTTGAAAGTGCTGCCAATGAGTGGAGACGAAGGAGGAAAGGGATAGCTATGGATGATATCTCAGCTATTCTACTGTTTCTTCATTCTTCTGCTTTATGGGACCAACCTGATTTTGTACCATCCTCAAAATAATTTATCTGCATTTGTTGTTATTCCAAGAATAAAGCCTCCCTTGCTTTAGTAAGATTTATAGCATAAAATCTTTAGTCAACATGGAATCTTGAAGTGGAAGGCATGATTGAATCAACACATACTCACCACTGGAAGAAAGAATAAGTAATCCAGCCAGAATGATACCACCAATTACAAATGAATGATAATGTTACAATAGTTGAACTAATTATAACTAAAGAATGAACTCAAATAGTACTTTACTCAATAACTACTATGGTCAGTTGAGCAGACCATGGCTAGCTCCAAATATTAACATAAATGGATTCTAGTATGGATCCTCAATCCGCCCCAAGAATATCATTTTGCCGTTTTGAGCATTCGCTTCAAAGGATATAATTTCTCCGTTTTGGAAAAAAGGCCTACCATGACCTGCAACACTCTACTAATACAAATATCTACTATATATAAAATAATAATACAACTTAATTTACAAGCAAAAAACAAACGATACCCCTGTAACAACAAATTTTTGTATTTATAATAAAATAAATACAAGAGAATTACAATAATAATCCATTAAACTTGATAATTTAGGAAATAATTTATATCTATCCTCTGATTCTTCTCTCGAACCAATTTGGACTTTGACTGGTTGTGCTGACCGCGCTGATCGCATTGACTGCGCTGACTATGTGTGTTGAGTCGGATCTTCAGTTGAAGCTTGTCCGAACTCGGATTTGGAACCTTATAACGTTTATCCAGAGACGTCGAACTTTTATTTAGATTAAACGTGTTTGTTATGAAAAACACTCGATCTGGGGGGCTTAACACCTTAATCCCGGGTCGTATGCTGTTCTTGGCGCGTAGAACGCTGAAGAACTTAGTGTATGAAGAACGCTTGATTTGGGAGGCTTAGCACTCCCGAATCGTATGCCGTTCTTGACTTAAAGATGCTTGAAGATCTTGAGGAGCGTTGATAGTGTTTCAATCTCTTCAGAGCGTTAGCGTCTTCGGGTCCTTGAATGTGTGTTGAATGAATGGAGGAGGACTCCTTATATAGGTGAAGAATGAGAAACCTTCCATCTATAACTCACAGTTTGATTGGTCCAAGGCCGATTTGACCTAATTCTGCGGGCTTGAGCCTTCCACTTGCTTAGGCTCTAAGTCAAACCAATTCTGCGGGTTTGGGCCTTCCACTTACTTAAACTTTAAGTCAGACATATTTGGCTTGGGCCTGATTTAATTTGTCTGGGCTTATTTGATATGAGTTAGGCCACCTTTGACTTGATCTTGTTTGACTTGGGTCAGACCTTATTTAATTTAAGTCCACTTAACTTGTTGGACTTAAATTAATTATCAATTATTTATTAATTTATTTTAGGAATTAAATTCCAGAATAAATTAAAATATATATTTAATCAATAAAATCCATGTGTCGTCATTTGATTGGAGTGTGATTTTTAATTACTTACAAATGCCCCCTTGCGATTTGTTCACGGACGCTATGTCTTGTTGTGAAGGAATCGCAAAAGTCCCTTTCTTGCAATTTTTTCTTTTGAAGCCTTCAATTTACAAAGCATTTGGGCTTGAAGAATAACTTATAAAATTTATTTGACCCAAGATGGCAAATAATTTTCTTTCTTTTGGCCCAATTCTTCAATCTTTTGATGGCCCAATTAACTTTTTATGCTTATCCAATCCCAATAGAACGTAAATATGGCACCGATGTGTTTCTTATTCACCAAGACTTGGTAGATCTTACTCAAAATTATCAAATTTCTTTGTAGTAAAAAATCTCTAATTAAAATTTTGGAGAGATTGCACCCTTACAAATAATTTTCATAGTTACTCGGAAATCCATTACTATATAATGGTAGTCCGGGGTGCTTTCTGTTCATCATCTAACATATTTTCTTTGCTTTGCTTCTTTCAGGGTATCATTTACCAAACACCATGAGTGCACTCTTACTAGAGAGGTAATTACTTATTCCACCTCTTCTTGCTTTTCTTTAATCTGTATATTTGTTATCTTCCTATCGACCTCGTCATCTTTCTTTTCGAAGGAGTCACCGATGAGCCTCGTCCCTTAATGGTTGTCTCTTTACAGTTGTCCCTTTATAGAATTAATGATTGTCCCTTTACGGAATTTGCGACTGTTCCTCGGTTGTCTCTCGGTTGTTCCTTTACGGAATTTAAAACTATCCTTTGGTTGTCCCTTTATGGAATTTACGATTGTCCCTCTGAAACAGTTGTGTCTGGCGCCAGAAACGATGTTTGAACAATGAGCTCGTGTCTTTAAGGACCTTGAGATGGCAACCGGTCGATAGGAGACCACTCGTGGTGGTTTGGCGGTGGATCTGCCGATGGGAGCTCGAGGCAGTTTGGTGCTTGCGTTATTTGGCAGCGATGACATTGGGGCTCGAGATTTCATCGACTGATTGGTGGCGAGCTAACAGGACTCTTTAAAGGGCTCTTGATCACGCTCAGATCGAGCAGTGGTTGCCAGGTTATAGCGATAGTAGCTCCGACAACGGGCGGTGACTATCCATATTTCCAGCGTTGAGTGATGAACAATGGCTGATGGGGACTTGGAGATGTGGCAGTTACAGTCGAATCTAGTGGCCATGGCTTCTTGCTTCAGCTGGGTACTCAAACTGCAGCTGGAATTAGAAGCAGGAGTGTACGGCTGGAGAAATTCCCGGTGAGGGTTGTAATGGTCGCTGATCAAAAGGAGGTAGAGAAATTGAAACTTCTATCTGGTTAATTTCTTGGGAGACAGAAGGAATTTACGTGATTTTTGATGGGAGTGAGAAGACAATTCACGTTGTTGGGTGGATGCAGTCATCCTCATCGTTAGAGCTATGCCGGAAAAAGTCACCTGAGGTGGTGGCTGAACGGAGGTGCTCAGATTCTCGTTACTCACTAAGAGTAGAATACACGCTCCAACCACACTTGTTGGGTTCACGAATTGGTGGATTAAATAGGTTGTTGATGTAATGCTATGGGCCAAACACATTTGGCCCAATACTTTGAGATAGAAGACTAACATTTGGGCCAACATGCCCAACAAATCTCCACCTTGGCCCAAATCATATACCTTCGTGTTCATCTAGGAATTCATCATCGCACATTTTCCCAAATACCAGCAAAACGAAAAATATAAAGTTAGATGCAAGATCCAGAAAATTTGGCAAACATGAAGTTGGTCAAATGAAAAATCGACACACAGTCACAAAAGATCACACATTATCACAAAGATAAAAGAACAAAGCACAAAGCTCTCAAGAAAACACAAAGTTCACATAGTCATGTAATCACATAGATTAGAACTCACAGTTCTCATGACACACGAACAGTTCACACAGAAATAAATAAACTAAGCACAAAGCTAACATGAGATCACTAAGATCATGCATACACAATTCATACATTTATCACACATAATAGAATACACAATTTTACAGACACATAGCCAAGTCATATAGACACACAAGCTATAGCATTTAAAAGTCACATAGACACTTCACACAGAAGCACACACAGTAATCAACAATCAAATGTTACACCACATTTGAAAGCACACAACATGTTCCACCTCACCAAGAGAAACAAGTAAGCATGTAGACTAGGCACAAAGCATAAAGAAAATACATACGTAAATACTCCACCGCACTAGGAGCAGCCTAAAACAAAACAAGTTTAACACATAAACAAGCACAAAACATAGAAAACACATTTCAACAAGTTTCTACACAAAGAAAACACATAGTTTTAAAGAGAAACACAATAAGAAAACACATTTCTAACAAGTTTTCACACAAAGAAAACACAAATTCACAAAGAAGCACATAGATTCAAAGTGAAACAAGATAGAAAAACAAATTCCCTAATCAACATGTAGAATTAACTAGCCAATTAGCACACACACAAGAATTAAAAGGCACCAAATAATTCAAACAAAATTATCTCTTATCATAAGAATCATTCACAGCTTTGAACACTCTCTCATACTTCATCTTCTATTTCAAACAGATATTGAATTCTCCTTGCCCAAATGCATTAGGAGAAGCCATAGGTGCTTAAAGTTGAGTGAATCGACTCACACAAATTCATGAAACAATACAATCACACACACACACGTGAGCAAATGTTATCTTAGGGTCTGGAAACGAACTTAATTCACACACATAGCAAAAAGAGCAAAAGTTCCAGAAAATCAGATTAGCAGCGAAAGCAAACCAGGAAAAATATCACACAGATATACTCACAAGAGATTTCAAGCAAATAAAAAATTAGAGATACAACAAAAATGGACCAATCCAGACCACAAATTATAAAAAATCCCTAATTCTATAGTACAGAAATCACAAAAGCAGGGAGGACCAACCGCCTTAGAGCATCACAAAACAAAAAACACATAGGAGGACCAACTGCCTCAGGGTATCACACAGATATAACATAAATGAACAAATCAGAAAATGAAAAAACACAAAGTTTAAAGGAACGAAAAACTCCCCTGAATCGGTGGACGAACACCGTACCACCCCTGTGAGCTACAAGCCACCAGCGTCCCTCAAAGCCTCATTCAAGCGGCAACAGCGAACGTGCAACTCCCACCTTGGAGCCGCACCCTGCCCGCTACGACGCTTGAACCCTACACATAAAGTTGAGACAAAGCCGACGTAGGGTGTTAGAAAACAGAACCAATCTGCAACTATTAGAAAAAGAACATATCCAAACACTAACAGAACGAATCTGAAATAATTTGGGATAGAACAAAATGATAGCACAAATAAAGGATAGAGACTTTCCTATCACCAAAGATCGACGGCGGTGGTCAGAACTAATCTGACCGGAGCTGAAGGCGGACATCAGCAACTTCACTGATGGACGGCAGCTGCGGTGGTGATGAACAGTAGATTCGGGGTTGACAGCGGCAGACGGCGGCTGACTGATCGCGAACTCAAGCCCACTGCAACCAAACTAGCTGGAACCTTAGCGTGGCGTTCCCGGCGAGCAGATCCAGACAGTGGCTGTGCATCGGCATCAACGAGCAGCAGATGATGGCAGGTGGCGGTGACCGGCTTACGAGACAGATCTGACCTGAATATCAGGTTGGCGGCATGTCGGCAGTGTCAAAGTACAGCAGCGGCGGGCGCGCTTTTGACTGACAAACAGCGGATGGTTAGCTAACCCTTGCGCTGCCGGGATCTACTTTTTCTTCCCACCTAGATTTGGCCGGAACCTTAGCACCGTCGAGCAGATCCGGCGACTAGGCGAGCGATGGACAGTGAGTAGCAGCTTTCGATTGGGTCGCATTTTCGGACGGTCAGCGGAGGAAGGCGGCGGAGGACAACCGATCAGACCAAGCTCTGATACCACTGTTGGGTAGATGTGGTTGTCCTCATTACTCACGAAGAGTAGAATACACGCTCCAACCACACTTGTTGGGTTCACGAATTGGTGGATTAAATGGGTTGTTGGTGTAAGGTTATGAGCCAAACACATTTGGCCCAATACTTTGAGATAGAAGGCCAACATTTGGGCCAACAGGTCCAACGGGCCCAATACACGTGATTCTTTTTATGGGAGATAGATGGCAGTTCATGTGATTCTCTTATACTTGAGGGAAGCAGTTTCCTTTTTGAAAATAGGCAACAAACTGTTCACGTAACAGTTTCTGTGAAAATGATCCATTCCTTTTTTATTTTCACTTTCAAATTTGGGATTAATTTGACTCATTAGGCAACTTGGGCTTGCCAATTTAGGCTTCAAATCCACCATCGTAATATAAGTCATGTGGGCTTATGTTCATGCCAAGTTACTTTAGAGTGGATCAATTATTTAACAAATAAATCATGTGGGCTTATGTCCATGCCAATTTGACTCCTTTAAGCCATAATCAATTTAATCAATTTAGGCTTCAGAATCTCACTTGATCCATCAATTCAATATTTTTTTGGACTCTCAACATGGATTATTAAATCGGCATGCCATAATGAATTTGAATTACACATCCATGCACCAATCCGAGCTAGGCAACTAAACATTCTCATTAAATTTAATTCATGATTTTGAGTTTATTAAACTTAAACTTAAAAATAAATCAATTTAATTGCTCCCTTAACATTTTAAACTTCACTCGTCATGGGTTTAATTTATGATTTTGGACTTAATAATTAATTAAACCCATGAATTTATTTTGGGATCTTTTAATTAATTAAATCCATAAATTTAAATTAACTTGAACTCATCTGCTTGCTAATATTAATTTACTTATGTGACAATATGGATCACTTTCATTCCTTACGAATTTGGGATTATTTCATCATTCCAAGAATTTGAACTTCCTTTACCAATTCAATAATTTGAATTTGCTTACGTAACTTCGCATTCAACCACCATCTTCTCCTTGTCAACCTTTTTTTCTCAACTCATTCATGCTTCAATTTATTGCTTGCCTCATAGACTTGATGCGAAAGACCCAACTTATGACTGAACTTAGTAGAGTGCTAAACTGCCTACGTATCTCCTAGTAGAGAATCAAGTCATAACGTAATTCAAAAGGACATGATTTGGTTCGAATGTAGGGGTTCCGTACACAGTTTATGCTCATGCGGGCCAGGATTAACTATTCTTTTATCACTTTAGACAAAGTAGGGTATTTAGTGCTTTAACCACTTAAAATACCTGAGTGGGAAAAATGAATAGTTTAACCACGTATAATTACCTTTGGTGGTTGTCGTGCACAGTTTATACTCATGCGGGCCAGGAGTTCATCGTGCACAGTTTATACTCATGCGGACCAGGAGTAACGTCGTACACAGTTTTTACTCATGTGGACCAAGAGTAACGTGTAATTTAGGCTTGTGCATCAAGAAATGTTGTGTATCTATTTATTTTACGCATAGTAGCGTTTCAAGAATTTCCCATTTATGGGGCCAATGTTCACGTCATTCTCCGAGATCAATGTGTAGGCTCCATTTGTGTAGGCTTTTTTCACAACATGAGGGCCATCCCATTTGGGTAGAAACTTATTTTCAACGCGATGAGTGTCACCAACTTGAAAAGAACGTATCTTCACTTTCTTGTTGAATGTTCCAGAAAGGCGAGATTGGTAACATTCAAGTCTTTGTTGTGCCTCCAACCACTTTTCACCTAACACTTTCAACTCTTAAAGACGCAACTTTGTATTTTCTTCTTCGGTGAGACCTTCTTGTATGGCCATCCTTAAAGAAGGGATTTGTTTTCAAGAGGCACAACAGCCTCAACACCATACACCAAGGAATACAAAGTTGTTTGAGTAGATATTCTATAAGTGGTGCGGTATGCCCATAAAGCTTCATTTATTCTTTCATGCCAATCTCTTTTCGACTTGGACACCACTTTTTTTAGCAGGCTGCACAATGTTTTATTAAAATCTTTGGCAAGACCATTAGCAGCTGCGTTATACATTGAAGATTTCTTTTATTTGAAATCAAACTTTTCACATAGCTTGTCAATCCAACTGTTGCTGAACTGTTTTCCATTATCAGTGATGATGTAGCACGGAACACCATATCTATAAATGATGTTGATCCGAATGAAATACACAACATTTTCTTTCTTTACTTCCCTTAAAGGCATAGCTTTGGCCCACTTTGAAAAGTAATCGGTTGCAGCCAGAATGTAGAGATGACCACCAGAAGACTTTGTAAGCGGCCCTACCACATCTAAACCCTAAGCATCAAAAGGTCATGAAGCGACTGTCGGATGCAAAGACTACAGAGGTTGATGAATTAAATTTCCATAGAATTGACAAGCTTGGCATCTTCATGCATAATCCATGCAATCTTTCACCATTGTGGTTCAATAATAGCCCATTCTTTTTATCCTAAAATGTAACTTTGGCCCAGATTGATGAGCACCGCAAATTTCAGAGTGAGCCTCCTCTATCGCTTGAACAGTTTCTTCCTTACCCAAGCATCTCAAGAAGATCCCATCAAATGATATTCTATAAAGTGTGCCTTTGAAGTAAATGAATCGAGGTGCTCTATAATTATCCATTTTGTAGTAGGGATGACCAATTAAAATAATTTATTGAACCACAGGGAGGTAGGTACTAGTGCTTAAGCGATCTCACGTTTCTTGTAGTTTTATAGAGATGAATCATCAATGGAGAGGTGTTCAAACAAGTAATAAAATCAATCAAAGCAAGCAAGCAAGCAATGATCAACAATCAAGATAGATAAATGGATGAGTGGTTTTCCAAGTTAAGTAAAAGTGAGATTAACAACAATCAAGAAGTGGAAATTCTAGGATACATACATCAAATTCATATGAATCATGGGTATAAGATTAAGGGCCAACACTAAGTTCACCTAAACTCCCTCTCGAGATGGATAGGATATGAATCTCAATTAGCTCAACGGATTGGTTCTCACTCAAACAATTCCAACTAGGTACTAAGCTTGAAATGAGAGTCCCTTCACACAATTAATCAAGCTCTCGATCAAACCAATCACATGTTCTATCAAAGGGTTCTAAATTCCAAAGAACTTCTCAATCTCTTTACAATTTATAATGTACATGAAGTGTTTGATGAAATTATTCACTCAATTATCCTAAGTATATAATTGATTTCTCAATCTAATCACATATTTAGAACAACTAAACACACAAATACAAATCAAGCAATTAATAATCAATGATAGAAAATCATAGATCCAATCAACATATGAATTCAAATACATAAATCCTAAAATTATACAACAACTCTCATGTTGCTAATCTCACAAGGGAGATTAGCCTACCATATTAACAAGGAAATTAATATAGACATTAAGATCCTTACAAAACATGATAAATAATAAGGTTTCACTACAAAGTATGAATGAAATCTCCCTTGAAGTGCTTCAATGGTGATCTCCTTCCTTCCCTTGCAATTCTCCTCTTTTCCTTGCTTCTTTTCCTCAATTGGATGAATGTTTTGATGGTGAGATGATGATAGATGGTATGAATGAAGAATGGATGAAGATGATGGTGTAAAATGAAGGAAATGGTGTGTGATGTGTGTGTGCAGGGCAAAACCACCGAAAAAATCTCCTCAAATGTTGAACAATTGGGTATTTATACCCCTTGGGAAACTTCTAGAAGGTTCTGGAATTTTTGACACTTTTGCAAGAAAATACGGTCGTGTTTTCTTGTATCTGCCCGTATTTTCTTGTAAGTGTGATTTTTTCAGCCCGAAACACGAGCAAAATTTCAGCTCTCTGTACATTTCTTGCACTTTTGAATAGACAACACTTTTCTGAATAGTGTTGTCTTTTTTGTGTTGTCTTTCTCAAATGTTGCCAAATGCTGGAAAATGTTGTCTTTGCCGGATTTTCTCATTTTTTCGCCTGTTTTAGATACGTTTAAGCTCATTCTCACACATTTTCATGAAAACACATAAAACAACCAAATTATACATAAAATACAGATAACATACTACGAAAACAAACCTAAAAGACACTAAAATCTATGTAAAAATATCACTCATCAAATCCCCAAACTTAAAGTGTTGTGCGGGGACGCACAACGAAAATGATAAACCAAGGGATGAGATTTTCACCTAGGAAAAGACTAAACAATATAAGTAATAACACATCAATAACAATAAGAATCACAATTTTTGCTAAGTCATCCTACAACATTAAACTCATGACATAAGAAATTAACAAGTTCAATCACAAGAGAATAAAGTGTAATATAGTCCTTTTTGTTCCAAGACTCACATAGGTTATCAATTTCACTCAACACTCTTTCAAGTAAGGTAACAACACTCATCAATCAATTGACTTGACTCGCTATAAGCTTGCTCGTGGACTACATTCACAAACCATCAAAGTTTCAATTAATGATAAAAAAGGTCTTTAATTAGGATGTAATGATAGACTCTCTGTAGGGTAGGAAGAATATGAATATTAGTGACTAATCAAGTGTAAGTAATCGAAGAGGTAGCTACTTTCTTCCATTCCTTAACATTTTCTTTCTTCCTTTCTTTTCTTAATTGATCACAATCACTATCAACTTTCCTTGAATTGAGCTTCTTTCAATGCATGCTTCCTTCTTCGAACTTTTAAATTCTTGAGCATATTGTTGTTGCTTTGCTCATTTTCTTGTTTTATGGTTGCATATCCATTCTTTTTTTTTTCTCTTTTCATCCTTTTTCTTACTTGTTTACCATTTTCTTTTCTTCTTTTCTTTCTCATCAAACCTTTCTATCTACCATCTCCTCAATCACTCACAACAAAGGGTAAATGTATAAGGCTCACGTGGGTAATTAAGGCTTGTAATGTACTTATATCACAATAAATAGACTTGAAGGCTCAAAGTGGTTGACTAGGGATGATGTTCATGGTAGGAAAATATATGACAATGACTATAATAACAAGGATGGCCTTAGATCATTTTACTAATCTCCACTAATCGGGCTCGTTCCTATAGTCCTTGAGCAAGTTCTAGCTTATCAAACACAATCAATCCTCTCATGAAAAAAATACCATGTATGCATGGTTGATGCTCAAATTCTCACAAGCTTATGCATTGGACCTTAAGGAACTTATTACACCACTTTCATCTTGAAATTGAACAAGTTAAATAAAACATGTCATAATTCGAAAGTGTAGAGATTTTTAATCATAACTTGCCATCACTTACTATCACAACATGTCATCAGTCATATTAAAAAATGAATTACAACATCCCAAAACAAACCACCAAATCAACCCTAAACAATAATAAGAAAACACACAAAACACAAAATAAGGACTCAACAAACAAGAAACAAAATAAAAGCACATAACATGTAAAAACAACAAAATCATCCATCATAGACAATGAAGCATACATTCATAACATCCATGGCAATTAAGCTCAAAAACATCCCATTCTTGATTGTAAAGGAAATCCTAAATTACGAAAGTAAACCTCCCACAAACATAACAAATGAAGTAACATGATAATCATATCAATCCAAATCAAATCAAATTATGCTTAACACATAGAAGTGGTAGGGTGTAGAATGAACTCCCTCAATAGGCATTTGGTAGTAGAAGTTGTTAGCTCCGAGCTCAATTCGTGCTTCCAATACCCTTCATACACGCTCAGGGACTCATGAAACACCATTAGCTCAACAATTGCATTAAAAATATAGACTATCATGCACTTCAACACCACCAATCAGACCAAAATCAAACCAAACTCATGAGAAAAATTCTAAAATTGACCCAATTTTACAAGAAACACACTCAAGTGGTGAGTCACACCACACACTCTCCCCCTAAACTTAAATCGAAATAAGTTGAGACTTAAGTTTGCAAAAATTGGTAGGACTTACCCTTGTATTTCTATTGATGATCTTCTTGTGGAGAAGTAAATGCATCCAATGAATTGAGCAATGTCCACCACGCACTAGCCCCCCAAACTTAACTCGAGATAAGAGTCGAGAATTAAGTTTGCAACAAGTGATACGACATGCCTACTCAAATCCATGAAGCACTTCTCTTTTCTTCACTATGTCTTTTCTCACAAGCACAATCCACCTACAAGACCAAACAACAAAACAAGCATGAAAAGATAAAAAGAATGGGTTGCCTCCCATTTAACGCTAAGTTTAATATCCTCAAGCCAAACGGATTTTCACGATCATTGGACCAAATGTTGGTCCATCACACTCTCTCATCGCATCCTTACTTTGAACATTTGCTTCGCCCTCTTCTTGTCCACAAGCTCAACTTCACTATTCTTTCTTACAAGCATTAAATCATCATCGAGAAGAGCTTCTGATGAACTTCCTCTTTCTCCTTTGTCAATTTTCCAATCAAGCTCCAGAGCTTTCTTCCTATCAATACCACAAGAGGATAAGTCAGAATTTGACATTTTCATATAATCATGAAGAAATGAGTTTAAGTTGTCAAAGAGAATAGAGTCATGATCCATAAGATCATCCGAAGGCTTCAAATGAGACTTGACTCATTTTTCTTTATTGAATAAGAATGTGACACTCTCTCCTTTTTAGCTCAAAGACAACTCCTCTCTTCCAACATCAATTTTCGCTCTTCCCGTCGCTAGAAATGACCTTTCTAAAATGAGTGGAACTCGCGGGGTCCGCCTTCACTTCTAACACCATAAAGTCGACCGGGAAAGCTAGTCCTTTTACTTTCACATCCACGTCTTCAACAATCCCTAGTGGCTTCACAACTTCTCCATTTACTACTTCAAGACGGATAGTAGTAGGGTTTAGCTCTTCAATTTCAAGGTCGTTGAACGTGGCATCAGACATCAGTTGACGCTTGCCCCCAAGTCACACAATGCATCAAGGGTACCCTTTCCTTCAAAATCACAAAGGATCATGAACTTTCACGGATCATCAACTTTTGTAGGCCTCTCCGTATGCACCAATTCACTTACTTTGGGTTGCTCTTCTTTTCTTTTTTCCTCATACTTCTTCTTTATATTCTTCACATGTTCCTCAAACTCCTTTTTCTTCTCCTCTTCTACAAATATTTGTGGATAGGGAATAGGGAATGAAGTGATCACGTTCGTACTCCTCTTCTTTCACTTTCTCTTCCACTTTCTTTTCCTCTTGCGCCCTTTTCCACTTAGGTATCCATTTAGGCCCCTTTTCCTTCTTTCTTACTTAACCCTTCATTTTCTTTACCAACCTTACTTTCCACCAACTCTTCTTCAACCTTTCGTTCCTCTTTCGTATCAACAAACAAATATTGAGCTTTCGGATTAAACTCGGGTGTGGCCAGAAACTTTCCTTTTTGTGGAGCACTCAAGGTACTTATAATTTGTCCCACATTATACTCCAAAGCTTTGAGTCTCTTGTCATTTGCTTCTTCCGCCTTTATCAAAGCTTCATCTCGAGCTTGGTCCGATGCTTCTCAAGCTTTGTTTGATGCTAACAATTGTTCAAGTAGATCATTGATCGATGCTCGTCCCTCATTGTTTGGTGCCTTGGCCCCGGTTGATACCCGGAGGATAAGCAACCGCATTGCTTGGATTAGGAAAAGTTACCTTGCCTTTGTTGTTGTTGTGGGTATGAGCTTCCACTACTTTGACCATTAAAGCCTCCTTGCCTTGGTAGATAGTTCCCTTGACTTTGGTTAAAACTATCTTGGAAATTATTTTGGTAATTCCCTTGGTAGTTTCTTCCTTGCATGTATGACACATCTTCCACACATGGCATAGAGTTGGCCCATTGTTCTCCACTCACAATATTCGTAGGTAGCACACCTTGATCGATTTGTAGCCCCTTAACCATATTAGCTCCTTGATTATTCATACATTGGTTCAAGCTCATTTGTTTCATAACCTCCGCCACTATCTTTTCCATGCTTGGCGTACTTTGATCAACACTAACACACTTTAGACTAAATTGTTGCCCTTGATCAAAACTCTCAAATTCATAGCATCCACTAACCCTCTCTGATGGCCATTGATAAACATTTGTAGCAATCTCATCAAAAATGGGTATAGCCCTTTCCGGAGTCACTCCAAGTACGGATCCACTCGCCGAAGCATCAACAAGCACTCTTTGACCATTCACTAATCCTTGATAGAAAAATCCAACTTGTTGATTCTCTGGGAAACCATGTTGTGGACATTTGCGTAACATATCCTTAAACTTTTCCCACGCTTCATAAAAACTCTCTTGAGGAATTTGCTTAAATTGAGTAATCAAGCTCTTCATTTGGAGTGTCTTAGAAGGTGGAAAGTACTTGTTCAAAAATATTTGTGTAAGTTCATTCCATGTGTTGCACTCCGGGAGTAATGGTGGAGAGCCATGTTCGAGCTCTATCCTTCAATAAAAATGGGAGCAACCTCATCCTTATACGATCCTCACTCACCCCATTCATCTTCACCATATTAGCAATCTCAATGAATTGAGCTAAGTGTGCATTCGGATCCTCATTTGGAGTTCTGTCAAATTGTTGGTCTCTCACCATAGAAATCAAGCCCGCTTTAATTTCAAAGTTGTTGGCGTTTATTGATGGTCCCATCATATGTGGCATCACCCTCGGCATAAAGAAATCTCAAATCACTCTTTGATCATTATGAATTCCATGTTGTACCGGAGGTGGTGGTGGTGGCACATATGCTTGTTGAGGAGGAGCAAAAACTTGTGGAAAACCTTGTTGCCTTTGAACTTGTTGCACCATTTGTTGTAGCAAAGCTTGATTGTTTCTAGCTCCAAAAGATTGATGAGCTTGTTGTTCTTAGTCGCATTTTTTGTAAAAATGTGTAAGAGTAAGAGACTCTATCGTCGAGTAAATACGTGGCCAAGTACAAAATTTATAGTAATTTCGTCCCAAGGGAAAGTAAACTCATGCTTGTTTCCGGATTTTACATTGATTTATGCTTTATAAGGATGATAGTTTGAAGGTTTTGTATATAAAACTACTACTTAATTATCTACTTAATCAACTAGAATTTAAACTAACAAAGTAATGGATCAAACAACAAACAAGTGATGAATGGAATAGAGGTAGAATTCACTTGAGAAGAGAGCAAGGCTAATCATAATCATGGTTAAGACTTGAGCTAGATATGTAAAACTCTTGATGGTGAATTTCATTAATTTGTGGACTAAAAGCAATCACGATTTTACCCCTAATCCTTATGGCCAAAGCAATTAGGTTCTCGACTCTTTTACAAGTCTAAGTCTCCTAGGATTGGTCTTAATCTCAATTCCCTTAAGGTACTATGATCATAAGTTGGTTCTTTTCACTCAATTTCTTAAGTGCCCCTCTATGAATGTTCTAAGCCTAAGGAGGGTATGACTTACCTCCCCTTATACTAACAAACATGCACATTTCAATATATGATTCAATTAAACATCCACTCACAATATTGGAATGACCATTCTAACACTATGAATAGAGAATTTAATCACACAAGTATTGAAATGAAACATGATTGATATATAATAAAAAGAAATCCACAATTTAATTCAAATCACTACTCAAGTTCTACACATCTAACTCTTCATCTCAACCATTCATATGATTAGCCCTACTATAGGACTAGCCACTAAACATTGTGTTTATACCATTACAAATCAAGTTTTGCTCCATTTGGACCAAAATAAGAAGAAAATCAACAATTGAAAAGTAGATTGACTTCCCTTTCATGGAGAAACTTTCCTTCTCTTCAATATGCTAACTCCTTCAAGCCTTGATGCTTTCCTCTTCTCAAATGGTGAATGGATGGATTGGATGATGGATTTATGGATTGATTGTGGAGATCAAATGGAAATTGGATAGATCTAATGGATAGAGATGGATTATGGATCTAGTGTGCGAGAAAATAGGTGTGAAGTGTGTGTAACTGCTCTAAAAATGATCTCCCCCTCTAAATTTCGCACAAGTCACCCTTTTATATCACTAATGGACCTTCTAGAAGCTTTCAGAACATTCTGAAAATTACACGGGTTTTTGCACCTACACTGCCCATGTAGCAGCGCACGGCCCGTGTAGGGCACACATACTTCGGTGTGTTGTGCGTGCTTTCGGATATGGCTCGAGCTGCGCTACACGGCCTCAGTTATGGCCGTGTAGCATTTTCTGACGACAATACATGACTTCTTCTTATAGGGTCGTGTTCCGCACACGATACGTGTAACAACACACGGCCTGTGCACCAGCACACGTCCTTCCTCTTGGGCGAGTAGTGATTTTTGATAACAATACACGGCCACTTGTTACAGGCCGTGTTCCGCACACGGCACTTGCACAAGTATGCATTGTTCCTCCATCTTCGTTTTGCTCCCGACTCTATTTTTATCCATTTCTTGACCTGTTTTACCATATTTCTCAAAATAATAATAACTCCACTAAAAACACAAAAATACGGATAAAAACATTCAAAATCCACAAATAAAGATACTAAAATCTAGATGAAAATGACTACGATCAACCCTCAAACTTAAAGTATTGTTCGTCCTCGAACAATGAAAAATGATAAACAAGAGGAGTAATTTTCACTTAGGAAAACACCTAAAGAATATAAACCACAACACATCACAAGTAATAAGGACTACAAAATCACATTAAGTACCCCACATCATCAAACTTATAACCTGAAAGATTAACTAGTTCAATCTTAAGAATAACAAAAGAGTAATCAAATCCCTTTCAATCCAAGCCTCTCATAGGATATCAAATTCACTCCGCACTCTATAGAGTAGGATTTTTAACATCACTCATCAACTGGTTAGAATCGACTCACCATAGGCTTGCTCATGGACTATGTTCACAAGCCACCCTAGTTTCAATAAGTGATCAGAAAGGTCTTTATCTTAGGATGTAATATTTAGGCTCTTTGGTAGGGTATGAAACTTTGGATAATAGTGACTATTCAAGTGTAGATAATTGAAGAGATGATTCTTTTCTCCAACTTCTTCACTTTCAAACTTCCTCCCTTTGTCAATAATCAAAAGCACTAAATATCAACATACCATGGATTCCTTGAGCTTCTTTAGAATGACATACGTCTTTTCTTTTGACTTTTATATTCCTTGAGCATATTTTATGATTTTTCTCCTTTTCTATTTTTTGTTGAAGTTGCATTTGTTTTTTTATCTTGAGCTCTCTCATCTTTTTTCTTGACTCAACCTTTCTTCAATTTACTTACACACTTTTCATCTTCCTTTGTAAACCATCATCATCCTCAATTACCCACACATAGGTTATATATAAGGCTCAAGTGAATTATCAAGGCTTGTATTGTGCTCAAATCACAAAGAAAAAGACTTATAGGCTCAAACTGGTTCACTAGGGATAATGTTTTTGGTAAGGAATTTATTGCTATGTCTTCATTTAACAAGGATGTCCTAAGATCATTTCACAAATTTCAACCATTCGGGCTTCGTTCCTATATTCCATGAGCAAGTTCTAGTTTGTCTAAGTACAACTGGTCCTCTCATTAAGAATTAACCATGGAGGCACGGTTGAGGCTCAATTCTCACAAGCTTTTGCTTGGACCAAAAGAAACTTAATTACCCTTCATACTTCTCAAAATTGAACAAATTAAGTAGTTCATGTCATAATTTCAACAAGTAGAAACCATTAACATACTTGCCATCACTCATCACAAACAATGCATCATAGCTCACATTCAAAACAATCAACACCTTCCCAAGAACAATACCACCAAACCATCCCTACAAGAACAAAAATTCACAAACAAAACACAATAATCAAAGACTTCACCAAACAACATAACAAGCGCATAACATGCATGAACAAAATCATCCATCTCAAAATATCAAACACATCAATTAACATCCATAACAATTAAGATCAAATTCCCATCACATCCAAATATTGAAAATCAAACCAAAATACTAAAAATAACAAAAAGTAAATCGCAAAAAAAACTAAAATAAAATCCCAAAGTAAAGGAAACCTCCCAAAAACAAACAATTTAAGTACAATCTAATCTACCAAATCAAATCAAATTCAAGAATCATTCAAAAAGTCTAATCATAGCTAAGATGAACAAATGGAAGTGCCTAGTACTCAAAGTACTCCCTTCATGGCTCTGGAGGTGGAGGTGGATGATAGGTGTTCCATGGGATGTACGCATGAGGAGATCCGGGGAACTAGAAGTTGAACATCATCGTCATCATCTACTCCATGTTGTTGGAGTGCACCCGTGACTGCTTCTCATAGTACTCCCTCCGATGCTGTCCAGCTCTAAGCTCCTGAATATGCGCTCCATGCTCCTACTGGATCTCTCGGATCTCCCTTATATGTGCTCTGTAAGTCTGCAACACATGCCTCATATCTCGCACCTCATCCATCATGTAATTCCATCGATCATTCCCTTGTTCTGGCCCCATTGGTGGCTGCTGCTCTTCTTCCTCAAACTGTGGCGGATTAGGAGCTTGCTCATCAAACTCCACCTGCTCCGGTGGTGCATCCTGCTCATCGCCTTCCATAGGCACTGGCTCGGATCTCAAGTTAGCTAGGTCGAGGTTTTCTTCAACCCTCATCTGTCTGAGAACCTCTTCCACTTTATCTATATTCTTCATGTAAAAAGTTCTCACAACCCTTGAGTGGTTAGCACTAGCCATCGCCAGATTGGCATACTTCATTTGAGTGTAAACTGTAGTGAGCTCTGGAGCTGGCAAAGGAAACGGTGCTCCCTTCTCTTGCCTCAAACAGTATTGATTCCCAGCCACAGACAAGAACTCCATCCTCATTAACTGCTGATAATTCAAGCCATCACTAACCATCCTGTTCTCCATTCCAGCAAGGTTAATTCCCAACCCTTGAGCGATCATGGTGATCATGCCTCCTAGCATCAAACCCTGAGATGATTGTCTCTTGGCGACTCGCTCTGCATGATGCACAAGATGTGCTGCAACGTTCAACGGTCGCTCATTGTAGATGCAGAACATGATATACAACTATTTTTCTCCTACAGCTCCACCCTCGAATCTTCCTAAGATGGTGTTAGAAACAATCTTCTCTAGGTATCTCATCACAGGGTTTCGGATTGCAGTTCCCTTTGAAGCATTGAGAACATAACCTGCTTGTTCCGTTCCATTATTCACTAAGCTCTTCCACCATTCTTGCTGATTGAAACCTCCTCTTTCATAGAAGCTCTGATGGTTCTCACATGATGGGCATCCAAAGTATTCGTTCAACACAGGTAATGAAATCTTTCTCTCAACACATTATCCAACTGAAACGTCACCCAAAGAGGGAAACCATTTTGATACTTCTTCACTTGCAACGTGTTTATAAACTCAGCAGTTAGATGAAAGTAGATGGCCTTTTGTCAAAGAAATCCTCCAGTTGTGCAAATCTGAATAGCTTCCTCAAATCCTTCTCGATTCCTAACCCTCTCATCGTTTCTGTGTCTTGGAATCGAGTTGGTTTGATCTTCGGAGCTAACGTTTACCACCGGAGCACATATTTACTCCAAAATAATCTGGATGGATCCCATCTTCCATCAGTTTTGCATCAAGATTAGCCAACTCCCCTGGATCGGTAATGACTATGAAGTCCTCATTTCTTGGTCTAACTCTCCTCTCAGCCATCTACAATACAACAATGCTCAAGTTATATTCAATTTTATCAATAAGAATGTTAAGAATGTTAATGCACTAAGTTAAATTCCACCCTAGACATTCAACTTAGTGTAAAATATACTATGCATTAACATCACTTATTCACATAATTAGAACTTCAAACTTAATCACAATATGCACTTCACCATCATTCATCTCAACTAACCATGATTCATATCTCAATTTCTAAGCATCCTTATACACATAAGTTCCAAAACATACTATCACTAAGCACTGTGAACCTATGATCTCAAATTAACCAAAATCTTCACTTAGACATTTCATCGAACACTTGGCATGCACAATATTTCACCATATTTTCAAAATACAATTCTCATAGCCTCATGCCCAAATCCTCAACATCTAAGTCTAATTATTTACAATTTAAACATTACCAAGTATGATCACTCAATTTGCACAGCACATACGATCAATTCTATCATTCTCACACAATCCCCTAATTCAACTTTTCATGAACCCTAATTCAATTCTCAATTAATCAAATCACATTGACACATGTATATACAATACTCACAAACTTCGTTCAAAACACATAATATCACAAAGCCCATGCATCAATGTATCCAATTTATATCAAAATTCACAAGTTAGGGTTCAAAGAATTCATACCTTTTGAACTTGGATGTGAGAAGTGTTCTTGGGGTGCACAATTGAAGAAACTCACTCAAACTCTCTCAAACACTAACCTTTTGCAGTCGATTAACACCCTTAAGAGATAAATTTTGGATTGAAAAGAGTTGTACAGAAGGGTTTATGTGTGTGGAAGTGAGTACGGATTGGCCCTTTTAAAAACTAGAATTTTATCCTGCACGGCCTCCGTGTAGCGCTGCACGGCCTCAAGTGATGCCGTGTAGCGTGTTCTGATGTTCCTACACGACTACATATTACAGGACCGTGCTCCGCATATGGCCCGTGTACCTGCTCTCATGCACGGCTCGAGCTCAAAACTCGGCCTTCTTCCTGGGCGAGTAGCGCTTTCTGATGTCAGTACACGGTCTGTCCTTACAGGGTCGTGTACTGAGCTCAGCCCGTGCAGTGATTTTTCCCTGTTTTTCAACTTCACACTTCTCCTCCTTTTTGTCCTGTTTTTACACTTCTCATACACTCTATTCATGCTCAAAACACTTCAAAACATCATTCTCACCGCAATTAAGATCAAATGATGGATTGTCATGTACTTAAACACCACCAAACATTCTAAAACTATCTTAACTCATGAGAAAATTTTCAAAATTGACCCATTTTTGCCACAAGACAATATAGCAACACACATGATTAATCATATACCAAAGCATACACAAGATATAAGTCACACCACACACTCCCCCTCCAAACTTAAATCGGAACAAGTTGCGAATTAAGTTTGTAAAAAGTGGTGAGACGTACCCTTGTCGTTTCCATAATGATCTTTATGAACTCATGATGCTTCATGTGCATCTTCTATAATCTACATATGATCAAGTATGTCCACCACGCAACCTCCCCCAAACTTAAATTAACACAAGTGTTAAAATTTAAGTTTGTAAAGAGTGGTGTGGCATACATCATCATTTCACCATTTCCACTCTTGGCTTCCATTATATGCACTTTTCTCCATGAGCTTCACCACCTACATACCAAATCTACAAGAAAACTATCAAACAAAAAACAAAAAGAAAATAAAATCTACACTACTCCACAATCAAAGAAGTTTAAGAAAAGAGAGTATCCACATACACTATCTCCTTTTGAGAAGGAGATAGATAATGCTTCACTCTATGATCATTTACCACAAACTCATTATTCGGATCCTTAAACTTCAATGTTTGTCCACTCAACACTTCAAGCACTTCATATGACCCCATCCATTTAGACTTAAGCTTTCCAGGAAACAATTTAAGCCTCGAATTGAATACAAGAACTTTGTGCCCCGGAGCAAACATCTTCTCCTTTACCTTAGCATCATGCCATCTCTTCATATTCTCCTTGTAGATGATTGAGTTATCAAATGCTCTTCCTCTAAACTCCTCCAGCTCAACTAATTTCAACAACCTTGCTTGACCACTCTCCCTTTCATCCATATTGAGGCATTTCATCACAGACCAATTGATACGGTGACACACCAAGAATGATTTTAAAAGCCATCCAATAAGCCCATAAGACATCATCAAGCTTGTCCGACCGATCCTTCCTCCCTCCATTGATGGTCTTCTCCAAAACTAAATTGATTTGGCGATTTGAGACCTCCGTCAAACCATTTGCTTGAGGGTGGTAAGGTGTAGCCACTCGATGCTTCACTCTATATCTCTTCAACGAACTCTCCATCAACTTGTTTACAAAGTGTGATCCTCCATCACTCACTAAAGGCCGTGGAACTCCAAACCTAGCAAAAATATTCTTTTTCAAGAACCTTTGTACAATCAAATAATCATTTGTCTTAGTTGGAATTGCCTCCATCCACTTTGACACATAATACATGACTAGCAAGATGTACACATATCCCTTAGATGAGGGAAATGGTCCCATAAAATCAATGCACCATACATCAAATATTTCCATATCAATCCTCAAGCTCATGGGTATCTCATCTCACTTACTTATTCCCCATATTCTTTGTCATTTATCACACTTAGCCACAAGCTTCTTTGCATCCTTAAACAATGTTGGCCAATAAAAAACCCGATTGTAAGATCTTAGCCCCCGTCTTTTGATGAGCGAAGTGGCCTCCACACAAAGACGAATGACATAACTCAAGAATTCCCAAAACTTCTTCCTCGGCCACACATCTCCTTATTACTCCATCATTGCTAATTTTAAACAAATATGTTCATCCTACAAGTACTTCTTCACTTCAACTTAAAACCTCTTTTCCTTGTTCTCATTAAGTAATGTGGGCTTGATTCCACACACAATGAAGTTAACATAGTCGGCATACCAAGGCGGCACATTCACCATGAGAGTACACATTTGCTCAACTTCTAATAGCAAAATCTCTTCATCCAAGAACTCATCTCCAATCGGCTTCATGTCTTCATTCTCACCTCCATTTTCCAACCTAGACAAATGATCCGCGATCACATTCTCCACGCCTTTCTTACCCTTGATAATCACATTAAATTCCTGCAAAAGCAATACCCAACGGATTAAATGAGGTTTAGCATCTTTCTTACTCATTAGGTATTTTATAGCTGCATGATCCGTGTAGACAATTGTTTGTGTTCCAACCAAGTATGATCGAAACTTCTCAAAAGCATACACTACGACTAAAAATTCCTTCTCCATTGTGGTGTAATTGACTTGGCACGAATTCAATGTCTTCGAGGCATAATAGATTGCTTTAAACTTCTTCTCCCTTGTCTGGCCCAACACCACTCCAATGGATTGATTGCTAGCATCACAATGTAGTTCAAATTGCAAACTCTAATCCAGAGTAACGAGTATTGGCGATGAAGTGAGAGCATCCTTAAGCACCTTAAATGATACACAACATTAATTATCGAAGTTAAATGGACAATCTTTTTCAAGAAATTTACAAAGAGATTTAGCAATTTTGGAAAAATCCTTAATGAGGCGTCTATAGAATCCCGCATGACGTAAGAACGATCTCACCCCCTTCTCACTAGTAGGAGGGGGAAGACGTTCTATGACTATCACTTTAGCTCTATCCACTTTTAACCCATACTTTGAAATATGATTCCCCAATACTATCCCATCGGTCACCATAAAATGACACTTTTCCCAATTTAGCACAAGATTCGATTCTTCACACCTCTGCAACACAATATTGAGATTAGTCAAGCAAATATCATAAGAGGAACCATACACAGAAAAGTCATCCATAAACACCTCCATAATATTTTCAATTAAACCATCGAAGATAACCATCATACAATGCTGAAAAGTGGCAGGGGCATTGCATAGACCAAACGGTATCATTCTAAATGCAAACGTACCATAGGGACATGTGAAAGTTGTCTTCTCTTGGTCTTCCGATGCAATCAATATTTGATTGTACCCGCAATAACCATCAAGAAAACAATAGTACTCATGTCCCGCAAGACGATCTAACATTTGGTCTATGAATGGCAATGGGAAATGATCTTTACGAGTATTTTCATTCAATTTACGATAATCAACACACACTATCCAACCCGTGATAGTTCTAATGGCAATGGTTTCATTTGTATTGGATCTAACAATTGTCATACCACCCTTTTTTGCCACTACATTTAAGGGACTTACATATTGACTATCATTTATTGGAAAGATTATTCCCACATCAAGCTATTTTAACACCTTTTTTCTTACCACTTCTTGCATTATAGGATTTAATCTACGTTGGTTTTGCACACAAGACTTCTCATCATCAATCAAATGAATCTTATGCATGCACATAGATGGAATAATACCTTTCAAGTCTTTTATGCTCCAACCAGTAGAGGATTTATGCTCTCTTAAAACTCTTAACAAATTTTCTAATTCTAAATCATTAAGGGAAGAGGATACGATTAGCAGATACGTTTCATTCTCTTCTAAGTAAGTATACATCAAATGCTCTGGCAATGGTTTCAACTCTATTTTCTTCTTCTCTTGCACTTCCTCTTTCAGTTCTTCATCAAGTTTCTCCACATTTGCTTCCTTTGCTTCTTCATTCGTGAGTTCCCTACATGCATTTAAACCATGCAATTCATCAATCATTTTATCATTTTCTAAATAAAAAGAAGACTTAGATTTAATAGATTCAATAGCGTAAGAATGACTTATGATAAGTTCCAACGGATCCTTGGAGTGAAGGTGATAGATATGCTCTTTAACAATGTTGTCCACAACCTCCAATCTTCTACATTCCTCCTTGTTCTTAGGATACCTCATAGCCTCTCTCAATGAAAATATCACCTCTTCTTTATTCACTCTCAAAGTGAGCTCCTCTTTCTCCACGTCTATCAATGTCTTTCCCGTGGCAAGAAATGGACGACCAAGTATTAATGGAACATTAGAATCCTCATTCATGTCTAATACCACAAAATCAACGAGAAATACAAACTTGCCAACTTTGATCAAAACATCATCCACAATTTCCTTCGGATATGTCAACGATCAGTCGACTAATTGAAGTGTAACTGATGTCGGTTTGACCTTACCAATGTCCAACTTCTTGAAAATTGACAAGGGCATCATGTTAATACTAGCCCCCAAATCACATAAGGCTTTGTAGTTTTCATGTTCTCCCATCTCACATGAAATCGTAAAACTCCCCGGATCTTTCAATTTAGGGGAAAGTTTCTTTTGCAAGATCGTACTACATTCCTCCATTAAGTTCACCATTTCAAACTCTCCCAATCTTCTTTCCTTAGACAAGATATCTTTCAAAAACTTGGAGTAGTTGGACATTTGAAGTAAAGCCTCTGCAAAAGGAATGTTCACATGAATCTTCTTCAACATTTCAACAAACTTGACAAATTTCTCCTCTAATCCCTTTTTCAAGCATCTTTGTGTAAACGGAATTGCAACAGGCAACCTTAGAATTCCCCATTCATCCCTTTCAAACTTCTCTTCTCTATCTTTACGTTTTGCTTCTCTATATCTTTCCTACTTCTTTGGAGACTTCACCTTTTCTTCTTCAAGTATAGGAGTACTTTCATCTTTTTCATCAATTTCAACTTCTTTCTCTTTCCCTTATTCATCAATTCTTTCCATAGGCTCAACTTCACATTCTACCTCCTCTACTTCCGTTGGCATAGAAGACCCTTCATATTTTGTTTTACTACGAAGTTCAATAGCCTTACATTGCTCTTTTGGATTAGTAATGGTTGTAGATGGAAATTTCCCTTGACGATGAACATCACCCCTATCACTTGCCATTTGACTCTTTTGTGTCTCCAAGGCTTTGAATATATTATCAATCACTTCATCTCTTTGCTTCATAGAATCAAACCTTTTTTCATTCACCTCTTTCTTTTGCCTCATAAAATCAAACATTTTGGTTATTTGATCCTCCATTGTAGGCTTCTCTTCACCATTTGGAGATTTCTCCCCCGGATTGATTCCCGGTGGAAGAGTGAGGGCATTCCCTTGATTTCCATATGACAAACTCTCATACCTACGAGGTTGATTGAAATTTCCTTGAAAGTTACCTTTCCCCCATCATCCTTGCCTTTGTGGATATCCCCCTCCATGATTCCCAAAGTTACCACCATAATTTCCTTGAAAGCTCATTCCTTGTATGAAGGCAACTTCTCAAGCGTCATCTCCTGTGGATACCATGTATTTTGAATTCCAAAATTAGAGGACATACCTTGTTGAGGCATGGATGTAGGCATTTGACGACTTTGAGAAGATTGACCCATATTAGGCATAATCATGCCTTGTTGAGGATTTGGAAACACTTGTTGATTCATCAAAGGCAATGACATACCTTGTTGAGGACTTGCAAGCACTTGTTGATTCACTACCGGTGTAGAATTTGGAGACACTTGCATGTTAACATTCATCCTCTTTAATATCTCCGCGATCGCCTTGTCGGTCATATCTTCCTTAGGCACTTCCATCTTTTTCACTTGTTGCAAGCACACTTCTTCCATCTTAGCAATCCTCTCTCTTTCATACATTCCCGAAACTCTATCCATAGGTCATTGACCCGTATTCAATGTAATCTCTTCATATATAGCAATTTCTCTCTCTGGAGTTTGCCCCAATATAGAACCTCCCGATGAAGCATCAACAAGCATTCGTTCACTCCCATTCAATCCGACATAGAAAAATTCTACTTGTTGATGTTCGGGAAATCCATGTTGTGGACATTTCCTTAGCATTTCTTTGAACTGATCCCAAGCCTCACTAAAAGTTCCAAGAGGCATTTGCTTAAATTGTAATATTTAACCTTTTAGATGCAACATCTTTGATGGTGGAAAATACTTGCTTAGGAACCTTTGAGCCAACTCTCTCCATGATTATAAGATCCCGAAGGTATAGTATGGAACCAAGCCATGGCTCTATCCCTTAATGAAAAGGAAAAGAGCTTCATCTTGATAATTTCGTCACTCACTCTGTTAATCTTGATGGTGTTAGCTAACTCTGTGAACTGCGATAGGTGAGCATTTAGATCTTCCATCGTTCTACCTCCAAATTTGTTTGCTTGCATCATATTGATCAATCCCGTCTAGATCTTAAAATTATTAACATTAAGTGGCGGTCCCATGGCGTAATTCCCAAACTGAGGTTGAAAATAATCTCGGATGTTCATCCCCGCTCCATTATGACCATGGCTCCGAGGTTGATTTTGCACCACCTGAGGAGCTTGTTGGTTATCTCTAGCTTTTTGTTGTGCCATCAAGTTTTGAATAATTGCTTGCAATTGTTGATTTTGCAAGTGCATTTGTTGCGCATAAGCTTGTGGCACAAACTCCGGATTAACATTTCCTCCTCGAACATTATCACCTCCTTGAAAATTCCTCATATTACCTTCTTCATCAATCATATTTGCATTATCCCTTACGTTTTCCATACTTTCCTCCATCGGCTCTAACGCTCATCTTCTTTGTCTTCTTAAGGTAGCTTCTAATTCCAAGTTCAAAGGTTCAATAAATTGAGACCTTGAACGAGTTCACATGTACCTACAAGAATTTCCAAATTAGCTCTCCAAGTAACCAAGACAAGTAAACAAGTAAACAAATAAAATAAATATCCTTATCAAAACTAATCAACTTCAAACTCGTTACAACCAAAAGTTTAACATTTCCCCAGCAAGCGGCGCCATGTTCTTAGTCGCATTTCCTGTAAAAATATGTAAGAGTAAGAGACTCCATCGTCGAGTAAACGCTTGACCAAGTACAAAATTTATAGTAATGTCGTCCCAAGGGAAAGTAAACTCATGCTTGTATCCGGATTTTCCATTGATTTATGCTTTGTAAGGATGATAGTTTTAAGGTTATGTATATAAAACTTCTACTTAATTCTCTACTTAATCAACTAGAATTTAAACTAACAAAGTAATGGATAAAACAACAAACAAGCGATGAATGGAATGGAGGTAGAATTCACTTAAGAAGAGAGCAAGGCTAATCATAATCATGGTTAAGACTTGAGCTAGATATGCAAAACTCTTGATGGTGAATTTTATTAATTTGTGGACTAAAAGCAATCACGATTTTACCCTTAATCCCTATGGCCAAGACAATTAAATTCTCGACTCTTTTACAAGTCTAAGTCTCCTAGGATTGGTCTTAATCTCAATTCCCTTAAGATATTATGATCATAAGTTGATTCTTTTCACTCAATTTCTTAAGTGTCCCTCTATGAATGTTCTAAGCCTAAGGAGGGTATGACTTACCTCCCTTTATACTAACAAGCATGGACATTTAAATATATGATTCAATTAAACATCCACTCACAACATTGGAATGACCACCCTAACACTATGAATAGAGAATTTAATCACACAAGTATTGAAATGAAATATGATTGATATATTATAAAAGGAAATCCGCAATTTAATTCAAATCACTACTCAAGTTCTACACATCTAACTCTTCATCTCAACCATTCATATGATTAGTCCTACTATGGGACTAGCCACTATGCATTGTGTTTATACCATTACAAATCAAGCTTTGCTCCATTTTAGCCAAAATAAGAAGAAAATCAACAATTGAAAAAGTAGATTAGCTTTCATTTTATGGAGAAACCTTCATTTTCTTCAATATGCTAACTTCTTCAATCTTTGACGCTTTCTTCTTCTCAAATGGTGGATAGATGGATTGAATGATGGATTTATGGATTGATTATGGAGATCAAAGGAAAATTGGATGGATCTAATGGATAGAGATGGATTATGGATCTAGTGTATGAGTAAATGTGGTGTGGAGTGTGTGTAACTGCTCTAGAAGCTTCCAGAACATATTGAAAATTGCACAGGTTTTTGCACCTGCACGGCCCATGTAGGGCACACCTACTTCGGCGTGTTGTGCGTGCTTCTGGGCACAACTCGAGTTGTGCTACACGGCCTCAGTCATGGGCGTGTATCATTTTCTGACGACAATACACGGCTTCTTCTTATAGGGCCGTGTTCCGCACACGGGGCGTGCAGCAACACACGGCCCGTGCACCAGCACACGACTTTACTCCTGGGCGAGCAGCGATTTCTAATGACAATACACGGCCACTTGATACAGGGCCGTGTTCTGCATATTGCCCGTGCACAAGTATGCATTGTTCCTCTTTCTCAGTTTCGCTTCCGACTCCATTTTTATCCAATTTGTGACCTGTTTTACACATATTTAAGCTCATTTACACAATTCTATCAATTCATACCACATTTCTCAAAACAACAATAACTATCAAAAATCATACAAATACGGATAAAAACATTCAAAAATCCACAAATAAAGACACTAAAATTTAGGAGAAAATGACTACGATCACTTGTTGAGGAGGATTAACATTGACTTGAGGTGCATTGTCTTGCACATTCACATGTTGTCCTCCTTCCCCATCAGGCTCTATCTCCACATGATTATCTTCTTGGAAATTCTCCATTAACTCACTATTTTTAGATTTTTTTCTCCTTTCTATTTCTTCTCAAAGTGTGTTCAATCTCAAGATCAATAGGTTCAACCACTTTTCATCTAACACTTCCAACTCTTGAAGACGCAACTTTGCATTTTCTTCTTTGGAGAGACCTTATTGTATGGTCATCTTTAAAAAAGGGATTTATTTTCAAGAGGCACAACAGCCTCAACACCTTACACCAAGGAATACAAAGTTGTTTGAGTAGGTATTCTATAAGTGGTGCGGTATGTCCATAAAGCTTCATTTATTCTTTCATGCCAATCTCTTTCGACTTGGACACCACTTTCTTTAGCAGGACCATTAGCAACTGCGTTATACATTGAAGATTTCTTTCGTTTGAAATCAAACTTCTCACATAGCTTGTCAATCCAACTGTTGCTGAACTGTTTTCCATTATCAGTGATGATGTAGCACGGAACACCGTATCTATAAATGATGTTAATCCAAATGAAATCCGCAATATTTTCTTTCTTTACTTCCCTTAAAGGCATAGCTTCGGCCCACTTTGAAAGTAATCGGTTGCAGCCAGAATGTAGAGATGAACACCAGAAGACTTTGTAAGTGGCCTTACCACATCTAAACACTAAGCATCAAAAGGGCATGAAGTGACTATCGGATGCAAAGGCTACGGAGGTTGATGAATCAAATTTCCATGGAATTGACAAGCTTGGAATATTCGTGCATAATTCATGCAATCTTTCACCATTGTGGTCCAATAGTAGCCTATTCTTTTTATCCAAAAATGTAACTTTGGCCTAGATTGATGAGCACCACAAATTTCAGAGTGAGCCTCCTCTATCGCTTGAACATCTTCTTCCTTACCCAAGCATCTCAAGAAGATCCCATCAAATGATCTTCTATAAAGTGTGCCTTTGAAGTAAATGAATCGAGGCGCTCGATAATTATCAATTTTGTAGTAGGGATGACCAATTAAAATAATTTATCGAACCACAGGGAGGTTGGTACTAGTGCTTAAGCGATCTCACGTTTCTAGTAATTTTATAGAGACGAATCATCAATGAATAGGTGTTCAAACAAGTAATAAAATCAATCAAAGCAAGCAAGCAAGCAATGATCAACAAACAAGATAGATAAATGGATGAATGGTTTTCCAAGTTAAGTAAAAGTGACATTAACAACAATCAAGAAGTGGAAATTCTAGGATACATGCATCAAATTCATATGAATCATGAGTATAAGATTAAAGGTCAACACTAAGCTCACCTAAACTCCCTCTCGAGATGGATAGAATATGAATCTCAATTAGCTCATCGGATTGGTTCTCACTCAAACAATTCCAACTAGGTACTAAGCTAGAAATGAGAGTCCATTCACACAATTAATCAAGCTCTCGATCAAACCAATCACATGTTCTATCAAAGGGTTCTAAATTCCAAAGGACTTCTCAATCTCTTTACAATTTATAATGCACATGAAGTGTTTGATGAAATGATTCACTCAATTTCCTAAGTATATAATTGATTTCTCAATCTAATCATATATTTAGAACAACTAAACACACAAATCAACGATACAAATCAAGCAATTAATAATCAATGATAGAAAATCATAGATCCAATTAACATATGAATTCAAATACACAAATCCTAAAATTATACAACAACTCTCATGTTGCTAATCTCACAAGGGAGATTAGCCTACCATATTAACAAGGAAATTAACATAGACATTAAGATCCCTACAAAATATGATAAACAATAAGGTTTCACTACAAATTATGGATGAAAACTCCCTTGAAGTGCTTCAATGGTGATCTCCTTCATTCCCTTACAATTCTCCTCTTTTCCTTGCTTCTTTTCCTCAATTGGATGAAGGTTTTGATGGTGGGTGATGGTAGATGGTATGGATGAAGAATGGATTAAGATGGTGGTGTAAAATGGAGGAAATGGTGTGTGATGTGTGTGTGCAGGGCAAAACCACCGAAAAATCTCCTCAAATGTTGAACAATTGGGTTTTTATACCCCTTGGAAAGCTTTTAGAAAGTTCTAGAATTATTGACACATTTGCAAGAAAACACAATCGTGTTTTCTTGTATCTGCCCGTGTTTTCTTGTAAGTGCGATTTTTTTCAGCCCGAAATGCAATTTTTCACCTAAGTGTAGGAAAACACGGGCATGTTTTAATACAAAATTTAAGTTCTCTGTACATTTCTTGCTCTTCTGAATAGACAACATTTTTCTGAATAATGTTGTCTTTTTTGTGTTGTCTTTCTCAAATATTGCCAAATGCTGGAAAATGTCGTCTTTGCCGAATTTTCTCATTTTTTCGCATGTTTTGAATACGTTTAAGCTCATTCTCACATATTTCCATGAAAACACATAACACAACCAAATTATGCATAAAATATGGATAAAATACTACAAAAACGGACCTAAAAAGACACTAAAATTTAGGTGAAAATATCATTTATCACTCGATGCCGAATATCAACCCTTTGGGCGTGGATCATTTGGCAACTTATCATATTTCAGATAATCCATGAGTGGTTGGCGCCAATCTTCTTCTTCAATTTCGAAAACCTCAACCACATGAATTTCAACTTCTTCATAATCACCATCTTCAAAGATTGGTGGTACAACCCAACTTCTACACATCGATATTTGAATTTGCGTTTCTGGCATTACTTTAGTTGATGCTAACTTAGCGAGGGTGTCAACTTGCTTATTATCTCTTCTAGACAGATGCTTAATGTCAACATCACCAAGATAACTCATAAGCTTTTGAGCATACTTGTGATATGGGAGTAACTCAAGCTTTTTTACTTCGTACACTCCAATGAGTTGATTTATCACCAATAGCAAATCACCATACACCCTAAGGTATAATTGCTTTATGTCCACGGCCATTTCTAAACCAAGAATGAGTGCTTGATATTCAGCCACATTGTTTGAGTAGTTTTCTGTTAAGGAAAATGAGAAGGGTAGGACTTCACCACTGGATGTTACGAACACAATTCCGACACCGGCTCCTTCTCTATGAGATGCTCTATCGAAATACATCTTTCAAGGAAAAACTATCTCAACAGCGAAAACATCTTCATCTGGGAGTTCATCAGATAGTTCCCATTCAGCAGACATTGGGTGATTAGCTAGAAAATCTGTCAACACTTGTCCTTTTATAGCCTTTTGAGGGACGTACACAATCTCGAACTGTTGGAGTTGGAGATACCGAGAGTACTGGCTTTGACATGACAAACTTTAGTGGGTTGGCTTTCGAAACCGGCCGAACTGTGTGAGCTTGGAAGTAATGTTTCAACTGCTGAATCACGAAGATAAGGGATAAACAGATCTTTTCAATGGGTGAAAATTTCAACTCGTTTGGAGTCATGGTTCTACTTAGATAGTATAGAGCTCTTTCTTTGCCATCATCATTTTCTTGTGCAAGCAAAGCTCCAACAGAATGCTCTTGAGCAACTAGATAAAGGATTAAGGGGCGTCTCGGTATTAATTGGAGCACCCAATACTGGTGCCTTCATCAAGTATTCTTTTATGCTATTGAAAGTATTATTGCAAGCTTCATCCCATTCGAATATGGTGCCTTTCTTCACGAGATGACTAAACGGTTGGCATTGACCAACCAAGTTTGATATGAATCTTCTCAAGTATGCCATCTTTTCTTGTAAACTCTTGAGCTCATGTATGTTCTGAGGCATATGCATCTTCATGATTGCGTCAATCTTTGCTTTCTCAATTTCGATTCCTCTACGGCGAACAATAAATTCAAGAAACTTTTCAGATGTAACTCCAAATGCACACTTGAGTGGATTCATCTTGAGTTGATGCTCTCTTAACCGTTCAAATACTCGCCTTAGATCATGGAAATGATCTTTCTTTTCTTTTGATTTCACCACAATATTATCAACATAGCATTCGACGATCTTATGAAGCATGTCATCAAATATCTTTTGTATGGCTCGTTGATAAGTAGCACTAGCATTCTTTAAGCCAAATGACATGACATTGTAGCGATATATTCTTTTCGGAGTACGAAAGGCTGTCTTCTCTTGATCCTCAGGAGCTAGACCAATTTGATTGTAGCAAGATGACGCATCCATAAATGAAATGACCTCATGCTCTGTCGTTACATCAATCATGAGTTCAAAAATTGGCAGTGGAAAGTCATCTTTCGAACATGACATGTTTAAATATCAAAAATCAACACATACTCTGAGTTGCCCATTTTTCTTTCCACCAACACGATGTTAGAAATCCATGTAGGATATTTGACTTCTCGAATCTTGCCTGTTTCAAGAAACTTATTAACATCGTCCTCAATCAAAGGAATCAACTCTGGTCGAAATCAACGCTGCATTTGTTTTACTGGTCGAGTTCCCTTTTTAATGGACAAGTGGTGCACTGCGATTTTTGGTTCTAAACCTAGTATTTCTTTATATGACCATGCAAATACGTCTCTGAATTCTCGCAAAATGCTAATATACTTTTCATCTTCCTCAACATTTAACAGAGCACTTATGTAGGTAGGACGTGGATCATTTTTATCACCTAAGTTGATTTCTTTCAATTCATCAATACTCCTTCTTCAAATTGTGGAGGAGCATCTTCAACATCTACCTCCTCCATATGAGAATCATCAAGAGCAGTGATATGGTTGGTATAAGCTACACTTTCTCTATCATCATCACAATCATCTTTAGTAAAGATGATTGTTTGCATCTTAGCTTTCAACACTCTTCCACACGAGATAGTCAAGATATTTTGCCGCTTCATGCAAGAGGGAATTCAACTTCGAAGTTTTTTGAAGCTAGGAGAATTGACATTATTTTGCCTCCCATACTTGTTCCTTTCACAGGTCCAAGCCTTTCGAAGACACTCCCAAGTCTTTCAAAGACAGAGATTCTGTTGATTTTTCTACCGCTTTCATAAAAAATATTATCCGTGGATGAAGCTTCTCCCTCGGTGATATAATTTGTACTTTCTCTTCTAATTGCAATGCGGATTGGATTTTGAGGGACATATCCCAAACCTGGCTTAACATTCTTGACAGTGTGGCCACCACTTTACAATATTTTCTGAGTAGTATTGAACCTATGTTCTGGAGGATTGATGGTTTCTTGACGTAACTTGCTCGTAGTTGGCTTTTTTTTTGTTCATAATTGGCCTTCATGAGAAGTTTGTAAGCTTGCGGACTATACGACTTGGTTATTTTGGCTTCAAACACTTCACCATGCTCGGTCTTTGCTCCTTCAATAGGACGTGTGAATCCTTTGAGTGGTGTAGAAGAAGGTTTATTTGCATTAATTTTTGTTAGAGGCAACGTCAACTCCTCAAAAGTCTCAAGCCATTTGCCTTTGTTCTTTTTAAAGTGGCAGATGATGTGCTTCCTTCCTCATCTTTTATTTGTTTATTGCCCCCATTATCTTGCACTGGGGTTTCTTCACATTTCACTTCCTTTGTATTTTTGAAGAAATATTTAGCATCTGCAAAGTAAGCTTCAACTTCAATAAATGGTTTGTCATCACCGAATACCATTTTCACATTGCCACCTTCACTATATTTGAAGCACTGGTGTAATGTGGAAGTTTTTCATGTAGTCATGGGCACCCCAAAAGCATGTTGTACAAAGTTTTTGCATCAATTACATGGAAGAGGACTATTGATTTCATCTCATCAATTAGCAAATCAAGAACTATTATGCCGAGAGTTCTCTGCCCTTTATGGTTGAACCCTTGAATCATCAATCGGCTATGATTGAGTTCATCCACCTGTATTTCTAGCTTTTTCAACATTCTCAAGGATAGAATATTCACCGTCAAACCTCCATCAACAAGTATGCGATTCACTTGCACCTCTTTAGTATAGCCAGTCACAAATAGAGTTCGATTATGAGATTGTGAACCCAACAACATATCTTTGTCTGTGAAGGTAACCTTCATGGAGTAAGCTTTACCCTTAGTTTCAGATTGTTTGCTTTCATTATCCTCCTCGTTCAAGACATGACATGAACCTTCATCTTGACTTTCTTTTAAAGAAGTGAAGTTTGTGGCTGCCTCATCTTCTAACACGATTTTCCCTTCCTTAGCCAGCTGCATGATCTTTTCTTTGAGGATGAAACAATCATGAATAGGATGACCAACCAACCTATGATACTTATAGTATTTTGGGTCATTAGTTCGGCCAGCTTCCTCTGGACGTTTCATCTCAAGCATCTCAAGAAGTTTATGTTTTATCAAATCATCAAATATGCCAGAAATATCTGAGTTCAGAAATGGATACTCTTTTTCTTGCATCTTTTTCAGAGTTAATCTTCTTTTCCCTCATTCTTGGGCAATCTGCTTACCTTTATCTTTCTTATCATCTTCATTCTTTCGAATTTTGACAATCATAGTATTAGTGGCCATTGATTCTTTGTTGGAATTTCTAGCATAGAGCTTGCCCCTTTTTTGAAATCTTGCTTATCTTTGGACTTGTAGGAGTCCAACATTGGTGAATGTTTGATTCCATTAGCAGCCATGCTTAATTCCATGTCATGGGCCCTAGTAGCCATTCTTCGAAAATATTAGGTCGAATTCCTTTGAGTATATAAAGGAGATTCCATTACATCCCTTGGATATACATCTCAATAGCGGACTCTTCAGATAATTGGTCCTTGAAGTTTCAACTCAAATTCCTCCATCGATTGATATAATCAATCACCGGCTCTTCCTTTAATTGACAAGTGTTAGTTAGCTCAGTCATGCTAACGATTCTTCTCGTGCTATAGAAACTGTTAAGGAACTCATGCTCTATTTGTGTCCAACTATCAATGAATTCAGATTGCAAGTCGATATACCAATCAAAGGCATTTCCTTTGAGAGAGCGTACAAATTGCCTCACCATATGGTCTTCATGAGTACCAGCATTATTGCACGTCTCAATGAAGTGTGCTATGTGTTGCCTCGGGTTTCCCTTGCCATCAAATTGTTGGAACTTGGGAGGTTGGTAGCCAGCTGGCAACTTCAAGTTATTCACTCTTTTCGTGAATAGCTTGACATAAGTGACGGTGGGTTTGGAATTCCCTTCAAACTTTTCTTTTATTGTTCCAAGTATTATATCATTCAATTGATCGACTTGCAACATTCCATCAGCTGAAAGTTGCAATGCTCCTTGAGTTTGCTCCCTTTCAATAGTCTAGCGCCTTGTGATCTCTTTCACCTCACTATCGTCCATGACTCCTTTTCCATTTGCACGGCTAGTCTCCGCGATGTCTCTTTTTTCCATCAATTGGGAGATCTTTGAATCTTAAGCTTCTATGTATTTTGTGAGCCTTTCGATAGCTTTCATCATACTTGCTAACTGCTCCTCAATAGTTGAGGCGCCTGACATTATTGCTGGAGCTGCAACTGAGTCAGGTGAAGAGCTTGAAGATGCAGAATCTTTATCACTATCCTCTTTCATAGGTAGTTGTTTTCTCGAAGCCTTCTCAACCAGAGGGTTGGATCCAGATGAGGCTTTCGATTGAGCTTTTTCTGACATGCTCCTTGTTACAACAGCAACATATTCATTCAATGACTCTGAGAGCTTAGAAGCAGCAGTCCTTCCCACAGTAATCTTGACAGGAGTCATTTTATATCTTCGAGCTTGTATAGAGAAGAGATGAGAGGTAGAGATGGTCCCACTGGCGTGCCAAAATTTGTAACAATAATTTTTTGTATTTATAATAAAATAAATACAAGAGAATTACAATAAAAATCCAAAAGATTAAACTTTATAATTTAAGAAATAATCTCTATCTATCATCTGATTCTTCTCTCGAACCAATTTGGACTTTAACTTTGACTGATTGTGTTGACCGCGCTGATCGTGTTGACTACGCTGACATGTGTGTTGAGTCGGATCTTCAGTTGAAGCTTGTTCGAACTCGAATTTGGGACCTTATAACGTTTATCCAGAGGCGCTGAACCTTTATTTGGATTAAACGTGTTTGTTGTGAAAAACACTCGATCTGGGGGCCTTAGCACCTTAATCCCAGGTCGTATGCTGTTCTTGGCGCGTAGAACGCTGAAGAACTTCGTGTATGAAGAACACTTGATTTGGGAGGTTTAGCACCTTGATCCCGAATCGTATGCCATTCTTGACTTAAAATGCTTGAAAATCTTGAGGAGCGTTGCTCGTATTTCAATCTCTTCAGAGCGTTAGCCTCTTCGAGTCCTTGAATGTGTGTAGAATGAATGGAGAATGACTCCTTATATAGGTGAAGAATGAGAAATCTTCCATCTATAACTCATAATTTTATTGGTCCAAGGCCGATTTGACTTAATTCTGCGGGCTTGAGCCTTCCACTTACTTAAACTTTAAGTCAGGCCTATTTGGCTTGGAACTGATTTAATTTGTCTAGGCTTATTTGATTTGAGACAGACCACCTTTGACTTGAGTCAGACATTTTTTAATTTAAGTCCAAATTTAAGTCCACTTAACTTGTTGGGTTTAAATTAATTATCAATTATTTATTAATTTATTTTAGGAATTAAATTCCAGAATAAATTAAATTTATATTTAATCAATAAAATTCACGTGTCGCCATTTGATTGAACTGTGAATTTTAATTACTTACAACCTTAAAAGGGACTGAGGGAGTACAATTTTAGAGAATCATATATACTTTAACAACATTAAAATCATATTTTAACGAATGACATATCATACTTTAGTGAATTAAACTATAACCATTTTACGATTATATAATAAATCATTCATCATATTTTAAAGAATAAAAAATTTAACAATATTATAATCAAACTTTATCATTATAAAATCATACTTTAATAATGAGTTAAATCATGTATTTATGATCTTTCTGTCACATAGACACGGGTGCCTCTTATCTCAATTAATAATGAGTTAAATCATGTATTTATGGATCTTTCCGTCATTTAGACACGGGTGCCCCTTATTTCAATTGTTGGATTAAATAGTCTACGTAACCACTCAACAAAAAATAAACTAACCTATAAATCCTAATGCTTAAATTTAATATTTTCAAGTCCCCACTCCTCTAAGGGATTATGGCTTTCTCAACATAGCAACCACACAAAAAACTAAAATCAATTAGAAAACTAAAACTAACATTTCTCAACATAACAACCATACCATATGAGAGTTAAAATGTAAAACTCTTAAAACATATACATAATATTAGACTACAGCTTGGTCAACATCAATAACAAAAAAGGGACAACACACCGTTGTTCCATTTCTTCTGCTTCTTTTTTCTCTGCCATCCTTTTTGCCTCAGGTTTCTTCTAGTTGAAATCAATCCAGCTATAATGCAATCTGTCCCCTGATCAAGCTTTCGAGTACATTCACATCCTAAAATGTTATGTTTTGAGACTCAATTCAATTTCATGAAATTGTAAAGCGACTGAATTTATCCTCTAATAAGAATCCAACTTGACATCGTAAAATACAATGTACATAGCATATTAAGATATCATATAATTAATTAGGTTTTATCACAGAACTAACTCTTAATCTTTTAAGTAGCTGAGTGTTTTTCTGCTTATCCAACTAATACAAACCACATTGCGAATTTGCGATTTCCAAAATAATCAAAAAAAAAAAAATTGTACACAAAACCTTTAACACTTTTCTTATTTGTTTGTCCCACAAAATCCTTTACACCCCCAAAGGAAGCACCACTTAATCCAATAATATCAAAAGTTACTTTAATTTTAAATTTTCGACTCATTTTCACACATACTATTACTATATATTTTTTATTTACTTAAAAATACGAATACCCTCTAAAGTAAATAAAATAGATCAAAAAGAGAAAATTTTGTTAAAAAACCGTGGAACAGTAAACGGGAAGCATTCTTCGGGACTAGGGATGTAATCGAACCGAACCGAGTCGAACACTACTAAGTTTGAGTATCGTTTGTTAAGGATTTATCAAACTCGAACTCGAGCCCGAGCTCGAACTCGTCAAGAAAAAAAATATCGAACTTAAACTGTTTGTTAAAGTTCACGAACGTGTCCACGAACACATAAAACAACTTATTTATGAACATTTTTTCATGAACATTTAAATATTTTTATTCGTAAATATTAAAAGAACATTTGGTTTAAAAACATCTAATTTTATTCATAATATTAAATAAACAAACTAACAAAATATAATAATTAACGTTACAAAAATATTTAATTATTTAAATAATGACTTAAGTTATTATCATATTTGTGTGGTTTAATATAAAATATTTAATTAAATTTACGAACACGTTTGCGAACCATTAACGAGTTCATTAACGAATATATTCACGAGCTTTCGAGCCGAACACCCTTAGGCTTGAGTTTGGTTTGATAGACTATTCGAACTCAAAATTTAAGTTTAGTTTGATTTGTTAAGGTTAATGAACGAGCTCGAGCGAACACTTTATCAAACTGAGACCCAAATAGTTCACGAACGGTTTGGTTCGTTTACATCCCTATTCGGGACCGAGGGAGTAAGATTTTGTCTCTACGGAACAATGACGATTCATGTCAAAATGAGGAACATATAACTACGCTTACCTTAGAATTACCACATCAAATTTTTGTAATGCTGTGACTAGTTCATCTATTTATACTTCTCTAAAGAAGTAAACTAAATGTTACTAGCACAAATGCACAATGTAAAGGAATATATAATTTTTTTGCTTTAATGAAAAAAAAATCACGGCGTTCATTATTATTTGGATTACCTTTTTTTGGAGTGTGCCAATCATTCCGAGAGCCTCACTTCAATGTTTCCCATGAACCATGGACTTCTTCAGCCATGAATTTAGGATTGAAGCTGAAGTGCTACAGTCAACTACCTCCACTTCCAATTTACCATCAATTGAAGCCCACGGGAAATTCTTTAATTTGTAGCAGTGCCTAAATATAAGCTGCCGGAGATTATAGAACCTGTCATTATTTGTCTTCAGAGTAAGAATCTCAAGATCACTGTCTTCAAGAAGCAGATATCTTAGTTGCTCAAATTGTCCTTCATGGATGACCCACTCTGATCCTCGAAAGGCATATAGCATTGCAATTTGAGCACTCTAAGACATGTCAACTCACGAGCAAATGTATTCATGTAATTCCAAGGATATCCAAAACCACTTAAACTCAACTTAACAAGACATTTTGGTAAGGCAAAATTGAGTTTTGGTGTTTCTATGGTTCCATAAGGGTGAATATAAGAAGAGGTGAACGTTGAGTTAAACGGATCAAGCAGATACAGCTCATCAATAATTCTTGATTCTAGAGTTTGCACATGGCCAGGAGGTGGACGCGAGGCAACAATGCCAGACACAATCAGCTTAGGATTCACAACACTACATTTTAGTGATTTCAGGCTTTCAAGATGGTCAAAGATGAACATGGGCTCTGATTCATCTGGCGCCAGTTCAATTCGAACCCCTAGTTCCTTTAGGTTTGGGGTTCCTCGAAGAACACCTCTTATAACACTTTCAGCACTTATATCTAAAAGAGTAACAAGGTTTGGTAAGGCAACACCACAAGGATCAGGCAGGTCGCCTCCCATGACCTGCAAATGCTTTAATTCTTTCATATCCCAAATCTGCTTCGGCAGTTAGAGTGGAATGCCACACACTTTGATGTTCAGATGCCGGCGAACAATCAAGCACTCAAGGTTCCATAGTTTTGATATGGACGGCGGGAGTTTCCCATCGTAAGTGAGGCCAAAATATCGTAGAAGAGCTAGTTGTACAACTTCAATTGGGAATTCATAGAACCTTATAGTAAGAGCATCAAGGACCCTGAGCAACCTCGAACCAAGACATATAGGCACTGAATATTGATGAGGAGGACCAGTGCACAGGAGAGAACGTGCAGTTGAATTGGATGCGATTGAGTTGTACACATCTTCCATCCCAAATAAAATGTTGTTTTGGATGCAAAATTTGCGCTGACCTGTTATATATTCTTCCAGACAATCAGAATTTTTATTTAAGACATGATGAAACTTATTCTTCCTGGCTTCTTTGATACATAGATGCCAATAAACAGAATGGAGACTGCTAGTTTTAATTCTGAAACTGCTACTCCTCTTCCCTTCCAATAGAAGACTTCTGGAAACAAGCTCACCCACGTACTTTTCCAAGTTCCACACATGGTCGTCAAGAATTCCCTCAAAACTCAACAACTTAAAGAGCATGGATGTGGGGATCTTATGTTTTATAGGGAAAACTTCCATATACAGGAAAAAGATTTTCAAAAATTGAGGCAAGTATTCATAGGTTGGATATAGCATCTCTGAAATGATATCATAGGCCCCCTGGAAAACTGAATTCTGTTTCTTTGCTACATGGATCCAGTACTCTGGAGGCCTCTCTGCTTTAGATAGAAGGCTGGCAACAGTGGAAATCATAAGAGGAAGACCTTCACACTCTTCAGCAATCACCTTTCCAGGTTTTATAAGTTCAGAATGGCAAGAATGTTCACCAAACACATTCTCACAAAGAAAGCGCCAACTTTCTTCTTTATCGATCAATCGCATCTTATAAACTTGGTGACTAAGTTCAGAAACAAACTTTAGTCTAGTTATTAACAAAATCTCACATGTCATTTTATCGAATAACTTCCGCACAATATCAAGCTGATGTTTGCTTCATACGTCATCCAACACAACGAAGCATGTCTGACCAGATGCCGTTCTTGAAAGATGTTCAATTAACATCTCATCTCCCCTCATCAAATGATTTTTATTGATGTCAGGATCAATTTGAGCTAAGATGTCAGCCAAAAAACTTTTTGATTGATAATTTGGGCCCATGGTGATCCAAACTTGCAAACCAAAGTGCTGAGAAATATATGGATCTTCAAAGATTTGTCTAACAAGAGTAGTCTTGCCAATACCTGCCATCCCAAAAAGGCATATGATGTTGCGGCTGCCAACATAATTGCCGAAAATGATATCACCCCTAACACGATCAAATAATTCAAAGATTTGGGCAATTGTTTTAGTAGAATCAGTTGTCGAGACAATGTAATCACCATTATCATCATCTACAGTAACGTCCTTTCCCAGCAATTGGTTATCATCCTAGAATACAATTACTTTCTGTCAGTACACCTCTGGGAATTTATAACTAGATACCAAAAATATTTACAAGGGCTAAGATGTTGAGTTTAAGCAATAATCATGTACCTGTGACAGGAGGTGTTGGATCTTGGCGATTTTTTCAGCATCACTCTTTGGGTACGAGGAAGGTTCCAATTGACGAATAAGATCCCACATTTCGTCTTTGATTTGGAACTTAAATTTATAGTAAAAATTACCAGCAGATTGAGCTACTTCCATTACAGTAGTTGTGAGAATGACTAGGCTTCCATCGTTTTCTCTTGGAAATGAACTTCTCAACAAATTCCACACGCCAAGTTCCTGGATATCATCCAACACAATCAAGTATTTACTACCCTTCAAGCATGTGTACGAACATTCGCCTAACCATTTCTCACTTAGACGATTATGATCAACTCCATACCCTTGATATTCATCATCTATTTTAAAAAGAATACTCATCAAGATGTCTTTTAGTTCATTTTCTTTCTCTATTCTCACCATCCCACATATCTCAAAAGAATTTTGAGATGCTTCTTCACGAAGTAGCTTTCGCAAACATAGTTCGAGTAGTGCCACTCTCCCCAAAAACTGCGATGATTTGCAATTCATATGGCCTCCTCTCCCTAATCTCTTGTTTCAATCTACTTATTTCATCATTGGATAATCCAAAAATGTTGGATCTCCTTTCAGAAAAATCAACAGAGCTTGATGTGACGGAGTAATCATCTTCTTCAGGGAAGGACTTCTGTAATTCAACAGCATACCTGTTCTTCAAATCCTTCATCTTTTCCAAGAGGGATTGAATCTGTTCCTCGTCTATGGAGAAGCATTTCATCGAACAGCTCTCGTCCCCAAGGGTCTCTTCTGACTGGGAAAGCAAGTGATCATAGAGAGGGGATTCAAGCTCATCTTCTAATTTGGAAACAGCCTCTCTCATTTCTCCATCCAACTCATTCATATTCTTTCTGCTGCTGAAACTATCCGTACTAAGGAGAAATCTCCTTAAGGATTCAACCTCATCCTCTGCATCATTTAAAATGGAGGAGACAATTGAAATACGTTTAGAATTGAGGAGACGCTTAATTGTTAGCAAAACAGAAATCACAGCCGCATAAGCCATCTCCCCCTCCCTCACCACTTAAATACACCGGATTGAACAGTATTTAGCTCATGCACTTGCCAAATTTTGCTGTGGAATTTTTGTAATACCAAATATATTTTCTTGAAGTAATTTTCTGTATTTTAAGATGGGTACAACCTTTTGTAGATAAGAAATATGGTAAGAAGGGCTTCATGGCATTTAATGTCTCAACGGTCAGCTCAGGAAGATAATTAAGAAATATGGTACGAAGGGCTTTAGCCATTAATTTGTCTCAACGGTCAGGATCTTGATGGCTACTGAGTACAAATTCTATTCCTCAACTCTTCCATGTTTCATTCTTTTCTTTTGTTCCATAAACAATTTCATATTTACATATAAATAAATCCACATCCTCAAATATAAAAGAAAGTACACAATCGAACAACCTCACAGCACATTTTAATTTCAAAATTATCCCCTTTATAATCCAAGAAATATGGGATGAAGGATAGTTATGTAACATAAGAAGGATACTATCAATTTGATATTGAAAAAGATTAATTTGTTAGATGTCCCAAAAAATAATGTGGTCATTGTAATTTAATTACGTACCTCGTGTAGGAGCGCAGTAATCATTCCAAGAGGAGGGCCTCTATTCTTCCCACGAGGAACGGAGTCGGGACACACCCTGAATATTTTTTGAAGCAGAGGTGGCACAGTCAACTATCTCCAATTCCAGTTCACCTTCTCTGCTACGACAAGGAAACTCCTTCAGTTTGTAGCAGTGCCTAAGGATTAGGCGTCTGAGACGATGGAACCTGCCATCATCATCACATCTCTTCACATACTCAACATCACTATCTTCAACCAGCAGATATTCAAGCCACCTGAATTCCCCCTCGTGGATGACCCACTCAGGTCCTTGAAAGGCGTAGCATTGCAGCTTGAGCACCTTAAGCCATGGCAATCCAGCAATTGTTCTCATGCATTCCCATGGATATCCAAAACCACTTAAGCTCAGCTTTTCAAGTTTTTTCAGTGATGATAAAGCAAGGGGAGGTGGGGCAACAACCCTAGACCTGGTTAGTTCAGGGTTCACAACAGCACATTTAAGTGATTCCAGACTGTCACTAACATGTTCAAGATGATCGAAGATGAACATGGGTTCGGATGCATCCGGTGCCAATTCAATTCGAATTCCTAGTTTCTTTAGCTCTGGTGTTCCTAGAAGAACGCCTTCCATAACACTCTGAGGACTTACTTCTAAAAGTGTTTTGAGTTCTGGTAGTTCGGCATCACAAGGATATGGTAGGTGGCTTCCCATAACCTGCAGATGCTTCAATTTTTGCATATCCCAAATCTCATTCGGTAGGTACAATGGAGCTCCAAGCAACTTGGTGTGCAGATGTCGACGTACGATCAAGCACTCAAGGTTCCATAATTTGGATATGGAAGGAGGGAGCTTCCCATCATATGTGATACCAATGTATCTTAGAAGAAGTAGATGTACAACTTCAATTGGGAATTCGTAGAATCTTAATGTAAGAGCATCAAGTAACCTGAGCAACCTTGAACCAAGACATAATGGCACTTGATAAGGATGAGAAGGACCAGTGCATAGTAGAGAACGCACAATTGAATTGGATGCCATTGAGTTGTACACATCTTTCATGCCAAATAAGACATTGTTTTGGATGCAAAATCTGCGCTGACTTTTCATGGATTCTTCCAAACCATCAGACCATCTTACTAGGACGTGAAAAAACTTAGTCTTCCGAGCTTCATTTCTGCAGAGATGCCAATAAACAGAATGTAGGCTACTAGTTTTAATTCCGAATTGACTACTCATCTTCCTTTTCAATAGAAGACTTTTGGATACAAGATTCCACAAACACTCTTTTGGGTGATACATATAACAATCATCAATTCCCTCAAATTTCATCAACTTGATAAACTTGGATGTGGGGACCTTATATCTTAGAGGGAAAACTGCCATATAGAGGAAATATGGTTTCATGGATTGAGGCAAGCATTCATAGGTCGGATATAGATTCTCCGAAACCATGTCATATGCATCTTCGAAAACTGAAGTCTGTTTCTTTGCTACTTTCGTCCAGAACTCTGTTGTCCTCTCGGTCTCAGATAGGATGCTGGCAACTGTGGCAATCATTAAAGGAAGACCTTCACACTCTTCAGCAATCATCTTTCCAGCTTGTTCAAGTTCACGAGGGCAAGACTTTTCAGCAAACACTTTCTCTGAAAGAAAATCCCAACTTTCTTCTTTGGTTAGCAACCGCATTTGATAAACTTTCTGTTTATAACCACACCTAGATTTTTCTTTGATAAGTTCAGTTACTTCTTGTAATCTTGTGGTTAGCAAGATTTTACCCCTTATGTTATCGTTTAACCTGCCCAAGTACTCAATTGGATCTGTGCTACACACGTCGTCCAACACAATGAGGTTTCTCCGATCCCATGCTTTTTTGGAAAGACCACGAGGTAAAATCTTATCTCTTTTCAAGAGTTTAGTTATATCGATGTTGGAATCTATATGAGCAAAAATGTCTGCCAAAATATTTTCTGACTGGTAATTAGGGCCTAATGTCACCCACACACGGTGGTCGAAATGGCAGAGAATGGTTGGATCTTCGAAGATTCGTCTAGCGAGAGTAGTTTTACCAATGCCTGCCATCCCTATAAGGCTTAAGATGTCGGGACAACACTGGTACAAACCTAAGAAATTATCACTGAAATCGTCATACATGGTTTCCTCAACATGGTCAAAAATTTGAAAAATCTTCTCAATTGTTTCAGGAAGATCAGATGTTGAGAAATCATCATCCTGATCCTGAAATAAGTAGCGAAAGTGTTCAGTAATTCTGTCATTAAACATTTTATCATCCTAGGATAAAGAAACATCATCTCTCTTCATTCATCATTCTTCTAATTAGAGGACTTTAATTAATAGTATAACAAGCTGGTTGTCTCACATTGTATATTCACACACAACAGCAAATTGTGTATGAAGTAGTAAATGTACAAAGGAGTGATGGGAGTTGAAGAAAATACTGTACCTCTGAAATTTCACCATATGACTCAGACAGGAAAAGCTGGATCTTTGCTAATCTCTTGGCATCTCTCCTCTTGTAGTACGAGATGGGATCCACCTTACGAATAAGATCCCAAGTTTCGTCTTTGATTTGGAAGTTCAGTTCATAAACTTTATCACTATCTGTAAATTTAGCTACTTCCATTGGACTTGTTATAAGAAAGACCCGTGATCCTTTAAGTTCCTTTGGAAATGAGCTTCTCAACAAATTCCATTCCCAGATAGGAATATGATCCAACACAATACAGAGACAGTATCTTCTCCCCTGCAAACATGAGTACAAACGCTCACCTAACAATTTCTCGTAATTATTATCTTCTTCTTCTTTAGAAATGACCGATTTCTGATCAGCATAATCATCATCTATCTGGGAAAGAACATTGATCAATACATCTTTTAGCTCATATCCTTCGCCTATTCTCAAAATCGCACCTCTCTCAAAAGAATCATGAGGATTTGCTCGTTTACAAAGTAGCTTGGCTAAGATAGTTCGAGTAGTGGCTCCCTCCGCAACCAGTGAGATGATTTGCAATGGAAACGACTTGTTCATAAAGGCTCGTTTCAATCCAGTTATTTCACGATCAGATAGTCCAAAGATATTTAACATCTTTCCATCAGAATCATAAGTTGATGCTGATGAGACGGCATAATCACGATCCTCTTCTCGCGAAGACTTCTTCTTCAATTCAGCAGCATACTCCTCTTTCAAATCCCTCACCCTTTCCGCAACGGATTTCACCTTTTCCTCATCGCATTTCATCGAACACGTCTCGTGCTCAATGCTTTCTTCTGATAGGGAGAGAAAGAGATCGTAGAGAGCGAATTCAAGCAAATCTTCTAACTCGAAAGCAGCTTCTCTGATTTCTTGATCCAAATCATCGAGCTTCTTCCTTGTGGTGATGCTTTTGCAATGATCCATACCCTTCAGAACATTCGGTAGATCATCAAGCTCGTCGTATGCAGATTGTAAGACTTTCAAACTGGAGGAGGCCATGGATATACAAGGATCGTGGCGGATAAATGTGTCTAGAACGGAAATCACAGCAGCATAAGCCATTTCCCACTCTCTCTGCGCACACACTCACATATAACAGATTGAAAAAGTGTTTAGCATACATTCACTGTCTTCGGTATCCATTAGAATAAGGAAAAGTAAGTAAAGATCATAATAACAATACAAATATTATACTCCATAATTAAAGTGAACCAAGGTCACCTGGCCAGTGCGGTGGCCACTATGGAAGTGGAGTATTGCTTTTATGACGCTCGGTTCGAACTATTTAATCGGAATGGTAATGGGTATTATTGAGGAGTTCAATCACAATAGAATGGAGTGATTGAAGGGTGGAGAGTAGTTAATGAATCAATGAAAATGATTAAGTAATTTTGATTTCCATTAGATTAAACAAACATCAAGAATCATTACACCTCTATTTCCATTAACCCCACCCAATTCCCATTACTTTCTCATCCTGGAGACAATTTTTTAATGCTGATGCTTTCAGAATCCACAAGCACTTATAAATTCAATTTACATAGGGTTTAGGTTCACAGAATGCTGATGCTTTCAGAATGCACAAGCACTTATAAATTCAATTTACATAGGGTTTAGGTTCACAGTATTCTAACTCAAGAGCAAGACTCTTGTGTGTCTGGATACACGGATCTAATTATGTGCACCCGAATCGACCCATAAGAAAACGGGTCATATATAAATTAAAAAGAGATTTTCAAAACACATTCTTCACCTATGAGTGTGTGTGATTTCAGCGCTGAGTAATTTGGGCGATTCTACTGTGAGATTCTACCTTCAATTCTTCACTCCTGAACAAGGTAATCGGGATTTAATCCTTTCATTTTTCCAGTTTCGCCTTAATTCCTGGTATCTGTTGAAATCTACTATGGTTATATCATTATTAAATTCAAATATTGAATGCATTCACTATCGCGATTGATTACAGAAGAAGAAGAAGAAGAAGAAGAAGAAGGCGATTGGATTATTGGAGAAGAAGAACACGATTGGATTGCAGAAAGAGCAGAATTAGAAGGAATTGAGGTTTGGATTCGATTTTACATTGAATCTATGCTTGAGTTCATATTAATAGCAAGAGACATGCGTCGTTTGAGAACTTCAATTCCAGCTGAACTTTATCAGATAGCATGTGGATGATGCTGTTGTTTGATGATATTGAAATAGAAATTGAGGATTTTAGTTGCTTATTAAATTTGGGGATCCGACTGCTGTAAAATGAAATATGTTTACTTGTAGTTATTCATTGATTTAGAATCTGGAAATTATAGGTTCTTACTGAAAGAAGGATCATTATTCATTCAGTGGTTATAAAGTTTATATTTGAATTCCTAGTTTCTTTAGCTTTGATGTTCCTAGAAGAACGCCTTCCATAACACTCTGAGGGCTTACTTCTAAAAGAGTTTTGAGTTCTGGTAGGACGGCGCCACATGAATCTGGTAGGTGACTTCCCATTACCTGCAGATGCTTCAATTTTTGCATATCCCAAATATCATTTGGTAGGTACAACTTGGTGTGCAGGTGTCGATGGACGATCAAGCACTCAAGGTTCCATAATTTGGATGTGGAAGGAGGGAGCTTCCCATCATATGTGATACCAATGTGCCTTAGAAGAAGTAGATGTACAACTTCAATTGGGAACTCATAGAATCTTAATGTAAGAGCATCAAGTAACCTGAGCAACCTTGAACCAAGACATAAAGGCACTTGATAAGGATGAGGAGAACCAGTGCATAGTAGAGAACGCACAATTGAATTGGATGCTCAATCGTCGCTGACTTTTCATGGATTCTTCCAAATCATCACAACATCTTACTAGGACGTGAAAAAACTTAGTCTTCCGAGCTTTATTTCTACAGAGATGCCAATAAACAGAATGTAGGCTAATAGTTTTAATTCTGAATTGACTACTAATCTTCCTTTCCAATAGAAGACTTCTGGATACAAGATCCCTCAAATATTCTTTTGGGTAAAATATATAACAATTATTAATTCCCTCAAATTTCATCAACTTGAGGAACTTGGAGGTGGGGACCTTATATCTTATAGGGAAAACTGCCATATAAAGGAAATATTGTCTCAAGGATTGAGGTAAGTATTCATAGTAGGATATAACTTCTCTGAAACTAATTCATAAGCAACTTCAAAAACTGAAGTCTGTTTCTTTGCTACCTTCATTCAGAACTCTGGTGTCCTCTCGGTCTCTTATATGATGCTGGCAATTGTGGCAATCATTAAAGAAAGACATTCACACTCTTCAGCAATCATCTTTCCAGCTTGTTCAAGTTCATGAGGGCAAGACTTTTCAGCAAACACTTTCTCAGATAGAAAATTCCAACTTTCTTCTATAGTAAGCAACTGCATTTGATAAACGTTTCCTTTAGAACTCAACCTACACATTATTGTCTGAAGTTCAGCTACTTCTTTTAATCTTGTTGTCAGCAAAATTTGACACCTGATGATATCGCTTAACCTGCCCAAGTACTATATTGGATCTATGCTACATATGTCGTCCAACACAATGAGGTTTCTCCGATCCCAAGCTTTAATGGAAAGATGTCTAGGTAAGACTAAGACCTCATCTCCTTGCATCACTTGAGTTATATCGACATCAAAATCTATTTGAGCAAAAATGTCTGCCAATATATTTTCTGACTGGTAATTAGGGCCTAATGTCACGGTGGTCGAAATGGCAGAGAATAGTTGGATCTTCAAAGATCTGTCTAGCGAGAGTAGTTTTACCAATGCCTGCCATCCCTAAGAGGTTTATGATGTTGCTTTGACACTGGTTCAAACCTAAGGAATTATCATTGAACACGTCATACATGCTTTCCTCAACAAAGTCAAAAATTTGAAAAATTTTCACAATTGCTTCAGGAAGATCAGATGTTGAGAAATCATTATCCTGGTCCCGAAAAAATTAGCGAAGATGTTCAGTTATTCTGTCATTAAACATTTCATCATCCTAGAATAAAGAACCATCATCACTCTTCATTCTTCTAACTTGAGCATTTTTAATAAATAGTATTAAAATCTGGCTGCCTCATACACAACAGCAAATTGTGTATGAAGTAGTAAATGTACAAGGGAGGGATGGGAGTTGAAGAAAATACTGAAATTTCACCACATGCCTCAGACAGGAAAACCTGGATCTTTGCTAGTCTCTCGGCATCTCTCCTCCACTTGTACCAGATGGGTTCTTCCTTACGAATAAGATCCCAACTTTCGTCTTTGATTTGGATGTTTTCATAAACTTTATCAGTATCTGCAAATTGAAAGACACGTGATCATTTTAGTTCCTTTGGAAATGAGCTTCTCAACAAATTCCATTCCCAGATAGGAATATGATCCAACACAGTATTTTATTCCCTGCAAATATGTGTACAAACGCTCACCTAACAATTTCTCATAATCATTATCTTCTTTTTCTTCAGAAACGACCAAATTCTGATCGACATAATCATCATCTATCTGGGAAAGAACAGTTATCAATACATCTTTTAGTTCATAGTAGCATGTTACGCGGGTTTATTAAGTTATTATTTTTTTAAAATAATAATATTAATTAAATATAAAAAGATATATTATAAAAGTAATTAATTTTATATTACTTACAATAATTTAAAAATAATTTATCACAATATATAATAAATATATATATTTTTTAAATTTTATTCATTAATATATATATATATATATATATATATATTATATTCAAATGTTTATTAAAGAAAATTTGTCGTGAACTCATTAAATTTTTAATTATTCAAATAAAAATATTAATTAAATATATAAAATTTATTACAAATGTGATAATTAATTAGTTTTATATTACTTTTATGAACACTAAATAAGAAAAATAATTTATGACATTATATATATATATATATATATATATATATATATATATATATATATATTATATTTATCGTTATTAGTGTTATTTAATAATATGTGTTTTGTAATAAATGTATTACTTTTTAATTCAACTGTAGAAAATACGTTGCCTATCATAATATCGTATATACAAATTTATTCGTGATAATAGATACAATACAAATAAATTATGATAAAAGACTATGAGATTTTATGCTTAAAGTTTATAAGAATTTATGCTCGTTAAGTTACTTTAGTTATAATGTATTAGAATGTAGCCAAGTAAGAAATTACCAACAGTCATAACAATTATAAGAAATTAAGTTGCAAAGTATTGGAAAAAAGGGTAAATCATTACATTGCAAAGGATATACAACTATAGATAGATAATTGTGTCCCAATATTTTCATAATATAATTTCTACTACCTCCGTCTCGCCAATACACAACCAAAACATCTGATTAAAACTATTAATAACTGATAACTAATTGAATTGAGCTAAATAATCTCGAACACAGAACATGATCTTTGATTCACTTTGTAAGAAAAAAATCATTAAGTAATTAAAAGCATTATAACTTTAGCATCAGAAATCATCGATTGACATTGATAATTCCATACAGTCTGGATAGATAACAGTGATGCTCAATGTCATATTCATCCTAGTCAGCAATAGTATTACATCTTTGACAAAGCACCTGCAAAATATCATTAGCTTGGTTAGCTATATCATTTAAATTGGCCACTGGGATATGAACCTTTGTGCCATTCCCGCCCAGAAATACACCGCTTCTTGCAGCTACTCGTCTCAATAATTAATGGCTTTTCCCTTACTAGGGAGTTCTGCAGAGCAAGCTAATAACTTGAGCATGAAGAACATTGAGGAACTAAAAGAGGGGATGTAACATGCGATTTAATGGCAGAATTGGTAAAATTTCTCACGTGAGGTGGGGCTTTCTCCGTAAGATAAAGTAATATAGTCTCCTTAATAACCTTCAAGAGAAATTTTATCTGAAAATGATTAGAGAATAAACATGTCAATTATAGGTGAATAGATATTAAGCCTCAAGATGTGATTTAAGATAGAGCAGACAAATGAATTCAAACATGTTACATGACATGAGAACTAATCCGTTTTAACAGCCTAATGCTCCTGTGCTAATAAAAGGTCTACTATTCCCCAACATTAGAGTGAGTTAAAATAGAGAGCTTTGTCTAGTTAAGTAATGACTTAATTGTGTGGTGGCAGAAGTTAGTGGTGCCACATTATCACTTTTATCAATAAGATGGTTAAAATGGTTTGCAAAATCAATATAGAAAATGAAACTCCAAATAATCTACCAAAGTGTTATTTATTATTATTTTATTAAGACATAAAAAACCAGATAATTTAAATCAAAAACAACATAAAACACACATCATAACTTTAAAGTAATAGAATAAATCTTATTCAACCCCATTATATTAATAAGATGGTTAATGGTTAGCTCACCTTATACAGTTGCCATGTATGAAGTGTTCGATCAATAATGTCAGGCCTGTTGGTAGCCCCAATAATAAAAAATGTCTTTTTGGAATTCAGTACATCCATTTCAGTAAGTAGCTAATTGAGAACTCGGTCAGCAGTGCCACCAGCATCCCCAACACTGCTTCCTCTCTGCAACAATACCATGAAGCTATTAAAAGTGCAGGTGTCTAAACACGAAGTACTATTAAAATGAATTTTTGTTAACACAAAATTTTTAATTCTTCAGGAGATGGTACTCTGTTTATTTAACAACTGCGGGTCTAACTGTGTGGCAATTGAGTCGAGCTCATCAAAGAATAAAACATATGGAACAAAATGCCCAACCTTATCAAATATTTCACGATCATATGTTTCACTCTCTCCGAACCACATGGTGAGTAATTCAGGTCCTTAAACGTACACCAATAAAATTGGCTTGGCATTCATTTGCAATGCCCTTGGCTAGTAGAGTTTTTTCCACATCTAGGAGGACCATAGAAAAAAGAACACCCTTTGAAGATGACACACCCAATTTTGGGATGTTCGACAGGATATTGAACAGTGTACAATATAGAAAAAGGTTAGGTGAGATTTGTATAATATAGCAAGCCAAACAACAGGTCAAAGCCGCCTTTAACTTTTATATCACCTATTGAAGCTCACTCTTGACATTTTCTGCCCTCCAATATTTTCCCAGCTGACATTAGGCACCTCAACAACCTGTTCAGAATTTATTATGAGAATAAAATGAACAGCTCAAACGATTAAGTCAAATGATTAACAGGTCATTCCATTCAGTCATGCTTTCACTTACTGTCTCATGCAAAGCAGAAGGATTGAATCCAATCTTACAAATTGGAAAAATAATTATTAAAAAAAATAAGTTGCCTCATTGATAACTAAATTCATAAAATATAAATAAGTTACCCTGATGGTGTCGTAGGGGTTACATCCGACTTTAGATGAGAGTTTGTAGCTTGCAAAATAAAAAGTTAGCTGCACCATGTATATAAAATCATTACACAAAAGAGAACTAAGAAAAGAATAAGAAGACAAATTTTAAAATAACCCTTTACCTGACATCAAGTACTTGAATCAATTTGTTTTGGTATTTGCATGAATTCTTCACTACAGAATACAACAACAATGCTGTAGGATATTTCTACCAGTTACCTGTTTAAATATATAGCAATTTTGAGTCGTTTGATTCTTTTCTGTACAAATTCTCTACTTGCTATTGCAGTATATGTTACAATTGCAGATAAAACAATGCGAATATCATGAAACTGGAGAAATATCTTGGTCCATTTCACAAAATTTAATCTTTAAACTACAAAACAAAGGTTTCTATTTGCTGATTTGGCAGTTTCTCAATCATTTGAATCTGACAAGACAAGCTCTCGTGATTTGTAATTTTTTTAATCTTCATTTATATTCTTTGGATAATCATTTTTAATTTATTCCTAATTAAACCATAATAGTGGTTGATTGAAGTGCTAGTCATCACGTCTAACTAATCATAATAAGAAGAAGAAAGAAGATCAATAGAACTCTATTCACGTACATCCTGGTATGAGATCTTAAGCCAGCTTGGCGGAGTCCTTTGGTATGGCAGTGCTGTAGCTGACCTACTCTCACTGCAGAAGTTGAGAAAATACACCATCAATAATCAGAATAGACAAAATGATAAGAGGAAAAAAAGAGAGAGATGGTGAGAAAATAGACCCTTTGCTGTGCAGACGACCCATGGTGGGTGGCAGAAGCGCAGAGGCTGGTGGAGCTCTGCAGCGGCAGCTTCGGTTGCCTGAGGAACTGTTGTAGCGTATAGGAGAATCAACGATATGAATTGGAGATGATAGGGGTGTTTGTGGCCAACACAAACATAGGTTTACAAAAGAAAATGCAAGGTAACTTCAATGGGAAAGGATGATGAGAATGCAAGCACTGAGAAAGTACAATGGTACACATCATTGAAAGATTGACAAAAATAAACTAAGAATTGAAGAATCCCATTCTGAAATAATATGCACTTGAAATTTTAGTGCACAAATCAGTTATCCACATCATTCAGTTTTTGTATTAATAATTAAACTTGTAATTTGAATTATTTATGTACCTAGTAAAAAACAATTGACCTTTAGAACCTATACATGCATAAGAAAAAATTGAAGCCACAATGTGATAAAAAATTATTTGGTTTTAAATACAGCTGCAAAACAATTGATTCATTAGTTAGCCCATACATACTGCAAGACACTAAAATTAGCCTAGATAGTGGCTTCAATTGACCTTTAGAACCTAAACATAATGCAAGACACTAAAAGCACAAATATAGCTTTTGATGTGTTAGCCTAGATAGTTTATATCTAGATTCATTAGTTAGCCTAAAATTACATAATAACAAAACATAGATAATTTATACCTAAATTCATTGGTTAACCTAAAATACTTAGAGTGAACATGGATGTTCACATCAGATTTTTGATGTGTGGTACCAAAGTACACACACGCAGACTTAAGGAGAATGGGTAATCCGAGGAATAAGATGGATGATTAGCAGATTCTTAAAAATTAAAAATAAAAAATCATTGCACAAAAAAAGATTACACATTACTTGTTATCGTGAAAGGAACAGAATCTTGAAGTGTGACTTGAACTCCCATCTCCTCAAAATCGTTGACAGCAGCGAATCTTGACAAACCCCTCGCTGTTACAATGCACTCCATCCATACAACACTGCGGGAAACCTTCCCCATTGAACTCCAGTTTCTGATGCCATTGTTCCCTCCAACTTCAAACACGTCATTACCAATTTTCTTCCTACTCTCCTCCTTCCAAATAAATTATCCCATCTTGGAAATTTATTCTCAAGAAACCTTGATCTTGAGTTCCACAAAAGCAAATTTTGGATTCTTGATTAGCAAATTGAGAAATTCAAAAGTCAATGACTCTAGGCCTTCTGTAATTAATTTGCAGCCCGAAAGGTTTGATTTGGGGGAAAGAAAAAATGAGATTGGGATTTGCGTTACATGACGCTCGGATTGTTCAATTAAAAAGAAGGAAAAACGAAAAAAAAAAAAAAGGAAGAAAAAGGAATAAATTAACAAAAAATTAGGGGCTGCAAGTCAGCCTTAACTCAAGGAGAGAATGACACAGGATTAAAAAAAATTTCATCTTTAGTGAACTAAAGGAGAGTTTAGAATAGATTAAGTGGCAGTATGATGTTAATTTAAGGCTAATGTGATATTTTTTTAGACTTTTAAATATTTTTTTGAACTTAGTTATAATTCAGTGCTCATTTGGTTATTGTAATCTATTTTAGACACAAACACAATTAGTCTCAGACACTCTTTCTCTCCACGCCCGATCTCACAACGTTTTCTCTCTACGCCCAATCTTCTGTCCATCCCCTCCACCCTACTCTCTACGTTGCCGGTGGCATTGCCGGCGGCGATAAAAGGTAAGGCTCCTCCTTGATCGTCCAAGCCGACGAATCTGCCCCTCTTTCCGCCCTAATCTCATGTTACTCTCTCCACCCTAATCTCACCCGAAGAACAATAAATCTCCTCCACCATCATCTAATCCGGAGAAATCTGGTGGTGGCAAGCAGCAGAAGGTCTGCCTCCCCCCTCTCTCTCTTTCTGGATTTTTATATAGTTTCTATTTTGATGCTAATATGGATTTGAAATCTAACGTGTGGGATAGTGTAATAATATGAATCTGAAATAATTCTTAGATTTAATTTTTTATTGGAGAAATTGTAGAAATTTAAAATAGAATCATTTCAAATTTTGTGTTTGTTTGATGAAATTTGTGATTATTTTTTAATTATTGAGTGATAGGAAAATATGAAAGGGCTTCTCTGGGCAGTGGAGACGGTATCGTGTGTGTGGGAATACAGGAATACTATTGAGCGTCGTGTGTGTGTGGGAATACTGTTGAGTGATAGGAAAGTATGAAAGGGCGTATGGTGTCAGTGTGGGAATTCTGAAACAAAGGTATTGTTCTTTTTTTTATTATTTTATTTGAAACGAAAAGCTATTGTTTTGTTTTGATTTTATTTTATTTTTTATTGGTGACTTAATTCTTAGGTTAATTGCTGAGGTGTGAATATCACTGTGATTAGAACTTGATCTAAAGTTCTTAATATAGGGGCTCTTTCAAGCTGTGACGATGTTGAATTCTACCATTTATTTTCGATGATAGGATAATAATGCAAGATGATAAATATTTATATGGATATATAGTTATGAAAAATAGCGAATATTCTTTGAGTTCTACATTTATTATTTTTGATTGCAAGATAGGATAATAAATATTTATATTGATAGATAGTTACGAAAAATAGCGAATAAAATATTTAGTATATTATTATTAATAATAATTCAGACAAGTTTATTTTTGGTGAAAATTATTATTTATAATTGAGATATTGAAGGACTATAAATTTGGTTGTTTTTTTTTTCCGATTGTAGATGATAAATATATGAGAGATTCTTCTGTGAGAAGGGTTTTTTGTGAGACTATTGGTGAGACGGGTTGACCCATTATCAAAGTAGGCTTATCATATATGTAAAGTATGTTTATTTATAATTAAAGTATACTTATTTGTAGTTAAAATATGTCAATGAATCATATTATAACATTCTAAAATCATACTTTAATTCATCATTCATCCTACTTTACAAAATATACTTTAACAACCATTAAACATATTTTATTTATATAATAGTCATACTTTAACACGTCTCACCAATGGTTTCACATAACTAGTGTCTCACAATAGACTTTGTCTAAATATATATATTGGTTGATAGTTAAAAAATAGCGAATAAAAATATTTATATATTATTATAAATAATAATGCAAGGTTATTTTTTGTGAAAATTATGATTTATAATTAAAATAGTGTAAGAGTAAGAAAAAATACATTTAAAGATCAATATTTTTTGTCAAAATTATAATTTATAATTAAGATATAGAACATTTATATTAAAGATTGATATTTTTGGTGAAAATTATGATTTGAGTACATGAAAAAGAAAAAATACATATGTTAAAAAGATTAATAGTTTGATTTAATGTAGACAAGTTTATTTTTAGTGGAAATTATGATTTGAGTACATGAAAGAGAAAAAATACATATTCTAAATATATATTAAAAAGATTAATAGTTAAAAAAAATATGTAGACAAGTTTTGAGTACATGAAACAGAAAAAATACATATGTTAAAGATGATATTTTTGGTTTTATAATTTGATTTGAGATATTGAAGAAGTACATGAAAGAGAAAAAATACATATGTTAAAAGATTGATATTTTTTTTGTAAAAAATTATAAGTTATAATTGAGATATTGAAGGATTACATGAAAGAGAAAAAATTCATATGTTAAAACAAATTTTTGATTTTATAATTTGATTTGAGATATTGAAGGAGTACATAAAAGAGAAAAAATACATATATTAAAAGATTGATATTTTTTTGTGAAAAATTATAATTCATAATTGAGATATTGGAGGATTACATGAAATACATATGTTAACTAAAGATTGATTGTTAAATAAAATAGCGAATATAAATATTTTATATAGTGTATTATAATAATAATGTATAAGTTTATTTTTGGTGAAAATTATAATTTATCATTAAGATATTTGAAAGAAATGTTTGAAGAGTAGATGAAAAAAGATATATATAGTTAAAATAAATAATAAATAATAAAAAAATTAAAGCGATATGAGTAGCATGAATAAAAAGGGATGATTGTAAATAAAATATTTGAATAACATAAATATGTAAAATATGATATGAAATTAATAAAATAAAGAATAAAAACTCTTTCCGTCAATCATCATTTTCATTTAGCCACATTAAAAGAGTACTAGAGAAAAAATACATGTTCTAAAGATTATTAATAGTTAAAGAAATAGATAAACAAGTAGCACGTACGAAAGATTATTAATAGTTAAAGATATACATAGACAAGTAGCACGAAAAGAAACGAAAAAAATTGAGTGATCGTAAACGAAACATTTAATTGACATGAAAAATTGATAAAATATGAATATATGAAATTGATAAAACAAAAATAAATAACTCTTTCTAATCTTCGTCATTTAATTTCATGAAAATTTTTATAATATAAATATTTTTTATTAATTATTTTTTTTATTTTTAAAAGCTCAATTTATTTATTCATAACCATACAAAAAAATATTAAAATAATCAAATTATTATTGAATTTAAATTTATTTAAATAATTAAACATGCATTATTTCATAGAAGAAAAAAAAAATTGAACTATTTTGAAGAGTAAATTTAATTTTTTTTAAGTGTTATTTCTCTAATATTTTTGTATTTTATGTACACCATAAAATTATTATTAAAAAAAATTATGTATTTCATTTTACTCTTTTAAATACTTTAAAAAATATTATGAAATTAAAATCTCGAATAATTTAAAATAATAAAAATTATATATATTTGGATATGAATGAATCTATTCAAATTTGATTTGATGGAGACGGAAATATTTTTTCGTATTTTATTTATTGAGGCTGCATATTTTGTTCCACATAATAACATGTGATATTTAATTTAATTATATAATACAACAATTTAATAATAAATTATAATTATTTTAATTTTAATACTTAATTGAAAAAATATTTTTGATTATATTTTAAGACATGTGATAATTGTGATAAAATTAATTTAATTAGGGGTAGGTGTTGTGTGCTATTATAATATCTTAGCTCAACTAGATTTTTTTTTAGAAAGCCCAAAATCTATTTATTTATTTTTATAGCCCAAAAGGTCAGCCCTATCTTAGCCCAACTAAATTTTTTTAGAAAGCCAAAAACCTATTTATTTATTTTTATGGCCCAAAAGGTCAGCAATATCTTAGCCCAACTAGATTTTTTTAGAAAGGTCAAACTCATTTATTTATTTATTTTGTGGCCCAAAGTTTCAGCCCACTTAAATGGTCTGATATATAATTATTAAGGTTAAAGTTAAAAAAAAAAAAGAAAAGAGAGAAGAACGGGAGAAGAAAAACAAAAGAGGGGAAAGAAGAGAGTGAAGAGGAGAAACCCTTGTTGATCAAATTCTCCCTTACAACCCTCATCCTAGGTGGTTTCTAAGTTGTTTTGAGGTAAGTGGTGTGTGAATTAAGCTTCCTTCTTCCATGATTTTATAATTTTGTGGTGTTTTTCTTTTTGGTATGTGGGTAATTCGCAGACTGTTCAAACTGATTTTGACATAGCTATTGCCCTCGAAAGTTTGCAAACTTAATTTCTGTACGTAGCTGAACTCGTTAGCTTTCCGTAGCCACTTGAAACGCCTCAATCCAATTATTCTACAATTAGTTATGATTTTTCTCGTAAATTGCCGCTAGCTGGAAAATTTCAGAATTTTTATGTCGAATTCAAACTTATTTTCTATCGTTTCATTTAGTTAATGTATTGAAACGAGTTATGTGGGATTGGGAACTGATGTTAAGGAGTTACATGCCATTTTTATTTAATATCGACTCGTTCGAACTCGATTAGGATTTGTTTTTAGCAATGAAAGGGATGTTACCGCTAATAGTTAGTTATATTTAATTTGTCTTTAATTGCTCATCTCCTTTCTAGGTAAAGAACCATCGACGAAGGGTAAGGGACCGACTTCAGATTCCGGAGAGAGTTAATCACTTCCTTGTGAGTTGATAATTCGGGAAAGCCTTCTCTTGTGGGAAGTGTGGACCCTCGATAAATGTGCATTTATTTTAGTTTTAGTTAATTGATAAGAAAATTATTGGGTATTGTGTTATGTGGTAAAGAGTCTGATTGGCTCGATTGCTCTGGTTAGAGTCCTGTTAGCCATTTTATGAGTATTATTGATTTTAACTTATGTTGAAGAGTCTTGTCGGCTCGATATCTGATAGCATTTATTGTGAATTATTTGAGAATTGATTTCTGGTTATTCTTGTGTGCCAATTAAGACTCAAACTTGAGTCGTTATTCATCTTATGATGCACATGCTTATGTATGCCTGGTACCAAGGTTAAGTAGCCCGAATTGGTCACGGTTCGGGTGAGTTGGAGCGACATTGATTAAGTAACCCGAATTGTCGCGGTTCGGGTGAGTTAGAGTGACAACCAAGTTGCCCGTTGCTTGGCAAACCCGGGTGAGTTAGATCTAACGGGGCACCTGTCCATTTGTCAAATACTGATACTCTGGAGGGTGATCGATAGATGGATCAGTCTATTATAGGCTCAATCAACGTCACCGGTGTGGGATATGCATGTCATATATGTTTATATGTTTGATCATTTCAAGTATTCACGTCGATATTGAATTGTGAACTTTAGCACTTGGCGTGTTGAGAAAGAATATTAATGTGCATTTTATCTAGAGTAACGGTGACGGGCTTGGACTGTCTCTCGACGGAGAGCTCAGTTCGAGGAGGATATTGACTACCCACGTGTCTTTTATGTGATAACATGTTGTTTGAACTAATTGTGTTATTCGTAAATATGCACTAAGGTTTTTATTTTCATTAATATGTACACTGAGTGAGAAATAGTTATTGTGGGACGAAATATTGGATTTTATGTTATGAACCGCGAGTGGGAATACATGCTTCGTATATGGGTCGGGGTGACCGGCTTATCACCTCACTGAGCTAGTGGTTTTGCTCACCCCCATCATTCTTTCCTTTTCAGGCTGTTGATATCATTTTGGTTGGAGGTTTGCCTATTGTTTGCTCGTCATCCAATCAGTGTTTTGGGTACTTTCTCTTTTATGTAAATTGACGAATTCATTGACGAGATTGTATAGTTTATATTTGGTGACCCCCTTGATGTTCTTTTTGGTACTCTCTCGATGTTATATCGTTCATGTATATTTTCTTTAAACTAAGTTACATCGTTGTATTTTGTACCTTTGTAAATCCTTATTGATACATTACGAGATGATGTCCTCAGGTTGTACCCGTTGTTATCAGTTGTTCAGTTCTACAGGTACTTGATAGCAAGCCTTACGTTTTCTATAAACTTTGTGGAGTGGAGTGCACCCATTCCGTGAAATTTATGGTTAACGTGGCGGTTGTCGCGTTCTGTCTGGGGTCGGGGCGTGACAGCTATCCTCTTACTTGAGACCATTTTACACTTATAGCGAAAGTGATAACTATTTTAAAAAGTATGAAATGATCCTAAGTAATACATCTCACATAAGACATACTCATTTAAAAAAATATAGAAATTACTCATTAAAGAAATATAGAGATGAGTATTGGAAGGCAGTTAGTATTATATAAATTAAGGGCCTTACTTAGAATCCGTAAGGTCGGGATTATTGCCCACCAAGTGCACAAAGTGTGTAAGGTACATCATTTTGTTCTGAAGGGAATGTAGTATATTTTAATTAATAAGAGTACGCGTCTTTATACTAAATGGTAGACAATTTGATATTAAAGAGTATAGGTGCACGACATGTCCCGGGGACACACAAATTTTTGACTTATTATACTTCTTATTCTACCAGTAAAGTTAGAAATTTTTATTAATACAATTTATAACTTTTAATATTTATCAATTTCAATAATATATTTTAAAAATAATATTTCAATGATCCCGCGTAACGTGTTACGCAGGTTTCGTACTATTTTAGTATACTCCCTCCGTCCGCCCGAAAGAGGGCATTTTGTTTTTGTGCACGTTGATTAAGTAGTATCGTTATTTAATGTGTAGTGGGTAGTTGTATTAGTGGGAGTGTGGACCCCATATTTTAGTTGTATTAGTGGGTGTATGTGGATCTCATGTGTGTAAAAAAGGAAATGACTCTCTTTAAAACGGACGACCAAATAGAAAAAATACACTCTTTCGAGCGGACCGAGAGAGTATAAAAGATGCTTCACCTATACTCACCATCGCACATCTCTCAAAAGAATTAAAAAGATTTTCTCGTTCACAATGTAGTTTGGCTAAGATAGTTCGAGTAGTGGCTCCCTCCGCAGCGACTGAGATGAATTGCAATGAAAACGACTTGTTCGTAAAGGCTCCTATCAATTCAGTCATTTCATGATCAGATAGCCCAAAGATATTCAACATCTTTCCATCAGAATCATAAGTTGATGCAGATGAGACGGCATCTTCTCGCGAAGGCTTCTTCAATTCAGCAGCATACTCCTCTTTCAAATCCCTCAACCTTTCCACAACCGATTGCACCTTTTCCTCGTCGCATTTCATCGAACACCTCTCGTGCTCAATGTCTTCTTCCGATAGGGAAAGAAAGAGATCGTAGAGGGCGAATTCAAGCAGATCTTCTAACTCGAAAGCAGTTTCTCTGATTTCTCGATCCAAAGCATCCAGCCTCTTCCTTTGTGGTGATGCTTTTGCAATCATCCATACCCTTCAGAACATTCTGTAGATCATGAAGCTCGTCGTATGCAGATTGTAAGACTTTCAAACTGGAGGAGGTCATGGATATACAAGGATCGTGGCGGTTAAATGTGTCTTTAACAGAAATCACAGCAGCATAAGCCATTTCCACTCTATCTGCGCACGCACTCACACACAACACATTGAAAAACTGTTTAGCATATTCACTGTCTTCAGCATCCATTAGAATAAGGAAAAGTAAAATAAAGATCATATTAAGTTATTAACAATTCAAATTATACTCCATAATTAAAGAGAACCAAGGTCACCTGCCCACTTCCTAATATTATTTAAGGCAAAAGTTCACGCGCCCCATGTGAACACAATCATTTCTCTATCTATTTTATTTAAATCTATGTATTATTGAGGAGTTTAAATTACTAGGACACTCGTTATTTAAACCCATTTTATCAGCCGTGCATAGATTTTAAAGGTTATTTTATTGTTTGAGTTGTTATTTAGTGCATATGAAAATATAAGGGGTTGAATGATAAAAGTGTGTACATTTTATTTAATAAAAAATTATTTTTTAATAAAATCAAAGGTATAAATTTTGTACTAAAGAGTGGTGTGGTATTATGTTCAATGGAGCTAATCGGAATTGGACGCACATGAGATATTGCTTTACTATTTTATCCTAATCCATGTTTAATATTGAGTAACATTCAATGAGTAACTTTTTGGTGGAATGGATAAAATGAATAAGTTTCGGACTAATTAGATTTTATTTTATTTTATTTTTTGCCTCTTAACGTTCCAATCATTTAATGGGTGAAATAAAAGATCCTATGCATTCTTGCAGTACCTTATAGACTTATAGCCTCTTTCATATATCTCATTTAACGAGTGAAATACAAGAAAAAAAATAAAATACGATGTATTTTTGAGAAGCTTAATTTTAATTTTTATTTTTATTTTAGTATTGCAAATATAAACTGAGATGGCCGTTGTTTGGGGTTTTATATTTATTGAATACCAATCTACGGTTAAAGGTGTTAAAATAAAAGAGCTTTAGGTAGCTTAATAAGGTTCGACTTATTCAATTTGTTTTGCTTAATGAGCTCGAGCTCAAATTAATAATTTTGTGCCAGAGCTCGTTTTTAAATTCGTTATCCAATTAAGCTAAGCTTAGTATGTGACACTCGAGCTCGCTCGTCTCATCGCATACTTTCAAATGTTAGAAAAAATTCACAATAAAATCTTAAGGCATTAGCGAACTTAATTAGGATTTTTTTATTGGTTATTTGCTAGTATAGTCAGTAGTTAGTTCACTTAGCGAGGAGCTAAGTGATTGGGTGAGCTAGTCAGGTCATGGTAATAAGATGGAAATATTGTTTGAATGTTGATATTGACATTAACATTCAGGAGAGAAATTAAACCTGAATCATATTTACAAAAGTGGGCTGGAATTCATTACAAGATCCCCTCATAATCTTGGTTTTTCTCCCATGAAGAATGGACATTTGCTATCAAAAGTGCATTTTGTGGTATACACTGTGATGCTGAGGTGGCACAATCAACTAGCTCCACTTGTAATTTAGTTTTTAGAGCAGCAAAAGGGAACTTCTTCAATTTGTAGCAGTGCTTCATGATCAAGCGAGCAAGCTGATAAAACATGCCATTAGCATTATGTATGGTTAGATACTCGAGATCAGTATCTTCAATCTGCAAATAGTTAAGTTTCTTGAATTCCCCCTCACGGATGATCCACTCTGCTCCCTTAAATGCATAGCATTGCAATTTCAGCACTTGAAGACATGGCAGCTCACCAATTGCTCCCATGTACTCCCAAGGATATCCTAAACCACTTAAACTCAGTTTTTGAAGACATTTTAGCAATGGCAGAACAGGCGGAGTTGAGGCGAACCGAACCAGCTCAGGATTCACGACGATACATTTAAGTGATTCAAGACTGTCAAGATTGTGAAGATGATAGAAAATGGACATGGATTCCCATGCATTTTGATCAGGTGTCAGTTCAATTCGAATTCCTAACTTCTTTAGGTTTGGAGTTCCTCGGAGAACGCCTTCCATAACATTGTGAGCGTTTATGTCTAAAAGAGTCGTGAGGTTTGGTAAAACGGTGCCACAAGGATCCGGTAGGTTGCTTCCCATTACTTGCAAATGCTTCAATTCTTTCATGTCCCAAATCTCCTTGGGCAGATACAATGGAGCTTTGTGCAACCTCATGTTAAAATGTCGATGGACAATTAAGCACTCAAGGCTCACCAATCTGGATATGTCAGAGGGGAGTTTCCCATCATAAGTGAGGCCAAAATATCTTAGAAGAGCAAGACGTAGAACCTCATTAGGGAACTCGTGGAACCTTATTCCATGGGCATAAAGCACCCTCAGCAACCTGGAACCAAGAGGTATTGGCAGTGGATATGGATGAGGAGGAGCAGTGCATAGGAGAGAACGTAGAGTCAAATTGGATGATATTAAGCTGCACACATCTTTCATCCCAAATAAAACGCTATTCTGGATGCACAGCCTACGCTGACCTTTTACATGTTCTTCAGAGCCATCCGAAATTCGATTCAAGACATGGAAGAAGCTATTCTTTTTAGCAACTCTGATGCAGAGATGCCAATAAGCAGAATGGAGGCTGCAAGTTTTGGTTCCGTATCTGCTACTTTTCTTCCATGTCAACACAAGACTCCAGGAATGAACCCTCGAGACAAAACTCTGGACACGATCTCTTAAATGCGATAAACTCTGGTGAAGAAGACCCTCATAATACAATAACTTGCCCAGCATGGTTGTGGGGATCTTATACTTAGTAGGGAAAACTGCCATGTACAGGAATACTGGTTTGTCTTCATTAGGCAAGTCTTCATATGTTGGATAGAGCTTCTCCGTTGTTATATCATAAACCTGGTCGAAAACTAATTTCTTTTTCATTGCTACAGCGGTCCAGTATTCTGGTGTCTTGTCGGCTTCAGACAGGAAGCCGGCAACTGTGGCAAGCGTGAGAGGAAGACCCTCACATTCCTCAGCAATCATCTTTCCAGCTTCCACAAGTTCACGAGGGCACAAGTTCTCACCAAACACATTCTCACAAAGAAAACGCCAACTTTCTTCTTTATTGAGCAACTGAATTCCATAAACATCGTGACAAAAATTAGACACATGTTTTAATGTAGTTGTCATCAGAATTTCACAAGAGACGTTGTCAAATAACTTGTGCAAGTAATCGAGGGGATCTTCGCTCCACAGGTCATCCAACACGACGAAGCATCTCTTGCAAGATGCTTTAGTCGAAAGATGTTCAGCTCCATTCATCACATCATGAGTTGTATCAAAGTCAGGATCTATTTGAGCTAAGATGTCTGACAAAAACTTCTCTGGTTCATAATTTAGACCTGAGTTGACCCAAATTCGGAGGTCGAACCGATTCTGAATAGATGGATCTTGAAAGATTTTTGCAGCCAGATTAGACTTACCAATGCCAGACATCCCAAAGAGGCATCGGATGTGGTGTCTCCCGATATAATCACCCACCATGATATGATCAACAAGATCAGATAAGTTTAGATCCCAATTTTGGCTCTTGAGTTGATGAATCTTAACTCCTTGAGCAAATTCAGCTTCTTCCACCATGAGAATGATTCGACATCCATAATCTTCCTTAGGAAAGCAATTCAACAAACCCCACACATCTGTTGTCCAGATATCATCCAACACAACTAAGAATTTACTGCCCTTCAAACATGCATTCAAACGATCACCTAACAATTTCTCATCATCATCCCCTGCTTCTTGATCGAATTCATCATCTATTTGAGAAAGAATAGCAATCAAGATATCCTTATCCACAAATTCATGACCTACTCTCACCATTGCACATTTCTCGAAAGAATTACGAGATGCTTCTTCACTAAGCAGCTTCGAAAACAGAGCTCGCGAACCTCTGTCTCCGACGACTGAAATAATTTGTAATTCAGTTGCCGTCCTCTCCGTAACCCGTTGTATCAATCTAGCAATCTCACTCGTGGATAATCCAAAAATATTGGACCTCTTTCCATCAAAATCAACAGATATTGAAGAATCGGCATAATCAATTTCGTCAGGCAATGGCTTCGCCAATTCAGCAGGATACTCCTCCTCGAACTTCTCCACTCTTTCAATTAGGGATTGAATCTCTTCCTTATCTATGGAGAAGAGTTTAGTTTCTTCAGATCTGGAAAGAAGGCAATTGGAGAGAGAGAATTCGATCACATCTTCTAATTCGAAAAGAGCCTCCCTAATCTCTGCATCCAACGAATCCATCATCTTTCTTCTTCTGCTGCAGTAGTCCAATTGACTGAGTTCCCAATCCAAGCGTCCAACAGCGTTGTATGCAGAATATATGATATCTAAAGTGGAGGAGTCTATGGAGATACGACATGGATGAAGATCAAGGAGGTGCCCAAACGTGCGCCAAACAAATATTGAAGTCATATGAGCCATCCCTTTCTCTCTCTTAACACTAACATAAGCCTCACTCAAACACTAATGTACACTTGCAAATTTTGTGCTGTCTTCGCCCAAACACACATAATTGGTTCCAATTCTCTTCTCAGATCTCACATATATTTTGCAGTGAAGCATTTTCAGTGGAGCATATGAGAGTAAACACTGAAGCTGGAGAGATGAAGTATTACTTTTTCCGACAATGCAAACTTCACTTCCAGCAGTGAATTCTACCCTCATCAATCCAATCCCAACAACTAACCAACTTTAATGGGCCCACATATTCAAGGTAGTAGGGTACACATTTATAGAGACTGAAATGATGAAATTTATTGTGTACAGATGAGGCAGATAGGAAGATTGAGTGCAACTATCAAGTTTAATTGTCTACATATCAGAACATTGCACAATACACACATAGAAGTGAAATAACAGGATGCATTAGTCTCTCAACTATAACTTTTCTCTCTTTTGAGGATAGAATTGTAATTTGGCAGAATTAACCGTCAATCCGGGTTTAATGATCCCCACATACAGCGCAAAATTTCAAAAACTACAATGTGGGCCCGGGTGTTATCATTGTTATTAAATTTACCTCAGGGTATATATATAAATATATTTTTAAACAAGTAATACTTCCTCGTCTCATATGAAATTTACGTTTTTGTCCGTCTCATATTAAACTTTATCACAAAAAAAAAAAACATCACATCAATTCTCAACTTATAATTACATCTTAATTACATATTTATCACTCTCATTTAACACACATAACATACTTTAAAATTTATTTATCATCTAAAAGACTACATTATCCTCTCAAGGTCAATAAAGTTGTTCAAAAAGAAGCTTTTCTTAACTCTGTATATACAATAATGGTGCAGTTTAATGTAGGACGGAGGGAATATAAATAAGTGATTTTTGGTAAGATGTATTAAGATTGAGAATATTTTAATAGGGAGTAAAATTAAATAAAAGAAAAAGTAAAGTGTATTATAAAGTTATTGTGTTAGGTGACATCTCATATTTTTTTAGGGTGTTAATGATAATTTTAAGAGGAACAGAAAAGGAATGTACAAAGAGTTTATAAGATGAAAGGGGGTAATGTTTTCCAAATATTTTCCCCTCGCCTATATGCACTCTGGTTTTCTCAACAAACATAACAACCAAACCAAAGAGCTTGAAAATTAAAGCAATATTAGATAGCTTGTCACTGATATTACGAACTCAATCAGAATAGTAAAACTGATATTTCTCAACGTAACCACACCATGCAGAAGTTAAGAAGTAAATCTGTTTAACGCAATATTATACTGCAGCTTGTTCAACATTAATAACAAATGAGACAAAAACGTACCATTAATTCATTTCTTCTTCTTCTTTATTCTTCGTCATCTTTTTCACCTCAGCTTTCTTCTTGTTGAATTCAATCAAGCCACGAATCTACTTTCATCTCTACCATTGTGAATCCAGCTTGAGTTGGTCCACATGCCAGAATATTATCATGTGAGACTCAATTCAATTTTGTTATATTGTAAAGTGATTGAGGCCATCAATATCCAATAAGAGCTCGTTTGCTAGCTAGTGGAGATGCGATTTAAAGTGTTTATGTATAATGAGATTTGTTTGTGTTGGGCTTGCCCCAAAATAGTTGGCCCACAAGATAATTAAAAGAAGCCCATGTATTATTATTATTGTTGGGGCCAATGCAATAATAATAATAAGCCTAAGTCAAGAACCCAATTTGGGTTGATTAATAAGCTGCCTCAACGTGAATTGAAGAATAGCAGAGAACATAAAAGATACAGAATAGGAGGGAGAAACAGGGGAAGGAAAGAGGGTTTCGGGAGAAAATACCCAATTTGATGGTCCGTTTCTTCACCGTTTCACTCCAAATTTCGAGGGGGAGTCTGCAGCGACATCCTCTACACATTGATCGGAGTGGTTTTCAGTGAAACATCTCCGAGAGGCATGAAGAGAATCGGGTGATTCGTATTCTATTCGTGCTATCTTATTATTCCCTTCTCCCATTGTTATCTCTTATTCAAAGAGTGGTGATTCTGTAGTATTCCTCTATTATTAATAGAGAGATTGGACTGTGTAACTCTTACTTGATTAGTGGATTATTTCCTGGACTGGGTCCCGTGGTTTTTACCCTCAACTTGAGGGGTTTTCCACGTTAAAATCGTTGGTGTTAATTTCACATATTTCTTGCATATTTATTTAGTTATGGATTTTGCCCTATTCTAAGGAAGTGGAGGGTTTGAAGCATTGATATAGATTATTGGGAGCTTTGTGTTTCCGCTGTGCTAAATATATCTTTGCATTATTGTCTTCTTCCACGTCAGTGGTATCAGAGCTGAGGTTAGGCAGAAACCATGGAGGGCAGTGGTTCTATGATTAAGCTTAATGCTGAGAATTATTCAGTATGGAAGCCTATGATAGAGGATTTACTTTACTGCAAAGATTTGTATGACCCTATTGATGGGAAAGATGCTAAGCCGGATGACATGGATGATAAAGCATGGGAGTAGCTTGGTAGAAAAACAATTGGTACAATCAGGCAGTGGGTAGATATCAGTGTTTTTCATCACGTGGCTAAGGAGACTGACCCAAGTGAATTATGGAAAAAATTGCAAGAATTGTATGAGAGAAAGAATGCACAGAACAAAGCATTTGTTATCAGAAAGTTAGTAAACTTGAAGTATAAAGATGGTAGTTCTGTGGCAGAGCACTTGAATGTATTTCAAGACTTGGTGAATCAGCTTTCTACCATGAAAATTGTTTTTGATGATGAAGTGCAGGCTTTATTTCTGTTGAGTTCTCTACCAGATAGCTGGGAGACTATGGTAGTGACACTCAGTAATACAGCTCCGAATGGAAAGTTGACATTGAACACAGTCAAAGAAAGTATGTTCAATGAAGAGACTAGAAGAAATGAAGTAGGGGCTAGTTCTTCACAGGCACTTGTCACAGAAAATAGAGGTAGAAGCAAGAGCAGAGGACATAAAGGTCATGGTAAATCAAAAGACAAAGACAGGTCTAAGTCAAAAGAAAAATTCAAGTGCTATCATTGTGGTGGTGCAAATCACATAAAAAGAAATTGTAGACTCTGGAAAGAGAAGAAAGAGGGAAATCAGAGGATAAGAACACGGCAGCCATTGCCACACATTCCGATGATGATCAGACTGTAGTTTGTGTCAGTGATGAGTGTTGTCATGTAGAGGATCCCGATGTAGAGTGGATCGTTGATTCGGGTGCTTCTCATCACTGTGCTCCAAAGAGAGAGTTGTTTACAAGCTACAAAGCAGGAGACTTTGGGCACTTGTTCATGGGGAACAAGAGTGTTGCACCAGTTGTCGGTATTGGTGACAGGTTGTTGAGACTGAATTGGGTTACACGTTGACATTAAAAAATGTGAGACATATCCCGCAGTTGCGCCACAACTTGATTGCTGTTAATGTACTTGACAAAGAAGGATTCGAGCAGAAATTTGCAAATGGCAATTGGAGGCTAATCAAAGGTTCTTTGTTGGTTGGCAAAGGGAAGCTTTGTTGTACACTTTACAGGACAAAGCTCAAGATTGCTCGAGACCAGTTGTTAGCAGCTGTTGATGATTCTTCCCCGAACTTGTGGCACAACAGACTTGGGCATATGAGTGAGAAAGGATTGCAAATCCTAGCCAAGAAGTCTCTGATCCCCACTACACAAGGTAAGTCACTTAACCCTTGTGATTATTGTTTATTTGGTAAACAAACTAGAATTTCTTTTCGTTCAAATTTTAAACGAAAGAATGACGTATTGGAACTAATACATTCTGATGTTTGTGGTCCTCTCGAGGTGGAGTCCCTAGGTGGAAATAAATATTTCCTCACTTTCATTGATGATGCTTCACGCAAAGTTTGGGTGTATTTTTTGAAGAACAAGAGTGAAGTATTTCAGATTTTTCAAAAGTTCCACACCATGGTTGAAAGACAGACAGGAAAGCTTCTAAAGTGTCTGAGAACTGATAATGGTGGTGAATACACTTCCAGAGAGTTCAAAGAATATTGTGCTCGACATGGTGTGAGACATGAGAAAACAGAGCCCGGTACTCCTCAGCATAATGGTGTAGCAGAAAGAATGAACAGAACCATTATGGAGAAAGTTAGATGTATGCTAAGGTTGGCTAAACTCCCAAAATCTTTTTGGGGTGAAGCCGTGTTGACTGCTTGCTACTTGATCAACAGATCCCCGTCAGTTCCTTTGGAAGGTGATATTCCGGAGAGGGTGTGGAGTGGGAAGGATGTCTCATATTCCCACTTGAAGGTGTTCGGATGCAAGGCTTTTGTGCATATACCGAAGGAGCAAAGAAGCAAGCTGGATAGCAAATCTATACCTTGTATATTTGTTGGCTATGGAGATGAGGAGTTCGGATACAGATTATGGGATTCAGAGAAGAGGACTATTATCAGAAGCAGAGATGTCATTTTTCATGAAAATGAAATCATGGAAGATTTGAAAAGGGGGAAGAGCACTACACAGATGCCTACAGGTGTAGTTGATTTAACACCAGATAAGATTCCTACCATTGATGCTAAAGATGGTGGAGAAGAAGCTGAAAATGAAAATGAAGCTGAGACTGAAGATGGTGAGCAGATAGCAATTGAGCCTGATCCAGTTGAGCCAGATACAGACAACGTGGAACAGGAAATACAACATGTACCACCAGAAAATTCAGGTGAGCAGGGTGAAAGACCTGTGAGAAGCCGGAGACCAAATACACTATATCCGAGTTCAGAGTGGGCATTGATCACTGATGATGGGGAGCCGGAGACTTTCCAAGAAGTACAGTCTATGAAAGACAAGAATCAGTGGTTTGAGACAATGCAAGAAGAGATGAGTTCTTTGCATAAAAATGAAACTTATGATTTGGTTGAGCTTCCGAAAGGCAAGAGAGTTCTAAGGAACTAGTGGGTTTTCAAGCTAAAGAAAGATGGAGATAAGATAGTGAGACACAAGGCAAGATTGGTTGTCAAGGGATTTACTCAGAAGAAAGGAGTAGACTTTGATGAGATATTTTCACCGGTAGTGAAGATGACTTCTATCCGTATTGTCTTGGGACTGGCAGCTAGCTTGGACCTTGAGATTGAACAACTTGATGTTCGAATAGCATTCTTGCATGGAGAATTGAATGAACAGATTTACATGAACCAGCCGGAAGGATTTGAGGTTAAAGGGCAGGAGCACTTGGTTTGCAAACTGAGGAAAAGTTTGTATGGCTTGAAGCAAGCCTCAAGACAGTGGTATAAAAGGTTTGATTCTTTTATGGCTAGCCAGAGTTATAGAAGAACGGAGGCAGATCATTGTGTTTATGTCAAACACTTCCCGGATGGTAATTTTATTATTTTGCTGCTTTATGTTGATGATATGTTGATTGTGGGAAAGAATATTGTGATGATTAGCAGGTTGAAGGAAGAGATGTCTAAATCTTTTGACATGAAAGATTTGGGTTCAGCGAAGCAGATATTAGGAATGGAGATTCTTCGTGACAGAAAGGCGGGAAGATTGTGGTTGTCACAGGAAAAGTATATTGAGAAGGTGCTTGAGAAGTTTAACATGAAGCATGCTAAACCCGTGTCCACGCCACTTGCTAATCACTTCAAATTGAGTAAAGGATCGTGTCCCACAACCAAAGATCAGAAGAATGATATGGCAACAATACCTTACTCCTCTGCAGTTGGTTCTTTGATGTATGCCATGGTATGCACGAGGTCAGATATTGCTCAAGCTGTTAGCTTGGTGAACAGATTTCTTTCCAATCCTGGGAAAGAACATTGGGAAGCTGTGAAGTGGATCTTCAGATATTTGAGAGGGACTTCAAAATTATGTTTGAGTTTTGGAGGTTCAAAGCCAAGACTTGAAGGATTTGTAGATGCTGATATGGCAGGTGATCTCGATGGGAGAAAATCAACTTCAGGCTACTTATTTACATTTGCAGGGGGAGCTATCTCATGGCAATCAAAGTTGCAGAAGTGTGTTGCCTTATCTACTACAGAGGCAGAGTATATTGCAGCAAATGAAGCTGGAAAAGAAATGATGTGGATTAAAAGACTTTTCCAGGATTTGGGATTAAAGCAGGATGAGTATATAGTATTCTGTGATAGTCAGAGTGCTATAGACTTGAGCAAGAATTCCATGTATCATGCTCGGACTAAGCATATTGATGTGAGGTACCATTGGCTCAGAATGGTACTGGAGAAGCAGCTTATGAAGCTGGAAAAAATTCACACTGACAATAATCCCGCGGATATGATGACTAAAGTCGTTACCCGCGAGAAGCATGAATTGTGTGCCGGATTGGCCGGCATGAGCTCGAGATAGGTGTGATGTTGCAGCCAACTATTTGGGGAGGGGGAGATTGTTGGGCTTGCCCCAAAATAGTTGGCCCACAAGATAATTAAAAGAAGCCCATGTATTATTATTATTGTTGGGGCCAATGCAATAATAATAATAAGCCTAAGTCAAGAACCCAATTTGGGTTGATTAATAAGCTGCCTCAACGTGAATTGAAGAATAGCAGAGAACATAAAAGATACAGAATAGGAGGGAGAAACAGGGGAAGGAAAGAGGGAAGAGGGTTTCGGGAGAAAATACCCAATTTGGTGGTCCGTTTCTTCACCGTTTCACTCCAAATTTCGAGGGGGAGTCTGCAGCGACATCCTCTACACATTGATCGGAGTGGTTTTCAGTGAAACATCTCCGAGAGGCATGAAGAGAATCGGGTGATTCGTATTCTATTCGTGCTATCTTATTATTCCCTTCTCCCATTGTTATCTCTTATTCAAATAGTGGTGATTCTGTGGTATTCCTCTATTATTAATAGAAAGATTGGACTGTGTAACTCTTACTTGATTAGTGGATTATTTCCTGGACCGGGTCCCGTGGTTTTTACCCTCAATTTGAGGGGTTTTCCACGTTAAAATCGTTGGTGTTAATTTCACATATTTCTTGCATATTTATTTAGTTATGGTTTTTGCCTTATTCTAAGGAAGTGGAGGGTTTGAAGCATTGATATAGATTATTGGGAGCTTTGTGTTTCCGCTGTGCTAAATATATTTTTGCATTATTGTCTTCTTCCACGTCAGTTTGGCATATAATTATATGTATTTATAGTTAGGTATCATGAGAAAATGAGATTGTTGATAGCTAAATATTGATCATCTTATGTTTGTTATTAGATATTAAGAAATGGCATAACAAAGAAAATGATATATTTACCCTCATTGTCTGTATTATTATTATTAATAGATTTATATACAGGAAAATGGGTATAATGGTAAAATTAATGTTTAATGCATGAGTATTAAATGTTGGTATTGTGTTCCACCTCAACCGGGGAATACACAATACCATAGGAAGGGAATTAGTAGTTGCGTGCTGAAATTTTTCCTAGGCTCAAGGTATTATGAATGCATCGAGACAAACATGGTATAAGGAGTAAAACTGTATAAATCCCAACTTAATACACCCAAGCAAACAAGCTCTAAGAATATGACTTGACTGTAAAATGTAATATACAAATATATGAGTGAAAATCTCCTCATTAAGTAGGTTCTATCACTGACAAAATACAACTAATGTTCTCAAGTAACTGAGAATTTTTCTGCTTGTAAAATTAATATAACAACAATCAATTCGCGATTTCCAAGAAAATTAATCAAGTTGTCTACACACAAAATCACCAATGTAACAAAAGAAAGTTCAGATTTTCTCTACAGAAAAATGAATAATCATGCCAAAACCTTAGACTCATCCCATCAAAATTTTGTACTAGTTCATCTACTTGTATATTTTGTAATTTTATGATCACTAATTCATCTATTTTAAAAAGTAAACCAAATATTACTAGCACAAATGCACTATATAAATGAATATTTATTTACACATATACATATATTTAGTTTGAATTATTTGAAACACCTCTTGTTGGAGTGTCCCAATCATTCCGAAAGTCTGACTTGCATGTTTCCCATGAACCATGGACTTTAGCCATGAACTTAGGTTTGAAGCTGAAGTGCTACAGTCAACTACCTCCACTTCCAATTTACCATCATTTGTAGCCCAAGGGAACTTCATTAATTTATAACAGTGCCTAATGATTAGCCGCCGAAGATTGTAGAATCTTTCACTATTTGTCTTCAGAGTAAGATACTCAAGATCAGTGTCTTCAAGAAGCAGATATCTTAGTTGCTCGAATTCCCCCTCGTGGATGACCCACTCTGGTCCTCGAAAGGCATAGCATACCATCATAAGTGAGGCCAAAAAACCGTAGAAGAACAAGATGTACAACTTTTATTGGGAACTCATAGAACCTTACAGTAAGAGCATCAAGTACCCTAAGCAACCTGGAACCAAGACATATTGGGACTGGATATTGATGAATTGGACCAGTGCACAGGAGAGAACGTGCAGTTGAATTGGATTTGATAGAGTTTTACACGTCTTTCATCCCAAATAAAATGTTGTTTTGGATGCAAAATCTGCGCTGACCTGTTATATATTCTTCCAAACCATCAGAACTTTTATTCAAGACGTGATAAAACTTATTCTTCCTAGCTTCTTTGACGCAGAGATGCCAATAAACAGAATGGAGGCTGCTAGTTTTAATTCTGAAACTGCTACTAATCTTCCCTTCCAATAGAAGACTTCTGGAAACAAGCTCAGTCACGTACTTCTCCAAGTTCCATACATGGTCATCAAGAATTCCCTCAAAACTCAACAGTTTGAAGAGCTTGGATGATGGGATCTTATGTTTCAGAGGAAAAACTCCCATATACAGGAATAATGTTTTCAAGAAATTAGGCAAGTATTCATAGGTTGGATATAACATCTCAGATATTATATCATATGCCTCCTGGAAAACTGAATTCTGCTTCTTTGCTACCTTGTTCCAGTACTCTGGAGTCTTATCTGCTTTAGATAGAAGGCTGGCAATAGTGGAAATCATAAGCGGAAGACCTTCAGCAATCACCTTTCCGGGTTTCTCTAGCTCTGCATGGCAAAACTGTTTACCAAACACATTCTCACAAAGAAAGTGCCAACTTTCTTCTTTGTTGAGCAACCTCATCTTATAAACTTCATGACCAAGTTCAGAAACAAATTTCAGCCTAGTTATCAGCAAAATTTCACAAGTAAATTTATGGAATAATTTTCGCAAGACATCAAGATGATGTTCACTCCATATGTCATCCAACACAATAAGGCATGTCTGACCACATGACATAGACAAAAGTTCAAGTAACATCTCATCTCCCTTCATTATAAGAGTTTTATCCATATCAAGAACAATTTGAGCTAAGATATCTGCAAAAATATTTTTTGATTGATGATTTGGGCCCATGGTGATCCAAACTCGAAAGTACACCTGGTGTAGGAAACGAATCAGGGTTGTGCTGAGGTCCGCTGAAGGAACGGGACTGAACCATCACACTGCTGGGCGCATGGTTGGCTGTGAGGAGCAGCTGTAAAACCTCTCGGATACCTGGTGGATTAACGGTCAAAAAAAGTATTGTTACTGTTTCAAGTTGGTTAGTTATGAAAATAATGTTGTCAATTAATGTACGGAAGCATGCTGGGCTTGATATGGTCGTAATGGATTATGTCTAATTTGAGGGAAAAGAAATGTTGAAAAAAAATTTAGGTGAAGTGTGGGTCACCTACGCTGGTACCTACACCCACACCCACACCCACATGGGATATATTGGGCAGAAGGTTTCAAACAGTAAGGGTATAAGGGTCCAAAAAGGTGTTATTGTTTATAAAAGATATAAAACAAAAGGATTGGTTGGTAAAGATATTGGATGTTTGATTTTTGGATATTTTTGCAATCCTCCCTAATTAGATCTAATAATGGTGGAACGATGTGATAGTAATTAATTAATTGGTAACAAATACTAATGAAATAGAAAGACGATATAGGTAGAGGAAAGATCGTATTCTTAATTACTTAATATTATTGTTAATTATTAAATTAATCTGCAATTTAAATTGTTTGAAATTAAACAAGGTGGATTAGCTCACCTGGTCATTTCAAGTAATTGTAGTAAAACTCAACCCGTCAACCTCCTAGCTTTTTCAGCAATACAAAGTGGACGCTGATGATGTCATCCAAATGCATTTCAAGTAATTGCAATAAAACTCGACTCGTCCAAACGGATTTCTAGTAATTGTAGTAAATCTCGACCCGTCAATCCCCTAGCTTTTCTGGCAATACAGAGTGGACGCTGATGTATATGAGTGTCCAATCTGATCAGAGGAAAGAACACGCCAATATATAACTCAAAATAAGAAACACATTAAACTTTTTACTTTACGGTGGAGTGAGAAATAAAAGATAGGATAATTTTTGAAATCTTTCCTTAGAGCGCGATTAAAGAGTACACTGAGTAATGTTGGAATTCCTTTTGTATATATCAATAATTATATCTTATATTAAATCAATGTATTTATTAATAATTAAGCTATACAAATGGATACCTTTCCGTAATAATCCCTTAAAAAATTAAATGACCAAAATAGAGTTCAACAAAATTATTGAACCAAAAATGATGTTACCTCAGACAAAGTACTATAATTCGTATTTGGCAAAAACTTGTGTGCATCCGGGCGCACTCCTTATGCCTTTAGAATTTTGTGTTAAATTGCATATCCTTTAGTATAAAGATGTGTACCCTTTATTTTCTGAAGAAAAAATAAAAAATATTAATAAAAAGTGTATACTTTTTAGAACAAAATGGTGTACCCTTACTAATTAAAGTGTATACCCTTTAGAATAAAATAATGTACCCTTACCCATAATACTAAATTCTAAAGACGCACGGTGTGCCCCAGGTGCACGCAAACCTCCCTCTTGGTATTTTCTCCTACTTTTTTGCATGCAAATGCGTTAATTTAAAAAAATTGCTCCCCTTTCCCGGTTGAATGTATTTATTTTGTCATTTTAGTTCGTCCCATTAAGAAGTATCAATTTCATTTTTTGGTTGATGAGAAAAAAAATAGAGTAATAAAAGACAATTATTATACACAATCCACTACATAAGGGACCCACAAACAATACTATTAGAGTAAAATTTATCTTAAATTACAAAGATAAAATTACAAATTTTCCCCAAAAATTAATTAAAATAAATATAAACTCTATGGATAAAAAAGGATATAAAAGTACAAAAACGATATTACATTTAGAATTAACTCTAAATACTAATCATAAGTATTTAAACTCTAGAGTCAAATACATTATAAACGGTACATAACTTACGGTAAGATGATGGTCTACTAGTCTTTGTCGAGTAATTGACATATTCATTGACATTTTCAGTATCGTAACTATTGATCACAATTTTTTTATGCAAAATAAAGAGTAAGTGTGCTCTTGTTGTGTAGGCACATACAACCAAGTTAAATTATGGAACTGAGGGAATTTAGGATTCGTGATCTTTAGGAATAGTATCGTGATTAGTTAGGGACGACCGAATATTGGGGAAAGAAATGAATGAAAATAAAAATGCATGGAAAAATAAATCTAATTACAATATTTTTATATTTTCAATGCAATGGTAACTTTCATGATGCTATCAAACAATCAATCATCCAATATCTTTATTGTTTTCTATTTTTAAGCTAATCATGGTAAGGGCGATCACGATTTATACCTACCCCACAGGCTTGGTGAATAGGACGGGCATGGTGAATAGGATGGGGAATGTTGCGACAATCCCGAAACAGCTCCTACGATCGATCCTACTTACAATTCCCTTCAAGTAACTATGTTCGTACGGATGGGGTTCCCTTCACTAGTTTAATCCTGAGGCCTGAGTGATATCCCTAGTGTTCATTTACGTTGTTCTAAACATAAGAACTCCATGGCCAGGCTCCCCTTATAGCTTCATCTTATAGCCAGGCTCCCCTTATAGCTTCATCTTATAGCTTCATGTCACTACACCAAAAATGTTGATAGACATCGGTTAAAAACTATGTCTCTTTCACCAAGCAGCCGATGTTGAAGCCCCCGATGTTGAAAGTAAGCGCTAATAGACATCGATTTTTAGCCGATGTCTTATCCCATATATAGACATCGGTTGCATACTTTGACATCGGTTACCCACCGATGTCTTTCAATGAAAAGACATCGGTTGCACACATATGACATCGTTTATTCACCGATGTCTTTCCTATAAAAGACATCGGATTGGACAAAAAGACATCAGTTGTAAACCGATGTCTATCCACTTAAAGACATTAGTTGGCATCTAATTGACATCGTTTTTCCACCAATGTCTTTTCTTAGTATAGACATCAGTTTTTACATGATGTCTTTCATATTTTTTATTTTATTTTATTATTACTTATTTTATATATAAATTTTTATTATTAAAATAATATTAAATGCAATTACGCTATATAACTCAAAACTTACGAATTTTTTACAAGAATTTCAATATTTAAAATTTTAAATACACAAAAAATAATCCTCCGAATCTAAAAGTACAAAATATTCTAACTAATTACATTCAAACTTCAATTTTACATAAATAAAACCTAATTTTATAAGCTAAAACCTCATGAAAAAAAAGAAAGGGATCCCCAACCAATTGTTTCTAATTTATGTATATGTGAGAAATTGTATGAACACCATTAAAGTCTCCCAACTTCATCTGTTTCTCAGAGAAAAACATCATCATTTTTCTCGTTCAGAAATTGCAAGAATTTCAAAAGATCAAATTAGAAACTTGCTTAACACCGTTGCACTATAACAAAAAAAAAATCTTTCATGATCAACACCAAAGAATAATGTAAATTGACTCCAAACCCACTAATGTATTATGTGTAAATTCAAACCATAAGTAAAAGGTAAAATAATAAAAGTTAGATTCTTATGGGTGTACTTGCTTAAAAGTATAAATGGACAAAATAGATACACAATAAGACCTTGCAGCCTTTGTACACTTCTCTTTATCTCTACATACAGTAACTAGCCATGAGTCAACATAAACATTCATAATTAATAAATTCATATTAATTAATTTTGACGTTTAATGAATCAAAGAATATACCATACTATTAAATATTTTTTTAATTATATGCCACAATCCTTTGAGAATTCATTTTTATCCAGAGCATACTCATATATTAATAATGTTTAATTTCTACATAGAGCACTAATGAAACGTCTAATCCATAGAGAATTAGCAATAAAAAAAACATGCCTGACTACATTGTTGAAATGTGATGACACCTCTTTTCCAACTTTTTCCATAGCCTTTGTAATCAGCTCACCAATCTCTCGTCCTCCATTTGCAGATATAGTCCCAACATACATAATTACAAGAGCACTTTGAGCTCACAAGTAGCTGATAAGACGAGCATACTGCACGAAAATTATGGAACCTTGTCCAACATAACTTATGAATGTATAGTACATAAATATCTTAGGATATATATTCTCATTATGTTGTGCTGATTGAGAAACCAGAAGTAGGCACAAGAAAAACCTGGGCAATCATCCTCGTTCTGCTTATCAACCACAACATCAACAGCCATTGTGATGCCTTGTCTAAGATCCACAGCATTCATGCCTCGCCTACTTCCCTCATTTATTCCTCTCTCTCAATTGCTTGTGAACTGTGGCAAGCGATGCATTATTTCAAGGACCTCTTACAATAGGCTCCCCAATAGTCCCAATTAGTTTCTGGTTCTCACTGTTTTTCTCCATAACCTTACTGCAAATTTAGAAAAAAATATGGACTACAGTTTCACCAGTGCCATCATATTTAGAAGTACTAAAAAAATTGAGGCAACTCTAACTTGTCTCATGGACAGTGAAATAGGAGGCTAACAAAACACTTCCCCTTCATTATATGATATAAGAACATTTCATTCCACTAAAAAGAAATACTAACTTTTGAAATAATTTAATAGAATGAATCAATATTTTTACTATTGCACATCGTGAATAGAGGCATACCCGAGGTGTGAGGCCTTGAAGATCAGCACCAGTACAGGAGGTGGTCAATGTTACAAAGGCATGCACCTCCTGCCCCTCAGGCACTCTTCCAGAAACATTAGTGTTTTTCAGCTTTTCAAAGGTTGTATCTAATGTTTACATATACTGATTTAGCTATCAGTTATATATCTTATCATTTTTTAGTTTTTAGTTTTTAAGTAATCAATCATTACATCATAGAAACTGAGAGGAACAATACTAAAGAACATGAGCACCAAATAATGACAAAGTAATTAACTAAGTTGGAGTCTTATTATATGGTGGAATAAATATGATCATGCTTATTCAATAATACTAAAGCTGCCTCTTTTGAATCATATTGAGAACCGAATACATAATGACATTATGAACAATATTTAAGTACAAGATACATCACTATCCAAGAAACTGAGAGGCAAGTTAAATTTATAATATGAACACCATTTTATGATATTCTATGAGTGTCCTACACAGGATATTTGAATCCACATAATCAAATCACCCTAAATAAGATTGAAGTTTCCTAATACTTGACCATGAGTTGGTTATTATACACTTAAACCAGAGAAAATAGCATGCATGTTTACATCACTTCACTAGGGAAATTGTGGCAAATTAATCATTAACTTCTCAAAGCCAACTATTTTACATTAAAAAAAGGAGTGCGTATAGTAGTAACTGTTAGGAAATACAAAGAGATGCTAAATGGAGTGACATCCCAAGGTGCATAACCTATTTACTCCAGAACCATATGAAGCCTAAAATCAAGAATAAGATAGTAGTAAATTAATAGAAATCAGTTTGGCAGTTATTGATCTTGAGAGATTAATAAAATTGAGTTTTCAAAGGTTGCAGTTTGCACACAGAAATAATTAACACACAAATCAATATTGAACATCCTCTAGCCACATCATTCTCCAATTTCATTTCTCACAGATATGATTAGATTTCTGCATACGAAAGTGACAAAAAAATCTGATTAAATATAATTCTATTACTTCGTTGTCTTGTGTGCTGACACATAATTCACTTTTTTATTTTTTATTTTTAATTTAGACCCATAAAATAATTTAACCAATAAAAAATTCGGTATTATTATAAATAACACAATTTCTATTACTCCCTCGTTACTAAATTAATGTATCCATTTATTATTTTCCACGTTAATCAACAAGTATTGTTATTTTGTACAATGAGAGTTGTAATAGTAAAATTTGTTGCGTCATATGTAGGGTTGGAAAAGAAAAATGGATATCAATTTTCGGCCTATTATTTTTTATTTTTTCAATTTTAATATAACAACCCTTACTATTTCTCAGCTTTATTCCTTTTGTAAAAAATAAAATAAAATAAAAAACAAACTTACATGACTCTCAAGTGCTTCAAACTTTAAAAAAGTTGCAAAAAATTAAAGTCACACTACAAAAATTGTATAAAATGATTAATATTGAACAGCACCAGAATTAGATATATCGAAATTGATATTATAGCTTCCTTCACATTATAACATTTATGCATTTCTATATTGAACGTCTCATCATAAAGTTTACATTTTTCTTTATAATAGATGAAACTCATACAAAATAATTAATACTATGGGACCTACACATAACACTAATACAACTACCTTAGTAAAATATTCTCTCTCAATCGATTATGAGTATCTCAAGTGATACTGAAGTGTGATTCCAAAACATTATGTGCTTAATAAAATTTGATTACCTTGTTGGAAAGAGCCTCACATCTTCTTTTTCTCCCATGAAGAATGAACATTGGACACCAAATTACGCACTTTGTCTGGTATACACTTGGAAGCTGAAGTGCCACAATCAACAAGCTCCACTTCAAAATTAGCAATACCTGTAGCACAAGGGAACTTCTTTAATTTGTAACAGTGCCTCATGATTAGGCATTTGAGCTGATAGAATCTGCCATTAGCATAATCTGTATTCAGATTCTCAAGATCTGTATCTTCAATCAGAAGATAGCTGAGTCTCTTGAACTCCCCCTTATGCATCCTCCACTCTGGTCCCTGAAAGGCATAGCATTGCAGTTTGAGCACCATAAGGTTTGGCAGTCGACCAATTGCCTTCATGTTTTCCCATGGATATCCGAAACCACTTAAACTCAGTTTTTCAAGACTCTTGGGTAGCGACGAAATAGGAGGAGGTGAGGCAAGCATCCCGGATCTGATCAGCTCAGGATTCACAACAGCACATTTTAGAGATTTTAGATAATCAAGATGGCTAAGTTGATTAAAGATGAAGATGGATTCGGATGCATTAGGCGTCAGTTCAATTCGAATGCCTAATTTGTTTAAGTTTGGAGTCCCTCGAAGAACACCTTCCATAACACTCTGAGCACTTATGTCTACAAGAATTATGAGGTTTGGTAAGACAGCCCCACATGGATCTGGTAGGTCACTTCCCATAACCTGCAGATGCTTCAATGCTTTCATATTCCAAATCTCCTTCGGCAAATATGACCGAGCTTTGTGAGATTTGATGTTCTGATGTCGACGAACAATCAAGCACTCAAGGTTCCCCAGTTTGGATATGGAAGGAGGGAGCTTCCCATCACAAGTGAGGCCAAGATATTGCAAAAGAAGTAGTTGTAGGACATCGATCGGGAACTCGTAAAACCTTATTGTAAGAACATCAAGCACCCTAAGCAACGTCGAACCAAGATATATTGGCACTAGATATTGATGTGGAGGACCAGTGCAGACAAGAGAACGGGCAGTTGAATTGGATGCCAACGTTTCGTGCACATCTTTCATTCCAAACAAAACGTTATTTTGGATGCACAACCTGTGCTGACCTGTTATATATTCTTCCACACAATCATAAATTCGATTCAAGACATGGAAAAACTTGTTCTTCCTTGCTACTCTGAGACAGAGTTGCCAATAAGTAGAATGGAGGCTGCAAGTTTTAACTCCGAAACTGCTACTTCTCTTCCACTCAATCAGAAGACTCCAGGAAACAAGCCTTGACACAGAATTCCTAACATCGTTTTTCGAGTACCAATAATCATGGTGTAGAATTCCCTCAAAAGACAACAACTTACCGAGCTTGGATGTAGGGACCTTATATTTTGGAGGAAAAATTCCCATATACAGGAATAGTGGTTTGTCCATTTGATACAAATCCGCATAGATTGGATAGAGCTTCTCAGTTGTTATATCATACACATCCTCAAAAACTAAATTCTGTTTCATTGCAACCTCGGTCCAAAACTCTGGTGTCTTTTCATCTTCGGATAAGAGGTTGGCAACAGTGGCAAGGGTAAGAGGAAGACCTTCACACTCTTCAGCAATCATCTTTCCAGCTTTCTCAAGTTCAGGAGGGAAAGACTTTTCACCAAACACTTTCTCACTGAGGAAACGCCAGCTTTCTTCCTGATTCAGCAGCCGCATTTCATAAACTTCATCACTTTCAGATGCAATGTGTCTTAGTGTAGTCGTCAGCAGAATTTCACACGAGATGTTATTGAATAACATTCGCAGCTTTTCAAGGGGACCCCGGCTCTGTAGGTCGTCCAAAACAATGAGGCATCTCTTACCGAAGGCTTTTGCCTTAAGTTGTTCGGCTAACATCTCAGATCCTTCCATCATTTGAGATGTATCAATGTCAGGATCTATCTGATATAAGATGTCTGGCAATAAATAATCTGGATCATAATTTGTGCCTGTGGCGATCCAAACACAGAGATCGAAGTGATGCTTAATAGATGGATCTTCAATTATTTCATCCAAAAGAGTAGATTTACCAATGCCTGACATCCCAAAGAGGCCTCTGATGCGGTGTCTCCCAACATAATCACCCAAAATGATGTGATCAACAAACTCATATAATTTAAGCATCTGAGCAATTGTATCTGCAGAATTAATTGTTGAGGAAACATCTTCAACACCATGTAATGGGTTGTGCAATCTCTGTTCTTCTGTGATTTCAGCATCATCCTAAAATACAGAGTTCTCTTCTATCACCCAATATTAAATGAAATGCATACATATTCAAACACCCCAAAATTAATACTAGTGTTCATTTCTATTTCAAACACAACTCCATAAAATGAAAATTATGTATACAAATTGAGTTTTGTACCAGTGATAGGAGGCGTTGGATCTTGGCGATCTTCCCGGAAGGGCTCCTCAGCCCCAAACGGCGAATCAGATCCCAACTTTGGTCATTCATTTGGATGTTGAATATATGAATCTTATCACCTTGGGCAAATTCAGCTACTTCCACCGTGAGGATGATTCGACATCCGCTGTATTCCTTCGGAAAGCGTCTCAACAAACCCCACACAGCTGCTGTCCAGATATCATCCAACACCACCAAGAATTTTCTCCCCTTCAAACATATATACAAACGCTTACCCAACGATTCCTCATCATCCCCTTTCACTTGATCGAATTCATCATCTATTTGTGATAGAATACCAATCAAGATGTCCCTCTCCACAAATTCATGCCCTACTGTCACCATCGCGCATTTCTGGAAAGAATTATCCGACGCTTCTTCACAGAGTAGCTTCGCAAACACAGTTCGAGTAGTACCTCTCTCTCCAATGACGGAGATGATTTGTAACTCAGACGGCGTCTTCTCCGTAATCCGTTGTTTCAATCTAGTGATTTCATCAGTAGATAATCCAAAAACACCGGACCTTTTTCCGTCAGAATCAACGGACGTCGATGCGGATGCGGCGGCGAAATCATCATCGTCGTCTTCCTCCGGCAACGGCTTCTTCAATTCAGCAGCGTACTCCTCCTTCAAATTCTTCAACCTTCCGAGAATGGATTGAATCTGTTCCTCGTCTACGGAGATGAGATTAGATTGGGAAAGATAATGATTGTAGAGAGAGGAGTCGAGAACATCTTCTAATTCGGAAATAGCCTCTCTGATTTGGCCATCCAAGGGATCCATCATCTTCCTTCTTCGGCTGCTGCATTTCCCCAAGAGAACATTCTGTAAGTTGGCAATGTTGTTGTACACCGCTCGTATGATCTGTAAAGTGGAGGGTTGAAAGGCGTCGTTGGAAATGAGGTAAAGGCGCGCAATTGTGTTCATAAGAGGAACCGAAGCAAGATGAGCCATCTCTGTCTGCAAAGAGGATGGAGAAGAAGGTTGAGGAAATTTGGATCTTAAAAATGCAATCACAAGTTCTGCTTAAGCTCATCTGAGTTGACTCGTCTGAATATGATAAGGACGTAAGTCTATGGACTAAGAACAGAAGCTTGCTAAACATATGACCTACACACCTGTCAATTTACCATTGGTTCAGTATCTTACTCATTTTATCAGAGTAAAATTTTACTGTATCCTTATGCTCGTTATCCATCCATGTCTATTAGACTTAGTCAAAAGGTTCCTTCCGCCCCAAAAATCTCGTTTATCAATTTTGATCGATATCTTTTATCAAATTTAATTTTAATTTTATAATTTTTAATATTTTTAATTTTAATTCTTTTAATTTGAATTTTAGTTTTATATCTTTTAAAATTTCAATTTTAGTTCTATTAGTTTTAAAATTAGTCCTATATCTTTTTTAATTATCAAAATTAGTCACATACTAAAATTGAAAATTTAAAAATTACAGGACCAAAATTGAAACTAAAATGACTAAAATTGAAAATACTAAAAGTTATAAGACTAAAATTGGATTTGATAAAAGATACAGGATCAAAATTGATATTTTCTCCACATTAAATCATCCAATAATCACTAAATACAATTAAAATATAAGATCTACATACCCGTTTATATAACTATTTACCCCATATTAAATAAGAGTTAGTCTCTTGTAAATCGAATTTACATTATAAACCATTGTAAATCTTGTGATCCTCCTTAATTTAAACACTCTAACAATACATAGGGTATATAAGATTGGAAGGGGACCACATGGTTTACTCAATGAACTCAGTTTACACAAGTCTTTGTGATTAAATAATAATATTACTCTTTATATCGAAATAAGAGAGTAATATTTTATATAAAGTTGATAGTCATTTTAGTATTAATGGTGAATCATGTATCATGTGTTGTTTTTGCTAAAAAAAAGGGGGGGGGGATAAATTATCAAAACTCCTCAGAGATTTGTCCAAACCACCTAATAAACTTCGTGGTTTGAAAAATTACAAATTACCCCATATAATTTGTATTTGATTTAAACATCGATAAAAGTGCCCTATTTTAAAATAAAGAGAGAAAGAAATGACATGAATACTTATGTATTTAACATTGTATTTTTTTAAAATTTCACAAATTTTTTTTTAAAAAAATTAATGTAGAAAACTTAAATTAGAGGGACTTTTTTTTCATGTTTAAAAAATAAATAAATTATCCCTCTAATCCCTTAGTATTGAAATTAAAAAAATAAATAAATAAAATAATGTATTGCTAGATAAAGTGATCACCCTTCCCATTTATTATACCACGTTGTTTAAGAAAAATTATTCTTTTTGAACAAATTTGTTGACTTTAAAGGGTATTATAGTATATTTTTAAGTAATAAATAAATGAACTTAGCCTCAATTTAGGTGTAAATTGATTTAGAGTAAGTGTACTCTATCGTTTGTAGTACGAAGGTGACCAAGTGCAATTATCAATCCCATGAAGAAGAAAAATCAAGAGTGTATCCGGATTTATTTTTTATCATACTTTGTAAAAGTGATCGAATTTTGGGTTGGTTTTATACTAACAATTAAGCTAACAATTAACTAGCAAAATCAACTAGCAACTAAATTATCAATTACCAATCATGTAACAAGATGAAATGGTAGAAGAAGCAAGACTAACGACACTCATGATTAAGGTACTAACTAGATATGCAAGATTACAACATTGAACTTCATTGATTATGGACTAGAAGCAATCACTATTTTACCCCAATTCCTATGACCAAGGTAATTAGGTTCTCAACTCTTTTACAAGTTTAAATCCCCTAAAATTGTGCCTTAATCTTAATTCTCATGAAGATTGGTTCTCCTCACTCAAATCACTCAAGTGTCCTCTTATAAGTGTTTAAAGCATTAGAAGGGTATGACTTACCTCTTCTATCACTAACATACATGCTCAATCAATCAATTGATTCAATCAAATCTCTATATATCACATTGGAATTGCCATCCTAATATCATATATAGAAGATTTAACTATACAATTAAGAACATGAATTATAAATCATTCATTATAAAAGAAAGTCCAAAATCAACTCAATTCAACATTTAAAAACCTATGTATCTAGCATTCCCTTAACCAATCATGTGGCTAGCCTTACAAGAGGACTAGCCACCAATTATCATCATACAAACCTTACAAAGCTTACATGAATCCATTGCTAACTTCAAATCAAAAGATATACAAATGAAAAGATGAATTTCTTTCCTTATAGAATAAGATAGATCTCCTTCCTTCATGTACTTTCAACTCTTCAATGCCTCAATTTCTTCTAAGAATGGTGTGGGTGAAAGATTTATGGAGTGAATTATGTATTGGAAAGGTAATATAGAATGAATTGGGTGGATTTTGATGTTTGAGAGAGAGTGTGTGTGAAAATGTGGTGAGGAATTGTGTGTTTGATCTTTGTAACTGCTCCAAATGACTTCTCTCCCATAAATCACGCTCAATTCAAGCCTTTATACCCCTTGGAACCTTCTAGAACACGTATACAACTCATTCTAATTTTTTGCACAAACACGACTCGTGTAGCAGTACACGACTCGTGTGGGCGCACACTTTTCGACATGTTCTGCGTGTTGACGAGCACGGCTCATGTTCCACACACGGCCTCAGCATGGACGAGCAGGTGTCTCAGGTGCTGCGCACGACCCCGTTTACAGGGCCGTGTTCAGCACACGACCTGTGTTTTTTCACAAACTCGACTCGAGCGCCGAACTCGAATCGTGTGCGAACACTCCCTGTTCTCCTTTTCCGTTTTGGCTCCCGACTTTGTTTTGCTCCATTTTTAACCTGTTTTACACACATTTAAACTCAATTCCATATATATATCCATTTATATCACACTTCTCCTACTTAACATAAAACTCCACCAAAAGGTACACAAATGCGGATAAAATAATATGAAAATCCACAAATAAAGACACTAAAATTTAGGTAAAAATAGCGACGATCAATAAAAAAGTATAAAGTAATGGTATGTGTGTGAAAAATGAGTAGCAAATTTAAAATTAAAGGAACGTTTGAGATTGTTAGATAAAGTGATGTTTCCTTATTTGGATTGTGAAGGGTGTTGTGATAAATAGTATAAATATTTAATAAAAAATTAATTTTTTTAGGAAATAAAGGGTACACATTCTTATACTAAAGAATATACTCCCTCAGTCCCGGACAAAGGTCCCCATTTACAATTTGCACGTGGATTAAGGAGTATTATTATTTTATGTGTAATGGGTAGTAGTATTAGTAGTGAGTGGTGGACCATATGTGGGGCCCTTTTACTAAAAGAGAAAAATAAAGACCTTTGAATGAGACGCTCAATATAGTAAAATAAGGAACTTTCGGTGGGACGAAGGGAGTACCATTTAATATTAAATGGTATAACTTTAAAAAAATGCGGGATTTGGAGGCACGGTATCCCTGGGCACGTTTAAGTTTTAGCCTTAATTTAATAATTTGATTTGAAAGAGTATAATAATTTTTTTAAATTACTCATATTTTTTATGATCTGAAATGAGAAAATCAATTTTATAGTACTAATTTAATTTGATTTAATTTAACATAAATTATTTTGTAAAATTAGGTGCATAAAGTTAAATTCGTGCACGCATGGAATATCAACTCATATTCTAAACAAAAAAAATAAAATAGTTAAATACTCCCTTCATCCGTCCCAAATATTACAATTTTTTTCATTTTGAACGTATCCTTCAAACGGTACTATTTCCTTCTTTCAAACGTGTGAGACTCACATGCATCACTAATACAACTAATATATATATATATATACTAATATTCACATGTCTAATTAATACAACTACACACTATATATTAAATAATAATATTTTAATTCATATACCAAAGCAAATGATATATATTAATTAATACTCCCTCTGTTCAGTTCTAAGGTATCCATTTGCTTTTTGCACGTGGACAGTTCTAAGGTCTTTATTTGTTTTTCACGTGGATTAAGGAGTATTATTATTATAGGTAAAGTGAGTAGTTGTATTAGAGAGAAGTGGTGGGTCATATTATGTACTTTTTTTACTAAATAGAGAAAATTGATACCCTTGAAGTGGGCGCCAGAAATAATGAAATGGATACCTTATAAGCGGACGGAGGGAGTAATATCTTAACCTATATACCAAAGCAAATGATACACATAGAGGTATACTCCCTCCGTTTCGCCCAAATAGTATCATTTTACTATATTGGGTGTTCCGTCCAAATTACACTATTTTTTTAGTAAAAAAGACTCACCAATGGCCCACCGCTACCCATCACATTTCTCGAATACATCTACCCACTTTACATAAAATAATAATACTCCTTAATCTATGTGCAAAAAACAAATAACATACTTTGACCGGGACGGAGGGAGTATACAAAAGCAAATGATACACATAGAGGGACAGTGGGAGTATAATAATAGAATTAATTTAAACCTTGAACTAGGGATGTCAAAAGTGGCCCGATCCGTCCTGGTCTTTGAAATTTGGGGCGGACCCGATCTGGCCCGTATTGAGATTGGGCCAGGTCCGGGTAACAGTGATGCCCCGATTTGGTCCGTTTGGACCCGTTTGCTCCATTTAATATATACATTATACTCCCTCCGTCCACTTCTAAGGTATCCATTTTACTATTTTTGGTGTCCGCTTTAAAAGTATCAATTTTTCCTATTTAGTAAAAAAGTACACAATATGACCCATCACTTCCCCTCTAATACAACTACTTACTTTACATATAATAATAATACTCCTTAATCCATGTGCAAAAAATAAATGGATACCTTAGAACCGGACGGAGGGAGTATAATATATTATATGTATAATATATATATTTTATTTATATTTTTACACACCCCCGTCCACTAATATGGGACCCACACCCTCCACTAATACAACTACCTACTACACATAAAATAATAATACTCTTTAATCCATGTGCAAAAAGTATACATTGAGGATGGACGGGGAAGTATTATACATTATTTATAAGATGTATATTTGTTTAATTAATTAATATAGGTAGAAAATACATGATATTACTATTTATATAATTACTATTTAAAAGAAATAATATAAATTACACATTATTTATAATAATTATAAATACTTAAAATAAAAAAAATAAATAAATGGGCCAAAAACGGGGCGGACCCGCCCCGCAACAAAAGAATGAGTCTGGGTCCGGGTAGTCAACTACCCGACCCGCCTCAGCCCATTGAAATCCCTACCCTGAACCCAAGTCTAATTTAATAATTGAATTTAAACTCGTAGTTCTTTGACATCGACTCAAAACATTATTCGATATCGGTACACATTAACCTTGGAATTTTTGCTCTTCACATTTGATTAACCAACTTTATTTTACATTTTCATAAGATAATTTGATAAAAAAAATAATAATAATAAAACAAAAAAGACCTGAGTTCGAGTATTAAAAAAAAAGCAAACAGATTGCTTCTTCACCTCAGATACAGAACCAGTAACGCAGTAGAAGAAGAGGTAATTGTGACAGTAGAAAGAAACACTTCCCAAAATTACAGAAAATCTTGGAATACCTTATCTTCACCAAGGTCAAAGAACCAGAAAGATTTTCACCTACCTCAGCAAAATTGTATCATGAAATGCAGTTTATTTTGCATTGATGGAAACAAACAATATTTTATCCTGTAAGCACCTCAGCAATTATTTTAATAGCAGCTCCTACGATGAGGATTCAACAGGGTTTAAACACATCTTACACTAGAGAACCATAAAAAATGTATGCAGGAGTTAAGTCCAGAAGTTTCCCAGCTCTACGCAAAATAATAATAATCATAATAGGTTTATAGCCAGATTATAATATATCAAGCAGTTGCTTCAGAATTTTTAGCATCCTGTTGCTGTTCCCATTGATCGGGGGTCAAGGCCTTTTTTATGGAAAGAGCATGAATATCCTTCATCTCTTCCACTAATGCACCATTAACGATTCGGTGCCTCTCCAGCAATCTTTTGCCTTCAAATTGCTCCGATACAATCTCAATGGTGAAACTTGCACCGCACCTAACAAATAAGATGGTGTTTCTTTAAGGCTATGAATGAGATCAACTCATAATGAAAGATCAAGTTGTGATATCAACTTACCCCCCTGATGTGTCAACAACTTCCTGAAATGGAATCAAAATACAACATGGAAAAGTAAAGAAAATTCAGGATCAGTGAGTAGACAACGTGCACTAGATAACTAAAATATAACTGACAACATCAAAGGATATTCAAGGCACCAATTTACAATAAATATCACAACCCAGTTTCGAATAGAGAAAGCTTAAGTTATGGTAGCATTGAAAGATTTAAAATGGATTTGAAATCTAAAACGGCAAACAGCAAACTGATCCATCGCTCTAACTCTTTATTACGTGATTTGTGTGCGTTTGTCCATTCTATCAGTCGGTCCATCGGACTTAGAATCCTTTAATCAATCCAAAGTTAGGGAACATAGTATTGCATTTCCCACCTGCCTGTTCCTGCTCGTTCCGATAGTTTTCAAGCCCTCAAACCATAATCAAGTATATGAAAGCTAATATCTAACATTGCAGCTGTTACCTATCCACACTTAGGGAACATAGTATAGCATTTCCCACCTGCCTGTTCCTGCTCATTCCGATGTTTTCAAGCCCTCAAACCATAATCAAGCATATTAAAGCTAATATCTAACATAGCAGCTGTTACCTATCAAACTCTCTTGTATTGATAAGATCAAACGTATTAGTAATAGCAATAGGCTATAGCATCCATTTTATCACCCGAAAAAAAAAAAAAGGGTTATGTGAAAAATCTAGTTATTAGTTAAGCTCTAAAGCTGGACCATAAATTATTATCAAGATGCTTGGAGAAGAGAAAACTAAAATCGCTGTATTAAAGATGGAGATTTCATACCCCTCTCCCCGGATCCCCAAAGATCAACTTATCTAGCATGTAATAGCAGTGAAAATGTTCTGACTATTCTCTAGTGAAACAATATGCGATGCCAAAGTAGTTTCCGGAGAAATCTCTACAGCGTTCTATATTGAAATACATATTAATAGTATATAACTCTAGCAATCACAGGTATCAGTAGAGCAATCAGTCCGATCATGATCAAAAGAATATACATACAAAAAGTTACTAATATAAACAACAAGCAAGTCAATCACACGTCATCACAATTCACACACTTCCTCACCAAATAACTTCAGAAAATGAGAAGTAAAAGAACACAGTAGATTTTAGAGCAGAGACTATATAATCTATTCGATTGGAAAGACACTGTTAACTTGGAATCCAATGACAAATATACAGGAAGTTTAATCCATAAAGATTCTCAAGGCAATTAGTGACTCTCCCACACACATTATTAATAAGAAAATAAGAGAACGAGTTCGAATCAATGCTACAAGAATCCTGCATATATTCAATCCTCAACAGAGGAACGATTCTCAACAACATAAACAACAAATAAAATTTACTTGGAATGCAAAAATATTAAAATTCATCATCGGATAATAGACCATGAAATTTAAAAAAGTAGAAACAAGAAAAACATCCTATAAATAAAATTATAATGCTCTATTGAAAAATCAGAAAAAAGAGGAGACGTTACAAGGTGAGAAGGATTGAGCTTCAACTTTAGGGTTGATTCAACTTGGTCCTTGGTCACCCCCATATCTGTGACTGCAAATTGTGTTTCTGTACGCGTAGCTTTTAAGCTTCGTGTTATAAAAGGAGTCGCGACGATTCTGATTCTGATTCTGGAAGGTCCACTCAGATTCCTGTGGAAAAGGTAATTTCAAATACACCAATTCTGAAATCATATTATTCCTTAATTCACATTAACACAGATAACACTATCAATCACAAAAAATATCGAAACTCTCTTCAATCAATCATACTTATATTAAGAATAATTACCTCGCCTTTGAAACGAAGAAACTCAAGAGCAGTATAACTCTTCCGAATCGCAAAATCGCTGTCTTACTTCAATGGCTCAAGTTTCTGAAGAAAAGGTTCTAATTCTCTTCTTTCTTTCTTTCTTTCTGTGTTGACTATCCGAAAGCCTGAAACTTCTCTTTTATAGTTCAAAAATCCAAGGCTTAAAATTTAAATTTACACTTTGGACCCAACATCTTCCCATTAGGATATCCGAAGCCCTGACTTGAGCCTGGTGAGTGGTGACATTATTTCCGTTAACCCATTAAAGTCTTAGGGCCTCATTGGCCCAACTATTTTTAATGGGCTTGGGCCTTTAGCAGAACCTTATTCCGTTGGGATAATAATACGAAATTTTATTTCTTGATAAAAATTTTTACATTTTGGAGAAAATAATGTTATGGGTATTAGGAAGTAGATCGTATTCCTGTTCCACAATTGGTGTTTCATAACATAAAAAATAAGAGAATTAAAATAATATACTAAATTCATTGTGTATATCTTTACCAACGCTTTTTTTCTTTCTTTTTTACACAGTTGTATTTTTTTTGAATTTCTTTACCCTTATTATTGAAAATCAATACTCAGTGTGTCCCCTGTTTAGGTCACCCACACGGGTCCATTGACATCAATTCCGGTGTGGGTTATCCACACGGCCGGCGGCAGCCGATGGTGAATGTGGGTCACCCACACGGCCGGTAGTGATGGTTGCCGAAGGTAGTGGAGTGTGTGGGTGAGCAGGTGTAGACTTAGATTTTTTTTTAATTTTGGGGAGGGGTATAATGATCTTTTTAGGGGATTTTGATTTAAAATAAAAGTTTTTTAGTTGTTGATAATGATTTTTGAATATGGAGAGTTTAATATACTATCTTTATCTTTATATAAAGACAATGTTTACCACCTATCCAAGATAAAATCTTTTCCCCCAAAATCAATTTTACCATTAGGATAATTAATACTCACCTAAAATAACTTTTGTATTTTAATCTCCACCATTTATTTTTATAATTAAATCCACACTATTAAATTATTTCACACATTTCTATACACATCATAACACAAACCCCCTATTTTTCATTTCATCCATCTGCATCTCATTCTACTGCCTCATTTCTTCAGCCTATTTGAGACAAATCGATTTTATGAACTCTACGAAAACCCTAATCCACGAAAATGAACTCCTCTCTCAGTGAATATATTTTCAATATGATGCTTCCACATTTTGTTGCTTTCATTTCCACGATTTTTGTCAAATTACTCTTCTGAATTATTGACTTTTATCTATTTTTTTCTTAGATTGATGGATATGTGCAGAGGGAAATCAAATTTCCTGTCGCAAATGGTCGTCAAAACGATTGCTCAGGGGTTTTACAACGACAATGTTTTCTGTTTCAACAACATCACCTCCTCCTCCGACTTTCCCGTTGAAGACCTGTTAAACCTTGATTTCTCCGACAAGGAATGTTACTCTCCGCAGGAAGATGAATTTGTGTCACATAAGGATAATTCCTTTTATTCTTCGTCCTCTTCTTCCACCTTTTCTGGCGCCGACGACTTTGATACTTCTCCGCCGGCGATTCGCTGTTATGGTAATTAATTGTGCCTTCTCTCTGTTTTGTTTTTCTGAAAAATGATAACAGAATCATGTCACGTGAAACAGAATTGAATTTATTTTTCTTAATTGTTCCTCTTTTAGTAACAGGTTTGATTTGCGGTTAAGTACATTGAGAGAGCCAAAAAGGTGAAGATGAACTGAGTTTTACATTTCTGTAAAAATTAGGATGTTTGCTTTTGTGTTCACATTTGGTCATAATCTTTTTAGTGAGTATTTTCGTTGCACAGTTTGGTTTATGAAACGTTAATTGAGTGAATTGGAGTTGGTAGAATCATTTGTTTTTTAATGGAATTATTACAAGCATAAGTTTTACACACTTGGTTTGGTTGGCATTAAAGAATCATAGCTTAAACTCATGTTTCAATTATTCGTAGTACATTTGTATGATTGATTGATTCATGTTTCCTGCTTAATTCATGTTTCCTTCTTAATTCAATATGTATATGTTGATTAAGTTTGTATTCTTTCTCTTGGCCTAAGACAAGACAAAATTTCTTTGAATCTGAGATTTATTAATTTTAAGTAAAAAAATCTTTGTTGAAGAACTCCTTTTGATGATTCTATTCCTTTTGTTGAAGAATAACAAGAGAAAGCTTGCTGAAAAACAAACTGATAAGAAAGATATAGAAAAGGTCGGTCCCTCCTAATATGACATTTCTTTTGTCAACTGAGGTCTGGAAGCCTATTCTAACCTTTCTGTATTTTTCACTTTAGTTGATTGTTTTAGATTGCTCTATGGTTTATTCTGAACCATCTGTTTTATTAATTTAATTAGTATCCTTTGGTTTTATGAAAATCTGAGTTTTTGGTACGGTTATTGGTATAATTAAATTGCTATAGAATGTGGTCAAGTTTAAATTTGTGGAGTAGGATTCTCTGTCAATTCTTTTGTTTTGTAATGCATTATGAAGATATGTTAGATATGTTAAACAAAAGTAGTCGTCAATATCTACATAGAGTAAATTAAAGAGCAAGTAAATTGAGGGAATGAAAAGTGTTAAAAAGCTTAGCAAGGGCTTTGATTAGGATATCACTCATTTAGGAGATTTTTTAAACCAAATATATCGTGTTGTTTACATTTAGTCATTTAGTCAATGTGATCCATGTTTAATTTGGGCAGCTTGCAAATGCCGATTAATATATTGATGGGCAATGCACTGAAAGTTTAGGGGAGATCTTAATCACGTTCTTTTTTCCTTCTCTTGCTACTCTATGCATTTTTTTTCTTGGATGTCATGGACATGAATATTGATTTAAAGAAATCCTCTGCTTTTATACGTATGGGTTTTCTCTTAGATTCTTGGAAGCTCATTCAATTAATGCAGTCTGGGCTTTCTACAAAGAGGTAAATATTGTCACTTTGGTGCTTCTCACTTTGAAGTATTTTACATTTCTTTGGGTAGTTTATTCTTATATTTGGTTTTAATTATTTTAGTGGATCTCTATTTTTTATGGAAAATTAAGTTTAATTTTCTGTGGTGAAATACTTTTTTATTGGATTGTTATGATACGCCGATCCTTTAACTGTGCACTTGAAATTACCAAAGAAGTGAATATATTTTCACGTTTATTAGTTGGTAGATGCTTAATATCTTTTGGGTTTATATAAAACAACCTCTTTATTTCTTTTTAGGGCTAATTGTTAATTCACAGTTAGTCGAAGTGTTGTTTGCTAGGCTCACATTGCAATTAACGTATTTAGTATCTTCAATGTTTTTATTTTAATGACATATTTTGTTAACTCTTATTCTCTTTAATTTTATATATTAGTATGAACTAATTTCAAATTTTTGACAATTTCAATTGCCGATTTCTCAATTTATATAAGATATTTTTCTCTAAATTTTATCAATTGGAGTTAGGTATTTCCCACTTGAATAGGTGATTCATACAATATTGATGAAATAAGAGTTAATGAAGTTTATTATACATATGCCTCTGCACTGAATTAGTACTTCTCTTTAGCTACCCAGTTGAAATAAGTATTTTATAATGATGTGTGCTATAACCCCCTCTGTTAACAATCTTCTGAGGTTCACTGTTAGAAGATTAGTTCACTTATTGTTTAGTAATCTGCTTGGGTTTTCTAAGGTTTCTTGATAAGAGAAACAATCTTCTGGTGCAAAATATGATTCACAGGTATCTGATTAACTTACTTTGCTTTTCTATAGTTCTATAGCAGTTGAGGCATTTATGTCCCATATAAAATACAATCTTGATTGTCGACTGCCTAAAACATGAACTTTGTTTTTTTTTTTTTTACCAAAGTCAGCTAAAAAACCTTCCTTGCATTTTATAAGGATGCCAAGTAATAGTTTTATTTGAGAAACATGTTAAGACAAACCTTTTAACTGAACTTTTAATCTTTTGATTCCTTACTTTTTTCCTGTTTTCAGAAACATTTTGAAAATTTTACAGTCGCTCGATGTATGGTAGTAATGATCTAAATGAAACTTAAAGAACAACATGGGTGTGCGCGTGCGTTTGTGCATCTAAGAGTTGTAAAAAAGAATTTGTACGCATTTTTAAAAGCATTGTGTTAATCATTCATTACATATTCAAGAATATTCTGGGCGCAAATTTGTTGGTTTAGTATTTGGCCTTTCAAGTGATGCTCAAAAGCGACTGAAAAAGGTGTGTACTTTGTGCATTTAAGTTATCAATAGCTAGCTTTATTCCAATTAAAGAATTGAGAATGTTAGTTATATATTAGTAGCTTTTAGTTTTATTCCTAGTCTATCACTTTCATGAGAGCCTTTTGAACTTTTTTGTGTGGGACATTTCTTTTTATCGTTGGATTTTGAATATGCTTGAAGTATTATTAGCTTTTTTACATCCTTTTTATTCAATACATGCTACTAAAGAAAATCTCATATTATAGTAGAAACGTCAATTTTGAGGATTATTTATCACCCCATATTATATTTATCAAGTTAAAAAAGCGAAGGTGGTACTATTGATGTGTGTTCTTAGCTTGTTAACTTGGAGATCAAAGGGTAATGAGAAGTGTTTAACAGAACTAAGAACGATCACAATCAAACATAACAACACATAAAAATAGGAGAGATAGGGGGAATTCCACCAAAAAGTCTTAACCGATATTTTATTATTCTCCCCTAGAACAACACTCATACCCTTTTCCAATTACAAGTGCAATGTCCAAAGTGAGAATCAGTCACCTTTTTCTCTCATGTGAGAGAAGCTATTTATACTACTAGCAAAACCCTAGTGGTTGTCCAATCCCGTCGTGCCACCTGGACGGTGACAAGCAATCATAAATGAGGGTTGCTGGTACATCGGTGACTTTCAGCAACCGGTGCAGAGTATTGCCAAACGTCTCCCAGAGTCCAGCAGGTCTTTCTCTCTCCTTTGCTGGCTTTCTATTGGTGGATCAAGAAAGGCATGCCTGTTGTGTGTTATCCTCTAGTGTGAGAATGCTGCCCAAGGCATCCCTTCTTACCGTTATTCTTGTTTTCTTGCCTGTCACCACTAGTTGTTCCTACAGTCGTGTCTGTACTTTCCCTAGCAGCTCTGATAATCCTTCCTGCAGTCGGATGGATTAGTTTCCGAGGTTGTATGGTTCGTCCTACCCCTGGATGTCTTCTTCGGCTTCGGAGCCGGGGTGTTCTGCTGAGAGGTCTCGGCCCTCTATCGCTTCAGTGGGCTTTCTGTTCTTCGGCCCTTTCTCGTCTTATCCTCTTGGGCTCCTTCAGCCCTTGATGATGGGCTCCTCTATTGGGTCTATTCTTGGTTCTTCCCCGAGTTGTGTCTTTTGGGCTTGGGCTTATTTCTTTATAGTTGGGCCTCTTCCTCGTCGTAGCTCGATTTGTTGGGCTCACAACCCACTAAGCATGGGGGATATAATACCCATAACATGTACTAATATCATTAAAGTTGCATTTCTGCAACTACATGTGAAATTGTTCATTTTCATCATTTACTTTTAGATATGGTCGGATAAGTAATTTAATTATTGCACATTGTGAATGGTTTCTTTAGCTTGATCGATAGGGAAGCTAGGTTCTCTAAATATCTTTGATAAGGGCTATTGAATTACATCCTGATTATGATTTGAAGTTATGAAATTTTTATTTATTATAGTGCCTTATGTATGCATAAATTTGAGTTTAGTGGTTACATTGCTCCAGAATGTACCTGTGCTTATGAAAAAAATCATTTACACGTTTTGGTATTAATATTCCTATGAATATTGAATTGCATCTAGTAGGAAGAAAATGTGTAGTATGTTTGAAGATTGTGAATGAAAGATATTTTATTTTTCTTCTTTGATCTTGGTTAAGAATTTTCATACTTATATAGTTATAACTCATGCCTTTTAGGAATTTTTTGGTAGTAAAGTGTCTTTTTCCCATTCCCTATCATAAAGCAAAAAAGATAGTATAATTATATCATGTTAAACTTCATTTATTGCAAGCTTGGTTAAAAATGTGTTTTTTTTTTCTCCTAGAAAATGTATCCAATTTATAAGCTATAGGGTGCTCAGAAACATTGAAAATCTGACATAAGAGATAATCGATCACGTGTTACATGGGTATACAATGTCTAAAGCAGCCATTAGTGTATCACCCTTTCTCTCTCTCCTCCATCTGTCTCATGAATAACAACTTAATGAGATATACCGAGAATGATAAGATTAAAGCTGGCAGATTGTATAGGATGGATGCAAGATACATTTGAGTCTGACAATAAGCTTTACTTCAGAATGTGGTTAGTGGTTAGAAGTAGATTACCAAATAAAGGTAGGTGTATTATATTGATATGGGTCCAATGTGTAGGTTTTGTGTTGGTTGATTAAACATGTCAACATTTCTTCTTCGAGTGTTATTTTGTTCATCCGGTGTGCACAAAAGATGAGGTTGTGGCTAGATTAAAAGAGGCAGGTTTCAACAGTAAATGATGGATTTATGTGAATTTCAAGGGAAGGGGTTCCTCTGAAACTTAGGAGGTTGAGGATTTTGGCATTGATTTCAACTATTTATTTTTTGTGGAAAGCAAAAATGAGGCATCATTCGAAGACAAACTTACAATAGTGGAACAATTGGTATGAACTAATAATGTTCTCCCTCTGTCTTTTTTTTAATATATATTTATTTATTTATTTTTCATCAATTGCTCTTTCTTGATGTTAAATAGGTACGGTAACCTGCAGTATTAGTAAATGAGTTTTTGTATGAGTATGGGTATTATAATAAATTTTTTAAATTGGATGAGTATGAGTAACTTGCTGGTATTGATAAATGAGTTTGAGACGAATACAAAATTGTAATGAATTTTTAAACGGGATATGTATGATTATAGGTGGTGGATATTTAAATGAATAAGGGCTCAAGTATCCCTAAAAATAGTAGGGTTACCTAAATAATTGATAAAATAAAACTACATGATTTTAAAAATATAAAAAATATAAATACATAAAAATAGATATTATATATAAACAATTAGAAGTATAACTTCAAAATATAAAGATTAAAATTAGAATTATAAATATCTTTATTTTATCAACACCACTTAAACGAATACAATTAAGGGTAGGTTTGGGTGAGACTTATTTATATTAAATTAAAAAGAGATTAATCAAAAAGAAGGGCTCTGTTTGGGCTTTCACTAATCAATTAAAATATCACTTCTACTAAATCATCCAAATTCGACGATGTCACTCCAACCGCAAAAATTAGTGAAAAATTAATTTTAATTTTTTTTACTTTTGACAAAAAATATATTATATATTATTAATTATTATTATTATTAATTCTTCATTGAATAATTCAATTATTTTATCATCACTTTATTTTAATTAGGTATCACTTTTTTTAAAAAATATTATTACCTTTACGTTGTTGGAAATAAAAATGCAATAAAATATCGTTATTTTAAAAGAAAAAATTGATTAAGTACATATCCATGTCTATCCTAATCCAATGTTCATATCTAAATGACATACTAAATATTTTATTGTAGGCAAACTGCTCCTTTATGTATAGAGTTAGAGTTATTTATTAATATTCATTGCTGGAAGTGTTTTAGTGCATCTATTATGTATTTTTGTTCAGATGGATTCTAAAGTTAGTTATGAAATGAGGATTTCAAGATTTTTATTTTTATTTTTTTTGCCAGAATCAAAATGTTTGAATTATTGAATTTCTCAAGTGACATATAAATAGTCAATTGTTTGAATTTAAAAATAACTTTTTTATTAAACCCATGTATAATAGCAGAAATATTAAATATTTATTATTATTATTGTTGTTGTTATTGATGAAATACTCATACATTATCCATTCAAATAATATATTGATACTTAAACAAAAAAGATTGGGCAATACATAATAAAAACTAAATCAGAATACTATAATTTATTTAGTTGGTTTAATTTACCATATTTATAGTTAAAAAAAAAAGATTATATTGAGCTTAATATTATTAGTATTGAAATAACTACATTTTATGTATTTTTTATTTGTTTTGTTTTTTTTAATATTCCATTCCAAGGATGAAATCACGACTTTAACCTTATGGTTTGTGGCTAACCTAGTGGTTTAGGGCATACTGCAGCCCGAGGTTTATCATTTATCATTAGGGTATAGTGTTTGTTCCCAATGTAAAATTACGATTCTACACCTGTGGTTTTTGGTATACTCTTACCCAATAGTTTATGTTATACTGTATACCGAAGGTTTACTATTTATTCGTAGGGTATAGCTTTAGTTCCAAAGGTTAAATTATAATTTTACCCTGTGATTTTTTTATACCTTTACCCAAAGGTTTATGACATAATGTTTCCCGAGGGTTTACAATTTATCGGTAGAGTATAACATTTGTTCAAAGGGTAAAGTTACATAGAATTATAACTTTACTCATGTGATTTATGGTACCAAAGTTATATTTTATATTCGAATAAACCAAGATTATTTGTATTTGAATAAGGCGTGTTATAACTTAAAAATAAATAAATGCAAATAAGAATATGATATTTTTTTAAATGATTAACAAAAAAATGTAAACTTGAAAGTAAAAGGTAAATAATTGTATTATATTTTATACTGTGAAATGCACAATAAAGGTAAAAAGGTACTTTTATTTGCCTACAAATTAGAATTGATGGTGTAAAAAGTAAAAAAATAATGCATCTTAAATTTAATTTTGTTAAGAGAATATGACATAGTGTAAAAGTACATTTTTTCTAATTAAGTTTTATTATTGAATCAGTTTTGAAATCACTAAAAATAAGTTGTTTTATTGAATCAGTTTTGGAATCACTAAAAATTATACTTCCTTCGTCCACATGTAAGGTTGCCATTTATTTTTGCACGTATATTAAGGAGTATTATTATTAAACGTATAATGGGTAGTTGTATTAATTGGGTGTATGAGTACTATATTTTAATTATATTAATGATATTAGTTATGTGTGTATGTCTCATATGTTTAAAAAAGAAAATGAAATGCTTTGGGGTGACACTCAAAATGATAAAATGAGACCCTGAGTACGTATCACAATATCAAAATTCCAAATAATAACTAATAATAATATTAAAGTATAATTCTAAAATTTTAAATAAAATCAAATAGTATTGTGATAATCTAATCCCGTCCAATGCACAGATAAAAAAATTCTTTAATTCCTTTTTATTATATACAGTTACGCAAATCAACTAACATGCAAAAAAAATTTTAAATTTATAAAAAAAGATATTATTATCATAACGTCTTCCCGTGCAACGCACGGGTTAAACGCTAGTTGCCACTAAAAAATTATATTTTTACAAATGACTATTACATTTTTGGAGCATGTGGCTTTAAATTGGGAGATGATCATGATATATTTCAATTATTTAAAAGGTGTAATATTAGATGAAATACAATATCAGAATAGGTGATCCGGTGCTTTTAGGGAGGAGTGATAAAATGTTTATAAAGCGATTTTATAGAACAAACAAATGAGAAAATTGTGAAGTTACAAGGGATAGCGTGCTATACATCAAATACTCAATTAAACTCTAAATGTTGCAAGCAATAGAAAATTTATATGCCAGGTTAATTTACATTTTGGAATTAAAATTTTGGACTTGGCAAAAAGCTACAAGATCATGTAGCCATAAAGAGACCATATGTATTATCACACAATTTTCTGCAAACTTATTACAGTATAGGCAATTATGCGACAAAAGACCAAGAAGAAAGAAACTTAAGATTATTCAACTGTCAACACAAATTTTGCTGAAGTAGAGAAAGGAATTAAAGTATTCTAAAGTGAAAAAAAGACAGTCTTATATTATCTCATTGATGAAAGATGTTTTTCATGATGTTGTGAGAAGAGTACAGACGTATATATAGACTGAGAGAGATGTACAACAATTTCCTTAAATCTCTCTCAATCAAACAATCAATCTAAGATTTACAAGATAAACAAATATATGAAAATATATTCTTCATTCCTTAATACGCCCCCGCAAAATCGACGTTCCATCAGCAACGGAGAGTTTTGATCGAAGAGTCTGAAATCTCGGCCTAGGTAGTGACTTCGTAAGCAAGTCAGCTAGCTGATCATCTGTGTGAACATAAGCAACCGATAAACAGTTCCTCGAGGCAAGATCCCTGACGAAGTGAAGATCAATTGCAATATGCTTCATTCTGGAGTGCTGGACTGGATTGTGGGCAAGGCGTGTGGCACCCATGTTGTCACTTAGAAGCCGTGGAGGTGAGGTGAAAGGAAGGCCAAGTTCACCGAATAGGTGTTGTATCTAGCATACCTCAGACGCGGCGGAAGCTAGAGCGCGGTATTCGGCCTCCGTGGACGAGCGAGCAACACCAAGTTGCTTTCGGGAGCGCCATGATATTGGATTCGAACCAAGGAATATTACATAAGCAGAAGTTGATTTGCAGTCGCTCAAGTCTCCACCAAAATCCGAGTCAGTGTAGGCAGTAAGCTGCAAGGAGTGCCTAGGAAAAGCTCGCTGCATTAATAGACCATGATGTAGAGTGCCCTTCAAGTAACGGAATAGACGCTTTACAGCATCCCAATGAGTGCTTGAAGGAGAAGACATATGCTGAGCTAGTTTGTTGACGGTAAACGCGATATCCGGTCGCGTGAATGTAAGGTATTGAAGTCCACCGATTGCACTTCTATACTCTGTGGCATCAGTAGAGCCATGTGAGGGAGGCAGCTTGTTAGCCATTGGTGTAGCAACAGGCTTCACGCCTTCCTAGGAAAACCTCTTGAGGAGATCAATGGTGTATTTATGTTGTGATAAAAAGAGACCCTCTCGGCAAGAAGCAACTTCGATGCCCAGAAAATATGTCAGTGGCCCCATGTCTTTGACTAGGAAAACCTTTTGTAGATGCTTTATGACCTCAGAAATGGTGCTAGCGCAAGAGCCTGTGATGATTAAATCATCAACATATGCAAGAATGAGAATTGTTGCTGACCTTTGTTTGTAGATGAAAAGAGAAGAGTCAGCTCGTGACTGAATGAAACCAAAGGACAGAATAGCCAAGCATAGGGCCGTATTCCATGCTCGCGGTGCCTGTCGTAGACCATATAAGGTGCGACGTAAGAGACACACATGGTGTGGAGAGTGTTGATCAACAAATCCCGGTGGTTGATGCATATAGACAGGAACATCTATATTTTCGTGGAGAAAAGCATTGCTAACGTCCATCTGTCGCAGCGGCCATTTGTAGTGAAGTGCAATGGATAGAACAATACGTATAGTTGCCGGTTTGACAACCGGACTAAACGTCTCACGAAAATCAAGACTCGGCCGTTGTTGAAAACCCTTTGCAACGAGTCGTGCTTTGAACCTGTCAATAGAGCGATCAGGGTGTCGCTTGACTCGAAACACCCATCTGCATCCAATAATGTTAGCACCAGAAGGAGGTGGAACAAGATCCCAAGTGCCGAATTTTTGCAAGGCGTTGATTTCTTCTGCCATAGCATTCCTCCAAAGTGGATTTAAAAGTGCCTCTTTGACGGAAGACGGCTCGATTGTTTTGGGAAGGGGGTGCTTGCTGGCCATGTAAAACCATTTTGGTTTATGAATGTTGTTAAGACTCCTTGTTGTCATGACATGCGTACGAGTAGCATGACGATCCGAGTTGTCAGTTGAGTTCACCTCTTCAGCAGTAGGAGCGGGAGACGAAGCAGTCGGCATATGAGCAGTGGTCGACGGTGGTGAGGTGTTATGCAACACGGTGGAGTCCGAAGAGGGCATAACTGTGGGAAGAACGGAAATTGTGAGTGGACGTTGACACTGTGACTTAGATGACGGAGAAAATCCTGGAAAGACATCCTCAACAAAACGCACATGCCGCGATAAATACATCCTGCCAGAGTTTGCATCATAACACTTGTATGCATTTTGAGATAAGGAATATCCAACAAAGATGCAAGGAAGAGAAGGAGGAGTAAGTTTTCCAGGTAAGTACGGCCGTAGCCAAGGGTAGCAACGACAACCGAAAATGCGGAGTTTTTGATAATTTGGAGCCTTCCCGAACAAAGCATGAAATGGGCTTTTTTGTTGTAAGATTGGTGTTGGCATTCTGTTGATTAAGTAGACGACAGTTTGAACAAACAGTGACCAGAAAGTCGATGGCAAAGAGGCCTTGTGAATAAGCGATCGGCTCACCTCCAATATATGTTGATTGCGCCTCTCAACAAGACCATTTTGTTCCGGTGTGTGAGGTGCAGTTGTGAACCAAGAAATCCCATGTTGATTGAGATACGAGCGTAGAGCAATGAATTCTCCCCCATTATCAGAATATAAATTTCGAACAACATGCCCAAAGTGCCTCTCAACCAAGCTACGAAACTGAGGGAATAAAGTGGCTACCTCCGATTTAGCACGCAGCGGATACACCCAACAATAACGGGTAAACAAGTCAACGAACAATAAGAAATATTTGAAACCATCAATAGAAACAACTGGCGCAGGGCCCCAAACATCAGCATAAATATATTCCAAAGGATCAGTAGAAGTAAATGATGACTCCAAAAATGGCAGTTTATGAGATTTGCTTAAAAGACAAGATTCACATTTTCTGGTGCCCAAAGTATACTGTTCTATTACAGGCAAACGAAATGAATTTATTATAAAAGAACTGGTGTTTATAGATGGGTGCCCAAGGCGATCATGCCATGATGAAAAAGAGCTGCGAGTTCCAGTCATAGTGAAAGCAGTAGGTCCGCCCAACACCATGGAAGGAAACAGCCGGTACACGCCTTGATGACAAGGCCCTTTAACCAGATGTGCTCCCGTTTTGAGATCCTTGATCACATAATAAGAAGGGAAAATTTCATAGAGACATTATTATCTTCCGTAAATTTGCTAACCGACATTAGGTTTTGCTTAGCTGTAGGAGCACAAAACACATCAGTTAAGAGAAATTTATGAATATGGGATGTACCAAATGAGTAATCGGCAGACTAGTGCCATCCGCAATTTGAACCTCATCCGTGCCATCGTATTCGGAGTGGATTGATAAAATACTTAGATCCGGGGTGAGATTATGAGAGGCTCCTGTGTCGACGATCCAAGGTAGACTAGCGTGTATAGGTGAAGATGGGGCGGCGTTCGCCATAGGCGGAGGACGACGGCAATAGAGAGCCGTGTGCCCTGGTGTACCACAAAGTTGACAGACAACATTTGATCTAGTAGACTGATTGAAATTACCTGGGTTGGAGGAACGGTTTCCAGAATTCCGTCAGTGTGGACTACCTCTCGGAGTGAAGGAATTGTTACCCCCACGATTAGAATAGCCTCTGTTAGAGGGAGCACCCCGTCCAGATTGCTGCTGAGGACGATAGCCTTGGTTAGGGTTACGAGGTTGCGATCGAGCTGTGTTAGCCGTAGCAATGAGTTGGCGTTGAGCAGATTCCTAAGACTTCAAAGACAGATCATGCTCGACGAGGAGATCATGGAGTTCCTCGAATTGAAGGGGAGTTTCACGAGCTCGAATAGGGCCGACGATGGTAGCGTATTCAGGACCAAGGCCGTTGATGACGAATAGTGTCAAATCATCAGAGGACACCGGCTGGTCAATAAGGGCTAGTTCATCAGCCTTCACTTTGACATGGTGCAGGTACTCGGTGATGGACCGATCACCCATCTGCACACGAAATAAGTCAGTCTTCAGTTGGTTCACGCGAGATCGCGATTTTCCAGCGAACAACCGAGTGAGAACGGCCCAAGCCTCGGTAGATGTGGCGGCAGATGCAACTAAAGGGAGAACAGTAGTGGAGAGAGATCCAAAAATGGCCGCAAGGAGCAGTTGGTCTTGACGAGTCCACTGCATCACATCCTCAAGGTTGGATTTGTCTGGAAGTAGAGTAGGGCATTTGTGGGAGCCATCCACAAACCCTAATATGTTATGGCCACGTAGAAGGGCATTGAGATGAGCCCTCCACGAAGGATAGTTGGTATGACCAAGATGAATTGGAAGATGGTGATGGGCAGTAATGGGGACGATAGGAGGGCGGGTGGTGGTGGAGGAGGATGTTTCGGTGTGCTCAGACATGGTGATTCAAACGCACGTTGTGGTGGATGAAAGAGAAAAGTTAGGTCGAAACCCCTCGTGATACCATATAAAATGATGAAAGATGTTTTTCATGATGTTGTGAGAAGAGTACAGACGTATATATAGATTGAGAGAGATGTACAACAATTTCCTTAAATCTCTCTCAATCAAACAATCAATCTAAGATTTACAAGATAAACAAATATATGAAAATATATTCTTCATTCCTTAATAGTAGCCTCATTTGTTTTTCTCACATGAAGAATGGAGATTGGCCACCAAACCATGCACACCAGTTGGTATCAATTTTGCAACTGAAGTGCCACAGTCTACTAACTCCACCACAAACTTACGTCGATTTTTAGCACAAGGGAGCTCCTTCAATTTGTAACAGTGCCTAAACGTTAGGCGGCTCAGACCACTCAACTCGCCTCCATCGTAGTCTGCCTTCACACCCTCGACATCCGTATCCCCGACCACCAGATGTCTAAGATCCCCAAACTCCCCCTCCCGAATCACCCACTCCGCCCCACAAAACGCATAGCATCTCAGTTTCAGCACTTTGAGATACGGCAGTTCACCAATTTTTCTCATGTGTTTCCAAGAATATCCGAAGCCACTTAAGCTCAGCTTTTCAAGACCGGTGGTAATGATCTAATAGGCGGGGGCAAGGCAATTATCCCCGACCTGATCAGCTCAGGATTCACGACGACACATTTCAGTGATTCCAAATCCTCGAGGTGGTTTAGATGATCAAAGATGGATATGGATTGATCAGACACATTCGAATTCCTAGTTTCTTTACTTGTGGAGTTCCTCAGAGGACGCCTTTCGCAACACTCTGACCACTTATGTCTAAGAGCGTTACGAGATTTGGTAAGACAGCCCCACGAGGGTCTGACAGGTCGCTTCCCGCGACCTGCAGATGCTTCAACTCCTTCATATCCCAAATCTCCTTGGGAAGATGCGACGGAGAACCATGTAACTTGGTGCACACATGTCTACGGACAATCAAGCACTCAAGGCTACCTAGTTTGGATATTGAAGGAGGGAGCTTCCCATCATAAGTGATGCCGAAGTATCTCAGATGATACAGATGGAGAACTTCGATTGGGAACTCATAGAACCTTAATGTAAGAGCATCAAGTACCCTGAGCAACCTCGAACCAAGGCACAATGGCACTTGATACGGATGCAGAGGAGGGAACGTGCAGTCGAATTGGATTCCATCGTCGTAAACGTCCTTCACAGCGAACAACACGTTGTTTTGGACGCACAATCGACGTTGGCCATCTATATATTCTTCCAAACCATCAGAGTATCTATTCAAGACATGGAAAAACTTGATCTTCCTAGCTTCCATGATACAGAGATGCCAATACACAGAATGCAGCCTGCTGGTTTTAATTCTGAATCTACTACTCTTTTCCCCTTTCAACAAAAGACTTCTGAAAACAAGTTCCTTCACATAATCCGTGTCAACATACTCTGAGTCCCATATCAGGTCTTCAATGATCCCCTCGAAACTCAACAAGTTGACAACTTTGGATGAGGGGACTTTATGCTTTAGAGGGAAAACTGCCATGTAGAGGAACCATGGTTTCAAGAATTGAGGCAAGTATTCGTACGTCGGATGTAGCTTCTCCGACACTATATCATATGAATCCTCTAACAGTGAATTCTGTTTATTAGCTACCTCGGTCCAGTACTCTGGCGTCCTCTCAGCTTCAGAGAGAAGGCCGGAAACCGTGACAAGCATTAGAGGAAGGCCCTCACACTTTTAGCTATCATTTTTCCTTCTTTCTCAAGTTCAAAAGGGCAAGACTGTTCCTCAAACACTTTCTCACTAAGAAAACGCCAACTTTCTTCTTCATCCAGCAACTGCATTTTATAAACATCCACACTAACTCCATAATTCCACTTTGTCAAAACTTCTTTGAGTGTAGTTGTTAGCAAAACTTCACACTTGAGGTCATCGGATAGTCTATTGATCAAGTAACAAAGGAGATCCTTGCTCCATACATCGTCCAACACAATGAGGCATCTCTTACCGAATGCCTTTCTCCGAAGATGTTCAGCTAACATCTCATCACCTTTCAATGCATGAGTTTTATTGTCATAGTCAGGATCTATTTGAGCAAGAATGACTGCTAATATGTTGTCTGACTGGTACTCCGGACCAATGGTGACCCACACACGGTGGTCGAAACTACCAAGAATAGATGGATCGTCAGAGATTTCTTTAGCAAGGGTAGTCTTACCAATGCCTTCCATCCCTAAGAGTCCTGTCATGCATACACTTGTATGATCAACTTTCATTATTTGATCAACATAATCAAACACTTCAAACATTTGGGTAATTATTTGAGCAGCATCAGTTGTTGAGAAAACACCACCACCACGAGTTGCACTAATAGGACATTGCTCTGCATTATCCTGGAACACACACAACATTATCTACAGTCATTTGATTCATTTCAGGCATTGATGCACAAAAATGTCTATTTAAGTAAATGTAAAAGTAACCCCAAGCATAGTTCAAGTGGTAAAGGGAAGGGTGGAAAGTACTTCCAGCTTACAGTTGCAGAGTGGGTATTCTAATGTTATCTTTGGCATAGATTTGGCCCCTTGCAATTGCTGTCAAACAGTGAGCCTTCTTTCACCATTTTCAGGGCTAAGGCTAGGGGTGGATATCGGACCGGATAACGGGTTTTTCGGGTTTCGGGTCCGAGTACCCGAAATTTTGGGTATGAAATTTTACTGAACCCGAACCGGTAATATCATTACCCGAAACTTTGGGTACCCGATCGGGTTACCCGGTTTCTTGCATCAATTTTCCTTTTTTTTCTTTTTTTGATTGACAATTTTTTTCATCAATTTTCCTAGTGATAATTATTGAATAATTTATCCAATCCCGGTAAAAACTCAAACAAACAAGAATAAAATATCCATCAAACAACATAAAAATGTCCATCAAACAACATAAATAACAAAAGTCCATGAAATGTCCAGTCCACCACTACAAAGACAAATTGAAAACACTAGACAATTTCAATCTCTACCCATTAAATACTTAAATATCTCGCAATAAAAATAATCTATATATATATCAACACTTACCTAAATAAATATTAATACTAAACATCTAAAGAATCTAAACATTATATAACATAAATCAAACATACCTCCCTCAAGCATTTCAAGCTCATGGGTTGAAATTCTAGTTACTAGTCAATTAATATATATATTAATTATAAATAATAGAAATATTTTTTTTTTAAAAAATAATTGGGTAACCCGATATGGTAATTCGGATAATTTCTAAAACCTAAAACCCGATCCGATAATAAACAATCGGGTTTGGGTATACCCAAAACCCGAAATTACCCGAAAAAATTAAAATTTTCGGGTAATTTTTATTCGAGTCGGTTCGGATACCCAAAACCCGAAAAAAAAATGCCCACCCCTAGCTGAGGCAGTGGGAGCCCCTATTGGTGGGATATACAAGTAAACTAAAACATATAAGTCACTTGAGACACATCTCCTCCACCAATAAGGCAAGGGTGGTGGGGTATACTCCCTCCGTCCCAGGCTTTGTTGTCCCACCTAAAGAGTCCCCTTTCCTTTTTTACACACATGGGACCCACACACCTCCTCTAATACAATTAAAATATGGGACTCACACTTCTACTAATACAACTATCTACTATACATTAAATAATATTCCTGTGCAAAAAAGCTAATGACCCTCTTACGCCGAGACGGGGAGGGAGTAGAAGTAAATGTAAAAAAGTATTTGAGGACAGATATTGTTGAGTTTAAGAAATTGTACCAGATGTGATAGAAAGAGTTGAATCTTGGCAATTTTGTCAGCACGACTCCTCGGATACGAATCAGGATCCAATTTGAGAATTACAACACCCCAATTTTCGTCTTTGATGAGTTCATAAATCTTGCAACTTTCTACAAATCCTGCTACTTCCATTAAACCAATCATCACAACTACTCGAGATCCTTTATGTTCTTCTGGAAATGAGCTTCTCAACGAATTCCACACGTCCATATCACATATAACATCATCCAACACAATCAAGTATCTACTGCCCTTCAAAAACGTGTACAATCGCAAACCTAACACCCTCACATGTTCATCATCATCCTCTCCTTCCTCCGGAATCACAAGTTTCTTCAGATCATGATCAGGATTGACTTGAGAAAGAATAGCAATCAAAATATCTTTTAAGTTACAATATTCATGCCCAATTCTAACATTTGCGAATCTTTCGAAAGAATTATGAGATGCTCTGTCGCAAAGTAGGTTGGCAAAGATAGATCTTTTAGTGCCTCTGTTCGATGACTTGCAGTTCATATGACCTTCTCTTAGTAATCCCTTGCTTCAATTTAGTCAATTTATCCTCGGATAATCCGAAAATAGTCAACCTTTTTCCTTGAAGATTGTGATTGTTAGTCGATTTCGAGTCGTCTTCTGCGGGCAAGGGGTGGTGTAGTTGTGCAGCAAACTCCCGTGTCATATTCCTCACACTTTCCACGATGGATTGAATCTCCTGCTCGTCAATGGAGATCAACAGATTGTTTTCGTGATGAGATAGATCTAGAGAGAGAAAGTGATGATAGAGAGTGGATTCGAGTAGGTCTTCTAGCTTGGAAACAGCCTCTCTGATGTCTCCATCCAACGCATGTATCCTCTTTCTTCTGCCGCTGCTTCTGCACTTGTCCAAATTCTTGACAACTTGCAGTAAGGCCTCCAACTCATCGTATGCAGATTCCATGGTTTTTGAACTGGAGGACGATATCGAAGAATCCAGCAGACGCTCGATAGTGTTCATCGCTGAAATCACTGCAGCATAAGCCATCTCTCCCGAGACACAAACACAGGTGATTGAAAATGAAGATCGTGTGTAAGCATATTGTTATAAAATTGGGAGTTATTTGATTATAATAACTTCAAGATTGTTGAATACTAGTAGTGGACAGCTCAGGCCTTTCTTCTTACAAGGAAATTACTCAGTAATTTATAACAAGTTGGGTAATTAATCTTATCTTAAACACTTGAATTCAACAAGTTGGGTTCAATTAAATTTTGTTGGTTGAATAAGTAACATATGTGATGTAGACAAATTATACGCGCCTAGTTTGGTATTAGGGTGTAAACGGGTAGGGTATAGTACGGGTACACCCAATCCACATACTACTCACATCTTATTTTTATTACTCTTACTCTATCCATTACCCTCAAATGTATAATCGAGTAGGGTACAGATAATATTCATCGAGTAATGAATAATCGGCGGATAAACGTTTATCCGAAATTTTAAAATAGCTACCCTTGTCAACCAAACAATATACCACTCTAAAATACTAAGAAAATCAAAGTAAATGAAAAAAAAAAAGAAGAAGAAGATTGAGATGTGAGTAGTCTGCCTCAATCTCCCACTAATTAAAATAAAAATTGATATAAAATATTAAATTGTATCATTTTATTAGTCATACCTGGAAGCATTTTGCTTTCTTAAATCAAATAAGTAATGTGATGTACATTAGTATGTGCGTTATAAAGTGAAACTATTTTTCAGATTATACAAAAACATATATCTATATGTCTATGTATAAATATAAAATATAATAAAATATACTATATATATATAAAGACCAAATAATAAAGAGAAATTATCATAAATGGTTCACTAAATATTACTAAACCCACAAATAATCTATATCTTTTGAAATTTTCAATTTTAGTCATTTCCTGTCTAATTTTGGTCCTTTCTGTGCAATTTTGATCCCTCACGACCAAAATTGGACAAAAAATGACTAAAATTGAAAATTGCAATAGTTAAAGAACCAAATGCGGATTTTGTGATAATTTGACAAAAGACTTAAAGGACTAAATGTGATAATTTGACCATAAAAAATTATAAATCACATTATATTAAAATTTTCACAAAATCATAAAAAAAAGTGTTTAAAGATATTATATTTAAAACAATGTTTTTAAAATTGGATCGGACCGGTCCGTTCGACTGGAAATCAGAGTCGGAATCAGTCCGAAACACCCAAAAAAAATGTTTTTAAGGTTGAATCAGGTTGGATAAGAAAAACCAGCTGAATTGGTCCAACTGATTATGTATAAATTTTTTAAAATTTTTAATTTTTAAATTTATGATGTTTCACCAGTTGGATCGGTTCAACACGTTTTATCAAAAAAAATTAATTGTATTCAAATGTACACCCCCCCACCCCCACATTTATCTTTTGAAAGTCTGACACCATTCTCTCTCACCCTCCGCATTTATCTTCTTCACATACTGATTTATAAGAATTTCCGAATTAGATCAAATCTTTGCTCACATTGCTCTTCAAAAGATCATCATCTTATAACAAACTTGCTCTCTGCTCAGTGTCACCCATCACCGCTTGTTGTTGTGGATAGGTCAAAAATCGTATTATTGTTGGATCCTCAATTTCTTATTGATTAAAGAAATTGAACGTGCTCCAGTTTTGCTTGCATGACCATCATGCTTTGCTCTCTCATTTTAATTTTATGTTTTAATTTGAATAATAGATTAGAGAAAACAAACCTATTTTATGATAGAGTCAGTGCTTTGATCCAACTTCTTAGCCTTTGATTAGCGAGGATTCTGGTTATTTGACAATTCTTTTGTTGGTTGAAAGAAAAAAGAACTGATGAAGAAGATGAACGGCAACAATGATTTTAATTTGAAATATACTTTGTTATATTAGTGGATGTCTAATAAAGAAAGAAAAAATAAAATGTTAAGTTTGATTTTGTCTGTGATCATTGTTAAATTTCACACTCCATATATATATAAGGTTAGGGTTTAGTATATCATTAATTAGTTATTAAATCTTTTAATGCAATAAATTAAGTAATATCAATTAAATCATATATATAAAGAGAAAAATAATATTTCATATAATATTCTCTCTCACCCAACCTATGAATAAGAATTTTTGGTTATTTATTCTAAATACACACTAGTTTCTCCGAGGGGAATAGGAGCTTTCTTCATGTTCTACTAATTGATTTATGAAAGTATAAAAATTTATTTCAATAGATTAAATCACGTAGAGATTCGATCTACCTTTAAAAAATGGATTCAAATATTTTTCAAGAGGAAGAGAACTGTTTAAGTATTCTTGAATAGAAATTGGTTTTTCAAGAGTAAGAGGATGAATCGATTTATATCTTAATAATCACTTCTTCAAGAAGAAGAAGAAATTAATTCAAGTATTACCTCTTAAGAATCAATTCAAGTATTCTTTAAGATCTACCTCTAAAGTACTGATTCAAGTATTATTCAAATGAAAGTGAATCAACGATTCAAATACTCTTGAATCGATTTACCTCTGGAGAATAAATGGTTGAAAAACTAATTCATATATAAAATCAAAAGCTTAAGTTCATTAAGTTAAATAATTACTCCTCATATCAAATAATATTAAAATTGAGTTTGTAAATGTTTGTTAATTTTTTTTAAACATAGTATATTAATATTTATTTTTTTACATATATCTTAATTATTCAATTATGACATTTGAATTATAAAATTTGTTTTATTTAGCAGTTTATATAATTTGAAACTAATAAAATTAAATAAATAAAATAAAATAAATAAATTTATTACAAATTTATGAATATTTAAAAGAATATTATATATAAATTATATATATATATATATATTACATTAGTTTCTTAAAAATAATAATTAATGAAAATAGAATTATTGTTATTATATAGTTAATTAAGAAATACTAAACCAGTTAAAAAGGGATACTCTTATTATGACTTATTTACTTTAGTATCTAGTATCATTAATTGCAATTAATATATAAATTATTCGATATAAATAAATTAATTAGTATCAAATCAAATCATGTATAGAAAAAAATTTGAGATTTTTTTTAATATATAATTGATATTTATTTTAGACAAACAATAAAATTAAGAATTTATTACCAAGAGTTACATACTTTGATCATAATTACACTTGAATATAATGAAAAAAATGAAATACTAACACCTATATAAATATATACAATAAAGAGACAAAATTGCTCTAATGTAGTTGCACATTTTTTTAGAGAGACTGAGATTAATGAATAGTTTTCCATTGAATGTTATAAGGTAACATTTAAAAAAAAATAGGGTAAATACATTTTTTTGCATTAACTTTCACCAATTTTGAAATTGGTTCACCAGTTTCACATCTTATGAAATTAGTCCATTAAATTTATAAAATTCACCTAAATCGTCCACTGATAGGCTATAAGAGGTTACTCATCCTGTTCTGTTGACCTGGAATTAATTTTTTTCTCAACTTCTGCTGACAAAGTAGAATTATTTTTTTTTATTAAGGCACTTACGTCGATTTAGCTACTTCCACGGTCTTCCGCTCAACATGCCGTTAGCCGCGTTTAGGCCGTCGTCTGCCTTTTTGATGCCGTTAGTTTCCCCATCCTCTTTGGCAACTCCAAGGTCGAGAAGAAAAACGTTCTCAACGGCACCTATATGCCCCACTGCCTGCACCGACGGCTACTGTCCCTGTGCTTATCTGTACCCTTCGGAGCTCAATCATGCAGTTCTCAAGGGCTTATTTCTGTCGTTAATTCAAGAAAACATGATACGTTTATCCCTTTGCAAGCGATGTCTGGGCTTTTGCCGGGCCTGGAAGATGAGGTGTTCGATAACGGCAGGTTCAACTTTAACAACTTGAACGACAGCACGACATTCGAATTCGTTTTCTTATGGTTGTGCGATGAGAATTCTCCTCAAGTCATCGGGAAAAAGGGCCTGAACATGACGGATTTGTGGCTATTCCGATGGCTGGCTCCATTGATGAGCTTGGGATTGAAATTCGTGCTGACTTTCTTGGAAGAATTGGCACTGTGCACCTTCCCACCGCCGTTCTTTCTATTCAAATCGGACTACAGAAAACTCTACAACGCTTTTTACAGCTTCGATTGGGAACTCATAGAACCTTAATGTAAGAGCATCAAGTACCCTGAGCAACCTCGAACCAAGGCACAATGGCACTTGATACGGATGCAGAGGAGGGAACGTGCAGTCGAATTGGATTCCATCGTCGTAAACGTCCTTCACAGCGAACAACACGTTGTTTTGGACGCACAATCGACGTTGGCCATCTATATATTCTTCCAAACCATCAGAGTATCTATTCAAGACATGGAAAAACTTGATCTTCCTAGCTTCCATGATACAGAGATGCCAATACACAGAATGCAGCCTGCTGGTTTTAATTCTGAATCTACTACTCTTTTCCCCTTTCAACAAAAGACTTCTGAAAACAAGTTCCTTCACATAATCCGTGTCAACATACTCTGAGTCCCATATCAGGTCTTCAATGATCCCCTCGAAACTCAACAAGTTGACAACTTTGGATGAGGGGACTTTATGCTTTAGAGGGAAAACTGCCATGTAGAGGAACCATGGTTTCAAGAATTGAGGCAAGTATTCGTACGTCGGATGTAGCTTCTCCGACACTATATCATATGAATCCTCTAACAGTGAATTCTGTTTATTAGCTACCTCGGTCCAGTACTCTGGCGTCCTCTCAGCTTCAGAGAGAAGGCCGGAAACCGTGACAAGCATTAGAGGAAGGCCCTCACACTTTTAGCTATCATTTTTCCTTCTTTCTCAAGTTCAAAAGGGCAAGACTGTTCCTCAAACACTTTCTCACTAAGAAAACGCCAACTTTCTTCTTCATCCAGCAACTGCATTTTATAAACATCCACACTAACTCCATAATTCCACTTTGTCAAAACTTCTTTGAGTGTAGTTGTTAGCAAAACTTCACACTTGAGGTCATCGGATAGTCTATTGATCAAGTAACAAAGGAGATCCTTGCTCCATACATCGTCCAACACAATGAGGCATCTCTTACCGAATGCCTTTCTCCGAAGATGTTCAGCTAACATCTCATCACCTTTCAATGCATGAGTTTTATTGTCATAGTCAGGATCTATTTGAGCAAGAATGACTGCTAATATGTTGTCTGACTGGTACTCCGGACCAATGGTGACCCACACACGGTGGTCGAAACTACCAAGAATAGATGGATCGTCAGAGATTTCTTTAGCAAGGGTAGTCTTACCAATGCCTTCCATCCCTAAGAGTCCTGTCATGCATACACTTGTATGATCAACTTTCATTATTTGATCAACATAATCAAACACTTCAAACATTTGGGTAATTATTTGAGCAGCATCAGTTGTTGAGAAAACACCACCACCACGAGTTGCACTAATAGGACATTGCTCTGCATTATCCTGGAACACACACAACATTATCTACAGTCATTTGATTCATTTCAGGCATTGATGCACAAAAATGTCTATTTAAGTAAATGTAAAAGTAACCCCAAGCATAGTTCAAGTGGTAAAGGGAAGGGTGGAAAGTACTTCCAGCTTACAGTTGCAGAGTGGGTATTCTAATGTTATCTTTGGCATAGATTTGGCCCCTTGCAATTGCTGTCAAACAGTGAGCCTTCTTTCACCATTTTCAGGGCTAAGGCTAGGGGTGGATATCGGACCGGATAACGGGTTTTTCGGGTTTCGGGTCCGAGTACCCGAAATTTTGGGTATGAAATTTTACTGAACCCGAACCGGTAATATCATTACCCGAAACTTTGGGTACCCGATCGGGTTACCCGGTTTCTTGCATCAATTTTCCTTTTTTTTCTTTTTTTGATTGACAATTTTTTTCATCAATTTTCCTAGTGATAATTATTGAATAATTTATCCAATCCCGGTAAAAACTCAAACAAACAAGAATAAAATATCCATCAAACAACATAAAAATGTCCATCAAACAACATAAATAACAAAAGTCCATGAAATGTCCAGTCCACCACTACAAAGACAAATTGAAAACACTAGACAATTTCAATCTCTACCCATTAAATACTTAAATATCTCGCAATAAAAATAATCTATATATATATCAACACTTACCTAAATAAATATTAATATTAAACATCTAAAGAATCTAAACATTATATAACATAAATCAAACATACCTCCCTCAAGCATTTCAAGCTCATGGGTAGAAATTCTAGTTACTAGTCAATTAGTATATATATTAATTATAAATAATAGAAATAATTTTTTTTTAAAAAATAATCGGATAACCCGATCGAGTAATTCGAATAATTTCTAAAACCTGATACCCGATCCAATAATAAACAATCGGGTTTGGGTATACCCAAAACCCTAAATTACCCGAAAAAATTAAAATTTTTGGGTAATTTTTATTCGAGTCGGTTCGGGTACCCAAAACCCGAAAAAAAAAATGCCCACCCCTAGCTGAGGCAGTGGGAGCCCCTATTGGTGGAATATACAAGTAAACTAAAACATACAAGTCACTTGAGACACATCTCCTCCACCAATAAGGCAAGGGTGGTGGGGTATACTCCCTCCGTCTCAGGCTTGGTTGTCCGACCCAAAGAGTTCACTTTCCTTTTTTACACACATGGGACCCACACACCCCCTCTAATACAATTAAAATATGGGACTCACACTCCCATTAATACAATTATCCATTATACATTAAATAATACTCCTTAATCTAAGTACAAAAAAGCTAATGCCCTCTTACGCTGAGACGGGGAGGGAGTAGAAGTAAATGTAAAAAAGTATTTGAGGACAGATATTGTTGAGTTTAAGAAATTGTACCAGATGTGATAGAAAGAGTTGAATCTTGGCAATTTTGTCAGCACGACTCCTCGGATACGAATTTGAGAATTACAACACCCCAATTTTCGTCTTTGATGAGTTCATAAATCTTGCAACTTTCTACAAATCCAGCTACTTCCATTAAACCAGTCATCACAACTGCTCGAGATCCTTTATGTTCTTCTGGAAATGAGCTTCTCAACGAATTCCACACGTCCATATCACATATAACATCATCCAACACAATCAAGTATCTACTGCCCTTCAAAAACGTGTACAATCGCAAACCTAACACCCTCACATGTTCATCATCATCCTCTCCTTCCTCCGGAATCACAAGTTTCTTCAGATCATGATCAGGATCGACTTGAGAAAGAATAGCAATCAAAATATCTTTAAGTTACAATATTCATGCCCAATTCTAACATTTGCGAATCTTTCGAAAGAATTATGAGATGCTCTGTCGCAAAGTAGGTTGGCAAAGATAGATCTTTTAGTGCCTCTGTTCGATGACTTGCAGTTCATATGACCTTCTCTCAGTAATCCCTTGCTTCAATTTAGTCAATTTATCCTCGGATAATCCGAAAATAGTCAATTCGTGATGAGATAGATCTAGAGAGAGAAAGTGATGATAGAGAGTGGATTCGAGTAGGTCTTCTAGCTTGGAAACAGCCTCTCTGATGTCTCCATCCAACGCATGTATCCTCTTTCTTCTGCCGCTGCTTCTGCACTTGTCCAAATTCTTGACAACTTGCAGTAAGGCCTCCAACTCATCGTATGCAGATTCCATGGTTTTTGAACTGGAGGACGATATCGAAGAACCAGCAGACGCTCGATAGTGTTCATCGCTGAAATCACTGCAGCATAAGCCATCTCTCCCGAGACACAAACACAGGTGATTGAAAATGAAGATCGTGTGTAAGCATATTGTTATAAAATTGGGAGTTATTTGATTATAATAACTTCAAGATTGTTGAATACTAGTAGTGGACAGCTCAGGCCTTTCTTCTTACAAGGAAATTACTCGTAATTTATAACAAGTTGGGTAATTAATCCTATCTTAAACACTTGAATTCAATTAAATTTTGTTGGTTGAATAAGTAACATATGTGATGTACACAAATTATACGCGCCTAGTTTGGTATTAGGGGTGTAAACGGGTAGGGCATAGTACGGGTAGACCCAATCCACATACTACTCACATCTTATTTTTATTACTCTTACTCTATCCATTACCCTCAAATGTATAATCGAGTAGGGTACAGATAATATTCATCGGGTAATGGATAATCGACGGATAAACGTTTATCCGAAATTTTAAAATGGCTACCCTTGTCAACCAAACAATATACCACTCTAAAATACACAATGATGTAAGAAAATCAAAGTAAATGAAAAAAAAAAAAAAAGAAAGAAGAAGATTGAGATGTGAGTAGTCTGCCTCAATCTCCCACTAATTAAAATAAAAATTGATATAAAATATTAAAGTGTGTCATTTTATTAGTCATACCTTGAAGCATTTTGCTTTCTTAAATCAAATAAGTAATGTGATGTACATTAGTATGTGCATTATAAAGTGAAACTATTTTTCAGATTATACAAAAACATATATCTATATGTCTATGTATAAATATAAAATATAATAAAATATACTATATATATATGTATATATGTGTATATATATAAAGTAAGCGGGTAATCAGGTATTTTATAAATATCATATCTTACCCCTACCCTCAACATTTTCAAGTGGGTACGGGTACTACCCTACCTGATATCCGAATATGTTCTACCCTACCTTTACCTGATAGGGTATTACCCGCAGGGTATCCGAACCCGCAGATAAATTGACAGCCCTATTTGGTATGGGCTAATATGGGTAATTGGGATATTTAATACATTCTTTTATTGTATTTGGTAGCCCTTAAGTGGAGATGTAATCGAACCGAGTCGATCCGAACACTACTAGGCTTGAGTATCGTTTGTTAAGAAATAGTCGAACTCGAGCCCGAGCTCGAACTCGTCGAGAAAAAAATATATCGAACTCAAGCTCGATCTGAAACTGTTTGATAAGATTCGCGAACGTGTTCACGAACACATCAGGTAACTTTTTCATGAATATTTGTTCATTAACATATAAATATTTTTGTTTATAGACATTAAATTATATTTTATTGATGAACATATAATGTTATTTATAAATATTAATAAACAAACACTAAAAAATAATAATAAAAATTAAAAAGACCTATTTAAAATTAATTAAATTATTATAATATTTGTGTATTTAATATAAATATTTAATTATTAAATAATAATAAATAAATGATAATACATTAAATAAATATAATAATAAAATTTACGAATGCATTCGCCAGCAATTAATGGGCCGTTAACGAGTATGTTCGCGAGAGTTCGAGTTGAATAACCTTATGTTTGAATTTGGTTTGATAAACTATTCAAACTCAAATTTTGAGCTTGGTTTGACTCTTTAAAATTAACGAACGAGCTCAAACGAATACTTTATTGAATTGAGACTCAAATAGTTCGCGAATGACTTGGTTCGTTTGCATCACTACCCTTAAGGGGCCCTGTACTAATTCTCTAGTAAAGTTCACTGTAGCCCTTTTGTAAAATAATTTGACCAAATTTGCAATATTAATATAAAGAGAAATTATCATAAATGGTTCACTAAATATTACTAAACCCACAAATAATCTATATCTTTTGAAATTTTCAATTTTAGTCATTTCTTGTCTTATTTTGATCCTTTCTGTGCAATTTTGATCCCTCACGACCAAAATTGGACAAAAAATAACTAAAATTGAAAATTGCAATAGTTAAAGAACCAAATGCGGATTTTGTGATAATTTGACAAAAGATTTAAAGGACTAAATGTGATAATTTGACCATAAAAAATTATAAATCACATTATATTAAAATTTTCACAAAATCATAAAAAAAAAGTGTTTAAAGATATTATATTTAAAACAATGTTTTCAAAATTGGATCGGACCGGTCCGTTCGATTGAAAATCAGAGTCGGAATCAGTCCGAAACACCCAAAAAAAATGTTTTTAAGGTTGAATCGGGTTGGATAAGAAAAACCAGCTGAATCGGTCCAACTGATTATGTATAAATTTTTTAAAAATTTTAATTTTTAAATTTATGATGTTTCACCAGTTGGATCGGTTCAACAAGTTTTATAAAAAAAAATTAATTGTATTCAAATGTACACCCCCCCCCCCCACCCCCACATTTATCTTTTGAAAGTCTGACACCATTCTCACTCACCCTCCGCATTTATCTTCTTCCTCACATACTGATTTATAAGAATTTCCAAATTAGATCAAATCTTTGCTCACATTGCTCTTCAAAAGAACATCATCTATAACAAACTTGCTCTCTGCTCATTGTCACCCATCACAGCTTGTTGTTGTGGATAGGTCAAAAATCGTGTTATTGTTGGATCCTCAATTTTTTATTGATTAAAGAAATTGAACGTGCTCCAGTTATGCTTGCATGACCATCATGCTTTGCTCTCTCATTTTAATTTTATGTTTTAATTTGAATTAATAGATTAGAGAAAACAAACCTATTTTATGATAGAGTAGTGCTTTGATCCAACTTCTTAGCCTTTGATTAGCGAGGATTCTGGGTATTTGACAATTCTTTTGTTGGTTGAAAGAAAAAAGAACTGATGAAGAAGATGAACGGCAACAATGATTTTAATTTGAAATATACTTTGTTATATTAGTGGATGTCTAATAAAGAAAGAAAAAATAAAATGTTAAGTTTGATTTTGTCTGTGATCACTGTTAAATTTCACACTCCATATATATATAAGGTTAGGGTTTGGTATATCATTAATTAATTATTAAATCTTTTAATGCAATAAATTAAGTAATATCAAATTAAATCATATATATAAAGGGAAAAATAATATTTCATATAATATTCTCTCTCACCCCACCTATGAATAAGAATTTTTGGTTATTTATTCTAAATACACACTAGTTTCTCCGAGGGGAATAAAAGCTTTCTTCATGTTCCACTAGAGAATTGATTTATGAAAGTATAACAATTTATTTCAATAGATCGAATCACGTAGAGATTCGATCTACCTTTAAAAAATCAATTCAAGTATTTTTCAAGAGGAAGAGAACTATTTAAGTATTCTTGAATAGAAATTGGTTTTTCAAGAGTAAGAGGATCTATTCAAGTATTCCGGAATCGATTTACATCTTAATAATCACTTCTTCAAGAAGAAGAAGAAATCAATTCAAGTATTACCTCTTAAGAATCAATTCAAGTATTCTTTAAGATCTACCTATAAAGTACTGATTCAAGTATTCTTCAAGTGAAAGTGAATCAACGATTCAAGTATTCTTGAATCGATTTACCTCTGGAGAATAAATGGTTGAAAAATTAATTCATATATAAAATCGAAAGCTTAAGTTCTTTAAGTTTAATAATTACTCCTCATATCAAATAATATTAAAATTGAGTTTGTAAATATTTGTTAATTTTTTTAAAATTTAGTATATTAATATTTATTTTTTTACATATATCTTAATTATTCAATTATGACATTTGAATTATAAAATTTGTTTTATTTAGCAGTTTATATAATTTGAAACTAATAAAATTAAATAAATAAAATAAAATAAATAAATTCATTACAAATTTATGAATATTTAAAAGAATATTATATATATATATATATATATATATATATATATATATATATATATATATATATATATATATATATATATATATATATATATATATTACATTAGTTTCTTAAAAATAATAATTAATGAAAATAGAATTATTGTTATTATATAGTTAATTAAGAAATACTAAACCAGTTAACAAGGGATACTCTTATTATGACTTATTTACTTTAGTATCTAGTATCATTAAACAATAAAATTAAGAATTTATTACCAAGAGTTACATACTTTGATCATAATTACACTTGAATATAATGAAAAAAATGAAATACTAACACCTATATAAATATATACAATAAAGAGACAAAATTGCTCTAATGTAGTTGCACATTTTTTTAGAGAGACTGAGATTAATGAATAGTTTTCAATTGAATGTTATAAGGTAACATTTAAAAAAAAATAGGGTAAATACATTTTTTTGTGCATTAACTTTCACCAATTTTGAAATTGGTTCACCAGTTTCACATCTTATGAAATTAGTCCATTAAATTTATAAAATTCGCCTAAATCGTCCACTGATAGAATATAAGAGGTTACTCATCCTGTTCTGTTGACCTGGAATTAATTTTTTTTCTCAACTTCTGCTGACAACGTAGAATTATATTTTTTATTAAGGCACTTACGTCGATTTAGCTACTTCCACGGTCTTCTGCTCAACATGCCGTTAGCCGCGTTTAGGCCGTCGTCTGCCTTTTTGATGCCGTTAGTTTCCCCATCCTCTTTGGCAACTCCAAGGTCGAGAAGAAAAACGTTCTCAACGGCACCTATATGCCCCACTGCCTGCACCGACGGCTACTGTCCCTGTGCTTATCTGTACCCTTCGGAGCTCAATCATGCAGTTCTCAAGGGCTTATTTCTGTCGTTAATTCAAGAAAACATGATACGTTTATCCCTTTGCAAGCGATGTCTGGGCTTTTGCCGGGACTGGAAGATGAGGTGTTCGATAACGGCAGGTTCAACTTTAACAACTTGAACGACAACACGACATTCGAATTCGTTTTCCTATGGTTGTGCGATGAGAATTCTCCTCAAGTCATCGGGAAAAAGGGCCTGAACATGACGGATTTGTGGCTATTCCGATGGCTGGCTCCATTGATGAGCTTGGGATTGAAATTCGTGCTGACTTTCTTGGAAGAATTGGCACTGTGCACCTTCCCACCGCCGTTCTTTCTATTCAAATCGGACTACAGAAAACTCTACAACGCTTTTTACAGCTTCGATGGTGCGATTCTGGACGAAGCAGTAGAATTAGAAATCAAAAGAGACAAAGCTTTCCATAATATGGTGAGTGCAACTTGAAGTGTTTTCTCACTCATATTAACAAAGTTAACTCTAAACTAGCCTGGAGATATGGAGATATATTCAGCTTCACTTCTTGCAATATTAATTTCCACAAACCTTGTGGGCTCTTTCAAGACATTGCTCAGACTCATCTAGTAAAATATCCTGCGTCACCATCCAAGAACTTGATCTTGATCCTTCGAAGCCCATCAATCATCGTCTCGTACCTACCTCTTCTTCAACCTCTCTCAATTCGTCTTTATGTATGATCAGTATCATTTTCACCTAGATTTTAGTGTCTTTTTATTATGTGTTTTCTTGTGTTTTTATTCATTTTTATATTATTTGGTGGTGTTTTATGAAGATATGGAGATTTGTGCTTTGAAATGATAAATTTGTGATTTTCATGATTAAGTGCTTTGAATTGCGCGATATTTGTGAATATTTAGAGAATTAGTCCTTTGGTTTAATTTGTGTGATATTTAGGTAAAAATAGATTCTAGAAGTGATAAGGAAGACGTGGGAAAAAAGGAGCTCAATTCGGAGTTGAAACGAGGGAGAACAAGCCAAAACAAAATGCTGAAAAATGCACGTCCAACTTGAGTAATTTTTACGTGTTCGTATGGAGCTCTAGAAGTGTGATATATGTTTGGAAAGCCACATAAGAGAGGATCGTTTTGGTGTAAGAAACACCTCAATCGGAGTCCAAACGAGAAGGTTATGATTAAAATGGTGACGTCGCGCAAATTGTTCATACTTAGCACGATTGTGCCATTTTCATGACTTGTTACACCTTCAAATATTGGACTTTTGTAAGTTCTTTAAATGTATAGAAAGCAAAGGAAGAGAGGATCGCGTGAGCGCAAAAATCACCCGAATCGGAGTTCGGATGTGGAAGTTATGCGCGAAACGGTGAGACTGCGCTGCACTCGCTGCACCAACTCGACCCGATCTGTGCCTACTTGACCCGAGCTCGCCCAAAAGTCAGTTTTATGATTTTCACGTATTCTAGAAGCTTCCATGAGATATAAATACAAGTTTTTATCACAAATTATGAGAGGAATCATTTTGAATCAGTTTCCACACACACTTGACATCTAAATCACACACATTCATCTCCATCTCTTCCATCCTACACTTCATCAATCCTATCCACTTGATCTCCTCAAATCCATCTATCATTCCATCAATCTACCAATCTAAGAAGGGGAATTCATATTGGTTAAAGATTGGAGCATGTTGAGGGAAGAGAAGACCTACTTTGAAAGGGAAGCCAACTTACCTTTAATTTGTGAAATTCTTCATTATTTGGCTCAATTGGAGCATGCCATGGATTATAATGAATTATTAATGATTTGTAGTGGCTAGTCCTCATGTGAGGCTAGCAATATGATTGGTTAGGGATTATATAGATTTTACACACCACATGTTTGATGAATTGATTGTTATCAATATTTTCTATCATGAATGCTTATTCTCATTTCATGTATGATTTGTGTAGTTAAATTCTCTATTTATAGTGTTAGGATGACCATTCCAATATTATTCTTAGTGGTTTAATTGAATCATTGATTGCATAAGGTGACTATATTAGTATGTGGGGAGTTTGACAATAACCTTCATGTGTTTAGAATCTCACGATAGGACATTATTGATAATTACTTATGAAAGTGTTTAGAGTCTCAAATACGGATACATTGACTTTCGCCCTTGGGTTCGATATTCTAAATTTTGCATTTGGTTACTACGGTGTACTACGCGATAGAGTAATCTTGCTGTAATCAATTATACCAAAATTGAAACCTAGTTCAATGTATTTATTTGCGAAGCTCGAATCAGAAAGCATTGTGGTGTTTTGGATGAGATAAACGTGAAGCTCGACATTCTTCTTGCAGTCGTTCCTACTTTGTCATTGTATGAGTAAATAGTGCCAACCCTAAACTCTGGAAGGCCCTAGATCCTTGGACAGGCTGTAAGCAATATGGACTCTTTCGGAGTTTTAATAGTTTATTGCCTCAAGAATCTCGGTAATTCTAAAAAATTCCTCGAAAGAGAATGCAGAACCCGAGTATATTTTGTCGGAGATGATGTGTATGTTCTTACTCATGATGAAATCAAGAATGTGTTCAAAATTTGTCCTTTGATGGTTGCTCCTAAAGGGTTCGACGGATTCGTGATAAGAATTCTTTTAACATTCATGTTCATAGATTATGCTTCTTTTTATGCTGTTTCTAGAGCCGCGGAGTGATCTTGAAGCCGTCTGAACTATCGCAGTTGATAGGTACGATGTTTACACCTTTGGGTACTAGCTCTGATAATGTGGGTCAGCAGCGACGGTAAAGAACTGCATCGCCGCTTCGCCATCGAGATGCTGTCGAGATAGGTGTGAAGGAAATGAGGGTACCTTACGAGGGTGTTAGTCTTGAAGAAGAAGACTAAGAAATGTTTAAACCGCCTAAATTAAAAATATAATTAATTAATTCCACATCAGCAGAAACCAGGTGAATTACTGATTGTCGCTATTTTCACCTAAATTTTAGTGTCATTTTATATGTGTTTCGTATTATTTTATCTGTTTTGTATAGATTTTGGTGGTGTTTTATGTCGTGTTTCTACTAAGTTTGATGGATTTGATGAAAAGAAGTAATTTGAGCTTACATTGATGTTAAATAGGTATTTAGGAAGGAGAATCAAGGAAAAAGTGATGATGAAGTGAAAATCCAAAAAGTTGACAAGAAACTCGGTCGAATTTCTCAAACTCGATCGAGTTTGTCGTATGCGTTTATCTAAAAAATAGGAGTTGTACGCATGCGTAAACTCGACCGAATTTTTACACATACGTAAATATTCAACCAAATTTTTATGTAGAAAATCGTGCTCCAAGTTCGAAGAAACGTGAAAGAAGCAGGAAAACATGATTGAAGCACGAAAATTCGATCGAATTTTCGTGTAAAATCTGCACCTGTGCAATTCGAAATAAGAGTTTTTCAAGGGGGTATAAATACCCCAAATCTCAATCATCCAACAAGAACAGCAAGGCAATTGCTTTTTCTCATACACCATACACACTTCTCATCCATCCATCCATCCTTTATTCCATCCATCCACCAATCTAAGAAGGGAAAAACACTAAAAAGTGATGTTGGAGCATGTTGAAGGAAAAGTTGGCCAAGTTCGAAAGGGAGGCTTCTCAACCTTTAATTTGTGGTTTTTTTCATTATTTAGCTCAATTGGAGCAAGCCATTGATTATATTAATTTTGTAGTGAATTGTAATGGCTAGTCTTCATGTGAGGCTAGCAATATGATTGATTGAGGATTATGTAGATTTTGCATACTACATGTTTGAATAATTGATTGTTTTGAATATTTTCTATCATGAATGCTTATTCTCATTTAATGTATGATTTGTGTGGTTAAATTCTTTATTCATAGTGTTAGGATGATCATTCCAATATTATGCTTAATGGTTTAATTGAATCATTTATTGCTGAACTTGGTTTCAATTTTTGGTTAAATTAATTAGAGCAAGTGTACTCTATCGCGTAGTAGACCGTAGTGACCAAGTGCAAAATCTAGAAATATTGAACACAATGGCAAAAGTCAATGTATCCGTGTTTGAGAAGTGTTTGACTCAAGAAGGACTAATCAATAAGGAGTGGGTGATTAACACTACAAATAACTAGGAAAGTAATAAAAGATAGAACATGTATATATGTGATGGATGATGGATGAAGGTGAGCAATCTAAGAAGTATGTAAGGCAAGCAACATTATGGATAAGGCTTATGTAGACTCACACACACACATGCATCAATGAACATCATGCTATGATATTAAGGGCAATCACGATTGTACCCCTAATCCCTATGACCAAGGTGATTAAGTTCTCAACTCTTTTACAAGTTTAAATCTCCTAGTATTGCCTTTTACTCTAAATTCCCATGAAGGTACTATGATCATAAGTTGGGTTCCCCTCACTAGTTCATCACTAATGTCCTATCATAAGGTTCTAAGCACTTGAAGGGTATGACTTACCTCTCCTCATACTAACTAAGTCATTTCAAACAATCAATGATTCAATTAAACTACTAAGCATAATATTGGAATGATCATCATAACACTATGAATAGAGAATTTAATCACACAAATTATACATAAAATGAGAATAAACATTCATGATAGAAAATATTCATAACAATCATTTCATCAAACATGTGGTGTGCAAAATCTACATAATCCCTAACCAATCACATTGCTAGCCTCACATGAGGACTAGCCACTACAAATCATGATAAAATCTATACAATCCATGACATGATCTAATTTAGCTAAATAATGAAGAAAATCACAAATTAAAGGTAAATTGTCTTCCCTTGCAAAGTAGGCCTTCTTCTTCTTCAACATGCTCAAATCTTCACTCCTTGATGAATTCCTCTTCTTAGATTGGTGGATTGATGGAATGGTGGATGTATTTGAGGAGATCAAGTGGATTGAATGGATGAAGTGAATGATGGAAGAGATGGAGATGAATGTGTGTGATTTTGGTGTCTAGTATGTGTGGAAACTGATCCAAAATGATTCCTCTCGAAATTTGTGATCAAAACTTGCTTTTATACCCCATGGAAGCTTCTAGAACACGTGGAGCACTTAATTATGACTTTTGGCTGGACTCAACTCGAGCAGGCACAGCTCGAGTCGAGCTACAACATGCTTTCGACGATTTTCAGTTTCTTACGGAGCACGGGTCGTGTTCTGAACTTGGGCGCAGGGGTGGGCATGTAGCGTTTTTGGACATTAGCACATGGCCATTCTGGATAGGCTCATGTGTGGAACACGGCTTGAGTAGCGTCATGAACTCGACTCGAGCACTAGAGCTCGACCCGACCAAGCGGAGTCATGTCTTCTTCTTCATCTTAGGTTCCCAACTCCGCTTTGCTCCATTTTCACCCGTTTTTCATATATTTAAGTTCATTTCACACATTTATCAATTCAAAGAAATAATTTTCATATCTTCATAAAACACCACCAAAAGATACGCAAAACAGATTAAAACACATAAAAATACATAATAAAAAGACACTAAAATCTAGGTGAAAATGATACCGATCAACCTCCCAAATTTAAAGTGTTGCTCGTCCTCAAGCAACAAAAATGAGAAAATGAGAGGGGAAATTTTCACCTAGAAAAAGACCTAAAGAACATAAGCAACAATACATCATAAGCAATAAGGACTACAAACCCCATCAAGTAATCCTACAAAATTAAAATCATGACATGAAAAATTAACAAGTTCAATTCTAAGAAATTAAAGGGTAATCAAGTTCCTTCAGGTCCAAGCTCACATCGGATTTCAAATGCACTCAACACTCTATGAAGTAAGGTATAGCAATACTCATCAACCGATTGACCCCGACGCACCATAGGCTTGCTCACGGACTACATTCACAAGCCACCATAGTTTCAATAAGTGATCAAAAAGGTCTTTACCTTGGGATGTAATGTTAGGCTCTTTGGTAGGGTAGGAAAATTTGGATAAAAGTGACTATTCAAGTGTAGATAATTGAAGAGATGATCAACTTCCTCAACTTCTTCACATTCCTATCTCCCTTTATTTTCTTCTTTCTAATCATAAGCACTAATCATTATCATTTCTTTGATTTCTTGAGCTTCTTTTAACTTTCATGCTTCATTTCTTTCGACTTTTGAATTCTTTGAGCATATTTTTGTTGATTTTGCTCCATTTACTTATGTTGAAGATTGCATGTGTATTTTCTTGAGCTCTTTCATCATTTTCTTGCTTGTTTATCATTTCCTTCTTTCTCTTGCACAATTCTCACATCAACCCTTTTAAACCATCATCTCCTCAATTACCAACACAAAAGGTATATAAAAAAGGCTTGAGTGGGTAATCATGGCTTGTAATGTGTTTATATCACAAGAAATAGGCTTTAAGGCTCAAAGTGGTTAACTAGGGATGAAATATAAGGTAAGAAAATATATGGCAATGACTTTAAAGTAACAAGGATGACCTAAGATCATATTACTAGCATCCACCAATCGGGCTCATTCCCGTAGTCCATGAGCAATTTCTAGTTTACCAAGGCTCAATCGATCCACTCATAAAAACTAACTGTGGAGGCATAGTTGAGGTTCAAACGTTCACAAGCTTTTTCTCGGACCCTTAGGAACTTATTACACCTCAATTTATCTCAAAATTGAACAAGTTAAATAGAACATGTCACAATTTTAAAGAGTAGAGATTCCTAACATAATTCACCATCACCTATCACAAATAATATGCCATTACTTACATTAAAAAATATGACTCACAACATCAAAAAAAAAACCACCAAACAACCCTATACAAGAATGAAAATACAAACAAAACACATAAGAAAAGACTCACCAAACGAGAAACACACAAAAATACATAATATGCAATAATGACCTTCCATCCATCAAAAGAAAATTAAGCACATATCCTCATCATCCAAATAACATGTAAGCTCAAAATTTTGCCACCTTATTCAAAAATAAGAAAACTAATAAAGCAAGTAAACCACCAAGATACATAACAATTGAAGTAGCATACTAATCCAAACAAGTCCAATTCAAAATCATGTATATGTTAAACAAATGAAGATGATAAATAGTAAAGTGAACTCCCTGAAAAGACATTTGGTAGTGGAAATGGTTGGCACGGGCTTCCGGATTGCATACACAACAAATCTCGACTTGATCTCCGGGCTTAATTCGTGCTTCCACTATACTTAATTTATGTTCAACAACTCATCAAAATCATTAGCACAATAATTACTATCAAATAATGAACTAGCATGCACTTCAACACAACCAAACTAACCAAAATCAAACCAATACTCATGAGAAAAATTTTAAAATTGACCCAATTTCACAAGAAGATCTCTCAATCAACATAATAAGTACACTCAAGTGGTGAGTCACACCACGCACTCTCCCCCCAAATTTAAATCGAAATAAGTTGATAATTAAGTTTGCAAAAAGTGGTGGGACTTACCCTTGTAGTTTCCAACAATGAGTTTCTTGTGGAGAAATATATGCATCACAACATTCAAGGTATGTGCACCACGCACTCTCCCCCCAAACTTAAAGTGAAACAAGAGTTGAACTTTAAATTTGTAAAAAGTGGTGAGACGTACCTACACACTTCAAATCGAGCACTTCTCGTATCTCCCATATGCATTCTCCTCACGAGCACAATCAACCTACATACCAAAATGCAAAGAAACTAAATCAAAGCATTAAATGAAAGCAATAAAACAAACAATTGATTGCCTCCCATCCAGCGCTAAGTTTAACGTCTTTAAGTAGGACGGATCATGAAGAACTCATCGAAATGGCCAAGAATATCGTTCGTTCTTGCCACAAATTTTAATCTTTAGGCTTCTTCCTCTATTAGGCATCTATGACAAGTAACGACCTCAATAGCGTCCTTTGATATTAGCTTTAAGAATTCAACTCATTTGAGCTTACACTCCATTAACCACTCCTTTTGAGACCACCACTTATTCTTTTTTACCAAATACATTCCCAACATTTCTTCAAGCTCTCTTTTGTACCTAAGGCATTGAGAAGAATCAATAGGTAAGACAAAGTCAATATAAACAATATTTTAAAATTAAATGCAGCTTGAAGAGTTAAACGGTGTAGAATTTATTTCACTCCCGAACTCATCATCAAGTGCTCTTAGACTTTGTTCCACTTCATCGAATTCATACCCATCTCTTGATTCTTCATCTTCACTTGAATTTTCCTTATCAACAAGAGACAAGAAATCATAGATATTCTCTTCATCCTTTAAACTTTCTTCTACCTTAAGCTCTTTACCCCTCTCACTTTCATCCTCTAAGCTTTCTTCTACCTTGTCTTCCTTATCCTTAATAAGCCCAACATCTCTTGAGTCTTCACTATCCCCCGAACACTCTTCTACATCTAACTTTTCTTCATTCTTTTCATCAAAATTTTCCATTTCACGAAGAATGTTCCGTTCACTAATCATTTGACTCAATCGACGTTCTATGACTTCAAATCTCCTCTCCTTTTCCTTATCTTTTCTCTTTCTTTCTTCTCTTTCTTTCTTTCTTTCTTTCTTTCTTTCTTTCTTTCTTTCTTTCTTTCTTCCCTTCCTTCTTCAAATATTTTCATCATTTGACTCAATTGATCTTGTAAGGAAGGTTTCCCATCATCATATGGTGGACACTCTTCTTGGAAATTCTCTTGGACATACCCATTTTGCATACATGTTCCATTTCCCATTTGATAATTGAGCATGTTCCACACTTGGCCCCCATTAAAGTTGAAAGTAGGCATTGAGTAGGCATTTTTAGGCTCATAGCTTCAAAGACTTGATTGAAAACTTTGCCTTGTATCACTTCCATAAGCATATCTTCTAAGAAACTCCATCAAGGCATTATTTTCGGATAGAGGAGTAACTGTAGGAACTTGATTGTTGTAAGAACTAGGTACGGAATAAGTGTTTCCTTGATATGGTTGGAATGTATTCACATTGTAAGCTCTTTGTCATTCCTCATAGCTCCCATTGTTGTAGCTTTAAGAGCTTGCTTGACTTATTTGACTACTATACCTATAGTTGCTCTCATCCTTGTAGCCATTTGATTGTTGTGGTGGAACCAAACCAAGTAGATTTTCATAATTTCCTCCCAAGTATTGGTTCCAATCATCCATGTTCATAATTCTTCTTTTCAAGGCTCACTACAATTTTCTTCACTTACTATTTTTTGTTGCTCTTTCTCCCCTTCTCTCAAGGTTGGTGTACCTATCAAGAAGAACAAATTAGAAAAAGATTTTTCAAAACAAATATGAATACAAAAATAAGAAAAATATCCTAAGTAGAGCTAACAAATTCAAACACATTACACCGAAGGCTTTCGCCCCGACAACGACGCCATGGTTTTAATTTTGGTTAAATTGATTAGAGCAAGTGTACTCTATCGCATAGTAGACACCAAGTGCAAAATTTAGAAATATCGAATCCAAGGGCGAAAGTCAATGTATCCATGTTTGAGAAGTGTTTGACTCTAGAAGGACTAATCAATAAGGAGGGGGTGATTAACACTACAAATTAACTAGGAATGTAATAAAAGATAGAACATGTACATATGTGATGGATGATGGATGAAGGTGAGCAATCTAAGAAGTATGTAAGGCAAGCAACATCATGGAAAAGGCTTATGTAGACTCACACACACATGCATCAATGAACATCATGCTATGATATTAAGGGCAATCACGATTGTACCCCTAATACCTATGGCCAAGGTGATTATGTTCTCAACTCTTTTACAAGTTTAAATCTCATAGGAATGTCTCTTACACTCAATTCTCATGAAGGTACTATGATCATAAGTTGGGTTCCCCTCACTAGTTCATCACTAATGTCCTATCATAAGGTTCTAAGCACTTGAAAGGTATGACTTACCTCTCCTCATACTAACTAAGTCATCTCATGCAATCAATGATTCAATTAAACCACTAAGAATAATATTGGAATGACCATCCTAACACTATGAATAGAGAATTTAATCACACAAATCATATATAAAATGAGAATAAGCATTCATGATAGAAAATATTTATAACAATCATTTCATCAAACATGTGGTGTGCAAAATCTACATAATCCCTAACCAATCACATTGCTAGCCTCACATGAGGACTAGCCACTATAAATCATGATAAAATCTATACAATCCATGACATGCTCTAATTTAGCTAAATAATGAAGAAAATCACAAACTAAAGGTAAGTTGACTTCCCTTGCAAAGTAGGCCTTCTTCTCCTTCAACATGCTCAAATCTTCACTCCTTGATGAATTCCTCTTCTTAGATTGGTGGATTGATGGAATGGTGGATGGATTTGAGGAGATCAAATGGATTGAATGGATGAAGTGAAGGATGGAAGAGATGGAGATGAATGTGTGTGATTTTGGTGTCTAGTGTGTGTGGAAACTGATCCAAAATAATTCCTCTCGTAATTTGTGATTAAAACTTGCATTTATACCCAATGGAAGCTTCTAGAACATGTGGAGCACATAATTCTAACTTTTGTCCTGACTCGACTCGAGCAGGCACAGCTCGAGTCAAGCTGCAACATGCTTCCGGCGGTTTTCAATTTCTTACGGAGTACGGGTCGTGTTCTGAACTTGGGCACAGTGGTGGGCGTGTAGCATTTTCAGACGTCGGCGCACGACCATTCTGGATAGGCCCGTGTGCGGTACACGACTCGAGTAGCGTTATGAACTCAACTCGAGTGCTAGAGCTCAACCCGAGCCGAGTCGAGTTCTTTCTTCTTCTTCATCTTCGGTTCCCAACTCCGCTTTTCACCATTTTTACCTATTTTTCATACATTTAAGCTCAGTTCACACATTTATCACCATATCTTTATAAAATACCACCAAAAGATACACAAAACAGATAAAAACACATAAAAATACATAATAAAAAGACGCTAAAATCTAGATAAAAATGACACCGATCAATTGCATGAGATGACTTAATTAGTATGTGGAGAGTTAAGTCATAACCTTCTTGTGCTTAGAATCTCATGATAGGACATTAGTGATAATTGCTTGTAAAAGTGTTTGAACTAGTAAGGAGAACCAAACTTATGATCATAGTACCTTAAGGGAATTGAGAGTAAGAGACAATCCTAGGATATTTAAACTTATAAAAGAGTTGAGAGCCTAATTGCCTTGACCATAGGGATTAGGGGTACATAAGTGATTGCTCTTAATATCATAACATGATGACCTTCAATGCATGTGTGTGTGTGTGAGTCTACGTGAGCCTTTTCCATGATATTGATTGTCTTACATATATACTTTTTAGATTGCTTACCTTCATCCATCTTCCATCACATATGTACATTTTCTATCTTTAATTACTATCTTAGTTGTTAATTGTAGTTAATCAAATCAACCTTCTATCTTGAGTGTTGTAAAATCTATAGTGGTGTTTGTTCACATTTTTGTGCGTGTCCCCAAGTGTAGGGAATCAATTACAGCTAAGCGTGTGACCAAGTAAAAATATCGAACCCAAAGAATAATTCTAGACTCACTATTTAATCTAATTATGACTACTCGAATTTAAGACAAATTTGGGTATATAAGTGAATTAATTAAACCTAAGATGCAAAAAATAATTACTAAAAGCAATAAAATATGCAAATAAAAATAAACAAGTGTTTCAAGAGAGAAGACGAGATAGCTCTAGGAAATTCAGTTTAAATTGGTCAAATCAAATTACTAGACAATAGGTTAGAATTCTTGCAGATTTTATGAAAGTAATTACTTAATTATGTTAAATCTCTCTTTTAAAGTAAACTTAACACATAAATCTGACTCAAACCCAAAGATGCAGACGAATAATTCATACTCCCTTTCTAGGTACTTCATGCAAAATTCCATTTAAGGTTAGAGCACTAGACTTCCCTTTATAGGTACTTAAGAAATAATCCTCAGTTCCCACCTAACAATCTAAGAAAATAAATCCTCTAAAATGGTAGTTAATAGATATATTAAGTGTCCAATATTAATTATTATAATGAATAAAGATTATATGGTTAGTCCTCTTTACCCATAATATGTTGACAAATAAAATCTCTCTATGACACAAGCAACAATCATAAACATGCATAAGAAAATGACATAACCATGAATGAGGACATATCATATAAAACAAAAATATAATTCTTAATTCAAAGCATTAATATTGAAATAAGTATACTGCAGAAATCCAATCTAGTATAGGTCATCAATTCAAACCTTCAAAATCTAAAACTATCCAAAGAAGTACTAGCACATGGTCTTACAAGCAACAACCATGGTTAGAATAGAAAACAATCTCATAAGTCTATTATTCAAAATTAAGAAAGAAAGAAAAATAAAAACCCTAGATGTGGCGTGATTCTCTTTTCTTTCTTCCGTGATTCTGAACCTTTTCCATTCTCCTTATCAAGTAAGCAACAGTGATAAACTCTCGAATGGTGGGATGGGATGGTGAATCTTGATTTCGGTATTATGGCAAGGAAAGGGTATGAAAAGTGATGAAGAGTTATGGAGAGTTAAGGCTTATAAATCCTAAGTATCTCTTTTATAGGTTTGAAATTTCCCTTTGAACACGAACTGGGCTTTACAAAACGTCTGGGCCAAATACACGCAACTTGAAGAAATGCATGATGATCCTCTTTCTGCTCGTGCATTGTCTCTGACTAAGCACACAATAATAAGCTTGCATGTCGTGAATTCAAAATTAATAACACGTGCTCTGGTCGTACATTCCGCTTCTCATATCAAACGGACTAAGGTCTTGACTGTGCATTATCACTGTTTGAACGCACAAGGACTCTTCTTGTGGTCGTGCACTTCTGCGCAGCCTCACCGTTTAGATCATAACTTCTTCATCCAAACTCCAATTCAAGTGATTCTTGTATCAAAACGATCATCTCTTTAATAGATTTCCAAACACATATTATATGATTGATTTTAACTTATAAAAGGACACAAAAAATTATGCAAAGTGGTCATGCATTTTTCAGCATTCTTCACTATTTCACCCTTCATCCCAATTTTGCACTTTTATTTCTTTTTTCATCTAAAAAGATGATATAACACCTCAAATGCATCAATATCTCAAATATATGAAAGTTGACCATTTAGTGCCAGAATTCGAACATAAATTACACAAAACGGTGCTAAATTTGATCCTAAAACATGTAAATTTTCACACTAAACAAACCCCCCAAACTTAAGATGTTGTTCATCCCCAAACAACGAAATTGAACTAAGAAGAAAGATAGTGTAAAAATTTTAAGGGAAAACAAGGGATGTGACAACTAAGCCATTCAACATACAATTTTCATTAACTTCGGTCATGCACTCTCATCACATGCAATAATTCATTCATATATAGCATACAAGTTAAGACAATTACTATCAATTAAAATGCTCCATTGACTTATTCTCACTGGAAGTATATCATTTACACTCAAAGTGTAGAAGATGTACACTTATGGGGTATGTTGTTTACGCTCAAATTCAATTTAAGTGCATGCATAACCATAAACTAGCCAAATATCTCATACTCTCCACTACTAAAAGTATAATTCGACATTGAGATCAAAAATGACTTTCATTTGGATGTAATGTTGGCTCTTTAGTTAAGGTAGGAAACATCTGGGTAAGTGACTCAAAACTTGGATCAATCAAGTGGCATTCCATCATGATCTTCATTCTTCTTACTCACTTCAGTTAAGCACATCATCCTCCTCAACTCTTTAATTTTTCTCTTCCACGTACAACATATATATTTTTTCCTTCATTTTTTCTTTTTTTCTTCTTCTTAAGGTACCAGTTTTGGGCGCTACCTCAAGCATCCTCAATAAGATACTCGATTCAAGCACTACCCTAGGGTGTTTGATTCCATGAAGTACTAGATTTAAGCACTACTCCATACTTTTTCTTAAATGCATTTTCAAGAACAATCACTTTTTTCAACACCAATTTCATTCCTTCCCAAGCTGTTATCAATCTCAACACACTTTGAAAAACCATTAATTCTCCCTCATGATAGGCAATCAAGGCTTAAAAAACACTACAACATAAGTAGCATTAAATAACACCTCTTAGTAACACTCTAAATTTATATAACACAAAATAATAACACTTTTTAAATTATTATGATATGTAATATTTTTGTAATATTTTTTATATAAGTAACACATACATGTAACATTTTTCCCATATGTAACACATGCATATAAGATTTTTTATATATATAACACATTTTATGTAACACTTTAACAAAGGTAACATTATAATATAACACTAAAATATAAGTAACGTTTTTAAGTAACACTTCTAAATACATACTCCATCCGTTCCATTTAAATAGGGTTTTTTTTCCATTTTGGGTATCCCACCCAAAGAGTCTCCTTTCCTTTTTTACATACATAGGACCCACACACACACCCACTAATACAATTAAAATATGAGGCCAACAGTCCCACTAATACAACTACTCACTACACATATAATAATACTATTTAATCAATGTACAAAAAGAAAAGAACCCTCTTTTAAAGGGATGGATGGAGTAAATTATTTACATAACATTTTAAAATAGTATTTTTAATATTCCATATTTATAAGATGAATGAATATTAATTAAAATATTATATATATTATCCATATTTTTTACTCCATTTATTTTAAAAAAATAAATAAATTAGTTTAATGTAAATATATAATACATAATATATATAGTTCATTACATAAAATATATTTTATTTTAATATATTTCATTTAAAATTGAATTATAAAATTAATAAAAAAATATTTACGAAAAAATATTTTAAATTATATTTACTAACATTTTATGTTCACAGTTAAAATATTTAAATATAAAATTTTATTTGACAAGGAAAAAAAATAATTTGAAATATATAATAAAATAAATGTTTAATATTTGTTAAGATTGATGGACTAGCTAAGTTGTTAGATGAAACACATTATAACTCATGGGTCATGAGTTCAAACCCAAGCAAATGCAATTTTATTTTTTAATTTTATAAAAAATTTTACATAAAAATTTTGTTGTAACATTTTTATTAAGTGTTACTATATTAAAAAAATGTGTTACATAACATAATAGGTAATAGGGACAACAGCGACACCCTTAAAAGTGTTATGTATCGTCTATAATAAACACTATTAAGTTATTAGATAATATTTTTTACTTATTACGTAAAGTCATTTATGTTGTAGTGAAATCATTAAAATACTCAAAGTAGTTATTTCTCGTAGGTTGCCAAACAATGAGGTTTTAAGGCTCAACGGGGTTAATTACGAATAAACAATCATATGGTAGAGAATTATTTGGCTAAGTGATTCATAATAATCAAGGATGACCTCAAATTTTTCCCGTCATCTAACACAACATGTAGTCTCAAGTAAGACAAGAGGCAAGTTCTAGAAAATGAGGAAGAACATGGATGAGATGAAAGCCCAAGTATGGAGTTGGTGGACATGAAGGAAAAAAAGATTGAATCAAAATACTAGATATGCTGATTGGTTTGAAGATTCGAGCAATTACGTAATAGAAAATAGTTACTCCCTCCGTCCCAAATTCAAGTTCACATTTACTGTAGATACGGAGTTTAAGAAAAATCACTTTTTGACTTACTTTTGAAGGTAGTATGGTATTTTTGGATAATAAATAAATGATAAAGTATGTTATGTGTGTTAAAAAGATGATGGCAGATTTGAAATTAAAGTATGTTAGAAGGATATTAGTTTGTTATTTTTTCCTTTTATGGAAGTGTGGAGTTGAATTTGGGACGGACCAAAACGGAAAGTGTGAAGTTGGAGTTGGAACGGAGGGAGTAGTTTGCTGTGTTAATGATTGCTTGATAGAAAACTATTAGTTTGCTTTATTAATATCTTGATGAAATAGATAGTAGTATTGTAGTGTTCCTCTTGTAATATGTACTCTTTATGTTTTAGGATAATTCTCATACCTTAAATAAAATAATATTCCTTTTCAAAAAAAAAAGATTAGTCCTTATAGAGTGAAACATCTTTCGAATACGAATACATACACTTTCTCCATTGGGTTCGATATTATAAATTTTGCACTTGGTCACCACGTCTACACACAACGATAGAGTATGCTTACTCTTATCAATTTGTACTAAAATTGTGACTAAGTTTAGTTACCTTCTACAGCCGGGTCGATCAGAGGTCGAATTTGTCGAATTTTGTAAACTTAATGGACCAATTTCAAAAAGTGTGAAACCGCTGGACCAATTTTAAAATCGGAGAAAGTTAATGGATAAAAAAGTGTATTTACCAAAAAAAATAATAAGTCAAGATTCTTTCAAATAATTAGAATATATGTGCATATATATTAACTTTTTATCTGATTCAGTTATACGTTACATTATCAAAAGTCAAATATTATAATTTGTTGCAAATTCTTTACATTGATGAAAGAAATTGTCTAGCTATACGAAAAAAAATCTCCTTAATTAATGTTGTTACGTTACATGATATGAATTACTTAATTATAAAAAAGAAGAATAATAATTAAAAGATCTACAAACTAGTGTGTATATATATATATATATATATATATATATATATATATATATATATATATATATATATATATATATTGAGAGTGACTAGGGTACACTTAGATGTACCAATTGAATCGGTGCCCCTTGGTTCCCACTCTTCTTAATTAATTCATGATCCTTCATTAATGTTGTTTTTATTTTATTTTGAAATTTATTATATTAAATGACTATTATACTCTAAACCCTAAATATAAATTATACCATAAAGCACAAGGGTAAAATTACAATTATACCCTAAACCCTAAATCCTAGGGGTAAATTATATCCTAAACCACAAGGGTAAAATTACAATTATACCCTAAACCCTAGGGATAATTTATACCCTAAACCATAAGGGTAAAATTACAATTATACCTTAAACTCTAGGGATAAATTATAACCTAAACCACAAAGGTAAAATTACAATTATATCCCTAAAATTAAATAAATAAAAAAAAGAAAAATAAAAAAAAAAATTTAAAAAACGAAAAAAAAAACAGTAACAGTAACCGTTAAAAAAAAAGAACACACACTGAAGATGAAGGAAGAAAGTTGTAAATTTCAAAATTAATACCCCCTTCCCACCCTAGTCATTGTCAAAATAATTTTACATTTAACATTACCAAACATATACTAAATACTTTTTAATCTTACTCTATCCTATCAAACAATTTTATTTATTCATATTACCTCGTAGTATTAACATACAAAATAATTATACTTCCATAATACTTTTTTATCGTGTCTCGCCTATCAAACAAGTCGTAAAAGTAAAATATAAACCCTCCGGAAAAATATTGAAATTTTCCTCCCGCAAACATGTCATTCATTTAATGTGTAGCAAATATTATAATGAAAGATGATGTTCCTTCTAATTAAATTTTTTATTATTTTTTATTTATGGTATAAATTGTTTATAAAATAATTCACTTGATTAATTATCATTTTTATTGATTAAATATAATTTCTTTTATTAAATATATTATTTTTTGTTTATAGCACAAAATGACAAAACTTTTCACAAGTTTGTGCCAATATCTACATACCTAACCTTATGAGCTAAATTTCAAGTTACTCGCGTTCGTTGCGTACCCAGTTCCACCTGCTTCATTATTAAACTATGAACTATATATAAACAAAAGTGTAAAATTAAAAATTAACTTAAAGATCCAACCAACTCCTCTACTAAACTATTAACCATGAGCAACACAAAGTCTTTAATAATATATAAGTTTAATTGCAAACTTAATTATAAACATAAATGAACTTTTTTTTTCTCTTTTAATTCAAAACATTAGTACATTTTTATTATATTTGATATATTTGGAATAAAAAACCAAATTACAATTCCTGTATAAATTTGAAAATAAAAAGAGAATCAATTCCACCAATATTGATCTCTGCATCATATTTGTGATTCCAGAATACATTATGAAATAAGGATTGGACCTCGTTATTGAGAAGATTGACATTAATATTGACAACAATGAATCCACTCCATATTCCATAGTATATTTTTGGAATTTTTTTCAGTACAATAACCGAAGGATGGGATCAAATTTTTCTTTATCGGTTTAGAATACGAATATACGAAATTTATTACTATAGAATCTAAAACGGCCATTAAATTAATTAAAATGAAATAATAATAATTACATTAAAATTTCATATATTAAAATTGTTTTTTAAGATAATATTTTATAATTTATTATTAAAATTAAAATAACATGAGTACTAATCACTAACAAATTTATACACGTTATACTCCCACTGTCCGCTTCTAAGGTGTCTATTTTTCTATTTTTGGCGTCTGGTTCAGATGTGACCATTTCTCCTATTTAGTAAAAAAATACATAATATGACCTGTCACTTTCCTCTAATACAACTACCCACTTCGTGCAAAAAGCAAACAGACACCTAGAATTGAAAGGAGTGAGTATAATTTTTAAGACAAATTCTCTTATAAGATATTACTTACTTGAGATGGTTTCTGATGTGTAAAGGTATGTACTCTTCCGCTAAACCGTTAAACTATATATATATATATATATATATACGTGTAATATGACACTATTAAACTACACCTCTCGTGACAGTCCAACCATGCAGATGTAACCGCGATCATGCCAACTCTCTCTTTCCTTCTCCTCCTCCCCCTCTCCCTCCCCCTCATCTTTCTTCTCCTACGCCTCCGCAACCCTTATCGTCATCGACTGCCACCGGGACCACGGCCGTGGCCACTCATCGGAAACCTCAGCCACATCAAGCCAGTCCGCTTCCGCTGCTACACAGAGTGGGCACAATCCTACGGGCCAATCATATCAGTCCGAACAGGGTCCATCCTGAACGTAGTCGTTTCGAATGCGGAGCTGGCGAAACAAGTTCTTAAAGACAAGGATCAGCAGCTGGCGAACCGCCACCGCAACCGGTCGGCCGCCAGGTTCAGCAACGACGGAGAGGACTTGATATGGGCGGATTATGGGCCCCACTATGTGAAGGTGAGAAAGGTGTGCACAACGGAACTGTTTTCGCCGAAGAGGGTGGAAGCATTGAGACCCATTAGAGAAGATGAGATCTCTGCTATGGTGGAATCCATTTACAGAGATTGCTCTACCACAGGTACCCACGTGTGTTTATATTTTTATTAAGTTATTCGAATCTCGTGATAACTTGTCCAAGATTTTGCATTGATGTATTACTAATATTTTATTGGAATGCGTTGGCAAATACTTGTTGGGCTTTTTAAAGGAATTGAGATCCCCATCCATTCCAAGCTCCAATTCCAAACAGGGTAAAAGGGGTGACGTTTGAAAGATAGTGATACCCCACTTCGAATGCGGTTCTCGTTACATTTTGGTATTAAATTTTTTATTGTGCATTGTTATATGTATAGATGATTGACACTTATGAGAAAATATTAACTTAGGGGAAAATATTGAGATTTTTCTCCCTGTATACGTGTCACTCAATACGTATAATAAGAGATGTAACATCAAGTGTAACAGAACAACCAAAATCTTTGAAATACGTATAATAAGGTTTGCCCCCTTTCTTGGCTTCTTGTTTATCTTTGGACTTGTAAGAATCCGATATTAGCGAGTGCTTGATTCCACTGGCAGTCATGCTCAATTCCATGTCATGAGCTCTCGTAGCCAACTCCTCAAAAGTCTTTGGCTGAATCCCTTTGATTATGTAAAGTAAATTCCACTCAATTCCTTGGATGCACATTTCGATAGCAGACTCTCCGGATAATCGATCCTTGCAGTTTAAACTCAAATTTCTCCATCTATTGATATAATCAATTACGGGCTCTTCCTTCAATTGACGAGTATTAGTTAGCTCAGTCATGCTAACGGTTCTCCTCGTGCTGTAGAAATGATTGAGGAATTCATGCTCCATTTGTACCCAACTGTCAATGAATTCAGGTATTTCTTTTGAGAGAGCGAACGAATTACCTCACCATATGGTCTTCATAAGTACCAGCATCATTGCACGTCTCAATGAAGTGTGCTACGTGTTGTCTTGGGTTTCCCTTGCCATCAAATTGTTGGAACTTGGGAGGCTGGTAGCCAGCTGATATCTTTAAGTTGTTCACTCTTTTTGTGTATGGCTTGGCATAAGTGATGGTAGGCTTGGAAGTCTCCTCAAACCTCTCCATTATCGTTCCAAGTATAATGTCCTTCAGTTGATCTACTTGGAGCATTCCATCAGCCGAAAGTTGCACTCCCCTTTCAGTTTGCTCTTTTTCAGTAGTTTGACGTTTTGTGAACTCTTCTACCTCACTCTCGTCCACAACTCCTTTTTCATTTGCACGGCTAGTCTCCACGATGTCTCTTTTTTCCATCAGTTGGGAAATCTTTATGTCTTGGCCTCTATGTGTTTTGTGAGCCTTTCGATAGCTTTCATCATATTTGCTAGTTACTCCTCAATAGTTGTAGTGCCTGCCATCATTACTGGAGCTGCACTTGAATCAGACGAAGAGCTTGAAGATGAATGAGGGTGTGAGCATGCAGAGTCCTCATCACTATTCTCCTTCGCGGGTGGCTGTTTTCTCGAAGCCACTTCGACCGAAGAGTTGGATCCAGTGGAGGCTTCCGACTGAGCTTTCTTTGACATACTCCTTGTGACAACAACAACATATTCATTCAATGAATTGGAGAGCTTGGAAGCAGCAGTCCTTCCCATTGTGATCTTGACAGGAGTCATTTTGTATCTTCAAAGTTGTAGAGAGAAGAGATAAGAGGAAGAGATGGTCCCACTGGGCGTGCCAAAATTTGTAACAACAAATTTCGTATTTATAATAAAATAAATACAAGTTGAATTACAAATATAATCCGGATGGATTGAACTTGATAATTTAAGAAACAATTTCTATCTATCCTCTGATTCTTCTCTCGAACCAATTTGGACTTTGACTTTGACTTTGACTTGAGTGTGTTGCGCTGACTATGTATGTTGACTGCGCTGACTGTGTATGTTGAGTCGAATCTTCAGTTGAAGCTTGTCCGAACTCGAGTTAGGGGCTTTGTAATGTTAACCAGAGGCGTCGAGCCTTTGTTCGGATTAAACGTGTTTTCTGTGAAAAAACACTCGATCTGGGGGGCTTAGCACCTTTATCCAGGTTCGTATGCTGTTCCTGACCTGAAGAACACTGAAGAACTTAATGTATAAAGAACACTTGATTCGGGGGCTTAGAACCTCGATCCCGGACCGTATGCCGTTCTTGCCTTGAAGATCTTGAGGAGCGATGCTCGTGTTTCAATCTCTTCAGAGTGTTGTCATCTTCGAATGCTTCAGTGTGTGTCTTATGAAGGGAGGAGACCCCTTTATATAGGTGAGAGGTGAAGACTCCCTCATAAATGCCTTGCATTCTGATTGATCCACTCTATTTGGGTCATATTTTGCGGGCTTGGGCTTTCACTTGTTTGGGCTGTAATCAGACATATTTTATTTGGGTCTAATTTAATTTATATGAGTTGGTTTGACTTAAGTCATACCTCATTTAACTTGGACTTGTTTGACTTGGATCAGACCTCCTTTAATTTAAGTCCCATTTAATTTGTTGGGCTAAAATTAATTATCAATTATTTATTAATCTATTTTTAGGAATTAATTTATTTAAATTCCAAAATAAATTAATAATTGATATTTAATCAACAAAATCCACGTGTTGCCATTTAATTGGACCGTAAATTTTAATTGTTTACAGAGATGTAACATCAAGTGTAACAGAACAACCAAAATCTTTGAAATAGGATAACTTGGATCTCTTATTCCACTCCATGCTTCAATTAGGGTATGGATGTGACACTTGATGTTTGAAGGATATTTGAAGGATAAAAATTGCGTGTTCTTGGGACATCGTGTCTCCAAATTCAACGCTTTCCGAAAATTATACACATTAATATTAAACGTTATACCCTTTAGTATAAGAATTTTACCCTTAATTTTCCAAGAAAAAAAACTTATCTTCATGTTTCATTCTATATTTTCAATAAAAAAATTACTACATATCCTTATTAATTAAAGTGCATATACTTTAAAATAATATTATATTCTTAAACATTTTGTGCACACCCTTATAAAGAGGTGATGTGTCACCCCTCTTTACTCTTGAAATAGGAGATGGAGCATGGATTGAAATTAGCTATATATCTCCATTCTTTTTAAACACATTTCTAAAAATATTAATATTATGAATATAAAGTATTAAGCTAAGAAAAGTACTTTGGACCGCAAAGATTAAATTGGTATGTTTTCTTTCTTTTGTCCGATTGATCCAAAAATGCAAGAATTTCCACAGATAAATTGGGAAAGAGTGTGGTGGTAAGGAAATATGTGGGATCAGTGGCATTCAACAACATTACTAGACTTACTTTCGGGAAACGATTCGAGGATGCACAAGGGACCATAAACCAGCAAGGCCTAGAGTTCAAGGCCATTGCCGCCAATGGGATAAAGCTCGGCGCTTCGCTATCTATTGCCGAGCATATCCCATGGCTTCGTTGGGTCGACCCATTGGACGAGGCAGCGTTTGCAAAACATGGAGCTCGTAGAGACCGTCTCACACGAGAGATCATGGACGAGCATGCTCGTGCTCGCCTACAAAATGCTGGATTAGGAGATACACAACACTTTCTTGACGCATTGTTGACACTTAAGGAGAAATATGATCTTAGTGAGAACACCATCATTGGCCTTCTTTGGGTGAGTACATGTGCAACCTAGACTTAAAATCATTTTAAAAAAATTCAAATTTCTTTGTAAATTTACAAAGAAAAAGTGTTTTGAAAAATGAAAAAAATATTTTAGCACGGAGGTAGTATTTTTATAAGAATTATAATCTTAAATTTTCTTAATCATCTTTCAAAATTAGAGTAAAATTAATTGACTAATATTTCTCTTATATATATAATTAGTATGTAAATAATTTATTTAATTTTTATTTTTATATATTTATTTTCGTTTTCTTCTTTCAGCTAGAAACTCTTGATCTTGAGTTTAATAAGTATTTCTTAAGAATTTAGAGTTAAAAACCATAAATAGTTCCAACAATATTTTATTTATTTGAAATGGTCACAATTAAAAGGTTTAAAAATTCAATTAAATGGTTTGTGTTACTCCATTAGATGAAAGACACTTACTAAAGCGAAAGAAAACTAAACCCTAAATCAATGTATAAATCCTAAAAGTAAGAGATTAGATTTCTCCACCCCACCAAGTACTCCCTCCGTCCCACTAAAGTCGTGATATTTTTTTGGGCACGTAGATTAAGGAGTATAATATTTTAATGTAAAGTGAAGTGAGAGCAATAATATTTAATGTGTAGTGAGTAGGTGTATTAGTAGTGTGTGTGGAGTGTGTGTGGGCCAATGTGAATATGTTAATATTTTTTTGTGTGGGTCTCATATGCTTTAAAAGGAATGTAACAACTTCTATGAGACAACCCAAAAAGGAAAATATCACAACTTCTATGGGATGGAGGGAGTATCATTTTACAAAGAGATATTACAAAAAAAATATCACACCAAAGTGTCATAGAATATCCTGTGCCAAGAATATGGAATAAACAATGAAAATCTTGATGATTTTAGTTCACCAGTTTATAATCTTGTATTTTATTCTTACACCAATGGTTAGATATCTGATCACATATTTACTACAGGACATGATCACTGCCGGAATGGACACCACTACCATATCTGTTGAATGGGGTTTGGCATAATTGATGAAGAATCCAAGGGTCAGGCTCAGGAAGAGCTGGACCGGGTAATCGGGCAGGGCCGCATGGTCACAGAGCTAGACATCGCGGCCCTGCCCTATATACAATGTGTAGCTAAGGAATCACAGAGGCTACACCCTCCAACCCCCCTCATGCTCCCCACCGAGCCAATGCCGACGTCAACATCGGTGGTTACGACATCCCCGCCGGCTCTAATGTGATAGTCAACGTTTGGGCCATTGCTCGTGACCCCGAGGTGTTGAAAAACCCCTTGGAGTTTTACCCTTAGAGGTTTCTCGAGGAAGATGTTGACATGAAAGGAGCCGATTTTCGGCTCATACCGTTTGGTGCTGGCAGACGAATGTGCCCAGGGTCACAACTAGGCATCAACCTAGTTACGTCCATGATCGCTCGTCTGCTGAACCATTTTCACTGGGGGATGAGCCCCGGCCAAGAGATCGACATGGGAGAGAGCCCGGGTATAGTGACGTACATGAGGACTCCATTGGAGGCAATTCCCACTCCAAGATTACCTCCCAACTTATACAAACGTGTGCCTCTGGATGCTTAATTTCTTCATTATGTATAGAGTTTCACAAACGTGTACAATTAATTTTAAGATTTCAATTATGGTGTTTCTCTGTTATCATAATGTCATCTAGATTTTTTGAGATATGCTTCACTTCATGAACAGTTTGTCATGAAAAACTTTAACCTGCAATTATTTCAATAATGATGTTTATAAAATCTCTCTTACTGCAGGTAAAGAGTATATTCATTATTTTTTTCTAGATTGAGTATCACTTCATATTTAAAATGGAATAAAAATTGTATGCATTACTTTTTATTTGTGACATGTGAAATGGTCTCAACTCTCACGTAGGACCTACCAAATAAGAAGCTTACGGAGTAACATGCACAATAAACTACTCCCTTCGTCCCATAGAAATTTATATAATTTTTTTTTGGCACGAGATTAAGGAGTATAATAATTTAATGTAAAGTGGAGTGAGAGAAATAATATTTAATGTGTAGTGGGTAGTTGTATTAGAGGTGATATGTGGGGCCCATGAGAATAGATTAATTGTTTTTTGTGTGGGTCTATGTATTAAAAAGGAAATGTGTCAACTTTAGTGGGACAAAGCAAAAAGGAAAGTGTGCCAACTTCTATGGGATGGAGGGAATACCTTTTTTGGAGTATGCCAACCTAGCTCAGATCTGTTGCGACTCGTGGTGGACTTTAGCAACAAAATTAGGTTAATTGTGTTGGGTGCAATATGTAAGGTAAAAATTTTTTATACTATGAAACACGATGAAACAACGAATGTGGAATAGAGAATTCAACTTGTTCCGCTTGTAATATAAACTGCAGTAGATACCCAAGTCTTAGTCCCCATGTAATATTTATAGATTTAATATGTTGATGCTTTCTTAAAAAAAAAGTGTTTTCATTAAACTAACATGCTAATTACATGACAATTTCTTTATTGTTATTGTTAACTGTTTATTAATGATATAATTTTAAACTTTGATAATTTTGTATCTTTAGGTTCTATATTAATATAAGAAATCTTTCAAGTTACGTTTATTTCGAGTTTAATAAATCCTATAGGTTTACAAATCTTATTACTCCATATTTACCTTACATCCTCAATTAAAATTCTCTCTCATTTTCTCTATCTTCTTTTATCTCTTCTCTCCATCAATTAAAATCACTCACACATGTTATAATTCACCTCTTACACATTAATTTAACATGAAATTTAGGGGTTATTTTTGGGTGCACAAGATACATAGGCTATATTTTATGCTATAGTAGTTTTTGTTTATTAAAATTTTAATTTTTGATCTAAAAATGATTATTGATCAGCTATTTAATCTAACTATTCATATTAATTATGTGTACCCTAATTTGATTCAATTTAAACTTATCTTATCAAAATCTAAAACAAACATAAATGATTATCACCATTCATTAATTTATTAAATCTTCTTGTACATTAAAACAAAATACATTTCCAAATTTAGATTTTACCAATTGTGATGTGTCAAGCTTAGGTTGTTAGGGCATTTATGATTTTTTAAATTTTGTGAGGTGTCAAGATTAGTGTATTAGGGTTTTTTTTTTATTTTTTGAAATGGCAATTTATTATTGGTTGGATTTTTTATAATTTATAATTTTTTATTAGTTGATTGATTTTAGGAAATGGTGGGTTCAAACCTCACTAGATGTACTGTTTAATTTTTTAATTTTTTATACTTTAATAACTATTCAATTTATTATTATTATTTTATTAATTAATTGGGCTTATTCGATTCTCAAAGTATTTTATTATTAAATATTAATGGGTTTATTAATGGTATTTTTTACATTATTAACTTCTCTTAAAAAAAAATCTCCACAAATCAAGTCCTTTTAATTTATTTATTAATTCTTAGAAGATTTTGAAAATTCTAATTGGTGTATATGCTTCCAAAATTTCATCCACTATTAAATTCTTAGAAGATGAAAACTATGATATTTTTAAATTATAATCATTAAAATTTACATTTTTTTAATGCATATACATTTTTTATTCTTAAATTATTATTTGTTTTTCAAGCATGTCCAGAATAAAATTTGGGACATGTATGGATTATAGTGATGGAGAGAACTTAGGTTAAAAAGAGAATATAAAAGTAATTGTAGAATGATTTCATATTATTTTTAATTTGAGATATAATTCATAATCATCATCCTAAGTGATATGTGTGATTTATTTTTCTTTACTGATATAGATAATTTTGAATTGAATATGTCAAACTATTAGAAACATTAATTTATTATGTGCATATAATTCAAAATACATTTTAGTAACATAAAAATTATAAATATAAAGATAAATGCATGTGCATTAACTAAGAATAAATTACAATATATTAATATGAAATGAATAGAGAATAAATATTTTTCACTCAATTGAAATTATATATGTTAAAAAAAATTTCTTGATCAACAAAAAATTAAAATTACAATTATCCTAATTCAATATGATTTATTTTAATTTAAATATTATAAATTTAAAAATAATAACAATTACGATAACCTGCATTTCACGTGGGCATCGTACTAGTCTACATAATTTCAAAACAAATACACGTTGAAGAAACTCCTTTTATTAATCATTCAAAATTGTAAAATTAAGGGTATGTTTGAACTTTAGGCATACGTAACATCGGTTGGTTGAATTCAACATAATCTTTTTTGTATAAGGAGTGGAATTAAAAAATAAAAAAGTATCCCGATTAAAATAAAAATTGGAAAGGTAAAAAACGAAAAAATAGTTTAAAAGATCATATTAGAGTTGGGCCAAGTTAAACGATAACACACAATTAATTGGGCTGGGCTTTGGTGGGCCATTTAAATAAGACCAGGAATTCCATTAAACCCTAGATCTCTCTCTCCTTTATTTAGTGCTCTGCAGAGAGTCCTACCCTCTCTCTCTCTCTATATATATCCTTCCTGCACCTACTAGCGCTTTGGTGAGTTTGATTTCTTCTGTGTATTTTTTGTTGATGTGTTAATGGGAATTGGCGTTGCTGTGATGAAATGATGTTATATCCCAGCTCATTATGAGACCTTCTTTGTGTTAGGTCGGGGATCATTACCTTCTCTCACATCTATCTGAGCAATTTCTTCTCTCTCATCTTCTTTTGTTTAATTTGTGGGTGTTCCTTGTGATGATTTTAAACTAAACCATGCTAATTCTGATCATTTTAATGACGAAATCAGAATCTCTATACTTCTCTGAAGGGACAAACACTGTTTTTTTTTTTTTTTTATCAAACTTCTCTTATTCATTTGAATTTGAAAGAATCAAATTCGAATAGTCATTTATAATTGTATTGTAATTCTTTAGAATATTTGCGAATAGTGATACGTTTGATATGAAATTAATCTATAAATATATGTATACACCAGAAATTTCATGAATTTTCGTAATTCATTTGCATTAGAAATGTAATAGATTGCTGGAGGTTTTCATGCGCATATTCAACAATATCCCAGTATGTTTTTATAAATTTTAAATGGTTGTTAGTTTCATGTGAAGCGACCTTATGGTATACTTTAATTAATTTAAAATCTAGCTATACAAATTAAATATGTAGAATATAAATATAATGAGTTGGATAATTCGGTTTACATTGCGAAACTGGACGGATTATACAAATGTTTGCCGGATTCAATCGTTTCAGTCCTATATGCACTTTCCAATTTTAGTTTTGAGAAATTATTGTCTTCACATGTTATACATAATTTGAAAGTTTTTTTATTTATGAATACGAAGTTGAACAATTTAAATCATGAGTTAGGTGCACCCGTGTGTACCCGGGTATAAAGGTGCATCCATATGTATAATTTTTTATTCTATTTTCTCCGTCCTGGTCATAAGCTCGTTGTTTGAATATTATTATTTTATGTGGAGTAGTTGTTAGTTGTATTAGTAATGACGTGGGGTTCTTTAGCTTTTACTAAAGGAGGAAAATTTGGATCTTTGTAAATGAAGAACTTTCGATGTAGCAGAAGGGAATAATAAATTAGTATTATAATATAATAATAAAGTAATATTATAATGCATAATCAAATACTCCTTCCGTTCCATTTTAAATGAAATATTTTTCTTGTCTCAAAAAAGGTTTGCACCTTTTCAAAAACAAAAATTACAAATATAATCATCTTTACCAATATATTTTATTTTTTCATAAAATCATTCTTACCTAACATATTCAATACGCTTTTTCATTTATTTATTACTAAAAAAATATCATAATACTCGTAAAAGTGTCTTATCACTTTCAAGTTATTACTTTTCTTAATCTCCGTATTGAAAGAGGCATGTAAATATTTGTGGGACGAAGGGAGTATACTTTAAAAAATATATTTTAACAATCATTAAAAATATTTTATCTATATAATAATCATAGATCAATTCTTCTCACAAGAAACTTTGTCTGGATAAAAATTGATAAGTACTCACTTTGTCGCAACTTAAATTTTATAGCTTTTTTAGATATGAAATTTAAGAAAAAAATTTGACCACTTTATCAACTCAGAGTAATATGGTATATTTAGCTAATAAATACTCAAGTAAATTATAAAGTACTCCCTCCAGATTTATATTTTTTGTTTGGATATGGTTATTCGAACTTTCGAATTGACTAAACATACCTCAAAAATATTTAAATTTGAGAACTTTATCAACTCAAAGTAATATGGTATATTTTTCCTTTTTACGAGTATATATTACTCATATATGTTATATATTATAATAACAATCATAGGAAAATTTTTTGATCATCACCTGTTAAACCAGTTAAAGGATGTTTTCAACAAAATGTGTTTGAGATAGTTATTGAAATTAAGAATGACAATGGGGTTGAGTTTGGTCAATCTTGGGACCTACACATCAGTAGATGATGTTTAAAATAGCATTGAATTTGAGGGAGATTTTTAGCTGACGTAGGCTCACACATAACCCAGGTCAGCACAGGTTCCCGATCACATGGTCAATGGTGATGTCATCATTGCAGCTTTTTAACGTTTCACAATATAGTTATTCACTTCTTTGATTTATGTTGATTTAATCTCTTTCAATCTCTCTTAGTGCATCAAATGTTCACACCGAATAACCCAGCAGTACATATTTTCGAAACTACCTTAGTCACCTTATATCCCATCCGCACTGAAATATACTCTTTCTTATCAACCCCTATGCACCACCATATCCACTATCGCAACACCCCCTTTTCCACTCATTTTCATATTGCCGGATATAGGGTGCTCACCTTATATCTCATCTGCACCGCGATGGACAATATTTTATCACCAACTCTGCACTGCATCCCCAGCACCGCTTCGTTGTAACCATCATCATTACCCCACTTAATATTTGTATAAACTCATCTCTCCACCCAGTTCCGATACCAGCACCTTCCAATCCCCCTCCCCCACCAATGGCATGTTGTCATCAATCCCATAGTGTATAAGTATATTTGTTAATACTGATCACTTTATCGTTTATATTATTTTCAATATCTTATTTTCTATGAATCTAATCCTGTTTCTTATATGAATATTGTATGTATGAGTAGAGTGTTTTCACAATATAATTAAAAAACCGTAGTAACATTTTTGCTTTGAATACCAACTGTTAACTTAGCCAATGTTAACATCTTTTTATCCCCACTCTCACATAAACACTTCACCCTATATATATATTTTCTTATAATTTGTTGCAATTTGCGTTGATATTATTAGTTGTTTTTGAAATAGTTCATTCCACGCGTATCACCTATAATTTCGGGTACAATTGTAACATTCCTTGAGAAATGTCACACAAATCTTTGCCTTCTTAAAATGCGAGATTGGAAAATAGTTAATCGATATTCAAATGTCCTTCAGGTAAAACAAAGGAAAAAAAAGGAGTTTTACCCAATAACTTTTGTTACTGCTACTACTACCTGATCATTTCCTAAACATAAATCAGCATTCAAAATAAAGGTTTCGAAACATAATAGTGATAAATAATTTCAGAGCACTAGTTTGGCGATGAAAAATTAATTCCTTGTTACTATAATAACAGGAATCTTCCTATAATTTCACATAACTAGTTGAAATCTAAATGGACATCGTAACACACCACTAAATGGTGATTATCTCAACTCAAATTTGAGTTGAGGGCGAAATGGATGATGTCTATTAATAACTTGACCAAAAATCCGAATGACAATTAACAGCAATAGACACATTGAAAACTTAAATTATTCATAAAATCACAGCAGCATAAAGAGCAATAGGAAGTTTCTAATAAAAGCATCAGAGGTTTAACTACATAATGTTCACATGACGGTACCAGATGCATGGACAACACTTTATTCAAAAATATCATTGTCTTCGTCATCATTACTAGGTACACATTAGGAGGAATAAGACCAGAATCCACCGCACGATCCAACACAGAATCACATTATGGAAGATACAATCAGAAATCTTGCCAATGAGTATGTTGAATTCCTGATCAAGAGATGGGTAGCCAGTCTTATTCGCCAAGTTCATTGGGTTCGCCGATCCATTCAATGTCATCCATAGTGGCGATCCTACGCATCATCTAGTCGAAGTTTATGCGCTACATACCATACACCCTAAACACCATCATAAGTGAGGCGAAATTGGGACATCCCTGTATACAGAACATGGCTTGCTGCAAGGTTCTCCTGAATGATATTAAAAATAGTCAATTTGTATTAAGAAGACAACCTTAGGGGACTGTTAATTTGTAAAGATAACTTAAGCGGGATCATCAGGGGCTCAAAGAAAACTTTTCTAAGAAGACAGAGCCAGATCTCGAGCACAGCCGGTAAAAACATTATAATCAAAGTATACACACAACAAATAAAACATTATCATGAACACAATTATGGAAAACATTAGAATTTCTTACACCAATTACGAATCTCCGATACTTATCAGTAACGAAGAAAAAGTTGGTATGAAGGTTGTAATGGACGTCCAGCTGCTCCAAGAACCATAAGAACCTAAGAAGCTGATCAAACATTCGAATGAGTTCACTACCCATGTCCTCTGCATTGTGGAAGAACATCAAATCACCGCTCATATGGTCAGCAGTGTCTAATACCAGTTTACACTTCTCGAGTGTCTGTGAAATCCTTCGAATCCTCACACTCTAGTGTACGAAGAAGGAACCAGAGTATGTACTCATGTTCCATTGGAGAGAAACTAGTTGGAGCGGGGTGAATATTCATATCGCCAAATGTTTATATGAAGTTCTTTCAGCCGGTGTAGACCTTAAGATGGAATGTGTGCCAAGTAGTTGAAGGAGATGCTAATATATTTGTATATGAAATTATTATGTAACCGAGGCTAATGTATATAGATTACAGTGAATAGTTGTGTATAACCGACAATTTTAGACCCCAAAAAGGCTTGCATTGGAGCTCAATCACATCACTGCGTAGAATACGAATAGTCACACCTAAGGACTACACTGCTCACCCCATCTCCCGTTTTCAATGAAAAGATTCACATGTCCATTATTGGAAGCTGCAAATTATAAAATAGACAATAATAAAAAGTGTATAAAATAATCTTATTACTTTATCAAGTCTAATGTTCAGGTCTGGATGTTTTATATTTGTTTAAACACTCCCCCCATTTTTTTAATCTTTTTAAAGCACTGAAAATTATGTTAGTGCCAATGTCGAACCTTGAGAACATTGATAAGCAGATATATTATACTAACATAAGATGGCAAAATGGGTGGTATATATATATATATATATCCGAATAATTTAATCAAGTGAATACTAAAAAATACACTATAATAATGTACATTAATACACTGCTTAATCAATGTATTAAGTAAATCTATTGATAAACTACTCAAGGTGTGATTTCCAGTATTGTTTTTTTATAATTAATACTACTTTAACCATTTTTTTCGTACGTCGAAATGCAGTACACATTGGCATACAGATAATAATAACCTATCTGTCTGATCTATTATTATTACACGACTCCTTAGTTTGTCTTAATCACATAATGCAACCGATGAAAGTTACAGTTTAACAAGAAAGTGTTTAAATGTTATTACCATTGGTACCATGTTCTATGAGACCATGTGATGGTATACTAAACAACATATTTAATCATATATTGCGAATTTTTATATAGGTTGAATGTCAAATGACTATAGTTATTATTACACGAATAGATATACTAGATTTATAGGGAATGTTTATTAATGTCTTTCTACTAAAATCGTTATATTGAATACCTATTTGTTTATGGTAAAGAGAAAATACACATACAAAAATATAAATTTGAATTATGGGATTAAATCGTATCGAGAGAAACTGCGATGGGGGTAGGTTTCTATTAGTAGATTAGCTGCTAATGAAGTGCAGATGTGATAGTTGCGTGAAGGACATGGTTGTTGATGATCATATCAAATGGATGGACAGTGATATGTTTAAGCACGGTGACCACAATGACACACGCATATTGATAACATATTATATCTATATGTTGAATACAACATCCACATGGCATCTAATATGAAGGCACGACTTAAATATTAATTAGGCCTACGATACACGACATAAAAAGTAATGCATTAAAGAAAGAGATGGCGGCAAAAAAATTTTTTCGAGAAGACTCTGCAGATGATTTGTTCCAGTGCAAAGGAATGTGCCGATGTAGGAGCCAATGAAATTGAAGACATAAGAACCATACATATGGTCTATAAACCTATAAATTTCGGTGATTGGGTGTTGCAAATAACTAATAGAGCAGTGTTACACGCGTAGGACAAGAGCAACGTTCCACTGATATCAAGTATAGCTATCAACAAAATCTATCATCTAACATGCGTGTTTTCTTACCAGATAATAACCATAAACAACATTGAACCCTAGAACATGATCCATAAACCATAAAACCGGGTATTATATAATGGTCATTACCCTCCATCTAAATCAACCCTAAAACTCTAAAACCCAAACATCCCTAAAAAAATAGTAATAGAATTCTTACTAGCAGCACCGAGCCCATAGTCCCAACCAGCCCATATTACCATCCCGGCGAGAAATGGATTCTCCATCATGCGTACCCCAATATGGAATTTACAATGATTACCCGTTCTACGTGTTGAATCATAGGGATGAAAACCACATCAATAGTATTTTTAACCTGGTTGATGATCCAACACAGTCAGTGCCGTCACAAGCATTCGATAACAATCGTAAAGATTCGTCCAAAACATCTACAGAACTGGAAGCATCTGTCAATTATGGAAAGGGGCACCTAAATGGATCCCATGCATTTCGAGACACACCCGATGTGTTGAAAGAAAATGCGGTTGACAAGAACATGGATACTCCAGCCATTCGGACGAGAATCTCAGTCAAAAAGTTTTCAAGTATGGTTTCTACCTTTAACACCCAAAAGATTGCCACTGTTAGGGCAATCGGTTTTGGAAGGCTCTTGGAGTTAAAAGAATGTGCCATAAACAAGCCACTTATTCATTATCTAGTCGAAGCCTTTGACACTGACACATGCGCCATCACAGTGGGAGGTGTTGCACACTATCCCACGTCAAAATAGACTTTAGCAAGATAATGGGTGTACCTGAAGGTATAAGTTAACGCAAATGATTTGGCAAAAGCACTACTTTTGTAACGTTACATGTTTTTCTGTTATGTGTATACCCTCACCTATGTTGTTTGAAATGGAAAATAGTTTGGCTTGGAGTAGTTACTAGTGGAAGGCTGTCAAAGATTGAAGACATCCGAGGTAAGTTCGCCACAAATGTGGGGAAAAAACGGTGGTCAAAAGAGTTGACTTGGAGGAGATCCTTCGATCAGAGAACGAATGTGGTGATGACTTTTCACGGGCATTCATGATGTACTCTGCCGCGAGTGTACTAGACACCTCAAACAGTAGTGATCTTAACCAAAGTTACCTGTTCGCCGTGAAGAACTTGGAGAACATTCCACGTACGAACTGGGCCGGGTACTTCTATCATAGGATGATAGATGGCATCGTGAGGCATAAGTACTGCAAGAAAAAATAGTCGTATCTACGCCCTCTTCTTGCAGGTTAGTATCTCTGATAGTTTCACACTTGAGCCATAAAATCCCCATTAGCTGATCCTAAATGAGATATGAGCAGAAATACTACATAACCATTCAACTCGCTGGCGGATTATGTGTAGAAAGGCAGCTGGTGCAGTTTGGGATAATTGGAGAACAGAATCGCCAAGAAATTGCTAGGACGATTAAACATAACAGATGGTCAAGACGGAGATGGTGAGTATATTATTACCTTTGTAAATATATATATATATATATATATATATATATATATATATATATATATATATATATATATATATATATTTGTATAATTCTATTAGGGTTAGCCTCTGTTACTCTGTCCGATAATCTTCCAGCAATAATCATGTCAATGCATATTTGTGCATGAAAATAATATTGTCATTGTTACTTTAAGTCACTTAGTAGATGTAATTGAAGTTATGAAGTCTAATATATATATATATATATATATATATATATATATATATATATATATATATATTTGTATAATTCTATTAGGGTTAGCCTCTGTTACTCTGTCCAGTAATCTTCCAGCAATAATCACGCCAATGCATATTTGTGCATTAAAATAATATTGTCATTGTTACTTTAAGTCACTTAGCAGATATAATTGAAGTTATGAAGTCTACTATGACGCCGCTCAAGCATATAATATTTCCTTTCTGTATTCACCTGTGATGGATTACAAAACGGACAGAACGTTGCCATGTAATATCGACACGCCAGATGCTAATAGTTTGGAAGTCAGTGGAATAAGCAAATCATTGAAATGAAATAACCCAAAAATCTAACTTTTGTTTGGAAAAGCTTTATCTTTGGTGCAGAAATAACTAATCCATTCTTTTTGCAAATATAAAGAAAAGTTTTGAGATGTTTGAAATGTTGTTCTATATTTTGAGAAAATATCAAAATATCATCTATGTAAACAATAGATAAATTTGAATAATCATTGAAAACATCATTCATAATATTTTGAAATTCAGAAGGAGCATTTTTTAGACCAAAAGACATTACGTTCCATTCGTAATGTCCAAAAATAATTGTGAAAGCAGTTTTGTATTTGTCTTCTTCTCTGATCTGTATCTGCCAAAAGCCAGACTTAAGATCGAATTTTGAAAAAATGCATGCTTTATGATATCTTTTAATTAAATATCTTTTATTAGAAATAGGATATCTAATCCATTCGAGAACCTCATTGAGTGGTTTGTAATTAATGACGAGTCTGGGGACTTCTCTTTCCTTCTCTGCTTGATTATTAACATAGAAGGCAGGGCAACTCCAAGGAGACTTAGATGGCCTTATGAGTTTTTTGGAAAGAAAGTATTTGATTTCTTCTTTACAGATGTTAAGAAGATCGTGATTCATTTAAATAGGTCTTGCTTTGGTAATAATAGACTTTTCATTGAAACCAGTAATATAAGGCAAAGAAACAATATGCTTCTTTCTTTCCCAGAAAGCATTGGGAAGGTCAGAGCATACTTCTTTTTTCAAGATATTTTCAAAATCTAAAATTTTATTTTGAATATCCTTTTTGAGTAAATTTTCTTCAATACGAAAATAAGAAACTTCTTCTTTGAGGAAATTTAAATGAGACTTTTTAGACTTAATAACATTTATTTAAGAAATGTAATAATTTTGAAGAAGGGAGACTTCTCTATCTTTGATAGGATGAAGAAATTTGAAATGAATATCTTTTCCCATGATATTGTTAGTAATACCAGTACCATCAACTTTGAAAGGATAAATAGTAGTTAAAAAAGGATTTTCTAAAATAATATCTTGACCCAAGTTTTTGACAAGAATGAAAGGGGTTTTGAAACAATAACCGTCATTGAAAATAAAAGCTTTTGAAAGTTTATACTTAATATGAAGAGGAGTAGCATTAGCAGCTACAAGCCTTTCATTAGTCTTTTCATAATAAATTGAAGGAATAAGACATTCTTTTATGCAATTTTGATCAGTTCCACTATCTATAAGAAATGAAACGTTGATCTTAAAATTGCTTATGACCAAAGTTATGATAGAATTCCATTTTTGAAAAGCTATATGTTCGATACTTTGGATAGCTTCATTATTTGAAGTATCTGGAATAGCATCGATCACCTGATTTTTTGAAGAGCTTTCAGGAATATCTATTTCAGAAACATTTTTGAAAATAGATAATCTGGTTTCTAATTCAAAATCTTTGAGATGAAGATCGTCAATCTCCTTATGCAGATTGCTTATCTCAGCTTTTAGAGTATTAATCTCTCGCTGAAGATCATTAATATTAATATCTGTTTTGATTAAGGATGAGGAAGGAGCCTTGTTGAAAAGCTTTGAAATGCTGAAAGGTTCTATGATAGCAGGAGATTTGTTTTTATTAGGAATGTCATTATTAAGAATTAAATTCCTTAATCTAAGAAGATATTTGTGTTTTTCTTCTAGATCAGGAACTTTGTCGATAAGATCAAACAAGAGTTCTTGTTCAGTCTTCTCTTTTGAAATAATATTTATGTTTAATGGACAGAATCCTTGACAAGAGGACTTGTCTATTTCAAATTCTGAGCTTGTGTAAACTTCTTCTAAATCAGAACTTGAATCAGATTCATTTGAGTAATATTTTTGAGAATTATCATCAGAAATTAAAAGAGCAGAAATCTTATCTCTTAAAACTTCATCATCATGAAAAACTTCATTAATCTTCTTTTTTAAAGGACAGACATCAGCTTTATAGCCTTTTCTGTGACATTTGAAACAAGTAATTTGAAAATTGTCAAAATTCTTTTTAAAAGACTTTCTTTTTGAAAATTTAGTTTTTTATAAAATTTTTCTTTGAAATCATTTTTATAGAGTTTTTTAGGAAAATGCTTTGCTTTGTTTTTGAATCTAGAGGAAGGAGCTTGAATTTTTTGTAATCCAAAAGCTTCGCAGAATGTACCAATCTCCTTACGGTATCTATTCTTTTCAGATCCGTATTTAGATTGTATTTTCAATTATGAACACAACGCAAGTCCTTCTTTTTTAATGAAAGCAAATAATTGACCATATGTAATAGTTTCGAAAGGAATGTCACTTTGACCAGTTGCTTCCTTAAGCTTTTGATAAATTCTTTCACCGAAAAGTTTAGGAAGTCCATCTGTGAATCTTTCTTTCCAAAAAGAAGCATTGCAATCATTTCTTTTTAAAATATGAGTAATGAAAATATCTTTGTACCATCAATAATCAGATAAAGTAGGACATCTGATATCAGATAATATAACTTGTGTTGAATCAAGTTCTTCTTTAGGATTTCTAATGAAATACATGCCAATAGTGAGTATCAACATGTCACAAGCATCATTTTTTGAAATAATAGTACCATCAGGTTCTTCAACCTCAATGGTATGTTGAAGAATATTCTGTTTGTCGTTGAGAGTAAGGGAGTTATCCCACCAATTTTTTAACTGACCAGTGAAGCCAGTGACTATGAGAGCGGCGGCGCTCTCTTCCTTTTGTCCTTGGGCTTTATAAGCAATACGAGCCATGCCCATTTCTTGAAGAGTATTAAGTATTTCATATTCTAATTTGCCATCAATGTTCCATTCATGTATTGAATGACCATCATATTTGGCATTGTTTTTGAAATGTGCCCTTTCTTTGAATAGAATATCTGGAGGAGAATATCTATTATTATAAAAGGCTTTTGCTCCGGATTGGAAATGAATTTTATTAATCTCATTATTATCAGGTTCTGATTCGGATGAGATTTTTGATGAAATGTGTTTGGCTTTGTTCAAACAATTAATGTTTGAAGTATGAGAGGTAGAGGCTATGTGAGGAGTATATGTTTTAATAATGTTTGTAACCTGAGAAGTAGAGGTTTCATTATTATGAGAGGATGAGGTTTTGTGAGAAGATGAAGTCTCAATAAGTCTTTTTGAGATTTTGTCAATGAGAATGGAACTAGCAGAGAGCAGCACATTCTTCTCGATATTAGTGGGAAGGCTTCTAGGATTGAAATGAGGAGTGGAAGTGCTACTTGAAAATTTGGAATCAGAGGATTTTGAATCTATTTTCACCGATAGGTTATCCACCTGTTCTGCTATAGTATGAAAAATCTAATTTGAAAAAATATTTTGTTCAATAACCTTTTTATTATCCTTAGCTACATCTCCCTCCCTTGTTCTAAAAGGGGTAGCTAGGATTTTTTCTTTTTCCAAAAAAATTTTTATATTTTGTAAAGGAGGATAAACAGAAAAAACAAAGACACCATTGTCAAGTTTCCATTTTTTGTGAATACTTTTTTGAACATTTATTTGGTTTAAAGAATAAACATTATCAGAAATATTGTTTATTTTGCAATAAGCATCAAACCAATTTAAAATCATTATATTTGATTTATATTTATGATAAAGACTATTTCTCCATAAAATACCCAATTTTCTTCGAAACTCTCCATCAAGTTTTAAATACCAATCTTTTCTATCATTTTCATCAGGATCATTGAAACAATAATCAATGCATTTAAAATTTGGATATAAGTTTTCAAAAGAAATCATTGAAATACAATTTTTCATTTGAGAAGCTGTAGGGGAAACTGGGTTAATAGATTCCTAATATGAAGGAATAGGAGTTTTGAAATTGACTTTAAGGTTTTGATAACCAGAGTTATCAGAAAAGGAGGAACGAGAATCGATTTCTTGAAATTCTGATGTTGGGAACAACATCATTCTGTCTCAAAGAGTTGAATCTGAGAAGTATTCTTCCTTCAGAATCTTCCTCTATTTCGAAGACTTAGTGTCTTTCTATTCCTCTTGATATTTGAGGATTATTGGTTATGAATTCTGTGGGAATGGTTATTTCATTCTACTTGAGTTTTTTTTGGAACAAAAAAATTTGAACTGCCTGCCTCTATTTGAAGCATAACAGTTTCTTCTTTTGAAGTATGATGCAAAATGAATTTTGGATTGAGCTGTGAAGACATAACACGAAAGTAAACACGATAAATAACAGCAAAATTTTTGCAAAGATTTTTGAACTCGTTACTCTGTAAATGAATATCAAGAATTAATGAATCAATTAATAAAGGATCAGTAATATCAACAGAGAAATCAGGAGCACAATTGAAATAAATAGGACCATTGCAAATATTCGTTTGAATCATAACAAGTAAAGAAGATTTGTAATTTTTTAATCTGTTATCCCTAAGAGCGAGATAAACAGGAGCATCAACACCAATATGAACAAAAGGTTTAATAGCAACTTGAATTAAACCAAAATGAATATATCTGTAACCTTTTTCCAAATACTTTTTAATAGATAATTCGGATAAAAGAGGTAAACTTTGAAATTCTTTTTGAATTGAAATAGTTTCTTCATGAGTTTTAACAGAAAAAGCTATTTTGAAATCAAGAGTACCGATATGATACATAGTTTCAATTTGTTGTTCAGGTATAGTCCAATTTGAGTAATTATTATCCTGAATATGCAATTAATGAGATTGAACAATATTAGAGCTACTCGAACTGTGTTTCGAAAATAAATATCTAAATCTTGACGCCATGAATAATTTGTTTAACAACAATAAGTATAATTGCTTTGCTATAAGTATGAGAATATTACTTAACAAAATTAAGTATATATTTACTTTGCCATAACGTTCGGGAACACTACCGGGACCACCAATCACCAGGCTGACCAACGAATTCACGCTTACCAACGAACTTACCAAGTTCAATAAATATTACTTATAGAATTAAGTAAATATTCAGAACCTAAGTTCAGCAATTAATACTTATGAAATTTCACAAATATTCAGAAATCAAAATTTTGAAATTGTCCTTTCGTATCACAGCCAACATGTGAACTGAATCCGAATACGCAACTTGAATAATAAATAAAATAGCCACAATTCCATTGAACATCATAACAAAACAAAGTTTCAACATGAGTAGTTTTAAAAATGACAAAAACTAACAATAAAAAGTGCGATTGTGAAAATTTGAAAGATACAAAGATGGATCATTGTTTTTCTTCCTTCACCTGTAGAATCTCCTGCAAATCATCGCGTTGCCTGCGAAGCACATGCTAGTGTATGTCGTTGTGAGTAATATTCTTCCAAACTAGACCATGTCGCCCTGGTCTAGTTCCAGTTCGCAGGTGACACCGACCCATCCCCGAGTGAGTTTGTATATCGGAGATTGTCCAGGTCTAACCAGATGACATTCATAACAGACAGGGTGCTTCCTTCCTGATGTGCCGACTTGAACTATCCAATCACCAGTCTGGTTCTCCAATAATGTAACGATAGGTTTGGGGATTGACTACATACAACAAAATTTAGTGAGTATGGATCACGTATACGGATTGTACAGAAATAAGACGTTCAGAAAACACACCAATCGACATGAGGCTGACTCAGCCGTCTTACAGTAGACCACAAATTGGTCGATTCTGGCCTTGTGGGGATCCATTCCGTCGGCGGATGCACTTGCATCACGAGTGTTGCTGTGGATTTATTTCTCTGCAAGAAGAATAAACGTTTTAGGGTTCCAAATTAATAATCCCTCCATCTATCCTCAATGTATTCATTTGCTTTTTGCACGTGAATTAAGGAATATTATTATTTTATGTATAGTAGGTAGTTGTATTAGTGGAGGGTGTGGGTCCCATATTTTATTTGTATTAGTGGAGGGTGTGGAGATTGTTCTCAGTTATGTTGATAACAATACTTATGCATATATAACCAAAATTTACCAAAGTGTATTATTAAAAGTTTTCTTTACCATATTTCATAAATGTTTGCATTGTCAATTTTGACACTTTACTAATTTATTCTAGTATGTTTGTAATACGAATATTCCTGAAGACAACTTGTTTGTGTAGATAAACTATTACTTTAGAGTTTATGTTGAACGACTACTTCATCTAAAAGCTTAAGCTAGTAGAGAGATGAACTGTTTAATACTTAAATAAATTACTCTAACACGCCCCCTCACATGCAGACGGGGATTTTTTACCTCAAGCCTAGCATGTAGGGATGTAATCGAATTGAGTCGAGTGGAACACTATTAGGTTTGAGGATCATTTGTTAAGGAATTATCAAACTCGAGCCCGAGCTTGAACTCGACAAGAAAAAATATCGAACTCGAGCTCGAACTCAAATTGTTTGTTAAGGCTCACGAACACATAAAGTAACTTGTTCATGAACATTTCTTCATGAACATTTAAATAATTTTATACGTGGATATTAAAAGAATATTTCGTTTATAAATATTTGATGTTATTCATAATATTAAATAAACAAACTAACAAAATATAATAAAAAATGGTAAAAAATATTTAAATATTTAAATAAACACTTAAGTTATTATCATATTTGTGTGGTTTAATACAAAATATTTAATTATTGGATATAAATAAATAAATAATAATATATAATACTAAAGAATAATTAAAAAATTTACGAATGCGTTTGCGAGCCATTAACGAGCCCATAAACGAATATGCCCGCGAACTTTCGAGTCGAACACCCTTAGTCTTGAGTTTGATTTGATAGAATATTCGAGCTCAAGATTCAAGCTTGGTTTGGCTCGTTAAGGTTAACGAACGAGTTCGAATGAATATTTTATCGAACCGAGACTCAAATAGTTCGCGAACGGTTTGGTTCGCTTACATCCCTACTAGCATGGGGAATTTTCTCATAAATAGGTGGCAGTGAGGTTCGAACCCTGGACCTTTGTTAACCATAGGCTCTGTATTATGTTAAACGACCACCTCATCTAAAAATTTAAGTTAGTAGAGAGATGAAACATTTAATAATTAATCAATCCTCTGATTCTTCTCTCGAACCAATGTGGCTTTGACTTGACTTTAACTTGACTTGTGTTTGTTGACTTTGACTTCTTTGACGAAGTGTATGCTGACTGTGTTGACAGCGTATGTTGACTTAATTGTGTGTTGAGTCGGATCTTCAAACGAAGCTTGTCCGAGCTCGAGTGTGTAGTCTTGAACGTTGACCCGGAGGCGTTGAACCTTTGTTCGGATTGAACGTTGACTGAGAGCTTTTCATGAAGAACACTTGATCTGGGGATTTGAAGCCTTGATCCCAGATTAGTGGCTGTTCTTGACTTGAAGCTTGAAGATGCTTTGAGGCTTGAAGCATTGGAGGCTTGAAGACTTGAAGCTTTGTTGAAGATCTTGAGCTTGAAGCTTTGAAGGCTTGAAGACTTGAAGATCTTGAGCTTGAAGCTTTAGAGGCTTGAAGACTTGAAGATTTGAAGACCGCTTGAAGACTTGAATATTTGTTGAAGATCTTGAGCTCGAAGCTTTGAGGCTTGAAGACTTGAAGATCTTGAACTTGAAGCTTTAGAGGCTTGAAGACATGAAGATTTGAAGCCCGCTTGAAGACTTGAAGATCCTCGAAGGCCGCTTGAAGATCCTCGAAGGCCGCTTGAAGACTTGAAGCTTTGTTGAAGATTTGAAGATCGGTTGAAGTTCTTCGCTCGTTCGCTTGGAGCTTGAAGATCACTTGAAGATCGTTGCTCGTGCTCTCGAAGACTTGAAGATTGCTTGAAGATCCTCGTTCGTTCTTTGCTTAGAGCTTGAAGATCGTTGCTCGTGTTCCTGATCTCTTTAGGAGTGTATTGTCTTCGGCTGCTCGAATGTCTGTCTCCCAAATGAATGGTGGAGACTCCTTTTTATAGGTGAGAAGGGAGGTCCAGGCCATTGGGCCTCACTTAGTGGGCTTGAGCTCCAACTTGATTGAACCATAATTGGGCCTATTTGATTTGGGTCTGATTTAATTTGTCTGGGTTTGTTTGACTTGGGTCAGGCCTCATTTGACTTGGGCTTGATTGACTTGGGTCAGGCCTCATTTGACTTTGGCTTAATTGACTTGGGTTTGACCTCATTTGACTTGAGCTTAGTTGACTTGGGTCAGACCTCATTTAATTTAAGCCTATTTAATGTATTGTGCTCAAATTATTTATTAATTTACTTTAGAAATTAATTTATTTAAATTCTAAAATAAATTAATATTTAATCAATAAAATCCACGTGTCGCCATTTAATTGGACCGTAAATTTTAATTGCTTACAAATGGATTTATTCACGGACGACATGTCTTGATGTGAAGGAATTGCAAATACTTCTTTATTTTCTTTTATACTTGTAATCTTGGGCTAGAGAAATTACTTTGTCCAACAAAGTAATGTCTTGGTCCAACTTTATTTTGAGTGAGCCCATTTCCCCTTTTCAAGTGGCCCATTTTACTTTCTTAAGCCCAAATCAACTTACTTTTCTGCCTCAGTCCAGTATTACGGGAAATACAGATTTGTTTCTTGCTCATTAGGCTGATTCTGTAAATCTTATTCCAATTAATCTGCCATCAATCTTTCTTCCCAACTGATTCTGTAAATCTTATTCCAATCAAACAAGCTAATTTGTAATAAATGAAATCTCTTAAAACATGGGAGATTTCAATTATGCAAATAAACTCCATGGCTGCAGGCTCCTCACTATATAATAGGAGGTTTAGTGCATTTTTTTTATCCGCAAATTGTAAGAATTGACTTTCCAGCTTTTTTTCTTTTCTTCAAAAATTTTTTTTTACTTCTTTGTTCTTTCGCCTGGCAACCACGTTTGCTATTTGTTATTTCCCACATAGCATTATTTATCTATTTATTTATTTTCTTTATGTACCATCATATGCTCATGGACTTAACAATATGTTTCAAAACATGTATAATTATCATATCTTGTGACACCACACAACTCCACGTTTTCATGAGACTCTTGTTACTGGTGATGGTAATGAAAGTATCAAGAATGAGAATTTATAAGTCTTATATGTCAAGGCGATTTGCCATGTGGAGATGGCTTCGCAGTGGCGAGTTTGACTGCACGCGATGGTCATACAGGTCTGGCGATCGCGATGAGATCCGGACAGCGGCGTGCGATGGCGGCTTCGAAGCAACTTATAGCGCGCCGGTGGTCAGCGGTTGCGGTGATTCTTCCCTACGGCATCTGTTTCTAGCGACTGTCAGCAGAGGGCAAGTGGTAGATGGAGTGCGTCACAGTTTTTTGGAGGCTAGCAACGAGCGATGGGTGATGCAGCGGTTGAAGATGGAAGGGGGCCACGATCGGCTGGAAGAGTGATTCCTGTTGGCTATAGCAGCGGATCCGATGAAGAGGCTGTGCGACTACGTGAGGATCTCCGGCGGTGAGCAATACTGAGTAGCAACAGCAACAGAGGTGGCGGCTGTCAGTACCGGCTGATGGGCTTAATTTTTTACGGCAATCCCCAACGACCGGTTGCAGTAGAGTTCACAACAGCCCACGAAGCTTCAAACAGTTGGCGATGCAACTGGAAGAAGCCTGCTGATGGTGGTTGGATAAAGATTGCGGTTCTGGCAGTGAAGTGATGACGTGGCTGGACTCATCGACAACTTTAGTAGCAGGCGTCAAGCGAAAGACCCGGCGGCCAAAAACTCCAGTGACGAACCTGGGCGACTGCAGGTTCGATGAGCGACAACGATCGAGAGAGATGGTCGTAGCTGAACAATGATTTGCAGCGAGCAGCCTTCGTAATTCCGGCTGTGAGGCGTGGTGAGTGGATAGGTGTAATGGCTGAAGTGGCGACGGCAGCGATGGCCATCAGTCCATGGCCAGTGGTGACAGCGTGAGCGCGGCGGTCGTAGGGCAGCAGCTTGACCTGCGTGGACGTCGGTCGGTGGTCTTGCATGATGTTGGTGTGAAACATATCTGGCAATGATCGACGACTGAGGCTGCTGCTTCGCAACACGTAGAAACGATGATGGCGGGAAACCTCATCACATGGTGGTCGCTCACCGATGGTGAACGGCAAATCCGGCTGGAGCTTTGCTTACCATTCTGAGCGGCGGCAGATGGGCTTCGTACCCTTTGGCTTCGGAGTAATCAGCGGCACGAGATGACGTCCGTTGGCGAGGCCGCGGTGGGAGGCAATGACAGCTAAGCATCGGCGGGAGCGGCGAGATGCAGCGTCAGTCCAGATTGAGGGGCGTGAGCAATTGATGTGACTGGACGGTGATCTCATGCGAAGAGTACGACTGATGGAGAAGATTGCTGTGAGTCATGTTAGCAGCTCGATCGACCGCTTTTTCGACAGTGGAGGTGGATGATATCAATCCCGGTCCGACCTGGTAGCACGACGGCAGTCCGCAATGGGTGATGGGCAGTGGAGGAGTGAAATTCGGCGGCCCTTGCAGCGGTTGCAGTGGCGAGGAGATGTGGCGACGATGATGGCGGCGCGGCGAAGACTCTGGAGGATGATGGATGTTGATGGTTGTTCTTGGCTCATTGATTTACTGAGGGATTAAAGTTCTTAATCACAAAGCCAAGAACGAATACCATCAAACACAATAAACACTAAAATAGAGACCAGTAAAGAGATCAAAGCCTCTCAAAATGTCAATTCCCACCAAAGAAGACAACTGATTTTATTACTCTCCCTTAGAACAACACTCATCTTTTTTTCGATTCTTAGAAGTGCAATGTCTAAAGTGAATGTCCCAAAAAAACCTGCCTCTCTCCTGTGAGAGAGGTTATTTATATTATCTTAAATACCCTAACATCAGACCAATCGTCTAGTGCCACCTAGATGAAGATAATTCGCCTTTAATTAAGCTGTCTAGTACCCCGACAAGTTGCATGGGTGGTCTGAGCGCCGTTTGTTGTACTGCAAGAGTTTGCAGAGTGTCTCCATCCTTTGCTGGCTTCCCATTGGTTGTTGGAGTTAGGCTCGCCAGTCCACTGTTGTCTTCTAGTTAGGATTGCCGCCCAAGATATCTCCTCTTCCCGTTAGTGTTGTCTTCTAGCCTGCGGTACTTGTACTCTTTCATTATGATGCCCATCCTCTGTTGTCCTGCTTTCGCCGTCCTTCTCTGGTCTACGGACAGGTTGGCTTTTGATACTGGGGAGTCTGTCCGAGGTCTCGGCCAGGCGGAATGTGGACGCCGAGGGGACTTCCCACTGAGGGTTCTTCATTGGCTTCCGAACTGTTGTGATTCTTATTGGGCTGCCTTAATTCCCTTCTCCTCTAAGTCTTTCGGTTGGGCCGCCGAGTGGTTGAGCCTCCCCTTTCAAGTATCACGAGCCTATTGGGCCTCTCGGGCCTAACAAGTATGGGGGATATAATACCCATAACATTAGCCCCTCGAGCCTGAATAATTTCCTGGCTTGAGATTGTTCAGGGTCGAACTGTACTTCACGGGTTATATCCCTCATGCTTCGGTACCTGCGATATTAGGATTCCTTCCATCTCGGCTCCCCGTGGCTCTAGATCGCTGCCCTTGTTTTGATAATCCTCTACCTTATCGAGTTTTTCGTACCATTTTTAAGATATTTTCGTTTCGGTTGGGGGCATATCTGGTATTTGGAGTGTACCTATCGATTTGAAATTCGAATTTTAAATTTTTTTATCAGTTTCTCCTTCCTTTGCTTCCTCTTTTTTCTCCCTTTGATTCTGCAGGTTGTTGGCCTTCCTTCTATTCAGTAGTTCGCCTTCCTCTTCCAGGTATTACTCTCCTCTCCTCTTTCTTCTTTTTTTCCTGGCTCATTTTCTTTCGTGTCCCTAAATCTGTCGTCGCTGTGGTTTAGGGTTTTCTCCTTTTCTTGTTTTCACGCTTTACTTTCCCTTGTGTCCATCGCGGTATGGCTTGTGAGGGGTCCTCTTCTCTTCCTAGATCCCCCAGATCTCCTTCCCATTCGATCGATTCCTCGCTCGGTGATTCTAGGTTACCTTCATCATCATCCTCGTCGTCTTCTGAGGATCGTTTTGATCCTCTGTCTCCATCTCAGATTGCCTTTAACCAACAGGTTATCGACTTTATTTCTGCTTTTACAATGGAGCCCAATCCTGGGATTGGCGATGCTGGTCCTGAGTAGTTAGGTCATCTTGGACAACTTCGGTTGTGGGATAAAAAACCACTTTTTCCACTGCCGAGGTTCCGTCGACCCTTAACGACTCCTGATTACGGAAGAGCCCCGTTATTGCTCTTGGCAAGTTCAAGTGTGGGGAGGGTATCGATTTTTATCTTCCTTTTCCTGACGCGCGTATGTGCTACGCTCCGCCCAACACTGTGGCAGTTTATGAACTGCAGCTTGAGCTCGGTCTTAGGTTTCCCTTCCACCCCTTTATTCGGGATATTTTCAAATTTTGGAGTATAGCCCCTTCTCAACTGGCTCCGAATGGTTGGGATGTCTTGATGGGGATTTTGGTCCTTTTCTAGAAAAGAAAATACTCTTTCTTGACTACTGCTGAAATCAACTTCTTGTACCGGCTCACCCCGAATCACCGGACGAAGAGTTATTATTATTTGGTGCCGCGCCATACCAATCTCGTTGCTTCCCTGTCCAGTTCTATTAAAGGGTGGAAGCATCCTTGGTTTTGGGTTCGTGGGTCCTGGAGAGGGGACTCTGTATATGACCTCGAGGACCCTCAGAATCCCACTGTGCTCCCCAGATGTTCTTTCTTCAAGCCTGTCATCAGTGCGTGTATGTTTCTGTTGGCTTTCTTCTTATGTTATATGGGACCTTCTAACAATTCCTTTTTTACTTTGTGCAGTAAGGGATTCGTGCGCCCTCGAGACACTGTCGTCCGAATTTCAGAAGGCTTTTCATCGTGTTCGCAAACTCTCCGAGACGAGATGCAATTATCAGCACGTTCTACGAGGGAAAAACTTTTTTAAAACCAGCTTTACTACCACATCCATAGCCATGCCAGGTAGTTTATTTGTGATTATTTCTTTGTCTGGAGAGCTTGTTGTATAGTTCTTCCTCTTGTATTAATCTTCCTTTCGTCTATTTTATCACCTTCAGGGGAGAGGAAACGTCTTATGCCCAACCCTATTTGCATGGGTATTCTCCCGTCCGTTCGCCAGCGGGTTGCCCTTTCTAAAGGAAAAAGAGAGCTTCCCAGACTTCCCCTCCGAAGACCTCTGAAGTCCCTCTTGCTGTGCAGCCCCTTACATCTGTTAGGATTTGAGAAGCTTCGGATCTCATTTCTAAGAGGTTGGAGGCTGATCTCGTTCGGGTGTCTGCTTTGGGTCATCGGGAGGGGGTTTCTAAAAAAGCCTCCAGAGCCCCAAAATCCAAGAAAGGGGTGTCTGGGCTCGCAGCCTCTAAGCCTGTTGCTATGAAATGGAAATATAAACTAATGGACGAGACTTTCGAAGAGGATACTCACGATAGCACTGCTCTTACTACTCGCCCTTCGAAAAGAACCAAGGATGATGATGTGGGTGTTGTCTTTGTCGGCTCTTCCGTAGCTCCTCAGGAGACCATTGAAGTTTACAATATCAGCTCTTCCCCCTCTCCTGATACCTTAGTCCGATCTCCTTTTGTTACTTTTGGCACGTCGCGAGGTGCTCTCCCGTCTAAGGCTCAGCAGACCTTCGGTGGTACTTTCTATGATCCGGCATCTCACCGTTCCCCTTCTGAGATGTGGCGATATTTACAAGGGAATACTCCTGTGCGGTTCTGGTCACACGGCGGTCCCTCTTCTGAGGGTGCCTCTTTCGTTCTGCCTGTGTCGGATGATGCTACTCCATTCCTCCCCGTAGATCCTATGGTTGATCAAGAGATATTACAGAAGTATGGTTATTTGGATGAGGTCGGGAAAACCTTCGTCCGAACTCAAGAGCTCCTGCTCGATTTTGACGCTCCTACGTGTTTGGCTCGTGCTGCCACCTTCCCCTTTAAGGGGTGTACTCATGAACTCCTTGAACGTATGGAAAATACGTCTGCCAAAGATTCTCTTCATAACATTTCCGATCATGCAGGTTGGCTAGCACTTCATGCTGTTAATGTCTTGCATCGTATTTCTGGGTTGGATAGAAGTGACTCCTGTCTGCAAGATGAAGTTACTTCGTTGGCTCAAAAGGTGAGGAACTATGAGAGGAAAGTATCCGACGCCGGCACGGCTGAGGCTCTGATCAAGGGCCAGTTGAGGGTTGAGCAAGATAAAAGAGCCGAGCTACGGGAAGCTCCAGATCTGAGGATGTTATTGCAGAGGGTTTAGATCAAGGTGCTTTCGGATACGATTGCAGCTTCGGAGGTCAAACACCAGGAGGAGATTGTGGCGAAGGAGAACCAACTCCAAGCCGAGCTATCCCGGGTTCAGAGTAACTTGCATGCCCTCCGGATATCTTCCGAACAGGAACTTGAAAAGGCGCGGCAGGAAAGGGAAGCGTCAGAGGTTTCTTACACTCATAAGATTAAGGCATCCGAGGATGTTATTGCAGAGGTCTTGAGGGAGCGTGATACGGCCTTGGCTGAGATAGAGCGTGTGAATGATGCTTTTCTTCTATCAGAGGCGGATAATCAATACTATGGGGAAGTTATCCTTCCGAAGACCAGGATTCACTGCTTCTGCTCTTGCGCCTCCGCTTTTGCCCAAGTCTTTGCTCAGAGACCCTATCCTGATTGCCTCGATGACATGCGCAGCATTCTCCATCAAGCCCTTAGCGAGGAGAAGATGCCTCTTGGGGTGACTCTGAAGGACGACCTTAATTTTGGGGTTCTCGGTGGGTATTCTGACTTCATCACTGACATTCCCAAGGAGTCTGTCAGAGGGTATGAGGAGGGTCGATCCGATGAAGAATTTTCTGATGATGTCTTAGCTCTCGTCTTGGTTGATTCTAGGGTTGAGGATCCACCTGCCAGCTCCCGCTGAATCTGTAAGGGGACCTATTCAAGAGTTTCCCGCTGAGCCTGAGCTTTCCACCCTCGGCGGTGCACATATTCCTGGTCAAATTGCTTCTGTCGAGGTTTCCACAGTTTTGCCTACCGAGGCAGCTACAGCTCCTTCGATTCCCCTGGCCCCAGAGATCGCTCTTGCCTCTGATCATGCCACGGATGTCGACATTTCATTGAGGCCGACGACCTCCGTGGCTCCATTGGGTTCTTCCGAAGATGCGGTGCCGAGGAGCGGGGATCCGCAATCTACAGAGGTGGTTGATTCCGAAGCCTCCCTGGATGATCAATGAAGTGTCACCGAGCCCCTGGAGTTGACTAGGACATTTTTTCCTTGTTCAGATATTCTGTATCTTTCTTGTCTTCCCTTTATTCATGTTTGATAGGACCTTGAATCACTCTTGCTTTCGTTGTAACTCATTTATTTGTGAATAAAGTGCCTTCTCTTTCCTGTCCATTGCTCTTGCAAGGGTGTTCTGGTAACTTGCCTCTAATTTCAAACATAATCGTCGTTTTTCTATCGTGGGCTGTCACGTCGTTGATCAGGTGTCACGTGTATTAATCTGGGCTCTCCCTTTTTCTTGGGAGTTGTAATGTCTTTTCATCCTGGCCGTTGGATCTTAGCCATTTTTGTTCCATAACTTCCCATGAAGACACCTGCCGTGCCTCACTTTGTCAGATAGTTTCCTTTTTGATTTTGCAAAATTCAAATCCTCCGTATCCTCTCCCCTATATTTTCATTTTTCTTTAACCTAATTCCCCTGATATCTTCGCAACTTCTTAACATTTCACTATCTTTGTTCATTCCGAGAATCCCCATTTCTTCTTCTGCCTTTTTGCCCAACCCTAATTCTCAAATTCTCAATTCGATTCTCCATTTGAGTGAACAATGTCTAGTCAAGGTACTCCACCTCCACATGATATTCAAGAAGTGAATACATCCGATGATTCGCCGTCGCGGCACGCGCAGCCTGGTACCCGCAGCTCTAATCGTCTCTGCCGGATGCCCCATCCTAATCTGAGGGATTTATCTTCGTCCTCTTCCTCGGGCGAGAACTAGGCTTCTGTCCCTTCTTCCGACCGGTAACTGGTCCCTGATGTGCCGGCTGGCGGTGTTTGTGGCACCACAATATTCATCGATGCTGATTTGGGTGCGATACTTCCTCTTAGCGTGGGGGATTATCTTCCTGCTCGCTACGATGTTGGTGAGTTGGGGGTTACTTTCCGAGGGGTGGCCCAGCGTCTTAGTTGGGTGTCAGCTACCAGGTTGTCTTTGAAATGATTGGAAGAGCTTCATCGGTGATACGGTAACCCTAACATCATCTTTGAGCCCCCCTTGGGTGGAGTTCCCATTTTCGAGCCTCCTCCCTATCGTACAGCGTTCTATTACTCTCTCGTTCTTGTCGGGTTACGCCTTCCAATTCCTCCTGTTGCTGGCCTACTGTTGCAAAGGTGGTGGGATATGGCTATAGGCTAGTTGTTGCCCTCTTCTTGGTTGCGCCTAATCTCCACCATGTCGCTATTCCATGTGTTGGGCCATACTATCCGAGATCCGTTTGAGTTAGAGTTTCTCTTTGTTTATGCTGCGTCTGTCCGTTCTGGAGGTTTCTACCACTTGTTGCCTCGTAACAATCATCATTTTGTGGGGGCTTCTGATGTCATTGGTCGGAGCTGGGAGCGAGCCTAATTTTGGCAAGGTGGTGACTATCGCACTCGCGTCAATGGTGCCTCTTTGACTTTTCCCATTCGGTTCCTACCGTTGGATAAGTGTACGATCCTTTCTTGCCTCCTGAGCCCTAGCTTACATGTCTTTCGTAGTTTCTGATGTCATTTTTGCATAGGTCCTCCCCCTCGTCCTCTTGAACTGTTGAGCGATGGCTTTCGCCGCTACGAAATCTTATCTCGTGGGGGAACACTTATAGGGTCTATCCACTGCTTTCCGAGCCTATTCTAGTTTCGGTTGGGTTGTCCACTTTTGGCTGCGGCGCAACCACTGGTGCTTCCCTTTTCTTAGCTGTCCTGCCCTCTTTATTCCATGACTAACTTTTCTTCCATCTTTTATTTCTAGGTGAGCTCCGAAATGCATTTTCCCCTGCGGGTCGACTGGTTCCGTGGCTGGTTTGTCATTAGCCCCGTATAAATATGTTTACCAGTTTTCGAATGATGAAGCCGATCTCGATTATCTTGCAAGTTATCCACCTCCTGACCAAGATGCGGAAATGGATGACCTGTCTGTTGGCTCTGGGACATGAAGCTTGGTGAAGATTTGTTGGTTACACAGTTTACCGAGCATAGGGTTCTGCCCCCTTTGTCGCCTCTCCATCTGCATTCGCGTCGCTCTGTCATTGTTCTTTCTGGTATTTCTACTGTCCCCAGCTCTAGGTCTGCTTCTTCTCCACTGCTCAGAAAAGAGAAAGAAGTGTTTACGAACACGGCGGGCCTTCTCATTCGACTGGAATCAGCTTCATGCCTCGTTCATTCCCCTCCACTGGTGAGTTCGATCTCCTTGCTAAGAGACTAAGGGGGATAATCACTTCCCTTCGAGCTTCCTCCTCCTTTCCGTGTTTATTAAATTTTGATCTGTGGTACCCTTTTGCAGACCTTCCTCCCATCCTGTCCGGGGTAGAAATGCCGCCTGAAAAGGATCCCAATAAGGATCTAGACGAGGATTCGGAGGAGGATCCAGAGGAGGATCCCGAGGTGGATCCCGAGGTGGGGATTGGCAGTGACTCTGAGGTGAGGATTACGACATGATGGTTGGTCCGAGGAGGAGGTCCATCCATGTGGCCGATGTCGGCTCTGTTCCCTCAACCTCTTGAGCCGTTCCGACAATCCCTTTTCCCAGCCCGGATCTAGAGGGATCAGTTGATGCGACCAATCCCACCGATATGAATGTTGAGGCTACCCGATTGGCTACCGAGAGAGCTCGTGAACTAGGGAAAGGTAGGACTGAGGAAGATGATGAGCCTGCTCTGGCTGAGTTACGAGAACTAGGGCTCTGGGGCTTTGACGCGGGTGTTAGTTCTCGGGTCCCACATCAAGCTTCTCCAACCATCGTCCCTAGCTCTCTTTCTCAAGACTCATTGGGTTTTGCCATGATGGCTGGAGTTATCGTCGCTTCTCTCGCCTCTTCACTGCACTTTATGGATCAATATCGTGTGTTCGCCAACCGGCTTATCAATCGCTCCGAAGGATCTTCTGCCAGTTTTGAGGAAAGAATACATGCTCTGGAGGTCGAGAACGCCGAGCTGAACTCCCTTGTGACACACCAGAGGAAACGATTGGCTGTTTTGGAATTCGAGGTTGATATAGGATGGGCTACTCTCGAGTCTGTGGAGGCGAGTTTAACCGAGACTGAGATTGCTAGAGATACTGCAAGAGTTGAGGCCGCTGAGGCATGCGCTGGGTTGATTGAAGCCGAGGCTCGCATTCGAGCCTTAGAGCAGCGTATTCCTTATCCCGGCTCGGCAGAAGAGAGGGCCATTCGTGCGGAAGCTAAGTTGAAAGAAATGGATGACAAGATGGCGGGCATTTTCCATTCTTTTGGCAGCCGAAAGAAAGATTGATGTCTTCCATATTTTCTGTTTGCCGGCTAGTTCCTGCTTTGCCCCGGTTCTGATATTGTTTGTGATTTTTTCTTGCAATGTCTTCATAGATTTTGAATATTGACTGCTTCCGTTTGTGTTTTGCCCACGTCGGGGGGTTGATTCTCATGTTGGTTTTTTTATAGTATCAATCTTTGAAGAATGCCGATTATTTACTGTTGATATGTGTACCTGTTGTGTTTTTATATGTGCTCGTCCCTACTGTGCTTCATCGCTTGTTTATTCATCCTCTGTGCAGACGTTCATTCTGCTGTTTGGTGAATCCATATTCTTGCATGACTGCCCGCAATTCTGGGGTTATAACTCTATCTCCACGCTCTGCTATATACTTTGTATTGGCTCCCGAGCCTCCGAGTATATCCGATCTATTTTATAAGCTGTCCCGAAGTTCCCCTCCGTTCAGATCCTGATGTCTCGCGATGTATCGAAGAGATTTCCTTTTATTTTAAACCTAAAGTTTCGATCTTTGCACACATCTGTTCTGTGTACCCATTCGCGTTTTATTTTGACGCCATTCCGCGGTCGATCCCCCTATACCCAGGGCTCTTCCCGCCAGCTTTTTTAATTTTGCTCCTCGATACCTCGATTTCGACTTTTTAGCATGATGCCTCGGCATCTTTTTTCTAATTTCCCGAATCCGACATTTCCGCCTTTCGATTCCATTCCTGATGCCTCCGCATCCTTGTTCCATTTTCTGAATCCGATGTTCTCGCCTTTTCATCCTGGTTTGATTCTACCTTTTTTTACATCTTAGTATTTACCGATGTTATGGTATCCCTTTAACCATACATAGGCACATTGACATTCTTAATCATATACCATTAAAAAGATTTCTCTAAATTGATATCCTTAACCATATATCATCAAAAAGATTTCCATACACAATTTGCACTTCCATATAGTATGGCCTAATGCCTTAATTAAAAGCTATAAAAATTCGTGTCACCAACCTCATTCGACCTCGCCTTTTTTTTCTTTTACTTATAATATTTCTTCAAATGTTGGGCGTTCCACGGGTGAGGTATCTTTTTTCCATCTACTTCTTCTAGCTCATATGCTCCTCCTTCCAGAACCCTCTTGATTACGTAAGGACCTTCCCAGTTTTGGCCAGTGCTCTATGCCATTGGGCCCACTATTTTCCGTAGCACCAGTTCTCCACCTTTGAACCTTCTCAGTTTTGTCTTAGAGTTATAAAATCTCTCTGCTCTCTGCTTGTAGATCGCAATATGTAACTCCGCCTTCAATCTCTTTTCTTCCAATAGGTCTAAGCACTCTCGGATCAATTCATCGTTTGCCCCTACTTGGTGGAGTGTGACTCTAGGGCTGGGCTCTCCTATTTCCACCGGTATCACTGCCTCAGCACCAAAGTCTATTGAGAACGAGGTTTCATTGGTGGATATTCTTGTCGTCGTCCTGTAGGACAAAAGCACTCCCGGTAATTCTTCTAGACATTTCCCATCCAACTTTTCCAACCTGGCTTTTAGCGTGTGTTTGATGATCTTATTCACTGCTTCTACCTGCCCATTGGGTTGCGGGTGGTATGGTGTTGAGGACCATTTCTTAATGCCGTAGTCTTTACAAAACTTTCTTAGCTTGTTGTTGTCAAACTGTTTGCTGTTGTCCATCACTATGGCAAACGGTATCCCAAATCGGCATATGATATTCTCCCATATGAACTTCTAAACCCTAGCCACGGTGATCGTCGAGAGGGGCTTAGCCTCTGCCCACTTTGTGAAATAATCTACTGCCACGATAGCAAATTTGTTTTCTCCTTTTCCAGTCGGAAGTGGTCCGATTAAATCAATCTCCCATTTCGCGAAAGGTCATGGGCTGAACAACGAGGTCAATTGCTCTGAAGGTGCTCTCACAATGGAGCCAGTCTTTAACATGTCGCGCATGCCCTCACATATTGGGTGGCGTCCTTCTTTAACGTCGGCCAAAAGTAACCTTGCCTGATCACCTTGTGGGCTAAAGCGATCTCGCCCGTGTGGTTTCTGCATACGCCTTCATGGATCTCAGCTAGCACATAGCATGCTTCTTCGGGAGCTAGGCATTTCAAGAGTGGTACCGAATACCCTCTCTTGTACAACTTTCCTTCCAACAAGACGTACCTTGCTGATCGAAGCCTGATTTGTCGAGCTTTATCCTTGTCTGCGAGAGTCATCCCCTCTTCCAGATATGCCCTGATTGGGGTCATCCATGACTCCTTTGTTGGCTGATCGTCTAAGGCCCACACGGTGGCATCCGAAGGGTTCTCCTGCCTCACTATATTGATGTTATTCATGTCCTCAGAGTTTGATGTTGTGGTTAGCTTGGCTAATGCATCCGCCCCCATATTATCTTTCATGTCAATGCATTCTAGGAATACATGTTTAAACTTCTGCAATATGCCGGCCGCTAGCCCTCTATAGTGGCTCATGTGCTCATCCCTAGCCTCGTATTATCCTTTCATCTGGTTCACTACCAATTGCGAGTCGCTGTATAACATCAGCTCATCTACTCCCATGGCCAATGCCATCCTCAAACCGTCCAGCAGGGCCTCATATTCTGTCTTGTTGTTGGTAGCCAGAAAACCAAATCGGATTACAGTTGAGAAGGTTTTCCCAGATGGAGTTCGAATGATTATTTCGGCACTCGACGCCGTTGCTGTTGCCGAGCCGTCCACGTGCGTAACCCAAGGTTTTCTCTTTTTCTCTTCGGTTGGGGCTGGGAAAGTTAGCTCCACTATGAAGTATGTCATGACTTGCCCTTTGACTGCAATCCTCGGTAGATACGTTATGTCGAACTGCCCTAGTTCAACTGACCACTTCAGCAGCCTCCTCGCTGCGTCTGGTCTTTGGAGCACTTGCCTTAAGGGAAATGTCGTTAGTACTTCTATGGTATGTTCCATGAAGTACGGCCTCAACTTCCTTGAACTCATGACTAGAGCATACGCTATTTTTTCCATTACCGAGTATTTGAGCTCTGCGTCTCTCAGGGATTGGCTCACAAAGTATACTGACTTTTGATTCTTTTCTTCTATTTTGATCAATACTGAACTGATCGCTTTTCCCGACACTACTAGGAACAGCTGCAATGTTTCGCCTGGTGAAGGCTTAGAGAGGATCCTGGGATCCGATAGCTCTCTTTTTATCTCATCAAACGCCTCTCTACATTTCTCTGTCCATTCAAACTTTGCTTTTTTAATGACGTCGAAAAAGGGCTTACACTTATCCAATGCTTTTGACATGAATTGTTCAGGGCGGCCAACCTACCCGTCAGATTCTGAACCTCTTTCATGTGCCTCGGCGTGTCCATTCTTAAGATTGCCTCCACCTTCTCTGGGATCATCTCGATCCCTCTTGAGCTGACCAAATATCCGAGAAAGCTTCCCTTGCTTACTCCAAACATGCATTTCTTCGAGTTTAGTTTCATTCCATGGTGTCGGAAGATTCCGAATACCTTTCTCAAGTGGTCGAAGTGGTCCATTCTTTTCAAGCTCTTTACTACGGTGTCATCGACGTAGACCTCGACTATCTTCCCAATATTCTCCTCGAACATCTTGTTCACCAATCTTTGATAAGTTGCCCTGCGTTTCTCAGGCCAAACGGCATGTTGTTCTACTCATAGACTCCATTTCTGCAAAAGAAGGCGGTATTTGACTTATCATCTGGGTGCATAAGAATCTGATGGTACCCCGAGAACGCATCCATGAAACTCATTATTTCGTGTTCCGCCGTTGCATCGACCATCTGTTCGATCGACGGGAGTGGGTAGCTATCCTTCGGGCATGCCTTGTTTAGATTGGTGAAATCGATGCATAGTCTCCATGATCCTTCTTTCTTCTTAACCATAACCGGATTTTGCACTCTTATGGGGTACTTGCATTCGCTGATTCTTTCGTTCGCCAGCAGTTTGTGCACTTCCAGTTCCATAGTTGCATTTTTCTCCGGGCTGAACTTTCTTTTTTCTGATGGAATGGCGGGATGCAGAGGTAAATATTCAGCCTGTGACAAGCGTACCTCGGATGTACCCCTAGTGTTTCATTTGTGTTCCAAGCGAACACGTCTAGGTTTTCTTTCAGTAACTGGGTTAGCTTTTCTTTGAATTCGCTTTCCCATTCCGTTTCGATATTGACCTTGATATCGGCATTTTCTGGATCTAGATGTACCACTTTGGTGTTTCCAACTGTCTAGGCCCCTTCTTTCGATTTCATCCTCGGATCTTCATCTGGTGTCACGTGCTTTCGCCTTAGCACCTTTGCCGCCACTTTTTTCTTTTTTTTGCATCCGGATACTCGGATCCAGATGTATTTCCTTTTCCGCTATCGATGTCTCATATCTTTACCCTTCTGTTCCTACTCCCCCTGCTACTACCAGTATCCCTTCCTCCTGTTCCTCATCCTCTTGCTCCCTTTCCGGAGCTCTTTCAGTTTCCTTCCAAACTTCTGAACTTTCTCCCTCTTTCATGATGTCTTTGAAACTCAGCATCTCGTAATCCATGTCATGATAACTTAGACCTTCTACTTTCTCTATGAACGAGCATTCTCTCGCTCTCCTTTGATTTTCTATTACCGTCGCAACCCTGTCGTCTGCCGTGATAAATTTGAGGCATTGATGGAGGGTGGACGGAATAGCCCCGAATGTGTGAATCAACGGGCATCCTAGTATACAGATGTACGTGGAGGCTTGGTCCACAAGCTTGAATGTCAACTGTTTCTGCATCCGAGTTTTCCCATCCAGGCCTTCCAGCTGAACTGATATGTCAACCTCCATAGTAGGTCTGGTCAGTGCATTGCCGAACCCTTTGATCTCATCACCGCAAGGCCTCACCTTGTGATGACGTTCTTCTCCCAGATTTTTGAATACCTCTTTAAAGATTATGTTGGCATATGCTCCAGTGTCTACCAAACATCTATGGACTTTGACCCTCGAAAGTATCGGCGAAATGATTAAAGGTCGGAATGAGGGGTACTTACCCCGTAGAAGTCGATTTCAGTGAAGATGATGTCCACTTTTGTTATCCCCCTTGAAACCGAGGTTAGCGACCATACTTGAGGGATCTATTGATCTAAGTCTCTCAGCTCAGCCTTTCTCTTCCTCTTGGATGCCGTGGTGAATGCTTGAGAAGTTTCGATGTAGGGGGTTTCCTCTGCTGGCTCCATCATGTGTATTTCTCCCTGTCTATCTCCTTTGGGGATTTCCCTCTGATCCTGTTGAACACTGGTGGCCGTCCTGGAGGCGGAGGGGATAGGGGCATCGCTCTGTCATTCATCCTCTGCCTGGGGACCTCGGTAGACCTGGGGGAGGGAAAAGATTAACGTCTCTCCTGTACACCCTCGGCCTCGGGGCTTGCAGTATCCCTCTTAACCTTCCTTCTTTAAACAACTTCCACGGTTCCATGATAAGATCTCGGCATTGGTCTGTATTGTGCCCATGTGAGTTCCGAGGATCGAAGGACAGGTCTCTACGTCTGAAGGACTTGTTGATCTTTAACATAGTAAAAGACTTCGGTAATATTCAAGTTGGTTCCGGACTTCAGCTCTTCATACATTTGCTACACCTCGGTATATTCGGTAAATGGTTTGAAGATGGTCGGTGCTTTGTACTCCTTCGTTAATCCGACGTTCACCCTCTTCTTGTTAAGTTCTACCGAAGTGCTCTGATTGCTTACCTTCATTGCCATTTTAGAGATATCTTCCGCTTGGATGTACTCGTTCGCCATGACCATGAAGGCCGCGTAGGAAGCAGACGGTTTGAGCTACGCTGCCTTCCATAAACTAGTCTCTGGGTGCAGTGCTCCCATCACCGTGATGAGACAGGCTTCGTCTCCCATGACTTCCCCCATAGACCTCTGCTCGTTGAACCTTTTCAGAAAATCCCACAAGCTTTTTGTCGAGCCCTGACGAATATTTGCCAATTTGTGCTTTGGCTCCTTCGGTGCCCCTAGGTATGAATATTGTATTAGGAATACCTCCATCAGCTCTCCCCAACTTTTGACAGAAGCTGCTGGGACCGCCCTAAACCAGGCGTGAGCTTTGTTTTCCAAAGTCAGCGGGAACATTCGACATAACGTGATCTCATACGCACCTTGCGCTCTCATCCACATCAGATATTTTTCGATAAGTGAATATGGGTCGTAATCACAATCGAAGATCAAGCTAGAGGGAAACTTGATTCCCTGTTGCCTAGGAGCGTTGCTGATCTCCGTCGTGAAAGGTGAAGGAGCTACCGAGGTCTGAAGGATTCCTCCTGCTCCAGACATCTTCTTTTCCAGATCTGCGAAGCACTTATTCACCTCTTCGTTTATTAAGGCTTGAAGATCTCCCGTTTGTGCATTCGGAAACATCTCCTCTTTCTCTGTCCATGCTCTCCTTTGGGCTTCCTTTTGTCTTATCCCTTTCCGCGAAGTGGATTTTCCATTCTTTTTGGTCCGAGGTAGAGCAACTCGGTTGTAGGTAGGTCTTTCCAAGAAAAATCTTGACTCTCTCGTAAGCAAGGTACCGAGGATGAGCAAGATCTCTGGTTTCTTGGCCTTCTACATCTGTTATATCTCCTTTGGGAGACAGAGGGAGTTCTTCATGGAACTTCGTTCTCCTCCAGCATTTCCCGAGTCGTAGGTCGGCCCCTCCTTTGGTTCTGCGAGTGAGGTTGGCAAAATTCTGCCCTTCTCGGTCTATTGCTCATCGGATGATTTTAGGCTTCCTGATTCCTTCTGGGTTGTGGTTGCGCTCGAGCTCCGTCCCCTATCAGCACCTCCGGCGGCGGGGGATTTCTTCTTTCTGGATTTTCTCCGTGATGAGGCTGCCTGTGAGTTCCTGTTTCTGGGCGACGAAAGTATTCGCTTCGCCCTCTTTTTCGTTCACACTCTTTTTTTCTTCCACGTTCTTCCTTCGTATAAAGTTAATAGTCTCTCTAGCATCCCATCTGTCGTGCTATTTTCTAGCATCCTTCCTTCTCTCCAAGCTCTCCCGTAGATCGTCATGGCTTGCTCCCCGAGGACCGCTAAAACTCAATCTCGCCGGTGGGATCGGGGGAGCTTTCGCGGCGTACTCATCGATTACCTTTCGAATTTTCTCGTTCAATTGCCTGAAACATGCAATCAGAGGAGAGGGCTGGGAATTCATTCTAGTAGTGGTATTCTTTTGCTTTCGGGGGATCGCTTAAGTTAGGGACAGGAATAGACCTCGCTGGAATGGGTATCTCTATGACTGGTGTGCTAATTTGGACATGATTTCCGCTCCTTGTGATGTTTCGCTGGGCCCTGGAACATTCTCCCCTCTCTTCAGGTCCCTGGGTTGCAAATCCTTCACCCCCATCTCGACTTACAGACGCAGAAAAAAACTCGAAGATTTCCCTCACAAAGAACAAACCCAAAACTCACAAATAAAAAGAACATGGATGGCTAATCGTAGCGTTTCCCACAAACGGCGCCAGATGTTGACGACTGTTCTTGGCTCATTGATTTACTGTATGAGGGATTAAAGTTCTTAATAACGAAATCAAGAACGAATACCATCAAACACAATAAATATCAAAATAGAGACTAGTAAAGAGATCAAAGCCTCTCAAAGAGTCAATTCCCACCAAAGAAGATAACCGATTTTATTACTCTCCCTTAGAACAACTCATCTTTTTCTCGATTCTTACAAGTGCAATGTCTAAAGTGAATGCCCAAAAAAACTTGTCTCTCTCCTATGAGAGAGACTATTTATATTATCTCAAATGCCCTAACATCATACTAATCGTCTAGTGCCACCTGGACGAAGATAATTCACCTTTAATAAAGCTGTCTAGTACCCCGACCAGTTGCAGGGATAGTCTGAGCGCCATTTGTTGCACTGCAAGAGTTTGCAGGGTGTCTCCGTCCTTTGCTGGCTTCCCATTGGTTGATGGAGTCATGCTCGCCAGTCCACTGTTGTCTTCTAGTTATGATTGCCGCCCAAGATATATCCTCTTCTCGTTAGTGTTGTCTTCTAGCCTGCGGTACTTGTACTCTTTCATTATGATGCCCGTCCTCTGTAGTCCTGCTTTCGTTGTCCTTCTCTGGTTTTCGGATAGGTTGGCTTTCGGTGTTGGGGAGTCCGTCCGAGGTCTTGGCTAGGGAAATGTGGATGCAGAGGGGGCTTCCCGCCGAGGGTGCTTCCTGGGCTTCCGAACTGTTTTGGTTCTTATTGGGCTGCTTTAATTCCATTCTTATCTAAGTCCTTCGGTTGGGCCGCTGAGGGGTTGGGCCTCCCCTTTCAAGTATCACGAGCCTATTGGGCCTCCTGGGCCTAACAAGTATGAGGACCTCGATCGACCAGGGGAGGGGATATAACAATGGACATCGTGCCTTTCGGCTTCGAGGGGAGCAGCGGCCGGTGATCGGTGGATATGGCTGGAGAAAAAAAGTGGCGGATGGCGGAAGAAGCTACAAATCCGGGTGATGGGCTCAAGAGAGTATGGCCGGCGCAGTGGTGACGGTGGTAGTTCAGGCTTTGGTGATGGTGAACCGTCATGGTGAAAGATAACAAATTTTGATGGCACCGAGTAGTGAAAAGAGTGATGGCCTCGGTGGATAAATCTGACCAGTGTGGCAGAATTAGCGGCTGGGCTCGAGATTTCTAGTGGCGACGCGATCTTCGACAGTGACGTAACAGGTCTGCGACGACGGCGAGGGCTCTCGTCTCCCGCGGTGAAGGTAGTGATCTGCAGGTGGATGGGTGCAGCGATCGACAACCATGGATGGTGATGGTCGGAGATGGGGTGATTTCCGACGAGAGAGTGGCGGCTGCTCGCACCCATGGCAGCGTCAATGTGTGGAGGGTGTCAAACTCAAATCCGACAGCGGCGTGGCAAAGCCGGAGTGCTGCGACAGATCCGGCGAACAATGGTGGTGAGTATACGGTAATGAATCCGTAAAGGAAGGCCTTTCCTCTTGTACCCCACCATTAGGGGCCCCCACTGCCCTACCCTGGGGATTGGTGAAGGTGGTAAATCGCAGGATGTGCCTCAAGTGGCTTATAGAGAGGGTTCACTGTTAAACAAGGGGCCTTTCCTAAAGAAAGAGAAACAACCCCATGTTTTTTCTTTTTCTTTTGGAAGAAAAAGAAAGTTTGATTGAGAAAGGTACATTCACGTTTTTTTGCCTTGGGAAGTGGCTTGATTTCAACTCAACTTTGACTTTCCATTTGGACTGATTGAATCAAACTTTAAATGCAGGTTCAAATCTTTTATTTATTTTCCTTGGGCTTAGCTTCACCTTGGGCTCTATTTAAATGATTAATCTATATAAATTACTTGGGCCCAATCTTGAAATATTCATCTTGGAGTGCCTAGCCCCATTCCATTTTAACTTCAATTGAAGTTTAGTTGATGGACCAGTTTTGGAGTGCTATATACACGCTGAGCTTCAAAGATATTGCCTATGACTTCTTCAATAAGTCATGGCCTGAACTCAAACCTTTACTCATGATCTTGGGCTTTTAATTCAAAAATGAATTAATTTAATTGCTCCCTTTATCATTTTAACAATCTTAAATTATAATTTTGAACTTAATAATTAATTGATCCCACAATTTTTTGGGTCTTTTAATTAATTAAATCCATAAATTTAAATTTACTTAACCCTGTGGCCTGCTAATATAAATCCAATTGCAATGTATGATATGACACTATGAATCACTTTTATTCTTTCATTACACCGAGAATTTAGACTATTCAACATCTCAAGAATTTGAACTTACTTTACCACTTCAATAATTTGAATTTCTTCACTCAAATTTGAGTTCCACCACGTCTTCTCCTTGTCATTCCTATTTCCTCTTTTTTTAGCCTCATAAACCTGCCGTGAATAGCCAGAATTATGACTGAACTTAACAGAGTGCTAAGCTGCCTACGTACCCCTTTGAAGAGACATGGTTTTGATTTGGGGAGTGCCGTGCACAGTTTATACTCATGCGGGCCAGGAGTGTGTCGTACACAGTTTATACTCGTGCGGATCAGGAGTTTTTCGTACACAGTTTATACTCATGCGGACCAGGGGTAACATGCAGTTTAGGCTCGTGCGTCATGAAGCGTTGTGTTTTTGTATTTGTTTATGCATAGTAGCGTTTCAAGAATTTCCCATTTATGGGGCCAATATTCACGCCATCTTCTGATATCAGCTTGTAGGCTCCATTTGTGTATACTTCCTTTACAACATGGGGGCCATCCCATTTTTGGAGAAACTTATTCCCAACACGATGTGTGACCACAATGGGCCTTCTCACAGCAAGCACCAAGTCGCCAATTTGAAAAGAACGTATTTTCACCCTTTTGTTGAATGTTCTGGATAGGCGAGATTGATAGCACTCGAGTTTTTGTTGTGCCTCTAATCTCTTCTCATCTAGTACCTCTAAATCTTGAAGGCGCAACTTTGTATTTTCTTCTTCGATTAAGCCTTCTTGTATGGCCATCCTCAAAGAGGGAATTTGTTTCTCGAGAGGTACCACAGCTTCAACACCATAAACCAAATAATACGAAGTAGCTTGAGTGGGCATTCTATAGGTAGTGCAGTATGCCCATAAAGCTTCGTTTATTCTTTTATGCCAATCCCGTTTCGACTTGGAGACCACCTTCTTCAACAGGCTGCACAAGGTTTTGTTAAATGCTTCGGCCAAACCATTGGCAGCTGCATTGTACATTGATTTCTTCCTTTGTTTGAAGTCAAACTTCTTGCACAACTTATCGATCCAGCTGTTGCTGAATGGTTTTCCATTATCAGTGATGATATGGCGAGAAACACCATATCTGTAAATGATGTTGATCCGAATGAAATCAACAACATTTTCCTTCTTTACTTCCCTCAAAGGCACAGCTTCGGCCCATTTGGAAAAGTAATCAGTGGCAGCAAGGATGTAGAGATGACCACCAGAAGATTTTGTGAGAGGCCCCACCACATTTAATCCCCACGCATCAAAAGGCCATGAAGTGACTGTTGGGTGAAGAGGCTCGGACGTCGATGGATCAAATTCCCATGGAACTGGCAGGCTTGACATTTTTGTGCATACTCCATGCAATCTTTTACCATTGTTGGCCAATAGTAGCCCATCCTCTTGATTCTGAAGTGCAGCTTCGGCCCAGACTGATGAGCACCGCAAATACTAGAATGAGCTTCCTCCATTGATTGAACAGCTTCTTCTTTACTTAGACATCTCAAGAAAACCCCATCAAATGATCTTCTATACAACGTGCCTTTGAAGTAAATAAATCGAGGTGCCCGACGCCGAATATCAACCCTTTGACGTGGATCACTTGGCAATTTATCATACTTCAGATAATCCACGAGTGGTTGGCGCCAATCTTCTTCTTCAATTTCGAAGACTTTCACTAAATCATTTTCAACTTCTTCATAATCATCATTTTCAGCTTGCTTATTCTCTCTTCTGGACAGATGTTCAATATCAACATCACCAAGCCAACTCATCAGCTTTTGAGCATACTTGTGGTACTAAAATTCGGGCTTCCTCACTTCATACACTCCGAGTAGTTGGTTTATCACAAGCAGCGAATCACCATACACCCTAAGGTGTAATTGCTTTATATCGATGGTCATCTCTAAACCAAGTATAAGTGCTTGATATTCGGTCACATTGTTAGAGTAATTTTCTATTAAGGAAAATGAGAATGGCAAAACTTCACCACTGGATGTTACGAACATGACTCCATCACCGGCTCCTTCTCTATGAGATGCTCCATCAAACTACATCTTCCAAGGAGAAGCTATTTCCACAGTGAAAGCATCTTCATCAGGGAGTTCATCGGACAGTTTTCACTCAGCAGGCATCGGATGATCAGCTAGAAAGTCTGCCAACACTTATCCTTTTACAGCTTTCTGAGGAACGTATATGATCTCAAACTGTTAGAGTTGAAGATACCACCTTGCAAGCCGATCAGAAAATACTGGCTTTGACATGAAAAACTTTAATGGGTTAGCTTTTGAAACTAGTAGAACTGTGTGTGAGCTTGGAAGTAATGCTTCAACTTTTGAATCACGAAGATAAGAGCTAAGCAGATCTTCTCAATAAGCGAATATTCTAACTCATACGGAATCATGGTTCTACTCAGGTAGTAGAAAGCAGTTTCTTTACCATCATCATTTTCTTGTGCAAGTAAAGCCCCCACGGAACGCTGTTGAGCAGCTAAGTAGAGAATTAATAGACGTCCGGGTATTGGTGCACCCAACACTGGTGTCTTCATCAAGTATTCTTTAATGCTATTGAAAGCATTATTGCAAGCTTCATCCCACTCGAATATGCTACCTTTCTTCATGAGATGACTGAATGGTTGACATCGGCCTGCTAAGTTTGATATGAATCTTCTTAAGTAGGCCAACTTTCCTCGCAGACTTTTGAGTTCATGTATATTCCGCGGTACATGCATCTTTAGGATAGCATCGATCTTTGCCTTTTCAATTTCAATTCCCCAACGACGAACAATAATTCCGAGAAATTTTCTAGATGCAAATCCAAATGCGCACTTGAGTGGATTCATCTTAAGTTGATGTTCTCTTAGCCATTCAAACACTCGCCTTAAATCATGGAGATGATCTTTCTTCTCCTTTATTTTCACCACAATGTCATCAACATAGCATCAACGTTCTTATGTAGCATATCATCAAATATCTTTTGTATGGCTCGCCGATAAATGGCGCTAGCATTCTTCAAGCCAAATGACATGACATTGTAGCAATATATTCCTTTCGGAGTACGAAAGACTGTCTTCTCTTGATCTTTTGGAGCCAAACTGATTTGATTGTAGCCAGATGACCCATCCATAAATGACATGACTTCATGCCCTATTGTTGCATCAATCATAAGCTCAGCAATTGGCAATGGAAAATCATCATTTGGACATGCTAAGTTTAGATCACGGAAGTCAACACATACTCTGAGTTGCCCATTCGTCTTCCTCACATGCATGATATTAGAAATCCATGTAGGGTACTTGACTTCTCTTATTTTATCTGCTTCAAGAAGCTTGTTAACTTCATCTTCAATCAAAGGAATCAACTCTGGTCGAAATCGACGCTGCATTTGTTTAACTGGCCGAGTTCTATTTTTGATTGACAAGTAATGCACTTCGATCTTTGGATCCAGACCTGGCATTTCTTTATGCGACCATGCAAAGACATCTCTAAATTCCCGCAAAAAGCTGATATACTGTTCTTCTTCCTTAACACTTAGCAGGGCACTTATATAGGTAGGACGTGAGTCGCTTTCGTCACCTAAATTGATTTTCTTTAACTCATCAACAGTGGCCTGGTTGGTGAAAGCTACACTTTCTTTATCATCATCATTGTCTTCTTATTAAAGACAATTGTCTGCATCTTGGCCTTCAACACTCTTTCACATGAGACTGTCAAGATATTTCGCCTCTTCATGCGAGAAGGAATTCGACTCCGGAGTTTTGGGAAGCAAGGAAACTTGAAATTACTTTTCTTCCCACACTTGTTCTTTTCACATAGTCTGAGCCTTTGAAAATACTTACAAGCCTTTCGAAGACAGAGCCTTTCTTGATTTTCCTTCCTCCTTCATCAAACATGTCTTTCGTGGACGAAGCTTCTCCCTCTGTGATATAATTTGCATTTACTCTTCTAATTGCTATTCGGACTGGTTTTTAAGGGACATATCCCAAACCTGGCTCAGCATTCTTGACAGTGTGGCCACTATTTTTCAACATTTTCTGAGTGGCATTGAGCCCATGTTCAAATGGGATGATAGTATCTTGAGGCAACTTGCTTGTCATCGGTTTTTCCTTCGGTTCATAGCCAACCTTCTTGAGGAGCTTGAAAGCTTGTGGGCCATATGACTTGGCTATTTCTACTTCAAATACTTCACCATGTTTGGTCTTTGCCCCTTCAACAGGATGTACAAATCCTTTGAGTGGAGGAGAAGAAGTCTTACCTGCATCGATTTTTGTTAAAGGCAAGGTCAACTCTTCCAAGGTCTTAAGCTCTTTGCCTTTGTTCTTCTTGAGAGTGACAGATGATGTGCTACCTTCCTCCTTTATTTGTTTACTGTCCCCATTATCTTGTGCTGGGGCTTCTTCACGTTTCACTTCCTTTGTATTCTTGAAGAAGTGTTTAGCATCTACAAAGTAAGATTCAGCTTCAGTAAACGGCTTATCATCACCGAATACCTTTTTTACATTGTTGCCTTCACTATGCTTGAAACACTGGTGTAATGTAGAAGGGATCACACCATTCTCATGCAGCCATGGGCGCCCCAAAAGCATGTTGTATGAAGTTTTTGTGTCTATGACATGGAAGAGCACCGTTGATTTCATTTCATCAATTAACAAATCAAGAACAATCGTGCCGAGAGTTCTTTGCCCTTCATGGTTCAATCGGCTATGGTTGAGTTCATCTACCGGTATTTCTAACTTCTTCAACATCCTTAAAGACAGGATGTTCACTGCTGAGCCTCCGCCAACAAGTATACGCTTTACTTACAACCCTTGCGTATAACAAGTTATAAATAGAGGTCGGTTGTGAGGCTGTGAACCTAACAACATGTCTTCATCTGTGAAGGTCACCTTCATAGAGTAAGCCTTTTCCTTGTCCTCATGACACGAGCTTTCATCAGGAACTTCTTTTACGGAAGCGAAGTTTGTGGCTGCTTCATCCTCCAACACAATTTTCCCTTCCTTGGCCAGCTGCATGATCTTTTCCTTAAAGATAAAAAAATCATGAATAGGATGACCTACCAGTCTATGGTACTTGCAATATTTTGGGTCGTTGGTTCGATTGGCTTCTTCTGGGCACTTCATCTCATGAAGTTCTATAAATTTGTCTTTCATCAAATCATCGAATATGCCAGAAACATCAGAGTTCAGGAATTGATACTCTTTCTCTTGCATCTCCTTCAGGGTTAACCTTCTTTGCCCCCACTCTTGATTAACTTGCTTCCCTTTATTTTTGTTGTCATCTCCATTCTTTCGAACCTTGACAGTAGTAGTGTTTATGGCTATTGATTCTTTATTGGAGTTTCTTGCATAAGGCTTGCCCCCTTTCTTGGCTTCTTGTCTGTCTCTGGACTTGTAAGAATCCAACACTGGTGAGTGTTTGATTTCACTAGCAGCCATGCTCAATTCCTTGTCATGAGCTCTCGTAGCTAACTCCTCAAAAGTCTTTGGCTGAATCCCTTTGAGTATGTAGAGTAAATTTCACTCCATCCCTTGGATGCACATTTTGATAGCAGACTCTCCGGATAATCGGTCTTTACAGTTTAAACTCAAATTTCTCCATCAATTGATATAATCAATCACAGGCTCTTCATTAAATTGGCGAGTATTAGTTAACTCAGTCATGCTAACGGTTCTCCTCGTGCTGTAGAAATGATTGAGAGATTCATGCTCCATTTGTGCCCAACTGTCAATGGATTCAGGTTGCAAGTCGATATACCAATCAAAGGCATTTCCTTTGAGAGAGCGAACGAATTGCCTCACCATATGGTCTTCATAACTACCAGCATCATTGCATGTCTCAATGAAGTGTGCTACGTGTTATCTTGGGTTTTCCTTGCCATCAAATTGTTAGAACTTGGGAGGCTGGTAACCAGCTGACATCTTCAAGTTGTTCACTCTTTTTGTGTATGGCTTGACATAAGTAATGGTAGGCTTGGAAGTCTCCTCAAACCTCTCTTTTATCATTCCAAGTATAATGTCCTTTAGTTGATCTACTTGGAACATTCCATCAGCCGAAAGTTGCACTCCCCTTTCAGTTTGCTCTTTTACAGTAGTTTGGCGCTTTGCGACCTCTTCTACCTCACTATCGTCTACAACTCCTTTTCTGTTTGCACGGCTAGTCTCCGCGATGTCTCTTTTTTCCATTAATTGGGAGATCTTTGTGTCTTGAGCTTCTATGTGTTTTGTGAGCCCTTCGATAGCTTTCATCATATTTGCTAGTTGTTCCTCAATAGTTGAAGTGTCGGCCATCATTACTGGGGCTGTAATTGAGTCCGATGAAGAGCTCGAAGATGAACGAGGGTGTGAGCATGCCGAATCTTCATCACTATCCTCCTTCATAGGTGATTATTTTCTCACAGTCTCCTCAACCGAAGGGTTTGATTCAGATGAGGTCCCCGACTGAGCTTTCTTTGACACGCTCCTTGTAACAACAGCAACATGTTCACTCAATAAATTGGAGAGCTTGGAAGCAGGTGTCCTTCCCACTATGATCTTGACAGGAGTCATTTTGTGTCTTCAAAGTTGTAGAGAGAAGAGATGAGAGGTAGAGATGGTCCCACTGGGCGTGCCAAAATTTATAACAACAAATTTTGTATTTATAATAAAATAAATACAAGTTGAATTACAAAGATAATTTGAGATGGATTTAATTTGAAGAAGATGTAAGCGGGTTACACTCTCTAATCAATCCTCTGATTCTTCTCTCGAACCAATGTGGCTTTGACTTGACTTTGACTTCTTTGACGAAGTGTATGCTGACTGTGTTGACAGCGTATGTTGACTTGACTTGTGTGTTGAGTCGAATCTTCAAACGAAGCTTGTCCGAGCTCGAGTGTGTAGTCTTGAACGTTGACCCAGAGGCGTTGAAGACTGAGAGCTTTCCACGAAGAATACTTGATCTGAGGGACTTGAAGTCTTGATCCCGGATTAGTGGTTGTTCTTGACTTGAAGCTTGAAGATGCTTTGAGGCTTGAAGCTTTGGAGGCTTGAAGACTTGAAGCTTTGTTGAAGATCTTGAGCTTGAAGCTTTGGAGGTTTGAAGACTTGAAGATCTTGAGCTTGAAGCTTTAGAGGCTTGAAGACTTGAAGATTTGAAGACCTCTTGAAGACTTGAATATTTGTTGAAGATCTTGAGCTCGAAGCTTTGGAGGCTTGAAGACTTGAAGATCTTGAGCTTGAAGCTTTAGAGGCTTGAAGACTTGAAGATTTGAAGCCCGCTTGAAGACTTGAAGATCCTCGAAGGCTGCTTGAAGATCCTCGAAGGCCGCTTGAAGACTTAAAGCTTTGTTGAAGATTTGAAGATCGCTTGAAGTTCTTCGCTCGTTCTTCGCTTGGAGCTTGAAGATCACTTGAAGATCGTTGCTCGTGCTCTCAAAGACTTGAAGATTGCTTGAAGATCCTCGTTCGTTCTTCGTTTGGAGCTTGAAGATCACTAGAAGATCGTTGCTCATGTTCTTGATCTCTTTAGGAGTGTCTCGTCTTCGGCTGCTCGAATGTCTGTCTCCCAAATGAATGGTGGAGACCCCTTTTTATAGGTGAGAAGGGAGGTCCATGCCATTGGGCCTCACTTAGTGGGCTTGGGCTCCAGCTTGATTGAACCATAATCGGGCTTATTTGATTTGCACCTGATTTAATTTGTCTGGGCTTGTTTGACTTGGGTCAGACCTCATTTGACTTGGGCTTGATTGACTTGGGTCAGACCTCATTTGACTTGGGCTTAATTGACTTGGGTCAGGCCTCATTTGACTTTGGCTTAATTAACTTGGGTCTGGCCTCATTTGACTTGGGCTTAGTTGACTTGGGTCAGGCCTCATTTAATTTAAGTCTATTTAATGTATTGGGCTCAAATTATTTATTAATTTACTTTAGAAATTAATTTATTTAAATTTCAAAATAAATTAATATTTAATCAATAAAATTCACATGTCGCCATTTAATTGGACCGTAAATTTTAATTGCTTACAGGCCTAAAATATTATAAAACAATCAATTTAGGGCCTGAGTTTGTCAAATATTATAATCTATTGTCAAGCAAATTATGACATAGATTAAGACCTCGAAATGATAGTTTTGCATATATAATGACCCTAATCGATATAAAATATAATTTCAGTGCTCGATTGATAGTTTACCCATTTTCATGCTTTGAATTTATAAATTTCCTTTAAATGTATTATTGTTTATTATACATATATTATTTCATTTAATATTTTAAATTATATATAAAGTAATTCGTATATTAGTATTTGCACCGCTAAGTCAGCAGTACACCTGTTTGCATGTGGTGATGGTACTAACAAACATGGCTTGCGAAAAACTCTTTTTTTGTTGAACAAGTAAGCAGTGCATTGGTTAACATAGTGAGTTAAGTTAATGGATATCAATAATGTTTTATTTTTAATTTTGTATTTCTTATATTATAATAAAAGAGAATAGAGAGTATCATTATTAATTGGAAAAAAGAATTACAATAAGAATATAACGTTGTGGTTATTTTGGAATATAATCATATTAATTAATTGGAAGCCAATCATGTGCACCGCGCTCAGTAGACATCCATTAACTCAAAAACTTGTGTGTTCATGAGACTCCTGCTCAAAATGCAGGTGTTACAGAGTGCTGAGTGTAGAACATATATCACAAGAGTAAATGGGACATGGCAGTGCATCCCATTTGGAAAAAATATAAGTTATGCACCTTTAAACAAATTAGATTACCTATTTGATTGGTACGTCGTATAAGTACGTTGTGGTGATTGTATTGATCGCGACAAAGTAATGGACACCTGGACGTGCCTTGAACTAGATTAATTCCCGCAGACTAGACAACATCCGCTGCAACTCGAGTGCAATGAACAACGGAGGATAGAAGAATTGAAGATCTTCACCCATGTTCTGTGCTATTTCCCTCATGAGGGTCAACACCTTTCAAGTGTCCGAGAGGTGCTGTTGGTCAGCGATGTCCGATGCGCTCAAAAGGAATCCCAGGATGTACAACCGCTCTGGATTGGTGAACTATATTGGGTATTCACTATTCTGCATGGTTCTCTTTTTTTATCAAATAAACATTAGTGAAAAAATAATGGAATTTGATAGAGAAATTGGCAACCAAAGTATTTATAAACTATGGAGTGGCAGAGTTTAAACATGAGGCGAAAGATTGCGTTGATGGGGTGCAATAATTCGATGCGTCAATTCCTAATTCACGGTGTGGAACCGCTCGACATACAATAAGTTAATAAAATATGAAATGGCGTGTTTGTCACATAGATTAAGTTATTGTTTAATATTATTAAATACTATAAGAAGATAAAAAATGCAGTTAACTGGCTAAACGTTTATACATACATCATTCGTATTGAACTTGAATATTTTTTAATTAATATTAAGGTTATAGTTGATATGTAGATTAAGATATACCACAATGATGTTTGATTTTTATCTAATTTTTTTTACATCTATGTCAAGATGTGAATAAAAATAATTATTTCTCCTTGAACTCAACTACATTTTTATCTAACTCTAATTTTTTTTCTAATACCTTCTAATATTGTAATATGAATTTTATTATTGACTGTATATATTATATTGGTAATGGAATTAGATATATAATTATGTTGTTTTAAATTTTTAATGTATAGAATTTATGTATATTAGAATTTAATAATTCAATCATTATTCTTAAATGTATATAAGAAAATTAATTACTATTGTTTTAGTTTATTAGAATATTTTTAAAAAAAATATTATTTATTATACGTAAAATGAATGTTATGCGCTGCATGCTCATACTTTTTCTTCGAAATAGACTTTACGTAGTGCTGGGGTTGTTAAGAACTGCATACTTGATGGACTACAGAGTATGAATTTTGCACTGCATAGATCCGGGTACTTGGGGAAGCTGCGTACCCCGAATGAGCCTTATGCGCTGCATAGTTGGTTCATTCAAGTGCATAGGTGGCGGTTCGTTTGAGGTTCGATGGTAATCACTGAAGTGTTTTGTAATCATTCAACTCAAAAACTATATTACTGACAGCTTTAATGGGACAACGCGCCCTTCTCTTTACTGTGGTGAATGGGTAGACCTTCTCAGGATTGCACCGTTCTACCTCCTTTGCAGTGTGAAAACCTGCTGAGCAGGTTGCCTTTAAATAAAAAAAAATATTTTCCTGATTGAACGGCTATAATTAATTGGAGATTGATCCAACGATAAGAATTCACATGGGTCGTGTGTGAGCTTGGGTCAGCTAAGTAAGGCCCTGAGTTTGAAAGCCTCAATTAGAACATAGAATCGTTTTTATTTATTTATTTATTTATTTTTATTAATACTTTATGTTTTGTCTAAAATATAATGTGGGTTTATCTAAACTTATAAATTGTAAAAACGATATGTGCAAATAAATGTAGCATAGATTTATCAATAGTTTTATTAGGTTACTTTTTATTAAATTTGTTGTCACTTTGAAATAGGAGCTAAAATCAAATCAAATCAAATCACTCGATACTCGTTTCGAGATTAACATGTAAAAAATTTGTTTGAGCTTGATTCCACAAAAATATCAATTAAGCTTGAACAAATTTTTGTATTCAATAAAATTAAAAACTCAAGTCAAACATTAAAATAGGTGTAGTAAATATAAAATTATCAAATTACTTTAGCTCGATTCATGTTTTTCTCGATTAAATCTCGTTTAGGTTCGACTCAATTGTTTATCAAATAAGTTTAAACATATAATTTGAAATTCGATAATATTTTAAACGAATTTTAATATCTCTATAAACAAATTGTAAGACGTGTTAAAATGTGATAGTTATATAAGTAAAATATACTACTCTCTCAATCCTACCGAAATATCCTTATTTTACTATATTGGTGTCCCATTCAAAAGTCCTCATTTTTCACTTTCAGTAAAATGACCCCACAAATGACCTACTATTCACTATTAATACTTTTTTAAAGTTTGACATATAAGGAGTATATTAAAGTATGATTTATGTTTTATAATATGATTCACTATAAAACATTAATATACTTTAACTTTCGATAATTATATTTTACTAAGCATATTTTAATAATAAGTTAACCTGTTTCACAAACCATTTCATATATGGCAAAAACTTGGGTGCATCCGGGCGCCGGGACCACACTCCGTGCACCTTTAGAATTTTGTGTTAAATTGTATACCATTTAGTATAAAGATGTGTACCCTTTATTTTTTAAGAAAAATAAAAAATATTAATGAAAAGTGTATACCCTTTAAAATAAAATGGTGCACCCTTATTAATTAAAGTGTATACCCTTTACAACAAAACAATATACTCTTACTCATAATACTAAATTCTAAAGGCGTATAGTGCTCCCGAAGGTACAATAGTCTCACTCTTCATATATATATATATATATATATATATATATATATATATATATATATATATATTACAAGCAAGTGGTCGGAAAAAATTTATACTAAACCTTATAAAAAATATTAAATTTTAAAAATAAAATACTAATAATAAATAAAATAAAAAATAAGAAAATGACAAAATTCCATAGATTTAGTAACGTTCCATAAATACTCCTCCGTCCCCTTGATACGTATTCATTTTTCCATTTTGATCCGTCCCATTACAAAGTATTCATTTTCCTTTTTGGATTGATGTGACCTACAACCACTACACATGTGTGTAACCCCATACTCAACACTAATATAACTAACACTATATATTAAAATATTATTTTATTATACTTCTTGTCGATGAATACCTTTCAAGGGGAGACGGATGAGTATTCAATTCCATACCAAAAATCCGTGTTAGTGTTGGTCGGATTGGATCCTCGTAGAGATAAAACATGTTTGCTCACTCACATTCAGGCAAAGATCTGGTACCGGGTTACTGTTGGATCCTCAAAGATACATATGACACCTTTTACCTATTCGGGCAAAAAATCTGGTAATCTGTGCTGCACGTCGCGTCTCATCTCCTATAACTCATCGCCCATTCATCACTTCCCTCATTCGGTATTCAATCTTGCAAAATCCATGATCCGCAAATCGATTGAAGCGTAAAACTCACCAGAATAAGAATTAAAAAGAACAGGAAATTTTCTTGGGGCAATGGCGTTGCGTGCGAAAGGTTAGATTTGAAGGCTTTCACAGGCATATATGTATCTGGGGTTTATTCTTTTTGTTCTCGTATTCAACTCAGTTTTCTTGTTTTCGCTCGGATGTGCTGATTGGGAGAGTTAATTTGGGAAGGGTTAACTGTATTTTTATTTATTGATTGATTTGTTCTATAGATTTTGCAGTGTTGTATCACCTAGAGGCTAGATTAGTGAGTCGGTATTTTTGTTTGTTGCAGTCAACTGTTGATTTTCGTGTTAATAATTTCTTACCTAAACTGGTATTGTCTAAGAGCATGTTTTCTTGAGCTGGTGAGTTTTTGTAATTTCTTTCTTGAAGTATGAGCTTTAAATAAGAGAGAATGTAAATTTTTTCAACCTAAGTTTACAATTTTTCTATAGAAATCAGTAGTGAATGGAATATTACTTAGAAAATTTTGCATTCCCCTTGTAGTCATTGGACTGAACCTTAGCAAATACTGATCAACAGATGACTTTGCTCATCGTAACTTGTTTATTTGTCTTTGTGGGCCGAAACTTTTAGAAAAGTGATAACTTGTAAAATCCAGATTATCTTGTAGCCAAATTTGATTTAGAAATCTACCACTTGTGCTCTTGTTAAGCACCAAAGTGTATATTGGAAGACCTCAATTATGGAGCTGTGTAATTGGATATTTGCTCTGATTCAACTGATTAGTTTCCCTATCAATAAGCTATTAGTGCTAAGATGCTATGCATGTTATATCTGTTGGGGGTTCTTATATCATGCTTTGGTTGTGTTACAGTTCTGCAGAAGAAAGCAGAAAAGTTCGAACAGAAAAAACTGCAGCTTCTTGAAGTAACTAAGGAAAAAGTATCTGCTCTTGAACCCCTGCTTGAAGATGTTTATGCTAGTCGGCGTCCGAAACCATCTGACTATGATGTTCGAAGAGATTTAGTTCGTGTTTTTAATGAGATGGCTAAGGAGATTTTTGATAATCTTTTTGGTCTTCTGCGTTAGATAATTAATGAGATGATTATTGCACTATTAAAGAACTTCCTTGTGTTGTTTCTTCTCTTTCTGGAGGGTTCTTGCTTTCAGTTTATGTTATTGTAGGAGCATATTTTCACTTTATTTCTGGTGACTCCCCATGTTCAAGAATGTGATATATTCTTTCTTTTCATTCTGTCATTTCAGGCCACTATAAAGACATTCCTGTTGTGGTGGAATTTGGTTCTTTTGTAATGGATCTTTTCAGCAACACCAGTGATTTAGATCTATCGGTAAATTTTAGAACCACCACAGTTCCTTTCCCGCGTGAAAAGAAGATTCAGACTTTGAGAAAGTTTGCAAGAAAGCTTTATGCTATACAGAGTATAATTTCCACCATGCAACTAATCTGTTTTTTTATACTAATTCTTTTGTTCAAAGTTCAAACAATATCTTGCTGTTTTTTTTTTTTTTAATTTCATCAAGGATTTTATTAGTGAAAAATAGAAAATAGCGTTAAATATATGTATGCATATCTTTCCAAACAACAGTTGGGAAAGAAAAAATATGGTAAAACTGTAGTCAGAGGTGTTCATGACATATGACTCGCCTGTATAATTCTGTTATTTGGTGACTTTAAAGGGCCTGCAACTTCCGTAACTGTAGAAAGAATTGACTAATAAACAATGTTGTCATTTGGAAAGGAAAAAGAATGTCTAAAACTGTATGTAGAGGAGGCATGACACATGGCATATGACTAACTTGTGTAATTCTTTTGTTTGGAGACTTTAATGGGTCTGGAACTTCTGTAAACTGGTGAAAGAAGTGATTTTAATTAGCAAGAAATTATTGTAGGAACCACTGCAATGTTTTTTTTTTTTTTCTTTTTTTCCAGCTAATATTTGTTAATTGGAGGAAGAATAAAGGTTAAGGTGGGTATGTTGAAATTGTTTGGAATATCTGCTTACGATCGAATCAAGAATTAAAATTTTATCTATAATATTAGCAAAAACAAGGATGGAAACATGTTCAAAGATATGGGAATTAAGTTGGTTTGATTGATATGATGGAAAACCACAATGGAAGTTTTTACCAATTCCATCTCATAAAAGATAATGGAGACCATAATTGCAGAATTCTGTCTTGTTACCTTCGGGATTTTTTTTTTGTCCGGATGATCATCATAATCTTACAATGTACTCTAAAATTAGTTAGATAATCTTTTATATGCATTCCTCTGAATTTAGGTAAAGGCCATGTTTATGGGGTCCTTCCAATTCCCACAGCCAAAGTGCCTATTCTTAAATGCGTTGACCGTGGAACTGGTGTTGAGTGTGATATATCAGTTGAAAATAGAGATGGGATTTTGAAATCCCAAATTATTCACCTTATCTCTTCTATTGATGAAAGGTTTAAGAAGCTAAGCTTTTTGGTAATATGTCTCTCCCCGAGTCTTTTTGTTGGCTATTTAATTTTTTATTTTTTTTGTGTCCATGCTCTGTTATACTAGTTCATTCAGTCTCTCTATAATATTCGATCTTAGTTTTGGTGGCAAGATGATTTTATAGTATGTTCTTTTTTGCAATACCAATTGCAATTTGCACAGCATCTGGGTTTTTTGTGACCTGAAGTGCAATGGACTTATTGTGCTAATCCCTATCTTTTTTAATCATTTAATAAATAAATGTTTTGTTTAGCTCTTTGAATATTTGACTGCGTTGCAAAATATTTTGATTAAAATTTCTCTGGTCATACCCACATGCATTCGCTTTTAACTTGTGACAGTTTAGTTTCCAATTTCAATGTTAGAATATAAATACGTTTTCAAATTTTCTCATCTTGAGAGTTATTAAATTAAGAATCTGCCTGCTTGTTCTGATGTACATTAAATGATATGGCTATACAGATGAAGAATTGGGCAAAAGCACACAACATCAACAGTTCAAAGGATAAAACCTTGAATTCTCTGTCAATAATACTCTTGGTTGCTTTTCATTTGCAGGTATACTTTGAATCTAATCTTTTTGCCTATCGTTTCTATTTCCTTTTTCTTATTTGACAGTTTCTTTCTTTTTTATCACTATGTTTCTATTTCCCTTTTCTTTCACTTCAATGGTAGCCTTATCACTCATAAACTTGTGGTGAATATTCCTCAAGTTAATTTTATGCTGTGTGAATGTCTGGTGCAATAGATGAAAATGCATGTTGAACATGTTGGCATATGTGCCTCCATTGCTTTATGGATCCAAAAAAACTAATACACAATGCGCAAAGTCGTCCATTATTTTTTATACAGAAAATAAAAGTTTCCATATAGTTCAGCGCTGCTGCAAGGTAAGGGAAACCACAGCATTAAGATTAAGCGTAAATTCTGAACTTTCTATTTCTCTATTAAGTGTATCAAATTTTTTTACCCTTTTCAATCATAGTTATCTAGTGAAATAGAAGATTCTATATTGTATCAATAATAAAAGTTTCTGAACTTCCTCCTCCCTATTAAGAGCCCACTTACTGTTCTCTTCCTAATATTTTTTTCTCTGTCAAGTTTATCTTTTCTGTGGCTACTTATCATGTGAATATCAAGGATAATGAGTACTAAGAGTTAAAGAAGCAGCATCAGGAGAAATGAGCTGACTTGAAAATGATTAAAAAGATATTTGGTTGAAGAAGCATGATAAGGTTATTTGACAATAGAAATTAGCTGTTCATCATTTTTGTTTGTTGGTTTTGGAAATAATGCTATTGACAAATGAGTACACGACTTATTTGGGCTTCTGATTCAGATAAACAATTCTTCATTAAGTGCCAAAGCAAAATCAAGCTAAAGAATTATAATTGAAGGCATTTTATTAATTAATTAGTTACATATATAGCATTTTCACTCATTTTGTTACTGAATAGTTAGGTACAACTACAACCTAATTAATGCTCATATTAACGTATCATTCCCACTGAATAAACTAAAAAATTAATATATTTCTAACCATTTGATGTAGATTTCTTGAAAATTGTGGCACCTGCATCTGTAAGGTAATTTTCGTTTTTACTTGGTTTGAAATTTGATGGATGCTTTCAGTTTCATTATCATGATTGGGGAAGAATGCTTGAATTCATTGGGTAGAGTATTTCTATTCGTTGGATAATTGTCTCTTTTGGAATTGAATGCTCTTTATTTTTTGAATTGCAGTGGAACTTCATTATGCTAGAAACTTCTTTGTTTTTTCTTTAGTATTATATACCTTTTCCAATGTGCTTTTTCTTTATGGGTTTATTCTTCAGTGGATATCAATTGACATTTGCATCTAACTTGTCGGAATACCTTTTTTCTTGTTATGTAAATGTTATGATGTGCTGGATCACCCAAAGATTTGTTTGTAATTGTGTATGCCTTTTTCAGTGATAATTTGGTGTTAACTTTTGCTTGTATTTTCAAGAATAACATTTTCAGGGATATCTCCATTGTTAATTTCCTTGTTCCCTATGCAATGCACCTTAATTTACTAACTTTCTATTTGCCTCCCTCACTCCATTTATTCTTCTATTTCTGTAGACTCGGAATCCACCTATTCTTCCTCCATTTGCTTCCATTTTTAAGGGTAAACACTCTGAACTAACTCCATTTCCTTCGTATTATTGAAAAACTTGGTAGCCACTTTCATGTGGTTATGTTGTCATGGCCTTAATTCTGTGACAACCCCTTTTACTAATTATCTTGATCGGAAGTTAATTGCATTAGCTTTTCGCATAGCATGAGTGTGATGTGAGTAGTTTGTATTGTACAGTGTGTCTTAGCTTAATGTTGCTTTTCTCTTTATTCCTGCACATAATTGTTTCTAATGTTCATTATATTTTTTTGTATAATTGCATACAGTTTCTTATGTTACAAAGATGTGGACATGTATGTTCAATTCCTTGATTATGGACTCAACTTCTTATTAGAGCATCTTCAAAAGCCTCTTTAAATTGGGGACACTCTTTTTTATTTTGGAAAGTCATTTCCAAAAAATCATCCCCAACTCACTCTAAAATTTATAGAATATATGCTGTCTCTGAACTTAGCATATCAAAACAACTCTCTATAATTTAGTGCATTTATTGTTCTAAAATCTTTTTTGTGTTTTCACGTTGAAGGGAAATTAGTTTAGAAAATAATTAGGAGGGTAGTATGTGAAATAGAAGGATATCAGGTAATACATTACACTGGAAAAGAGAATAACGAGTGTGTTGGGAGATGCTAAAAATACTGTTATGCTTTATAAAAATTTATTTAAGAATGCGCTGGAGATGTTAAGATTTTCCTGAGTATGTGCTTGTGCTTATTAACAACCATTAATTGACCCATTGAAGGTTTATTACCTTCTTGATTTTGATGCTTGGACTTGGAGCACAAATATTTATTAGATTTTGTAGCAGTGACTTCTTAGTTTAATTTCTTCATGTTAATGATAAATGTGGAATCAGCTCTAGGTTTAAAAAAAAAAATCATCATTTTTTCAAATGCATTTTGTCCATGTATATCCCCTCCCCCCCCACCCCCGGGGGGTGGGGGTGGGTTTCGTATATGTGAAGTATCAGAAAGATTCATGCTCTAGTTTTTTATTCAATATGTGGTGGCTCATTTAGTCCTGGATATTGCCTTGAATGCTTATGGTTTGTAATGTTCGTTTCTGAGCAAGACAGGGATTACTTTCTCCTCTCTCTCTAACTGTGTATTGCTCTTTGGCTCTTTTTGTCCAATGGATACTCTTGGCTCCATTTATTTTTCACAGTTTTGATTTTCTTTTCTTTTCTCATATAAAGACTTGCTCCTTCAATAGTGAACTTTTAAATCTCAAAAAACTGGACAACTTGATAACTGCCTCATACCTTATGCACTTCTCAAGCTGTTAAATATATTTAGATAATGCCAAGTCTAAAAATGCCATGTAACAATATCTAATTCTTGCTTTCGTTGTCATCTGACTGATTTTGAAATCCTTAACCTCCAGATGGTACTGATCCTGCAACTGTGGTGAAATCATTGTCTAATTTTGTCAATTATGGGCAAAGAAACAGAGAATCTTTGGCTGAACTCTTTGTCACTCTACTCATTAAGGTATTGCTGGCCACTTGCCAATATTTGGAGGAATATGTTGTTGTTGTTGTTTTTTGTTTTTTTTTTTTTTATTAATTCTAACACGTATATTATTATGTATATAATTACTGGATATAAACAATTGCATTTTTTCTCAACTTTGTAGTTATCTTCTGTTGAAAAACTTTGGGCGAAAGGTCTCTGTGCAAGCGCATGCAGTGCATCTTGGACATCAAAAACCTGGAACTCTAAAGTTGCATGTATTGGTGTAATTACACTTAATTTCCGGACTTGAAATTTTCATGCTCTTTAATATTCGAACATATGATGATTACCCAATTTTTACAGGTTGAGGATTTTACTGATCAGTCCCAAAATGTTGCAAGAGCTGTAGGACCAATGGAAGTAAAGCAGATCTACAAATGCGTCGACATTTCTCTACGTTATATTTTCTCCTTCGTAGATGGGCAGATCGGAGATAATGTGAAGGTTCTTTTGTTTGGCCAAGATGGGATTCCTACCTCAATTCTTAGAGGTATTCCAAACTTGCGTTCAAAAGCAGCGATGCCCGGTTGTCTTCCTCAGGTAAACCAGTCGAGGAATCTGGGAAAAGAAAGAAACAAGCTATGCATGGTAACTCTGTCCGCAAGAGTGGTGTAGTCCCTGAGGAAAGTTGTCCAAGAACACTATCAGTGGGCCAGGAGCAAGTACAGCAAGCTGTGCAAGTAGAGTCTTCTTTAGCTAAGAAGATGCGAACAGCAGGAGGTTGGCGAGTGATGCCCGATGGAAGCTGGGCGCCAGGACCTGTCGAGGGCCAGGTTGTAGCTCAACATGTTGTGTCAATTCAAGATAACCATGTTCCAGGCTGGGGTGAGATTAGGGCAGGCAATTGGGACAGAAGTGAGCAAGCTGCTGGAGGAGGTTGGGCCGTAACTAAGCAATCTGGGGCCGGAGGTTGTCCAGGGACTGAGCTATCCAGCTCCTCAGGTTGGGGAGTACCTGAGCAACTAAATGGTGGAAGCTGGGGGCAGGGTCAGCATAGTAGAGGAGGACGTTGGGAAGGAACTCCGCAACCCAGTGATGGAGGTTGGGAGGTAACGCATCAGTCCAGTGCAAGAGGCTGGGAACGAACTAAGCAACACAGTGGTGGAGGTTGGGAGGTGGTAGCACCTCAGTCCAGCATGAGAGGATGGGAACGAACTCAGCAACACAGTGGTGAAGGTTGGGGAGTAGCTCAGCAACACAGATATGATTGGGGAGAACCTCATCAGCCAAGTGGTAGAGGTTGGGGAGGAACTCAGCCCCCAAGTGGTAGAGGCTGGGGAGGAACTCAGCCACCGAGTGGTAGTGCCTGGGAAGAAACTCATACGCCAAGTGGTAGTGCCTGGGGAGGAACTCAGCCGCCAAATTGTAGAGTCTGGGAAGGAACTCAACTGCCAAGTCATCGGGGCTGGGAAGAAACTCAGCCGCCTAGTGGTGGTGGGTGGGGAGGACCTCAGCCACCAAGTGGTGGTGGTTGGGGTACAAATGAGATACCCTGCGAACAAAGGAGTACGGGAGGTGAAGGCCGAACATCTAATTCTTTCAGGAAGCGAAATCGGTACACCCTAAAGATATAGTGTGAAGACAAGGTAATGAGAGCTAGATTTGGTATTCATATTTATACTTGGGTTTCACAATCTGTGGGAGTGATGGTGTTTGTTAAATTAACTTAGATGTGCATTGTAGGTTGAGCTAAATGATTTTGTATCCTATAGCTTGTTAGGATCAAAAGTTTTGTTATGCTGATCTAAACAGGCAATGATGTTTGGATACAAAATACTTTAGTTAAAAATGCAATTATCCACTTGTATACTAGCTACTTTCATCTTCCAAATATTTGTCATCTTTTTCCCAGATTTGATTCCCAACTCTCTCCTTACGCACTGATGGGAAAATATGGGACCCACAAAGGAATCTACTCCCTCCGTCCCAGGAAAGATGATACATTTTCCATTTTGGGTTGTCCCACAAAAGTTTGCACATTCCTAAAAAAGTAAAAAGTCAAATACAATCACTCATCTTCATACACTTTATTTACAAAAAAATTACTCTTACCTAACACACTTAATATACTTTATCATTTATTTATTACAAAAAAAATATCATAATACCCCTAAAAGTCACCATTTTATTAATATCCGTGTAAGGAAAGGGGTGCAATCTTTCTCGGGACGGAGGGAGACGAGGGAGTATCAGGGACAATGAGTTATTTAATGAGGAGTATAACGGAAGCAAGCAGGTGCAGCAATTGAATAAAGAAGTTAATGGGCTTAGTACTGATGGGCCTACTGAGAAAGTGGATTTTAATTCAAGTAATGTTGAATTAAGCCCAATCTGTAAAAGCCTATTGGAGAACAACTCATTTCAGCCCATCACAATTTATATACCTCCTATCGTAGAAGAGTTGTATGATAAAGCTGTCAGTAGAATGAATACAGATACAACAATTTCGTCTCTTGTCGCGAATAATAAATTTAATTCTTCAAAGGAAGAAGCTGTGAGTGGATCTGTATGGGGAGATGGGGCCAATCTGGTGGAATTGTCCATTTGGAACTCTAATGTTTTTTCAGTTGTAAATAGTTGGCACATGGCTGGAGCGGTTGACGGAGAAGATTGAATGTTGTATTGTCAATGTTTATGCTCCATGTCCACTCGTTGACAAAATAGAATTATGGGATAGAATTCAAACAATTATACTCCAAAATACTTCCAATTGCTTGTGTGTGTAAGGAAACTTTAATTCTATACGAAGTATATGCTTCATGGATTTGGAGATGGAGATGGAGATGGAGATGGAGATGGAGACGGGAGCTTTTTGATAGAGAATTAGATATGATTCATGAATTTATTTCTATATTTGACAGGTTCACTCCTAAGCAAGGTACTAAAGATACATGGAGTGGAATCGAGCGATTGATGGGTCATACTCAAACAAGGCAGCTTATGAATGGTAATTAAGAAGTAAGGAAGGAACTTCTTTTGTAGAGAAAGAGGAGTTTAAACTAACATGGAATGGCTTTGCTCTGAGTAAATTTTAAGTGCATGTTTGGCGTGTTATGTGGGAACGCATTCCTAAAAAACTGAGCTTGTTCGACGAAAAGTTTTACCACCAAATGTGATTGTTTCATGCTCGCTATGTGGATTACAATCAGAAACGGTACGCCATAAATTCTTTTAATGCTCATTTGCCTACAAATTGTGGATGGGTACCGTCAAGTGGCTCGGTATCTCAATAGTTCTCTCTTCAAAACCCTCTATGAATCTACTCCATTTTAGTGTTTTATCTGGATAATATAGAAAGCAAGAAATGGAGTTGTTTTTCAAAATGAAAATATTGAAACGAATGATTTACTGTTGGAACTTAAATCCCGAATTTGGAATTGGATTTGCATTAAAGGTGGGTTTAGTCGACAGCTGGCTTTTTGTGATTGGGGGTGTAATCCACATTTTATTATTCAAAAGCTAGTTGATTACTTATAGTTAAGTTTATTTTGGAGATTAATTGTAATATTATGTATGTACTTATACGTATCCTAGTATAATTTAATAAAAAATACTTAGTATAATTTAACAATAGTAAAAGTATTTTTTGCTGTTAAAAAAAAGTTAAATTGTAGGGTTAGATAGAGGTCATTTATTTATAAAAGTAAGATCAGGATGGATCCAAAAATATTTTTGGAGTGCCATATATAATTATTAACTTATCAAATTTATATTAGAAATTTTTATTTTATTTTTTATAAATATGATTAGTATTGAGACCGTTAAGTTTTTGTTTTTCTAAATGGATCCATGACATTATCATTGTAGAAATTATAGCGAGTAGAATGCGAACAATTTAATTTGGGTATAATTTTTTTTTTAATTATATGAATTATATGCAATTTTTTTAGGGTAAAATTGTATCCCTTGATCCATGCTGCATTCGCTTCATGAATAAGATGCAGATTTTCAAAAATTAAATAATATCACCAAACTTAAGTAGTAGTCTCTTTGTCCACGTTAAAGGGTATTATTTGTTCATTTTGTGTGTCGGCTTCAAAGAGTGTTGTAGATAACGAGTTTTGTAATCATAAAATTAATTAATGATTGATGTGGCTGTTAATTACCAATTAACTGACTAATCTAACATATGCTGGGATGAATGGAGATGGGGAAAACGAATAAATTAAAGTGCAATTTCTTTTTTGTTGTATAGCTTAATTAGTGTTGCAAAGGTGGAAAGATCATCTCTCCCCTTTTGTTATATGTACGGATACTTATGTATTCTCCCTCAATTTCTCACCATTAATGTTGTAGCATTAATGGCTATCTATTTGGGGTATCAAATGCATCTCCCATTGGATGGGAGAGCATTTAATGCCCTGACAATTGCTCTCTATGATTGATGCGGCATAGGACGGCAAGCCATCATTTCTCATAGACTAGTAGCGAGCACGACAGAGGGAAACTTACGGAGTAAGCCATCTCTTGGACTCGAGGAAGGCTGAAACTACGAGCAGGTAGCTCCGACTCTTCAACTTTAAGGGGAGAGTCGAGGGGCAACGACGCGTGGATATTGAGGTCGGGTGTGGAGGTTGTCCAAATAGGTCACCTAAATTGTTATTGGCATGGGGAATTCCTGAGCCCAATAGGCCACGACATGTCTTTGGGCCTTGGGTTATCGAGCCTATTTCGGGCCCAAAGGGATGGTTGGGCCCACCACAAGTATCATAATTTTTTTTAGAAATACGAAACTCACACATTATTAATAAAATTATTCACTATATATCAAATAATAATAACTTTTAATTTACATATAAACAACAAACTATACTCTTTGGAATCAAGAGAGGTAGTATTATTTTTGTAACTAATGACTAGGGATATGGTTGAATTTAACCGTGCCCTAAGAGGATTTATCAAAAAAATTTAATGCTTAGTGATAAATGATTCATTTAATTGATTCATAAATATATATAATCAAATCACAAATATATATACAATTTAAGTCATAAAATGTTATTTTCATCTTCAGGTAAAATATACATTTTGTTATTTTGGGCATCCGCACCAAAGATATATTTTTTTCTTAAACACGTGAGATTTACACACATCACTAATACAATTAATATATGTGACTCACACACCCCACTAATACAACTACCAACTACACATTAAAAAATACTCCCTCTGTCCCAGATTTATGTTCACCGGTACTGTAGATACGAAGTTTAAGAAAAATTTATTTTTGATCAACTTTATTGACTTTTTAGAGATATTGTGGTATTTTTAGGTAATAAATAAATTATAAAGTATGTTATGTGTGTTAGGTGAGAGTGATATTTCTGAAATTAAGATAACTTTTGAGGTTGGTGGTTAATGTAAAGTTTTCTTGTTTGAGTGGTGAAGATAAGTGTGAGACGGTCGAAAACGGAAAGTGTGAATATACGTATAAGTATGAGACAAAATGAGTAACTCTTTAATCCAAGTACAAAAAGTGAACCTAACCACGGACAGAGAAATTGATAGATTAAGGATGGACGACCAAAAATGGTAAAATAGATAAGAGTGAGGCTCCTGTTTACCCGTGCTCCGTGCGCCTTTGCAATTTTCGTACCCCTTTACAATTTAAACCCCTAACAATACATAGGTTTAAATAAAATATAAAGGGAGAGAGTTGTGTTCACAATTACCTCCGTATCCCTAAAATCGCAGGAACTTTTGCCAATAAATAGATTGACAATACAGTAAGTACGGAGGCAGTAATAAACTTTTGCTCCGGCACCCATTCCTTCGCATGGATGCTGGCAAGGTAAATTTCGTAAAAAGAATCTAATCTAAGTTGCGGCAATATTAGGTAGTACAAGAAAGGGAGAAAGGGACTTGACCTCAGCTCCTTGCTGTCCTAAAATGTAATAATGCGCAAATAGTGATATCTATCTTTTTCTCTCTCCTCACTTGAGCCGTACGATTAACAGATATACGTACGGTCTGCCGACGTCGGTGGCCCCCACGGATTCCTTATGGCTTTCGTACGACTCAACCGTACACCACACCGAGTCCACGCGGTTCCACGTGGACTGTTCGTGATCGCGCATCTATCCGTTGATTACTATCTTGATGGACGGCTGAGATTCCTTTAACAATATCTGACTTGTCCTTTTTAGGACTAAATAATGCAATCAATTGTAGTAGAGTGGTATTTGATGCCCAATTTTTTAAATTAATTATAGTTTAGTCTTCCAATTGGGTTAATGTTTTCATCATCCGTGACATCACTTTGCACATCTCCTAATTTTGTGTGTTTTAAATTGATTCTCCTCGTATTAGAGCCTCGTTAAGGTTTGAAAGATTTCATCCCTAATTCAGGAGAAATGGGTGATAGAACCCAAAAAAAAATTTGCTTTTCCTCTATCTAAACTATCAATTCGCTTATACACATGAAAAAGCATCACTCCTTAGGAGATTTTTTTTAATTCATTCGTACACGTTATTATTCTTTTTAAAAAAGTTCATTTTAATTTAATACCTATGTACATTAATTTCAAAAATAACATTATTTCTCTCATATACAATATATCTTATACTCTCTTCATCTCTGACCATCATTCTCGTTTATTGTACCACATTATTTAGAAAAAAGTTGTATTTTTTAATTAATTTTGTTGATTTGGAAGATATTATATTATTTTAGGTAATAATATGTGTAAAAAATGAGTGACAATTTTAAAACTAAAGTAACTTTTAAAGTTGTTGCATAAAATAATGTTCTATTTTTTGGAGTGTGAAGGGTGGTGTTAGACGAACGAATATGAAAAGTGTAAAAAGTGACGTGAGACTAATAAAATTTTATTTATTATCTAAAAATACAACATAAATCCTAAATTTCAATTATATGCATGAGGGCTCTGTAGCACATTTCTTTAGCGAGGAAATAGCGAATGAGTGATATGCTTAACTTTTTTTCGCCACATCATAAAACTCTCACCCTCTAAATATTGTGAGGTTAGTTTTTGCCAATTTATTAAAGCTGAATATGCTGGGGAAGAAAAAGGAGAAGAATATATTCTTTTTCCTTTTTCCTTTTTCCCTTCTTTCTTATTCGTACCCGAATCCAAACCCGAAGATGTCTCTCGTACTTATAAAAGACACATTTTCAGTATTTTATCTCTGAATTCTGTTCAGATCACTTATCACTCTTAACTCCTTTATCTCTCTCTCAAGTACTTATCTCTCCTCTCCCTCTCCCTCTCTTTCTCTCTCACACAACACACACAAGCGGTTTCACTTTCTCATGTTCGGCGAATTCCCCGGCCACCGCCAATAACCATGAACTCCATCCTCGACAACCCTGTCTGCCACTGCCACCGCCGACTCCCGCCGTCCTTCGCCGGTGCCGTCCTCCCCTTCCTCTTCGTTCCCACCTGAATTACTCCCCCAAACTATGAACCCACCTCCAGTCCTCCCCCTCCTTCCCGACGACGTTCTCCTCAGAATCCTCTCTCTCCTGCCGGACGACTCCGACCGGAAATCCTTCCGGTCAACATGCAAGGCCTTCCACCGAGTTGACTCGCTCCACCGGACTCACCTCCGGGTTCTCCGCCCTGAGTTCCTCCCCTCCCTCGTCTCCCGACTGCCACGCGTCAGCTCCCTCGACCTCTCCGTCTGCCCCTGCATCGACGATGCCGCCGTCCACTTCCTCCTGGCCACCACCGCCGCCCCGATCTGGGCCCACCGGATTCGGCGGCTGAAACTGAGCCGGTGCTCCGGGTTGAGATTCCAGGGGCTGGAGGCGCTGGCGAGGCAGTGCGCGAACTTGGAGAGCGTGGACGTGTCGTACTGCTCCGGGTTCGGTGATCTGGAGGCGGCGGCGCTGTCGTCGGCGGCGGCGTTGAAGGAGGTGAATATGGACAAGTGCGTGAATGTGAGCGACGTGGGATTGGCGAAGATAGCGGTGGGGTGTTCGAGGCTGGAGAAGCTGTCTCTGAAATGGTGCTTCAATATCTCCGACATCGGAATTCAGCTTCTGTCCAAGAAATGTTGCCAATTGAAGCGCCTCGACATTTCATACTTGAAGGTCTTATTAATTACTCAAGAAATCCTTCACACTTTCTTTATTATTTGTCGTCTCATCCCACCCTACACACACATATCACTTTACTCAACAATATCAAAATTACTTTAATTTCAAATTTGACACCATTTTTTCACATACATATCAAAACTTTATATTTTTTTTATTATCTAGAGTTCGTTAAAAACAGAAACTTTTCTTATAACAACATGCTACAGTAAAATGGATGGAGTAGTTTGAAATGATGAACTATTGTTGTTAGTGAATAAATTCATATGATGTGAATGATATTATCTTGATTTGATTAAGGTTTCGAGCGAGTCGTTGCGTTGGATAAGTGGGATAGAGAGGCTGGAGATACTGCAAATGGTAGGGTGTGGATCCGTGGACGATGTGGGAATGCATTTCATAGCAAAAGGCTGCCCTTTGCTCAAGGTAATTAGGCACTTTGTTTGTAGAGTTGATATTCTGTGCAACTGCACCCATACATGCTAGTTTTATTAATTATGTATATGTGATTCTTAATAGTATAAATGTATTTGGAGTACTTTTTTAATACTTCCTCCGTCCCACGTCAAGGGTAGTTTTTGCTTTTTGGCACGTGGATTAAAGAATATTATTATTTAATGTGTAGTGGGTAGTTATATTAGTGGGAGTGTGTGTCCCATATTTTAATTGTATTAGTGGGTATGTGTGGGTCCCATTTGTGTAAAAAAAGAAAGTGTACTCTTTGGGTAGGACGTCCAAAATGGAAAAAAGAGACTCTTTGGGTGGGACGGAGGGAGTACAACTTTTCATCAAAAAGAAAATTCGCTAAAAATTAAGTGTAAACGTTCTTATACGTTAGAGTATAGTGTTAAGTTCTGTGGGTGCACGAATTTGAATTTAGTGTGCGCAGGAAATTTTGCCTTGTTTGTATTTATTTGTGCCATCATTAATTTTCAAGTATTCATGTAAGTTAAGAAATGTTTGAGATTTCATGTTACTGTTGTGTAATTAAAGACTACAACAACCACCACCTTTCATGTTACCCTCCTTCTTATATGATTAAATTGTGTTTCAATGTTGGTTAATCTCATCTTGTTTGCATAGTTAAGTTATTGATTAATCATTGAGTGTGTCTTGTGCAAACAATCCGGTTTCACCCTTTTAATTTGAAAGAAAAATAATAATCCCTCCGTCCTCTGTTTATCATTTTTCGTGTCAACTTCAAAGGTGTTCATTTACATTTTTGTAAAGATGGTCCCACACATAAATCTTACACATACCACTAATACAACTACCTATCATACACAAAATAATACTTCTTGATCAACAATATGAAAAAAAGCAAATGGATACGTATTGGGTGGCTGGAGGTTGTAATAAAGCTCAAGAGGCTAAACATTTAACTCTAAATTTAGAGTATGTTAGTTAGAAGTTTATGAAAAAAATCAAGGATTTTGAAAACCAAATGAATATAGTTATATTGTATGTTTGTTTCTTTTGAGTTTTTTGTGGGGTAGGAAGTCAAATCAGATGTTTAAGAATTGGGTGTTGATATGTAGTATAAGAGAGTATTAGTTGATATGAGAGGAGATGTGAAAGAGAGAAAAAAGTATAATTGATGAGAGATCAAGGATTAATAGGGTTTGTAGATGTATGCAAGGGAAGGTTTTAAAGACCCCAACTAGAACAGCTGTAGGATTTCAAAATCCTAAAACTGAAAGACCAGGAACAAACATTTCCTAACAGAAATTTGTGATATGGGACCTTGGTGGAAACGCGTTTTTGTCTAAATCATTTCGATGCCTGACATAATTTAGAATTCAATAAGTATCTTTTTCTAGGTCCCAGATATACGGGTAGTTTTATATGTTAATGCTTTGATTGAACATCAACCTTGTTATCGATCGCAAACCTCTATGCCTGCCTGGACTTAATATCAGATTGCTTAATAATGTTAACTTCGGTTATGATCAATGTACTTAAAATGCAACATCATGAGGTGAGAATTATGACAACAGTGGGTGAACACATTTAAAACCATAACCTCAAATAAATTCTTGTTGTGGCTGAATTTCAAAACTTTCCTCCAAATCCTTAAAATCCGAATGTAACCGTAATGATTTACCACAAACTACTAATTGATTTTTCACATGACAATTTCTTTAATATCATGCATATATCTGCCTCATTTTGAATATGTATCCTCAATGTTCATGATCCTATGTATTGGCAGACATGTAAAATTAGTTGTTTCTTAGTTACCCTAACTTAATGATCCATGCTGTTATGCTTTTATATGTATGAAATTGACTATATATATATATATTGCATGACATGATCTACATCTGGCTATATGTTACTATTTAATGAAAACAAAAATAGTGTAATTAAACTACAAATTTATGAAGTTGTTATATGCTGGGCAGATACTGGATGTATCTAGGTGTGACAAATTGAGCTTCTCTGCATTAAGTCCAGTTATCGAAGGACATAATTTTCTACTGCGGCTTCATGCTAGCTACTGTTTTTCTGTAAGCAAGATTTTAGTTTCTATTAACCATTTTGAGCTATTTCGAATTTCTTGTCTTAATAATTATCGTATAAATTAACCATGGATTTGGACTATGATGATCAGGAGCTTTCAGTTGCATTTTTCCATGAGTTTAAGTACCTAAAGAACCTGAAATTGCTCAGAATTGATGGGGCCCGAGTCTCCGAAGCAGCCCTTGAAATTATTGGCAAAAGTTGCCGGAAATTGGCTGAGATTGGGCTCGGAAAATGCGGAGCCACAGATACCGGCATTATTCAGCTTGTATCTGGCTGTGTTCATTTAAAGGTACTCGATTTTACATGCTGCAGCGACCTCACCGATTCAGCAATATTAGCTATTGCAAGATCTTGTAGGAATCTCTTATGCCTTAAGTTGGAGTGCTGCAACTTGCTCAGCGAGAGGAGCCTCGACTATCTTGGGTCCCATTGCCGCTTCCTTGAGGAGATTGATCTTACAGATTGTTCAGGAATCAATGACTTAGGTAAATCTATAAGAACTTCCCATTATTATTCAATATGTTTGATGATCATATACCGTGATTGAGGTGGTCTGTGCATTGTCCATGTAATGATCAAATATCGTTGTGCCGGCTTTTCACACATGAATTTGCAGGCTTGAAATATCTATCAAAATGTTTGGAGCTCATATCCTTGAAACTTGGACTATGCCCTAACATTTCAGACAAGGGATTAACTTATATTGCTTCAAATTGCTTAAAGATCCAAGAACTTGATTTATACAGGTACGTTATCGGATATTCAAAGGAATTGAAATACATATGCATGATGTGATCTCTTCTCAACATCAATGCAGGTGTGCAGGTGTAGGCGATGAGGGGCTAGCTGCTTTATCGCGCGGCTGCAAAAGATTGAAGAAGCTAATCATATCGTACTGCGATCAGGTCACCGACAGAGGGATAGAGTGTTTAAGCTCTCTAAATGAACTCTCTGACTTGGAGGCCCGATGTCTTCCGAATGTCACGGCCACTGGATTGACCAAACTTGCAGCTGGGTGCAGGAGACTAACTGAATTGGATCTAAAAAATTGTGTCAACATTGGCGACTCAGGATTTTGGGCCCTAGCTAACTATTCGTGGAATTTGCAACAGGTATGTACATATGTATATCTCCCATTGTTGGTTTGCTATGATAGTATACATTGAGATGCAAACTTTGGAGCGACGATAATCTAATTGCTATTTTCATTGGAGTTACATGGGAAAAAAAACTAAAATTATGGTTCTTTAATTATGCTTAACTGCTGATCAAACTATCTGGTGAGTTTAAAATCAAATCGTCCCATACAAATTTATTCAATATAGTTTCAAGAAACTTAATTTCTCTGAAATAGTCTCCATAGCTTTTAAATTTTCACCAAAATGGTATGAGACGAAATTAGTAAAAATATATTGTTTTGGGACAAAATTGGAGCAAAACTTGAAGGTTTAGGACGAAAATGAATGTCCCAACTAATTTTGGAGACCTTTTCAGATAAAGTAAAACGATACAGGATGGTTTATGTTTTAATCTCCTATCTGGTCAATAGAAAAGGAAAATCATTGTATGCCCTTCAGCACGTCGGATGTGCATTAAACTTAATTTTGCAATGGGAAACGAATTTGCGACTGCGAATATGTATATGTGGAAGTCATTGTGGCTAGCTAGTTGGATGATTAAAATCTGAAGCTACTTATTATTATTTACAGCTTACAAATAACCTCAAGATATTTATCCTAATTTGTAAAAATCACTCATTGCCAATTATATGAAATATGTGTGTAATTGAGTGCACAAATGTACCTGGAGTAACTCTTATTATTCAAAATAGTTAGCTAGCTAGCTAATATATATTGACCATATATATTATGTAAATAATTGGCAGATCAACCTGAGCTCGACTGCGATCTCAGATATTGGTCTGTGCATGGTGATGGGGAACTTGACAAGGCTGCAGGATGCGAAGTTGGTTAATCTTTCGAACGTATCCATAAACGGATATGAGCTCGCCCTTAGAGCCTGTTGCGCTCGTCTTAAAAAGGTAAAATTGATTTCCTCTCTTAGGCGACGGCTTTCTGTAGAAATAATCGGAGCCTTAGAAGTGAAAGGTTGCAAGATTAGATGGGATTAGAGATTTAGAGTGTACGTTTATACACGGTTGCTGATGGATTGTGTTGATATCATAAACCGACAAGTTAATAAAGAATAACACTGGTGATATTCTAATGGTGCATCTCTCAATCCTGCCGTAGGATATTGCATTATTAATACTGAATTTTGTATCATATATCAAGCTTGTCTCTCAATATATTATCATTCTTTGACATGTGTGTTTCACTAAAGGCACTGTCTCGTGTGTGTTTGAGTGCATGCATCTAAGTTGTGTACCCAAATTCAACCTGTTTAAAAAATAAATTGTGTAATGCTATCTTCTTAATTAAATTTAAAGACCTTTAACATCAAAATTAATACTCAATGCTCTTGATTTTTTATATTAAAAAAATACTCCTTCCTTCCTACAACACCTTTCATACTTTCTTCGTTCTCTACAACATCTTTCACACTCCAAAAAAAAAAAAAAGAAACATCACTTTATCCAATAATCTTAAAAGTTATTTTAATTTCAATTTTGCCATTCTTTTTCACACACATTATTATTTTATAATATTTTATTATACTACAATATCCTCTTAAGTCAATAAATTAATCAAAAAGTACAATTTTTTTTAACAAAGTTGTATCGTAAACGAGAAGGATTGTCCGAAATGGAGGGAGTATATTTTTCTTGAATAGTGATGGCTTAAGTACAAAACACAAGGGGTGGTTCGTTTTATAACAACTCTAATAAAATGTTGACCTTCGATAGCTTAAATAGTAGGGTAAATTACCAAAATCCCTCTCGAAATTTGTCCAAACTACCAAATAAATTCCGTGGTTTGAAAAATTATCAATTACTCCCTTTAACTTGTTTTTTATTTGAATATTAATAAAAATACACTTTTTCTTAAAATAAAGAAGGATGAAAATGACATCAAGATTCATATATTTAACATTGTATTTTTAAATTTCATTGTTTTTTACAAAAATATTTTTTAAAGTGAGTAATTGGTAATTTTTCAAATCACAGCGTTTATTTGGTAATTTGGACAAACCTCGAGGGGTCTTTTGGTAATTTACCCTAAATAGTATTATCACTATTTATTGTTTCATTTTATCGATTCAGATCTCTTAGCTACTCCCTCCGTCCCGGTCAAAGTGCATCATTTGGTTTTTGCACGTAGATTAAGGAATATTATTATTTTATATAAAGTGTGTAGGTGTATTAGAGAAATGTGATGGGTAATGATGGGCCATTGGTGGGACCTTTTTTCTAAAAGGGGAAAATTGTGCAATTTGGACGGGGCGCCCGATATAGTAAAATGATGCTATTTGAGCAGGAGGGAGGGAGTATTATATTTTTTGGTGTTACATTGTTGGATTCTGATTTCCTAGCTATTATATTTTGGTGTTACATCGTTGGATGATTGACACGTAGGATATAATAAAACATATACCAAAAAGAAAATATCAACCCTAAAGAAAAAGTTGAGATTTTCATCTCGACATACGTGTCACTCATCTAACATATAGGATATAATAAAATATATCATCTCCGCATACGTATCACTCATCTAACACGTAGGATATAATAAAATATAATATCAATCTTAGGAAAAGTTTGAGATTTTCCTCAAAGCATACATATCACTCATCTAACGCGTGTAATAAGAAATGTAACACCAAAATATAATACGAAATTGAAATTCCATTCTCCGTTCAATTTGATGATACTTTTGGGTCATGTATAACTGCAGTCAACTAAGAATTGCCTTAAAAGTGCTTTTTTTTCCTTTTTAGTTGTTGAAGGGCTTTGTATGAGAAACAAATAAAAAAATCACGAAGGATTATGTGTAATATAGAAAGGAATTATGATTACATTAAATGTAGTTTTCATTTCTAATAAACTAATGAATTAAAGATAGGGGCGGGTATTCATACCCAAAAAATGGTTAGACAGTTAGACGTACTCCGTAAAAGATTTTACTAAAATAACTCTCGTTAATAAGACTAAAATTCCCTTAATCCCAATTGTTGTTTAAGCGTTGAAACTCCATATCTCAATTCAATTTTAATTTGAGGATCTTCGAATCAAAACTCATGAATTGAAGAGACAAATACTAAAGGCATAGCAGTCTCCAATATCCTCTTCTTCGTTGGACGGTCATGATATTGCTTAATTTGCAGGTTTAATTTTTGGAAGATTTCCTTTTTCTTTGTTGGAACGGTCATGAACAAAGAAAATTTTGTCCAACACTGAAAAATTTTAAACGTATCAGTAAATTTCCCAGTTATTCATCTAATTTGACTAATGTAATAAAAACTCCATTCACAATTTCAAACAGTGAAAACCTCATTAAAATAACTGCCAAAAGAGTGATAATACACTAGGAAACTTTCTTAGCAAAACTAAAGATCTTAAGATGCTTCTTTTTTCTTAATTAATTAATGAGGGACTGGTTCATGAACACAATTTCGACCTTGTTTATTAACAAAAACCAGCATTGTCGTCGAAATTAGATTGAGAGAATAGAATAGATCAAAGTTAGATTAAATAATTAAAAGGATATTCTCACGGATGAAGATCCTAACTAAGTAATCCAACAATTACTCTAAGAATTAACAATCAATACAATGGATTGAGCACAAGAAATCATATGATAATAATATTGAAAGTGTGTGTGTGTGTGTGATTGTATGAAGAAGAAAGAGTTTATACTGGTTCAGCTTGTTTGCACAAGCCTACATCTATTGTGAGAGAGAGATCTATTATTGATTGAGAGAATAAATTTGTTACAATGAGCTCATGCATAGATTACATCATTATATACAATCTATGCATGCACAACAAAGTTACAAGATCAACTCATGTAACCACCTTCTAGCTGGATTTCCAAGCGGTTAAAACGAATCTTTGCAGTTGTAACTGACTCCATCACATACCCTGCGTGACGAGCTATCCATCCATGTGTGGAACCTTCCAGAAACCGCTCACATGCCACCTGTACAACAGCTACAAATCACCCCGGTCCCCACTTGCACACTTGGTATCAAATTGCTGCTGATTTGAGTTGATTCAAGTTGGCTGTTGTTTCTGCATCCGTTTCACACATACATCAGCATCATCCTTGATCTTGTACACACACTCAACACTTCCTAGTGTTGATCAAGCACTAGTATGTAGTTTTCATCACAATTCTCCACCTAAAACTTCATACTCAATCAACCTCAATCACTCCTTCACTCTACTGTTTTATCAAGACAGCAAACTTGTACACTGCTTTTATGAGAGCAGCTGAACTCTCCACTGACATGTTCAACACACATTGATAAGACTCTTGCATAATTCAAACTTTGAACTAGGCAAGGCCTTAGTGAGAAAATCAGCTGGATTTCTTTCTGTTTCAATCTTCTTAACAACAACTTTTCCTCCTTCAACTGTCTCTAACAAAGTACATCCTTACATTTATATGCTTTGTCCTTTCATGATAACCCTGATGTCTTGACAAGTATATAGCACTAGAGTTATCACAATGTACCAATACTGACTCTTGTAATACTCCAAACTCAGACAAAATTCCCTGCAACCACAAGCCCTCTTTTACTGCCTCTGTAAGTGAAATAAACTCAGCCTTAGTTGTAGACAATGCAACCACTGACTGATGTGTTGATCTTCAACTGATAGCTGTACCAAACAAGCAGAATACATAGCCTGATAGTGACTTCCTTTTGTCTAAGTTTGCAGCATAATCATCATCTACATAACCTGCAAGAAAATCAATGTTAGAAGTAAACTTATTAAAATGCAAACATGTTGTTAAACTGCCTCTGATGTATCTTTGAATCCATTTAACAGCTTTCCAGTGATCTCTCCCTGGATTCCTCATAAACCTACTCACCAAACTCATTGCATGAGCTAAGTCTGGCCTGCAGCACACCATTGCATACATGAGACTGCCAACTGCATTAGCATAAGGAACCCTTTCCATCTCTGATACTTCTTCACTTGTTCTAGCTGACTGTTGAGCGCTGAAAAACTCAACCCTTGCTTCACATGAGTAGTAACAGCCTTGCTTTGATCCATACTATACCTCTTGAGAACTTTCTCTAAGTATAAGCTCTGATGTAGTATTATAGAACCAGCTGATCTGTCCCTTTTGATCTCCATTCCCAGTATAACAGTAGCTTCACCCAAATCCTTCATATCAAACTCTGATTTCAACATTTCTTTCACAGCTATGATCCCTTCCATAGACTTACAAGCAATTAAGATGTCATCAACATATAATAATAAGAAAATATACCACTCACTGTCTTGTTTGATCTACACACAACTGTCAAACTTGCTTCTTTCAAAACCACACTTGATAATGTACTCATCAAATCTAAGATATCATCTCCTAGGACTTTGTTTCAATCCATATAGTGACTTCAGAAGTAAACAAGCCTTAGTAGTTGAGTTTTGAACTGAAACTCCCTCTGGAACTGTCATATAGATCTTCTCCTCCAAATTTCCATGAAGAAAGGCTGTAGTCACATTCATCTGATGCAATTCCAGATTAAACTGAGTAACTAATGCTAACAATATCCTAATGGAACAATGTTTCATAACTGGAGAGAATATCTCTGTATAATCAATGCCTTCCCTTTGAGAAAAACCCCTGACAACTAATCTTGCTTTAAACCTGACACCATCAGTCCTCTCTGGTGAGACCTTTTTCTTGTAAATCAATTTACAGCTCACTAACTTCTGATCTTTTGGTTTCGAATAATTTTCCATGTCTGATTCTTCTCCAATGAAAGCAACTCTTCTTGCATAGCAGCACTCCACCTTGTACTATCCTTATTGTTCATTGCTTCCTGATAGTTTCTTGGTTCATATGAATTAATATCCTCTACAGAATATAGTGCAAAAGACACAATATCAGCATCTGCAAACCTAGCTGGAGTCTTAATAGACCTCCTTTGTCTATCCCTTGCCAACTGATAGTTGTTGAGCAGCTCATCAGTATTAGATGTGATCTGATCATCTTCAGATGGTGAACCAGTTCCTTCTTGCACTGTCTCTCTTCCAATTCTTAACTGATCCTTCTGAACCTTGTTCATAAGCTCCACCTCAAGCTCAGCTTCATACTTACTTTGATCTTGAGGTTTCAATGGCATAACAGCCTCATTAAAGGTGACATCCCTGCTTATCATAATCTTTTTACCTTCAATGTTCCATAGCTTCTAAGCTTTAACACCTTTGGGATATCCAATCATGACACACTTGATAGCTCTTGGAGCTAGCTTATCCTGTTTAACATGTGCATAAGCTAGACAACCAATCACTCTGAGCCTGGTATAATTAGCAACTTTTCCAATCCATACTTCCTGAGGAGTTTTGAGTTTAAGAGGTGTTGATGGACACCTATTGATTAGAAAAGCTACTGTACTAACCAACTCTCCCCAAAAATCTTTTGAAAGACCAGAACTACTTAATATATGCCTTACTCTCTCAAGTAAAGTCTGGTTTAACCTCTCTGCAACACCATTTTGTTGTGGTGTACCTGGTACTGTCTTATGTCTCATGATCCCCATCTCCTTACAAAACTTATTGAACTCATCAGAACAATATTCAAGACCATTATCAGTTCTTAATATCTTAATCTTGTTATTACAACTATTCTCTACCTCAGTTAGCCAATTCTTGAAAGTAATGAAAGTTTCATCCTTAGATTTCAGTATATATATTCATATCTTCCTACTGTAATCATCAATAAATGAAATCAAATACCTGCCTCCACCTAATGTTAGTGTTCTTGCAGGTTCCCACAGATCTGAATGGATATAATCAAGTTTGGATTTGCTTGTATGTTCACCAATGCCAAACTTTAGCCTCTTAGCTTTGCCAAAAATGCAATCCTCACACTGATCCAGTTTGTTTGTTGATCTGATATTGGTAACATTCTGTCTTGACAGTTCTTGTAATCTTTTCTCACTTATGTGAGCTAGTCTTCCATGCCATAAGTGAATTTCATCACTTCCAGTTGAGATAAGATTCTGTCCAACCACGGTGTGTCCTCAAGAATATACAGTCCATTTTTTCTGATTCCTTTCATCACTTCATACTCATCTTTCTCAACAATGAGTACCCCTCCCCTTGATCTAAACTCATAGCCTGAAGCATCTAAGATACCTAAAGAAATTAAGTTTCTCTTGAGTTCTGGTATATACCTCACACCTGTCAGAATTCTAGTAACTCCATCATGCATCCTCAATCTGATGGATCCAATACCTCTGATCTAACATGTGTGATCATCCCCTAACAATACTAATCCAGTATTCTGCAACTTAAGATCAGTAAACCAATGTTTAATAGGAGACATATGGAAAGTACATCCTGAATCAAGGATCCAATCCATGGATCCTTTTGATGATCCAACCATCAGTGCCTCAGGATAATCAGTAGCCTGATTCTGATTATTTACCACCTGATTTGCTTGCACTCTTTGTTGTCCATTTTTACCAGCTTCTGCTTTCATTTTCTTTTCTGCTTTGTACTTGTAGCAGTTCTTCTTGTAATGGCCTGGTTCATGGCAATGAAAATACTTCCTTCCCTCCTTATCTGAGTTTGACTGATCAGTCTTGTTTCCTTGTTTCTTTGAATCAGAATTGTCTTTCTTGTTATTCTTCTTACCATGATCATTCCTCTTGATCATTAATCCCTCTTTTGATGTTCTCTGTTCTTCAGAAACTTTCTAAAACTCCTTTGTCTTCATAGCAATTTCAACCTCATCAAGACTTATAGTTTCTCTATTTCCAAATAGAAGTGTGTCCTTGAAACTTTCAAAGGACTTTGGAAGAGCTGACAACAATATTGAAGCCTTATCTTCTGTTTCAATTTTAACATTAACATTCTCTAGATCATCTAACACCTTATTAAACTCATCAAGTTGCACTAAAACTGATCTATCCTCAACCATCTTAAAGGAATATAGTTTCTGCTTTTAAGTATAAACGGTTAGCAAGAGATTTTACCATGAACAGATCTTCAAGTTTCTTCCATACAGCTCTTGCAGATGTCTCTCTCTCTCTGTACCTCTCTCAAAGCCTTATCACCAAGACATAATACAATGGTACTTAATGCTCTTTCTTGAGTATCAGCTTCTGCAATGGCTTCTATAGCTGTTTGTGCAGCTTCTGCAGTTGCTGGAGGCTTTTCCTTAATGGCATCTGCCAATCCTTGTTGTACCAAGATAGCTCTCATCTTGGTCTTCCACAAACCGAAGTCAGATTTCTCTATAAACCTCTCAATATCAAACTTGGTTGCAACCATGGTGTCAACTTCCTTCAACTGCTTCTTGATTCCTCCTTCTATTGATTGCTGATCTTGTGGCCTAGTTTCCCACAGACGGCGCCACTTTCTCACGGATGAAAATCTAAACTAAGCAATCCAACAATTACTCTAAGAATTAACAATCAATACAATGGATTGAGCACAAGAAATTGATCACATATGATAACAATATTGAAAGTGTGTATGTGTGTGACTGTACGAATAAGAAAGAGTTTATAGTGGTTCAGCTTGTTTGCACAAGCCTACATCCATTTTGAAAGAGAGATCTATTATTGATTGAGAGAATAAATGTGTTACAATGAGCTCATGCATAGATTACATCATTATATACACTCTATGCATGCACAGCAAAGTTACAGGACCAACTCGTATAACCACCTTCCAGCTGGATTTCCAAGCGGTTAAAATGAATCTTTGCGGTTTCAACTGACTCCATCACATACCCTGCGTGACGAGCTATCCATCCATGTGTGAAACCTTCCAGAAACCGCTCACATGCTACCTGTACAACAGCTACAAATCACTCCGGTCCCCACTTGCACACTTGGTATTAAATTGCTGCTGATTTGAGTTGATTCAAGTTGGCTGTTGTTGCTGCATCCGTTTCACACATACATCAGCATCAGTCTTGATCTTGAACACACACTCAACACTTCCTAATGTTGATCAAGAACTAGTATGTAGTTTTCATCATTGATATTATTGTCATATGCATACAATAAATTTAAGAAAATGCCAATATTTGCCCACTTTTGATTGCCCTACATCTAAATTGCCCTACCTTTTACATTACATCTAATTTACCCAGTTTTTACATGTAATGCCATAAATACCCTTAAAGATGGCCCACACAAGCACGTAGCCAGTGTAGGACTGGGGGGCGCTGACCCCCCCTGGAAAATTAATAATTAAAGTATATTATGTAAAAATATTATAATATAGTAAGTTGGCATAGTGGTTAAGGTCTTCAAAACCCATTCACACTACCTGAGTTCGAATCCAAGCAACATCATTTCCTTTTTTAATTTTATTTTTTAATATTTTTTACATTCTTATTCTGTAAAATTTGCTTTAAAATTATATTACATATGTGTATTATTTAGTTCATAAACATGTTAGGTTTCTATTTAAATTATAATTAATCCTAACGATTAGTGTTTACTTTACTACATTGTATAGTCGATATAGATCGAATACCAATTATTAAATTTACGTATATTAATTTGGTCCCCCCTAAACTATTTTTCTGGCTCTGTCACTGGGTCCACATGTTGGTAATGAGAATGAGAAGTACTACAGATGAAGTACATTCTTGTGTCAGAATGTATTTTTGCTTAATCAAAAATCACATGGAGTAATATTAAATGAGATTTTCAATTTAAATCCACATCGGACACACATATATATGCTTAATCAAATAACACATTAAATGAGAATTTTCAATTTAAATCCATGGCGGACACACATATGCTTAATCAAATATCGTGTCACCCAATGATATTGTCAGGAAATAGCATGCCTACTAATTATAGACTATCATTTAGGGACAACACTTATATTGCCTTATTTTACTCATGCAACATCTAATTTGCCATAACTTTTTAAAAACATCTAATTTGCCCAGTTTTTTGTGTATATACCTGATTTACCCCCTAACACATGTCATTTCTTTTCCCTTCTTTTTGGAATCTCCAAATAGTGGCCTAGCAGGTACTTTTTTACTGCTTTTACTGGCGTTGAAATTGGGGACAGAATATTTGACCCCTTTATCTCAAAATATAATTTTGTTATTTACTCTTTCTCTCTCTCTGTCGATGCTTTTTCTCTCTCTCAAACTCTTGATTTTTCTCGCGGACACAACTCTCTGTCCGGGCCTCCGGCCGTATCGTCTAATCCCTCCTCATCTCCACGTCGAAAAGTAGCAGAAGAAAATATGGATAATCAGGTACTCCGTCCAGCAGTATATCATTTTGGGGGTTTAGGATTTTAGGGATTAGGCGGAATTTTGATTAATTAAATTTTAGTGAATTATTTTTTTGCGTAGTCGTTTGTATAGATCTGTGTTGATGTAGTGTAAATTTTATTCGAGTATAATTGAGTGTAGACTGCTTGTCCGCCGAGAAACTAGGTTGTAAATATAGATCTTTCTGTAAATATAGTGCAATTGAGTGTGTGTAGATGTATTGTAATTGAGTATAATGTTCTTGTCCCCCGAGGAAGTAGTTTGATTTTAGAATTGTAGCTGTAGGAATTTGTCGTGTCCGCCGAAAATAAATAGTATATAATTACATGTTCGACGATAATTTGAGTATAATTGAAAATTTCAGCACCCTATCTTAACAAAATTTAGTATGTCCACCAAATTTTTTACTGTAATTGAGCGTGTCCGCCTATTTTTCTAATCTAATTGAGCTTGTCCATCGATAATTCTAGCTTAATTGAACATGTCCGCTGATATTTCTAGCCTAATTGAACATGTCCGCCAATATTTCTACTGTAATTGAGCTTGTCCGCCAATATATGTAGTATAATTGAGCATGTCCGCCAATTTTTTGGCCATAATTGAGCATGTCTGCCGATTTTTTGAAGCTAATTGAGCATGTCCGCCGATATTTCTAGCATATTTCAGCATGTCCCCCGATATTTCTAGCCTAATTGATCAATCCTGCCTATATTTGTAATGTAATGGAGGTTGTCCGCCGAATTTCTTAGCATTATTTAGCATAATTTGCCATTTTTCTGAATAAAATAGCTTATCCGCCGATTTTGTAGCGCAATTGAGCTTGTCTGCCGATGAATAAGTATTTAATTTGCACCTCCGCTGATACTTTAAGCTTTAAATAGCCTATCCGCCGAAATTCTTAGCATTATTTAGCATAATTTGCCATTTTTCTGCATAAAATAGCTTGTCCGCCGATTTTGTAGCTTAATTGAGCTTGTTCATCGATGAATAAGTGTTTAATTTGCATCCCCGCTGATACTTTAAGCTTTAAGTAGCCTGTCCGCCGAATTTCTTAGCATTATTTAGCATAATTTGCCATTTTTTCTGCATAAAATAGTTTGTCCGCAAATTTTGTAGCTTAATTGAGCTTGTCCGTCGATAAATAAGTGTTTAATTTGCACCCCCGCTGATACTTTAATATTTAAATAGCCCGTCTGCCGAATTTCTTAGCATTAATTAGCATATTTTGCCATTTTTTCTGCATAAAATAGCTTGTTCGCCGATTTTATAGCTTAATTGAGATTCTCTGCCGATGAATAAGGGTTTAATTTGCACCCCCGCTGATACTTTAAGCTTTGAATAGCCTGTCTGCCGATAAAATTGTTTGGTTATTGCATGGCAGTTGGTAAATTAAGGCGTAATTTTAGTGTAATTTGATAACTATTCGCCAATGTACATGTAATCTCTGTTCTCCTCCTCTTCCTCAAACTGTTCTTCGCCAATGTACTAACTGTTCAAATCAATATTTGTCGTACAACTCGAAAGGTTCACACATGTACTCCCACTCGGTCCGGCCAACTCTACGGGATTAGGAATATTGACAGATGGAATTTGTGAACGAAGCAAGTCGGTCCAATAACTGTTCCCAGACGACACCGCACTAGGGCAAAAATTATCAACTGATTGTTGTGGTATGGTCTTAACTGTGACAAATAGCATCGGCTTATCAACCTGGTGATACAAGCCCCTAATATCGAGATCATCCTTCACCTTATGTTTTGTTATACAACCACCAATGTCCACAAGTGTGTATAACATATTTCCAATGATTCACATCGGCACGAACTAAACTGTGCACATGCCCAATAATAAAACCCAACTTCAACTGATCTAAAATTAAAACTAAGCTCATGTATTGACCACGTACATAATCTAAACCTTGCCACCAGCCGCCCTACCAAATAAAAAAATTTCTCATTTCCAAGCCAAAACCTTTCAACAAAAGACAATTAATTGTTAAATAGATACATTGACACGAGTATATTTAATACATTTTTATGATAGGCATGTTTATACAAATTCATATTTAAATAATTAATACTCTTAAAAAAGAACTTATCATAACTTAAAATTAACGTAGTACTAATTTCATCGATGGAAAGTAATATTGACCATGCATAATCGACGGACAAGCCTACAGTGGATATATTTAGTGGTATTTATGCATAAATTGACCATTTCTTTCGGCGGACATGCCAATCCAAACAAATTTCATCGGCGGACATGCATATTTTTAAGCGGACATGCTTAATTAATCGGAAGACATGGATTATTATCTGTGGACAAGCTTTTTTTTTTGGGTGGACATGCTTATTTTATCGGCGGAGAAGTATGTTTTGGACAAATTTCATCGGCAGACATGCATATTTTTGGACGGACATGCTTTATTAATCGGAAGACATGCATTATTATCGGCGGACAAGCATTTTTTTGGCAAACAGACTTATTTTATCGGCGGACAAGAATTTTTTGGGCATTAAACTCGCCGGACATGCATTACTCTTGGCGGACAAGCATATTTTATTGGCGGACAAGCATATTTTGGGCATTATTCTCGGCGGACATGCATTATTCTCGGCGGACAAGCATATTTAATCGACGGACAAGCATATTTAGGCATATTTGACATCGAACATGCATGTTTTGAGCAGTGTTTTCGGGCGTACATGCAATTTTAAAAGATAAAAGTTAAGAACATTTATTTTTTGAGCAAGCATTCGGCAGACATGCCATTTTAAAACACCAAAGTGGGCGGACATGCATGATTCTCGGTGAAAAAGGTCGGCGGGCATCCATACTAAATACAATTAATTCGTGGAACATGCTTTCTTTGCTTATATAACTGCATTTCATGGAAGAAATTTTCTAAACCCCAACATATTAAACCCTAAAAATCCTAAAACCCAAACATACCCCACAATTCTTAACAGTGTCAATGGGATCAGTGTGAGGATCCTTACCTGTTGCTCTGACTAATCGAAGCTTCGAAAAAAAATGGTGTGTAAATAGATGGGACCGTTCAAAAATATTGGGAAGGACTTTCAGGATAAATGAAGTTTGAACAACTGTGTTCGATAATTCTTGTTTGTAGTTGGTGTAGTAAATATTTGGTTGGTGGAGATAGGTGAGAGAGTTAAATGTGCAAAAATCATAAATGGACTGTGTGTGTATTAATTGGGTTGGTGTGTACAGTGCCTTAAAAAAAGGATTAAATGAGGCCATGTCCGCTAATTTTACTTGAATTAATTTTACTTATTAACTTATTTTTACTTATTTGTTTCTTTTATTAAATATTTTATGTTTACTACAAATTAATTTTAATTAATTACATAAGATGTCCGCCAATTTTCAGTTATGTCGACCATAAGTAATGTAACATTTTATTTAATTAATAATAATCCATTTTTTAATGCATGTCCGTACAGACCCACTTAATTGTGTTATAAATGAAGATATTCCACTGACACAAGTATTGTGTCAGTGAAAAGCAATACTTGCCCTCTTACTCATGTGGGTCCACTCTAAGGGCATTCATGGCATTGTATCCAAATAGTGGGCAATTTAGATGTAATTTAAAATGTAGGGCAATTTAGATGGAGGTAATTCAAAAGTGGGCAAGTATTGGCATTTCCCTATCTTCTAATTAGCTTGTTTTCCATTTAATTTGATATAAAGAGCATGTCCGCCAAAAATATTTGCTAAGAAATAGCATTTCGTAATTAAATTGACTACATATTACATTAATTTCATGTCCAAAGAATTTTAAATAAAGAAATATTTCCCTAACATATAAATTATGATATGATATTCCTTAATTTATGATATTCATTGATTTAATAATCAGACAAGCTTTAAATACTAAAATTCTTCGGTGGACATGAAAAAACATGTCATCTTTTATCGTCGGAAATATTATTTAACCTCCAGACATCAAAATTAAGGCTTCATTTCTAAGCGGACACGCAAGTTATGTCATCATTTATCGGTGGACATGTAAATTCTAACAAAATTTATCTGCGGACAAGCAAGTTCTATCAAAATTTATTAGCGGACATGCTATGTCCAACCTAAATAATAATAATAATTAGTAAAATTAAAAAATCCACTAATCTTAAAAATTCAAATTTTTTAAAAATATACAAATTTTCTTAATAATGAATTAAAGGAAACAAAGTATATATGACTGCGTGTATACATATTTTTAAGATATGGATTGTGTGTATATTTTTAAGATATGGATTTATATATATTTATTGCTATAAAATATGAACACACCACAGATTATTTTTTTCTATCTCCATGCGCCAAATATAATTCTTTTTTATTTTTTTAGGCATATACTAAATACACACCTCTCCTTATTGAATACACACCCTATTATCAAATTGTTAAACTATTTTATATTTAAGAAGTCTATATTACCCTTAAGATCGTTAAATACACACCCTCCGTATATTTTAAATTAAATTATATTTTATTTACATCTAATCTTATAAAATCCTTAATATATGCCATGTCGAAGGCAATTATGATTTCCCAATCTAGCAGTTTATTATCAAGAGTTGGATGTAGGTGGGGTAATTCAAGCATATCACTATAAAATTGGGTAAATTAGATATTTTTAAAATATTATGACAAACTTGATGTCACACAATTCATATAGGGCATTTAAAGTGATGTCCCATAAATTTATTATCTTTTTATAATAATTATTGGGATTTAATTTGTAAATGAGGTATATCTAATATTTTCAAGAGTGCAAATAGTAGTACTCTTAAAATATTACACTCGTGAATATTGTCCCATGGATTCTAGAAATGGTAGAACGGTAGAACCGCAAGAATTATTCTCATTATAAAATCATAAATAATTAAATCTAAGTAATTAATTGGTGGAGAAATAGGTCACGAGCAGCAGTTGATCTAAGCGATCGAGCTTAGTGAATTAATTAATTAATCCACACAGATGAATTACAATTCAAAAAAAAAATACAATTACGTATTTAATCAATAATACATAAAACAAAAAAGAAATTAAGAAAAAGAATTCAAAAATTTCACGTAATGCCAGCATGAGTTATAACTGGATCCGAAGCTGTATGTCATTCTAGATAAAAACCCTACTAACATTCATTAGCACCAAACAAGATTTTATCAACCAATTAATCGCAGCATTAATTAATTAATCATCCATCTCCTCACCACCTCCTGAACAACAGCAGTTTATTGAACGAAGACAGCAAGCTTCCCTGTTCCGCCACCGGGCTCATCGCCGGAGTTTCCGAGATCGACGGAGTTTCCGAGTACCCCGGAGCTCCCGCCGGAGCGTAATCTTCCGCCCATGGCGCAGCCGCTATCTGCGACACCGGAATCTTAGGCGCGATGAACTCCGACTTGTCTCTAAGAGTTCCTAGATCTTTCCTCTCCTCCGGTCCGATGGGGGAATAGTCGATATCGGGATTGTACTTCGGGGGCTTGAACACGAACTTTCCGACGAACGGAACCATCTTCTTTGGGATCCATTTGCTGGCTTCCAAGAACCGGTTAGGTGTGAATCGCTTGATCCGTTTAGCTGGGAGTTCCTTGATTCCGTGCCATTGAACCCGGTGCTCTTTGCTGGATCCGGGGCCCCGGTTGTTGAACTCGGTGTAGAAGAGGGTTTCCAGGGCGAAATCCAGGTTCCATGGCAGCCATCCTTCCGGTTGGATGAGATCGTCGATGAAAGACTCCATGATCACGGTTCTTGAGAACTCCTTCCATGGCCGGCCGAGGTAGGCTTTGTTGGTGAACCGGTGCGGGTAGTATTCAGGGTCGGATACGAAGGAGCAGTTCTGCATGACCAACCCGGTGGGTTGACGGATGTCCTTCCTTCCCTGTGCCGTCACGATGCACTGCTGGTTGCCCAGTGGCTTGCGCACCACCAGCACACAGTTCTGGAACACGGCGGCGCTGTCGCCGAAGATGAAGTCGATGGTGCCGGAGATGACGCAGTCACGGTAGAACTGACGGTACGTGTGTGCGTATAGGGTGTCTTGGTAACCGTCCATCTGGCAATTGTAGAACACGGCCATGTCGCCGCTCACACGCAGCGCCACCGCCTGGTGCTTCTCCGCTCCTGCGGAGTTCTCGAATCCGATGTCCCTCGCCATGAAGTGGTCCGCTTGTACGGCTGCATGCATGCAGTAATTTCAGTTAAATAAATACAAATGACTAAAATAACAATAGAGTGACACAAAAGATGATGCATCTTGCTTGTATTGCATGCAGTAATTTTAATTAAATAAATTATGAGTGAGACTCCGTGCACTCTGGCTGGCGCAAACAGCATTCCGTGTGACTTTGCAATTTAAACCCCTAGCAATACACATGTTTAAATAGAATTGGAGGGGAAGGGTTGTATTCACACGGAGTACCAGGGGGCGTAGGATCTTTTGCCATAAATTATTATTACTAAAATGAGAACCGAGTGACACAGAAGATGATGCATGTTCGTACCAACAGTGGCGGTGTGGTAGGTGTTGGTTCCATCGATGAAGTTCAAGTTTCCGGTGATCTTGGTCTTGGTGGGGCCATCTCCGACGAGGAGGACGTGCTTCATGGTGTTGTTGAAGGTGACCTTCTCCTCATAAACACCCTCCTTGACGTACAAGGTGAAGGTCTTGTTCCCATTCTTGGGGATGTGCACCAGAGCTTCATTAATAGTGGTGAAGTTGCCACTCCCATCCTTGGCCACAACGATGTCCGGTTTGATCATAAATTTGTAGCTCTTCAACAGTCTCCTCTGGTTATAGTCCATCCAGCTAGGCTCGTCGTCCTCCTGAACACTCTCCGCCAGCAGACGGCGGCTGTTAATGCTTTGACCACCCATAAGAGACTCCAGCACCTGCGACACACCATTCACCATAGCCAGCCCATTGCTAGACATCTGCATGGAGATCTTGAGAAACTCTTTCATCTTCTCACCAGCTCCACCCTCTACGCCCTCAAACCCGTCCAGGCAAGTCTCCTGGTAGGTGATGGCGCCACTCAGCCAGATCTGAAGGTCCTCCACAAGAGCTTCGACGTCAGAAACGTCGAAGCTCTTGAATTTGTCGAAGGACCTTTCCAGGTCATCGGAAGCTCGCTGGGCGAGCTCCCGACAGGCCTGGAGAGCGGCCTTGCCGCGGGGGTCCTTCTCCAGGTCACCGAGAACTGTAGAGTTCTCGCCGGCCTGGTTGATCTGCCTGATGGCGGCCTGGAAAGCGACCTCAATGAGCTCCTTGGGGTCGCTGGAGTTGGTGTCCTTGAGGGTGGCGGCGCAGGTTTCTTGATAGTCGGTGTTCTGGCAGAGGTTAGTGACGGCCTTCTGGTTGGCGGTGAGGTCGGAGTCGGAACCGTGGCCGTTGTAGAGGAGCGCCACCACCATGGCGACGAGGAGGAGAGAGCAGACGGTGGCGATGGCGATCTTTTTCTTGGAGTCGTCAGCCATGTTTAGTTGTTTTTGGATTTAATTAAATTAAGCAGGAATTAAATTAAAATTGGTGGAAAATGGAGAAGGTTGATGGGAAAGACCTCCTCCAAAATTACCAAAAGAAAAGAGAATAGGTTTAGGGAGACGTTGCTCCGTTGAGGGAAAAAATGAAGTGGGTGGGAGGGAATATAAAGGGGGGACAAAGGAGAGGATGTTTCTCCATCGCTCATTCATTTACATCTCTACGTGCTTTTCGGAAATTTATTTTCATGTTCATTCTATATCATTCACTTGCATCTCAACAAACTTTGTGTATTTCATGAGGGCAGATTGATTGTCTATTATAAATATGTGTTTCATTTATTGTTACAACACTCTTAACAATCAAAATAATTGGAGACAAGTTACGAGATACTAATTGGAGTTAAAATAATTTTTCTTCCCACAATAAAACAAAACGATAATAAGTTTTTAATCTCAAAATTATTAATTTTCTTATTTTAGTCTCATAAGTATTTTCTTAATTTAATCTCGTAACTATCACAATAGTTATTTTAGTTTAATTTTTATCGAAAAGTCAAATTTACTCTAGAAATAAGTGACATGAATGGCTATAGCCATGCTTATTCCAGTGGAATATCTATAAATATTGGATTTTTTTTTAGTACTATAACACTTTTAATAGATTGATTTCCACCCAATTTAATTTGAAATACTCCTTTCGTTTCATACTTATCCTCACATTTTTTTGTTTTCGTACGTCCCTAGCAGATAAAATAATTTTCAATCCCACAACAAAATAAAAATTCAATTTCAATTCCAAAATAATTCAAAAGAAAAAATTAATTTTGCCCCATAACTCTCGATAGTGCTCTATTTTGTTTAATTTTTTGGCCAGAAAGTTGATATTTTTCCGAACATCGTCACGTGCACAGTACATGACACGCTGATTTCGGCAAAATAGTTATTCGTGTTCGATTTCGATCCCAAAATAGTTATTTATTTTAATTTAGTACGGTAACTCTTTTAATTGATTGATTTGCAACCAATTTACTTTTTTTTTTTTAAAAATCGTTAAAAATCGAACGTGAGCAACTTATAACATGCTAATTTGGGAGAATCCGTTTAAATTCACATATGTGGCATCATATAATAAAACTTAACCAATCCCTTTGGCAAGTCATATTAAAAAATAAAAATTAAATTAAAATGATTTAGACATCAATAGTTAATTATTTCTAAACCCTAAAAAAGCTCCAAGAAGCAAACCAAAAACTAATTAGAAAAGTTGCAAATATTGAAATGTTAACACTAATTCTCTGAAAATATCCCAAATGAAAAAAAAATAGAAGAAATAAATTATGAATGATATATCATCATTAAAATTTCTCCAACAATAAGAAATAATAATAATAATAATAATAATAATAATAATTCAGAGTGGTAAAACATAATGAATCTTCATTGTTGAAATTCATCGTTATTATCTAATTAAATCAAGTTGTCTTCGTCTAATTTCTTCAATATAAAAAATTATATTTTGATATCTACCGCTACAAAAAATTGTTTTTCATCAACAGATATTCCGTTGGTAAAAGCTCTCAATTCATTGTTAAATTGATTTACCAACGGATTAACAATAGAATTCATTGGTAAATTTTTGTCTGTAAAGTGGTGATTTGTAAATTTTTAGCAACGAAAATTCAATTCATTTGATAAATTATTCCGTTGGTAATTTATATAATAATTATGTTGGTGATCCGTGGGTAATTACCAACAAAAATAATTCTATTGGTAAAATAGAGAATAAATCCATTGACATTCTATTGTTAAAAAAAATGTCATTTTTTGTTGCTATTCCATTGGTAATTACCAACGGATTAAATTTCATTGGTAATTTTTTATTTTTTTTATTATATTTTTTTTGTAGTATACGAGAAAAACTTCAACTTCTAATTTAAAAGGGAAATACCACAATTTGCCCTATATGGGGAAGTCAACATCTTTTTTGCCCTACCTTTTCTAATACATCTAAATTGCCCTAAAAATACATGCAATGTCATGAATACCCTCAAGGATGGTCCAATTTTTTGTATTGGGAATGAGTTGACAAGTACAGTTGCATGCAAAATAGATGTGTTAGGGAATATGTTGATTATTTAGGGGTGACACATTAATTAAAGAAGAAATAAATAAATCTACTAAAATATAACCCCTAAATCGGCGGACAAGCTGAATGAAGTGAAAAAGCCAAATTTTAAGCGCACACCTACAATTTAAAATTCACGAAATTTAATTTTTAAATTCCTTAAATTGTTAGATTATAATAGGTTTTTTATTAATTAACACATGCAGTAATTAGGTGATTAAACACATGCAAAATTAACTACCTACCACTCCACTGAAACATATTTCATTAAATGAGGTGAAAATTAAGGCAGTGTGTTCACAATCAGTTCATTTATGTAAATTCTTGTCACATTAAACTCTCAACTATCCCCACCAACCAAATAACTTCACCACCAACAAACAAAAAAATTGGGCACAGTGGATTCAAACTTCATTCCTCTGTATCCACAAATTATTGGAGCATAAAAAGGTGATCGGCTCCCGTATATACCCACCGTTTTTGTCGACGGATCCATAGTTAGAGCCAAATGTAAGATACGAACCTTTTTGCATTGTATTTTATTTATTGCTTTCTTTCAATGTTGCTGTTAATTTATTTAAAAGTCGAAGGATTTTTAATGTTTTAGGGTTTTTAGGGCTTTAGGGTTTTAAAAATGCATGTCCGCTGAGTGAAATGGTTATATATATCCATGTCCGCCAAAGAAAATGGTGAAGTATGCATGTAATATGTTTGTCCGCCGAGAAAAATGGTGAAGTATGCATGTAATATGCATGAATACCACTACATACACCCATCGTAGACTTGTCCGCTAATATGCATTGTTAATTGTGCTTGTCTGCCTATTATTTGAGACTTATCGTCCATGTCCGCCGATTTTTGTGGCCTAATTGAGTGTGTCCGCCTATTATTTGACAGTAATTCAGCTTATCCGCCGAAATTAGTAGCCCAATTTAGCGTGTCCACAAAAATTAGTTGCCCAGTAGAGCCTGTCCGCCGAAAATTGAGCCTGTCCGCCGAAAATTGAGCCTGTCAGCCGAAAATTGAGCATGTACGCCGATGATTTGACCATAAATGACCCTGTCCGCCGATAATTTCACCATATTTGCGCATGTCCGCCGAATCTGTACCATATATGACCCTGTCTGCCTACAATTTGACCCTATATGAGCATGTTCGCCAATTTTCTCACTCTAATTTATCATGTCTGTTGATATTTTGACCCAAATTGATCATGTCCGTCGATTTTTTCACCTGAAATGGTCTTATCCGCCGATTTTTCCTTCCTAAGTGAGCATGTCCGTCGATATTTTTACCCTAATTGAGCATGTCCGCTGATTATTTGGGCATAATAGATTATGTCCGTCAATTTTCCCACCGTAATTGGGCATGTGAACTGATTATTTGACCATAATTGAGCATGTCCGCCGAAATGTTACTGGTTTTTGAACATGTTCGCTGATTTTTAATGCATAATTGAGCATGTTTGGCCATTTTTAAGCATATTATATCATGTCCTCCGATTATATTTGGCTACCTGAGCACGTCCGTCAAGTTTGAGAAAAATTCAGCATGTAAGTCATTATTTTTTTAGTATAATAGACCTGCTCATCGATTTATGGACCTTAATTGAGCTTGTCCGTAATGTTTAACTTGCATGTGTGCTTGATAATTTAATGCTTAATTTGTGTGTACCTACTAAATTGGCGTATTAGAAAAATACTTTAATGAATCCTGTGTCAATATAATAATTAACTGTCCTTTTGTTGAAAGGTTTAGGCCTTGGATTGGAAATGAGAATTTTTTTTATATGGTAGGGTGGCTGGTGGCAAGGATTAGAGTATATACGTGGCCAACACACGAGCTTAGTTTTAAATTCAGATCAGCTGACGTTGGATTTTATTATTGGGCATGTGCACAGTTTAGTTTGTGCCGATTTGAATCATTTTAAATATGTTATACACACACTTGTGGACTTCGGTGGTTGTATAACAAAACATAAGGTGAAGGATGATATGGATATTAGGGGCTTGTATCAGCAGGTTGATGAGCCGATGTTGTTTGTCACAGTTAAGGTCATACCACAGCAATTAGTTGATAATTGTTGCACTAGTGTGGCGCCAGTGGGGAGCAGTTATTGGACCAACTTGCTTCGTTCACAAATTCCATCTGTCAATATTCATAGTCCCGTAGATTTGGCCGGACCGAGTACGAGTATAGGTGTGGGTGTGTCGAGTCGTACGACAAATATTGATTTGAACAGTGAGTACGCTAGCGAACAGTAGGATTAAGAAGAGGTGGAGAATGGAGATGAGATGTGCTCCTCTGATGGGTTTGAGGGTTCAGAGGGTGATGGGTTTGATGGTTTTGCTGGTTCTCAAGACTATGGGTCCGATGGATCGCAAGGCCATGGGTATGATTCATTTGAGGGTCCACAGCATGTGGATTTTGAGGGTGCTGAGGCTTCGCAAGATGAGGGGCGCGATGGTGATCAACTCAATTCTGAAGATGAGGATCCTGAAACTGCTCTATTCGAGAGGTTCTGTTTCTACATCAGAGCCAAAGGAGGAATGAGTTTCCTGGAACCCGTTACTACACACATGCAGATGCCCACACCGGTACATCCTAGTCAAGACACAGATAGGTCTTGCAGCCGTCTATGGAGCATTCCAGGTATGTGTTGAATATAGTACCCGGTAATTTACTGCACCTTATTATATTCTAATACCAATTGAAGAATAATTAATCCATCGTTGCAGGGTTGTTGGAACAGTGTAATGTGGACAATGAAGTTGAAGACAACAACATTGATACTTCAGTGGAGATTCATGAAAAAAGTGCCTTTGATAAAAAAGGTGATTGCCAGTATGCATTGGGTATGTACAACTTGCGGAATCAAGTTGAGACACGGGTCAAGAAATCTGACACCTACAGGCTCAACGTTCCTGAAATGAGGCATGGAAGGGAGCCACTACGAAGAAGTTTCGGGAGTTACGAAGGAGGGTTCGAGCTCATATTGGTCATGGGTTGAGAACGGGAATTGAACTCTATGAGATCGAATCTCCCATTGTTCCTCAGTAGCTCAGTGGCAGAGCGGTCGGCTATTAACCGATTGGTCGTATGCAAATACCGAGTGGAGCAGGGTTGTATGTTTGAGATGCATTCTAGTGGCCTAGGTGGAGTATGGAGGGTAATCAAGTTCGGACTTCCACATGTATGTCGTTTGAACCCAGACACTAATGCGCCAAGGCAAGTTGGTTCGAAAACTGTTGGCAGATACTATTTATCTCAACAGTTCAATAAAACCACAGCATTGTGTCCTGGTGGAATGGCAGATGAGATACGTAAAGAATGGCAGAGCTTTGGAAGGCCTACAATAACCTTTAATTTCGAGATTGAAGTCCACGTCGTTTCCAGCTCCACTACAGTGCATGCCAACTCGATTAGATATAAGACGTGACTATATTTTATACATAAAAATTTCTGATATAAAATAATTGAAAATATTATTATATTCCTACATTTTTAGGAATAGGTATCAAATTACACTAAAATTACGCCTTAATTTACCAACTGCCATGCTGTTTAAAGCTTGAAGTATCAGTGGTGATGCAAATTAAAACTTATTCATCGTCGGACTTAAGTCACAAAATCAGCGGACAAGCTATTTTATGAAGAAATAATGAGAAATTTAGCTAAATAATGCTAAGAAATTCCATGGACAGCCTCAATTAAACACTTATTCATCGGCGGACAGGCTCAATTAAGGTAAAACATATGCGGACAAGCTTTTATATGAAGAAATAATAGCAGATAAGCTAAAAAATGCTAGGAACTTCGGCAGACAGGCTAATTAAGGCTTGAATATTCAGCGGTGATGCAAATTGAACACTTATTCATCTGCGGACAGGCTAAATTAAGGCACAACATCGGCGGACAATCTTTTTTATGATGAAATAATGGCAAATTAAGCTGAATAATGCTAGGAACTTCGGTGTACAGGCTATTTAAGGCTTGAATATTCAGTGGTGATGCAAATTGAACACTTATTCATCGGCGGACAGGCTAAATTAGGGCACAACATTGGCGGACAAACTTTTTTATGATGAAATAATGGCAAATTATGCTAAAAAATTCGGCGGACAGGCTATTTAAAGCTTGAGGAATAAGCGGTGATGCAAATTAAACACTTATTCATCGGCGGACAAGCTCATTTAAGGCATAACATCGGCGGACAAGCTATTTCATGCAGAAATAATGCCAAAATAAGCTAAATAATGCTAAGAAACACGGCGGACATGCTATTTATTGCTTCGAGTATCACTAGTGACACAAATTATGGACTTATTCCTCGGCGGATAAGCACAGTAAAGGCACAAAAACGGCGGACAAGCTATTTTATGCAGAAATAATGGCAAAATTATGCTAAATAATGCTCAGAAATTCGGCGGGCAGGCTCAAAAACGCATAAAATCGGCGGACAAGCTCAATCAGGGCCAAAAAATTGGCGGACATGCTCAATTGTACTACAAATATTAGCGGACAAGGTCAATTTACATACAATTATCGACGGACATGTTCAACTACGTGAGAAACATCGGCGGACAAGCTCAAAAAGATTAGAAAAATATGCCGACAAGCTCAATTACACTACAAATTACACTGAAATTTTCAATTATACTCAAATAATTATCGTCGAATATGTAAATTTAAAATTCGTCGGACACGGCAAATTCATACAGTAACAACTCCAAATTCAGACTCTACTTCCTCGGGGGACAAGAACAACTCCAAATTCAGACTCTATAGTAACAACTTCAAATTCACTATACTTTAATTAAATCGCAATTCTGCAAAACCCTAAAATCCTAAAGACGGAATACCTGGTTATCCATATTTGTTCCTATTAATTTTTGACGTGGAGATGACGATGGATTGAACGACATGCCGGAGGCCCGGACGGAGCGCTGTGTCCGCCAGAAAAATCGAGAGTTTGAGAGAGAGAGAGAGAGAGAGTATGGGTGGGATGAGGGCCAATGAAAAGAGAGAGAGACAGGGAGTAAAAAACAAAAATTTTGAGAAAAAAGGGCCAAAGATTCTTTCCCCAATTTCAACGCCTCTAAAAGCGGTACTCTTAACTGTTAGGTTACTACTCCGAGATTCCAAAAAGAAGGGAAAATATGACATGTGTCGGGGGAGGTAAATTAGGAATATATACCAAAAACAGGGCAAATTAGATGTTTTAAAAAGGGTAAGACAAAAAAGATGTTGCATGGGTAATATAGGGCATAAAAAGTGTTGTCCCAATTTAAAATATAATCACCATCCCTTTCGAGCACTGCGTCATTAGGCCCCTCAAATTCTAAGTCATCATCTTCTCGCCCTTCCACGAATCTTAAATTCTTATACTTTGATTTGAAATAAAATTTATTTTTTATTCCTATTAATTAATTTTGATTAATATAAGGTATATTTTATATCTTTTGGTTTAAATGAAATCACATATTATGTTTTTAATTTTTTATAGTCAAATAATTTTAAAAAAAATCTCACCTTTTTTATTATCTTTTGATATTTTAAAATATTTAATTATACTTATCCATCCCAATAATTTACACACATATTTTTCAGGTGTATAGGATAATGTAATGAGAATATTGTATAAAGTTATTGTATTTAGTGTAAAAATTGAGTCACAAAAATATTTCAGTATTGTGAGGGAATTAGTATTGAGTAGATTACACTTTTTAAAGTGTGCATATGTTTTGAGACAAATGAAAATAGAACATATAATGAAAATAGCGTAACACTCTGATTAAATGAATTGGATGTGATAAATGTTATTGTGGATATTTCGCAGGTAAAAAAACGTCTAATTCCCCAATTTCATGTTTCTGATGAAGTTTAATGATAATTTTCAATGAATATTTTACTTTTGACATAAATTAGACGTAAATCGATTAATTAAAGAAGCTATGCTACTAATAAAAAAATATAACTATTTTGGGACCAAAATTATTTTTTTTTTAACTATTTTGGAACTAAAATGAATACTTTTAACTTTTTTATCGGAATCCACATACCACGTGCCATTCACGTAACGATTCCAGCAAAAATTAGACTAAAATCAAGTAATGTCGAGAGTAATAGGATTAAATTGAAAAAAGTACTCCCTCCATATTATATTTACTTGCGTCGTTATTTTAGATATGAGATTTAAGAAAAATTATTTTTTGTCCAATTTTATTGACTTTTGCAGGGTAACGTAGTATTTTTTGTCCAATTTTATTAACTTTTGCAGGGTAACGTTGTCTCAGGTATTTATTCTCGTTTGTATGAATACGTAGATTAAGAAATAGTATTCTTTTTTAAATATACTCCTCCATCTCAAGTTAAACTTCACACTTATCATTTTCGTCCGTCTCACATTAAATTTCACCACCTCAAAAAGGAAATATTGTTGTAATATTATGAGGGTGATGTGGCCATTACTGAATGAACGGCCCACTCTCCGCTTATGTAGGAAGTGGGGTTGTATATACGCTGTGCATGAACAGTTTATCTGAATTAATGAAAAACTCTCTCCTTCCTGACTCTTCTCTCTCTTCGCTTTTTGATTATGCTTTATCTTCTTCTTTCATTATTATTATAACACGTTATCAGCACGATAGTTCTCCAGTCAAATAGATGATGTAATATAAAGAGAAAAATCAAAAAGTAGCAACAAACAAAGATGTTTAAGAAAAGCTAGCCACAGGCAGCCAACTAACAAAACTATCTAAACCGAAAGTACTCAAAATTCATACATTGAACATGAGATGATGAACGAAATTGGGGGCTGAATCGTGCCAATCCAGATCCCCACCCACATCTGATAACGCATCTGCAACTGTGTTCCCCTCTCGGTAGATATGTGATGCACGGAAGTTCATAACTGCCACAATGTGTCTAGCTCTCCTCCATCTCTCCAGAAGCCTCTACGGGATTTTCGGAGAAGGGTCATACAACGCATAAACCACGTATCTTGAATCTGACTCAAGCTAAAGGGAAGTCCATCCTTTGGCTTGGGCAATCTCTATTGCCGTGAATGATGCTGCTAGTTCCGCTTCAAAGGCGAAGCCATTGCCATACCCACATGTAAAACTTCCCCTAGCAAACCCTCTGTTGTTTCTCAAAACACCCGCGCCTGATATGATACTTGGGGCACCTGCGACATGTCCATCCGTGTTGACCTTGATCCATCCCGGGGGTGGAGGCTGCCAACGAAGAGATATGATGTTCGGAGCTTTCCTGGGTGCTCATCTAACTCCAAAGTACCGCAGAGTTTCCAAGTCTTCCATCGTGTTATGCATCGTACCAGGAGAGATCAGACCTGCCTCCTTGACGAGCGAAGAGAGTATAGCAATGATGCTGGAAATTCTCAAAGGTTTGTAGTTCCCTTCAGCATCCAGTTCGACGTTCATCATATTATTTTTGGTACTCCAAATAATCGAGAAATAATATATTATAGCAGCCTTCCATAAATGCATAATTTGCGTGCTTCTAGTCATGTTCATCACCTTAAGCAGCAGCCTCACGAAGCTATGATCTAAATGTATTACTGTCTCAAAACCAAATCCAACCAATACATACCGAAGTATCTCTGATGAAAATTTGCAGTGTACCCTGAAGTGCTCTACTAACCAAAACATCCCACATAGTGATAACTCCTCGAATCACCTTCCACAGAGTGATGGAGCGGCAAGCTGGTATGAATTTTGCCCATATCCAAGAACCCCAATTCAGAATCGAAAAGACAGGGAGTATATGAGAATAGGCAAGTTTGGCTGTAACATCACCATGCAGTGATTTCTTCCAGAATCTCCTATCAGTCGGTTGGGCGACATACGGGTCGCCAAGATGGCCTCTACTATATGTGGGTAAGCATCAGTGAATTCAACCAGAAAATGTCAAGCTCCATCATAGAGATAGTCTCCGATGATTTGTTCATAGTGATGTTTGTATTCCGAAGGGATTCCAATCAAATCCGCGATTGGTTTTCCAATCTAATTATCAAGCCAGAATCGAACCTTGGAGTCATAACCCACTATCCACACCTCATCCTCCAAAAGTTCCAAAATATATGTAGCACAAACTGATTTGATAGAAGATGGAATGTAGGTATTCTTCAGTTTACTCCCTTCAAACCACTTGTTTCGAAGTAGTTCTAAAGGTGCTTCTCCACTAATAATATCCCATGATAACTTCATTAGATAAGCATCATTTGCCGCCCCAATAGATCGAACTCCCAATTCTCCCTCTTCAGTTGGACAACATACTCGTTTCCAAGCTACTGTGAAATTGTGTGGCTTAGATATATCCCCGGATCAAATAAAATTCCTGCAAGCATGCTCTATTCTCCTGAGTTGATATCTAGGCCATCGATATATCATCATAGCATGAACTGCCGATGATATAATCACTGAGTTAACTAGACAGATCCTACCAGCCATTGATAGCGTGTTGCCTTTCCATCGGAAACTTGGAGAGAATAAAATTTTTTCCTTCTTTGAAGTAAATACTTTTGGGGGCTCCACGAAAGATAGGAACTCCAAGATACTTAAAAGGCAGTCTACCCTCCGAAATGGCAAATTCATCCTTGATGCGTAATCTGATCGATTCCATAACATGTTTATCAAATAAAACCTTCTATTTTTGTGGGTTAAAAACTTGTCCAGATATGTTAGCATATCCAACTAAAGCTTCTTTCAGTCCATCAATTGAAGATCCATCTGCTTTTCAAAATAGCATGATATAGTCAGCATAAAATAGATAAGAGGGAAGAGAGCAAACCCGACTACCCCTGGCTTGAGATATGACACCCTCCTTAGTAAGCTTGCTTATCTACAGCACAAGCACTTCCTCAGCTATGCAAAATAATAAAGGAGATAAGGGATCTTCCTGGCGCACCCCTTTTCCACATCTAAAGAAGCCTTTCGGAGTGCCATTAATCAAAATTGATATCTTAGCAGTCGAAAGAATAACTTTGATCATGTTCACAAAGTGTGAAGAGAAGCCCATTCTTCGAAGCACCTCAATAAGAAAATCTCATCTAATAGTGTCAAAAGCCTTCCTGATGTCAATCTTGAAAGCAACACTGCCAGCCGTAGAATTATCAAGGCAGTTAAAGCTTTCCGAGGCCAAGACAATACAATGATGTATACTACGTTTTGGTACAAAACCAAATTGATTAGCACCCAAATTCCTGTTGATCGGTGTGAAATTCACCTAGAATTTGTGCTTAAATTGCATGAATTTAATTGGATTTATTTGGCTTTAATTCAATAATTAAACATGATTTTAATGGAAATACTATTAATTGCTTAATTAGCTTGAGAAATGTATTTTTGTTTATTTTTGCAGAAAAAAGGGTGATTTTGAGGCAAAAATATATTCTTGATAAGAAGAGGAAGATGTGGGAGAAAACGGTGCTCAATTCGGAGTTAAAATGAGCAAGAATGGAGCAAAATAAATTGGAATTAAGAATTGGGTTTGTTAGTGTAAACTGGACACATGGGCTACATTTGGGTCTTATTAAAGGGATTGGGCCACTGCTGAATGCATTGGGATGGACCAGACTTTAATTAAAAGAGAATTAAAGAAGTAAAGAGCGCATGAGGGGGATTCGAACCCAAGACCTCGGTGGTTAATTGTTGTTTATTCCTTCTGGGCGCTGGCGCTGAATGAATAATAGAAAAAAGTGGCAGCCAGGATTCGAACCTGCGTCAACGGATTTGAGCCTGCCTTCTCTCCAGCGCTGAACCGCCAGGCCAGAACACCACTGTTGTTCAATTTTCAACCGGTTTATCTCTTAAAACTCAAACCTGGAATCAAAAAATTCTATAAATTTCACTCTTGTCCCACATTGGAAACTCTCTAAAAATTTTTCTCACCCTACAACTATAAATATCCCCATTTGGAAGACCTCAATGACCAATTTCTTCATCCATTAAATTCCTCATTAAATAGTTTAGAGAGCTTTTTAATTAAAGATCTCCATAGTTGAGATCCCTCCCCTTTCGGGGTGAGGGATCCGTAGTTTTAATATTTTTCTAGATTAGGATTTTATTGTTTTTCAAGAAGGTGGAGACACCAAGGAGTGGATAATCTTCATGAATGTAAAACTTCATTAATGTGTAATCTAATCCTACTTATTATCTTCCTATTTTCTATGTTTTGGTGGTTTATTGAAGACATGATTATTGATTAAATTATAAAAATGTCTTTATTGTATTTCCAGCTTTGATTAGGTTTCATTTATGAAATTCACATGCCTTGTAGTAATATGGGATTTATGTCTTTGGTATTAGTGTATAGTGATTAGGTTGTGTATGGTGTATCGACATGTCTTGTCGTTGCTTTACCCTTAGTTGCTTTGCATGATTATCATATGTGAGTTTTTTCCATTTATTACATGAGGGTTTAATATAAGGGGAGTCTAGCCAATGAGTTCTTATGTTTAGAACAACGTAAATGAACACTAGTGAGATCACTTGTGCCCGAGGATTAAACTAGTGAAGGGAACCCCATCCATACGAACATAGTACCTTAAAGGGAATTGCAAGTAGGATCGATCCTAGGAGCTTTTTAGGGATTATGAAAACAATCTACATCCTATTCACCATGGCCATTGGGGATAGGTGAAAATTATGATCGTCCTTACCATGATTAGCTTAAAAATGGAAAACAATTAAAGGTGTTGAATGTTTGATTATTTGATTGCATCATGAAAGCTATCAACACATTGAAAATACAAAAATATTGTAATTAGATTTAATTTTCCATGCATTTGATTTATTTTCTTTTATTTTTAAAACCTCCTATTTGATCGTCCCTAACTAATCACGATACTATACCTAAAGGCCACAAATCCTAAATTCCTTTGGGTTTGATATTTTGTTGCTTGGTCGCCTGGACTACAAACGACCAATCACCTGTGAAGAATCGGCCCCAGCCTACTAGTAATTATCTTGGTAAAGACTTTGAAGAAAAAATTGCATAGATTTATCGGCCTAAAGTCTTCAACCTTATTAGTACCATCAATCTTGGGGATGAGAACAACAAAATTGCAATTTACTCCCAATGGTATCATGGCATGTGTAAAAAATATTGCACAGCGGCACGTAGATCATCTCCTATAATGTGCCAACACTTATGATAGAAGCTACCTCCAAAACCATCAGGCCCAGGGGCACTATCCGCTGATAAATCCATAACTGCATCTCGTATCTCCTCCAGGAAAGGCAGTTGTATTAGAGTCTGATTGTCATGATCATCCACAATTGTGTCAATAAAATCCAAAGCTTCAAAATCAGGTATGGCCGTAGGTCTGCAGAAAAGGTTGGTATAGAAGTCCACCACATGTTTCTCAATATCTCCCATATTCTCGGACATCACCCCATGAATAAGCATTGAGCTAATACTAGCTCTAGTTTTGACACTGCGTTGACTACGATGAAAGAAATTCGTGTTGCGATCCCCGTCTTTTAGCCAAGAAATTCTATATTTTTGGCATAGAACTTATACTGCTCTAACAGTTTCATGTTAAGGGATAAATGAGCATTCACCTCCTCTGAAAAAAGCTCCGAACTATAACCCTCGTGATCTATACGATTCTGAACCTCTTGCAGCTGAGTGATTGCCGCCTCCACCACATCAAAAATATTTCCAAATTCTTTGGAATTCCAGTTCTTGATGTCTAGTTTTAATCGACGGAGTTTGGCAGAAAACTGAGAAATAGAATTGGCAGCCCGTATCTACCTCTGCCAAAAGGTAGCTGCCATGACAAAGAAACATGTGTCTTGAAGCTACATAGATTGGAACCGAAGGGCTTCGGAGAGATACATTCTTACCGCAACGCAACATAATAGGATTATGATCCGAAGAGTGTCTGGGAAACGCCGTGGCCACTACCGAATCCCATCTGTCAATAACCCCATCAGTGAGTAACACCCTGTCAATCATGGAGGCTCTCATTGCCCTAGTAGCCGCTTGGTTTACCCACATGTATCGTGTCCCATGCAAATCCAAATCATGCAGCTCTGTAGTTTCCAAAAATTCTCGGAATTCAATTAAGCTAAGATTATCATTCCTGGTCGCATTATGTCTTTTATGGGCTCCTACAGTAGTGTTAAAATCCCCCATAATGAGCATAGATTGTATCAAGTGTGCATAGATGTATGGCCACAACTCTCTTCTCTTAATGTACTCATTTCTAGCATGCACAAAACCACATCTATAATTCTCCGATTCAAAAGTAAAATAAAAAATAATAATCTGAGATGAGCTATAGACTCTCCGAATATTAGAGACAAACATAGGGTTACAGAAAACCCATAAATTTGGACGTAGACTCTCTTTATCATTACTGCCAACAAAATTAAGCTTCAGACTACGCCAAAAATAAGAGAGAATAGATGAGAAAAGAACATTTGGTTCAGCAATGGCCAATCATAAAGGATTATGGCGTAGACAAAGCTCTTGAAGAACCGCTTGTGAGTTATCATTCCCAATTCCCCTGATATTCCAAAAAAGAGCCTTCATTTCTTATGAATTATCTTCCCCGTGCTTCGGCGGGTCTTTTTTCAAGTCCTTCCAAGTTTTTGTAGCAGACGTAACCATGTTAAGTCTTAGTATTTGTAGCCTGCACATGTTTAATGCCTGGTGTTTGTGATCTAGTGAAGGGTTCTTTCGGTCTTGCAAATGTAGTGGCACTTTTGTAAGTTTTTATTATTGATGGTGGGGTCACCTCACTTCTCAAAGGACTTGCTACTGCCACTGGAATTGGCTCTTCTTCCCTCACCACAATTGCAAGTTCTTCTGTCTTACCATATCCTCATCTTCCAAACCACTGTCATCAAGTGCCTCACGCTCTAAACCTTCATCTATATCACTGAGGACCTCTGGATCAGCAATATGATCATAATCACTTCTAACATCAGAATCTTCCTCCAGCCCCTGATCCTTAGCTGCTTTTTCCCCGTCAGTAGGAAGATTTTCAAAAATATTTGAGGTTTCAACTGCAGCCAGAGTCTGATCCTTTTTCGTCCATGCTTTTCTTGGAAATGTGAAACACTCTGGTTGGATAGGCTTACTGGACCTCTTGGCTTTCTTACGAGAAGCGTTTTTATTTTTCTTCTTTAGGCATGTTTACACCCTATGGCCAAGAATGTGACAAGAAGTGCAATACTCCGGAATGTATTCATATCCAAAAGATATTTTGATAACACTCTTTAAAGTATCTATATTCATCGATTCCGAAAGCACCTCTGGGATATCAGCCTCCACCAACACCCTAGAAAAATATCCAGTAGACCCGTCCAACGATCGATCATCAATTCGTATTGGCACCCTACAGCAGTTGCAATCTTTTTAATTACCTTCTCGTGCCACAATTCCATAGGGAGCTTGTATATCCGAACCCAAATGGACACTAACGATGATTTAATCTTATAAGGATTAAACATCGGTGTCCATTGTTGCACCCGCAACTGCACCTTGCCGTCCTCGAAAAATCTTTTTCTCAAAATCTAGACCTTGATGTTATCATCGGGGATGAGCACCGTATAGAATCCTCGTCTGATATGAATTGCAAGAACTTCCTTGATTAAGAAAACCCTTCGAAATAGGGTTTCCACCTTCGACTGATATAGTGGTTTTGACCCTTGGAATTAAGAACCCGAAAATAATGAATTGTGAAAAAAGCTTTTTACGACTCTCATAGAATTCATTGGAAATTTTTAATGTAGGGATATCACCTGTTTTATCAATTGGCCTCTCCACAGGACCAGAGAAAGGTCCCTTGGATATGGCCGAAATAGGGCTGCAATCACTGCCAACCTTCGCTGCATATGATCTGGGGTCAGCAGTGCATCTGATAAGCGATGTTCGATCAGCGGTACCGTGAATTAGGGTTTTCAGAAGATGAATTAGTATTTGTAGTAAACCCTGTTTATTAGGGTTTGCATGGGACTTGCTCTGCAAGTTAGGGTTCAAAGGCTGAAACCCTATCGCGGCACGTTCAGGGAACTTCTCCATGGACGAGTGCGATCCAATATTGATTCTGTCAGTGCCATTGCTAGGCGGCATCTGTCGTCCACTATACTCACGATTACGAAGCAGTAACTCGTCGAACCAAGGGTTGAGGAGTAGGCAGCCTGATCGGATTGACCAGACAAAGGGGGCAGAGAAGTACCTTCGACAGGCGAAGGCGCCTCCATGTCGGAGAGTCAAACAACGAACGGAATTAAAGGGCAGAATTTTTAGAGAGAAGGGAGAGAAAAAATTCTAAAGAGAGAAACATCTTGATATTGATGCAGTAAATAATGAATCAAAAGTTTGATGTTGCCCTAGGAAATAATCGTGTATTTCCTATCAGGTAATTTATTATTTCTATTCTTAAACCCAATCATCTGGTGATGATGGATGTACGTGTAACTATTGTGGGTCTAATATTTGACGAGCTCACTGATGATAGCAAAAATACTTAATGTGGATCTAATATTAACCACTTTACCTCTTGTGGTTCACGTGAATTATTATTCAAAATTTTAAATGAATAAATGTCCAGAAGACAGAATAATAATATGCTTCTTTATAATCTCTAACAATAAGTATTTGTTGAAAAATAATTCATTTAATATATAATAATCCCTGAAGGATCGTTAACAAATGGTGATAATTCTCCATTAGACTCAATATGATTGACTGGATTTTGGATTTTAAAATTTTAAATCAGTTACAAATATTACTCCATTTTCCAATACATAAAGTATTCAGAGTTTATTTCTGCATTATTGCAAGCAGAAAAACATAATTTACTCATAATGAAATACTATGGTTCAAACTAGTGCCTGAAGCACGTTTTATATTTTTTTATGATAAACAAGAGGTTGTAGTTGAGTAATTAAAATTGATCTTATCGAGGTGGTTGAGACAATTCAAATTAGCTCTAGCAGAGCGAGGAAGTAAAAGACAACAAAATTACCCACAACTTGTTGAATGAATTAAACAAAATACAAGCACAAAATACAAATTTTATACAACAATTAACAATTCTCCAGAAGTAGAATTGCTATAAATATATGGATATAATTATCATTGGTCTCATATATGTTGTATATCAAAACATTTGGTTGATAAAATGTATCAATGGTGAGTTATATGATCATATGATTTTGCTTGAAGCAAATATTTTTTTCACTATAACTAATATGAGTTATAGGGTTTGAACCCACGACTTTGTATGCAAAATCATATGGCATAACCACTGGACTATGGTGAAAGATCTTTTGGGATTTGAGCTCGTAAATTATAAAATGATCAAGTGCGATCTTAATTTATAAGATATTTAATTTTATAAAATTAGAAGTGGTGCTTGAAGCACGTGATATATTAAAATAATAATTTTTTTCTCCTTTCATGAAATTGTGTCACATGTAATGAAGTGGTTGTATTTGTTAAAGTATTTACATGTTGCAATGATTTTAAAGCTAGTAGACCCAAAAATATGTAAATTATGGCATGAGAAATTGGGTTATTTGGGCAACATAGATGAGCCAGATATTCATATTTTTTTAGTCGTCAAATATGAAATTATATTCTTCCCTCTTTATTTCACATGGATAAATCTGTGAAACTTTCTTGAAGGAAATTCTTTATGACATTCATATACTAAAGTTTGAATTAAATCTCCTAATATATTTAAGAGATTTAAAGAAAATATTGGTCGAATTTTCTTATTGTTATGACCAAAGTTGAATTTTTATTGATGTATCCACAAATTGGACTAAGAATAAGTCCATTATACAAGTGTTTCACTAAAATTATAAGAGCTCAATTTTGACTACTCGGTTAAAGTCAATTGGAATATTCTTGAGAAACATACATCAGATAAGTGGAACATCAGTTTGTTTATGTTCACACTTAGTGAATAATTCATTATAACATTCCAACAATTATTTTTCTTATTGTGGAACATAAAATTAACTAATTCAAATCTGGCTCCTGGATATCATTATCATATAATACCCCTATAACTAGTGCTTAATCAAGGCCAGAAGCCTTCACATTTCCAATCTGCAACTATTAAATTATGCAGTTTACATTTTACGATTATATCACCATAACATCGTACATTAATGGGCATTTTAATTATGAATCCATCTATTTTTTTAAACACATAAAGCTCAAATAGGGGATCAATATATATATATATATATATATATATATATATATATATATATATATATATATATATATATATATATATATATATAAGTACGCAAACTGCACATTAAATGAAGACTATTTCACGGCATTAGAGGGAGATAATAGCCCAAAAGTTAAGAAATGCTGAGAAATTTTAATATATAAAAGTTCTTCATTATTTTGCACTAGAAAAATTGATGAAGACTATTTCACGGCATTAGAGGGAGATAATAGCCCAAAAGTTAAGAAATGCTGAGGAATTTTAATATATAAAAGTTCTTCATTATTTTGCACTAGAAAAATTGAACCAGAAGTTCAGTTGATAATTAATTTGCAATAGCAAATAAAGTGTCAAATTATTATAAAAAGTGACTAAGTCCCAAATATTTATTAGCACTTTACCACTAGAAGTAGAGTTCCCCAGGGACATCATTTTACTAATAATTATCAACGCCAGAAGCGTGAGAGGTTAAATATTTATTTATATTAGAAGTCCGTGGAAAATTAGTTGGAGAGATAAGCAGTCACTTCCAAAATAAGTTGGAGAGTTCCTTTTGAAAGAAAGAACACTCTCAAATAAATTTTTCCAGAAGATAAATACCCAGTAAATTGCACGTGCACCAAATAATCAAAATACTGGGTATGCAAAATGGCTAGATCCAAACGTATGGGAAATAACGAGGATCTAGTTAAATAAATATAGAGTTATTATAATAATTGGGAGAAATACATTTATTGTATTATCGAAGTTGTCGACAATGCATTTATCTATTTAATTATTTCCATTGTCTTAAAAATCTGGATCCAGTGTTTGTATTAGATAATAAAGTGCCAGAAGCACTCAAAATGTATAAGACAGAAAAGGATAATTGAAATAGAGCTTTACTCACTAAGAATTTATCTTTAAATACTAGAAATGTTATGTCAATAAATATAAATAATGGTCCCCAAAGGACGTTGAAAGAGTGAAGTGGTGAAAACAAAACGAGATTAAAGTTAAAGAGTTCTTGCAGAGACTCGAAATTAACTGATGATGAACATCCTCCCATTCTAAAGTTATTATATAATGTTTCGCTACTTAATTATATATGAAAGTTATAATAAAATTAAATATGCAGTTAATACACGTCACTAGATGGTAAACTTATATTAGAATTCCTGATGAATATAAACTCGTGATGGATATATGAAAATTCCCGATGTATATAAATCATTACGAACCTAAGACAAATAATGTGGATGTACAACATTTTAATTTGATGCTTTCCTCTTAAAGAAGGAACATTAGCTATATTTATATATGTGGTTTAAAGATTGGAACACATAAGAAATTTATAAAGAGTTTACTCATGCTAAATGGCGGATTTTTTTCAGAATGAAAGATTTTGATAAACCGAAGTTTCATCTCAACTAGTAGATTGAGAATTCAAAAGGAACAAATTTTATACACCAGTTAATCTACCTAATGATGGATTTATATATACGCTTTATTAATCTCAATCAATTTTTTAAGTCAATTATTGTTTTAATCCCCTGGAGTGGAAAATAAATGTTTATACTTGAAGTATATAATGAGGATATTTTGGACCAGAAGTCTCACTTTTAGTGTTTTTTAAAGCACTTATTTTCTTCATAATTGTATCACGCCTGATATGTATTTATGATGAACATGCTAGCAAGATTTTCATGATTCTCTGACAAGGAGACATTTAGTTAAACTTAAATATATCATTGATCATTGTCATTTTTACCTATATTTTAGTGTCTTTATTTGTTGATTTTTGAATGTTTTTATCCGTATTTGTGTGACTTTTTAGTGGAGTTATATGTAATTAGGAGAAGTGTGTACAGGTTGATAAATGTGTGGAAATGAGCTTAAATGTGTATAAAATAGGTCAAAAAGGAGTCGGGAGCTAAAACGGATAAAGGAGTCGTGTTCTTGCGCACGCCCCGTGTTCTTGCACACACCCCGTGTGCGGAACACAGGCCTATCCGAGGTGGCCGTGCGCTAGCATCAGAACATGCTACACTCCCAGGAGGAGACTGTGTGCACCGCATGAGCCATGTCTGGTAACACGCAGAACATGCCGAACTGTATATGCACGATACGAGTTGTGTGCTGCTACACGACCTATGTAGTACAGAATCCAGAATTAAGTTGGCACATGTTCTAGAAGATTCCAAGGGGTATAAAAATCCAATTAGTGCGAAAATTATTGGGAGAGCCACATTTTGGAGCAGTTATCAAGATTAAACACACATTTTCCCACCACATTTTCATACACACATTCTAGATCATTCATTTCCACACTTTTCATCCATTCAATTCATTTGCTCTCCCAAAATTCATCCATCACTCCATCATTCCATCAATTTGAGAAAAGAAGATCATCATAAATTGAAGAATTGAGCATGTTGAAAGGAAGGAAGGCCATCTTCAAAAAGGGAAGCCGATTGATGGGCATTTTCTTAACACAAAATAATCCCCAAGTATGAAGTATATCAATTGTAGTTTCGATAGGCGATCAAGTGATTATCAAACCCAAGGGCCGGATTATTATTAATTTAATTATATTTTAATGAATTAATACTATGCTGGCAAATTGGTTTATGGTGATTAAATAACTAAATAACAAGTAATTAAAATAGCAAATAAAGTAAACAAGTAATAGAGTAAATACGACTGTGATCAAGTGAGAAATTAGGTAGTTCTTTGGGTTATCCAGTTTTACTTATTAATCTCTCTTTCATGCGTTGATGTCCGACTCTGCCTTGTGGTTATGGACGCATCACTAAACCATGCAAGTTCACTCTATAGATACAAGTAAATATGCGTATGACACGTATGAATATCCTCAGAGTAAGAGATATAATTCTCCACCCTTTCTAGGTACTATCACTATCAATTATTTCCTGTGCACTTAGTACTCTAACCTGATATGATCTCCCTTTATATGTACTATGAAGTTATACTCTTCATCCAACTTATTAACCCGAATATTATTCAATTAACATGTAAGATAGTTCTAATAAGACTTCGGAATCCCTTCACTTAGAATTATAATATGTAATCCTGCTCAGCAGTAAACGCACTCAATCAATAACTAAGATATGTATTCAGACTCTACATAACAGTTAATGATGCACAAAATGACTGTGAGTATGAATTTAAAAAATGCAATCTTATATAAAATAAATAACAAATAGTGTTGTACGGAGTTTGCACATGAAAGACAAATTAACTCATAAAACCTTCATAACCCTAGAACTACCGAAGCAATTTTTGCCCATGATTGATCTAGGAACAATCATGGTGGTTGGTAGGATCTTACCTATAGTCTTGAAAATTACAAGATAAATTAAGTAGAAAAGTAAACCCTAGATGTGGGTGCCGTCGCAACTCTCTCCATCTTGAATCTTCACTTGATTCTCACTTGGTTCGACAGATAAACCTCTCTCCACAACTCATTCGGATGGCGGTAAGGTAGCTCATTCGGATGGCGGTAGGGTTTCGGTGGTGATGGATGATGAAGTGGTGTCGTCCCTTTTCTCCTGCGAAAGCTCTTCTTTTATACTAGTGGAACCTCCTTACAGGCCTTGGATGGGCTTTTGCTTGAGGCATACGTCAAATTTGGTAAACGAAACCCAAAAATTCCAAAAATAGAATCAGCAAAAATCCGCTCGATCAAGCCTCGACTGGTCGAGCAAAGCCTCCTAGTCGAGCAATGGTCGAGCAAGCTTTCTTTAAGTTTTTGCATATTTTGTTCGACCAAGCCTCATCTGTTCGACCAAGATGATGCTGGTCAAATAACATCCCTTGGTCGAGCAAGCTCTCTGTACGTTTCTGCATATTTTGCTCGAATTGACCACCTTGTTCAACTAAAGTGATGATGGTCGAACAAGGTCCTGAGGTCAAACAACCTTCGAAAATCACCTCAAAAATCGTGTCTTCCAATTCTGAGCCCTTACAATCTGTTTTCCTGTACAAATATGCTCAAAAAGCCCTAGTATCCTCTGATTCGTGGCTTTTCATAAACATTTCGATTTGTCTTAACAAAAGACTCAATCGTACTCAATTCATATACTCGCGTAACCATAAGCTTGACAAGGGTCTCAAAAATCAATCCATAACTAATTCAACACTACGATCACAAATGACTTGCATTTAGGTTGTAATGTTGGCTCTTTAGTAAAGGTAGGAGAATATAGATAAGTAACTAAATTTACTAGTAAAGAAGTACCTTGGAGATTTGCTTTTCAACAGCTTCCTTCTTTTCTCCTTCGTCCTTCTTATGAACACTTCAATTTGCGCTTTTTCTATCTTTCCTTAGATCAACATCTTTTATTCGCAGTAGAATATCAATTCTGGTGTTCTTCAAGTATAAGGGTACCAGTTTTGGGCACTACCATTTTTAGCATTGGGGATACCGGTTTCAGGCACTATCCCTTGGAAGATTTAACTACTTGTCTCATGATTCTTATTACACCAAATCTCTCCTTCCTATTCTTCTTCAAAACTTCGTATAACATTTATTGACCTCCACTCTTTACTAGTAATAGGTGTTTCAAGGCTCATAAAGGTAAACGGCTATTTATCAAAGGCTTGCCAAAGAAAAAGCTTAAAGGATCAAAGGGCTTCCAATGATAATCATATAATAAGGTAGGATAAATTTGTCACTTTTAATTGCTTGACATGATTTGATTTTGATTTGAATTGATGTGATTAGCATGCTACTTCATGTGTTATGTTTGTGGGAGGTTTACTTTCTTAATTTAGGATTTCATTTTCAATCAAGGATGGGATGATTGTGAGCTTAATTGATTATGGATGATATGAATGTGTGCTCAATTGTCTTATGATGGTGATTTGTATTTTTGCATGTTATGTATTATTGCCTTATTTCTTATTTGGTGTGTCTTTTCTTATTTGTTTTATGTGTATTTTTTTTTTGTCTAGGGTTGTTTTGGTGGTTTGTTTTGGGATGTCGTGAGTCATTTTTGAATGTGAGTGATGGCATGTTGTGGTAATACGTGATGAAAAATTATGATTAAGAATCTCTACACTTTCAAATTGTGACATGTTTTATTTAACTTGTTCAATTTTGAGAAGAATGTGGTGTAATAAGTTTCTTAAGGTCCGAGCATAAGCTTGTGAGCATTTGAGCCTTAACCGTGCATACATAGTCATTTCTTCATGAGTGGATTGGTTGTGTTTGATAAGCTAGAACTTGCTCAAAGACTATAGGAACGAGCCCAATTAGTGGAGATTAATGATATGATCTAAGGTCATCCTTGTTATTTATAGTCATTGCCATATATTTTCTTACCTTAAACATCATCTCAAGTCAACCACTTTGAGCCTATAAGCCTATTTCTTGTGAATTTAGTACATTACAAGCCTTGATTACCCACATGAGTCTTATATATACCCGTTGGGTGAGTAATTGAGGAGATGGTGGCTAGAAATGATTGATTGAATGACAAAAGAAGAAAAGAAAATGATAAACAAGCAAGAAAAATGATGAAAAGAGCAAAAATAATAATGCACATGCAACCTTAAAACAAGAGAAGGAGCAAAGCAACATTAAGATGCTTAAGGCAAATAAAAGTCGAAAGAAGGAAGCATGCATCATAAGAAGCTCGATTCAAAGGATAAAGATGATGAATAGTGCTTGTGACCAACAAAGATAAAAAAGGAAGAAAGAAAAAAATGAAGGGAATGGAAGATAGTAGCTACCTCTTCGATTACTTACACTTGATTAGTCACTATTATCCATACTCTTCCTACCCTACCAAAGAGTCTATCATCACATCCTTAATGAAAAGTCATTTTTGATCATTAATTAAAACTTTAGTGGTTTGTAAATATAGCCCACGAGTAAGCTTATAGCGAGTCAAGTCAATCTATTGAGGAGTGTTGATTTACCTTACTTCATAGAATGTTGAGTGAAATTGATATCCGATGTGAAGATTGGACCAAAAAGGGACTATATTACACTTTATTCTCTTGTGATTGAACTTGTTAATATTTTTTGCATGTTATAAGTTTAATGTTGTACGATGACTTAGCATAAGTTGTGGTTCTTATTGCTATCGACGTGTTATTGCTTATGTTCGTTAGGTTTTTCTCTAGGTGAAAATTCCCCCTCTCGTTTTCTTATTTTCGTTGCTCGAGGACGTGCAACACTTTAAGTTTAGGGGGTTGATCGGTGTCCTTTTCACCTAAATTTTAGTGTCTTTTATGATGTTTTTCTTAAGTGTTTTTATTCATTTTGTATACCATTTGGTGGTGTTATATGAAGATATGGAGATTTATGCTTTGAAATGATAAATGTGTGATTCTCATGATTAAGTACCTTAAATTGCGCGACATTTATAAATATTTAGAAAATTGGTACTTTTGTTTATTTTGTGTAATTTTCAGGCATAAATGAATTCTAGAAGTGAAGAGGAAGATGTAGGAAAAAACAGATCTCAATTCGGAGTTAAAACGAGGGAGAACGAGCCAAAACAGTGAAGCAGGGCAAAACTGTCACAAAAATTCGACCTTGCACAAAAATTCGGTTGAATTTTTTTGAATTTTTAGGTAAAACAGGGGCGAAACAGAGCAACGGAGGCTGAGCACACTGACAGAAAAATTCGACTATGCTCATAAACATTCGGTCGAATTTTTCTACTGATTCGACTATGCTCATAAAAATTCGACTATGCAGAAAAATTCGACAACACTCACAAATATTTGGTCAAATTTTTATGAAAATCGCCACCGGTGCAGAAAATCAGTTTTAATTCCCTTTTTGTCTACTTTTTCTCCAAGTTTTGGATTGGAGAATCAACCCTAGCCTCCATTTTTTGGTGAAACACACACATCACACACAATTCTCCCCATTTTACACCATCATCTACATCCATTCTTCATCCATCCATCTACACTTGATCTCCTCCATCAAATCCATCATCCAAGTGATCAAGGAAGCAAGGGAGAGTGAGATCACAAGAAGAAGAAGAAGATCTCCATTGAAGACCTTCAAAGGGGGAATTTAATTCTAATTTTGTGACTTTCTTTATAGTTGATCATGGTTTGTAAGGATTTTAATGTATATGTTGAATTTCTTGTGACTATGAGAGGCTAATCTCCTTTGTGAGAGTAGCTCTATGATTGGTGTTGGATAATTTAGTTTTTATGCAAATTGATTTTAATCTTGAATGGGCTTTGTGTTATTTCTATCATTGATTGTTAATTGCTTGATGTATATGATTGATTTGTGTGATTAATTGTTATAGGCATGTGATTAGATTGGTAAATCAATTATATGTTTAGGATAGTTCATTGAATCATTTCATCATATACTTCATGTGCATTAATTTAGAATGAGATAGATATATCCTTCTAAATTTGGAACCCTTTTATAGAACATTTGATTAGCTTAATCGAGAGATTAGTTGATTAGATAAGGAGGCCCAAGCCATTAGTGAATTCATAGTACCTTAAAAGGGAACATTGTCTATGATTTAGTACCTAATTAGGGAACTCGTAGAGTAATTAGTACCTATTGAGAGGTGTTCTCTATGGTCTCTATCTTTTGTGCTTTTGGGAGCCTTATTGAGGGCCTACATCCTATACTTCTTGGTAGAGAGTTTAGGTGGAATTAGTGACTACTCCTATACTAAGTCCATGATAGATTATAATCAATTGCATGATTACTTTGTTATTTATGTCATGATTGTTGCTAATCTCATCCTTGCATCATTTGGAACCCATGTATCTTGCATTCACTTAATCATTTATTTCTTGCATTAGTTTAATTGCATTCATTTGCATCTTATCCTCCTTTTCTATCGTCCTTATAAAATCACGATAAACTTGAGATCGCTTAAGTTCTAGTACCTACCTCCCTTGGGTTCGATAAATTTTTTAATTAGTCATCCCGACTACAATTCGATTAATCACCAGGTCGAACAAACTCTCTGGAAGAATTGCACATTTTGTTCGACCAGTGTTCAACCAGACTAGCTTGGTCGAACAACAGCTCATTGGTCGAACAACTCCCCAGATTTTTAAAACTTCGTATTCCTCTCGTCTTTCCCTGCAATAATTAAATTATAGGACAATATCAAGTATCAAGATAGCAATTTCTGAGCTCGAGAACCACTTTTAAACCATATAAGATCATGTGTAACTCAATAAACTACACTAAACAAAACACCACTAAATATTAGGCAAGTTGCAAAAAATCAACACGTTAAAACCGGTTAAAGATTCAATATGCCGCAAAAAATCAACTCCCCTAATAAACGTTACAAAGAAAAGATTATACTCTCTGTGTTACGATGAGGTAAGTACATCACACCCCCCAAACTTAGTAGAAACTATAGTGGAAACTAAATTTGCAAAGAGATGTAATTTTTGAATAATAAGCACGTCAAATATAAAAATTTCTTACTCACACCAATGAAATTAAAGCAATAAGACGGGAGGAAAAGTCCCCACAGGCGCTCTTGTTTAACGTCAGAGAGTCACGACAATACCAATCTAGTGCAAGGTATCTTCAAAGACGACGCAAGCATCATCCGGCAACTTGTAATGCTTCAAACGATGCCCATTCACCGCGATGATGTCTCCGTCTTTGTCCATAAGCTTAATACTCCCCCTTCCGTAAGCTCTATGGATAATGAACGGCCCCATCCACTTCGATTTCAATTTTCCTGTAAAGAGCTTCAAACGAGAGTTAAAAAAGTATTACCTCACCACCTTGCTTGAACTCCTTGTAAGTGATCTTTGAATCATGTCATTTCTTCATTCTCTCCTTGTAGATCACCGAATTCTTGTAAGCTCGATTCCTGAACTCATCCAACTGATTTATATGAGTCATCCTCAACTTCTTTTGATCCTTAAGAGACAAGTTCAAACTCCTCAATGCCCAAAAAGGTTTGTGCTGAATTTCTATGGGTAAGTGGCACGGCTTCCCGTAGACAATATGATACGATGGCATGTCCAACACCGTCTTGTAAGTAGTTCGGAACCCCCAAAAAATATCATCGAGCTTCATAGCCCAATCCTTCCTATTGGTTCCGACTACCTTTGTAATACCCGAGAATGTTTCCTATTTATATAATAATATACTTTGTATTTTTCGTATTTTATAAATATGTGATAATTATGTGGTAATTATCTTTATATTTATTTATCTTTATATTTTTATTTGACACCGCTATGATAATAATGGGGACAATATGCGAATATATATATATATATGCATCTCTATCAGGATTCGGAAAAATCATTCCCGACACTTTATTCTAGGTTCGAAAAAATCATTCCCACCACTCTTTTAGGGTTCGAAAAAATCGATCCAACACTAAGTGTGTCTATTGAGCTCATTTGGGGTGCATATCATAAGTGTGTCGTGGGGATCCCGCAACGTGAACAATTTCCAAAATAAAAGAGAACAATTAGAAAGACTAGAAAATAGGCGATAGAAAATAAAATGCTTTTTCATCTACTGGCATGCATGATTTCTACTTACTGAGATTTTTATCTCACTAGTTTATGCATTGTAGGTGACCCTAATGATGATTGAGTATGTGGTGTGTTGTGCAAGCTGTGGAGCTCCTTCAGGGTTTTGAGCGGATGTACATATATGACGACCTGTTGGGCTAGGCCGTGGGTTATTTCGTTTCCGATGATATTTTGTTATGTAATATAATAAGTATTGTCACAAGTTTGTGTGGTTGGAAGTGGTGTCAGAAACCAGTTACGTATGTTGAACTGGTGTGATGGTTTTGGTTATAAATATATTATGTGAGAAAAATATATATGCAATTTTTATAATGACGATGTTTATGTTATTAGTATTTGAATTATAAATTATGTAAGGTGGGTCATGTTAGAGCAGTATCAGAGCACGGTCATGGTCATGTAGACTGTCCATGTATACAATCTCGGAATCTGCGGTACACCACTAGACTAGTAAGTTCTATTTAAGAATGTCATATATATGATTTTGTTTAATATGATTGTTGTCTCATTATTAGACTAAATTTCGAGGACAAAATTTTTATAAGGAGGGGAGGATGTAATACCCAATAATTTTTCCTATTTATATAATAATATAATTTGTATTTTCGCATTTTATAAATATGTGATAATTATGTGATAATTATGTGATAATTTTCTTTACATTTATTTATCTTTATATTTTTATTTGACACCGCTATGATAATAATGGGGACAATATGTGAATATATATATATACATCTCTGTCAGGGTTCAGAAAAATCATTCCCAACACTTTATTCTGGGTTCGGAAAAATCGTTCCCAGTACTTTATTTCGGGGTTTGAAAATCATCCCCACCACTCTACCAAAATTCGGAAAAATCGATCCAACACTAAGTGTGTCTATTGAGCTCATTTAGGGTGCATATCATAAGTGTGTTGTGGGGATCCCACAAAGTGAACAGTTTTCAAAATAAAAAAGAACAATTAGAAAGACTAAGAAATAGGTGATAGAAAACTAAATACATTTTCATGCACTGGCATGCATGATTTCTACTTACTGAAATTTTTGTCTTACTAGTTTATGCATTATAGGTGAGCCAGATGATAATTGAGTATGTGGTGTGTTGTGCAAGCTGTGGAGCTCCTTCAGGATTTTGAGCAGATGTACATAGATGACGACCTGTTGGGCTAGGCCGTGGGTTATTTCATTTCCGATGATGTTTTGTTATGTAATATAATAAGTATTGTCACAAGTTTATGTGGTTGAAAGTGGTGTCAGAAACCAGTTACGTATGTTGAACTGGTGTGATGGTTTTGGTTATAAATATATTATGTGAGAAAAAAAATATATGAAGTTTTTATAATGATGATGTTTATGTTAATTAGTATTTGAATTATAAGTTATGTAAGGTGGGTCGTGTCAACCTTTTCCAAAACTTACTTCACTTGTCAGTTACATACTTCAGCTTGCCTATTCGCTTGAGGATGATAGGGTGTAGTAACCCTATGCTTAACACCATAATCCTTGAGAACCTTTTCAAGAAGCTTGTTGACAAAGTGAGTACCTCCATCGCTTACTAGTGCTCTAGGAACTCCATAGCGGGCAAATATATGTTTCTTCAAGAAAGATAAAACAGTCCTTGAATCATTCACGCTAGTGGGAATGGCTTCCACCCACTTAGAAACATAATTTACTGCTAAAAGGATGTAGAGAAATCCATTAGATTGGGGAAAAGGTCCAATGAAATTGATCCCCCATACATCGAAGATCTCAACAACAATGCTCGGCTGAAGTGGCATCTCATCTCTCCTACTAATGTTCCCCATCCTTTGACATCTATCGCATGTCGCCACATAAGTTTCACAATCTTTAAACAAAGTAGGCCAATAAAGAGCAGATTGAAGTACCTTCGCTTCCGTCTTTTGAGCTCCGAAGTGCCCCCGTTAGGTTATGCATGGCAAAAATCAAGAACACTCTCCATCTCCATCTCGGGCACACACCTACGGAAGATAGAATCCGTACAAATCTTGTAGACAAATGGATCATACCATATAAACATCTCAACATCCCGCTTGAATTTTGCAAGTTGATATCGGTTGAGATATCTTGGAATTTCTCCTACGGCAATGTAATTCACAGAATCCGCATACCATGGATTCATCCCTTGTGTAGCCACTACACATGCTCTTTCCACTCCTTCAACGAACATCGCCATGATCTTCTCATCAGGGAACATCTCTTCTATGTAATCGAAAGAATCATCACAGTGCTCCCTTGTCTCTAACCTTGATAGTTGATGCACTAAAACATTTTTCTTACCCTTCTTATCTCGGATCTCCATATCAAACTCTTGCAGAAGAAGGATCTATCTAATAATCCTTGGCTTCGTTTCCTTCTTCTCCATCAAGTATCGGATCGCAGAATGATTCGTGTACACTATAGTCTTCATGCCAACCAAATACTATCAAAATTTATTAAATGCATACACCACAGCTAGAAACTCCTTTTCAGTCACCGTGTAGTTCTTTTATCCAGCATCAAAAGTCTTAATCGCATAGTAGATGGCGCAGAGCTTCTTCTCCCTCAACTGCCCAAGAACCACTCCAAGTGCTAAGTCACTTGCATCACATATAAGTACAAACGGCTGAGTCCAATTCGGTGTGATTAAGATAGGTGCAGTAATAAGTGACTCTTTCAAAACCTGAAAAGCTGTTAGACACTCTTCATAAAAAATATAAAGAACATCCTTTTCAAGTAAATGAGATAAGGGCTTGAAGTATTTCGTGAAGTCTTTTATGAATCTTCTATAAAAATCGGTGTGTCCAAGGAAGGACAGCACTCCCTTTTCATTAGTAGGTGGTGGAAGCTTCTCAATTGCCACCACCTTTGCTCTATCCACCTGCAATCCTTTGGCCGAAATATGATGGCCAAGAATAATCTCATCTTTCACTATGAAGTGGCACTTCTCCCAATTCAAGACAAGATTAGTTTCTTGGCATCTCTTCAAAACAGTAGCAAGGTTAGATAAACAAATATCAAAGGAGAAATCAAACACAGAAAAATTATCCATAAACACCTCCATGATCTTTTCTATCAACCCGTCAAATATGGTCATCATGCAACGCTGAAATGTAGCAGGTGCATTACATAATCCAAAAGGAATCTTTCTAAAGGAAAAAGTTCCATATGGGCAAGTGAAAGTAGTCTTTTCTTGATCCTCAGGTGCAATCATGATTTGATTATACCCTGAGTACCCATCCAAGAAACAATAAAACTCATACCCTGCAAGATGATCAAGCATTTGATCCATGAAAGGAAGGGGAAAATGGTCTTTGCATGTATTTTCATTCAGTTTCCTATAATCCATACACACGACATCCCGTAGGAATCCTAGTGGCTAATGTCTCTCTATCCTCGGCTTTCACAATAGTCATGCCCCCCTTCTTAGCTACAACATGAAATGGACTCACATGGGACTATCACTAATTGGATAAATAATTCCTGCATCTAGCCACGTTAGGATTTGCTTTCTAATCACTTCTTGAATAGCGGGATTCACCCTCCGCTGATTCTGAATACTACTCTTGGCCTCATCTAACAATCTTATTCTATGCATGCAATATGATGGACTAATACCTTTTAAATCATCAAGAGACCAACCAATTGCAAACTTATACTTCCTAAGTACCTCTAACAACTCTTCAAGTTGATCATCATCAAGAGAAGAAGATACAATTACCGGGTATGTTTCATTGTCACCTAGATAGGCATACTTCAAGTGCTCCGATAGTGGTTTCAACTCCTCTTTCTTCTCTTCTTGAGGTGCGCTCTCTCTATCCAATGGTAAGTACTTCCTAGTCCACTTCACCTCTTCAATCTTGGTCTTTTTCGACTCATACCTGTCATCACCCAAAGTAAGTAAATTTTTAAGAAAATCAATACATACTTCATTGGAGAGCTCATCGAGCTCCATGGTGGGAAAAGTAAGAGATTCCGCCAAGCATGTCTCAAGAGGATCCTTTGAGAGGATTAAGGACAAATCTTCCTTCACGATCTCCTCCACCACGTCTATACTATGACATTGCGTCTCCATGGGTATCTTCATTGCTTTTTCCAAGTTAAATAAGATTTCTTCTTTATCCATCCTCAGCCGTAACTCACCCTTTTGCACATCAATTATAGCTCTCGCAGTCGTAAGGAAAAGTCTCCCTAAGATTAGAGTGATATTATTCTTATCATCTTCCATCTCAAGCACAAGAAAGTCCACAGGAAAGATAAGCTTCTCTACTTTAACAAGAACGTCTTCAATTACACCCTTCGGAAAAGTCATAGACCTATCCGTCAATTGTAGAGCAAATGTTGTGGGGGTTAACTCCTCTAAACCAAGCCTTTTAAAAATGGACAAAGGCATCAAATTAATGCTTGCCCCAAGATCGCACAAGGCTCATCGTGCCTGCCTCTTTCCAATTTCACACAAGATAGTGAAGCTTCATGTATCCTTCAACTTAGCTGGCAGCTTTCTTTATATGATCGAGCTACAATTCTCCAATAGATTCACTGTTTCAATTCTGTTCTAGCTTCTCTTCTTCAAAAATATATCCTTCAGAAAACGGGCATAATACGGCATCTCCAAGATCGCTTCGGAGAAAGGAATGTTCAAGCATATTTTGTTCATGATATCTGAAAACCTCTTGAACTTTTCTTCTAATCCTTTTTTGACAAGCTTAAAATGAAACGGTGGAGGTATCTTTATTTTGGGAATCCCCCATTCATCACGTTCAACCTTCTCCACTTTATCCTTTTCGATTCTCAATCTCTTGGCTCTTTCCCACTTCTTCTCCACTGTAACCTCGGTGTTATGCTCTTGAGATGGTACTATGATGTTTTGATCAACGGGTGTAGCCTTTGGAATCGTATCAGGCTCTGAACTAAACTGCTCGACCTCTGTTCGACCAAGCTGGTTTGGTCGAACAGACTGGCGGCGATCGAACAACTTGGCTGATAGCGAACTCTTATTATCCATGAGTTGTTCGACCTCTGTTCGACCAAGATAGCCTGGTCGAACTGCAATGTCTTGGTCGAACAGCTTTTCAGATCGAGAGATCCCATTCTCCAGATGTTGTTCGACATCCGTTCGACTAAGGTTGTCTGATCGAACGGAATGGCGTTGATCGAACGAATGGTCTGAAAACAGAGCATCGTAATTCTATTTTTCCAGAGTTTGATCGACCTCCGTTCGACCAGCAAGCCTGGTCGAACAACTAAAGTTTGGTCAAGAAACTCCTCTGCTTCATTCGTTTTTGCTCGCCGGCATCATCGGACCTTCATATTGCGTACCTGACTTCAATATGATGGCATTGCAAGACTTTGGATTCTCAATACTTTGAGATGGAAACTTCCCCTTCTCAATAGTTTGAGTCAATTTGTTTACATTTTCGGCTCTCTCACCCATTAACAACATAAGGTCTTTCACTTGTTTAGACAAATCCTCATGATTAGCATCAATCTTCTTTTCTAACTTGGCCTCAAGACGATCCACTCTTGCATCGTTCCTCGCCATGTATCTGTTCACCGTATCCTCAAAACCCAGTTTCCCTTCTTCCATTTTAGAACCCGGATCAATACCAATAGGAGGTTGCAATGCATTGTTTGGATTACTCTATGAAAACTCCGGCCTCCTCGATTGTTGATAATTACCCGACGGACTACGATTATTGTAGTTCCCCTGATAGTTTCAATTTTCTTGATTTTGGAACTTCGTTCCTTGAATACTTTGACCCATGACGTAGTTAGCCTCCTTAATCTTCTCTTGGCTAGCTCCTTCATAGCCACCATCCTGCTGCATCATTGGTACTCTCTGAGATATATCCATAATTTGTTTTTGCTGAGACTCGAGTAACTTGTTGATATTAGCCAAGCTAGAGAAGATCTCATCATCTCTTCCCGACTTCACCATAGTTTGCTCAACCTGTACTACTTTACCAAGAACATAAGTGCCTCTCACTCTATCAGTCGGCCAATCTCTTGAATTCATCGAAATATCCTCAAAGAGCTTCTCGGCTTCTATGGGTGACTATGTAAGCAATGCTCCATTGGATGAAGCATCAAGTAACACACGAAAATCGCAATCCAACCCATTGTAGAAAATACTGATGTATTGAGCTTTAGATAGCCCATGATGTGGACACTTCCGAAGCATGTCCTTGAATCTGTCCCAAGCTTCATGAAACTTCTCATTACCATGGATAGCAAATTGATTGATTTCTTGCTTTATCTTAAACACCTTCGAAGGTGGCATGTATCGCTCCATGAATTTCACTTTCAACTTCTCCCAGGTATCATATTTAGCAGCATTAAGATTATCGTACCAATCTCTAGCTTTTTCATTTAGCGAGAACTTAAATAAGATGATCTTCCTCGCATCCTCATAAGCTCCTACATCTTTTTGTGTACTTGCATACCCAAGGAACTTATTAAGATGTTGCTGAGGATCTTCAAAGGTTTTCCCAGAGAAATGACTCATTTCAATCATGGTGATAAGAGCAGGGTGTAGATCAAAATTGGCTCCGGCCCCTCTTGCTCCTAACAGCCCTGCATTGCCTCCTCCGTTATTCTTAAAGACTTCACAGATGGCAAGCGTATCAGGATTCGTCACCATGTTGACTGCTTCTGCTTCCAAGTTGAATTCGGTTGCAGCTTCAGTTGCTTGCGGAATAAGCTCTCCAACGTCAACTACTTGATCAATAGTATCGACTGGCTCATTGTTCTTATTCTTGTTCTTCTTCTTCTTAGCGTTCCTTTTCCTCGTGGATGCCTCTAGTTCCAGATCAAAATGTTCTATATTAGTTCCCTTTGATCTAGTGTGCATACACCTGAGAAAAATTCAAAGTTAGAAAGAAAAGAAAACAAGAATAAAATAGTGCTAATTAAACTAGAAATAAAGGATTAATAATTAAGCCGTCCCCGGCAACGGCGCCAAGAACTTGATGAGCATTTTCTCAACACACAAAATAATTCCCAAGTACGAAGGATATCAATTGTAGTTTCGATAGGCGACCAAGTGATTATCAAATCCAAGGGACGGATTATTATTAATTTAATTATATTCTAATGAATTAAGACTATGCTGGCTGATTGGTCGTTTGTAGTCCGGGCGACCAAGCAACAAATTATCAAACCCAAGGGAATTTAGGATTCATGGCCTTTAGGTATAGTATCATGATTAGTTAGGGACGATCGAAAAGGAGGCTTGGAAAATAAAAGAAAATAAAATGCATGGAAAAATAAATCTAATTATAATATTTTTGGATTTTCAATGACATGGTAATTATCATGATGCACTCACATAATCAAACATCCAACATCTTTAATTATTTTCTATTTTTAAGCAAATCATGGTAAGGGCGATCACGATTTTCATCTATCCCCAATGGCCATGGAGAATAGGATGTAGATTGTTTTCACAACCCCAAAAAATCTCCTAAGATCGATCCTACTTGCAATTCCCTTCAAGGTACTATGTTTGTATGGATGGGGTTCCCTTCACTAGTTTAATCCTCGGGCACAAGTGATCTCACTAGTGTTCATTTACGTTGTTCTAAACATAAGGACTCATTGGCTAGGCTCCCCTTATATTTAACTCTCATGTAATAAATGGAAAAAACTCACATATGATAATCAAGCAAAGCAACTAAGGGTAAAGCAACGACAAGACATGTGGATACACCATACACAACCTAATCACTATACACTAATACCAAAGACATAAATCCCATATTACTACAAGGCATATGAATTTCATAAATGAAACCTAATCAAAGCCAGAAATACAATCAAGATATTTTCATAATTTAATCAATAATCACGCCTTCAATCAACTACCAAAACATAGAAAATACAAAGATAATAAGTAGGATTAGATTACACCTTAATGAAGTTTTACATTCATGAAGATTATCCACTCCTTGGTGTCTCCACCTTCTTGAAAAATATTAAAATCCTAATCTAGAAAAACATGTAAAACTAAAATGGATTCCTCCCCCAAAGGGGAGGAATCTTAACTAGTGGAGATCCCTTTTGGATGAAGAGTGTGGTGTGGTGGAGCTTCAAAAAAAATGGTGAATGGGAATGAGGATGTTGGGAGTTGGGGATTGGTGGCTCCAAAGATGAGAAGGAGAGTATATATATGTGTGGAGGATTAGGACAAGAATGGGGTAATGGGCTAAATTGGATAAATGGGCTTAAGTGGAGAAATGGGCTTTTTGGCTTAAAAATCGGTTCCAGCTGACCGCTTTAACATTAGTTCCGTACGGTTTGATTAACAAAGACCGGCCTTGTCCCAGCGGTTGTGTGAGACACCAACAAGGCAGAGGTCGCGGTTTCGAATCCCGACCTCTGCGAAAATTAAATCCTTTTATTTTTAATAAAAGGAGGCCCTCTTCAGCCTTGGCCCAACGTATTGAGTTCACCGTACAGAACACGGCAGAGCAGGTGGTGTGGCATTTTCCTAAAAACTCGATCGAGTTCACCGTGCTGAACACGGCAGAACAGGTGGCGTGGAATTATCCTAAAAACTCGACCGAGGAAAGAATCTTACGCTCTATTCTGCTCCTACGACAACACTTTCGAGACCCTAAAAGACAACGCTTTCAGCTGTTATCTTTGGTCACTTTTCTCAACACCCATAAAAAGTGTTGTCATAGCCCTCTTCAAATATGTTGTCTTTTCAGTTGCAACTATTTTTTTTCTCATTTTCATCCCAATTTAATTCCCGTTTCTTCCATCGCTCTTTCAAGCTCAAAACATCCATTTTTGCTGCAAAAATACATAAAAGTACCTCTCTCCAAGTAATCAAGCAATTATAGTATTTTCATTAAAATCATGCTTAATTATTAAATTAAATCCAATTAAATTCATGCAATTAAGCCCAAAATTCTAGGTGAATTTCACACCGATCAAACTCCCAAACTTAAAGTGTTGCTCGTCCCCAAGCAATGAAAGAAAAGAAAGAACGAGGAGGGAAATTCACCTAGAATTAAATCAAGATATCAATGAGATTGAGTCATTTTAAAATCATTTCAATTCAATCAAAACAAGTGACATGACATCAATTTAAATGTATACAAGTTAAGCTTAGGAAATATTCAAGCAAGTGAGATATTCACTAATTCTTCTAGATTTTGCATTACTCTCATACTCCAAAGAAGTGTACAAGAGAAGTGTATACTCTCAAAAATCGATTCAAATGTATGTCATTACCATATGCTTGCCAAAAGTCTAAGCTCTCCACCACTTGTATGTGTGTTAATTACTGGATCAAGAAGGTTTTTATATGGGGTTGTAATGTAGGCTCTTTGGTATTGGGTAGAAAATATATTTAAGAAAAGTAAGCTCAAGATTAGTTGAGAATTTAAATTGGCAGTCATTATCAACTCTCACTCTCTCTTTTTTCAAATTAGTGAAGAATTCAAGTTGGTTGGTAGCCTCAACTCTCATTCCCACTTTTTTTCATTTTTCACCTTACTCAAAAATAGAATTTATCCATCCAACAAATTAAAGAACCTTTTTCTTCTCTTCTTCCACTATTGCGTTTTTTTTTTCTCTTTTCCCTAAGGGCTCTCTTTCCATTTTTCTAGTAGAGCTCACTTATGCATCTTTTATACAAGCTTCACTCAATTTTTCTTTTCATACAACCTCTATTTTTTTCATCTTTTCTCCCTCTTTTCTTGTACTTTCACCATTTCTCTCTTTCCAAACTCTCTTGTAAGCTCAATTCAACCATTTCATCCCCATTAATCCTCTACTAATCGACAAAGGTGATTAGGATATAAAATATGGTCAAGAATGACTAAATTTGTAGGTTGTCAAAGAAATAAGGATAATAAGCTCAAAGGGGCAAACTACGAAATAATTTCAATTGGTATGATTAATTTGGCTAAGTGACTTGTCAAAGCAAAGATGGCCTTAAATCATTTCCAATAATCTTCACACACATATAGCTTCAAGAAGACACAATGGCAAGTTCTAGAATGCACACAAAAGAATGATGCACACACAAGAAAGGAAAAACCATTTGATTTAATGATTTTAAGGCTCAAAAGCTCACGAGCTTATAGTAGTGAAAGACAACACAAAACAAGCATAAACTATAGCTCAACAAGTACACAAACAAAAATCCATCAAGTCACAAGTTTCAACCAGAAATCTTAGTTTCAAAATTTTTCACAATGAAGCACAAGAGAGCCAAGAAAGATTTCTCCTTATTGAAAGCAAGAAAAAGCAAGAAAAGCACAAAAAAAATAAAAAAAAGGAGAAAATATGTGACAAAGAAAATAGTAAGGACTTATACGTGCGTTGGTGCAATATGCTCAAGTAGGAGTTCATGGATACAATTTTATGATTCAAACCGTAGAAAAGTCAAATAACAAAGATGACATATCCCCCAAACTTAAATTAGACAAAGTCGAATTTAAGTTGAGAAGATGTTTGTTACCTCAATTTGCACCACTCATTTGCTCTTCAAGGCCAATACCATGGCTCCACGCTTTAGTCCCTACAAACACAACCAAAAAATGAAAAACAAATCAAAGCAAAAAAATATCCCTATCCTAACCACTCAACGAACCCAAAGTAACAAATACAACTAAATTCCCCAGCAACAGCGCCATTTGATTGGTCGTTTGTAGTCCGGGTGACCAAGCAACAAATTATCGAACCCAATGGAATTTAGGATTCATGGCCTTTAGGTATAGTATCATGATTAGTTAGGGACGATCGAAAAAAGAAAATAAAATGCATGGAAAATAAATCTAATTACAATATTTTTGGATTTTCAATGGCATGGTAATTATCATGATGCACTCATATAATCAAACATCCAACATCTTTAATTGTTTTCCATTTTTAAGCAAGTCATGGTAAGGACGATCACGATTTCCACATATCCCCAATGGCCATGGTGAATAGGATGTAGATTGTTTTCACAACCCCAAAAAAGCTCCTAAGATCGATCCTACTTGCAATTCCCTTCAAGGTACTATGTTCGTATGGATGGGGTTCCCTTCACTAGTTTAATCCTCGGGCACAAGTGATCTCACTAGTGTTCATTTACGTTGTTCTAAATATAAGGACTTCTTGGCTAGGCTCCCCTTATATTAAACTCTCATGTAATAAATGGAAAAACTCACATATGATAATCATGCAAAGCAACTAAGGATAAAGTAACGACAAGACATGTCGATACACCATACAAAACCTAATCACTATACACTAATACCAAAGATATAAATTCCATATTACTACAAGGCATGTGAATTTCATAAATGAAACCTAATCTAACCGGAAATACATTCAAGACATTTTCATAATTTAATCAATAATCATGCCTTCAATCAACCACCAAAACATAGAAAATACAAAGATAATAAGTAGGATTAGATTACACCTTAATGAAGTTTTACATTCATGAAGATTATCCACTCCTTGGTGTCTCCACCTTCTTGGAAAATATTAAAATCCTAATCTAGAAAAACATATAAAACTAAAACGGATTCCTCCACCAAATGGGAGGAATCTCAACTAGTGGAGATCCCTCTTAGATGAAGAGTGTGGTGTGATGGAGCTTCAAAAAAAATGGTGAATGGGAATAAGGATGCAGGGAGTTGGGGATTGGTGGCTCCAAAGATGAGAAGGAGAGTATATATATGTGTGGAAGATTAGGGCAAGAATGGGGTAATGGGCTAAATTGGATAAATGGGCTTAAGTGGAGAAATGGGCTTTTTGACTTAAAAATCTGTTCCAGCAGACCGCTTTAACATTAGTTCCGTACGGTTTGATTAACAAAGATCGGCCTTGTCCCAGCGATTGTGTGAGGCGCCACCAAGGCAGAGGTCTCGGGTTCGAATCACAGCCTCTGCGAAAATTAAATCCTTTTATTTTTAATAAAATGAGGCCCAACATTGTCCTAAAAACTCGATAGAGTTCACCGTGCAAAACACGACAGAACAGGTGACGTGGCATCGGCAGAGCAGGTGACGTGGAATCTAGTTCACCATGCAGAACACGGCAGAGCATGCAGAACATGGCAGAACAGGTGACGTGGCATTATCCTAAAAACTCGATCGAGTTCACCGTGCAGAACAGGTAACGTGGCATTGTCCTAAAAACTCGATCGAGTTCACAGTGCAGAACATGGCAGAACAGGTGACGTGGCATTGTCCTAAAAACTCGACTGAGGAGTGAAAGACGTGGCATTGTCCTAAAAACTCGATCTAGTTCACCATCCAGAACATGGCAGAACAGGTGACGTTTGTCCTAAAAACTCGACTGAGGAGTGAAAGACGTGGCATTGTCCTAAAAACTCGATCTAGTTCACCATCCAGAACATGGCAGAACAGGTGACGTGGCATTATCCTAAAAACTCGATCGAGTTCACCGTGCAGAACAGGTAACGTGGCATTGTCCTAAAAACTCGATCGAGTTCACAGTGCAGAACATGGCAGAACAGGTGACGTGGCATTGTCCTAAAAACTCGACTGAGGAGTGAAAAACTCGATCGAGTTTCTCTTACAGAATCTTACGCTCTATTCTGCTCCTACGACAATACTTCCGAGACCCTAAAAGACAACTGTTGTCTATGGTCACTTTTCTCAACACCTAGAAAAAGTGTTGTCGTAGCCCTCTTCAAATATGTTGTCTTTTCAGCTGCAACCATTTTTTTCTCGTTTTCATCCCGATTTAATTTTTGTTTCTTTCATCGCTCTTTCAAGCTCAAAACATCCATTTTTCTGCCAAAATACATAAAAATACCTCTCTCCAAGTAATCAAGCAATTATAGTATTTTCATTAAAGTCATGCTTAGTTATTAAATTAAATCTAATTAAATTTATGCAATTAAGCCCAAAATTATAGGTGAATTTCACACCGATCACTGGCAAATTAGTTTATGGTGATTAAATAACTAAATAAGTAATTAAAATAGCAAATAAAGTAAACAAGCAATAGAGTAAATACGACTGTGATCAAGTGAGAAATTAGGTATTTCTCCGGGTCATCCAGTTTTACTATTAATCTCTCTTCCATGTGTTGATGTCCGACTCTGCCTTATGATTTATGGACGCATCACTAAACCATGCAAGTTCACTCTATAGACACAAGTAAACATGTGTATGACACGTTTGAATATCCTCAGAGCAAGAGATATAATTTACCCCCCTTTCTAGGTACTATCAGTATCAATTATTTTTCGCGCACTTAGTACTCTAACCTAATATGATCTCCCTTTATAGGTACTATGAAGTTATACTCTTTATCCTACTTATTAACCTGAATATTATTCAATTAAGTAGTATTCATATAAGATAGTTCTAATAAAACTTTGGAATCCCTTCACTTAGAATTATAACATGTAATCCTGCTCAGCAGTGAATGCATTCAATCAATAACCATGATATACATAACTGTTAATGATGCACAAAACGACTGTGAGTATGAATTTAAAAAATGCAATCTTATATAAAATAAACCACAAGCAGTGTTGTACTAAGTTTACACATGAAAGACAAATTAAGTCATAAAACCTTCATAACCCTAGAACTACTGAAGCGGTTCTAGCCCATGATTGATCTAAGAACAATCATGGTGGTTGGTAGGATTTTACCCATAGTCTTGAAAATTACAAGATAAATTAAGTAGCAAAGCAAACACTAGATGTGGGTGCCGTCGCAACTCTCTCCGTCTTGAATCTTCACTTGATTCTCACTTAGTTCGACAGTGAACCTCTCTCCACAGCTCCTTCGGATGGCGGTAGGGTTTCGGTGGTGATGGATGATGAAGTGGTGTCGTCCCTTTTCTCCTGCAAAAGCTCTTCTTTTATACTCGTGGAACCTCCTTACGGGCCTTGGATGGGCTTTTGCTTGAGGCATACGTCAAATTTGGTAAAAGAAACCTGAAAATTCCAAAAATAGAATTAGCAAAAATCCGTTCGACCAAGTCTCGACTGGTCGAGCAAGGCATGCTGGTCGAACAATATCCCTTGGTCGAGCAAGCTCTCTGTATATTTTTGCATATTTTGCTCGACTTGACCATCTTGTTTGACTAAAGTGATGATGGTCGAACAAGGTCCTGAGGTCGAACAACCTTTGGAAATCACTTCAAAAATCGTGTCTTCCAATTCCAAGCCCTTACGATCTGTTTTCCTGTACAAATATGCTCAAAAAGCCCTAGTATCCTCTGATTCGTGGCTTTTTCATAAACATTCCAATTTGTCTTAATAAAAGACTCAATCGTACTCAATTTCCACACAAATCAGAACCCAAAATACGTGAATTTACACTCTCATCACCGATCTACTTTTCATTTGTGATTTTTCTTCATAATTTGGCTCAAATGGAGCAAGTCATTAGATGTATTGATTTGAACATGATGTGTAGTGGCTAGTCCTATAGTAGGGCTAATCATATGATTGGTTGAGAAGAATGCTAGATACGTAGGATTTTAGATGTTGAATTGAGTTAATTTTGGACTTCCTTTTATAATTAATGATTCATGTTTCATTTCATTACTTGTGTGATTAATTCTTACTTACAACATATTAGGATAGCCAATCCGATATTTTGTAGTAGGATTTAATTGATTCATTTATTAAGATGAACATGTATGTTAGTGTGAGGGGAGGTAAGCCATACTCTTCTCATACTTAGAACATTTATAAGGGGACACTTAAGAGATTGAATGAAAATAACCAAACTTAGAATCTTAGTACCTTAATGGGAATTGATGATAAGAACAATTCTAGGAGATTTAGACTTGTCAAAGAGTTGAGAATCTAATTGCCTTGGCCATAGGGGTTAGGGGTAAAAATGTGATTGCTTTTAGTCCACGATTAATGAAGTTCAATGTTAAAAGTCATGCATATCTAGCTAGTTTCTTAATCATGAGTATGGTTAGTCTTGCTCTCTTCTTAAATACATTTTATCCATTCCATTCATCTTGTTACGTGATTGATAGTTGATAATATTAGTTGTTAATTGATTTCTTTAGTTAATTGATTAGCATAATCATTAGTATAAAACCAAACCTCAAACGTCATCACTCTTACAAAGCATGATTGAGGACAAATTCGGATACACCTTGATTTTACTTCTCCCTTGGGACGATATTCTATAAATTTTGTACTTGGTCACTACGTTTACAACAACGATAGAGTTCTCTTACTCTAAATTGTTTTACCAAAAATGGGACTAAGAACAATCCTCATGTATCACTTGCAAATTATATATTGGTTTAATTATTAGAAACCAACGCGATATTGACATGCATATTAATCGAATATTAATTTGATTCGATCCCCATTACGTTAAAATTCAGATTGGTGTACTGTTATGATGGATGATATAAAATATTTGTAGCCAATGTGGCATAATGACTTGCATATACTCCCTTGTAATCTTTTATGAGATATTAAATTATGTATTGCATAAAATATGAGCAATTTATATATGAGAAAGACGATAAATTTATTTCACTCATATAAGCTCCTGAAAAGCTATGAAATATTACATAAGGATTTTACTCATGTAATAATCCAGATGATTTATTCTTTATTTACTAATCCCCAACTTGTATGTTTGAAAATTTTACTCGAAGTACTATATTACGTAGACCTATAAGGCTGGTGTATTTAAGGAGAATGATAAGGTCAAATTAATTCATAAATTTTGATTCTGAAGATCAACAGTTATGTTTCAAAATAACGTTCTTTTCAGGAGGAGTAGTAATTTCAAACAATCTAGAAGATTAGGTCCTGAAGACCAATAGTTGTACTTTTTTTTTCCTTGACTAAGTTTTTTCCCATTGGATTTTCTTAGATTTAAAGTTTTTAACGAGGCAACTGATGCTAACATATCAAAATCATAAGATCTGCACTCTTTTTCCTTAACTAAGTTCCACGAGATTTTCTTAGTTGAAGTTTTTTAATGAGGCAGACTAGATTATTATGATCTGGGGGAGCAACAACTTCTAAAAAATCCTGAAGATTAAATCCTAAAGACCAATTTTGTACTCTTTTTTTCCTTAACTAAGTTTTTCTCATGAGGTTTCTTAGTTAAAGGTTATTAATGAGACAGATTAGAAACACAAGGGTTGCGACGACTTTAAACAATCCTGAAAATTGAGTCTTGAAGATTAATGTTGCCTTCTTTTTCCTTAACTACGTTTTTCCCACGAGATTTTCTTAGTTAAAGGTTTTTAATGAGACATAATCCTGAAGATCAAGCTATTTTTTTCCTTACCTAAGTTTTTCCCACTTAGTTGAAGGTTTTTAATGAGATAGCTAATAACACATGGAAATCACAAAACATGTACTCTTTTCCTCAACTGATTTTCCCACAGCGTTTTCTAGTGAGGTTTTTAACGAGGCATGAATATGACGGCGTAATGTCCAAGGGGGAGTGTTGTAATATTATGAGGGTGATGTGGCCATTACTGAATAAACGGCCTACTCTCCACTTATGTATGAAGTGGGGTTGTATATACGCAGTGCATGAACAGTTTATCTGAATTAATGAAAAACACTCTCCTTCCTGACTCTTCTCTCTCTCTTTTTTTTATTATGTTTTATCTTCTTCTTTTATTATTATTATAACAAATATCACATCAATCCATACCCCTAAAAATATACATTAATTACAAATTTACTACTCCTACCTAACACACATAATATACTTTATAATTTATTATCTAAAATAACACATTACCCTCAAAAGGTCAATAAAGTTGTTCCAAAAGAACTTTTCTTAAACTCCGTGTCTATAGTAATTTTTAAAAATAAGTTGGGATAGAGTGAGTATAATATAAGAAAAAGTAGAGATAAGTTGGTAATTTAAAGAGAAAAATAAATAAAATGTTGAGAATGATGAAAAAGTCAAACTAAAGTTATTAAGATTGATAAATAAAATGTAAAAAAATAAGTAAGATGTACTCCCTTCGTCCTGTCTTTTGTTGTTACATTCACTATTTGCATAGAGATTAAGAAATATTATATTTTAATATGTTTTAAGGTGAGAGAAATAATATTTTAATATGTAGTGAGTAGTTTTATTAATGTAGTGTTGCGGGTCCTATGGAGATATTTAAAAGTTTTATGTAGGTCTCATCTATAAAAAAAATAAAATGTAACATTATTAATGAGACGCCCTTTTTAGTAAAGTGTAACAAGATGTGCAGGATGGGGGGAGTATAACGCATTTTATTAATGAAAGCATTATATATATATGGGACACTTCAAAATAAAAGGTGTGCATAATGAGGACGGCTATTTACACCCCCGAAAATACTAAACGTACCCCATAATTAAAGAAGACAAATATAACCTTCATTAACAATAGATGAAATTTCTTAAATAACCTTCATGAAGATGAGTATTCATAAATCAGAACCCTAGCTGGGCATTCTTCGCCACCAAGGCGGTGTGCCGGGAGGATCCGACATCTTCATCACTCATTAGAAGGTGAACGAGAAGCCATGGAAATACACGACGAACAACTACACACGCTACACTCCTTCTCAACAGAAACAGCTTTTAGGAGATTCAGCTTTTCAAAACACCATTTGATGCTAACTTCTAGTCCAACATTCTGAATTGAGGATATGTTCCTATTCCAATGGCATGGTCTTGTCAAATGGCAGGCACAAATTTCTTTTGATAACATCTTTGATACTCACCATATTTGAACATAATCATTTCATACTCCTAATCCACTCTGATTTGTATGTTTGCAATCAATTTATGTGTAGTGTTAAGAAATCTAATCATTCATCTACAACCTGAATGTATTAATCCAGGGCTGAGTATTAACCTAGATGTATTTCCTAGATGAAGTGGTGATAAGTCGTAATTTTACACAATTATTTGGGATAAATTCATTTCTTTATGCGTGAGTTTTAATTTATTTAAAGGCTAATTACGACTTATTTCTATTTTATACACTTGAATGTTGATTATTTAAATTGCTATCCCAACAGGCCAAAACGTGATATATTTTCGAAGCCGAGAAAAAGATTGAAATGGATCCAGCGAGTTATTACTCCCTTTGTGGCTATTAAATCATTTTCATTACTGAACATTTAAAAGGAGTTGACCAAGCATTGAATTGAAGAATAATTGAGAAACTTACCATAAAAAAGAATGGTGTGAGAAAGGAAGGTTTTAAAAAGGAGATTCATTCCCCTAGACAGGATTCATCTTGGACTCACGATCCATCACATACGTTGGGAGGCTGCAGGAGCAGATTGGCAACCATTTGAGGAAGAACACCACCATCAAGATTATCGATTTATTCTATTTTACTCGAATTTTGTAAATTAATTATGTAAATCTTTTTCTAGTCCAAGGATTGTGAACCTCCATAGATTAATTTTCATATTTGATTATGAATAGAATTAACAACTTGTTTTTTGAATTTATTTTGTGATTGACTTTGATAAGATTATGACATTTTAATTATTGAATTGGACTTGCCATCTTAATTTGTGATTAAATTATTCATTAGCTATTTTAAAACTTGTAATCCGTAATTATTACATGTTAGTGAATCGAGTAGCAACGTGAGGGAGTACCTCTTGAAATCACAAGATCCAAGTTATATGATTCGCTACCCCCGTTTTCATAGCCTAGTAGTCCTAATATCTAAATCATCATGCACTCTTAGGTTCAAACCTCTTTAGGTCGCTTGAGGGTAGTTTAATCTAGAGGTCGTACCCTAGGTTATTATTCGTAAGGATATTTCGGGCTAATTTGGTCATACTATTAGTCAAGGGGCTTGAGTTTATGAACTTGTTGGTGTTTTTGGAATTTCATCCAAGTGAATTAGGATACGGGAGGGGATCAAATCCTTGGACTAAGTTTTTAATTTTATTTATTCTTTGTCATTATTTTAATTATATATTTTCATGTCTATTAGTTGTTAGATTAATCTATCAAACCCACGTTGTTACTTTCTTAAAAATACGATAGATTCAACTAAAATTCAATTATTCCCTTGGGATCGACCCATACTTATCCTACTACACTCTAGTGTGGATTTGTTCAGAAAATTACAAATCTTATTTTTGGGTGCCGGCGACAGTACACCAAATTTTGGCGTCGTTGTCGGGGAGTAATCCCGATTTTTTATTGAATTTTTTATGCTTTTATTTTATTTATTTTCGAATTCTGCCCAGCAGTGCACTGAAACTGAACCCTTCAGTGTCAGGTCTGCTCTGTTTCGTTTTTTCTGATTTTTCTTGTTTAATCATTTTCTCCACCTTGCAGGCTTAGTTCTAATGGATCGATATCATAGTTTTTATGGTCAAAATATCCAGTCATGTAGAGTTTGTGCAACCACTCTTCATACCACTCATGATTGCCCATCCTTGATTGATAGATTAGCGGTGAGACGAAGAGATGAATATTGGAGTGCTAATCAACAAAGGCATTGGAATGATCAACCATATGTCAACACTTGCAATCAAGGGTGGCATAGCCCCCATAATTCCCGATATGTGGACAACTCATATGATCAACCACACAGTTTTTAAATGCGTGGCTACTATTAACAAGGAACTCATTCCTTCAATAATATTGAATGATATTATGAGGATGATGGGTATTATGGTGATAAACAAAGTTCAAAGGCTTTATTGGAATCCTTGGTGAAACGGATGAAAATTAGTACATTGTTATTTCAATAAGAAACTCAATTGAGTCTTTGGAGTTTGGAGAATCAATGTAGCCAATTAGCGTCCGAGGTTGATCGTACGGTGGCACAACAAAGTGTAAGTCATGAGGAATGTACTATGGAGTCTACTCGAGATGAGGAATTAGAGATCAAGGTTGAAGTTGAAGAGGGAGATGATGTAATTTGTGCAGATTTTGAGCAGAAATTTATGACAGCAGAAACTGACACTGAAGCCATCAGTGTCATGCCTACTGAAATTACTAAAAATGAGGTAAAATTGTTCGATTCAATTTTAATTAATTCTAATATTTTCTCACCTCAATGTAGGGTGCAAAAGGTTGCTAATCTTCCTCAAGAAAAGGAGACCATTGAAGTATTTTGGGTTGATGAGATTCAAAATCCTTCTCTTGAGGCGATCAAGCAAATGTCTATGAAGCTTTGCAAGAAAAGACTAATCAAGAACCTTGTAATTTTCAAGAGAGAGAACAATTATTTCAAACCAAGGAAGCACATATATTGGTATGAATATTTCACTCCAATCACGTGAAAGGGAAGTGAACGTCAAGCCAACGACATAAAGAAAAGGCGCTTGTTGAGAGGCAACCCAATTTAGGTTTTATTTTTATTTGAATTTTATTTTCTTAATAAATAATCTTGTTCTTTTGGTGGATATTTATTTTAGGCTATGGAGTGAAGTGACGATGGTGTTGATGGCGTTTCTGGAGAAGAAAAAGAAAAATCTCAACATGTGGTCAACCAAATGGAGCTTACACTTGATTTTCCCTTGAATTTTATTGTGTTTTGTTTGCTTGAGGGCAAGCAAATGATTTGGTGTGGGTAGGTTTGGTGTATTGAGTGGTGTTTGAAGTTGCATTATTTTTTGTTGATAGATGTGCATATAGCAATTCATTTAGAATCACATTCTTACACTTGTGCACATGTGACGTTGGTATTGGATTTATGGTGAGAGTATCCTTTGATATGTGAAATATTTGGTATGACAAGAGGGTTGAATTTGATTTATCGATATTTGTGAATTGATGGATTTGTCTTGTTATTTTTGTGCAAATGTGGAGTAATTTTTGTTTGAGAATTCATGGCAAAATTACCCTATACTCTTTTACAAAAAGTCATTTTGAATGAACACATCAAAATAGTCATATTCCATTTCTTTCTTGAACTCCTCCAATTGAACCCATACTCTTTTACAAATTATGGAATTCATTGAAAAAAATATTTTTGGTGGTTGAATTGATGATGAAGGGGAAATTGGTGATTGTGGAAAAGAAAAAAATGAAGAAAGAAGAGAAAAAAAAAGTGTGGAAGAAAAGGAAAAAGTGATGAAAAAAATTATTGAAAAAAAAGAGAGAAATTCTGGAAGAAAAAAAAAGATCAAGAAATGAAGCTGAAATTTATTGCAAAATTTTTCTGAAAGTAACACTGAACCCTTTAGTGTTGCACCTATTTTTCGAAATTATGTGAAGAAGTAGGTGTGGGTACATGGGCTTGTAGACAAAATCAGATTTTATCACAAGAAAAATAAGTGAGGGAATCATGTGGAAAATGTTGAGAAGGGCAGAATATATCTCTTTGATGTACGTTACATGATTAACATAATTTGCAAAGTGGTAAATTTAGCCTTTCTAATCCTTTTTATCTCACCTTATTCCAAGCCCCATTACAACTATTTAAAAGTCCTTTTGATATTTGCACAACGCTCATTACTTGGTGGAGATGTGATTTGGGAGCAAGCCTAAGATAATGTCTTGTCTTGTTTAATTTTGAGCGTTTTGCTACCCATTACATATATTTGAGCATTATTGAGCGAAACTATGTGAGGCCATGAATTCTTGAATTTTTATATTCTACATAAGTTGCAAATTTTTGTGAGACATTCTACCGCTCATTTGTACTTGGGTGTACCTTGTTTAGTCTCTCTTGGAAGTGTCATTATTTTGCTATCACTTGCACATGATTGTCATTGTTCCTATACCCTGTTTTTATCTTGTTTTTGCTTGAGGATAAGCAAAGGTTTAGGTGTGAGTAGTTTGATAAGTCGTAATTTTACACAATTATTTGGGTTAAATTCACTTCTTTACGCGTGAGTTTTGATTTATTTAAAGGCTAATTATGACTTATTTCTATTTTATATACTTGAACGTTGATTATTTAAATTGATATCCCAACAGGCCAAAATGTGATATATTTTCGAAGTCGAGGAAAAGATTGAAACAGATCCAGTGAGTTATTACTCCCTTTGTGGCTATTAAATCATTTTCATTGCTGAATATTTAAAAGGAGTTGACCAAGCATTGAATTGAAGAATAATTGAGAAACTTACCATAAAAGAGAATGGTGTGAGAAAGGAAGGTTTTAAAAAGGAGATTCATTCCCCCCTAGACATGATTCATCTTGGACTCACGATTCATCACACACGTTGGGAGGCTGCAGGAGCAGATTGGCAACCATTTGAGGAAGAACACCACCATCAAGATTATCGATTTATTCTATTTTATTCGAATTTTGTAAATTAATTATTTAAATTATTTTTCAATCCAAGGATTGTGAACCTCCGTAGATTAATTTTCATGTTTGATTATGAATAGAATTATCAACTTGTTTTTGAATTATTTTGTGATTGACTTTGATAAGATTATGACATTTTAATTATTGAATTGGATTGGCCATCTTAATTTGTGATTAAATTGTTCATTAGCTATTTTAAAACTTGTAATCCGTAATTGTTACATGTTTGTGTATCGAGTAGCAAAGTGAGGGAGTACCTCTTGAAATCATGAGATTTAATTTATATGATTCGCTACCCCAGTTTTCATAGCCTAGTAGTCCTAATATCTAAATCCTCATGCACTCTTAGGTTCGAACCTCTTTAGGTCGCTTAAGGGTAGTTTAATCTAGAGGTCGTACCCTAGGTTATTATTCGTAAGGATATTTCGGGCTAATTTGGTCGTACCATTAGTCTAGGGGCTTGAGTTTATGAACTTGTTGGTGTTTTAGGAATTTCATCCATGTGAATTAGGATACGGGAGGGGATCAAATTCTTGGACTAGGTTTTTAATTTTATTTGTTCTTTGTCGTTATTTTAATTATTTATTTCATGTCTATTAGTTGTTAGATCAATCTATCAAACCCCTCTTGTTACTTTCTTAAAAATACGATAGATTTAACTAAAATTCAATTATTCCCTTGGGATCGACCCGTACTTATCCTACTACACTCTAGTGTGGATTTGTTCGGAAAATTACAAATCTTATTTTTTGGTGCTAGCGATAGCACACCAAGTGGTTGGGTTACAATTAATTACTCTTTAATGATTTAAAGTGAAAGGGTAAAAAGGTATTAAATGGGGTTCATTTAGTAATGTTTATATTTGTTATTTAATTACATTACATTGTGGTATGTTTAAAAATGGGATATGTTTAACATTTTTGGGGGTGCAAATAGCCACTACTGTGCATAAATATTTAAGATGGGGGAGTAACACTCCTTTTGTCCGCTGATAAGATTCCATTTTGCATTTTGTTGTCTACTCTAAAAGATAACCATTTTCCCATTTTAGCAAGAGGAACTCATACATGACTCATCAATCATTAATTACTTAAATAACTACCCACCTTATATAAAATAACAAAATTTCTCAACTCATGTGCAAAAGTATACTGATAAACATTTGACTAAATTAAGGTGAATATGAGATATGATTCTAATCATTCTATCTGCACATTTGAAAATAAAAATAATACTCCTCTATCTGGTTTAAAAAGTCTCATTTACTTTTATACATGAATTAAAATATATTATTATATAATGAGTATTGAATAGTTGTTTGCTTTTTATACATGAATTAAAATTATATAATGAGTATTGAATAGTTATATTAATGTGTGTGCGTGCACTTCATATTTTAATTATTATTAGTGATATTTTAATTATTATTAGTGAGTGCATGTATATGGATTGCATTTGTATAGAAAAGGAAATAAGATATTTTGATTCGACATTAAAAAAACTGACTTTTTAAAACGAATACAGAAAGTAAAAGAATAATTATAAGGAAAAAGGGTTAAGTAAACCCTTTATCTTATAATGTGGGATCAACTAAGCCCCTTAACTATATTTTTTTTCAACTAAACCCTTCATTTATTTTTATTGGATCAGTTATGCCACCTATCTCTTAAATCTTTATCCATCAACACTTCCATCAACACTTTCGTTAAAAAATGGGTTGGATGAGTTTGTGTCTGTCTGTTTTTTTTTTCTTCTTCATTTTTTTTTATTTTTCGAGAATTTTTTAAGAATTGTAAAATTTGTTGATCTTGTCTCTGGCGAACCAGTCGTAAACACTAGGATCTTCATCCGTTGCCTCCTCCCCCCAATTAACGTCGACGACTTATCGACCGGTAAACACTATGGAATAAAGTATGTTGGATATTTTGTTATATTTGATATTAAATTTCTTGTTACACGCAATAAATGAGGATCACGTATGCAGGAATGAAATTAAATCTCAATATTTTCTCTTAAGATTTAATACTATGGTATATATTTTATTAGACAACGACTATGATACAACCATCTTTCTTTTTTTTTTTAATTTGGTGGAACCGGATATTTTAACTGAAAGTGGGTTAAATAGTAAAAATACGGGTTCTGACTTCCATTATTGAATTGGGTTAAATTCTTTTAAATACACAGCCTGGCATCAGATGTGTCAGTGGACCCACCACCTCTCTCCCTCTATTATATACAACGCTGTATTCTTTGAACCACTCTCTTTCTTATTCTCGAGCCTCCAACAGAGAATTTCTCCATATTGTATTTGTGGGAGCACCGCACCCTAATGGCAGAGACGACACTTTGCGATTCCGGCAGCGGATTCGACGTCCGTGTCGTTAGCGGTGAAGATGAAACACGATGGCTCGATGTTTGTGGCTGATGGGGAAAGATCCGGCGACGGACTGAGGCGGCTCGACGTTCACGCCTTCGGCGGCAGCAGACGGAACTCGGTGGCGTCCATTAACGGCGAGCTCCAGCAGCGTTGGCGAAGGATAGTGTTTGTGGTTGGGCTCTGAATTTCGCCAATTTGTCTAACGATAATTTCTCTGGAGGATTTCTTTTTGGAATTCGTAACTTACAGTATTTGAGGGAGTTGGATTTAAATTCAAATCAGTTACAGGGGGATGTGCAGGAAATTAGAAAAAAAAAATCAATGGTCAATAAGTATTATTGGAAATGTGAAATATGACAAAAATATTCATGTCTGATTCTAAGATAGGAGAGTTTGATGACAATTAGTGCGTATTAATGTTAATTTTAGAATATGAGAATCAACATACATACATTAAACACCAAATGAAACTTATCAAAAATGTTCAACACTGATTCATGACATCAGTGCATGAATGTAAAAAATTGGGAGTATGCAAAGCTATTTATATTTGTGTTAGTCATGTCATTTTTGCATTTTGGAGCAAATGTGATTAACTAAACTAAGTCTAGCATAGCCTCGTTATCATCATTATTATTAATAAGATACTCGTTGAAATTAATTAGATAACTCTTAGAATTGATTAGATTACTCTTTAAAATTAATTAGATTACTTTTTAAAATTAATTAAATTGTATGCAATATATACTATTACTCTATAAAAATAATTAGATTCCTCTTTGAAATTAATTAGATTACTTTTTAAAATTAATTAAATTACTTTTTAAAATTAATTAAATTGTATGCAATATATACGATTACTCTATAAAAATAATTAGATCCCTCTTTGAAATTAATTAGATCACTCTTTGAAATTAATTGGACTACTCTTTAAATTTCTTTATGCTTCTAAGTTACTCTTTTCTATTAATTGGGTTACTATTTATTATAAATTGGATTACTATAAACAAGTTTTTTTATTACTCTATATTTTAAATTGTTATTGTTATTGTTATATTTTATTTAATCCAATTTTTAGATTAATCTTTTTCACTAATTAGGTTACCCTTTGACATAAATTAGATTACTTTATAAAAATAATTAAATTATTCTCTAAAATTAATTGAATTATTATTTATAATAAATTAAGTTAATGAGTTGCTCTATAGAAATAAATCAATAATTATCACTTTTTGCAATTAGTTGAATTATTATTTTCAAATAAACTATAAAAGAGAACTTATTTGTCTTTATCTCTATTAACTAATGTATTGCTCATTCCAATATTAGTCAAAAGTTTTTTTTATCTGACCTCTACTATTCATTAGTCACTGTTGGTAACGCCCCGGTATCTTGGCATATTGGAAGTCTTGGTAGGGGGACTCGTCCCAACATCACCCTCATCCTCACCTGGAGAGTTAGGTCTGCAGCCCAATACACCCCAACCAATCTCCACAGTACTTTGAACAGTACCCATGTGGCAGGTTGTTGGAAGGGAGGATTGAACCCCAGACCTTCCCTTAAACAAGGTCCATAAGAGGAACTGAGCTCAATTGGTGACAAGGTTACTCTTATAAATTAGTATGATTACTCTTTTAAATTAATTAGATTACTCTTTCAAATTAAATTAATTGCATCACTATTTGGTTTAATGATGTAGGCAGAATACTTAAAAACAAAATAATCAATTCATATAATTTTTTGTACAGCCGAGGTGAGGTTCCACCTCTCCTTGTAAAGCTGGGAGCAGGCTACTCCCTTAGAAACCATGAAGGTTTTAAAAACCTGCAATATATCCTTTTCTTATATTTCTCATATCAACTCTTCCGTTATAATTTTGTACTTGGGCTTCTCATCGCCACCCACTTCTTCCACCATGTCTGAATTTGCTCCGGAATCCTTCTCTCCGGCCATCTTGCGGGAACCCTCCCCCACTTTTTCCACCACGACGGAATCCTCCTCTTCTGGCATGAACCCTCCCCCACGTCTTTCACACCGCTCACATCATCATCGTCGCCGGAATCCTACTCTCTGGTCATCTTGCATGAACCCTCCCCTACTTCTTTCATACCACCCACTTCTTTCATAGTACTGTCATCACCGACTCTACACTTTAAATCTCCGCCAGTATCCTCTTCTCCGGCCATACTCTCTACTGATCGATATTGAAGAATCTTGAAACTAGGGTCTCAAGAATCGCCAATCCAATTCGTATAACTGCCAAGAATTCGATTTTGAAACTCGAAAAGTTTTGAATATGAGTCAGAGTTTGTTGAAAAATAATGAGACTGGATCGAGATCGAGTATTTATAGACTTATAGACTGCGGATCTGTTTACAGATTATAGCTGGCCGCATGGTGGGATGCCGGTTGCGAGATGCAACGGCTGTGCACGGTGGCAGATTTGGTGGCGTGTGGGGTTTACGACGGCGGAACCCGTACGTCAGCTCTCCGGTGGTCAAAGTTTTCCTCTCTATTTTCTTGGTGATTGAAAATGAAGTGTGGTGTGGTGGAGTTGCAGGGAGAAAATAAAGAAGTTGCGAAGGAGGAGAGAGAAAATAAGAAGGAATGAGAGAGAATGAAAGACTTGGGAAAGAATAGAATTGATGTGAAAGAAGGAGAGAGAATGAAGGATTTAGCAAAGTAGATAATTGACGTGTAATTGAATAGAGAAATCAGGTTGATGACAGAGAAAAAGGATCATGGAAAAGTCAAAAGGGAAAGACGGGGATTTGATTGTACCAAATTTTGGTAGGACTGGTTGTACTGTAGTCGTTCTCATTTTATTATATCATACATATCATACGTTCAACGGTGAAAAATAAGAAATGTAACATCAAAATGTAGCAGAAAATCCGACCTTGATTAAAGAATGGCACTCCAACCTTCATCCCTTCATATTTAATTAAAATTTCTACTCGATTTAAGTAAATAATATTATACTCCCTCTACCCTATAACACTACAAGAAACTGCAAGATTATCGACGGAAAAATCCGTCGATAAAATATGAAAAATCCGTCGGTAAACAATTTACCGACGGATTACCGACGAAAATGGATCTGTCGTGAAAACCTGCGTCGGTAATTATTTAGCGACGGAATTTTAAATCCGTCGGTAATTACCGACGAATTTTTTCGTCAGTGAAAAAATATTTTCGTCGGTAATTATTTAGTGTCAATTCGTCGGAAGGGATAATATAGTGACGTTTTTACCGACGGAAAATCCGTCGGTAAGTTTACCGACGGAAATAATCCGTCGGTAAATTCAAAATGCAGAATTAAAATAAATAATGACTTACGACGAATTTTTCCGTCGGTATTATTACCGACGAAAAATTCGTCGGTAAAATGCAAAAGGAAAAATAAAAAAAATTAAAATTTTTTCCAATTTAATAAATCTTAAAAAAACCACCTAATATAAATTTTCAAAAAACCACCTAAGATGAATTGAAACAAAATTATCCATAATAAAAGTAATATGTAAGATAATAATAATAATAATATACTAAAACTAATAAGATTACTTGTAATAATTAGAATGCACATGCCATGTTGAAGTTTTAAGCAAAATAGTTACATTCATTGCTATTTCAATATATGTTCTATCTTTTGCAGCACTTCACATCAAATTCAACATTCTTCAAAACTTTTTGCTCCACATCTCAATTTAACAGCAAATATATACACAGCTGCCATGCACCAAACATTTCAAGATATTAACACCTGCAAAAAATCAAAAAGGAAAATAACAAGGAAGAGTAAAAAAATCACAATTGCAATTGCTAACAGCATCCAGTACTTAATAAAAGGAACCAAAACATTATTAACACCTGCAATTTATATAGAATAAGGCAAATATACAACCTCTAACATTCTTTTGACATATGTTGGACTAATGGTGAATAAAAAATAAGAATTAGAGCTAAATGGTTCTCCTAACTTGTTATGAGAAATACACATTATATATAATCACAAAATATTTGCATGCATCCATCCTTTCCACTTCTCAGTCTGGTGACGATTAAGATAGAGAATTCATTTTCAAGAAAATGCTGATTTGTCCTAATATTACTTAAAGGAACTCATTGTTGAAGCTATGATAAGAAGAATGTACAAGAAAATAAATAGATCCCGATTGTAGCTCTGTCCACAATAAAAAGATGTAGAGAAATTAGCTAGAATGGTGGCTGATTATAAGACAAAACAATATCTGTCAAAACATTTAAACTTAAAGAATCTCCACTTTAACAAAAAAACCAATTATAACTTTATTTAGCCATGGTTGACTATATCAGAACCCAAGAACATATGCATAAAGTGATAACAGTACACCATGACTAATTCATGTAGTAATCATTCCACTAGAATCATGTCTTAATCTATCACAAGAAACCAACTTAACAAATGTAACTTAAGTTCGAATAACAGCTAGCTTCTTCATTTACAATTAGTTCAAATAACATTTTAATAGCTCAGTTGAAAATTCGAATGCAAACTGGGATCTTCTTGTAATTTGTATCATAATTGAGAAAAAAAATAGAGCACTCTATAATTTTTAGTGCGGATGGTTAGAGAGGAAACATATTGCCAAACCTAAGGGATGTTCCCTTTTCTGTACCCTTTCAATCCTTCTTCGTTTAATGCCAGCCGCAAACCGTAACAACCATTCATCCGAATACTGCTACAAGAAGAAATAAATATTTTTTCATACTTGAAAACACATTGAAAGAATCAACAAATCAGAAATTTCAATCAAGAGAGTTCTCAGGAACTAAAAAAGAACTTATAATATCAGTTGCAATGTTGGATTAATATCTTATAAGTAGATAAACATAATTATTCTTGCAATAAAAGAAAATGACACCCAATAGGTTAAACCAAAACAACCACTAATTTTCACTACATGATCAGAATGAAGTATAAGAAACATATGCTTAATCTCTAATCATAGTGTTGTAAATAAAAGGGCACTTGATTCTGCATTGAGCAAGCCAAATCAACAAAAAGAGCTAACAAAAAAGGTACGGGGAAATCACTTAGCCCCTCAAATCCAGTCTACAATATAAGATATCAAGAACAAAATTAATGAAATAATATAATTTGAAAATCCAAAGTGATGAGGTGGCTTATGATTTAACAGCATACCTTCAAGGTGTTTTCATCGTTAGCCCAACTTCTCTTCATAAATATACAACCAGAAAATCACATTGACCAACCTATAACCTGTATATATATGACACCAGGGGTCACAGTTTCTTTTAGCATAAGATATTTAGCTAATTATTATGATATTAAAATTAATACAAGTTATAATATAATTTTTATTTCAAAGTTTATAAAAGGAACTTTTCTATATTAAAGTATGATATGGTGTTAGTACTTTAGGATGTGGTTTCCAAATGGCTAAAAAGACTCTGGGACCATGGCTAGAGAGCTGCCAAGGCAACCTGCACGCTGCCAAAAGTGATATAGAGATTCAGTCACTGAAAAAGGAGATAAAAAGAACTATATCCAGCACATGTAAAATTAGAGTAATAAAGTTTCATAATACAATATATGATAAAAAGTGTAGTGATAATATTGTTGCAAATGAATTTATACTGCAGAAATATCTAGTTCACAACTTGAAAGACAACTACTATGTAAAAAGCTTGTTTAGAGGTTCCAATTTGTCTATACAGATGCCTTCATGCAATTTTGAGTAGACATAATGAAGAATTTTTTAGTTTGTAACATATGTAATCTTGTTTTCAAAGACATAACAAAAATAAAGTAACTAGGTTGATGTTGTAATTTATAGTTCAAGCTCTTGTGAAACTTAGATATTCAGAGACGTAGGAAAGAAATGAGGCATGAAAGTGAATGAGATATTGGAAATAACAATTATCAAGTTTTATTCAACTAATTTGAATTTTTTTGAGTAAATCCATGCAAAAAGACATAGCAATTCGGATTTACCAAGTCAAATAGAGAGTTATCCACTTTATTTAGAATGAATGAGGAGCAACCTGAGCTAATACCCATCCAACAAGCCAGTCAATATCACTTCTGTGGTTACATATGAGAAGTTCACGTTCTTTTCCTGAAATTACAACCAATTTAGTCAACAAAATAATCAAATTTTAAATTAAAAAACTCATAAACTGCTTTAGATTACTATCTTTGGTTTTATGATATTAAGTATTAATTGTAATTAAAAAACCAACAGATTATAAACTGCTTCAGACTAATGATGTTAAATATCACTTAATTATTAATACATAAATGAACAAGTACTGATTAATTATGATTAAATAAAAAAGAAAATAAAAGTATTTATATACATATTTTGATTCTAATTAGTACTAACCGGAATAAAGAAGTGGCGGAGTCGTTCCTGCTCACCCGTATTAAAAGCTGACCGGAGCTCCTTCATGAAGTGAAATAAAAATACAATTACAATGACAGTAATCCATATTTTCTTCAGAGTGTTGAAAATGTGGACATAATTCTTAAAAAGAGACAGTTCTGTCTTTCATATATGCATTAATAAATAAGCAGAACACCTTTGATAAAAGAAATTAAGTAATCGTCCAATGACATAGAAATTAAAAAGGGAAAACCTGCGTTTCTTGGTTGGATGGAAGAGAAGAGTAGAGAATGGATGAAATGAAATGGTAGTGAGTTAATCAATGTAGAAGGGGACAAATTTAACTTTGATTTTTCGTTGAACTGGGGATCCATTACTTCCTCCATTATCACTCAAAAAGAAAACTAACCAAACAAAGCTACAAATTGTAATTGAAGTTATAGAATGACAATACTCAATGAAAATACAATTAGGCACGGTCAAAACAAATCTACAACCTCAACGTCCTCAAATAGAAAATGATAAGGAATCGATTCATATAATTCTCAAGAATTCAATAAAAATTAATAATAGATATAAAATCAAAACAGACGAAACTAGGTTGCAAAAGGAAGACCACCACCAACAGAATAATGGTTGAGAACTCGATTAAGCACAACAGGATGCCACAAATTTATAAACACATACAAAATCTTAGAAATACTAAGTTGGAGGATGAAGCACAATTAAGATCGAACGCGACAATAACTAGACGCAAACATAAAAAAATGAGTGTGTGAATTCGGACCTGAAGAACTACGGTGAGATAGAGGGTTTTCTAGTGAAGTCGAGTGCGTGAGAAATTCGGCGCTGGTACCGCATGATTTCAAATGGTAGATTCAGATCTCACGCTTAGGCTCCGTATACAACTTCGAATGGCTGTTTAAGCCAGAGTGAAGAAACCCTAGAATCTTCTCTTCCCACCGGAGGGGGTTCAGCAGCTAGACTTGAGCACCGTTAAAATTGATCGTGACCAGAGCAGCAGCGAGAGTGACTGACGGTAATAACGGCGACAAAAGTGACCGGCGGCGAGAGTGAGTGGCGGCGGTAGCAGCGGCGGAGTGGAAGAGGGGTCGAAGATGGGTGGGTTTATTTTCTCGAGAAAAATTAGATGTGTTATTTTTTGTACTTTGAATTTGAATAAAATAAAGCTTTCATTACCGACGGATTTAATTCGTCGGTATATTAAACACTAAAATTAATTTATTTAAAATAAAATTTTATAATTACCGACGGATTTTCGTGGGTATATTAAATAATAAAATTAATATTTTTAAAATAAAATTTTATATATTTACTGACGGAAATCCGTCGTTAATTTAAAAACAAAATTATTTTTTAGAAAAATAAAGTTTTATATATTTCCAGACGGATTAATCCGTCGGTGACTTAAAGAATAAAATTATTTTTTAAAAAAATAAAGTTTAATATATTTACCGACGGATTAAATCCGTCGGTAATTTTCCAAAATTTATTTCCTTCAAAATACCGACGGATTTAATGACGAAAAAGAAATTCGTCACTAATTCCGTCAGTAATCCGTCGCAAAAACCGTCGGTAATTTGTCGGTAAACCGTCTGTAATTACCGACGATTTTTTTCCGTCGGTAAATCCATCGGTATTCTGGCAATTTCTTGTAGTGTAATGAAATTCACATATAATGAAGTTCACAGTTACTGTAAATACGAAATTATAAAAAATTTGTTCTTTTATTTATTTGTATTTTTAAATAATAAATAAATTATAAAATAACTCAATAATTAAATATATAAATGAAGAGTGTTGAGACGTAGTGTAGGACCAATACCAATGACCAATTATTATTCATGAATAAAATTAGATGTCCATATTTAATTATGGCCCCATATATATATATATATATATATATATATATATATATATATATATATATATTTTTTTTTTTTTTTTTTTTTTTTTTTTTTTTTTTTTTTGTCCAAAGCTCGGAGTGAACATCTTAGTGTTGCATTATGTAATAAGCATTGGATTAGTGACACTTATACGGAATGAAAATCTAAATCTTTTTTATTGATATTTTCTCTTAGGATATAGATTTTATCACTTAATACTTGTGTATAAGTGGGAACATGTTCACTAAAAAATTAAAAATAATAGTAACTCGTAATAACTGTGCATGATATAAATTTATAGGTAAACCAAAAAAGATACATAAAAGAATCAGCATTTTAATTGTGGTAGGTGAAACACACACCCACCCATATATTTATACAGAAGCAGAACTATGTATCCACAGAAGTTGTGCTTCTCTTAAAATATATTCTTATAAGTTTGTTCATATGTATTTATATATAGAAAGATAGATATATGATGGAGGGATTAGCATTCTATGTTGGTGTTATAGGTAATTTTCTGCAACTAATTTATTCTCATTACACACTGTCACACACACACATAGATATGGCTAGCTAACATTGATACTCTTAATTCTTTCTCAGGGAACATAATCTCCATTCTTATGTTTCTTTCTCCAGTGTAAGTACTTACATGAATGATGTATTTATATTAATATATGATGAGAGAGTAATTTGATAGATTGATCTGATTAAATATTAAATGATACTCCTCTCAGCTTAAACTTTTAGATAAAATTGTCATTTAACATAATTGATGATAAGTTTTTTGTTGAGTACGTCCAGGAAGACGTTCGCTCGAATCGTTGGGAAGAAGTCGACCGAAGAATTCGAAAGCCTTCCGTACATTTGTACTCTCCTCAACTCAAGCCTGTGGACATATTATGGGATCATCAAGCCAGGAGCCTATTTGGTTGCAACTGTCAATGCTTTTGGTGTTCTTTTTCAGATCATATATCTCATCATATTCCTCACCTTTGCTCCTCCCTCCAAAAGGGTACCTACCCTACACTAACTTCATTTTTATAATCATCAAACATTTGATTAATTTGATGGGCTATATATATGATGATATACAGGTTAACACAAGTGTGTTAGTGGGAGTTTTGAATGGAGGGTTGTTTGGGGTGTGTTTGTTGGTCACAAATTTGATGATGAATGGTGATCTAAGGATTGATGCCATTGGATTCTTGAGCTCTGCATTCAATATTATTATGTATGCTGCACCTCTTTCTGCCATGGTAACTATCTTCCATCTTTCCCTTCTCACTCTCTAACCTCCTACTTCATATCACCAAAAATGAGTAACATTTTTTTTTAAAATGTTATCGCTTCTTATTCGTGTTACGGAAATCTTTGATCGCAGAAAAGGGTGGTGAGAACGAAGAGCGTGGAATACATGCCATTCCTTCTGTCATTTTCCCTTTTCTTGAATGGAGGGGTGTGGTCGTTGTATGCAATTCTTGTACAAGACTGGTTTCTTGGAGTAAGTCCCATTCTTTTCTCAATTCCCTTTATCATCATAAAAAATAATTTACATTTTCCCTAATTATTACTCACTCAGTCCTATTGAAAGGTGTAAGTTTGTTTTTTGCACCTAGATTATGAGATATAATATTTTAATATGTATTTAGGTGAGAGAAATGATATTTTAATGTAAAGTGAATAGATATATTAGTGTGATGGGTGGGTCCAAAGAGATATGAGTAATTAATTTGTGTTGGTCCCTTTTACCAAAAAAAAGAAATACACACTTGTATTCAGACGGATCAAAATGAAAAAACGCTTACGTGAGACGGAGGGAGTACTTCTTTCAACCCAAAAATGTTTTTCATTTACTATTTCATTCCATGTTATTTAAGAAAAATTATTCTTTTAAACCAACTTTATGATTTTAGAAGATATTGTAGTATATTTTAGGTAATAAAATAATTATAATGATATATATGTGTGAAAATAGAAATAATAAATTTAAAATCAAAGTAACTTAGATTTGGAATAAAATGATTTTTCTTTATGGGAGTGTAAATGATTTTGTGTGACAAAGGAATAAAAGAAATGTAAAGTGTTACGTGGAGGGAGGAATATTATATAAGGAGTATTAATTAAAGAACTAAAACCCAACATAGTATAATTTAGGAGTTTTTTAGTAAGGGACACGAAAAGTTATTCAACTATCAATTTAATACTTAAAAAATTTTTTATCTATTTAGGACTTCAATTATCTAAAACTATCAATCCAAGATCTACATCCTTAAAAGCTTGTTTGGTGGGCACTAATTACAGGGAAGAAAATATTAACGTTCAATTTTCTTCTTCTTCATCAATTCTCTCATCTTCTACAGCAATATAAATTTTCATATGTTACTGGAGAAGGAAATTTAAAGAAATAATGGAGATGATTTGATGTCTCTTTCAGTACTAATCTTGCTCGTATGCTTCCTTCCCTCGGCGTTGGCCAATATCGTGAAAAAAAAAATTATGAAAGTATCAAATCCTTCTCCCTGCCTTCTGTAATGCAAGCGCCCAGTCTTCATATTTCTTAGAGTGTAGAATTAATTGAAAAAAAATACATCATACATAACATTCCTTCCATTAATCAATTTCTTCATACTCATAATTGAAAATAAGAATTAGTGGAAAAGAAAAATTGAAAGTTAATATTCTCTTATTTTCTCTTTTTAATTATAGCGTTCCAAACAAGTTTTAAGGATATAGGTCTTTAATTGATAATTTTAGATAATTGAGGTCTTGGATCGATAAAAAAATCTTTTAAGTCTTAAATTGATAGTTGACTAATTTTTCAGGTCCTTTAGTAAAAAAACTCCTATAATTATTATCAATGTTATAAATTCAATAATAATACCAATAAGTGAGATAATGTACGTAGTTTGCAACTCAAAAGTAGTTTAATTACAAATGGATCACCCATTTTTATATTTTAACTCTTATTATATTTATTAGAATGTTATAATAAATATCCAAAATTCACAACATGTCCTAATGGTTTAATGATCATTTGTAGAGTATAATTTTTTATATTATAAAACACAAATAAAACATCAAATGTGAAATAATTAATTCAATCTGATTTAATTAGAGAATTCTTGTGCATGTAGTCAATAATGTTCAAGCTGAATTCCCTGTTACATTTTCGGTGTTTCACTGGTGTTTCACAATATAAAAAAACTATACCCTACAAATGACCATTAAACTCTTGGGGCAAGTATTGAATTTTGGGCATTGATTATGACACGTGGCAATCATTTAATTAGTGGAATATGAGATGAAACATCATTGTGGAACAGGTGATACACAATCAATAATGTTTGGGCCAGTATCAGGTCTAAAATTGAAATCCTAACCCTCTATCCTGATAAATTACCGACGGAATTATTAATAAATAATTATTCATGAAAATATTTATTAACAGATTAGGTTTTATATAGTAAAAAATTATTAACCATCGTTTTATTAATAGAAATTTATGAATGTATTTTGTTGATAATAGTTTGATATAAACCAATTAACAGTGAAATTAAAGTTTTTAGTAACAAAATATTTTGTTTATAAAGAAAATAATTTTTTATAATATACTATATATATTTCAATAATATAGGAGTACATATATTTATGTATTGGTAAGCATTTTTCAAAATTCAAAGTATTAATTTGAACATTTCACAATTTCTCTTTATAATCCCACCAAAAAAATCATACATAGTAGTAAGTACTATTATTGATGCACGCGGGATCCACCAAAAAATCTTACATAGTACTAGCTCTTATATGTGGTTGTGTATGCGTTAGGAAAAGAATTTAATAGAAGTAAGTACTATTATTGATGCATGCGGGATCCACCAAAATATCTTACATAGTACTAGCTCTTATATGTGGTTGTGCTGCTTGTGCATACGTTAGGAAAAGAATTTAACACGTTGTTTATATTATACATTTTGTCAACAACTCAATAATTAATAATGAATTAATGAGGGACCATATATACAAATGGCAAGAAACATCACCATAGCTACCACAAATGATAGGACACTTTACCCATCACAGCTCATATATATTTACATGACACACATATTGGACCTACAATTTGTTATTTTGTGATGAATAAATTTTGTTTTAGAGATGAGATTTTTATTATTTTTTTATTTTATTTGTAAAATTAAACATGGGTATGTATAACGATAAAATTTATAGGCTTTTATGAAAATGAACATGTTTGAAGGAATATCGTGAATTTTTTTAATAAAAAAGATTGATGATTACAAGATCAAATATCACCTTTGAAAATTAAAAATTAATTCCAAAAAATAAGCGTAAATATTCAAAATGGTTGTTTAATTTTTAAATATAAAAATAAATACAAGACTTCTATTCCTGATAATAATAAAATGTTAAAATAACATGCAACTAATTAATATTAGTGATATGTATGTCATGCATAATAAAAATAATATAGTATTTTAAAATCTAATATCACATAAAATCAATTATATACCATACTCGTGTATTTTTTGGCTTTTCCAACATTTTGATTTGCAAATACAGTTAACATGCCAAATATAAGGTAGAGAGAGCACACTTTAATAATAAATTCTCACAGTAATATCATTTTACAATTTCTTAATTATTAATTACTTTTTTATTAATTAGTCTTTTTTATTTATATTATAAATTGTTAATAAAATTAAACAGGTCACGACATTATCACTATTTATTAATTAAATATCAATTTTTATTATAAAAATTATCACTTCTTATAAAATTTATTTATTTCGTAAAATGATCCCATACAACTCTTTTCCTTTAATGAATGTATATATCGTGCAACAAACCATATGGATTATCAAATATCAACGTCACTAAATATAAAATGTTAATCCGGCCAACTCTTAACTTTTTTTGCTTATTTAAATGTATTTGCTTCAAAATATAGTAGTAGAAAAAGTTTTGCATTATACCATCTTACAAGGTTTAATTATTTCTTTGAATTAGATATAAAGTGATGGAGTAAGTTTGTAAAAATTAAAATATTTTCTTCGTCTACTTTTATACTACTCAAATTTTCACCATTTATTTGTTTGAGTGAGGATGCGTGTGCCCGGGGCACACCGTGCGCCTTTAGAATTTAGTATTATGGATAAGTATACATTATTTTGTTCTAAATGGTATACACTTTAATTAATAAGGGTACACCATTTTGTTCTAAAAGGTATACACTTTTCATTAATATTTTTATTTTTTTCACAAAATAAAGGGTACACATCTTTATACTAAAAGATATATAATTTAATACAAAATTTTAAAGGATACACACAAGTTTTTGCCTATTTGTTGAGTTTTATAACATTTTTCACATTCAAAAAATGATAAAACTTTCCAAATAATTGTTTCTCAATTTATTATTACTTGCACTCAGATTTACCATACATCACGATATTACTCTTTAGTATACTCTTTAGTATATGAATAATTAGTTTTATATAGTGACTATTATTATTTTTTTAATTAAAAATAATACTCTTAGTGATATGTTAGTGATTTTTTTATATTCCTATTAATATGAGTATTATTTTTATTTAGAAAAATAATATTTTATTACTCCAAAAAATAGTTTTTCATGCACAAAAGAGTAATTCAGTAAAATTATAAAACGGGTTCATAAGAGAAACTTTAATACATTATATTTTGAAAAATATCACCCCACCCAATATACACAACTTATATTATTATTTATTTTTTACTTAAAAGACCACAATACTATAAAAAATCAAGTTAATAAAGAAAACAATATTTCTTAAATTTTGTTTCTATATATATAGTAAATGAAGAAAAGACCACAATACTATAAAAAATCAAGTTAATAAAGAAAACAATATTTCTTAAATTTTGTTTCTATATATATAGTAAATGAAGAGTCTGACAAGACGGGGTGCGTAATATTCTATTCTATTAATATTAATCCACTTATCTAATTAAATTATTTCATGAATAATTGAATAAATTATAGAGTTAATGCACTATTAACTCCACAATTTTTGTCAAATTCAATTTATGTTCTAAATTATTTAAAATTTTTGAATTTCTTGTAGCTATCTCAAATTTTAGATTTCGTACAAAAACTAATTTTTCGTCACAAATTGTTTCATAACTTCTGAAATTTTTTCAAAATTGTCGCAAATTTTTGAAAGCTTCTGAAATTTTATGAAACATTTTCTGATTGAAATCGTCTCATAACTCTTAAAAATTTCTAAAATTGTCCCAAAAATGACCATTTCTGAAGAAACCCAAAAGTTATGAAACTTTTTCAGAAGTTTTAACTATTTTAGGATGAAAATCGAAATTTTCAATAATTATTGGACTGAAGGTCCATTTAACTCCAAATTGTAAGAAAAAATAAAAAATGATACTCATATTTTGTCTTTAAAAAATAACGCTCTCTCCACTTAATAGCAAGTTCTTACCTCTAATAGAATTGAATTATTCTACTTATTTGCTAGATATCTATTCTTATAGTGAAATTTGTGTATGGCAGGTTCCAAATTTCATTGGATTTATGCTTGGATTGTTGCAGCTGGTCCTGTATGCCATTTACAAAAACACCAAACCTTCAAATGATCATTTCCCACCAGATTTCATTCAGACAGAAGCTCTCCTTCCACAATCTTCCAATTGTTAAATTTTAATTGCCAAGGGAAATTCTTACTAGCTTCTATACGAAGAAGATTTAAATTAGTTATAGTTTTGATTTATTAAATATTTATATGGTATTGTTTTTTTTTTTTTTTGGGTTATTACTATTGTGGTATATCTTATTTTCATGTATAAAGAGTTGTTATTATTGTTCGAGTTAAATTTGATGAAGAAAATTTTGAGTCTACATCTTTTTTGATTATTTAGACTTCTATATATCCTTACAGTAAGTGGCGAACCCAATCCTAAAGACCAAATAACACTTCATTCGTCTTATAAAACGGTTCACGTAGATTGTTTCATATTTTTTAAGAAATATGTGCAGTGAATTATAAATTTTGCTGGAAATATGTTGTTTGCACATGGATTGAGAGATAATATTTTTATGTGCAGTGAATTATAAAATATAATATTTTAATATAAAATAAATAATTATATTAATATTAAGTGATGACCTTATGGAGAAATATATAAATTAATTTGTGTAAGTTTCATTTACCAAAAATGAATATTCACGCTTTATATTGAAAATCGAGAAGGACTAAAAATAGAGAAAGACATGTAAATTGCAGCAGGACATGGGAGTACTTATTAAAAAAACTTCAGGGGTGCCTTCAATCTTTAATAGTTCCACCTTTGCTTTCAGCAGCTTAATTATATAATGTATCTTTTTAGAGTTAAAAATTTTTTTTGTCCCATAATTATTTAAAATTTTAAATTTTATCTCAAAAAAATATTTGTATCAATTTATTACCATAACTATGAGATTTCTTTGAATATTGTCCAATTTTTGACCGGAAAATCATCGCGTACTATGCACGTGACACTCTAAATTGGGGGAATCCGTCCAATCAAATAAAATTGGGCCACTCATAATGCCACATCACAATAAATATTTAAAAAAAAAAGAAAAATATGACTCACTTGACACCTAATTTCTAAATACGTGTACTATTTTTATTAAATTGAAAATGTTAAATAAAATACCCGTCTCACAAATAACTCGTCTCACAAAAGAGTTTCTCTAAAAATAATACTCCCTCCGTCCCGGAAAACTTTTCATCTTTACTATTCCACGTTGTTTAAGAAAAGTTACACTTTTTGACCAACGTTATTGACTTTGGAGGGTATTGTAGTATTTTTAGGTAATAAAAAATATAAAGTAATGATATGTGTGTGAAAAATGAGTGACAAATTTGATATTAAAGTAACATTTGAGGTTGTTGGATAAAGTGATGTTTTCTTTTTTGAGGTGAAAGGTTTTGTGTGACAAACAAATGAGGAAAGTGAGAAAAGTATTATGGATGGAGGGAGTAATAATAATCAAGTACATTTAAACCAAAAGAAAACCAAAAAAGCCAAATTTTATTATTTTTATTTACAGGAGAATGTTTAATAATATTTAAAAAAAAATTAAATTAAAGCAGATCCCTAAATTGGTGCAAGAACAGAATGCACAATCATCGTGAGAGATGAACTTCTGATCGGAAGCTTGTCGGACGACTTTGGGGGATACGACTTTCTCTGTCTCACCCATGGTCGGTTCTGTTTCCATAGCTTTAAATTATTAGGATAAAGATGGCGGCGAAATTCAGGGTAAGAGAGACATGGAAATTGAATATCAATCCCAGATTCCCATACTGAGGCCAAGCATATCCACACTAGAAGGGCGAACATGATTGTGAAATTCCAAGACAGTGGAACGAAATGTGGATGATGTGAATGTGTTAAATGAGGTGAGAGAGAAGGTGCGGCAACAGGGGAAGGTGTTGTGGGCATTGAAGGGACCCAGGGCCAAGATGGCTTTTCGTGAGAGGCTGCACCATCTCCGCCGGGGTACGGTTCAGACTGGCAGAAGATTAGGGTTCTTAGATGTTGACGAGCCCGGTATTTTGAGGGACCCGGTGCGAAATCATTTTTGTGTCTTCTATTTTTATCCAACATATAAAAGTAATAGTAAAATAGTAATATAAATACAAATATAAAATTAAACATATTAATTTGGCATAAAATAATAATTAGACGTAATGATATAACTCATCAAATAAAAAATTTTTAACACTCATTATAAAATTTATATGAAACTAGCTATGAAAAATTGATCTTCTAACCGTTTTTTCACAAAAATCATCAATCAATATTTCATAATTGAGTTTCTCTAAAAAAATCAATTAATTTGTTCTTTTTTTGAATCTTCAAGTGATGAACTTTTTGTTCTTCATAACAAAAAAAATTATATATTCCTTCTCTTTGAGTTCCAATAAATTCCTCTTTTTTTTTCTTTTTCTTATGTTTTTCACATTCGAATGGGTTTTTTCGATGAGGTATCTCATACTATCAATTAACTATTAAAAATAATTTATAAAAATAAAATTATCAATTCAATAAAATCATAAAAGAAATTTGAATAGAAAATATATAGAGTAAAAAGTACTTTTGTAAAATTAAAATACCTTCTTCGAAAAGTTCTTCTCAAAATGTTGTCAAAGTTTATGTTCACCAAATATCATTGAGAAAAAAGCGATGAATTGAAAAGAATTCAGAAAAGAACAATGAGGATATTTAAAAGAATGGAGAATATTCAAAAGAAATAAAGATTTTTTTAGAACATATTATAGTGTAATTAAATTTTCAATCTATTAATAAAAATTTAATATATCTCTCAATTACAAGAAAAAAAATCTAAAAAAAATCTTTATACATAATAAAAATAAATCTATCAATAAGGAGTAATTAATATCTTAATTACAAGGAAAAAAATTTTAAAATCTTTAATATATTAAAGGAGGATCCAAATTTGATTAAGTGTCAACATGAAAGTAAATTAAGAGTGACAATGACATTTTATTAGTTTTTGAATTTTTTTTAATAATAAACTTAGCTTATGAAAGAAGATACTATAATTACTTTATTTTAAACAGTCAATCAAAATATTTATTTTATTTATCTTATTTAAAATTTTAGCTAAAACTTTAAGTATTTTTATCTTTTTAATTTTAAATTAATTTTATATAAAAATTATATCAAATTAATCGTATTCTCATGATTTTTAGTTTGACATCCATATTATCAATATTATATGATTGGAGAAATAGATTCTTAAATTTAATAATAATTTCTTTATTTTAAATGATTCTTTGATAAAATCTATTAATAAATAAAATATTTTTAGAAGAGTAATAAATATTTTATTTATTTAATCTATTTATTCTTAAATTTTTTAAGTTTAATAAATTTAGTTAATAAAAAATTTCTAAATAAGGAATTTCATGAGAAAATAAATTTGATTAATTTTCATAATTTTTTTATCATTAATTATTTATTTTATTATATTTAATAATTTATAATTAATTATACAATAATGTATATTATTATTTATATTTATTAATTTTATTATTAAATGATAATAATTAAGAACAGTAGTGAGATGGATATTTTTGAGTATCCGTTCTATCCAAACTTTAATAGGGTGGGTATGGTTAGTTGGAAACGAGTTTGAGATGGGTACAAATAGTTGTAAAAAATTCCTTTATAGTTTGATATGGGTACAGGGAATGCCTCAATACCCCTGGGTACCCCCATTTATATTTATATATATTTAAATTTAATATATATTATATAATTTATATATTATGAGATATTTATATATTTAATTAGTAGTTATAAATTTCATTTAATCATATTATTATTAAGGGTTATTTCAGGGTGCACCGGGTGCACCAGTGCACCTTAGGGTTTAAAGAGTAAATGTTAACAGTAGTGAATAGTTTGAGATGGGTACAAATAGTTTTTCTCAGTAAACCTATTGTGTGGAGCCATATAAAATTTGATCATTTGAAATATTCCTTTTTCAATTACACATTTGGGAGGAGGGAGCCACATGATAGGTAAACGAAAAAAGGAAAGAGGGATGTCCATGGCAAGTGTGAAAGTTGAAAAATGATAGAAATTACAGTTTAAGCAAATTATATATAATAAAGAAAAATCACATGTTTTAAACTTTTAATAATTCATTCTTAAAAGAAATAGAGACAAATATCGTGAAAAAAAATGATTGTAAATAAAAAATTTGAATGACATAGAAAATGGGTGAATTCATAAGCTTTTTATAAGCTTACATGGTTTGGGAATTTGAGATTTTTATGAGAGAATTAACATGGTTACATCATTGGCAATTAAAGCCAAGAGATTATAAGTGAAAGCCAAGAATTTACATGGTTTCATCATTGGCAATGAAAGCCAAGTGAATGTCATAGCCAAGTGATTAAAGTTTGAGAATTTGAGATTTTCACACGCAAAAATATTGATGTGAATGTTGTTTTTTTTCATTGAAATTAATTTTATTAATTATTGGATTTTTGCATATAATTGAGTTTGTGAAATACTTTGTATAAAAAGCATATACCTGTATAAAAAACAGAAATATAGAATATACATAATCTTGGTATAAAATATGAAATATTGATTCAAATATAATTGAGTTAGTGAAATAGTACTTTTATAAAAAGAAACATATCATTCAAATATTGATACATGGAATATAGATTCAATCAAGCAGCATGCAAATAATTGAGACTGAAATATGGATATATGAAATATGATTCGTGTAGTCATACAATTCTTCCATGTTAAAATCTATGTAGATTCGAGTAGCATATAATTCTTCCATGTATGACTACAATTCTTCCATGTTGAAATCCACGTGGATTCAAGTAGCACATAATTATTCTATGTATATAGAAATTAAGAGTCCAATTAGGTGCACCTTTAGTAGCATATAATTTTTCCATGTATATTGAAATTAAGAGTCCAATTAGGGTGCACCGGTGCATTGGACAATATTAGACATTAGATCAATATACAAATTAAGGATAATTCTAAAGTGCACTGGGTGAACCGGTGCACCTAAAGTTTATAAGCATAAATTAAGGGTTAGTGGGTGATTATTTGTTTTCTTTTTTATTATTTTATTTTATTTAATAGTTGAGATCAAATTAAAACTTAATCTAACGGTTATGATCATTTAGATACACCAGGTGCATAGCAGTTGAACTCTAATAGTAATTCGCTAATAAGTCGTATTTTATTAAAGTAAAATGAAAATAAGAAAGGAAAAAAAGGTATAAATTGTAAATATTGACATAGTCAATTAAATAAGTCGAGGCGACATTAAGGAATCCAATAAATAGCCTTTTGGTGAATGGCAGCCTAACACTAATAATTTAACTCTCAAAATGATGCTGGTGGAAAAGAAAAATGAATTTAACTTTCAAAATCATCCGGTTGGAAAAAAATGAACGACAACCTAACACTAATAATTTAACTCTCAAAATCATGATGGTGGAAAAGAAAAAATGAATTTAACTGGAAAAGAAAAATTAAGTCCATGCTTTCTTGACTCCGCAAAACAAAAAAATTTGAAATACATGAAATATGAATATATTGTAAACAAAAAAAAACTGAAATATGAAATATGAATATATGAAAATAATTTTTTTTAAAAAAAATTCCTGTCCATCTTCATATATTTTAAGGGAAATATAATCGTCCAATGAATGAGAATGTGTATGTTTAATGTTGTCATATAATAATAAATATATGTATTTTTTTTTAAATAACTATTAGTTTTTATAATGTTTAATTGCGAAAATTTTAATACTCAATTAACAAAAAGCGACAATATTAATTTATCAACAATTTATAATATAAATGAAGATTAAGTAATAAAATTTTATAATAAATGGATGACATTTCATAGTGAAAGTGTTATCACTATCCCTCAAGGATCATTCAATTTCTCCAACCGAATACATCTTTCGGGTACTCCAACCAAATACATTATATTGTTCGGGTATTACAACCGAATATATTATGAAATCGAATACATTTTTCGGGTACTTCAAACAAACACACAATATATTATTCGGGTACTACAATTGAACATAATATAAAATCTTATTTATTAGAATATTTATGTCTTATTAATTTTTAATATTTTAATTTAATTATTTGTTGAGTATTCGGAATAATAATTGCGTGTGGATATGTGCTTAATTGCGGAGATAATTGCGATAATGCAGGCCGCAGATACTTGCCAATTGAGCCAACTAACACCATCAAATATAAGTCAACTTAAATATATATAATAAAATGTGTATATATATAGGTATAAAAAAATCGAGCCCTAGTCGGGATGGGGTCCTGTGCGGCGGCACCTCCGGCACCGCCCCAGGGCCGCCCCTATTGACGACGCAGGGTTCTAAGATGTATAATTTCCCGTTTTGATTTCATGTTATTTTTCTTCATATTTTAAATTTCAGGATTTCTTTTTTTACTTATATTTTTTATTTTATCTTTTAATGTAATATCATTTCTTTTTAATTTGTATTACGTGGAAAGAGTGACATTTTTTTAATTATATATTATATGATGTGTCTCATGGATTTAGTTGGATAGCCACATCACGCCGGATTCCCCCAGTTTGAGTGTCATGTGCGATGCACATGATGCTTTTCAGCCAAAAATTAGATTTCCGATGAAAATTGAGCAAAATTAAAAGAAATCTCATAGTGTGGTACTAAATTGATACAAATATCTGTGTTGAGATAAAATTTAAAGTTTCAAATAGTTATGAGACAAAAAAATTTTTTAACTCATTCTCTCAGCTAGATCAAATTTTGCAGTAGAATTCAAAACTCTAAAACTGAATAGAAAATTATATTGTTGATAGAAAAATTAGATATAGTAGGAGATCAACATAATACATAATATTTGTTCATGTATCCAATCGCACATTTAATCTCACAACATAATTCCCATAAATACCTTCTTTTTATTCTTATAGTTGCTCTCACTCTTCCATATTTTTCTTTTATATAAGAGTATGGTCATTAGATAACCATGTAGATTTCCACTCAACCTATGAGGTTTTCTCTAGTGGAATTATTTTATTTTTATTTTTGTAATGAAGAAAAAATCACGAAATGTTTTATGGATAAATATTTGAATATAATGAATAAATTCAGTGTTTCTTGGAGCACTGATGCACCTAAAATTAATAATTTAAAATACGATATAGTGGGTAATTATTATTAGGTATATTTGGGTTTCGATATAATATGTTGACTAGAAAATATGATAAAAATAATAAGAACGGAATTTAAGTCGAGTCAAGAGTTACACTCTTTCTCTTTAAGACGAAATTGTCCCGCTCTGATGCATACGGTTCTATGGCAATCATCTCCAATATACAACGACTCACATCTTGTGATAGTAACATTACAAATCACAAGATACGGCGAACCAACGATATTATGAACTCACATTATAAGTAGAACGACTTGAGAATATTCTATGAATCAGTTACAACGATACAACTTTATTGGACTTTTTCGGACATCCACGATTTTGTGACAAGTGCTCAAGTAACTCAAGTTAAATTCAATTTCGGAGTGAAACGGATTATGGAATGGGAGGGCCTATTTATAGATTTCAAGGTGTCTTTACGTGAAATGATGCGACCATTGGATTTGATTTTAAATTTAAATTCAAATATCATTTCATGAAAAGACATAATTAAGTCAACAATCACACCCTTTGATCAAAACTCTTTATAGACACACTTTAATTTATTAGACACTATTTTAAGGTTACTTTTCCATTCACCTTAATTTTCCAACAATCCCCACATGAATGGCTAAAGTCAACTAAAAATACTATGACACGGGAGACTGACGGTAAATTGAGTTCAAATGAAAAGATGTTACATCGAGATAGGTAGCTTCTGGCTTTGAACCTTTCCTAATTGAATACTATCGGACATACTCGCAGTTTAGTGGACGCGATGCCTTGAACTACTCTACTTTTGTGTATGCCAAAACAACAATACTAACATAACATCCTTCCTAATACCTTTGGTTCTCATGGTTGTGTCCATTTCGGTCGTGGACCATATCTTGGATTCATAAGCGCTTTATTGAGGCGGCTAGTCCTCGCACTTACATAGGTGACCTTTCATTAGGAGTACCATGTCATACCCCACCTTTATTAGGCATAAGAGTCATTAAAAGCTTTTGTACGTAACCTTACTACACGCGAACATGTTCATTTGCACTTGATTTGTCTTTAGGAATGGATTAATTAATATATTTCAAGTGCACACCTATACAAATATAACTTAGTTGTCTCATTGAACCGAGTTTTTGGGATCTCCACTCATCATGGTTGAGTTACTGCTATAATATTTTTTTAATGTGTGGCTTTTTATTCGATTTCTCTCAGACATTCAACATTTGATCTCTAATAAATCTTATCACGGATCCATTTAATTTTCTTTAGATCAGTTGTCTTAGGCCAACATAATTTTAACTTTAGGGGCTACGCCTTTACCCCACATTTAAATATTTACGGGGATTCTCCCCACATTTGAATGTCTATGGGGATCTCCCCCACATTTGGGTCGGTTGGCCTTTTGTAATAATTATTCAATTGATTGATAATTATTTGAACTATTAGTTCATTTCTTTTCTAATTTCTCCCCAAAGGTCATCTCATTTTTTACTTCTCACAAAGAGATATAATTCTTTAGTTACGACATGACGACCTTTCATGTGGAGATATAACTCTTCATGAATAGACACAACTCTTTAACAAGAGATGTGATTTTTAATGAAGAGACATGACTCTTCTTTAAAGAACGCGACTCTTCATGTCTTCTCCATATAACGCGACTCTTCACGAAAGGACACCGCTTTTATCAAGAAATATATCTCTTCATGAAAAGACACCTCTTCACCAAAAGACACTATTTATCTCTTCATCAAGAGACACGTCTTTTTACGAAGAGATACTACTTTTCACGGAGAAATATGCTTTTCCATAATCGTCGCGCGCAAGACATAACAAGAATCCATCCTGGACTAGTTGTGGCAATGGATCAAGGATAAACTTTATCCTACTTCCGAGTTTGATCAGCCATTCGTCCATCAATCTTTCTTCAAGGGATTGATAATACCCTTTATGAAAGAACTTTTTAACAACAAAAATCCTTAGAAGGAGCCAAATGTGAAACATAGTAAGATTTCACCAATTCATTCATAATTTCTCTCGTATTCTTTGCATATTCGAATATTTGTATATACCATAATCTTCCAAATAATGTTCTTCGTAGTCAACCAATATTATACCGGAACGATGAGTAAAAATTTCGTCTTAAGATTGTTGGGTATATTTGGGTTTCGATATAATATGTTAACTAGAAAATATGACAAAAATAATAAGAACGGAATTTGAGTCTAGTCAAGAGTTACACTCTTTCTCCTTAAGACGAAATTGCCCCGCTCTAGTGCATACGATTCTATGACAATCATCTCCAAGATACAACGACTCACATCTTGTGATAGTAGCACTACAAATCATAAGATACGGCGAATCAACCAATATTATGAACTCACTTTAAGAGTAGGACGACTTGAGAATCTATGAATCAGTTACAATGACACAATTTTATTGGACTTTTTCGGACATCCACGACTTTGTGACAAGTACTCAAGTAACTCAAGTTAAATTCAATTTCGAAGTGAAGGATTATGGAATGGGATGACCTATTTATAAATTTCAAGATGTCTTTACGTGAAATGATGCAACCATTGAATTTGATTTTAAATTCAAATTCAAATATCTTTTCATGAAAAGACATAATTAATTCAACAATCACACCCTTTGATCAAAACTCTTCATAGACACACTTTAATCTATTAGACACCATTTTAAGGTTATTTTTTCATTCACCTTAATTTTCCAACAGTTATTTTTTATTTTTTTTATTATTTTATATGTAGTTAATTAAAACTTAATCTAACGATTAAAATTATCCAAATGTATCGGTGCACAGTGCACTCCAACTGAACTAATAAATTCAACATGTTTGCAAATAATTTTGTTGAAAATATGATTAGCTCCTCAATCAATCAATTTCTTTAAAAAATTTCCTTATCCTTCTTCTTCATAGTCTCTTTCATCCTCTCTCTAGTTGGGTGGTTTTTATTTAGAATATATTCAAGGGTTGTTTAGTTTTTGGATAGCGATGGAAAGGGGAATTGAAATAAAAGCTTAATAGAATCAAATAATACCTTCCAAACTATGAGGAATAGATATTCTAAATTATTGGAAATCAAATCATTGTTCACGAAATGATGGTAGAGTAACAAAATTTTACTCTACTATTATTTCCATTCCTTTAATCTGATACTCTTTCATCACCAAAGATTCTTTAATTGTATATGTTGATTGTAAAAAGTATTTCAATACGCGTAAAGCAATTAAGGATAGGGTGTGTAAGTAGAGATGTTAAATAGACCATCCTAATTCATTAGTGCCAATCTTATAGAACTGCGGGCTAAATTGTTCACATAAATCGAACCTCTATTTATACATACTTTTTCTTTTTATGCAACTATATTCAATCTGTAAACCAACTAATTTGGGGAGGCCAGAACTCACCGTCCACTAATAGGGACTCTCATTTCAAGCCAAAACTTTTGCGCTTTATATGGAATATCTTCTCATTAAAAATATTTTATCGCTTTTTATTTATACTACAAATTGTTCATAAAATAATCCTCCACACTATTATTATTTTTCATCAATTTGAGTATCAATTTCATCAATTTGGTGGACATTTTAATTTTATAATATAACTAAAAATAAATTAAAATAAATTATTAAAATTTTTTTTTTAGTAATTAATTAGTTTAAAGAATTAAGCAAGATAAAATAAAATAAATATCATATCCATAAAAGATTTTTCTTGTGGCAGTAGGGATCATAAAACAGACTAGCAAAGAAAGAGAGGCAGAGTAGTGAGAATGAATATAGAAATGATACTAGAAATCACAATGATTAGGCAAATGTAAACAAACAAACATTTCATAAAATCCCCAACACTAAAGAGGGAGGCAGCATAGCTATTCAAAGAAAGGGAAACACCTGGGCTTGGTTCTCCAATTTACAAATCTTTTATCTTGCCAATCCTTAGTAATAAATTATCCTCATGCACTAAATAATCTTCATGAAACAGCTCATCAACAGACAGAAAAGCACTATGTAAAGCTTCCCTTTCCATCTATCTACTGCCACAAACTTCCATATGTACTTGATCATGCATCAGGCGCCTCCAATTTTTGGGGGCTGCCCATTAGAGAGAGAGAGAGAGAGAGAGAAAGAGAAGACACTATGTGAGATTTTTGAATAAGCATTGAGTTATGTGCAAGAATGGAGAGTAGGGTTTTGGGATTACCTTTTTCAAAGGCCCCTTTGAACTGCTTGCTGCGGGTTTGAGTATCTCAAACGAACATACTAGTGATTCGTCGACACTCAAAAGTGCACCTACGTTGTCGAACTCTCCCCCATAATTTGGAGCTGAAAATATTGTAACTAGCCTTCTTTTGGCAAAGAACTCGTACCCATCCTCTACCACCTGCATTACACATATCAGTAATTGTTAGTGTTTTCATTCTGCAAATAAATAAACAATGAAAAGAGAATGAGGACCATGATCACATAGTGTTGAAACAGCATAACATGGTAAAAATATCAGAAATCCTGAAATTCCAGCATCTCTGATTTCAGTAATCAGGATTACAATACAGACTAATGGGTCAACAAGATCTGAGAATAAACACTGGTTGCCAACTATGACAACCATGGGTTCTCTGAAAATGGCAATAGTATGCAAGCCACGACTTCACAATTGCAAAATAAAGGGGGGAGAGTGGAAGCTTCTGAAGATAACATTATACCTGATGGCCCCGGCAAATAAGGTCCAAATCGTTCTTTTGCAAAAACTCGGCAACTGCATCAGACCCAAACACACATGAAACACCTCTATCACTATCAGACCAACCCCTTATCCTAGAATCGGGATCAGACCAAAGCAAATCGCACAGGAGACCACTATCTGGAATGTCGGTTGGCCTGGAAATTTCATTTATCTGATCCAGTTGTTTTAGCTCAGGAGAAAGACCTCCATGCATGCAAAGTATCTTTTCGTCTATGAGGGCACAGACAGGCAAACAATTAAAGCACTCAGTGAATATCTTCCAGAGTCGAACATTGAATCTCCTCTTGCATTCATCATAAAATCCATAAATACGGTTGATTTTTGCATCTTCATGGTTCCCCCTTAAAAGGAAGACTTTAGTCGGATGCCTTATCTTGTAAGCCAATAGTAAGCATATCGTTTCCAGACTCTGCTTGCCTCGATCAACATAATCTCCCAGAAAGAGGTAATTTGCAGCAGGGGGGTACCCACCATACTCAAAAAGTCTCAACAGGTCTTGGTACTGCCCATGTATGTCACCTGTTGGAACATCATTTCATATATGAGTACCAAAAAATGATGCACTGAAGCAACAATTTAAGGCTATAAACCAGATATGTGAATGCTATGATTGAAAAGCACGTTGCAAGTACATTAAAGCTAGTGAGAGTCAGACTCACAACTCCTCAAGTGCTAATTACTACAAAGCCTATTGTGTAATATTGAATAATGACTATTTTTAAATAGACAAATATTATACAGGTAAATATACAGTTATCTAATATATATATATATATATATATATATATAATTATCACAGTTGTTAATAAGAGGCAGGGACAGCACAAGGAACAAAACGTGGAATTCAGCACCTCCAGAAGCAGAGGTAGGCAAGATTACTGTGTGCCTCACTGCAAATCCAGAGTCTTTTTCCATCACCTCCCCACACCCCACCACCCCAACCCCCACAAAAAAAGAGACATTTTAAGTTCGTTTTCATTTTTTAATATATATTTATTTTGTTTATACTTCGGTATTATCTTTTTTAATCATTACTTAGAGTGCAAGCAAAACATTTTTACATAACTAATTGAAAAAGAGTCCAAATCAAATAAGTAAGAGATCACATTTTAATAAAAAATTATTAGTGTGCCTCATACACAACAGGTGCATGCCTCACTCCTCCAACAATAATGGTCAAACTCAGACAAGCTGGATGGGGGATAGGATAAAAACCCCAGCACACAAGGTTCTACTAGCAAGTTCACATTTGCTCCTCTAACATAGACGATGAATCCAAGTTATTAGATGAGATTATAATCACATGAATTACAGATTTCCATCCCAGACCAATGTAAGATATCATAAACACTTAAATCACGGGAGTGTCTCAACTTTAAGATTCTTTATGGTATGATTACAGATTTACAACGAACAGCTATGAAAACTTGGCTTTTAAGCCCCACTCTTCACGGTAATCATGTAATGGTTACAATCTTACTTAGAGCAACAGAATGAAGAACAAAATTGCACAAGAACCTAAATGCTAAGAAAAGTTCAAAATTGATACCCACATCACAGATCTCCCACATGTAAGGGTCAGGGAGTGAAACCCAACCTTACTGCGTTCTACTTGTAATCTGAGTCATTTATGAATGATGAGAATGTACCACTTAGAAATCATTAATTCTGGAACTAAAGAAAGTTAGAAATAATTCATTCTGGAACTAAAATTAGAATCATTGCTTGCGGCGCAATAAAAAAGATAGACATCATAGATTCTTAACAATGAAATCATAGCACTGACTCCACTAATAAACTTTCTAATGGTGGCACGATGACATTACATTGTTACAGATGGACAGAAATAAACTTGGTTATTCACACGACCCTATGCCACGATAGCTGAATCAAATTATGCAATAAAATGAAGATCAATTGCATAAGACCTATGCGTGGAGTATTAAAGAAGTTATTACGCACATCACAAGTTCCCTTCATGACTGCCAGAAACAGGACATTTTTACTGTATCAATGATCTTACAAAAGCAAGATTTTTTCACTGTTGCTTAAATTAACCAAGTGACTCCCACGACTAACCCTCTAAAGTTTCATAGTTGGATAATTTGCACAAATGGCAAGAACTAAAGCACTCAGATAATTAAGAATTTTACTTATGCTCACTCATCCTCAATACTTTTAACCACCTAGACTATGTTAAGAAACAAACCGGATTTTCTGAAATGCAGAGAAGTTTTCCTACACGGACACAATTACGTCTAATGACCACACAAGAAGCTAAAATATCCTTTTATTACCTCTTTATTAGTAAAACAACTGTAAAAAAGCGTGCAGCATACCATTCAATATAAACAAGTCACATCTAAGAAATCAAGCATACGAAATTTCGTTTTACCCGCCAAACAAATTCAAAAAAAGACTTGCCTGAACAAACCCCAACTTCATCAAAGACCCATTCTCCTCACCCGCCCTCACCCCAACCCAAGAACAATAGGGGGAAATTCCTAATTCCCCAACCCAAGAACAATAGGGGGAAATTCCTAATTCAAACAATTCCAAACGCACAAACAAACTCCTGTGATCAATCCCTCAAAACATAACAACCTAATGCCCAACCAAATAAACCTTCCCTATGTGCATAAATTCCAAACATTCAAGGCCAACATATACATGCAAAATATAACACGAGTCAATCGAAGAAACTGGGTAAAAAGAAAGAAAAGAAAAAGCAGACCGCAGATCCTAATAGGGGCTCGGAGTTGGAGAAGATTGGGCTCAGATAGAAAGATTTGACGAGCGTTGACGCAGAGCTGCCGGATCTCCGCCTCCGACAACTGCACTTGCTTCCCCCCTTTGCCGTCCAAAAGCCGACGTATTACATCATCCAACACCCCCTTTTCCATGGTTCCCTCTATCGTCATCATTTTAGTACTAATTTTCCGAGAATTCAATCCAATTGCGTTGAAAGGAGAAGAGGAATTGTCATGTATCCACGGGTATTTTGGGGAGAGATGTTATGATTGGGTTGAATTTGAGGGGAATTTTTTTCTCTTGAGAGAGAGAAATGGAATGAAAATCTTCTTCTTTTTCTTCTTCTGTTGTTTCGGTTTCATTTTGTCCACCGTATTAATGAAAACTTGATATTTTGTTTGGTAATTTAAGTCTGTAAATTTTATAAATTGTATTAAAATATGATTGTCATATAAATTAAGAGATACTCAGGGTTGTTTATGAGACGGCTGTGATTTAAGTATGCCGATAATGAATCATATTATAACACTCTAAAATTATACTTCCTTCGTCCTATTGATATGTATCCATTTTGTCATTTTGATCCGTCCCATTACAAGGTATTCATTTTTTTTAGATAGATGTGACCACACATGACCACACACTCAACACTAATATAACTACTCACTACACTTTAAAATATTATTTTTCTCACCTCAAAATATATTAAATTATTATATTTTTTAATCCACGTGCAAAAAGCAAACGGCTACGTTTCAAAGGGGACGAAGGGAGTATTTTAATTCATCATTTATTATATTTTAGAAAATATTTTTTTATAATAATTAAACATATTTTATCTATATTATAGATATACTTTAACACGTCTCACAATCCGGCTCACATATGTATCGTCTCACAAGAGAATTAGTCTATAATTAAAATATGTTTATTGATAATTAAAATATATTTTTTTTAAATTTTATAAATGGTGTTATGATTCCAATTTGTCATAAATATATTGTATCGATATAATAAATATATTTTAATAATAATTTACCTCCCATCATTGTAGGTTAATAATAGGATCAACCTATCCAATTCAAATTTTGACCCAACATATAAAATTTTATAGATTTGGATCTCTAATTACATTTAATTTCTTCTCCTTCATTTTTCTCTCCCCGATTCCCTCCATCAAAATCCATTCTTCCTTCTCATTTTAATTGGAAACGGAGAAGATGGCAGCCAATAACGGAGACGGCGAAAAAAGACGACGACAATGCCATTGGAGATTCTACATGCAGCCGAGAATGAAGGCCACAGAAAATGACCGCCATTGGAGATCATACATATACATATATTACATCTCAATTATCAACAAATAACTCAATTGGACCATATATTTATCTTCAGTTAAGTCATGTGTTCACTTGTGACTTTGAATACAAATATATCATTTATAATTGGAGTTAAATTCACTTTTGGTTGCATAACAAAAAACTATTTTTTATTCTATTCCAAAAAATATATATCATTTTCAATTAAGTTTTGTAACTCTCAATATTGGCTGATTTAAACCTCAGATCGCTAGAAATTAATTTTTTTCGTAGGGATTTTGCACGTGCGATGCACGTAATCTCTCAATTGGGGCTTTCCGGCAATTTGGGATCAAAATCACCCAATGTCTGGAGTTATAAAACTAAATTAAAAATTATATATTTTCTAAAATAGAATTAAAAAAATATCTTATTGTTGTAGGACCAAAATACTCCATCTGTCTCGTTTCAATGCTTACGTTTATTTTTGCAAGTTAATTAAGGAATATATTATTTTAATGGATAGTGGGTAGAAAGATATAATATTTAATGTAAAGTGGGTATGTGTATTAGTGTTGGATGTGGGTCCCATGGCGATATACTCCTAATTATTTTAGGTGGGTCCTATATATCAAAAAGGGAAATGTAAAGATTGAAATGGGACGGAGGGAGTATATCCTAACATTTTTAAGTATATTTTATGCATAATTTTTATATTATATTTTTATATATAATTTTTAAGTATCTCCTTAAATACTATAAGATACAAACTTAAAAAAATATTACTCCTAACTACATAAATATATAGTGATATTCCAACTTTACCCTTACAATATACTGCACACAAATAGTTACGCTGTGCACAATTATTTAGTTATGTGCAACAAAAAATTTATGTGCAGTAAAAATAATACGTCCAACAATAAATATTATGTGCAGCAAAAAAATCATAAGTACTGTTAAGTGCAGCAAACAAAAAAATCGTAAGTGTTATATGCAGCAAAAAAAGTCGTAAATATTATGTGCAACAAAAATAATGTAATGTATGTGCACCATAAAAGTTGTTAGGTCACATTAAGTTGAGGATATATTAGGTAATTAATCTTAATTTTTTGTATCTAGGAGTAATTTTTTTAAATTGATGTATCTCATAATAATAATAGGTACTAAGTGGAGTTAAAAGTTTTTGTTGTCCCATAACTATTTAAAACTTTAGATTTTGTTCCAAAAAAGATATTTGTATCGATTTTGTCTCATAACTATGAGTTTTCTTTCAATTTTGCTCAATTTCGGCCGGAACTCTCAATTTTTGCCGGATATTGATCACGTGCAATGCACGTGACTGATGAATTTGGGAGTTCCGGCGAAAATTGAGAAAAATTGAAAAAAAATCATAGTTATGGGACAAAATTAATACAAATACTTTTTTGGGACAAAATTTAAAGTTTTAAAAGTTATGGGACAAAAATTAAAACTTTTTAACTCTGCATAATTATGTGTGATTTGTTAGTTCTGATGTTAGCTTGTGATGTTTATTTTCCTATTTTAATTCTTTAGTCCATTGCAAATCTTGTATTCACAGATAATATTTTGTTTTATGATCTATGAAACTCTTAAAAATAGTTAAAAAAAAATATTTCAATTTTGTAGGTTAAAATTTTTTGGGTTAATTCCTAAAAAATTCACCACCTTATTGGGAATTTTTAAATCTATCACGACCTTTTATCTTTGTCAATTCAATACACAATCTATTTAATATTTTCAATTTTATCACAACCTTTTATTTTTGTTAATTCAATACGCGATCTATTTAATATTTTTAATTTTATCACAACTTTTATTTTTGCAATTTCGTACACCACTTATTTTATATTTTCAATTCAATTAAATTCATTATTATTATTATTATTATTATAGTGTTATTATTATTATTAATGATAAAAGTTATTTAAAATTTAATTAAAACACACAAGCCCATCATTTATTTCATAAGATTTTTTTATGTTATTATAGTAAATTAACATGTGATTAAAAAGTTATCTTAATTGATCGAACTTTATGTAAAATTATTTTTAACCATAAAGAATAAAATTATATTATTATTAATATTATTATTATTATTTATGTTCGAACTTATCACTATTATTATATAGTAAATCCACAAGTCTAATAAAAATATAATATTAATAAAATTATTTATTGAAAATAAAAATTTTATGGCAAAGGAAATTAATTAGTAACCAATTTAAATTTAAAAATAAAAATAAAAAATTTGGATGGAGTATAATTCCATTAATTAATACCTACATAGTTCTACTTTTATTATAATAATAATAATAATAACGAATTTAATTGAATCAAAAAAAATAAAATAAGTGATGTATCAAATATCAAAAAATAAAAGTTGTGATAGAATTGAAAATAATAAATAGATCACGTATTAAATTAATAAAAATAAAAGTTCGTGAAAGAATTGAAAATATTAAATAGATCGTATATTGAATTGACAAAAATAAAAGGTCGTGATAGATTTGAAAACCCCCACTAAGGTGGTGAATTTTTTAGGAATTAACCCAAAATTTTTTTGTCCCATAACTTTTTAAACTTTAAATTTTGTCCCAAAAAAGATATTTGTATTGATTTTGTCTCATAACTATGAGTTTTATTTAAATTTTGCCAAATTCTCGCCGGAACCCTAGATTTTTGCCGGAATCCCCAAATTCATCAGTCACGTGCAACGCACGTGACCAATATCCAGAGAAAATTGGGGATTCCGGCGAAAATTGGGCAAAATTGAAAGAAAACTCAGAGTTATGGGGCAAAATCGATACAAATATATTTTTTGGGACAAAATCTAAAGTTTTAAATAGTTATGGTACAAAAAAACTTTTAACTCGTACTAAGTGTATACCTAATAGTAATTATTCCTAAAATATATAATGTTAAATTAGTACAAGTAATATGTGGGTATAAACGGGTGTGAGCCGTATACATATATCATAATAAATAATAAATTTTATAAATGGAATTGAGTATGAATATGAATAATTGATATGAGTTAAATTTAATTTTGGTCCTAAAGCAATAAGAAATTTTTTATTCTATCCAAAAAAATTATATCATTTTTAATTTAGTTTTGTAACTCTCGATATTGGCCAATTTTTATTCTAAATTATTGGAAAGCTCCAAATTAAGGAGTCACATGAGTCGCACGTGCAAAATTTTAGTAAAAAATTCAATTTCCAGCGATTTGGGGTGAAAACAGGGAATTACAAAACTAATTTGAAAATAATATATTTTTGGAACTGAATAAAAAATGTCATATTGTTACGGGAACAAAAGTAAATTTAACTCATTAATATTTAAGTTGATACAAGGACTCCAAAGTAAGTGGATATTCTATGTTTTTTTATTAGATTTTAAAAATTATACTTACAATATACAATTATTCATTTCTTATATTTATTTTTTTATTTTTACGTTAATTATAATATTTATTTATTTATATGAATTTATGTGTTTTATAAATAAAATGCTAATATATACATGTAATTTTTCTTATTGTTAATATAACGTAATTTTATATTTACTAATTAATCAGATAATGCATACATATACTTTTTGATAAAGTCTCTTGTAAGACGGATTATTTGTGAGACGGATGTAAGACGGGTCGACTCATTACTAAAGTATGTTTATTGCATAGATAAAATATACTTAATAGTTGTTAAAGTATGTTTTCTAAAATATAATTGATTATACATTAAAGTATGTTTTTAACTTGTTGTAATATGATTTATTATTAACGTACTTTAAATACAAATAAGTATACTTTATTTATACAATAAGTATACTTTAGTGATGGATCGATCTGTCTCACATTCGTCTCACAAATAACTCGTCTCACAAGATAGTGCCTCTTTTTTTTTCATAACATCAAGTTTTGCTTGTATTTAGGAAAAACAATGTTTAGGGAAAATGCTTATTTAAGAATACTCATATTTGTTTAAATATTAACTACTTGTATTCATATCCGTCTCATTAAAAAAACTCATTATAATATATGTATATGTTGTATTAACTATTGGTTTTAATTTACTTTAATTGAAGATGTAGTATTGGTTATAATTTTAATTATTTAATATATTTTTTTATGCATATACGTTCCAGGAATAATTACTACTAGGTACACACTTAATACCTATTATTATTATGAGATACTCTCTCTGTCCCATAATAAGGTACGCGTTTCACTATTCCTGACATCCGCTTAATGCATCAATTTCATCTATTTAATAAAGAAAGTACACAATATGACTCATCACTTCCCTCTAATACAATTACACACCTTATCACTATACATTTATGTAGTTAATAATTTTTTTTTTTTAAAATTTGTATCTTATACTAATTAAGGAGATTTCAATGAACCTAAAAGTAAGTACCCCGGATTTTAATTTATTTTTAATTGAAGATGCAATGTTGGTTATAATTTTAATTATTTTAATAGATGATTGAGATTTGTTTGAGAAATAGATTGTTAGAATTTGGACTAAAATATTTTTTAATTTGGTTATAATTTTAATTATTTTATTTAATTATTAATGGGTTGTTGAGATTTGTTTGAGAAATAGATTGTTAGGATATGTACTAAAATATTTTATACTTCCCCCGTCCCATAATATTTTTCACGTTTATTATTCTACGTTGTTTAAGAAAAGTTGCACTTTTTGACCAATTTTATTGATTTTGGAGGGTATTGTTGTATTTTTAGGTAATAAAAAATTATAAAATAATGATATGTGTGAAAAAGGGGTGACAAATTTGAAATTAAAGTAACTTTTGAGGTTGTTAGATAAAGTGATGTTTCATTTTTCGGGATGTGAAAGGTTTTGTAGGACAAACAAATTAGGAGTGTATGAAAAGTATTATGGGACGAAGGGAGTAATTTGATACTTATTTGTAGTTAAAGTATGTCAATAATAAATCATATTATAACATCCTAAAATCATACTTTAATGCATTATTCATCATACTTTACAGTATAATAGCATACTTTAACACGTCTCACAAACGGTCTCACATCTCACAAGAGACTTTATCATATATATTTCAAGACAAGATATTAAGAATTAAGATTAATATAAGATAAGATTTAGGAAGAGAGAGAGTAATAATTCAAAAATAAAAAATTTGAGGGGTATAGTTGTCCGAAGAGATTTATCGTGTTTGGTGTAAAAAACCCACAAGTTCATAACCCCGTTTTGTCTCAGGTATAAAAAATAAAAAAAAAATGTAAAAAAAAGAAATCCCCAAATTCAATGGGAGAAGTTTTGGGAAAATTGTAAGAAAACAGATAAGGTGGTTCACAGTTTTTCCTCATCCGTCTTTCGTCTTAGCAGTTTCCCCAAATTCCTTCCTAAACTCAACTTAATTTTTCTTTATTAATCTTAATTTGTCGATGATTCAGCTCATCCTCCTTTTAATTAAAATTTCGCCTAGCATTATTCCCTAGATCCTCGTAGTGTTGAGAGTTCCTGTAAATTGGTGATTGTATATTGAATTATGGGTTTGGGCGATGCGGATCTTCTCGACGATGGTGATGTTGGTGGAGGAGGCAAGGGGTCAGTACCGGAGGTGCCCTGCTCGATTTGCTTGGACGCGGTGATGGATAACGGGGATAGATCTTGGGCTAAGCTTCAATGTGGCCATCAATTCCATCTTGGTGAGCTATGGATTTTACAATTCGTTAGGTGACGGTTAAGATCTAACCGATTTCATCTGCTTGATTTCATTGAAATTGTTGACCGCTTCTCCGCTGAAATCTCAAATTGAGGGGAGGACGTAAAGATATGTTTTTTAATGTAGCTCAAATTGAGGGGAGGACGTAAAGATATGTTTTTTAATGTAGCTAAGATAGCATATTGCTTCGAATTGTGTTTAAATTCGACAGAAGATAACGAATTTTATGGAATTAGGTGTTATCATTGTGCCCATTATTTAGTTTGGAGTCATCCTTCAACACTTCTTTGAATTACGGTTGCAGGCTACCTGGTTTAGCAAAAATGTTGGAGAATTAGAATTATAATCTTAGCTCAGTTGTAACAAATATCTATTTACATGGACAACATTGGCCATTGGTGTGTATTATACACTGCATGGAGTAATTTATCTATGTGAAATTTTGAATAAAAAATTAAGTCAGTTGAACGTTAGGTCTACGCTTCATCTACCTTGTTTAAGTCGTGATGAAAATTTCTCTGGGGTGATTGAGTGCGTCGGTTAATGAGATTATAGTTACCTTGTGTGGGGTGGATGATGATTTATTTATAGTTTTTGAAGAATGGTGGTGTTCGGATGAAATAATTCGATTTCCGGTCATTAAGGTGGTTAAAACATTTGCAACACTGGGGTCTCCATTTATGGATGTGATGAGTGTGGAAATTAATGCCAAAAATTATTGGAAAAAAGAAAGCAAGTTTTAGGTTTCTGTGATTGACAAATTTGGTTTTTAAACCATTATAGAGATCATATATCATCATCATGTTTACTGTTTGGTAGATATATGTGCTCTAATTAATATACGAATAGATCATTTATCCCAAAATGTAGGTCATGCCTCGTAATCACGTTCGCCATTCGGTAGATACACGTGTTTTAATAAATATTTTTACAGATGTTGTCTTTATCTGTAGTTTTTCGTCTTTTAGGTTATTTTGAGTTATAGCGATTCTCTAGTGTCTAGTTTATACTGAACTGCACGTGTCCAAACCATTTAAGTGTCTTTCTGTAATATTCTCATATGTTAGGGCTACTCCACCTTCTTTTCCAATGCATTAATTACTTAATCTATCTGTAATATGTTCAGATCCATCTCAGCATTCTATGATGCCAACCTTTTGTTCATGTTGATGTTTAGTTGCTCAATGCTCTGATCTAGAAGCATTGCTACTCTTATGGTTGTTGTATATAAATATCTTTTGATGTTTGCGGTATTTTATGATCACATAGTATGAAGGACATAAGATATACTTCTCCTTATATTCTAGCCTAGTTTGAATCTTGTGTATGTCATCATTTTAGACTTTTAGTTCCGTAATGTCTTTAATGTTATATACGTTGTATCTAAGACTTGTAAGTATTAATTCATGTCCCCCTAATTTTCAAATTTTGAGTAGTTTAGATTTCCATAGTTGTTAAAGGCGCGCCTTGGGCGCGCCTAAGGCGCTCAGACGCTCAGGCTCAGGGGTCTGCGCCTAGATTGTTGATTTTTTGCTATTTCAGGCTCATGTATCAAAAGCGCGCGCCTAGGTGCGCCGTGGTGCGCCTTTTAGGTGCGCCTAGATGCGCCTAGGCGCGCCTCTTCAACATCTTTTTTTTTCTTTTTTTTTTTTAAGTTTTTTGAAATTGCTACTCAATTATTAAAGGGTTTACACATTTTTAAGATAAAAATGGACAGCCCACTTATAAAATGATATAAATAGAGAATTAGGGTTAGGGTTTTAGTACTTGAACTTTCAAAACAAAGACAAAAAGATGGGCTGCCTTCACCTTCACCGCCTACCTCCACCATCTGCCGCCTACTTGAACTTTATTTGTGTGTATGTTTTATGTGTTATAATGCTATTATGAGTTATTATGTATCATTATGTGATGTTATGTGATTTTTATCTTAGTTTAGTTAGGTAATATGATTGTAAGTAGGATATATTTGTGTATATACATTGTAAATTCAGTTTTGAGCAAAATGTAGCTCAGGCGCGCGCCTTAGGCGCGCCTAGGGGTCCGTGCGCCTAGGTGCCGCCTCTCGCTTTTAACAACTATGTAGATTTCTAAATTTCTAATTTGGCTCAGTCCTGTGGGACAAAATGGCAAATACAGCAACCTGAATTTGGATTTTATATTACTTTCTTGGAAATGACGGCTTCTTCTTACTATAAAATATTCAGTTGCAAGTTTAACCCCATGTCACTAAAGTGAGTTTGTTCGTTAGACAAATAACACCTGATGTAGTTTTTAATTTCTTTGAAGACCACATTACCTCATCTTTCCTGTTCATATCTGAACATCAACTTCAACCAAGATTCACAAATAACGAGGTGACCCTGTAGCATCACATATAAGTCTCCATAGGCGTTTAAAGTGAGCTTATCCTCACATTTAGAATTAATTATTCAAACACCAATCTCCATGTTCTCTTTGAAGACCATGTTGCTCCATCTTAAAAAGGAAAAGATTTTGTGGTTTCTTTTAGTTCGACCAATAATAGTCTTCAATCGTCAGTATCGAAGTGGAGTATGTTGGATTTTGGCATAAAATACAGCAGTGCTTCTAGTATTATAGCATTAGTCGTTTACTCGTTTATCTAATCAGTATTTTGAAATGTCAGACTGGATTTTTGGCTTGGAAAGGATGGATTCATTAATATCTTTCATATCTGGATGGATATTGAAGGTCCATCATGGAGTGTCCACCCCTGTCAGAGTAGTAAACACACTCTACTTCTTTGATTACTATAATGATATTCCAGTTCTTTAATCATAAATAAAGCCCCTTTATTTCATATGCCTTTCTCTAAACTTTTGACTTAGTGTTTACTCCTCATATGCCATCAATTAAACTATATCATCTGCAAATAACATAACTTAGTATTAACTAAAGAATAGCTAGTTGTAGTTGTTTAGTGATCTCAATTATTAAGGCAGCAGAGCAGGATTAAGGTTGATCCGTGAGGTAGGTCTCTGGTATTTGGACATTTATCTGATAAACCTATTGGCATCTTACACATGCTACATCTGTATGCATCTTTATTTTTTTTGCTTGAATTAGATTTTGATTAGTCTTGTTTATGTTTTCTTGTATTTTTTGGAATATTGTAACATGTGATGCAACATGTAAGCATGAATGAGATTTGTGTAGGTGTTAGTGTGCAGGGTTGTTTTACTATACACTGACTTCACTGTATATGATATGGCAGATTGTATAGGATCGGCATTCAATATTAAGGGGACAATGCAATGTCCCAACTGTCGCAAAATTGAGAAAGGACAATGGCTATATTCAAATGGCAATCGTCCTCTGCCTGAGTTTAGTATGGATGATTTGTCTCATGATGATGATCTGTATGATCTAAGTTATTCTGAAATGGTAAGCTTTTTAACCTAATCCATTACGATTGTAAGGACTTTCTTATTTTTTTGTTGATTGGGATTTACCTTTTAATGCACTCTTTCATGAATGCTTACTTTTTTTTTGTGATATGCATGAGCTCAGCATTGATACTCTTCATCATTATCTTCTCGCAGATCATAATTTCTGTTCAGATGAGACTGTGAATTTCTGATGTGTCATTCATCAGCTTATTTTCTGATATCGTACTGCTCTAGAGCTATTGTTTACCTTCTTTTTTACATGACATTGGATTTGGGTCCTCTCCAATATTGCACTCAATTTTGAGGAGAAAGAGATACAGTGGTTTGGGTCCCACTGGTTCATGGGACCCAGACCATTGTGTTTCTCTCTCCTCATAATACATATATTCGTGTCTATCTCTATCCTCAAAATTGAGTGCAGTACTGGAGAGGGTCCAAATCCCTGCTATCATGTACTCTATAAAGTTGGTATAGGCTCTCAGTTATTTCATGATAACACTGTTTGATTTTGTTTCTAAAGTTAACTTATGGATGCTTCGAGTTTAACCCATGAAGATCCCGTTTGGACTATTTGGCCTAGTGAAATATTGTTTACTAGTGTCTGCATGAGTGTTACTGCTTCCCATTTATGTTCCACTATGTCTCAGTTTAGACTCTGTTCTTCCTTTTTTAGTGCCCACTTTTAGGAACATTTGAAATCAGCAGCCAAAACTTTTTGAATGCTAGTTGCATTCTGTCTTTTTGGCTGTTTCTTGTGTTAAATGTAATACTCTCATATTCAGATTTCCTTTGGAAAATATACAAATATGTATCGGCATTTCTTTTCTTTTCATAATTCAATAGAGATGCACACACGATAAATAAAATAAATAAAACACACGGAAAATAATCCCCAAAGAGGGCCATGGAGAATGGAATTCTCTACCACCAATCCTTCAAAGAAGGCACAGAGGTGAACTCTGCCACAAACCAATAAAGGCTGCAAATAGATAGTATCATATTGATGATTTCTCATACAATAACATACGACATTTAAATAGGCTGAAGGCCCGTTATCACAACTTTAACCCTAATTACTAATTTTAACCCTTATTATTAATATGACAGGAATAGAAATTAGGAAACTAAATCATTTAAATTAAGGAAATTATTGACTTGAAATTAAAATACTAAAATAACTTATATTCCTTCTTCCTCTATCATAATTTCACTTAAAATAATAATAATAATAATAATGCTACATCGTTTCAAAAGTTACAAATCTATATCATCCATATGTTCGTAGATACTTAATATTAAGATACACGAAACTTGGGATATATACATTATTTTATTGATAGGTATTGACTTGAACTAGTATCATAATTATAGCACAGATCTGGAGGTTGGTACCCATTCACCTCTATCGAGATGAGCATGTTGTACAAGGATGGAACCAGGATTTATTTGTATGCAATTTGCAAAAATTAGATTTAAAAATATTTATGTATGTATATTTGTTACGTAATATATTTATTTGTTGCTGTTTTTTTCTTCACCAGACACCAATTATTTAAGATCAATGTACAGAACTATATTTTCTGTCTTTTCGTAAATATCTAAATGATAATAAGTTCTTTCCAGTGTGAAATAAAACAATACATTCAGTATAAGCTGAAAGATGAAGCCAAGAAAATGGAAGCAACTATGTAGTGATAAGAACCTACATACATACATATATATATATATATATATATAGGGAAAATAGATTTTTTCGTCCGCTAACTTTGCTCAATTTTTTATTTAGTCCATAAGTTTTTCACTTTTTGAAAATCGTCCATTATATTTGTAAAATTTTGAAAATCGTCCATTATATTTGAAAATTTTGAAAATGGTCCATTATGTTTACCAAGTTCAACAAAATCGTCCGTTTCAACAGGTCATTAGCAGGTTTTTCTAAAAAATAAAAATAAATATGTAATATATATATATATATATATATAAATATATACTATTTTTAAAAAAATAGCTCCCACTAAGAATTTATATTATACTCCCTCTGTCCGCCCGAAAGAGGGCATTTTGCTTTTGTGCACGTTGATTAAGAAGTATTGTTATTTAATGTGTAGTGTGTAGTTGTATTAGTGGGAGTGTGGACCCCATATTTTAGTTGTATTAGTGTGTGTGTGGATCCCATATGTGTAAAAAAGGAAGTGATCCTCTTTGAAACGGACGACCAAAATGGAAAAAAGATCATCTTTCGAGTGGACGGAAGAAGTATCAATATTTAGTCAAATTTGCTCCACTTTAGCAATGAGATATTAATATTGTTTGTTTGGTATATGGAGTGAAAAATGAAAAGTGAGATAAAATTGATTAAATAAAAATATGATATATATTAATTGGGGTGAAAATATTCAAATGACCTGCCATAGCAGGTCAAAGGACCAAAATGTTGAATTTTATGAAGTTAATAGACTAATTTCAAAACTGTTATAAAATTAACGGACTAATTTCAAAATTGAAAAAGTTAATGGACTAATTTCAAAATGAGTGAAAGTTAGCGGACGAAAAAATCTATTTTCCCATATATATCAGTAATGATGGGAGGAATGAAATGTGACGAATACGACCAGTGGAAAATTTTTTGTTCTTTCTTGATATTTTTATACATATCAAATAGTCTATAGATTTCTGAAACTAAGATTTCCTAATGCAGCATCATATGGTTGCTCCAATGTTGCTACTCACTGATTGACATGGGTCCATCTATATATTAACTCACTCCATTCTTTCAATTAGATATCCATGTTGATGTTAGCTCCTCGAGTAATCTACTTGTATTTCTAACATTTATCTTTGTGTATAATGTAATTGGAAGTCTGATATTTCATCTGAATCTTGTCTATTAGTGGTTGCAATATGTTCTTTTCCTTTTATAGGTGATGTCACTGCCTATGAGTTAGTGTCGTTGAGAGAACCTTATCTTCTAAGTTCTCTACCTGGTATCCTGTTTGTACTTAATGGAATACTTTTGTGTTCAAGTCTTCGAGAAGGATCCAGAGAAAATGAGATTGGATTCCTTCCATGATAATCCGAATTTTGATATCGTACAGTATGGTTTTTAATTTATCATCTGTTTATGTTTTTATTTTGAATACTTTGAAAATGCATTTGAGCTTTTCATGTGTTCAATTATTTTGTATATTTTTTTAAATAATTTAGCTGAGAAATTCAGAGTCTGTAATCACTGTGGACACTTTTTTTTTTTTTTTTTGCTTGGATTTTGCAGTCATTTGGAGTGCATTGGTGTCCATTCAGTGGTGTAACTCGGCTACCTTTATCGTTTGAGTAAGCATCTTCTAGCCTAGTGTGCTAATTCTTGACTAATTTCAGTGCTAAAATATTCATTGTTTGTATCAAAGTATAGATGATACCTTTTATGTACAGTTTTTATATATATATTATTTGCTTTGGAGTTTGGACACCTGATGAACAGTGTTAGAATGTTTTGTGTAGAGATGAAGTATCCATCAAACAATGTATCCAAGCTTGTTGTATATGTGTGCTAAGTTAACTAAATCTTCAGGGATCTCAGAAGGTTTTAGTTTTTCGTAAAAGTAGACATTAGTGAATCAACAGCGAATTGACACCATTAGGTGTGTAATATTCTACTGGGTGGTCCATTTCTTTGACAAGCTTCATGTTTATGCTAGTTTTCATGGACTTGGTAGTGCCTTGTATTGTTCCAGACAAATTGCTAAATTGATTATTTTATTTGGTCAATTGGTCTTGGTGGTATTTTCTTCTCGTTGAAGTTTGAACTGTTGAATTTTAGCATAAACATGTTTTGTTTCAATCATAAATCCATGGCCTGAACTTTATATGAAGTATGGTCAACTCAAATGTTAGTGGTTTGCTTTTATTAGTTCACATTTAATTGGATTTAGATATCCTGATTTTGATCTCAATGCAAAGTTCAATCATGTCTTAACATAAATTCCAGATGTGTAGATCGGCACATTAATGATGTAATCTTTGAGTGTCATTATATTTAACTACAGAGGTTTATGGTTCTGATGCATCATTTTTTTATTCTAAATATACATTCGAAGTATGGAATTGTCTAGGTTCTTTTTATGTCATTGGGAATTTTTTATTTACAAAGATAGGGAACTCGTTCTTATCATTTCCATGAAAGTAACACTTTTTAAATTGCTCTTTTCTAAATATTTTTTATAGTTCTTCAGTACCAATATTAGATACTAGAGTCCAGTAGTATACTTGCTACTCCTGGTTTATTTGTTAATGTGGATGCGAAAATTCTGGTGTTGCTTCACATTTTTGAACAGTATGCTGCCTTGATAAAGTCAGTCTCTGAATATTTATGCTTTATGTCTCTTTTATTGTTGCTGTTAAGTTTATTGCCTGTTGGCCATTGTATTTTTTAAATTAAATGCGTAAATAAATTACTGAAAGAGGGTTTTCAATAGTAGTTATTCAGCTAACAAGTCTTTGCTATTTACTTGTATTTGCAGTGAAGGAGATTTTCCATCAAGTGCATGTAAGGTTTCTTATTTTTAAGTTAATACTAAAGTTTACATCTAGTTTTTGTAACAATAGTTTGTTCTTTTTAGATCATGAACTTCTTGGGCATCATGCCGTCTTCGCTGAACATACACCTGTGTCATCCGCAACTCATCCTTGCCCATATATTGCATATTTTGGTCCAATTCATCCCTCCAGTTCAACATCAAGTGGGAACGTCTCTGACGGATCTAGTTTTAACAATCATTGGAATGGTCTGTCTGCTCATAGTGAAGTCCCCAGCACCTATCCTTTCCCTTCCATGGATCCCCATTACCACAGTTGGGAACATTCTCCCCCATTCGTAGCAACTAGTCGGGTTGGTAGTGCGGATCAACCCTCTGTTCCATCAGTGACCCAGAGAACAGCTAGGAATTCTGATATCCTGAGACCCGGAATGCATCCTTTCATTGTCGGTCACAGGTTAGTACATAAAAATTTTGGAGATTGTACTTGTAGTATCACTTTTACGTCATTATGCCAATTCTGGCTTTATGGGTGGGAAATTCCACCTGGAGATGGATTTTTGTCATCTTGCAATTTTTAATGTTAAAAAGAATGAGGTATGTTTGGTCTGAAATTGGTAGGGTTGGGGAAAGCTTTCAGGTGATAGGTTTTCTGGGAGAGATTGTTGGGGTATGTCAGAGTTTGTTAGAAAATTGGAGTGACAGCTTTTTGACTGTTTGGCGTGGAAAGTCGGTGCTATATTATTGTTTTAGATTTAGAATATATATGTATGTAATTGTTTAAGAGAATAGGTGGGAGTGAAAGCACCAATCCAGAGTTCTAAAAAATTCTAGGACGAATATTGGATTTTGGAGTGGCAATTCTACAATTTGAAGTCCTAGATACGTTGGTGAGTACCATCATGTACCTCAGAAAACTTAGGCTAACATTAATAATTTCTATTGATGCAGTAGACTTGAAATTAGAATGTTTGTGTAGGCGAGTCTAAATAACTAGGCGTGTTAGGAGAGACAAGTTTTAGAGCTCTCCATCAAAGTAGAGTACCATATTTCTTGACTTGTGTGATGTTGGCTTGCAATATGACAGCTCTGCTAGTAGAGCTCCCAGCTCTGTCACCTCATCAGTGCTTCCACCTTACCCTGGTCCCGTTGCTCGACCCCGTGACCGTCCTGTTCAAGCATATTTTCAGCAATCCCCCAGTATACCAATAGCACGTGCCTCTGTTATATCAGGTGGAAGAAGATCTACCAGCCATAGGGGTTTGGCTCAAGTAGCGCCAATGGCCTCATCATCTGATCAGTCTTCAGGCTTTTACTTCTTCTCATCGAGTCCATCGGGAAGAGCCTTCCAAGAAGCTGAAAATTCGGCCCGTGATCATTATCATGCTTGGGAACGGGATCACCAGCCCGCCTTCCCAGTGGATAGGGACTCAATATGGGCGCCTTTCCACCCACAAGCTGGTGGATCTGATAGTGGAATCAGAAGCAGCAGCTTTCGGAGGCATGCAGGATCCGATCGAATGCCATCTCAAAATCGGTCGTAGGGCGTCTTGATGTGTTGTGATTAAAACTTGGACGACTATGACTGGAAAAAAGGACCCAAATTAATATATGTGATGTTTGAGGTACAATCTATAATGTTATAAATCCCACCCACCATACATGTATGCTTTGGCTGAACTGAAACTACAGGTGTGTGGGTAGCATTCCAAATATGGGTGTTCATATTGTGATGATGGACTTTGCCTTCCTCTTGTTCTGTCCCCTCTGGGTAAATAATATAAATATTGCTTCTTCAATTTTGATTTGTGATCATATAAATTTTAAACATAGCAAGTTTGATTGTCACGCCTTAAAACGGATCTATGGAATTTCTTACAAGAAATTAGATTCTATTGACTTAATATTACTGAGATACAAAATCATATAACCATATATCTAAAATATCCCCAATTATAGTTTAAAATAAGAAATATGATCTTAGCCAAAATATCTAACGATATGGTACTTAATTTATCCCCCCAACTAATTAAGAGGGAAGGATCACAATATAGTCTCAAGTATATATGGCTAGCACCACCCATATCTTTTTAGTATTTAATATAGAGAGTTTAATTTTGATGATGTGTCATATCAACAATTTTTCTCAATTATTTTAATTATTAATTAATATAGATAATTACATATATTTATTTAAGATTTAAATAAAATATTGATCAAATCAAAATTAATTATTAATTAAAATATAATGCAGATAAATACATGAATTTAATTAAGGATATGGATATGATCAAAATAAAATCAAATCATATTTGAAAGAAAAAAAATATATTTAATTTTTTCTTAACCTATATATAAGACCTATTATTCATTCAATTCACAGGCACCGGAATTATTATCCCAAAGCTTTCTTCAAGTTAGTATTCAATTTTTTATTTATTTTATTTTATTTTATTTTTTATTTAAATTTATAATATTTTATTTTTAATTCCTTTTAATTCATGCATATTTATTTCTTTTGAATTTCTTTATGCTTGATGTTCAATTTTTATATACTATTATTTATTTACTCTAATATGATTATAATTTTGTCATTAAACTACACAAGAATACAAAAAATTTTCTTTTTAAGTTTCTTCATGTTGTAAACCTTTTTATATGTAAATTATTCTCTTTAGGCATTTTTTTTTCAAATTCTAAAGAATTTATGATATTGATTTTTAATTTTGTTAAATTTTGGTATAATTTTATTTTTAATTTCTTTTAACTTTTATTTTTTTATTAATATAATTTAGTTTATTTATTTTTATTTTCTTTAATTTTGTGATGATCTTTTTTAACTTTTAAATTGACTTGATTTTTTTTTGTTAGTTTCGTTATTTTTTTCATTTATTTGATTCTCATAAATTTTGGTATAATTTTATTTTAAATTTCTTTTAGCTTTTTTTATTAATATAATTTAGCTTATTTATTTTTATTTTCTTAATTTTGTGATGATCTTTTTTTAACTTTTAAAATTACTTTTTTTTATTGATTCCATTATTTTTTTGATTTACACATTTATCAATTTTATTTATTTTATTTTTTAAATTTATTTATTTATTTTATTTTTTTTAATTATCACACATATATATGGATTTATTTTTTAAAATCACTTTTTTTATTGATTATATCGTTATAATTGGTGATATTTATTATTATTATTATTTTAATTTTATAATTATTTCGTTATATTTTTTATTTCTTTTTATTAATACATAATACTAAATTTATTTATTTTTAGGGTGATTCGGGATTTAACTAGATTTAATTGATTTATTTTAGGGTGTAATAAATAATTATTTTTCATAATTTTTCTCAATTATTTTAATTATGAATTAATATAGATAATTACATGTATTTTTTTAAGATTCGAATCAGAATTAATTATTAATTAAATTTTAATATAGATAAATACATGTATTTGTTTAAAGATTTGAATATGAATGTAATCAAATCATATTTGGAAGCATGAGAACTTTTATTCATTCACTTGAAATTATTCTACCGAACCTTATCTTCAAGTTAGTATTCAATTTTTTATTTATTTTATTTAAATTTATTTTGATTAATTATATTTTCTTTTTAATTTCTTATTTTTTTCAATTTTATTTTGATAAATGTTGGTATAATTTTATTTTAAATTTCTTTTAACTTATATTGATCTTACTTTATTTATTTTAATTCTCTTTAATTTAGTGATGATCTTTTTTTTAAATTTTAAATTTATTATTTTTTTTGTTAATACCGTTATTTTTTTTATTAACACATTTATACATTTGATTTCTCCAATTTATTAATTTAACTATTTTATTTATGTTATTTGGATTTGGTTATAATATTTTAATAAATAGAAATATTAAATTATTTATTTTTATTTTTATTAATATATATATGTATTGATTCCTTATAATTGGTGATATTTATCTTCTTTCTTTTTATGATAATTTCGTAATATTTTTTATTTTCTTTTTATTAAAACTTAATACTAAATTTATTTACTTTTAGGGTGATTTTGAGCTGTATCTAGGTTTAATTGATTTATTTTAGGGTATAACAAAATATTATTTTTTAAATTTTATTTATTGAATTATATTTTTTAAAATTGTAACTTTAAAACCCGTGTAATACACGGGATCCATACTAGTAAAAATATAAAAAAACATATACAATTATGAATAAAAATGTATACAATTTAATTGTTATTTTTTTTAATGAAAAATTAAGTGTAAAAAAATATTCAATTATTAAAAAAATGTATACACTATTGAATAAAAAGTTATATACACATGGATGCTAGTTTTTTTAATGAAAAACTTAATATGGAAAAAGTATACAATTATTAAGACACATATATAAAATAAAATAATATGTATACAAAATAGAATAAAAAAAATATATACATATGGGTGCACCCTTGCACCTGGTACACCTAATATCAACTCAATATATATCTTTCAAAAAAATTATTTTTTTATTGGAATTGGGAAGACAATATTGATCCCAACAACTCTAGGGCTATAAGGGCACATGATATCCTGTGATACTGGTGTAAAATTTCATGTAACATCTCTTTAGAGAATGACATGTGGCGTGTGGAGAAATTCAATCCTTGACCCCAAGCATTGGCTTAGGGTATAATTTTTTCTCATCTTTCCTACGTGTCACACCAAGGTAGGATCCATACCCGGTTATAAGGTGTATGAGAGCCCTGAGGGCGGTAGTTTCGTTGGGGTGCATGAGAGGGAGTATAGATGCCCTTTGTATACAAATGTAGCAGAATTTCTTGTCGATCACATCATTGAAAAGGTAAGGTATTTTCTGCTCTTCCCTACCCATTTTCTAATACATTCTTGGATAATTCTCTGCAGATTGGAAAAGCACACAAATTAGTGAGCATATGGAGAGTTGTTTTGACCGTAACTTTCACCGCAAAAGAAGAGGATGCACCTGAGGATGTGGAGGAATTCGACTTTCGAGCTTCTGGAATGCTTTATTAACCCCAATGGAGATGCCCCTGAATCCCTGATGATTCACCCACTGATTTCAACTGTTTCTAACTTGATGCCCCTGCTTACCAAAGACAAATGAAATTGATAATGTTTCGACAGTTTCTAATTTCATGTAATTTGTCCAAATTCTCATGGATTTCCATAAGTCTTACTTGAGTGTGGGTAGGGGTGTGCGGATCGGGATTCGGTACGGATTTTTTAAAAATTCGTACCAAAATTCGGATCGGATTTTAAAAAAAAAATTCGATATTGAATCTGTAAAAAAAAATCCGATATTGAATTCATACCGAAATTTGGTTCGATTCGGAATGGATTTTCGGGAAAACGGATTTTGACGTGCTGAGCGAATCGGATCCGATTTCTCATGAGATCGGAGTTTTGCACATATAAATATTTAGAAAAATATCAATTAAATTTAAAAAAAAAAACTAAATTTCCCATATCCAAATATAAATCAACGGACAACCAAAATAATCATTAAAAAAATTCAAAGTTTTAATAAAAGGTAATAATATTTTAAAAAGTAAGAAAAGACTTCTGTAATATTGCTTCACAGTTCACATGAGTTTCATAAGACATAAAAGAAGAAATAATATTTGAATAAAAAATTGAACTCGAATTGATGAAAAGTATTAGTGGTGCATTGCATTATTTCATAAATAATTCATATTATAAATAAATAATGATAAACTTTTAATGAAAAGTGATAATATATTTAATAAAAATTGATAATTATTTATAAAAGGTAAAATAGTTTTACATAAGACAACCTCATGCGTTGTCCTAAAAAATAATAGTACTAACATAAATAAAATTAATAATTTTAGATATTTTTTAAACCTTTAACTTTAAATTTAAGATGTATTTCAATTAAAATTTATATAATAATATTTAAGACTATCATTTAATTTTTGCATTTTATCTTCATTAAATAAATATAAAATATAATAATTACAACTGAATTTAAATAATAGAGATACCATTTACTTTATTCATTATATTCTCTGAAATAATAATTTGAATTTTGAATATATTATTTTATTTTTTTAAAAATTTATTTTACTTTATAAAATATTGTATATATTTTCTAATATACAGTAATAAATAAATATTTAGAGCATTAGATATATTTTTAAATTATTATTTGTAATTATCTTTAATTTATTAATTATGATTACACTATAATAAGTAGAGTAAAATTAATTAATTCATGAAATATAAAGTATTAACTATAAATAATAAAATAAATATATTATATATAATTTTTATGCATAATTTAAATTCGGTTTTTCGGTACGATTTGGTTCGGTTATATCCAATATTCGCTACGGAAAAACGAAAAATATCCAAATCCGTACCGAATAAAATTTGATTCGGTGCGGAAAAAGTCAAAAAGTCAACGATTTTTGGGTTGAGGATTAATTCGGTGTGGTTTCCAGTTAAATCCAATATCCATGCATACCCCTAAGTGTAGGTGGTGGTTGGGTTGACTATGCAACTTGTTGGTAGGTGGTGAGGAAGTGTTACTTTATACAATCTGGATACAAACGTGCACTTATATGTGTATAACTTTTTATTCAATATTATATACATATTTCTTAATAGTTTTATACATTTTTACATTTAATTTTTCATTAAAAAAACTAACATCTATATATATAACATTTTATTCATTAGTGTATACATGTTTCTTAATAATTATATAGAGTACTTTTTACACTTAATTTTTCATTAAAAAAACTAACGAAAAATTCACTAACAAAATGTATACATTATTATTCATAATTATATATGTTTTTATCCATAATTGTATATGTTTCTAAAAGTGGGTGCACCGTATCCTAAGATGTACATGAGTATTAGCCAAAGTAAAATTATGATAAACCTTAATTTAAGAAAAAGAATTAAAATTAGGCAAAAACTTGTGTGTCCCGGGGACAGACCGTGCGTCCATACCCTTTAGTATTAAATTGTACTCCCTCCGTCCCACCCAAAGGGTCCATTTTTTTCATTTTGAATGTCCCACCCAAAGAGCCATCTTTCCTTTTTTACACATATTGGACCACACACACCCACTAATACAATTAAAATATGGGTCCACGCTCCCACTAATACAACTACCCACTACACATTAAATAATAATATTTCTTAATTCACGTGCAAAAAGAAAACACTATCCTTTGGGTGGGATAGAGGGACTATACCTTTTAGTATAAAGACGTGTGCCCTTTATATTCTGGAAAAAAATAAAAATATTAATGAAAAGTATATACCCTTAATATAAAATGTTGTATCCTTTTTAATTAAAATGTATACCTTACACACTTTTTGCACCTGGGATACAAGACACCTACTCTTAAAATTAAACCTTCAAATGAAACACTCATAAAATAAAACCCAAAATTGAAATATAGTTGTTAGTATAGTTAGCTGTTAATTTACCAAGATCCAATGAGAATTGAACTTGAATTTCTCATTTAAGTGAAGAGCCGAATAGTCAGCTAGGGTTATTTTGGTCGACTATATGTTGTATTAGGAAATTGATTAAGAATGGAATCAACTGATCTTGTAATTGGTACGTTTAATCAGTTGAAATCCCGATCTCATTTGAAATAACTATTCTGTTAAAAAATAATGTAATATGATCCATCCGATATTATTTATTCCACAATTTAAGGAATTAATATTTTTTTTTATTTTTATATGTAGTTTAAAACAGTATGTATTTTTTTATCTATACATATCTATTTATAATTATATAATAATAAAAGAAGTTATTTTTTTTCTTAACATTTAATATTAATTAAGAACTTTAGTAATTAATTATTTATTAAAAAATAAAATGTTAAATGGTTTGAAATCTTTAAAAAAATCATATACGAAGTATTTAATATACCATCCCATTAAATTTTTTTAATTAAATTAAATTATTTAAAAGTTTATATACTCCATTAATCCAATACTCTTATTATATAGTGGAGTAATAATAATTACAATGACAAAGTCTTGTGATGTCTAAGGTAAAATCATTTTACATTATCGTAATTAATTATCATATTCACTATAACAAGTGAGTATCAATTTTTTTATATTAAAAATTGTTCATAAAATAATTTACTAAACAATTATCACTTTTCTTTAGTGATAATATCACTGTTTAAGCGTCGCATGTGACGATTTCTTTGCTTAATTACAATGTACTGTTAACAAAATTAAGACTTTAATAATTACAATGGAGTATTAATGATAGTTACGGTGATCATAATCTACTACAAAGTTGCACTGCAAAAAATATATATACAACCAAAGGAAGGATGAATTATGTTCATTCAGACCTCTGGGAACTTTCAAAAACTATAACCAGAGGTGGAAGAATATATATATATATATATATATATATATATATAATGACCATAATTGATGACTACTCAAGGAAGCTGTGGGTATATGTTCTGAGAACCAAGGATGAAACATTTTCTACATTCAAGATTTGGTTAACAGAAACAGAAAATAACACTGTGAGTAGTTTGAAGTACTTGAGGACAGATAATGGATTGGAATTTGTGTCTGAAGAGTTCAATTCATACTGCAAGGAAAAAGGGATTAAGAGACACAAAACTGTCCCTGGAACTCCACAACAAAATGACATTGCAGAAAGAATGAATCTGACACTTTTGCAAAGAATTAGATACATGTTGAGTAGTACATGCTTAAGTAAGATATTTTGGGGAGAATTAGCTGCAACTGCAGCTTGCTTGATCAACTTATGTCCTGCTACAACTCTGAATTTTAATACTCCAGAAGAAGTCTGGTCAGGTAAGGTTCCAAGCTACTCACACCTTAGAGTTATAGGCTGTCAAGCCTATTCCCATGTGAAACAGGATAAATTGGAACCTAGAGCAATTAAATGTATTATGATTAGTTATCCAAAAGGTATAAAGGGGTATAAACTGTGGTGTTATGAAGAAAATAGACTCTTGGTTAGTAGAGATGTTGTTTTTATTGAAGATAAGATGCCATTGATCAAGGATGATCAGAGAAGAGAGTCTGAGCTTGAGGTGGAGCCTCAAAACATGAACATATCAGGTGAAAGTGAAGAGAACTCCACTAACAGAGATACAGATGGAGTATTAAGAGTTAAAGAATAACCTAATACCTATCAACTTGCAAGAGACAAACAGAAAAGGACTATAGTGCCACCAGCAAGGTATGTGGAAGCTGATATAGTAAAGGAATTACTCAAATTAGAGTTTGAGATGAAGGATCTTGGTGAAGCTAAAATGGGTATGGAAATAAGCAGAGACAGACCAGCTGGAATACTTGTGTTGAAACATCAATCTTACCTTGTTAAAGTACTCAAAAGGTACAATATGGATCAGTGCAAGCCTGTTACAACACCTGTCAAGCAAGGGTTAAGTCTGTCTCTACTTGGTGGAGCTAAATCAGACAGAGAAATAGCTGAAATGAGCAGGATTCCATATGCAAGTTCAGTGGGCAGTCTTATGTATGCTATGGTTTGTAGTAGGCCTGATCTTACTTATGTAATGAGCTTGATTAGTAGATTCTTAAGTTGTCCAGGGAAGCAGCATTGGGAGGCAGTCAAATGGGCATTGAGGTATGTCAAGGGAACTGAACAAGTTGGTTTAAAATTTCAAAAAGGGGAAGCAAAATCAGGAGTTGTCATTGGATATGTTGATGCTGATTTTGCAGCAAATTTGGATTCTAGGAAGTCTCTTACAGGAAATGTGTTTAATATGTATGGTACATCAGTGAGCTGGAAGGCAAGCCATTAGTCTGTAGTGGCATTATCAACTACATAAGTTGAGTTTATTGCTTTGACAGAAGCAATTAAAGAAGGAGTATGGCTTGTTGGTTTGCTGAAAAAATTGGGGGAATATCAGGATACTGTAGTGGTGTATTGTGACAATCAAAGTGCAATACACTTAGCTAAACATCAGAGATATCATGAAAAGACCAAACACATTGATATCAAGCTATACTTTGTGAGAGATATGGTGGATAGTGGATTTATTGAAGTAAGAAAGATTGATACAGCTGTGAATCCAACTGATGGACTTACTAAAGCATTGCCAGCAACAAAATTTGAGCTGTGCAAGACTTTAGTTGGTTTGTTTTCAGACATACAGGTTGCTGCTCCTTAAAAGCAGCAAAATGGGGAGAAGGACTCGAGTTTGAGCATGTATATATCTAAGGTGGAGATTGATAACAATAAATACATGCATGGGGTGTTTCACACATGGATTATGTTCATTGGATGCTGAAGAATGATCTTCACGTGTTACATGCAAGCTGGAAGCAGTTGGAGTTGTTACAACAACTCAAACAACACAATTGGTGAAAATTGCCAAACTGGTGCAGTGTTGAGCAGCTGACTTTGGAGCAGTTTTTGGGAAGTTTATCTAGTTACTTGTGACTGGCTAGATGACTGCATCTCAACTACTAAGTGGGGGCTATCTAGTGGAGGTTTAACCGGATCAATAGGTTAAGGGAGTAGCAAGATATAATGTCTCAAAGTAGCTTGATCACAACACTTCTTCAATCTGAGTTTGACAGTTTTTGCAGCTTCTTTTTCTTTCTTCTTGTTGCAGATTGATATCAATCCAATCTGAGTTGTAAGCATTGAGTGATAATAAAAGTTCTTCTCCCCAAAGTGGATGTAGATTATTCATAACCGAACCACTATACATCTTTGTGCAAGTTTACATTTCATTTCAAGTTCTATTATTTTATATGTTTTGATTCTTGAGTGTTTGTGAGTTTCTTGTGTGTTTATCACATCAATTGGCGACGTCTATGGGAATCTAGACACACAGCAAGCATTCAAGATGAACACTACAAGATTTGATGTTGAAAAGCTCTCAGAGAAGTCAGATTACAACCTATGGAAAATCAAGATGAAGGCAGTTCTAATGCAGCAAGGTCTGATGGAACAAATTATAGAGCATACATGAATTTTATGAGTTCCTCAAATTATAGAGCATACATGTACACATTATAACAGCACTCCTTTCCAAATCTCCAAATATACGAAAACTGCAAAATCCGTCAAAGATAACTGAAAAATTCTCCAAATTGCAGAATTCCAAACGTACTTTCCAAGGATGAAACCTATCGAGTCATTGGCATTAGGGTTGTTATGATCTTGATGGAGAAATCTAATTAGATCTTTGATGCTGTGATGGAGTGTATCGGTGTTTGAATAATAATGCGGTGGTTGAGGTGATCGAAATGGAAGGAGACGCAGACACATTGCGTGTTTTACTCGATGGGAATCAGAACCATGGTTCATTCGATAGTGAGGCTACATAAGAGTACGGTGGTTGATGCTCTGATTGCCATCGTTGGAAATGTTCTATTGCTGAAAAACTTATTTTAGTTGTTTTCAGAGTGTTAAAACTTAGGATTTCTTCTATTTGTTAAGTAATGTTTAGTGTTTTGATAAGTAATGCTTAGTGTGTTAAAAAAAACTTACGAGAACTTTTATTTGTTTACTATATTAATGGATATTGGTACTTTGACCTTATGATTGAATGAATAATTGTGAATTGTATATATAAAATGTACTGTTGGTTGGAATCGCGCAGATGGTGTGGAGTTCTTTACTGAATTTTTTTGCTGGTAGTGATGGATAGTTTTCTATAAAAGTGTAATGTTCTTTCTTTTTAAAATTGTAATGTTCTTTCTTCATCCTTGTAATGTTTGTATGTGAAAAGTATAAAATAACTGAAAAAATTGAAAAATCCTTCAGATCTGGCAAAATTTCATCCTAATGTTTGTATGTGAAAAGTGTAAAATAACTGAAAAAAACTGAAAAATCCTCCAAAGCGAAAACTACAGAATTCCGAATGTTCCAAACTGATGTTGATAATGGATTTATATTTTGATGTTGTGTGCTAGAGCTAAGTAGGTTCCAAACTGATGTTGATAATGTATTTATATTTTGATGTTGTGCGCTAGAGCTAAGTAGGTTCCAAACTGATGTTGATAATGGATTTATATTTTGATGTTGTGCGCTAGAGCTAAGTAGAATAGCGAGTTTCCATTCCTTTTTTCATGTCATACCCATGTCGATTAGTTTCTATTCCTTTTTTCATGTCATACCCATGTCGATTTAGTTTTACTTTTTTGATTTCGGATCCAAAACATTTTAAAAGGTTTTGAGTTTTGACACAAATGTATAAGAAGTATTCATGTGATTTTATTGTCTATTATTATTATGTATTTTAAACAATTCCTTCAGCTTCTATTGCATCCGTGTATGACCGATCTTATTTTCGTTTGTGACCAATCTTATTTTCGCTTGCATTCATCTTGTTAGATTTTTTGGTGATATGATGTCTTTTTCTTTAGAATGAGTGGAATCTTGTGGTTGACTTTGATAAGGTTTAGTTGGTCTGTTAGATGAGAATTTTGAGATAACTAATACGTCCTATAAATGAAGTTATTCAAAGATTTTTCTTTTGGACTGGTGGATAGCTTGTAAGAGATCAATCTTTGAAAACCAATTTTTGCCCTCAAAACAAATGAAGTTTCTCTTAAGATAATTTTATGGTCATTTTAATGAGCTAGATTGCAGCTCCAATTGCAATTGCCCATTGATTTATGTCCTTTTTCATTCAAATCATTGAGTTTTGAGTTTATGTTTTTGTCTGTAACCCACCATCACATCTCTTTGTGCAAAGAGGTTGTATATGTGATATTGTGCGCATACTGTTTGTAAAATATTTCAACTTTAAAATTATTAGATTTTAAAATATTTTTAGTTATTTTTACCTTGTGATTGAATTAGACACACATACTCTTCCTGATCCTATCACACTAATTTTCTCGAAATAATACCTGAAATTTTTGTGTATAGTGAGAAGCTTTCTCTAAACATGAGGAGTTCATGCTTTATTAGCTACATAGGGGAATTTAACCTCTTTGATCTTTAGCAGAATTCTTCAAATTTGTGAGTCATAATTCTAAGAAACTATTGTGGTTATCTTCCAAAATTCATATTCCAAATGTCTTCCCCTCAGAAATAATGTTTTCCAATATTCATATTCCAAATGTCTTCCCCCTCAGAAATAATTTTTTTTTAATAATCATCTAAGTTTCCAAATTATACAGACCGATAACTAATAGATGTATCAGATGTCTAATATTAATTATTCTAAAGAATAAAGGTTATATAGTTAAATCATTTCTACTCGTGACAGATTGACAAATAAGATCCTCTCGCTACACAAGCAAAAATAATAAACATGCACAAGACAAGACAATGATGTATATGACTAAGGACAGATCAACAAAAGAAGAAAAATATAAGTCTAAAAATCAGCACATCAATAAGAAACAAATATGGAGTCAAATTTTATAATGGACATATTTTTAATTTTTTCTTTTGAGCCCACTTTTTATGTAGATGTTTAAAAATGCCCAAAATAACAAAAAAGACTTTGACTCGATAATGAAACGATTGTAATTTTTTAAAAAAGTCATTATCGAGTCAATTTTTTTATATGAAAAAGTTGACTCAATAATGACTTTTTTCAAAAATTACAATCGTGTCATTATCGAGTCAAGGTCTTTTTGTCATTTTGGGCATTTTTAAATATTCACATAAAAAGTGGACACAAACAAATTTTTTAAAACTTGAATGCCCCCTATCGTGTAATCCCCCGTAAATATGTTGTAGAATTCTATAACCTAGTCTAGACCATCAATCCAACGTGATTCATACCTTCAAAATTCTTAGAACTATTCAGAAAAGTACTAGCTCATGGTGTTACAAGCAACATCGATGGTTAAAAATAAAAACTTACTCATAAGTCTATAATTTATAAATGTGAAAAATAGAAAAAGAAAAACCTTAGATATGGCGTGATGCTCCATTCTCTCCTCCATGATTCTGAATCTTCTCTGTTCTCCTTTCCAAATAAGCAAATACTGATGAACTCTCCAGGTACAGATGGGTGAATGTTTGAAATTTTGTGTAGCCCCAAGGGGCGTGGTGGTGTGAATGGATGGGAGTACTATAGAATTGGAGTGTTGCATCTGAAACTCCTCCAATTACTTATTTTTATAATTGAGGGCTTACTCCCTCCGTCCTGCTGATAAGTGTCTGTTTGCTTTTTACACGTGAATTAAGGAGTATAATATTTTAAATTGTAATAAGAGAACTAATATTTTGATGTGTAGTGGGTAGTTGTATTAGTGTTGAGTATGGGCTCCATGTGTAGTGGGTTGAGTATAATAATATTATTGTGTGTCACATCAACCAAAAAAGGAAATGAATACTTTGTATTAGGACGAACCAAATAGCAAAATAGACACTTATCAGCGGGACTGAGGGAGCATAAGACTTGGATTCCACCTCAAAAGAAGATTTTTCACGTCAAAACACGCATCGGGCTCAAAATTGGATCGCCGGGAAATGGCACGGGCCTTGCCGTCTGGTACGTGCTGCACAAAATTGGCAACTCGTGCCACTCATGCTGCCCATCAGCAGCTAGCGCGACCTCATTGTTTTAATTATACTTTATTTATCCAAATCTAATGAGGTAATTTTTTTTTACCAAAACGATCCTCTCTTCTGTGGCATTCCAACCAAATCCATTTGAAAGTGGCACAAGTCATGCTAAAAGTGGCACGAGTCATGCAGATGTTGGGCGTGCTGATTCGTGGCCAGCACGACCTGGCTCTCGTGCTAGTCACTGGCCGGAATGACTTGATTGTGGGCAGCATGACCTGACGCTCGTGTTGGCACGAGTCGTGTCGTGTTGCATGATCTCTTTTTTCACTCGATTTTAATTCAAACTTCTGATTTTGCTCTTTTTACCCCCCATTTTCTACTTTAAAACACAAAATAACATGTCATATGCATCTCTAACTCAAATATATTATAAGGAACTATATGATGCGCAAATACAAACACAAATTTTACAAAACGGTGTTAAATCGAACTTTAAAACATACATATTTTCACACTCATCAAGTGTCATAATATGATTTAATACAAACACATTTTAACTACCAATAAAATATTAAACATATTTTGTCTATATAATAAACACACTTTAATAATGAATTAATACGTCTCATATATATCCATCTTACAAAAAATTTAAAAGTTAATATTAAAAAACAGACTATATACATACAAAAATGAGGTCAATTATCTTGTTCATCCTAATGCACGAATTCAAATTCGTGTATTAACCTTCAAAAGATGTACATATATTTAAAAAAGAAAGTACACTAATGAATAAGAACTTATATAGTAATTTGTTACAAATTATTTGTTAGTGGTTTTAATGAGTATTGAATTAAAAATATATATATTTATTAAAAAAAATCATAAATATATTATTAAATGAAATTAATATGGATATGAATACGTAAAATATAACTAATAAAAAAAGGCATAATGATAATTATTAGGGTGTTACCTAGTGGTAAGAATCCATTTTCAATCCAATAAAAAAAAATTAATAATAAACTATTTATAACTTGAATTATTTTTTCTATTAGGACAGTAATTAATAAAAAATAGTAGATATTTGAAAATTTTAAATCATGAATTGATAATTTTATATTTTTCACACACATAATTGACAAAAAAATTGACCCCGAAATGAAAATTTTTATATTAGGCGCTTAACAAGAACACTTCCAATTGTATTAGTATATACATGCGGCTGGTTTGGTAAGATATAATATGGGTTTTCATACAATTAGTAAGGCCTTGTATGTTGTTTGGCAAGTGACTCTATTTTGTGAATTGCCCATTATTATTATCTTGTTCGGTAGATTAGCATTGTATCTTGTAACATTGTTAATACCACGCTCATGGCTATATTATTATTGTGGATCGTACAGTAAATCCATACAACAACTCTCATTTTAGATGTTTTATACATAAATTCTTGAAGCCAATACCATTGTGTTTTTTTGCTATTGAACTCTCTCCAAAGCTTCGTCTATACTCTTGCAAGACTCTTTCTGCAGAGTTCTTTGTATTGAGAGGCCAAAACTATGTCATATCTTCTGTTGCACCTTCAATCAGATGACCCATCGATCATGATTTACTCGCCAATAGAAATGTCTTTTCATCATTCATTTTGCCCACAATTGGGACAAAGCCCGTATGTAGATCAATGTTATTTGTTAATTTTGGATGAATATTTGAATAAATGCGTATTTAGAATTGGGAAAATAGATTTTTTTGTCTGCTAACTTTGCCCAATTTTGAATTTAGTCCATAAGTTTTTCACTTTTTGAAAATCGTCCATTATATTTGCAGAATTTTAAAAATCGTCCATTATATTTGAAAATTTTGAAAATCGTCCATCATGTTTATCAAGTTCAACAATATCGTCCGTTTCAACAGGTCATTAGCAGGTTATTCTAAAAAATAAAAATAAAAAATATGTAAAATATATATATATACTATTTTAAAAAAAAGTCTCCATTAAAAATTTATATTATACTCTCTCCGTCCGCCCGAAAGAGGGCATTTTGCTTTTGTGCACGTTGATTAAGAAGTATTGTTATTTAATGTGTAGTGGGTTGTTGTATTAGTGGGAGTGTGGATCCCATATTTTAATTGTATTAGTGGGTGTGTGTGGATCTCATGTGTGTAAAAAAGGAAGTGACCCTCTTTGGAACGGAAAACCAAAATGGAAAAAATACCCTCTTTCGAGCGAACGGAGGAAGTATCAATATTTAGTCAAATTTGCTCCACTTTATTAATGGGATTAATATTGTTTCTTTGGTATACGGAAGTTAAAAATGAAAAGTGAGATAAAATTGGTTAAATAAAAATATGATATAGATTAATTGGGGTGAAAATATTCAAATGACCTGCCATAGCAGGTCAAAGGACCAAAATGTTGAATTTTATGAAGTTAATAAACTAATTTCAAAATTGTTATAAAATTAACGGACTAATTTCAAAATTAAAAAAGTTAATGGACTAATTTATGAATGAAAGTTAGCGGACGAAAAAATTTATTTTCCCTTTAGAATTTATCTTATATACTTTGCTTTCAGTGAATTAATTTGGATTATTCTGAATGCTTGTCCCTTGCTTTTTCTTTTAAAAAAAAATTGTGCTATAGCCTTTTCGACGAGTTCAATTTTCTAATTGCTTCAATTAGGATTGCAAGACTTAATTCCAGTAGAAGTTGAATATTTTGATTTTGAATGTTTAAACTTTTAAGTTCTGATAGTAGGTTGATTTGCAAAAAAGTTTAACTAGAAAGTTGATGAATATTTTGGATGAGTAGAAATTATTTTGTGGAGTTACTTGACTCATAGTTATCATTATGATGAGTAATTCCTCTGAAATTCATGTTTATTTTTCTTTCATTAAGGGGGATAGTTATTCAAAATTTTTATCAAGATTTTCTTAAATGTGCAAGATCTCTTCATTTTAAATCTTATTCTGTTATGAGATGAGGATGTAAATTATTTTCTATTTTCAAATTAAAAGGGGAAAGAGGAGGATATAAAGAGTCATGGAATTGAAATGTTAATTTAGCTAAGACTACCTTTGGTTATCAAGTGAGATGACGTTATGGGAAATTGGCAATACATCATCATTCATATAACTAATAACACATGGTGTTGTTTTTGTTGTGTTTCTTGTTAAACTGGAGTTCATTAATTTCTTATGCCATTTATATGTCAGCTGGTCAAAGAAACTAGCAATGGATGACATAGTGAAAATATCAGTCAAATAGAGAGAGTTTTCGACAAATGAGATCATCTGTTACATGTTGGTGTTTCATCTCTTATTGCACGAATTAAATACTTGTCACGTGTCATAATCAAAATTCAATACATGCACCATGAGTTTAATGGTCATTTGTAGGGTATAGTTTTTTTATATAAAGAAACACCAATGTAACATGGAATATGTAACAGGGGATTCAACTTGGAGTTTTTGGTGTATTAAATTTCTCATTAAAGGAAAACTATAGAATAACAAGAATACAACTCCCTAATCAATTTTATTGCTTGCAAGAATGAAAATATTAAAAGCATCTCATCCAAATGTTGTTGCTGAAATTAATAGAGTAGAACATTGCCAATGGTGGTGTTTGTGTTAGAAGAATTTCCCATCGAGTCACTTAATCTACTCGTGACTTGGTGGGGCCTCTGAGATTTCAGAGGAGGAGATTGAGAATTTGTGTTCATTGTGTAGTCTGATTAATTACACCAAGAAATGGTATCAATATTAATATTACCTACCTAACACCTAATTATATTATTATTATTCTTATTCTTTATACATTCTATCAAACAAGAACACCTAATTATATTATTATTATTCTTATTCTTTATACATTCTATCAAACAAGAACACCTAATTCTATCAAACATTCATATTCTTTACACATTCTATCAAACAAACTCCTTCAAATTTATAATTGACAAACTCTTGAACGTTACTAAATTGTGGCAATTAAATCCTAATAAAATATATTTCAAAAAAAAAACCTATAATAAGTAAATAGTTGTATAACACTATTAAACACTCCCAAGACTTTTTCCACAAAATAAGAGAAATCGAAAAGAACAAGAAAGCATAGTCCTATTAAGTGCAGATAAATTTGTTGTTCACTAGCCCTAAGAGATGAAATACTTTCTCAAGTAGCAGGAACGAATTTAAATCCAACAGCTAATAATGCATTACTTCACATCATCGTCAAGTGTTAATAAATTGGGACAATTTTCAAATGAAAAGCTCCCTCTTCTCCAACCCACAACCTCTGACATGCACTTGAGGTTCACTCCGACTTTACCTGTCAACCACAATATTAAACAAAGTTATATTCATTATATTGAAGAACATGAATGCCGTTTTAAATTGAAAACCGTCCAGTGAGACAATGAGATACCGATCTGGATCTGCTCCTGCTTCGACTTGGGCTCCTGCTCCTACTAGCACTCTTGGGTCTAAATTTGAGAGGCTGCAGTACCAGAAAGTTGGAAGAAACAAAATATAATATACAATTATTAATAAATCAGTGGTCAGACTATCATCCGAGAATCGCGACCAATCTGGTTAAGACCAGATTATCCCCATATGCAAGAGATTGGGACTGTATTTGGACTTCCTAAAACCTCATTTATACAGAAACTTTATACTAGAGAAAAAAATTACGTGAGCATATATAGCTATCAGATGTACACTTACAGGTGATTCTGATCTAGATTTGGAAGGAGATCTGCAAACATTTCAATCAACATAAAATTAACTACTTAAAAAAAAAATGAAGCCATTGATCCAGAGAAAAATGAGCATTATACGCCATACAAGATAAAAAGTAACCAAACATATTATAATTGCTACCTGACTGAGATTCAAAGAAAACCCCGAGACCAAAGGACAGAGTTTATGCAAATATGACAATGCCCCCCGTGCTTTACCATTAACTTAAAGCATATGGATTTCAAACACTAAAATCATTATAAAGGAATGTTTCAAATCTAGTATTCATCTTGTCCATTCATTTTCTTCAAACATCTTTTACTGGACATCAACTCATGCACCATGCTAAATGAAGTTTTTACCATTTGCTGCAGGTGCTCAGCAACTTAACAGCATATTGCCACAAAGAAATGAGTCGCATGAAATTGAGCACCGCAAGCCATCAAGATCCTAACATGCAATCCCCATATCGCCAGGAAAAGCCAAATCTAAGAAGAAAAAAAAGAAGGCAGTCTTGATAGCCTTAGTACCATATCCTTAACGCACGTGCATCCTTTTCAACAAACTATCTTCCTATGAAGAACTAGAGCACAGAGAAACCAGAAGGGGAGGATTACAAATAACATGTACAATCAATAAGTTTTCAAAACTCAACAGCAATTAACCAAAAGTAAAAGATAATAGAACTGCTGCTCATAACATTTGACTGGCATGGACTATGGGAGTTCTGAGGGAGGTTCCTTTCCGGAGGCAAATTAGCAACAAAGTCCATAATTTATTTCCCAAAAAAAAAAAAGAAAAAAAAAACTTGTACAATAAAAAGTTTCTCAGTAGTTTTTTCATTTAGAAAGACGAGGATGTGATATTCAAAAAAAAAAATACATGTACTTCAATGAATTGAATATCTGAATCACTTTCCTAATCCTTGAAGTATGTATTCGTATTCTCCATGAATGATTCTTCTTTTATGTTTGATAGGAAATCCATTATCAATCCAAATTTAAAATTCTTAGATGTACATAGTCCACTGCCACTTCAGCAGTGGCATTTGATCATGACATTACAAGTCATCTAGGACTAGGAAGGAAAAAGGTAGGCCACCAGTAAAGGGCAGAATAAGTAGCTCAAGCAAACATCATAGGAACCATGAGCTGCACTACAAAAACACTTTAACTAAAGAACATCACAAATAATCACATGGAAAAAGTCTTACCTTGATATAGAGCGATAAGGTGATGGTGATCTAGATGCGACAGATCTTGAACGAGAACGTTCCCTAATTGGAGAAGCACTGTAAAACAAAGTTAGAGAAAGATTCTTTAATCAAGGGTTGAAAAGTCGATTGGACTGAGTTTTTCACACTGCTACCTTCTACTCTTGTCCCTATCACCGGGACTGCGGCTGATACTTCTGCTTCTAGAATATGGAATCCTACTAGGACTCCGTGAATAACTGTATCTCCTATCATACTCCTCCACCTATATTTCAAAATGAATGAAGACCATATAGAATTCACAATTCAAACTTCATCTTAACATACCCGTATATGAGCCCGAGAATACTGATTTCGGAAGAGAGAATCATCAAGCTTCCTTATCTACTAACAGAAACAGGAAACATGTAACAGCAAAAGGTCATGTAAGCAAACGCAAAAGTTAATAAATTGGAATAGTACACAATTTGATGAAAGAAAATGGCATGTTAGCTTCAAAAGCCAAGTAAATTAGCTCACCGCATATTTCATGTCATCGTAGTTTGTGTAGTCAACAATTCCTCGCATGCCTAGAAGAAATATACTCACATCAATTTCAATGCCTAGAAAACCACCTATAACTACATCAACACCACCAAGAAGCTAATACAATAGCAAACCTAAAGGTAATTCTATTAAGAAAATATTTTTCAGAAAATAATAAAAAACGCTTGCAGCTTATTCAACCTCAAAAGATCTGCACAACAAAGAGTTAAATTTATAAATGCAAACACCAAAATCTTGCAGTTTTTTTATACCACCTGGGAATGTAAGTAAACACTGAAAAATAAAAAATATCTTACCATCACGGTCACGGTACACTTGAGAGAAACACACATCTCCAGCTCGACGCATGTGATCCTAAACCCAAGACCAAAAAACAAGGCACTGGGTTAGCAGAAGTGCAAAAAATTACAGTAGCTCACAGAAACACAGACCCCTTCAAATCAACATCCCCCCACCCCCCCACCCTCCAAAAAGAAAAGGTTTACCTTCAAGTCTTGCCATGATGCAGAAGAAGGAAGTCCAGTCACCAACACTGCAAATAAAAAATGCCATTAAGAATTATCTGCTAAATGTTGCACAATGTACAACATAGTTACATAAAAAAATTATAAATATACTCATTCTGGCAAAAACCTCCTACCCCGGTAGTCAGAACGCCTTGAAGCTCCACCACGACTGCTCCCACTACTGTAGCTACTGTACCGGTCATATGATGATGATCCCCGACCCCCATGAGCTAATTCAACCTACATGCAGACACAAATTGCAGAAAATTTGTTTAGGTCCAAGGCTTCAACTTTATCATCATATTACAAGTACTATGTATCTGACCCGTAAACGACAGCCATCAAAATTATAACCATCTCGCCCACGAATGGCATCCTCAGCATCACGAGAATCTTCAAACTAAAAAAACAACATTGATTAATCCTTCTCTAACTAACATACAAAATCAGAATCATTAAAAAAATCCATACAAGTTACACAAATAAGTAACTCATTAGGACTAGTATTTATAGCGCAATGAATACGCCTTTATTTTAGTCTACAGAAATAATAGTTTTCTACCTTGAAACATCAACTAACCTCAACGAAAGCATAACCAGGAGGTCTTGGTGGAATTTTCAAATCGATATCAACAATAGGCCCATACTGCAGGCAAACCATGAAAATTTTACATTAACATAAACCATAATTTCAAATTAATACTAAGGGAAACTAATTATGCCTAACCAAAAGAACAGTAGAGACTCGCTAAGGGAATAGAAAATGTTTGTAAGGAAGTTGTGTGTTTTGTGTTTGTGGTGGGGGGGGGGGGGGGGGTGTTGTTAATGTTTAATCATCATGAATCATATAATAAGAATAATGTGCATAAATCCACAAAGTAACAAATAAATAAATAAAGACCCAAAAGCTCCAAAACAATCTGCAAATAATATGTAATTCTCAAGGCGCTCTTGAAAAACCTTAATTAGCACTTTGGTTCCAAATTACGGTTAATTGATATTTATATGAAAGATTGATAAAATCTCTTAATTTTATCAATTAAATTACCAAAATAATGGTGAGGGAGGATAAATATTGAATTAACTGCTTCAATAAACAGTTCAGAGAGTTTTGATAACTGACTGAAACCATAAATCTTCTCAGTGTGCAATATACCCCTATCTGAAATAATGAAACATTATGATCCATGAAAGAACATTGATTAACTGAGAAGTGAAACAGCAAAAACATTTTAGGTGAAAAAGTGCTCGCCTTTATGTTCCATTTTTGTGCTTTTAGGCTCTGACAAGTTTCCCAAATAATAAGTATGGGCAGTATGAACAAATAAATAAAATCTACAATGAACATAATTAGGAAAAAGCGTGCAACATTCTAAACTGCAAAAACATACCTAATGCAATCAAAGAACACCAAAATAAAAATCAGAATACAAAGAACGGTTTCAGCTGAAAACATATAGTCAAGTGATTTTAGAAATTAACCTTGTAAAATAAATCTTCAACTTCATTCTCACGAATATCCCCTGGAAGATTGCCTACATAAATAGTTCTGCTAGATCGACCCATCCTTTCTGTAAAAGACAATAAAATTCACTGGTTAACACACATATAAAACAAATTAGACATGCCTATACAAGGACAGCTTTTTGGGTTGCCCCACTCAACTCCAAACAAATTTATCAAATTACTAACTGTTTGCCAATCCTTCATGATTCGTAAGAATACCACAGAAATTGCTCAATGAGATGCCAGATAGTATTCCAAATTGGAAAATTTGCACCCAACATAAAAGATATAGGAGTAAGTTGGACATGTAATCAATATATCAATCAGGAAGGTCTGTGCATGAAATTAATATATCAATCAACATAATATTTTCTCTTGGTTCTCTTGTAAGGATACGGTGCACTTTTAAATATATATATAATCTACTCCCCAATGTCATAAAGCGAAACACATCTACAGCTCAATTTTCCAGGAATGAAATTATGAGCCATTGTTGACATACAAGTTTCAACAATATATTTGTGGTTTGATCTCTCCCCACGCAGATGGAATGAGCAAAACTGCACTGCAGCCCATCCAAAACAAAATTTTATAAAATGAAAGATTGCAAAATATTTTAGAGATATTGTCATAATTTGGCCATCCAAAACAACTGCAATATCCAACCATGTGATGTTGGGAATGACATGGTCCAAGTTTTAACTGGAGAAACCTATAATTTCTAATCCATTCTTTCTTGTAGTCTCACCTTGGACATGTATAAATGCAGATCATAGCAATTATTTCTACACTGCAAAACTAATCCAGCAGAGAGAATGGCTAAATAACAAGATTATGAACTTGACACAATAATCTCGATTTATTGATAAAATTTTGAGTAGCCAGTTGTAAAGGGTGCAGTTGAAATGAACTTTGACGAAGACAATGTAAGCTTAATGTAAGCGCAGGGATTTCAATTTAGAAAAAATTAGTAACTAAATAGTATAAAATCCAATGAATGTATATTAGAACTACAAATGATGCAGTATCTACAATATCTTCTATGAAGCACTAAGGCACTAAAAAATAATCCATGTTATTTTTAATTGCAATTTGAGAATTTGGCCAAACTTCAAAATACAATTAAAACTAAAGAGGCCTATTCATAGTTACAATTTAAAAGGAATCTTAATAGTTAATACAATCATAATCTATGAAAATATCATAGTTCATTATATTTAATATTCTCATAAATTATTAACCAAAAAAAAAATTTATGTTTTGGTTATTCGAAAAATTGTTCTCAAATCAATTTATGATAATATTAAGTTAACCTGTAAGAATAAGGCAGGATAGAAAATTATATGCAACAAAGGTTATTAGTTACCATTTACGAATTTGAAAAAGTTCTACAGCAATTTTCACTTCAAATTTTAACTTAAGAACAAGACAGTGTCGAATTTTTTACAAAAAAAATAGCATTTACTAATTTGTAAAAGTTTTACAGCATTTTCACTTCGTTCTAACACTGAATAACCTTTCCCACCTAAGGCGACCAAGACCAACTGATGACAATGAAATGGAAGGGAGCCAATTTAAAGAAACTTAGAAATAGGAGTACTATTTTTATAAAAAATGATGATACAAAAAAGTTGATATGAACTTGCCAAGATTTCACTAAACAGACATTTTCACCTCAGAATTTTTAGTGCGTACAAACACAAACGCATGCCCGAAAATTATCACTATAAAGTCATTAGAAAGGAAAAAATAACTCATTGTAAACGTAAACCCTAGAAGGTAAAACTAAATAAATAAATAAATAAAAATTGAGCAGATTAAACTGCACAAGAAATGTCGAAAATATGAGCCGTCGTGGAAAGAATACGAAAATTCGCTACTCTTCGAACCAAGAAAAAAAAAATGTCTACAATCATTTGAATATTCACATAAGAACAAGAAAAGAAATGATAATATATTCTCTTTCTAACAGATAATCAAATTACAAACATTCATTACTCCATTATATCTCGATATCGATTACAGAAGGGGAAGAGAGAGGGAGGAGGACAGACCTTACAAGCGACGCCGAGTTTCGTCTCCAGAACGATTTTGAATGAGAGGGTTCGAGAGAGTGATGCGAACAGTTTGAGAGAGAGACGTGATGTTATATAATGCCCTAAATAAAATTAAATTAAATTAAATAAAAAAGAAATATGAAAGCAAGGCTGCATTCATACGGCTCTTGAGTCTTGATTATCAACGACTCTCGTCATGACCTCATCATTTGAAACTGTCCAAAATGTTTTCTGTTCTCATCCTCTATTTAATACTACCCCCATCTATTCTGTACTTATATTTATGAATGTTACGTTTGCCTTTTACACGATAATTAATAAATATAATATTTTAATATATATTGAGGTGAAATAAATAATAATATAATGTAAAGTGGGTAGATGTATCAGTAAGATGTGTGGGCCATGAAGAGAGAATGAATTAATTTGTATGGATCCTATATGCTAAAAAAGAAAATGTAACCATTAGGGTGGGACGCCTAAAATGAAAATATTTAACCATTAGGATGAGACGAAAGGAGTACTTATCAATTATTAGAAAATCAGACTGGACCGTCGGTTCAACTGGTTGGACAGGGAACCGGGCCTAAAAACCTAAAAACCGTTTTTAGGGTTGGACCGTGTTGAACCGGTCTAACCGGTTCAACCTGTTTCAGTATTTTTTTTACTTTTATGATATTTCACTTTTATTTTTATTTATTTTAAAATATAATATTTATATTTTGGATTAAATTATGAATTATAATATTGAGTGCGTATATTATAAACTATGTATGAAGTATAAATTATGAATTTTAGATATTTTTATTCAATTATATTTTGATTTTAAATTGTATTTTAAATTTTAAAAAATAATTTAGGTGATTATATATTTTTATAATTGGACTTCGAACCGTTGCCTCTTCCAGTTCGTTCTTCGGTCCGATTTTCTAATCACTGATACTTATCTTCAATAACTTTTGTTTTCGTGGGCTCTCACTTAATATGCATTACATAATTGGTAAATATTATTGTGCAATAGTTTTTAAAGTGCACTTAAGTTAATTTTTACCTATGAGCCAAGATACTTATATGAATTTCAGTCAAATGGATCATTAATTTCATACTCTCTCTCTCTTCTCCCTCTTTCTCTGTTTTTTTCTTCTCACTTCCTTCCTTCGCCGTCATGTCATCTCCCCGCCTCTATCGCTTCCTTCATCCGCCACATCTATAGACATATTCTTCTAAATTTTTTCGCGCACAATTCTCAAATCTGTTCAGGCATTAATTGTGTTTGTTCGAGATTTGCGTCTCCAATGGTGTTCGTTCGAGATCTTCTAAATGGCTGTGTCTTCGCGCAACTTTCAGATCTGTTCAGGCATTGATTATGTTTGTTCGAGATTTGCGTCTCCAATGGGTGTTCGTCGAGATCCTAAATGGCTGCGTCTTCGCATCTTCAATGGGTGGATATAATTCTTGACGCATCCAGAAAATCGGCGCACAATGAGTGGATGTGATTCTTCAATTTTTTCGAATATTTAGAAATTTTTATCTTCTTATTTTTTATAATTTCGGCATGTTTCAAATATTGTAATTAGTTGATTGTTTTTCATATTTTCAATTTTTGGAGCAAAAAGTGAAAATTATGATGATTGTTGACGATTTTACTTTCAATTGATTTTAATAATTTTATGAGATTGTAGAATTTGTGGGTGGAAATTGTGTGGGATGTTTTAGTTTTTTTATTCGGTAGTGTATACCTTCAATCATATAAATGTATTACCGTTTATTCTAAAATGTATCATTAACTTTATATATAAAAATTGTATCAAATTTTATTAGATAGTGTATACAATTAATCATATAAATGTATTACTTTTTATTCTAAAATGTATCATTAACTTTATATATAAAAACTGTATTAAATCTTATTGATTTTTAATATGCATTTTCATAATCAATTGTATTAGTTTTAATTTAATAGTGTATATGTTTTTCTCAATTAATGTTTTAAAAAAATCAATATTAATATTATTTTTATCAATGTTTTCATCAATATATTTATTAATTTTTTATATACATGTTAGTATAAAATATTATACATTTTTGTATAAAATGTAATATATATATATATATATATATATATATATATATATATATATATATATATATATTTAAATATGCAATTGTATGAGTTGTAACTCACTAGCATATATGTTGTAACTCATTAATGTATATATATTTTTCATAATAAATTGTATTGATATATTTACTTAGTTTTTTTATTTTATGTTTTTTAATGTAAAGAATACATTTATTCTCATAAATGTATACGTTAGTTAATAAAATTTTTTACAAGACCATATCTGAATTTACACCCAAAACCAATATTATCCACCATAGCAATTCCAAACATTGATCGACATGTTCCTTTACCAAAACAGCATGATTCAATCCCTAATTTCAACCCAGCCAGCTCAATCCATAATACAATATCTTAATTTACACCAACAACCGAAAGGATCCAATCCCTAATTTCACCCAAGTGAGCTCGATCCATAATATAATATCTCAATTTACACCAACCAACCAACGGCGAAGCAAGGAAGGCGAGACATCGGACGGAAGTTGAGATCTGAGGGACAGAGACATCGACGAGAGATCTAAGGGGACGGACTGACGGAGGCGTACCTCAATTTACACCATCCAAACAATACGGTAGAGCGAGGAAAACGAGACGACGGACGAAAATTAAGATCTGAGGTGTCGTTACGGAAGTTGAGATCTGAGGGATGAAGGCAGCGATGTGAGATCTAAGGGGGCGGACCAACAGAGAAGGGTGGATGTAGTAGATGAGTGGCAACATGAAAAAAGAGGAGGTAAAGTAGAGGAAAGACGGCGACGGAGATAGAGCACGGAGGAGGCGTAGCCGGCGGGAAAGAAGAGAAAAGGGGAAGAGCCACAAAAGAAGGCGGGGAGAGAAGAGAGATGGTAAGAGAAGAGAGAGACAGGAGTGTCAGCGTGAATGACCCAGCTGGGTATTTTAAAATTATATAGTTGATCCACTTTTAAATACGGATCATATTTTTAGTGTACACTAATTGTACAGTAGATCAACTTCATATACTTTATATTTCATTTATTATCTAAAAATATCACAATACTCCTAAAAAAATTAATTAGAAAAAAAATATTTTTTTTAAACTACATATCTACATATGAAAATAAATCTGCAACGGAAAAGTGTATTTACTTGTGAAATTTGAGAACTATTTGGTTTGGAAGTTCGGTGCTTCTTCCGTTTCCTTCATTTAACATTATATGAAAGTGTTTAAGTGGGTCGGGTCACTGTTATTATTAAAGTATGATTTCTATAATAACTAGATTATTAACATGTGCACATTACTTGTAGTATTTTGCTATCACGTCCAGTTATTATTAAACTGTCATTTTGAGAAAGTGTTTGATGTGTTGCCCGGTATTGGGGGTATGGATTGTGATCCTGATTTAATATACCACTTTATTTCACAATTATTAATATTTTAGCTGGGTATTGGAATGTGATTAACTATTTTATTTATTACTTCTTCCATCCCACAGAAGTTGTGATTTTTTTCTTTTTGTGTTGTCTTATAGAAGTTGTCACATTTCATTTTCAAGCATATAAGACCCACACAAAAATATTAACATATTCAGATGAACTCACAGAGTTTACACCGTAAATCCTATTTACATAAATGTTGGTGAAAGTTTAAAAATTGATAATAAAATACTCCCTCCGTCCCAAAATTTTTTACACTCTTCCTTTGTAAATTACAAAGGAATTATGCAAAAAATTCTGAGACGGAGGGAGTAACTTTTTTTTTAAATTCGTATCTAAAGAAACATTGTTGAAAGTTGATAAAGTTTGATCATAAAATAACTTTTCTTAATAATCGTATCTAAAGAAACGACGCATAATATGTTGGGACGAAAAGAGTAATAGTAATTATTTAAAAAAGTAAGTAGTTATACAAATATTTTCAGTGAGACAGATGTCATGTGTGAATAAGTAGAAGTATGTCATTACTATTAGTTACTCCTTCCATCAGCTCGAAAGATGATTTTTTCTATTTTGATCGTCCGCTTCAAAGAGGGTCATTTTCTTTTTTACATACATTGGACTATGGGTGAGAAAAACACATCTAAAATCGATTTATCCGACCGAACCGAACTGATCAATTCGGTTCGATTTTCGAAAAATCGATTCGATTTCGATTTAAAAAAAATCAGGTTTTCGGTTCGGTTCGGTTTCGATTTAGAGGCCTAAAAAATAAAAATCGAACTAATTGCTTATATATAAAAGAAACCCTAATTCCCTTGGAGCAGCCATAATTTCATATCATCTGAGTTCTAAAATCTAATGAATTGAGAGCTGGCCTTCTTCCCTCCCCCATCAACGCCCACAACATCACTCAGATTCTCCAAGCAGGAATCTCACGCAAGAGTCAAGCAGCAGGAAACAATCACCGTCTCCGAGATGATAGTCTATGCCCCTCCTGCCGTTGCCCAATTCTAATTGACTATGACGACTACGACTCTAATTCATAATAGGATCATCTCCTTCATTCTTTTGGGTTTTTATTTTTTTCCTAAGTTTTATTATATACTCCATTCGTCTCATACTTATCTTCATACTTTTCGTTTTCGTCTGTCCTACACTTATCTTCACCACCTAAAAAAGAAAATTTCACATTAACCAACAATCTCAAAAGTTATCATAATTTCAAAAATATCACTCTCACCTAACACACATAACATACTTTATAATTTATTTATTACTTAAAAATGTCACAATACCCCTAAAAAGTCAATAAAGTTAGTCAAAAATCAACTTTTCTTAATTCCGTATCTATAGTACTGGTGCAGATAAGTATGGAATGGAGGGAGTATTTTTTTCTAAGTTAAATTATAGAGTGGAAAGACTTTCTTGCTCTATGCCTTGTTATCTGAAACATTTTCAGCTAAACTTGTTAATCTTGTCTTTTTAATGATTTCTTTATCAACTAATGAGTTTGGTTTGGTGATAATCTTAGAATTGCTCAATGTTTGGTGATAATCTTGTTTATAGTAATAGAATTACTCCGTGTGGAGAGTGGGAAATAAAACCTCTGGACTGCACAGCAACATTAGTTCTTCGCTTATTTTTTTACATTTAATTCGGTGAAGTCGGTTATGAAACCATACCGAATCAAAAATTTCGATCAGTTGTGTTTGGGTTCTCCACTAATTCGATTTCGGTCCGGTTTCCTATTTTTGTAAATTTCGGTGTTCGATTTTAGCAATTCGGTTCGGTTTTGCATCAATGCACACTCCTAAATTGCACCCACACACACACCTACTAATACAACTTAAATATGAGATTCACACTCCCACTAATACTACTACCCACTGCATATTAAATAATAATACTTTTTAATCAACGTGCACAAAAGTAAATGACCTCTTTCAAGTGGATGTAGGGACTAGGGAGTATAAATAAATCATGAGTTTGAATATTAGGGTTCAAAATCAGGTATCTTAAACTTGAAAAGCCCGCCGCCACAAAACATGCCGCGGTTTTGGTTGCAAATATTGTTTTCTCCTTCTCCACTTACCCCCCACCCCCGCCCACGCACAATATACATACACACAATGAAAAGATACATGCATATATACACATATACAATTCCTCCTCTTCCGTCGAATCGCCGCTTAGATCATCTCTTTCATACATCCAAAACCACCAGTATTTCTTCCCTTAGATTTCATTCCGTCATTGAAAAAGGAATTCTTCTTCAAACGAAGTCTTATGATGGCTGAATCCACCGGAGTCAAGTCGAAGTTTGAATCTCTCAGGGAATGGATCGTGGAGAACAAGCTCCGCGCCGTGGGTAAGCTCCTCCATCCACCGTTAATTCAACTCTTAATTTGAATATTCACAACCGTCCAAACTGATTCTTTAACACTACAACTCAAATTAAGCAAGTTAAATATCTCTACAACTTAAATTAAGCAAGTTAAATATCTCAATTTCGTTTGGGTGTTCCCCTTGCTTGTGATTTTCTGATTTGGGCGGTGAAATTCTGAAGGGGGTTTGTGGGCAAACGGTATAATCGGATCGCTGGCGTACAATTGGAGTCAGCCTGGGAAAGCTAGTGTTAAGATCATTCATGCTAGGTAATTCAATTTATTGTTTTCTTTTTATATATTGGTTTTTAATCTTCATTGGCTGATAATTTATTTGTGGTAGAAAACTACATACTAATGAGTGATCAACATTAGAATGAGTGTGTGTGTGTGTTTAAGGTTGAAGCTGATGGTGATGCATGAGTGAAACGGTTGCACCAGCATCAGCAGAATCAAGAAACACACAAACATAGCAGCAAGACTACACCGGGTGCATCAGTTGTGAGCAGGGTGACTTGTGGCCGTTGTACAGTTCGCGTTCGAACGGTTTTTGGAAAGTTCCATACATGAATGGATAGCTGGTCATGCAGGGTGTGTGATGGAGTTGGTTATAACTGTCGAGATTCATTTTAACCAACTGAGAATCCAGCTGGAAGTCGGTTACACGCACTGGTCCTATAACTTTCTGTGCAAGCATAAGATGTATATATTGCTGTGATTCATGCATATACGCATTGTAACTCGTTTTGCTCTCTCAATCAATAATAGATCTCTATCTCACAGTGGATGTAAGCTTGGGTAAACAAGCTGAACCACTATAAACGCATTCTTCTTCATACAATCACACATACACACACAAACTCAATATTGTTATCATATGTGATCAAGTTTCTTGTGTTCAATCCACTGCTTGATTGTGTATTCAAATATTAGGTTGATTATTACTCAGATATTTCATCATCTACAACAAAGTGGCACCGTCTGTGGGAAATCAGGCCGCAAACAGCAGCAATCAACATAAGGAGGAATCAAGAAGAAATTGAAGGAAGTTGACACCATGGTTGCAACTAAGTTTGATATTGAGAGGTTTACAGAGAAATCTGACTTTGGTTTGTGGAAGATCAAGATGAGAGCTATCTTGGTACAACAAGGATTGGCAGAAGCTATCAAGGACAAACCAGCAACAACTGCAGAAGCTGTACAAACTGCCATTGAAGCTACTGCAGAAGCTGATATTCAAGAAAGGGCCTTAAGTGCCATTGTATTGTGTCTTGGTGATAAAGTTTTGAGAGAAGTACAGAGAGAGACATCTGCAAGAGCTATATGGAAGAAACTTAAGGATCTGTACATGGTAAAATCTCTTGCTAACCGTTTATACTTAAAGCAGAAACTATATTCCTTTAAGATGGTTGAGGATAGATCAGTTCTAGTTCAGCTTGATGAGTTTAATAAGGTATTAGATGATCTAGAAATGTTAATGTGAAAATTGAAACAGAAGATAAGGCCTCAATATTGTTGTCAGCTCTCCCAAAGTCCTTTGAAAGTTTCAAGGATACACTTCTGTTTGTAAATAGAGAAACTATAAGTCTTGATGAGGTTGAAATTGCTCTGAAGACAAAGGAGTTTCAGAAAGTTTCTGAAGATCAAGGAACATCAGGAGAGGGATTAATGATCAAGAGGAGTGATCATGGTAAAAGGAACAACAAGAAAGGCAATTCTGATTCAAAGAAACAAGGAAACAAGACTGATCAGTCAAATCCAGATAAGCATGGAAGGAAGTGTTTTCACTGTCATGAACCAGGCGACTACAAGAAGAACTGCTACAAGTATAAAGCAGAAAAGAGGAGGAAAGCAGAAACTGGTAAAGATGGACAACAAAGAGTGCAAGCAAATCAGGTGGTAAATAATCAGAATCAGGCCACTGATTATCCTGAGGCACTTCTGGTTGGATCATCAAAAGGATCCATGGATTGGATCATTGATTCAGGATGTACATTCCATATGTCTTCTATGAAGCATTGGTTTACTGATCTTAGGTTGCAGAATGCTGGATCAGTACTACTAGGGGATGATCACACATGTCAGATAAGAGGTATTGGATCCATCAGGTTGAGGATGCATGATGGAGTTACTAGGACACTGACAGGTGTGAGGTATATTCCAGAACTTAAAAGAAACTTGATTTCTTTAGGAATTTTAGATGCTTCAGGTCATGAGTTTAGATCTAGAGGAGGTGTACTCATTGTTGAGAAAGATGAGTATGAAGTGATGAAAGGAATCAGGAAAAATGGATTGTATATACTTGATGGACATACAGTGGTTGGACAGAATCATGTTTCAACTGGAAGTGATGAAATTCACTTATGGCACGGAAGACTAGCTCACATAAGTGAGAAAGGATTACAAGAACTGTCAAGACAAAATGTAATCAATATCAGATCAACAGACAAGTTGGATCAGTGTGAGGATTGCATTTTTGGTAAAGCTAAAAGGCGGAAGTTTAGCATTGGTGAACACACAAGCTAAACTTGATTATGTCCATTCAGATCTGTGGGGACCTGCAAGAACTCAAACAAAGGAGGAGGCAGGTATTTTATTTCATTTATTGATGATTACAGTAGGAAGATATGGATATATATACTGAAGTCTAAGGATACAACTTTCATTACCTTTAAGAATTGGCTAACTGAGGTAGAGAATAGTTGTAATAACAAGGTTAAGATATTAAGAACTGATAATGGTCTTGAGTATTGTTCTGATGAGTTCAACAAGTTTTGTAAGGAGAGGGGGATCATGAGACACAAGACAGTACTAGGTACACCACAACAAAATGGTGTTGCAGAGAGGCTGAATCAGACCTTACTTGAGAGAGTTAGATGTATATTAAGTAGTTCTGGTCTTTCTAAAGACTTCTGGGGTGAATTGGTTAGTACAGCCGTTTTTCTAATCAATAGGTGTCCATCAACACCTCTTAAATTCAAAACTCCTCAGGAAGTATGGACTGGAAAGGTTGCTAATTACACTAGGCTCAAAGTGATAGGTTGCTTAGCTTATGCACATGTTAAACAGGATAAGTTAGCTCCAAGAGCCATCAAATGTGTCATGATTGGATATCCTAAAGGTGTTAAAGCTTACAAACTGTGGAACATTGAAGGTAAGAAGGTTATGATAAGTAGGGATGTTACCTTTAATGAAGCTGTTATGCCACTAAAGCTTCAGGGTCAAAGTAAATCTGAAGCTGAGCTTGAGGTGGAGCCTGTGAACAAGATTCAGGAGGATCAGTTTAGAGTTGAAGAAGAGACAGTGCAAGGAGGAACTAATTCACCAAGTACAGATGATCAGATTATTTCTAATACTGAAGAACTGCTTAATAGCTATCAGTTGGCTAGAGATAGACAAAGGAGATCTATTAGGGCTCCAGCTAGATTTGCAGATGCTAATATTGTATTCTTTGCACTGTATTCTGCAGAGGATATTTATTCATATGAACCTAGAAACTATCAGGAAGCAGTGAATAGTAAGGATAATGCAAAGTGGAGTGCTGCTATGCAAGAAGAGTTGCTTTCATTGGAGAAGAATCAGACTTGGAAAATTGTTCTGAAGCCAAAAGTTCAGAAATTGGTGAGCTGTAAATGGATTTACAAGAAGAAAGTTTCAACTGAGAGGATTGGTGGTGTTAGATTTAAAGCAAGACTAGTTGCCAGAGGGTTTTTCTCAAAGGGAAGGCATTGATTACACAGAGATATTCTCTCCAGTTGTGAAACATTGTCCTATTAGGATATTGTTAGCATTAGTTACTCAGTTTAATCTGGAATTGCATCAGATGGATGTGACTACAGCCTTTCTTCATGGAAATTTGGAGGAGAATATCTATATAACTGTTCCAGAAGGAGTTTAAGTTCAAAACTCAACTGATAAGACTTGTTTACTCCTAAAGTCACTATATGGATTGAAACAAAGTCCTAGGAGATGGTATCTGAGATTTGATGAATACATTGTCAAATGTGGTTTTGAAAGAAACAAGTTTGACAGTTGTGTATATATCAAACAAGATAGTGACTGGTATGTTTTCTTGTTGCTGTATGTTGATGACATCTTAATTGCTTGTAAGTCTATGGAAGGTATTACAGCTGTGAAGGAAATGTTGAAATCTGAGTTTGATATGAAAGATTTGGGTGAAGCTACTGTTATATTGGGAATGGAAATTAAAAGGGATAGATCAGCCGGTTCTATTGTGTTGCATCAGAACTCATACTTAGAAAAAGTTCTCAAAAGGTATAATATGGATCAAAGTAAAGCTGTGTCTACTCCTGTAAAGCAAGGATTGACTTTGTCAGTTCAACAATCAGCTAGAACTAGTGAAGAAGTGTCAGAAATGGAGAAGGTTCCTTATGCTAATGCAGTTGGCAGTCTCATGTATGTTATGGTGTGCTGCAGACCAGACTTGGCTTATGCAATGAGTCTGGTGAGCAGATTCATGGGAAATCCAGGAAGAGATCATTGGGAAGCTGTTAAGTGAATTCAAAGATATATCAGAGGCAGTCTAACAACAGGTTTGTATTTCAATAAATTTACTTCTAACATTGATTTTCTTGCAGGTTATGTAGATGCTGATTATGCTGCAAACTTAGACACAAGGAAGTCACTATCAGGCTATGTGTTCTGCTTGTTTAGTACAGCTAGCAGTTGGAGATCAACACATCAGTCAGTGGTTGCATTGTCTACAACTGAGGCTGAGTTTATCTCACTCACAGAAGCAGTAAAGGAGGATTTGTGGTTGCAAGGAATTTTTTCTGAGTTTGGTGTAGTACAAGAATCAGTATTAATACATTGTGATAACTCTAGTGCTATACACCTGTCAAGACATCAGAGTTTTCATGAAAGGACAAAGCACATAGATGTAAGGATGTATTTTGTTAGAGACTTAGTTGAAGGAGGAATAGTTGTGGTTAAGAAGGTTGAAACAGTCAAGAATCCAACTGATTTCCTCACTAAGGCATTGCCTAGTTCAAAGTTTGACCTATGCAAAAGTCTTATCAGTGTATGTTGAACATATCAGTGGAGAGTTCAGCTGCTCTCTTAAAAAGCAGTGTGCAAGTTGGCTGTCTTGACAAAACAGTGAAGTGAAGGAGTGATTGAATATTGGTTGAGTATGAAGTTTTATGTGGAGAATTGTGGTAAAAAACTACATACTAATGAGTGATCAACATTAGAATGAGTGTGTGTGTGTGTTTAGGGTTGAAGCTGATGGTGATGCATGAGTGAAACGGTTGCACCAGCATCAGCAGAATCAAGAAACACACAAACATAGCAGCAAGACTACACCGGGTGCATCAGTTGTGAGCAGGGTGACTTGTGGCCGTTGTACAGTTTTTCTGAAAAGTTCCATACATGAATGGATAGCTGGTCATGCAGGGTGTGTGATGGAGTTGGTTATAACCATCGAGATTCGTTTTAAACAACTGAGAATCCAGCTGGAAGTCGGTTACACGCACTGGTCCTATAACTTTCTGTGCAAGCATAAGATGTATATATTGCTGTGATTCATGCATATACGCATTGTAACTCGTTTTGCTCTCTCAATCAATAATAGATCTCTATCTCACAGTGGATGTAAACTTGGGTAAACAAGCTGAACCACTATAAACGCATTCTTCTTCATACAATCACACATACACACACAAACTCAATATTGTTATCATATGTGATCAAGTTTCTTGTGTTCAATCCACTGCTTGATTGTGTATTCAAAGATTAGGTTGATTATTACTCAGATATATCATCATCTACAACATTATTGAATGTTTTTAAGTGTGATTTTGATTTGCTCTGTTTTGGGATGAAATATTTTCCTAATACATGCTTAGCATGTGAGAACAATACATGCATCTTCTATTTTTATATATTCTTTATTTTGGGGTGGGAGGAGTACCTTAATCAAAATTTAGGGTGTAAACAGGAAGCATCAATGCTCTCTTTCACGCACACGCATATATATAACAACAATAGTACACATGTTTTTGCAGAAAATTAGGGGTGTTATATTAGACAGCGTTGGGGTGTGTTTATTTCCCTTTTGGCAATGCTATGAAGCATGTTTCCAGTTTCTGTTGTATTTTATTTAAGTATCATGATTATAAAGTTGTGGGAGTCTTGCATTTGATATACAATCTAAATGCTCTTAATTGAATGGTAATAATAGTGGGAATCATTAGTAAGGTAATGGTAATGTGAATGAAGTTGATTGAAGGGTGTGGTGTAGTTATTGAATCAATGAGACCAAAATAATTTAGGAAATTGGATTTCCATTATCTCATAACAAGAATCAATATTATTTCTTTCCCATTACCCTCTCTCAATACCCTTACCAAGCACTTCCTTAGCTTTTCCATTTAAACATGCTCTGAAATGATGATGCTGGTAGAAACCAGACTTTGCTTCTTAAAACTGCATTTGTCTCTTAGTCATAGTTTTACAACGCTTTGATACATGTTTTATAATATTATTATTAGTGTTGTAGACCTCATTTAGTGCCAAACCTTTTAAGTTTTCAGAAATGGATATAATTAATACATCTCCGTTGTTGAGCTTCTCATGGTGTAACAAATTTACGTTATCAAAAAATTTGAGGGAAGAAGGGCGATTATATTCTATAAAAAGTTGTGAAATAAAATTTTTGAAGAATGTTCATAGGCATAGGTAATGAATATTCCAACTGGAGTTGGCAGGACTCTATCTACTTTTACTAAAAGAGTTATATTTTGAATTCAAAATGCAATATAAATAGATTTATATGTATAATATGCGGTGATGATATGTATAACACTCCTAAACTTTTGTTACTAGTTTGTGTTTGTTTCCAAGTCATCTGATTTATGTTCTGATTTAATCTCATTCGAATCGATAATCCATATTTTTGCAGTGTACTTTGTAATATGTCAACACATAAACAGTCACCGAAGAGTGTTGTTGGCCTTTTATTTTCTTTTTCTAGCATTTGCTAGATCTCTTTATGTTGTGTTCTTTTGTCTTGTATGTAAATGCATTTAGATGGTTTAATGTTGTTTACTTAATTTTGACACCAAAATTCTATGGCATCAAATGCAGGCTGCATGCACAAGCTCTAACACTGGCTGCATTAGCTGGAGCTGCAGTGGTCGAGTATTATGACCACAAAGCTACGGGGAAAACTACAGAACGATATGCTAAATTTCTTCCTATGGACACCTACTCAAAGGATTAGAGTAAGGGAACCAAAGAATATGCAGTTTGCGTATAGGATTCTATACGTAGAGAAGAATAAGAATGGGATGTTTATTTTGGTTGATTACATGGTAGATTTTTGTGCATATATTGGATATTGGTTTTTATACTACTTATAACGATTCATTTGTAATTAGCCAAAAAGATCGAGGTACATGGAAATCTCAGTGTGTGAAATCTCTTTGAAAGAGCATTGAATTTGGGGTGTGAGATCACCTATTTCAACTCGTTGTTTTGTTTGATGTTACACTTTTTAAGTGAATGAAATATGGCAAAATTGCTTTCTAGATTACTCCGAGATTCAAAAGAATTCGAGTTAACATGAGCACAAGAAAAAAGGAAGTGGGGATAAGTAGCTTAGCTCATTCCTTTCCATCATTTCTTCTCCATACTCTAATTTTATAACAAAATATGCTTACTATACACATAATAAGAAACATAGTTTTTATCCATATATATATATAAAAGATCGATAAATATCTTAAGTAACCACCTAAGCATGTGAGTTGAAGATTAGAAAAATGAGCTTTGAGATGATGTTCGTAATGAATATCGAAATAAAATAACCAATGGGATGAATAATGAGACTCGAGATGAGAGAATGAACCTTGGGATGAAGTAAAACATTGAAAAATGAATTTTTAGATGAAAGAACGATCCTCGGGATGAAGCAAAGCGAAATGAAAAATGAATTTCAAGATGAAAGAATGAGCTTTGAGATAAAACAATCACCCAGATGAAAATAATGAGCTTCAAGATGGAGCACTAATCTTCAAGATGAAGTAATTAGTTATATGAAAAGATGAGTTTGAGATATAACAATGAGTTTCGAAATGAGAAATGAGCTTGAATTTGGTTCGTATAGCTTAAATTAAAAATAGGTCTGTTATATTTTAATTTATTTCAATATTCTTAGGAAGTTTCTTTTCTTTTCCTATCATGAAGAGAGCAATTTTTTTTTTTTTAAAGACGTAGAACTTTCATGCTCTTCTACAAAACCATGCATCAATGCATGTTAAGTTGGGCACTTAGCTAGGTAGTTGGGTAAAATCAATTTCACGAGATGGACTTTGCAGACGTCCATATATTCATTTTGATATTTCTAGGAATTCAAGAAATTTATTTATTTATTTATTTCTATCAGAAGTAAAAAAAAATTATAACGTGCACATCAAAAAGATAAACCAGTCGTTCCAAAAATATTTATTAATTTATTTCTTAAAATACAGTTAATTAGGTTGATGTTCAAATTATTGGGCCTAATGCGGCCTTGAAGAAGCAAGAATGATGGCCCAATTAAGGGCCCAAGGAAATGGGCCATTTTCCCAGAGAACCTCAACCCATAAAACCCTAATCAATAAATTTGTTCTGTCTCCCTCTCATCGCGTCTGCTCCAACAACCGGCACAGGTGAGAGCTCGATACATTCTCTCCATTTCTGCAATTTAGATTCTGAAATAGTTTTTTGGCACTTCAGTTATTCCTTTGGGGTTTCGTTGCGCGGGAAAGATGAGTAAAGGCGGAGGAGCTGGTGCCCAGAAGGGAGGGAAGAAGAAGGCTGTGACGTTTGTAATCGATTGCGCGAAGCCTGTAGAGGATAAGATCATGGACATTGCCTCACTCGAAAAGTTTCTCCAGGAGCGCATCAAGGTCGGCGGCAAGCCTGGTGCCCTTGGAGATTCCGTTACCGTCACCCGTGACAAGACCAAGATCTCTGTCACTGCCAACGACACTGCCTTCTCCAAAAGGTAACTGTTTGGGTGTGTTTGTAATGCAAAACATAAATTGATCAAGGAGTATAATTTTGTGGAACGTTATCCAGCAACTTTTTGATTGAGTTTCTGAGTTCTTTGTTGGATTCGAAATCCCAGTTCAAGAGCTTATCTATTTGTTAATCAATAATTACTCATAGCTTTGTATGATTGATTCATTGTGAAAGTTTAATTTCAGTAATATGCTGATTTGCAGTTAACTACGATGTTGATATTTTTAAAATAAAAAAAAATCTTGTTCTGGGGTTTGAACATTTTGTTCTCATTTTAGTATGCAGTTTTGATAATTGGATATAGATGTGATGTGAACTTGTCTCTTTAAATAGGTATTGGAAGTATAAATAGCCACCCCCAGAAGAAAAAGAATCAGAAAAAGAAGTATAGAAAATAAATTACTACAATTTTTGACTAGTGGAAGTATGGTGGTTTGTTGATGAATCTTCCCTGTATTGATTGAATGAGGCATTATTGTATGCCAGGAAAATCAATTTTATGTGCAAGTTGCTATTGTTCCAAACCTTAAAAAAATTTGAGCATCAGTACTTAGTTTTCTTATCCCACAGTTTTCTTATCCCACTTTTTGATTGTAAATTGTATTTTGGGTTGCTTATTGTGTAGCTTTGAATAAAATTTTTAATTTCTTATACACTTATGTTCCTAGTTACTATCAACTGTGTAGTTTCTAAATTGCATATTATGGAGGATGAACAGGGATCTGAGTTGTTAATTGGAATTTACTCAGATAACAATGAAAGAAAAGAACAAAATAACCTGAATATGACTCAGACTATGCATTTCTAGATCAGTGTGCAACTCTGGAATGCTTTTAAGTGAATCGACTCCTTCTGAGTTTTGAGATAGCCACTCCTGACTGATGGTGTCCGATACCTGGCACCAGATATTTGAACCTTGTAATTACTTGTCCCTGCTTTAAGGTTCTTAAAATAAGTCCATCCCAAAATCCATAAAAAACCCAAGATGCTTTGACCCATAAGTCTACCTGTGCATTGTACCTAGTTTTTAATCCAGTCTAGACTACTTGTAATCTCTATGAAGATCTGGAAGTTTTTTTTGTTGACAATATTTTTGGAGGTAGGGAGATATTAGTGATGGAGTTGGTCCTCTCTAGTCTTGAGTAGCGAGTTCTTTTGGGAGCTCGAGTGCTTAACCAAGATTTGCTGCATCATCTGGTTTGCAAGTTTACATTTTGTTACTTAAATAATGATTGCTTTTCCAATGTTGTAATGATGAATCTTGTTTGTTTTATGCAGGTATCTAAAGTACTTGACAAAGAAATACCTAAAGAAGAACAATGTGCGTGATTGGCTCCGGGTGATAGCTTCTAGCAAAGACCGAAGCATCTATGAATTGAGGTACTTCAACATTGCCGAGAATGAGGCGGAGGAGGAAGATTGATCAACGAGATAGTCTTAATCTTTCTAGTTTTCTTCCAGAGGTTTTGTTTTGCTTAGTGTTCTTGTTAGACATCAATGTATTAAAAAATTTGCTATTCTTGAATTGGAAATCGATAAACCAAAGCTAATGGCTGCTGTGGTTTAGTGCTCCGTGGTTAGATTACGTTTTTATATACATTATCGTGTTTTATTTTGGCAAATTGGCGTTCTAACAACTTTTGAAATTAGAATACGATGGTAAGTGGGTGTTTGTTTGATGGGTGAGATGAGTAATGGGCACGAAATTGAATGTTTGGTTTTACTCTGCAGTGGATATCAGAGAATCTCCCTCACTCAAATGGGAGGAAAACTCTTTCCCATTGTATTTCCATTTTTCTTGATTATGCCATGTAATTTCATAATTAGACGTGTAAAGAAAATTTCCCACATTTGGTATGTTCAAGGAGCTATTGCCGCTGCACTCAAATATTTACTAAGAGCACTCAATAATTTACATTAGATGATTTGGAAATATACTAAAATAATCTTAATACAAATATATACTTAAATGACACACCAAAATTTAAAATCTCCTTTTCACTTTACACATCCAATAGTGGACGGTATTTCATGAGAATTGGTTGTTCAAATCAATTAGCACCAATTTTGAAGCTTTGGAAATCTCAGGAGGCAATTTCGAGCTCGGATCATCCTCTTCATACAGTGTTTTTAACCTTGTACTAGTGAACCAGGCGAGAAAAGTGTCGTCATAACAAAGTAAACTAATGGATCCGTGTTTATGCAAACTGTGCTCTTAAATTCTTCTTTAAGACACTATAGGAATTACCTCATCTTTCTTTTTGGTTCTTCAGTGTAAGTTTTAAAGCTTTTTTGTATCCCTTTGCTAATATATAAATTTTAATATTTATTTTTGTAGAGAGAGAGAGAGAGCTCTTTGCAACAATGGGAATAATTTGTGCTCCTAGGTAGGTACTTTCGTTTGCAATTTTAAGATTTAAAAAAAAATGGTGTACCCCGGGCAGGGGGGAGTTAGACCGATTTTTTGGGGGGCTAAAAGTAAAACCACGTTAATATTGGAGCATTAAATAATACTTTTTCCGTATCGATTTTATTTGCACCGATTATGTTGCAATAGAGTTTTAATTAAAAAAATATTTTTTAACTAATTTTATTGATTTTTAGGGATAATATAGTTTTTTTAAATAATAATAAAGTGTAAAGTATGTTACATGGTGAGAATATTATTTTTAAAATTAAAATGTATTTTAAGATGTTATATTATTTTTTTGGATGTTGCAAGTTATTACGAGACGGATAAAAATATAAAATGTGATACTAATTGTGAGATTATAGGAGTACAAAGTAGTGCAATTTAAAAGTATAACTTGCTACCAAAAAAAATAGAGTTATTTTCATGCAATTTTTAATGTCTAAAACTAAAGAAATGTATAGAAAAATTTATTTATTAATAAATGAGAAATTATTAGAATTTATAGTAAAAGTGATAGATATTTCCTTATAATGTAAGGTCAAATTAGTTATAAGAATAATTAATATAAAGTGTGAGGGATTATAATTATTATTATTAGGAAATATAATCACTAATGACTAAAATTAATATAGTATATATACTAAAGGGACTTTTGAGGGGTTGGGGGGGCTAAAGCCCCCTCTTAGACATATGAGGATAATCCCCTGACCCCGGGCCCCATCGCTCCTGTCCTGCAGATTGGTGGAGGAGATAAATCGCAGGATATGCCTTAAGTGGCTTATAGAGAAGGCTCATTGTTTAATTTGTGCTTGCAAGTGGCCAAATCTATGCCAAAGACAGAATTCGAACCCTCACCCTGCAGCAACCAAGCTCAGTTAGAAAACTTTTCCATCCTTCCCTTTACCACTTGAGTGCACTGGAGGCTATGATTTCAGTTCCCATTGAAGATTTCACTCAGTGTCAAATATTTGGAAACCCCCCACCAAAAACAACATGTGCTAATCAAGATATGTATGTAAATATTGCACTGTTGGAAGATGATCTGAATGTAAATATTAATGATTATCAAAACACTACATTTAAAAAGAGTGTAAATGGATGGAGAATCCTACCTTCTTACACTCCATCGGCACCTGATGTGAAAAACATATTCCGTGAGAGTTAGGGTTAGTTAAAAAAAGTTTTTTAACTTTTGCATACTGGTGTGTTGGTTTAAGTATATATTTGCATTAAGATTATTTAAGTTTTTTCAAATCATCTAATTTAAATTAAATTATTAAGTTCCTTTAGCAAATATTATGCAAATTAAACTTTGGTATTTCTTAGATGAGGCCAAAATGAACTCCTGCCTCAGGCCTCTTGTCCATGTTCCAATATCTTCTTGTCATTTCTCCTCCCATTAAAAAAAAAAAAAAGAGACAAGGACCCTTGAACTAAAATAATAATTGTTCCGATAGAATCTTCTTTTCTACCATAGACTGGCGGTAGATAGATGAATAAGCCATACTCCCGAAATGACTAAATGCACCCCAAAAATATTCAAATTAAATCATTCTTAATTAATAAGATATAATTACCCTTTTGAAAATTTCTATTTTATGATTTTTAGTCATTTTTTATTTAACTTTTATGTGAAATTCCTCAATAACATATTTACATATTTTAAATACATTAATAATTATTTTATATTCTAAAAATAATTTATTATATATCTTAAAATATTTAATAGTATATTAAAGTATGAAATGAAAATTAAAATATGAAATGCCTAAATTACTTTGCTGTCAAAAAAATTATCTTCACTTTATCTTCATATACAAAAACCATATCTGGAAATATCCGTAGTGCTAAACCTTTATAAAAATGTATAATTGTGAAATGTAATACAACAAAAATTGCAGAGTTAAAAGTTTCTTCTGTCACAAAACTTTTTAACACTTTAAATTTTGTCCAAAAAAAGTTATTTATATTAATTATGTCTCATAACTATCAATTTTAGTTGGGTTAGTTGTGTTAAAAACACGAACTTTCAACGTATTACAAATTAATCCCGACTTTTATAAAATTACAAAAAAACCATGAACTTCATGTTTGTGCAATTCGCACCCATCAGGCAGCTGAAGCCTGCCCGACCACTGACGTGGTGGCGTTGACCTTGCCACATCAGCTTTTAATTGATTACACGAAAAACCTCAACCTTTACATAAATTGCAATTTAATCTTTCGAAATTTTGGCAAAAAAGATCATAAATTTTTATTTTTATTTTAAAATTGCACCATCTAATAAAAATTTATATTTTATTTTATAATTTAAACTCTAAAATATTATTAAATAAAATAATAAAATAATTATATGAATAAAATAAATTATATCTATTAAGTAGTAAAAAAATTATACAATCTCTAAAAATTTAAATTCTTTTAATTTTTAAAATATTGTATACACTATAAAATGATTATAATTTATAAAATCAAAGTATACGTGAACATGTCTCAATATCTTTTCATAAATTCACATTATATATAGGAGAATGACAAATATACATATGAGATGTTTAAGGGATTTTATTATTTATAAAAAAATTATTTAAAATTAATTTATAAACTCAAGTTTTATACTGAGAAAAAATATTCGTTAAGATTTAATTTATGCAAACCAAAATAATTTCATGTACTTATCATCATACTTTCTGTTTCATTCATCTCATACTTACCTTCATCACATCAAATCAATCAATAACCTCAAAAAATTATATATTAATCTAAAAAATAACACTCTCACCTAACACACATAACAACATCAAATCAATCAATAACCTCAAAAAGTTATATATTAATCTAAAAAATAACATTCTCACCTAACACACATAACATATTTTATACTTTATTTATTATTTTAAAATACTACAATGCCCTTAAAAAGTAAAAAAAAATTATCAAAAAATAACTTTTTTAAAGCTAAATATCTACCGTAGTAGTGAAGATAACTACCGGACAGAGGGAGTAGTAAAAAATTAATAAATAAAAATTTAAAAGACTTTTTAAAAAAAAATTTTAATATAACATTTAGTATGAAAATAAAAAATAAAAATAAATATTTAATATAATCTTTAGTTATGAATTTAATTTTTAAAATAAAATATAAAATTTTTATTAGATGATGCAATTTAAAAATAAAAATAAAAATTTGATTGTCTTTTTTACCAAAATTTCAAAGGTTGGGATTACATTATAATTTAAATAAAGGTTGGGGTTTTTCTTGCAATCAATTAAAAGCTGACGTGGCAAGGTCAACGCCATGTTAGCGGTCGGGCAGGTTTTAGCTGTATGATGGGAGCGAATTGCACAAATATGAAAGATCATGATTTCTTTTGCAATTTTATAAAAATCAGGATTAATTTGCAATCCGTTGAAATTTCGTGGTTTTTAACGCAATTAACCCATTTTAGTTTAATTTTGTCTAATTTTTGCTAGAACTCTAGATTTTCGTCGAAAAATGGTAATGTGCACGACGCGTGATCGTTCAATTTGGGGGAAACCGATGACTTTAGATGACGTGTCGCTCAAAATTGGACCAACCAAATAAAAATTGAAGGTTCCGGCTAAAATTGGGTAAATTGAACTAAAACTTATAGTTATGGGACAAAATTGATATAAATAACTTTTTTGGGATAACATTTAAAGTGTTAAAAAGTTATGAGACGTAAATTTTTTTTAACTCAATTTATACTATAAATTGTTCATGAAATAACACTATTACTTTTCATTAATTGAGTAATATTTTTTATTATAGAAGTTATCACTTTTTATCCGTTTCATGTAAGGATTTACGTGATATGATTTCACACAAGTTTTTGTCATGTATTATATATATATATATATATATATATATATATATATATATATATATATATATATATATATATATATATATATATATATATATACCATTAAAATTTATGAGAACATAAAAAATATAAAAATAAAAAATAAAACTTTTCATTAATGTGAAGAGAAGATTGATTATATTTATGGGTGATTTTTGAAAATTTCTATTTAAATTTACAAGATAAAGTCTATAGTGAAATGAGTAATTTGTAAGATGGTTCGACCATCACTAAAGTATATTTATTGTATAGAAAAAATATGTTTAATGGTTGTTAAAATATGTTTTTTAAAGTATACTTGATTATGCATTAAAATATGATTTTAACGTGTTATAAATATACTCTAACTATAAATAAACATATTTTATCTATATAATAATAAATATACTTTAGTGATGTATCGAACCCTTCTCACATTCATCTCATCATAATAATATGTGAAGAGAAAATTTGCAATTCATTTAAAATTATACAAAATGAAATGCAAAAAATTTACATAATATAACTTACTTCCGAATCTACACATGACATAGAAAATAACAATTTATAGTGTGCACCAGGGTGCACCTAGAGATAGGATGCACCCATATACAAATATAAACAAAAATATATACAATTAAGAGTAAAAATGTATACAATTTAAATATTAATTTTTTTAATGAAAATTTATATATAATATTCAATAAAAAGTTATACACATATGGATGTTTCCTTATGATTTTGAATTTAGGTATAATAGTTTTTTAAATATAATAAAAAAAAAGAAAAAAAGCATTAATTGAAGTATGAGTGTTAATTAAGACGCAATTTCTACTTAAAATATTTTATACCTAAAATATCTTAACGGTTGCTCTATATAGTAGTCTCTATCCCGCCATATTGCTATGTTTATTGTAGATTTTATAAGAAATATATGTTAAAGATTTCTTTCTCCTAAAATCCTATTTCTTCTTATCTCTGGCACCTCAAATTGATTTTAGATTTTGCGAGTTCTATGGATTCGTTGATCAATCATCCTCAATCGGCTATATTCTATCTATTCCCGCCGTTGGGGAAATAGTTGGTTTACGATAATTAATCACGGATGCCTTCTCCTTGTTGATTTCACGTGCTTTGTTCTTCAACAATTAGCGTATAAAATTGCAATCCGGACATCGAATAAAGGTTTTCGTTCGTGAACAATAAACGACAAGTTTGCAGCAGAGATTTAACTTTTCCGACAAGTTTGCAGCAGAGATTTAACGTTTCCGACAAGTTTGCAGCAGAGATTTAACGTTTCTTGGAGGGCGTGTGATTTCCGGTCAATCGGTGGATTCTTGGATTACAATCCAGATAATCACTTTTAGTCGGTTTGATCAATATTTCTGCTTGTAGTTCTGTTATTGTTAAATTTCCAATTGTATTATGTTATTGTTCTTGTTTAAATTTTTTGAGTTGAATACCTGGCCTTATATTTTTTATTACTTGACTATTCAGTTAGTTTGTGGTTGTTTCTCTCTTAAGAGAGAAGAAAAATATACAAGAACATATGTCTGTTTTCTATAAATTTAAAAGTGCAAAAGATTATGAATCAGTTGCCTTTGACGGCCACTTTATGTCCGTTGGAGACCTGAAAGCAATAATACATGAACTAAAGCAGTTGGGCAGTGGTACTGATTATGACCTCTTGGTCACCAATGCCCACACCAATGCCAAAGAAGAAATTTTAATTCCCAGAAATACTTCTGTTTTACTTCGCCGAATCCCTGGTATTCCTTGCAAACCCATAGTTATTGCAGGTGTTACTAAGCAAGAAGAGTCCAATGTTGAGAAAATTTCTAATGATGTTGAAGCCATAAAGAGTAGCTTTGGTGGATCAGGTCAATCTGCCATAAAATATGATGAAGACTTAGAATGTGAAAATGAGCCTGAAACTGTATCTAGAAATCATTTCAGGATGCTAAAGAGGATGAGGTGAGGAGAGCAAGATCAAACACTACCGTCATTAGAAATTTTCATCAACATGCAAATCTAAGTCATCTGGCCGATCGGAGAGAGACCCTCAACTCCCACGGAAGGAGCAACACAAACACTACCGTTATCATGAGGAAGCAACAAACGGCAGCCTTCCTCAGACAAGAAACACCCTCACTCTAGAGGATTGTGGGACAGGGAAAGTCCAAGTCATAGCAACCATAGATGCACCCTAGATCAAGGGGTGGGGGTTTTGTGCCATATAGTTTTTGACTCCACCTTTGCCTTTTATATTGTAATTAACTTTATCAACCATTTTAATTCATTCCTATTTTTTTTTACATTTCATAACTAATTACTCCCTCTATTCCTGTTATAATTTTCATGTTTACTGTTTCATTTTATTTAAGAAAAGTTAATTTCTTCACCAATTTTATTGACTTTTAAGAACATTTTAGTATTTTTAGATACAAGTGTAAAAGAATATATTATGAATGTGAAAAATGAGTGGAAAATTTAAAATTAAAGTAATTTTTGAGGTTGTTGGATAAAATAATTTTATTTTCTTTTTAGAGTGTAAAAATTATTGTGAAACAAACCAATAAGAAAAGTGTGAAAGTCTTTATGAGAAGGAGGGAGTATTATAAAATTACAATATTTTTTTTTTTGTCAAATATTTATATTAAGATATGATTCAATTTATATACTTTTAAGTCCTCGTGTTTATAACACGGATTTAGAAGGACATCAAGTCCGATTAAATGCAATTATTGTGTAAATTTTTAAAACTCGTGTATTATTATTAGTTCAATGTGTACCAAATTAGGGGTGTAAACAGGTGTGGTATGATACGGGTATGCCCAATCCATATACTACCCTACATCCTATTTTTAATATTTTTACCCAACCTTATTATCTTCAAATGTATCATTGGGTAGGGTACGGATATTATCCATCGGGTAATGGATAATCCGCGGATAAATGATTATCCAAAAATTTAAAATGACTACCTTTGTCAACCAAACAATACACCACTCTAAAATACACAATGATGTAAGAAAATCAAAATAAATACAAAAGATTAAAAAAAGAGAAGATTGAGATGTGAGTAACCTTCCTTAAACCCCCAACAATTAAAACAAAATTTGATATAAAATATTAGAGGGTATCATTTTATTAGTCAACCCTTGAAGCCTTTTGTTTTCTTAAATCAGATAAGCAATGTAATGTACCAAGGATGTGCGTTATAAAGTGGAATAATTTTTCAGACTATACAAAAACATATATATATATATATATATATTAATCGGGTAATCGGGTAGGGTAATCGGATATTTTATAAATACCATACCCTACATCTACTCTCAACATTTTCAAGCGGGTACGAGTACTACCCTACCTGATACCCGAATATGCTCTACCCTATCCTTACCCGATAAGGTATTACCCGCAGGGTATCCGAACCCGCGGATAAAATTGACAACTCTATACCAAATGCTCTCTAATAGTATTTTATATAACTATCTCTTAGGCTAATGCTAATAAACACAAGATAGAAAACCATTAGTTACTCCTTTGATTTTTGATCTTAACATGTTATATGAGAGTAAGAAGCTTCATTCGTGGCTTGCACTAACAACTCAACACTACTTGACTTCAAATTTTGAACTGAAGAACAAAGTAGATTATTACAGTATTATAACTGGCAATCAGTATTACAAATCCTGAAGATTGAATGCTAGAATCTCTTCTAGTTCAAATTTTGTGCTATCTCTTACTCTAATGCTACCAAAACACAACATTTTTGCATGAAAACGTCATCAAGACTGGGGGCTTTAAAACACAAGATCTTTGCATGAAAACGTCATCAATACAGAGTAATGGGATTGTTGGACTTTGATGGAGTATATTCGAGCTTCGTTCCACCGTTGATTTAAGCTCTACCTTCATCTTGCTTTCTTCGTTGGCCTTTTCGAGGCCACCCTCATCATTTTCAGGTGTGTAGCTCTACTGTCTCATTATCGAATTTTCTGTGTCATTTTTGGGATATAATTAGTCTTTGCACCGTTGAATGAGAGAAAAAGAAAAAGAGCTAAATTTTCCTTTATATTATTCATATAAATTTTAATACAAAAGAAATTATGCATGTATACGTACGAGGAAGATGTTGCTGGCAAGGGGGATTGACTCCTACAATTTTAAAAATATTATTACTTCTTCCGTTCTATATCATTTATATTTTCTTCATTTGTGTGTGCATTAAATTATCACATGATTTGCTAATTTTTTTTTGACAGATGATTTGTTAAATTATTATTATATTTAGTTCTGCAAGTATTTGGTCTTTTAGGTTTTTTTTTTTTAATTTTCAAATTTAGTTATTTTTTTGTTCAATTTTAAAGATTTTTAATTATTAAAGAATCTAAATATGAATTCTGACACACTCAGAAGATCAGATAATTATTAAAGAATCTAAATATGCACGTATCAACATACTTCATCCATCCATGTACACGTGTTATTTTGTTCTACCTTGTGTGTTTTTCATGCTGGTGGAATTTTGTTGTCAATGCTCTAAGGTTGTTTTAGTTAAAATACAACAACTCCCCCAAATCCCTTTTTTTTTTCTTTGGATGCTTGTGAGCTAAATATTATCGGAGGGTGGCATTTTTTTGCGATCCTATTAGCGTTGCTTTTGGTTTTTTTTTTTTTTTTGTTTATCATCAATTTACTGCTCCCTTATGTCAAGAAAAAATGTTTGATAACGTGTACACTGATCTAATCTTATGGTCATTCTAGTAAAATCTGTAGATAACACTTTGGAATATTATTGGAATTGGAGTAATTAATGTCAAACTATACTTATTTGAATAAATTAGGAATAAGATATGCCTAAGTGATAGTATAATTTTGTTTCCACCTTTATTCCGTTGTGTTTGTGATCGTTTCATTTCGTGAAATCAAGAATCTGAACTGCATGCATATGTTCAATAACAAACCAGGCTCATTTTGCTTAATATTAGGGAAAAATTGACTGTACTATAAACTCATTTATGTCAATGTAAATTGATCGTTTTAACAAATCAGCCAGTTTCTTTTGCTGTCACAACCTTTTGGGATTCCCTATTAGTTTAATTTTTTGCTGTCACAACCATTTGGGATTTCCTATTCCCTCTAGTGTTCCATCCTTATTTCAAGGGGATGGAACTGTGAAACATCACCCATTTAAAAAGTTGGTCATGTATGAAATGGGTGATGTGTCGTTCATCCATTCTATTGGAATAGAAGATAGAATAGGTGGTGGAATATGGAATTTTTATGTGTAACAACTGCCTCTGCTCTTTACCCCTCTCTTCTCCAGTCTAGTGATGTGTGTGAACCTCATGCATTTAAAAATATATATATGTTTAAGTGTATATATATATATATATATATATATATATTTATCTTCGCTGCGGACTCATACGTTTAAAAAAGTATATATGTACCTTCGCTACGGACGCAAGAAATGAGAAAATGTATACTTTTCCGGCAGACGAAAGGAGTATGCACAAAAAATAATATAAACAAAATAATTTATTTCAACTTCCAAATAAACACAATAAATAATCTAAGACAAAGACTTGTGTGAAATCATCTCACGCAAACCCCTTACGTGAGGGAGATAAAAAGTGATAATTCCTATAGTAAAAAGTGGAGTTAAAAGTTTTATAACTTTTAAAAGTTTAGATTTTGACCAAAAAAAAGATATTTGTATCAATTTTGTTTCATAACTATGAGAGTTTTATTTCAATTTTGCCAAATTTTCATCGGAATCCTCGATTTTCGTCGGGAATTGGTCACGTTGGATGAATTTGGGGGAAACCGGCGAGAATTACTGACTAGGATATCCAAACAAAATTCGTCCAATAGAATCGCCACTTCACGAATTAAAAATAAAAATCTGACCCATCCTTTATCCTAATTTCTTAAAATATACTCACTCCGTCCATTGTCAATCTATAAATTTTATCATTTTGGGTCGTTCATCCTTAATCTATCTATTGCCCTTTTTGGACTATGGAACACACACCTTCCACTAATACAAATAAAATATGAGACCCCACCTTCCACTAATACAACTACCTACTATACATAAAATAATATTCCCTCCGTCCCAGTCAAACTGCACCGTTTGACTGCAAAAAGCTCTCACAAAAGTTACAGTAAACGGTGCAATATGGGCGGGACGGAAGGAGTACTCCTTAATTCACATGCAAAAAAACAAATGGATACATTGAAGATGGACGAAGGGAATATTTTAACTTATTTTATTAAAATTAAAACATAAACTAAAAAAAAAAGAAAAAAACCAAAAAACGCGATTAAAACAACTAGCAAATTTACCGTCCATAGTGGATTTACCGTCCCTGTCTCGCTGCCCATCACTCTGCCGTCAATCGCCTCCAAAGGGTGGATAGCCGAGTGTGCCACTCAGTGCCGACCGGCTTCTTCATCGATGGTCGCAGCCAATGTTGCGAGCCCTCGCGAATGCCGAGCCACAACGCGGTCCACCACCGATTGCAAGTTCCGTTTTCACGTTTTTGTTTTAATCGAGTTTTTTTGTTTTTGTTTCTTTAGCTTATGTTCTAATTTTAATAAAATAAGTTAAAATATATTTTAAGAAATTAGGATAAAGGCTATGAGTCAGATTTTAATTTTTAATTTTTTATTTTTGACGTGACAATTCTATTGGACAAATTTTGCTCGAATGTCCAGATCAGCAATCCTCGGTGGTTTCCCTAAATTTATTTGTCATGTGCAACACACGTGACCAATTTCCGGCAAAAATCGAGGGTTTCAACGAAAATTGAACAAAATTGAAACAAAAATCATAGTCATGGGACAAAATCGATACAAATATCTTTTTTGGGACATAATCTAAAATTTTAAAAAGTTATGAGACAAAAATAACTTTTAACTCAAAAATTGCATTTAATAAACACAATACTCAATTTAACCACCATGATGTATCATCTCTTATGACACCACAAGAGCCACACTGAAGAGGATAAAATCTAAACCCTATAACTTAATTTCTCCTCGTTCATAGGAATTAATTCAGAGAATGACAACTTAGGGAGAGAACCTCCTAAATAACTTCTCATGTTACAATATTCTATTATTCAATCAAACTATTAACATGGGGAAGGATAGCTCATTAAACTAAGGAAGGATAGTTCATTAGAAATGGATGAGATAACAGATATAAGAAACATGTAAGATGCTTGCAATACTTCTATGCACTAAGATACAATATCAAGATTTCACTAGGAACATTAAGTAGCCTTATGTGATGTCTTCCAAACTCTTCGAACGGAAAACGTGACATTGTGAAACCTCTTGCCTTCTAAACTTCAGACACTATTATGGCAAAACCCTTTCTGTTCCAAAGAAACACACACCTATCTACTTTGCTGTTATGGAGAAAGTAATAATAAAGACAGGTATTGTAACTCCGTTGAGATAGTTTACAAAGGAAGTGAACATAGTTTTTCTTACCAGGGCCAATATGTGATATATTCAGTAACATTTAAGTGAATCTCAATGTAAAATATCCAATGATAAGTTTGGCACGTCAAAATGAATTTCTCTAGTCAAGGCAACATAGGTCCATATCATGCCAAATGAGTAATAACTGCTTCAGAATACAAATACTAACCAAAATTACGGGAGACAACCTCTCAAGCATCAAATATTTCACAGGAAGTTGAAATAGAGAACATAATGATTCCAGTTAGTGGAAGTGCCCCTGTTAAAATTTATAAAAAGATGAGTATATCTCAAAAATTGGGAATGAGAAAGCAGGGATTTATTTGATATTTTCCATGACTTACCAGTAAGAAAAATATTTACAGATAGAGTGACTCATCTTCCAGATCCCTTTCTGTTTCCTTGGCTATCAGAAGATGTAGCATTCATCTTTGTTCCTAGTTTCCTAGCAGTGCGCTGGATAGCTGCATGCTTCAGACGTTGATTGTGGGTTTTTCTTTTACTGCATTATATATACATTTAACTATTATTACAATATTCAACAGCAGAATATTTTCTCAGAGGATAACTCAGCTTCAAAATTTAGACTGAATAATAACATACTTACACATGTTACTTAATACAAACAATAAACATAATTCAAGAAGATAACAGACATTATAATCCTAGTGCACCAGAATAAGAGGATGCTTTTCTGACCATTGCAACAGAGAAGTAACAGATGATACTCAGAATAATATAGACCTCAGGGCTCAGACATCCTCCCCCACATTGTGAATAAAGATAAGAAATTAAATGAACATAGGATTATATTTCATATAATAGAAGTGGTTCAAGATGCTCTGGAAACAGTAAATATACGCCCTCCGTCCCGGACCACTGGTCACGTTTATTGTTCCATGTTAAGAAAAAGCTACTTTTTGACTTAGTTCGTTTAGGTAATAAATAAAATACAACGTATGTTATGTGCGTTAAAAAGTGAAAGAAATATTGAAATTAAGGAGTATTTTGAGGTTTGGGATTAAGATTTTATTTCGTTTATATGGAACAAGCAAATGAGGAAAGTGTGAACAATTCTGTGGGACAGAGGAAATCTTTTTTTCATTTCTCCAGACTTATAACCTGCAAATGCTTCTGTAACACAAAATCTCCTCTGATGTCACAACTATTGAGTAAAACTCCAGGGTTTGTAGGATCTAGAAACCTAATGATATGTATCATAGAAAACAGGTACATGATTTCAAGATATTCATTGAACAGAAAACTATGACTTTGATGAAGAGGCATGGGTCAACTTCCTCGCCCATCTGTTTTCCCAAATCCCTTCAAGAGATGGCACACACTCATAAAAATACTCGTAAAAACATAAATTCCTCAAAATAAATTCCTGACCTTACAAACAGAAGCCCAGCTGTAAGAACAATTCCACCAACAGCCCAAGAAACTCTCTCACTGAAGGGCATATCAATAATCCATTGTCTAAAATCTTCGAGGACCCAATCATTCTTTTCTCCAGGTAAGATCTCAGAATGTGAAGTTTTCCATGAATTCACAATATCATCAAGACTACCCTTCCCACCGTAGCATGACACTTCTTCAGGTTCATCAGAAGGCCTAACAGAGAAACCTGCAGCACGGCAGAGCTCAGTTCCGTTAGAGACACATTCAGAAGCTCTACCACAGACGAAGTCACCTACTCCACATGGTGCTAGAACCTGCAACATGGTTGTCCAATCAGCTAATCTACAGAAAAATAATAAAATGATTCATGGTAAAAGAATGGATAATGCAAGCATAAATGAACTTTGTGGAAAACCAATGAACATTGTGAGCCATCATTGCCAACACAATGAACAATGAAGCGTACAGTGACGCACTCAAAAGTCTTTATACGACACTGAGTGAGTCCAACAATTGTTTAAACAATATAAAAGCATAGGAGTTCAAGATAAATCAGATATGAGCAAGTCCTGAAAACTTGAAAGAATTAAAAACTATAAAAGACCTGTGACTTTGCATCCACGGAGTAGTATGCTGTAGAGCATGCTTCATAAACTCTATCACATAAGGATGCACATATTCGGGGAGGTCCCCGCTGTGTCCCCACCCATGGATCACAGATAGAACATTCCAATAATTCCCATAACTGCAAGCACTCTGGGCTTGCTTCTCCAGATGATGCAAGTATCCTAATGGACAATAAAGCAGGGTGTGTCTGAGTAATATCACAGCAGGTCTTTTTGCGGAAAACCCTGCAAAGTGTCAGATCTTTGGGCCCTTTGCTTGCTTTCTTAGGGGGCTTCCCCTCATTTGAAAATGGGGGGAATCGACCACCTTGAGAAATGCAGACTTCACTTGTTTTACCTGAACCAGGCAATGTATTTGAAATTAATGATGGCCAATATTATCCACTCCTGAGAAATTTATTACCTTTTGAATACTTTGGCACCAAAAACGACTAGAAACAATACGGATGACAACAGGGCGGTTTGAACTGTCAAGTGTGTTAGGGACAAGTCATGGTTTTTAGGACCCGCCACATGGACCCGACATATACTTATATAAATTATATAGATATATGTGACACACACACAATATTAATATTAAGCACAAATAAATATAAGGTATTAAAATAAAGGGTGATTCTAGGGTGCAACCGGTACACCAGTGCGCCCTAGGGTTAATAGGGAAAGTTTAGGGTATAATAGTAATTGCAATTTTATTTATTTATTTTTTTAAAATTTAATTCAAGGATGTGTTAATTAATTTAAAATTTAACAGTGTAGATCTTACAGAATCACCCTAGTAAGACTCTAAAATCAAATATGCACACAAATGAATAAGTATATATTATGTTAATGCATATAGATTTGATGATCAAAAGAATATATTTTTCATTTTTTAGAATTATTTAGAGTATATATTTTTTTTAAAAATATAACAGAGCAGGATGGTTTTGCAGGGCTGGTTTGTTCCAATCAGGTCAAAATAAATTTTGAGGGTGGTTCTTGGACAGACCAAACCCATCCCAGACCAGTGGCATTGTCATCCCTAACTCCAAACTTTAGTTTCAATCCATTCAAACAAAATCTTCATTACAAATACCTATAGTTACAATCTTATTCAAAGAAATAATAAAAAAACGAGAGGGAGCGAGATATCATGGTGAAAACTTATATCTTATTTCTAGTGTGCCTCCCCCCCATCTCCTTTTACCAAAGTCAAAGGCAACTTAATCTTTGAAAATCTTTTCCATTCTACATTCTATTTATCCTAACTTAAACATCATTCAGCAGAATGGTTGCAGACAACTTAATACCACTTACATAATTAAAGTCCAAATATCCTTCTGAGATAAGATTCTCAATCAACCTCATATAATCAGCACGTCTTTTCCAATTATATCAGGAAAGAAATTGCAAAAACATTAGAACAAGCCAATAAAGGAAAGCCAATTATGTTGAGCACAGGCCACATGATCCCTTTTGATTAGAATTCATTCTATTATTGAATGACATCATTCTGTCGGTTAATCAAGCTAAGGTCCTGGTTTTTAAAGAGACTGCTTATCTAAGGCAAAGTTTTCAATGTTATCTGCGTCCAGTAGTATATACTGTAGGTAATATTTGGTCTTAAAATAGCTTAAGTGGATCAGATGTGCCTAAGAAACAAAGCATATGCCCAAGATTATCCAATAACATCATAATAGGTATGAGATAATTATAATTATAATTATTCTTTCTCTATATGGACAATAATTTATAAAATTCTGAGTTCTGTTTAATTGCATCTTAAGCAGGTCTATAAGGCTAAATGACAAACACCAACTGATGTATATTTCATTCATGAAATATTCTTCCATATTCACATATATTACCTTCAGGTTAAGTTTCTCCACCATAGAAGGCATAACATAATTCAAAATACAAGAGAATGCACTCACTTCTCAAATACTGTTTTGTTTTCTCCCTAGTACTTATGCAATCAGACATACTTCCCTCAACAAGAAATGAAACAATTTCAAACTAAAGATAATAAAATAATGCTAATAAGTAACAATACAAATGATTATCTTTCTCGCTCAAGAGAATTATGTTTCCCAAAGACCGAAGAACGCTAATTCATATTATTAAAGGGAAGTGAATAAAGTGATGCTGAAGATTAACAAAGTAAGCAATTCATAGGAGTTCTAATTGCTCTCATTCGAGAAAATTTTCCCAAAGACGAAGAAGAAGTTTAATTCAAGTAGAGGTGATCCTTACTCATGGGGAAGTGAATCGAAAGAAGCGAAGAGAAGCGGAAAACGAATACTCACCACAGGCGTTCCGGAGGAGGAAACAAGTGAAAAAGGCGAGGAAGAATAGGAGGCAGCAGCGGTCGAAATTCCACATTCCTCAATTGATCTTAAAACCCAATTCAATGGTGATTGATAGCCATTAATGGAACTTCCTCTAAAATTCCAAATCAAAACCCTTAGTCAGTTGGACTATGGAGTATATTTAGAGAAAAATGATTAATATACTTTTGTACGACTGAATAACAGTAGAATATGATGAACTCATTAATGGAATGTAAGGATAATTGAATGATTGAAAATTGGATAATTGAATGATTGAAAATTATTTTTATCATGATTTGGTCGTTCAAGAATAACTCAAGTAATAGAATTTGTATTCCTTGATTAATTTTAATCTTATTAATAGTATTTTTATAATATTATATTTAAAATTTTAGTGAAGATTTTATATATTTTAATAATTATAGAAAAATATTAAAATAAAATAAAATAAAATATTAATATTTTAAAATATAAATAAAATTTAAATTACAAATAAAAAAATTTATATATATTAAAAAATATTAGACTATGTATAATAATTATATTTATATTTATATTACATGTATATATTCAATTTAATTAATAATATAAAATTTTTATATATAATTTACTAATTTTTAAACATTAAAATAATTATATACATCTATATTTAAAATTTTTAAGAATTAAATTAAATTTTATATTTTTTTTACTGAGTTGAGTATATAAAAATATTTTATTTTTTTATTTAGATTTTAAATGATTTAATATTTTATTTTTATTAAATAATTTAATACAAATATTTTTAATAAATATTACATGTTAAATAGAAAAATTATAACATATTTATAATTTTTATAATTATATAAATAGATGTTGTACAAATAAAAAAAATATTATATATATATATATATATATATATATATATATATATATATATATATATATATATATATATATATATATATATATATTATATGGGTGGGGATAGGGAATGGAATGGGCAAATATCATGGGGGGTGTGGGTGTGGGTGGGGTGGGGGATAGGGAATGGAATGGGCAAATACCATGGGGGTGGGAGGAAAGTTCATTCCCACATATAATGTAATACACATTCCTTTGGAATCGGTATTCCTATTCATAAAAATATACAGGAATGAGAATGAGATTAGGAATTACGATTCCATTCTCACCCAATTCCATCAGACCAATCATGTCCTAGAACAATAATTATCAAAAATAACTACAGTATTCATTTTTTAATCAGAAAATCAATTATTTTATAGGCAATTGCAAAAAATATAAAAAATGAATACGCAAAAATTATTGTCATCCACGAACTAAATTACTCACTCCGTCCCGTTGAAACGTACGTGTTTGCATTTTTACGTTGATTAAGGGATATAATATTATAAGATGTAGTGATGTGAGAGAAATAATATTTTAATGTAAAGTGGGTAAGTGTATTAGTGTGACATGTGGGCCCATGAAGAGAGAAGTATTTAATATGTGTGAGTTTCCTTTACTAAAAAGGGAAATACAATTTGATCCAAAAATAGATAATTAGGTATAGAAGTTATATAATTTAGTTTATGGATGACAATGATTTCCAATCTTAAAAATTAGTTAAATGGGCTAGTCTCTCATTATTTTAATTAAATTGTAATTAAGGATACTTCAACCCCTAGATGAAATAATATAGAGACTGTTAATTATTTACAACATATTGTAGGATTTGAAATTCAAAAAAAGAGTTTGTTGAAGACCTCCTCTTACTACTAATTAAGACCATAGATTTGACCTCGAAGACTCTTAAAAATATCATTTCCTATGAAAACTGTAGACAAATTGTTGCGGAGAGTTTGGAATTCCTTGAATTTCTCCAGATTGTCATGTTGCCAACAATTATTAATGTGAGTTACCATGCTCAATTTTGTCCAATTATAACATTATGATCAAATATTAGTAAAGGTATTAAATTTTTTTTGTTGAAATATTATTAATGTAATAAGTTTTAATTGATTAATTCGTAAGGTATTTAGATAAAGTTAAAATGATATTCACTCTTTATTCTAATAGCAGTGGAAGAAAATGAGGTGATACATGGATGAATACACCTAAATGTTCAATTTAGTCCATGGATAATCACAGATATGATGAAACAGGAGTTTATTATTTCTTATTCCCGTCTTTGATCCCTTCCGCCTCTCTCGTCTGTACCCTACAAGGTTTACACCGAGAACCCGGTTTACGCAAATATTTGTGATGGAGTAATTTTTTTGTGAGTGAGGCTCTTGTGCCTCCGAGGACACCGTGCCCCCTTTACAATTTAAACCCATAGGAATACATATGGTTAAATAGAATATGGAAGGAGAGAGTTGGAACACGATGTCCCCGGGGCGCAGAAGCTTTTGCCTATTTTTGTACCACATGAGCATCTTTATACATCAACTAAAGATTAAGTAAGTCACAAGTTATTACAACTACTAAACATCTTTATACAACAACTGAAAATTTGGTATTCGATCAGGAGGCAGCGGACAATTTACGATTAGCTTGCCCTTCATTGCACCTCTGTATATAGTCTGCAATCACAGAGTAGCTTAATATGAGATCATTTTACGGAATGAATTTCATAAGACAAATAAGGAGTGATACACTTTTAATAGATAGTGATGCCTTGTTAAATTCTTAAAAAGAAAATGTTATACCCATCTAACGGAACCATTATGTAAGACAGTCTTATGCAAGTTTCTGCCTTATATCCGTAAATCTTTGGCTCATCCATAAACTCAACAAGGCAACATAACACCAATAATATTTCTAAATATTTAAAAGTATAAAATAAAAATTCACAGGTAATTAACAAGAGAATATACAAGAAAGCTATCTGATGCTATATTTATTTGCTTGGCAATTCAAAATAATTTCTAAAAGAGCAGATGTACAAAATGCTCTTAAAAAAGAGAAGCAATCCTCAGTGGAATGGTGAGTATCAGATGTTAAGTCCTTGAATAGGAGATGCCAACACGTAGATGAGAAAGAGAAAAGAAGAAGCTCTAGATTGATCAAATGTTCGCCAGTGAAACAAGATACAGAAATTCATGAATAAGAAATCTTAAACATGAACAGTTAAATCATAGTTCAGGTGTGTTTCAAAAAGCTTCTTATTGGTGATAATCTGATTCTACTTTGGAGAAGCAAATTTTAGTGCTTTCAAATGAAATGTTATTGCCTAAAATAATCAACTAGAATATATGTGTACAAGCTGGAAAGGGCTTTACTTCTACTCCAATATTTATACATATATCCGTTATTCTACCCAGCACGAAAACGAAATATAAATTCTTACAATTTTTACAAACATTATTCACTACCACTATTATGACAAAGAGTTGATATTAGGTGCACCCGGGTGCAAGGGTGCACCCATATGTGTATAACTTTTTATTCTATTTTGTATACATGTTATTCTATTTTGTACATGTGTTTCTTAATAATTGTATATTTTTTTCACACTAAGTCTTTTATTAAAAAAACTAGCATTCATATGTGTATAACTTTTTATTTAATAGTGTATACATGCTTTTTAATAAATGTATATTTTTTTACACTCAATTTTTCATTAAAAAAACTAACAATTAAATTGTATACATTTTTATTCATAATTGAATACGTTTTTGTTTATATTTGTATACGTTTTTGAAAGTGGGTGCACAGTATAATTAGCCTATGATAAATTACTTTTCCTCACAGGCATTAAATTAAATTGCTACTTTAAAATATATATATTTTTTATAATATATATGTGTATATATATATACACATATATATTATAAAAGATTCTAGTATCTAGCAGATGAATACCTCCACAACATCTATGAAGTCTTGCTTACTCTGAAATGTACCAATCCATTTAGTGTGATCCGCAGTTCTGTAATGACATTAGAAACAAGAATGAGAAATCCATAAACACATCACAACATACAAATGGATGATGTAAATCTAACCATCATTAACTAAATATATAATATTCCCTCTGTCCAAATTTGACACGAGAAGCTGTTTTTTTTACTAACGTTATTGACTTTTAGGGGTAATGCAATCTTTTCAGGTAATAAATAAATTATAAAGTATGTTAAGTGTGTGATAAGAACAGAAAAATAAAAGAAAAAGAAAATCAAACAGTAATACTGTTTACCCAATCAAACGGAAGACTCCGTTTGCCCAAAAGCCTCCAGGCTTCTTAATCCAATAATAATTTGATATCCATCCATAAACCCTAAGTACACCTTAAATACTACTACTCACAAATACCAAAAAGGAAAGAAACCAAAACCCTAAGGACCTAAACAAAAACATAATAAATAATGGGCTAAAGCCCTAAACATAAAGATAATTAAAATAAATAAGATGAGCCCACGGAAGTGGACCCAAGCCCGCCCCCGTCGACCGTGAACCATATTTTGCTTCATATCAATTCCATCATCCTTCGAAACAACCTTGTCCTCAAGGTTGCAGTCAGGTAACCGCCATAGAGAAAACATGAAACACACGTCTCTCCTCAAAAAGCTCTTCCTCTCCATCCATTAACTCTTTCCCTATCACCTTGCAATACTTGTACTGTTTCAGGCCCAACTCCTCATCCTCCTCAGCCAACAACATTCTCAGTTGTTTGAATGGGCAGTCATGCCAAGGTGTAAAAGGTTTCTTACCCCTAAAGCACAACTCTTTCGCTCTAAAGTCCTCCAAGGCTCTCGGTGGAAGATGAGTAAATCTGGAATGAGCAGTAAACTGCCCGGACAGCCCTGAATTCATCCCCAAGGGATCTGCAGTCGGCTTAGAGAAACTGCAGGTTGACCCAACCTGCACACTGCTGCCCCCTACTACCATATTACTTACCACAGGCAGCCTTGAACAACCAATAGGGTCAGATCCATTGAAGGACGGAAGTTACACCGAACATATTTGCAGTTGAGGGTGAATCGCCAGTGGTAGAGTCACCGTTTCGGTCTCCGTAGTGGTGACATCCTTGCGACGCAGATCTGCAGCTGATTGTTGCGATCCCGAGAGTTTCAGAATCACCTTCGAAAGTTCACCCATAGTAGCCAAAATTTCAGCCATCGTCTTCTTCATCTCCGCCTGATCAGCCTCGAGTTTATCCATCGTCTTCTTCATCTCTGCCTGATCAGCCTCGAGTTTATCCAATCTCTCCCTCGAGTTTATCCAATCTCTCCCCACTGGAACGTGTTGCTTCCATGTCGACGGGAACGGGATCCGGTAGGTCGGACCAATTGATAAGAACAGAAAAATAAAAGAAAAAGAAAATCAAACAGTAATACTGTTTGCCCAATCAAACGGAAGACTCCATTTGCCCAAAAGCCTCCAGGCTTCTTAATCCAATAATAATTTGATATCCATCCATAAACCCTAAATACACCTTAAATACTACTACTCACAAATACCAAAAAGGAAAGAAACCAAAACCCTAAAGACCTAAACAAAAACATAATAAATAATGGGCTCAAGCCCTAAACATAAAGATAATTAAAATAAATAAGATCAGCCCACGGAAGTGGACCCAAGCCCGCCCCCGTCGACCCTGAACCCTATTTTGCTTCATATCAGTGTGCCAATTTGAAATTAAGGTGTATTTTGAGTCTATAAGATTGAGATGATATTTCTATTTTTGTGTGGTGGAGTTTATTGTGGGAAATATAAAAATCGGAAAGTGTGAAGTTTGTCATGGGACAGAGGAAGCATATACTTTAGATATCATTATCTTAGAAGTAGGTTGTTCTACATTCTACTCGACTCCATATGGATATCAGAACTTGTCCAAAACAAAAGAGTAATTCTGAAGGAACGAAAAATAACACAATATTCAAAAAAGTATCAGTGTAATGAAATGAATATAAGAACAATGAAGTGAGCATATATAATAAAAGAGAATAAAAATTAACAATTAGCCTATTAAAACTACTTATCTTAGAAGCAGATTGTTCTAAATTCTACTTGACTCAATTTGGATATCAGAAGTAGTAAAAAAAAATAAAAAAACAATCACAAGGAAGAAGAATACAAAAAAATCCAAACCAACATCGGAGTACTTAAACCAGAAAAAAAAAAAGAACAAGACATGAGTGGGCAAATAAAAAATGGCAAACAAAATTAACAATTAGCCTATGTGAGAAACTAGACATACTAATTGGATACATTTAAAATTAAATTAGAAAATCAAGAGAGGAAACTTATACATCAATCAAGCATTAAAGAGACTATTTCATGTGAATTTGGAGCACATATTTATTTATTTATTTATTTTAAATCTTGGGGACATAAAAGGATATACCAGGATTTTTTTTTGAACTGTATTTATAGGCAAAACAACAAGCAAGCTAGCAGAAATACTTTTTAATAGTATACAGAGATCTATAATTATCTTATTTTTAGAGTTTTTCATTTCAAAATTTTCAATCCAAGGGCACGCAAAGACAAAGAGCATGCCTTTGTCTACTATATCTCTAAGCGGAACACCAAACAAGTTAGCAAAAATACAACCAATGGTAGTTAGAAATGTAGAATTATTATCTTATGCTATTATGGATTAAAAGCTCATATCAAATCCTTCAATCTAAGGGCGCTCAATGAGCACGCCACCAATATATCACATTTCTATGCACAAATACAAGGTCCACAATGTATAGATGTTCTATATTTTCCAAAATTAAGAAGAGATAAATTATATCCACTTGGAACAAAGGAAAGCATCACAAGAAATTGGTATCTCGAGAATAAAATTTATGTTCAAATCTTGAAATTGTAATTAAGGAATTGGAGTTAGAAAGAAAACTATAATTGCAAGGAGTGGAATACCCGGAATCCATCTTCATGTGGTGAGCATTAAAGAAGAAGACGGATGAAGGCGTAAATGTTATGTCAAAATACATAAGATAAACTTGAATCTCCTCTGACTCAACATCCACCAGTGCTACCACGGCGAATTTAGACACATCTCTCGCTGATTTATACAGCTGCGCATCAACAAACAACCAAGAACTCAAATATCAAATCTACACATGAAAGTTTATGAACGATCAAATATCACTCAGAAAAGAAGAGTGCAAAGTTTTTTAAACAGGAGATGTGTATGTACAATATCATCGAGGTGGAGGCATGCGGCATCAGAGGAGAGACCAAACCGGAGGATGAGAACTTTGTCTAGGGTGTCTCTGATGATAGCATCCACCTCTCTCTTCTTCCTTAGTGTCGGTAACAAACACTACAAGATAAACTACTTTTAGAGAAGGAGATTTATGGTTAAAAGTATGTGTGCATATAGCACATGCTACTATAAATAAAGCTTTTTGTTTGTACGAAGAAAAAAGAAGAAGAAATAATAAGGGAATTGTCATTGAAAAAAACTATATAAATACTTACAAACACTAAAGAAAACAAATCAATAAATTATATCAACAACTAGATAAGAGTATTATACTATTATTTAAAGTCAAAAGCATTCTCCATATGTGTTTTGCATATGAATTAATCTGAGTCGAAGTATGGGAAAATCCCATATAATAACAAGCAAAATGAAAATGAACATCACCTCCTTCACTCCCATCTCCATCAGTCTTTACTCCAAATATGTGCCTGCATTCAGACCTAATTTATCTCAATGTGTAGTGATCTAACACCAAATATAAATATATAACTTGAAGAAGTCCCCGCGTTAAAAAAATGAGGGGAAAATAAGAAAAAAACTGAAATATAGCTTGATAAAATGAATTCTAACTTGATAATGTTAAGTAAAACAACTAATAATATTAACTTGATATAAAGCAAAAACAGGCTTATAAATTGATTTCTAGCTCATCATTGGCTAATTATGTCATGAACAACAGTTCTCCAACACCATCTATAGTCAATAACGAACAAACTTTTAACTTAAACTAGCTTTATCGAAATACAATAAGTTTCAATCTTCCAAAGCACAACATAAAAATTTAGCTAATATGCTCAACAACAATTAAGGATATAATGCCTTCATTGAACAACAATTTTCCAACACCATACACTTAAACTACAAACTTGATAATTTAGCATAATTTAATCAAAATTGAAACTAATAGAGTATCAATCTTGTTCCAAAGCACAAAGTAAGTAATCAGCTATGTCATCTACAGTTAAAGATATAGAACCTTGAACAACAGCTTTCCTACACTATACAGTCAAAACAAAAGTTGCTAAATTAAAAAACTAGCTGACCAATATAAAATTATTTTCAATCCTATTTCAACAAGCGAAATAAATTTAATTGATACCAAAGAAGGACTACCTGTAGGCACTAATTATCATAACATAGAACAGAAACCAAGGATCTTCTAATTTGGAAAACCCAAGCAATAATTTGGATCATTTAATTGGTCATAGTACATACCTTATGAGATTAAACTAGGATAATCTATTTTGGAAAAAGATGCGTGTATAGATGTGAATGATTTCAGTGACAGAAAGAGAGAGAAAGGGGAAACTGCTAAGAGAAGTGAGAATCATGGAGGTTTTGTAACGGTCCTGAGGGATATTCAAAAACCATAATTGTTGCTTACCAAAACCAAATTAGATAGGATTCGAGAATCAGCCGAAACAAAAACAATCTGTTCCGCTCGGTTAGAACCGCAATTTTGGAGGAGCTGAATTGAAGCTTGTAGAAGGGTCGAATCGTTCGCCACTGAGTTGCGGTGTTGGCCACCCACCAGCTGCGGTTCGCCTAAACTCGGGTTGTGAATTGGAGAAAGATGGGCAACAACGACAGACAATGAGACAGTGGGTGGAGAGAGTGGGCCGTGGGCGTAGATCTTCAGAACCACCACCACCGGTGCTGCCGTGAAATATTGATTCTTGAGGCTCCACAGAAGAGCAATGAGACACAACGGTGGATGTTTGGTCTGTGTGGCCCATATTGCTGGGCCTCTATCTTTCCTGTTCTAATTTATAGTCGGCCCATTTCTTGGGCCAAGGGCCCATACTCTACACAGGTGTTGGAAGTCTAATGTTCATTGTATTTGGGATTTATATTTGAGTGAGACTCTAATACCCGGGGATACCGTGCCCCTCTACAATTTAAAATCCTAGCAATATATAAATTTAAATAGAATAGGGAGGGAGGAGAGTTGTGTTCCCATGGGACACAGGAACTTTTGTCATTATATTTTTCTTTTAATAAAAACTTGTATGAGACGGTTTATGTAAGACGGTCAGAAAGTGGTAATAAATTAATAAAAAGTGATAAAACTATTTTATGAACAATTTATAATAAAAAGTGGTAACATTTTAAAAAGTGAAAAATCTGTCACACACAAAATCTACCATTTCCTTTTTAAAATACCTTTAATCTTTTTAGGAATTATATTTTCTTTTTTAAAGAATAATTACTTTTAATCTTCTACAGGTAGATTATCTAATGAACCACATTACTCTAAAATGGTAAATGAAAATTGGACCACATTCTTTGTAATTTAGCCCTTCTCTTATTGTATCATTCTATCACAACCAAAAATAATGATCATTAATAATGTTGGTTGAAAAATAAATTTTCTTAAAATTGGTAGTCTAGAACGGAGGCAAGGGAGTATGTTAAAAAATTATCATAATAATGTTATAAAGTACAAAATAATATAGAATATATATTTCAGTGGGATTGTGTGAACACGTAAAAGATGTTGATATATCATTCATTATCTTTTGAAATACATGTAGTTATTTTGGAACATGCAGAGGATAGAGTAAGGAAATTAATGGGATGATTATAAAAATGAATGGGTCATTAGGGTTCACAATATTAGAAACATGATAGCACTTAATGAAAAGTGTTTTGAGGTTAGTATTTTAATTTATTATTATCGCATCAACACAATAAAACATGAAAATTTTATGTTTCTATCATATCATGATCGCGTTCGCAATACCCACTGATAAATCACATGCGTTTATTTCATCTTATCATACAACTTCATATCCTATCACGTTAAAATCATATTTATTTATCGTGCCTTCTAATTAATTGATAAAGTGCAAGATTTTAGAAAGATGATAGAGAAAAAGAAAGTGCAGAATCCAAAATACAACAAAAACTTTATACAAAAAGGCAGAGCATGAAGCTACAAAGTCCAAGAGTTGTGCAACTCATAAGCAGCCGTCTCCACTCACTCCCAAACACTCAACTTCTTCAACTGAACAAAAAGCTACAGCCACAGCATATGTACAACCTAATTACACTATTACCAAACTCATAAACCAAAAAACCCCCTTCCCCCCATTGGGGGAACCAGCCGGTTCATATCTCACATATTGTAAGGAGGAGGAGGGCTCCTTGGTCCAACTCCACTAGCCTTCTCGTACGAAAACGACCCCGATCTCCGTTTGAACCGGAATGCTTCTCTTCCGGCACCTGCAAGTCCAACCAATCCACCCACATAAATTCTTCACCATAATATATATGAAGACTAATAGTTGTGAGACCATTTAATAAGATTTCAGTTGGACTATAGTATCATTTTTTCCTTTTAGGGTATAGAGAGATCGTCTCAAAACCCCTTAGGTGAGTTGATTTCACGTAAACCTTGCTTGCATATGAATCATCCGAACTAATCCTGCTACGTAGAATCCATATATACACCATCTGGCTACATTTTTACATTCTGTAATTTACCTTAATACTACAAGCATTATCCTATAAATACCCAATAATGCAAATAAACTCTTACCTATCCCACAAGAAAAATTAGGTTTAGAATCAATGAATTACACAACATTTATGTAGATTGATTTCAGTCGATTCTATCAAAACTAGAACTTGATTATTCAAATATACAGAAGGAATCTGTTTTCACAAATTATTAATCTTTAATTAGAAATTAGAATAATAAATTGGGCGATTGGATGTAGGTGGATTACAGACAGAATTCCAAAAATGTCGCTCTCGATGTCTAAGAATCCACTTGTTAAAGTTAAGTTAAAAATGTTAAACCTAACCCAACAAACATGTCTACCCATGCATTCTTTCAAGTGTTATTGTATAAGACTAAACTACCCCCTTATCACATCAGGAAATGCCTATTTTACCCTCACTATTTTCCAGATTTTTCTGGTCCCTATTCCTAGTCCCTTCGCGTTGAATCCAATATATAGAATTAAAGGACACACTTTTCATTGTCCCACAAAAATTTACACATTTCTAAAAAAGTAAAAAGTCAAACACAATCACCTTCTCCATACACTTTATTTAAAAAAAAATCACTCATACCTAACACACATAACATACTTTATTATTTATTTATTACCAAAAATATCATAATACCCCTAAAAGACATCACTTTACTAATCTCCGTGCCAAGAAAGAGGTGCAATCTTTCATGACGGAGGGAGTACTTTGTATTCGTTTAGATCCAAAAGCTTACCGGCGAAGGGGGATACCGGTGGTGTGCCGCCGGCAGGAGAAACCGGCGGCGAGTCTTTCGGATTCAGCGACTGCGGCTTTACGATCATTATGCTTCTCGTCACCCTCGTCGCATCCTCTGTACTCTCTGCTCCAAAAGATCTTCCATTATTGGGGACTTCCGATTCTGCTGCCAAAAAGGAAGACAGAGAAAAGCAATTAAACCTAATCGGAAACCAATCATGTTCCCATGGATTCTCAAGTCGATGAATTGACTTCATTATCACACAATTTTTAAACAAAGTCATCGCAACATAAAACTAATCACAATTCACCATTAAAATTACTCTAATTCTATATGAGTTAAATATGGAACAACGATCGGCAAACAGATTCAACCACAACAGCTGAACGATTATTATAAAACACACGATTCAAATCAAATTATGGCGGCAGAATTAAGATATTGATATACGCTAAAACAGAATTATATTTAAATTGTTCGCAGTTTCCGGAGCAAGAGGTGCGTACCCTTGCCGGAGTTCGATCCGAAGCTAAAAGTGTTGTGTTTTCTCAGTTTCCCGAGGCCGCTATCCGGCCGGGGTCCGGCGAGGGTATCATCCCAGAGGTGGTCAAGCAACCCCATAGCCGCGTCGTTTAAGAGAGCAAGCGCAAGTTAGCAAACCCAGTAATTGGCCGTCTAGAAGAGTGAAGTGATGCCGGTATTTAAAATGGCGGAGGCGTTAAAAGTCGAACAGATGTTTTGGATTGGGACGAGAGGAGAGCCGTAGGATCAGATCTGGGGGGTAAGATGTTGACGTGGACGGCGGATCGATAAGCACGTGAGAAGTAGATAAGATCGATGACAGATATAAAGTGCCGAATGCGTAAATGCAACGTGTCCGGCAGTGGATGAGGCGATGGTCCGATGAGCATGCGCACGTGACAGACCGTTGGGAGTGTAATGTCAGATTTGCCCATGACTCTTTACAGAGTCATTTATTTACCGCAATTGGCACGATCTGCTGTCCGATGACTAGGAATGAACAATTATAGTAACCAAGTTGTAGAGTTTTTCTATGTAATCTAGACTATCTAGTTTCCTAAATAAGAATGAATGAAAAGATAATGTGGGATAAAAAATGGAATTTTTCAAGAAATACCAATTTTACCGTATTTTAATTACTTTTAACTTTTTTTAACTTAATCCCGTGTTTCTAATGGAATTGGCGTGGAACTCATTTCTTGCTACAGATAATAAAGAAGTAATAAAATTTTGGGTTAATTACAAAAAAGATTACGAACTTTACTCCTATTTTAAATTAATAATTACTTTTGAAAAATTGCAAAAAAAAAAAAATCATCTCCTTTAAGTATTGTTACACTTTAAACCCAATTTTTGACTAAAATAGAGCTTTTTGAGTTTATTTTGCAATAATACTTAAATGTGGTGATTTTTTTTTGCAATTTCTCAAAAGTGGGGATTAATTTGCAATAGGAGTAAAGTTCGTGATTTTTTTTGCAATTAACCCTAAAATTGTACTCCATAAGAATGGTCATTATGCATTTGAGTTTATAACATTATATTTTAAAAGGCATTTATTTTAATTAATAAATATATTATTTTTTCATTGAAATTATCAATTGAAATATCAAAGTGTTAATGTTTGACTAATTTTTTTTCCTTAAAAAATAAAGGATATTCATTTTTATATTAAAAAATACTCACTCTTTTGCATAAACAAATTCACTTTTACTATTTTTGTCTGTCTCATAAACAAGTTCATACTCAAATAAAAGAATTACACTCAAGCCAATAATTCTACTATACATTTTAATTTCAAAATTGTCACATTTTTTCAACTCACATAACTTATTTATAATTTACTTATTACCTAAAAATACTAAATTACTACATATAAAAGTATTAAACTATTTATGTACATGAACTTAAGTATGGGACAAATGAATTATTACATTTAATGAACCATGGTATTACATCCGAACCGAGTCAGAAAGTGATAATTCATTGATTAAAAATGATAACTATTCAAGTGAATTATTTTATAAACGTTTCGTATATAGTTGTAAATAATGAAAAATAATAATGATATAACATAAAAAAAATGTAAAGAGACACATTCTCTTGTGAGATGAGTTTTTATGAGACGGATTGTGAGACGGACGATCTATTATTGAAGCATGCTTATTAAATACTCCCTCCGTCCCAATAGTATTGCTAGTTTTACTTTTTGCACGTTCTTTAAGGAGTATTAATATTTAATGTGTATTGAGTAGTTGGAAGAGGAAGTTTACCATTTTACCCCTAGATTAAAATACATTATTTTAAAAAAGAAAGCAGTTAATCCAGTTATGGGATTTCTGCCGTAAACTTGAAAAAAATGCGCCAACATGGAAATTGTCTCCAATTCATAATTTAAAAATCTGAAACATTATTACATGTCATGCGCCCCAATTCATAATTCAAAAACTGCAACATCATTACATTACATAATACTTGGAGGTAATTAAGTTTTGTTTTCCCTCCATTATCAAAAATAATTTACAGATACAAATTTACAAATTTCCACCTAAACTACACTATATAAACACTTAATACTCCAAATACAATAACTTCTCCAACCAAATACACCACTTTCCCAGCTCATAAATACACTTTACAAAATGAGAATACCAAGACCAAAAAATCTAACAACCAAAGAGCGTAATTCCATTGCTCAATTTTTGTTGGAGGGGTCGAGCAATGGCCAACCAGCTCATGGAAGGCTCATTTTAGCTAGTTCTACATTTGGAGTGCACATTGCTACTGTTAGAAGGATATGAAAAAGAGCTAGAGAGCAGCTGCTATCAGGTAATCCAATCTCTTTAGTCAACAACAAAACACTTAGACCACATGAAGTTTATGGCAAAAAATTGGATAAGGAAAAAATGAAGAGTATTCAGTTTAAGAAAAGGGGGACAATTAAGGATTTAGTAGAAGAGATGGCCACATCTAAGAGCACAGTTCATAGGTGGATCAAACAAGGGCTTATTAGACCTCATACTAGTGTTATAAAGCCATATCTCACACACCAACACAAGATTAACAGGGCCAGACACAGTCTTAAAGCACTAGAAGTGGACATAGTGAAAAAACTGATCAAATTCAAGAGTATGTCACAAATAGTTCGCATAGATGAGAAATGGTTCAATATAACAAGAACAACAGAGAGATACTACCTCCTACAAGAAGAAACAGAACCACATAGGATTGTGAAAGTAAAAATTTTATTAGAAAGATCATGTTCCTAGCTGCAGTTGCAAGACCAGCCTATGACTCTAACGGGGACTGCATTTTTGATTGGATGATAGAGATTTTCCCCTTTACGGAACAAGTTGCAGCACAAAGGAAAAGCAAGAACAGAGAGGCAGGAAGTATTGTAACTAAACTAATGTTTGATAGTGACAAGGAATGAGACAAAAAAGGTTCTAATTGACCAGGTATACAATCTGAACACAGATTACAGTTTACACACATGATATACATACAAATACATTGCACTATATTTCATTTACACTCATAACAGGTCCTACCAGCTATCAAGTCTAAATGGCCAAGTGGAGCATGCAAAGATATATACATACAACAGGATAATGTTAAGCCACATATAAAAGATGATGATGAAGAGTGGAGGCAGGCTTCAACACAAGATGGATTCAATTTCCATCTTGTGTTTCAGCATGCTAAGAGTCCGGATACTAACATTTTGGACTTGGGTTGGTTTAGAGCTTTACAATCTCTACAATTCAAAGAAGCTGCTAACAAAATGGAGGATTTGTTAGAAGTGGTGAGGAAATCTTTTGCAGATTTAAGCCACACAAAATTGAATTCAGTGTTTCTAACACTGCAAAGCTGCCTAAAGGAAATTCTAGTTCGTAGAGGTGGAAATGAATACAAGATACCCCATATGGGTAAATATGCATTACAGATAGCAGGTGAGCTTCCAACTGATTTGGAAGTGGACCCTGAGGTGCTTCAATCAAGTCTTGAATTTCTAATTGAAGAAAATGCAATAGATGGGTTGGAGGATCTAATTCAGGTTATGGAGGAAGTTTTTTGAATGAAAGTGGAAGCATTTTGCATTACAGAACGGTTAGAAGGATTTTGCCGTACATTTTGAATGCATTTAGGATGCAATGGAAGTATTGAATGCAATTTGTAAGTTTTGGATGCCTACACAGAACACAACTAATGGAGGTGGAAGCATTGGATGCATTTTGCATGTGAATAGGGCTTAAGATTGTTTATTTACAACTAAAACGCAACTCAAAGAAAGAGTTTGTTTTAGCAGTAAACAATCTTTTGTAAAGCTGTGAATCTAAACCTATAAATGGATGTATATGACTTATGCAAGACACTTCACACAAGAACACTTCACCCTAAACACATCATATATCACACACTATCACACTTCAAACAAGATCACTAAACAGTAACACACCAAATACCACATTCTTCCAACAGAAATTCAGCACTTAATAGGGGATACATCACAGTCTTCTAACATACATACAATAGCAATTCATCACATCACAGTTTGTAATATCACACTCTTCCAAAAGCAATTCATCACTTAACAGTGGATACATCACACTCTTCCAGCAGAAATACAATAGCAATTCATCACATCACAGTTTGTAATATCACACTCTTGCAAAAGCAATTTATCACTTAACAGTTTGTAATATCACACTCTTCCAACATTAATTCCCCACAGTTTAATAGATCAGAGAGACATATTCATATAACACAGTTTAGACATCAACACAAACAACACTCTCAGAGTTTAATCTCATCATTGAGTGTTCGTGTCTCCAAAATGTACGGTTGATGACATTACAATATGAAATTGCAAGTCTCCAACGAACCGCACATGGTGACACTAAACCTAACCCCATAACCCCACGGATATCACAAGTTTTTCATCATGCAATACACAGAAACCCCCATTCACGGAATATAGAGAGAGTAAAGCCATTATACCTCGGCCCATTTGGGCAATTTAAGGGCTGCAGAACACAGGTCCCTCAAAATCCGAATGAGCCTCCGTTTTTGCCTCAACCATTTGGGGGTCACTCCTCAAAATACCGGCGGGCAGACCATGGGAGTTCAAGATCTCCTCGTCGGTGTCAAAAACGACGTTAGATAGTTCTCCGACCGAACACCCAGTGACATCGGAGGCCGAGAACACCTCGCTCTCATACGATGGTGTCGATCTGCGAAGATCTGACACCTCTTTGGAGAAGTCACCCCACGACTCAGCCGTCTCCACGGCCTCCTCGGAGAAGCACTCACTCTTCACCGTCGCAATTTTTCTCGGTCACAGAAGCTAGAAGGGAGAGAATGGAGATGTAGTGGGTAACGGCGAGAAGAGCCCGAGACAGAATGAAGGGTGACAGCCAGAGATTCAATGGAGAAGATGGAGGGGTAACAGAGATGAGCGATAGAGAAAATGAAGGGGTGACGACGAGCAAATGGAGGGGTGACGACGGGAAATGGAGGGGTGACGGCGAGGCGACCAGAGAGAAAATGGAGGATGGGTAAGAACAAACCCTAAAGAGAGAATGAGTTTGTAAACCCTAATGGCAGTAAACGCCAAAACAACATTATTTTATTGTTATTTGCAAACCCCAAAATGATGACATTTTTAAGATTAGTGTTGGATCAATAAGTAGTTTTGTAAACAAAATGTGGGCTTTACTTTCCTTTTTTGGAAAGGTAACAATAGAGCTGGGACGCCATTTTAGTAAAAAGTTGCAATATAAATGGGACGGAGGGAGTAGGTAAAGTATATTTTTTTATTAATAAAGTATGTCAATAATGAATCATATTATAACACCCTAAAAATATTTTTTTAAATCATCATCAATAGTACTTTATAAAATATATCTTTAACAATCATTAAATAGACTTTATCCATATAATAATAGACATATTTTAACACGTCTAATAAATAATCTCATATAAATAAAGTCTCATAAGATACTTTGTCTTGTTCTTACTTTATTCATTATTGTGATGGGTGCAATGGAAATTAGAAATAAATGAATTTTAAAACCTAAATAGATAATCTGATATATGAAGGCAGAACTTGTTTCATGTTTGACTCGGATTTTCTGTGTCATTTGGTACATCATCTCCTGTATCATACCATTAGATAGACTACACGTAGGAGAGAGAAACTATACACTAAACCTTAAACTCTAGAGGCAATAATTGGATTTATTTTCCCCTCTTACATGTCAATCACTTAACATGTGGCATGTCGATAGCGAGTCTTTGGAGATGACGTGATGATTATGTGGCTGTGGCGTGTACTCAACTAATCAAACATGGACGAGAAAAGAGGGACCAGACTTCCTCCTATCTCTTGTTCTATGAGAGGGAATGTTTTTGACTCTTTATTTATACCAAAGATAGTACAGAGTTTGTTGTCCCTTCAATGGGACTCTGGCCCCCTATTTACAGTGTGATGGTCGTGCCTCATTTAAGAAGATGGGCTCTATGAGTTTTTAATGAGGGGGTCGGTGCGAGGCCCCTCAATGGTGGGGTTCTTACTCCGCTGGTGGTTTCTCGCCCTTCCTGTGGATGATTTCTGAGCCAGCGGGCCCCACTAGAGGTAGATGGGGGTCTAACCACTTGGGCCTTCAGAGCTTCCTGAGTCTTGGGCTTTTATGGGATTGAGCCGTGTGAATTTATATATCCACATAGCATAAAAGATATCGCATGAAAATTGCGCAAAAGATCTGGTGTTCCACGTCTACCACTCAAAAGAAAGATTAATGGCCTTCAAAATCTTGTTCGTGAGGATACCGCCCTTTTATATACCAAGCTAATTTTGAAATTGAAAATGGGCCATTAACATTTTGTTTAGGATGCCCAATTACATTAAAACATTGCAATGAAAATATTAAATTACCCAACGAAACACACACTTGCAAACAATTTTACACGCAAAATTACTGTAGGGATCGAGATCATGAGAGGGAGGAAGATATTGGAATTTGTCGTAATAAAAGCAACATAATTACTCATAATCGCACCATAATAACAGCATATATATATATATATATATATATATATATATATATAAATCAAGATACGGTTATTTCTATCGTATCTATATAATTTTTATTTGTATATATGATAAAATACCAAAAAATAAAATTCGATTCTCGCTATCTTTATTTTCTAATTTATATTATTTTCTATTATTTTATGATCTTATGGAAGATTTCATTATACCTAACAAATATATCAAAGTAATAAAAGGAAAAACAAAAATATGGGATAATAAGGTCTGAGATCATATCAATTGATAATTTCAATGGTAGAGAAGGAATTAGAAACAGAAGAAAACAAATAATAGTAATAAAAACTAGATTTAATTGCGAGAAAAAATACAAATTTTATTTTTATTGTAAATTAATCTCCATCTTCAAAAAATTACAAAAAAGAACATCACTTTTTAATATTGTTGAATCACACTCAATTTGTGACTAAAAGCGTAATTTTTTGAGAATTTAAATGCGCTTTGCAATAATATTTAAAAACAATATTTAAAGATGATGCTTTTAAATTTAGTACATGGTGATCGATTTAGTCATGATAATTTATTTAGAATTCCGTATTAAATTTAAGAGTCCAATTACGGTGGACTTAGGGCACTGGAACACCTAAATGTTCTCAAGTAAAATTGTTAGGATTGATGAATAAAGTGTAAAAGTATGTAATAAAATATTATGTATTTTTACCATTAATAGAATGAGTAAAAATAAGTAGGACAATTCAAAATAGAAAGTAAGTAAAAGTATGTGAGACAGAGGGAGTATTAAATTAAATTTTAATTTAATTTCTATTATTAAATTAAATTAAATTAATATTTAAATAATAACTACCAACTACTACCTATTTTAAATAAATCAACTAACTACAAGAAAAAAATGCCTTTAACCACATATTTTTTTATGTTATTTTAACATCAGTGTGATAATAAGTATTGTATTGCTACATTATATTTTTAGGGGTTAATATGTATTCTTTAAAGACACTTAATAAATTGGTGTGTTGATATTTATCCTATCACCACACTTCAAAAAAAGTGTCATTATATGTACTCTTTAGTATCACTTTTGTTACACCTTTTTAACACATAAGAAAAAATGTCATTATAAGTACTATTTAGAGACATTTAAGAATACATTTGTAAGTAAATATATATTTCGTTACTACACACGATGAAAGATCACAAATTATTAAAATTTTATTTTATTTATTTATTTTTTCGTTGTTAAAATATTAAAATAGAAACATTTATTTTATTAAAAATTTAAATTATTTTTTAAAATTTTTTATAATAAATAATTATTTTAATTAATTTAATGATTAAGAAAATAAAATTTATTTTTATTTTAATAACAAAATCTTATACTTTAAATTAATTATTTTTAAAATAATTAGTTATATATATTTCTATATTATTATATTTTATCTTATAAAATTAAATTTAGACAAAGTCTCTTGTGAGACGCTGCTTATGTGAGATCGTTTATGAGACGTGTTAAAGTATGCATATTATATAGATAAAGTATATTTAATGGTTGTTAAAATATGTTTTGTAAAGTATGATGGATGATGAATTAAAATATGATTTTAGGATGTTATAAGATGATTAATTATTGACATACTTTAACAACAAATAAACATAATTTACCTATATGATAAACATACTTTAATAATGATCAACCCGTCTCATAACCGTCTCACAAGAGAGTCTCTCACTTAAATTTATACTACTATAATTTCATTAGTAATTCTAATTTTATTTTATTATACCTATTAAACTGATAATATAAAATTAATATTATAAAATTCAATATAAAACTTAATTATGTATTCTATGTACATATATTATTTTTAATAAAATATTACAAGAATTATTTATAGTTTAATAGCTTTCTGACTTAAAATAAGAATCTAATATGGGTGATACTCGAGTCTAAGAGAAAACACTTCTGATTTTATTTCTGTAATATTATTTTATTGTGACATTTAAAAGTGTATTAATAAGTTACCTATCTACACAAAAAATCAATGTGGTTATAGATAAAATGTATTAATATATTACATATTACAACACTTTTTAATGTATTTATAAGCCATATTTTTGTAGTGATTCTAAGATGTAGAGTGTATGGTTCCAACAGTTGCACACCAAAAATACTCTATATTTAAATTATAAATTTATATAATGAATGTGTCATGTTTTGATTCCTAATTGATTACTAGAGATGTTAAACTGAGTCTATCTAAAAAAATAATAATTCAAAAACAATATTATATGTGAAAAAAAAAACATCGGTTAAAAAAAATAATATTAGATGCTTTAAAAAATAAAAATTACTCCTTCCGTCCCATTAAAGTTGATATAATTTTTTTTGGGTACGGAGATTAAAGAATATAATAATTTAATGTAAAGTGAAGTAAAGTGAAGTGAGAGAAATAATATTTAATGTGTAGTGGGTAGTTGTATTAGATGTGATATGTAGAGCCCATGAGAGAGTATATTAATTGTTTTTATGTGAGTCTCATTATTAAAAAGGAAATGTGTCAACTTTAGTGAGACAAACCAAAAAGGAAAGTATGTTAACTTTTATGGGATGAAGGGAGTAAAAAAATTCAAGCTTACCCTAACAAGACTTAGGCTAAACTGTTTGAATATTATCTGATCATAAAAACATAGGTTACAACTTTTTATCTATTCGATTTAAGTGGAGTACCCTACAGTCATGACCCTTTTAACATACTCCTTCTGGTTGATATTATGTTCATCCGATTGTATACATGTATTTATATATATATAAATTTTTATTTAATAGTGTATGTTTTTTTAATAATTGTATAATTTTTTATATTAATTTTTTATTTAAAAAAAACAGAAACATTTTTATTTATTAATATATATATATATATATATATATATATATATATAAGTGTTTATATTTTTAAAAATAAGTGTACAATACATCAGGTGCACATGATAATTCCTTGTATATATAATTAACGTGAAATTCTGAAATAAATTTTAAAATATACCAAAGATCGAACTCTATTTTCTATTAAAATATTATTACTAGCAATACCCGGCCATCCTTGCACGGTCACGCGTTTCATAATATATGTTTTTATGTACTATATTAGTTGAATTGGAATTTAGTGGTAAAGAGTAACCCTAAAACAAATTTGATAAAGATCACGCGTTAATAAAGAGTACAACTCTCTATGGCAGTACCTAATTAATGTAATTTAGTAAAACATTACTTACCACATTATATATTTTCATAATGTCAGAAATGGTTTCAACCTGGTATTAAGCATGAAAGGCTTCAACATATAAAGAGTAATCCTATCAAAATATTAGATTCAAATCAACCAACTAAACTATTTAGTCAAAAGATTTTTGTAGTATAAGAGTTGATATTAGGTGCACCCAGGTGCAAGAGTGCACTCATATGTGTATAACTTTTTATTTTATTTTGTATATATGTTATTCTATTTTGTATATGTGTTTCTTAATAATTGTATACTTTTTTTTACACTAAGTTTCTCATTAAAAAAACTAGCATCCATATGTGTATAACGTTTTATTCAATAGTGTATACATGTTTTTTTAATAATTGTATCTTTTTTACACTCAATTTTTCATTAAAAAAACTAACAATGAAATTGTATACATTTTTTTTCATAGTTGTATATGTTTTTGTTTATATTTGTATACGTATTTGAAAGTGAGTGCAAATAAATAATCATATAATATAATCACTTTCTAAACACTACAATGAGGAAAACATTTTTATTCATTAATATATATATATATATATATATATATATATTTATTTATTTATAAGTGTATATATTTTTAAAAGTAGGTGTACAGTACGTCAGGTGCATATGATAATTCCTTGTATATATAATTAACGTGAAATTCTGAAATAAATTTTAAAATACACCAAAGATCGAACTCTATTTCTATTTATATGGAGTACATGTTTAAAAATATCCAAATAAAGGTTCCACCTTAATACCAGTTATACTCCGATCTATTGGATTTTGAAACTAAAATAATATTTTTAAATGGTAAATAAAATAAAGTTACGTGTGTTATGTATGAATGATAAATACTTTTTAAAATTTGATTTATTGAAAGGTTATTTATTTTAAAAATTTTATTATTTTTGAAAAGTATTATATGAAGAGTATAGTATGACAATCAATTAAAGAAAGAGTGAACAATCAAGAGTGTATTATTCATGAAAGAAATATTTATCATCTTAACCTGATGAAAATATAGAAATTAAAGAAATTCAACAATTATGAAAGAATATTAAATTAAATTAGATGAAAATAACATGTGAGGGAAAAAGTCTAACGAAGAAAACAACAGATGCCAATGAAATATCAATTCCTAAAAAAAATACTTTGTCCATTTTCCGTGAATAAAAGTCATGAATTTATTAAAATTAAGATTATGGATAATTATAAATAAATATCTTCTAAACTTTATGTATGCGTGTTCTAGCCTACGAACACAGGCAGGGAGACAACGGTAGACATGCACCAAAAAATCGAAATCGGCGGTTCGAACCGGGAAACCGCCAGTTTTAACCGGAATCGGAACTTATAAATAAATATCTTCTAAACTTTATGTATGCGTGTTCTAGCCTACGAACACAGGCAGGGAGACAACGGTAGACATGCACCAAAAAATCGGAATCGGCGGTTTGAACCGGGGAATCGTCGGTTTTAACAGGAATCGGAACTGTCGGTTCCGGAACCGACCAAAAAAAACCAGAACCGGCTAAGGAAGATTCGGTTCCGGTTCCTCATATTTGGGAAAAAAACCGGCGGTTCCGGTTTGAACTGCCGGTTTTTTAATTTTTTTTTTACTTTTTACGCTTAAAACCAAAAAAAAAAATTTAAAACCGGAACCGTCGATTCAGGAATCGAAACCTTCGTACCCCGGTTCGATTTCGGTTCCCCTTATCTTGGAACCGGAATCGCCGGTTCAAAACTGGAACCGGCGGTTCCGAACTGGGGTTCATGTCTAGACAACGGTGACTACGATACCAATAAGACAAAAAAAGAAGATGGAATAATAAATGTTGATGTTTACTGGATTATATTGTGTTGCATTATCTTTTAGATAATGTAAAAAAGAATGAAATGGATAAAAGAAATTATTTAAATACGTTAAAAATTTTAGAACTAACGATACAAAACGTCCTCATACATGGAACTTGTAATAATGAAAAATAATTTATATTTTTTTAATTAAAGTATGTATCCAGTTATATTTCATCGACTAATAAATAGAAAAAAAATATATATATATAATGTAAATTAAATATTTACCTATTAAAAATCTAATAAATATATTCTAAAAATTAATAAATAATTTAATATAATTATTTGAGTTCAAAATTAAGTTAACTTGATTTGATCTAAGTCTATTAAGCCTAACTCAAAGTAGTGAAATGTACCTACGTAAGTAAAATAAGCTTTTATTCAAATTAAGTGGGTTTGGTTTAAATCAAGAAAGCCCAAGTCAAGTTAAGTAGGTTTAATTGCAAGCCTAAGTCAAGTCAAGTAGATTTAATTTTTTTTAATCAATAAATGTTAGTTGTTAATATAATTAGTTCACCAAGTATCTATACTTCCCCTTTCTCCAAGACTCGTTATACCAAGTATGTCTAATTAAATTAAATAAAAATAACTCAAGAGAGTAAAGACGGCCAAATTCAAACTAGATCAAAATTTATCGACATAGTAAATACTCTCCATCCCATGAAAAGAGTTATATTTACTGTTTGCACGGAGATTAAGAAATATAGTATTTTAATGTATAGTGTGTTGAGAGATACTCCCTTAGTTTAGTGGGTTGAGAGATACTCCATCTGTTCTACTGAAATATATGCATTTTGTCATTTTGGTCTGTCTCAATACAAAGTGTGTATTTTCCTTTTTAGTAAAAGGGACCCACACAAATTAATTATTCCTCTCTTCATGGGACCACATATCACACTGATACACATACACACTTTACATTAAAATATTATTTCCCTCACCTTACTACATATTAAAATATTATATCTCTTACTCTACTTGTGAAAAGAAAAAGCTTACGTTTCAATGGGATGAAGGAAGTGTAATAATTTAATGTATAGTAAAAAGTTGTATTAATATTGTGTGTAGAAAATGATTGATTTATGTGGGTCCAATTTACTAAAAAATGAAACGTAGCTCTTGTAGCTAACGGGACGCCCTAATTAGTAAAATATAACTCTTGTGACTTAAGTGAGGGAGTATATTATAATAAATTCATTTCTCTACCCATACATAAGGTCTCCGGAGATCATTTGAAGGACACCTGAAATTTTTCTCCACGAACTAACAACTCCAGATCCTTTGTATCGTTCCTTAAAACTTTTAAAGAGAATCGATCCGTGCGAAACCTCTTCGATTTGGCGTTCTTTTAGTTAAGTTCATCTAGCGTTTTTCGTGGATTCAACGATTTTTTTTTCAAATTCTACGACGTTCACCCAGAAAGCTCCAAAAACAACGCTCGACCTGAGATATTGAATCCCTCAAATCCAATATTTCTTCAAATCAAATTCATCCAACTTTTTTCGTGAAGTCAACTGCGTTTTACTTAATAGTGTTCTTCACGGAAAGCTCATATATCAACATTTTATTCTAATAAAGATTCTACACCTCTGAATCAATGTTATATAACCTCGAACTCGAGCTTGAAAAAGCTTAAAAAAAAGATCAAACTTTCAAAAGAAATAAAAAAGTCAACTCAAGAGAGAAATAGGGGATAAATAGGAATTGTCTTTTTCTATATTTTTCAATTTTGATCCATCTTGAATTATTTTTGTAATATTTTTTTATTTTTATTACTTATTTAATAAATACAAAATTTATTGTTACAATTATCAATAAATAATGAGTTGGTCTCTTATGCGCCAGGATGCACAAGACGTTCAAGAGTATATCATTTTGTTCTAAAGGATATATAATTTAATTTGTATAGGTATTGTTTTTTCAATAAAAGAGTCGGTTTAAATATAAATGATATTAACTTTTGAGTAAGAATTTTTTTTCCAAAAAAAAAGGATATAAGTTCTTATACTAAAGATACGACATTTAGTACTAAATGATACAACTTTTTGAGGCCATTTGATCTGAGCGCACGGTGCGTCTGGGGGCACGCAAGTTTTATCCATAATTAATTCATTAATAAACAAGTCTTGTGTGAGACCATGTTATAGTGAGACTGTTTTACATTTTCTTAATTATTTTACACTTTTCATTAAATAAGTTATTCCCTCCGGTCAAATAAGTTTTTCACTATTTTCTCATTTATTTTTCCATTTACTCTACACCTTAAAAAAAATTGTAAAAGTTTCAAAATACATAATCTCCTAATACATCATATTTTAAAAAACAAATGTCACTCTCACCTAACACACAACTTACTTTATCATTTATCACTAAAAATACAACTTTACCCTCAAAAGTCAATAAAGTTAGTAAGAAAATATTTTTTTAAACACCGTATCTGCAGTAAAAGTAAAAAGCTTTTCGGAACGGAGGGAGTATTTTCTTCCATGATGTATATCCTATGCTACATATTGTTCATAAATTAGTCTTCACATTCTTGAAACGGAGGGAATATTATTTTCCATAGATCCTATACATAGTTACATAAAAAAAGTTTGATGAAACGGGTATCACTCCTTAATCGATCACGTATTATTTTTTATTAAAAATGTTACTCCCTCCATCCTATTTAAAATGATGAAACGGGTATCACTCCTTAACCAATTAAGTATTATTTTTTATTAAAAATGTTACTCCCTCAATCCTATTTAAAATTGCAAATCTCCTTTATGCAATTTTACGCGAAATGGAGGGATTATTATTTTTTATACATCTCATAGAACTCATTCGTTATGGTATTATGAAATTGTTTTTTAATAACTATATTCCCTCCGTCCTCCCACAAGATAATCATTTATTTTTTGTACGTAAATTAAGAATTATTATTATTTTAAATAAAATGGATAGTTATAGTAGTAGTAAGTGCTGGGCAATGTGTGCCACTATTGCTAAAAAGAGAAAATAAATACTTTTGAAATGAACGCCCAAAATAGCAAAATAAATATTTTATCAGCAAACGAATGGAATATTATAGTTCATCCCATGAAATATTTTTCAAAGTAGTACTATACTCCCTCCATCCCGCGTTACGATTTACTTTTTTATTTTGGTTTATCCTAAGTTAAGGTTTACCTTTTCTTTTTTTGTTAAGTTGAGTCATACAAAACAATTAATTATTTCATGTAGGATCCACACACAACACTAATACAACTACCCACTTCATATTAAATACTCCCTCCTCCCTCCTTATGATGGTCATTTGTTTTTTGGCACATAGATTAAGGAGTATTATTATTTAATGTGTAGTGGGTAGTTGTATTAGTAAGAGTGTGGGTCCCAACATTTAATTGTATTAGAGGGGGTGTGTGGGTCCCATGTGTGTAAAAAATGAAAGAGGACCCTTTGGGTGGGACAACCAAAATGGAAAAATGACCCTCTTAGCCTGAGACGAGCTACATATTAAAATATTATATCTTTTAATTTATGTAAAAAAACAAATATAAACGTTAACTCAAACTATATATTCGCAAATTCTCTATTTTTTGAGCAAAGCCAAACTCGAGCCTTAATATCAATATTCTTATTGAGCTCGAGCCTTAAATATTTTAAACAAACCGAATTCGAGCACGGTGAAATTCAGCTCCGTTCAACTCAATTATATTCCTAGCGCGAGTGATCAATTATATAAATACATATACTGAAAGGTGGCCAGTGTGGTGTCGGAGTTACCACTGATTAGTTATATAAATATTTATTATATAAATTTGTATATATAAATAAATTGAAGAAAAGTCAATAAAAACTTGGAAATTGATCATCGATGGTTTATGTATTTAAATTTCTCATTTCACTCTTTTAATTTATAAAAAAATATTTTCATTAATTACTTATATGTTACTTATTCGTTTAAATCATTCTATTAATCAGTCATGTTCATTTCTTTAAAATAATTTTTATTTATTAATTTCATCATCTATTTAATTCATTAATCACGTTTTTTTAATTATAATTTCAAAATTATTTTTTTTAATCCTAGATACTTCTTTCAAATTATTTCTATTAATTACTTTCATAATTGATTTAATTCATTAATCACATCGTTTTTCTTAAATTATAATTTTATTTATTATTATTTTTATTTTTTATTTAAAGAAAATTAAAATTTAAAATTCATTAAAAATAAATCTTACATTTTTATTGACAATTTCTTTTCTTTCTTGATATATATTATTATAAATCGATATATTTCCCCCCTCCTTTTCAAATTAATCGTTAATGAGATTTATCATGTAATTGCACATTATTTAATCTTCAAATAAATAAAGTAAAATATGATTGGATATCATGTTGAATTTTCAGCTGAATTATCTATAGCTATGAATTGAGAAGCAGCCGCCGTGGCGCCCACTTCAGTAATTGACCCTTTAAAATGTCTCAATCCAACCCAGAAATTATGCTTTTTTCCCAATAGTTAAAGATGCATGTCCATTTTTCTAACAATCATATTAAATAAAAATATTTATATTATTATATTAAAAATATAATTAACCTTGAGATTTAGGGTTTATACTTTTAGGTATTTTATAGTTTATGTTGGAAAATTTGGGTGGCATTTGAAAGACGGCTCATGGAAAAAATTCGAGTACAATCAAGAAGAGAGTGAACTCTATTTTCGTAAGATGAGATTATTCTGTACTCTGGTGCTTAATGGTCTTATAATAATCGTTTTTGAGATACGATTTTTCAACTCTAAATTGTAGCACAACGAATCTAAAGTTATCGGGAAACAAAAGCGATATATGAAACTTTCAATTCGGGAATGCTTAAGTATGTTAGGTTGTAAACTAGTATAAGACTAGATAAATGCAATTAAGCAAACTAATGTTGTAGATGAACGAAAGGCTAGAAATGAAACCTTGGGGTCTATTTATAATATTTGAAGAGTCATGTGTATGGTAATTTTTTGTAAGGATGTCTCGGATCATTCTAGACCATCCGGTGGGATCTCTTGATCAAGATCTTGATCTAACAGTCCGGATTGCACCCCTTTAATTGTTGTTCACACTTGTGAGCCACTTTAACCACCAATACACCGCTGGTTCGAACCACCCCTGTACCTAGCCACCATTGACTCGACTCGTGGATCGACCCGACCAGACTGGGAGAACTGAAGCCGACCTATTGAACCTGTGTGCACCTTGTTTCACCCTCCAAACCTGGGTTCCGGTCTTCATCACGCCGGTTCAAAATGAAAGACTCAATGCGACGTGTGATTAAGATTATATATATATACATATATCCCATTGTGTTAGTGGCCACCTGTGACTCAACTCGTGGACCGACTTGACCAGACTTGACATATGAAAGTAGACCGATCTAGATGAACCAAAACGAACCAATCTAGCCGAACCGGTCGAACCCGTGTGCACTTTGTCTCACTATCCGAACCTTTATTCGAGTCCTAGTCACACCGGTTCAAAATGAGAGACTTCTCGCGATGTTTGGATGAGATTAGTCCGTTGAACTAGCCTTGTGGCATCATGTGGTCCTCACGTTTCATTTGATTTAATGAGGTGCATTTGCACTTATAAGGAGTAGGAAATAACAATGTATTTCTTAAGTGGGACAAGTTCCCATAAGTGCTTCTCTTACTCTTCACTTCCATTTATTTTCTTATATTTAAATTGCAATATTCATTTCAAATTGATTTAATTAAATTTATTCAACAAACTCATCTACTTGAACTTAATTCTCAAATGTGCAACTTGTTTTTATTTTCAACAAACGAAACAATACAAGAATATTGATAAAAGGTGGGCTTGACCACCCACTTCTTCTATAAGCCAGTTCCAGCACAATGATATGATCACTTGTCCCCAGTTTAAAAGGGCTTTTTGGAATCTTTTGCTAAACACAATGTGGTTCCTGTTTGAAGCTTCGATCCACCAATCTCTCTTGTCAATTAACTTGTCAATTAGAAATTAATGCAAAGGATTGGGGACCCAAGCCATTTAGAAGTATTGATGCATGGCTATCTCATCTGGAATTCAAAAAATTTATTACTGATAAGTGGCAGGGATATGAAGTAGAGGGATGTGGAGGTTATGTTATCAAGGAAAAATTAAAAAAGTTGAAGGAGGATGTCAAAATTTGGAATAAACAAGTGTTTGGGAACATTGATTCTAATATAGAAAAACAGAAGGATGAAATACACAGACTGGATTTGATTGATGACACCTTTGGCCTCGACGATCGTAAAGTGTTATTGAGAAAAAATGTTGCTGCAGTACTCCTTAGGGACTTAAACTGGCGGGACAAACTGCTGGTGCAGAAAGCAAGAAACAAATGGGTCAAAGAGGGTGATGTAAACTCCAGCTTTTTTCACAAAGTTATTAACTGCAGAAGGAAAAAGAACGAGCTAATTGGTGTGGAATTAGTTGGGGAATGGTTCGAAGAAGTTGATGAAGTGAAAAATGGGATCTATGAGTTTTTTAAGGGGCATTTCAGAAAGGAAATTTTTTAAGGCCATCGTTGATTGAAGGCTTCACAAAATAGAAGAATTTCAGACTTAGACAATGAGATGTTGATAGCACCATTCACGGAAGATGAAATTAAAGATGCTATGTTGTCGTGTGAAAGCTCAAAGAGTCCAGGGCCGGACGGTTTCAATTTCTTATTTTTTAAGGAATTTTGGCACGTCCTAAAACCTGATGTGATGAGGCTGGTTACTGAATTTTAGCAAAATGGCAGACTAGTAAAAGGTTTGAACCCCTCTTTTATTGTACTCATATCGAAAAAAGAGGCACCAAGTGGATTAAAGGACTACAGACCCATATCTCTCATTGGAGGAGTATATAAAATCCTGTCTAAGGCTTTGGCAAGGAGATTAAGCATAGTCCTGGATTCTATCATCTCTTATAATCAAAGTACTTTTGTGGGAAATAGACAAATCCTAGACAACATTGTGATCCTTAATGAAGTAATATATGAGGCAAAGAAAAGGAAATTGAGCAGGATGTTTTTCAAAATCGACTTCGCTAAGGCCTATGACTCGGTAGATAGGAATTTTTTAAACTTGATGTTAGAACGTTTTAATTTTAACCCTATTTAGAGAAAGTGGATTATGGAGTGTGTGTCAACAGCAACTGCATCAGTGTTAATTAATGGAAGCCCATTTGGAGAATTCAGATTGGAAAGAGGTTTGAGACAAGGTGACCCTCTGTCTCATTTTCTATTTTTAATTGTGGCTGAAGGTTTGAGTATATTCATGTCAAGGCAACAGAGATGAGGCTATTCGAGGTAGCAAAAATTGGTTAGAACAACATCATAGTATCTCACCTTCAGTTTGCTGACGACACTATCTTTATGGGGGAGGAGTCAGTGGAGAATGCTTGGACTATAAAAAGAACTTTGAGATGTATGGAGCTAGTTTCGGGGCTGAAAGTTAATTTTGAAAAATGCTGCATTTTGGAATAAATGTTGATAGTAACACACTTGGAGAAATGGCGGATATTCTTAGTTGTTCTTTGGAATCAATTCCGTTTGTCTACCTGGGTGTCAAGGTTGGAATGAATCATAAAAATAATGTGGAATGGTCTAATGTGGTGCATAAGACCAAAAATCGTTTAAGGCGATGAGAGGAGAATAAAATCTCATTAGGCGGCAGAATCACCCTACTAAACGCGATTCTCTCATCTTTGCCTCTTTACTACCTATCTTTCTACCAAGCTCTTAAAAAAATATTGTGTGATATTATGAGTTTACAACGTAACTTTTATAGGGGGGGTAGAGAGGGGATTAGAAAGATAGCATGGGTTGAGTGGAGAGCGATTTATAAACCTAAAGTCCACGGGGGTCTCGGGGTTAAAGATTTAGAAAATTTTAATAAAGTTTTGTTGGGAAAATGGGCATGGAGATTTTTGAGAGAAAAAAAACAGCTTGTGGGTGAGGGTGGTGGGATCCAAATACGGGTTGAGGGATAAATTGGGGAATATTTCTTTCAATGAAGATGGGGTAGCTTATGGTCAGGGTGGTGGAGAGGTGTGATAAAGCTTATTTTGGAGGAGGGGGTGCATAGTTTAAAAATAGATTAGTACGGATGTTAGGCGATGGGAGGAACACAAACTTTTCATAAGTTGATTGGATGGGTGAGGGCTCTTTGAAGCTGAAATTTTCACGTCTCTTTCAGCTCTATAGGAATAAGAATAGTCGAGTTGGAGATATTGGGAGGTGGGAGGGTGAGAGATGGAGATGGGATTGGGAATGGAGAAGAAATTTTTTTGATTGGAAACTTGATAGTTTTAATTCACTGTTGTCTATTCTTAACAGGTTCACTTTGAAACAGGGAGTTGCAGACTCATGGAGATGGCTGGGTATTTCCAATGATAGCTATAGTGCTTACTCGATCCTTGTAGAACTCAGAGATGCGGCAGTGATTGATGAAGAAAGGATGCACAGATTCAAACTTATATGGAAGACTTTTGCACCATTAAAAGTAACAGCCCACGCATGAAGAGTTCTTTGGAATATGCTGCCGACAAGAGCTAATCTACTTAGAAGAAATTTGTTGCAGTCAACCGATGATACGAAATGTGCATTTTGCGAAACATATATTGAAACTGAAAGACATGTTCTCTTCGACTGCTCAATCGCACATGAGGTATGGATGACTTGCTTTAAATGATTAAGAATTACTACTTTCCTCCATTCTCATATCCTATCTAACCTCATTGCACATAGTCGAATCTTGAGAGGCAAAATAGGAATAAAATTGGCGGTAACTATTTGGTTATGCGTGATTTGGAGAATTTGGAGAGGGAGAAATGATTTGATATTTAATAGTGTGGAGTTCTCTGTTGATAAAATTGTTGACGATATTAAAATTAGACTATGGAGTTGGTTTTATGTAAACAAGATAGGGTGTTCTAGTTTTTCATTTAGTGATTGGTTGGTTAATCCGAGGATGGTGTTAGGATGCTAATTACTGTAAACTTGAGTATTTCTTATATCATGTGTGAATGATACTTCTTTGACTTTTTAAAAAAAAAAAAAATAACTTGGGCTGATTTCCAACTATACTAATTCCTAATAATAATTAAAGTTTTTTTTCTTTCCTAAATAAAATGTAGTTTATGAGATTCGGTGTCCACTAACATTTTTTTGTCAATAGTATTACAATTTTCCTACTATCTTAATAATAAAACGTGTAATTCCGAGTAGTTACCAATTCAAGTACTCCCTCCGTCCCATAGAAGTTGGTATAATTTTTTTGGGCACTGAGATTAAGGAGTATAATGATTTAATGTAAAGTGGAGTAAATTGAAGTGAGAGAAATAATATTTAATATATAGTGAGTAGTTGTATTAGAGGTGATATGTGGGGCCCATGAGAATAAATTAATTGTTTTTTGTGTGGGTCCATGTATTAAAAAGGAAATGTGTCAACTTTAGTGGGACAAACCAAAAAGGAAAGTGTGTCAACTTTTATGGGACGGAGGGAGTACTATATATGCTCGAAATAAAAATACTGGTTTAAACAATTTAACTATGCATCAATTAATTAGTGATGAGAAACTCTATTGTAAGACGAGTTATTTGTGAGATGGGTCGACCCATCACTATAGTATGTTTATTATATAGTTAAAGTATGTTAATTTGTAATTAAAGTATGTTAATAATATATCATATTATAACATACTAAAATCATACTTTAATTCATAATCAGCATACTTTAGAAAATATATTTTAACAACTATTAAACATACTTTATTTATATAATAAGTATATTTTAGTGATGAGTCGACCCATTTCACAAATAATTCATCTCAAGAGACTTTATCTTATTGAATATATTTTGGGGTGGGGTTGGTTTGGGTTGGTGCAATATTCATTCCTCCTTTTGGTTTAAAGAAAGCTATGGACTAAAAAAGTGTCAACAAATTAATACACCTAACATCAATTTAAAATAGTTTGAGATTCAACAAATTTGAAGGGCTCCCATCGATATCATTCCATTATTAATCTTTGAAAAGATACATCACCACCAAAGTATGTCGCTTGACATTATCAAAAGTATAAATCTAACAATTAATATCAAGCACACATTTTGTAATTGTAATGTAGTGGCACAATAATTTCATATTATTATTATCATATGTAGCCACATCATTTGTTAAAGAATATTGTGGGGCTCAATTTGTCACTCACATAATTGAATCGATATTATTGTTGAATGATAAGGTATGTCACATATATATTTAAAGAATTTAATGATATACCTGATTATATTTTGTATGAGTGTTTGTATGGATCATATATAAAAGTTTTAATTATTTTATGAAATTGTTTGACGGTAAGACGGTTTCACCCATCATAGTACCTAACTAAAGTGGGTATCATTTTTTATAATTCATACAAATTAACTATTCATAAAAAATAGTGGAGTAGCTCATTTAGAAGAGTATCGATTTTTCATAATAAAATCACTTTTATTAGAAATATATAAGTACTTAAATGTGAGATAGATTGCGAAACAGGTCGATCTACTATTAAAGTAAGATTACTATATAGATAGAATATGTTTATTAGTAATTAAAGTATGTTTGCATTAAATTATGGCTAAAATTTGTGTGATTTCTGAAATACCGTGCCCCCAAATACTCTTTAATATTAATTAATATACCCTTAAATATAAATATGTGCACTCTTTATTTTCTGAAAAAAAATTAATAAAAGTGTATACCTTTATTAATAAAAGTGTATACCTTTTAAAACAAAATGTTGTACCTTTACACACCTTATGTACTTGGGGACACAAGAGACCCACTCTTAAATCATATTATAATATCTCATAATCATTCTTGAATGTATCATGCATCATAATTTAGAAAAACATATTTTAACTATTAAAAAGCATATTTTACGTATATATATATATATATATATATATATATATATATATATATATATATATATATATATATATATATATATATATATATATATATATATATATATATATATAACAATCTACGAAATGTTGCGGAGTAGGAAGACATACATGGAGACGGAGGAGTAGAAAATCTACAAAAACATTTGGGAAAGTCCGGCTATTCCCAAAGTATAGTTGATGGTATGGAAACTCATAAGAGGCAGACTTGCTACCATGGCAAACTTGAGAAGAAGAAACTGTATTTCGGCTAATTATGAAGATGCATGTCCAAATTGCAAGAGTAATGTGGAAACTGCTGACCACCTATTCTTTAATTGCAGTTGGAGTACAAAAATTTGGGGTGAATGTCTCAAGTGGCTAGGTGTAAGTTCTCCTATTCATTCGTCTGCAAAAGTTAATTTTCATCTATTTTGTGGTTTGTTCAAAACTGGTATTGCTAATTCCGTTGCATTGATGGTTTGGATGTGTGTGATTTGGTTGATGAGGAGGGGTAGGAATGAAGTGATATTTTTAGATAAAAAAGTAGATGAGTTGATATTAATAGGAGAAATAAAGAATAGAGTGTAGAGCTGATTAAAAAGAAGAAAGAATACTTATTTAGTCAATATGAGTTATACAAATTGGTGGAGAGGAGGCGAAGGAGGACAAAGTTTGGAGGATATATTATTGGCTAGAGGCAAAGATGAGGAGTTGTTAGGACTGCTAACTGATCTTTATGCAGAGGGAGTATGCATTGATAATATGATGTTTTGCTGTTTAGATTAGCTCTTGCCATATGTATTTGAATACTTTTTCTTTGGGGTATTTCTCATTACCTCAAATTTTAATAATAATATTTTTTTGCTGTTAAAAAAAAAAACACCTTTCTATTAAATAATATATAATATTGCATGAATCACCTTTGCTATGCTCCATGGAGTACTGGATTTATTATTATTATTATTATTATTATTATTATTATTATTATTATTATTATATATATATATATATATATATATATATATATATATATATATAATTATATTTCATGACTTATTTTACCATCCTAAGGAACCTTGTGTTTGTGGTTTATTTTTTCCTTTACATTTTAATATTTATCCTTTTAATTTAGTGTTAAATTTAATAATATAATATAATTTTACGTGTGGTTTATGAAATATTATACCTTTATAGTTTATGGTTTATTATTTTATCCTTAGTGTTTATTATTTTTAGTGTTTAATGTTAATTTTAATAATATAATTATAATTTTATCTTGGTTAATTATAGTGTATACCCAAGTGCACCCACTTAAAAAAATGTATACAAATATAAACAAAAATGTATACAACTTAATTTTTAGTTTTTTAATGAAAAATTGAGTGTAAAAAGATATAAAATTATTAAATAACATGTATACACTATTTAATAAAAAGTTATGCACATATGGATGCTATTTTTTTTATGAAAACATAGTGTGAAAAAAAATATAATTATTAAGAAACACGTATACAAAATAGAATAATATGTATACACAATAAAATAAAAACTTATACACATATGAGTACACTCTTGCGCCCGAGTGCACCTAATATCAACTCTTTTATCTTTGTGGTTTGTATATTTTGCCTTCTCAAAGTTTAATATTATTATTTGAATTTAATGTTAATTCTTAGAATATAATTATAATTTTATCCTAAATATGATCTATTTGGCCAAATATATCAATACTTATATTTAGCTAGAGTATCAAATGATTTAATTGTAATTTTATTTTTGCAGTTTATGATCCATTTTATCCCTAGTAATAAATATTTATTTTTAGATTCAGGATTAATTTTAAGAATATAAATATAATTAGTAATAATAGATAATAAAAAATAATAAGTAAAAATGAAAAGGGGTTAATTTAACGTATATTAATATTTCAATTTTAAAAGATAAATGGTTAATATATCATATTAATAGTAAAAACTGAAAACTTCTTGAATGAAAAATAAAATAGATTAGAAGCCTACATCAAATATTATTTTATTGTTTATTTATAGTAATATATTTAATATAAAGTGCTCTTATGTTTTATTTTAGAAAATAGAGGACACTAAGAAAAACTGTTTTTTGCCAAATGAATATTTCATTAGTAAGCCTTAATTCCATTGTTTACCAACGGATTATTAATGAAATCCATTTGGTAAATTTTCGTTGGTAAAGTGGTGGTTGATAAATTTTTAGCAATGAAAAATAAATTCCGTTGGTAATCTGTTGCTAAAAATTCTGTTGGTAATTTATATAAAGATTTCCTTGGTAATCCGTTGGTCTTTACCAATGGATTGAATTCCGTTATTAAATTTTTTTTTTTTTGTAGTGGGGCTTACTTATCCTATTTTTGAAAAAATAAAAGGTTTACTTGATCCTATTAAGAAAGGTTAGTGTTTTGCTTAAAAAAAAATGTTTAGGGGTTTAATTGATCTTCATGAATAAATTGAAGGGCTAGAATGAGGGTTTTTCAAATCTTATTTCATTAGACTGTAACGTGCTCTTTTTGTCATGAACAAGAAATCATAAAAGTAGAAGAACAACGATAGAAAGTCGAAAATAACACACTTATAACATACAGTAAAAGGACAACGAAAGATGCAATAATTTATTTTAAAACTGATAAATATTTATATTTATTAATAAAAGTGAAGAACAAACCCAAGTAGAAGAACAACGAAAGAAAATCGAAAATAACACTCGCTTATAACATACAGTAAAAGGACAACGAAAGATGCAATATTTATTTTTAAAACTGATAAATATTTATATTCATTAATAAAGTGAAGAACAAACCCATCAACCCTTGTGAATAATTTTATGAAATGAAACATGAAAGCGATATTGTCTCGAACAATCTCACCCAATTTTTTTTGTCAAAATTAATTAATGCATAATAAAACCCTAAATTTAAGATTAAAAGATAGGAACAATTTCGATGAATCAATATACATATTGTATGATCAAATCAGACAATATCTAGAATTAATAAATAAATAAATAACTAATTAATAGAAAATTATAAAGTGCCCTTGGGATTTTTTATTCTATTTTCGTATGTCATCTTCTTCACTATTATATAATTTATGTGTAAGATTAGAAGAAATAGAAGCAATAGTTTATACTTTACTAATAATATGACACAGAAAATGCTACTGCAATAACAAAAATTTCGAACAGCATAAAAGCTACTCTACAACTTAAAATAAAAAACCAATATAGTCAACATCTTTCACTTCTATTTAAATTTAATATATATAGAGAGAGTGTTATACATTAAAAAATCGAGTCAGTTCACAATCTTAATAAAACTGCCCACTTTGAAATTTTAATAATCATTTTTGCCCACATCTTATCAAATAATCAAAATTGCCCACTTTACATGAATAAAGACCATAATACCCTTGATTTCTATTTTATTGGATAAGTTAAATTCTCAAATTAATATATCTTTTTTTACAATTCTATTCAACCCCAGTTTGAATAAATATTCATCCTCATTTTGAACAACTATTCGTTCTCATTTTAAATAATTATTCGATCCCATTTTGAATATCTATTTGTCCCCATTTTTTCAGTTCTATTCGTCCCCATTTTGAATAATTATTCGGTCTCATTTTGAATAACTATTCGTCCCCATTTTTTAGTTATATTCAACCCCATTTAAATAACTATTCGGTCCCATTTTGAACTATTCGTCCCTATTTTTATTCAACCCCATTTTAAGAAATGCATTCATCCCCATTGCAAATCTATTCGAGCCAAATGTTTTTTGACTTTTTTTTTAAATTTTATTCAATCCCATTTTTTAAAAATAAAAAAATAAATAGAAAAAAAATAGGGTGAAGGGTATTGATGGAATAAAAAATAAAAAGTGGGCATTTTTGATAATTTTATGATGGGTGGGCAAAAAAAAAGTTACAAATTTCAAATAGGGCATATTTGATTATGGCCCAATTTTTTAGATAATCGTTTATATGATTTGTCCTTTTGTCTTTTTACAAATTAAGTAAAATGAAGGGGTATTCTTGTGTTCCTTGATCTCTAATTAAGTAAATTATAATTTTGTTGAGATCATGCGTACATAAATTTATAGTAATGGTTACTATACCTCATGCTTTTAACACAATTTTTTTCAATTTTACTTTTACATGCATGACGTATATGCGAATTATGAATATAAGATTAAGTTTAATCGGAAAAAATAAAGTCAATCAATAATAAGATCAATTAACATATATAATTTTTTGTTTGCTAAACACATAACTAAATTGTATAAGCTTTAAGGATCAAAATAATTGTTTGTAGGAAAGCCAAAGTTTAAAGTTAGTGAGTGGCATTATGTACATTCTTGTTTTTTGAGGGAATTTAAAGAGAATGCAATGGTGTTGATGGCTCACAATTAGTGTCCCTTAGTGTGCCCAAAGGCCATTTAAATTTCATGTGTTTTATCACTACACAAAACTTATACTCCCAAGAAAGTTTGCACACCACTTCCCGGCACGGAGATTAAGAAAGTGATAACTTTTAGGGGTATTATGGTATTTTTAGTAATAAATAAATGATAAAGTATGTTAGGTGTGTTAGGTAAGGGTGTTTTTTTTTTTTGTAAATAAAGTGTATGAAGAAGGGTGATTGTGTTTAATTTTTTGTTTTTTTAGTAATGTGCAAACTTTTATAGGACAACCCAAAATGGAAAGTGTGTCATCTGAAATGGGACGGAGGGAGTATCTTACATTACACAGTGCAATATCTTTTAAAATTAAAAAATTTAAAATTAATTTTTGTGGGGAATAAGATCGGATCATTGAGCAATATTTCTCAATTATTTTACATTTAATTACGAGCTTTTTTATTAAGATATATTACCCATCTCCAAAATAGATGCACGTATTTAGCAATATGGAGATTATGAAAAATGAATTTTGGTGTAATGATGTTAAAAAAAATTAGTATTTTTTTTTGATAATTTATGTTGAAAATTTAATTTGAATAAAAAAGTCACCTTAAAGTGATGTTTATTAAATTAAAATTGTCTATAAATTGATAAAAGGTGTGATTCTTAAATAAATTATGTTTTTTCATGAAAGAAACTTGAATTTATATTCAAAATCAATCCAAATAGTTTCATCAATTCATGAATAAACGCCTTCAATTTATAAAAAGACTCCCATTTCTATAATTCACCACTTGAACACACACAAAACACTTGATCACAAACCCATAGGTTAATCAAAGTCAAATCGTGAAGTCAAGTTGTCCTAATAATTCGTCGTATATTTCTAATCAGCATACTCCTAAGGCGAGTTCATAATATAGTTTGATTTTCCGTTTCTTGTGATTTGTAGATAGAGCTACTATCACAAGATGTCTGAGTCATTGTATTTTGGGAGATGATTGTTATCGAACCGTAAGCACCGGAGCAGTGCATTTTCGTCTTAAGTAGAAAGAGTACAACTCTTGCCTTGAGCCCTCGACTCAAATGTATTCCTATAATTTTTTAAACATATTTTCTAGTCAACATATTATATCGAAATTTATATATGCCCAACGATTTAATTGAATAAAGTGTATAATATAGTTGACTTTAAATAAATTGTGTGTAAAAAAATGACATTTTTATAGTATGATTTTATGTATTGTTTTTATTTTTAGGATGTGCACATCTTTTGGGATAGAAAAAAGAAGAAGAAAAAAGAGCAAGTTTGAATAAGGATCTTAGAGTGTCTAGAAATGGCCCGGGAGAGTTTCTTAACGCCTTCTTTTTTCTTTTCATCAGAGTTATTTCACAAAGACTTATCGGGATACTAAGGGAGAAGGGGGAAACAAGAACACTTGCAAAAACGATCTTTTTGTACAACCTAGTGATTTGAATTCATCTATTCCAAATCAAATTTCAGTGTGTAAATCTGGGTTCATGCTCTAAAACTTATGTTATTTTTTCAATTTTTAATGCAATTATTATTAGGACGCATAGAGTATTAAGTGGATTAAAATGTTATCTACCGCCTTCCACCGTGATGCATATAATTTTATAATTTAAGTATGCTTGATTTGTTATTTACTAAAGGAGAAACACATACAATACTTTAAGATGTTTCAATTAATGTACACTTTAAGCATACAAAAATCATAGTTTAAAGATAATCATGTCATACTTTAATAAGCATCTAACGATGTAGGAGTATATTTTAAAAATGTTCTAAAATTATTATAATACAAATAAATATAAGGGTTATTTGTTTTACAACTTTTAAAAGAAGGAATGAGAATGAAGGAAAAAGAAATTGTTATTATTTTTTAATAATGGATTTCAATCTAAATTTTTATGGATCATATGGATTTCAATCTAAATTTTTATGGATCATCCATTCCTCCCAGAAATAGAAAAATCAAACCCATTCCTTCCTTTTCCATTCCAATATCCACTCCATTCCTTCCAATTACCAAACATCCCCCTAATTGTATGTTCATGAAAGTTATCATGCCACATTGTAATTTAATTTCTATTTTCTACTCTTCAGTTTGCTTAATAATGATAAATATTTACTTTTCTACATGAAAGAGCAGTTAGCACCAATACTATTCTCCAAAGAGTAACATATTGGAGATTTAATTGGTTGTTAAATGAGAGCAACGAGTGAGTAAAAAATAGGTTCACTTGATGGAGTGGTCAAATGATGTTTAATGGGTTTAATGAATGACTAATTAGACATGTACACCGGTTCGGAACCGCCGGTTCCAGTTTCCGGAAATGGGGAACCGGAACCAAACCAAAGGTAGGAAGGTTTCGGTTTCAAACCGGAACTGCCGGTTCCAATTTTAATTTTTTTTTGTTTTAGCGTGAAAACGTAAAAAAATTGAAAAACCGGCAGTTTGAACCGGAACTGCCGATTTTTCCCCAAGTAATGAGGAACCGGAACCGAACCGAAGTATATCCGGTTTCGGTTCCATTTTTGCCGGTTCCGAAACCGGCGGTTCTCCGGTTCGAACCGCCGGTTCCGATTTTTTGGTGCATGTCTATGACTAACGTCCCACATTAAATGTTGAAAGAAAATCTTCATTGTTTATTAGTTCATGCCCATTATAGCAACTCGAATTAATGTTAAATGGTGATCCTTCAAATCATCACACGAGAGCCAAAATAGGATAGGATATATCCACCTTTGGTTGATTCAATGTATGGTAAAGAACAAGTGACTATTAATTTCTAACACAATCGAATTGATATTCTATTCTCGAACAAGTTGTAATACATGATGAATCTGTTTGCACTTATTTATAATAATGTATATAATTTCAAAACGTCACTAACAATATTTTAATAATATTAATACCTGAATTAGGTAAAAGAATGTCAGAGAAATTATTAGAGATGTCACAATGATCTCCTTTCTGTATTATTATACTTTAAGTATTAAGTAATAACAACTACATATATTAACTAATCAATATAATTAATTATTTCGATAGAAAAATAATTTGTGGACTGTCTCACGCTCCCTTTCACGAGACATATTTGACTTAGGTACTGAAACTATATTTTGTGACACTATTGCATAGAAGATAGAACTGGTTTAGCATAGGATTTTGAAGTATACATTATCCTATTGTATGATCATAATCATTATTCTTATATGTGTGATAAATCATTACCCTTATAATATCGCATAAGATTTAATAAGTTTTTTTTTCTTTTTTTTAATCGGGGATCGATGCATGGCGAAAACGAAGAAAAAAAAAAGAAAAAAAAGAGGAGGAGATTGGGGATCAATTTAAAGAGAATAGGAACTAACTTTGTCAAAAAAAAAAAAACTATTTCCCTCTTTAATTTAAACCCCTAGCAATACATAATGTATAATAGGATTGGAAAGTGAAGAGCTTAGAGTGAGAAAAAATTAGAGTTTACATAATAAGCTATTAAAATCGGGTTTATATGAGTGTTTGTGATAGAAGAAAGTGTTGTGGCTAGTATTTTTTTATTATTATTTAAGTAGTTTAATACTCTTTGTTATTTTATTTATATCACTTTTTTTTTTAAAAAATGTTATTATTTTTTATTTATATTATAATTTATTTATTGCATGTTGTTTATCACTTTTCATTAAAATAATTTTTTTATAATCCATATTACCAATCCACTCCGTAAGAGTGTCTATACAAGTTTATGTCAAATGACAAATTATGAATCCAAACACGGCACAAAATTAATTACACTCTCTTAAATTTGAGTAGTGCCAAATTAACTATATTCATGTACCAATTTAGCTTGAAAATATAACCTGGGCCTATTCGAGGCTGGGGTGGGCTGGCCCATCTATGACATAACTTATCTCCAATCTGCCCTAGTCCACACTCTAGATGTCCTTACTATTTACTACACACCTCCCATAGATTACAAATTTCACTCTCTCTTGTTATAACTATATGTATATTTCTTTGTCTATCCAAGCATCCTACCATTTACAAAAATAAGTACGAAAAGACTATTACAACCCATGTCCAAATTCACACCCAATTTATAATTTAAATTAATTAATTAATTACAAATAAATTTTTAGCCCTATACATTTACAAAGACAATTTGTTCTCAAATGAGAAATTGTAGTTAAATATAATCAATCAATAAAAAAAAAACATGAATGAATAAATACGCTAATGTGATAAATGTAGTACAAGACTTGCATCACACTCAAAAAATGAACTTTATTAATCTTCGTTCATTTATATATGTCAAAAATATTCGGGACAAAGGGTCTACATACTTAACATTACTAAAATAATTTATAATCAATCTTTATAAAATAAGAAATTGTTTAATAAAATTTAATCATTCAACTAAAATGTTACATATAATGAAAAAATAATAATAGTATACTTTCTGTCTCTGCGACACAAGTGTTAAAGAGGAACAAAAAGAACTCCAAAATGCATCATGTTCAGAGAAGTTTTCTCATGATATCTAATTTTGTTTAGACCGATTTCAATGTGAACTTTTAATTATAAGACCGTAATTTAACTTTTTTTTTTTTTAAATTGTAAACGCACATTTATATGAGACATTTTTACTTTTCTTGATTGGTTGTTACTCTTCGGAAAAAATTTAATTACTATACTACAAATTATTAATTAAATACTCCCCCGTCCTGGAATTTTTTGCACACTTCCTTTGTAAATACAAAGGAAGTGCGCAAAAAATTCCGGGACGGAGGAAATATTTATTAGGACCGTTATCACTTTTAATAAATTGGGTGTTACTTTTCATGAAATAATATCATTCCTAATCAAACTCAAAAAATTACTTATGTGAACGAAAGTAATATTTTTTGGCTTCAAACTGATAAACCAAATTCGTTATAGAACATAATCTAAAATGTTAATACTCCCTTCCTTCATCCTTAATCTATACATTTTACTATTTTTTATCGTTTATTTTTAATTTATCAATGTCCACTTATAGACATATGAGACCAACACACATCACTAATATTACAATGAAAACATGGGTCCCACACACTCAACTAATACAACTACTCACTACACCTAAGATAATAATACTACTTAATCCACGTCCAAACCATTTTTTTCTATTTTGGGCGTCCCACCTAAAGATTTATCTTTCTTTTTTTACATACATTAGACCACATACACCCACTAATACAATTAAAATATGAGACCCACACTTTCACTAATACAACTACCCAGTACACATTAAATAATAATACCTCTTAATCCACGTGTAAAAATAAAAAACTACCATGTGGGACAGAGGGAGTATATATGTATAATTCACCGTGCATAATACCATTAAGAACTATTCTAGTTATTGCTAAATACCTCTTAGCAATAAGATACCACTAATAACTTTAAGAACACCACAATGATTTCACTGCAAGAACTTATTCACTGTCATTTTTCAACATGAATCTTTGAAGATGAAGTCATTAAATGTTTACAAGATGCATAATTATTAGTAATAAAAACAGATACCTATGTTCTAGAATTACCAATCAAGTATATATTCAAATAAACTAGAGGAAAAATATGAAAATAATTATCACCTTGTATTGCAACCTCCTCATGACTGACTTCGTTTAAGTCATCCTTGATAAATATCAAAATGTCTATCCAAGCAACTCCTGAGCAGAAATAAGAGAAATCCAATTTATAGAGTTTCTCATTTGTAAAGAATAATAGATGTACTAAATACAAAATGCATAAACGTTATTGAGATAATACAAATCAGATTTCATAATACACTTGTGGAAATTTTTTGTTGGACATCATAAGTTTATCACAAGAATATGATGAATAATCCTCATGTGCAAGGATTTGATACCTACTCCTTGCTTCTATAAGCATTCAGAAGTAATTGCTAAATAGATATGCATACTAATGTTGCATCTATTCTCTTATGGCTTTAACAAATTCAATGGAGTGAGTAGCATGTATTTTCAAGTCACCCATTGTTTATGTGTAAAGCTGAAAGTATCATGAGAATACCGGAGCCCTCCAACAATAGGTATCTCAATCTATGCAAGTGTTATCTGCAACCAAAATCCGAGTTTCATTCTTGTTTATAAGAAAAGGTAATTTGTAGGTATAAATCATTCATCCTCAAAACATATGCAGGTAGGTAGGAGTAGAAAAGAATCTATGCAAGTGTTATCTGCAACCAAAATCCCAGTTTCAGTCTTGTTATAAGAAAAGAAAGGTGGTAATTTGTAGGTATGAATCATTCATCCTCCAAACATATGCAGGTAGGTAGGAGTAGAAAAGGAGTGAATAGCTCCTACTTACATCCCACAGAGAACACTACCCACGCCTATTTCAACTCTCTAACTTGGCATCCAAGTGTTCAGCATGTTATGTTTTTTATATATGTCTGTACACATCATCAATATTATCTTAAAAGAACTACTTTAGTTTAAAATATATTATATTCAATGACAGCATAAGAGAATTGAAAGTCCCAATTAATTAAAGCTGCTCTCATAGTCTTCTACCTTAGTGAATGGCATAAAAAACCCAATCAATGATAGAATCTTCTTAATAAAAACAAAAAACCAGTTCCTAAAATGAAAAGCCATACATATAAGAACAATAATTTTTAATTGAAATGTTTTATACAGCTGCTTAGGAATTGAAGGTACAAGACTTATTGATAACATGGCAAATTCTCATTTAAGAAGTTTAATATCCAATCGATCTAAATTTTGAGGCAGGATTTTCCTAGAAATATGATGAGAATTTTAGAAGCTGATTTCTTGAAAACCCTCAACAATTGAGATATGATGAAAGTGTGAGTGGAGTGGCAGCCTTGTGTGAGGAGTGAGTGTGTGTAAAATCACGTGTGTTAATGCTGGGGTGGAAATGAGCGAGAGAAATTTCAGAATCATACCTGGCATGAATGACAGCAGCTGTAATTGAGAGGCATCATACAGCAGCTGTAATCACATTCTTGAGAGGAAATTTATGGAACATTTTTAAAAAACGAATGACACCGCATACTTAGGTAAAGCACAATGACAATCCACTAACTTTGGAAGCCAACTACACAGCCAGTAAAAGTTGGCTGCAAGGAGCATGTTAAATTCTAGCCACCACATAATAACTTTGTGTATACATCATGATCTTATAGGATTATGGTTAGTAAATTATTATGGTTGATTGTAGGGTTCAAGCACAACTCACATAATTTTAATAGGAAACTCATAATCTTAAATGATGCTGATTGGACCTTGGTCAGTAACAGCCACAACCAAAAGCTTTAATAAGTTAACCAATTTCAATATTGTTCTTTGACAATTTGGTATCATAAAAAGTTTTAGATAAACTATGTTTACATAATTTTAGAACAAATTAGTTTCAAATTGCAAACAGACAATATTTACAATATTAGCAATAATTCAGATTCCAACTTTGGATTAAAGAGCTAAAGAAACTAGGAGAAGGTGTCTTCCCTGTCACCCTCGGCGGTTTCACCTTCCTCCATGTTGCTGAACTCCAAGAAATGTGTCGGGCGATGCTCCTCATTGTAGTACTCCCGGGGGGTGCCTAGTTTCACTCCGTACTTCATGCTCGCCGTATGCTTCACTCCCATAAAGTTGTAGTTCCAAGGACCGTTGTCTGGTATCATGTAGAAACCTAGAAAACGGTCACTCAAGAGCATCTGGACTTTGTCATAGTAAGTTGGGAGGTAACCATGTGGATTAGTGTTGCTCTTGCCCCATTCATATCCTGAAGGGGTCAGCTTATATGCAGTCAACGAGCAAGAACCGGGGGTAAAGCTGCAAGTCAGAATTATGCACTTCTCTCCATCCCATTGTTTGTTGTTCGGCAAGACTCGAGCATGAGCAGCAACATCCTGTGGTGAAAGCTGAGGAAGCTCATTCGGTTGTGTGTGCATCCATCCCAACAGCTCCAAGTCATTCAGAAAATCATGTTCGGGAAGAGCTGATGGAAGATGAACCTACCCCACTGCGGTGGCATAGCAATGCAACGGATTTCCTTAACTTGAGAATTGTCCGGAGGACTAATTCCATACAGGTATCCAGCAATCTGAGTACGCAGATCAGCTAAGCAGATGAACTTTTTCAAGATATTTTTGGGCATAATATATGTATATCCTGTTTCCTTTATATCTTCCGAGTTTACATATATGTGATTGACACGAAGATGGAGATTGGTAGCAGATATAGCTCTAACACGCCAGTCAGTTTTCGAACCAAATGCAGCCTGTTCATAAGGACTGGTTGTGGTGACAATCAGATCGTCTCCATGAACGTTCGTGGTTCTCGTGGTGACTGCCGTGAGCTGACTACTAGACTCCTTTGCCTGTTTTTCAATTTCAGCAATCTGTTGACGCTGTTGTGAAGGTGGAGTGATCTCAGCTCCAAGAATAATATCACGAACCTCCGAAATCGTCAATGCTGAAGTGTTGACATTATTCTTTTTTGCATAGTCAGAAAGTATCAAATCTTTGAGAGCGCTTTCAACCTTAAACCACTGATCATTATTTAAACAAGGCCAGATATGGTGGGGCTGAGTGACTATGGTCTTGTCAGGCTTTAACAACATTTTTGCGTTGTCGTTATTCACTTGGAGAGCTCTCAAAATCTATATCAGCCTGGAGAAGGCAGTGTAAGATGATATGGTCTTTAACCATATATGTTGAACAAGACCATTTGGGGCTCTGTAGCCTTCAATTTTAGATCACCAAATTTCTCTATCTTCTGCAGGCAAGCTTGGAATGGCAACTGCAGCTCACTTCCCTTAATAACAATATTCGGAAAATCGAGTAAATGCACCTCAAGAGGATCCAACATTCCCTTGCGTGTAACAATTATCTGTTTAGGCTGCTCTTCAACAGGCAATGATCGGACCAGAGCAGCAACTTCTTCAGCAGTTTTCCACTTTGCCAGCTGACCGAGACGCTTTTGTCCAGCCCACACACTTGTGTGAATAACCTTAAGAAATAGCTGACCAGTTCTAGGATTGAAAATGAAAATGGCAACATTAATGGGTTTTGTAGTGAGATTTCCCTCAAATGTCTTGTGTATTGTAACACGGTACACATTCGTGTCATCCACAAACCAGATTACTTGATTGCTGAAAATTTCTCCGATGTTATGGGACGATAAATAAGGCTGTGTAGGTTCTGAAGAATACAACTGCAGACCTTTTCTTATGCGTTCTCTTAGAACATACAACGCTGGGTTCGACTTCATGATCTTGTTCATGGCCTGTGCAATCAGCCGCTTTGACCCAGGGAACCAATTTCCAAAAGCAGAATGCAGATTGTAAGCTAGATCAATTCCAATCATAACACCATTTGGTGACGGATAGATTGACACATTGTCTGTAGTGTAATCCATGAACTTAGCTCTAGTATATCGCTCAATATCATGAGAATCATAATCCCCCAGCGAAGCTGCACATCAATCCAGTACTTATTGCTAGCCTTGTGGTACTCAAAGACATCCTTTGACTCTGCTAAAAGACTAGGTTTTGACATGTGCCATCTATGAGCAGCAAAGAGCTGAATGTCAGCACATGAGCTGTTCATCTTGCAACTCTTCCTAGGGTGAATAGTTTCTTTCTGTACCGTTTCGATTCCAATGCATCCAGCTCCTGATCCAGAACTTGGCAAAGATTCATCACGACACTCATGAATTTTCTGCCACAAATGAGCACGGAATATCTGAATAAGAGAGATCTTTAGAGTTGGTATCTTCCCATGCATAAAAATCCCATTGAGATCCAGCTGGACTTGGAAACCAACGTATACATTTGCTCTGTTTATGGTGGGTGACCACCACAGGGTAAATCTTCTGTTTGGAATTTGATTAAGACCAGATCTTTGAGCGTTTGTCAGCTTCTTGTACTTGATTGACTCCTCAAAACCTGAAGCTTTCTCCCAGCAAAGACCCTCCCATGTTGGGAAGTATGTTCCCTTGAATAATGTATGTTCAAGAATTCCTTCTACTCCTCCCTGAGCTTGAATGTCATCACTTCTGTAATTGTTCAAGTTCCACAATTTTCCATCGTGCCTTTGGTGTGTCCACCAGAATGGATTTTGCTTTACAACCTGGTACTGCTTAAATTCTGTTCTAACTCGTCAACCCTTGTCATAGGCAAGGGTGTGACGATCTTTCTGAAACAGTGTGTTGATACGAGGAATCCCACGATCACATGAATCTTCCAAATCCTCTAGCGTCAGACGCCTATTCTGTGCCTGGGCTTCCTGCCTCTTCAACGCATATTCAGCCCAAACACGCTGAGAATCTATGAACTCACTCTCCCATGGCTGTATGTATCTATAGAGATTTGGAATCAATTGATCCTCTTCGTGACTTAAACCACTCCTAAAATGAGACACCTACGGCGGCAACGAGGGTAGTGGAGGCGCAAGAGGCTGTGCGCCACCGGTCCCCGGAGGCATCCCTCCAGGTCCTCCGCTTCCACTCATGCCCGGTGGCGCAGGGCTCAACATATCGTTGTTATGCATTCTTTAGTTGAACTAAAGCCCTAAAAACCCTAGGAAGGAGCCCAAATCGAAGAAATTGAGATTTCTCCGGAGTTCTCTAAGATTTCTACAATTTGTCAAGTTCAAATCGATGAAGCACGCTTCTCTCGATTTCTCCCACTGGATCGAAGAGAGTGAGAATTGCGGACGTGATTCCTGAGAATTGAAAGGCGTGTTTATAATGAATGAAAAAAAAAAACTTATATATATAGGTGTGGTTACGAGAATATTTATGGTATATTATTATTTTTATATAAGTATATGATTAATATAATTATATAGAAAGATTTAATAATTGATTAAAATTAATATACTAAAATAAATAAATAAATTTGCATAGAAAATAAAGATTCATACATTATTTAAAAAGGAAAATATAAAAAGAAAATTAATTGGAAGTAAATAAAAAAATTTTTAAAAAAATATTAAATAGGGGTCTCACTAAATACATACCCCACTTTATTGAATACACAACTCATTAATATATAATTAAAAAATATATTTTTAAAAAGTCTAAATTACCATTAATTTATTAAATACACACCCCTATATATTTTATACTAAATTTAATAAATCCTAAATTATAACACGTCATATACAATTATGTGAATCAAAAGATGATCTAAATTAATTCAAAGGCAACCATTATCGGGGCTGTGTTACTAATCTCATGAGAATAACCCATCGGCTGCCATAACATTTACAAGTTACGAATTAAATGATACACAAAATTTTGCTGTAATTATCGAACCCCACCCTAAATTCGATGGTGGAACTAGATCCGAACATGGATCCGAAGGCGTTGTAGATAGAAATACGTTACACCAATCTGTAAATCAATCTAATGATAGAACTCATCTTATTCCTTTGGATAATACGGATAAGCTTACTGCAAGACAATAGCTGCCCAATTTTGTTTTCTGCAAATTGAATAGCATGTATGTATAACAACTAGAAATCACGCCGGAGAATAGAGTAGAAGTTGGGTGTGTGTCTGTTTCGGACAACAGAAAAATCTTAAAGTTAAAAAAACGTACTTTGTGGGGATGCTTAATCATAATCACGGCTAATTTTCGAGATTAATTACTTAAATAATTAATTAATTATGGTTTAATTATGATGGTCAGGTGGGCGCCGACGACACCGATCACCTGTGCTGGCAGCGACCGGAGGACATGACTATGTATATAATATTTAGGGGTTATATAATATTAGTATATATATATATATTATTAATGATGTAGTATATAATATTAAATATATTATTGAGGGTGTGTATTTTCTCTTAAAATTAAAAAAGGTATATTTGGTTTTTAAGGGGTATGTATATAATAAAATAAAGATTTAAATAATTAAATGGGGGTGTGTATTTAATAAGGGGTGTGTATTCAATAAAAAAGGGTGTGTATTTAATAATACTCAAAAGAATTACACGTGACTTTGGAGACACACCTTTGCAGAAAAAAGTTCTCGGGTGATATACTTAAGATATATATATGTATATGGGAAAATTGAATTAATACACTAAATTTAATATACAAAATCTTTACCAACACTTCAATATCTTTTTAATCATTTCTACACATTTGTACATTTTTTGACACTATTATCCCTCTCTCCCATCCACCCACCCACCATAACCACCCCACATCACCCCACTTAACCCTCTCTCACAACCACCTGTGTATCATCCAACTCCACCCACAGCCCACCCGCCCCCCCCCCCACACGTGACAACCAACATTTGACCTTGAATGAAACGAAAAATTTGAAAAATTTTGTTTCTTCTGTGGCTAACGTTTGGATTCCAGAAACATCACCAACCCTGTGGAGAACCCATATTCACCACCTTCTTTCATCGTCGAATCGCCTAATAGAGCAGTACAATTCCGTCGATTGTTAGAGTACGAAGGAAATTGTGAGTTTTTCGACCCCATCGCACAGTTCCAGTGACACAACCCACCGTTTCATCGACTACTTCACCCACAATCCCCGACCCCTTTCATATTTGTCTAATTGCTTCACAGAGTGGGTTGTACTTCAGAAATTTTGAAGATATTGGTGAGTTCTTCAAACTCAAAGACTATGTGTCTTCAATTTTGTAAGATAATATTAGTTGTGGAAGTGCAAATGGAGGTTGAGAAAAAAAAGACTCTAATTTTGTAATTCATGTATGTTGGAAGATTTACTGCTGGCCAAGCTATGCCAAGAATGGTTGATTCTTACTTCACACTACAAATTAGTTTGTTTTGTTACTTATTTTTCAAATGAATTCATACTTGGTTTTGTTGATTTCTTCTCTCCATACTGTTTTGTTAGAATGTTGCTCTTATTTCTATTGATGTTCTTACATTCTAAACCATATTGTTGATTGTGGGTGAATCAGTATTCTTAATTTGTTGTTTGGGAATCCATGTGTTTCAGGACAAAACAAATGGCAAGCTCCAATCCTGCTAGTATATCAAATCTATCTGAAATTAAGGTTTTACAGGATATCAAGGAAAAACTCAACCCTAATAACTTAGATAAGTTTCGTTCGAGCTGTTTTGGAGTCTTCTTAGGGTTAACTGAGTTTAAGTTCCAGGGTCAGTTGTATCTCCATCTCCTCTCCACATTTGACCTCAAATTATCTGAACATTCATTCGTATTCAAAATCAATAAAGTAGAAGCTAAGTTTGGGTCTCGTGAATTTGCTTTGGTGACTGGGTTGCGGTTTGGTCCACTACCGGAAATTTCAGACGAGGTTGACTTTCTTGTCCGTGTATTTGGGGATAAGAAGGACATTACACCGCCCCAAATTCGGGAGAAGTTTCTTGAGATTACCAACGATGATGATTCTCTTAGACTTGCTTTGTTGATGATCCTTGTCTTCTTACTTATCCCTCAAGGTTTCAAACAATATGTTGTGAACCTTGAATACATACGCCTTGTTGATGATCTACATCTATTTAACACCTATCCATGGGGTCGTGTTGTTTTCTTCAACCTGTTGACTGAGTTCAGGAAGTTAAAGATGTTGAGGAAGCGGTCAAGAGATGGTGAACGACCAATACAATATTACGATGTCAACGGATTCAGCTTTGCATTGTTGGCGTGGTCATATGAAGCAATCCCCAGTCTTGGAAAGGTGTATGATCGTTCGAGGGGGGAAGCATATCCTCGTTTGATGAAATGGTCACCGAATTGCACCCCTAGTTTTACAGAACTAAGGAAGCTGGTGTTCATGGAGCTATGTGGGTCTGATAAATGTGCCAAACACGTAAGTTAATTACTGTTAGTAAGTGAGGCATATGGCTTGATCTATTGAGTATGTGTATAACATGTTGTTTCTTCACTAGGTGGAAGTGAAGGTCGCACTTGAGCCATCTGAAGAGGAGCTTGAATCTGAATTGTATGTTAGTGTTGTGAGTTGGGAGAACGAGGTCACTCATTCACAGCCATCTCCTAGTGTACGCAGGCCCCAGAAGTCTTCCATACGCATTCGAGAAAATTCTCCTCTATCCCTACATTCTCCACCTTTGACTCGCTACAGAGCATTGGAAAGGAAAATTGATTCGCTAAGTAGCAGTATGAAGTCGGTGAAAAGTAATCAAAGGCAGCTTATGCAAATGATTGAAGCACTTGCTCGATGATTTGATGACTGATCCCCAATCCGTTCTCCTTCTTCATCCAAATCAAGAACGATGCCTGAAGCTGATTCACCACAAGTGAAAGAGTTTGATAATGAATTTGAAGAACATACCGAGGATCAAGAATAAAATTTGGATAAAGAAAAGAACGTTGAGCACGAAAATGGAGTGGGAGAAAAGGACACTCTAAAGAAAATTGCCAAAGAAGAAGGTACTGTTAAGCAAGCATCCGAAGAAGGCATTGAAGATGTAAGCAATGAGAACAAGATGAAGTTGAGGAAAAAGAGAATCTGATGGTTAGAGAAGATAATGAAGCTGAATACGAAGCAGTTAAGTAATCTGATTAAGGATTTCATGAAGATCAATTCGATGTAGAAGGACTTGAAGAACCAATGATAAAAAAATGTAACGATCTACGGAAGAAGTTGAGCATTCCGTGCAAGGAGAATTCTGAGTTCCCGGCCAAAATCAGGAAGGAGTTCAAAATGAGAATTTGAAGTGTGATAAGAGGATCAATAATGACCTGGTAGTTTCTCTTATTAGTGATCCTATGTTGTATTATTCTTCATAATTAATCTCTATTTTTATCCACCAGGAACTGGCTGTTGTTCACGATGATCCATCGAAGCGTAGCCGAATTCCAGTAAGACATAAGAAGTCTTCATGGACAAATCCTAATCGCACAAAAAACAAACAAAAGAATAAAGGAAATGTTATGTCGAAGGTTGAGGTGGAGGTGGAGTGCCCTTCGGATGTGGATGATGATTTATATCCACCTGAATTTATTAATGATTTCAAGACCTGTTATGATAAATTAAAAAAACAAGGAGCAGTTTCTATTTGTCTATCGAGCCCACTCGTGATCCTTATACTGCCAAGTTTTTAAGTAACATTTATGCGCCGGAGCAATGGTTATCCAACCAGGTTATATCTTCTTTTCACAACATATGGGCTATGTTTAAATATGGTTTATTGTTTCTGGGTTAATACTAAATGCATTTAATTTGGATGGCAGAATATGGATGCTCTTATCCTTCTTATTGTTCATAAATCTACCAAATGGCCAGAGCTGTTTGTGCATAATTGGGCAGTGGTAGATATTGATTTCTGGGTAATGTTCAACATACCTATTACTTTTTTTTCATGCCCTGTTATTTTAGAAATTTGACATGCTTTTTATTTATAACAATGTAGAACATAGTTATGGGTTTTCGGAAAGAGTTCTTGGCAGCAGAGACGAAGAACTTGCAATGGGATTGGGAACAAAAGTATCGTGGCCTGAAGAACTTTATATATGGTAATCTACCTGAGTGGGGCCCACCGAGGGATTGGAAGAATGTCAAATCAATCTATGGAGTCGGGTTTGTTGGTGGAAATCACTAGGTCTTATACGATGTTCGTGTTTCAGACCATAGCATCATCATCTATGACACACAGTCTAAGGCCATAAAGCAAAAATTTCTGGATGAGTTTGAGGACTTCTCCAATATGATATAAAACATTTTACGTCAGTATAAGGTCGTCAATGAATCTAGTTTAGAGAAACGTTGGACAGTGGAGAAGTTTTTGCACCCTCCGCAGCAGATGAATGGAGGCGATTGTGGGCCATTGACCGTGATGTTGTTTGACAAAATTATTAGGAATAAATCTGTACATGAAGTCGATCCATCAACTTTCGCAAAATGTCGGGTTCGTTTTTGTGCGGAGCTTTACAGGGAAGACTTTATCATGCCTTGAATGGTGAGGTGACCGGTAGTTTTTGTCTTTAACTGTGTAGATTTGAAAGTGACTTTCTTAAGACAAGTTCTGACGTAGATTAATGGGTAGCTATGTAGTTATATTGGGCTCCAAGTTGAAGTTTTGAATTATGTATATTGTGCATTTGCTTCAACGCCGAAATTAATGTTAATAGTCATTGTTCGAATTATCTATCCCGATTGTCATTGCACTTTGTAATACAATATGTGGATCGGTATGTCACAGGAACTCACAAATCTGAAACGTATGCTCACCTACACAACCACCCATACTATCACCCACATTGAAACTCATGCTCACCTACTCCATCATCCACACCATCACCCATACTGAAACTTCCTCGACACAATACTCACCCACACTATCGCCTGTACTGTCACCCACACCGAAACTTCTTGGACACTCCACTCACTACAACATCACCCACCCACTCAACCTCACTCCTACCCACCACTCACCCACATAGAAAGTCTCTCGACACACACACTCTCGCCTGTATTGTCACCCACAGCGAAACTTCCTGGACACACCACTCACACACCCACAGTCCCTCACTCTCACCCACACACTCACCCACAATCTCGCATGTACTGTCACCAACAGCGAAACTTCCTGGACACACCACTCACCCACCCACTGTCACTCACTCTCACCCATCCACAATCTTGCATATACTGTCACCCACACCGAAACTTCCTGGACACTCCACTCACCTACAACATCACCTACCCACTCAACCTCACTCTTTCCCACCACTTACCCACATAGAAAGTCGCTCGACAGACATACTATCACCCACAGTGAAACTTCCTGGACACACCACTCACCCACACTCTCCCCCATGCTGTCGCCCACACCGAAACTTCTTAGACACTCCACTCACCCACATTCTCACCCATACGATCACCCACACCGAAACTTTCTAGACACACCACTCACGCACCCACCCACTGACCCTCACTCTCGCCCACCACCCAATCACCTTGAAACTTGCTCAACACAATACTCATTCAAATTATGACCCACACTACCCACCCACAATGAAATACACCACTCACCCATATTCTCACCCAAAATGTAGCTTCTCCTCGACACAATACTCCGCCCGCTTTATAATGAAGCATATATTACCAGAACACTAGGTTAAAAAAATAAGAGTCATACAAGAGATGTAGTCCTACTGCATTTTAACTACTTTGCACTTCTAATACAAGAAATTAAAGAGAGCCCTAAACAGACACTTCAAAATCCATTCGCTCTTATGCATATTTCTGGAAGTCTCCCTAGTCCCTATTCAAACAATTTCTTGCGACATGCACAGTCTGGGTGGTAGAAGTTATAAGCAGGCTTCTGCCTGTAGTATCGATTTGAGTCTTGAAGTGGTTTGTTTCGCTTGAAATGGCCAAATGTGAGATCTAAGAAATTCCATATGCTCACCCTCTTTTTTCAACCTTTCAGCAGTCGGATCCTTCTGCAAAATAGTAATATTAACAACGTTAATGTAACGGGTTGTTTACTTTGAAAATTTTGACAGAGAGGCGCCTGAATAATCTTGGCCCAAGTCGTCTCGTCAGCATTGAGCCTTTGGGAGACGCTACACACTTGCACACCCGGTAGTCACTGGAGCTTGTCGAACAGGGTGAAGCACAACTTGAACTCCTTGATCTTACGCCACACGTTGGAGTGGGTGAAAAGCTTCCCTTCTTTGTTGATCAGCATCTCGATGATGTCATTCAGCATCCCGTCGTCCACCTCCTTTGATGTCCATCTCCCTTGCTGAAACAATTCGTGCATGATGTCTGCTAAAGCACGTTCATTCTGAGTACTCCACGTATAGAGCCAAAACATGTGATCCACTTGATGGTTCTCACCCTTATCCATCTGATAAACCCTGGACTGAATTTTCTTGTTTCTGAATGTGGTGGTACTGAACTCAGTTCATGGTGAGTAATTTAAAGGCATCTTAGGGAGTTGTTGCCTTGAATGCTACCTCTCAATTCATGAGTCGTTAGGTGGGTCATTTACTTTGATATGATAGGTTATAGGGTATTGAAGCAATAAGTGATGCAAGGATATCATTAGTTCTACAACTTTGCATACTAAGAGTTATAGTTCTACTACTGTCCTTTGATATCATTTTAGGGTGAATGAGCTATATATGTCAAAGTAAATGGTAGTCCTACTATCCACACCATTCACATCAGTAGTACTTCCAAATTATGACATACATTGTCACCCTATTTGACACCTCCTCAACAGTATAAATGAAATCGGATATCATTAGTAGATGAGCAATATTAGAGTTCTTAATAAAACATAACCATAAGTTACAACACAATAACTGAAAGAAAATCACAACCCTACCACATTTTCATGGACTAATAATAGTCTAATTACCACAATGACGGCGTGAAAGAGGAATGGTTAAAACAAAACTTGAAAATCCATTGCTCTTATGCATATAGCTGAAATTTCCCTAATCGCTCCGGCCCCAAAAGTCATATGGATTCCTGCCACAAGCACAATCTGGATGATAGAAGTCAAGCACAGACTTCTGATTGTAGAGAGAACTTGGTGTAGGGATCGGTTGCTTTCTCTTGAACCGGCAAAAAAGTGAAATCCAAGCAATCCCAAAGACTATCACCTTCTTTTTTCAACCTTTCAGCAGCGGGATTGTTCTACAAAATAGCAATATTAAAAATATTGGTACCACCAGTTGTTTACTCTGAACATGTAAACAAAGATGCACCTGAATAATTTTGGCCCACGTCTCCTCCTCAGCGTGTAGCGTTTGAGTAACAGTACATCTTGCACACTTGGTAGTCCCTTGAGCTCGTCGAAAAGGGTGAAGTGCGAATTGAACTCCTTGATCTTACGCCGCACGTTGGAGTGGGTGAAAAGTTTTTCTTCTTTGTTGATCAGCATCTCGGTGATGTCATTCAGCGTCTGATGTCCATCTCCCTTCGTGAGCAATTTATAAGCCAACACCAATATTTGTTTTGCCATGAATGCAGTATCCATCCATGCAATGTTAGGTGAATCAAATTTTTTGGAAAAAAGTATCATCGGGCATTTAATACATGTAAAGACAATTTTCTGAAATAAAGCACTTAACTCAATCATATTTCAAACTTCTAATTCTTGCATCAGTATTTGGTACGAGGGAAGTTCTAAATCCATGTAATTCCTTAAAAACTATTGTGTGCTTGGTAGTTGAATCTTAAATGTACTTCCCTAATCAATGCATGTCGTTTTCGTCGTAGGTGTAGCTCTCCTTAAAGTCAATCACCATTGTAGTCGTTGTTGTTCCTATACACACTACGACAAAAAACCCTAAATAGGACACTTGTAAGTGTATTATTAAGGGGTATAATGAGACATTTTCAAGATTTTAAATGAATAAGACACTTAGCTTAAGTGTTCTTTATCGTCGAGTCACAATAGGTAAAAATATCTCAATACATGATATTAAAACGTTTTAAAGTGTCCTTTCAAAATGAGTCACAACAGGTAAAAGTCTCATTACTTAATAATTATAACACTTTAAAGTGCCCTAATATCATATGATTTTATAGGACACTTCATAAGTGTACCTATAAATTAATGCTTATTTTAAATTAAGAAAATGAAAATAAAAGAAAAATTAATTAAGAAACTTTAGCATAATGGTTCTTAAACATCACATAAAATAATACATTTTATATACAAGTGTCCCATTACTTAACATGTCATCATTGTTGAATGTGAATTTTTTAACGTAGATTAATTAGATTGCTAGAGAGTAAACAAAATGTGGGTCATCAAATGTATTAGAGTTTGGCGACAGATGAAGCGACGGTTACCAATTTTTGGAGGAAAAATTATACGCTTAATTTTGTCTGAAATAAGTGACGTGGCAAGGAATTAATATGAACACGTCAGTTAAGTTTTCAACTTCCAATCTTGGATATTATATTCGGTTGCGTTGATTGAAGTTCAAATTACGATTCATAGATATATATATATATATATATATATATATATATATATATATATATATATATATATATCACATTGCTCTTTCTTATGGCATATTGTTTGTAATCCATTCTTACTCACTTCCATATAGAACAATTGAAACTATGGAAAATATACCACTCCCTCATGTAATATTGTATGACCAAATCTGGAATGCTGAAATGGATGCATGCTTCCTTAATGCCCTAATCCATCAGAAGAACTTGGGAGAATGGGATAATGGTGGACCTAGTGGTTGGGCATTAGGAGTCGCCAAAGATGTGGTGCATAGGTCGATGATGAAGCGACTTACGTGGGCCCAAGCTTACAACAGAAAGGACTTCATGCGCAAACAATACGAAACATTCACTCTTGTGCTGCAAAGGATGCGCACGCGAGGGATTAACAACAGGGCTGAGATGAATCTACACACAGACAGAAGAATTTGGAAATCTATAGTAGATGTATGGCTAGCAAACTCAATACATCGATTACTGACTCAATAAAAAGATTGCAAGTTCATTATATTAAATGGATTTTCATACAGGAAGACTCATTCGCAAGGACATATGTGCGTGGTGATGATCCAGAGTATACTCGATTGCGTTTTCTTTTAGAGATAGAGTCGTGTCAGATGAAGGTCGTCTGAGGACACTCAGAGGTGGGATTTTGATGGGGGATTAGTTGTTGCTGTGGCAACAACGAATAATATTTATTTTCTTTGAAGTTGTAAAGATGCTTTGTTTATCACAGAATAGAAAGAGTTAAATACTCATATCCAACATAATGTCTTAATCATGGAATGTGATGCTGATTAAAAAGTGATTATTTCTACAAAAATTACAGATAATATAATAGTCAAATTGATCTACAATGAACAAAGTGCTAAGATAATCATAATTGCTCTTTTATAGCTTTAAGAGTTGCTTCATGTTCTTCAACAAGGCCCCGTATTTTCTCTTGTTGATTCCTTGCAACTCTAACCAAGGAGAGTAGATCACGCTTCTTCAGATCTTCTTCATCTGGTGTGATGTGTGAATCATTATTTCTTAAGTTTCTCAGCTCCAATCGTCGAGTTGGAGGTTCAATGTAGTCGTGAGGCAAGATTTCACCATCATACATGCTAGTAAGGAGTTTCCAAATTGCATATAGAAATGGTAATCTCTTTCTCATATCGATTTTCTCCGCGAATTCCATGATATGATCATAAACAAAGATACCAAAATCAACACGTTTACCAACCATTACGGCATGAACGAACCTCCCTTGTTCTGGACTCAAGGTTGAAGACTCCTCGCTTGGTATCCAGTTGTAGCAAGTAATTTCAACCAATATCTGGGCCGTTCTGTTTAACCTAGATTTTTGCAATCCGACAGAGGGCCACTTCGACCCTTTAACACCGGTTAAACACTCTGCCATTGTCCAAATGGACGAGTAATTATTTGTACCAAACGACGTTAATCCTAGGGCGGAATTGATATGAGACGAAGAGAAATTGAAAATATGATTCCTATAGTAAACCTTCTCATATCTTCCCGACTCAAAATCAGTCATACAATTTGAAAGATTGGCGTAGAATTCACATACCACATTTCTACAGTACGAGCGCGAATTACTGAGAGTATTTATTAAATGGGCACACTCGATTAGATTCCATACATTTGTATGCTCACCCATTTCCGCCATAGAGATATCCCTCTCCGAAAAAAAAGACATCTTGATTATAGATATCGATATTTCGCTTGCCTATTGTAGAATCGGTAGGATAATGCTGTGTCGACATCAATTACCTCATAGTCGTCGTTCGGCGACGGTGATCTTGAAAGCACACCTGATGAATCAGACATTTTGGTAGTTTTTCCAGTATTAGGGGTTTCAATTTGGGGATTTTAATGAAGTCTGAATTTGGTAAGCACCCAGGTCGTTCAAGCTATGTGAGATGGACTCAGTAAATTCATTAATTCTAAATGGGCCATGCAGAATTTTAATTATGGGCCTTAAATACAATCACACTTACTATTATAAGTGTCAAATAGTTGAATAATGGGTTCAAAGCGTATGGGCTATGTGTTTCAAAAGTGTGTCCAGGATGTTTAACAAGTTTAAATATGGATGACAGTGTAGTTCAGAATATGGGAGAGGGTGGGAGTGGGTGGCGTGTCGAGTAAGTTTAAATGTGGGTGACAATATAGGTGAACATGTGGGAGCCCGGGTGGTGTATCCACCAAGTTTACATATAAGTGACAGGGTAGGTGAGCATATAGGAGGGACTGTGGGTGAGTGGTGTGTTGAGAAAGTTTCCATATGGGTGACGGTGTAGGTGAAATTGTGGGAGAGGCTGTGGGTGGGTGAGTGGGTGGTGTGTCGAGTAAGTTTATATATGGGTGACATTATAGGTGAGCATGTGGGAGAGGCTGTAGTGGGTGGTGTGTCGGGGAAGTTTATATATGGGTGACATTATAGGTGAGCATGTGGGCGATGATGTGGATGGGTGTTGTGTCGGGGAAATTTAAATATGGGTGATGTTGTAGGTGACCATATGGGAGACTATATGGGTTGACCTGTGGGTAAATGGTGTGTCGACAAAGTTCACATGTGGGTGACATTACAGGTGAAAGTGTGGGTGTGTGGGTCTCCATTCATTCTTACCAAACCAACCGTAAATCAAATGACCCTGCAGTTTCACAGCAAAATCACAACAGCGAACAACCCAAACTAGCAAGTCATAATGTAAATGGAAAATGTAGTGCAGCTAATATCCAAATATTAATAAGAAGAAAAGCAAGTTTCAATTGTGGAACATATTAATGTTCTCATTCACCGTTGGTCGATCTGGGCATAACGTCTTTGTGTGTCCTGGTTTTTTGCAAATAGAGCATTTTCTTGTACTTCGACTAACTGGAGGGCTATCAACAGAAGGAGATAAACCAATATTATGACCTGTGCAAGTTGCCCTGTTATGGTTAGAACCACCACAAAGCGAGCATCGGTTTGCTCGACGACCCACTACCACCTCAAGTGCACTCTGCACTCTTTTTCGTTTAGGCCGACCGGCCTTTTTTGGAGCATCGGGTGACTTGCATACCACATTCTTCACATATGATGGAACATCCTAATCCTTGGGGTCGGGCACTGGATGGACAGGTCCGCCCCACATTGATCTCACATTTTCATTCTTGAAATAATCCCCCACATATCGATTGATATCATTATTATTTTTCCTGGTTCAGTTAGGTAAGAATGAAAGTAATTAAATGCAATATCAAACCATATATATACCAAGAAAAAGTTTAAATGTGACATTTTTTTCACCTTATTGCAGCCACAACATGAATGCATGGAATTAGTTCTGACTTAAAGTAACCACAGTCGTAAGTTCTCTGATCTAAATCTGTCATGTATGATGAATTTCCAACAACAACCCTAAATCGATCCCCAAACACCGGCTGAACAACAAGTTTGTTTGCATTATAAGCAACACCTCCAAGTAATTTTGTGACCCGTGTGCAAACATCATCGCCATATTTCTTTGCCTCACCACTTCAAGATGTAAACCAATACTGAATTATTTCCCGGATGGGCTCCAACAAATATATCACAGGAAAACTCTGTCACCAGCGGATGACATGTTCCATAACTCTGCTGCATTTGAAGTCATAAACTCATACCTACGTACGGAGCAATAGAATCAAGACCAACGATCTTTCCTTGCAGTTTCTAGAATGCTGGATATGCGATTTCCTTGTTCGAACCAGTTAAGTGCGCCGACAAGCCTTCATATAAATGTACAATTAGAAAGTAAGGAGTATTGGAAAAGGGTTTATCAACACAATAATGTAGAACTATGACTGAAAGATTCCAAATTAACTGAGGAAGTTATATTGTGATGTACAATGATAAGCTAGGGCAAAATCAATGAGTAAATCTGTCGTATTCAGTTTCCTTATAAGCATTGACCACTCTTTCAAAAATATTAACAACCGTGGCACCAAAGGGAACAAATTTCTTGCTCAAGTGACAGCGGCATAGCCCGTGAGCAACTCTAGGAAATACTTGATCCATTGCCCGAAGGATCGCTGGATGTTGGTCAGACACAATTAGTAGTTCTGATGGGGTTCCTAATACTCTTCGTATTCGTGACAAAAAAGGGACGATAGCTCCGAATTTTCTTGATCGCCAACGCCAGTTGCCAAAGGGAAAATCTGATTGTTTGGGTCTTGAGTCACAGCGACAAAAAAAATCCCCTTGTAGTGCCCTTTAAGATGAGCCCCATCTACAACTAGCACCGATCATCCGAAGTGCTTGAATCCATTCACACAGCCCAAGGGCAGTAAAAGCAAACTTGAACTTTCCATCGAGGTACGTGATCAACTCCGTAGTGCTCCCAGGATTGTACTTTTGTAAAACGTGCAGGTAAGACGGAAACAAACTAAAGCATTCTTCCAGTGAGCCATACACATAAAGGTTCTCCTGCTGGTATGCCCGGTAAGCATGGCAGTAGTTTATATCAACCCCAAAACGCTGTTTCATGTCGTACTTAATACCCTTGGGTGTCATGGATGTTGATGGATCCCTTTGTTTGTCAAAATACAACTTGGCAATAACTCTAGAATAGCATGACGTTGGTTTGGAATGATCACCACTAAGCAAACATGAATATCGGGTGAACTCTGTACAGCTCCAAATCCCTTGTTTCCCCTTTGCTGCAAAGAAGAAGTTGCACAATTTTATGCCCTTGCATTTCAGCTCCCACCTACTAGGGTCAGAACGAAAAACCCAAACCCAGCACCCCGTAGTAAGTGATACATACTTACATCTTCCACCATTTCCTCCCTGCTTTTGTATATCTTCTTCCTTGAAAATTCATCGGAAGCGAGATTATAGGAATCGAGAGTTGTATTTAATGGTTCCGAAATAGGAGTTTTGCAGGGTATTCCCCAAACAGAAGGGCGAGAGTCGATGTCTGCACCATTAAAATCGGTGTCCATGTTATCATTACCAATATCAGCAGTTGGGTGATAATCTGTACACCCAATTTCTTGATCAAAATCATCCTCAGAATATGACATCCTTCTAGACTAGAATCATCATCGGAATAGGATCCTGAATCAACGTCATCAAACTGTGGTTCTTTTGAAATGACAGTGCATCCCCCGTACAATTGAATTCACCAACACTTCTTGCAGGATTGTCGGACCCCTTTTCATTAAACCAATCCACCAAACCATCATATCGTTCCTTAAAAGATCTTGAACCACATGCCTCTGACAGTTCAGGGATGACGTCAATTTCCTCTGATCCACATATATCTCGGGGACCACCTCACTATTGAATATGAAACTTATGTCATCATCAGTCAGAATTGAGAGTTGAATTCTCTTATCATTCACCGTACATAGTTGAAAAATGTCATAAATGACACTGTTGCAATCTAATTTCATGAATTTGTAGAGGAGCTGTGTTAAACGTTCTAGGGTGTGATCGCCTGCAGGCATACGCACAACCTCTACTTTTCTACCGACATATTCAGTACCATTCCATACTCCATTCGTGTGCACAACAAACCAAAAAATGGTACATCATACTAAATATCAAGAACATCTCATTTATAAGCACAATACATCCACACGAGTGGTATTAGTTCAACAACGAAGTAGATTCAGTCAAATCAACCTAGTAGTGCCAGTAGGCAAAAAAATTGAAGAATTGGGGACCTTACCAGAAATTAGAAAAGTCGACGCCCCTGATACTAGGTACGGTTGTGGATTCCTTAATAAACCTTGAGCCGTTGAAGAACTTGCCGCCGTGAAGGAACTAGGGGCTCTACACTTTCATTGTCGCAGATAAAGACCTAATGGAAGGCAGTTCACTATCGCCCAGTTCAAGGGCGTTGAATGAGATGTCGACGACACCCAGCAGAAAAAGATAACGACAGATACCTTGGTTCGGTGTGTTCAAATTTTCGTTACCCATACAAGAGAAGAATCAGGTCAAAGTGGGGAGTGGTGGGTTGGACTCCACGTTAACCAGCGGGAGAGAAGAATCAGGCCAACGCGACCACCTTTCGTCGATGATAACCAGTGAGATTGTGGGTTGGAGTGTGTTCACGTGGTGAAACTTCTCTTATAGCTAGGAAGGGGTTGTGGTCACGGAGGAGGGGGTTTAATACCAGTTGGGAGGGGGTGTGGTCATTGGGGAAGGGGTACCACACGAGGGGGTGTGGACACGGGGGTAGGTAGGGGTGGAATAACAGGTGGGGTGGGTGAAGGGTAAAAGAGTCCATTTTTTGTATTTTGGTTAAAGTAAAAAGAATATAATTTAAGTGTTCGTATTGATATTTGATAGTTGTGAATTGGGTATATTTGCCAATTGGCACTATATATATCCTAATATATTAAAAGTACGAAGTCTTTGTAAAACATTTTATTCCCTATTTGTCCCTACCATTTTCTCTTTTTTACTTTCTTACCGTAATAATAACCCTATCAATTAATACTCCGCCTTTACTGTTCCATGTTCGTTCTTCAGTTCTCAAATGAATCGATTCATTACTACTTCATGTTCATCTCTTCAATTCTTAAATGAATCGTTTAATTGTCAATTACTGTAGAATAAGAAGAGATTTGATCCCTGCATTTTGGGCTCCATTGCGGCTCCCATAGTGTCAGTGTTATTTCTCAAAAAATTCACCTCCCTCTCAATGATAATGCGTCGATTTTCATCGAATTTTTGAATTGAGAAGATAACCCTCTTTTTTGGCCACGCCGTCTTCTCCAGTGATACTACTACTGCTGATAATCGTTCGCCGGGAAAGAAGGAAAGAAGCCATTTTCGACTGACTGATTGATTTTTTTTCTGACATAAGCGTTTCCCTCTCCGTGGCGTTCTCTTTTCAGGTCGGTGTTATCTCCCTTCCATTTCATTCTCTCCGATCCTAAAGTTCAGGAAACCTAATTCCTTTTTCCTTTCTTAATTTAGCAGCCACTATTATATTCTGTGGTTTTTCTCTTTACTCGGAAGTATTAATTTCTCTTTACACACAATGATGGTCTTGCTCGCCGCCGGCTTTGCCGACGTGGCTGCGAAGGAGGCTTTCAGAGCCTATGCGGCCGCCTCCTTATACTATTGAAGAAATCAAAGCCAAACTTTGGGATGCTGATCTTTGACTTCAGGTCATTATTTAATTTTCTTCCATTCTGTCTTACCTCAGCCTTGATGATTTTCTTGAATTTCAAGAATTTGATTTTCTTGATTATCACATTTACATTTGTTTTAATTTTGACCTGATTTATTTGGATTGTCGAATGGAAAGTATTCTTCTATTTGAGAACCCTGCTACTGGCATTCTTCTGATAAATCCCTGAAGAATTTGCATTGCTAAAATACTCAGAATCTCATTGTAAAAGTTTATTTGTTTTATTTGTTCTTTTCAGTTTCTCTTGGAATTACTTGGGTTTTGCTAGATGAACTTATGATTGTTGTCTTTCTCATTTGTACCTATTGGTAAGCTTAACTTTACATCAATTATTAGCTGATTGGCTCTCTGGTTGTGAGATTATGACTATGCATTTTATTATTTTTAACTTTTCCTTCACATCACAGGAAGCGAGAGCATCAAAGTGGAGAATGGTCAGAAAGTCTTGACAGGATGCGTTCTCCATAGCATAAGTCACCTTAAGACTCTGAAACAAGACATTCTTCTTATGTAAGTAACATAAAATTAACATGAGTCCTTATTTGCTGAGACTTTACTATTTTCTGATTTTCACTTTTTGTTTTAATGTAATTTGCCGAAGATAGCCCTCACTCTCTTGGGAAAAGGATGTAAGTTCATTAATTTGAATTGTTATAGCTTCTGAATTCAAGGCTGATGGAATTGAACGATTTGATAGTATTAAAATTTAAAACTCTTACTTTGCATAGGTGGCTTAAATAATATCTTTGCAAAGATACTGCTCATTAATCTTCTATGTACTTTATGGCTCTAGGTCCATAAAATTGGTTAGATACGTCATGGCCTCGATTACTGTTGATAATAATATATAGAACATAAGATAATTCATGGAAGAATTGGGGCTCATGGACTACTCAACAAATATAAAGTATTTGGCCATAGATACTTGCTCTGTTGTGTGTGATGCATATATTACACTCTCTTTTGTAGCCTCCCATTAATGGAAACTCTGAAGCACCAAAATCAATACAGTAAAAATGGAAGTTATAGTTTGCTAAAGTATTAGTGGGGTTCATTAAGGAACTGGAAAGTACAAGCTAATGAAAGCAATTTCAAGAGAGTGTTCCAAGCTGATGAATTGAGAATTATAGCTTCAATGGAAATTTAGGGTAGTAGTTCCCATTTCACGATGTATGGAGGAACTATTGAGACTTTGTTAAAAATAGATTTGGGAATATTTGCTCCTTAATTCTGCTTTATTCTATTTCTGACCAAACTCATTTCTCTATTCGGTTATAGATTCAACTTGTTTCAGAGGCCCTTAGACAACATAAAATGTTTAAAATATGAATGGTTTTTTTGTAGCTAAGGTGAGTTCCAAAAGGTATTGCCTGTTGTTTAAGTAGTTATGTCCAAAAGAAGTAACATATATAGTCAGATCCTTATCAAGTGAATTTCAATTATGCTCTGTGACAAGGTGTGTGCTTAATAGCTCATGTGATTAGATTTGCAAGGTGGTATTTTGGTATGCAAGACATTTTTCATAAAAAAATAAAATAGTTTATTTGATTGATTAGAGCTGGTTAATTTAGAAGTCTTATTTCTTCGGAATAAATTGTTAAGCTCAGATATTGATATTTTGGAGTGGATAATTAAAATTCATTTGCAGCTGAAGAAAATTCATCTAAGTTGTATTACAATAAAATGAGAGACACTACTTTTGTTGTATCACATTGCACCCAATGCTGTGACGGGATGTTCTTTAGCAAGTTTTGTTGTATAGTTTTATTACATCTCATATTTGATTGGTTCTGGCTAATAAACCTATTGTGTTGAAAGAAATGGCCATATATATCAGTTTTGAGAAAGATCATCAGTTTAAAAACTCACTTTTAGCAGTCAATGATTCGTGTAGAAGACATTTTATGAACAAAACTCACTTTCTGATACTTCTTATCTTACTTTCTTGGATGGTTTTTATTGTAAGTGTGTACCTTCTTATATGCTATTTTATTTTGCAGTTGATCAGAAATTAAATCAACAAATGATACAAGTATAGATCAGTGCTTGAAGAAATATTTGGAAGCTCTGAACTAGAATGTTGACAAATCAAAGAAGATGCTAAAAGAAATATTGAGTTGGAGGTCAAGTTCTAAATAATGCTATTGTTACTTGAAAACCTTTCAATTGCTTCTTCATGTATAGGTTGGTGCTCAGGAAAAAATTCTAAGGTTTAAGTATGCATATAAGACGCTGCAAAACTCTAAATATAGAGTTAAATATGATGTCGGATAGTAGGGACCCAACTATTCTTACTCATTAACTGGAGGGTTCCAAACAAATAGTAGAAACTTAAGAGGAATTCTATGGAATTGGTAAACATGCTTGTTTTTTAAATCTTCATTTTTTTAAAAAAAAATCTAGTGGATATAAATAACAGGTTATCTGAAAAATGTCACGATTACTACGTAAAGATGTAATTTTCTGCTTCTTAATGACATTAGGAGAATTTTGTGCTTTATGTGTCTGGAGCTATGTTCTCTATTCTGTTGCAGTTGACCTGTGCATCTCATCATCATCATTCATCAAGCTTGAAATGTCTCATCATCCATTTATAGCAGAAGAATCAGTGTGCAGTTTGGGCTTTAGAAGGAGTAGACCCGGTGATGGAATTGATGATGGCTGCGCTGCAGCATACTATATTAGCGAAGTAGGTACTATATCTGCGGCGAGGGAAAGTAACAGATTTGTGTATGGATCAACTTGGGATTCAGAGGAGTTTGTAGTGTATTGACATCAGCAATACAGATTGAGTAAGTGTAATACTGCATAATTTGCCTTAAACTTGATAATGTAATTTCATTGATTTTTTGCTTAAAGTTCTCCCATATTTTGTAAGTAATAAAAATGACATGTTACACTGATATTGTTGAATCTTTCGTGGTTCGATTGCCTTTTCTCGGAAGTTGGAGGCCTTTCATGAGATAATTTTCAAGAACAATTATGGAGGTAATGTTTTTATAGAAACTGGTTTGGTAGTTTTTTTTATTTGGGTATATGAAAATTGCTCGCGATGGACATGTAGATACTGCGGTGTTGCTGTGTATTATATCAACGACGGCGTTCGTGAGCAACCACAAATGGTAAAGAAGGGAAGGTGCGATTGTTTTTTTGTTTTATTCACATTTTCCACATTTCCTCCCGATTTTCATCAAGAATATCCATTTCAAAACCCCAAATTTTATTCTCTTTTCAATTGAGAGATACTGAAGAAAGAACCATGCCCTACTCGGGTTTTATCGTCATTCCGTGAGGAAAATTGCAAGTGGAAATGAAGAGTTATATATTCTTCCAACACATATAAAGGATATTTTCGCAAGGAATAATAGAACAAAGAGTGTATTGATAGGTTTGCAAGCCATTGTCAAGAAAGCTGTTGGGCTTGGTGGTTGGCATTGGATGGTATATTTCAACTCCCACATATCTTGGTCTTATATCTTTGGCTCTCTTTTCTAATTGGTTGTTAATTATGAATTTTTATGTTACTAAAATTGAAATTTAATTGCATACTTATATAATATTATATTCATGGTTTTTATTAATAAGAATGGGAATTTAATTATTTTCTTTATGGGGGCTCTCTATAGTTGTTATGTTTTGTGTCCAGTTACAGTTATTTTATTTCCATCTAATATAAATTTGAATCTAACTTATATCTCTTAATAACGCAAGTTAGGAAGATTTGAGCGGTTTTGTTATTGGTTGGGTGGGATTTATTAGCTATAAATTGATTGTTTGATTGAAAAATCATGTGCCAAGTGAATGGAAATAGAATCTGATAAGTAATTCATTGGTGGGATTTCTAGGGGCACCAGTGAAGAGCATTTGAAAGAGTATTTTAGACTTTAGTGAAGTTGAAGAGGCTGTTATAATGAAGGATTGCACTACGGGTCGTGCATGTGATTTTGGTTTCATAGTTTTCGTCGATGCTTCTGTTGTTGAGAAAGTTGTAAAGGAAAGGCACATCATAAATGGAAGAACTGTAAGTCATGCATCCTCATTTACACAACATTTTCCAAATAAAAGTGATGCATTCATCTGTAATTTACTTTATGAGCTTCATGCTATGAATGTGCTGCTTTATTGTGTCTACAACAAGATCCTGATTTGAGATCATCCATGTCAAAGGTACAACACTCATAGTTTTAGCTTTTTCTTTAGGATCTTTTATATGATTACAAGAATATTTGATGTAATTTATAGGTGGTTAAAATATTAAAAGGAGGAAATCAAGTTATTGAGGCTCCATTGGAGTTTGAGTCAGTTGGTTGTTGAAGTGAGCACTTGCATGGCTAAGCTAAAGGATGCCCGAGTTGTGTTTAGTTTGTATTTGAAATATATTTTGTAGTTTCACCCTTAGATTTATTATTATATATAATTATAATAAAAGCCCATTGTAGATTAGAACTCGCACTAATTTCATTTCGTATCATTATTAAGGGTTGTAATTTATTATCTGTCTCAACATTTTACATTTTCTCTAACTGCAGTAACATTTTAAGACTATGTTTGTTACGTCTTCTTTCCATGTTTAATTTATATCTTGCTTCTCTGTTTTGTCCCATGCATTTTTCAATCAATTACACACGGAGTTTGGATGTGGCCACTGGTTGCGAATATATTCTACATATGTTACCTCAACTTTTTATCATAAAATAATATAAAAGAAGTATTACAAAATAAAACGTGCTAGCGACGTGCAACGCACGTCCAAAATATCTAGTATATCTTAAGTATACTATAGCAAAAACTTTTTTCCTACTTATCGTCTCCAGAGCGCTCTATTATGACGTGTAATTTTCTCATTTTTTTGAATTTTTAAATTATTTTTTTATATTTTCCTTATTTACTTATTATTAACTTCCTTATTTAATATTTTCTTTTTAAAATAATGTATTTTCTTATTTTATTAATTAATCTTATATAGGTAATAAATTAAAAAAATTATTTATAGAAATTAAGAACAAAATATTAATTAAAAATAAAAAAATTATGTTTATTTGAGATAATAATAAATAAAAATAAACATATACATAATTTAAGAAAAAAATTCAAATTAAAAATAAATTTATCTTTTCTTATGTGTACACCTCATTAATTTATCATAAAATAAATTCCTTTTTATATTTTTTTTATTTTGATTGATGATTAATTAAATTTTGAATATCTTTGTGTATTTATTTTGGTATCATTATTTAATTTTTTGTAATAAATTAATAAGTATAAATTTAAATTATATATAAATGAAAAAAAATATTTCATATTATATTCTCTCACACCCCACCTATAAATAAGTCTTTTTGGTTATTCATTCCAAACACACACATTCGATTTTTCAAGAGGAATATAAGCTTTCTTCAAGTTTATCTAAATAATTGATTTATAAAAAATATAAAAATTTATTTTAATGGAGCGAGATTTGATTCACTTCTAAATAATTGAATCTCGAACCAATTCATGTATTCTTCAAGATGAAAAGAATCAATTCAAATATTCTTTAAGAATCAATTCAAATATTATTCAAGATGAATAAGAGGATCGATTCAAGTATTCTTCAAGAGGAATAAGATCGATGTATTCTAATTAGGCAATTATTGCGCACTCCAACTAAAATCTCCAAGTGTAAGGATGTCAATTGTAATGGCAAGTACCACAGTTAAATATCGTTCCCACTGAGACAATTAATTATTTATTTAATTTCTATTATTATTTAGCTAGAATTACAGTAACCAATTTTCAATTGTTTAAAGATGATTAATAATTAAAGAATTTAAATAACAAATAACAAAATAAATAAAAAGATTATAGTAACCAATTTCCAATTGTTTAAAGATGATTAATAACTAAAGAATTTAAATAACAAATAACAAAATAAATAAAAGCAATGAATATTCAAGATTGAATTAAGAGAGAAGTAACAACTCTAAGGTATCAGGTTTAGTGCAATTGATTTGGTCTCCTAAACGTCCTATTGTTCAATCATGCTATTTTAATGAAAATACATCACAAGACCCTATTAACCCATCAAATACGATTTGATTTCAAGTTAATAGTATTGTTCAATTAATAACAAATGATGCATGAATAGTTTTGAACCTCCTTCCTAGATACTAATAAGGCAAACTTAAAGAATCTCCGGATGACCAGTTTGACTAACATATATTCTCTGAAAGTAATACTCAAACTTATTCACTTCCTACTTGAATTCTTAATTGCATTGTTCCACTAAAAATATCAAGTATCTAATTTACCAGCCCTTAAGATTATCGTGTTCACGGACATACTACTATAATCCCTAGCAAATAGACAATATAAACTATGTATGCACACAAGCTAACACAACATATCAAGCATCACCGGCAACATCAATAATATATTGTGAAGACGTTACAAACATATAAATAAAGCCTGAATCAAATAAATAAATTAAAATATCAATAGGATGAATTAACAATATTAATCTAGATTTGCAAATCAATTATCCTAACATTCAATCCACTGTAAAAGAGTTTTAGCCCATGAGATTATACACAACCCTCATGGTTAATAATTCTATACCAAAATCAACAAAAGAAGATTAAAAAGAAAGATATAAAACCCTAGTATCACGTGGTTTACGTTCTTTCCCCGTCTCTCCGATTAGATTGTCTCTCTCAATCGCTCTTGAATCTTCCTCCGGACTGATGGAATGATGGGATTGATGAAAGGTGGGTGAAGGATAAAAATGAAAGGCGGGGGGTGGCCAAATGGCCGATGGGCGTGAGTAATCTGTTATGGATTCACGGCTTCTGTTGTATTTGTTGTTCTCTGGGGCTTTGTATATATATGGAATATAAAGGTGCGTGAGTTGCGTGATGGTCAAGAGGCTGCAATGGTAATGGGCTATGTGGCGGAAAAATGCATGCATGGGCTTTAGCAATGTAGTGGGCTCCTCTCACATGCATCTACACCAACTCAAATGGTGATGTGGCAAGGTGGATTAAACATCCTTTTTTTATAAGTCATGGGTCCCACTGGCCAATTTAAAATCCTCTTCATTCGTTTTTCAGTTAACATCCAGCATGTAACAACCTCAATCAACTCATGGCTGGGCAATCAAGACTCGCTTTTGCCATTCTGGAAAAATCCCTCAATCTCCTCCAATGCCTCATTTCATATTTCAACACTTTTACATCAATATAACCCTAAAATCGGTAGAATTTCAATAATACCCATGAAGTTATAGAAAATATAAAAATATGTAATAACCTCCAAAAATAATATTAAAATCATACAAATATCATATAGAAACAGCATATGAAAAGTGCAAATTTTCGTGCTGAACAATTCTTCAAGAGGAATAAGATAATCGATCGATTCAAGTATTCTTAAATTATTCAAGTATTTTCGGAATCAATTTACCTCTTCAAGTATATAATCTCAAGTATTCTTTCTTCAAGAGGAATAAGAGGATCGATTCAATTATTCTTTAATCATTCAAGTATTTTGAAATCGGTTTACCTCTTCAAGTATATAATCTCAAGTATTCTTTAAGAAGAGTGTTGATACGTGTTCTTGAATCGTTAATTTATGTTTAATATTATTAGATTATTATCTTAATGAAGCCAAGAATGAACACAATCAAACATGAACACAATCAAACATGAACTACATCCGATTTTATTACTCTCTCTTAGAACAACACTCATAAATTCCCTTTTCTCACAAGTGTAATGTCTAAGTGAGTACCAGTAACCTATCTCTCTCATGTGAGAGATGCTATTTATATTATCTACAAACCCTAACCCAAAGTCAATCGCCTTGCGCCACTTGGATGAAGACAGTCATCTTTAATGAAGTTGTCTGGTACGCCGACCAGCCTGAAGAGAAGTCTGGGTGCCAGCAGCTGCTTTTGCAGGGTTTTCAGAGCATCCGTGTCCTTTGCTGGCTTTCTATTGGTAGTTAGGGGAGGATGCGTCAGTTGCTTACTATCCTCTAGTTAGGATTGCTGTCCAAGACATCCCATCTTCCCGTTAGCCTTGTCTTCTAGCCTGCTGTACTTGTCGGTCTCCATGATGATGTTTGTTCTTTACTGCACCGCTTCTGTTATCCATTTGGTCCTCGAACAGGTTGACTTCCAATGTTGTGATCCTCGTCCGAGCCTTCGGACAGGGAGGGAAGGCCGCCGAGGTTCTCTATCGAGGGTGCTTCAGGCTTCTGTCCCTTTAATGGGCTCCTTCTTTGCTCTTTCCTTGATGGGGCCTTTGGACTGGTAGTGATCTCCTTAGGCTACCTTAGCTATCCATTCAGTACTTATCCTCGATTTGGGCCGCTAGAAGGTTGGGCCTCCTTCTTCAAGTATTTTAGAGGTTATTGGGCTTTGGGTCTGCTAAGCATGGGGGATATAATACCCATAACATTAGCCCCTCGAGCCTGAATAATATCATGATTTGAGATTGTTCAAGGTCGAATCGTACTTCACGGATTATATCCCTCATGCTTCGGTACCTGAGATACCAGGATTCTTCCAACTTGGGTTTCCACTCGCTATCTTTGTTCCGATAAGTTTTTGGATTATCAGGTTCTCTGTGACGTCTCCGAGATATTTTCGTTAAAGTGGTGGGGGTATTTCAGGCATTTGGGTGTAACTGCCAATTCGAAATTTGAAATTTGAATATTTTGTCAGTTTCCCTTTCCTCTCTCTCTCTCTTCTTTCTCCTTTTGATCCTGTAGGCGGTTGTCATTCCTCTTATACTGTGCGCTTAATTTCTTCCACCAGGTATTATTCTCCATCTCTCTTTTCCTTTCTTTCCCTGGCTCTATCCCTTTGCGTCTCTCGATTTTCCGTTATCATCGCATAGGGTTTCCTCCCCTCTCTCTCAGTACTTTATCCTCCTCCCGTTATAATTTTGCACGATATGGCTTGCGAGGGTTACTCTTCTCCTCTTAGATCCCCTAAATCCCTTTCTCGTTTGACTGATTCTTCTCTTGGTAGTTCGGGGTCCTCTTCTTCACTTTCAGAGGGGGGATCGAGTCCCCACTCTCCTTCCCGACTCGCTTTTGATCAGAGGGATTCCAAATTCGTTTCTAATTTAACATTGGAGTACAACCCTCAGATTGCTGACGTCGGTCCCAAGTTATTGAGTCATCTCAGAGAACTTCCGCGATGGGATAAGGATGTCTCCTTTTCTGCTGCCGAGGTCTCTTCCACCATTAATGATTCTTGTTTAAAAAAGAATGCTGTCATTGCTCTCAACAAATTCCAGTGTGGGAAAGGTATCGATTTTTTCCTTCCTTCTTTCAATGGCCGCTTGTAATGGTTTTTTTATTAGGAAAAAAAACCCTAATTAATAACAATATTTGTTTTAATTGTTATTTATAAATTTTAGAGCATCCAAAAGCTTATCTAAAGAGAATATTATTCATATTTTAAGAGAACTACAATAAAAACTAGCTCGATCCAACCCGTTCTTTATTTTAACTTTTGAATTTAGAGAATTATATCCTCTCTTCAAATTTAAAGATCCAAAATCACTCTCTACACTTTATTACTTCATTAAATGCATTTAATTTTAGTGTTTTCGCTCAAGCAAAATAGTTTAAACAATTAATATAAGAGAAAAAATGTAATAAATGGACAATGGAAAATAAATTTTAAAGAATATGTTAGAGTAATATATATATATATATATATATATATATATATATATATATATATATATATATATATATATATATATAACTCTTTATTTTATAAAAATACTTCATATTTTAAAGAAATCTTGGAGATGCTCTTATAAACAATGACACACTCCTCATTCGAACTAATTGAAAATCAAAAGTACTAATTAAAAAAATAGAAGTGGTTATTAAAGACTTGAATAATTATAGCAAAACCTTAAGTTTGACCGTGTATGCTTTATGTGGTGCTAGAAAAACAAAATTGAAAATCGAAAAAATAGCCCACACCAAATAACTAGTACCGCATTGTTATATGAGTTGATCTACTATGCACAAGTGTACACTAAATATACTTAATTCATATTCTAAATGGGTCATGTATATAAAGTAAAATGATCCGCTTAACTCTTCTTTCTCCTCAATCCAGGAGATTAATATCACGACAACTTTTTTCTCTCTTTCTCTCAATCTTCCCCACTTCGTTTCTCTCATCATCTAACCAAGCAGAACACTACCACAACCTATTTCATTATTTTTCTCAATAAGATTCTGTATAATTGATTATTAAAACTGACAAAGTTTAATAAGTATACATTTATTAATAAAATGTTATACACTTGTTCATTAAAGCTTATACACTTACGTTTTAAAATCAATAATTCCTCCAACATAACTCTCATTAAGAATATAGTGAAATTGTTCATCAATTGCAGCCAAATCAGTGTTCAAACACCCGAACTGTTTATTTATTAAACGTTATACACTTGTTCAATAAAATGTATACATTTTACGTATAAAAAGTATACGCTAATGAAATCGACAGCTTAAACAGAAAAAATAGTAAAAGGATACGTTATACACTTGTTCAATAAAACGTATACACTTTATATTTAAAAAGTATACATTAATGAAATCGACAACTAAAACAAAAAAAATTGAAAGGCTACGTTATACACTTGTTCAATAAAATGCATACACTTTATATTTAAAAAGTATACATTAATGAAATCGACAAGTACTCAAACAGAAAAAAAAGTGAAAAACTTCAAGAGAAGAGTTGTTGGAGGAGATGAGAGCATTAGAAGAGAAAAAAGTGTTGAGTAGAACCTACTCTTTGGAGAGACACTAGCAGCGGCTCCGCCATTTGAAGCGGAGCATGAGCGAGCAGTGCCGGAAAGTGGAGGAGTTCATCGTGACATCAGATCTGAAGGTGAGGTGTTCATCGTGACAGTAGATCTGAAGGTGGAGGCGTTCATCGTGATAGCAGATCTGATTTGAAGCGGAGTTATGGTGGACGAATGTGGGAGGAAGTGTACGAGGAGGAGGAGATGAGCGGAAAGAGTTTTGACGAATGGTGGAGGCGTCGATACAGCAGCGGACGGTTGAGCGACTGACGGTGGAGGCGTGGTGGAGGCATCGATACATCAGCGGACGATTGGAGGCGGTGAAAGAGAAGAGAGAATGAACGGTGGGTTGGGGGGGAGAATGAGCGTGTGTTGGGGAGAGAGAATGAGAGAAATAGAATTAGGATTTTAATTTCTTAATATATGTCAGGTAAGGGTTGGGCAGGGTTGATCCGATTGGATATAAATAATTGAGTACAATAGTTTTTGCCTTATTATATACAATTATTTAAATAAATTATAATTTATTATTTAAGGAAAATTCGCACTCCACTTTATGGTGCGATCATTTTTATGATTGAAACCACACAGATCGCAACACTTTTTTTTATTATTATATTACATTTATATAAATTATATTTATTAGGTAGTTTAGACATTGCTTATTAGTCATTCACTCATTCGTGCACTAAAGAAGAAACCATATTAACATTGTTTTTTTTAACTTCAATCTTATAATACTGATGTGTTGTGATTTTTTTTCTTCATACTTTAATGTCTTATCTTTCTTATTTCTTATCAAAGTCATGAATTGTTGTTGCTCACTATTCCATCATATCAACTTACTTTCTTCTTATTAATTCAATATGAAGTTTAGTTTATACTACATCCATGTAATTCAATAGAACCCCAACTGATCAACTAATCAACTAGTCTAACTTCTTATAAATGCATTGGATAAAAGGATTACAAATATCCTTACAAGACTATAAATTATTAATTATATATTTATATATGTTAATATATAAGTAAAATCGTCAAACTGCTCAAAATTTCCAGAAATCATTTAAAATCGCATAATTACCGTTACTTGAATAACTGCGATTTGAACTTGATTACTAAACCGAACCCCACATGACGACAATACAATTTAAATTATGTAGAGAAAATCATCAAATCGAACCATGCACAACTAGTTTTATGAGACAACGCATCACTTAAACTTGATCGTGTAACTTTTTTTATTAAAATTGTTACTTCCTCCGTCCGGTTCTAAGGTATCCATTTGCTTTTTGCACGTGGATTAAGGAGTATTATTATTATATGTAAAGTGAGTTGTTGTATTAGAGGGAAAGTGGGCCATATTGTGTACTTTTTTACTAAATAGGGAAAATTGATACATTTGAAGCAGACTCCAAAAATAGTAAAATGGATACCCTAGAAGCGGACAGATGGAGTATTACTCCAAGGCGGATGCTCGATTGAGCATGGTAAAAGGGGTGTAGCTGTACCCTCAAAATAGAAAAATGCGCTGTATATATTTTATATAATAATAATAATAATAATAATAATAATAAAGTCTCAAATGAAAGTGTTCGTAGATTGATTCATTTAATGATGGACGAAGTGAGTAATATTTTAATACTTTCTTTGTCTTGGTGTGTTGCGAATGATTTATTGTTCATGTAGATTAAGAAAATGCATTTTTCGATCAATTTCATTTTCTTTTTCAAAATAATTTAGTCTCTTTAGGTAATGAAAAAAAGTATACATTATGATATATGTGTGAATTATGGATGATCATTTTAAAATTAAAGTGTATTGTAAGTTATTGTATATAATGTTTTTATCATTTTTAGATTTTTGGAATGTGTTTGGACAGAAAAAAAAAATTGCATTACTTTTGAAATGGAAGGAGTAAATATATATTACACACTCAATTTTTTTCCCTTAATCCGCACCTTTATTACTTCTTATCAATTTTATAAATTATTAGATGAAAGAATGTAGTTTTTTCTTTTAAAAAATTCACTTTTTATTATTAATTATTAACAAAAAATACATAACTTTTGATACCTTTCACGCATACATTCCTTTAGATGGTATCATGCAAAAATTGATCATCATTATAAATATAACCGTATAAGAATTTTTTTTATTAAAAAACTAAAGCAATAAATTATATTTTACTTTGACGTTTTTATGCCAATAAAATTAATACTCATTCTCTCTACTAATAAGGTATTAATAAATAAATAAATATATATATATATACTATTTAAGAGAATTATAATTATTATATATAATTAAAATTACTATCATCGTAAGAAATATATTTTTATATATTAAAATATATTTAAAATTTTTTAATTGTGTATGTGGTATCATCACATTCGTTCTTGAATGGCTAGAGCTGAAATAGTTAATACTCTTACCATTTAATATGTATATTTGAATTATAGTGTTTTACTCTATTATTTAATTTGGTCATTTGTTGATTGTCGTATATTTTTTTATTATGAATTTATTATCTATTAGGATTTGTTTTATTGCAATCTTTCATTTTTTTTATATAATTTTTAATTAGTTATAGTAAATTTTAGGTGCATAATTGTATACTAAACTATATATAGAATGGTAGGTATGATATAGAATACCGAAATATCGGTAAGTAATAGGTATATTATTTTCCCATACCGAAATATCGGTATACCGAACTCTGGCATACTGAAAATATAGGTAAGATAATTGTATGATTTTTTTAATACCGAAACTTTCAGTACGGTATTTGGCATGACCAAAAATCTCCGATATGTCATACCGCCACCCCTAGTCCCACCAAAAGGTCCACATTTTACTATATTGGGCATCCAATATCTTCATTTCCCACTTTTAGTAAAAAAAAGTCTCACATGCTCCCACCACTCACTACTAATACAACTACACACTACACATAAAATAGTAATACTCCTTAATTTACGCACAAAAAGCAAATTGTCACCTTTCGACTAGTGTAAATCCTTGATATTTAAGATAATTTAACGAGAAAATTGTATAAAATTGTTGAATTTAATGTAATAATTAAATTGTAGTATTGTGATATTGTGATATTAATATCATGTGGATCGCCAATTTTTAGAGTACTCATACATACAAATAAAAATAAAATATGTAAAGTAAATAACATAATGGAAGCTAGGAGTATTTAATTAAATGGGGTGTCACATAGCAAGACTCTATTCATGAATTTTATTGTGGATGTCACTGGTAATATTCATTTGAATCCCCTACTCTCATGTATAAAAATGCAACTTAATGAAACTTTTTCGACGAAATTTTTATTTTTGGCATAAATTGGGTATAATTGATCAATTTTGAAAGAAAAAAAAAATTCCGCCCTCCCACGTTAAGTTGCACCGTTGTTGTATATACGAAGTTTCAGAAAAATTATTTCTCTATCAATTTTATTGACTTTTGAAGGGTAATGTAGCATTTTTAGATAATAAATAAATTATAAAGTGTGTTATGTGTTTTAAGTGAGAATAATAAATTTGTAATTAAATATATTTTTAAGATTGTGGATTGATATGATGTTCACTTTTTTTAAGGTGGAGTTTAATATGGGACGAACGAACAGAATGTTTGAATTTAGTATGAACGGAGAGAGTAACTCTTTTGTGGCCAAAACAAAAATTTATACTCCCTTTGTCTCACTATAACGTATGTATTTATTTTTTGCACGTAGATTAATTGATATAATATTTTAATATGTATTTGAGTTGAGGGATGTAATATTTTAATGAATTGTGAGTAGTTGTATTAGTGTTGCACGGGCTTCATGAAGAAATATTAATTGATTTGTGTGGGTCTCATTTACAAAAAAAAAAATATAAACTTTGTATTGAGACGGACAAAAATGACAACATGTCAGGAAAACGGAAGGACTAGTAACAAATTTGGGATCAATTTTTTTTTTTTTTAAACTAAGATCAAAATCGAGCACTGATAACTACTTCGTTATAATCGTGTGTCACATGCTGTGCAAGCGGTGACTTCCAACTATAAAAACTTTTTGGGAAAATCGAACAAAAATCGGGCAACGTCAAGAAATATGGAACAAATTTGGAATGAAAGAAAAAGGAATTTGAAACTGAAATTGAATTCCATTTTATCATGCGATTAACCATTCTTTATAACTCAACTTGAAAATAAGTTTTTCCACAAAAATTTTGATTTTAAAAAAAGCAATTGATATCTCCACGTGCATGCTACCAAAAGTTATGAATTCGTAGATATGCAAACTTCGACCAACCACCGACAGAAACTAAGGTGATCCTAATTAATACTTCCTCGTGGTAGACATGCACCTAAAAATCGGAACCGACTGTTCGAATCGGGGAACCGTCGGTTTTAACCGGAACTGGAACCGCCGGTTCCGGAACCGGCCAAAAAAAAAACCGGCTAAGGAAAGTTCGGTTCCGATTCCTCATATTTGGGAAAAAAACCGGCGGTTCCGGTTCGAACCGCCGATTTTTCAATTTTTTTTACTTTTTACGCTTAAAACAAAAAAAATAAAACCGGAATCGGCGGTTCCGAACTGGAACCGTCGGTTCCAGAACCGAAACCTTCATACCCGGTTCGGTTCCGGTTCTCCCTACCTTGGAGAGAACCAGAACCGGGGTGCATGTCTACCTCGTGGTATATAGATGTCTTTATTTTATTATTTTGGAGGTTGAATTCAAAATATTTATTTTCATTTTTCAAAAAGAGCCCATGATAATACTTACTACTAAGATAACAATTAAATTTATATAAAATAATAATATTTTTTAATTCACGTGGTGAATGATACGTTTATTGGAGGGAGGGAGTAGTATTTTCATAAAATTAATGTAATTTACTTACCACTTAACTCCTAATCAGGACGTATAAACTCAAAATAAGGCACCAACCTAAAATGGACGTAGAATCATACACTAATTTGCACCAACTTACTTATCATGGGTGTCCAGTCATACATTATTAAAATTACATGAAGACTCGTATGAGATCGGTTCACGAAATAATATTCTACACATGAATAAATAATAATAATATTTTAATAAAAAATGATATTTAATCGGTTAAAACTTGCACACCCCTGGAGACTCTGTGCCTCCAAATTCCTCATTTTTCGAAAGTTATACCCTTTAGTATTAAATGATACACCCTTTAATATAAGACTGTATACCCTTTATTTTCTGAAAGACAAAAAAATTAATCAAACATTTATATTATTCATATTTCAAATAATCTTTTCAATGAAAAAATTATACTCTTATTAATTAAAGTGTATATCATTTAAAACAAAATGTTATATCCTTACACACCTTGTGCACCCGAAGACAAAAGAGACCAACTTTACTTAATCGATGAAAAGTGATAACAATCTAATAAACTATTTTATTAATAATTTATAGTATAAATAAAAGTGAAAATATTGATAGGCGTTTTTATGCATTTCAATTAAAATCCTCAAGTGTAAGGATATCAATTGTAGTGGCAAGCAACCAAGTTAAATTATCGATCCCAAAAGAACAGTCAATTATTTATCTTCTAAATATTACTAGCTTAATCAAAATAGAGTAACCAATTCCGGGAGTTGTGAATTATTATCTAAATACTGAAAATTAAATAACTAATAAAATAAAAATCACAAAAGAAATATTTAAGATTAATTCAAGAGAGATCAACAGTTCTAAGGTAATCCGGTATAGACCAATTAATTTGAATTCCTAGACTTTCAATTATTCATTCATGTAAAGTTTATGAAAATGCACCACATAACCCTATTTTTCCACCGGATATGAGTCGATTCAAAGCTAACAGTATAATCTAGTTTAAATCCTAAGGTGCTTGAATATTACCAAGCCCCCTTCCTAGATACTAATCAATGCAAACAACAATACCTCCGGATGACAAGTTTGACTAACAAGATATTTTCTTAAAGTACTACAAGACTTTATTCACTTCCTAATTGTATGTCTAATTGCATTGTTCCACTAAACAATTCAAGCATCTTATTTATAGTTCTTAGAATTAACGTGTTCACGGGCAAACTACCTTAATCCCCAACAAATAGACAATTCAATTCATGAACGCACACAAGATAACATAATAAATCAAGCATCATGGGCAATGTCATGAATTTAATATGAAGACTTTACGAAGCATTATTTCAAAATCTCAATACGAATCAAATAAACAAAAATAATAATCCACTTGAATTCACAAAAATCAGTCTAGTTCATCAAATCAATTATGTCTATCCTTCAAACCTTAAAAATGTAAACAAAATTAGCCCATCGGGTTACAAGCAACTCTCATGGCTATCAAATTTATACCAAAAGCCTTGACAAATAAAAATAAAAGAAAGGAATAGAAAAATTCTAGTGTAGGTGTTATTCCGCTTTCCTTCTCCATCTCTCCGATTGACTGTCTCCCTCTTGAATAGCCCTTGAATCTCCTTCGGTGTGGATGGATGATGGGATGGATATGGATGATGGTAGATGATGGATGGGGGTGATCCCCTTGTGGAGGGTAATGTCTCTTATGAATAATGATATGAAATATATATAGGCGTGAGAAGGGAATAAGATAAGGAAATTAATTGTGCTCCAAGAAATAGGAAATATGGGCTAATTTTTGGAAATTTTCGGAAATTCCCGTTGGCAGTTGTGCGATCCCACGATTTTGAGCATGAATTCCGCGTACGAACTCCAATTTGAGTGATTCTTACACTAAAACGATCCTCTCTTTCGTGGCTTTCTAACCATATATCAAACCACCAATTTTGAGTTCCACATGAATACATAAAAATTATGCAATGTGGATGTTTGTTTTTTAGCATTCCTTCACACTTTCACTCTTCATTCCAACTTTGAACTTTTGATCATGTTTTACCCTTCAAAACTCAACAAAACACCTTAGCAGCATTTTAATTACGCAAGATATGAAAATCACGCAATTCTACACAAAATTATGGGCACATTCTATCAAAAATGGTGTAATGTGTGATCTAAAATTTGATAGGCGTTTGTGGAACACCTTAGCAGCATCTTAATTATGCAAAATATGAAAACCACACAATTCTACACAAAATCATGGGCACATTCTATCAAAAATGGTGTAATGTGAAACCTAAAATACGTGAAGTTCCATTCTCTACAAATATTAAAAAAATTATAATAACTTTAATAAAAATAGAAAAGCTAACTACAAAAGTGCAAAATGATTTTACTATAAAACGGTCTCTAAGTGTGCACCTTAAAAAAAAACAACAATAACAACAACAACAACAACAATAATAATAATAATAATAATAATAATTTACTCATAGGTACACACTTTGTATCTTAAATTAATAGGAGATGCAATGAGTTCAAAAAATTACTCTCACATACAAAATATTAAAGTAAAATATCAAATATAACCTTAATTCATTATAATCTCATACACTTTTAAACCACAAATCCTAAACCCCTCACCCACCCACTGCCGCCGCCGGACCACCGCCGGATCGCTGCAGGATCGTCGCCGCCGCCACCGCTCACTGCCGCTGCCAGAGAGTACAGTATACTACTCCCTCCGTCCCATAGAAGTTGACACACTTTTCTTTTTAGTTTGTCCCACTAAAGATGACACATTTCCTTTTTAATACATGGAACTCATATAAAAACAATTAATCTATTCTCATGGGTCCAACATATCACCTCTAATACAACTACCCACTACACATTAAATATTATTTCTCTCACTTCACTTTACTTCACTTTACATTAAATTATTACAATCTTTAATCTTCGTGCCAAAAAAAAATACCAACTTCTCCAGGACGAAGGAAGTATAATTTTTTCGCTGCACATGACATTTACGATTCACATTTTTTTTGCTGCACATACTATTTTTTGCGGCACATAACTTTTACTGCACACGAATTTTTATGCTGCACACAAATCTTTGTGTGCAACACATTGTAAGAGTAATATTGGAAAATCACTATATATTTATATAATTAGTAGTAATATTTTTATATGTTTGTATCTCAAAGTAATAAAGGAGTTTTTAATATACTTTATAGTAACTACCCATATAGTTACGTAGATTGTAGTTCAAGCTTAATAAAACTTACTTTGAATAAGTGTTATTTTATGAATTAATAATCAAAATTTTAAAACACATAGTCTATGCAAAATAAAAATCAAAATGTAAATTTAAAAACTATGTCCACCCTACTGTGAAAAGACATAAAAAATAAACAAATTTTCTTATAAGATGGTATTTATATAAAATGAATTGACTAATAGATGGTGTATTATTAAAGAGTAAAAATAAAATAAGAAGGCGGAGGGGAACAGAAATGTAAAGATGTTTAAGGAGCTGACAAAATCAGAAAAAAAAAAAAAAACAAATGACTTAAAGGAGTCAAAACAGATAACCCAAAGATAAAGCTAATCAATATATAAAACGGATTGATCAATTAGCTAGTACTCCATATATTTATTGATAATTAAAATATGCATTTTCAAAGTATAAACGAAATAATTATAATTAATCAACAACTATGCAATGTCCTTTCTTTCTAATTATTTTTTATTTTAATCTAAAATATAATAATCTACTATATGAATTAGGATTAATAAAACGGTCTCATCGAAATTCACTCCATATAAAAAAAGTGTGTTTTATTAATATGTTTGTGGTTTAATAACACAAATTTAGAATGATATAATTTATTTCTTGAATTTAGTAATACTTTATTACATAAATTTCACATACCTTCTACATACATCATTTTCTAATCTATTACCCATATCACCCTGATTTGACATAAAATTAAAATTTATTATACTTAAATCTCCAAAACAAATAGCACTATTTGTTAGATAATTAAATCCAACTAATCCTATATCTAGAGTTGTTACTCCTACTCAAATTAAAAACAAATATTATAATTTAAGGGTATAATAGACCATAACCATAAAATTCTACAAATCTAATAATAAAATAAAAGGTTAATTATATTAAAATATATGACATTTTTTCATTTTCTCAATTTAATCACGAATTATTTTTTTTATAAAAAAAATACACGACCCTCTTTTATTTTCTCAATTTAATCACAAATTTTTTTCTTTATCAGTAAAATACCCAACCTTTTATATTTTCTCAATTTAATCACAAATTTTAATTTTAATTTTTTTTATAAAATTCTTTTTTTTTATAATTTAATTATAAAATTCATCCATTAATAAAATATATGAATATCTTAATTAATAAGAAATAATATACAATATTTTATTTAAATAAAATTTTAAATTAAATTAAAAATTTTTAAAAATAATTAACAAATTTTTTTTACCGACAAGAAAATGGGATAATAGTTACATATGTTTTCGAGAAAAAGAATGGTGTGATATATACGAAATTTACATATGAAATCTAAAAAAAATTATAAAACCAAATTGCTTTCGACAAAAATAGGGTGAGAGTTTTTTATTACACACTTAAAAATCTTTCATATTTTATGTATAATATATGCATTAAAAATTTTAAAAATTATTATACTTTGAATTTTTAATATAGTTAATGTGTATTAAATTTTATTATTAACATAGTAATGTATTTACTTAATAGAAGATATGGTAATTTAATTGTAAAAGATTAAAAAAAACTAACATATATTTAATTGGAAAAGAAAATTTATGATTAAATTAAGAAAATACAATAAGATCGTGTATTTAATTAATAAAAGAAAAGTTTGTGATTAAATTGAAAAAAGATGAAAAACTCATGTATTTATTTAATAAAGAAAAAATAATTCGTGATTAAACTGAAAATTGAGTAAAGATTAATATTTTATTACAATTAACCCAAAAATAAATAATGAATCACAATATGAAATAATTATCTCGAAATAAATGCTAAATCTTAAAATAGACATTGAGCAAATTAGTAAGTAGTTACATAAGGTTGTACGTGGAGATTTATTTGTTACTCTATTTAGCCTTGTCTAATGTCTATTTTATCATTTTGTTCCTCTCATTATATAAGTTATTTATTCATTTTTTAAATACAAACACTCATATAAACCCGATTTACATAACTTATTATCATGTAAAAATCTTGATTTTTTCTCACTCTAACCTCTCTTTCATTCCTATTATATATGTTTTGCTAGGGGTTTAAATTAAAAATAAAACAGGATTTACAAAAGTTTGTAATGTAAACCCGATTTACTAGAGACTAACTCTATTTAGAAATATAGAACTCATACACTATTAATACAACTAAAACATAGAATAACATATACTCCATAAATATAACTATCTCTTATGCATTAAATAATAATATCATTAATATACATTCCTACGTCCGTCCTACAATACTTTTCAGCAAAAAAAAAGAAATAAAACTTTATCAAATTACATTAAAAGTTATTTTAATTTCAAATTTTCCTCTTCTTTTTCACACTTATAACATTATTTTACACTTTATTTATTGCATAAAAATAATAAATTATCCACAAAAGTCAATAAAATTGATAAAAATAATAATTTTATAAGCAACGTGAAACATTAAAGGTGAAGCTTGAAAATAGTGTAATTTATACTCCCTTCGCCGTCCCACATATTTATGCATGTTCCATTAATAGTAAAAATATATTATACTTCATCCGTCTCGTAGTTATCTGCATCATTACTATGGATACGTAGTTTAATAACAGTTGTTTGTTTACTAACTTTATTAATTTTTTATGAGTATTGTGGTATTTTTAGGCAATAAATAAATTATAAATTATGTTATGTATATTAGGTGAGAGTAGTATATTTGAAATTAAGATAACTTTTAAGGTTGTTGGTTGATATGATTTTTTTTGTGGTGAAGATAAGTGTGGGACGGACGAAAATGGAAAGTGTGAAAATAAGTGTAAGAAGGGGATAATATATCTTACTTACTTTTTATATTTTATTCATCAATTTCAACAACTTTATTTACTTTTTTTTTTAATTTTTATTCATCATTCTCAATATTTTTATTTATTTATTTTTGAGTCCATTACCACCAGGTACATTTTATACACTATAATTATTAATAGATACATTAGGTTAATAGTAATGAGTAAAATATCTTTCTTACCCTTATTTTAATTGTGTTCAAAAATAATTTAAAAGAGTGTTATATTTAATATAATATTAAAGAGAAAAATTATCCCATGATTCTCTCCATAAAAATAAGAGGAAGTTTATTGCGTTGATTGAAAGCCGGATGATACGTACTCCCTTATCCTTACTTGTATTCAGAAATTCATTATGAGTATCCCTTTCCTTGCTTTGTGTTCAGAAATTTATTACATGGTGTTCAGATATTTGTATTCAGAGTTTAATAATTAATTTTCTCTCACTCACATTCGATGATACTCCATTATCCTTACTTGTTATGCCAGATATTTATATTCAGAGTTTAATAATTAATTTTCTTTCACTCACACTACCAGATGATACTCTATTATCCTTGTGATCAGAAGTTCATTACGTGGTGTCCCTTATCCTTACTTATGTTCAGATATTCATTACATATTATTTAGAAATTTGTGTTCATAATTTAATAATTAATTTTCTCTCACTCACACCGTTCGAAAAGATTTTGACTTGTGTTCAGAAATCTATATATGTGGTGTTCAGGATATTTGTTTTAAAAATACGTATACATGGTGTTCAGGATATTCGTGGACAAGACAACTGGGCAAAAGAACAAGGTCATCATTTCCACATTCAGGCGTCCACTCCAATTAACCAATTAATCGAGAATGGGAACCATTAATTAGTCCAAAGTAATACTAATATCCTAATAGAAAAAAATATGCAGTTAAATCATCTGAATTATGTGATACTCAATTATACATACATACAAGGATCCTGAATATATATAAACACACATCCTAGAGAGAGGAAGGGTAAAAAACGTTAGGAGATAGAGAATAGAATACTAACTTTTTTGGCAGAATATTTGATTAAGCGAAGATGGTGAATTGATGATAATGGTAGGTAGAGAGACGAGGAGGGGGTGATTACAACATAAACGACGAAATCAGCGATGATAACGGGAGCATGTATATGATTTAACATTATATTTTATTTTATATAGGGATATATTTGGTATCTCATGCTAATACATTGTACCTATTAGTAATATTTTTACGTTAATGTATTTACTAGTTTGTGTTAGATAGTAATAAATCCTTTATTTTTTTTATTTTAAATTACCCACTTACCCCAATTTTTTCTTACAATAAAGAAATAATATTTCTTTAATTTTGTATCCATATACAACGAATAGACATAGTTATTTTGGATGGAGAGAGTAAAATATATCCTCCATCTCATTTCAATATTTACATATTTTCAATTTAGGAGTCTCATTTCAATCTTTACATTTCCCTTTTTATTAAATGGGACTCACACAAATTAATTATTTCTCTCTCCATTACCCCACACATCACACTATTACATCTACCCACTTCACATTAAAATAATATTTCTCTTACCTCACTACACATTAAAATATTACATTTCTTAATCTACGTGAAAAAGCAAACGTGAAGTTTGAAATGGGACGGAGGTAGTATATATATATATCCTATACTTTTGTTAATTTATTAATCATTCCACCCAAATTCTCTCTCTCTTTTATTTACAAAATGAAAGTGAAAAATTAATAGGAACAAACTACAAAGTGAGTAATATATATATGATGAATGATGATGGTACAAATAAAATAAAATAAGAAAAAGTTCATGATTCGAAAGAAAATTGTGGGCATTGTTTGCTTGCTTTAGAATCGAACTCAACTCATTTCAATTTTCAACTCAGTAATCAATTTCACTCCTACACATTTATACCCAAGAGTGATTCTGCATTGCCCATATGAAAGTCTCTCTCTCTCTCATAAGTATTACTTACCACAGCTGCAATTATCAATTAATTAATGCTGTATTGAAAATCAATGATCTATGTATATATTTTACTTGTTCACCTTTCCTTCCATCATGATACTCTTTAAAGAATGCCCACTCCAGACTCCAGTGCTACCTTTTTTTACTCTCTCTCTCCTATCTTTCTCTCTCTTCCCTATATATAGATGTGCCATTCCCATTCCACTCTCACTTTGCCGTCAAGTCTACAGCTCCTCTAGGTTACAGTTACACCTCTCTGGCTAGCAATGGAGTGCGAGTACATGGGTGTGCACCTCTCGTTGGAGAAGCAGGGCACGTGCAAGTTCTCGGATCCACTCGGGTCGGGTCGGGAAATCGCACGTGTTCTTCTCCTCCAACAAGGGCTCCTCACCCCTCTCCAGCTGTTCATCATCTTAATTTCTTGATGCCATTTTGTGTTGTTTTCTTTTTTTTCTTACAGTTGACAAATTATCTGTCAGGATTTATGAGATACGATGAAGATCTCATCTGGGGTGGGGTGGGGTTGTTGGAGGGTGGTGGTGGGGTCCATTTTTGTATACAGTTTCTGGTTGGATCTTGAGACAAGTATACCAGTTTCTTGCAAATATCTGAACATTCTTACAGTAGTAGTTTGGTGGTCCATTTGTCCTTCTATGTGCTTCGTTTTTCACCTTAGATTTTCTGCTATCTCTTTCTCTCTCATGGGGTATGTGCATAAATTGCAGGATACAACAGCAAAGGTTGAAGTACAGCTGATCTGGCCAAACTTAATTTTGATGAAGAAATTATGTCATCTTTGAATCCCTAGCCTAGAGTTTAGTTTCATCAAAGAAATTAAAAAAAAAGATCATCAAATTTTGAAATGGTTAATCTGTTAAATTTTTAATTTACTTAATTAATTGGTGATATAATTAATTAATTAAATTAGGCTTTAATACAATGCATATCAAGTTCTTCAATATCTAGATCATGTCATGACATGATCTTCTGGTTGGAATTCTTTTAGTTTAACCATATTGTTCATTTTATTAAGTTGAATTTTTTAATGAATGCCCATCTATATATACTACATCTCTTCAATTTAAATTTCTGCCTAATTTCTCTTCCCCCCCCCCCCCCAACACCTCCAATTTCTTTATATATATATATATATATATATATATATATATATATATATATATATATATATATATATATATATATTCACCATTTTCATGTGTGTAAACTATAAAATCACTAAAAAAATTATAGACATGAATAGTTAGAAAAGGTAGGTTATATATAGTATAAAAGAGTAATTAATTAATTTTATCGAAATTATTAATTATTAATATAATGATACTGTAACAACTTAAATTACTTTGTACATTCAAGATTACTGTAGCTTCTTAACTAAAATTCTTTAAGCCATGCACCAATTTTATTTATTATTTTTTTAAAAAAAAATCTGCACTGAGAATTTTATTAATAAATAAAACATGTTATGTATTAAAGTGCAAGAGTGTACAAAGAAATTATTAAATAACTAAACATTCGAATTATGTTATAATAAGGCAATCTTCTAAGTTTTATGAGTTCAATTAACGCTTTGTAATGAAGTTGGAAACTATAATTTAAAAAGGAAAGATTAAACTTTATGGGCAATTATCAGATTTTTTTCCCTTTTATGTGTCAATTATATCATGTGTGGCACATACAAAAATGACGTAGAAGATCCGATGTAATCAATCCACACAAAAAATGATAATACAAAAAATGACGTAGAAGATCCGATGTGATCAATCATATCACGTGTGACACAAAAAATGATCTACAAAAATAATGTAAAAGATCTGATGCGATCAATCATATAACGTGTGATATAAAAAATAATTTACGAAGATGCGCAGAAAATATGTAATATAAACTTATAAAGAAATGAGCACACTATGTATACCTCAAATTATTTAGATTAATTATTTACTCTATCTATCAATCAACAAGGTATACATCCCGCCATTTTAGGTGTTCGTACTAAAGGTACATATTTCTCTTTTTAAACACGTGGGACCCACACACATCACTAATACAATTAATTATGGGTCGATCACACCCTCCACTAATATAGCTACCTACTATATATTAAATAATAATATTTCTTATAATTTACGTGCAAAAAGTGAATGTGTATTTATTTGAGAGAGTATATGAATTAAATATCTTATGAGAAATATATTAACTAACTATGTTCTAAGAATACTTGCACATTCTAAAAAAGGAAACAATACACAATATTACTAATACTATAACAAAAATGTCTAGTTATTTTTACACATAATCTAGTTCAAGTCAATTATATCGTTCACTTTATTATTCTATTAAATTACCTAACATACCCATTCTCTTTCTTACATCATTACAACAAAAAAATTATTTTTCTTAAATTTCGTGCCACCAAATACGTAGTAGTATTCTTGGGACGGAGGAAGTACTTCCTACGTCTCATGTATTTATACACACTTTTTATTTGAGGTGTCTCATTATTTATGTACATTTCATTAATAGAAAAAATACAATATACATCTTATCTATTTTTTACTTTATTTATCAATTCCAACAACTTTATTTATTATTTTACATTTTATTCAACATTCTCAACAATTTTTTTTATATAAACTTAATTATCTTCTTAGCCCATTACTAAAAATTAAGTAAATTAGGATCCAATAAAATATGCCCTGTGTGAGTCTCAATATCCCTTGAAAGTACTAAAAATTAAAGGAATTTTCATATTTACAACTTTATATCTCGTTAATCATATGTACAATCTTTTTTTAACTTATACATTAACTCAGTTAATGCGAATCAAACACTCACTTAAAGTTTAATATTAATTTATAGAGTATAATTTTATTTTCAAATCCATAAAAAAATAAAATAAATAAAAATCATTATACACCCGCACATGACTAACTCATATTATTACTCCTCTCATTTCATAAAATGATTTAATTTATAGAAGAAAAATGAACTATTGTCCTAAATGGAGGGAGTACTACATATAGCCCAACTAAACGTACATTTTTATATGTAACTTTTTTCTTTTACCTAGATCAATTGTAGGATATACGACATATAACTTTGTTTTCTTTCACCTAGATCATGTGTAGGATACATGACAACCTCCTCTATGTCGCTATGAACAAACTCAATTGCATGCCCGAACTCATGTTAACTCTCTCACAAGAATATGTAAATGCTACTTTTTTTTCTTTCTTTTTTTTTCTTTAATTTATTTATTTAACTCTTTCCAAGAATCGAGACCAATTATACAAGTCCTTTCTCTTCTTAATTACCTAATATCCTACTCCTCCATCCCGTTAAAACGTTTATGTTTGCTTTTTGTATGTGGATTAAAAAGTATAGTATTATAATATGTATTGAGATGAAAGATATAATATTTTAATATATAATGGGTAGTTGTACTAGTGTAGTGTTGTTTTGTGGGCCCTATGAAGATATTTAAATATTTTGTGTGGATCTCATTTAATATAAGAGAAATATAAACTTTTATATGGAACACCCAAAATAAAAATTTGAAAATATTAATATGGGATGGAGAGAGTACTTATCATTCTTTGAAATTAGTTTGAGTTTATTCTTCCCATTAAAAAGGTGGCGTGGTGAATGGGGTGAGAATAGACTTCCTCATCCTGCTCATTTCTTTTTCGCTCCTGCATTTTTTATTCCTTTTTTGTTTGTCAGGTGCATTTTGAGTATTCTTGTATTTTAGGTGAATTCGTCTATCGATATAAATCACATAAGTTGTTTTATTCAACAGTTTGCCTTTATTAGAGTGGATATTTTATTTATTTGCTCGATTGTTTGAGTGTGTTAAATTTTATTATTATGTCTCCTCAAAAAAGTGTTGGTGTCCTTTACAATGTGTTTAAGGGCTGTTTGGTTGAGCCTTTTTGAAGCCAAAGAATGAGAATGGAATCAAACTTCTTGTTTGGTTTGATGTTTGGAATGGAATGAAACCCCACTTTATGGGAATCAACCATTCCAATACTCCTAAATGAGATGTATGAGTTTGATTCTAAACCTCTCCAAATCCATACATCTTTCATTCCTTTTTCCACATCTTAAATTTTACCAAACATTCCCTAAATCTTCTTTATGGAGTCGTTGTATTACTTTGTGGGGGTCTCGTTCTCTTTGTTTGTTTAACCATAGAAACCTTTTAACCAATTCACTAATAATGAAAATTTATCGTTTGAGGATAAAAAAATAATAATAATAAAAAATGAATGCTAATATTGCGTGTTGGATTAATCATTGATTTTCTTCTACGACATTCCATTCGCCAAGGAGAATTTAAGTTTGCTATTTTATTCAATGTGATTAATTATTGATTTTCTTCTACGACATTCGCCCAGGGAGAATTTAAGTTTGCTATTTTATTCAATGATTTTGTACAACGGAAAATGAAAAAAAAAACTTGTGCGAGATCGTCTCATATAAGTCTTTATTTGATACGGATAAAAAGTGCTAATATCATTATTACTTTTGCTATAAAATATTATTACTTTTTATTTATATACTATAAATTGTTTATAAAATAGTTCACTGTACAATTATCATTTTTCATTAATTGAATATCACTTTTAATTAATAATATTAATATTACTTTTTATACGTCTCACATTACAACTTACATGAAACGTGTTACACAACACTTGCCCAAAGAAAATCTATGTTTGAAAAAGAAGTTGTTGTCGAAGAAATTTGAATTTCACGAGCTAATACCCGAATATTGTCTAGATATACTTGTTGTATAAGGACATGCAAGATTCTCCTAATTTGTATAGAACGACTCTATTCAGGGATTAATACATTTTATTATGCACAAAATCTCTTGTAAAACGTTATTTATATGTGACGATTTGTGAAACGTGTTAAAATATGCTTATTATATACATAAATTATATTTATTGGTTGTTAAAGTGTATTTTCTAAAGTATGAAGAATATTAAATTAAAATATAATTTTAGGGTGTTATAACATGATTTATTATTGACATGCTTTAACTATAGATATATATACTTTACCAATATAATAAGCATACTTTAGTAATGGATCGACCCGTCTCACAAGAGAGTGCCACTTATCAGGATGTAGGTAGAGAACATTTTCTTGTCCGAGTAGATGTGTCTTGTAGCACCACTGTCCACATGTCGAAAGTTCCCGAAATGAATGAGGGAATGACTATTGAATTTAGAAACTGATGGAGATTATGGAAAATAATTTATAATTATAGCATAAATTAATTAGATATTAATATGATTTGATTTTGATTTGTTTCCTTTAATTTTATTTATTTTTTATTGTATTAGATATTATCACCTATAAAATAGGTGTCATTTTATTTTAGTATGGGAGTTGAATTTGATTAATGAAATGAGTGTTGTCTCGTAACCTCTTTTATGGCATTCTTATAAATTAACGTATTTGAGTTGCCTATTTTCCGGTATTCTTTAGGAATCAAAGGATTATAGAGCTTGTTCTACGTATTATCATTTTTATTATATGCTCTCGCTGCATCAATTGGTAATCAGAGCCAAATTTTCGATATTGTTCAAATGGATTTTGATACCTTTTATGATGATCAGTCATCGTATAAAGATGATGTTACGCAGATCTACCAACAAAAAGACTTGTTGGTATTCGATCCCATATCGTTCGATAGATCTGATGGCCCACCGATCTTCGATGAGGAAGATGATAGAGTTTTCGACAGTGATGAAGAAGATTCAGAAAATTCCTATTATGACTATGATAGTCCACCAATTTTCGACGAAGAAGGTGATGAAGATATTAAAGTCAATAATGCATACGATGATATATTTGATCCAAAAGATTCATATTTTGTGGATCTCATAATAAGCAAAGATGTTGAATATGGAGGTACACTTCGGAAGGATTATGGCATATATGAATTTAAAGATATTCCAGCACGTCTTTGAACTTTTGTTTGTAATATGGTCAAACACAATTTGAGGACGAATCATCTCCAAGCGGAGGAGAATGATGGAGATTATGGAAGATAATTTATAATTATAGTATAAATTAATTAGATATTAATATGATTTGATTTTAATTTGTTTCCTTTAATTTTATTTATGTTTTTATTGTATTAGATATTATCACCTATAAAATAAGTGTCATTTTATTGTAGTAGGGTAGTTGAATTTGATTAATGAAATAAGTATTGTCTCATAACCTCTTTTACGGTATTTTTATGAATCAACGTGTTTGAGTTGTCTATTTTCCTTCTTTAGGAATCAATGAAATATAGAGCTTGTTCTCGTATTATTATCCTTTAATACGCCCTCACTGCATTAGAAACGCAATGTTCTTTGAAAACATATTTTCTAAGAAGAAAAAGCATGAAGTGAGTTCGCATAAAATAACTCATGACTCCATAAAAAAATGTTCAACTCAAAGAAAGGAAGAATCAAGACGTAGTAAAATAACCAAAACGAAAAAAGTTTTTCGATTCTGATTTTATAAGCTACATGCTAGAAAATAAACTAATGATAATACAAGAAGCATTGTCTACAAATAATTTTTTTAGCATGCGAAGTAATCAAGTAATAGTACTAGTGAAGTATTGTCTTATTGTCTTAATAATAATAATAATAATAATAATAATAATAATAATAATAATAATAATAATAATAAATGCTATTTTTCTAATAAAATACATTTTTAATTGAAATTTTAATATTTTTCAAACACTTAATAAGTTTCAATATTTGAAATTGATATATTTATCATTAATAGATCGAGCTAAGACATTATTAAGTATTATTATAGAAGGGAACCTTTTTTTTTCAAACAATAACAAACTTGATACCCTATACTTGTATATGGAACTACTTGTTTCACACGGTGTAAAATAAGGGTTTACGTGAGATTGAGAGAAAGTAATAATTATTATAATGAAAAGTGGTACTAAATTAGTGAGATGAACAGAAAATGATAACAGTTATAATGAAAAGTAATACTAAATTAATGAAAAATAATAATGTTATTTCATGAACAAATTACTTATAGTATAAATGAAAAGTGATAAAAGTAATATTTTATAGCGTAAGTGATAACTATTTAAAAAAGTATAAAATGATCTTGATAGTGTCACCCAAAACCTACCCTTAGTACTTTATATATATACTTAAAAGGGTATTATTTGTTTGTTTTAAAAGCATTAAGAAAAAAAGTTGTATTTTAAGTGTATAAATAAATAAAATGAAAGAGAGATATTTTGGGTAATAAATAAAATAAATATATAAAATTTTGTATGTGAATTAATAAAGAATAAAAAAGTATATGGTATTTTTGTAGTATATATTGTAAGGATGTCAATATTATTATATATTGCTATTTTTATTAAGTATACATATTTTTTAAACATACAGAAATATTTTGAGATGAGATTATATTTTAGTTATTTTTTAACGTATCAAATTGAATAAACTTTAATTATACTGTACATGATGGTCGCAAATAATGCTCAATATTTATCAGAGAAATTAATAAAGTTGAAACTTAGAAATAATTAAATTAAATTAAATGAAAGAATATTTGTGTACTTAATAATGGAGAGCGCGTACGTGTTAGCACTACTACTGGCATTATAATTAGCTACGTGCCTACAAAATTAAATAAAAAAAATTCAATTATTATAAATTATTATATTTGTGACCCTAATTAATTAGTGTTCGTTTTGAAATGGGAAATAATTCATTCTGTACTAGTACATCTACATACCAATTATTATACTACTTATTTATTTATTTATTTTTAACCTTTTACTTTCAGTTATATATCCTTTAATTATTTAAAACAGTGTATGTGTGATTGAATTCAAATTAATATTGGTCGGCATTATTGATCTATGTTGATTTTAGATTTTAAAATTAAAATTTAAGTTTTTAAATTCAAAATTATTAAAATTTTAAAATCATCTACTCTATATAAACCAACAAACTATATTAACCCTCGATTCACACATTTTTCATACATTTTTTCTCTACAATTAATACTCTCCCTATCCCATATTATTTTTCACTGTTACTATAAATATAGAGTTTAAGAAAAATTATTTTTTACAAATTTTTATGTAAGTAATACTTTCTCCGTCCCACAACAAGGAGTGCATTTTACCATTTTCGTCCGTCCCAACATAAGAGGTGTATTTCCCTTTTTAGTAAAATGGACCCACACAAATTAACTTTTTCTCTCTCCATAACCCCACACTTCACACTAATACACCTACTTAAAATATTATTTCTCTCACCTCAACTACCCACAACTACCCATTAAATATTATATCCCTTAATCTAGGTGCAAAAAAGTTCCGTTACTCTTGTTGTGGGACGGAGGGAGTTTGTACTAGTATTTTCAGGTAATATATACATTATAAAGTTTGTTAGGTGTGAGTGGTAAATTTGTAATTAAGTTGTACTTTTTGAGTTGGGGATTGATGTGATGTTTTATTTTTTGAGTGATGAAGTTTAATATGAAACGGACGAAAACAAAAATTGTGAAATTTAACATAGGATGGTGGGAGTATATTCTTTTCTTTTTATCTTTCTTATTACATCAATTAATTAAATAATCTCTTACACATATTATCACACACTCTAACACATTAATTTGATATAAAATAAAAAATTTTCATACCAAAATCCAAAATAAAAATAAATTATGACTATTAATAATTTTTAATAGTCACGTGTATTTGGAGTACATAGTTTGGCTCATTTGAAACCCGTTGTAGGCATGCACCCCTGTTTGGAACTGTCGATTCCGGTTCCAAGGTAGGGGGAATCGGAATCGAACCGGGGTAGGAAGGTTTCGGTTCTGGAACCGGCAGTTCCGATTCCGGTTTTATTTTTTTTTTTAAAAAGTTTTAGCTTAAAAAGTTAAAAAAAATTAAAAAAATTGAAAAACCGGCGGTTCGAACCGGAACCGCCAGTTTTTTCCAAATGAATGAGGAACCGAAACCAAACCTTCCTTTATCGGTTTCGGTTTATTTTTTGCCGGTTCCAAAACCGGCGATTCCTCATTTCGAACTGCTGGTTCCGGTTTTTTGTTGCATGTCTAACCCATAGTGCTAAAATCTTCAATAATGAGAAGATACCAGAAGAAAAAATTGTTGAAGAAATAAAATCGAAATTCAGGAGTTGGTTTAATATAAAAATGGGTGGCAATGAAAATGTTCTTTTTAGAATGGTATAGAAACCCAAAGTTAACCCTTTGAAATGTGAATTGTTGCATTGTTATTTTATTTTGATTATGTAAACTTATGAAGCATTTCTTATACCCATGAATAAACAAATAAAATGAAGATTTTTATCTGACTACAAATAAAAAATAAAAATGACACTTTAATCAACATTTTCTGTGTAGTATATAGCTAGTTGGTCAAATCGTTATATATATTTTTTTATTAGTCTTATTGCATTTTATCACTTATATTTATCATATAAATGGTTCTTTAAATAATTTAATTCTTTTCATTAATTTAATATAGAGTTTTATTTTTTAAAAAATATAATTATGTCTCATGCATGGAACTCATCAAACTACGTAATCTTATACAAGTTTTTCTCCCATAAAATGTTAATCACTCGTCCAATAATGAAAATTCACGCTTTTCTCTTTGTTTGTCTCGAATTATATATCTTCATACCTATAATAAAATAAATAATGCGTGATAAAAAAAATATAAAAATTCGCAATATATCAAAAAAAAATATGGATACCTTTGAATTGGACGCTCAAAATAGTAAAATAGATACTTTTGCATTGGGCGGAGGGAGTATTTTATACTCTAACCAATTTAAATAGTTTTATTTATTTTTCACCTGAATTAAAGAGTAGTATTACTTTTTCCGTTCCCATCGAAAGCTTCCAATTTTATTATATTGAGTGCTTCATTTAAAGGTTTCTATTTTCTCCTTTTAGTAAAATAGCTCCACATATGGTCCACCATTTACTACTAATACAATTATATATTACACATAAGATAATAATATTCATTAATCATGTGAAAAAAATAAATGAGAATTTATGAATGAAATGAGGGAAATATTATTTTATGTGTGGTAGAAATTTTTTTTAATAATTAAATTGTGATGGATTTTGAGTGAGTTATTTTTTCCAAAGAGTGGAAAATGAAATCTTTTGTATCCTACACCCTAAATGACAAAACGTTATCCTATGGGCATCCGAGGGCATATAATTCTATAAATTTGGCAAGTGATAGTATATATTTTAAATGAAATTTGGTCATATTTTAAAATAATAAGTGGGATATATATATTTATTAAATAGTACTCCTTCCCTCCTTTGTTCCGGGCAAATGTCTTCATTTACTTTTTGCACTTAGATTAAAGAGTATTACTCCCTCCGTCCCGCTAAACTTTTCACTCTTCCTTTACAAAGTAAGAGTGAAGAGCTTAGCGGGACATATAGTGTATTATTTTATTGTAGTGGGTAGTTGTATTAGTAGTGAATGGTGGGCCATAAGTGGGGCAATTTTACTAAAAAAAGAAAATGAGAACCCTTGAATGAAACGTCCAATATAGTAAAATGTGAACCTTTCGATGAGAAAGAAGGAGTACAACCTTCGTTCCATTTGTGATGCTTGCTTTTTAATTTAAATTAAAAAGGAAGCGTAAATATTATGACTTGCTTGAGGGAGTAGTATACTCCCTCCATCCCATTTTCATTTTCATATTTATTGTACATATGCAAATTAAGAAAAGTCACTTTTTGAGTAACTTTTGGGGGTAGTTTGGTATTTTTGGGTAATAAATAAATGATAAAGTATGTTATGTGTGTTAAAAAGGTGATGACACTTTTGAAATTAAAGTATGTTAAAGAGATATTAGTTTTGTACCTTTTCCTTTTATGGAAGTATGAAGTTGAAATTGAGACGGACCAAAATGAAAAGTGTGAAATAGAAATTGGGACGGATGAAGTATATTTTATCATCTAAAATTAGTATGTAGTTCATTCGTCCTTGGATAAACTACATATTATTATTATTTTAACCTGAAGTAAGATGTATTATTATTATATAAAATGAGTAGTTGTATTATAATATGCTACTGGTCGCGTGTAGGAATTTCTTCTCCAGAAAAGAAAAAATGAGTTGCTTTAAAGTAACCGTTCAATTAAATTAGTTAGGTCATGCGAGTATAAAAGTGTTTTAATGGAGAGAGAAGAGGTTGGAGAAAGAGTGTAAGAAGAAAAAATTTAAGGACACTTGGTTACAGGTAGTAGGAGTGAGTAATTAGAATGAAAGAGTATTAATTTTTATTCTTCATGTTTGATTAGAGGTAATGAGAATCCAAATACCTCAATCATTCCCATTGATTCAATGTATACCCACACCCCTTCAATCACTTTCATTCCCATTACCATTACCCTCATCAATGATTCTCATTACCATTGTCATTCCGAAATTTGAATCAAGCGGCTCCTTAGTTGTACTCCCTCGGTCCCATAAATAAATTCACACTTTCTATTTTTGTCCGTTCCATAAACAAGTTCACACCCCTAAATAAGGAAATACACACAAATCAATAACTCCATAATACACTTTAATTTCAAAATTGTCACCCCTTTACAACTCACAAAACTTACTTTATAATTTATTTATTACCTAAAAATACCAAACTACCCAAAAAACAATTTTTCTTAAACTTCGTATATACTGTAACTGTGAATTTATTTATGAAACGGATGAAGTATAAGATATTGTTTAGGATGGAGGAGTAATTAAGGGAGTTTTTAAACACATAGTAGTATGTGTGCATTACTCGCGTGTAGTACGGAGGATTACACCACGCCTAATTAATGATTACATTGCAGCTCTGTAGCAGTGGACAATCAAACCCAATTTACTGGTAGTATTCATACAAGAGTTGACACTCAAGATATGGAAATGGAAACCCACACAAGTTAACTCACTCTGTGGCCAATGGGATGCTCTTTCTTGCCTTACAAAGTGGGGGGTTTATCTTATACTCCCATATAAATATTTCACTGTGCGAAGTTTAAGAAAATTTTGTATTTTTATGTATAAAGTAAGAAAGAGAATATATATTTTAGTTGATTTAATGAAAAAAGTGTGTAAAGTTATGAAAAAGGTGTGTAAAGTTGTTGGGAGATGTGAAAAATGTAAGTATTATATTGAGATATGTGTAAAAAGTGTGTATTATTGTAATATATTTTTACCAAATTTATTAAAAGTAAAATATAAAATACTTTGAAAGACAGATGAAAAAGGAAAGTGTGAAATATTTTGGGGGACGGAGGGAGTATTCGATATTCTCCCCTCCCCCTACTGTAATAACATAACATGTCGGGAATTGAAATGAATTAAGAGAGAGAAAGAGGGAGAGAGATTTCGTGGATGCAGTGCAAGCAAGAAATGGCGTAATGATGAGGGAAGAAATTGAGTCATTGTAAAAAGATCAAATATCTCTCTCTCTTGCAGGCTGCAGGGCAGGGCCTGTCTCTTTGTCTGTCTCTGCTTTTGTTTCTCAGAGAAGAAAAGGATGGCAAGGTTACACGCAATGTACACACAACAATAACCAATCTCTCTCTCTCCTGCTTTTTTTTCTACCTCTCTTTCATCCTTAATTTGGGCACACGCCAAATCTTGGAGGGGAAAAACTACAGACTAATTATTGTATATGGAGTTTTTTTTTTTTACTACTTTGTCTGAAAGAAAAAAAAATTGCATTTTGTGACAAAAGAAATATTATCCACTTACAAATGTAAAACAATTTTGTTTTTACTCCATCAAATAAAAACACATTTTTTACATGTCTTCATGAATTTGTACTTAAAATACTCTTGATTTAATTGGTTTTTAATTATTTTAAAAGAAAAAATAAAAATTTTAAAAGAATTGGATGAATAGGAAAGGGGAGGGGGAATAAAAACTTATAATATTTTCGTCCACAAATATTAAAACCTGTAAAAGCATAGTTGACCGAATTGACTAAAATTTTTTGGGACAAACAAGAAAAGAATAGATTGAATAAATAGATAAAAAAATCAATTAGAGATTTATAAATTTTTTTACCGTAAAAACTAAAACAAAAAATGTATGAGTTGAATAAAAAGAATTTAAATCTAATAAATCAAATTTGATTCACCAACAATAGATTCTAAATCGAAATTAATAGTTTCATGAAATGAGGAACCAAAATCGAAATATTATATGTAATTTTGATTTCATTTTCTCCAATTCTGAAATGTTGATTCCGATATTCTTTTGTCTATCCCGGGCAAGGTTTAAAATTTCTGAAAATATCCACGATATTTTCACGATATATTCGTATTTGGAGAGTATCGATATTGATATTAGGGAAAAAATATATCTTTTCTGATGTCGAGAATATATCAAAAAATATCGGTAACAATATCGATATCGGTTTGCCATATTTCAAATTTTTTCAGATTTCGAGATATATCGAGAAAATATTGAAAAAATATCCATTTTTTTAAAAAAAATTAATGGTTTTTTTATTTTACTTTTATCAACTAAAAACAAATTTTTTCATTAATTTGATCAATTAAAAAAAATAGAGCAACACTGACATGAAATTATTAAGACTGCTCATTAAAATTATTACTACTAAGTAAATGAGGAGTTTCCTTTCATGTAAACAGTATGATAGTATACACTAATTAAAAATACAATTATTTTGGTATATTCAATCGAATCAGGAAAGAGGGAGTATTTTATTGGTAAATAACAATACTATTGGTACATTCAGAAGTATGTTCAGAATTTCTCTAATTCGATGAGCTAATACCAATATTGTTTAGATCAAGATTGACATCACATGTTTTACATTTGAGCAACATAAATTATCATTTTGGTATTATTTATTAAGTATTATATGACTTTATACTATTTAAATATGTTGTAATTGATTTGTTTATCATATGTTATAAGTTTTATTGAGATTTAGACTTTAGACTATTTAAATTAGTTAAAATATATTGCAAAGTTAAATAATTAATTTTCTCTTTTTTCTCAAGTTTCTGTGATTTTTTTATTTTTACTGATATCGATATCGATATTCGATATATCCATCGATATATCCGTAAATTTGAGGTACCGATATTGATATTTTAAACTTTGATCCCAGGTAGGCGAGAATGGCAGCGATAGATCTGTAAATTCTAGGTGCCAATTTTATTCCAATACATATATAAATCTTCAAATATTTTCCTTGCTCCAAAAAATATTTTGAGTGTGATTACTCAACTTCAAAGACATTTTATGGGACGGTAATACTAATGCCAAGAAAATCGCATGGGTGAAATGAGAGAATATATGCAAATCCAAATTAAAAGGGGGGTTAGGAGTCTGAGATTTAGAACTCTTTAACCAAATTTTGTTATATAAATGGATTTGACGTTTTTTCAAGGAAAGAGATAATTTGTGGGCAAGAGTGATTGAATCAAAATTTGGTATTAAATGGGGTGGTGATTTGATCTCCTCTATAGTAGCAGGAGTGTTAGATTGAATGGGTGGTAGAGGAAGGTTATTAAAGCAGCAGGAGGAGAACAAGATGGGTGGTTCTTCAAAGGAATGGTCAAGAAATTAGGTGATGATAAAGATTCTTACTTCTGGGAGGAAAAGTGGTTGAATGAACTTATACTTAAAAGTAGCTTTCCTAGACTATATCAACTATCAACTATGTATGAATAAGAAAGTGAAAGTTTGGGAAATGGGAGAGTGGATCAATGATACATGGAGGTGGAAGTGAAATTGGAGACGAGCTTTGTTTGCAATAAAGGAAGTAGAACTTGCAAAACTTGAAGATATTATCAGTCAGTGTTCTATTTCTAAAAATGTCAGGGATAGTTGGAGGTGGAAATATTCAGCGGAAGAAAGATTCATTTCAAAAGAAGTTTATGAATAGAGACACCAGCTTGTTGAATATGACAACAATAGTGAGGATTTGAATATGGCATATAGATTGATCCGGTGCAGTACTAATCCTAATAAGATCATCATCCACTCTTGGAGAGTTTTGAAAGAAAGGTTAACTACAAAAGATCTGTTACAATGTAAAGGTATTTCTCTTCCTAATGGTGATTTGAGTTGTCTTCTATGGTGAATGCATCGAATCTTTGAGACATATATTGTTTGAATGTCAATTTGCCCATAATATCTTGATGGAAATTAGTAGATGATTGGGATATTGCTTTGTTGTGGCTTTAGATCCTTTGACTCATTTTCTATATTTTTGCGGCCTCTTCTATGGTAGAAGAAGGAGAACTATGACTATATGTATATGGGAGTGTACAATTTGACTTATTTGAAAATTAAGAAATGCTAAAATTTTCAATAATAAGGAGTTTTCAGTGAACAAAATGGTTGATGAATTGAAGTTGAGAATTTGGAGTTGGCTAGCGATGAAAAATGAGTGTCATATAGAGTATTCGTTTCAAGAATGGAGTAAAAATCCTAAAATGTTTGATTGAATGATAATTTATTAATTCTCCTCTTTTACTTTGTATTATCTTTAAGGTATATCTTATACTTTTGAAATAAATATATATATTACATTTTCTGACAAAAAAAAAAACTTCAAATATTACCATGTGAATAATAGAATTCTCCATTGTTAATTCTTTTACTATTAAATTTTAAAGTTAATTGTTATGCATTGATATACCCGTGCAACTGGGTAATCTAAAATTATATTAGATTTTTATTTAATTTTCAAGCTTAATAAAATAAAATAATTAAAAATGATCAAGTGAATTTAACATTTAGAGAATTACAAAAAAAAATAATAAATAAATAAAATACTAGTTAGAACCCTTTCTTAAAAAAATATTAAAAAAATAAAAGATTAATAACCATTGAAATTTAGAATTATTTTGGATTGTACCCAGTGCACTATATATTTGGATTTATAAGATAAAATTTAAGATGTAGTAGGTAGTCATAGAAAATGATATATATATATATATATATATATATATATATATATATATATATATATATATATATATATATATATATATATTTATTAATATAACATCACATTTTATTATAAATACATAATTTAAAATGGTGTCACAAAAATTTCACTAAATTAGAAGGATTTCACACAAGACTACCCAAGTTATTACAATCCTCATGAGCTTTTTTTTTTTATTAATTTAAAATTATAATAATATGAAATAAATATAGAGCTACGTACGACAATTTTGGGATGGGATGGTGGATTATTCCATTTGGGCCGGGTACAGTGGCCCATTCAAGTGGGCTTAAAATTATTCAACCCAACCCACTTGTAAGTGGGCCCAAGAGAGTCAACCAGTGTTAATAGGAAAAATAAAAAATGTGAAATTAAAAATAAATAGTCGTGTGAAGTAATTCTTTAAATAAATGAATTAATATTCTTTAAGATAAAAAAATTATTACTCTTTACATTTTGATATATTGCAAATTTTTATGTTTTTTTAGATGTGTAATATTTTTCATTTAAGATGTTCACAGAAGCTAGGAAATAAATATCCCCAATTCTAAATTGTATCGAATTTTTTTTTTAAAATTAACGTTTTGTTATGGGCAAATGCTTATGTAATACCGTCCCACTAAATCACTTCCATGAAATGCATAAAAAATAATATTACTTTTCATTTTAATGAAAAAGTGATGCTCAATTAATTAAAAGTAATAAAATAGTGCATTGAATTATTTAATACTAATAACTCATAATATGAATAAAAAGTTGTAATATTTTATAAGAAAAATAATAATATCTTTAAAATAAATAATAACTAATTATAAAAATTTTAATATAAAATGGTTGTATCTACCTTTGCAATAACAGAAGTAACTATAATTGGGACTAACCTGTAAATAGCTGAAAAGTCTGGGGCGTCTCTTCGAACTGCAAAAGATGGAGGACCCAACAGCAATTTCCAAATCATACTAAAACCCTCTGTCCGCTGTGGGACGACCCGCCATTTCATTGCCCTTCTTCGATTATTGCACTTGTTTACATGTCCGAATAGACGAGAGCGGAATCGACTACAGTATGATCTTCTTCTTGATTCATGCCATTATTTTTATTGATAATTTCTGTTTATAATTTTAATTACCGCGTTTTACTTCTGTAGTATGTTTATATCATCACAGAAAATGTGTAGTAGCTAAATAGATGTTCCATATTTATCATGTATTGTATAATTTGCGTTACATATTCTTAACTGGGGTTTTAATTGATATTATTTCAGTTTTCTTTTATCTCAGGCCGCTGATTAATTTTGTCTCATAAAGAAAAAAAAATGGTGAGCTTCAAGTCTCCTTTTTGTCTTGTTGTTTGGAAAAATTTTATATTTTTAGAATTATTAATGGACATATTTTTAATCTCTTGTGCTAGTTGCCACTTTCTCTGCTCAAGACTGCGCAGGGGCATCCAATGGTAAGCTTTCTCTGTCATTGTGGTTGATCCAGTAGTTCTTTTCGGGTGGTGAAAGAGAATGGGAAAAAGAAAATACCTTTTTTTTGGGTTCAATACTCTAAATTTGTCAAGTTCGTGTAAAAATATGTGAGTTGGCCTGGGAAGAAGGAAAAAAACGAATGGGGGTTGATATGTGTTGGCTGGTTTTTTTTTTTTTTTTTTGTTGAAATTGGAACTTTATATTGTGCTTCTTTACCATTGCATATGCAAAATAAAATTTCTGTGTTATCAATGATATTTTGGCTTCTTAAAGAATAACACGAGGCTTTATTGAGAAAAATATACGTATATTGGATGTAACATAACTTGAACGCAATGGTTCTTATGGAGTCTAATATTTTTATGTGCCTTATTATACCTTTTTCTGCTGTTAATTTTATTCTCCTTCATGTGTTACAATGGTGATGGGGTTTCAGTTGGTGGAGCTGAAAAATGGGGAAACTTATAATGGTCATTTGGTGAACTGTGATACCTGGATGAATATTCATCTCCGTGAAGTCATCTGCACCTCGAAGGTGATTTCCTCCAGTGTTCTCTTTAAAAATATGCTCCATTTATGTTAAGAATTTGACCATATAATTTGATATTGATGTAATCATTGTAATGATTATTTCAGGATGGTGATAGATTCTGGAGGATGCCGGAATGCTATATCCGTGGTAATACAATTAAATACCTCAGAGTTCCAGATGAAGTAAGACCACTTCTGTTATATGCTGAACTTTTATAGGTTTTGTTCTTATCTTGTCACGTTGTATGCTGATGGTCCATTTATGTGCTAGTGTATCGATCCTCTGTTGAATGCCTGTTCTAATTGCTAACAGCAATAGTGTTTTCACTTCACTTAGTTGTAGCTACTAAATAATATGCAAAGTTGTAAATTATGTGAACTTGTCATTCATCACAGTATGTCAGTATGTGTCCATCCGCTTCACTCTTTATTGACACGAAGATAAATCAGTGTATGGTAATCTGTCAAACTTAGGTTTCAATCATAAATATCCGATTTATGGTGGTAACTCCAAACATATACAACTGATGGGATTACTAGAGTTATGAACCGACAATACATTGTACATTACTCCCTGTATGACCTATGCTTCTCATCTTAAGGTATTTTTGAGACGATACATTAGCTGGAGTAATGACTGAAAGTCATGACAGTTTCAACATTAAGATATCAATATTTTTAAATGCATACCTGCATATCTTTTTGCCATCACATTAATGTTTTAGGGGATGTTTGCTTGCGATTTATGGTGGTTTTTTAAACTGGTTTTAAACAAATCAGAGGATTTTGAGAATCTAATGAATAGTAGTAATCTATGTTTGTATTGAGTTTTTGGTTGGGTAGGTTTCAACTTCATGTCAAAATCAATGTGTATGAGGTGGGTGGTATGTGTGTAAGAGGGTATTATATGTTGTGAGAGTATATATGAGAGAGGAGAGAGAACGAAAGAAAAGAGTACTAATTGAAAAGAGAAAATATATAGAGGCCAGGGTGGGTTTGGGATTAATAGGGTTTATAGGTACATGCAGGAGTGATATTTAAAAAACCCCAATCAGAACAAGACTATGATTTCAAAAATCCAAACCAGTCTTTAGAAATAGAAATGCAAATAAACATCCCCTTAGTGTTTTTGGACCAAGCATTTATCTATTCATTTTCCATCTCTAGATAATTTTGCTGGTGAGAATGTCCAGTGACAATCGTATCTTCGATGTTGAGGTCTTTTTAAAATGAATTATTCCTTGGTTTCATTCTTTATCTTTTCCCAGTGGAGTGAACTGCTAGAATTTTGGAAATTCAGTTTCTCTGTTGCTGACAAGCATTCATCACTATGGAAATCTATTTGGTACCTTTTGCTTATTTGATAATATGAAGTGCGACTATTTAAAGATTAGCTTATTAGCGTGACATAACTGGTTGGTGCAATTTACCTTGATCACTTTTAGATTGTCTCTATTGCTCTGGAATGATGTACCTTAGCCAAATCAGACAAAGATGTGCTCCAAGAGGTGTCTTTTAAGGCTTTTGTCAGCTGTCATTTGGAAGCTTTTGTATTTTCTGCTTCTATGCACCTGCAAAAGCCTTAACTGAGGCACCTTTTGTTGAAGTGCATCAATCTGATGATTAAAAACAGGGATTGGTTGCGACCTGACCAGAGCCTTTTGATTGATTTTTTAAATCAAGCATTACGATGAAATCACAACCATAATTCTTTTATTACCCTTGTTTGCTAATTGTAATAAATGCTGATACTTTTCTGCAAAGTGTCATTTTTCTGTATTGCTAGCCTTTTCTTTTGCTCAACATAGTCATGTAATCTTCATGGTGCTGATTTTAACTTGTATTTTATTTTAAATTTTATTTTAAAATGTTTTTACAGGTTATTGATAAAGTTCAGGAAGAAACAAAGAGTCGTTCAGGTACAATGCTTTCATTTTGACTTCTGATAGTTGCTTAATATTTGAGTTAAATTGCAAAATGATACCCTCGGTTCCTTTATGCCTTCTTGTTGGCTGCTGCTTCTATTGGGGCTTGGGTAACTGAAATCACGGCCTGCTTTTGAGTAATGGCTAATTTATCATAGTCTGAATTACACTGTTTTCTCGCACATGTCACCAATCTGTGCCTAGATATTTGTGGAGTTTCTATCATGAATGATATCACAAACCACGAAGCGCCTCTTCAACAGGCTTTGAATATTCTATTTGTACTGGACCATAGCATCTATTGTGGGTTGAAATTTGATGAATTTTTGTGGTTCTTAAGTTATACACCTTAAAAGTATGTGCATGATGCATCTAGGCATCACGACTTTAAATGTCAACATAGTTTCTGTCATAGTAAAAAGGAACAAACTATAGGCAGACCTGCACTGTCAGAATCAGAAGATATGTATTACTTATCTTTTCAATTTATAGTCGTAGAGTGCATGAAATAACTTCTTATAAGGTATTGGTATGTGCAAACCATTGTCCCATTTTAGGTGGTGAAATGGCATTAGGGTGAAATTATTGCAGCAATAAGATGTTGGATAAAGAATGATGTTCATCACTATTTTCTTAGAAGTTGTCATAGTTGCAAAGATGCTTCAACAAATCTAATTAGCCTACGTATCATATGCTCATTACATGTTTCAACTTTCCTCAGATTTAAGAATGTGATGTATTTCCAACTACATAATCACTTGTTATGGTGGTTTATAATTTCAGACCGAAAACCACCTGGAGTTGGACGTGGAAGAGGAAGAGGTAGAGATGACAACAACGCAGGAAGATCGTCAAAAGGAATTGGGCGTGGTGTAGACGATGGAGGTTCTAAAGGCGGGGGCCGAGGGAAAGGTGTGGCTGGTAACAAGTCATCTGGCGGCAGAGGTATAAATTGATATAACCTTAAATTATTCGAGCTCTACCATTCTAAGAATACATGTGCTATGTTTCACTATCATAATCGATTCATACCCTAAACAAGAAATCATACACAAAAGATTCCCAACCTTTGACAACTCTAAACGATGCATGGAGTCTTGCTGTCGTATTTCACTACCGTAATTGGTGAATCCAATCTTGATGATAGGTGGAGGTCGTGGACGTGGGTGATTTCTAAGATGTTCGAGGCTAATGAAGGAAGTTTAAACTGCCGTTTCTCGCTGGCACGATGATGTGTGAAGTGGATGGAGTTTGGTTTATGTAAGATGTGAGTTTGTTCCTATGATCAAACTCATAATGGATATCAGGTTCTTGGTTTGGTTTATGATGATAGTGCTTACATATCATATCCTATGCTTTTCAAGTATTGTGTGTAGAAAGTAGTTTAACAGGATTGATTAATATGGTTTATGGACTTTTTTAATTTAATGTTCTAAAGCCCCCATTTTTCAGGTCTTAGATTAAAAAAACTCGTTTAAGTTTTACACTTCCCCATCATGGGACCCACATGGGAGTGTATTTGAATTCTACACAACATTTTTATCATATTAATTTGGGTCAAGTATTGATTTAGGATTGAAAGGAATTAATATTCAGATATTCTTATTAAATTTAAGATCATGATTGGTTTTGTAAAATTTTTCTCAAGAATTAATCATATAAAATCATTTTTAGACCTTTGATTGAAAATACTTTCCTCTTTTACTAATAAGTTATTATTTTGTTATTTTGGTAGTTCATTATAAAAGTATTAATTTTTCCTTTAGTAAAAGGGATCTACTCATAATTCACCACTCACTACTACTAAAAGTCTAAAATTATACTCCCTCCGTCTCGTCTTAATAGTTACGTTTTCTTTTTGCACGTGGCTAATGAATATATTACTTTAATGTATATTGAGTTGAAAGATGATATTTTAATGTAAAGTGAGTAAGTGTATCAGTGTGATGTGTGAGCCAATAGATAGAGAAGTAATTAATTTGTGTGAGTCACATATACCAAAAAAATTTTTGTAACCATTAGAATGAGACGCGAAAAAAAGAAATATGTAACTATTAGGATGAGACGGAGTGAATACAATTAATGTAAAATAATATTAATACTTTTTTAGTACGTAAAATAATAGTAATACTTTTTTTTTATACATGTGAGAAAACAAATGATTACCTAACGGGTGGAATATTATTTTTTTAACCAATTGTGTTTCTTTAAAATAAGTGTATTTTATACTACAATGAATATACACGCGCGTCAACATAAATTTAATTAAACCCTGTCTTTTTGTTTAATAATTTGCTCTAAGAATTTTAGAATCCTATAGGGTGCTCTTGGGATATTGATGGATTGTTGAGATTTAAATATTTTAAATTAATTAACACAAATTCTTTGATTAAATTAAAAAAATATTTTAATAAATTATAATTACTATTATATCCTAAATTTATCATATAAACCCTATGATGCACAAGCCCAAAATCACTCGAACTTCATTGGATTATTTATGTAGTTTTGAAATTGATCTTAAATTAATCCGTTAGTGTTAACTTTTGGAGTCTAATGCCACATTAAAAAAAATGTGGGGGTGCAAAATGATATTGGCGGAAAATATGGGGCCAAGTGAAATTTATATGAACTATGGAAGGGATTCCGTTGCGTGGCATTTCATGTGATTGGTAGTTAGAAAAATGAGAAGAAGAAGACAGAGCAAAAGATTAGACAGCGACGCAGATAAATACAGCAGACATTTCAAGGAAATCTGCTATCGATACAATAATGTATATGTATATAACTATATATATGCACACACACACACTTGGGCAAGCTGAGCAAGAGCTGCTAAAATGGCGGATATCAAAGAAGATTTGGGTCATCGTCAACAACACCTGATTTTGCCGGCAGAAGCCCATGTCGAAGAAGAGAGAGAGGGAGGAGGAGAGAGAAAGGGTCAGCAGAATACGAGAGCAAAGCGCGTGGCTTCTCTGGACATATTCAGAGGCCTCACTGTAGCGGTAAAGCTGTTCATTGTTGAGCTAATTAATTGAATTAGTCCCCAAATTTTTTTATTTTTATTATTATTATTATTATTATTATTATTATTATTTTTGAGTTTGAAAATGGTTATTGAACTGTAGTTAATGATCTTGGTTGATGATGCTGGTGGAGAATGGCCAGTTATTGGGCATGCTCCATGGAATGGCTGCAATCTTGCTGATTTTGTGATGCCATTTTTCCTGTTTATTGTGGGAATGGCCATTGCGCTTGCATTTAAGGTTAGTGTTGTCTGAATTGAATTGTTTGATTGTGGGAGAAATTATGTTTCGATTCATGGGTTTGTCATGATTTGTGTGAATAGAGGATATAAGATGGAAGAAAGGCAATCATTAAAGTGATTTTTAGAACTTTAAAGCTACTGTTTTGGGGCCTCCTTTTACAAGGTTTGTTTTTGGGATTAAGTTATGCATAATCTCTTCTAGTACTCTTTTTTAATAGGTTGTGTGCTTATAATTGCAGATGTCTACTATGAAATTTGAACTTTTGGATTAGAAATTACTGGATTTGTACCACGTATCATAACTTGTCAATTTTCTTGTAGACAAAATCTCTTGTGAGACGACGCTTATGTGAGACGTGTTACTTGTTATATAGGTAAAATATACTTATTGATAGTTAAAGTATGTTTTCTAAAATATAATAAATGATGCATTAAAGTATGATTCTAAAATGTTATAATATGATTCATTACAAATATACTTTAATTATCAATAAACATACTTTAATAATAGGTTTACCTGTCTCACATGTACCCGTCTCACGAAAGATTTTCCGTTTCTTGTAATATGAAATCAATCCATCAGTGTCTTGATTCTTTTCAGGAGGTTATTCACATGCCCCTGACAAACTAACATATGGGGTTGACATGACAAAAATAAGATGGTGTGGAATTCTTCAGGTAAATTTGATGACTTCCTCTCAATTTGCAATTGATTTATCTTGAATATATGAAGGTGCCTTTTTAAGAGCCATCTACTACGTTTTTTTCCAGAGAATAGCTCTTGCATATTTAGTTGTCGCTTTCATAGAAATCATGACAAGAAATTCTCCGACAGAGAGTCTATTACCTGGAAAGTTTTCTGTGTTCAAGCTTTATTTTTGGCATTGGTGAGTATCTCTAAGGTCTCTTTTCACCTGCTAATAATCATATATTTACGAAATATAAAGTTACGATTTGTAGGGTTGTTGGAGCTTGCATTCTGATTGTTTATTTAGCTACATTGTATGGAACATATGTTCCAGATTGGCATTTCAGAGTACATAATACAGACAGTGCTGATTTTGGGAAAATTTTAACTGTAAGCCGTCTCTCATTTACTTCCCATATTAAATAAGGGAAAGGTATAGTTTGTTTCACTGTAAACTTTTTCTCCAGTTTTGTGCTATGAGGTCGAATAAAGTTTTCCATTGGGATTTATTGGCCTTTAATTGTTAGGCCATAACGTAACTTGACCAATAGAAATTATAAATCATGAAGAAGAATCCAGTTGTTTATCCACATAACTAATAGTACTTATTAAGTTCTTGAATCTGTTTCATATTTCAATAATTTCTGGTAATTGAATTTACATTTCTTTTGGTTATTTTCTATTCACAACCCAACTCTCCAAGTTGAAAAAGTGAATTATTGCCACCTTTCATGGGCAACATCGTATGTTTGAGACTCATAATTTTGATATTCAGGTAGCTTGCAATGTGAGGGGAAAGTTGGATCCTCCTTGTAATGCAGTTGGATATGTAGATAGAAAGGTTCTCGGAATCAATCATATGTATCAGCATCCAGCTTGGAAGAGATCCAAAGTGAGTTACTTTACATGTAAAGGTTTATCCTTTTACTATTCAGTGTGATACTTTACAGAAGTTATTTGTATAAAATCGTTCAGGCTTGCACACAGTATTCACCTCATGAGGGACCTTTCCGAACTGATGCTCCATCCTGGTGCTGGGCACCTTTTGAACCTGAAGGAATTCTAAGGTGGTGTATACTTTATCTAATTAACAGTGAAAGCATTATTCGTTTAACACTTGAATAAAGGCACCCACTGTAACGTTAAACTTATATTTGGATGCTATGCTTTCAATTCCACTTATTCTGTTTCTATATATTCAAATTGGTCTAGATTGTGTGTTTGATTAATATAAGTGTACACACGGTACAGAGCAAAGCAATCATAAAAGTGGTATATGATCAGCCAACCAATGAAGGGGAAAGTAAGAGAAACAGCAAGACACAATTTGTTGACTGTCAAATTGGAGGACATTCATACGTTTCCTCATTAAATTATCTTCAACTTCCCACAATGTGTTGAGTAAATTAGCTACACTTTAGCATGTATTTTGGTATTCGTGTTTCAGTTTAGCTTTTAAGGAATATTTTAAAAACCTTCACTTGCTGCATTTCCGGATTTAGGATGTGTTATTTTGATTTTCTTAGTGCAGTTCAATTTCTGCTATCCTTTCAACAATCATTGGCGTTCACTTTGGCCATGTTCTTGTGCATATAAAGGTCTGTCCCTATTTTTTTTTGTTGCTAATTTTTATGAAACTCTTTTGGTAGCTATAATTAGATATCTCTTCTAGGGTCATTGGAGTAGACTTCAACAATGGACTGTAATGGGGCTTGGCCTTCTCATTCTAGGAATTATTCTTCATTTTACAGATGGTATGTTCTTAGCGTTATAACACAAACTGTGTTTTCCTCCCTAGTATTTCCTGATGAATTTCTTCGGTTGCAGCAATTCCTCTAAACAAGCAACTTTACACGTTCAGTTATGTCTGTGTAACATCTGGAGCAGCAGCCTTGGTGTTTTCGGCTTTCTACATATTGGTACTGTCTAAAGCTACCTTTTTAATATTGTCATGTTCTCTGGTAGACTAAAAGGATACTATTGTTTATGAATATTCGTCCTTGTTTTCAATTCATTCATTACCACCAAGCCCTCTTGCTTATTGTGTCTGGCAAGATCTTTAATTAATTTACTAGTGACTGAATGTAGCAACATCTTTAATTACAAATATTTGATGCCAGGTGGACATGGGGAATCTAAGGTACCTGTTTCTGCCATTGGAATGGATCGGTATGAATGCTATGCTGGTTTATGTTATGGCAGCGGAAGGTATCTTTGCAGGATTCATCAATGGTTGGTATTATGAAGATCCCCGCAATACATTGGTAAGATGCTAATAATGCAGAGACAACACGTAGGATAAATTTCGAAAAAAACTACCCCATGTTATCATGGGTGAAATCAAACTAGCTAGTCCCCCAACACGTGCATCATAGTTATCTTCTACTTGTTTGCAGACACATTGGATACAGAAGCATGTATTCATCAACGTGTGGCATTCAAGAAGAGTTGGAATACTGCTGTACGTTATATTTGCTGAAATACTGTTCTGGGGTGTCGTTGCTGGCATATTTCATCGCTTCTCCATCTACTGGAAGCTTTAACCCTCCACACATTCTCAAAAGCATTGCAATCTTGCTTTCAGAATCTTCGTCGAATGCTGGCATGCATACGATCATGTAACCGCCATAATATGAAGACATGTATGTAGTAGATTCTCATTTGTATCTACACTTATGAAATTTCTTGAAATTATGTTTTCAGTCACGATCTCAAGTTCTCATTTCATAGTAATATGTTTGGGCCCAACACTTGAAAAATTAGTTAGCTGGGGCTGGCTGGAGTAATCTGACCAGGATTGAGCAAGAGGAAGTCAAAACAGTTCAAAGACTGACTCGGGTCAAGTTTAGCCAACTCGATCGGACGGTTGAGCTGATTTACCTGAGGCCCAGCTCTGCTTGAAAAAGTTGTAACAACGGGATTTTCACCCTCAAATGTGTTGTGTGTGTTTCCTTTGTATATATACCATGTTTTTTCAGATATTATTTTTTTATAAGAAAAGGGAAGAAACCCTTCAGGATCAAAACTTCTTCTCTACACACTAACGCACATTCAAAAGTATTTGGCCATGTAAAGTGGAAAGATGCAACTGTTGAAAAAAAATGGCAACTCAAGAGTACAAAATAAGGAGGTTTAGTCTTTTTTTTTTGGTAATCTTTCATTAGTTTTCTTGGGTGAGAATTAGCTGTGGTTTTTTCTTGTAATACTATGAGCTTTGTAATGGTTTAAACTATATTGATTTGGATAATTTCTAAGTAGGCCAGGTATTATTAAAAGAAATAGATATGGATAATTTCGAACATAGGTGATGATCAAGTCCGGATCTCCAGTTTTATTTTGGTGTTAAATCTTCTATTGTAAACTATTGGATGATTGTTATATCCTAAAAGAAAAATATTAATCTTAGGAAGAGAAATGTTGAGATTTTATTTCTTGCATACATGTCACTCTATGTAATAGGAGAAATAGATACTAAAATGTAACAAGACATTCGAGGAGAAATAATACTAAAATGTAACAAGATATTCGAGATCGTTATCACGCGAGTGGAATGTATGATTTTTTTATTGGGTTTTGATTAAACTTTGGATACCTATGCTTCAATTTACTAATCTATGATTGGATGTTAAATTCATTACTCTATAATTAACATATTGATTGAAATTAGTCGTGGATTGCATTATTCATTAAAAGGGTTTGTTCTATTTAAGAGTGAATGACCAGTATAGAAGAATCCCAGCTTACGAATGGGAATGGCCTTTTTTATAAGAATAAAGTAAGGAGGCAATATTGGGGGTAAATTCAAAGTACCTAATAGAAATATTTGTTAATACACAAGTAACTCTATAGAGAAAGTTATTAAAACAGAAAAAGTTACTGACAATACGAATTCAAAAAAGAGAGAAGGGGAGAGACAAGAAGTTCAAAGGAATTAATTGAAAATGAATGGAAGGAAAAGAATAAAAACATAAAAAAAAAAAATAAAAAGCAAATTCATGCTTACAATCCTTGGTAATTAGCATACTCATGGAATGCAATGTTACTCATGACATATATATCTCCAGAAAATGTGGGGTATGTAGATCATTTGGCAACTGAAAGAATCCACTTCATAATATCATTAGTCCTTGGATGCCTTACCAACAATCAGCCCTAGTAGGAAGTTCGGAATCATACTTGACACCTCTCGACTAACATCATGGTTGCAAAGAGCACCAAAGTGAAGTATAAAAACTCTGTGAGCGATTGCATCGAGGACTGCGGGGATGAGCATCAAGAAAGGAGTCGAAGAACATTTGCTGCCCCATAGTGACCATTTAATCTTTCACATCCAAAAACTGGAATTTGAAAAGAGCAATTATATTGTCCAAAGTTAATAATTTTACACACATTCAAGGCACTCAATCAACAATATGAGCTTTTTTTTTTTTGAAAGTCAACAATATGGGCTTTAGTTATGAATTACAGAACTCACTTTTAGGACTAACCTCCAAATGTTGGATAAATTAAGGGAAGCCACCAATTGATAGTAATGAAGCAACCAGATGGGCTAGCTCACGTGATCACTGGGCTCCTCAATAAGGTGAGTGACCCAAGTTCCATACGGGTGCTTGGTGAAATATATTAACAACTAACTTTGTCCGATAAAAATAAAATAAAAATATTCACTAAGAAGTTAATGACAGAAACTGCTTGCGTTGATACAAGATAGAAAGTGTTAAAGATGAAGACTCACTCACTAAGTGTTTGAAGAGTTAACTCACAAAAGAATAAGTTGATGAAGATCAAAAACTTGAACATATAAAATGAATAATGATGTGTGTGCTTTGTGAATGAAAAACGAGAGTGATAATTAGAGTGGTTCAGCTAATAACCGAGTTTACATCCACTATATATTAACAACTAAGAATTAACCCATAGAACAGAGAGATGAACTTAAAGTTATAGGACCAATCAGATAGATGATCTTCTTGCCCAAACGGTTTCACAACTGATCAAACTGACCTCTATCCTCTTGCTGATCCACTTTAACGAGTGCAAGAATCTCAGAAACGTATTAAACTCTCAAGAAACTCACACACTCTCTTACTGAGTGATTGAAGAAAGAAAACTAAAAACGAAAGACACACAAATTATCCACTCCTAAGGGAGGTTATGATCTTTATTGATGGATTATTCACAAGCTGCTATCATAACTGCAATCTTATGCTCATACTTACACCAACACTTAATCTCAACCCTTGATTATGCAATCCACGTATACAACAAGTAACATGCAAGCGTCTACACTTGTAACAAAAACCCTCATAAACAATCCTTGTGACCCTAAATCTACTGATTTGCATGCTATCCTTTCAACTTGAAACTGAAATGCTGCACCCTTTTCTTCTATGCACCTAGGAACCTTCTAAAAACACTTAACCAATAATGTTGCAATAAGTTTTACTCCACAGAAAGAAAGGCTATTCCTATTAGTAAAGTGATCAGCCAACCAATGGAGGAAACATAACACACAATTAATTTGTTGCCTGTCAACTTGGACAACATGCATTTGTTTCCGTATAAAATTATCCTCTGATTCCCACAATGTGTAAGAGTTAATTAGCTACAGGACTTTAGCATGCAATTGATATTCGTGTTTCAGTTTAGCACTGAGGGAATATTTAAAATAAGCTTCACTTGCTGCATATTCGGAAGGGCAAAAGGTCAATTTAGACCTTAATCTTATTTCATGGGATCAAGTTGAACCCTCAACTATATTTTTTTTCATCCAAACCCCTTATCTATTTTAATTGATCAAATTACCCCTTTTTCTAAAAATTAAATGTCTAAATAATTAATTTTGGGTTAAAAAGGAAACCATCCATATTTCCTAGTGAAAAATGGGAAATGTGCAGAATGATGTGGTTATTTGTTACCATGGGAGGAATGAATTTGTAATATCTTATACACCAATTGCCTCTTGGTCTCCCTACTGTTCATGCTATGGCGTGGAATGGATTGGGTTTGTGTATATAATCTGCTCGGCAGATTTGGTTTTTTGGGCTCTTGTGATTTGATTGCATTGGATGTGAGCGAGCCCCTGCTGTGAAGATAGCTATCTATTCCTCCAGTCTACTGCCCCTACGTTCCATATTACCTAGATAAAATTATACTGAGTAGGGGTAATTGTTCTCTTCTACGAGGCCACCTGTTTTGGTCCTCTTTTTTAAAGCCACCTGTTTGGCTCTCTATGATCACTTTTTGGTCATAATTTCACTTTCTCTTATTATGTACTATTTTCTTTTTCCTTTTTATAATATATTATTATTGACCTGCTTATTTTTATATGATTTCTTGCTTGCTGGAATATCATGCCTGCATCAGGTTCAGGAGCAGATGGTATGGTTGATTGATTTTTGAAGGTGGAACATGTCAATGAAGATAGTCGGGAGACAGCTCGATTGCAGGATCACTACCGGATAGGCTTGGCATTCGATTCTCTTCAATCCCCCCAAACTCTTCTGAGTCCTTCTTATTGGTAAGTCTTCTTCTGATCTTGTGTGTGCATTGGGACAAAATCATATGTTAATAGGAGATCAAGATTTATGTCCAAACTCATTAAACTGCAGTTTGTGAAGCTACTTCTTGAACCTAAGACGTAAAGAAAGTGAGGTTTGTGTACTCGGATCAGCCTCATAGTACGAATATAATGGAAGCTGACACCGGGAATTTAGAGAAGTAGGAGGCAACACAAGCACACACTCTGATACAATTCCTCACCTATGGAATCCACCACAAGTTTGGAACAATCTCGTCGTCTTAAGGTATCCACCGAAAGACTAAGAGACACACTCGCCACTCTAGGAATCCACCAAAAGAGTTTAGAGTAAGATACAAGAAGATAACATCTTCTAAACAAGCTTAAAAGCTCAAAATATGTTTAAATTCGAAATTGGCTGCTTAAGAGCATACATAGGATAGCCATTATATAGGCATGAGTTGGAACAACTCTCCAAGTGAGTCAAAGGAAATAAATGAGCTTTGAACATTCTCAAGACATAGAAAATTTGAACTTAGACTCTAATAAATGTAAGATAATCAAAGACTAAGAATAGGTAGATACCAAGGTTCTTCATGAAGAGACGAACCACCAAAATCAGCAAAGTATGAGCTTGCCCCGTAACTTCTCGCATGATGCACAGCCTGCCACACTTTAGTCAAATGGCCATAACTTTCTGTAGGAATACTATTTTTGAAATCCGTAAATTTTGTAGAAAACTAGACTTCAAGAGCTTTCCAATGGTATATGGCATGAACCATAAATATTTCCAAATCAAAACAGATAAATTCGTGAATTGGACTGACTGTTCATGATCTCCTGCTGAGTTAATTCTGTATAGTTGGACCATTTTGTTCAAATGTATTGAGTTTAAGGTCTTCATTAATGGATAGCTTTTCCATGTTGCAGACTTCAAATCTTCACCCAAAATTCCCGCGTCATTCTCCCCTGGTTGGAAAAGATTCGTCCTCGAATCTGAACCTTCTTCATCATCAACATATGGTGAAAATTCAGCAACATTGAAAATAGCCAAGACACTAGCAACTCCACCATTAATCACCACTTGACCACCTAAAACCTTGAACAACATTATTGCAACAATTAATATAGTAATTAGGATGACCTGACCAAGAAAGGATTGTTGGAAAGACTTCAAAAACTTCCATTGCATGAATTTGGCAGATCTTTGAGTGCTTCTGCCACCTTCCAGAAGAATAGACATAACTTCTTGTATAAAATTCCAAATGACTCTCCGTTTGTTGCATTTGAAACTAAACTGAAAGAGCTTTCTATCCATATACTGCTCACTATCTGAATCATTGCCGATCGATACCAGAATTATTTTGAATTTACCCCATATGCACTGCATCATCCGCTTCCACTGCACACAAACTTGCTTCTGAATTTCCTTCATACGTCGATTCTTATCAGCATTCTTCTTGAATCTTATATTTTGCTTGTCAATCTCTCTTAAAACCTTCTCATGCAATTCCTTGAAGTAAAGATCATGAGTTGCATCCATTGTTTTGATGCAAGGAATGAAATGAGACATCATTGATAACCGATCAACATCCACCATCACCGAATCCTTGTTCATTTGGGTGCGAGGCAACCCAATAACAAAGTCCATACTTACATCTTCCCATGGACATAACGGTTCCGGAAAAGGAGTGTACAGACCTGAATTTTGCTCATGACAAGTACTTTGCATCTTTCAACACACTTCTTCTTGACATCTCTTCCAAAATATCCAGCAAGCTGACCTCCACTATGTGCTTCATCAATAAATGTTAGCTTCAAAGAACAATCAAGAACATATAACAAGTTACCTTTGAAGAGATAACCATCATGAATCAAGAAAAGCTTGAATGAAGCTTTTAAAAATTCCTCCCACATTCTGCCAAAGTATGAATCATTATTGTAGGGATCTTTCATCACCTCAAACCCGACCACATTCACTTGCAAAGTAGTCAACAAAGAGTGCCATCGATTAAGAACATCCGCCACTTGATTTAGCACACCAGATTTGTGCTTGATCACAAGGTTGAATGCTTGTAATAACTCAATCCATTTACTATGCCATGGATTCAACTTCTGCTTTGAATTCAAGTATTTCAAAGCTTCATGATCTTCTTGGCTAAGAACTCATCTGAACCCCACATTTGAAATATATCGATCCACTTCGAACACCTTTCCAAAACTTTTCCTTAGCAAGCCTTTATCCACGAGCTCTTGCTTCTGCCTTTGCAACTCGTTATGATGCTTCGGATTCATTCGATAAATTGCCTTATTCAATAAAGAAGCATCGCTTGCAAAATCAATGCAATGTTGAATGTTCTTCATTGGAGGAAGGCCTAGTGGAATCTGTTCAGGTTCCACATCATGAACTCCTTGTCATTTGTCATGCAACTTGTGTGAAAAATATTGTTATGAAGCCACGGATCATCCTCAGCATATGTGGCATCGAGGCTACGCCATATTTCCAAATCTTCTCCATGATCTTCGAAACCGACATCTTCATCATACTCATCATAGATTGGTGTTGATTCATCATGTTCCTCTTCATCATACTCATCTTCACTTTCGTCATAAACCGGCTTCTCCTCTTCTTGCTCTTCCTCAACAAGAACAATGATTCTCCGATTTGGACAATCAGCAGCAATGTGTCCAAGCCCCTTGCACTTGAAACAACTTTTTTGATTAGTTGCAGCACTTGGTTTCAAAAAATCAGCACTACCTTTACTTGCAGCAACTTTTTATTTCGTATCTTTTGTAGTTGGAACGTTCTTGGAAGTGGAAGCACTCCTTCGGCTATAAGCATCACCACTCGACGAGAAACGTCTACCAAAACCACTTGATTCTTTTTGTTTGGAGTTGTGACATTTAAGAAAATAATCTTGCAGATAATAATCTGGCAAGAATTTCCTCCTTAACTCCTTCTTCATTTTGTCCCACGTTCTAATCTTCCTCTTGCCATCACGAGCACGCTGCTTCTTAAGATGCTCCCACCATAGGGATGCACATTTCTTCAATTTGATGACCACCAGCTTCACCTTGTATTCTTCTTGAATATCTTCGAACTCAAAGACTCTCTCAATAGAATTGAGCCAATCAATGAATTCTTCGGGATCATTTCTTCCATCAAAATCTGGAATATCAGCTTTAAAACCAAAAGATTTACTACGAACACTGCTCCTTCGAACACGTAGACGTCGAGATGCATTATCACTTGAGCTGCTACTTCTGTCACCATGAAATGGATTGAAATCAGCATCACGTTCAAGATGTTTGCCACGCGCAAGGCGTTGCTTGAGTAGTTGCACTTGTCTCCTTAAATCTTCTAACTCAATATCATGAGTTGTCATCGCTAACCAAAGCTCTGATAACCACTTTGACACCGGGATTTTAGAGAAGTAGGAGGCAACACAAGCACATACTCGGATACAATTCCTCACCTATGGAATCCACCACAAGTTTGGAACAATCTCGTCGTCTTAAGGAATCCACCGAAAGACTAAGAGACACACTCACCACTCTAGGAATCCACCAAAAGAGTTTATAGTAAGATACAAGAAGATAACATCTTCTAAACAAGCTTAAAAGCTCAAAATATGTTTAAATTCGAAATTGGCTGCTTAAGAGCATACATAGGATATCCATTATATAGACATGAGTTGGAACAACCCTCCATGTGAGTCAAAGGAAATAAATGAGATTTGAACATATTCAAGACATAGAAAATATGAACTTAGACTCTAATAAATGTAAGATAATCAAAGACTAAGAATAGGTAGATACCAAGGTTCTTCATGAAGAGACGAACCACCAAAATCAGCAAAGTATGAGCTTGCCCCGTAACTTCTCGCATGATGCACAGCCTGCCACACTTTAGTCAAATGGCCATAACTTTCTGTAGGAATACTATTTTTGAAATCCATAAATTTTGTAGAAAACTAGACTTCAAGAGCTTTCCAATGGTATATGGCATGAACCATAACTCTTTCCAAATCAAAACAGATAAATTCGTGAATTGGACTGACTGTTCATGATCTCCTGCTGAGTTAATGCTGTATAGTTGGACCATTTTGTTCAAATGTATTGAGTTTAAGGTCTTCATTAATGGATAGCTTTTCCATGTTGCAGACTTCAAATCTTCATCCAAAATTCCCGCGTCAGAAGCTCTACTCGACATGTAGAAGCTGGAATGCTGATTTGGTAGGAAAACATGGAGAGTTGTGATTTTGAAGCTTATGCTAAATGCATGAAGGATGAAGAGAAGAGAAGAGAAACAAGAACTCATTATAGAGCCCAGTCGCTAACTGAGAATTAGACTATAGCTCTATTTCCCTTGAAATTCATTTTATTATAAATCTATAATGTAGTATATTTTTGGACATTTGTTCCATTCCACGCCCCGTTTGTTAAAAATGCAGAACGCAAAGACATATTTGCCATTATTCCATGTTGGCTGAATACTTCTAACATGCCAACTGAATATCCATGGCCACACATCCACCGGCGGTGGTGGTCCCATTCGACGGCTTCAATGTGAAGGGAAGCCTGGCCCCATTTACTATGTTTGTGTAGACTCGAACTCCATCCATGCCTACACCCCCACACTTCCCCTCCTAGTACTGATCCAGGTCCTTGAGCTTGAAAAGCAATCTTACAAAATTTTTAGCTGCTTTGTAATTCTAGAAAATGGTTGTATCTTTTTAATAGCTTAAATTTTTATAATTTTGATCATATATACAATCCCATGTCCTTGAATGTGCTTAGCTATCAATAAGTGTAAGATAATCTCACAAAAGATGGTCTCACACAAGATTTGCCCTAGTTAAATTGATAGAAGATATGCAAATGAGGTAAAGGATTCAAATCTAAGTAATACATTATTTTGTCCATGAAATATTCCAACCGAAAAATTGTGTTGGATTATGTGATGGAATTTTTTAAAATTTCCAATTTTTTTTATTTTTTATGTTGCAATTTTTCTTTGTTCGAGTGAATAAGGATTTGAATTACCCATAATATCCATCGTATAACCACACTAAATAAAAAAGGAGGCAAAACAAACTACCAACAAAAAATGTCAACTATACAGACAACTTTTACTTTATTCAATTTAACAAGGTATTGACTAATACCTAATGTCCATTATACAACCACACAACTAAAAATAAATAAATAAATAATAATAATAATAAAATAATTATAATAACTTTTACTTTATTCAATTTAACAAGGTATTGACTAATACCTAATGTCCATTATACAACCACACAACTAAAAATAAATAAATAATAATAATAAAATAATTATAATACGACAAAGACTTGTGTGAGACCGTCTCATCTAAGCATTACGTGAGACGGATAAAATATGATATATAATATTATCACTTTCACTATAAAATGTTATCACTTTTTTATTTATACTATAAATTGTTCATGAAATAGTTAATTGCATCATTATCACTTTTTATTGATTAAGTATAATTTTTTATTAATGATGTTATCACTTTTTATATGTCTCACATAAGGATTTACCTGAGACGATCTCACACAAGACCTAACCTAATACTAATAATAATAATAATAATAATAATAATATTATTATTATTATTATTTCATAAAATAAAGAGATCATAATAATAATATAATAATATTATTATTATTATTATTATTATTATTATTATTATTATTATTATTATTATTATTATTATTATTATTATTATGATCTTAAGAGTGTATTTTGTAGTTAGTAGTTTTTTCTTTGTTTCATTCTATTTGAGTGTAATTAAGCTATCTCCATACTAATAAATTTAAAATAATTCCATAATTAATTGTTTTTATTTTATTCACTTAAAGTAGACATTAATTAAACTTTAAAATACTCACACGCAAAATTAGTATCAATATAAACAATTTAATTACCAACTTTATTCCCAACTTTTAAAAACATTTCAGCAAATGATTAAAATAAATTATCTCTAATTAATTATTTAATTTTATTCAAACTACTAGCTGTATACTGATAATGATATTTTTTCTTTTGCAAACAATTAAACAAATATTAATTACTAACATTTCTTTCATTTTTATTCATGGTATGACCACACAATAACAAATAAGGGTATGAAAAGATATACACAGCCAACTTTTAATACACTTTAGCAATCTATAAATCTAAATAAATTTTGTTTTGTTGTCATTATTCTTTGTTCGATTATAAAAAGCGTCGACTGATCTCAACTATTCACGATGTAACCACACTATAAAAAAATTACTGGACCATAATTGATACAATGATTAAATTTTGTAAGTCTCGTAATGATTTTACTACTTTAATTTTGGTCCTTTTGCAACAACTTTTTTACAATTTATAGGACTTGCAATGTTTTATAAATTCTTGCGATTCTTTAAGTTTTGCAAATATTTTACGAAAGAACTCAACTTGAAAGTTCAATAATATAATCAACATTTTTTTGGTTTAATTAATCATAGAAGTGTATAGAAAAAATGGTCATATTGTTGGTATCTTTGTTGCTGTAAGTGATAAACGAAAAAAAAAAAACTAATTCAACAATAGTTTATTTTTATTATTTACTAATGTGGTTCAAAATTTTGTAAATTTTTAGCCCTTTTATAATTTTTTTTGCGAAATTTAGAGGTCTTGCTAAGATTTATAGGACTTGCAAAGTCTTACAAAGTTGAAAATATATTTTTTTTTAAAATGAGGAAAAAAATAAACGAATTTATAAGACTTTGCAAGTCTCATAAATATTTTTAAAAAATTGCAAAATGAACAAAATTGAAAAAAAAATGTATGGGACTACAATATTAAAAATAAATTTGCTGTTGATATATATGTTATCATCAATTTTGTTAATCTAATTATAGCTACTTTAGTGAAGAACTATACCAAAAAAATTTAATAATAATAATAATAAATAATAATAAAATAAAAATAAAAATCGGGGTATAAAAATATTTGATTTATATATAATCAATACCTACTTTAATGCGTATAAAATTAAAATAATTATTTATTTTTATCAAGTTAATTGTTTGATGAAATTTTTTAGTTGTTAAGGTTTTTAATTTTTTGACCTATAACTTTTAATTTATTATTATTTTTAGTTTTGATCACTTTGCAAAAACTATTTTCAAATTTATATGATTTGAAAAGTCCTATTTTTGCAAGGCTTCTAAATTTTTAAAAGTTCATGTGTTAGCGATATGGATGTTCATACCGAATCAATGTTGCCCCTAAATTTTCCATTAATGTTGCGTGTTATGTTTACCAATACTGAGTAACATACTCTACCAATCGGATATTAATAAACTCCTTATTCTTTATGGGCTACAGATGTTTTGTTAAAAACACTCAAGCTAGTCAATGTTGCCTCTAGAGTTGTCATTAATGTTACCTATTATGTTTACCATACTGAGTAACCTACTTTATCAACTGGATATTAAAATAATATTATAAACCCAACCCCTAAAATCATACTTTGACACCCTAATTAAACCCCTTAATCTTTAGGGCTACATATGCTTGGTTAAAATGCTTTAGCAGATCAATGTTTTCCTCGGAGATGCTATTAATTTTGGCTGAAATCTTTGAAATCTTTGCAAGTACTGTATGCTTTAAACGAATTTATAAGAATTTATATGTCCTATAAGTTTTAAAAAAATTGCAAAATGACAAAAATTGAATTTTTTTTATGACTTAAATATTAAAATTAAATTTGTTATTATTGTTATATGTGTTGTCATCAGTTTTAATTGATCTAATGATAGTTAATTTTGTGAAAATCTATACAACAAAAAATTAGGGGCTACAAAAATATTTGATTTATATTTAATCAATGTCTACTTTAAACGAATAAATTAATTTTATCAATTTAATTTTTTGATGATTTTTTTTCGTAGTTGAGCATGTAGTTGGTAAAGTTTTTAGTTTTAGAGATATAACTTAGAATTTTTTTTGGTTTAGGTCATTTTGCAAAAAACTATTTTCAAATTTATAGAACTTGCAAAGTCTTGTAAGTATTTTCAAGGCTTCTAAATTTTGCAAAAAAAAAAAAAAACTTTACAAAAGAACTGACGATTTTACAAAATTTTGAACCACATAAGGATACAATAAAACAAAATATTATTGAATAAGTTCTTTAATTATCACCAGGGGCAACAATAATAGCAACACCAGGGGCAACACTGACCAGCTTGAGTGTGTTTAACCAAGCATCTGTAGCCCTAAAGAATTCGAGGTTTAAGTAGGGTGCCAAAGTAGTGTCTTAAGGGTAGGGTTTAGGGTTCCACTGATATCCAATTGTAAGTATGTTTTCTAGTTTGCTAAACATAAGAGACAACATTAATGGCAACACTAGAGGCAGCATTGACCTCCTTGAACGTGTTTAACCAAGCATCTGTGTCCATTTGCGAGACTAAGTGTCCTAGTATGTCAAACAGTATAGGCAATATTAATGGTAACTCCATGGGAACATTGATCTTCTCCCTCATTTTTAACCAATCATCTATAACCCTAAAGAATAAGGGGTCTAATTAGGGTGCCTAAGTAGGGTTCTAGGTGTTTGGTTTAGGTGTCTTGGTATGGTAAACATAACAGTCAACATTAATGGCAACCTAATGAGCAACCTAAGTGTTAAAAATTTTTTTCTAGTTTTTATAAAAAAGTTGATTGTGAATTTTAGCCTTGCAAAATTTTACTTTATCAATTAAAGTTATTTTTCAATTATTCTACATAACTTACATGACTTGCGAGAAATAATAACCACATTATGCTAAGTCCTATGAATTTATTTTGTCAAAGGTATAAAATTGTAAAATTAAAAAATTACAGGATCATAATCGACACAAATGATTAAATTTTGCAAATCTCCTAACTTTTTACAACTTATAGGACTTGCAAAGTCTTATAAATTCTTACAATCCTATAACTAGGGTTCTTAAGTAGGGTCTTAGGGGATGGGTTTAGAATGACATTAATATCCAGTTGTTAGAGTAGAACTTGTCTTAGTTTAGTAAACATAAGAGGCAACATTAATGGCAACATAAGGGGCAACATTGACCTTCTTGAGCGTTTTAAAACTAAAGAGTGCATAAGTAGGGCCTTAGGGCTGAATTTAAGTGGTCATTAATATCCAGTTGAGAGAGTAGGTGCCCTAGTATGGTAAACATAAAAGGCAACATTACTGGCAACACCAGTGACAACATTTACCTACTTGAGCATTTTTAACCAAGAATATGTAGCTCTAAAAAGTAAGGGGTTAAAGTAAGTCAGGTGCCTAAGTAGGGTTTAGGGGTTGGGTTTATGTAGTCATTAATTTCCTATTGGGAGATTAGCTGCCTTGGTATGGTAACTATTAAAGGCAACACTAGTGGCAACATTGACTTGCTTGAGCGTTTTTAACCAAGCATTTATAGCCTTAGAGAATTTGAGGTTTAAGTAGGGTGCCAACGTTGGTCTTAGGGGTTGGATTTAGAATTTCATTAATATCTAGTTGTGAGTATGACTCCTGGTATGGTAAACGTAAGAGGCAACATTAATAGCAACACCAGAGGCAACATTGACCTGCTTGGGCATTTTTAACCAAGCATCTATAGCCTTAAAGGATTCGAGGTTTAAGTAGGGTGCCAAAGTAAGGACATAGGGGATGCGTTAATAATTTCATTAATATCTAGTTGCTAGAATAGCTGTCCTGGTTTGCTAAATATAAGAGACAACATTAGTGGCAACACTAGTGACAACATTGACTTACTTGAGCATTTTTAACCAAACATCTGTAGCCTTAAAGAAAATTTTGTTTAATTATTTGCAAATTAAACTAGATTTAATTACTTAATTAGTTGAAATTTATTCGTTTATAGTAGACATTGATTATAAAATCCATAACCCCAAACCCTTTAAAAACAACAACATAATAAAAGACTAAAATATGAAAAACTTTGCAAGTCCAAGTAGATTTTCACTAAGCAGGTGTAAGTGGCTGATTTAGTTGCCATTTTAGTTGCCTTAGCTATGGAAGAGGCTAGGTCGATAAATCGATCCTTGATATTAAACCATGGCCACATATAAAAGGATTTTGCTTATAATTCGGAAACATATGGTATACCCTTGGAGCCTTATATGTAAGTCCAATAGGTATTCACTAAGGTGTAAGTTGTCGGTTGAGTTGCCATTTTAGTTGTTTGAGTAATAGACAAGTCTGAATGGATAAATCGGTCCTTGATATTAAACCAAGGCCACATATGGATTTCTCTGATAATATTTATACATGTCAGAATTATTAATAAATCACACTCTACTAACACTCAATTGGTTTTATCACGTAAAATGTAGAAAGAATTAAAAAAACTAAGTATGGTAGGCAGTATGGTTTACATAATAGACAACATTAATGGTAGCACCTGGGGCTACATTGACATGCTTTAGCATTTTTAACCAAGCATCTGTAGCCCTAAAAAATTTGAGGTTTACATTGGGTGTCTAAGTAGGCTATATGGTGTTGCGTTTATAATTTCATTAATATCTAGTTGCTAGAATAGTTGTCTTGGTTTGGTAAACATAGGAGGCAACATTAATGGCAATACTAGGGGCAACATTGACTTCCTTGAGCATTTATTATTGGGGTTGAGTTTTTAAGTAGTCAATAATATCCAATTGCAAGAGTAAGTGACCTAGTATGGTATACATAAGAGACAACATTAATGCCAACACCAAGGGCAACATTGATCTTGTGTAAATTTTTGACAAATTTAGAGGTCTTTCAAAGATTTATAGGAATTTGCAAGTCTTATAAACTTGAAAATATATTTTGTAAAATGCAAAAGTAAAAAAAAAAAAGTGAGAGAAGATATAGGGTATATCGTCTTATCCTGGAGTAAGGGCCAAAAACTTTTATAGAAATATATTTTGCCCATTCTGGCATCACCTCATACTAACTCTTCCAAAATGTAGTATTATTTTAGAGGCAGGTCCAGTCTGTGCGAATGTGCGGTTCGTTATTTGAGAGTCGGACACTACGCTTATTCTGAATGGAACTATGAATTAGTCTTGCATTCAGTCTTTATTCTCTGTATCATTGGCTTTACTTCTTAGAATAAAAATTTTGAGCTTATTTGTAGCACATAGCTGTATTAATGTGTTTTTGCAAATTGTAACCCATTTTGTTTAATCTGTATGACAGGAAATTTCCAATGTGGTTGCATTATTCCCAGAATACAATTCCGCACAACAAATAGCCTTTTCCAGGTAAAATTAAATACTTTCTCAAGTTTCTTGATTCATAAGATTTCATATGAAGCATATTTTATCATCAATGCAGAGAGTAATGAAACGTTTTCTTGCAAAAATAGTTATGAGAATCTATTTGCATTGCAAGGAGGCTTCTTACACAGGTTGTTTCCATTTCTTTAATTGGTTGCCTTCATACACAAGGTAGAACCTAGATATGATTTTCTAAAGATATAATTACTGCTACAATCACAGGCAACAATTACCAATTTCCAGAGCCGGACATCGTCGATTCCCACCGTTAACTGCCCATGCTTTCTCCAACCTTGCACAGCACTGTAAATTGTGTTATGCTCTTCCATGTGTGCCCCTCCTTTTCCACTTCATCAGCTCCATCTATGTGCCTTTTTGATAGTAGCCTTCTCTTTTGTTGTAGAATCTACACCTCATTTGTTTCGCCATTCCCGCCCACTATGTGTACGAGAAATTGCTGGCCTATTAGACTTTCAGTCGTAATTACTTTTCATTTGTGTTCTGCCGTTGCTTTCGCGTCTCCACTTTGCTGCTTTTTCTTCATCACCTCACCATCCATGGCATATTTTTTTTCCTTTACCAGCAACACCCTCTTTATTACTGCCTCTGTTCAATTCTTTAATGTCTAAATCATATAAAAATACAAGTGGATAATATTTATATCTTTTCCTTCACTTGGGATAAGTTTGAAAAACATTTCATAACAATATATCACTATGATTACTTTACTCCATAAATCAGTATTACACTAAATGCTTGTTGGGTGATAAGTGAAAATGAAGGAATTTACTAATAAAGATTAGACAGCCATGATACAAGGTTTTGATATGCTTATAAGTTATAAGTTCATGGCGCAACGTACCTAAAGATGTTGCTTAATGTGTGATAGTTGCACAATCAATTTAGGCTGTGCATCATTATCTTCATGATATGAGTCTTAACATTTAACTGACACCAAGTTAATAGAAATAATGTTGTGTTTTGTAATTTTGAAGTTGTACATGGACCCTGTTTCTCATCCAGGCCGATATAGGTGAAGGTTGCTAGCTCCCCAACTGGACGACGCCCTCCTCTGCAATGTCACCATTTTCGACAACGGTAAACATTTTGCCTAGAGATGAGAATGTTCATTTTTCTGGAATTGAATCTTAGGATTTCAGAATTTGGAATACCTAATTGTGTAATGAATGATTTTCCCTTTATTTTAAGAATATTAATTTGTAAGTTAATTATAACTTTCCCCTTTTACTGTTCCCCTTACTATTCCGCTTTGGCCAGTATACGTAAACTGGGAAGTCTGGCAGACATGAGATTTAGGTTTTTTTTATTCAATGGTCAATATGGGTTTTTTTATAAGAATTTGAGAGCGTATGTTTTGTTCATCATTATCTCATTTTGATAGTGTAATGTGGTAGCAAGTTCTAAGTCCACCTTCTGGCACATTCGTCTTCTCTCTGTCGAAGTATTATCTTCCCCCTAATGTTGATGATATTTCATGCTTTTGCAGCTTAATGAAATATGCTCTCACGCATCTAATTCTCTTCCATAATGCATGCAGTCAGCGCTGCATGTTGAAAAAGAAATCAACGCTCCTCACTAGGCTCCACATCAATTTAAATAGTTTTAAGCTAACTTTTGTGTATACACTTTTTCGTATACGTTGCATTTATACATGAATAAATGCGTCTACTTATCTGTTATTACCCTCCTATCTTAGAATTTCATATTTACAACAAAAGCACAACTGTAACTTATACAATCAATTTTTAGCTCAAGTACATACTTACGAGGTAAGTACTACCCACTAGTACTATATGAAAAAAAGAATTAAAATTATTTTTAGTCCCACAACTATATATTACAAAATTCAATTTCGGACCCAAATTATTTATTCATTATAATTTAGTCCCATATGTTTGTTGATTGCTCAATTTACATTCAATTTTCTTCGGAAAATCAATTTTTTGCCAGAATAATGCATGTGCGCATCACGTGCTTAGCCAAATTTGGGGAATCAACCACTTATCAAACGTGGCATGTAGATCTTTTATTAATTAACGCATAAATAAAACAAAAAATGTATATATAAAATCCACATCAGTTAAATCAATATACTAATAAACATTACAAAAATAAACGAAAATCAATTAAAGAACAATAATAAAAAAGGATGGCATTGATAATTACTGAAATTGAACTAGGGTTTTCCACAGCTTGACGACGATACAAGAGAGATTTCCCATTGCTCTATTGAAAGTCAATTACGGTCTTTTAGGGAAAATGAATACTTCTTGATGGACTGGAACATCGGTGGTGTTAAATTCATTTTTGACCTATAGGAATCGGCTTCGTCGATTTCAGTCCCAAGTTAGATATTTTTTTCAATATAGTTTCGTAACTATATAATTTGGTCAATTTATGGCCAATTTTTGCCGAAAAAGCTCACTTGCAGCGCACATGACAGCACAATGTGGGAGAATCCGGCAGCTAGATCAAATTTAAACTGTTGATTTCGCCTGTCAACGCTGATGCGGAAAATTTTAAAAAACTAAAAATGCCCACACATTTACACACCTCAGGCATTATTAAAAAATAAAAAATTTATCATATATTAAATCATATGAAAAATTTTAACAAATCAAACTACACAAAGCCTAATTTTTCTCCATTTTTCTTTTTTTACATCAATTAAAAATTTATCCACTTGCAGGAATTTCTCAATTTTACATCAATGGAGGAAAATTTCAACCGCGGATTGATCCGCTTTCTCTCTCATCTCCAAACAATCCCTCTCTCTTCATCTTCTCTTCCTTTGCTTTTCTGCAGAACATTACCCACGAATTGTTGCATTTGGGTCAAGAAGAGAGAGTAAAGTTAGGGTTCTTCGATTTTTAATTCTTAACCACCACTACCACCACTACCACCAATAACAACTCGACACGTCAACCACTATTAGAATCTTTTTATTTAATTAAAATCCGTGTATTTCTATCTTCTAATGACATGGCAAGTTCATGTTTGCAGATATTAATTGGATGATACAGATTAGAAGAAATTTACGAAATTGAGAAAATAACAACGGGAGAGGATCTCGATCCCCTTTGGTTTGTAATCCTCTACGAATGAGTTCAATATTTTCTTCTCTTCTTTAGATGAATAGGTGAGTTTGAGAATAAAAACAACTTAAATAAGAAAAAATTAAAAAAAAATACAACATAATAAAAAAAAAATTGTTGGTTTAGATGAAAATGAAAATAATTTGGTGGGGGGAGATTTTCAAAACAACTAAAAAGATAATGAACTTGAAAAACATAAAAATGTCTAGAGAGTTTGAGATAATATTTATAATAAAACATTGAAACTATAGAGATATATAGATGGAGAAATTTACTAAAACAGAAAAGTACCAAAAATTTCTAGACATTTTTATTAATTATATTGCACTAGAAAATTACAAAATATTTAGGGTCACTTATTATTGGATACATAAAATAATGCATAATTGCTATAAACTACATGACTCAAAGTACTATTACTCATAACTACACAATTATGATTGTGATACTATAAATACCCCTATGTATTTGCACAATTTGTTTGCACAATTTGGATTTGCACAATTTGGTTTTGCACAATTTGCTTTGCACAATTTTATTTTTGCACATTTTAAATTCCGGCAGCAGGCGGCGGCGGTCAGCGGCAGTCAACGCCGGTCCGGCGGGTGGGTGGGTGAGGGGTAGGGTTGGTGGTTTAAAAGTGTATGGGATTATAAGGTTATATTTGGTATTTTACTTTAATATTTTATATGTGAGAGTAATTATTTAAATTCCTTGTATCTCATAGTAATTTAGGTAAAAGTGTATATCTATTAGTGATTTTCCCAAATATTTATTACTATTTTTTAAATTGGGTCCTTGTTAATTTTGCTCAGCCCCCAAATCTCAGAGTCGGCCCTAATCCTCCCTCTCTCCTCCAGAGTTCCAAAATTTATAGTAAAAAGACAACACAATATTGATCTCAGAATATGCTACTGCATATTGCATTTTTTGAACCATGATTTCATTTTGTTTCTATTTTTTTTCCTCTCTTTGTAAATTGTTGTCAATGGATCAGACTCTCGTCGTAGATCCCGGTTAACTCTTCCGGCATAGATTCCTGAGAATTGGACATTTTATACTCTATTTCAGAACCGGTGGTACTAAATTAAAAATTTTCTTTATTAAGACGAAAAATGAACATGAGCAAAGTTATAGGACTGAATTGATTTTTATCCTTGTTATGATCTAGAAGGTTAATTTCTTCATGATTACTATATGTTGTTGATGGTCATTATTTTAGAATTATAAATGAATTGTTAATATATATTTCTTTCATTATGCTAAAAAAGTTACTTGCTAATACTAATAAAGTTGAAATGAAAAATATGAAGTACACAAACATACAAGTTTTATTGGGCGTTAATACATGAGGAGGAAATAGAAATTAGGATTAATTAGTATTAGATACATAATATTAGATATTATTACTTTAAGATACACACGTTCAAATATATTATCATTAGATACAAAAATTTAAAGTGATAACCTAATTTAACCCCAATTAAATATTTTAAAACATAAATAAATATATTATCCAATTGTTTGTCATGATCTCCATTAAATAAAGAATTCTTCAATCCACTTTTCTATATTAAATACGGTGCATAAGATTTATTCCTACTGGGCATCGCCGAAAGAATAAGGGACTCGATCGGTAGAGCTCTGCAAAAAGAATCGTTGATTGTTGGGAGGATGAGGCGTCGTAACGAAAGCCTGGAGCATTATACACCACACCACATCCGTGGCGCATAACCAGACGCGCTCGTTGACACCTAGTGGTCTGTCGTTCGCCACTTCGACAAGCAGTACGAGTACAAATTGTTCATCGATCAATAGTTACCAACTGTTCATCAAGAGTTGCCATGTCATCCTCAACGACGACGAGTAATAATTTTTAGTATGAAAATGAAAGTCGTGCAAGCCTGGATACCCCAAGTTCCATTTATCAAATGAACTACGTAATTGGAATTTTAATTTTCTGTACTTTACAACTTTGTCAGGCTATATTCTATGTCGTTCTTGAAAAGTACATAAAATATCATGTTGTGTAGATGCAGATGTATTAATTTGTTGTAAAGAATTATTAACTCGTTGTGCAGATGTATTAATTCGTTGTGCAAAAGTATTCACTAATTGTGCTGAATTATTCACAACTCCAATAGAATATATATATATATATAATACATCATTATGCTTTAATGTGTTGTGCAGTAATAGACAATCTAATTAAATAGATTTATAAGGCATCGATTATCTAAATACATATTTTGTGTTGTGTAGACTAGTTGTTAAAAATATGGTAAAATTGTGCAAAATATTTAATTGATTATGCAGACTATAACAATAGAAAAATCATATATAATCTACAATAGAAAAATCATATCTACAAATAAATAACGTGAACGAACAATAGAAAAATCATAATACTCTACGATAGAAAAATCATTTCTGCAAATAAATAATAAATAGTCTGCAAAATATTTCGAAATTGTTAATGAAGATTAGCGAAAATTGGATATTGTACAATTCCCACGTGGAGAGATACCAAATTTATGGTGGTGACATGGATTTCTCAATTTGTGTAATGGATTCCTGTAATTGTATCAGGTCACAAAAGGGAGAATGATAAGATAATCTATTGCAATTTTCATGGGTTGTGATAAGCATTATATTGGAAGGGTATATTTGAGATTGTGTAATGTAATTTGGTATCTAATAGTATAAATTTTAGATGGAGGTATCTACAAGTAATAATGAGATATAATTTGCACCTATAAGTAAGTATTCCTAGAAATTAAAACCCCCCTCCCTCCCCTGATATATTATACTCCAAACGAGACACACTTAGATAACAACATCACAACACTGAGGATTAGAAAGACATGAATGAGTGAATGAGGAGGATAAGTAGGTAGTTAGGAAGATTGTAATTCTCTATCCTCCATGCTCACTCATCATCTTTACATCTTTATGGACGTTTGCGCCATCTGCAAATCATTGATTAATTCAACCCAAGTCAACAACATATAATAATAATAATAATAATAATTATTATTATTATTATTATAGTAGGAGGAGGAGGCGCGGATTGATGATATAAATCAAGTGAATGAGAGCATAAACAATCTGAAATTAGGAGCATATATGGATTAATGAAAGCAAACACAATGAAATTAAGATAGATAGAGTTACTCACATGGTAAGTGATGGAAATCTGGCATGAAATCCGCCGAAGGAAAACATGTTTTTAATTGCAATAAAAGGAAAATGCGATGAAATATATGAAATGTGGGGAATTTGCAGGCTAGGGGTTATGTATATAGACGGACCAAAACAACCACCGAACAGGCTTAGGCCCCATTTATAATTAATTAATAATTCACTCTTTTATTTTATATATTTTATTCAATTTATATCTAGATCCATCTCACATATGATATAATTAATGATAATCATCCACATGCTCAACTAAATTAAGTACTATATACTAGTTTACCCAGACTACGAGGTTATTATCTAAATAACAATAGTAGTGGGTGGTGTTTTTATTATTAGAGATAATAATGTATGCTTTTTGTTATTATAATGTAAAATGAGATGATATAAAAATATTAATGGTAAAGCGATTGGGAAATAAAATTATATGGCAAAAGAATTGTGTGAGACCACGTAAGACCTTATGTGAGATGGATAAAAAGTGATAGTGTATATACATGAGACCCACACACAACCACTAATACAATTAAAATTTGGACTCCACACATCCACTAATATAACTATCAACTACACATTAAATAACAATACTCTTTAATTCACGTGCAAAAAACAAAAGACCTCTTTGAAGGGAAATGAGGGAGTATAATTTAATATAACTTTCTAAAACATTAAACTATCTTTTGAAAAATTAACCTATTTCCTGACACGTAATCTAGGCCTCTACAACGGTGAACCTCAAAAAGTACTTCTTCCGTCCCACTAAAAGATCCCAATTTTACTATATTGAACGTCTCATTCCAAGGTTCCCACTTTCACCTTTTAGTAAAAAGGACCACCATTACCCATCATATCCCTCTCAAACAACTACCCAATACACATAAAATAATAATACTACTTAATCTACGTGCAGAAAAAGTAAACGGTCATCTTTGCCCGAGATGGAGGAAATAGTTTTTTCTCTTTTTTTTCAATCATTTGGGACCTACCCTCTCTCCTGTCACCTCGTATGTATCCGTCCTAAAAAAAACTCATTTAGGACCCATCCTCTCTCTCCTCTCTTCTCTTTTCTCACTCTCTCCTTTTCCCACTCTCTCCTTCATTAAGTGATACAATATTTTTTTAAATAACATTTAAAATTTTAAGGAAGAGTTCCACTATATACACACCTCCTTTTATTAAATACACACCCTTAATATTATATATTTAAATTTTATATTTTAAAAGTCTAAATTACCAATATTTAATTTAATACACACTCTAATCTTTTAAATTTCGTTGGCCACGTCATCCACTTCAAAACATATCATCCGCATCATGGAAATCACTTAACAATTTGGAGTTTTGCAGGAAAGAATGATGGTGGTAATAATCATACAACGTCAACTGTTATCATCGTTGTGGTGTCGATTGGTGTTTTCCTGATAATAGCAGTTTTAGCAATCATGTGTTTTAAAAATGGGAAACACAAGAAACCAAGGGATTCCCCTAATTCCCAGAGTAAGTAGTTGATCTTTAATATGCACTTCATATAAAATTAAAGAAACCCAATTTTAAATTTCACACAATGAATCAAAACAAATAAGAAAGTCCGACCCTCTCCCATACACGCACTAACACATACCAAATGGAGATCTTCTGTGTGTTTTCTACTCTTCCCTCTAAAACGATTAATGTGAAGAGATACCACCGCCGATTTTTGTGCGATAATTCAATTAACGCTCTCACAGCTCGTATGATGATATACACTCAGGGGAAAAAAAATCTCTTGTCATATGGAATGAAGACTACGTCCAAAGTCTTGAGATATGACTCTCTGATCATGTCTGACGGGGATTGGTAATAGGGTTTTGGTGACAAACCAACATAATAAAATTAAAAAAATTAAAAGGGTAATTTTAGAATTTTGAAGGGTGTGTATTTAATAAAATTTAAAAATAAATAATTAAAAGGGGTGTGTATTTAATAAAATGGGGTGTGTATTTAATAACACTCTTTAAAGAATTATGAGACAACACAAATTTTTTTGTTGGGATAAACAGATCCCCATTCATTCTTAAGGGATAAATAAAGAAGCGCATAAAAAGCAAAACACAAGAATTTACATGAAAATTCCAAAATCGGAAAAAAAACCACGGACCAAGAAAATACCACTATGTGAAAAATTTGTACAATCACACAAAATTTCTCTCTCCCGACCCCAATCCCTACACTCTTACAAATCTTTGACAAATTCACACTTTTCTCCCCATTCTCACAACCGAGAATTCAAGAAAGGAATTTAAAAAGAATCAAATACAAAGATTAAATTGTACTTGATTGGTGCAATTGATATCAAGTCCAAGAGCCTCCTTATATAGCCTAAGAAATCACTTTCCTTTTACTCTTCATCCGATGTGGGACAAAGAAATAAAAGAAATCTCTTCAATTATTCTTGACAAAAACCCAACAATCTCCACATTCTCAAAATAAAAGAAGACACATTGTCTTTACCGATAATCAATTCTCAACCCCGAGAATCCCTTAGAATCAACCATTCTAAGAATCATTGTCTTCACCGACAATCCATTCTCAATTATGAGAATCCTACTCCATCATATAAGTAGACCACTTAGATTCAACCATTCTAAGAATTTTCTACGACACATATCGAAAACACCTGCTGATATTTATGGTGCTACTTCCAGCTCTTGGCTCCCTTGGAAGTCCATCAGCCATCAATATACATCCACCACACACCCTACATCACCTGCCAAGTCAATGTCCGTGTGCAAAATTGTAGACCAGCTAATATTATTACATCATTTTCCATGACAACTGAACATGCTATAAGGATCCCAATAATATTAACTCAATATTTGGAACTGTTGCCGCACCAGCTTCTCCTTGACCAGTAACGTCACCATTGCTCCACCGTAAGCAATTCTTGTGCCATTGCTCCACCTTAAGGAACCACCACACCATTGCTACACCTTGAGCAAAAACCATCTATACCGATATGACGTCGCTGCCTTTTACCGCCAAGCCACACCAGGTTTGTCTGAACTCTTTTCCTACTGAAAGTGTCGTCACTTGAAGCTGATTCCAACCCTCAAGAATTCACGATGCTATCCCAGTTGTCGGCCCGCTACTATTTATCGATCTAGCCCCGCCGATACCAAGTACCACATCGCTATCTTTCTCGTTGAATCGCCTCTTCCCCACGCCACCAGTTATTACCGGAAAATCTCGTTCCTTTCAAACCTCCTTGAGCCGACATCCATGGAAATCCCATACCGCTGTTGAGCCAACTCCACCACTGGAAGTCCCAGCAATTCTTATTGCTGCAGGTCCAAGAACTCCGTCAAAAACTACTGACCTACAAATCCTACTCCTTGCCACGCCACTGTCGCCACAGTCCACTGCATTTCACCGCAAGAAAGGAGATGCCACCGCATCCTGCTGATCTTCTGACCCCCTTGTGCCACTAGCTTTTTCCACTTCTTTCATGTCACCCTTAGCCTAATTAATAACATTCTTCCTCTCATAAAATCTTTTCTGATGTGAAAGGTCAGACTATGCTGCAGCCACAGAGCATACTAAGAACTTTATAAGTGCACGAATCGGGCTTTGATACCACTTGTTGGGATTAGCAGATCCACATTCATTCCTAAGGGACAAATAAAGAAGAGCATAAAAAGCACAACACAAGAATTTACGTGAAAACTACAAAATCGGAGAAAAATCACAGACCGAGAAAATACCACTATGTAAAAAATTTGTAAAATCACACAGAATTTCTCTCTTCCGACCCAATCCCTACACTCTTACAAATTTTTAACTAATTCACACCTTTCTCCCCATTCTCACAACCGAGAATCTTAGAAAGGAATTTAAAAAGAATCAAACACAAAGATTAAAATGTACTTGATTGGTGCACTTGATATCAAGTCCAAGGGCCTCCTTATATAGCCTAAGAAATACATCTCCTTTTACTCTTCATCCGATGTGGGACAAAGAAATAAAAGAAATCTCTTAAATTATTCTTGACAAAACCCAACATTTTTAACTATTAATTAATAGTATCTTCGCGACTGTGCTGAAATGACAATCACATGCTACAACAGTAGGAGACTGAAACGCCCACCGACAAAAATATGCTACAACATTAGGAGATTAAGAGGCAGATAGAAAGAGTAAAGGTGAAAAGACTTAAAAAAATACTTCCTACCACCGTTTCAAGCCACCCTTCCTGTTTATTGTACCATATTGTTTAAGAAAAATTATATTTTTAATTAATTTTGTTTGATTTTAAAGGGTATTGTAATATTTTTAAGTTTAAAATATTATAAAGTAATAGTATGTGTATGAAAAATGATTGACAAAATTGAAATTAAAGTAACTTTTTATGTTATTGGATAAAGTGATATTTTCTTTTTCGGAGTATAGAGGGTAGAGAAAATATCTTCACTTATATGACCAAGCCTCACATGTCATGTTTTAACACTACTATCATCCTTAATGGTATTGATTTGTCCAATTACAACAGAACCATCTAAGAAATACAAATCAGACCTCTTAATTCCTTTAACATCTAGTGAACTTCCTTTCATGATAGTAAGTGTCCCTCCCTTTAAATAGAATTCATAACCTTGAGAATCTAACATTCCAAGAGAGATTAGATTCTTTCTTAAACTTAGTACATATCTGACATTAGTCAACATTCTAATTTTCCCATCAAATATTTTAAGTCTGACATAACATATTCCTTCAATTTTACTGGAGTGATCATCACCAAGCATGACTGATCCTTCATCTTGTGATCTTAATTTAATAAACCAATCTTTTCTAGAAGTCATATAGAAAGTACACCCTAAATCCATAACACATTCATTTGACACTAAACTAGAACAAACTGAGAAAGCTTTAATGAAATCTTTGATTAGTTGTTACCTGATTTGCATGTGGCCTCTTATTTCTTCCCTTTTCATCTATCTTCTTTGCCACCATTGCCTTCCATTTGAAGCATTGCTTCTTGAAATGTCCAAACTTATTACAGTGAAAACAATTCTTATTTTCTTCCTCATCAGATGGAATATTTTGATTCTTTTCTAGCTTCCTTTTATCAGCATTGTTGTTCTTGTTATTCTTGCTCCACTGATTCTGTTTCTTTGCTACTAAACCTTCTTCAATAACTTGTGGATCTAAATTCTTGTGAAGTACCTTTGCCTTAACTGCCAACAATACCTGCTCAAGGGTGATTGATTCAACATTACTAAATATAAGAGTATCTCTCAATCTTTCAAAGGACTTTGGAAGAGCTGACATGATAGAATAACAACTATATCCTTACTTGATAGAGCCACAACTATATTTTTCAAATCATCAATTATCTTGTTAAACTCATCCAATTGGCTGTTAACTGACTTATCTTCTAATACTCTGAAAGAGTATAATTTCTGCTTCATGACAAGTGATTTGCCAAACTTTTAACCATGTACAGCTCCTCCAGTTTCTTCCACTCTCCTCTGGCTGAAGTTTCCTTTGCAATCTCCCTTAGAGCTTTGTCTCCAAGGCGTAGGATAATTGCACTTCTAGCCTTTGATTGATGTTCTTGCTCTGCTGCATTTGCAACAGCATCAACTTCTGTCGCTTGATTCACATGAAGAGGTTTGATTGTATCTGATAACCCTTGCTGAATCAAGATGGCCTCCATCTTCATCCTCCACAGACTGAAGTCTGTCTTCTCAGAGAACCTTTTAATGTCAAACTTGGTAGTAACCATGTTGATCTTCTGCTCCACTTAATCACCTACTTCTTGGCTTCCACAAATGGCGTCAATTCTTATGAATACATGCAAGATTTGAACTCCTCTTTGATCAAACACTCACACACAACATCACTTATAACTCTCTCATGATGAATCTAAATTGAATATGAAATAAAACAAAGAAGAAACTCAAGGATGTATAGTAGTTCGGCTTAAAACATCGTCTACTTAAGGAGAAGAAAGATCACTAATGATGGTTTAAAGGCTATAACTTCTTGATGAAGATGATGAACTAAACTTCTAAGAACCCTAACTTCTTAACTACTGAAACTGATGAGATGATAATGCTTCAAGATGTTGCTAATGCCCTTATATTGATTCTTAGTTGCTCCATGTGATCAAGCCAACTGGATTTGTTGTTATGTAACAAACCAACTACTCAACTAACTTGATTCTTCATCCCAAGTGACAGTAGGCCGCATTCTTCAAGAATTGATCCAATGGTTTCAATCTTATGTCAATAGATGATCACATCTTTTGATCATGCTTATTGCTTACCCAATCATCATCCTCCCTCCACATGTGATTAATTGTTGTATTCATGGATGCATGATTTATATACAACATAAACAAAATAATAATAAAATTTAATGATAGAACCAATTAATTTCTTCGCAATTTAATTTTTTTGAATAACATCCCTATCTCAATAAAGAGTTTATACTCTTCTACATGTTATTTTACTCTTTAAATTGTAAAATTATCTTAATCCACAATTGCTGTTAAGGTATCTATTTTTCTATTTTAGTCGTCCACCTTTAAAGTATTCATTTTTATCCTTTAGTTAAAGGGCTCCACACATACCAACCACTCACTACTAATACACTTACCAACTTTATATAAAATAATAATATTTTTTAATTCACGTGCAAAAAGCAAATGAATACCTTACGGATGGACGGAGGGAGTATAAATTATAATATAATTCATCAATATTATTATTTTATTTATGTTTATTTTCTTAAATTATAATAAAAAATAATGTTCTAATCTTGATATTAATTAATACTATGTTGATATATTTATATTTTCTAAAATATACTGCATTGGTTCATTTTATAGATTAATATTTATCTTTTTTATCCATCACAAAATAACATATATGCACTCTCATAATAGTAATAATTCACTATATTTATAGCCTTAATATGCTACAAAAATACCATAACTTTCATCATATCGACAATCTAATAATACTAAAAACAATGTCATTAAATTAATATAATCAAGGTCAACTATATATATATATATATATATATATATATATATATATATATATATATATATATATATATATATATATATATATATATACTTTATTCTATTTAATTACTCCAACACTTTTTTACCTCATCTAATAAAAAATCACATTTCTTAAATCATGTGCAACTAAAATATGCGTATATAGTTTGGATAAAAACTAATTTAGTCTCATAACTTTATTCATGAGCTATTTTAGTCCCAAAAAAGATAAAATTGTCAATTTAGTACCACTAATTCAGAAATAGGGTCAAACACATCCCATTTTCCTCGGAAAAATCACGGCATACTAATTTTCAGTCGGAATGATGATATGACGCTGACGTGGCATGTGAGTCAACATTTTAAATATTATTTTAATGCCATGGCAGTTTTTTAATTTAAAATAATTAAAACACATAAACCAAAATTATTAAAAATTTAAAAAACTAAATGTTAGTGAAAGCCGACGACGATGGGGTGGAGCCGCCACTGCGGAATGGAAGGAGTGGGAGAAGAAAGTATAACTCCATTGATTTACAGAGTTTCTTTTACGTTAATCAAGATGGAAACGAACCGATTCGCAGTCAATCAGCATGAAACGGGCCGATGTCTCCGGTTCGCAGCGAACTGCCAATCTGGTCGGCGATGGTGAGGCAAGACACCACACAACCACTCAACGCCAGCCATATCATTCTCGCCACCCACAAACTCATGCTCCACGGCACCGCCATTTTCTCTCTCTAAAACCCTAATTCCCAAATTCCCCTCTCTCTCACCTCAACACCAAAAATAAATCCTATCAATTCTTTCGCTTATTTGAAATCCTCATCAGTGAATTGACCTTCGCTAATCATGAAATTTTAACAACTTTGCTGACAACCCAGAATTTTCATTGGGTTGATTTCGATTATTTTCAAGATATTTAACCTGCAGGATAAGAATCGGTGAAAACCCCATATCCATATCTCTTGATTCGACGAATGGATTGCGAGAATTTTCCTTACTTAGCTCAATGATTTCTTCAGAAAGAATACACTCTACCCATTATTTTCACCAAAAAGTGTTTCTTCTCCCACTCCGCAGGTGGCGGTGGCGGCGGCGGCGCCACCCCCTTCGTCCTCGGTCTTCATCTTCTATGGCATTTAGTTTTTTTTAATATGTTTAATATTTTTTAATTTATGTTTTTTAATTATTTAAAATTTAAGAAAAAAGAAAATGTCATATTGGCATTAAAATATTATTTAAAATGTTAACTCACATGTCACGTCAGCACTACATCATCATTCCGGTAGGAAACTGGCGTGACGTGGTTTTTCTGGCAAAAATAAGACGTGTTTTGTCCTATTTTTAAATTAATGGTATTAAATTGACAATTTTATCTTTTTTGGATTAAAACAGTCCATCAGCAAAGTTGTGGGATTGAATTAGTTTTTATCCCTATATAGTCAAGCCGTTAAAGAAGGAAAGAGTAATAAATTGTACCCAAAATATAAATTTTGGATCTACCCCTTTGCATTATTATTTCTTGCCAACTTTCATGAATTATTTAGAAAATGACGCTTGTCAGTCACTGTTATGAAAATAATTGAGTTTAATTGACTTTTGTTTTTTTGTAGTATAATAATGAAATGAAGGTGATGGTTGAGGATAAGATTTTGAATATATATTAGCCCACGTAATAAGCGGGTGCGATCATTGAGATATTATTTTTAAGTGAAAATTTAATATAAGACAGTCTTACAAATTTTTTTTATAAAGAAACTTGCTATTTGGATTAATTTGATCCGGATAAATAGCATTTTATCAAGATTTAATCACTATTATATCCTTACTATTATTTTAAGTTATTTGAATTCATTTATTAGATAAATTAATTTTCTTCCATAAATAAACTATAACTAATTTATCAAATTTGAATATCTATCTTATTATTTTTATTTTTATTTTTTTCTTTTATATTATATATTATATTTAAAATTAATTTTAACTAATAATTATTTATTTAAAAATGAAAAAAAGATTTATTAATATATATATATATATATATATATATATATATATATATATATATATATATATATATATATATATTATTTAACACAAAAGAAATTATCTTTTAACAAGAGAATTTATCAACGGAATTCAATCCGTTGGTGTTTACCAATTGATTAGCAACAAAAATGACATTTTTCTTTTAGGAATGGAATGCCAACGTATTTGTTCTCTATTTTACCAACATAATTAATTCGTTGATAGTTACCAACGGATTACAAAGGGGATCATTATATAAATTACCAATGAAATTATTAGCAATGGATTATCAATGGATTTGAATTTTCGTTGCTAAAAATTTGCCAACCACCACTATACCAACGGAAATTTACCAACGGATTCCATTGCTAATCCGTTGGTAAACCAATTTAACAATGAAATTATAGCTTTTTGTTTTAGTAACTCTCTTGTGAGACGGGTTATTTGTGAGACGGGTTGACCCATCACTGAAGTATGCTTATTATATATATAAAGTATGCTTATTTGTAGTTAAACTATGTTAATAATAATTATATTATAACATACCAAATCATACTTTAATGCATGATTCAGCATACTTTAGAAAACGTACTTTAAAAACTGTTAAACATATTTTATCTAAATAATAGACATACTTTAACACGTCTCACAAACCGTTTCATATAAATAACGTTTCACAAGAGACTTTGCTTTTTTTTTTATCTTATTATTGTTGTGATCTTTTTTTAATCTTTATTTACTATGTTACAAATGATAATGTAACGTCCCGAGTTACGCTATGGGGTTGGGACGCTACTAGATATAAATTCCCCAATATAATAATAATGGGGTCGAGAATGCACAGCGGAATAATATAAAAAGATCCCCAAAGCGATAGTATAATAAAGTAAAAGTCGCATAAAGATTATTACATATTAGCATCTACTCACCCGAGTAGAATGAAATATCCAAAATAAGTACGTTCAGATGATATATCTGAAATAAAGTTCTAAGAAAATACTAAAATATAAGTCATAATATAAAGTCTTCTAAAGGCTTGGGTCAACTGCGAAGGCTTCTCCATCTTCTAAATCTTGTTCTGAAAATCAATGAGGGGTGAGCGTCTAAAATACACTCAGTGGGTTAACTTAAATGATTGCACAGTTAAAAATAAATATGCATGCCAAATATACCATAAGATGTAACATATGCCATCTAATAAAATAATTTGCACATTGTTGTTCGATAACTCAATGAAAATATTTTAGACCGAACCGTCATCCGATAACTTGTGTTAGTTGGTATATGTGTACCAGGCCGTCACCCCAATACAATGATAACATACTTTGAAATATATTTTAGTACTGAACCGACGTAGCCAGTAACTTGTGTTAGTTGGTATATGTGCACCGAGTCGTCACCCCGTACAAGTGTTAGTAGAAAATATTTATCATCGAACTAAAAGCACACATGACACATAACATGTCATATCAGTAACACATATCACATCTTAACATAGCAATCATGACATAAAATGTAACACTCAGTAAAGAGTGAAAGTTACCCCCACCTTAATCTTATCGAAACCGTGTAAAGTGGACTAGGCTTGCTCGTGAGTCTCAGGTATGCCTGCAAAGGTATACTAAACTGAGTTCTACTTCTAATAATAATACCTATTATTAAAACTAATTTCTAGAAAATAGTTTACACAAACTAATTATTAATTTTAAAAAAAATATATCATTTAAAATAATAATTTAACAATTATAGTTTTCTACTTTAATAATAAGTGTAACATTAAAATATAAATTCAAATGACATTCATGTTTATAAAAAAAAATAAAAAATAAAGATTCTTCATCTAAATTAATAATAGTGACATAATTATATGAATATTTAACATAAAAAGTTAAATTAAATAAGTAAATATAATATATTAAATAAATAACAAAATAAAAATGAAATGAAATAAACAAATAATAAGTAAAAATAATAATAATAATGATAATAATAGTAAATTATAATTAATATTGAAAAGGAATTAAATTAATAGAATAAAATAAGATAAATAATAATAAAATACTAAATAACATAAAAAGTTAAATTAAATAAATAGATATAAAATAAATAATAAAATAGAATTAACTGAATAAAAGTAATAATAATAATAATAATAAATTACTAAATAAATAAATAATTAAATAAATAAATAAATAATGTAAATAAAAAAAAATTCAACATGATTGCTTTTTACGAGATCATCAACTTTTGATATATATATATATATATATATATATATATATATATATATATATTACAAAATGACCCAACTTGAGTTATACAATTCCATTTGAAAATCCGAAAGTACGTATGGAGTCCTCGCAAGGTGAGGATCACATGCATACCAATATTTCATGAAAATAACGAAGTTTAAAGGGAACAAAATTTTTGATACGAAGTGGGTATCCCCATATTTTCTTCTTTTCACATCCAAACTCAAAACTAATTATATGTTTGTGATCCTCGTGAGGAGAGCTTCAAAATGGCCTATAATATCAAAGCTATGTCGCAACGAACTAAAACATGCCATTAGAGGGTCGAAAGCTTCGTCTTAAATTTTTCTTACTCATACGAAATCCTTTTTACGAAAGAGTTATATATATGAAATATACACATTGAGACGATCATTTTCGTATATAACATGATAAATTTTATTAACAAAATAAATGAAATTGAAATGGGCAGTGTGTGAGACTAATATATATATACATATGTATGTATGATCTGCAAGTATATATATATATGTGTGTGTGTGTGTGTGTGTGTGTGGGAGTGTGTTTAACTACTTCAACTACTTTTACCATATCAAACTTACCTCTCAATTCACTCTGATTCTCCCGTGAATTTCCAAGAATTACAAATAAAGTTACTATATATATATATAGAATGAATTGGATAATTATGGTTTAAAATTTACTGCATAATCCAATTAATTCTGCTCCACTCATTTTCATGTTTATCTGATGCCATGTCAGCAATTCCAACCTGTTAAGTATGTGTATATATATATATATATATATATATATATATATATATATATATATATACCTACTATTATTCTAATATATATTCAAATCTGTAGTATGTAACATATATAATCATAATTATGTGAATATATATATTAAATAAATAAATAAATATGGTTATTATTAAGGGTATTACATCCACCCCTACTAAAATAAAAATTTCGTCCTCGAAATTTCACTTACTAGGTATGAGTAGATTCGGATATTTATTTCGTATGTCGTCTTCACGTTCCCATGTCGCTTCTTCTATATTGTGTCGACTCCATTGAACTTTGACTAAAGCAACTTCACGATTTCTTAGATTCCTCGTATGCTAGGTTGTCATCAATTGTTATAACCTCGTGGTTAACAACATGGCTTGGATCAAACACATATTTCCGTAGCATGGATACGTGAAATACATCATGTACTCCAGTTAGCTCAGGTGGTAAAGCTAATTTGTATGCCAACTCGCCAATTCGTTCTAAAACCTCATAAGGCCCAATGTATCTTGGCTTGAGATTTCCTTTCCTTCCAAATCGAGAAATTCCTTTCATTGGTGAGACTTTGAGAAAAACTTTATCTCCTTCCTGGAACTGTAAATCTTTGCGTCTCTTATCAGCGTAGGACTTCTGTCGATTTTGCGCAGTCAAAATTCTTCTTTTGATTTTTTCAATCGCTTCAACTGTCTTTTCTACTATCTCTGGTCCTAGAACTTTCTTTTCACCAACTTCATCCCAATAAAGAGGAGATCTACACTTCCTTCCGTAGAGTGCCTCGTAAGGAGCCATGCCTATTGTGGCTTGAAAACTGTTGTTGTAAGCAAACTCTATAAGTGGTATGTATCTTTCCCAACTTTTCCCAAAATCTAGGACGCATGCCCTCAACATGTCTTCCAATGTTTGAATAGTCCTTTCAGACTGGCCATCTGTTTGCGGATGATATGCCGTGCTAAACTTTAGCTTCGTGCCCATTGCGTTTTGTAAACTGTGCCAAAATTTTGATGTAAATCTTGGATCTCGATCAGAAACTATAGAAACTGGTACACCGTGCAATCTGACAACTTCTTCTAGATAAATTTGTGCAAGCTTATCCATTCCATGAGTCATTTTCACTGGAAGAAAATGTGCTGACTTGGACAAACGATCCACTATCACCCATATAGCTTGATTTCCTCGCACTGATCTTGGTAGACCAGTAACGAAATCCATTGTGATATGCTCCCATTTCCACTCAGGAATCTCTAATGGTTTCAAGAGTCCTGAGGGTCGTTGATGTTCTGCTTTCACTTGCTGACAAGTCATACACCTTTGGATAAACAGGCCTATATCACTCTTCATATTTCTCCACCAAAATGCATTCTTCAAGTCTTGATACATCTTGGTCCTCCTGGATGTACCGTGTATGGAGTACAATGAGCTTCTGATAAAATTTCTTTAATAAGATTCTCATTTTTAGGAACACATAATCTTTTTCCAAAAACGAGTGTTCCATTGTCTGTGAGAGCAAATCCCTTTCCTTCCCCAATCTTCACGCGTTCCTTAATTTTTCTGAGAAATCCGTCTTCATCTTGAAATTCCTTGACTCTATCTCTTAGATAAGGTTTAATCAGTAATGCAGTTAATAATGCTTGAATGCTACTTGGAGGTATTACTACTTCCAAACTCATTCGAGAGAACTCTGCCACTAATAATTCTTGGCTTGTTATAGAGTAGGCTAATTCCCCTTTGTCTTTTCTGCTTAAAGCATCTGCTACCACATTTGCTTTTCCTGGATGGTACAGTATGGTACAATCATAATCCTTGACTAATTCCAACCATCTTCTTTGCCTCATGTTTAATTCCTTCTGTTCAAAAAAGTACTTCAAGCTCTTGTGATCCGTATAAATTTGACATTTTGCTCCATACAGATAGTGTCTCCAAATTTTCAAAGTATGCACCACAGCTGCCAATTCTAAATCATGAGTTGGATAGTTCTGTTCATGGATCTTGAGTTGTCTAGACGCATAGGCAACTACTTTATTATGTTGCATCAGAACACATCTCAATCCTTGCTTTGAAGCATCACTATAGATGACAAATTCTTCTGTCCCATCAGGAATTGTTAATATAGGTGCAGTGACTAATTTCTGTTTAAGAAGGTTGAAACTATTTTCACATTCTTCCGTCCAACAGAACTTAACTTCCTTGCGAGTTAATTTCGTCAAGGGTCCTGCAATCTTTGAAAATCCCTCAATAAATCTTCTATAATATCCAGCCAATCCAATAAAACTCAGTACTTCTCCTACATTTGTAGGTGTCTTCTATTTCTCTACTGCTTCCACCTTGGTCAGATCCACCTCGATTCCTCGGGCTGACACAATGTGCCCAAGAAAGACAACTTTGTCTAACCAAAACTCACATTTCTTGAATTTGGCATACAACTTTTCCTTTCTTAGTATCTCTAAAACGATTCTCAGATGTTCTTCATGTTGTTCCCGATCTCTAGAATACACTAAGATATCATCAATGAACACGATTACGAATTTGTCCAAGTACGGGTGAAAAACACGATTCATCAATTCCATAAAAATTGCTGGTGCATTGCTGAGACCAAAAGGCATTACTACGAACTCATAATGTCCATAACGTGTTCTAAAAGCAGTCTTTGAAGTGTCGCTCTGCTTGATTCGCACCTGATGATATCCAGACCTCAAATCTATCTTGGAAAACACACTAGCACCGCCCAGCTGATCAAATAAGTCCTCAATCCTTGGCAATGGATATTTATTCTTGATGGTAAGTTTATTCAGTTCTCGATAATCGATACACATTCTAAACGAACCATCTTTCTTCTTTACGAACAAAACAGGTGCTCCCCAGGGTGAAACACTAGGGTGTATGAAACCCAATTCCAAGAGTTCTTGTAATTGGACCTTCAGTTCTTGTAACTCCTTTGGTCCCATTTGATAAGGTGCTTTTGAGATTGGTGCTGCTCCCGGTACTAGATCGATTGTAAATTCTACTTGTCTTTCAGGTGGCAAGCCTGGTAAGTCTTCTGGAAATACATCTTCATATTCCCGCACGATGGGAACATCCTCTATGCTCGTCTTCTCATCTTCACTTTTCACGATACTTACTAAGAATGTTTGGCATCCATCTTTCCTCATCATTTTGTTTACTTTAATTGCAGATATAATTAGCGGTACTACTCCAGCTTTCGCCCCGTGAAATGTAAACTTCTTATCTCCTGGGAGTTGAAACTGTACTTCTTTTTCATGACATCTTATCACTGCATGATTAGCTCTAAGCCAATCCATTCCTAAAATTACATCAAAATCTTTCATCCCAATTACGTGGAGGTCTGTAAGTAGGACTCTGTCATTTATCTCTATCTTCACATTCTTGCACAACTTCATGGTTCGAATGGAGTTACCCGAAGGTATACTAACCTCAAGAGTTGACTCGTCAAACTCTTCACAATTATTTTCTACTTTCTTATACATCTTAGTAGATATGAATGAATTAGTGGCACCCGTATCAAAAAGTATAAGTGCAGGAGTGCCAAATACTGATAGCATACCTGCCATTGTTTCTGGTTCTTCTTCAGTTTCATGCTGTGTCATAGCATATGCACGTGCTGGTCTAGTACTCGATCCTCCTCCTACTTTAGTCTTTGGGCATTCTAGTATGGTGTGTCCCGGTTGCCGGCATCGATAGCATATTCCAGTTCCATATAAGCATGTTCCGAGATGATTCTTCCCACATTTCGGGCAAGGAGAATTCGTTCCGAGTGGCTTTGGTCCTGATCCTCCTCCGATTTTTATTTTCTTGTTTTGAATTTTAGGGTTTCCCTTTCCAATCACCGATCCTTCCCACTTGCGTTTTGCAGGTATCTCAATTGCCTTCTTATTCTGGTTACTGTTGTTCTTCTGTCGAGACTCAATTTCTTGAGCTCTGGAAAATGCTTCTGCAAAAGTCATCGTTCCTTGACCAGCCAAGATAGTACTGATCTCGGATCGCAATCCCTTTTCAAATCGTCTAGCTTTCTTCTCCTCCGTATTGACAAGATGCGTGGCAAATCTGAAAAGTCGATTGAATTCTCTTTCATACTCATGAACACTCATTGTTCCTTGTTTCAAGTGAAGAAATTCACTTTCTTTTTCATCTCGGTACGATTGAGGCATGTAGTTTTGGATGATCACATCCTTGAAGTCTTCCCATGTCATTCTTGCCTTCTGTTCGGGTGTTTTGGTACGTCCGTAAGCCTCCCACCAGAAATCAGCTTCACCCATGAATTGGAAAACAGCGCACGCAATCTTCTGTGCATCATTGCAATCGAGATAGGTGAAAATTTTATCCAACGACCTCAACCATTTTTCAGCTTCTGCAGGGTCCTCCGTTCCGTTGAATGTTGGTGGATTGAATCTTCGGAACTGTTCAATTACTGAGGCTGGTTCATTTCTAGGAATATGTTCTGGTAGTGGTGGTCGTGCAGAGTTCGCCTGAAATTGTTGAGCCAATCCCCGAAGGATTGCCACTAAATCATCTCCTGGATCGCCATAAACGTTTTCAAGATTTTCATTAGTAGGTAGGTTTTGTGGTCTTCTCCGACTCATGATCTGTTCAAAATTTTTATACTCATCATTATTATATGTTGATATATCATTAAAATACAATGAGTAAGATGTACAAACACACATATAATTATATATACACATATATATATATATTATTAATAGCAAAATGGTGCCGTTGGCACTCTGATTGTTAAGTATACATATGCATCTAAAAGTCATTCTTAGTTTAGAATACTGTCAAGAAAGCCTATTTAGTGCGACATCTAGGTTACCTATATACATCACCCAATTATGGGTCAAAAAGGTTCCATCTATTGGAACGTGTCGCTACTAACTATATCAAAAACTTAATAAGTCTGAGTTAGGCTAACCGCTAGGGTGTCCTAATCCTCCACCACTCCATCAGCAATATCCCCATCAACCTCGAAATCACCAGGTATACCAACGAACACTTCAACAGGATCCACTGGTACAGCCATCGGAAAATGCATCATCGGCACACCCAGGAATCCGACAGGGGGAAGAGGTGTCTGGTCTCTAAGGGCCCATGTGTGGTACAAACATACATTAAAAGCCACATAATTCAGTTCGTGGCCTGGAGGAACCACGAACATCTCAAAATAAATCCGCCGAGCAATCTGAGCCCACACGTTGGGCAAAGTATGAATGAGGATGAAACAGTACTGCACCTCCGTCACCCTCCGAGCTCCATGAAAATCCTCATGATGAATGATGAGCATTAAGGCGAAATGAGTGCCTAAATCATCAATCTCAGTCCTGCCTCGAAGGGCGGCTCGTTGGACTCTAACAGCGTTAATGTGAGCAATAACTTCTTCCATCTGATTAACAAAATTTAAATTTACTCTAAGGTCAATAAAGAATTTAAAATATTTAAGAATTAAAATAATCACACATAGAATCCTAAAGTGTAATTATAGTGTAGTCATAAAATAGTCAATCCTAGGGTCGGCATAAAATTCTAAGTTAGGTACTTGAGCAAGTCTTAGATAGACCGCTCTGATACCACGCTGTAACGCCCCGAGTTACGCTATGGGGTTAGGACGCTACTAGATATAAATTCCCCAATATAATAATAATGGGGTCGAGAATGCACAGCGGAATAATATAAAAAGATCCCCAAAGCGATAGTATAATAAAGTAAAAGTCGCATAAAGATTATTACATATTAGCATCTACTCACCCGAGTAGAGTGAAATATCCAAAATAAGTACGTTCATATGATATATCTGAAATAAAGTTCTAAGAAAATACTAAAATATAAGTCATAATATAAAGTCTTCTAAAGGCTTGGGTCAACTACGAAGGCTTCTCCATCTTCTAAATCTTGTTCTGAAAATCAATGAGGGGTGAGCGTCTAAAATACACTCAGTGGGTTAACTTAAATGATTGCACAGTTAAAAATAAATATGCATATCAAATATACCATAAGATGTAACATATGCCATTTAATAAAATAATTTGCACATTGTTGTTCGATAACTCAATGAAAATATTTTAGACCGAACCGTCATCCGATAACTTGTGTTAGTTGGTATATGTGTACCAGGCCGTCACCCCAATACAATGATAGCATACTTTGAAATATATTTTAGTACTGAACCGACGTAGCCAGTAACTTGTGTTAGTTGGTATATGTGCACCGAGTCGTCACCCCGTACAAGTGTTAGTAGAAAATATTTATCATCGAACTAAAAGCACACATGACACATAACATGTCATATCAGTAACACATATCACATCTTAACATAGCAATCATGACATAAAATGTAACACTCGGTAAAGAGTGAAAGTTACCCCACCTTAATCTTATCGAAACCGTGTAAAGTGGACTAGGCTTGCTCGTGAGTCTCAGGTATGCCTACAAAGGTATACTAAACTGAGTTCTACTTCTAATAATAATACCTATTATTAAAACTAATTTCTAGAAAATAGTTTACACAAACTAATTATTAATTTTAAAAAAAAATATATCATTTAAAATAATAATTTAACAATTATAGTTTTCTACTTTAATAATAAGTGTAACATTAAAATATAAATTCAAATGACATTCATGTTTATAAAAAAAAAAAATAAAGATTCTTCATCTAAATTAATAATAGTGACATAATTATATGAATATTTAACATAAAAAGTTAAATTAAATAAGTAAATATAATATATTAAATAAATAACAAAATAAAAATGAAATGAAATAAACAAATAATAAGTAAAAATAATAATAATAATGATAATAATAGTAAATTATAATTAATATTGAAAAGGAATTAAATTAATAGAATAAAATAAGATAAATAATAATAAAATACTAAATAACATAAAAAGTTAAATTAAATAAATAGATATAAAATAAATAATAAAATAGAATTAACTGAATAAAAGTAATAATAATAATAATAATAATAATAAATTACTAAATAAATAAATAATTAAATAAATAAATAAATAATGTAAATAAAAAAAAATTCAACATGATTGCTTTTTACGAGATCATCAACTTTTGATATATATATATATATATATATATATATATATATATATATATATATATATATATATATATTACAAAATGACCCAACTTGAGTTATACAATTCCATTTGAAAATCCGAAAGTACGTATGGAGTCCTCGCAAGGTGAAGATCACATGCATACCAATATTTCATGAAAATAACGAAGTTTAAAGGGGACAAAATTTTTGATACGAAGTGGGTATCCCCATATTTTCTTCATTTCACATTCAAACTCAAAACTAATTATATGTTTGTGATCCTCGTGAGGAGAGCTTCAAAATGGCCTATAATATCAAAGCTATGTCGCAACGAACTAAAACATGCCATTAGAGGGTCGAAAGTTTCGTCTTAAATTTTTCTTACTCATACGAAATCCTTTTTACGAAAGAGTTATATATATGAAATCTACACATTGAGACGATCATTTTCGTATATAACATGATAAATTTTATTAACAAAATAAATGAAATTGAAATGGGCAGTGTGTGAGACTAATATATATATACATATGTATGTATGATCTGCAAGTATATATATATATATATATATATGTGTGTGTGTGTGTGTGGGAGTGTGTTTAACTACTTCAACTACTTTTACCATATCAAACTTACCTCTCAATTCACTCTGATTCTCCCGTGAATTTCCAAGAATTACAAATAAAGTTACTATATATATATATAGAATGAATTGGATAATTATGGTTTAAAATTTACTGCATAATCCAATTAATTCTGCTCCACTCATTTTCATGTTTATCTGATGCCATGTCAGCAATTCCAACCTGTTAAGTATATATATATATATATATATATATATATATATATATATATATATATATATATATACCTACTATTATTCTAATATATATTCAAATCTGTAGTATGTAACATATATAATCATAATTATGTGAATATATATATATATTAAATAAATAAATAAATATGGTTATTATTAAGGGTATTACAGATAATTTTATTACTTTTATCTAGAATTGTAAAATCTTAACATGTTAAGTTATTATTATTATTATTATTATTTTAGGTGTGAGAGTTTTTTTATTTTTATGTTATATTACACATTTTATAAATATATGAACAATAAGAGTTTTTTTTTTATATTTTTTATTTCATGTTGAATCCCCACAATTATTGTCTATAAGTATATTTTAGTTATTAATTAAAATTTAATGTAAATAAAGAAATATATTTATTTTTATTTAGTTTGATTAATGTATACAATACATTTTAGGGTTGAACTAAATGCACACTCTTTTTTATTAAATACAAACCTTCATTAATATATTATTAAAATATACATTTTTGAAAAGTCTAAATTATCCTTAATTTATTAAATACACACCCCTTATATATATATATATATATATATATATATATATATATATATATATATATATATTACACACCATTATCTGATAAATCCTAAATTAACTAATTCTTTATACACATTCTTCCGATCGAGCGATACAAATCTCATGGAGATCGCTATAGAACTTAATCACATACAAACAAAGAACAAAAAATCACATCATTTCCCCAATTTTTTTAGTGTGTACTGCGTGGTGAAGCGTGTGCCAAGATCCTTCCATATGACAATGCATGGACATGCGATATGCTGGTGATCTTTGGTAAAGGTCTTACAAATTAAAGAAAATGTGGCACAAGGCTGTGAATTTAATAATAGAATCTCTACATTTAATATTAATTAATTTCATGATCTGCAGAAAACATCTTTTAATTTTTTTTAATCTAAAAGAGGGATTCTAATATTTTTTAACCTAAAAGAAGGAGAGGGAAATTGACGCTTGAGAATTAATGTTGTCCTCTTCGGAGTCGTACATCCTTCATAAGAAGGATAAGTATTGCTTGCACTGGTTTAATTTTTTGATCGTATGAGAATTGAGAATTTTGAGAGGATTTATAATTTTATAATTAAAAGGGTAATTTTGGAGTTTTAAGGGGTGTGTATTTAATAAAATTAAAACTTAATAAATAAAAAAGGGTGTGTATTCAATAAATATTTATAGATTATATATTTATATTTTTTTAATTATAATTTTGAAATTCGCGTAAATATAAATATTTATAATTATTAGTATATAAATATAACTAATGAAGAATTTAATTATTAAAATATAAATATAATTATTTACTAATAAAAATTAAAGTGATTAAAAAAATATTTTTACCAACAAAATATTCTTTTAGTAAAATAATTAATTTCATTGTTAAATTAGTTTACCGTCCTATTAACAACGAAGTTTATTAGTAATTTTCTTTTAATAAAATAATGATAAAAATATATTTAATGATTGTTAAAAGTAATTGAGATACAGACATTGATCTGCAACTGATTAAAAAATGTCCATGAAAATATTTGGGATCTTCAAAGGTCATTGAAGTAAGAGAACTTTTAGATGCCGAATATTAAAGTAGGGCTAAGCGAGTGCACCTTAAGATAGGGTGTACCCACTTTAAAAAACGTATACAAATATAAATAAAAATATATACAATTATGAAAAAAAATGTATACAATTTAATTGTTAGTTTTTTTAATGAAAAATTGAAAGTAAAAAAATATACAATTATTGAAAAACATGTATACACTATTAAATAAAAAATTATACACATGCTAGTTTTTTTAATAAAAACTTAATGTGAAAAAAATATACAATTATTAAAAAACACATATACAAAATAGAATAAAAAATTATATACATATATAGATGCACCTAATATCAACTCAAAAGTAATTCTCAAGAACGTGATTTATTGAAATATAATTTCAAGGTTATTAAATATGACTCACTCAAGTCATACTTGAATGAATAATTAGTAAAATGCTCCATCATCATACTTTAACAACTGAAAATAAGTATGATGTCATGAGATTTTCATCAACATATATTCAGTCAATTTGGACCTCAACCATTAGAGAGGATTTAGATTATATTGGTCTCAAGGCTTGCTTGGGTGGGCCTTGACCCTTCTAGCCATGGTCTTAAATATTGTATTTGGGCCTCTACGGCCTTTGTTCACTCTATTTTCAAAATATATAATATTAACTGCAAGTTTTCGGATCATTGTGTAGAGAAACGAGGATGAAATTAAATATATAGAAAGAACTACACTAAATATTTAAGGTAAATGATTAGTTGCACAGCGTGTATGTACATCTGGATTATAATTTTTAATAAATAAAAGATTACTTTTCAGGCTAATGATTTATTAGTATTATTTTAAATGAAAAATACTATTCATAGCGTAGTTCTATTACGTTAGTAATTCTTTTACATACTTGCTGAGATAAATAATGTTTTTAATTAAGAAAAGTAATAATTAATTACTCTAAAAAACAAAAGCACCAAAGAGTAAAATTCAATTATTCCGAATAATTTATGGAAAATTATTAACCACACATTCTTAATAATAATAATAATCCCACTTTGACTCTTTATAATTTTAGTTGAATTAGATTTTAGTTCTATAATTTTTTGTCTTTTCAATTTTAACCATTTATATATATTTATTTTTTTATCGGACAAGTTAATTGTTAATATAATTAGTAGTTAATTCACCAAACACTCATACATCCTTCTATCTCCAAGCCTTCTTATTACTCCTCACTTATTCGTTTCCAATGGGAATCGAACTTGGGTCACATACCTTTTTGAGGAGTCAAGTGGGCTAGCCAACTTGGTTAATTTTAAATGTTACTAGTATACAATATTTAATATCCCTTTCATCTCACACTTATCTTCACACTTACCGTCTTCGTCCGTTCTACAACAAAAAAAAAACTTGATCACATCAACCAATAACCTCAAAAGTTATCTTAATTTAAAAAATATCACTCCCACCTAACACACATAACATTATAATTTATTTTTTACCTAGGGTTTAGGGTATAATTTATCCCTATAGTTTAGGGTATAACAGTCATTTAAATAAAATAAATTAAAAAAAAATAAAAAAAACATTAATGAGAGAACATGAATTAATTAAGAAGGGTGGGGACCAAGGTTGTACCAACCGATTGTACCCTAGTCCCTCTCAAATATATATATATATATATATATATATATATATATATATATATATATATATATATATATATATATATATATATATACATACTCCCTTCATCTTCGATTAAGAATGTCCTAAACTACTATGATAAAATTATAGTTATGACATAACCCTAAATTTTATGGGTAAAATATACCCTAAATCTGAAGAATAAATTAAATTGTATCCTTAAAATTAAAGATTATTCTTAAGTGTACCGGGTACACCTGTACACCTTGGATTAATAAGGTATTATTTTAGGGTATAGTTTTTTTATTTATTTAATTCTTAATTGTTTTTTTATCTAAAGGTGGGTATGTGGTGGTTTTTTAATTTAATAGTTTATATTTATTAGGTGCACCGATATTAGATTATAAACCACAAGATTTCATATATTAAATAGAAAAATAGATATTAAATAAATATAAACTACTTTGGTAAAATATTAAATATATTTAAAATTTTTAATTAATAATAAAAAATAAAATAAATAAATAAATTATAAAGACACTCGCATCACCAACCTGGGAAGCCTTTGAATAGAAGGCCAGGGTCCGGTTACGAGGACTAATATTACATTTTAATATTATATTTTTTACATTTTGATATTATATTTTTTGTTGTAAATTTTTGAATAAATAATGTGAAAGACAAAATTTGTTAAGAGGATTAATGAATCCACATAAAATCAGTTACACCTAGTATATATTTGTCAAGAATGTTGTTCTAATTTCTTATTACTTTTTAATATTACATTTTTTACATTTTGATATTATATTCTTTATTGTGAATTTTTGAATAACTAATATGTGAAAGACAAATTTTATATTTTAAAAGAAAAATAACAACACTAAAAATTGAAATTAATATCAAAACTTAAAAGTGTCACTGAACATGTCAATGAGAAGAGCGCACGACAAGTGGGGGAGATTGGACCCGCCAGAATAAATTCGTTCATTATTATTTCTTGTTATTTGTGATGAATAATTGAGAGATTGTCGGTCATTATTTTGAAAAAAAAATGAAATTTACATAATCGATTTTTTTTTTGTAATAAAATAAAATATTGTAGGTGATGTTTGAGGATAAGATTTTTAGGCTTTTATGGAAATGTACATGCTTGTTGAAGGTTAATCATTTTTTTATTAAAAAAAAAATCATTACAAGATCATCACCTACAATAATTATAACTGATAATTATAAATAAAGATAGACGCTCCTATAAGACATTATTTATATAAAATGTGTTAAAAGTATACTTCTTCCTTCTTATTTTAAACTTTAATTACATTTGTTTTTTTTCACGATTATGAATATAGTATTTTAATATGGATGAGGTTAGAGAAATAATATTTTAATATAAAGTTGATACGTTTATTAGTGTTGGATGTGAGTCTCATGGTGATATATTAATTATTTTAAATGGGTATTATATACCAAAAAAGAAAATGTAAAGATTGAAATGAGTCAGTAAAATAAAAATATGTAAAGATTGAAATGAGATGGAGGGAATATTGATATTATTGTTATATATTTAAAGTATTCATCGATGGTTAAAGAATGATAAATAATGTATTAAAATATAATTTTAAATTTTATAATATAATTCAATATAAACATACGTTAATTATTAGTGTGTCATTTTTTTGTTATTTTTAAACATTTAAAACTTTTTTATGTACTATAATATTTTAATATAATATAATTATACATTTTATTCTTCATTATTAATTATAAATAAATATTTTAATTGTAAAATTAGAAGAAAAAAAAGTAAAATTTTATTATAAAAAATTAAAATCCGTCTTTTTGAATTCATTTAATAAATACACTATACAACTAAACAATAAAATTCAAATAAATTAATTTAGATCATGAAATTCTGAATCTCTTAATTTTCTTATTTATTGAATTTCGAATAACTCAATCTAAAATCACCCTTAATTCCTACACCATGTCAAACTATTGGCCACCCTTAGCACTCATCCTTTTCATATTTTTTGAAGAGTTGATAGTAAAAAAGGAACAACATGAGGCCACGCAAGTTGCAAAATATCGCTATTTGTTCATGGGAGAGAGAGCGACTTGAGAGAGATCATTGGAGCAGCTAATTAAGTACAATTTGAGGATAAGATTACATGTAGGTGATGTCTGATGATAATATTTTGGCTAAAACTTCTTTATCTGATGACACCGTGTGCCCACATACTTTTAGTATTAAATGATTGTTGGAGTATGATCCGAATTCTAACGTGAGTCTTGCGGGGATGCCTGGAGGGCCCACGGTTCGGGTTATATATTTAGCGAATTTGTTTCCTTATTTGACTGCAGTCAGTCAGTCCTATAAATACATCTTGTAAGCCGCACGGGGATGTATGATGACTCATTGTATTCCCTCGTGTTCATCTATATTTGCTTTATTTGCTAATAAGTGATTGTTGGCGTTCGATTGTTTGGTTAACGTGAACCGTTAGAGTTCCATACGTTTCTAATTCAGCGGAAGCAAGAAATCAAAGAAACGTATTACCTTTCACAAGGGTATGTTGAAGAAGATGAATGCTCGCTGGCAGTCTGCGCAGCCTCACTGTTTTGGACATAACTCTCTCATCCGATCTCAGAATTTAGTGATCTATGCGTCAAAACGATCCTCTCTTTCGTGGTTTTTCGTCAGTATATCATACGTTAAAATCTGAGGTTTGTATGATTTTATAAAAATTGTATAAGTTGGCGGACAGCAGCAGCAAACGACTTCTTGATCTTCTGTTGTATTCCCAAGCCCAATTTCGACATCGTGTGGGCGATGATATTCGAGATCTTTTCAATTTGCTGTTCTGTCTACCCTCTTCACGTGTTAGGCGTGTCTCTCTTAGGGTTAGAACAGCTGAGATGACTTATATATGAGCTACAACATGGACCAGGAGGAGAAATTAGAGTCGGGCCTCCATTGGGCTTAAGTATCTAAGTTTAGCCCAAAACTTATACTTAAGTCCAATAATAATAAAATATTCCACTAAAATATTATTACTGCACTGCCGCTCCAATCCCAAAATTACATTTTGAGCTCCTTCTTATTATGAGCCTGTTAGTCTCTCCATGTTTAAGATATACAATGTCTATTAATTAATTAAGTTACTGACAACTCCATTAATTAATATCTCATCAAGAGTAGTACCACTCAACCTCATTATTATGTCGGAATAAATTCACCTGCAGGGTTTACATGATAATCCTTATGAGCTTCTCAAGGGGACATCATCAACCTATATTGGACACGAATTCCTTCTACAATCAACAACACACCATAGAGACAACACTATTTCCCAACTCACCGAGTTTGTTGATTTAATACATGTAAATCTCAGTCATTAATGAATCAAATAAATACATACTGCCTTACATGTCGAGGTTATTGTATAGGGATTAAGAGCACGAACATCCATAATAACTGAGATCAAGTTCTCCTATATAGTCAGTATATATCGAACGATCTCAAGCGGTCCTGCTCAATACACACAAAGTGCACTAATATGATTCTATAGCCAAGATAAGCTAATACCAAACCACACTATAACCATCCCGACAGAGAGTCTCCGTCTATCTCTGTTGTGAGCATCTGTTTATACTTTATAAGAAAATTGATAATATGATCTTCCGCGTATTGTCGCACAACATATTATCTACAATATAAAGTAAGCGGACTATTGCATCAGACATATAAATAAATTATAAGACGCAATCATTTGATCATATGATTCTCATTTCAAATAAATTGTTATAACATTGTTCATACTAAAGCTAGACTTTTAGTATACAATCCAACAGTGGTATCTAAAGCCAGACACGATATTGAAAAAAAATAGTTAGGGTTCTATTCCCTGTTTGTGCATCTTCATCGTCGTCTGACGAATCTGCTGCCGACGATTTCTTCCGTGCCATTAATCTGCAACTCACGTGTGCCAGTGTGAGTCCAAGGCGGAGTTGTGGATTGCTTTTGGATTTGTTAGTTAGCCAAGTTCGATGGATGAGTTCGAGTCGAAGGGGATCACTGAATTCCATCTACAAAAGCTGCTGTGTTCTATTCGTGGTCATGTCGTTGAGTATCAAGGCCGGGGTAGAAATCCATCTACTGTTCCTGCTGTTCACGCGAATTCAGAAAAAGCAGAGATCAATATGTCGCTGTTGTTCCTGTTCCCAGGATCAAGGTGATCAACCTGAGAAGCTTGCGTGTGGAGGAAATCAGAATTCAGGAATTTTTTGCTAAGTGCACATGGTGAATAGTACCAAGAGTTCTCTTCTTCTATTTTTTACTGATCGAACATGTGTTGTATACCAGGCTGCAGGTTTTTTACTAGGGTTACACCTAAATTTCTGCAGATTATTTTCTTCTGGTTATTGCTGTTATTTCTTCACCATGTTAGTGAAGTATGATCTACCACCTCTGGATCGTGACGCAAGGTTCGCATTATGGCAAGTCATGATGAGAGCTATTCTTACACAAGATGAAGTGGATGATGCTCTTGATAAATTTGATAATAAAGATTCAAAGTCTTGGACCGATGATGAGAAGAGAAAAGATTGTAACTTCATCTTTCAAATAATATTTGGCAAGATTGTTTGCAGGAGAAAACTGCAGCTGCTTTATGGCTCAAGTTAGAGTCAATTTGCATGTCTAAAGATTTGACAAGCAAGATGCATATGAAGATGAAGTTATATATGCACAAGTTGCAAGAGGGTGGCTCTGTGCTTATTCATCTTTCGGTCTTCAAGGAGATCGTTTCAGACTTACAGGCTATGGAGGTAGATTATGATGATGAGGGTTTGGGTCTTATTCTTTTGTGCTCTTTGCCAAGTTCTTTTTTCAAACTTCAGAGATACATTATTATACAGTCATGATACTCTAACATTAGATGAGGTTTCTGAGGCTTTGCACGCCAAGGAAAAGATAAAACAAATGGTGTCTTCTGAAGGTTCTACTTCCAGTGGAGAAGCGTTGTCTGATCGTGGGAGGACAGAAAATAAATCAAACAATGGCAATAGAGGCAAAAGTTCTAATGGTTACAAAGGCTGATCAAAATCTCGAAGCAAGGGAGATAAATTCTGCAAGTATTGCAAGATGGATAATCACTTCATCACCAAGTGTTATAAATTAAAGAACAAGGAGAAGAGAACTGACACATATAAAGAGAAAGGTAAATCAAATGATGAAGGTAATGATTCTGTTGCTGCTTCTAAGGCAAATAATTCTACTGGTGATAAGTTTGTTGCTTTTGTTGGATGTGCAAAAATAGTGATGATGAATGGATTCTTGATTTTGCTGCTTCATTTCATATATGCATTAATAGACATTGATTTGTCACCTATGATTCTCTCTAAGGTGGAAGTTCTGTTAGATTGGGTGATGATAGTCCGCGTGATATTGTTGGAATTGGATCTATTCAAATTAAGATGCATGATGGCATTGTCAGAACTTTGACTGATGTGAGGCATATTCCAGACATGAGCAAAAATCTTGTTTCTCTGAGTACTCTTGATGGTAAAGGGTACAAGTACTCCGGTGGAGATGGAGTTTTAAAGGTTTCAAAAGGTTCTCTTGTTGTCATGAAAGGTGAATTGAAATCTCCAAATTTGTACCGTCTTCGTGGTACTACAATTACATGTGATGCTGCTGTAATTTTTAATTCGGTATCTAATTCTGATGCTACTAATCTTTGTCATATGCGTCTTGGACATATGAGTGAGCAAGCATTGCATGAATTGTGCAAAAAGGTCTTCTTGATGAACATAGCATCAGTAAGTTGAAGTTTGGTGAGCATTGTGTGTTTGGCAAACACAAGAGGGTGTCATTTAATACCTCTACTCATAAAAGTAAAGGTATTCTTGATTATATGCATTCTGATTTATGGGGACCATCTCGCAAGCCTTCTATTGTGGTTCTCATTATATATTGACAATCATTGATGATTATTCTCGTAAGGTATGACCTTATTTCTTGAAAGATAAATCAGAAGCATTTTTAGCATTTAAAGAGTGGAAGGTTATGATTGAAAATCAAACTGATAAGAAGGTTAAAAAGCTTCGCACTGATAATGGGGAATTATGTTCTAATGAATTTAAAGCATGCTGCAAGTCTCAAGGCATTGTTAGGCACTACACCATTCCTTATACGCCTCAACAGAATGGTGTAGCTGACCGTTAGAACAGAACTATCATCTCTAAGGCCCGTTGCATGTTGTCTAATTCAGGTTTGGATAGGCGTTTTTGGGCTGAAGCTACTTCCACTGCTTGCAATCTTATTATTCGTTCACCCTGCATTACTCTTGGTAAGAAAACTCCAATTGAGGTATGGTCTAGTTCTCCAGCTGATTATTCGCAATTGAGAGTTTTTAGTTGTACTGCTTATGCTCATGTTGATAATGGTAAATTGGAGCCTAGAGCTATTAAGTGCATATTTCTAGGTTATCAACCTGGTGTCAAATGTTATAAAATGTGGAATCCCCAAACTCGAAAGGTTGTGCTTATTAGGAATGTTATCTTCAATGAATCTGTTATGTTTTATAGAAACTATATATTGATGCTCCTGTTGAGGTAGAGAAAATAAGTGTGCAGGTAGAGCACTTAATTGATGCACCAGATGTTGATAATGTTGTTGTTCGAGATACACATATTGTTAAAAATTCTCCAATTGTAAATTCTTCTATTGTTGAGCATTCTTCTCCAGTTGTGCAGCCTCCACAACGTTTGATTGCTACTAATAGGGCTTTAAGACAGCCCAAACCTGTTAAAAGATTAATTGCAGAATATAATATTGCTTATGTTATAAGTGTTGCAGAAGAGATTGAAGGTAATTCAGAACCTTCTAATTATTCTGAGGCTATTACTTCCGCTGATTGCAACAATTGGATGACCGCTATGCAAGATGAGATGGAGTCACTTGAAAAGAATGGTACTTGGGATTTAATAAAATTACATAAGTATAAAAAGCCTGTCCGTTGCAAATGGATTTTCAAAAGAAATGAAGGTATGTCTTCAAGTGAGCCAGCAAGGTATAAAGTAAGGTTGGTTGCTAAAGGTTATAGTCAGATTCCAGGTATTGATTTTAATAATGTCTTTTCCCTAGTTGTTAAGCATAGTTCTAATCGCACGTTGCTTAGTATTGCTGCCTTGCATGATTATGAACTTGAGCAACTGGATGTTAAAACTGCATTCTTACATGGGGAGTTGGAAGAAGACATTTATATGAACCAATCTGAAGATTTTGTTATTCCTGGAAAAGAAAACCTTGTCTGTAGATTAAAGAAATCTCTTTATGGTTTGAAGCAATCTCCTAGACAATGGTACAAGAGATTTGACTCGTTTATGCTCTCTCATAGTTTTAAACGGTCAGATTATGATAGTCGTGTTTATTTGAAGATTGTTAATGGCTCAACTATTTATTTGCTTCTTTACGTAGATGATATGTTGATTGCTGTAAAAGAAAAATCAGAAATAGCTAAATTGAAGGCACAATTGAGTAAAGAATTTAAGATGGAGGACTTAGGTGCAGCTAAGAAAATTCTTGGTATGAAAATTGTTAGAGATAGAAAATCTAGTAAATTATACCTCAGCCAGCGAGGTTATATTGAAAGGGGGTTCTTCGTCATTTCAATATGCATAATGCAAAACCAGTGAGTACTCCATTAGCTGCACATTTCAGATTATCCTCAGCTTTATGTCCACAGTCAGATCATGATATTGAGTACATGTCTAGATTTCCATATTCCAATGCAGTTGGTTCTCTTATGTATGCCATGGTTTGTTCTCATCCTGATTTATCTCATGCATTGAGTGTTGTCAGTAGATTCATGGCTAATCCAGGTAATGAGCATTGGAGGACTGTTCAATGGATTTTCAGATATTTACGAGGTACTTCTAATGTCTGTTTACAATTTGGAAAATCTAGAAATGGACTTGTTGGCTATGTTGATTCTGATTATGCATGTGATTTGGATAAGAGGAGGTCCCTCATGGGTTATGCTTTGTGCTGTTAGCTGGAAAGCAAGTTTGAAGGCTACTGTTGCTTTGTCTACTACAGAAGCTGAATATAGGGCTATTTTTTAAGCTTGTAAAGAAGCAATTTGGTTGAGAGGTTTATACTCTGAACTTTGCGGGGTTACTTATTGCATTACTATACATTGTGATAGTCAAAGTGCTATTTGTCTGACTAAGGATCAGATGTTTCATGAAAGAACAAAGCACATTGATGTGAGATATCACTTTATTCGAGGTGTCATTGCTGAAGGTGATGTTAAGGTATGCAAGATAAATACTCGTGACAATCCCACGGATATGTTGACAAAGCCTGTTCCTGGAGCTAAGTTTGAGCTATGCTCAAGCTTAGTTGGTATTACAGTTTAAAGTTCTAGTGACTTTTGGCGTTGGTGATTATTTATTATTGAAGTGAGTCGATTGATGATACTTCATTTGCTACAAGATGGAATTCGTCTCAAAGTGGAGTTTATTGGATTATGATCCGAATTCTAACGTGAATCTTGTGAGGACGCTTGGAGGGCCCATGGTTCGGATTATATATTTAGCGGATTTGTTTCCTTATTTGACTGCAGTCAGTCTGTCCTATAAATACATCTTGTAAGCCGCACGTGGATGTCTGATGACTCATTGTATTCCCTGCATTCTGTAAACTCTCATCATATAGTAAAGATCGCCGGTTGGCGCCCGTGGTCTTTTCCCGCAAGGATTTTCCACGTAAAAATCTGTGTCTTGTGTTCATCTGTGTTTGCTTTATGTACTAACAATAATATTATTTAGTATACAGACGTGAACCCTTTATTTCCTGAAAAATAAATAAATAATTAATAAAAGTGTATACCATGTAGAACAAAATATTGTACCTTTATTAATTAAAGTGTATACTCTTTAGAACAAATTATTGTACCCTTACACACCTTATGTACCTGAAGACAGAAGAGGTCAATTTTTAGACTTTTGTGGTAATGAACCTGCTTAGTGATTAATTATGTTTATAAATATTATCACATTTTACTCTCCCATTATTTATACAAGCATGAAATATTTTAATTAATGATTATTAATTTTCTACAATTATATCTCACTTTTTTAGTTTAAAATCAAAATCTTCACATACAAATTTACTTTATTCAAAATAGTTTCAAGAAACATAATTTCTCTAAAATAGTCTCACAACTTTTATAAAGTTATGGGTCGAAATTGGTAAAAAAATATTATTTTGGATCGAAAACGTTGCAAAACTAAAAGTTTTTGGATGAAAATGAATATTCTAACTATTTTGGGACCTTATGGAATAAAGTAAAAAGATATGAGACGATTTATATTTAAACTCATCACTTTTTATTAAAAAATTATCACTTTATGTTTATTATTGTGATTATTTATAAAATAACTTATTGAATAATAACTAGCATTTTTTTATTGATAAATATTATTTTTAAAAAAAATATTATCAATTTTACTTCAACAAATTATTTAGTTTTAATTATTACACGTGTTTCTTAAACCACACAAGTTGCAAGAAATATCAGTATTTGTCTATGAGAGAGGGAGCAATACGAGACCACGCAAGTTGCAAGAAATTTCAAGTATTTGTCTGTGAGAGGGAGAGCAACATGAGAGAGAATGGAGCAGTTACGTACAATTTGAGGATAAGATTAAATGTAGGTGATGTAGGTGATGTTGAAAATAAGATTTTTAGGTTTTATGTAAAGATTAATCATGTTTTAATTTAAAAAAAAATTCCTTACAAGATCAATCACCGTTGATATATAATTATAAATAAATTCCAAAACTAAGCATAATTATTGCAAATGCTTAAAGCAACACTTCTATCTTATTCTCACATAATGCAATAATAAATTTTATAAAATATATAAATTATATTTCAAATATTAATTAATATATAATTAATTTTTTAAAATTAAAAACTTTTTTCATCAATGCAAAAAAATTTTCAACAAATTATAATTTTTGACACCCGAAGAATACTAAAAGCATTCAAACTAGAAAGAAATTCTTTTTAAAATACAATTATACCCTTTACGGCTTTACCCCTAAACATACTCCCCAAACCCCTTATTACTAAACCTACACACCCACATCTCAACACACATAAACATACACAATGAAGAAAAACGAAAATAGAAAGGTGCACTTGGTGTACCCGTGAACCTCCATATTGATAGTCATGTAAAATGTGTTAGTGGGTAGTTTTTTTTATTTAATTATATTATTATATCTAATGATGTAGATTATATTAAAATTTAATCTAACGATTAATATTGTCAAGATGCACCTGTTCACTACAGTCGACTCTAAAAATACAGACAAGACAAGCGGAAAAAGTGTGGATGTGGATCTCTCTTAATTTTAATTCACTAATTTATTTGTATATTTTAATAAATACTCTCTCCGTCCCCCAAAGTACTTCACGTATGGTTGCGTGCGGAATTTAAGAAAAAATTGTTATTTTATATATAAAATAAGAAAGAGAAGAATTATTTTAATTAATTTAATGAAAATAGTGTGTAAAGTTATTGGAATGTGTGAAAAAGTGAGTATTATATTGGGATGTGTGTAAAAGTAGGTATTGTTATAGTATATTTTTTACCATTTTTAGTAAAAATAAAGTATGAAATATTTTGTGTAACAGATGAAAAAAGAAAATGTGAAATATTTTGGGGACGGAGGGAGTATATGAATTTAATGTAGATACTAGTTCATTGGGTTCACACAACAGTGTGTCTTTCGTGAGTGTGAACAGTGCATTATTATTTTTCGAATGATTGAGAGATTGTCGGTGATCAATATTTTGAACTTATCAAATAATTATTTTATGTTTTTAATTAATTATCTTTTTATATATTAAAAATGTAATAATCACTTTTCTTTAAATATGTAATCAACCTATATTTATATTTTGAATGGTTTATAAAACATGTATCATTAATATTTTTCAATAAAAACTTATTACTTTTTATTAAAATATTATCACTATTTAATTGTTTTCTAAAACTAAATGCAGGTAATGTTTGAGGATAAGATTTATGAAAATGAGAGGTTAATCATTTTTTAATTAGAAAAATCATTAAAAGATGAATCACCTATGACAATTTTAAATAAATTCCCAAAATAAGCGTAAATATTGCAAATGCTTAGCGCAACACTTCTATTTCGGATTTTGTTAATATTTTAATAGAGACGTCTATTCGCATCTCTAAATTACTAAACGTACCTATAAATAATTGGCAAAAACTTGTGTGATACTGTTTCACGTAAGCCCTTATATAAGACAGATAAAAAGTGCTAAGATTATTATTGCTTTCTCAATAAAATGCGGTCACTTTCACTATAAAATGACATCACCTTTTATTTATATATTATAAATTGTTCATGAAATAATTCACTGCACCATTACTTTTTATTAATTGAGTATCAGTTTTCGTTAATGATGTTATCACTATTTATCTGTATCACGTAACAGCTTACGTGAGACATTCTCACACAAGACCTACCCAAAATAATTATATCAAAATATTATCGTATAATAAGGCTGTTTAGTGTGAAAATCTGTGTATTTTAGGGTCCAATTTAACACTGTTTTATGTCAGTATTTGAGCATCTTTTGATTGAATTGCATATATTTGTATTATAGATGCTTGTGAGGTGTTATTTAGTATTTTTAGATGGAAAACTATAACACCCCATTAATTTTAACTAATTAATTAAATAAATAAAAAAGCTTTACTATATAGAATAATGTAGAGACACTAGTAACCCTTCAAATTCCTACTAAAATGTGTACAAGTTAAGAGCTTATGAGACCTTTCATATTTCTCAAATGTGAGCTTAACTCACAAGTTTTCCACTACCCATGATCTACAATTAGTTTAAGATAATTATTAGGATAACATTTATGATTATTTAGTGATAAAACATTTCACTAGCTCACAACACCCTATATAAACCCCAAACCCAAGCTCACTACTCACACCACCACATTTCACTCTAGAATCCTACAAGTTCTCAAGCAAGTTATTTTATCAAGAATAAAGTGTGGGAATTTTTATGTGTTTTCCTATATGAATATGCATATTTTTCAATGTTCATGACATGAATCTATGAATGCATACATGAAAGCAAGTTTGTACTTAATTGTACCATGAAAATTAGTCAGGGTCCCTTAGGGGTCGGGATTGTATGAAGATCCCCGAGGTAGACTCACCGTGCTCATGATATTATCGATCGATCAAGAAATTAAAACTATTTTATGCCAAGTTGATGAATACATGATGTTGATACATGTCATTATTTATATTTGAATATGCATATGGTTCCCCACTGAGCAAGTTGAAATGCTCACCCCAAACACTGAATATTTTCAGATTATGAAAGTTAATGCAAGGCTTGGTGGGAGGTGTAATTGGCTTGGACAACCACACCTCAATTGATATGGAGTCTATTTTTAAGTTTTATGCATTATGAACTCATGTTCCTCTATTTAACTAGAGGCAAAACACTATGTTTTTTATCATGAACTACTTTTTAGTACTCTTTTATCAATTATAAAATCCGACTTATTTATTTATATGCCATAATTTCCAAACTTTAAATAAATTAACACCCTATTTTTATAAAAAAAAACCTTTATAAAAAACTGGATGTTACAAAAATGAAGGTTAAAAGATCAAAAATAGAAGTCTGAAGAAGGACAGCTGCCGGCATGACTCGTGTCGGCCAGGAAGGGCACTTGTACTGGCCACAGAGCCATTCGTACCTGCCACTCGTGCCGGCCACATGCAGCACGAGAGGCACGACCGCCCAACACACCCCGGAGGACCATGACACGTGCCAAACTTTGCATGACTTGTCCTATATAAAAATGAACGAATTTTCAAGAGTTACTTATATGGTTAAAAAGCCAAGGCAGAGATGATCCCGTGAGTGCAAAAATCACCTCAATCGAAGATCGGATGAAGAAGTTATGAGCAAAACCGTGAGGTCGTGCAAGCAGCCGACGGGTGGCACGACCGTGCCACATTTGGCAAGACCCGTGCCAAATGTCCAGCCAGCCGGTGCTGCTGATGCTGCGGAGAAATGTTGTATGTCCGTGTCCAACACGACTCGTGCCACACCTGGCACGACTCGTGTTGACGCCCAGCGAGCCCGTTTCATTATTTTTTGGCCCGTACGTGTTTTTGACGTGCAAAAGCTTACTTTTGAGTTGTAATTCGGGAATTATCAGTCCTCAAATTTAAAAGGAACCCTTGGGCTATTCCAAACCCTAACTCTCCACAACCCTACATACTTTTCCATACCCTTTCACCACACCATCCCATCCATCCATACCGGAGAGTTCATCAGTGTTGCTTAGTTGAGAAGGAGAATGTTCAGACTCACGGAGGAAAGAACGGAGAATCACGCCACATCTAGGGTTTTTCTTATTTTTTTTCAAGCTTTTGAATTATAGACCTATGGAATTATTTTCTTTCCTAACCATGAGTGTTGCTTGTAACACCATGGACTAGTACTTCTTGGATAGTGCTAGGTTTTGAAGGTTGAATTGGTTTGAATTGATGATCTAGAATAGGTTGGATACCTGCAGTATATTTATTCCATTATTAATGCTTTGATTTGAGACATATTTTTGTCTTATATGATCTGTCCTTATTCATGAAAATGCCAATTACTTTTGCATGTTTATGATTATTGCTTGTGTCATAGAAGGAATTATATGTGTCAACCTGTTATCGGTAAAGGGGATCTTACCATATAACCTTTATTCATTAGAATAATTAATATTGGACACTTAACATATTTATTAATTATCATTCTAGAGGATTTTGTTTCTTAGATTATTAGGTGGGAACCGAGGTTTAATTCTTAAGTACCTATAAAGGAAGTCTAGTGCTCTAGCCTTTAATGAAATTTTGCATGAAGTACCTAGAAAGGGAGTATGAATTATTCTTCTGCATCTGAGGGTTTAAACTCGATTTATGTGTTAAGTTTATTTTAAAAGAGGAATTTAACATAATTAAGTGATTGTTTTCATAATAACTGCAGAGATTCTGTTTGTTCACCTTTTTCCGTGTCCCCAAGTGTAGGGGATCAATTGTAGCTCACGGTATGACCAAGTCTATTATTGAACCCAAAGGATAATTATAGACTAATTATTTATCTAATTATGATTATTCTAATTTAAGACAAATTTGGGTATTTTAAGAGAATTAATTAAACTAGAGATGCAGAAAATAATTACTAAAAATATAAAATAGCAGATAAAACTAAATGTGGAAGTGTTCAAGAGAGAAGATAGATAGCACTAGGAAATCCAGTTAAATCGGTCAAATCAAATCACTAAGCAATCGATTAGAATCCCTGCAGTTCTTAAGAAATCAATCACTTAATTATGTTAAATCCATCTTTTAAAGTAAACTTAACACATAAACCTGGTTTAAACCCTCAGATACAGAAGAACAATTCATACTCCCTTTCTAGGTACTTCATGCAAATTTCCTAATAGGTTAGAGCACTAGACTTCCCTTTATAGGTACTTAAGAATTAATCCTTAATTCCCGCCTAATAATATAAGAAACTAAATCCTATAAAATGGTATTTAATAGATATATTACGTGTCCAATATTAATTATTCTAATGAATAAAGGTTATATAGTTAGATTCCCTTACCCATAACAGGTTGACAAATATAATTCTTATATAACACAAGCAACAAGCATAAATATGCATAAGACAATGACATATACATGCATGAGGACAGATCATATAAGACAAAAATATAAGTCTAAATTCAAAGTATTAATAAGGGAATACGTATACTGCAGGAATCCAACCTATTCTAGATCATCAACTCAAACCAATTCAACCTTCAAAACCTAGCACTATCCAAGAAGTACTAACTCATTGTGTTACAGGCAATACACATGGTTAGATATGAAAACAATCTCATAGGTCTATAATTCAAAAGCATAAAAGAAAGAATAAGAAAAACCTAGATGTGGCGTGATTCTCCGTTCTCTCTTCCGTGATTCTAAACCTTCTTGTTCTCCTTCTCAAGTAAGCAACACTGATGAACTCCCCGGGATGGGTGGATGAGATGGTGTGATGAAAGGATATGGAAAAGTATGTAGGGTTGTGGAGAGTTACGGAGAGTTAGGTTTTAGAACACCCCAAGGGCTCCTTTTATAGTTGAGGGCTGCTAAAATTCGGACTCCACCTTAAAATAAGGCTTTTTCACGTCAAAAACCACAAACAGGCCGAAAAAACACGATTTGGGCTTGCTGGGCAGTGGCACGAGTTGTGTCGGGCATGGTGTGCTGCATTTCTTGGCAGCTGGGCGCACGGGCACTGGCTGGACACACGGCACCGGTCGTGCCAAACATGGCACAGGTCGTGCCACCCGTCGGCTGACTGCGTGACCTCACGATTTTGCTCATAACTTCTTCATCCGGTCTCCGATTAAGGTGATTTTTGCGCTCACGCGATCCTCTTTTCCTTGACTTTCCAACCATATAACTAACTTTTTTTTAAATAGTCCCAGGAAATTAAAATTTTCCGAAATCTTCCCATAACTTTCCGAAATGTTCATTTTTAAGTCAATGGAATGAGACTGAATTGGTGCTTTTACAAAGTTATGAGACGAAATTGATAAAAAGAATATTTTTTTGGGATGAAATCAAAGCAAAATTGAAAGGTTTGTGATGAAAATAAATGTCCTAACTAGAGTTCTTTTCAAAAAAAATAAAAATATACAATTGAGTTTATATTTTAAACTATGTTTTTTAACAGTTCATTCTTGCGAAATTTGATTTCTTGTTATCCATTAATATTTTAGAAGATAGCAGTAAGAATGATTTTTTTTTAAATAATTATCTGGTTTTTTTCTTAAAATGACAATGAAGTTCATTATTTTTCAACTCATATTGAGAAAAATTAAAGTGATTAAAAAAATTTTTTTTACCAACAAAATATTCTTTTAGTAAAACCATTAATTTTATTGTTAAATTAGTTTACCTTCTTCTCAACAACAAAATTCATTAGTAATTTTTCTTTGATAAAATAATGGTAAAAGCATATTTAATGATTGCTAAAGTAATTGAGATATGGCATTGATTGTCCACGAAGATGTTTGGGATCTTCAAAGGTCATTGAAGTAAGAGAACTTTTAGATGCCGAATATTAAAGTAGGGTTAATTATACTGTGCATCCACTTTAAAAAACGTATACAAATATAAACAAAAATATATACAATTATAAAAAAAAATTTATACAATTTAATTGTTAGTTTTTTTAATGAAAATTTGAGAATAAAAAAATATACAATTATTAAAAAACATGTATACACTATCGAATAAAAAGTTATATATATATGGATGCTAGTTTTTTTAATAAAAAACTTAATGTGAAAAAAGTATACAATTATTAAGAAACACGTATACAAAATAGAATAACATGTATAAAAATAGAATAAAAAATTATACACGTATGGGTGCAACCTTGTACCCGTGTGCACCTAATATCGACTCCTAAAATAGTCCTCAAGCATAGCACGTCATACTTTAGGATTGATCATTCATACTCATGTTAAAAAAAAAGGTATGATTTTAAGGCAAGTAATGTATACTATGATTTATTGAAATATAATTTCAAGGTTGTTAAATATGATTCACTCAAGTCGTTCTTAAATAAATAATTAGTAAAATGATCCATCATACTTTAACAACTGAAAATAAGTAATGATGTCATGAGATTTTCATCTATACATATTCAGGTCATTTGGGCTTCAGTCAATTTGGACCTCAACCATTAGAGAGGATTTAGTTTATATTGGTCTCAAGGCTTGGTTGGGTGGGCCTTGACCCTTCTAGCCATGGTCTAAATATTGTATTTGGGCCTTTAGGGCCTTTGTTCACTCTATTTACGAAATATATAATATTATCCACTAGTTTTCAGATCATTGTGTTGAGAAACGAGTATGAACTTAAATATATAGAAAGTGTTGTAAACAGATTTTGTAAGAAGAATATAAAAGAATAGAAGAACACAGAAAATAAGAGAGGAATAGAGATTCTTATTAACGGCGTAAATTTGAATGTCTGTACAACCCTAATATCTCTACTCTTTATATAGAGAAGATAAAGAGTACAATAATAAATGATCTCTCTTCCTATTCTAATGTTATAAGGAGTAATGAACATTCTAAATATTTCACAACACTCCCCCTTGGACATTACGACGTGATGACGTCATATGCATGCCTCGTTAAAAACCTTGCTAGAAAACCCTGTGGGAAAAACCAGTCGAGGAAAAGAGTACATGTCTTATCATTTTAATACTTTATAATAGCTACCTCATTAAAAAACTTTCAACTAAGAAAAATCTTGTGGAAAAACTTAGTCAAAGAAAAAGAGTACATCCTGGTCTTCAGGAACCAACCTTTAGGATTATTTAGATATTGTTTCTTCCCCAAGACATTTAGCTTGCTGTCTCATTAAAAACCTTAAACTAAGAAAACCTATATGGAAAAAACTTAGTTAAGGAAAAAAGAGTACAGTTCTTACAATTTTCATGTGTTGCTTTAGTTGTCTCATCAAAAACCTTAGATTAAGAAAATCCAGCGGGAAAAACTTGTAAAGGAAAAAAGAGAGTACAACTATTGGTCATCAGGACCTAATCTTCTGGATTGTTTAGAAATTACCGCTCCCCCTAAAAACAGCGGTAATCCGAAATATAAATGCTGATCTCCAAGATCAAAATTTCAGAATTTACTTGAAATTATTACTCCCCCTGAAGACAACAATCTTCTGGGTATACATAATACAATACTACAAGCACATACTAAAATATAATTTGGGAGTAAACAAAACAATGATAAATAATTTATATTTTTACATGAATAAATGTTATCTGTAATACTCACTACTCTTCTAGAGCATATAAAATAAAATTTTCATGTCTCGCATAATATATTAATTGCTCATCCATGCAACAAATAATTTATTGCATTATAATGGACTAGGGAAATTCGTCTTTCATCATGCCCCATGGGCTATAAATTTATTATACCGACAATCTTATTACACCAGTTTGAAAATTAACATTATGGGGATCATTTAATTAACATTCAAATTAATATGCCAATGTCACGTTGATTTCTTATAAATAAACCAATAGTATTTTGTATCTACGAGATACTTGAGGATATGTTTAATTTCATGTAACTTCTCTTTGTCTGAGAGTCATACAATCTTGCTAGCAAGTTCATCATAAGTGCAAATCAGGACTGATACAATTATGAGAAAACATGTTCTTTAAAAGCACTAAATGGAGGGACTTCTAGCCCAAAATATCCTCATTATATACTTCAAGTATATAGACATTAGTTTTCCACTTCAAGGGATAAAAAGGACAATTGGCATACATCTTAGAAAGATTTATCGAAATTGATCTAAAATAATCATCAAATTAATTAACTGGCATTTCAAATTTAAAAATATTCTCAACTGCAGGTTGAGACAGCTTTTTGTTTATCCAAGTTTTTCGTTTCGAAAAACCCGATATCTTGACATGAGTTAACTTATATAAATTTCTTATATGTTTCAGTCTTAAATCATTTATATACATACAATTATCATTCTTCTTCAGGAAGAAATAACAACTTAAAATGTAGCATATCCATATTAATTATTTCAAGGTCTTGCAATGACCAATATTGTAGCTATATGTTGTGATATTTTATTCTCATCCAAATTGAGAAGATTTAATCCTTCATGGATTTTATGTAAATCATATAATGTCATGTATTTACTACATATCTAAATATATTGAAACGGTCATATAAAGTAAGTAGCAAAACATAATGTATAATGAGAGAGTATGTATCGTTTATATACCGGGTCTCTGTAAGAACCCTTTGAGCTTTAACTAATCATCACTTTATTATTCATATGTCCTTATGGGACAAATATTTATATCACATCAGAGAACATTCAAATAAATATTTAGTGAGTTAAGCTCAACCTCATTGCTTTATACTGTCTTACCAAATTTTTTGTGCTTCTGGCACTTTAATATCGAATATAAGTTTTGGATCCAAATTATTATTATATAAGACAGTAAAAGCAATCAAAGAAATAATGGGTTGTCGATAACTTTCTATTTCAATTCATATTCTTCTCCCAACATTTATAATGATTTTTATTTTTTTATATTTATATAATTAAATCCTCGTCATTTCTCAATACGTTTAGATCTAGCCGTTTCGCATACCCAGTATTTAAGTTATTTTGATGCACGTGCGAATTTACTGGGTATTTGTCTTTTGGACAAATCTATAAAACAAACTCTTCATATAATTGTGGAAGTGACTATTTATTCTTAAAATTAATTTTCGAGGATATTTAATTTTCAAATCATAAATCCTTTCATGCTTCTAGCGTTGATAAATAATTATTTAAAGTATGATGTCCTAGGGGAACTCCACTTCCGGTGGTGCTTTTATTATTATAAATATAAGGGACTTTGTCACTTCTTCATAATAGTTTGACGGTTTAGTTGCTATGGCAAATTGATAATCTTTTGAACTTCTGGTTCAGTAAATCTAGTGCAAAATAATAGAATTTCTCGGTATTCACATAAATATTGGGCTTAAATCTCCCCCTAATGTCGTGAAATGGTCTTCATTAAATGTGCATTTAGCGTACTCAAATATATATTGATCCCTATTTTGGGCTTTATAAAACTGATAGATAATTATTATTAGAATGCCCATTGAAGTACACTATAGTGGTGCTATATAAAATATTAATTGCACAATTCAAAATTTACAGATGGGAAATGTTTAAGGCTTCTGACCATAATTGAGCAGCACTATTTATAAAGGGGTTATAATTATAATATGCATGATCCAGATTTGTGTTTAGTTATTCCAAGTTCCCCAAATATTAATTGTTGGAATAAAATATTCACTGCGTGTGAACATAAGACATTGGATGTTCCACTTTTTAATATTTATATCCATTCCAATTGACTAACTCAAATATTCAATATTTGAGCTCTTCATGTAATTTCATTTATATTAGTGCACTATGAGTAGAATTGTATTTATTCATTGGATACATCAATAAAATATTTTGGTTATCATTCTACTTTGATCAAATTTTCTCCTTGAATCTCATGAACATATTAGGAGAAATAATTCCAACTTTAGTATGTAAAAATCATACCATAAAATTTCCACACAAACTTAATAAGTTTCATTTCATATTTCATGATGATTAAAAAAATTAAAATTATTTGGCTCATCTGTTTGCCCAAAATAACCCAATTAATCATGTCATATTTTAAAAATGTTGGGTTTCAAATATCAATATCACAACAATATACATATCAATTCTACATATCAACTTACAAAACACGTAAAATTTAAACAAAATCATTTATAAATATAATCTAACAACATATATATTAACAAAATAAGAGCAACAACAACAATATAATGCATTAGAAAATAAATAATATTAAACAAATATTTTTATGCAAAGAAATATAGCTAAATTATATAGCATACTTGGTCACAATAATTTTCGAGCTTAGGTCTCAAATTGTCTTCATTGACTATGTCAATATTATTATTCGCTTCAGGCAAATAAATATTTTTTTTACTCCATTTTTATTCGACAAATATTTTTTGCATATTTTGATATTCCACAAACAAGTTATTTGTTGTGCATTGTTTACAAGATCACACATTGATATGTGTAACAAATTTGTTTCTACTGGAGTGTGGTTAAATCTTTGATTTCCTCCTCGACATACGAGAAGGTCAATGTGAATTCATTCTTTTACTATAATTATTTCTTACTCTTCCCTTGCCCTTCCATGCCATATATAATTAATATAATACTTGAGAATATATCATGTGCTTCAGCCACAAGTTCTGAATCTATTTGTTTTTCATTGTGGTTTTTTTTAATCAATAATTGGTTATATTTTTCTTCTACCAATAATACAGGGATAAGCTCTGAATGCTTAATATAATTTTTATCTCTATACTGCTACTAGAGTACGAGGTTGCTAGCATGGAATGTTGAAAGAGTTTTTCTAATTAATTCAGATTATGTAATGTTCAGCTTACAGATCAGTTGTGAGACAATATAGTGTAAAGTGGAATGGTATTATGTTACAGATTTAAAATCTCAAAATCTTAGATTCAGCTTGTCATATTGAGCTTGAAAGAAGATTATAATAATATGCATATCGAAATGATCCTTTAGGGATTGCCGATCATTTTTCGTTAAATTCTCATTCATAAATCATATTTAATATAAATCCAAATTTAGATTATTTTAAAGGAGTTTTCTCCAAGTCTATGAATAGTGAGGTATTGAAGACTATAGTAATAAAATTAATGAATTATACAGTGATATATATTTTTTTTTGAATAATATTTCAATATATAAAAAAAAAGGTCAATATATTAATATGTATGTATGTACAGCATATCTAGTCATAATAATGAAAAAAAAATTTGGATTTCAATTTTGGATGCAAATTTAGCTTTCATAATGAATTACAACCATGATTAGTTCAATAAATATAGTATTATAATATTTTATCATGAAATCCATAAGAATATATTTCAAATTTAAATAAGCAATGCATGATCACATTCATAATTATCAAAGTATCATCCAATTAACGCATAGATGTCACACAAACTGAAAAGAAGTGAAATATTATATTCTCATATATTTCGTATTCTCAAAATTGAGACAAGTGAAATTATAAAAAAAATATAACTATCATCACAATTTGCTGATCAAAGCAATACTTTAGGGATTGACATAAAATAAGAGAATATTTTATGTTAAACACTCATTTTTAATATCTTTGTTCAGATGATGATAAAGAAATATTAATGCTTTAGCCTTCTGGGCAGAGTATATTCATCTTTTGAAATAGTTACATTTAAATCGCAAGATATGAGGTGAATTTCAATATCTAGTAACCATGTTAAAATAGTTGTTACCATCAAGGTCTAGCTTGACAAATTCCTTTTATTGGTGTCGGATTTTTTCTTCAATAAACTACATTTAATAATTGCATGTTATATGTCAAATTTTATATGTACATAAGGAGACAAATAAATATTCTATGTTGCTTGGAGAATATTTCTTACCATATTTGTTAAAATCAAATAAAATCAAGAAGTGAATCTTGTATTAAAATAAATAATTTTATGGCCAAATAAAAAAAATTCTTAATTATTATCAATTAAAGCTGCCATATACTTCTGCCCAAGCAAACAAATTAATTATAGTCAATCAAATTTCTAAATTGATTATATTGTCAAATATCAATTTTAATACATAATAATAATCAATCAATTTATGTAATCAAATCATTTAATAAACTTCTAAAATTGCTACGTGTAATCAAATGTCATTAATTAATCAAATTGTAACAATCATGAAGCTTTAAGAAGCATAAAAGAATCAATTTATAATTCACTCGAAATCATTAATTAATAACGTGTTTATGCGGTCAATCACAATTAAATTCAAAAAAAAAATTCTCTAATAATGCTCATAAATAGCATATAAGAACCGTAATGAATAATTATGTACATTTTTGTACAAAAATTAGTTTCTTAATTATCAAATAAAAAAATTTTCACATCTATTTTACAAATATCATCACTGTAAATAATATCCAATATTAATATATAGGTTACGATTTTTTTTAATGCTATCGATACATCATCATGTAAAACGAAAGCAAAATATTACATGATGGAATCATATATTTACATTCATGCGATGCCTTCTAATTATAATAATTAAGATTAACATATATATATATATATATATATATATATATATATATATATATATATATATATATATATATATATATATATATATATATATATATATTCGAAAAGTCTGACATTAATTTGCCAGTTGGATATATGCATAAGCAAAAAAAAATTTCCCATAAAACGGTTTCAATTAAGCAAATGTGTGTAATTAAAATTTAAACATGTCCGTGTATTTCTTAATTAAATTTTAATGCTCGAAAATAAATAATAAGATAATTTTAATGAGATTTAAAAATACGGAGATATTGAAAATTAAAAAGTTCATATATTCGAAGAGGCCACACGATATCAATACAAATATTGATTTCAATGGCCCATATAAATCATATTAATCATGTCTGTTCATCATGATTGAACAAATTATTATAAAATTTTAATGATGCCTTGCAGAAAAGACACGATTCTTTCTAGGGTCCTCCTTTTCCTTCAATTGATAGTCCTGTTGGTTAGATAACGTGTTGTAAATAGATTTGTGTTGTAAACAGATTTTGTAAGACGAATATAAAAGAAATAGAAGAACACAGAAAATAAGAGAGAAATAGAGATTCTTATTAACGGCGTAAATCTGAATGTCTATACAACCCTAACATCTCTATTCTTTATGTAGGAAGATAAAGGGTACAATAATAAATGATCTCTCTTCCTATTTTAATGTTATAAGGAGTAATGGTAGTTCTAAATATTTCACAATAGAAAGAACAACACTATATATTATGATATCCAAAAAAAATTGATACTAGCTTATGATGAAATAGTATCAATTACTTCTAATACTCAAATTTGATACTGTTGGAGTTTCTGATACTATAAGCTTTTATGTTTGGTATCATATAATATTTTTAATAAATAATAATACGTAAAAAAGTGATTAATTTTTTAATAAATAGTGATCCTTAATAATAGAAAAGCGATAATCATACAATTAACTATTTTAACCAATTCGTAGGGTTCATAAAAAAATATAACGTCTTAAATAAAAATTAATACATGATCAAGGAAATGTGATGACTGTCCAATTAAACTGTTTCATAAACAATTTGTTAGATAAATAAAAAGTGATATATTTTAAAGAAAAAGTAATATTCAATCTAAATATTCATACAATTTGTAGAAAGAAAAAAAAATGATAATAATTTTAAGTAAAAGTAAAACTTGATCAATTAAAATAATAATATTTTCATTGAACTATTTTAATAACAATTCATAAGAGGATTGTTATTTTATAACATACTAATAAGAAAAAATTATAACATTTTATTTATAAAATATAAAATAGTACTCCCTCCATCCCATAAAAGTTGACACACTTACCTTTTTGGTTTGTCCCACTAAAGTTGACACATTTCCTTTAATACATGGGACCCACACAAAAACAATTAATTTATTCTCATGGACCTCACATATCACCTCTAATACAATTACTCACTACACATTAAATATTATTTCTCTCACTTCACTTTACTTCACTTTATATAAAATTATTATACTCCTTAATCTCCGTGCCCAAAAAAATTATACCAACTTCTATAGGACGGAGGGAGAAGTATATTACCTTTAATAATTAATAAAATATTTTATTCTAAAATTTAATTAAAAAAAGGGGAAGAAAGGAAGGAAGAATGCTGATGGCGTTAGGCGTGGAACGATTTGCTGTTTTAATGGCGTGTGAGAGAGTTTAAAATCAAAATTTTCTTACACAAATTATCTCAAAAATTTTAATTTCTCCGAAAATAGTCCCATAACTTTTAAATTCTCATCAAAACTGTTCTAATTACTTAAATTTTTTCAATTTTTCTAATTTTATGGAATGAAACTGAATTGGTGCTTTTACAAAGTTATGAGAAGAAATTGGTAATAAAAAATATTATTTTGGGACAAAATTAGAGTAAAATTGAAAGGTTTAAGATAAAATTTATTATTATAACTGTTATGGGACTTTTTCAAATAAAGTAAAATGAGATGAGACCGTTTATATTTTAAACTTGCGTGTAAGCCTATGTATATTCATGCTTCTCACATATAAGTTTAGTGGACCGCTTCTTGTTGGTTGGGTGTCAACCAAAGTCCCACATCGGTTAGAAATGAAAATGGCAATGAATTTATAAGTGCGGACAAGACTCTCCCTAGCATGAGACCTTTTGGTTGTGAGCCTAGAGAGCAAAACTGTGCGGGCCAGTTGGCGGCCCAAAACAGACAATATCATGCTATTGGATTGAGTTGACCCAGCTCCGCTCGGCCAATAAACCTAACACTTCTCACATTTAAGTTTAGTGGATCGATGAATAATCCGTTTCATAACTGAGATCCGTGATACAGTTTCATAATAATTTATTGATCCATAATAGTTTAGATGCAAGTGCCCCTCAAATCCATATTAGTTTATTGATGCATAATAGTTTATATGCAAGTGTCCCTAAAATCCATTATATTTAAATTCTTGGAGACGTAGATTGTTGAATAAATAATTGAAAACTCTAAATTTGCTCTGATCTATGCTTATTTGTTTAGATGTAATCGTGAACATATACAATGACGTGAAAAAAAAAATATATCACCCAACCATGTGGATAACAGGATATACGCATCTTTTGAATGATTAAAACATAAAAAAGAGAAATCTAAACTCTTGTTTCAAGAGTATAAGCATTGACTTCGTATAATTTAAATCCAACATAAAATTAGTTGAAGTAAAATTAATATATACCAACTCCATATATATATTAATAATGGGGGCTAGCTTGGTCTTAAAATAAAAAAGTAGGTGGATCTATAATTGTATAAATTAAATATAAATCACTCAATTAATTATAGGGCCTGTTTGGTGATTGTTTATTGGTTTTCTCTGCTATATAACCCCTGCGAATTCCCCTCACTCACATCACATTCACAGCCAACCCAATTGACAGATATATTTCATCTTTATAAATTTCTTTTGATTGAAAGTAAAAACATGTTTGCTTGGGGCTGGATATTTAACCCGCGTATGCCATCATTAAACATGTAACTCTCTTTATCTTTCATTGTTTTTCTTATCATTAATCCATGCTCTTCATTTCAGATTATCTATGGTTTCAGTCACTTAATATATATCAATTTCTCTCTCTCTCTCTCTCTATATATATATTTTGTTGACTTGGGTTACTGATATTCAAGTTTAAAACATAAATCGTCACATATCTTTTTACTTTATTCAAAAAAGTTCCAAAATAGTTAGGACATTAATTTTCAACTCAAATCCTTCAGTTTTTGCTCTGATTTTTTCCCAAAATAATATTTTTCCACTAATTTCGTTTTATAACTTTGTTAAAGCACCGACTCAATCCCATCCCATGGAATTACAAAAACTGAACATTTTTGAGTAAAAAATGATTATTTTTGTGAGAATTTAAAAGTCATGGAACTACTTCGAAGAATTAAGTTTCTTGAGATTATTTTGAATAAAAAAAATATGTATGAGATAATTTTAATTTTAATATTTAATATGCAGGTCACGTAAACGTGCGTAGAGATGATGAGTGAGCATGGAGGATATATAGCTGCCAAGTACAACATTTAATTTGTAATCCTCCTCTTAATGTTGTGATTAATTGTGTTTCTTCGTTTTTAATTCCATATTCCTCGTGATGTTATATATGTTGTTATCTCGTTAATTAATCCTCATGTATTAACGCTCAATAAAACTGCTTATGTTTTGTGTTTACTTTTTTCATTTTCTTAATAACCCTTTTTACCTAAAAGAAAGATAGGTACGTGTATGGATTGGTGGGACGTGTGGGGTGTAGTAAACAATTTATTTTTTTATAATTCTAAATTAGTTCAATTATATCAATTCGTGGCCATCAAGATAACCTTCAGTTATTGTATCTATGTGGAAGAAACCATTCAAGATCAAAGCCTCCTCAATCTCTACGCATTCACACACAATCAAAAGTATTTGGGAACGTCTCTCACTACTTAAAAAAAAAGGGTTTTAGTATCTAAATTTTAGGCTACTAAAAGCAAAATAATTGACACTAATGATCTTTGGTATCAAATTTCCTCTGATACCGATCCGATATTTATACGAGCGTTGCTAAAGACATAGTATCAATAAAATAGTCGACACCAAAGATATAGTCTTTGGTATCCGACTTGCTATAGTATCAAAGTTTTGTATAAAAAGTATGCGATACTAATCACTATTAGTTAAGGTATCAAAACATATGCTTTTTATGCTGTAAGATTTCTAATATCCATCAAATTACTGATACCTAAACCTTATATTCTGTCATAATGACATCCTTGAACAAATTATTATAAAATTTTAATGATACCTTGCTGAAAAGACACGATTCTTTCTAGGGTCCTCCTTATCCTTCAATTGATAGTCCGGTTTGTCAGATAACATGTTGTAAACAGATTTTGTAAGACGAATATAAAAGAAATAGAAGAACACATAAAATAAGAGAGAAATAGAGATTCTTATTAACGGCATAAATCTGAATGTCTATACAACCCTAACATCTCTATTCTTTCTGTAGAGAAGATAAAGGGTACAATAATAAATGATCTCTCTTCCTATTTTAATGTTATAAGGAGTAATGGCAGTTCTAAATATTTCACAATAGAAAGAACTACACTATATATTATGGTATTCAAAAAAAATTGATACTAGCTTATGATGAAATAGTATCAATTACTTCTGATACTCAAATTTGATACTGTTGGAGTTTCTGATACTATAAGCTTTTATGTTTGGTATCGTATAATATTTTTAATAAATAATAATACGTAAAAAAAAGTGATTAATTTTTTAATAAATAGTGATCCTTAATAATAGAAAAGCGATAATCATACAATTAACTATTTTAACCAATTCGTAGGGTTCATAAAAAAATATAACGTCTTAAATAAAAATTAATACTTGATCAAGGAAATGTGATGACTGTCCAATTAAACTTTTTCATAAACAATTTGTTAGATAAATAAAAAGTGATATATTTTAAAAAAAAAGTAATATTCAATCTAAATATTCATACAATTTGTAGAAAGAATAAAAAATGATAATAATTTAAGTAAAACTTGATCAATTAAAATAATAATATTTTCATTGAACTATTTTAATAACAATTCATAAGAGGATTGTTATTTTATAACATACTAATAAGTAAAAATTATAACATTTTATTTATAAAATATAAAATAGTACTCCCTCCATCCCATAGAAGTTGACACACTTACCTTTTTGGTTTGTCCCATTAAAGTTGACACATTTCCTTTAATACATGGGACCCACACAAAAACAATTAATCTATTCTCATGGACCTCACATATCACCTCTAATACAATTACTCACTGCACATTAAATATTATTTCTCTTACTTCACTTTACTTCACTTTATATAAAATTATTATACTCCTTAATCTCCGTGCCCAAAAAAATTATACCAACTTCTATAGTACGGAGGGAGAAGTATATTACCTTTAATAATTAATAAAATATTTTATTCTAAAATTTAATTAAAAAAAGGGGAAGAAAGGAAGGAAGAATGCTGATGGCGTTAGGCGTGGAACGATTTGCTGTTTTAATGGCGTGTGAGAGAGTAAAATCAAAATTTTCTTACACAAATTATCTCAAAAATTTTAATTTCTCCGAAAATAGTCCCATAACTTTTAAATTCTCATCAAAACTGTTCTAATTACTTAAATTTTTTCAACTTTTCTAATTTTATGGAATAAAACTGAATTGGTGCTTTTAGAAAGTTATGAGAAGAAATTGGTAATAAAAATATTATTTTGAGATAAAATTAGAGGAAAATTGAAAGGTTTAAGATAAAATTTATTATTATAACTGTTATGGGACTTTCTCTTATTCTAAAAAAAAAAAAGATGTATCACCAATCTTAATCTTTTTAGAGGATAGGATCCAATTTTTAGTTTCTATCTTCGCTAGAACAAATCCAACATCAACTCGAACTTTTCCCGTTGTATTTTGATCGGCCATTATTGCCTCCCCATGAGATTTCCAATCTTCAAGAATACATCTTCCCTCCAAGCATGCAACGGAACACCTCCTATTTCGAGCCAAGTAGCTCTCCATGGACTGAGAACTCTAGGATTTACTAGTTGACTTAGAGCATAGTTTCCCTCCTCTCTCCTACGCGACACAGGAGATGTCACACCAAAGTGGCACCGAAGATCCAGACCTGCCACCTTTAGCTTCCTCACCGCCTCCGGCTTCCCCCGTCATCGCCTCTGCCACCATCTCCATCACCTTCTCCGCCTCCACCTCCAGTAGTTCAGTCTCTGCCACCGACGCCCCCATCACCTTTGGTTTCTTCACCACTGCTCATGCCATGGCTTACTCCGCCTGATCCGTTCATAGACTCCCCACCTCAGGTATTTTTTCCTTCGTCGGACATTATTTTTCCGCCACCCATACCAGAATCTCCGTCGGTGTTCTTTTCTCTGCTAGACTTATTCCTCACGCCGCCGCGGAGAATTAGGGCAGTGAGGTGGGAAATTATGTGGTGTTGGGCAAGAGATTGCTTCAAATTAGGGTTGAGCGTAGAAGAGTACGGAGGGAGAAAGTTCGTACATCGGGGGAGGTGGATTGAGAGAGAGAAAGGAGGGCGGCGGCCGCGCAATCGATCTAAGAGAGTGTGACTCGATTGTGCAAATGGGTAGGCCCTAACGAGTTTAAAACCAAAAACATCCACACCTATTTACTTTTTTTTAAAACAGTCCCAAAATACTTAAAAGTTTTTTTTATTTAGTCCCACAGCTTTTTCAAAAGTTTTGATTTGTCCTATATTTTATTTTTTCTCCAAATTAGTCCCATAACTTTTGAAAATTCTCCAAAACCGTCCCAAATTTTAAAATCAAGATGATAAAAGGAGTGGATGGTACTTAGCAGAATTTTGGAAGATTCTAAAAGTTGGGACGGTTTTGGGGAATTTTCAAAAGTTATGGGACTAATTTAGAGAAAAAATAAAGTATGGGACGATATCGAAACTTTTTGAAAAGTTGTGGGACTATATCAAAAATTTTTAAGTATTTTGGGTCCGTTTTGAGAAAAGTAAAAAGTTGTGGGATGTTTTTCTTCTTAAACTAGGCCCTAATTAAATTCCTGGAAAATTGATATGTAATGTTTGTTAATATATTGTCAATTGCTGTATTTTATTTGATTGTGGATGCTGACAAATTTTAGGCATAATACTTGAGTTATTAAACTAATAATTTTGCAATTTTCCTGCTGTTGTTTAATTTAAAAATCATGTGGAAATAATTAATGTTTAAGCATCAAAGGTTATAATTATTTGTAGAACTATATTTGCTCAAAGTTATTGTAATTTAGGATAAGCTTTTGCCTATGGCTACAGGTGAGCGAGAAACGTTTGAAATCATTTTGAATTTGGAGTTAGTCTCATTTGAATCGGGTTTACGGTGTAAACCTTGTGGATCCTATTTAATTTAAACTCCTAGAAATACGTAGGGTATAATAGGATTGGAAGAGGAGACCACAGTGTGTTTAGGATGAGAAAAGACGCGGGTTCATATACTAAACTATGTAAACCGGATTTATAAAAGTGTTTGTGTTGAATTTATGTATGTCGTCACAGTACAGGAGATTCTCTAAGATTATCTCGGAATAACCGGCTTGGAAACCAAGAGGCAAGTATTATGTAAGGAAATAAAATAAATAAATAAAAACTTCATTTGCTACAGTTCCGGATCGATTTGAGCCGGATGTGTTATCTTAGTGCAGTTCAATTTCTGCTATATTCTTTTCCACAATCATTGGCGTTCACTTTGGCCATGTTCTTGTGCATATAATTAAAGCTATATCCCAAATTTTTTATATATATAGTTGCTAATTCTTATGACTCTTTTTGGCAGCTGTAACTAGATATGAAACTCTTCTAGGGTCCTTGGAGCAGGCTCAAGATTGGACTATAACGGAAGTGGGAATTATTCTTCATTTTACAGATGGTATATATGTTCTTAGCTAACCGACACAGAAGCATTTCTTGGTTATAGCAATTCCTCTAGATGCACTTTCAATATCATAACTTTTGTCAAATTCGATTTTGGTCCTATATTACTTAAAATTTTATGTTTAGTCCTGTAGCTATCTCAAAATTTTAGATTTCGTCCCAAAACTAATTTTTCGTCGCAAATCGTCCCATAACTTTTGCCAAATTCGATTTTGGTCCTAAATTACTTAAAATTTTATGTTTAGTCTTGTAGCTATCTCAAAATTTTAAATTTCATTCCAAAACTAATTTTTTGTCGCAAATCGTTTCATAATTCCTGAAAATTTTTCAAAATCGTCCAAAATTTGGTACAATTTTGAAAAAAATTTAAGAGTTAATTTGGGATGATTTTGATGATTTGCGACGAAAATTAGTTTTGGGATGAAATCTAAAATTTTGAGATAGCTACGAGACTAAACCAAGAATTTTAAGTAATTTGGGGCGAAAATCAAATTTGGCAAAAGCTATGGGATTGAAAGTGCGCATTTAACTCGAGTAACTTCTACAGAGAAAAATGCACTTTTGCTCTGTACGAAGGAGTTCATTTTAGAAAAAAGTCCTACAGTTTTAAATAATTGATCCCAAAAGTTGTGTATTTTTTCATCCATGAATCATCGAGTGAGACCAAAAGTAAAACTTTTAAGACCAATAAGAACTAACGGGATGTTTTTTGAAATGAACCCTTTTGTACGGCCAAATTAAAATTCATTTTTCTCGAAATCTACATATTGGCACTTCCTAATGCTTATCAATCTCCATGTTACTGTTTGTTTACTTTTTTTTAATATTGTTATGTTCTCCGGAAAACTAAAAAGATCATAGCATGTCGAAGAAGCACCGATGTCTAATAGCAGACTATTGTTTATGAATATTCGTCCTTTTTATCAATTCATCGAAGCTTTTCATTATTAGTCTCATTAACTTTTTATTTTTTAATTTTGGTCCTTGCAAAATAATTTTGAACTTATAGGACTTGCAAAAACGTTTGCAAAAGACTAAAATTGTAAGTTTTACAGTTTAGATCTCAATTTATTGTGATAGAGTTTCAAGGTTTGGATCTAAATCTTCGTTTCCTACAAGTATTGTCAAACCCATCTTATTTATAATTCACTGAGATCTGATGATATTCATCATTTTAGAATTCTAATTCATTAATTTCGAAATAGCTTATGAATTCATATTATGAATATATGAATATGAATATTTGTTATGAGATTATAACGACGGAAAACTGATGTGATTATCAATTGTTGAGTTTGTCAAATATAAAATAAAGGTATTCTGCTTGTCCCACATCGGATGAGAGATCAGAAAAGAGGTTTTTAATTGCAATATAAGGAGGCCTTTATTCTGATGTTAGATACACCAAGATAAAAAGACACTATAATCTTTATACGCGATTCTTTTATTCCTTTCTTGTATTCTCTATTTGAGAATTGGGAGAAAAGTTGGGAGTTAGTTAAAGATTTGTAATAGTGTGGTAGTTTTCGGGTCGGGAGAGAGAAGCTTCTGTGTGATTGTAATATTTTTCATATAGTAAGTATTTTCTTGAATTCGTGGTTTTTTCTCCGATTTGGAGTTTCCACGTAAATTCCTTATGTTGTTCTGATTCTTTTCCTTTCTCATTAATATTTTGTCCTTTTCCCTTTAAGGATGAATGCTTTTTCCCAACAAAGTGGAGTCAGAGCCCGGTTCGGGCACTTTTAAAAATTCTTAGTATGCTCTATGATTGCAGCGTAGTCTGATCTTCCACATCAGAAAAGATTTTTTAAGAGACGGTTATTCATTAGGTTAGGGTAAGGCAAAATATGTCTTCAATTAAGTTTGATGTCAAGAAATTTGATGGTAGAATCAATTTTGGGTTGTGGCAAGTACAAGCGAAAGATGTGCTGATACAATTTGGGTTACACAAGGCTCTGAAAGGAAAGTCAGGTTCAACGGATGGCACAGGAAGTTCTGGCAAAGATTCTAAAAATGGTGGTGATGAAAAGAGTGATGAAGATTGGGGGGATTTGGATTTGCAGGCTGCAAGCATAATACGCTTATCATTGGCTAAGAATGTCCTTGCTAATGTGCATGGTATTTCGAATGCCAAGGAGCTATGGAACAAGCTTGAGGAACTATACCAGGCAAAGGGTATCTCAAATCGGTTGTACCTGAAGGAGAAATTTCACACGCTTCGAATGGAAGAAGGTACACAAATCTCAGATCATCTAAGTACTCTTAATGGTATCATCTCTGAACTAGAGGCAATTAGAGTGAAGATTGAAGATGAGGATAAGGCATTGAGGCTTATCTTGTCTCTGACACGTTCCTATGAGCACATGAAGCCAATTCTGATTTATGGAAAGGAAACTTTAAATTTTGCTAAAGTCACAGGTAAACTTCTTTCTAAGGAAAGGAGACTGATGAGTGAAGGACGCACTACGAAAAATTCAATAATGTTGGCGAGTGGCAATGGAGGAAGGAAGAGGGACTCCAAGAATGTGGTTTGTTGGAAGTGCGGAGAACCTAGGCATGGTGGAGGAGCTAATCGAGGTGGAGTTGATACGGCAAACAACTCCGAGTCTAAAGCTAATATTGTGGAGGATTTTCTCTGAGGAGAAAATGAACACCCTCATGACATGCCCAGTTGTCATGGAAAAGGGGTGTAGTACTGTTAGCAGGGCCACAAGTTTGCACACATTGACTTGACATGAATGCGTGTGGTGGAAAGGTATATCGATGGCTGATGGACTTCTAGGGAGGCCAAGAGCTGGAAGTTGCACCATAAAGTTTCAGCAGGTATTTTTCGATATGTTGCCGCAAGGAAATTCTTAGAATGGATTATTCTAAGTGAGTCTACTCATATGGTAGAGTAGGATGATTCTTAGGAGATTGAGAATTGATTGTCGGTAAAGACAATGAGTTTTATTTTGTTTTTGACATGGTGGAGATTGTTGAGTTTGTCAAATATAAAATAAAGGTATTCTGCTTGTCCCACATCAGATGAGAGATAAAAAAAGAGATTTTTAATTGCTATATAAGGAGGCCTTTATTCTGATGTTAGATACACCAAAAGAAAAAGACATTATAATATTTATACGCGATTTTTTTATTCCTTTCTTGAATTCTCTATTTGAGAATTGGGAGAAAAGTTGGGGTCGAGAGAGAGAAGTTTCTGTCGATTGTAATATTTTTCATATAGTACGTATTTTCTCCGGTCCGTGGTTTTTTCTCTGGTTTGGAATTTCCACGTAAATTCCTTGTGTTGTTCTGATTCTTTTCCTTTCTCATTAATATTTTGTCCTTTTCCCTTTAAGGATGAATGCTTTTTCCCAACATCAATTACTTTTGAACTAATTAATATTTTATTAATTAAATGGCTCCGACTTGATGCATGATGCATCGTTCGGTTTTCATTCATATGATATTAACTTGATTGCACTATTGAGCTGGGGCTGATCTACTATCGGGCAGTCCCGGGCTCAAGCCCAGGGCTGGCCACCAAGAGCCTATTATATTATAGGTAAATAATTTATTTTTTAAATTTAGCCCAGTTCAAAAGTATTTTAAGTTCACTCAAAGGAAGCCCAAAAATAAATATCTCTTCTCAAATTATAAATTCTATGAGCTCATTATAATAAATATTAAAAATACATAATTAGAATTTTTTATATATAACCCTTCATTGGTTATTTATTTTTTATAATTGTATAATTATTATTATTTTAATAAATTTAGCCCATCCCAGTTAAAGATGGTCTTTTTTCCATTTTGATCGTCCCACCCAAAGGGTCCCCTTTTTTTTTTTACACACATGGGACCCCACACACCTCCTCTAATACAATTAAAATATGGGGTCCACACTCCTACTAATACAACTCCCACTATACATTAAATAATAATACTCCTTAATCTACGTGCAAAAAAAACAAAAGACCCTCTTTTGACGGGACGGAGGGAGTATACTTTATCTCTAATTTGGCGAAATCCATGTCTTTGTTTCAAGATCAGATATCAACTATATTACACTTTTTTTTCATAATTATTTACTTGTGTAGAATTATTCACGCCACCGTTTGCCGAAGAAATATGTACAAAAATTATGTTGTAAATAATTATTCACTAATTGTGCAAAATTATTCACTGGAGGATTATTCACTAGTTTGTTGTCACTGTTTGTTGGAGAAATGTATAGAGAAATTATGTAGTGCAGAATTATTCGCCAAAGATGGAGGTTTTGATTAATTTTGAATATTCTCTTTTTTACCAGTTGTGTAGCAACATTTTTCAAACTTTTTAGAATGAACAATTTAGAAATGCAACAAAATCGGGAAATGATATGATTTTGTGATCTGGCGGTGCAGTAATTAAAACAACTTTATCATTTTGATAAAATAAAGTGGAAAAGTAATACGAATATAATTTTGTATAGTAATAATTTAAGGCTGGGTATCCAATACTCCTTCTGTGCCATTTTCATCTTTCCATTTCCTATAGATTCGAAACTTAAGAAAAGTTGCTTTCTATGGGTAATGTAGTTTTTTTTTAATAAACAAATTGTAAAGTATGTATGTGTTTAAGGAAGGGATGAAATTTTGAAATTAAAGTGTGTTTTGAAACTAAAATTTGCCAGATAACGTCGTGCCAAATTAGTTCCCAGATACTCTTTTTATTCAAATCTACCTTTTCGCTATGATGGAGAAAATGCTCTAATTATGTATTTTTAGTTGTGTGTGTGATGTTAAGCCATAGATAAATGTGTCTCCAAAGAGTATCAGTCACCACACAATGAATGAATAAGTGGCTTACTTCTTCCTCGACCGATCCACGCAATTTGCAATCCTTAGAGAAATTATGATTAAAGGCCCACCTCTGATACCGGAAAATTGGAGATTTAGGAGGTAACACAAGAGAATACTCAGATACAATTCCCCACTCAATGGAATCCTCCACAAGTTCGGAATAAACTCGTCGTCTTATGGAATCCACCAAAAGATTAAGAGAAAATTAGAAGAAATCTATCTTCTAGATAAGAGTAAACACTCTAAAATAACTTATATTCTCACAAATTTTCTCATGCAAATACAATGGAATGATGCTCTATTTATAGGAGACATTACAAGACTCTAGAACACTCATGCATTAAACACTTGACTCATCACTAACTAGATTCAGGGATTAATACTAATTTAGTCCTGTATTTTTAGCAATGGTCCTTTTTGGTCCCTTATCTTTTGAAATTTCTTGATTTCGTCCCGTAACTTAATTTGGGGCCGATATCATCCCACATCTTGTGGAAATGCTCTGATTTAGTTCAAAATTTTGAGAAATGCTCGGCAGACAGTCCCAAATTTTAGAAGCTTCGAAAATTCTTGCTAAGAAGCCACCTCCCCTTTTGCTATTTCCAGATTTTCAAAAATAAAATCATTTTAAGCCTTTATATACTCAATTTTACCCCAAACTTTCACTATTCTTTCCGTTTTCAAAATAGACCTAGTCTATTACGACCATATCAGGCCCAGCATGCTTCCGTACATTAATTAAATAACATTAGTCTTATAATTAGCCAACTTAAAACAGTAACAGTACCTTTTTATACCGTTAAACCACCGGGTATATCCGGAAGGTTTTGCAGCTGCTGCTCACAGCCAACCATGCACCCCGCAGTGTGATGGTTCGATCCTGTTCCTTCAGCGGACCTCAGCTTAATCCTGGTTCATTTCCTACACTGGGTGTACAGGATGCTGCTATTGTTTATCGTAGGAAATTATGGAGATTAAGGTTGCAGACAAATGGAAGGTTAAATGTGGGCAGAAGCCCAAGATTATTTATTTATTGAATGAAAATATTATCACACACTCATACTACTTAAACAAGAGGAGAAGACTCCTCTAGCTACCTATGGTAGCTGAAATCGAAACAATCATACAAGAAAAGAAAGGAAACTAATACAATGTTTATTTAGAGAGAAAACATATGAGAATGGTCGATGCCTTTTGCTTTCTCAGCTCTTCTATTTATAGAGGTTTTCGGATGTAAAATTCGGATTTCAAAGCCTCTCTATTCGTGCTGATGTCACTGCTTACATTATTGTGCTGACGTCACTGCTTACGCTTCTCTATCCATTGGCAGTTGTCCTGCAATCATCTTTTGCTCCTTTCGAAAGGTCACATGATCCCTTACCCCTTTGAAAAAGTCATTCGACCCTTACTTTTTTGAAGAGTCATCTTCTTTGGTATCCGAAGGGTCACCTGGCTTTTGGGTATTTTGAAGAGGTTTTGCCCTATTTTTTTCTCGTTCTTCTTTTGCTGGAAGGGGTCCAGTATTCTTGTTCCTTTCTATGCTCAATTGTACCCCTTTTCCAAACTCTGGTTCAGTCTGGATGGGGCAACTGGTGCATATCCTCTCCTTTCACTTTCCCCGGTGAATCATACTGCAAAATTTTTGATGAGTTTCTCTACTTATCGGCAGCTTATTTTTCCAGAGCAGTTTTCTCTTCCCTTCGAAAGAGTCTTCCTCATACTTTGTCTTTTTTCCTGTTAAGGTGTTTAACAGGAAAGATCCGTTCTCCGTGTGGTCTTCAAATTTGAACGGGAACTTTACTTAGCCCATTGCCTGGAAGTAGGCATACAAACCCCTCGCTCTTCAAGTAAAGATTTGATCCTCTGAGTAGGTTGAAACCAGGATTGGTTCCTTTCCGGAAGGCTCCTTGATGCTATTTGCAGCTTTAATGTCTGGCCTTCGTAGCTTGATAAAATGAAAGGCCTCATGTCGGCCTATCCCAACTAGTTCCGGAGCTGCACTAATGAAGTATAGCTCCAATGGTTCTCTCCTGGTCAAAGTATCGTTGTCTGATCATACCTTGGACACTGCATCCCCTATCCACTTTAGTAGCCTTGAAATTTTTGGGAAGCTTGGCGCCATGGTGTATATTGAGGCTATTGCCCCAAAGCTGAACCATTGCTTGACATCTTCTGGATTCGACCCAGACCTCATCCAGACTCGGGGATATTCCACAAACACATCTATCTGGTATTTCTTCAGACGAATTCCCTGTCGTGTGTTCAATTTCTCCCAACTGGCCTGGTACTCCTGCTAATAAAAAAATCAGCTAAGTTAATACCAACCTTAGCAGTGCCTGTTATAGGACTAAGGTTGATCTCTCCCTCTTTTACCCCAGAGGTGCTGGGTTGACTCTTCTACGCTAGATGTGACTCCAGAGCCTCGATTTTTCTTGGACCAGTTCTTCTTTTGGAAGTTTCGATCCAGAACTCGTGCTAGGGGTACTTGAATCCCCTGCTTCGGGTTTAGGGCCCCGTTCCCTAATACACTCCTTTTGCTGATTGTTCATGACTGCCGGAGTAAAGACACTTTTATTGTCTCGAATAGACCCGCATGGCTGCGGATACAATCTCGTATTAGATTAGACACTTTGGTCTCATCTTTTCGTGGTAATTTTCCAGCAACGTTAACATTCATTGCTAGAGTCTCGTAGTCCTTTTGGAGTACCGTAAGGAGGTCCATCAAGTACTTGGATTTCATTAGGATGGAATCTATTTCATCTCCTTCCATCTCTCGTCAGGAAATCTGCCAAAATATTTTCAACAGATTTAATAATGATAATATTAAAATCATAATATTGGTATTCAGCTTGCCATCTTAAAAGTCTAGCCTTTTCTGGTTTTGATTCAATTTATTTTTTAGAAAGGCTTTGACACTCATGTTATCGATTTTAAGAATGAATTTCATCGCAAGAAGAAATAATGGCCATTTTTTGAACGTTTTCCGTACTGTAAATAATTCCTTCTCATTGATGTGTCACCTTTTTACCTCATTCTCTGCAAAGAGCCCACTGCAATATCTGCATGGCACTTCTCCTTCGGATGTGGACTTCATGAGAACTACTGCCTACCAATGGTCACTGGCATCTGTATATAGTACCAGATTATCCTCGTCATTAGTAATAGCTAACTTCGGGAGCTTCGTGCAAACCTCCTTTAATTATTTAACCATTTTTCGGTGTGATTCCTCCCATTTAAACTCGACATCTTTCTTCAATAGATGACTAAACACCTTTCTGTATTGCGCTAGATTGTTGATGAACATTCCAACAAAGTTGACAACTCCTAAGAAGCTTTGGAGTTATTTCTTGTCCTTGAGATCTTCAGGAAATCCTTGAAAATTTCTACAATGTGTGGTTGTAGAATAATTCCGGACTCATCAATCTCTACTCAAAGAAACTCAATCTTCCTTGTTGCAATTACTGTCTTCTTTTCAAAAAGCACTAATCCTTCCTTGTGATATACTTCTGAAAAGACTTCCAGATGCGGCAAATGCTCTTTCATATTCTTTTAGGCTATGAGGATGTCATCCACATAAAAGAACATGAATGAGAAATAATCTTTAAAAAGATTATCCATCTTCCTTTGGTATATCTGGGGTGCATTTGCTAAGCCCATGGGTATGACATTCCAAATATAATGACCCTGTGGTGTGGAGAAGGTTGTAAACTTCTTGCTTCCTTCTTCCATCATAATCTGGTAAAACCCAGATTTGCAATCGAACTTTGAGAATACCTTGGCATTCTTGAAACAGTTGACCAAGTGTTCCCTACTTGGTATGTAGTATCCGTCAAACTCCAAGATGTTGATTCCTTTGTAGTTGATTACAGGCCTCGGCTTTCCCCGCTTGACTTATCCATGATTTCGAACTAGAAATCCTGGACTGCTATATAGAGATATTCCTGGTGAAATCAACTTAAGGTCTAGATTTTCTTTAAGTATTTACTGCATATCCTTTCGATCCTTTTAGTTCATCAGGATGGGCTAGTATCATACGAACTCATGCTCCTTTCCTTCTTTTACTTTGAGTGAGGCTTTGAGTTCATTTTTGTCCCACCAGGCTAGAGGATCCTCGTTGAAGTTCCTCTGTATATCTTCTTCTTGACGTCCTCCAAAGATGTTTATTCTTCGATTGTGACGTCCTTTTGTAAATTTTCTCCCAAGCTTGCTTTGAGAAGGTGATTGTATTTTCTTTTAGGTTCTCCATCTTCCATCCTCATCTAGTCTCAGTTCTCATTTGAAGGACCGTTTCGCAATATTTTCTTCGATCATTCATCTTTGGATGACTAAGTTTTCCTTCATTATCACCACGCTTGCTGTGAAATCTGATTGGCATTTTTCTTTGAAATGCATTATGCAGTCTTGGTGCGATGATCTTATGTTCATAAAGAGTTTTGAAAATAAGCCTCATTGTAGCGTTTTCTTGGGTAAGACGCTTGATTGTCTATAGAAAATTATTTCCTAACAGAATATCCGCTCTGGTATCGTGAAAATATATTGGTGGAGTTTTCACCTTGTACCATGGGGTACGATTCACTCCTCCGATCATGATTTCTACTGGCTTGGTTCCCCTTTTAAGGATTAGCACCCTCTGTGAGAAATCCTTTCTAGTACCGTTGGCAAATCTTCGCCTGAGCCTTTAGGGAAGACTCCTTCCCTTGCTATGCAGATATCAGCTCTTGAATCGATGTATGCCGCAAAATATTCTGCTCGATGCTCTTTATATATCATCCATACGGTGATATATATCGAAAATGGGCTGGTAGTCATGGGTAGTTCAGAGCTTATAACCCCGAGCCTTTACTAGTAAACCTTGTATCTCTTTCCCTTGACCGTGAATTTCATTCCATCTTGCAATCGTTCCCTAGGTTTGTGATCCTCGAGAAACTCCAATACCAGCACTAGTTGTTTTGGGAATCTTCCTGCTATCCCCTCTATGACTAGCTCAAGTTCTCCGAGTTTGAGTTGTCCTTGATACCTCCCAGTTGTTGGTTGTTGGAGGTAATATAAGACGTCACAAGAAATAGAGTTTTTCTTTTTAGTGATGTCGAATATTACTTCGACTCCTCTCCATCCTTCTGGGCATTTCAGTTTACCTTTAGTTGTGAACTTTTCTGGTTCCTGGATCACCTCCACGATTGGTTTCTTTTCCCATCTTTCACTGATCATTCTATCTTCTTGGAAATAAATCCTTCTCTGCTCGAATCTGAGGCTATCTTGCCTATTCCAAACTGGCTTATCTCTGATTGGCAAATCCATGTCATGGATTGGCGGCAACTCCATTATTTCTGGCCTAGTTGCGCATGCAACTCTTTCAAACACTTCTGGTATCTCAATATACTCCTTCATTTGGAATAGATCAGAATGATGGGTGTTGGACAGAGCATAAGAGATACTGTATGTGATAGAGTAAGGCTTATTCCCTTCTTTCATCAAGTCTTTGTTTTTTAATCTTGATGAAGGGTGAGTGCCCTATTGAAATCTCGATCCGCCAGACTGTAGGCAATCCTTGGGTAAATGTAGGATACCACCTTTCCTGTGTACAGGTTTTCTGAGAGTCCTCCTAGGCATGCATCTCTCATATTCTTAATCCTCTTATCAAAGATAGCAATATCGATTGGTGTATCGATTCCTTCTTTGAATGTCGCTTTGATGAGGATCCGAATGGCTCCAATATGGACCCAAGACATGGTCTTAGATACTTCTTTCGGGAGCTTGTAGAGTTCCCTCTTGATCTTATCATAAGGAACCAATTGTATTTTCATCATATTTTCCGTAAGCTCCATAGAGATGGTAATTTCCCCTTCGGTTACCTTATATATGATGTTGTGCTTTCTCTTTTTGAAACTGAGAAACCGTTCTAATCATCCCACGGTGAATCCGTCATATAGATTGAGTCTTGGATCCTCCTTCATGATTCTCATAAGAGTCCTATGAAAGATGGATGTCTGGGAAATGAATCCAGACATGTCCTCTTGCATCTCCTGTATGAAGTTTTCTTCTTCACTCCGACTCATCTTCAGATGATTCATCTTGACTGAAGAATTCTTCTTCATAGATGCTTTCTTCTGAGGGTATATCTTCAAACTGATATACCTGTACCAGATCTTGAAAGTAAACAGCTTCCTCCATTTCTGGAATGGTTTCAAACTGTCGTACTCCTCGCTTCTGGTTTTCTGGGCAATCTGGTGAGATATGTCCTCTGGCTCCACACATATAGCAGTTACAATCCTTAAATCTTTCATTGGCTCGTGTGGGTGCTCGTCGCAATGTCTTTCTTGTGGGAGTACTCCCTGTACTCTTTTGGTTTGATCTGAGGAAGAGGCTTGACTTTTTGAACTCCATCTTGTTGGTCCAGACCTTTACCCTAATTTATAGCTTCGAGCCTTTTGTTTAGACGGATCTTGGTCTTCTAGACTTCCATACTCTGCTTCTTTGAGTGTAAGGATGATGTTTCTTCATCATTTTTGGCTTCATTGGATTTCTTCCAATGATGGTTGGAAGATCATTACTCTCGCAATATAAGGGTACTGTCTTATTGATTCCCCTTAATCTCTTGTAGTTTTTGTGTAGTGATGCTTGATGACACCACTCTACAATCTTAGCTTTGAGGAAAGACATTCTTCTTGCTATTGAATCCAGATCAAATGGTTCATATTCTCTGATCAGCATTTCTCTCCATGGGCTTGGAATCTTGGCAAAGAATAGGTGGAATACTTCCTCCTCCTTTACCTTTGACTTATATCTATACTCGGTTAAGAGTTTGATGTACTCATTTACGTGACAGATGTCAAGTAGTTCCAGGCTGTATAGGCTTTCCTATACTTCTTCTTCTTCTCTTCTTTCATTCCTTCGAAGTAGCCTATTCCGATGAAGTGGACCTTAAAGATCTTGGTCATGCGATCAACAATATTACCAACGTCTTCGCCTTCCATGGCCTCCTTCTTGACTTTGTCTGAGAGCTCCTCCTAGGCGTACTTTACTGATCCTTCCAGGCTCATGGTTAGGAATCTTATAAACCCTTCTTTATCCAGCTCCAGTGCACCTCCTACAATCTTCATTGCATTTGTCCACTCATCGATCTGGGTCTCCCTATTCTTGAAGTCTAGAGTGTCGAGGTTTAGGATCAACCCGAATGGATTTATCGATTCAAGATGAGACCGACTATATGGGGTGTTGTGTAGATTAGATCCTCGAACTCGGCTTGCTCCTGTTGATAATCTCATCGCCTTCATTTTGAAATTTCCTTGGTTCTGGGATGTCTCTTCTTGTCTTACTTCATGAACTCCATGTGATCCAGAAGTTCCTTCATTTTGGCTCAGATCCTGTCGGGTTTGAGGAGCCTGAGATTGTTGTTGAGAGTTCGAAGTCTCTCCAACATTCATTTTTAGATATACAATAGTTAGTCTTTGGAATGACTCATATAGATCTTGTAGATCCTCAAGATTCGCTCTTTCCATCCGAGGATGTGGATTTTCCTCGAAGGATAGCGATCATCTTTTCACTCTCCATCTTTGGCCTTGTGACCTCCATTGTCTTTCCCTTTTGGTGTAAAGGGGTTCTATTCCGAAGGTTGGTGGCAATCTTCCTCCTAGTCTTCTCTCCGTCACCTTGGTTTTCAGGGACTCTACTTGCTTTATCAACTTCCTGATGAAGTCGAGTTGTTTGTTCTGCAACGTCTCCATCTTATCATCTTGAGGCTGATCTCAAATATCGTCTTGGACATATTTTGGCAATATTCTCCAAAGAATTTTACCGTCTTCTGTAGTTCTCTAAGATCTTGGTTCATCTTAGAGTTATCTGCCTCGATCTCTTTCCATTCGGTCATTTTGACCACCATGAAAAATGATAGGGCTTGCAGATCTCTCTTGGATCTTGGTTTAGTCGTCTTCTCCATTGTTCGTGTCTAGGGACACGTCCATGGATCTCGGTGAAACTTTGGAGTTCCACTATGTTTCTTGACATTTCTTTGGAGTATCTTATTTCCATATGCCGACTTTCCTCCAAATGTTCTTCCTCGGTGTAGTTGGCACGAGCATCTGCCAATTTCCATCTTCGGTCGAAACTATCCCAGAATCGGTCATCGGCCTCATCTTTCTTTTCCGCAATTTGTCTATACAAAATATTGTAGTATTATTGTATAGAGCTGCTCGTTTCATCATATTCAACGGACCAGTAGGCGCAGTTGCTCTAGTTTTGAACAGGGCTTATAATCCTGTCACTCTCGGATGTCAAACTTTCGTTCGAATCCATATTTCTTTGAAACTCTCCTCTCGTTATGTGATATAAGTATAAAATAATTTTTTCATTCCATAAATAAACCTAGGGCTCTGATACCATTTTGAAGCTTGAAAATATAATGGAACTTGAAATAAAATTGAAGTATAAGGCTATGTTGTGAAAGGTGCGTTGTTGAAAGGGGTGTTGTTAATACTTGGCTTGAATATAGCAAATTCTACCTTTTCCAGCAAAAAGGACCATTTCAGCGCAAATTTTTAGAGTTATGGGACTATTTTGGTAACTTTAACTTTTCTAGGACTAAAAGGGACCATGGGCAAAGTTGCGGACGAAATCAGTTTTTTATGCCCTAAATTCATTTGACCATTTTAAATACTTCTTTGACCCCTAAAACCCATGCACAACATTAATATAATAGTTAATATAGTAAATATGCTGATTTGACCAAGAAATGATAGTTGGAAAGGCACCAAAACACTTCAAATGCATGAATTGGCAGATTCTCGATAGCATCTGCCACCTTCCAAAAAAACGAGCATAACTCCTTGTAAAAAATTTCAAACGACTCTCTATTTGATGCATTGAAAACTAGACTGATAGGACTTTCTATCTATATATTTTTTACTATCTAATTCACTCCCGATCAGCCGCAGTAATTTTTCAAACATACCCCATGTGTGCTGAAAAATTTTCCGCATCACCCTCTTTCTAAATATTATCACTTTTCAATAAAAATATTACTCCCTCTGTCCCACTGAAAGGAGTGCATTTTGTTATTTTATTCGTCCCAATACAAAGAGTGTTTCCTTTTTTGGTAAATGTAATCCACACAAAATAATTAATATATCTCCATGGGACCGACACATACCACTAATACACATACGTCCATTATACATTAACTATTATTTCTCTCTCCTACGTGCTAAAAAGAAATGGCCTCCTTACAATGGGACGGAGATTATTTTTTATTAAAAATATTACTCTCTCCGTCCAACTTTAGTTTGCACCCTCATTTCGGCACAGAGATTAAAAAATTGATAACGTTTAGGGATATTATGGCATTATTTGGTAAATAAATAAATGATAAAGTATGTTATGTGTGTTAGGTAGGGGTGATTCTTTGGTAAATAAAGTGTATGGGGAAGGGTGATTGTTTGGACTTTTTGCTATTTTAAAGGAGATGCAAACTTTTGTGGGACAACCTAAAATGAAAAGTGTGTAGGGATGTCAACGGGCCGAGTTTGGGGCTGGTACCCCACTACCCAGACCTGACCCATTTTAAAGTTGCCCGCCCCGGACCCGCACGGGTCTTATTTTTTAGACTCAGACCCAAACGGGGCGGGTCGGCCCCGCCCCGTTCTCTTTTTTTATTATTTTTTATTTTTTAAATTTTTTTATTTTTTTATAATTTTATGTGCACTCTTAAATCACTATCTCTCTCCCTTCATCATTCTCCATAACTTCAAATAATAATTATGTTAAAAAATAAAAATAAAATATAAATAATAAAATAATCATAAAATTAGTAGTAAATTAATAGAATTTTTAATGAATATTAAAATAAAAAAATATAGTAAATATATTTTGTACGGGTCGGGTCAGGCCGGGCCGTGTACCCGCTGGTCTAAAGTAATACCCGGACCCGGCCCGTTTCAAAACGGATCTGGACCGAGCCCAAATTGACACCCTTAAAAGTGTGTCATCTGAAAGGAAACGGATAGAGTATTATTTTTTTATTTTACTAATAATTATTCATTAAATAATTTAGTGCACCACTATCACTTTTCATTAGTCTGATTATCAGTCTTTTTGTAAGAAGGTCACACACAAGCATTTGTTTCGCAATTAAATTTCTGTGAGATGGTCTCATACAATATTTCTCTCGACAATTAACTATTTAATTTCAGGATCACTTTTCACTAATTTAATTATCAGTCTTTCCGTAAGACAGTCTCAAACAAGTGTTTCCCTTTGCAATTAAATTTGTGTGGTATGGTTTCGTATAATCTTCTCCACAGTTAACCTACTCCCTCCGTCCCAAAGATATTGACACACTTTTCTTTTTGGGTTGTTCCACAGAAATTGACATATTTCCTTTTAAGGAACATGAGACCCACACAAAAATAATTTATTTATTTACATGGACACACACACACATCACACTCACCACTAATACAACTACCCACTACACATTAAATATTATTTCTCTCACATCACTTTACATTGAATTATTATACTCTAATCTTCGTGCCCAAAAAATGTGTCAATATCTCTGGGACGGAGGAAGTATTTAATTTTGGCAAATTATCCTATGCACCCAGGTCCACCGTGAACCCACTTTCAAAATTTTATACACTTATGAATAAAAAAATATACTAATAAATAAAAATGTATATATTTTATTAGCTAATTTTTTGTTAGTTTTTTTAGTGAAAAAACTGAATGTAATATATATATATATATATATATATATATATATATATATATATATATATATATTAAGAAACACACATATTTGAGTAAAAATTTAAACGGAAAATTTTCAAATAAAGGCCCATTTTTTTATGTATGTGTCAAATTTGGACTTCATTTTAGAAGTGTCTCATTTGAGGGCTTGAATTTTTAATTTTTTTTTTCAAAATAAGGTTTATTGTAATTTTTTTTTCTGAATTCAATATATATTATAGAATAATACAATATTTTAATAAAAACAATATATATTCAATATAATGATTTGATTTGAAAGTGTATAATATATTTTTTTAATAATTTTGTAGGACTTGAAATGAGAAATAAAATTTATAGTAAGTCTTAAAATGAGAAAGAAAATAAAAATATAAAAATGGGGTCTTAATTTGATAAATAAAAGAAATAAAATTCAAATCTTAAATTAAAACTTTCGTAAAATATGTATTAAATTGAGACTTTTAAAATAAAATCGGGTCTTTCAATGAAAATCTTCCAAATTTAAACAGATACATGATCACCCATATAATATGGGATGCATGTATGTTGCCGCCTCAACCCATATATATCGCGCGCTGGTACAATTCTTTGAAATCTTTAAATCCAAATAAGGAGAAGAACATCGATACTCGGATATTGATCATGGCGGAGCAGGAATCCCACCCAAATCTTCATAAACTCGTAACACTCTATTCGATCTTCCAATCGTTCTCTTCAATTCTTTCCGTTGCGCAATTATTTATTTTGATTTTTAAGCGATTTTGTGAAGGCGGATGAGCCCAAGCTCAAGTACTTGGGATTCGTGCTGGTTGTGGTCCTCTATGCGGCTTCAATTGCTGCAAAACTCTTCAATTTTGCCAAGGAGAATTCGGGCCCCCTTAAGCCCGCCGTTAACACCGCTGAGAACACCGTTACCACCGTTCTCGGCCCGATTTGGGGAAAATTCCACTACGTTCCCATTGAACTCCTCAAATTTTTGGATCGTACGGTATGATATTTTTGTTTCCGCGAGTAAAGTTTTGTGATTGTGGGTGATTGGTTGTTTGTTCTGTGAAATTGTTTCTCCTAATTGTGATTAGGGTTCATCAATTAATGTTCTGGAGGAGCATTCAATTGATTCAAAATGTATTCATCTAGGTCAAGTTGTTTAATTTGAAAAAATAAAATAAAGTAAATTATTCCCCTGTTTATTAATCTACTATTCCCTGAGCATGAGTTTGTTGAAATAATTTTCTCGAGAATTTAGGTTCTCATTATTGGAAGCTTGTACAAATTCGAATGTTGTGCAATAAATTCTTCAACTTTGCATTGCTTTCTAAGAAGTTTGTCACTTTTTTGTTGAAATGGATTTAGTGCAATACCAAGGTTGAAAATGTGGAGATAATGTATCTGCATTAGCAAATACCATATGGCTTGAGGTTGGGGTTAATGCCTATTAGATTGAGAAAAGGTGGTTCCTGATTTATGTTTCTTTTATTTGTGTGCAAACAACTCCGGATAGATTCTGGTAAATAAAGCAAGAAAACCACACTCACTTCCGGATTCAGAAATGAAATTAATAGCTTCCAAACCCACCCCAAAGGTGTAGTTTGCTGTTGTTGTTACCTGTGGTTACTGTATCTATGTTTCAAACAATTATTTTTACTTGATCAAGCCATTTTCCTTATCTTCATCTAAGAATAAGAAAATTTGCCAACTGATTCTTGCATATGCTTTTTGGTTCATGAATCAAACTTGTAGCTTCTCTATGAACTAAATTTATCAGCCCTTTGCCCTTTCTAATTAATTTCTTTAAACATGAAAGCGTTTACGTGGTTTATATTTTCTTGTTAAGTTGTTACATGAGCATGTGGATAGTCAAGTTCATTCTTTAATGGTTTCAGGTCTGTTAATGAATCTGGTTTCCTTTGTTACTCTTTAGTGTCACAAGTTATCCAACTTTTATTGATGTCAATCATGTTGCATGTGGAGCAGTTGGATTTCACCTTCAACCTTGTAAAGATCTGATTGAGAATCATTATAGGTGACTTGCAGATTGAAAACCAAATGGATTTAGGAAGCAAATAACTATTGAGAAATCCTTTTTCGACCCGCCTCAAAGGCTTAGTTGTTATTCCCTCTAGTTAGTTTATAATTTAAAATATTTTAGACTCGGTTCAATTTCCCAATCTTGATCTAGGCTATTTTTTCCACTAATTCTTGTGCTTTTTGGTTCATGAATCTCCTAGAACAAATTATAGCTTGTCTAAGAACTAGATTTATCATCCCCTTGCTCTTCCATTTCTTTGAACATGAAGCTTTTCCATATGATTTAGAATTAGAATTTCTTCTTTTTTGTTATTTATGGTTATAGATAGTCAAGTTTGTAGATTGTATCCACTACTTTTAATGGACTGGTTTCCTTCGTTTTATGACTTATGTATCATAACTCCTCCAAATTTTATACAGGCTGATAGTATTATAAGGGACCAGTTATTCACTTCTTTAATATGGATTTCATCTTTAACCTAATACATGTTATTGTGTTAATCATAAATGACTATGGCCACAATTTATTTTTTACAAACCTGGGACTCTTGCAGATTGACAAATCGGTGAAGAGAGTGCATAAGCGTGTTCCAAAATCTCTAAAGCGCGTATACAGAAGAGCATTCAAGAAAGCTAAGAAAGCTCCTATTGCTGCTCGTTCGGTCATGTTTGATGTCAAGAGCGCCGGAATGGTGGAAACTGCATCAGGGCTTGCAAAGACAGTATATGACAAGTATGAGCCTGTTGCCAAGGATATCTACTCCAAGTATGAACCAGTAACGGAGCAATACGCTGCACATGCTTGGCATTTCTTGAATCAGTACACCCTCTTCAATCGAGCAGCCAAAACCGTTACTCCAATAGCCAGTTATTACTCGGAGAAGTACAACCAAAAGGTTCAAGATTCTGCAGAGAAAGGGTCCAGGGTGGCATCGCGTCTTCCCCTGGTTCCGACTGAAAAGATAGCTAGGGTACTCAGCAATGGAAACATCGAGACTGAAAAGATAGATAGGGTACTAAGCAATGGAAACGTTGAGCCCATGGTGGAGGCGGAGGTTTCCCAGGAAGAAGCTGTTTCAACATAGAGATTTTATATCAATTCCTCGGTAAGTCAAATAGTTTAAGTAGAGTTGAATGGGTGATGGCATTCTTTACTTGCCTTCTTCCTCGTGTCTTTTATTCGTGGTTTTTAGCAATTCAGTTTGTCTGTTAGAAGATTATACATTGATCTCGAACACGATTCAAATTCACTCACAAAATTATAAATAAATGTAAAATGTAGATATGCAGAAGAATCCATTCGAGTCTTGGATCTTCAGTTTCATATGGTCATGCACAATTTGTGATACAAATAAACACTAATATTCTCCAAAATCTTATTACGAAATTAATCTTCATTCATATCAACAGTTCGTAAATTTTGGTCGGTGTATTAAATGCACTTTCAGTCCTATAAGTTTTGTCAAATTCTATTACGGTCCCAAATTACTTAGAATTTACGATTTAGTCCTGTAGTTATCTCTAAATTTTAGATTTCACCCACAAAACTAATTTTTTGAGGCGAATTGTCCCATAACTTATGAAATTTTTTCATAATTGTCCTAAATTTTTGGAATCTTCGAAAATTTTATGGGTCCTTTTTTTATTGAAATCGTCTCATAACTCCTGAAATTTTCTAAAACAATCCCAAAAAAATGACCATTTCTGATTGAAACCCAAAAGTTATGGGACCTTTTCAAAAATTTTAACTCTAGGGATGAAAATTGAAATTTTCAATAGTTGTGGGACGTTACCTATGAATCTTTAATCTTTGGCGAACAGTTGTGTGAGACTGTCTCACAGGAAGACTTCAGCGAGACGGACAAAAAGTGATAATATTTTAATAAAAAATGATACTCGAATTAATGAAAAGTGATAGTAATGCGCAGTGAATTATTTCATGAACAGATAGTATAAATAAAAATTGATGACATTTTAAAGAAAAGTGATAATATGTTTGATAAAATGTGATGACATTTAAGAATAAGTAAAACGACGATCCCACGCAAGTGTCGCCCTTAATCTTTTGTATTCGTTGATACGTGATCTCGTAGTGTAGAGTTTGTTTGGAGTGGATTGAATATTGGGTGACAAAATCAACTAATGAAACATGAAAAAAGGAAACAGAACTTCTTCTATATTTGATGAACTCAAATTTCTCACAACCCACAGTTTATAATATTAGAGACGACGAAGTAAGTGATTGTCTTTACAAATTGAATCTCCATGTATTTATATGGATCAGCTGCTCTAGGGTTTAGCTAACTATCCTACATGTGTTCAGTGGTCCCGTCATTGTTGTGCACGAGCCCACTGTTCACCAATTTGATTCAAGTGTCCCATAGAAGCATTTATTCTATTAGAGGTAAAAATAGCATTATTCTTTCTGGCGTGCATGACTGTGGAGAAAATATCAATATTGGTCCTGTAATTTATGTTGAATCCAATTTTGGTACTAAAATTTTTTATATTTTTTTTTTAGTTTTTTAATCAATTTTAGTCTTTTGCAAAACTTACGGGACCGGAAAGTCTTCTAAGTTTGTAAACCTTTTGCAAAAGAATTAAAATTTAAAATGTAAAAGTTATAGGACCAAAAGTGAATTTAACCAAAATTATAGGACTAATATTGATATTTCTCCTAATTTTAGTTCTATATTTTTTAACTTTTCTATTTTAGTTTTTTCAACAAAAACTTTTCTATTATAGTCCTGTAACATTTTACGTTTTCAATTATGGTCCTTTTGCAGAAAACTTTGCACAACTTAGAGGGCTTGCAATAACTTATAGGACGTTGTAAGTCCTGTAAGTGTTAATTATTTGCAAAAGGACCAAAACTAAAGTGAAAAGTTACAGGACTTAAATCGACTTAAAAGACTAAAATGGAAAAAAAATAAAAAAATATATAGGAATAAAATTGAATTTTAACAAAAATATGAGAAAAAATGATAATATCTCCATGAGTGGAGATATGAGAGTAGAGTATGAGTGCGCCGTTATTTTGCTCGGGTGAAGAGATTCCGTTTCTTTAGCCTTATCCAAAGTTTTCCTTTAGCATGGATCGTCTATAGGCTCTGCTGCTTTTTCTCCTGGCTTTAGCCTTCGGCCCAACTCATAACAGTATTTTTATTCAACATCTATGATTAATGAAGTCATTACTCATTCACATGATTTCCGGTGTCATTTCGTGTATTGTTTAATATGATACTACTTATGATTTATGATACTACATACATGATTGACACATCAGCTAGAAAATAAAATCCAATCATAGTCTTTTTTTTCTTTTTAGGGTATAGTAAGTATTCTCACTTTTCTGTGTGTCAATCATATAACAATGTAGTACGGAAGATGATACACTTAAATAGCATAGAGAATACGAATTGTTACTCATAATTGCTCAGATTGCTAAAAGAAAACAATAATAATGTAAAGTAAACATCACTATTATGAGAAACTAGTATAGTACCCGCGTCTTAAGCGGAGTTAGAGAATTTTATTTTGAATAGAGAAATTTTATTTTGAAGTTAAAACATTTATGCACCCGAATGTACGGTGTACCTACGTTCGAAATGTATATATTCATAAATTAAAATATACTAATGAACAAAAACTTATACACTTTAATAGGGAATTTTCTATTAACTTTTTGAATGTAAAATCGAATATAATAAAAGTTATAAATTTATAATTAAGAAAAATATATACCATATTGAATAAAAATTAATACATATATATAGGTGCATGTGCGGAGTTAAAATTTTATTTTAATATTTTATTTAATAGATATAAAATATATTTATATTTAAATGTACACTTATATATTGTACATATTGAATGAAATATAATAAACTAAAATTTATAATCAATATTTTATGTTTTTTTAGAGAATAATTAAAATTTTTACGTACTATATTTCTTCTACTCTTAGTATTAATAATGTGATTTAAAATACACTATAAAAAAATTACCTTATAATCCAATTTTAATCAAAATACTATAGAACACCTTAAATAATATCACATATTTTCAAAATACACAAAAAAAAATTTATATCATTCATAATATGTAATGCACCTTTTAATTGAACATACAACAAAATTTTAAAATAATGTACTCCTTCCGTTCCGTTTCAAACTTTACATTTGTATTTTGCACGTAGATTAAGGAATGTAATATTTTAATGTGTAGTGAGGTGAGAGAAATAATATTTTAATGTAAAGTGGGTATGTGTATTAGTGTGAAGCGTGGGGTTATGGAGAGAGAAAAAGTTAATTTGTATGGGTCCCATCTATCAAAAAAGGAAATGTGAAGATTGAAATGGGACGTTCAAATTGGAAATATGTAAAAATTGAAATAGGACGGATGGAGTATATAAGTTAAAATAATCATCAAATGATCTCTTGTAATGAAAATTTGATTAATAATAAAATTTTAAATAATATATAAAATTAAAATAATCGAAACCCTACATTTAATTATATTATCATTATATATTTTTTACAATTCAAGGGTGACTAAAAAATAATTAATTAATTAAAAACATCAAAACAAAACAACAATTAATAAAAAGAATAATAAGATTTTAAGTTTTTAAATAATATAAAAATACTCCTTATAAATCATAGAAAGTATGAAGTGTAGAATACTAAACAAATAAAATGGAAATTAATTAATTAATGCTTAACACTTACACATATAAATTTATGGTAGAAAATAGAAATTCTCTATAATCACAACACGTGTACTTTTTAAAAAGTTAAATAAGGCAAATACTTGTGAATTATATGTATTAAGATAAGATTATCACATTTGTTCCTGTAAATATGTGAAAATTTCCATGACCTTTAACTATTGTAATTCTCAATTAACTTTTTTTTTTATTTTGATCCTTCAAAACTAAAATTGGACAAAATAGATTTAAAATTGAAAATTACATTAAAGGACCAAATGCCAATTTGACATATTTACATTAATTTCACCAAATGTGATCATTTCACAAACAAATGTTAATACCCAATATTATTCAATACAACAAAATTGCTCTATTTTTTCACCCAACCTAAAATATTCATAAATATATTTCTTTTCTCCTTAATTTTCCAAAATACTCTTCATTTATCTCACTTTATTATACATTTAAAAAGAAAATTTTCTTAAACTCCAAACAAAATACATGCACATATTGGTCGGAAGGAGAGAGTATTTATATTCTTGATTTTTTACATAAAAAAATAGCTTTCTTAATGAAAATTTTATTACTCTCCCCATCCCAAAAAATCTTCACATATTTTTGTATGTGGATTCAGAAAAGTGTTACTTTTAGAGGTATTTTGGTTTTTCTTATAATGAATAAATGATGATTGCTTGTTCACAATTTTGTATGTGTCCCCAAGTGTAGGGAATCAATTGTAGCTCAGCGTGTGACCAAGTAAAAATACCGAACTCAAGGGATTGGCGTTAAATAAGATACACACTAACTAATTCGCACCACTAATAATTAAGACAAAGTAACTTTTTCTGATTATGGAAATTATTAAACTAATTATGCAGAAAAATAAAAATTGAATAAAATAAATAAAAATCACAAATCACAAATAATCACAAGTGTTTCAAGAGAGAAGACAAGATAGCTCTAGGAAATCCAGTTTAAATTGGTCAAACTAAATCACTAGACAATCGGTTAGAATTCCTGTAGTTATTATGAAGGCATCACGTAATTATGTTAAATCTCTCTCTTAAAGTAAACTTAACACGTAAACTTGGTTTAAACCCTTGGATGCAGAAGAATAATTCCTACTCCTTTCTAGGTACTTCATGCTAAATTTCTAATAGGTTAGAGCATTAGACTTCTCTTTATAGGTACTTAAGAATTAATCCTCAATTCCCACCTAACAATCTAAGAAACCAAATTCTCTAGAATGGTAATTAATAGATATATTAAGTGTCCAATATTAATTTTCTAATGAATAAAGGTTTTACAGTTAGATCTCCTTTACTCATAACAGATAGACAAATATAACTACTTTATGGTACAAGCAACAAACATAAATATGCATAAGACAATGGCATATCATGAATGAGGGCAGACCATATAAGATAAAAATATAAGTTTTAAATTCAAAGCATTAATAAGGGAATAAGTATACTGCAGAAATTCAATCTAGTCTAGGTCATCAATTCAAAACAATTTAACCTTCAACCCTAAAACTATCCAGAAAAGTACCAGCCCATGGTGTTATAAGCAACAATCATGTCTATGGAATGAAACTTACCCATGAGTCTATAAATCAACAATAAGAAATTAAAGAAGGAAGAAAAACCCGAGTCTAGAATAATTCTTCATCTTCTCTTTCCGTCTTGATGACCTCCTCTGTTCTCCTTCTCAAGTAGCAAACACCGTGATTGAGGGTGATAGGTGAAAGGTGGGTGTAGGGTAGAGATAGATGGCGGAAGGTGATGGGTGAAGATTGTGTGGCCCAAAGAGTGTGGTATAGAGTTATTTGGTTTCTTCACACTTTATGTGGTGATGAGAATAAAATATATATAGGTGTGAGAATGGAATAAAAGATAGGAAGCAAAAGGATGTGGGATCTTGAAAAATCAGGAAAAATATAATTATGGAATATATGGATGGATATTAAATTAGGAAATAACTTGGCCACCAAGAAAATAGGAAATAGAGAGTAATTTTTGTGAATTTTCGGAATTCTCGCTGGCAGCTACGCGACCTCACGATTTTGAGCTTAACTTCTTCATCCAAATTCCGATTAAAGCAATTCTTGCGCTCATGTGACCCTCTCTTCCTTGGATTTCTATCCATATAAAGAACTCACAAAAATTCCAATATTTGAAGAGCACGAGTCGTGCAGAAGTGGCACGAGTCGCTCTAAGTCGGAACAGTTTGCGCGTCTTCACCGTTTTGATCATAACTCCCTCATTTGACCTCCAATTGAGGTGTTTCTTAAGTCAAAATGACCTTCTCTTCTGTGGATTTCCAATCATATATCACACGAAGAATTTGGACTTCCACAAAGATACAAAAAATTATGCAAAGAGGTAGAGGAGTGCATCGGTCCAAAACTGAACGAAACCGAACCGAACAGAATTTTGAAAATCGAACAGTGAATTTAAAAAAAAAAGAACCGAACCAAAATCGAAATATTAGAAAAACTAAACTAAACCGAATCAAAATTTCAGTTCGATACGGTTTTATAACCGAATTCACCGAATTAACTGTAAAAATATAAAAAAATATAGCAAATAAAGCATGGCAGACCTAAAGGGGAAAAATTATTCAGAGTTAACAGAATAAATATTACTGGAAAAACATTAGAATACTTGGAAATTCCACATTCTGGAAGAAAGCAACAGCATGATGAACAATTCTTATTGCCTATCAACTTCAAATAAGATTTATTTATTTTTTTAATATAATTGGAAGAAACAAATTCTTCAAGTTCTGTTATATTTGATGAGGGAAAAATATATTCAGTTAAAAAATTCACATTGGGTTTGTGCCAAAAAAATAATAATAATACATGTATGGAAATCAAAATGAATTACCAATCGCATCATCGCCATTGGGTTTCTTCTGGAACCAATTAACATTCAAAAGAATCAATATCTAAAACCAGAAATAGAAATTAAAACAAATAGGTGTAACAAACAAATAAAGGGGCATTTGTAGAGAAAGAATGGTGGGGATGGAGTAAAGCGAGAAAGGTAAGGGAGAAGGTGAAGGAACCATTGGCTCTCTGCGCAGGTGGTCGGCGAGCCTACACCGGTGGAAGGCTTGAGCCTAAAAACAGACGAACATGCCCGTGCGACTGCCGACTGGGTGGGGTTGTGCCATAGTGGGTGGGACAGCGATCGTGTGGCCAGTAGCGAGACTGGGAAAGGTCGAAGACGGACGATCTCGGCTGGGTGTGGCGGTGGCTTGGCAGCGCCGCAACTATCTTAAGATGGAGTCAGACGTGAATTGAAATGTAAAAGGAAGAAAATAAAATTAAGATTAGGGATTTAGGGCTTTATATGTGTACACTCAAAAATCGATTCGATTTCGGTTTTGTCAGTTTTTCAAACCCTAAAACCAAAATCGAACCGAATCACCAATTTTGTATATTTTCAAAATCGAAATCGAACCGATTTTTAAAAAATCGAACCGAATTGATCGGTTCAGTCGGTTAAATCTGTTTTTTCCATTTTCTGCTCACCCTACAAAGAGGACATGCGTTTTTAAGCATTTTTTCACAATTTCACTCTTCATTCCAACTTTGCACTTTTTATCCGTTTTCCACCTAAAAACATGAAATAACACCTCAAATGCACCAATATATTAAATATATAAAAATTAACCATTTAGTGCTAAAATACGAACATAAATTCTACAAAATGATGCTAAATCGAACCTTAAAATATGTAGATTTTCACACTAAACAAACCTCCCAAACTTAAGATGTTGTTCATTCCCGAACAACGAAATCGAACAAAGAAGAAAGATAGTGTGTAAATCAAATGGAAAACAAAGGATATGACTACTAGGCCATTTAACATACAATTGTCATTAACTCCGGTCATGGACTCTCATTACATGCAATAATTCATTCATAGCATACAAGTGAAGACAACTACTACCAATTAAAATTCTCCATCAACTTATTCTCACAGGAAGTATATCACTCGCACTCAAGTGTAGAAGATGTACACTTATATGGTGTTTACGCTCAAAGTCAATTCAAGTGCATGCGTAACCATAAGTTTTCAAATGTCTCAAACTCTCCACCGCTAAAAAGTATTATTCGACAATGGGATCAAAAAGGACTTTTATTTTGATGTAATGTTGGCTCTTTGATTAAGGTAGGAAATATATGGATAAGTGACTCAAAACTCAGATCAATCAAGTGGCCATCTATCATGATCTTTCATTCTTCTTACTCACTTCAATTCAAGCACATCATCCTCCTCAACACTTCTTTTTTCACTTTCACGCACAACATATACATATATGTTTTCCTTCCTTCATTCTTCTCTTGAGGTACCAGTTTCGGGCATTACCTTACACATCCTCTATAGGGCACCAGTTTCGGGCACTACCCTAGGGTATTTGTTTTAATGGAAAGCTACTCCATGAATTTCCTTAAGATGCATTATTAAGCTTAATATCTGTTACATTACCAATGTCATTCCTTCCCAAACTATTATCAAGCTCTATCAACACACTTTGAAAAATCATTAATTATCTTCTAGAAGGACATTCAAGGCTCAAAAGAATTACTCAAGATACTCAAAGTGGTTATTTCTCGTAGGTTGTCAAAGAATGAGATTTTAAGGCTCAACGGAGCTAACTACGGATAAATAATCATATGGTAGGGAATTATTTAACTAAGTGACTCATAATAATCAAGGATGGCCTTAGATCATTTCCCATCATCTAACATAACATGTGGTCTCAAACAAGACAAAAGGCAAGTTTTAGAATACACACACAAGAACGATACTCACCAGAAAGAAATATCATGTGATTATGTACATGATCTAAAGGTTCAAAATCTCACATGGATTTTTAACAAGTAACAGAGCACTCTTCACGGTAAGCAATATCTCACAAGTATATATAAAACTTCATATTACAATATAACTTAAGTACAATTCCTTCATCAATTTTAAGTGCATATGAATTTCTGGCAGAAATCTAACAAATAAAATCAAACTACGTACATAAGCAGAAACTCAAACCATAACACATCAACTACTCAAGAATCAACATAATATCCCATAATAATTAAAATAAGGAATCGAATGCACCTGATGTTTCTCCTCCACCTCTTGCAAGCTCCTCGAGTTATCCAACTCGGTCAGGCGTAGGCCTCAAATAGAACTCACTTCTTTTTCAACTCCAATATCCTTCATAATCATTAAAGCTCAAATACATCTCATCACCAATCAGAACTCATCAGTAAAATCAAAGGAGAAACTCAAATATTCAACCAAAAATTAAAATCACCGCTAATCTAATAAACAAATAAGACATACAAGACACTTGGAAAGTCGTAAAAAAATTCGAAAGATCGAAATAAATTCCAAAATTTCTAAAAAAAATTGACCTCCAAGCATCATACACAGAGCGAACATACCTAGGTGCGGATGGAACAAGGGAAGAAGATCACACCTGCCCAAACTTAGACGAAAACGTGAGTTGAATCTAAGTTTCAAAGGATGTAGTTACCTTAAGTGTAAGCACGCACCTTGAGTATAAATCACCTAGCACAAGATACAAAACAAACAAAATAAAATAAAAGTATTAAAACGATGGGTTGCCTCCCACCAAGCGATCTTGTTTAACGTCGATGAGCTCGACGAAAATCAATAGGCTCATCGAAATGGCCATGGATATCTTTCATCCCTGCCATCGTACTCTAATCTTGTACTTCTTCATCAATCATGTACTTGTGGCAAGGGATGGTCTCGTTGGCATTCTTAAAATTTATCTTTACTTTGCCAACCATGTTTTGATCATATCTCATCAACCTTTCCATTCTACTCCACCACTTACTCTTTCTTCTAATAAAAATTCTCAACTTCTCTTCTAACACCTTGTCCATAAGAACATGAGAGGAATTATTAGGTAATACAAAATCAATAAAAACAGTATCATCAAATTCAATGCAACTTAAAGAATTTAAAGATTTAGAAATGCTCATTCCATTCTTCAAGTCATATTTGGTTGCTTCTTGACTTTGCTCTTCTTCTTTATCTTCTTCTTCTGCCTTTTTCTCCTTTATGTGCTTGGTAACTTCCTCCTCGAGTGAAAGAAATCGTTCATTCTACTTTAGTTCCTCAACTCTTGCTTCTTCTCCTTTTAAATCTCTGCAATTATTTGATTCATGTAAGCATTCAAGGAATTCAAGAGAAAGCTCATTAGAAAAATCATCAGTAATAGTAGTAGGAAGAGTAAGAAATTCGCATAGGCTTGTTTCTAATGGATCCTTAGATAGGATAATGGGTAAGCTCTCCTTAGCGATTTCCTCTACTATGTCAATGCTTTTGCACTCTTCAAACGACAACTTAGGACCTTCAGACTGCATTCCACTGCGCAATGAAACAACAGTTTCTTCCTCAAACCCTTCTTCAATCTCTACTCTTTCCTCTTGTTGACGTAGTTAGAGCATAAGCAAATCCAATATCTTTTGTCTCTCTTCTTGTTCCTTCTTCATCTCTTCAAACCAATTTTCAAATTCATGAGAAATTTTGATTGAAGTAGAATAAGTGTTCTCTTGATGAGGTTGATATGAATTTCCATTGTAAATACAAGACCATTCATCTTCATATCTGACTTGATTGTAGTATTGAGAATGAACTTGTTTCATTGGAAAATCATAATCATAGTACCTCTCATCAATGTAATATGGAGGAGGAACCATAACATTCTGATTTCCATAGAATTGCATATCTTGTACCTCGAAAATATTTAAAGTCAGAATATGTTCAAATAAATAAATAAAAATAAAATAAAGCAATAAAAAATCCTAATTAAAAGTGATAACAAATAATTTAGTGATTTCCTATTTAAACAATCTAATCCCCGACAAAAACGCCATTTGCTTGTTCACAATTTTGTATGTGTCCCCAAGTGTAGGAAATCAATTGTAGCTCAGCGTGTGACCAAGTAAAAATATCGAACCCAAGGGATTAGCGTTAAATAAGATGCAAACTAACTAATTCGCACCACTAATAATTAAGATAAAGTAACATTTTCTGATTTTAGAAATTATTAAACTAATTATGCAGAAAAAAAAATATTGAATAAAATAAATAAAAATAAAAATCACAAATAGTCACAAGTGTTTCAAGAAAGAAGACAAGATAGCTCTAGGAAATCCAGTTTAAATTGGTTAAACTAAATTACTAGACAATCGGTTAGAATTCCTGCAGTTATTATGAAGGCATCACGTAATACTGATAAATCTCTCTCTTAAAGTAAACTTAACACGTAAGCCTGGTTTAAACCCTTGGATGCACAAGAATAATTCCTACTCCCTTTCTAGGTACTTCATGTTAAATTCCTAATAGGCTAGAGCACTAGACTTCCCTTTATAGGTACTTAAGAATTAATCCTCAACTCCCACCTAACAATCTAAGAAACTAAATCCTTTATAATGGTAATTAATAGATATATTAAGTGTCCAATATTAATTATTCTAATGAATAAAGATTATACAGTTAGATCCCCTTTACTCATAACAGATAGACAAATATAACTACTTTATGGCACAAGCAACAAACATAAATATGCATAAGACAATGACATATCATGAATGAAGGCAGACCATATAAGACAAATATGTAAGTCTAAAATTCAAAACATTAATAAGGGAATAAGTATGCTGCAGAAATCCAATCTAGTCTAGGTCATCAATTCAAAACAATTTAACCTTCAAACCTAAAACTATCTAGAAAAGTACTAGCTCATGGTGTTACAAGCAACAAATATGTCTATGGAATGAAACTTACCCATGAGTCTATAAATTAACAATAAGAAATTAAAGAAGGAAGAAAAACCCGTGTCTGGAATAATTCTCCTTCTCTTTCCGTCTTGATGATCCTCCTCCATTCTCCTTCTCAAGTAGCAAACACCGTGATTGAGGGTGATACGTGAAAGGCGGGTGTAGGGTAGAGATGGATGGCGGAAGGTGATGGGTGAATATTGTGTAGCCCAAAGGGTGTGGTATAGAGTTATTTGGTTTCTTCATACTTTATGTGGTGATGAGAATAGAGTATATATAGGTGTGAGAATGGAATAAAAGATAGGGAGCAAAAGGATGTGGGATCTTGAAAAATCAGGAAAAATATAATTATGGAAGATATGGATGGATATTAAATTAGGAAATAACTTGGCCACCAAGAAAATAGGAAATAGAGGGTAATTTTCGTGAATTTTTGGAATTCTCGCTGGCAGCTGCGCGACCTCACGGTTTTGAGCTTAACTTCTTCATCCAAATTTCGATTAAAGCGATTCTTGCACTCACATGACCCTCTCTTCCTTGAATTTCTATTCATATAAAGAACTCACAAAAATTCTAACATTTGAAGAGCACGACTCGTGCAGAAGTGGCACGAGTCGCGCTGGGTCGGAACAGCTTGCGCGTCTTCACCGTTTTGATCATAACTTCCTCATCTGACCTCCAATTGAGGTGTTTCTTGAGCCACAATGACCTTCTCTTCTTTGGCTTTGCAATCATATATCACATGAAGAATTTGGTCTTCCACAAAGATACAGAAAAATTATGAAAAGAGGACATCCTTTTTTCAGCATTCTTTCACAATTTCACTCTTCATTCCAACTTTGCACTTTTAATCCGTTTTCCATCTAAAAATACGAAATAACACCTCAAATCTACCAATATCTTAAATATATGAAAATTAACCATTTAGTGCTAAAATACGAACATAAATTCTATAAAACGGTGTTAAATCGGACCTTAAAACATGCAGATTTTCACACTAAACAATGATAAAATATTTTAAGGTTTGAGTGATATCATTATTATATACTCCATCCGTCCGCCTTTAAGGGTGTCATTTGACTTTTGCACGTGGATGAAAGAGTATTATTATTTAATGTGTAGTAGGTAGTTGTATTAGTGGAGGTGTTGGTCCCATTTTTTAGTTGTATTAGTGGGTGTGTGTGGATTTCATATGTATAAAAAATAAATGAGACCTTTGGAGGCGGACACTCAAAATGAAAAAATAATACCCTTGAAAGCGGACAGATGAAGTATAAAGTTTAAGAGGGATTAATTGTTTTATTTTTTTTTTTTACTATTTCAGAAATGTGAAAGTTTATTTCTTTTTTACAGTAAATATGAAAGTTTTTTTTTCGAGAGTATATTAATACCCAACACACTTTTTAAATAAAAGATAATAACATCCTTATCAATTAAAATAATATTTTTGAACATATTTGAATACTTAAGTGGTCAAAAGACCCAATGCATGAGAAATTATGAATTCGGTAAAGTTATGTAACATTTCTGTATTTGTTCCTTTAATCATTGTAATTTTAGATGTTTTTTTTTTAACTTTTGATCTAAGAACCAAAATGGTATGCCGTAGCCGGCACCTAAAAATAATAATTTGTAATTTATCGAGGATAAGTACATATCGAATCCAAAAGAATAATCGAACTTAGATTAAATTTAATGTGTTTTTAAGAGTGTCAGGGGGATTGAATTAAATAATTAAATTGTAAAAATATAAAATTAAAATAAACAAATAAAATTAAAATCTGGTCAAAAGATTTGATACCGTCCCGTATTCTATTTCACATTAATCAAAATCCTAAAATTTCAACAAGTTCATAAACTCAAATCCTTATGTTAATTATACGATCAAATTAACCCGAAATATCCATAAGATTAATAATCTATGATACGACCTCTACATTAAACTATCCTCAATCGACCTAAAGTGGTTTAAACCTAAGAGTGCATTAGGATTTAGATATTAGGACTATTAGGCTATGAAAACAGATTGTGAATCATACAACCTAAATTTCGTGATTTCAAGAGGTATTCCCTCACATTGCTACTCGATTCACAATATTATAACAATTACGGATTATAATATGTAAAATAACTAATGAATATTCAATCACAAATTAAGTGGTCAATGTAAACAAGCAATTGAAAATCTAGATTTAACATCAAAGTCAATCACAAAATAAATTCATAAAATAAGTTGGTAATTTAGCTCAAAATAAACATGTAAATTATTCTACAAAGGTTCACAATCCTCAAACTAGTAACGAAATTACATATTAAAAATTAAATTAAAATAAAATAATAGCACCGTGTTCTTCATGATTGATGTTCTTCCCCCAAGCAGTCTCCAATTTCCTTGCTTGGTATCTCCTCCAACGTGAGTGTATGATGCGTGGTGTGCCCGCTTTGGTCTTGTTTTGCCCTTTTCTAAAAGTATCCAGAGAATGTATCTCTCACCATGATGAGCCATCAATTTTGATGGCGTAAAATCCTCTCCAATTATGGTGATTTATTTTAACTCCTTGACATGCTAAAATCCCTCATTCAAAATATTGTTTTTTATAGCCTATTTACACGAAATAAAATAATCAAATTATATATACATATAGAAATAATTCGTAACTACACTAAATAATTCACAACTCACATAAAAATATATATATAAATTCATCTAAAATAATGAAGTAAAATTACGACTTATCAAAAATTTTAATTTAAAAAAAAAACTAAAATTGAACAAATAAAAAAGAATTAAATTAAATTTAAGAATAGCAATAATTAAATGAACAAATATAAATTTTAGCATACTTAGAAAACCAAAAGTGATATAACTTTTACATTTTTTCCTTATTTGTTTGTTATATTACATTTTTCACTTTTCAAAAATAATAAAAGTTTCAAAATAAATAATCTCACGACAAACTAAATTTTCAAAAATGTCTCTTTTACCTAACAATAATTATTTATTACTTAAATATACAACTTTACTCTTAGAAATCAAATAAATGTGTCAAAAAGACCTAATTTGGTATTTACATCAAAAGTTGAAGAGCTTCCTAAAACTCGAGGGGGTTTAAAATATTATGGCAAATACTTGTGGGAATCGAGTTTATGTTATAAATTATTTGGTCTCCTTCATATATATTTAGCTAGGTTTTAAATTAAAGAGGGATCATAGAATTTAAAAAGGAAGACAATGGGATTTACTGTTAGATGAATGACACATAGGAGAGACATGAGGAAAACTATATCTTAAGTCAACCAAGGAATTGGATTTCTTCAGCCATGTGTCATTCTCATTCAATAAAGAGATGTTACAAGAGATGTCACACCAACGTTTCAATAAGGAGATGTTATGGGTTATTTCATACCAAAGCGTCACGCGACATCCCGCCACATATACTAACTTAAATATTATTTCAATATGGATGAATTATTTAATATTTTCATTCTATAATGAAATAGATATTATTTTCTATACATTTATTTTAAAATTATTTCAGCTCAAAAAAATAAAAATCAATATAGTAATTTCCTTACATAATTTAATTTCAACCTCCATGCTTCATCAGTTAAAAATAAAAATAAAAAACATAAAAGAGTCCCGAAATATAACTTGGATGATTTTAATAAATAAATCTCGAATAATAATTTAATGGAATTAAATTATTTAAAAGAGAGAGAAATGATAAGTAATAATGAATAAAATTATCAGCTGCTGGTAATTCCCACTTTCTAGTAGTAGTTTCACTCCATTCTGCCTTCTCCTCCGTTCAGCTCAAATTCAAAGGTTTCCATGGCGAATTGTTTGCGGATGCCCATGGCTTCATCTCTCTGCTGCTCATCTTCATCACCTCTTCCATCCCCTAAACGCCGTAGTTTCGGTGCAATCAACAGCTCTAAGATTCCCATGTCTCCTTTTAACCCTAAAGACCCCTTTCTATCGAAGCTAGCTTCTGTTGCTGCCACCTCTCCCGACTTACTCCTCAACAGACCCAAAAACTCTGATACGCCGCCGTTTCTTGACGTGTTTGACTCCCCCCAGCTCATGGCTACCCCTGCTCAGGTTTTCTTTTGGTTCTTCCCTTTTTTCCGCCTCTCGATTATGCAAAGTTTATGCAGGATTAATTAACTCTCTGGCTATTATCTGCTATCAAATTATATACTTAATCGGAACATTCGGGGTTAAGCAATGATTGCAATTTTCCAATTTTTTCTCCTAGAATTGTTAGATGTTTTAGTTCAGGGGTTGAAGTATTTACGGTATTAATTTGGGGTTTACTGTTAATTTATTTACGGTGACATCGAGAAATTAGAGGTTGAAAGAGTTGAGAGTTTTATAAATGGCATCCTTTTATTTTGGTACTGTACTAATTTGGTTGGTTTCAGTCATGATATTATCCTAGTAGGATTTGGATTGATGCTCTTGTCTAGGATCCAATGCGTTTCATGCACACTAGCACTAACCTGATGAAATTCATTAAAGATTCAACATATTGAAGGCTTTGAGATTTGAATTACAACTCAAGATTTGCCATATCACTAGTAGTATTACCGTGATATGTAATTTTGTACCACCACTCTATCAGTTCGGATATCCTGTTACATTTTGGTAAGGGTCAGAATGTACTGAGAAATTGCTGAATAACTGAGAAGATCACCGGGCACAATCAAGAATTCAGGCTCTTCCATATTGAAATATAACATATTGATACTAAAATTTTTAGGGGAATACCACAATTTTCTAAACAATAGTGAACTCATTTAATTTTGTTAATTGTGTTGTTTGCTTGTAACAGGTGGAGAGATCAGTTTCATACAATGAGCATAGGCCAAGAAGACCTCCACCAGACTTGCCCTCCTTACTTCTGCATGGAAGAATTGTATACATTGGCATGCCAGTGAGTTGGTTTGACTTTACTCTTTGTTATTTTGGCTTCTCTTGACACTGGCTTTGAATGTAAACTTGTGGATGGAAGATGTGAAGGGTGGGGTAGCAGGAAAATAGGGAAAGATGAAAAATTAGAATTAAGATTTGAGATTAGAATGAAGCATCATAGAAAGAAATTAGAAAAATCTATCATTCATATATTCAAATGATATTATCTTGTCGGGTGTATGGTTGTCCAATATAGAGTATGCTTTTTGCTTAACCATATCTTGCCCAACTACTATTTTAATTTGTCAACGTCCTCGAGATGAATTCCCGCCAAAAAGGTTGTGTTCTCAAGCCTCCATTCATATAAGATGCTGTCTACTTAAATTGAGAACAACTTTCTGGAAAGGAGACCTGAGATGGTTTGTAACAGTAGATGCGTGAATCTTTGAATCTGTAACTTAGTCTACACATGATTAATTATTTTCATTAGCTTATATGGTTATTTAATGATGTTTCTTGTCAAAACTAGCTTTTACTTTGTTTGCATAGAGCATATCAATATTCTTAAATACATATCCCAGTTGAGGTGACCAACCAATCTTACACTTGTCTTTGTTATTTCCAATAGTACACAGTCAATTTTTGTCCTCCTTATCCTGAACAAAACTAGCTTTAACTGAGTTTAACATGGTGCATATTAAGAACAATCTTAACCTCATATTCCATAAGAGGTGATTAAGGCGTAAAATTTCCGCTATACAGGCGAGTGTCAAACAACATCTTATTGTGGCCTGTAGAATGGTTTTACTCTTAATTTCTAATCAGTACATTAATCTACATGAAATATTTCCTTAAGAAGCTTATATTTAGTTATATTCTTTAGTCATTAGTGGTTTAGTGCCTTTAGTTCTTGATTCTTCACCTTGGTCTTTTACTGTGATTCCATGGAGTTTCATTTTTTCAAGTCTCAGGAGCATTGACTCAGACCATATTCTTTAAGGATTTCTTACTGCATCTTAATAACTGTGTAGAGGTAAAAAAATATGGTAATGTAGTGTATTAACTTGTAGAAGAATTGAATTAAGGGTTGCAGATACAAGTTAATTTGAGTTGTTGCATCATGGAATAATGGATGCTTTAGCATTTGTTAACCTTTTATTTGATGGTTTAAATAAAACCTATTAGTTCAAGCTAAAGATATGAACCTTTTTTGAGTTTCAGTTGGTGCCAGCTGTTACCGAACTTGTTGTAGCTGAGTTAATGTATCTTCAGTGGATGGACCCCAAAGAACCAATCTATCTTTACATAAACTCTACTGGAACTACTCGTGATGATGGAGAAACAGTGAGGCCTCTCAACTAATTATTAACGAGCCATTTCAGACTTTGTTCATCATACATGCCCTTGTATCTTTTTCTGTTTTTCTTGTCTGCACTCCTTCACATGATATTCTTCTTTAAATTTAGTTTTTGATGTTTGAAGACTTATTATCTCCCTTGAATGACCATTGCATTTTCTACTAGAGGATAGAAAAGGACATTATAATGATAACCACATGTGGTGCATTAAGCTGATGCTAAGTGCTGAAACATGCTTTAATATTTTGAAATATTTATGGATAATGATTATTGAGATTATTTGGGAAAATCCTAGCTAATCTCCCGATTAGTGGTTCCTCAACTTAATCTACCTGCAGACAGCCCATTATTCTGTCTCCTCTTTTTATCTCCCCCCTAGTTGCATCTTTTTTTTATTTTATCATCTTAATTGTAATCTTAACTGTCAATTTCACATTGTATGTCCTCCAGGCCTTGTTATTAACTTCAATGTCAGGCTGTCAGCAAATTACTTATTTAAATATATTTTCTCGTTGAAGTTCCTTATTGAATTTATTATTTTTTCATAGTTTCTATCTAATGATTGAAAAAAATTCTGTAATGTAAGGTTGGGATGGAGACAGAAGGTTTTGCAATTTATGATGCTATGATGCAATTGAAGAATGAGGTGAGGTTTCTGTACATATGCTAGTTATTGCACACGCATTAATGTGGTTCTGATTTAGCTATGCTGTGGATGTACATGCTTGAACGCTGTATAAAGATGTTTTCTGTGTGTTCTACACTGAAGTGAAATGGTGCGGTGGTGCTTCGTGAGCTTAGTTATTTGAAAATAGAAGTGCCACTTAATAATAATTATTTCATCTAAATAGACAAACCTCACGAGTATCTTCTGTCATGTAGAGGCTATTTAATGATGCATAACAGGATTGAATGTTTTTATTTAGATTCTATGCATACTTCAGGTCTCTCTTTGCCATTTCCTTTTCCTCCTTTGCTAGTCATAAAAGACTAAGTGTTTGCTTACTACATTTTGTAAATTTTTAGTGCTGAATCTCCTATGCAGATACATACAGTTGCTGTTGGAGCTGCAATTGGACAGGCATGCCTCTTGCTGTCTGCAGGATCCAAAGGCAAAAGGTTCATGATGCCACATGCCAAGGGTATCTTAACTTTGTTGCGTTTAATTTCAGTTTGTAACTTTTAAGAAAAAAATTCCTTGTAAATTTTCTGAATGCACTGAAGAAGCTTTACTGTTTCAGCTATGATTCAACAACCTCGTGTTCCATCATCCGGTTTAATGCCAGCCAGTGATGTCCTGATTCGTGCAAAAGAGGCAAGTTTGAGCTTCTTTGCTGCCTCCTGTTACATTGGAATAGGGATTTTTTATAAATGCACCATGAACCCCTGCGAAGATTTAGCTTCAACCATATAAATATATATTGATATGCTGCAAGTCAGAAAATAGATCCAGAGTCGCATGAGCATCTCTTGAGAATTGACTATTGAGATGGTATTACCAATAACCTTCATAATAAGCAATATTAAAAATTCAAACAAATGGATAGCATAAATCTGTGTACATGTGAATGAATGGAAACAGACATATATGCACTTAAAGCTGCATGAGGCTACATGAGGGAGGTGAAAGGGAATATTTGTGAACAAAATCTCCACCATTTGTATCTGGGTTGCCATTGATGTTTGATATAGATTTTTGTTGACAATGTTCTGCAACAACTTATGAAATCTTTTCTGAACTATGATTGATGGACTTGTGTTTTGTAGGTGATAATTAACAGGGATACTCTTGTTAAACTCATAGCAAAGCACACTGGAAATGTGAGTTGATGCATCAAATTGTTTTCATTCATTTTATTTGTGAACGAAGTCCTTATTGTTGTTTCTGATGTCATCAGACAGAAGAGGCCGTAGCCAATGTGATGAAAAGGCCATTTTACATGGACTCAACGAGAGCTAAAGAATTTGGTGTCATTGATAAGGTGTGTTACTTGTAATCCTCTCAAAGTTTCTTCATACTAGTTTACGGGGTACAAATTAAGTAATTAACAATTCTTTGGATTCAGATACTTTGGCGTGGACAGGAAAAGATCATGGCAGATGCTGCTCCTCCTGAAGAATGGGACAAGAACGCTGGGATTAGAGTTCTCGATGCAATGTAGTTGCTTCAAATATGTTGAAGGTAAACCTCCCTCTATATACTAAGCCTGATTCCAAAAATAAAATGTCCAAACAGTTTTCTATTTCTTATAAAACAACAAATTCTAAAATTGCCATTTTTTCTATGTTTTGTCAATTGTTTGATGATTGAAATATTCATTGAGAATGGATCTTATTTTGAGTGTCTTAAATCTTAAGATGATTAGTTTGATTATTCACTAACTCAAAAGAAACCTAGAATCAGCTCGCGACACATCTGATAGAATTGTGCATTCTTTTGTCTTTACTAAAGAGCAGAAGGAAGATCAATCTAGGGTGAAAGCATATCTAGTTGAATACATATCCCCATCATTCTTTCAAGCAATCAGATTCTACCTTACAAAATACAGTGGAAGCTGAGCTACTACGGAAGACCACGTGATCGCTATCATTGTAGTGAACTAACGCGGGTAGGTTGTTGGTGCAGCTGAAGTTGTTAAATGGGAAAGCCTCAAAAAATAGCATTAGTGGATTTAGAAGTTGTAATGAAATACATCTTTTGGGTTTATATTACAAAAGGAATACATAAAATGTCTTTAATATTCCTTTTTTGGTTCCAATTTAGGAATATACCTCTTCTTTGTATGTTTTTGGAAGAAATGCATGTTTATACAATATATCCTCAACTAATTCCTACACCAAGGTATTGATTTTGGTTTCTTGTCATCTTTTGACCTCTCCAAAATATAGCCAATATTGTTTTTGTTCAAGCAATGTTACCTTTTCAGTGGAGAAGCATGCTTGTTAGATCTTTAGTTCTATACAAAATGTGTTTTATATTCTTACTAGTATAGTTTTGATTTTTAGTTTTAAAGTGATTCAACTCTTTTGTAATATACTACTCGTATTCTTACAATTACTCCCTTCGTCCCGGCGTAAGAGAACCATTTACTTTTTTGTACGTAGATTAAGGAGTATTATTATTTAATTTGTAGTGGATAGTTGTATTAGAGGGAGTGTGAGTCCCATATTTTAATTGTATTAGAGGGGGGTGTGGGTTCATGTGTGTAAAAAAGAAAAGGGGCTCTTTGGGTGGGACGACCAAAATGAAAAAATAATCCTCTTAAGTTGGGACGGAGAGTATATTCTTACAAGTAGTATCACTTTTTTTTAAATGCACCGTATCACTTTTTATTTATATTACAAATTACTTATGAAATAATTCACTGCACATCTTATTAAAATGTTATTTCACTTAGTTACCATTACATGAGTTTTTTCTTAAGACGGTCTTATATAAGTGTTTGTCTAATTTTATTTAGTAATGTATATGTGTCTTTTAATAAATAAATGTAGTGTTTTTTTACTAATATTCAATTGTTACTAATATAAAATTTATTAAAAATTCATAACAAATTATATGAAATTTTAATTATTAATTTTTATTTATGGAGTATTTTTTTTTATTAATAAGTGTATATGCAATTTGTTATCCTTGATGGCATTAACAAATTGTTACCTTTTGGGTGATGGCAAAAATCCATATTATAATCGGTTTATATGGTGATGCAATCAATTACTTTATAGGTATGGTTGTATCGTACGAAATATCACATTTTGAGTTTCTTATAAATATATATTCCCTTCGTCCAGTGCAAAGGTAATTGTTTCACTATTTTTGATCTCCATTTCAAATGTATCAATTTCCTATATTTAGTAAAGAAAGTATCAAATATGACCCACCACCTCCTTCTAATACAATTACTCACTTTATCTATAATAATAATCCTCCTTAATCCACGTACAAAAAACAAATAAAGCACTGGACGAGTATATAAACAGAGACTCGTGACCGAAATAAATAAAAATATTTATATAAATATTGTCGCATTGATAGGATATGATGAGACAAAAAAAAATTCACATTTTACTATCAGTTCTTCACAATTTAATGCATTATATCAATAATGATATGTGAAAATGATGAAGACAGTTTGTGAATTAATTGCTTGATGTTTACAGATGATTATCTATGAATAATAGTGGGGTGGAATTGATTTGCAGAGTAGAGTTGTTGGAGAAGTTTGGGTTGACGACCAATAATGAACTCATCTCTCCTCCCGCTCAAGCTCAAGTTCGCCTTACTATGCTCCCTCTCTCTCGCCGGCGCAGCCTCCTTCTCCGCCGCCCCCTTTTCCTTCCCTCGAAAGATTATTAGAATCAAATCCTCTTATTCGCTCACCCACGTCACAGCCACCGTCTCCGATTTGCTCTCCCTTCTCGGCCCGCCGGATCAGGCCCTCTCCGTCAACTCGCAATTGGCCCGGGACCTCCGCTCCTGCTTCAGATTCCTCGTACCCTACAATCAAACCCTACCCACTCGCCGCTCGCTGAGTTCTTCCACCAATGCACCCTCGATTCGGAGCGGAAAAGATATTGACGAGCTGATTTTGTCGCCGCCGCCGCCGGTATTGGAGCTGGCTCGCCTCGCCGTTGACTCTGGTGGTGACCCTGGGGCCATTCACCGAGCTCTCGATCCAACAATCATACCTGTTAGCATCTTTCAACCTCATTCTCTTATCCTTTTTGGGATTATTTATGATTATTAATTAATGCAATTCTTAGCTGTATTGAGTGAGCTTACATTTTAAGTGGTCAAACTTAAGAAACTGATGCTTGGATTAAGGGCGAGGTTTTCTGAATTTTGCAGGTTCCCGATGTTGAAGGATCAAATGAAGATCGGTGTGAACTCACTAGAACTCCTTATGGGCGGCAATTTATAGACCAGGTACACGAAGAGTGATAGATGATTCTATGGCTTTTTCTTGCTGTCAATATTTTAGATAATGCAGTAAACCAGTTCAATTTTTGTAGGAGTTGAATTCTTACCTAAAACTCTTGTTTGAAGTTATTGTTGAGCGAGGTCCCAGCGTAGGGTTGGATGTATCTTTAAGTCGCTATGATTTTTTCCATGGTCACCTTTTCATTGCCAAGGAATCTGGAAGAGTTGGCATTTTGTAAGTTGAGACATGACACAAATTCTGCTCTTTCGTATTGTTTTCTGAGGCTTTTGGGACTCCTCCAATTACAGAAATCTTGAATGAAAAAATGTTCCATGGGATATTATCCGTCTTCCTAAAAACTTTATTTATGATCTGGTGGTTTTGTAAAAGGCAATTGTCTCTAGCAAGTCATCAAACTAGCTTGATACAGTGTTACTTAATAATATGGAGTATTGTATGGTTGGGGTTAGTCATTGATGGAAATGCATTCACACTACCAGATTTCACTCTAAAATTCTGCAAGTTCTCAAGAGTTTCTAGGCAAGTTCTCAAGAGTTTCTAAGCTGGGACAAGTCTCAAACAAGTTACTTATTCAAGATAAAGGTGTGGGAATTTATGCATTTTCACTTATGAATATGTATGTTTCTTGATGTTCATGACATTAATTTATGAATGCATACATGAAATCAAGTTTGTACTTAATTGTATAAAGATCCTCGGGGTGTACTCGCCGTGCTCATGTTAATATCGATCGATCAAGATATTTAAACTATTTTTATGCCAAGAAGATGAATTCATGATGTCATGCATGTCATTATTCATAATTGATTATGCGTAATTTTCCCCACTGAGCAAGTTGAAATGCTCACCCAAACAATTATCCCCTTTCAGATGTCGAAGGTTGAGGCTTGTCTATGGCGGAATTGTAATTGGCGATCTACATTTCAACTATTATGATCTCATTTTCAATATTATGCCTTTGAACTTTCCTACTCTACGCTATCTAGAGGCAAAAATACATTTTAAGCATTATTTGTCTTTCATATATTCCTAATTAAGATTTTGAATTATGGTTTAGTTGTGTTTTAAAATATTTTACTTTAAATTGATTAACATCTTAAAATTTTGTTCTATAAAGAAAACTAGGATGTTACAGATGTAACATCCTAGTTTTTTGTAAAGCAAATTCTAGTATGTTAATCAATTTAAAATAAAGAAAATATTGAAAATACCATAACAACTTAGCCATCATTCATAGGTTTTATAATATCGAAATGGTAATAGTGCATAATGAGACAAAGTTTTGCCTCTAGACTTAGATAGAGAAGCATGAGTTCAAAGCATAAAACTGAAAATGGAAATCATAGCAACTTAGGTGTAGATTCCCAAGCCAATTACACTCCGCCCAAGCAACGCCTCAACCTTCATAATCTGAAAATGTTAAATATTTGGGGTGAGCATTCTAACTTGCTCAGTGGGGAACAGTATGCATAATCAAATATAAATAATGACATGCATCGACATCATGTAATTCATCAACTTGGATTAAAAATAGTTTTAAGTCTCTTGATCGATCGATAATAACACGAGCACGACGAGTCCACCCCGAGGATCTTCATACAATCCCGGTCCCTAAGGGACCCTGGCTAATTTTCATGGTACAATTAAGTACAAACTTGCTTTCATGTATGCATTCATAGATTCATGTCATGAACATCAAGAAACATGCATATTCATATGAGAAAACACATAAAATTCTCACACCTTAAACTTGAATATGTAACTTGCTTTAGCCTAGAAACTCTTGAGAACTTGTAGAATTCTTTTAGAGTAAAAGTAGTAGTGTGAGTGATGAGCTTTGGGGCTTGGAGTTTATATAGGGGATTTTGGAGCTCATGAGAGGTCTTGACACTAATTAGACTTAAATGCTAGGCAATAACAACTCCAATAATTTTCCCATACTAATTGTAGATCATTGGTAGTGGAAAGGCTGTTGTGTTTAGCTCATATGTGATGGAAATGTGAAAGGTCTCATGTGATCAAGCTCCTAAATTGTAACTTTTTAGTAGGAATTTGAAGGGTTACTAGTGTTCTTATATTATTTTATATAGTAAAGTTTTTTTTAAATTTAATTAATTAGTTAAATTTAGTGGGGTGTTACAGTTCAATTGTACTGAAGTTATTTACGTTACTAGAACCAATATCTTGTTACATTTTTGTGAAATTAATACCAGAACAAATGGATAATGCAGCACTTTGTTTGGCTTCAAGGATAACCCAGTGGTGGTCAAGTGTGAAACTATACATATGCGATGCTGTTGACAGGAAATTACATAATTGTAACTGTAATAAATTATGGATAAGGATATCATGAATAGGTGTTTTTGCCATTTCTTTAAAGTTGATATCTATTTATGATGACTAAAACATTAGTTCGTGATGCAAATATTTTCAGGTTTCATGCTAAAGAGTACCCTGCCTATGACAAAACAGATTTTCCATTCAATATGGGCTATTGTCAAGTGGGTATGTTTGTTGAATGATTGTTCTTGTGGATGATTAACAGTTAACACCCAATTCTTGGCCAATTAAGTTTGTGGGTGCTGCTAAAAAATCTTCAAGGGGAAGATACATTTTTTTTGGACTAGAAGTTTCTTTCGCATAACAGTTTGACTATGTAATTAATAATTGTCAGGTTCTGATGTTGCCTATGATGATTCAATGAATTTGAGGAATATTCTGTGGCTCGCTCCACTACCTAGCAACTCTACAAAAGCCTGGTTGGTGCCAGGTATCTATTTTAATCTTTGACCTAATTGACTTAATTTTTGTTATAATAATGCCTACTTATATAAATGAACTGTAATCTTTGTTCGGAAAGCCCTCTCAGGTGGGTGATGTTTCTTTTATCAGAACACTTACGACTGTAGCAATGCTAGTGATTAAGCTGGGAACTTGTCAATTACTGTTATAGGTTTCTGTAGAACATTTAGGACATAAAACTTGGGTTAAATAGTGGAGTTATCATTTCAAAGGTAGTAAAGAAGGAATCGAAAGAAACTTCAAAATAAATTAAAAAAAAAAAATTGGTATAGAATTGTTAAAATGTGTTCATTGAAGAGTTTAATTCTTGTTCTTATTCTATTTTTTTTTCTTTTTTCTTTCCTAATCTCAGTACTTTTCATGGTACATCACATGCTTATATTGAAACTTTTCATGTTGGTCTGTGCCTTTCTTGTTATTAAATTTGATGTTGTATATTCTCTTATTCATCACAATATCCATATTATATCAAAAAGCAGTATAATTTAAGTTTCTGATAAATCTCAATGTAACATTGTATCTTCATATATGACATTTTTTTATTAATAAATAAATTCCTTGGATTTTTCGATAGACTCCCCAAATATTGACTGTTTTGAATATTTCCTGTTGGCAGGAGTCCTGGTTGTCTTAGATGCGCATCCTGAAGGTATAATATATCGAGATCTCATACCTGAATATGTTCAGTACGCAAGGACTCTGTACGAAGGTGTGACTTTCACATGTGATTCTGCAAAACTATGTTTAATACATATAAGAGAAAAGATAGTAACATAATTTTTTTACTGTTCTCCAGAGGATTTTGGAGAAGTTGTGGTTGATGTCAACTATCTCAATGTGGGAGTTGAAGAGCCTAAATTTGAACTTTTCATATGTTGAGGGATACTGAAGGTAAATCTAGATTATTTTTCTATCTCATATTTGGTTCAACAAAATTTGTTGCTTTTTTCCATATAGTAGTATATGTTTAATTTTAGTTGGTCCCAGTTATTTATTTATTTTTTTCTGAGACCAGGTAGTCCAGTTAGATTAGGATTAGATGAAGTGAACATGGTGGATCAGAAAATTGGGTTAAATTCTTATTGGAATGGGAATTGAGTCTTAAGCCACTGCGTAATAATGGCACCTCATGTAACATTATCTCATAATTATCATCATTTTTCGGAGTTGAATATCAAAATTTTCCCACCACTAGTAATGATGCTAATATAAAGCCACCATCATCACTGTCTTAAGTTTCATTTCAAATTATCCCCAAAACAGTTAAGAAGATTTAATTGCAGTATGACATGTTCTATCCATCTCGAGTAATTTGGCCATTGGGATTTTTTTTTCTGATTAATACAAAAGAGGAACAACAGATGCCATAAAAAGTAGACTCGTACCTCTCTTATGTGGTTAATGTTCCCATCTTTATTGTAATGATTGAAAATTGCAATCATGATTTTTGTCCAACTCATTATTATAAATTTATAATGATTGAATAACTGTGATCGATGCTTGATTATCACCTTAATCCTGATATATTGAAAAATCTTGTTGACTTTTCACATCATTTTACAATAGTTGCAAGAGATGTGGCTATATGGTGCATTCTTTTGTTATTAAATAAACAGAAATGTACATGCATCCGGGAGGTGTGTCTACACTATAAAACTGAAATTACCTCTGAATATTTTCTGTAAGTATCCACTCATTAACTTTTTGAGTAATTTACAATAATCCACAAAAAAAAAAACACTAAGTTGCCTTGTATGAAAGTTGAAGGGGGTTGGGGGGGGGGGGTGTGCAGGAGAAAATAAAGAATAGAAGAGTAGACAAAAGAAGTTGATAGTGAAGATGGAAGAATTAGGGGGGAGGAATGCACGAAAGAATGCGGAGAAAAACTGTAAAAACTAAAGAGTTCCGAATGTTGGGAAGAAGCAGATTCCAGAAAAACAGGAAAAGATGACAGTGGAGGAAAAAATGGAGAGAGAAAATAAAGAGAGCTAGAATTATTGTTTCTTTCCATCATAGGAAATAGGTGAGAGTCATAACTCCGATGTATCAGATTCTGGTATTCAATTGGATTCAACTGATCCACACGGAACTCAGATTACTCGAACACCTGGTGGCTGGGACACTGGACATGTCTTTTTTCAAATTCAACAAACATTTTTTACATCATGTGCATATTCTGTTGTGGTTAACGGCATGCTTATAAAGATAAATTTCTTATTCACAAGTCTGTTGTGGTTGTAGTCTGATACCTTGAAAATACAGAGAGAAAGCAGCAGAAACAAAACAATATCTTCATGTCTGTGTCACTGTTGAGTCTGATAAACTTGTTTTCCTGTATCTTTTATCGTCCTACTAATCTCTCTTGACAAAGTCTCTTGTGTGGCTGATTGGCTGTGCTTACGAGTTGTAAGACATATTAAAATATGATTGTTATATAGTTAAAGTATGTTTATTGGTAGTTAAAGTATGTTTTTCTGAAGTATGATGAATGATTCATAAAAGTATGATTGTAGGGTGTTATAATATGATTCACTACAAACATACCTTAAATACCAATAAGTATGTTTTACCTATATAATAATAATACTTTAATAATGAGTCATCCCGTCTCACAAGAGAATTTCTCATCTCTCTTCTTTCATTGTAATAATATCAACGCTTTTCATAGTAATTTTTCATTTTCGTCGAAAAGTAAGGTATTCATTCTATACTTACAGAACTGTGGTAGTAAAATTGTAGTATTGTTTACTTAGATTTCATGAAAATTTTCAGGGTGAATTTGGATGATTATGTAGTGTACAAAATCGAGCTCTCCATTTTAATTAAGTTTCATGACATGGTTCTTCCTCCATATATTTATCGTCCCAGAATATAGCACATGAAATGAAGTACCCTGTTTTGCTGTTTTAAACAGCTCGAGTTGGATCTGCAATGTTAAATCATTAATGTACACAACTGTTATTTTTATTACCTGTCATGTTGATATTTTAATTTATAAATCAAACAAAACCCAACTTATATATCAATTTTCAGCCATTGATTTTAGAATTATACATAATTTAGACTAATTGCTGCTTAATTTTTTTGCTAAAGTAAGGGTTAGGCTATGGTAACTTGCAGTCTTTTAATACTTGTTAGGGTAGTTTGAGTATTTGCACTTTGAGACAGCCTAATAAATTTATCTGGAAACAAAAAATGTTAAAATGTAAATATTGATATGAGATGTAGACTTATTAGAAAAGGCACTTGTATGATGATAGCTTAGGCCTTTCACCATGCATATACTCAAAAAGTAGATTTTTTTTTGTGCTACGTCACCACCACTTCAAAAGTAAAAAACTCTTCCTCCAAAAAAATCTCCTTCCCCAACAATAAACCTATAGAGCTGATTTTTTGGGGAACCCACCTTAATTTCATTTAATTCTTATTTAATTTATCAATTATATTTATCTAATTTTCAAAATAATTTATAAATAATTATATTTCAAATTATTTAATTTTTTAAATTTAAGAAAAAAATAGAAAAAGATATTTTTTATTCTTTTCATTACATAAATAAAATATAAAAACACAAATTAAAAGGGCACCCATAAAAAAATATTAAAGCCTCCGAAAGCGACAACATAAATTTCGATCGGATCAATTTTAATGTCTAGGTAATTATTCTCCAGATAGGGCACAAACAATTAAGTTATGTTGAAGCTGAAGATGTTTATGCATATCTCGTAGTTGAACATCTCTCCTGACGTAGTTATTGAATCTTCGGCTGATCCTTGACTTGTAAAGAAGGAACGGCCACATTTGGATCGTCGGACCAATCGATTGCTGCATTTCTTTCATTTTCGATTATCATGTTGTGCAAAATAATGCAAGTTAGCATTATATCCTTCAAGTTATTCTTGCACCAGAAACGAGTTGGACCGCTAATCATCGCCCAACGAGCTTGAAGTACTCCTAAGGCCCGTTTGACATCCTTCTTAGCAGCCTCTTGCAGTCGTTTGAAATGTTGTCTTTTTGGATCTTGAGAACATGGAAAGCTTTTTAGAAAAGTAGCCCACTCTGGATAAATTTCATCAGTAAGATAATATCCTTGATTATATTCCCTACCATTGATTATAAAATTAATGGATGGAGCGCGTCCTTGCAAAGTATCTGTAAATGACGGAGATTGGTTTAGCACGTTTTTGTCGTTGTTGGATCCGGCTACTCCAAAGCAAGCATGCCATATTCATAAATCTGCAGAGGCAACCGCTTCGAGCATGATTGTTGGAACGCCATGATCACCGCATGTGAATTGGCCGTTCCAAGCTGTCAGATAGTTCCTCCATTCTCAATGCATGCAATAAAGGCTTCCAAGCATTCCAGGAAATCTATGTCTTTCTTCCTGCATTTGTAACAACCTTTGACTATCCAGTGTATGTTTCGCCAAATAGTTCGATCACACACCGATAAAACTTAAAGAGACATTCTATAGAGGTTGTTTCGGCAACACGTAGGTACTCATCCAATGGTCGGCAGGTCCACCATATGCCAATTGGTGAATGGTCACCATGCACTTTTGTAGTGGAAAGAACCCTATTTTTTCCAAATTGCGTCTACTCTCCATCGAAAATACTCATCGTGGAACTCCAGTGCATTGACAATGCGCAAGAACAACTCTCTCGACATACAAAAACGTTTACGAAACATTTCACTTTCGTATACTGGATTTTCAGAGAGTAGTCGAGGTAGAGTCTTATATGCCCTGCCTCATGATTTCGGTCCACATACGTTCTTCGTTTTCTGGCACCGCCAGCAGAAGTCCAAGCATCGACCAAGTAACTCTTGTTGTTTTTTAAGCAAGGACTGTATTTCTTTCTCATTCGTATCATCAAACATGGACTCAAAAATACTATCACTATCGGAAGATGATGAATGAGAAGAAGAAGAAGACATGTTCGAGAGAATGAGGAAAGTTGAAGGTTAATCAATTTACAGGAGTTTAATGTTCTCAGGTAGGAGTTTTAACAATCCGATTACATCATTTGGATTGAGTAGAGTTCTACAACGGTTAGTTTTCCAACGGATAGTTTTATAACGATTAGTTTCCAAAACGAAATGAAATACATTAACAAGTGTTCATACGAAACGAAGTACTACAACGAATATTGAAAATGTTAAAACGAAGTACAACAACGAATACTGAAAATGCTGAAAAGAAGTACAATAACGACTAATTCTCAAGTTTACCACCCCATTTCCTTCTTGATTTTTTTCTCAACTTGGTGATGGATACGTAGTTGATCATCTGTTATCTTCGAGGTATCTTTCATGAGTATCTTATAATTTTTAGCTTGGCAATGATTCTCATGTTTTCAAGCTTTTTCTTGTTAAATTCATCCATGTCTTGAAGCCTTTTCTCAATAGCGTCGCTTTCTCCGGCAGACGTAGTTGCTTTTCCTTTACCCTTCCCAGTACGCCTTGCTGCGTTCCTCCCCATTAGGTGAAGGGGTTCTTATCTGGCTTCATCTCCAGGTTCTGAGTCCATGTTTGAAGACACCACATACTCTCTAGTTACCGAGACTCTTGAATTTTTCGATCGTGAACATCACAATCTGGATCGGCGAACTTCAGACTATCTTTCAATACTTTCCAAGCCTTGATTTGTATAAAATGGAAACCATACTTCTCTTTAATTTGAACCTTTTCTTTTTCTACAATATCATCATCACTGCAGCCACCCCCCCATGCCTTTATTCCTGATTGTAGCAACAGTTGAACCATTTCACATGTTTTTGTAGTATGTAGTAATGTGACTTCAATTTAGCGACAGATCTAAATATCATGCTATCTGAATGATAATTGTTGTAAGCATCGACGATTCGAATCCACATTTGCTCCGACTTTTGATCATTTTCGATAATAGAGTCTATGCTAATATCGAGTCAACATCTCGCGAGAATAGAATTTTCATCAAAAGAGTAGGGAATTTTTTTGGCAGCAGGAGTCATTGGTGGAACTTCGGTGGCCTCAAAGTCGACAGCAAGATTTACCTTATCAAGTCCTGTTAGATAGAATTGAGACGAAAAAGAAGAAAGCTGAGAGTTCGGAGATGTAGTGTCTCTGTATGTATTCGGTGAACTTGTGCCGATGGTTGAAAGAAATCCGTATTAAGGATGAGGAGCCATGTAAGGATTTGGATACATGAAAAATGGTGCGCGCTGATTAATATGAAAATCTGCATATTTTAGGGTCTGATTTAGCACTGTTTTGTGGAATTTATGATCGTATTTTAGCACTAAATGGTTAATTTCATATATTTTAGATATTGGTGCATTTGAGGTATTATTTCGCGTTTTTAGGTGGAAAACGGATTAAAAGTGCAAAGTTGGAATGAAGAGTGAAAACGTGAAAGAATGTTGAAAAACGCATGTCCTCTTTGCATAATTTTTCTGTGTTTGTGTGGAAGTTCAAACTGATAATGTGATATATAATTTGAAAGCCACGGAAGAGAAGATTATTGTGGCTCAAGAAACACCTCAATCGGAGCTCAGATAAGGGAGTTATGATAAAAACAGTGAGGTCGCGCAAGCAGTGCTTACTGCTTACCCAACACGACATGTGCCACTTTTGTACGACACATGCCACTATTGCACGACTCGTGCCACACTCGAATGGGCGAATTTTCATGAGTTCTTTATATGGTTGGAAAGTCAAGAAAGAGTGGATCGCGTGAGCACAAAAATCACTTCAATCGGAGTTCGGACGAGAATGTTATGCTCAAAATCGTAAGATTTTGGGTTGAGGAAAACTACCTCCTGAAAAATTTGGGAGATTAGTAGGAATATTTTGGGGTAGAAAATTATTTGGAAAATTTGACGAAAGAGTAGTAGTAGTGGAAAATTTGGATTTTGAGGATGGAAGTTGGCACGGACGAAAATTCATATTTGGAGGCGGTGAATTTTCTCTGGAGTTAGAAGAATTGAACTCGAAATTCATCCATGTATCTTTATCTATTTTTTTCTTTAGATGACTACAAATTAAAAGTAGCTAGCAAATTTGAAGTTTTGAGATTTAGAAGAGAAAATAATGTAAGGAAAAGAATGGAGTGAAAGATATATTTATAGTGATATTTATTTTTAAAAAAATTTCTAACGGTAATATATTAAAAAAATCTAACGGTAATGTATTAAAAAGTCTAACGATAATATTAACGTTTACAAAATAATAATGCAAAGGAAAGAATTTTTTTTAAGTAACTTTAGTTGTAACGGTAATATGAAAAAAAAAAGGAATAAAAATAAATAAAAAAGCAGAAGGATAGAATAAAAACAAGAAACAAGCATTCTCATCAATTAAATAAAATAAATAAATAAAAACAACAACAAAAATAAGTGAGATCAGGTTGCAGGTGGGCCTCACGCCACTCCCGCGTGAGGGCCACGCGCCATAATGTTTGACGGTGAGGAGCACTCCCTCTTATCCCACTCTCATCTTTTCATTAAATACCTGGGTAGAGCAGTTATTACCCATGGAAATACCTCCATGCTTTCCCAACACTAAGGTCTTCCCTAACACTGGGTATTTTGGCTTACGTGGCTATGGGTTTATATCTAGAGGAGGGGATTTTAGTGTTGGGAAAGCATAGAGGTATTTACATGGGTAGTAATTGCTCTACCAAGGTATTTAATGAAAAGATGAGGGTGGGATAAGAGGGAGTCCCCTTACCGTCAAACATTGTGGCGCGTGGCTCTCGGGCGCGAATGGCGTGGGGCCCACCTACAGCCTGATCTCACATTTCTTTTCTTTTGTTGTTGTTTTTATTCATTTTATTTAATTGATGAGAATGCATGTTTCTTATTTTTATTCTTTCCTTCTGTTTTTTTTAATTCCTTTTTTTTCCTTATTACCGTTACAATTAAAGTTACTTAAAAAAATCATTTCTTTGGATTATTATTTTGTAAACGTTAATATTACCGTTACTTTTTAATACATTACCGTTAGATTTTTTAATATATTACTGTTAGATTTTTTTTAAATAAATATCACAATAAATATATCTTTCATTCCATTCTTTTCCCTACATTATTTTCTCTTCTAAATCTCAAAACTTCAAATTTGTTAGCTACTTTTAATTTGTAGTCATCCAAAGAAAAAAATGTATAAAGATACATGGATGAATTTCGAGTTCAATTCTTCTAATTCCGGAGAAAATTCAACGCCTCCAAATATGAATTTTCATCTGAGCCAACTTCCATCCTCAAAATCCAAATTTTCCTACTACTGCTTCTCTTCCGTCAAATTTTCCAAATAATGTTCTACCCCAAAATATTCCTACTAATCTCCCAAATTTTTCAGAAGGTAGTTTCCCTCAACCAAATTCTTTTAATTCATTTGGCGCACCATTCTTCATGTATCCAAATCCCGACATGGCTCCTCATCCTCAATACGGATTTTATCCGACCACCGGCACAAGTTCGCCGGATACAGACATAGACACTACATCTCCGAACTTTCAGCGTTCGTCTTTTTCGTCTCAATTCTCTCCAACAGGACTTGATAAGGCAAATCTCGATGCCGACTTTGAGGCCACCAAAGTTCCACAAACAGCTCCTACTGCCAAAAAAATTCCCAACTCTTTTGATGAAAATTATCTTCTCGCGAGTTGTTGGCTTGATATCAGCATAGACTCTGTTGTCGGAAATGATCAAAAGTCTGAACAAATGTGGATTCGGATCGCTGATGCTTACAACAATTATCGTTCAGATGACATGATATTTAAGTTTGTCGCTAAATTGAAGTCGCATTACTACACACTACAAAAACAGCGAAATGGTTCAACTCCTTCTACAATCAGAAGATGAAGGCATGGGGGAGTGGCTGCAGTGATGCTGATATCGTAGAAAAAGCGAAGGATCAATTTAAAGAGAATTATATTTTTCATTTTGTACAAATCAAGTCTTGGAAAGTATTGAAAGACAGTCCGAAGTTCGCCGATCCAGATTGTGATGTTCACAATCGAAAAAATCAAGAGTCTCGGCAACTAGAGAGTATGTGGTTCTTTAAACATGGACTCGGAACCTAGAGATGAAGCCAGATAAAAAACCCTTCACCCAATGGGAAGGAACGCAACAAGGCATACTGGGAAAGGTAAAGGAAAAGCAACCACGTCTGCCGAAGAAAGCGACGCTATTGAGAAAAGGCTTCAAGACTTGGACAAATTTAACAAGAAAAAGCTTGAAAACATGAGAATCAGTGCCCGAGCTAAAAATTATAAGATACTCATGAAAGATACCTCGAAGATGACAGATAATCAACTACGTATCCATCTCCAAGTTGTGGATCAAATCAAGAAGGAAATGGGATGGTGAACTTGAGGAATTAGTCGTTGTTGTACTTTGTTTCAGTATTCATTGTTGTACTTCGTTTCAACATTTTCAATATTCGTTGTTGTAATTCATTTCGTATGAACACTTGTCAATGTATTTCGTTTCGTTTTGGAAACTAACCATTATAAAACTATCCGTTGTGAAACTAGGCGTTGTGGAACTCTACTCTATTTAAAGGATGTAATCGGATTGTTAGAACTCCTACCTGAAAACATTATATTCTTGTAAATTGATTATCCTTTAATTACCCTCATTCTCTCAAACATGTCTTCTTCTTCTCATTCTTCATCTTCCGATAGTGATAGTATTCTTGAGTTCATGTATGATGACATGAAAGAGAAAGAAATACAGTCCTTGCTTAAAAAACAATAAGAGTTACTTGGTCGTGCTTGAACTTCTACTGGCGGTGCCAGAAAACGAAGAACGTATGTGGACTGAAATCGTGAGGCAGGGCATACAAGATTTTACCCCGACCACTTCTCTAAAGATTCGCTATATGGAAGTGAGACGTTTTGTCAATATTTTCATATGTCGAGAGAGTTGTTCTTACGCATTGTTGATGCACTGGAGTCCCACGATGAGTATTTTCGGTGGAGGGTAGATACAATTTGGAAAAAAAATATCTCTCCACTACAAAAGTGCACAGTGGCCATTCGCCAATTGGCATATGGTGGACCTGCCGACCATTGGGATGAGTACCTACGTGTTGCCGAAACAACCTCTATAGAATGTCTCTTTAAGTTTTGTCGGTGTGTGATCGAACTATTTGGCGAAACATACTTGAGAAAGCCTAATGCATTAGATTGTCAAAGGTTGTTGCAAATGCACGAAGAAAGACATATATTTCTCGGAATGCTTGGGAGCCTTGATTGCATGCATTGGGAATGGATGAACTGCCCGACAGCTTGGAACGGCCAATTCACACGCTGTGATCATGTCATTCCAACATCATGCATGAAGCGGTTGCCTCTGCATATTTATGGATATGGCATGCCTATTTTGGAGTAGCGAGATCCAACAACGACATAAACGTGTTCAACCAATCTCCGTTATTTACGGATACTTTGAAATGACGCGCTCCATCCGTTAATTTCACAATCAATGGTAGGGAATATAATCAAGGATATTATCTTGCTAGTGGAATTTATCCAGAGTGGGCTGCTTTTGTAAAAAACTTTCCATGTCCTCAAGATCCAAAGAGACAACATTTCAAACGACTACAAGAGGCTGCTAGGAAGGATGTCGAACGAGCTTTAGGGGTGCTTCAAGCTCGTTAGGCGATGATTAGCGGTCCAACTCATTTATGGTACAAGAATAAAATGAAGGATATAATGCTAACTTGCATTATTTTGCCCAACATGATAATCGAAAATGAAGGAAATGCAGCGATATATTGGTTCGACGATCCAAATATGGCCGTTCCGCCTCCACAAGTAAGTCAATGATCAACCGGAGCATTCAATAACTACGTCGGGAGAAGTGTTCAACTACGAGATAAGCAAAAATATCTTCAGCTTCGATAGGACTTACTTGAGCCTGTTTGGGGCTTATCTGAAGAATAATTATCTAGACATTAAAATTGGCCGGATCGAAATTTACGTTGTCGCTTTCGGAGGCTTTACTTTTATTTTTTTATGGGTGCCCTTTTAATTTGTATTTTTATATTTTATTTATGTAATGAATTTTTTTTCTCTTTTTTTATTAAATTTAAAAAATTAAATAATCTGAAATATAATTATTTATAAATTATTTTGAAAATTAGAAAAAACATAATTGATAAATTAAATAAAATTAAGATGAGTCCCCAAAAAACTTGCTTTTTGGGTTTATTAATGTTGGGGAGAAGTTTTGTTTTTGAAGCAGAGTTTTTTATTTTTAAAATGGTGCTGACGTAGCACCTGCCTGCTTTATGGTATATGCATTGTGGAAGGCCAAAATCCCTTCCACCAGGTATAAACCCGTGGACACGTAAGCCAAAAAAAATTCTCAGTTGGAGAAGGCCTAGAACACATTTAGTGAGTTGGAAAAGAAATACTAACATTTTAATAAAAAGTCGTACCTTATTAACATAAAGTGATAACAGTCAAAGTTAATTAGTCTCGTTCAAATGTTGCTTGTTAAAAAAAAAAAAAAAGCATTTAGGTTAACCGGTCGTAATCTATTACCAACCAGCACGATGCAGAATTAATTGATAGTTTGAGAAAATAAAACATAATCATGTTTAAAGATCGATTAGGATCTTGCTAGTGCTCTATAAATCATTGTATCATATTACATTCTTTAATACATTACTGTGGTATTTATTTTGCTTTAAAGAAAATATATACCAACATAGCTTTCACTTTTGCAAAGGTGGTGCGAAAGCTATTATAGTACGGGAGTAGTTATTTATTCAGTGATTAGTTCGAAAATTTCAATTGCTTAATTGACCTCATAAATAAAAAACATTGCCTCATAAATAATTTCTTTTAAAGAGAAAAAGAAAAAAAAAACCAGAGTGGAGAATACATTTATTGCATAAACCAAATTACTATGATTGTAAACAAAGTTTTTTGTAGACAATTTTATTTTATGACTCTTATATAAATAAAGTGTATTTATTAGTTGTTAAAATATGAATTTTTATAGTATGATATTGATGCATTTAAAAATAATTTTAAGATGCTATAATATAATTTATTATAAATATATTTTAACTATTCATAAATATACTTTATTTATATGATTACCATACTTTAACTATGAATGGAGTCGTCTTAGCCTCAGTCTTGCATAAATTCGTGTGGAGATTGCAATGGATTGCACAATTTATGAGTAAGACTACACTATGAAAAATTATAAACAAAACAATAGATAAGTTAATGTTTCTTGATTTCAAGCATATTTATTCCACCAATTTGGACAAGAGTAGATTATGTATCTTCCATGTGCTTTTTATAGTGGGAAAGAGAATAAGGAGAAGAGCTAGCAAGAAAATGGTTATAAGCATTTATTGGAATTTTGAAATGGGCCCCAAATTCCGCGTTGCTTTAGAGGGAAAAAATAAAAGTTTATTTTAATGCTTTACATTTTTCTTTTGAAAAAGAAAATATTTGCTTTACAAATATAAGTACACTTTTGTCGATTAAATTTCAGACAGAGATCAAATGAAATCCCCTTGAAAAAAAATATTATCAAATTTACGGGGGTAATTTGGGGGTGTAAGACTTAATGCAAGGTATGATAGTACCTATTAAATTTAAGATGTTAATTTTTAAATATAATCTAAAGATAGATATTGATTATAGTAGTTTAGATTTTATAAGTGAACTGATACCTCAGATGCATTTAGTAAGACTCCCAATTTAGTTATGTAATTTTTTTTACCTCTCATACATAGATTAAAAAAGAGAAAAGAAAAAAATAATAAGAATTTCTTTAAGACGCACTTCCTTTATTTTAAAAAGCTTGATGTTTAAACTTATTGTTTCAAATTATGTTATGTTTTAGAAATTCAACAAAAATGATAAAGAAAATTGGGTTCAATCTTGAAATTTTCCACAATTAATCATATTTAGAAAAGTAGTATTCATTGATCATATTTTAAAATTTCCAGTGACAACTTTTCAAAATACTAAGCTGGTTGGGACGAAATTCACCTTACTTATATAATATTATGCTCATTCATATACCAAATAAAATTAAGTACTCCCTCCGTCTCATCGAAAGGTTACCATTATACTATATTGAGCGTTCCATCCAAATGTCACCTTTCCCATTTTTAGTAAAAATGTACCACATGTGGCCCACCACTCACTACTAATACAACTACCCATTACACATAAAATTATAATACTTCTTAATCTACGCACAATGAGCAATCGATGACGAGTAATAAATAGTGTTAGAGAATAAATAACTTAAATACTCCTATCTCTATGAGTTTAGTGGATGAGTTTGAATTAGGTGTATAGGTAACCTCCTTATTTGTTGATGTTATTTATGAACTGAAAATATGATTATGTTCTCCAAAATTTTTAAATCATGAGATTAAACATTCTATTATAATTATATAAGAAGAGGAGTATAAACCATTATGTCATATTTGTTTTGGATTTTATGGGGTTTAAAAACCTATTAGATAGTGATATATATTTGTTTAATTTTATATCGAATCTAAGAAGTTATTAATTTATATATGAATAAAAAATGAGAAATGAAGAAAGAAAGAATATCATTTTGAAGAGGGATGATACATGAAAGGAGAATGTAATAATATTATATGATTGAGAGTTGTATATAAGGTTAATTTTTAAAATTTAAGTCTCCGTAAACAAACACCCCATTAGGATGAAATGCGAATCCAATTCATAAAATACTTTGTCATTAAGAAAAAAAAAATTATGTTGACATAAGAAAACTTCTTATCTCAATTTCTGAAACACCAAAATCTTAAGAAAACTTGAAAGTTGAAATGACAAAACATTAACATAGAATGAACCATTAGCTATTTTATGGTTTGTTTAGCGTGTCATTTGTGGAACATTATTGGTTATTATTTTTAATAAAAATATATTTTAAAAGAATAAAGACAAGATCAAGTTGTTAGGTTAAAGTAGCATAAGAATAAGAATGTATTAAAATAATTGTAGCTATAATTTAATTTAATTTCATTATTAAAATTAGGACCTATCATACCCACCCTTATCCAGCTGTAGTTTAGGTGGTATCTATCTGGCCCTCCCCATTAATTTCTACTCTCTCAATTTGTCCTTTCATATAATTAATTCATATTTATTTTAATTTTTAAATAAATTATTGAGTGCAAGATTTCTTTTTCTGCCAGATGGATTCACATTTTGTGTGACCATCATGATTCCCAAATAAACAAAATCAATTTTCTCTGCATTAATAAATCGTTTATTGAGACCATTTTGATCAAGTCTAATTAATTAATTCTTACACCCCATTTCACACAATCCAAGATTTAATTGAATCACAGATATGAACATACCATAGTATGTGAAAATGTAAATAGTTATAAAACAAAATTAAATATAAAAAGATACAAATTTCTGAACCCAATTCAGAATAGTATGATATACTATATAATTCACATTTCACAATTAAAAAAAAAAGAATGAAATGTATATGTGTGGAACACAGCAGAAATAGCACAGCAGTATAAATTGGATTATTAAATCTTCGTATACCAAACACTCCCTCTCCAAAAGAAAATTAAATAAATCTAAATATTTTCCACGAGAGAAAATAGATCCAAAAAAACAAAGAATATTAATTAATTATATTATATTATATATTAAATATATAAGGTGGAGAAAATACGATTGGATTTAGCTCCTGCAGCGGGTGACGGCGGAGCAACTGCGTGTGTAGGGGTTGGCTTGAGCGCCGGGGCGGCAGTTGTAGTAGGACGCGCCGCGGCGTGAGCAGGGGACACTGTTCCTCTGAAGCGCACCGTAGCTGATGTAGCGCCGTGTGGCTAGGATGCGCCGGTTGGACTCCGAATCGAGCTCGAACTCCTCCCCTTCGCTCTCTAGGCACTCCGCCACCGTCCCCCTGCACCCCGATCTCAGCGACGGCATCATCCAGCCCGCCGGCGCGCCGTGGTCGGCTCCGGCGGAGGCGTGGCGGAGCATAAGAGATGCGACTACGCAGAGCGCCAACAACAGCGTTTTCCAAACCTCTGCCATTGCGAAATTAACAAAGCTTTCAGCTCCAATTTTGAGAATTCAGTGATAGATTTCCAGTAGAGAGAGAAAGTGGGAGGGGGAAATTGAAGTGAGAGAAAGGGTCATTGGATATGGTGTATGTATATGAGTGAGATGGAAACGAGGGGGTAATAATTGAGGGTTTGTTGAGAAAACTACAAAAAATGCCACTGGAAAAAAAAAACTCACTTTTGGTTTATTTATGATGGATCCCCACTACACTTCTATTTTAACCTTACTTTATTATTTTAATATTATTATTTATTAATTTTTCAAAATGAAAATAATAATAATTTAGAATTGGGCATCCACTACTTGTGGGGAAGGGAAGACAAATTTCTTAAATAAACTTGTTCATACTGAAAATGACCGTTAGGTTCAGCTTTTGAAACAAAATCCATCTCCCTCTTATTATTTTTTTCACGAGTTTTAAGGTGGGATATTTTATTTTAAACGGAAGAATGTACAGCTCAACTTGTTAACAAGGATTACAACTTGCAGTGATCGTGGCAAGGTGGACGCAATCTCTAGAAATGAGGAATTACTTGTATATAGTAGGCAATGACCTAATCCTAGAGTCAATTAAGTTATTATGATTTGTCACTCCTTGTTACCAAACCGGGGTGTGATAGTGCTTGATGCGGGAGTATTCACCTTTTAACACAATGTTTTATTTTAGACGGTTACATTTTACGAATACTTAAAATGATATTTCATTTGTTCCATCGAAAAATTTAATTTTAATATATTGGGTGTCTCATTCTTACGTACTCATTTTTCTCTTTCCGTAAAATAACTCTATTATATCTATCATTCACTGCTTAATATAACTATTCACTATGAATAAAATAATAAATTACCATTTCTTAATTAATGTAAAAAAAAAAAAGAGTACAAGGGAGGGAATAGTAATACTAGTAGGTTGAATGAATTGTACCATAAAGTTGTAGTAGGATGTACAAAGATCTGAAATAATTTGTGTTTACATTTATTTGAGCAAATAGTGAGCCCATCAATAATTTTTGAGTTAATTGTCAAAAAAAATCACGAACTTTACACCTATTGCAAATTAATTCTTATTTTTTAAAAGTTACAAAAAAAATAACCACCTTTAAGTATTGTTGCAAAATAAACCCAAATCGTGACTAAAAAAAGTATGGTTTTTTGGGTTCGTTTTGCAACCGTACTTAAAGGTGGTGATTTTTTTTTTTTGCAATTTCTCAAAAGTGGGAATTAATTTGCAATAACATTAAAGTTCGTGGTTTTTTTGTAATTAACCCATAATTTTTTAATTAAATATCTATAACTCCAACTTAAAATTCTATGATGCGTAAACACCCTTATTCTTATAATAATAATTATTATTATTACTACTTTAAATTATACTTAAAGTAGTTACTACGTTCCTATAGTGTCTATAAGTTTAAAGCGTTTGCTAGATATGAGCATATTCTATGACATTGTATAGAAAATTACTCCGAAAATTATTATTTGAAAGAACAACAGAGTATTAATCTTACTACACAATAAATTTTCGTGCTTTATCTATAGTTATAGCAGGCGAGTGACATACATTTTTCATGCCTTATAAAATTTAAACTAAAAATTTATTAGGGCTTATAAGCGTATATAACGGTAAATTTTAAAATTTTGTTTGAAAAATTCAAATTATAATAATTAAAATATTATAATTTAATTTTTATTTTTTTTGTGATATAACTTGCAAATTTGGAAGCAGAAATAGTTGTAAAAAAAAATTCAGGTGTTAAAATTGTTTCTGCCAAATCCTAACTTTGCAGTTGAAAAATAATCTTGAAATTAAAGAAAAATATCAAATAAAAATTCAAAACGAATAATACATGTGGCCTACATTTAAAGTATGATAGCTATGATAATTGAAATAAATAAATAAAAGTAAATAAATAAAAAAAAGAAGCGCGTATATGAAAAGGCGAAGAAATAGTATACCGGCGGAGTGTAAATATTAGCTGTTTCCGCGTCTCTCCTCCTCCGCCGTCTTAAATTCCTCCACCGCCCCCTGTCCCCACCATGTGGATTACATTCTGAACAAACACCAAAACACAATTTCTTTTGTTTATAATTGTGTGGTATTCTCCAATAGTGTACCCCACCATTAGGGCCCCCACCGCCCCTGCCCTGGGGATTGGTGGAGGAGATAAATCGCAGTATGTGTCTCAAGTGGCTTATAGAGAGGGCTCACTGTTAAACTTGTGCTTGCAAGGGGCCAAATCCATGCTAAAGGTAGGATTCGAACCCCCACCTTGCAGCAACCAAGCTCAGTTGGAAGGTCTTTCCACCCTCCCCTCTACCACTTGAGTTATGCCCTGGGGGCAATTGTGTGGTATTCTCTCCGTACTTGAAAACTGTTCGTTTGCTTTTTGCACGTGAATTAAGAAGTATAATATTTTAAAGTATAATGAGGTGAGAGAAATAATATTTTAATGTTTAGTGAGTAGTTTGATTAGTGTTGAGTGTGAGTGTCATATGTAGTGAGTGAAGTATAATAATATTATTGTGTGTGTCACATCAACTTAAAAATGAAATTGATACTTTGTATTGGGACGGATCAAATGACAAAATGGGCTCTTATAGGAGGGGCGGAGGGAGTATTTGTTTTTGGTGTAAATAGAAATAAAAGAATTTGGATTTAAGATTAAGGAAAAGATTGTGTGAAACCATCTCACATAAACACTCTTTAAGATAAAGAATTTGGACGAACCATCTCACATAAACACTCCCGTAAAGTATAAAAAGTGAAAACATCAATATTATTTTTGGTAAAAATATTAGTATAACTTTTTATTTATATTATAAAGTATTCATGAAATAATTCACTGCATCATTATCACTTTTTATGATTGTGTATAACTTCTTATTAATGATATTATTACTTTTTATCCATAAGATACGTGAGACGGTCTCACACAAGACTTATTTTATTATTAATTGGATTTAGAAATTCAAATTTATGTTTGTATTGGAAAAATTTAAGTATTGTGAATTTTAACTTTATTAATTTTATGTCAAATCAATACGTAAGAATGAAGTAATATGTGTGAAATAGTTTACAATATTGTTATTAGTATTTTTCATCGATTGATATCACTTTTCATTATAAAGATTTATCACTTTTTTATTTCATGAAAATCACAAAATTTTGTGAGACGGTTTCACACAACTTATGCAAATTTGAGAGACACGTTATTATTATAGTTTATAATATTCCATTTGTAAAATTTATATAAACCAAGAAATATACAATTATATATATATAATTAGTACACATAGCACTCTTACTTCCCCTTCCCCTTCTCTAAGCCTCCTTATATCACCCCTCCTAATTCGTTTTCAATAGGAATCGAACCTAAATCCCTCACTTAAATGAAGAGTCCAGTGTATATATATATATATATATATACTCCCTCCGTCCCACCCAAATAATATCGTTTTACTATATTGAGCGTCTCATCCAAATTATAACATTTTCATTTTTAGTAAAAATGGTCCACCATTACCCATCACATCTCTCTAATATACCTATCCACTTTACATAAAATAATAATACTCTTTAATCTACGCGTAGAGTATAATAGCATAATGCATTAAATAATCGTGAAAAGCGTGAAGAGGTAAGTATTTTGCAAGAGTAAATGTCAATTTGTGACACAATAGTTTTGTTTGAATAAGGTTGATTAGATTTTCAAAATTTCTAGTTAAGTTTAATTCAAGTTTAAAACACTTTGCAAGTGTATTAATATTCTACTAAGAAAATTTAATTTTGAAAAACCAAGAAATTTAGTTTTTGTGCTAAAAGACTAGGAGTATAGTATTTACATATAATTAAAGAGGGGGCTTTGCCAGACTTATTTTGCTATTTAAGTAATTAATTATTTTACGATGAATCCAAATGTTTAATATTTGACCTTAAAACGTATTGGAATAATATAAACTAAAATTAATTTTAAAAAAATAAAATAATCATAATTGGTTCGTATTGATAATGTTACTTTACATTTGTATAAATAATTGTACAAATTAATCCAGTGAAGAATAATTCATGATAAATGAATTGAACAATGATAGAGGATTTGAAAATATTACTAGGAAAAAATATGCAATAATGAAATATTAGAAAATGGAACAAAAGTTATTTGAGCTTCATGCAGATGTTTTGCTGTCGGTGCCATTTTGATCATCCATCAAATTCTCCATCACTTGAGGCACTTTTACATCAATTCAATTACTCTCTTACCCTTACTCTTGCTTTATTCGATAAATATTATGGTAAGATCGATTATTGATTTATTTATGTATATATGTAACTTTTTTTTTAAAATTACTCCCTCCGTCTTATAAAACACTTCATATTTATTGTTTCTCGTTGTTTAAGAAAAAAATTTTTTTTTTTATCAATTTTGTTGACTTTATAATGTATTTTAGTATTTTTTAAGTAATAAGAAAAGTAATATAAAGTAATAATATATGTGTAAAAAGAGAATGACAAATTTGTTAAAGTAACTTTTGAGATTATTAGATAAAATGATATTTCATTATTTTGGAGTGTGAAGAGTTTTATAGTACGGATTGAGTAATTAACATTTTTCATCTATTTTATTGAATAAATCATGAAAGACAAACAATTATACAAATTGGGTTCACATGTGCAATTTAATTTACCGATTACTCTTTATTACATAAAAAGTTACTTTTTAAATAGATGAATTATTTCTCATGTAAATGAAAAATACATTTAACTTTCAAATTATTCCACCCTAATTTACTCATTACTCTTTAGTATATAAAAAATTATTTTTAAGAATATAGACTATTACTTTTTTAATAAAAATATTCCCTTCATCCGCTCAATAGATATACATTTTTTTTGCACTTGGATTAAGAAGTATTATTATTATATAATGTGTAGTAGGTAGTTGTATTAGTGGTGTGTGTGAGACCTACTCCCCCCGTCCCCTTGAAAGGTATCCGTTGACTTTTTGCAAGTGGATTAAGGAGTATAATAATTTAATGTATAGTAAGGTGAGAGAAATAATATTTTAATGTATAGTGAGTAGTTGTATTAGTGTTGAGTGTGTGGTCATGTATAGTGGGTTTTAGGTAACATCAATCCAAAAAAGGAAATGGATACTTTATAATGAGACGGACCAAAATGGAAAAATGAATACGTATCATGGGACGGAAGGAGTATATATAAATGTATATGTTTGGTGCGCACACCCAAAATAACAAAATGTCTTTCTAGCGGACAGAGGGGTATTATTCTTCACATTTTGATATATTATGATTTTTCATATTCTTGTTGTTGAATAGAATTTAAAGAACAATATGAGTATTTTTTATTTAATGAGTAACAATTCATTTATTTAAAAAATAATTTTTTATGTATAAAAAAATAATTTTACAAAAATAAAGTGTATGATAAATTAAATTCACACAGGATTCACTCGTCATGATCAATTGGAGAGTTAAATAACAAATGGAGTTCTATAAATTTTAAGTATTACTTTTTATTCAGAAAACTCATTTCATAAAAGTCTCTCACAAGCTTAAGTTTTTGTATTACTTCATATTTCTCGCAAAAAAATTGAATTGTGTAGTATTTTCATCCCAGATATTCATTATTTGCAAGAATATCGGAATCATTACTTTTTAAATTTTATATTTTTATTATTATTAATAGAGGCAATTGCTAAAAATATCCAAAATAAATAGGTAAAAATTATTGCGATCTAGTATAAAGTAAATTATATAACATCCATACCTAATTGTCTATTTTTTGACTAAAATATTCCCACCATGTAGGAATGTTATGTCGGAATTCCGACACCGAATCCGACATCATCGGATGTCGGATTCAGTGTCCGAGATATCGGATTTAGTGTCGGAATCCCAACATGGTGGTCGGATGTCGAATTTGATATCGGAACCCCAATATAACTTTCCGATAGAATGAGACTATTTTGGTCAAAAATAAACAATTGAGTGTAAATGTATATAAATTAATTAATGGATGGAAATAATTTCCATCTTAGTATTGGTTAAATGTGCTAACTCTCTTATTAATATCTCCATAGCAATAAGCTCGTTAGCACTTTAGAGAAAGTCGTACAACTACCTTTCCCCTATAAGATTGAAATAATAACGCAAATTAAATTTTAATAAAAGTAATTTTTTTTTTCAAAACAGAAATAGTTGTAAATATACCTCGTAAAAAAAAGAGAGAGAGATGGAGACTACAAAAGTTTAATACTCCATAAAACTGGTTCCATTGAATAATAACTTAGCTTTTTTTTTAAAGCTAATTACAATTATAATAAAGTAAATATCAAAATTTAAGACAAAATAGGTTTAAAAAAATAAAAATTCAAAGAACTTAATGTATTAAGGTGAGATAAATAATATTTTAATGTATAATTGATAGTTATACTAATTTGGAGAATGACAGATATTTTAATTATTTAATTGTGTGGATCTCATACACACAAAAATAAAAAATAAAAATGTAACTGTTAGAATGAGATACCCAATTTAAAAATATGTAATTATTAGGATGAGATGTTGAGAATATGTAATTATATGTATTTATGTGTCCACGACATACATATATATATATATATATATATATATATATATATATATATATATATATATATATATATATATATATATATTAACAAAGAATTCCTCATTTCGAGAGATTGCGTACACCTTGCGACGATCAAGTTGTCATCCTTATTAACAAGTTGAGCTGTACATTCTTCTGTTTAAAATAAAATATCCCAACTTAAAATTAGAGGAAAAAAATAATAAGAGGGAGATGGATATTGTTTCAAAAGTTGTACCTAACGGTCATTTTCAGTATGAACAAGTTTATTTAAGAAATGCGTCTTCCCTTCCCCACAAGGTTTGACTAATAGAACAAGTGTTTGACTCGAAGTTGACGACATACAACTTGCAAAGAGAATACAAGCACAAAAGATATTTCCAAGTAAATGGCTGGCAACAATTAATTTGCTCCGTAGATTAGGGGAGAAAAAAATAGTTGGAAAATATTTACTACATTCATTCATACTGAAAACTCGAACTCAAAAGATGATGCATACTATGTTTTAATTGCCCCTAAAAATACAAGAAAAAAGCATAACAATTGAAATAAAGAGAGCGAGTAAAAATGCATATCCTACCTGGCATAATTCCCAAAATAGAAGTGGAGTGTTTGTATTTGATAAGGTCCCCCACAAGTAGAATTCCCAAGCCTAACAAAACAACAACCATCTGGAAACAATCATATGCTTCAGTTCATCATATACACCCATTTCCAATCATTATCTTACTGCACTTCTTTAAAAGTTAAAACCCGCGTTCTTACGACCAAAGAGTCCGCGTTTCAGGAGGCATCTAACTCAAACTTCTTATCCTTTTGAGGATACTAACAGAAGAGCAACAATACAATAATAAATGAATCAGATTTATGTTTTCCGAAGTTTCGTAAAGTTAGCATGAATATTTCCTCCTGTAGTGGCACCTCTACGGTTAAAATGATACTCCTCCGTCCCGGCTGTTTATTTGCACTTACTGTAGGTTAAGATAGAGACTATCGACCAACTTTATTGATTTTGAGGGTAATATAGTCATTTTTAAGTAATAAATAAAAAAACACAAATAAATGATAAAAGTTTTGTTTGTTAAGTATGGGTATTAATTTTGAAAATAAAATGTATTTAGACATTATTTCATATTTGTGTAGAAGCTTTTACTATTTTTGGAGTGTGAAGAATATAATAAGACAGACTAATGAAGAAATGCGAACAATCTATTGGGATAGAGGAAGTAGTTTATTAGGTGGAACAAACAACATAAATGTACTTTTAATCATTCTTGAAGCTTAGTTTTACCTGATTTTCAATGCATAAAATGTTTTGTATAAGAAGAGGACTAATTCGACGAATGGAAGGGTTAGTTTGACTTACATTAAAACAATTACTATGACATCCATCGCTCCAGTCACTGTGAATTTTGATTTGATTGTCTTCTTCATGCGTAAGGGGGTGTTGACTGCACACACAACTCAGACTCTTCCCCTCCATCATCATCCTCATCCTCATCTGCATCTACCCAGTTGCTAGGATGGCGTTGGGAGAGAGCATGTCCATTAACGTCTGGAACATCTAGGAGTACAAGAAAGAAAAGATAAATTAATGAGCATGAACTAGAACTGAGAAAATGATAAGAATAATATACATATTAAAACCAACCTTGAGGCTGTCTGGTATTATCAGTTGTCATTGGCTGGAACCTAATGCTTTCAGTCAAGAGAATTTTGATCGAAAATGTTTTAGATAATGTTGACATAAAGTTGATAATGCCGCACTAGGACTGTGAATAGTGATACCAAGTTGATTTAGGAAACTTTCACAGTTACAGCATGAAAAGGTTTAACCCTTTAGACCATGCAACAATAAATTTTAGAAGCAAAATGATTCCACAATAAATTGGCATTCCATCCAACAGAGAAAGCTCCATGTCATAAAATAATGAATCCAGAGAATGATGGTAATAAAACTCAAAGGATACCCCTCTTTGTGACCAGGCATTCCACCTGCATTCTTATCTGTCGATATGTTCATCGCACCAATCCTCTGAACTGTACTCTGCTCATAGGTGTTCTGATTTCTTTCCCCAAAGACTTGCCTAGCTTCAGAAGCACTACCATCTTTTGCAGCACTTCCTGCATGTCAATGCATTGGTGAAGTACATATATAAGTTATGCCCTTGAACACTCCTACTGTATGCTGAACTCACCAGAGAGTTCAGACCAAATCCTAGTGTGATCAGATGGATGCCCAGAAGCATTTCCTTTTGGTCCATGTTGGTCAGGTGCTCCACAAGTCTCTGCTTGTGGAGGTTCAGAAGAGTTTCCACCATTAAGTTGGGATACAAGCATGGTGGCAATCACAAGGGTAGCATCAAAGTTTGAATAAGAGCTGTCATCCACTCCGAATTTGGGGGCCATTAGTATAGGCCTGTGTTTTCAAATTGTGATATTCAACAAGAACGAAATTCATATTCCATAATAAAAAATAAATTCCAACAAAATGCAAACGATTCAGAAAGAGAAAATGGTTCTCAGTTAAGTTGGTGAGGTAAGCTTTAGAATTCTGTGAAAAATGAGATGATTTTTACAATACACAGTCAGGGTTAACTCTGCACTTTTTACCCATAAGATCATTTATATGACTCTCTTAGCTGCAATGTGCAATTTCTAAAACTTGAATCCAATAGAGAGGCTATCTATTGTTGTCGATAAATTTATATGATTTGAGTAGAAGTGGATTCACATATATAATGAGAAGAAAGAAATGAGGTCTAATCAAATACTCAGCAGTAGCAGAAAATGATCTTACTCCCCAGCTTTATCAAAATATAAATGAATATCAACTTCACAGCCCTCGCAGAATGACAGAAATGCCTGCAGAAAGAAAAATAAAAATAAATGAAAGAATGTAAGAGCAGTAGAATAAATATATATATATATATCAAAGCACGACCATTGGATTAAGAATAGTTAAGTACAGCTTCCCTTAGATACTGGTTTCAATGAGGGGTGAAAGTGAGTTAGTAACCTACAATTAAGAGTGACTTAAAATTAAAGAGTCGAGCATAAAACAGTTGAAAGTTGATCCAAGGAACCACAGTAAGGAAAAGATATATATGTAGACACATCGCTGCATCACCTTCAGCTCCTTTACCCCAAATGTTATGTCTACAGGATCACGGGAATGAGTATACTGCACAAACTCTTCGGCAGGGTCAATCCACAATTGCGTGTGCAGCGATGAATCATTTTCTGAGATATGAAGATTATAAATTTGAATTTTAGATGTGGACCGAGTTTCCTGAGGGAAGACAATCTTAAATTTGCCTAGTTTTACCTTTAGTTGGGTCTATGTAACTTCTAAGTTCAACAGCTTTTCCACCAATCTGATCATCAGCATCAGGAGGCAAGACTGATTGTTGGGTTGCTATGATTGTAATCTCTTGAAGGGTTGACTGAAAATTAGCTAGTAACCTGTTGAGATCACGAGGCCTAACTACAAAGCTGCTGGGAAGTTTTCTTCGATCAAGTGATAGATGTTGTATATCAGGTTCAACATTGCAAGTAATACAATAAGTTTTTCTCATACCTATGAAAATGGCATGTGGAAACAAAGCATAAAACAATTGTGTATTGATCAAAATAAATAAGTAATTTGACATGTGAACTATGAACACACTACAGCTCATAGATATTGGAGGAAGATATACATGCTTGTATCGATGATGAAAAGTAAGAGATGTATTGGCACTGTAACCAATATATCTCTATTCAAACTTTTGAATCTTTTCTAAGAAAATTCATGCACTCTTGTTCTAGTCTAGATACAACAAAAAAGGATGGTGGAAGTATGTATGAGAACTAAAGAGAGTTTTAGTGTTTTGCAGCCTTAAGGAAACTGATGCAGAAGCTTTTTTGCGAGTTCTAATTTCTATTTGTCTCAACTTTCTAATTTTAACTTTAATATTAACAAATGAGTCCTGAGATTTCAAGTAGTGCAGTGCACCATCAGAGTGGCAGTTCAGCTTTTGTACACATGTTGGGGCATCTCACATTCTCAACAGTTCTGCCAAGTAGACAGCCAATCATAAATGATAAGTTTCCAGTTCCAGTATGAAGGATATCTTTATATTCAATGATGTGATAATGAGATTATCATCATCTGCGTGAATAAAATTTTAACAACCCTGCAGGCTGGTTCACATTCTAAAGACTTGTCACAGTCTAGAATTAATGTGACTGTACTTTGCTCAAGGCTATTATCTTTTAAACTAGTGAATATTCGATTAAACACATGGTGCTCATTCACATAATCTGATTTCACAGTATATTTTGTTGAGTTGCAAACTCAAAATATATCATTAATAAACACCATATACAAAGACATATAAAGACATTCTATTAGATGTAAGTACGTGTTCAGTCATAAAAGTGTCCACTGAAACCAAAGGTATGAGAAAGTTCAAACTATAACAAATTGGTTTCATACCATTGAAACAGTCCAGAGTCCACTGCACTTTGGATGCATCAGAATCAGTCAACAGTACACTCAGATGATCTATACTTGCAACCGGGGTTCTCAGAACTGAACAAATAGCCTGCAAAAATAAAACCGCCATAACATCATCCTATGTACATAATTAAATAAATCCTCGAAGGCACAATTTTTATTGGAGAAATTTATACCTTCAGAAGAAGGCTGCATTTCGCCTGGGAACCAGATACTGAAAATACATCAAAGAAATCTGGCTTGAAGGTCATCGACTGATAAGCTGACCTTGATGAGTTGAGCGTATGAAGAGTGAGCTGCTTTTCAGAAAAGGAAACATAAATGAAGCATACAAAGGAAACATTCTAGCTAAATCCAACAAATGTATGATACATTGATTACGTTAGTCAGGTTATGAGCACAACAGCACTGGTCATTTTCTATTACTTATGCATTGGATTAGAAATGGATCTAATCTCAAAACTGAAATTCAAAACAACAACAATATATCTATACGATTTCAATTTTAGAGCTTCAATTACTTGGCAACAAACCCTGTGATTGATCATGGGGAGCAAAAAGCCTCTGAACCCTAAAAATTGGTCGGGGAACTAAATTGAACTGCCAAAAACCAATTAAAACGATATAGCTGGTAAAACCGGAAGTTGTCGTTTCAAAATTCAATATGGATTCTCGAATAAACTTACCAATGATAAATCACTGCAAAAAGAGTAGAAAAACTGTTTGAATGCAAATAAAATTTGAAAAAGGAAAAGAAATGGGTACTGAGAAGGAGAAGACTGGAAGACGATCTCGTTGCCGATGCGCGCGAGAGATGTGACAGAACGGGCGAACGTTTTAAGTGCACTCCCACTCAAGCTAAACTCCATTGCTGTTCTGCAATTTCTGTCAGCAGCTTCTCTAAGACGGAGTTATTGTGGCGGGATGAGGGGCTAATATTCCATTCCCCAACTTATAAATGGGCAAGTTATTTTTCATTTTATTTATTATTTATTTTTTTTTTCCCCAAGACGCTAATATTCCAATCCCCAACTTATAAATGGGCAAGTTATTTTTTATTTTACTAGATTTTCAAAACGTGCTCCTTACTGACACGTTATACTCTAATATATTAAATTAAGGTATAATTTTATATTTTATATTGGTTAAGGTAGGCATAGCGTAAGATCGTCTCACGTGAGACCATTTTATACTTTTTTTTAAATAGTTATCAATTTTGCTATAAAACATTATCAATTTCGCTATAAAAATATTATCACTTTTAATTTATATTATAAATTGTTCATGAAATAACATTATCACTTTTCATTAATTTAATATCATTTTCTGACCGTCTTACATGAGACGATCTCACACAAAGTCTTTGTCATTTATTTAGCACATGATATTTATGTCTTCCATTTACTTATATGAGTGCATGAAGATTTAAAAAAAAAAATGCACTTATAAATTACTCCTTCTATCCCGTCCTAATAGTTACGCTTCCTTTGTAAATTATAAAGGAAGCGTAACTATTAGGACGGACCGAAGGGAGTATACTATAAAACAAATGAAGAGCATTTTGAGTAATTCAAATAGAAAAAGTGAATAAAGAGCTTTAAACAAATAATAAAATGCGTAGTGTTATTACAAAAATATTAATATTGTAAAATATTATCCTCTCGGTAGATTTTGCACTTCTTCTTTTTTGCACATAAATTAAAAAAGGTGTTACTTTTTAGGTTTTCTGATTTATTTTATTGTTATTATTATTTAAAAAAATTTGTTATTATTAATAAAAAAAAAATTGTTATACATCATTTATAAAATAAGTTAAGTGCATGACATATGAATTGTGTTTTTTATACGAAGATATTTTTGGAAAAAATGAATATGAAAAAAAGGTGAAAACAATTTTGGTACATGGGAGCAATGGTTTAATAAATATTTATAATACATCAAACAGGCTTAAAAACAAAAATATAGGAGTATGGTAAGCAAGAGACTTGAGCTTTATATAAAGTGCATGTGACTCAAGGACTGCATATAACGGTATAAAATTAGTTAACAGAGAGTGAACTTGTTCATGCACCCCATACGTAATTACGTAGAGTGAACAAAGACTTTAAGTGCTTAGTTAAATGGCAAGTATAGAAGTACAGCCAAAACCCAAAAACAGACAACATACACTGTAATTTTGACCATTAATATCATTAAAACAGTTTAAAGCAGGGCTGTTCTTCTCATGGAAGAGATTGCATCAAGCAACCCCCAACGGAAGTTGGCAAGAAGTAACAAATTATTAACCTTGCAATTTTCTGAGAAAATGGACTGCTTGGAGTAGATTGCATGGACAGCGAGTTTGGATTGCGTTTGAGTTCCTCTATACACACTTCTAGGAAGAAAGCTTATCACTTCACATGGAGATTATTATTATAGTAAGATTCTTTCCCAAAAAACAGTTAGACAGGTTAACATACACAGATTACTCAAGTTCCCTTCAGAAAGATACAAATTATAACCCAAAAAAAATGAATACTTCAATTAGGTTTCCTTACTTCAGCATCATCACTTGCAATAGTATTGTGAAGGTAGGACAGCAAAGTCATGATCACCGGAGCTCGACTGCTGAAAAGGAAAAAAACTACGATAAATAAAAGAATACAAACCCTGATAAAAGATTCTAAAAATGTAAAGAAATTACACGCATATATCCAAATCATCCATGAATTTTAAACCTCAAGATTTCTGTTCCGGACCAAATTGCACTATTAATGTAACTTCTCAAACATGTAAATAAAATATTTTTATATATCACCATACATCAATCTATTTTATTAAACAATATAGAGTTGGCCTAAAACCATCAAGCGGATGAGATTCATTACAATGGTCACCCAATCATAATGCCCATTATTATATATATCAGCAGAAAACAGAAAATATTTCGTCAAAAAAATTCCAAACAGAATCTCAAATCAAATAAACAAATGTCAAATTTAAGAGCAGAAGTTAAAAATAAATTAAATTTTAAAACTCTAATACCCATGAAAACTCTATGAATTAGAACATTCCCATTTTTTAAAAATCCCAAATTAGATTAACATGTCTTATATTCTAAAATGCGTGTATGTAAATATACTTATGTTATTCTTGAAAAACTCAAGTGATCTTCTCTTCCACTATTGTGAAAGAAAATTAGTTAACAATTAAATTTTCAATAAAAAATGAAGCAGTTAAAAAGCATTAGGTATGGATATACTAATCACATTTGGAAGTATGTTAAGTTAACCATTCAGCTAATAAGAAGTACTTCACCTCATTCCATCTACACAATTTTCTCAAATGTAAAAAAATTTTGGGGAAATACCACAGTCGACAATTTTAAAGTGCAGGCGCAGAGTCCTCATCTACACAATTTTCACAAATGTAAAAAAAAATTGGGGAAATATCACAGTCCACAATTTTAAAGCGCAGGCGCATAGTCCTCGTCAAGAAATATCTTTAACCAAAATTAAATTGAGTACTTAGAGCAATTAAATGTAAAAAAAATTCAAGTCATGGTTCACCTCTTCTCTTCAGCAGCTAGAAGTTTCCTTTGCCCAGGATCATATTTGTTAGATTAAGATTGGGAAGTGCTTCGAATCTTAGGCCAAGACTTTTGATGACAATATCAGTTTTGCAACCATTTTCAATACAAAAACGTTGATCAAATCATATTACTGGAAAGTATGCTTGTCATACTGGAGTTATATGATTAAAACAGAACAGAAATCATGAATCCATATGACATAGAAAGCTGAAAATACCAAAAAGGAAAAGGGGACGGATGATTAAAAAGGTTCAACATGCAACGTTTTTGTATCTTTGCTTTTGTTTCTTCCATTTGATTTTACTAAGTGAGGGAGGGTGGCTTTAGAATAGAACCTACATAAAATACCTTTAACCTAACAGCAGAACTAAACCTTCATTAGAAAGAGTGGCAAAAACAGAAAATTACATTTTCCATTAAATTTAAGAAAGTGTCATAATATAAATAATTCAAACCAGAATTAACTCGAAATGATGAAAGGATTGTCGGGACAAAGGCAAATGATTTGCTACATGAGTTGTGTTGTGCGTGTGATAATTAAGAAAATCAAATTCTTGAAATTCAAGAAAATCCCTCAAGTAGAGATAAGACGGAAGGGTAGAAAAATAAATCAATACCTAACATCGAAGAACAGCCTTCCGAAGTTTGGCTTCGATTTCTTCAACAATAGAAGGCGACGTCTTTGGCTCTGAAAGACTCCTTCGCAGCCACGTTGGCAAAGTCGGCGGCGAGCACGACAAAACTTCGTCGCTCGCTGGAAATTCCATGTCAATTCCAGCCACCGGCTTGCCCCTCTCCGGCGACTCCATCACCAAGATAAAAATTATGCTGATCAAGAAACACTCAACAATTTAATCAATTAATCAATCCAGTATTCACAAACAAAAACCACTGTCAGTCCAAATTCAATGTCCATAGACGCTGAGATTAAAAAAAAAACTGAAAATAGGTAAAACACATGTAAATAGATTCTGTATTCGGAAGAACCCTTAAATTCCTCTAATAAAGTATCAATTACTTCAAACAAAGTTATGATTAGAGAACTTCAAACAAAGTTATGATTAGAGAACTTCAAACAAAGTTATGAATACAGTAAACAACGAAATTAGGGCTCAACAATGTAAAAGAGAAATAATGTACCATTAAAAGAGGTTTCACCGTATGCAAAGAGAGAGAATTTTTGCAAGACTGATTTTTAGTCCCAACACTTTCTTTTTTAATACCAAATAATTATTTCTTTGCAAATTTAATCTTATAAAACTTCAACATTGCATATTAAGTCCCATACAATGATACAACTGCATTATTAAAACAAAAAATTTAGATTAATATTTTATTTTATTTATTTATTTATTTTTTATTTAATATTTTTAATGTTACCAAATTTTTATTGTATTAAAAAAAGATATGATAATAATAATTAAATAAATAAAATAAAATAAAACATGAATATGAATATATAGTTACCCTATAATTGATTCATATTTTATTTTAGGGTACTTACGACTAGATACATTAAAAATTCTTTTATTACTATGAGATATACAAACATACAAAAATATTACTATTAATTACAAAAATATATAGTGATATTCCAATATTACCCATACAATGTGCTGCACATAAATGTTTGTGTATAGCGTGAAAATTCGTGTGCAGCAAAAGTGTGTGCAGCAAAAAAAATGTATATCAGGCGGAGGTCCGGCGATCGGCCGACAGTGGTCTGGCGGTTGTGGGTGGATGAGAGGTTTAGGGTTTGTGGTTTAAAAGTGTATGAGTTTAGGGTTATATTTGGTATTTTACTTTAATATTTTGTATGTAAGAGTAATTTTTTTAAACAATGTATCTAACAGTAATTATGGGTACAAAGTGTGTACCTAAGAGTAATTTTTTCTTATTTTATTTTATTTATTTATTTACATTTTTTTATTTGATGATAATTTCTTTATAAACTTGGTTGCTATAAGATTGAAGTCTTATGAGACCAAGTCTGCAAAGAAAAATCATTTGAGACTAAAAGAGAAAATATTGAGATTATTTTAAAGAGAAAGTGTATCCTATAGAACCAAAAGTGCTAAATTCTCGTCTATACCCTCAAATTTCCTCGAAGGAAAAAAAATAAATAAATAAAAAAATAGTAGAACGGTATTTAAAACTAGGGTTTTGGAACAGAAATGATTAGAAAGAGCCGCCCCTGGCATTTGCATCTCCCTCGTTCCCCCTCTGGTATGCTCTCTCCATCTCCTTTCAAAAGTGTATTAGGATTCATTCCAACAATTTGTTTGTAGATATATGTGTGTGTCTTTGTGTTGAAGATTTGTGGATTTGTTTGTTTCGATCGTCGTAACATTGTGTTGTTTCCCTAATTACGATTACTTAATTTTTGTTCATCATTTGACAATGAACGAGGATTTCGTTTGTATTTCTCTCTTCGATTGACTGAAGCTCTACAGTTGTAATAGGATATTGAATTTAATTTCTGAGATCTTTTCGGATTTATATAGTTCATTTCTTCCTTGTGTGTGGATCGTTTGGATTTTGACAATCCTTTTAGTTTAAAAATATTTGAAGTTTTATTGACCAATTAACTAGAAGTATTTGATTCTCTTCATCTTCCACCTCATGAAGTTTGGATGCTTTCTTGTATTTCTTTTCCAGTTAACACAGTAACATAAAACGTAGTTATATTAAAATTTTGGGATCTTGAAATGTCCTTGTATATTGTAATGAAAACTGAACAGTTGAAATCGCAGATTCACGTTCAGAGTTAGTGTTAGAAAATAGCATAAAATAATAGACTAGTGCCCTCATTTCATACTGTTTACTAGCAGTCACTCGAGATCATCATTTGGTCAGGAGAACCGGTACATAATATGCATTGGTGTACTCCTTGCTCGTCATACAAATTACCGACTCATCTTCCTCAATGTCGTCATCAGCATTACATTTTCGGCCAATTTTCTTGCTTTGTCCCTCTTCACCAACTGTGGCTTTGACTTTTTTTTGGTTCCTTATTCTGCACTACTTTCCATTTTGTCATTCCTGATCCTTGGAGAATACTCTGCATCTAGTAGGCTTTAAGTTGCACACTTATACTTTCCATTTTGTCATTCCTGATCTTTGGACAATACTCTGCATCTAGTAGGCTTTAAGTTGCACACTTATTCTCCCTTTTTAAGAGGGCAGGAATGCCCTAATTGAATTTTCTGTACTTGGTTTTTCATTTAGAATTCTTTGGTTATTTCAAAAGTATTTGATTCTTAGGGTTTCCGATGGAAGATATAGATGTTGATATATGTATGTAATTATTCCATTAATCTGTTATTTATTCTCTCTTCCTGCATTTGTGTTTGAGGATTTGACTGGGCTTCTTTGTTTCAGGTGATTTGATCTTTGTTTATTGATTCTTCAAGATTCAGCCAAGATGCAGAACGAGGAAGGTCAAAACATGGACCTCTATATCCCCAGGAAGTGGTGTGTGCATTATTTGATATCTCACGTTTCTCTTGTACTCAATAGATGTCTTTTTAAGAGGTGAATTTGTATGAGGGTTTTATGTAAAGCATCTATCTGTTTGACTGCGCAGCTCTGCCACTAATAGACTGATCACTTCCAAGGATCATGCATCTGTTCAGATCAACATTGGTCATTTGGATGAGAATGGTCGGTACACTGGCCAATTTTCAACCTTTGCTCTCTGTGGATTCATTCGTGCCCAGGTATGTGCCTTCTGGATTTCTTTTTCCCTTAGAATGATATAAATTTATTAATCAAAGCTCTGTTGCAGAGCTGTTTTTGTTTGTGATCTGCATGAACACTACTTTTTGTGTGCTGTTCGTCTTTTATTTATATATATGCTCATTTTGCATTGTTTTTGGTTGTGACACGCACATTTTTAAATGTGATGATCATCTTTAATGAGGGAAGTTGCAATAGTTCATGACAAGTTGGTGTCAATTAGCAAAAAAAAAAAAAAAAAATTACTCCTACGACGTATAAATTGTCTTGGATTATCCAGAAGATGAGCCTCACACATCTTGCATCAACGAGAAGTTTGGCATGAGAAAGTTAACAACACCTTGTTGGACCAAATTGGTTATGTTTCTTCAAATGGATCCAACTAAAACAACTCGAGGTTTTTTGTTGTTTATCTGTTGTGTTTTTATGTCTCTGAAAAGTATCAATTACTGGAGGGATGACAGTAACAATACGAAGAAGCTAAATGATCTGTATTGATTCCTGATTCTTTCATATTTTGTCATGTGTGTAACGCTGGCTGGTATGTTATGTTCTAAACCCTACACATTAGATGTGAGGCTCCAATAATGGCTGTAATCTGAGACTTTGATATTTGATATGCAGGGCGACGCTGATGGTGCACTTGACAGGCTATGGCAGAAGAAGAAAGTCGAGGCCCGACAGCAGTGATTGTGGGTTTCAGTTTTATAGCTTTGGAGTTTGAAACATATTAGCAGGGTTATGGTTAAAAAATTACTGATGTGTAGATCACATATCTGCATTTTTGATCGATTAAATTCAGTCTATTATATTATGAACTTGGGTTAAATCTTCCTACGTTCTTCCTATCGCTTGATAGCAAACCATAATTTTGTCTGCATTCCAGTTTTCCCAATATATTCAAGGATATTCAATTTAAAAAAAAAACACCTATTTGGATAAAGTGTACTACCTAACAGATCGTTCACTCCATTATTTCGTTCCACATAATTGTTTACTCCAAAAAAAAAGTAGTATTATTTTAATTTAACACTTCAATAATACTTACAAATTAATTTAAAAAATTTCATTCTTTCTTTTCACATATAACATGCGATTCTTAGGGACCAAGGCGTAGTTTCTTTGTAGCATTTTTAATTTCAGTTGGGGGCCCATTGATTTCAATTTGGGCTTAAGAGTAATTTTTTTTGTAGCATTTTAATTTCAGTTGGGGCCCAATATTCCAATTTGGGCTTATCAATTTTTGTGGAGAAAATAAACCCTTAGTCCTCTCGTCTACTTAACATTATAGGTATTGATATTTTACAAATAAATAATCTATTTATAACTGTAATCATGCATCATCATCCTTTGTGTGTGATAGATGTCAAATTAAACTAGTAATAAGCAACTATTTATTAAATGGGTGTAAATTTCCTCTAGTGGGAGGAGAGATTTATTGAAGAGAAGAAACGCTCTCTTATAAGAATGAGTTATCCACAAGTATTGTGTTCTTCATTATTAGTTTCTAATGATTATGGATTAGTTGGTGGTAATGACTTGTGAAAAAGTTTTCATAATTATTATAGTGAACCTCATTGATCAAATTATAATAATTGAAAATTCTATCCACTGACATTAACAACATCATGGAGTTAGTCTTGATTTGAGTTGGTGCAGGTTTTTTTGATGTGAGATAATAATAAATGACAAAGCTTGTGAAACAAAGAAGGTCATGTATTCATGATTTTATTCGTTATTTAATGTGTAATTTTTTATGTAAGTAAAATATAATTATGAGGTGATAGAAAATATGATTTATTAAAATATAACGAGTAATCCATTACATGTATCACATGCAAATGATCATATAATTTATTGTTTTAGTATTGTTAAAATATACTCTTCATGTCTGCATTAACGTCGTTTACTTTTTATACGTAGATTAAGAGATATAATATTTTATTGTGTAGTGAGATTAAAGAAATAATATTTAATGCAAAGTAAGAAGTTATATTCGTATTATGTGTGAGCCCTATATGATAATTAATTGTTTTGTATGAGTCCCCCTTAACAAAAAATAAATGTAAAACTTAATTTGAGATAAATTAAAATGAAAAATGTAAACGTTAACTTTGGTGTGTATATAATTTTATTTTGACTCATTCTTAAACAACCTCAAGATCATAATTTAACTATCTAAATTCATTTACTTTAATAACAAATCATGTTTGAAATCTAGCATTTATATGTGTATAACTTTTTATTCAATAGTGTATACATGTTTTTAATAATTGTATATTTTTTTAGAGAGACTCTCTTGTGAGACGGGTTTTTTGTGAGACGGGCTGACCCATTATTAAAGTATGCTTATCATATAGGTAAAATATGCTTATTTATAGTTAAAGTATGTCAATAATAAATCATATTATAACATTCTAAAATCATATTTTAATTCATCATCCATCATACTCTACAAAACATACTTTAACAACCATTAAACATACTTTATCTATATAATAGACATACTTTAACACGTCTCACAAACAGTCTCACATAAGTAGCTTCTCATAAGAGATTTTGTCATTTTTTACACACAATTTTTTATTAAAAAAATTAACAATTAAATTGTATACATTTTTGTTCATAATTGTATATGTTTTTGTTTATATTTGTATACGTTTTTTAAAGTGGGTGCACCCTATCTTAGAGTGCACCCGGGTACACAGTATAATTAGCCTACTCCTAAACATCTAATCCATTCCTCCCACATATTTTTATTTACATTTCATTTTGAGTCATCTCATATATTTTTATCCATTTATGAATAATATAAATATATTCTACATTTTACCTACTTTTTTATATTTTATTCATAAATTTCAATAAATTTATTTACTTTTTTACATTTTATTCATCATTTTCAATAATTTTATTTACTTTTTTCTGAAAATTATCAATTTATCCATACCTTTTCTTATATTATATATTATAAAAAAGACTGTTCTTAATTTTCATACCTGTATAATTGGGTAAAAATACACAAGACGAAGGGAGTATTAAAAATTTCCGAAAACAAATATAGCAAATTAACTTAAACACACAACACAAACAATATAAAAAGACTAAACGAGGTACTCCCTCCGTTCCTCAGTCTTTTTTTTTCCATTTTGGTTGTCTCACTCAAAGAGTCTCCTTTCATTTTTTACAAACATGAGATCTACACACATCCACTAATACAATTAAAACATGAGGCTCACACTCCCATTAATACAACTACCTAATACACATTAAATAATAATACTTCTTAATCTAAATGCAAAAAACAAATACTACTCTTTGGATGGGATGAAGGGAGTATCTTAAAAAAGAAAAGAGTAAAATACTTACGGACGGAAATACTCCCTCCGTCCTACCACAAGAGGTGCATTTTTCCATTTTCATCTGTCCCAACACAAGATGTGTATTTTCTTTTTTAATAAATGAGACTCATACAAAATAATTAATATATCTATATGGGACCCACACACCACACTAATACACATACTCACTATATATTGAAATATTATTTCTCTCTTCTCATCTATACATTAAATATTATATCTCTTAATCTACATGCAAAAAAGAAATGACACCCTTGTGGTGGGACGGAGGGAGTTGTATTTATTACTCCCTCCGTCCCAAATTCAACTTCACGTTTACTGTAGATACAAAGTTAAAAAAAAATAACTTTTTGACTTACTTTTGAGGGTAGTATAATATTTTTGGATAATAAATAAATAATAAAGTATGTTATGTGTGTTGAAAAGGTGATGACAATTTTGAAAATAAAGTATATTAGAGGGATATTAGTTAGTTGTTTTTTTCCTTTTATGAAAGTGTGAAGTTGAATTTGAGATGAACCAAAACAGAAAATGTGAAGTTAAATGTCACACCCTGACCCTAGACAGAACGCGACAACCGCCACGTTAACCATAAATTTCGCAGAATGGGTGCACTCCACTCCACAAAGTTTATAGAAAACGTAAGGCTTGCTATCAAGTACCTGTAGAGCTAAACAACTGATAACAACGGGTACAACCCGAGGACATCATCTCAAAAAGTATCAACAAGGATTTACAAAGGTACAAAATACAACGGTGTAACTTAGTTTAAAGAAAATATACATGAACGATATAACATCGCGAAGGTACAAAAAGAACATCAAGGGGGTCACCAAATATAAACTATACAATATCGCCAATGAATCTGCCAATTTACATAAAAGAGAAAGTACCCAAAACACGGATTGGATGACGAGCAAACGATAGGAAAACCTCCAACCAAAACGATATCAACAGCCTGAAAAGGAAAGAATGATGGGGGTGAGCAAAACCACTAGCTCAGTGAGGTGATAAGCCGGTCACCCCGATCCTTATACGAAGCATGTATTCCACTCGCGGTTCATAACATAAAATCCCACATTTCGTCCCACAATAACTATTTCTCACTCAGTATACATATTAATGAAAATAAAAACCTTAGCGCACATTTACGAATAACACAATTAGTTCAAACAACATGTTATCACATAAAGGACGCGTGGGTAGTCAATATCCTCCTCGAACTGAGCTCTCCGTCGAGAGACAGTCCAAGCCCGTCACCGTTACTCTAGATAAAATGCACATTAATATTCTTTCTCAATATGCCAAGTGCTAAAGTTCACAATTCAATATCGACGTGAATACTTGAAATGATCAAACATATAAACATATATGACATGCATGTCCCACACCGGTGACGTTGACTGAGCCTATAATAGACTGATCCATCTAACGATCACCCTCCAGAGTATCAGTATTTGGCAAATGGACAGGTGCCCCGTTAGATCTAACTCACCCAGGTTTGCCAATCACGGGCAACTTGGTTGTCACTCTAACTCACCCGAACCGCGACAATTCGGGCTACTTAACCAATGTCGCTCCAACTCACCCGAACCGTGACCAATTCGGGCTACTTAACCTTGGTACCAGGCATACATATGCATATGCATCATAAGATGAATAACGACTCAAGTTAGAGTCTTAATTGGCACACAAGAATAACCAGAAATCAATAATACTCATAAAATGGCTAACATGACTCTAACCAGAGCAATCGAGCCAATCAGACTCTTTACCACATAACATAATACCAAATAATTTTCTTATCAATTAACTAAAACTAAAATAAATGCACATTTATCGAGGGTCCACACTTCCCACAAGAGAAGGCGTTCTCGAATTATCAACTCACAAGTAAGTGATTAACTCTCTCCGGAATCTGAAGTCGGTCCCTTGTCATTCGTCGATGGTTCTTTACCTAGAAAGGAGATGAGCAATTAAAGACAAATTAAATATAACTAACTATAAGCGGTAACATCTCTTTCATTGCTAAAAACAAATCCTAATTGAGTTCGAACGAGTCGATATTAAATAAAAATGGTATGTAACTCCTTAACATCAGTTCCCAATCTCACATAACCCGTTTCAATACATTAACTAAACAAAACGATAGAAAATAAGTTTGAATTCGACATAAAATTTCTGAAATTTTCCAGCTAGCGGCAGTTTACGAGAAAAATCATAACTAATTGTAGAATAATCGGATTGAGGCGTTTCAAGTGGATACGGAAAGCTAACGAGTTCAGCTACGTACAGAAATTAAGTTTGCAAAGTTTCGATGGCAATGGATATGTCAAACTCAGTTCGAACAGTCTGCAAATTACCCACACACCAAAAAAAAAAACCCCACAAAATTACAAAATCATGGAAGAAGGAAGCTTAATTCACACACCAGTTACCTCAAAACAACTTAAAAACCACCTAGGATGAGGGTTGTAAGGGAGAATTTGATCAACAAGGGTTTCTCCTCTTCCTCTCTTCTTTCCCCTCTTTAGCTTTTCTTCTCCCGTTCTTCTCTCTCTTTTTTTTTTAACTTTAGCCTTAATAATTATATATCAGGCCATTTAAGTGGGCTGAAACTTTGGGCCACAAAATAAATAAATAAATAAATTTGGGCTTTCTAAAAAAAATCTAGTTGGGCTTAATTAGGCTGGCCTTTTGGGCCATAAAAATAAATAATTAGGTTTTGGGCTTTCTAACAAAATCTAGTTGGGCTAAGATAGGGCTGACCTTTTGGGCCATAAAATACATAAATAGGTTTTGGGCTTTCTAAAAAAAATCTAGTTGAACTAAGATATTATATTAAAATTGGAACGAAGGGAGTATCTAAAAATGCTTAGATTTATGATTTTTTTAATCATTTACGTAACTACTTCCTCCGTCCCGTAATACTTTTCCCACTTTTCTCATTTGTTTGTCCCACAAAACCTCACCCCCAAAAAAGAAAATATCACTTTATCGAACAACCTCAAAAGTTATTTTAATTTCAAATTTGTCACTCCTTTTTCACACACATATCATTACTTTATACTTTTTAATTACCTAAAAATACTATAATACCCTCCAAAGTCAATAAAGTTGATCAAAAAATACAACTTTTTTTAAACAATGTAGAATATGGTAAAAGCGAAAGTTTTCCGAGACGGAGGAAGTATGATTACTCCCTCCGTCAATCACTAAAGCATATATTTTGTCATTTTGGGTTGTCCACTCTTAAAGTATTCATTTTCTCTCTTTAGAAAAAAAGTACACACATGGCCACTCTCAACTACTACTTACTAATACAACTATTCACTTTATATAAAATAATAATACTTTTTAATTTACGTGAAAAATAAACTAATACATATGCTGTTGAAGGAGGGAGTAATTGGGATGGATGAATCAGTAAAATAATGAAAAACGGTCAAAGCCTAAAGATTAGGGTGTTGCAACTTTTAATAAAAGTGATGGCTTTGAATAAAGGGACAGCAAAAACTAGGTGTTTAAAGCTCTTCGCCTATTTTAATTCAAAACACCTTACACATCATTTCTATTTACAACTTTAGGGTTTATCATGCGCCGCCACGCATACCAATATTTTTTTTTAAATAAACAAATTCACGTACTTCCTCCAACTCACGTTAACGTTAACGTTTGTTTTTTTTAATATGTAATAAGGTGAGAGAAATACTCCCTCTATCCCTATGTAAGAGTCTCATTTTACCATTTTGGTTGTCCCACCCAAAGGATCTCATTTTCTTTTTTGGACATATGAGACTCACCCACACCTACTAATACAATTAAAACATTGAGCACACACACCCACTTAATACAACTACCCACTACATATTAAATGATAATACACCTTAATCCACGTGCCCAGAAGCAAATGTAACTCTTACCAAGGGATGGATGAAGTAATATTTAATGTAAAGTGAGTAATTATATTAGTATTGTGTGTGAGTTTTACATGAAATAATTAATTGTTTTGAGTGGGTAACTTGACAAAAAAGGAAACGTAAATATCAACTTAGGACAACCCAAAATGAAAAATATAAACTTTAACGCGGGACTAGGGAGTATATTCTAATTCCAACTATTATTATGAATTTAAATAACGACTTATGAATTTAATACGTGTGAGATTACTAATGGCACATCTCAAAGTATATATAATTTTCTTTTTTGAGTGCTCGTTTATGCGCATTACTTTTTTATCTTCTGCATTTTTATACAAAAAAGAAGAGATTGGTTTGATTATGGCTTCACTAAAATCTTTTTTCCCTTATTATTTATGATTTTCATCTGCTGACAATAACTAATTATGTTATGAACTAAAATATATTGTACTGTTTACATTTATTATATAATTTAATAATGATATGAACGTTTTAAAATTTGTATAACTGCCTAACAAGAAGAGGAGGATTTGACATAACTTTAGTCCATACAAAAATTAATAAGGATATTCAAATAAGTCAGCAATATTGAGTAACACCGCTGAAGATTATATCTGAAAATAAAATTAACTACTAGTTAATTAGAAAGAAAATGATAGTACTAATTAAGATTTTCTGAAAGATTTTCTGGAATCAAGTACTAGTAAGTACTCCTTCCGTCTCAATAAGTATTTCACGTATTGATATGCGCGAAATTTAAGAAAATTTTGTATTTTTATTTATAAAGTAAGAAAGAGAATATATATTTTAGTTGATTTAATAAAAAAAGTGTGTAAAGTTATGAAAAAGAAGTTGTTGGAAGATGTAAAAAAGTAAGTATTATATTGAGATGTGTGTAAAAAGTGTGTATTATTGTAATGTATTTTTACCAAATTTAATAAAAGTAAAATGTAAAATACTTTGAGGGACGGATAAAAAAAAGAAAGTGTGAAATATTTTGAGAGACGGAGGGAGTAAGATTAAAATTAAACTAAGGAAATACTAAAACACTACAGTAATAATATACTTATACAAGGCGTATAAGCAAGTATACCCTGCCACGTGGCCCCCAATTCTACTGTATTACAATTACTACATTACAAAGCACCCATTTGGATTTTCGTCGCTAAATATTTCAAAAGAATCCAACGGCTGCCGTGGATTCACCTCGGGATCGGACGGTGGGGCCGGCTCGACAACCGGTCCAGGGTGCATGTAAGCGTAGGAATACGGTGGTGGCGCGGCGTAGTACGACGTCGTGTAGCTGCTCATAGGATACGTCGTGTTGTAACTGACGCCGTACACCGGCTGAGGCGGCAGCGGCGGCGCGTAGTATTGATGACCACGTGGAGGACTGTGATTCGCTGGAGGAGGCGGTTCGAGATTCCCTGATTCTCTCTGTTCTGGCGGTGGAGCCGCTCCACCACTCATCGCATCACTTTGCCCTCTCCTTTTCTTCTTTTTACCAGACGTGCCACTCTCCCCACCCCCGTTGCTTTTCTCGACCGCCTTCTCCTCCGCCGCCTTGGCTCGCTCTCCGACGGTGGAGCAATTCTCCTCGCTCCTCTTTTCTTGTGATTTCGATTCCTGAATGCCAGCTGTGATTTTCACCGAAGGAACACTATCTGCTTCGGCGAAACCCTCGCCAGCGCCGCCGCCGATTTGGGCGTCGCTTTTGTTCCCGCCGCTACTTCCTCGACGGTTTTCGACAGGTACCTCTGTTTTCGGTGGCTGCTCCGGTGATTTCACATTAATTGAAGACGGATTATCGATTATATCAATTTCCTTCTTCTTGATGTTTCCATTACCATGGATTTTTTGGGGCCATAATTCAGCGTTTTTGCCGGATTTGGCTAATTTGTTGATGAGAGAATGAGGTTCGACATCGCCTGTTATAGTTACTTTCTGCAGTTTGGTATCAACGTCCACAGACTCGACGCCTGAAAGAATATCCATACATGAATAAAATTGATGCTGAGCATACAAACTAAGGGTAAGGTGGTGGGGGTGGGTGGGTGGATACCTTGAAGTTGTAGGAGAAGCTTCTTGACTTTCCTTTTGCAGCCCTCGCAGTGGATGGAAGCTTTGAGTACACAAATCTGTGAAAAATAGGATGTAGATGCTGGAGGAGATGAAGAAATTAGGAGTAGTGATTAATTGGATTGAGGAGAATTAACCTACCTTTTGTTGGATGGGTTCAACGGGTTCATCCGCCATGAACTTGTGTGTTGAGAGAGAGAGAGAGAGAGAGTTGGAGTTGGGGAAAGCAGGGAGGAGTGTTGGGGATGGGCTTTATGAAAAGATGAGCAAAGTACAAACACTGCCAACTAGGAATTAACCTACCTTTTTTTAAAAAATTTATTATGATACCCGTACCCATTCCATTACCGTTTATCAATACCCGCAGTTATCTATACCCGTTTAATATTTATTTTTTTATATATATTAATATTTTTTATTATCTAAATAAGTATAATAATAAAAATTACATTATTATTAATTTATTATAAAATAAATATAATATAAATTGTATTATTTTAAATAAATATTTAATAAATATGATTAAATAAAACTTATAACTATTAATTAAATATATAAAATATCTTATCATATATAAATTATATAATATATATATTAAATTTTATAAAAAATATATATATAATCGGGTTACCCGCGGGTATTTTGAGGCATTACCCGTACCCGTCCCAAACGCTACCGTTTATCAATACCAGCTGGTACCCATACCCATTTAATATTCATTTATTTTATATGTATTAATATTTTTTATTATCTAAATAAGTATAATAATACAAATTACATTATTATTAATTTATTATTAAATAAATATAATATAAATTGTATTATTTTAAATAAATATTTAATAAATATGATTAAATAAAACTTATAATTATTAATTAAATATATAAAATATCTTATCATATATAAATTATATAATATATATTAAATTTTATAAAAAAAATATATATAATCGGGTTACCCGCGGGTATTTGAGGCATTACACGTACCCGTCTCAAACCCGTTTACAACTACCCGTACCCTACCCATTAGAATTCGGGTAGACCGGGTACCCAAAAATACCCTTCCCATTGCCATCCCTACTGCCAACCAGTTTAAACTCTAATCTCACTTCACTTTCAAATGTACTCCCACCATCTCGGGAAACTTTTCACGTTCTTTTTGATTAATTTTATTGATTTTGGAGGGTATTGTAGTATTTTCAGGTAATAAAAAGTATAAAGGAATGATATGTGTGAGAAAAAGGAGTGACAAATTTGAAATTAAAGTAACTTTTGAAGTTGTTGAATAAAATTGTGTTTCCTTTTTGGGGTGTGAAAAGTTTTGTGGGACAAACAAATGAGGAAAGTGAGAAAAATATTATGGAACAGAGAAAGTAGTAATTAAAAAAGAAGAAAAAAAAAGGGAATGTTGCCAATATATTATCTTGTCTCTCACAAGTAAATATTCCTCATTCCTGTGTACATGTATGTGGAAAGTAGAGAAGCTCTCTTCTAAATTCTAACATATTCTAAAACACAGTGAGAAGCTACTACTCTTCACAAAAAAAAAAGTTATCCCTCGACTATGTGGGATCACATATTCTATTGTCATTTTTCGTCTATTGTTTCATAATTTAAATATTTACATGTGTCAGAATCATTGAATAATTTACTGTAAAGTACGCAAAGGTTTAACATATAGTCATATACTTTCTCCGTCCCATAATTTTTTAAACACTTCCTTTGTAATTTACAAAGAAAGTGTGTAAAAAATTTCGAGACGGACAGAGTATTAAGGTATAATATTTTAATAAAAAACATGTTATGAAATACGAACGAAATGAAACACTATAATGAAATAGGGGAATTTGAACCAACATATTGTTTTCTCTAATCATGCAGTATAGATATTCAAATGGGCATAGATTTTTGGGCTTCAAGATATGGTGTTTAACAATAGTCTAGGAGCTGGGCTGCTGCAAGTTGGGCTTGGTTCTTCTATTGGAGAAGTTCTCTGGAGAAAGATTACTCTGAAATGGCCCCAAATGTGGACTCCTTTTAGAGTTGGTTCCTGAAATTGTAGGTGAAACATAGTTGCAGAGGCAAATGAATTTGGGCTGTTTCAAAATGGGCCGTTTGGGTTTGGGCAGGTGCTGCTGAAATTACAAAAGTGCCACCAGCCTACTTTGCATTTTTAAAAATTGCTCCTCTCGATTTTAGATCGTTTTTCCTGCAAAATTAACCTTCCTCCAATCCAAGTAATAACCTAAAACTGGAAAAAAAATGCATGTGAATAATCAATCAAATATCGTGAAATGACATTAGGTAATGCGAAAAATGTACTTATATAAAGCGTGTGGATTTCCTGTTCGTAGTTTATATGGAATACGAGGAATTCCATCAATTTTCGAAATGGAACATTGGAGCAAGAGAGGATAATGGAGGAACTCAAGCGTATGTTTGGATCTGGATTATGTTGGAAATACTGCATTTAGATCCAAATGCCTTAAACTCTAACATAATTAACGAGATCATACAAATTATTGAATAAGAAGAAGAATACCTGGATCAATTGATCTCCTTGTGCGGAATCCAAAATGAAGATCAGTAGGTATAAGACCTTCCTCAACTAAGCCTCCTTATTCCTTATGAGACCGTTGTAATCCCTTCCGATGGGGAGAAGAGAAGATTGTGTTCGGCTTAGTATAATGAGAACCATAACTTGGGAGCCTTTACATACTACTTGACTAGACCACCCATAATCACTTAGTCACGTAGTATTGAGTATCTACTCAATTGACCCATATCATTATTATCATAGTCCATGGACTTTACACCTTAATTGGATCACTTGATTAAGTCCATAAAATAATTGAATAGCTAATATAATTGCATAATAATATATTGCCCACAATTAGATTATTCAAGAAATTAAAAATTTCCAACAATCTCCCACTTGGGCTATATATTTCTTAAAGCAATTGTATCAAGAGTCCTTAGTTGCGCAACTTTATGCTATTCCTCTTCAAGCTATACTTAACAATCTGGTACATCTCATATACTAATATGGAATCACCGCTGCATTTACCACATTACAAATCATGGTTAAACCCCGACAATCACCAATATCAATATACTCAATGATACAGATCAAATATGGTGAGTAGCATGAAAATTACATGCAATGTGATCAAATATCATGTCTATTTCCAACTGGTCCAACTTTAATCTTTAGTGAGATCAATTCGTAATGTAAAATATTACAAAATGAATTCAAAGTCATCAACTTTATTATGTAGAAAACTGAATTATCTAAAACAAAGTGTATTAAAAACTTTAAAGAGCAATAAATATAGACTCCCACTACACCAATGTATTCTAAAACCATATAATACCCAAATGAGTAGCTAGCTCAAATACAGGGCATTGAATACATAAGTGGCGAATCCTCATTTGGAGTCTATCACAATAAGCTCTACTAAAAATTTTTCTACACAAAACACTTTCTTTAACAACCAAGAATTCTATGTCAATATGCTTGACTTATAGTACTCTTGTCGTTAATACTTTGCTGCGAACTAACTGTCACATAAACTTTATGTGACTAAACTTCGCAACCTTTATTTCATGTTTGAATTCCCCTTAGTGTGCTACCGATTCTGTTGTCGTGGTTAATGAGCTAACGTGTTTACTTAATTCTTTTACTTGTATAGCTCTCCAGTCCAACAGAAGATATTGCCTGAAGTGGATCTTATACTGTATTGGCATCCAACAAACTCAAAATCAGACAACTTTGTGATCTCATACTAATCTGATCTCTTATGTGCAAGCATGTTATCCTTAGTTCTCTGTAGATACCTTATAAAGATCCATACTAGAGTTACTTAATTATCTACTTAATATACCAACAACAAAAACCAAATCAGGTCTTTTACAGACCTCATCATATATACAACTTCTAACAGTCAAAGCATATAGAATATTTCTACATTTTTTAAAATTTTAGTTTTACTTTAAGGCACTTGATTGAGACTGCACTTGTCTCCCTAGTTTAACTTAAATCTTCTCCCACTGAACCACATAATCATCTACATTTGTCTCAAAATCAAATGAGACAATTACTTCATGATGATTCTTGTGATTCCTTTATGGAAAAGCTTTCTTGAATGCATAGATGAATTTTCTTTTAGTTCTTCAACTTTTAAGATCGTATCATCAGTGTTGCCATCAAGGAACTTTGTCTTTACATCCATCTAATTTAATTCAATATCTAAATGTGCTACTAATGTCATGATTATCTTAAAAGAATCTTTCTCAATAATCGGATGGAAAGTCCTTTAAAACAATGCATTCCTTCCCTTTTGAGTATAATCCTTTAACAAGATGCGAACCTGATCATCTTGTATTCATTTAAACTCAAAACTTATAGCATTAACCCATTTTCGAGTATTTGGACCTTACATGGCTTGATAAACATTATTTGAATGTTCTACCAATAATTTCATAGTGTCCTCATTATTTAAGAGAAAAACTATATAATCATCGAAATTGTCTTTCTCTCTACTCTAGTGTATTACTTAGTGACTGATGAGAGTGAAAATTTTTGGTATTTGAAAGGGTAAAGGTATAAGGGTGGCGTTTGTAAGTAAAAATGAATTTGAGGTTTTATAAGAAGTGGAGAGATAATGTTGGTTAATTAGTAGTGCAGAATTTAGTAGAGTTAGTGTGTGGTTAAGATGACGTGAGATATGGTATTATAAGTTGGAGTATTGATAGTAGGAACAATAACTTTTTTGATTGATTATTTTTGTACAAATGGTACCTCTATTTATAGGCGAGTAAGTGACGAGTCCACCGTCTTCTCAATGATTCTAGCATATTCTTTACTTTTCTTAATGTGCTGACTTATCTATTGTTTTGTAGAAGATTTTGTACTTATCTATACTCTTCTAGGAGCATGCAATTCAAAGTAATATTTTCTAGAGTTATCTAGAGATGCGCATCAATAATTTATCACTCTCTCTTGATGCGCATTCGGATGATCCCGAACTTTTCTCGTAATATCTCGAACCTTGATCTCTGTAGCGCTTTTGTGAATATATCTGCTAGTTGCTCTTCTGTTCCAATGTACTTGAGTTTGACTTCTCCATTATTAGTTGCTTCTCATAGGAAGTGGTATTTGATGGCGATGTGTTTTGCCCTGCTGTGATGCACGGAATTTTTCGCCATGGCTATTGCCGACTTGTTGTCGCAGTAAATCTCAGTTGGGCTTTCTTGGTGTTCTCCCATGTATCCGAGAATGCATCTTAGCTATATAGCTTGGCTTACTGTTAGTGCGGCAGCTACGTACTCTGCTTTTGCTGAAGATTGTGCGACACAGTCTAGCATTTTAGATGCCCACGAGAATACTCCTGAGTTGATTGAGAATGTATAGCGTGAAGTACTCTTCATATCATCTGTTGGTCCTGCCCAATCGTTGTCAGTGTAGCCAACTAGCGTTAAGTTATCCTGTGTTTCGTACAAAATACCGTAGTCCATAGTTCCTTGTAGATATATCAGTATCCTCTTTGGAGCTCTGTAGTAGACTTGGCTTGGATTTTGCATGAATCTTGATAATAAGCTAGTTGCATACATGATGTCCGGTCTTGTAGCTGTTAGATATAGCAGGCTTCCAATTAGGCTTCTGTATGTTGATTCATCTGCCTTTGGAGCGCCATCTTCTTTGCAGAACTTCTCATTTGTGATGAGGGGAGTTGCTACAGGATTGCATCTTTCCATCTTGAACTTCTGTAGCAGATTTTTCGTGTATTTTCTCTGTGAGATTAATATCCCATTTTCTTTTTGACTTACCTCGATCCCGAGAAAGTAGTTCATCAGTCCGAGGTCTGTCATTTCAAATATCTTCATCATGTCTGCTTTGAACTCTTTGATCATATCTTCATCATTTCCTATGTAGATAAGATTATCAACATATAAGGAAATGATTAGTCTTTTGTTGTTACTTTGGGTCTTGATGTAGAGAGTTGGCTCGTTTTCATTTCTCTTGAATCCCTTGTAGATGAAGTAACCATCTATGCAGCTGTACTAGGCCCTTGAGCTTGTTTTAACCCATATAGTGCCTTTCGTAGCCTTAGCACCTTGTCTTCTTGTTCTTCTGCCACGAACCCTTGAAGCTGTTTGACATAGATCTCCTCTTCAAGGTATCTATTTAGAAATGCTGACTTGACATCCAGCTGGTATATCTTCCATTTCTTTTGAGCTGCTAATGCAATGAGAGCCCTTATAGTATCCAGGCGAGCTACTGGAGCAAATGTCTCGCTGTAGTTGATCCCTGGTAGTTGTGAGTAGCCTTTGGCTACCAGCCTTGCCTTATGCTTCTGGATTGAGCCATCTGGATTAAGTTTAGTCTTGTAGACCCACTTAACTCCAGTGACTTCTTTGTTTCTTGGTAGATCCGCCAACTCCCATGTGTTGTTCTCTTCAATCATCTTGATCTCTTCTGCCATTGCTTTGACCCATTCCTTTTCTTTGACGGCTTCTTCAAAGCTTGCTGGCTCGATAGCTGCAAAGTTGCACGTCTCATAGATTTTTCTTAGTGTCTTCACTTTTCTTGGTGTTTCATTTTTGGGCCGGTCCTTCTTGAGCTTTAGGTGCTGGAGTCTCAGGACTTGGAGGTAGTGGAGACTCTTCTGGTGTTTTTGGTTCTTCTTCTTGAACTTCTTGACTTTCACTGGAGCGTCATAGTTGTGACATCATGAGATTTTGCTTCTCGACTTTTTCTTCATCCCAGTTCCACGATGCATTCTCATCGAACTCGACGTCTCGACTGACAATTAGCTTCTTTGTCTTGAGACTATAGAGTCGATAGCCTTTAGATTGAGTGCTGTATTCGAGAAATATGCACTTTTCGATCTTCTCCTCCAGCTTGTGTCTCTTCTCTTTTGGGGTGTGTGTAGCAAATACTCCCAAAAATTCTTAGATGATTTGAGATGGCTTTCGTCCACTCCAGGCTTCAATTGGTGTTTTATTTTGCACCGCCTTTGTTGGACACCTATTTAGAAAGTAGACTGCAGTGTAGGTAGCTTCTGCCCAGAATACCTTGGGCATGCCTTTTTCTGCTAGCATTGTTCTTGCCATCTCCATTACAGTCATGTTCTTTCTCTCTAAGACTCCATTTTTTTCTGGAGCATAGCCAACTATTAGCTGATGGTTGACTCCTTCTTCTTCACAGAACTTGTTGAACTCCTTGAATGTGTACTCCGTCCTTCTATCACTACGTAGGACCTTGATTTTCTGGTCGCTTTGGTTCTCCACTAGATTCTTGAACTTCTTGAAGATAGAGAAGACTTCTGACCTTTCTTTCATAAAGTACACCCAAGTCATTCTTGTGTAGTCGTCAATGAAGAGAATGAAGTACATGTTTTTCTCAAATGTTGGTGTTCTCATCGGCCTGCATACATCTGTGTGAACCAGGTCCAGAGCTTGTTTAGCTCGCCATGCTTGTCCTGATGGGAATGGCTTTCTATGTTGCTTTCCTTCCATGCATTTATCGCATATGTCTTCTTTTGGTTGGATCGGCGGAAGATCTCTCATCATATTCTTTTGTTGAAGTAGCTTTAGGCCGTAGAAGTTGAAGTGCCCGAACCTCTAGTGCCATAGCCAGGATTGGTCTTCTTGGGCTTTCAGTGCTGTCTCCACGTAGTTCCACTGGATGGGGAAATTTCTTTGTTGCTGCATTTTGACTACAATGATCACTTGATGTTTGTTCTTCCTGTCATAGATGGTGCATGAATCGCCTTTGTATACTAGAGAGTATCCTTTCTCCATCATTTAATCCATGCTTAGTAGATTAGTGCGTAGTTTTAGTACCAACAGCACATCATGGATGTACCGCGTACCTTTGCTTGTGTTGACAGTTATTGTTCCTTTTCTTTCAACTTCCACTAGGTCTCCATTGCCCTGCTTCACTTGAGATTTGACCATTTTGTCAACTTTTTGAAAGATCTTCTCATCTCCTGTCATGTGGTTGCTGCACCCACTATCTACGTACCACTTGTCATTCTTCACTTCTGATGCAGCATGGTTCGCATAGAAGAGATTATCTCCGTCTTCTTTTCTTCGGAGTAGTTTGCCTGGTGACTTTTCTTGGAGCGATAATTTTTCTCCAGATGTCCAAATCTTCCACAACTTTTGCATTGTGGTTGACCTCGGTACCAACAATCTTTTTCAAGATGATTGGTCCTCTTACAAACTTCATATAGGGTATATTTTTCTTTCCTTGAATTATTATTTTCTCCAACTTTTCTCCCCCTATTTTTAGAATTCTGAGACCGTATTTTTAGTTTAAACTGAAAATCATTTTTCATATTTTCATCTTCATTTATGCTCAGTCTTTTCTCATATGCTTCTAGAGAACCCAATAAATCTGTCACTGCTAATTTTTCTATATTTTTAGTCTCTTCTATAGTAGTGACTATTGGGTTGTGTTTAGTAGGGAGATATATTAAAATTTTTCCACTATTTTCTTATCTGTCATATCTTCCCCATAAGATTTTAGTTGATTACTACTTCTCTTAGTTGAGTGTAGTAATCTTTAACGGTCTCAAATTCTTTCATTTTCATATTCACGAAATCTCTCCTAAGAGTTTGACGTTTGAGATTTCGTACCTTGTCACTCCCTTGATACTCTTCCTTTAGAATGTCCCAGGCTTCCTTGAACGTCTTCGTTCCACTAATCCTTGAAAATAGAGACTCCGCCACAACCATTTGTAGAATCTAAGTGCCAAATTGTCCTTCTCCATGCTTCTATCTAATTTTTCTTTGTTTGTAATAGACAAAGATGATATATCCACGGGAATAGTGTTCCCCTTGTCGACGATCTCCCATAGGCCTTGAGACATAAAGTATGTCTTCATTATAATAGCCCAATAGTTGTATCATTTGCCTGAAAAGGTTGGAACTGAGATTTGGTGGGTATTGATTAGAGAGGACAATTTTAAGGTGTAAAATAGTTTGGGTAGTACAGTGAGGTTTTGGTAGTATGATGCGGAAGCTTATTTCAACCCAGTTATGAACTAACCAGACTCTGATACCACTGTTGGTATTTGAAAGAGTAAAGGTATAAGGGTGGCGTTCGAAAGTAAGAAAGAATTTGAGGTTTTATAAGGAGTGGAGAGATAATGTTGGTTAATTAGTGGTGCAGAATTTAGTAGAGTTAGTGTGTGGTTAAGATGACGTGAGGTATGATATTGTAAGTGGGAGTATTGGTAGTAGGAACAATAACTTTTTTGATTGATTATTTTTGTACAAATGACACCTCTATTTATAGGCGAGTAAGTGACGAGTCCACCGCCTTCTCAATGATTCTAGCATATTCTTTACTTTTCTTAATGTGCTGACTTATCTATTGTTTTCTAGAAGATTTCCTACTTATCTATACTCTTCTAGGAGCATACAACTCAAAGTAATATTTTCTAGAGTTATCTAGAGATGCACATCAATAATTAATCAAAGTTCATGTATTTTCGGGTCCAATTTGATACCTCTTTGATTGTATAATTGAAATTATTTGTGCAAATCTTATTAATTCTAATTATTATTGACTAAAAGGTATATGAGAGTTATTTTATTTTGTTTTTATAGGAAAAAGGATCAAGAACACAAAGTTGGAATGGAGGATGAATTCGTACTACTTACAAGCAAACATATGTCCACATTCCATGATTTTTATATATTTGTATGGAAGTTAAAATTGGTCATATGATATACAGTTGGAAAACTACGGAAGAGAAGATCATTTTGGCTCAAGAAACACCTCAATCGGATTTCAAACGAGAAAGTTATGATCAAAACGGTGACGTCGCACAAGCTATTCCTGCTTAGCACAGTTGTGCCACTTTGCATGACTTGTTACACCTACAAATTTTAGAGTTTCTATAGGATCTTTATATGAATAGAAATTCAAGGAAGAGAGGATTGCGTGAGTACAAGAATCACTCAAATTGGAATTTAGATGAAGAAATTATTCTCAGAACCGTGGAGTCGCGCAGCTACCGAGCTCCAAACTGGATGCAAAATTGGGCACCTTATTTCTTCATGTTTTTCAACACCAGGCGACCTGCCTGCCTTAGTATACTTGCAAGGCATCAAGATATCCTAACCGGGCGCCCTTGATTACAAACGTGCAACCCGCCGTGCAGGATATCTGTGAGGCGCCCGATGCCGGGGTAGAAATCTGGTGAGCCATCGTGCTTCATTATGGGCGTGTGGAGTATCTAATCGGGTGACTCATCGTGCGACATGCTCGATTTTCGATGTGTTACTGTGTGGCCCAAATCCGTACCATGTGGGTTAAGTTGGCCCAATTAGTGTAATATAAATTAATAGAAGTAGGAGAATACAAGACAAAATTCACGCCACACATCACAAACCCTACCTTCACCCATATCCTTCCATCCTTCCACCGTAGAGACGATCGGAGTTGCTACTTGGATCAGAGACGGAGATTCCGACGGAGATCATGACTGAAGAATCAGATTCCTTTATAAGGGTTCTTTATTTTTCAGTTATTTATCTTTGTTATTTTAGAACAATGGTTAGTGTTTATTACATCTTTGTGATTTGCCCTCGTAAATCCATGGGCTAAACTTCTTTGTTGGTAATGTTAGGGTGCTAAGACAGATTTGATTATGTGATTTGATTGCCCTAGACTTGTATTTATTACTCTGCATAATGTTTTTTTCTTATTGAAGAGGATATTTGAAGACTTCATATTATTGTATTTTGAGTTTTTGATTCCTTTAAATATTCTTTACGGTATCACTGATTGATAGTTAATATGATTCCTTATTTCTGCATAATAATTGTTGTTTCCTGTGGCAATCTTAGTGGATTAGCCTATAATTCCTAAGAGTGTTGGACAATCAATTTGGAATATTAACTATTTGGTAAAACATCATTATTAGGTAATTGGTAAGGAGATAAAAGGGGTTAATAATTGCGTACCTGAAAGGGAAGTCTAGTGCTCTAGTCTTTAATGAAATTTAGCATGAAATATCTATAGAGGGAGAGAGAGTTAATTCCTTATCGATCATAGGATTTGCAGCTCATTATAAGTGTTAGATCCTACAAGATCAAGGTGATTTAGCTAGCCTTAGTGATCCTCTTATACACGTCTGTAGGTAATTAATTTGAGTCTAGATAAATTAGTCACATAGTTAAGCTGTTTGCCCGAGCATTACCAATTCTCCATTCTTGAATTATAAATCATTTTCTTTGCGTGATTTATTTTATTTGCTTAGTTCAATTATTCAAATTTAGTTTTATTAGTTTAATTAATCATCCTCTCAAAAACTCCCGAATTTGTCTTGCATTTGATTTATCATATAGAATTGTTTATTAAATTTATAACTATCTCGTGGGAACGATATTTTCACTTGGTCACACGCACTACAATCGATCCCTTACACTTGAGGGTGAAAGAAAATAGCGATAAGTGACATTAATTCTTGAGGTGTTGAATTTGTTTTTTCTTAAATATTATTGACATTATCATATCGTTATTCTGGATTTGCAACATTCTTAAAAGTATAAGTGGGAGTCGAAATAGACTCCTCCTTAAAAACAATGTCTTTATTATTATTCTTCCACCCAAATCAATATCCTCAAATAATACCGTATTACCCGTCTCAAATATCATCCGATTAATTGGATCATAAACTTTTATCTTTATTCATAACCAATAAAGTAGCTTGTATTTATTTGAGTCCAATTTTCTTTAGTAAACTCCAATGATCTAGCCTTAATTGTACATCACAATATGTGAAACTAAAAAAGTTCACACAACTATTTTGGTTGGAACTTTATTGAGACCATAAGCTGCAATCTTTAGTATTTCTCCCATTAGTAACCATACGTTGTTGTTTTGGAGTACTATTTTTGTCTTTTAACTACACCACAACACCATTTATGCTGAGTAATCTTAATGTGGTGTATTATAAAATAATTCCACAAGCCTTAGAAAACAGAAGGTTATACTTTAATTTTGTCTTTATCAACTTTTTTAATGAGTTTTCTTGTATTGCCCTTATACTTTATTGAGACCAAATTTTGTTAGAAACCTATTAGTCTCATCCTTATTATTGAAGTTCACTTATCATGTATGATTATGGTGTTGATATATGGAAAACTTAATCAGCAGAGTTTTTAATTGTACATCTCAAAATAATACTTTATAATCTTTCAATTTTTAAATAACTTAGAATCATCTCGAGGAATCAAACACATCATTAGTATCAAGTCCAATGACAACAATACCAACTTGTAAGTGACACCCTCTATTTAGTAGTCAAATACTGACAATAAACTGTCAAGTAATAGCCTTACTTTGGGCCGACTTATTACTCACATATTAAACAAATAATTATCACGTATTCACCACCACATGTGCTTGTGTATTTCGAGCCAAATATTAATCTACCTTTGGGCCGATCAGTACCTGCATAAACATACACTTGCACAACATTCTTAATTGGGGACCCATCACAAGACACCTTGTGCAACATTAACCTCGTCTATGGACAAAAATTAACTGCAGGGGTAATCTTGGTGTAATAATCAAGTATTGATAAAAGTTCTGTCAAACAAAAAGTCTATCTATGGACCGACTGATGTTCACATGAACAATTTATAATAATGATCACATACTTATTATCACATGTGTGTTATTATTCTGTCAAACTGTGCCTACCCATGAGCCGAATACAGAACACATAAATAATTCCATTCTCATCTATGTAATTTCAATAAAGTCGCACTCCACACATAGAGGCTGCTATGACAACATGATGCTTTGATTGACTAGATTGAAAAATTACTAGACCAATTAAACAAATATTTAAAATAAATATTTATATTTAATTGAACGACATTAAAAAATGTCTCCCCAAATTTAATTAAATTAAATTCAATAAATCAAATAGGAATTTGAGATGATCCACCCCTATTAAAAATTATGAAATATTTCTTAACTTAATTAAGAATTCCAAATCATAACTTAAAATTAATTAAATTAGACAAATATTCTTTATTATTAATAATTTATATATCCTATCAAATCGCCAGTAACATGTTTTCCAAGTTGATGCCACATCCATGTTTAGGTTACTAATTAAATTACCATATGTACTGCCATAAGTGCTAAAATTTCCGCAATAACAATTGAACGGCCATTATGTATTCACTAGCCCATTCATTAACAATTCAAGTGAATATCAGAACTCAATCATGATCTTGATCCAATTCAAAAAGAATTTACATGTTAATATAACACATTCTGGAATGGCCACATCATAAGGTTCAATTTACACAGGGAGTGTATTTCTATAAAATCCTTATATCATTAAATAAGGCAAATATATATCCAATAAATCATATGACATAATTCTTGTGGTTTCCAAAGAAATGGATTACTTAAGCATATGACAAAATTACTACCATAAATTAATGGTAATTATAAGTTACCAAAATTTAAATTTGATAACCAAAATATCTTGACAAAATTATTTATGCATCAAATTCTAATTATACATGCCACAAAGGCAACCCAAGGCCAGATCTGTATGTTGATTACAAACTGATACAACAACATAATTTTAATTATAGGTCCAAATTAATTAAAATCAAAATCACTAAGTCAGCATCACTTGATTCAAAAGAAATCCAATTTATAAATTAGGAGTAATTTCAAATGATTCAAACATAATACTAAATTGTTACAATATGCATATCTCCAAATTAATTAGCATATTATCCTTAAACCAAAATTGCACTTTCACGGCCATTAGTGATGTGTATTGGAATTAATCTCCCAATGGAGCATACACATAGGGAATCAAAAGTGGCAATTATTATTAAAAAGAATTCAACAAACCATTAATTAAATCAATAAATAATCCAAATGGATTATTAAAACTTTAAATACAAAAGCATCCTGAATGTTGCGTGATCACTACGTACCAGAATACCAAATTGCCTTAATTGATAATCACCATCGTTAACAGAATAACAATATTATGCAAATCTAAATTATTCTACACGCCCATATACACATAATAGAGGATTAAGATCCTAGATTTTATTATGCAGTGCAAGTGGCTATGTAACTTACATGCATATGCTTGTTATATGCATATTCACCAAAATGCCATTCTAATGTCAAAAAAATGAATGGCACCCTGTATATCCCAGCAACATGTGGCGTCAGCAGAATTAGTCTTTTATAATCTAAAACAAATTCCATAAATTTCAAATATTGATATCAAATACATAAACTTTTAATTTAATTGCCCAATTCCTCATGTAATCTAATAAGTGGAATTAAACGGAAATAAAGTCAATGATTCACGTCAATATTGACTTCAAAAAAATGACGGTAATTAACAAAAATGTATCAAATCAATTTATGAATCTACATGTAAGTATACAACAAGGTCAAAGTAATAGCTCAATGTCAAAATCAAAATTTTCGATGAACCTCATCAATCACCATGCGTACACAATAATAAAACTATAAATCAATTTTCATATAAATTGATGAGGCCACGCATATCCATCAAGTAATAGATTACATGATGCCTTTAATTATTTAATAATTTCGAATGACGCATGATTTTGTGGAAGCATTCAAAAAATTTCGAGGAACAATTTCAATTAAAAAATCTACATAATTTCATGTAAAGATCAAACACAAATATTTGGTCTAAACACAATTATTTACAGATCTCAGAGAATCAAAAAATTATGGTGACTCTAATACCACTTCTTGGAAATACTACATTTAGATCCAAATACCTTAAGCCCTAACATGATTAACGAGATCATACAAATTATTGAAGAAGAAGAAGAAGAATACCTGGATTCGTTGATCTTCTTGTGCGGAATCCAAAATGAAGATCAATGGGTATAATGTCTTCCTCAACTAAGTCTCCTTATTCCTTATGAGACCATCGTAATCCCTTCCGATGGGGAGAAGAGAAGATTGTGTTCGGCTTAGTATACTGGGGACCATAACCTGGGAGCCTTTACATACTACTTGACTAGACCACGCATAATCACCTAGTCACGTAGTATTGAGTATCTACTCAATTGACCCATATCATTATTATTATAGCCCATGTACTTTACACCTTAATTGGATCACTTGATTAAGTCCATAAAATAATTGAATAGCTAATATAATTGCATAATAATATATTGCCCACAATTAGATTATACAGGAAATTAAAAATTTTCAACAATCTCCCACTTGGGCTATATATTTCTTAAAGCAATTATATCAAGAGTCCTTAGTTGCGCAACTTTATGCTATTCCTGTTCAAGCTATACTTAACAATTTGGTCCATCTCATATACTAATATGGAATCACCGCGGCATTCACCACATTACAAATCATGTGGTGAATTTTTATTTTATCTATACTGTATTACTTTTAAACTTTAGACAATTCTCATACCTTTCTAATGAATTTTTACTATATAAAAAAAATAGGAGTAATAAATCAAGAAAAAGAAGAAATGTTTTTTTATATATTTATATCAACTCAAAATATGTGTATTTTCATCTAGAGACTTTAATCTAGTTGGCTTTTACAATTAAAAATGGGGTCGTGCACCTTAGTGTAAGCGAAGAACATTAACTAGAATTATTAGAGTAAGTTGTGGACCCAAAATTTTTGTTTAGGAGATAATTTTTCATTTTATAAAATGATTGATGTTTATTGTTTTACATTATTTAAAAAAAAATTTACTATTTTATTTATCAATTTTACAGATTTTTAAGGTATTTTAATACTCCCTCCGTCCCACGTATTTATTCACGTTTATACAGACACAAAGATTAAGAAGTGTTTTTTTAATATATAATATAAGAAAAAGTGGGGGTAAATTAATAATTTCAAGAAAAATGGTAAATAAAGTTATTGAGAACAATGAATAAAATGTAAAAAAGTGAATAAAATTGTTGGGATTGATGAATAAAGTTTTAAAAGTATGTGAGATGTATAGTATATTTTTATTATTAATGGAATGTGAATAAATATGTGGGATACCCAAAATGGAAAGTGTGAATATATACACGGAGAGAGTATTTTAAATAAAAAAAAAGTTTCGTGCATTAAGTAAGAAAATAAAAAAAAAATTAAAAAGGATGGGAAGGAGGGGTCATGAAGACTCGACGACCTGTAGGTTTAAGAATTTATCACCTGTGAGGGTCACAACTAGCGCAAGTCCCCATTTTTTTTAAAAAATATATCATATACTCTCACGGTTCCGCACTAATGTTTATGGTTGTTTTTTCACGTAGATTAAGATAACGGGCTGGTTATTTACATCTCCGAAATAGCTAAACGTACCCCATTTAATAAATGCACCCCAATGTATTTTAATAAAACATATATACATTACTAAACATACCCCAATAAAGATAATTTTGTCCTTTTAATTATAAATCCCATTTTTTTATGTCCATATCATGAACAACGATGAAAAAGTTTCTGCAACGATCCTTATGAACTCCACACTTATTTGAATCTGTCTACACACTTTTATATCTAATCAATACAATTATTATTTTTGAATAAAAAAAAATTGAAGATTAAGCAAGTTTTGAAAAAGTTGGAATGCTGCCAAGATGTAGAGGTGTCAATGGGTACCCGGCCCGCCCCGCACGTTTTGGGGCGGCCCAGACCCGACCCATAAGAGAAGCGGGGTGGCCCGGCCCAGACCCGTACATATATGCAGCGGGTCCGAGTATTAACTTAGACTCGCCCCGTATATAATATATTAAAAATTATTTTATATTTTATACATATATATATATATATATTTTACGTTTATATATATATATATATAGTATACAATTATTTTATATTTTATACATATAAATTATTTATAACTATATGATATATATATGATTTATTAAATTATAATTATATTTAATATTTTTATGGTTTATTTATTTAAATATATGTATTTTTTGTATGATTTAAATTTTTTGAGGATTAATTTAAAAAAAAACGGGGCGGGACGGGTCTGACCCACCCCGTATGGGTCTGGGCACGGGTCCTATGATATAGGACCCGTACAGGTCAGGGGCGGGTCCGGGGCGGGTCTTTCAGAAACGGGCCGAGTCCGGGTAGTTAACTACCCGGCCCAGACCCGGCCCCTTGACACCCCTACCAAGATGCTTAAATTGCAGATTTATTGAGGAATGCTGCCTCTTTCTTGCAATTGTAGGCATAAAAAGATAGCAACGAGTAGAGATTAATTTCCGACGGAAGCTGAATGGAGTCCACTTAGAAGAATATCACTGATTGCCAAACTCTTTAATAATCTACAATTTGTGTGATATCCGATAATCGATCCTTAGTACAAAGTCATAAAATTTGTATGAATTGAGTTCAAGAACTGTGAGATGAACACAGTTAGAGATCAACGTTTCTTAAATGATTAGGGTTCTTAAATTAGGGTTTAATATAAGTGATAAGTTTATAAATATGGGAATAATGGAGATCTAATTATATACTAATTTTTATAAGGGTATTAATGTCTTATTAATTAGATATTTTTTAATTTAAATATTAATAGGGTACATTTAGCTATTTTGGGGTGCAAATAGCAGGCCCCTTAAGATAAACTATCTTTGTTTCCTTTTAGATGACACACTATCTATTTTAGATTGTTTCATAAAAGTTTGCATCTACTTAAAAAAATAAAAAAAATCAAACACAATCACCATTCTCCACACACTTTATTTACAAAAAAAAAACCATTCATACCTAACACACCAAATACACTTAATACACTTTATTATTTATTTATTATTAAAAAAATACCATTATACCGTTAAAAATTTTCATTTTTCTTAATTTCCGTATAGGGTGCTAACTTAAATGGACGGAGGGTGGATAATATTAAAATGTGTAGTAAGGTGAGAGAAATAATATTAAATGTGAAGTGGTAGTTGTATTAATGTTGTGTGTGAACCCTATATAGAATAATTAATTATTTTGTGTGGACCCAACTTGACAAAAAAATAAATGTAATCCTTAATTTGGGACAAACCAAAATGTGCAACATCAATCTTAACGCAGACGGAAGGAGTACTTGATTAGTGTGAAAATCTTGCTATTTTAGAGTCCGATTTAGTACTATTTTGTGGGATTTATATCCGTAATTGAGCATCTTGTGGTTGAATTGTATAAATTTGTGTTTCAGATGCGTGTGAGGTGTTATTTTGTATTTTTTGGTGAAAAACGAGGTAAAAAGAGCAAAAACGAAAGTCGGAAATGAAGTCGGGAGCGAAGTCGAGAGAAGAAGGGTCGGCACGAGTCATGCCGATCGGGAAGGCACAATCATGCCGCAAGGCTCGGCAGGTCGTGCCGCACATGATGTCGAGAGGCGTTGGACGACCGCCGAGTGCGCGCGCCGAGAGCTACCTAGCACGAGCGCCGGGTGCTGCAGAGATGCACGCGTCGTGCCGCCGAGAAGCGCCGAGGAATCCGCACGCAAAGCACCCGCATGACTCGTGCAGGGAGTGGCACGACTTGTGGCAGTTGTCTGCCAGGCCCAGTTTCGTCGTTTTTTCAGCCCGTTCTTTTTTTAACGTGAAAAAGCTTACTTTTAAGTCAGAATTCGGGAAGGATTAGTCCTCAACTATAAAATGAGTCATTGGGGTGTTCCAAACCCTAACTCTACACACCTTTTCATAATTCACCATCCCATCCACCCATCCCAGAGAGTTCATCAGTATTGCTTACTTTAGAAGGAGAACGAGGAGGTTCAGAATCACGGAAGAGAGAACGGAGAATCACACCATATTTAGGGTTTTTCTTACTCTTTTCTTTCTTAATTTTGGATAATATGCTTTCATACCTAACCATGTGTGTTGCCTGTAACACCATGGGCTAGTACTTCTTGGATAGCGCTAGGTTTGAAGGTTAAGTTGTTTTGAATTGATGATCTAGACTTAAGGTTGGATATCTGCAGTATACTTATTCCTTTATTAATGCTTTGATTTGAGACTTATATTTTTGTCTTATATGATCTGTCCTTATTCATGCGTATGTCAATGCCTTTTGCATGTTTATTTTTATTGCTTGCGTTATTTAAGAATTATATTTGTCAACCTATTATGGGTAAAGGAGATCTAAACATATAGAATAATTAATATAGGACACTTAATATATCTATTAATTACCATTCTAGAGGATTTGGTTTCTTAGATTATTAGGTGGAAATTGAGGATTAATTCTTAAGTACATATAAAGGGAAGTCTAGTGCTCCAACCTTTAATGAAATTTTGCATGAAGTACCTAGAAAGAGAGTAGAAATTATTCTTCTGCATCTGAGGGGTTAAACCAGATTTATGTGTTAAGTTTACTTTAGAAAAGGGGTTTAACATAATTAAGTGATTGCTTTCATAATAACTGCAGGGATTCTAGCTGATTGTCTAGTGATTTAATTTGACCAATTTAACTGAATTTCCTAGTGTTGTCTATCTTCTCTCTTGAATACATTACATATTTAATTATTTGCTATTTTATTATTTTTAGTAATTATTTTCTGCATAGTTAATTTATGTAATTCTCTTTAAAAACCAGATTTGTCTTAAATTAGAATAGTCATAATTAGATTAAATAGTAGATCTATAATTATCCCTTGGGTACGATATTTGATAAGTCATAATTTTACCATATTATTTTAGATGAATTCATATATATTTTTATGTGAGTTGTGATTATTTTATATTAATTACGACTTATTTCTATTTCACACATTATATTTTAATTATTTTAATTCTTGTCTAAACAGGCCAAAAATAAGAGAAATTGTACAGTCACCATAATTTATTTTATGTGACTGTTACAATAATCTTAATTTCTGGAAATAAGGAAGAGTTGACCAAGTAAATCAGAAAGGGATTTGATTTGAAGAGATAAAAAAATTTACCAAAAAGATTGGAGATGCAAAGAACCTGTAAACTCTTCAAAAAGGAAATAAATCAATTAGGTTTCTAAGGGGACAAGAAGATAAATAAGGAGAATATATACATCAGGATCCCACGCTACGCAGGGGTTCTGCATCTCACGCAGATTGGGGGGAAGAGCTTCATCATCAAGAACACGAAGAACATCAGTTCTTTTATTTAATTTTATAGTTTAATTATGTAATTCGTTTTTTATTTGATTGTTTGGAATTTTATGTTGCAAACTTTTATATGAATTTATCTTATTGCATGCACTGAATCGATTTTATAATAGTTTGATAATTGTTTTAGACTGACCATCTAGATTAATTGTTAAATTATTTATTGCTATTTCATGATCCATAATCCGTAATTGTTGTGAAGATTGAATTGAGTAGCGAAATAGAGGAAGACCCTCTAGGTGTAATAAGATTTAGGTTGTATGATTCCTAGCCGGTTTTCGTAGCCTAGTAATTCTATGTTTGGAGTCTTAATGCATTTGCGAGTTCGAATCTATAGGGTCACTCGTAAATAGTTCAATTTAGTGGTCGTACCCTAATTGATGATCTTAAGAACATTCGGGTTAATTTGGTCGTATCATTAGCCTAGGGATTTGAGTTTATATAATTGTTGACATGTTTAATTCTTGAGATTTTATGAATTAGGATATAGGAGGGGATCAAATCCTTGGACTAGGTTTTCAATTTATTTGTTATCTTAATTTAATATTTCTTGCAATTTTAATTATTTATGTTATTATGTTTAGTAGTTGTTAGACTCAATCTAATCCCCCCTCTGGTTACTTTTAAAATCAAAATTAAATCAATTGAAATTCGATTACTCCCTGTGGGTTCGACCCTTACTTTCCCTACTACATTTTAGTGAGTTAGTTCAGAAAATTTATAAATATTATTTTTGAGTGCCGGTGACAGCACACCAATATTATTTTTACTTGGTCACACGTGGTACTACAATTGATTCCCTACACTTGGGGACACACAAAATAGTGAACAAGCAAATGGCGCCGGTACCGGGGATAATTATAGATCTACTATTTAATCTAATTATGACTATTATAATTTAAGACAAATCTGGTTTTTAAAGAGAATTACTTAAATTAACTATGCAGAAAATAATTAATACAAATAATAAAATAGCAAATAATTAAATATGTAAAGTATTCAAGAGAGAAAATAGACAACACTAGGAAATCCAGTTAAATTGGCTAAATCAAATCATAGACAATTAGTTAGAATCCCTGCATTTCTTATGAAAGCAATCACTTAAATATGTTAAACCTTTTTTCTAAAGTAAACTTAACACATAAATCTGATTTAACCCTTAGATGCAGAAGAATAATTCATACTTCCTTTCTAGGTACTTCATGCAAAATTCCATTAAAGGCTAGAGCACTAGACTTCTCTTTATAGGTACTTAAGAATTAATCCCCAATTCCCACCTAATAATCTAAGAAACCAAATCCTCTAGAATGGTAATTAATAGATATATTAAGTGTCATATATTAATTATTCTAATGAATAAATGTTATATGTTTAGATTCCCTTTACCCATAATAGATTGACAAATATAATTCTTATATAAAGCAAGCAATAAGCATAAACATGCAAAAGGCATTGACATACGCATGAATAAGGACAGATCATATAAAACAAAAATATAAGTCTCAAATCAAATCATTGATAAAGGAATAAGTATACTGCAGATATCCAACCTTAAGTCTAGATCATCAATTCAAAACAACTTAACCTTCAAATCTAGCGCTATCCAAGAAGTACTAGCCCATGGTGTTACATGCAACATACATGGTTAGGTATGAAACCATATTATCCAAAATTAAGAAAGAAAAGAGTAAGAAAAACCCTAAATATGGTGTGATTCTCCATTCTCTCTTCCGTGATTCTGAACCTCCTCGTTCTCCTTCTCAAGTAAGCAATACTGATGAACTCTTTGGGATGGGTGGATGGGATGGTGAATTATGAAAAGGTGTGTAGAGTTAGGGTTTGGAACACCCCAATGACTCCTTTTATAGTTGAGGACTGATCCTTCCCGAATTCTGACTTAAAAGTGAGCTTTTTCACGTTAAAAATACGAACGGGCCAAAAAATGACGAAACTGGGTCTGGCAGACAACTGGCACGAGTCGTGCCACTCCCTGCATGAGTTGTGTGGGCGCTTGTCGTGCGGATTCCTCGACGCTTCTCGGTAGCACGACGCGTACGTCTCGGCAACACCCGGCGCTCGTGCTCGGCACCTATCGGGGCGCGCGCTCTCGGCGGTCGTGCAGGCGCCTCTTGGCAGCATGTGCAGCCGACCTGCCGAGCCTTGCGACACGACTCGGCCTTCCCGGCCGGCACGACTCGTGCCGACCGCTTTTCTCCCGACTTCACTTCCGACTTCATTTTCGACTTCCGTTTTTACTCTTTTTACCTCGTTTTCCACCTAAAAACATGAAATAACACCTCACACGCATTTGAAACACAAATTTATACAATTCAACCACAAGATGCTCAATTACGGATATAAATCCCACAAAACAGTGTTAAATCGGACTCTAAAACACACATATTTTCACACTAATCAGTACTACATAGTAACTAATTTTAAAAGTTCTGGGGCTCTATATAAATCAAAATTATTTATATATGATGGATCATTAAATTTGGTCATGTCACTACAAAAAAAAGTATTTTTTAGCAACAAAATTTACCAACGGAATTCAATCCGTTGTTAATCACCAATGGATTAACAACAAAAATGACATTTTTATTTTAGTAATGGAATGCCAACGGATTTATTCTCTATTTTAGCAACGGAATTCAATTCGTGGTAATTACCAACGGATTACCAATGGAATCATTATATAAATTACCAACGGAATTATTAGCAACGGATTACCAATGGAATTGATTTTCGTTGCTAAAAATTTACCAAACACCACTTTACCAATGAAATTTTACCGACGGATTCCGTTGCTAATCCGTTGACAAGCCAATTTAACAATGGAATTAAGGCTTTTACCGACGGAATATTTCTATCGTAAAAAATAGTTTTTTTGTAGTGTGTGATATCATTATGCTAACATCTTTATATACATTAAAATTTTTTTATAGGAGTATAAGATACCTAGGCAAAAAAATATTTGAGAACTTTTCACGGAAAGATTTTCGTGAGACAGATGAAAAGTGATACTCAAATTAATAAAAAATAATAATTGTGCAATTTTATAAATAATTTATGATATAATTAAATAAAAGAATAATAATATTTTTAATAAAAATTATAACATCTTTAATAAAGAGTGATAACTATTTTAAACAACATAAAAACACTCTCATGTGAAACGTTGTTCGTAATTGTTCCCATATATACTATCTATGATCATCTATTATCCAGGACCCGACCCTGAGAGGTGGCCAAGTGGGCATTGGCCATGGGCCCCAAATTTTAGGGGTCCATTTTTTTTTTAATTCCCATGCATATCATATATGTATTGAACTTTATCATAATGTGGATACACGCATGAGTTTTTTAACTGTTATTTCTTGGATTGAATTGAATTTAGGCCCAAAGATAATCAATAAATTATATTTTAATATTAATAATGACTCATCAACTAATTAATATAGAAACAATTTCTTGAAAGGATCAAACTATAGATCGTAATTGAGAGTAAAAAGTTTAATGATTTTACACAGACACTATAAACGAACAACCACATTCTCTTTTTTATTTTCTACTTCAAGAAGCCATGTACAAGCACATTTTATTATCAAAATCTAATTAAATCTCCATTTTCACATCCTTACCATGCAAAATCAAACATTTGAAGCGTCTCAAACATTTCAAGATAAATAATTTCTTATTTTTTTATGTTGCACTGATTCTTTTTTTCTTCCTCTTTTCATTCTATAGGTTATATTTTGAGAGTGTAAATTGTATATAATTTATGTAAATATCAATAGTTTAAAATTTCTTTGTATTTAATTTGTTGTGATGATTAACTTTGCAGATTGAGTCTTGAATAGAATTGAAGAAAGTAAATTGTTTTGGTCACCAATTTTTTTTTCATTAAGATCAAATATAAGGTTTTATTATTCTTTAAACATTAATATTACTTTGTGTTATTTATTGTTAATTATCTAACTGTAAGTTTTATTCATAAACTTAACTTTTTTTAATTAAGCACGTTAATATGAAAATAGGACTACAGAAAAAAATAAAATAAAAATGAGATGATTGAAATTTTATTAGTGTATTACTTTATCTTTTAAAATATTTTTATACAAATTCATTGGCATAAAAGAATTGTATGGGAGGACTTATTTTTTCTTTTTTGCCATTAGCCCCTCAAATGTCAGGGCGGCACTGCTACTAATATCGAAGGCTTTTGAGATACCAATGTTTTATTAGGTAAAATGTGAACCACATTACAAAAAAAGCTACACATATATATAGAAAAAACAACGATTAATAATTTAGAAAATATTATATGTGTTGACTGTAATTTAATTTTTGGAATTGTATGATTAAATTTCGTAAATAGTTTAAAATCTTGTATCGATATTATATTTAACTATTTAAACTAAAAATTTCCTTATATATCTATATAAATATATTCCTTGACTATAATCTAATTTCATGTTAGGGTAAAATTAAAGAAAAAAGCAAAAATTAATTTATATGAAACAGTGTCATGAAAATTGGTTTTTTGAGATGATAAGAAGTGATAAAGTTTTTAATAATGAGTGTTTACTCTCAAATTGAATTATTCCATGAATAATTCGTTGTATAAATGAAGAGTAGTAAAAATTTCAATAGAAAGTGATAATAATTAATAAAAAATAATAAAAAATGAAAAGATCTCAATACAAGATGGTCTCATAGTTAAAGAGAAAAACTTGTATAATCAGTTGTCTTGTGCTGATATTGTTTCACTTTACCTTAATTATGCATATTTTTATAAAAAATGTTTTAAACTTTTATTTATCATTAAAATTATTTATAAAATAATTTAATTAAACGAATAATGTTATTTCTTAATAGGTATTTCTTTGATTAAAAATATCACTCCCTCCATCTCTTTACAAATTTCATATTTCTCATATATTTGTTCTAATGTTTTTTTTTACACTCCAAAAATGGAAAAAAACAGTCCATACAAATAACCTTTCAATGAAATTTATTCTTAAGAAAATGCCAACCACTTCCTACCACACATTACTAATTATTTGATTTATATTATTTTATTTCAAAGTGAGTATAGTGTGAACCCAATTCACAGTTAAATCATATTTTTGTAAAATTACTCTTTAATACAAAAAATTATTCTTAGAGTGACGAATTTCTATTCTTTTAAATAAATAGTATTATTCCTCAAATTCTGTTAAAATAGAATACTCCCTCCGTCCCGGGTATTTTTACCCATTCGTACGGGCACGAAGATTAAAAAAGATTATTTTTTTTAATATTAGTGTAAGAAAAAGTAAGGATAAATTGATAATATTGAGAGAAAAAGTAAATAAAGTTGTTGGGAATGATGAATAAAGTGTAAAAAAGTAAATAAAGGTGTTGAGATTGATGAATAAAGTGTAAAAAGTAGGTAAGATGTATAGCGTATTTTACCATTAATAGAATGAGTAAAAATACGTGGGACACCCCAATATAGAAAGTGGGTAAAAATACGTGAGATGGAGGGAGTATAAAAAATCAAAACATATTAGAATTTGAAGAGAAATATTTTTTAGAGTGAGTTTGGTATAAACCGGGTTTACATGTAAACCTTATTTTTAAAAATTACTTTTTAATCATAAAAAAGTTACTTTTTAAAGAATAATAATTTTTATCAGAAAAGTAATACTCATTTATATTTTTAAAGAGTAAATTTTCATGTACTAAAGAGTAATTGAGAAATTAGGATTTACATGAATTTGAAGAGTAAATTTTCATTTAGAAGAGTAATAAGTTATGTATCTACATAGTAATATTTCATGTACTAAAGAGTATTAAGTGAAAATAGGGTTTACATAGATTTACATGTAAACTTAGTTTACACAAGTGTTTGCCTAATTTTTATTCATAATATTAATAGGTTATCTCTTTAAAAATGAGTAATTTTTAATGTATTAAAGAGTTATCGGGCCCACACACAATATTAATACAATTATCCAATATATATTAAAAATATACTCCCTTCGTATCTTGAGCAAATGACTATGTTTGTTTTTTACATGTAAATTAAGAGGTATAATATTTTAATGTGGAACGAACAACTGTAATAATATTTTGTGTGAGCCCCATAAAAATATATTGATTGTTTTGTGTGTGTCTCATGACAAAAAGAAAAATATAAACATTATATTAGTACAAATCAAAATAAAATAAAATAAAAACTTTTGTTTGGTGATGGAATGAGTATATCTCTCAACCCACACATTTAAACTATTATATTTCTTAATTTTGAAAAAAAAAAAACACCTCTTTCGAGGGAGGAGTATTATATTTTGGGTAGGTCTTGCGTGAGACTATTTTACGTAAGACAATTTTTCATTTTTTAAAATAATTTTCACTTTCGCTATAAAATATTATCACTCTTGCTATAAACTGTTATCACTTTTTATTTATACTATAAATTTTTTATGAAATAGCATTATCACTTTTCATTAATTTATTATCATTTTCCTATGTACACTCTCACATAAGTCTTTACGTGAGACGACCTCACACAAGTCTTTCCCTTAAGGACATGTCGAATTGATTTTGTGCCAAGAGCAAGACTTGCATTGGTAAAAATTTCCAATTTAAGCACAATTCTATATAGGCATAAAAATATTTATGTCTCTATTTTCTTCAAGGATTTCGATGAAGATTCCACAGATAAAATAAATAAATAAATCTGTTAGCATACCAACTATAATTAAATTCCACACAATTTATGACTAAAGTTTCGGTTCACAATCCAAATCTTGGATTATTTTTGGCAAATTACATTCATAAAATGACCACGTCCAATAACTTTTGCTCTCCTATAAATACTCCCTTCTAACCATCGTTTAAAAAACCACCCCAAAATCTCTATTTCATTTAATTTCTCCCATCTCTACTCTTTGAGAATGAGCAGCTCAAGTGGCAGGAATGCATCGAGAAAGGGGAGGGGAAGACAAAAGGTCGAAATGGCGAAAATCGAAAACGAGACGAATCTTCAAGTCACGTTTTCCAAGCGTCGAGCCGGGCTTTTCAAGAAAGCGAGCGAGCTCAGCACCCTCTGCGGTGCTGAGACCGCCGTTGTCGTTTTCTCTCCTGGCAATAAAGCACATTGTTTTGGACATCCAAACGTCGAATCTGTCACAAGCAGATTCCTTAATCAGAATGTCCCACCAATGAGCGATGCTGACAAGCTTGTCGAGGCTCATCAGAAGGCAATCATTAACCAACAGAATCTGGAGCTGACTCAGCTCCAGATTCAGTTGGAAATCGAGCAGAAACGTGCTCGAGAGCTGGAGAGGGAGCGGAGAGAGTGTTTACGACTGCGACAAAGGCCAGCCGACCTTGACAAGCTCAATTACCGACAGCTTGACCGCCTTAAGGGGGCTCTGCTGCGGCTGAGGCGCCAGCTTGAGGCACGAGTCGAGAATGCTGCAGCGAAGAATGAGTTGTTCGACCCGAATTCGACCGTCACTTATGACCCGAAAGCTTCTGGTGCTATAGATCATGATTCTTGCCCTATAATTCCATATTCTTCGACTGCTTCTACCTCCAGTGTTGGTCCTAATGAGAAGTAGTTTGCAATCCTCAAGAACATGCATGCATAGATTCTAGATTTCATTGTTAGTGTTTTTCTCTTTTGATTTGGTGTTTTTTCAAAAAATTGCTACTGCATTTGGTTTAGAGCGATTAATCTCTGCAATGTTGTTTGGGTTGTGATCGATAATTTTATCTAATTTGGAAGTGAGAGCAATATGATTTATGAATATTTTTTTTTTATTTTTTTAAGAGGGCATACTATAGAGCAAATGGATCACCTATATTGTTTATGTGTTTCATTTCTTATTTCACTTAAAAATACTTATCATGCGTTGTAATCAATGCCTAAATTATCACCATTATATTGTGTAAGGATTTAATGGTTATTAATTTAACATGGAATGAAATACCATTATGAAATAAAGGATTCAGACCGACTATTAAGACATGTGGAATTAAAGTTTTTGATTAGGAAATTAAATAAAAAACGTAAGCAGTGACGTCGAAAAAAGAAGTTTTGATTAGGAAATTAATTAAAAAACGTAAGCAGTGACGTCGAAGAAAGAAGTTTTGATTAGGAAATTAATTAAAAAACGTAACCAGTGACGTGAGAAAAGAGAAGTTTTGAAATTTAAATTTTATGTCCGATAAAGCTTCTATAAAAGCAAAAAAATTGGAGAAAATCAATAACATCGACCATCCCTCTCTATTTACGGGTTCGGATTCCACGTGCAATTTTGGTGATGTTCGATTTGGAGTTATGTGGAGTTTGAAAATCATGAATAGTCGTTCTAGGTTTGTTTTGAGTTTTGGGTAGTGTAGATTTTAACTTTATATCAAATCAATGTATTAATTTATTTAAAAAGTTAAATGAGAGAGGAGAGATAAAGAGAGAAAGTGTATTAATTGAGAAGAGAGAATGCAGTAGGTATATATAGGGTGATTTTTAAAATCTGGATGTGGGTTTTGAAAACCAAAACATGAGTTTAAAACCTAGAAATGAACATCATCTTATGTCATGTATATCGTTGGATGGATGAAAATATAAGAGAGATGAAACATTATATTCTAGGAAGGAAAGTATCAACTCGAGGGGGGTAGTGGTTAGATTTCTTTCCCCTTTTACATGTTATTAATTATACAATTAGTGACACAAGAAATGATGCATAAAATTGATACTCCCTCTGTCCGGGCAAAGGTCCCAATTTACTTTTTGCACGTGAATTAAGGAGTATTATTATTTTATGTGTAGTGAGTAATTGTATTAGTAGTGAGTGATGAACCATATGTGATGCATTTTTACTAAAAGTAGAAAATAAGAACCTTTTAAGTGGGATAACCAATATAATAAAATGAGGACCTTTCGATAAGATAGATGGAGTACTAAGAATCCCGTGTTTCTATTTACGTACTCATTCAATAAATATTGCATATATTGGTTGTTATATGAATATTGTGCTGCAGTGCTTAACTTAAATAGACTTTTTTTTTTCTCAAACAAAATATATTCATATAAGAAGTACCCTTATATTTAGTCAAGTTAGCCATTATATTTACTAGGTTTATCACACCACTCCAAAAAGCTAAAATCTCTTAGTATACTCACTCTTGCCGCTATCCAACTTAAATAGACTTTTACTACACAAATTCTTTAAATTCCCAGTCCAAAAGTTGATACATGTACTCTGTACATTCAGTGTATGAAAAGAAGCAGAATTCTGATGAGATTCACCGAAGAATATAAAGTTGGTCCAATATAGAAGTGAGGTAGGCTGTTTGCACTACAGTTGTAAAGCCTCTTAAACACCGGTGGACTTTCGGTTAAATTAAGGCGTTGTTACTGATTTAAAGATGATTATTACTCCATCCTTCTCGAATTAAATTGCACCGTTATTGTGGACACTGACTTTAACAAGTTATTTATTGACTAGGGGTAATGTAGTCCTTTTAAATAAGTGAGAGTAATATTTTTGAAATTAAGATGTATTATAAGGTTATATGATTGATCAATGTTTCCAACTTTTAGTAGTGGATTTTTTTGTGGGATGGATGAAAATGAAAGTGTGAAGAATAATCATGGAATGGAAGGAGTATTTTAGATTATTATTGTTTAAAATGCCCTTGATACGTAACCATTTACTTTTTGTATGTGGATTAAGAAGTATAATAATTTAATTTGTAGTGACCAGTTGTATTAGTGTTGAGTGTGTGCCCTATGTGTAGTGAGTTGAGTATAATAATTTTTTTTTGTCACAACAACTCAAAAAAAAAAAATGCTTTGTATTGTAACTGATTAATATGGAAATAAATACTAATAAGGGAGTATCATTGTAACGTAATTTGTTAGACAAACTTTATTGGGATAAATACCGATTTGGTCCCATAACTTTCTTCATGGTCTTTTTTAGTCCCTAAAAATATAAGTTTGCCAAATTAGTCTCATCGGTGAAGAAATAGGGTCAAATACATATTTTCGCTGGATTTCCGGTGATGTCACTGTTTTCCGCGAAAATAGGACGTATTTGACTCTATTTCTTCACCGGTGGGACTATTTTGGCAAACTTATCTTTTTTGGGACTAAAAAGGACCATGAGAAAAGTTATGGACCAAATCGGTATTTATCCCTTTTCATACAATTTTTTTATTCAAAATAGTAAAAAGAAACTTAATTTCTCAAAAAACTATAACCTTTAAATTCTTACCAAAATGATCCTTTTTACATAAATATATTCAAATTTTCTAATTGGGTAAATATCAAAATTAATCTTGTAAGTATGACCGATTCCAACTTTAGTCTTTTTTTTTCTTGTAATTCTCAGTTTTGGTTTTTTTGCCCATTATTAGTCATTTTTGTCCAATTTTGGTCATTTTTTAAAAAAATTGGTCTTATTTTGGTCCAAAATTTATACACTTTCGAACCAATTTTGGATATTTTTGAACATAAATCACTAAATTTGAACAAAAAAACTAATTTTTTTGAAAATGACTAAATTTGGACCACAAGGACTAAAATTGGACAAAAAAGGACACAAATTGAGAATTGCAAATAAAAAAGGACCAAAGTTGGAATATGGGGATAAATACCGATTTGGTCCCATAAATTTTCTCATGGTCCTTTTTAATCCAAAAAAAGATAAGTTTGCCAAATTAGTTCCACAGGTGAAGAAATAGGGCCAAATACGTCCTATTTTCACCTGAAAACGGTGACATTGCAAGAAATCTGGCGAAAATAGGACGTATTTGGCCCTATTTCTTCACCGGTGGGACTAATTTGACAAACTTATATTTTTTTGAACTAAAAAAGACCATGAAGAAAGTTACGGGACCAAATCGATTTTTATCCCAACTTTATTTGTGTAATGTAGTTTATTTAATAATAATTAGAGTATGAAGGCAGTGGATACATAACATACATGACACATTAATCCAAAACAAAAAATTTAAGCTTGTTCAAACCAAGATTTTAAAACATTTATGCTTATTAAGAAAAGAGTTTATAAATCAGTCGTTACAACTAATATTCACTAATCACTCCATTGACAAACAATGACAGGGTAACCGAGCAGCCACATTCATAAAATGCTGCAGCGAAGAACAAGTTATTCGACCTGAACCCGACCATCCCTTATGATCCGACAGCTGCTAGTGCTAGAGATCATGATTCCTGCCCTATAATTCCATATTATTCGACATCTTCTACCTCAAATGTTGGTCCTAATGAGAAATAGCTTGCATTCCCTCAAGAACATGCATGCATGGATTCTAGATTTCATTGTTAGTGTGTTTCTCTTCTGAGTATGTGTTATTTTCAAAAAAATTGCAACTGCATTTGGTTTAGAGCGATTAATCTCTGCAATGTTGTTTGGGTTGTGCTCGATAATTTTTCCTAATTTGGAAGTGAGAGCAATATGATTTATGAATAAAATTTTCTTTTTTAAGAGGACGTACTATTGAGACACGTGGACCTCGTGTGTTGATGCATACTCCCTCGTCCCGGTGTAAGAGGGGCTTTTGCTTTTTTGCACGTAGATTAAAGAATATTATTATTTTATGTGTAGTGGGTAGCTGTATTAGTGGGAGTATGGACCCCAT